>CM038674.1:38959951-41612255 GCA_021605145.1 Aegilops bicornis | reverse complement strand
TCCATGGACTAGGTTTTCCACTTCACCCATTTGTCCGGGGCTCATGTTCTACTACGGCCTGGACTTCCACGACCTGGCCCAATTTCATCCTCAACATCTCGGCGTTCGTAAATGCGTGTATGCGAAACCTTCCTCTGCATCCAGCCCCACTTCGACTTATGGCTGAAGATCTTCAATGTCGGGCCGAAGGTAGTGGGCGGCCGTCAAGCGAGTCTTGGAAGCGCCATGGTTGGCAAGATGGCCAAAGTCCTATGGCTCGAGGGCTCCTTTGTGGAGACCATAAAGGGGTGGCAATCGGGGTGGTTCTACATCACCGAGCCGCGCGACTCCAAATGGGTGGCGGGCCCCAAATTCAGATTTGGCTTCCCCACACGGCTCTCGTCATGGAAAGAGACGGGCCTGACATGGGGGAATTCGGACGAGCTATCCGAATTCCAAACATGCGTCCGAAACCTGGTGGACAAGAATCTCAGGCTTGTCAATGTAATCCAGGTGATGCTCATCCACCGGATTCTCCCATGCCAACAACGGGCCTTCAAATTGTGGGAGTTCGATCCGGCACACGACCCAACTCTGAAAAGGCTCTTGACACTACGTACGAAGATGCCTGGCAGGTGCTGTTCAAGGGCGCCGAGGCTCCCACATCCGCTCACGAAGATCGCTGATTCAGCTCGCCGCGTCAAGCCAGTGAGGTGAGTTATTTTACCCTTTATGGGACTCTTTTTTCATAGTTGGACTCTATGGGATCTAAAACTCCCTAACCTTAAACAAGATCGGTTGAAGACGTCCGGACAGGTTAACTGTCCGGCTCCTTTGCCGAAGACCAGCCGGACGCCCTTGATTGGCCAGGCTGCTGGCTCCGGTACCTCATGTGGTGCCGGAGAATAAAACCAAGAAGGAGGCAACGGAACTCGAAGGAGCTCTCGGCGCTTTGGGTGCTGTTAGATTCTGAAGCAGAATCTTCTCACGAAAACGAGGAGGTGGAAAAAGCCTCTCCCAGGGAGGAGAGAAAAGGAAGGCCGCCCCAAGCGGGAGGCCGGAGGGTCCAAGAAGGGAAGAACCCTTCCTCCGGACTTCTCCACCAACGTCGACAACGACGAGGAGGATTGGCCAACAAGGGCCAAGCCCCTGGCGAGATCGTAAGTGTCCGGGTACCCATGGCTTTTTTATTGCATAATGTTCTCTAATGCCGAACAATCATGCAGCCCGCCCAAGGGCGAGTTCGCCGCTTCGTCGAGTGGGTCCCTGAGTTCGTCGGAAATGGAGAGTACTTCACTTCTGGCCGCCTCATGGCCTCACGCTGCGGACGACGCCGAGGTGGTGCCCCAAGGGGGGCCTGGTCAAGAGGAGGTGGCGCAGGAGGCGCCGCAAGGCAACCTCCCGGACTCCAGGCGCATGGGGGGCAAGACCCCCAGGGGCTCTAAGCCCGACCCTCATCCGGACTCCATGCCGGAACCTTTAGCGGTTCTGGAGTCCGGCAAGCGGTCCCTTCGTAAGAAGGGTAAGACGCCGGTGTCTTCCGTCCAACCGGAGGCACCGGACAGCTTACTGGAGGCGCTTAACAGCGCTTCCATCAAGGAAGAGCACCGCATCATTATGAGTGTGGTGGTCCGAAAGTTCGATCCGCCAAGAGCGGGCTGATTTGGTGCTAATCAAATTTCTTCTAACAGGCTTTGAGGTAAGTTTAGAATATGTAAAAATATTACCGCATAGACAGTAGCCCTGATGCTTAGTTCGGTGTTCGGAAAGAAAGTCCGGACTAAGGATCTAAAAAGATATCTGCGCAGGAGTGTAACATAAGTATGTCAATATGGGAATGCAAAGCTCTGTTGTGACCTCTGCCGCCTTGATCATGCGGAGGTCAATGCATTGAAGCATAGCCTCGAGCAGTCCAAGAACGAGCGCGGCCTTGCCAAGAAGCAGCTCGAGGACAATGAAGGTAAGTAATACCTTATTTAAAAAAAATACCTTATAGAAAGGTTTCGGTTGCGAAAAATAATAGGAATTGTCCTCTATTGTTCAGTGGCCGGGGCTCTTCCTCGTCATCACTATGCAGCCCCTTGTCGTTGAGTTCGACACTTAACTTGCCTGCTTGCTTGAACACCCAACAATCCCTGTTGGTGTGATTGGCTAGTTTTTCGGGGGTACCATGTATCTGGCACAAGCGATCGAGTATTCGGTCCAAGTTGGACGGGCCCTGGGTATTTCTTTTGATTGGCTTCTTCCGCTGACCTGGTTTAGAGCCTATGAATCCGTCATTGACTGCAGTATCTTCATCATTGTCGCCGTTAATGCGGCGCTTGTTCTTGTTGCACGCCGACCTGCCATTGTTGTCCTTGGTATCCGAACTACCAGGGTTTTTGGTCAAGTTGTTGCTTCGAGCTAGCCAGCTGTCCTCTCCCACACAAAAGCGGGTCATGAGTGTTGTGAGGGCTGCCATGGATTTCGGCTTTTCCTGTCCTAGGTGCCGGGCAAGCCACTCGTCGCAGATGTTATGTTTGAAGGCTGCAAGGGCCTCTTGCATCCGGACGATCAACGATTTGATTTTTCTTTGTTAGGAACCGTGTCCGTAATTGTCCGCCGATTCTTCTCGCTGCTGAATTATATGGCTAAGGTCATCGGTCTGGTGGTTGCACATATGTGCCCTGGAAGTTATCAAGGAATGCGGCTTCCGTGTCCTCTCAACAACCAATTGATTCTGGCGGCAAGTTGTTGAGCCAATGCCGAGCTGGTCCTTTAAGCTTGAGTGGGAGGTATTTGATGGCATGTAGATCATCACCGCTTGGGCCATGTGGATATGGAGGAGATAGTCCTCGATCCAGACCGCAGGATCTGTGGTACCATTGTATGATTCGATGTTTACGGGTTTGAAGCCCTCAGGGATTTGATGATCCATTACTTCATCTGTGAAGCATAGTGGGTGTGCGGCGCCTCTGTATTGGGCTATATCACGATGTAGCTCATATGAGCTTTGTCTACTGTGTTCGGCCCGGCCGGGTTTGTTGTATCCGGCGTGACGGTTATCATCACGTGTCGTGGGGCGCCCACACGATCCGTAGATCGATCTTGTATGTTTTGCCTTATCCTCCAATATATCTCGCAAGTCCGGCGCGTTTTCCCGTGCCTTGGTATTTTTTGAGCGGCGTCGGGGTGTGGCTTGAGCGGAGGGCCGAGAGGCTTCTCTGTCGCGGCCACGGGGTGGTCGGTCTGCCATGTCATGCGCTGGTGACTTGGGTGCTTCCTCCTCTGATCGAGGCAACGGCCTGCGTTTGGGGTAGCTTTTGGAGGGGCGTTCGAGTTCATACTCTTCGGTTGCAAGGACTTCAGTCCAGCTGTCACTAAGCGGTCTTGGTCAGCTCTAAGCCGTTGCTGCTTTTCTTGAGGCTGCTTGCCGTGGCCATAAGCCTGCGTTTGAAAGCGCTCCTGTTGGCGGGATCCTCGAGCACGACAAATTAGTAAATAAATCGAGGCTTGCCTCATCTTCGGAGGCAGGCGCATAATTATCGTCCTCTACCTCTCTTTCTGTCGCACTGTCGTGCGGACTTTCTTCTCCCTCCTCCTGCGCTGAGTCCTGCTGGAGGGGGTTGTCTTCGGCACTGTCCGGGGTGTTATTATCTCCCATGCCGGAATCAACGTTTTTGCTGTGGCGGGATTTAGAAATGGCGCTTGTTGACGTCGGCCAACCGGTTGCTTCTTGGAGGGGTCATCCTCTGTTGTTCCATCGCCATTCCCATCTTTTGGGATGTCCACCATGTATATGTCATATGACGAGGTGGCCTTCCAGTGCCATGTAGGCGCTGGGTCTTGGTCGTCTCCGGCATCGTCCTCCATACCGTCGATGTCCTCAGAGTCAAAGTCGAGCATGTCGGTTAAATCGTCGACAGTGGCCACAAAGTGGGTGGTGGGTGGGCGTTGAATTTCTTCGTTGTCCGCATCCCAACCTTCCTGTCCATAGTCCGGCCAGGGCTCTCTGGATAAAGAGTGAGACTTTAGTGAATTCAGGGCGTCGCCAAAAGGGCGAGTCTTTGAAAGATGTCCGCGATGAACTCCATGACCGGGCGCTGATCGGATTCGATCGGCGGGCGCAAGGGTTCGAGTCCGGAGAGGAGTCCGGCACCACAGGTCAAGGACTTCGCAAAGGGCGAGGGGCGGAGTTCGCTCAATCGCCATAGAGATCATAGCCCCGAGGCGGTGTCCAACCACTCGTCCTCGATGGGGAATCCAACCCGGATTAAGGGTCGGAGCGAGATCTTGATGCGGCCTCCTGAGCACCTTGACCGGCGAGCTAGATCATACCCATCGAGACAGTGCGGCACGCTCGGCCGTGGCTCGAATCCGTCGAAGATCAAGTCTCCACGAACATCGGCCGTATAGTTCAAACTTCCAAATCTGACCTGATGGCCAGGGGCGTAGCTTTCGATCTGCTCCAGATGGCCAAGTAAATTGGCCCGCCGTGCAAAGCCGCCGAATACGAAGATCTGTCCTGGGAGAAAAGTCTCACCCTGGACTGCGTCGTTGCTGATGATTGAAGGAGCCATCGGGCCTATCGGTGACGACACAGAGGAACTCTCAATGAAAGCACCAATGTCGGTGTCAAAACGGGCGGATCTCGGGTAGGGGGTCCCGAATCGTGCGTCTAGGCGGATGGTAACAGGAGACAAGGGACCACGATGTTTTACCGAGGTTCGGGCCCTCTTGATGGAGGTAATACCCTACTCCTGCTTGATTAATATTGATGATATGGGTAGTACAAGAGTAGATCTACCACGAGATCAAGGAGGCTAAACCCTAGAAGCTAGCCTATGGTATGATTGTTGTTCGTCCCACGGACTAAAACCCTCCGGTTTATATAAACACCGGATAGGTTAGGGTTACACAGAGTCGGTTACAATGGTAGGAGATGTACATATCCGTATCGCCAAGCTTGCCTTCCACACCAAGGAAAGTCCCATCCGGACACGGGCCGAAGTCTTCAATCTTGTATCTTCATAGTCTTGGAGTCCGACCGTGATGATAGTTCGGCTATCCGGACACCCCCTAGTCCAGGACTCCCTCAGCGCTACTGATATGGTCCCTAGTAGTTGCGCTCTTCATATTAGCGTGCTGCTGCTAGAACTAGCCTCACGGCGGCGTCGTGGCAATTATAGCGATGGCGTCTTGATCGAAAGTGGGCGCCATCTTGATACATTTATTTCAGCGGTGATGTTTGTCTTGCGTGCGCTCTTGCTAGTTAGCAGCAGCGCCTTATTTTAAAGCGCCGCTGCTAGTAAGATTCACTACAAGAATTACTGTTAATACGTGGCCGGTTCTAGTCCGTCATGGATATTTGAAAAACTGTCATGGGTGCCCGTCCATGACGGACTTGAGATCCGCCATGTATATCGCGTCATTATTTGAAGTCGTACCATCCACGACGGTGCTCGGCCGTCATGGATCTGCCCCAAGCATGCTTAACGGATGTGCTCGTAACGACGTTAACAGGTTTGCCACATCGTCATTTGACATGGATCTGACACAGCAACCCCTATAGGAATCGGCCCAGTTAAAATTTTGGCCCACCAGGTCCAATAGGGACGGCCCAAGCAATCAACCAAAATTAAAAATTCAGCCCATTAAACTATGGTCGAGCCAAGGCCCACTAATTCACTACAAGCCATACACCCACCTCTAATCTCATTTCTCTTCTCTTTCTAAAAAAACTCTCATTTGTCTTCTCTTCTTCCATGGAAATTTGAAGTCAACATGTATTGTCAGAAACTATATTCTCATTTCATTAAATAAAATGAAAGGTACATAATCAAACCGGGAAATACATGTGAACACGAGCAAAAAGATCCCTAAAACTTTAAATTACCGAGCTACTCTCCAGCTCCCTAAAAACTTAAAATTCATCTCCGGAAAATACATGTGAACACGAGAAAAAGATCCCTAAAACTTAAAATTCATCTCCTAAAGAAGATAAAGCTACTCTCTAGCTCCCCAGTAGGCGCCCGCTCTCCATACGTCAACTGGGGTTAATCCCCGTGCCTTTGTGGTCGCGGATCCGGCTGTACCCGCCGAAGTCTCGGAGGGACACACCATTTTCGCAACCATCTGCCTCGAACGATGCTCCTGAACGGCACTCTGTCTCCGAAGAACCCATGGAACCTGTATTACCTGCATGTTGAGAAGACCTAAGAATGGCTCAGAAAATCAGAAACGAAAGGTATGGGAAATGTCAAAAGCAACAGTTGGAGGGAAACCTGGTGGCAGATGCGGCTCACAGCCTGTCGAGGATCCCGCTGGTCCGATGCGACGGAATTCCACCAGGCGCGTCGTCAGGTGGAGGATGAAGCGGGATCTCTGGCCCGCCCATCCAGCTTCTGTACGAAGCGTCACTCCTTGCAGCAAGTGGGCACCATCCACACCAACAGCAACAGCGCCGCGGGCACTAGTCTGCCTTCAGGGGCGTTCCCGCCTGAGAGACGAGGCTAACATCACAGAGGCAGATGGTTGTTGTGGGATGCAGATGGGAAGATGGTCGTGGATAGCGAGGTCACGGCGGCTACTAACCCGGCGGTTGGGCGTCTGCGAGAGGGATGATGGCCATGGATGGCGAGGTTGGGATAGCTGCCGGCCTTTTTGGTTGGGATGGCTGCGGCCATGGATGGGGAGAGTGCCATGGATGGGGAGGGGGAGGGAGGGCAAAGGATCTGGAAGTGGCTGACCGAGATCCACTTCGTCATGATGTGGAAGAGAAGAGGCGTCTCATGTGTGGGCCTAAGGAAGCACACAAAGAGGGGGAGGTTTCCTTGTCGTTGGATCTCAGGTGGATGGACGGTTCACATCTGCGATCCGTGGGACGCTTAGTTCAACCAATCAGAGCGCAGGTTTGCCCTCACACTGGATTGCCACTTTGGTTGGAAACTATAGCGGGCCACTGTTGATAGTGAGGCCGGCCTAGAATTCATTTTTCAGTTATTCAAATAACCCAATAAGGCATCCTTGTGGAGTAAATTGGAAAGAAGAATTATCATATACTCCCTCCGTCTCAAAATAAGTGACTCAACTTTGTACTAGATTTAGTATAAAGTTAGTATAAAGTCGAGTCACTTATTTTGGGACAGAGGAATATATCACAATAAATTTTTCATCTAAGTATAGTTGCACACGAGGTGAACAACAAACTAGAAAAGCATGTGTGCGTACTTTTCATTTAGATCTGGAACATTATTTTTGGCACATATTTGAATAAATGTTGTAATAGACGAACAATATTTCCAATATATTATTTTCTTTTGATGTAAAATTATGTTTATTAAAATGTATGAATATTTCTCAAAAGTACACAAATGTTTCAAACTTTGAAGAAAGATTAATTTTGTGTTCCCATAAACAATTTGCTAAAGATCAATGGCTTGTTATGCATAATTCAAACTCCAATTTGCAACCTATCAAAAATGGTTAACTTAAATATGTTTTGTCAAACCATTTTTTCCTGTAACACAACTTGAATTATATGAGCGCATAGACTCGTTAAAACAAATATGATTTTTCATGCACATGTAGTTCAAAAATGAATTGTATTCATTAAATGCCTAGAAACGCACTAAAGGAGTTAAATATAGCAAAGGACCCCGAAAAGGCCAAATTTAGACATGGATCATGTAATTGTGTATGTTTAGTGTATAAAACAATTCAAGGACAGTGGATGAAGCTGTGGTCGCTTCGCCTTCAAACCTGGTTGTTGCCTCTGGAAACCTAGATTGTTTCGTGAGATGATCCAGTTTCAAAGCAGCGCATGTTACAAATTAACCTCTTCAAGCGATTTTCCCTTTCATTTTGATGGATTCAACCGATTTTTCTGACAATTTTTTCCATTGGTTTTATTTTTATTTTCCAAGTACATGTTTATATTTGTTGTTGATTTTTCCCATTTGAGAAAAGAAACATAATAAAAAATTTACCAATGCAATAATAATACTTTAAGAAAGTGTTACTGCATTTGAAAAATGGACAAACATGTTTTTGGAAAATGTATCGTATCTATTAAAAAGTTGTTGATGTGTTTTTGAAAATGTTAGCCATGCATTAATAAAAATGCCAACATGTACTTTTAAAATTTGTTCAGTTTGTTTATAGGAAATGCTAGGCGTGTATTAAAAAATATTGTGTAATAATTATGCATGCTTTTGGTCCTGAATGAATATAGATAAAAGTACAGATTAATTTTTAATACACATTGAACTGTGTAAATCCACGTCAATTTAGGAAAAAGTTCATGTTTGGCTCTTCAAGGTACACAATAATGAAAATAAATAAATATTTTAAATACAAAATATTTGCAATTTTATAAGAGAAACGAATAAATTAAAAAAAATAGAAACAGGAGTGTCTACACATATGGGCGGAATGGATGAAGCAAACTATTGATTTGGTATTCTTTTGTGTCACCTACTATTATATGTACCTTTTTTGTCATGTTTAATCTATTTGGTTCCATTGTCAAGGATTGAGTTTCCGTTTACATATATTGTGCAATGGAGCAATTTATATATGCTTGGCATGAGGAGTTCCTTGGATAGCGAGGTATTATTTGGCGAGTGTAGATATTCTTTGGTTATCTGAATTAAAAAGAGGACCTGGTATGGAGTCACATGGAACTGGTATGGAGTCACGCTTCGACATCATGAAACTATGCTCAAAATTTGAAAAAAGGTTAAAAGTATTCATAAAATGTTTATTAAGCATTCAGAAAAATTGTTCAACGTGCATATAAAAATTCTTATCATGCATACAAAAATGATTTTTTTATCATATATATGAAATGTTATAAAGATTTTGAAAAAAAGGATGAACAAATATTTTAAAAATGTTAAACAAGCATTCAGAAAATATTGAACGGGAATAGAGAAATTGTTGATCATGTATCAAAAAAATTATGATTTCTTTCATCTATATTAAATGTTAATAAAGAATTTAAAAAAAATGATGAACAAGTATTTAAAAAAATGTTAAATTAGCATTTTGAGAATGCTAAATGTGTATAGAAAAATGCTGACCATGTATTAAAAAATAATGAATTTTTTATCATGTATATAAAAATGAATTCTAATAAAACAACTGGAGAAGAAAAAGAAAAAAAACAAAAGAAAAAGAAAACTGAGAAAAACGGCTCTATTTACCTTAAGAGGGACCCCCCTACTACAAAACCAGATTGGGAGGTTGGCGTAGTGGCTAGCAAGGATCTACATATTTCTTGAAGTACTGGCATCAAACCCCGCTGCTGCACCTTTTTATATTTCTTTTGTTTTAAAAAATGAGCTTCTATCTCGCATGCGAGAATACATACTGTTTTTTTAGCCGAGAAGAATACATAGCGTTTCTGCACACACGGCATATGAGCATCCATGTGTACAATAAAAAATTTAAATAATAGCAACAAAATTAAGAAATAATCTGATTTTTTATTTTTGTTAAAGCTGAGTAGCTGACAGGATTTTCTATGATCAAGGCCTCAGTTTCAAACCGGTGACTTTTTTTAACAGAACCGGTGACTAATTATGTCGGTCCCACAAACAAGTGGCTTCTCTATATACCGGGGGAGATGAGCTTGTGTGTGAACACTAAATTAGAAAAAAAATGGCAAAAAAATCAGAAAATATATGATTTTTGTTAGAGCTAACGAATTTCCTACGAGCACGGTTCAACTTCAAACTTTTGCTTTTATATGGCCTTACGTGGACCCCATATGGGTCCTTAAGACACCCGACACCTGACCGCCGGGTCCCACAACAGCCGCAACCTACAAAGTCTGGCCCTAAGGATGTTCGTCCGTGATGGACAATATGGTCCATATACAATGTTAAAATAATAGTATGGCTACTCAATCCATGACGATTTTTGTGACGGCCTGTCTATGTCCGTCATAAAAGGGCTATAGTTTTCGGGGGTGTTCAAGTCTGGATGATCCGTGACGGTTTCCATTACGGTTTACCACAACTTCACGTAAATCCGTCATGGATTAACAGATTTCTTGTAGTGATTACGTGTATAGGCTTTTCCCTAGCGGTGGTGTGACGGTCATCACGCCTTGTGATTGCCGTGGTCCGGAC
Source organism: Aegilops bicornis (assembly GCA_021605145.1). NCBI lineage: Eukaryota > Viridiplantae > Streptophyta > Magnoliopsida > Poales > Poaceae > Aegilops > Aegilops bicornis. Next base: position 41,602,161 of record CM038674.1, on the reverse strand, counting down.
CCTCTTTCATGTTCGTTTAAGCATGTAGTTGCCATGTCGCTCAAGCTGCGATTTGCCATCTCAGTCAAGTGCGGATGTCATTTTGGACAAGCTGCAATTTGTTGCCATGTATGGTCTGGTTTACTACAGTTGCCATGATTTGAAAACTTTAGGAGTTGCCACCTACTAACACTAGGCAGTTGCCGTGTAGCGCTACAAAGAGACATGGCAAAATAACATGTTCGGGTAAAGAGAGAGTTGCCATCTGCTTACAAGCACACTAGGGCAGTTGCCATGTACCCTGCAAAACACATGGCAACTGACATGTTCGGGTAAAAGAGAGAGTTGCCATCTGGTTACAAGCACACTAGGGCAGTTACCATGTATCCTGCAAAACACATGACAACTGACAACTTTGGTTGTGGGAGAGGAGACAAGCGTGTGGGCGAACTGATAAATGCCCACACACCAGCCCCTGTGTGTGAGAGTGGGCGAACTGCTATACGCCCTCACACCGGTCCCTCCGTTTGGTCAAAAGCAGACGTGTGGCCGGTGAATGAATGCCCACACACCATCCCAGTCCCCACGTGGCAACACAAACATGTCAAAATTCGTGCAGCCACACACGGAGCTGGATCCACACGCAGGGCGAGATGCAAACGGCCACACGTGTGGGCTTTAGTGTTTCCGTAAAACAATTGACCATAACATTGTTCTCTATTGTCCTCTATTGTTCGTGGGCCGGGCTCTTCCTCGTCATCACTATGCAGCCCCTTGTCGTTGAGTTCGACACTTAACTTGCTCGCTTGCTTGAACACCCAACAATCCTGTTGGTGTGATTGGCTAGTTTTCGGGGTACCATGTATCGCACAAGCGATCGAGTATTCGGTCCAAGTTGGGCCAGGCCTGGGTATTTCTTTTGAGTGGCTTCTTCCGCTGACCGGGTTTAGAGCCTATGAATCCGTCATTGACCGCAGTATCTTCATCATTGTCGCCGTTAATGCGGCGCTTCTTCTTATTCTTGACGCGACCTGCCATTGCTGTCCTTGGTATCCGAACTACCGGGGTTTTGGACAAGTTGTTGCTTGAGCTAGCCAGCTGTCCTCTCCCACACAAAAGCGGGTCATGAGTGTTGTGAGGGCTGCCATGGATTTCGGCTTTTCCTGTCCTAGGTGCCGGGCAAGCCACTCGTCGTAGATGTTATGTTTGAAGGCTGCAAGGGCCTCTGCATCCGGACAGTCAACGATTTGATTTTTCTTTGTTAGGAACCGTGTCCAGAATTGTCTGGCCGATTCTTCGGGCTGCTGAATTATATGGCTAAGGTCATCGGCGTCTGGTGGTTGCACATATGTGCCCTGGAAGTTATCAAGGAATGCAGCTTCCAGGTCCTCTCAACAACCAATTGATTCTGCTGGCAAGTTGTTGAGCCAATGCCGAGCTGGTCCTTTAAGCTTGAGTGGGAGGTATTTGATGGCATGTAGATCATCACCGCGGGCCATGTGGATATGGAGGAGATAGTCCTCGATCCAGACCGCAGGATCTGTGGTACCATTGTATGATTCGATGTTTACGGGTTTGAAGCCCTCGGGATTTGATGATCCATTACTTCATCTGTGAAGCATAGTGGGTGTCTTGGCGCCTCTGTATTGGGCTATATCACGATGTAGCTCATATGAGCTTTGTCTCATCGTGTTCGGCCCGGCCGGGTTTGTTGTATCCGGCGTGGCCGGTTATCATCACGTGTCGTAGGCGCCCCACGATCCGTAGATCGATCTTGTATGTTTTGCCTTATCCTCCAATATATCTACGCAAGTCCGCGCGTTTTCCCGTGCCTTGGTATTTTTTGAGCGGCGTCGGGGTGTGGCTTGAGCGGAGGGCCGAGAGGCTTCTCTGTCGCGTCCACGGGGTGGTCGGTCTGCCATGTCATGCGCTGGTGACTTGGGTGCTTCCTCCTCTGATCGAGGCAACGGCCTGCGTTTGGGGTAGCTTTTGGAGGGGCGTTCAAATACATACTCTTCGATTTGCAAGGACTTGATCCAGCTGTCGACTAGCGTGTCTTGGTCAGCTCTAAGCCGTTCTTGCTTTTTCTTGAGGCTGCTTGCCGTGGCCATAAGCCTGCGTTTGAAACGCCTCCTGTTGGCGGGATCCTCGGGCACGACAAATTTAAAGTAAATCGAGGCTTGCCTCATCTTCGGAGGCAAGCGCATAATTATCGTCCTCTACCTCTCTTTTTTCAGACCTTTGTCGTGCGGACTTTCTTCTCCCTCCTCCTGCGCTGAGTCCTGCTGGAGGGGTTGTCTTCAACCTTTGTCCGGTGTTATTATCTCCCATGCCGGAATCAACGTTTTTGCTGTGGCGGGATTTAGAGCGGCGCCGCTGTCGTCAGCGCTTCGGTTGCTTGTTGGAGGGGTCATACTCTGTTGTTCCATCGCCAATCCCATCTTTTGGGATGTCCACCATGTATATGTCGTATGACGAGGTGGCCTTCCAGTGCCCTGTAGGCGCTGGGTCTTGGTCGTCTCCGGCATCGTCGTCCATACCGTCGATGTCTTCGGATTCGAAGTCGAGCATGTCGGTTAAATCATCGACAGTGGCTACAAAGTGGGTGGTGGGTGGGCGTTGAATTTCTTCGTCGTCCGCATCCCAACCTTCCTGTCCGTAGTCCGGCCAGGGCTCTCCGGATAGAGAGAGAGACTTTAGTGAATTCAGGACGTCGCCAAAAGGGCGAGTGCTGAAAGATGTCCGCGGCAGTGAACTCCATGACCGGCGCCTGATCGGATTCGATCGGCAGGGGCGCACAGGGTTCGGAGTCCGGAGAGGAGTCCGGCACCCTGGAGTCAAGGACTTCGCAAAGGACAGGGACGGAGTTCGGCTCAATCGCCATAGAGATCATAGCCCCCGAGGCGGTGTCCAACCACTCGTCCTCGATGGGGGAATCCAACCCCGGATTAAGGGTCGGGCAGATCTTTGATGCGGCCTCGAGCCTTGTTCGGCGGCAGAGCTAGATCATACCCATCGAGACAGTGCGGCACGCTCGGCCGTGGCTCGAATCCGTCGAAGATCAAGTCTCCATGAACATCGGCCGTATAGTTCAAACTTCCAAATCTGACCTGATGGCCAGGGGCATAGCTTTCGATCTGCTCCAGATGGCCAAGTGAATTGGCCCGCAGCAAAGCCGCCCGAATCACGAAGATCTGTCACGGGAGAAAAGTCTCACCCTAGGCTGCGTCGTTGCTGATGATTGAAGGAGCCATCGGGCCCTATCGGTGGCGACACGGAGGAACTCTCAATGAAAGCACCAATGTCGGTGTCAAAGCAGGCGGATCTCGGGTAGGGGTCCCGAATCGTGCGTCTAAGCGGATGGTAACGAGGAGACAAGGGACACGATGTTTTTACCGAGGTTCGGGCCCTCTTGATGGAGGTAATACCCTACTCCTGCTTGATTAATATTGATGATATGGGTAGTACAAGAGTAGATCTACCACGAGATCAAGGAGGCTAAACCCTAGAAGCTAGCCTATGGTATGATTGTTGTTCGTCCTCACGGACTAAAACCCTCCGGTTTATATAAACACGGATAGGTTAGGGTTACACGCAGTCGGTTACAATGGTAGGAGATGTACATATCCGTATCGCCAAGCTTGCCTTCCACACCAAGGAAAGTCCCATCCGGACACGGGCGAAGTCTTCAATCTTGTATCTTCATAGTCTTGGAGTCCCACCGTGATGATAGTTCGCTATCCGGACACCCCTAGTCCAGGACTCCTCGGTAGCTCTTGATATGGTCCCTAGTAGTTGCGCTCTTCATATTAGCGTGCTGCTGCTAGAACTAGCCTCACGGCGGCATCGTGGCAATTATAGCAGTAGCGCGTCTTCGAGTGGGCGCGCTACTGATACATTTATTTCAGCAGTGATGTTTGTGCGCGTGCGCTACTGCTAGTTAGCAGCAGCGCCTTATTTTAAAGCGCCGCTGCTAGTAAGATTCACTACAAGAATTACGTTAATACGTGACGGTTCTAGTCCGTCATGGATATTTGAAAAACTGTCATGGGTGCCCGTCCATGACGAACTTGAGATCCGCCATGTATATCGCGTCATTATTTGAAGTCGTACCATCCACGACGGTGCTCGGCCGTCATGGATCTGCCCCAAGCATGCTTAACGGATGTGCTCGTAACGACGTTAACAGGTTTGCCACATCGTCATTTGACATGGATCGACACGGCAACCCCTATAGGAATCGGCCCGATTAAAATTTTGGCCCACCAGGTCCAATAAGGGACGGCCCAAGCAATCAACCAAAATTAAAAATTCAGCCCATTAAACTATGGTCGAGCCAAGGCCCACTAATTCACTACAAGCCATACACCCACCTCTAATCTCATTTCTCTTCTCTTTCTAAAAAACTCTCATTTGTCTTCTCTTCTTCCATGGAAATTTGAAGTCAATATGTATTGTCAGAAACTATATTCTCATTTCATTAAATAAAATGAAAGGTACATAATCAAACCGGGAAATACATGTGAACACGAGCAAAAAGATCCCTAAAAACTTTAAATTACCGAGCTACTCTCCAGCTCCCTAAAAACTTAAAATTCATCTCCGGAAAATACATGTGAACACGAGAAAAAAGATCCCTAAAAACTTAAAATTCATCTCCTAAAGAAGATAAAGCTACTCTCTAGCTCCCCAGCGCCGGCGCCGCTCTCCATACGTCAACTGGGGTTAATCCCCGTGCCTTTGTGGTCGCGGATCCGGCTGTACCCGCCGAAGTCTCGGAGGGACACACCATTTTCGCAACCATCTGCCTCGAACGATGCTCCTGAACGGCACTCTGTCTCCGAAGAACCCATGGAACCTGTATTACCTGCATGTTGAGAAGCTCTAAGAATGGCTCAGAAAATCAGAAACGAAAGGTATGGGAAATGTCAAAAGAAACAGTTGGAGGGAAACCTGGTGGCCGATGCGGCTCACAGCCTGTCGAGGATCCCGCTGGTCCGATGCGACGGAATTCCACCGGTAGCGTCGTCGGTGGAGGATGAAGCGGGATCTCTGGCCGCCCATCCAGCTTCTGTCGACGTCACTCCTTGCGACAAGTGGGCACCATCCACACCAACAGCAATAAAGCGCCCATGGGCACTAGTCTGCCTTCAGGGGCGTTCCCGCCTGAGAGACGAGGCTAACATCACAGAGGCAGATGGTTGTTGTGGGATGCAGATGGGAAGATGGTCGTGGATAGCGAGGTCACGGCGGCTACTAACCCGGCGGTTGGGCGATGCAGAGGGGATGATGGCCATGGATGGCGAGGTTGGGATAGCTGCCGGCCTTTTTTTGGTTGGGATGGCTGCGGCCATGGATGGGGAGAGTGCCATGGATGGGGAGGGGGGAGGGGGAGGGCAAAGGATCTGGAAGTGGCTGACCGAGATCCACTTCGTCGCGGTGGAAGAGAAGAGGGCGTCTCATGTGTGGGCCTAAGGAAGCACACAAAGAGGGGGAGGTTTCCTTGTCGTTGGATCTCGGGTGGATGGACGGTTCACATCTGCGATCCGTGGGACGCTTAGTTCAACCAATCAGAGCGCAGGTTTGCCCTCACACTGGATTGCCACTTTGGTTGGAAACTATAGCGGGCCACTGTTGATAGTGAGGCCGGCCCAGAATTCATTTTTTTCAGTTATTCAAATAACCCAATAAGGCATCCTTGTGGAGTAAATTGGAAAAGAAGAATTATCATATACTCCCTCCGTCTCAAAATAAGTGACTCAACTTTGTACTAGATTTAGTATAAAGTTAGTATAAAGTCGAGTCACTTATTTTGGGACAGAGGAATATATCACAATAAATTTTTCATCTAAGTATAGTTGCACACGAGGTGAACAACAAACTAGAAAAGCATGTGTGCGTACTTTTCATTTAGATCTGGAACATTATTTTGGCACATATTTGAATAAATGTTGTAATAGACGAACAATATTTCCAATATATTATTTTCTTTTGATGTAAAATTATGTTTATTAAAATGTATGAATATTTCTCAAAAGTACACAAATGTTTCAAACTTTGAAGAAAGATTAATTTTGTGTTCCCATAAACAATTTGCTAAAGATCAATGGCTTGTTATGCATAATTCAAACTCCAATTTGCAACCTATCAAAAATGGTTAACTTAAATATGTTTTGTCAAACCATTTTTTCCTGTAACACAACTTGAATTATATGAGCGCATAGACTCGTTAAAACAAATATGATTTTTCATGCACATGTAGTTCAAAAATGAATTGTATTCATTAAATGCCTAGAAACGCACTAAAGGAGTTAAATATAGCAAAGGACCCTGAAAAGGCCAAATTTTGACATGGATCATGTAATTGTGTATGTTTAGTGTATAAAACAATTCAAGGACAGTGGATGAAGCTGTGGTCGCTTCGCCTTCAAACCTGGTTGTTGCCTCTGGAAACCTAGATTGTTTCGTGAGATGATCCAGTTTCAAAGCAGCGCATGTTACAAATTAACCTCTTCAAGCGATTTTCCCTTTCATTTTTGATGGATTCAACCGATTTTTCTGACAATTGTTTTCCATTGGTTTTATTTTTATTTTCCAAGTACATGTTTATATTTGTTGTTGATTTTTTCCCATTTGAGAAAAGAAACATAATAAAAATTTACCAATGCAATAATAATACTTTAAGAAAGTGTTACTGCATTTGAAAAAATGGACAAACATGTTTTTGGAAAATGTATCGTATCTATTAAAAAGTTGTTGATGTGTTTTTCGAAAATGTTCGCCATGCATTAATAAAAATGCCAACATGTACTTTTAAAATTTGTTCAGTTTGTTTATAGGAAATGCTAGACGTGTATTAAAAAATATTGTGTAATAATTATGCATGCTTTTGGTCCTGAATGAATATAGATAAAAGTACAGATTAATTTTTAATACACATTGAACTGTGTAAATCCACGTCAATTTAGGAAAAAGTTCATGTTTGGCTCTTCAAGGTACACAATAATGAAAATAAATAAATATTTTAAATACAAAATATTTGAAATTTTATAAGTGAAACGAATAAATTAAAAAAATAGAAACAGGAGTGTCTACACATATGGGCGGAATGGATGAAGCAAACTATTGATTTGGTATTCTTTTGTGTCACCTACTATTATATGTAACTTATTTGTCATGTTTAATCTATTTGGTTCCATTGTCAAGGATTGAGTTTCCGTTTTACATATATTGTGCAATGGAGCAATTTATATATGCTTGGCATGAGGAGTTCCTTGGATAGCGAGGTATTATTTGGCGAGTGTAGATATTCTTTGGTTATACGAATTAAAAAAGAGGACCTGGTATGGAGTCACATGGAACTGGTATGGAGTCACGCTACGACATCATGAAACTATGCTCAAAATTTGAAAAAAAGGTTAAAAAGTATTCATAAAATGTTTATTAAGCATTCGGAAAAATTGTTCAACGTGCATATAAAAATTACTTATCATGCATACAAAAATAATTTTTTATCGTATATATGAAATGTTATAAAGATTTTGAAAAAAAGGATGAACAAATATTTTAAAAATGTTAAACAAGCATTCGGAAAATATTGAACGGGAATAGAGAAATTGTTGATCATGTATCAAAAAAATTATGATTTCTTTCATCTATATTAAATGTTAATAAAGAATTTAAAAAAAATGATGAACAAGTATTTAAAAAAATGTTAAATTAGCATTTTGAGAATGCTAAATGTGTATAGAAAAATGCTGACCATGTATTAAAAAATAATGAATTTTTTATCATGTATATAAAAATGAATTCTAATAAAACAACTGGAGAAGAAAAAGAAAAAAAAACAAAAGAAAAAGAAAACTGAGAAAAACGGCTCTATTTACCTTAAGAGGGACCCCCCTACTACAAAACCAGATTGGGAGGTTGGCGTAGTGGCTAGCAAGGATCTACATATTTCTTGAAGTACTGGCATCAAACCCCGCTGCTGCACCTTTTTATATTTCTTTTGTTTTAAAAAATGAGCTTCTATCTCGCATGCGAGAATACATACTGTTTTTTTAGCCGAGAAGAATACATAGCGTTTCTGCACACACGGCATATGAGCATCCATGTGTACAATAAAAAATTTAAATAATAGCAACAAAATTAAGAAATAATCTGATTTTTTATTTTTGTTAAAGCTGAGTAGCTGACATGATTTTCTATGATCAAGGCCTCAGTTTCAAACCGGTGACTTTTTTTAACAGAACCGGTGACTAATTATGTCGGTCCCACAAACAAGTGGCTTCTCTATATACCGGGGGAGATGAGCTTGTGTGTGAACACTAAATTAGAAAAAAAATGGCAAAAAATCAGAAAATATATGATTTTTGTTAGAGCTAACGAATTTCCTACGAGCACGGTTCAACTTCAAACTTTTGCTTTTATATGGCCTTACGTGGACCCCATATGGGTCCTTAAGACACCGACACACCGACTGTCGGGTCCCACAACAGCCTGCAACCTACAAAGTCTGGCCCTAAGGATGTTCGGTCCGTGATGGACAATATGGTCCATATACAATGTTAAAATAATAGTATGGCTACTCAATCCATGACGATTTTTGTGACGGCCTGTCTATGTCCGTCATAAAAGGGCTATAGTTTTCGGGGGTGTTCAAGTCTGGATGATCCGTGACGGTTTCCATTACGGTTTACCACAACTTCACCAGAAATCCGTCATGGATTAACAGATTTCTTGTAGTGATTCTGTGTATAGGCTTTTCCCTAGCAGTGGTGTGACAGTCATCACGCGCCCCGCAGTTGCCGTGGTCCGGACCCTCTTTCATGTTCGTTTAACTGTAGTTGCCATGTCGCTCAACTGCAGTTGCCATCTCAGGTCAAGTGCCAGATGTCATTTTTGGACAACTGCAGCTGTTGCCATGTATGGTCTGGTTTACTACAGTTGCCATGATTTGAAAACTTTAGAAGTTGCCACCTACTAACACTAGGAAGTTGCCGTGTAGCACTACAAAGAGACATGGCAAAATAACATGATCGGGTAAAGAGAGAGTTGCCATCTGCTTACAAGAACACTAGGGCAGTTGCCATATACCCTGCAAAACACATGTCAATTGACATGTTCGGGTAAAAGAGAGAGTTGCCATCTGGTTACAAGCACACTAGGGCAGTTACCATGTATCCTGCAAAACACATGACAACTGACAACTTTGGGTGTGGGAGAGGAGACAAGCGTGTGGGCGAACTGATAAATGCCCACACACCAGCCCCTGTGTGAGAGTGGGCGAACCGCTAAACGCCCACACACCGTCCCTCCGTGTGGTCAAAACGGACGTGTGGGCGACCGAATGAATGCCCACACACCATCCCAGTCCTACGTGGCAACACAAACATGTCAAAATTCGTGCAGCCACACACGGAGCTGGATCCACACGTGTGGGCGAGATGCAAACGGCCACACGTGTGGGCTTTAGTGTTTCCGTAAAACAATTGACCATAACATTGTTCTCTATTGTCCTCTATTGTTCAGCGGCCGGGGCTCTTCCTCGTCATCACTATGCAGCCCCTTGTCGTTGAGTTCGACACTTAACTTGCCTGCTTGCTTGAACACCCAACAATCCCTGTTGGTGTGATTGGCTAGTTTTTCGGGGGTACCATGTATCTGGCACAAGCGATCGAGTATTCGGTCCAAGTTGGACGGGCCCTGGGTATTTCTTTTGAGTGGCTTCTTCCGCTGACCGGGTTTAGAGCCTATGAATCCGTCATTGACTGCAGTATCTTCATCATTGTCGCCGTTAATGCGGCGCTTCTTCTTGTTGCGACGCGACCTGCCATTGCTGTCCTTGGTATCCGAACTACCAGGGTTTTTGGACAAGTTGTTGCTTCGAGCTAGCCAGCTGTCCTCTCCCACACAAAAGCGGGTCATGAGTGTTGTGAGGGCTGCCATGGATTTCGGCTTTTCCTGTCCTAGGTGCCGGGCAAGCCACTCGTCGCAGATGTTATGTTTGAAGGCTGCAAGGGCCTCTGCATCCGGACAGTCAACGATTTGATTTTTCTTTGTTAGGAACCGTGTCCAGAATTGTCTGGCCGATTCTTCTGGCTGCTGAATTATATGGCTAAGGTCATCGGCGTCGGGTGGTTGCACATATGTGCCCCGAAGTTATCAAGGAATGCGGCTTCCGTGTCCTCTCAACAACCAATTGATTCTGGCGGCAAGTTGTTGAGCCAATGCCGAGCTGGTCCTTTAAGCTTGAGTGGGAGGTATTTGATGGCATGTAGATCATCACCGCGGGCCATGTGGATATGGAGGAGATAGTCCTCGATCCGCACCGCAGGATCTGTGGTACCATTGTATGATTCGATGTTTACGGGTTTGAAGCCCTCGGGGATTTGATGATCCATTACTTCATCATGAAGCATAGTGGGTGTCTTGGCGCCTCTGTATTGGGCTATATCACGATGTAGCTCATATGAGCTTTGTCTCATCGTGTTCGCCCGGCCGGGTTTGTTGTATCCGGCGTGGCGGTTATCATCACGTGTCGTTGGGCGCCCACGCGATCCGTAGATCGGTCTAGTATGTTTTGCCTTATCCTCCAATATATCTCGCAAGTCCGGCGCGTTTTCCCGTGCCTTGGTATTTTTTGAGCGGCGTCGGGATGTGGCTTGAGCGGAGGGCCGAGAGGCTTCTCCGTCGCGTCCGCACGGGTGGTCGGTCTGCCATGTCATCGCTGGTGACTTGGGTGCTTCCTCCTCCGATCGAGGCAACGGCCTGCGTTTGGGGTAGCTTTTGGAGGCGTTCGAGTACATACTCTTGATTTGCAAGGACTTCAGTCCAGCTGTCGACTAAGCGTGTCTTGGTCAGCTCTAAGCCGTTCTTGCTTTTCTTGAGGCTGCTTGCCGTGGCCATAAGCCCTGCGTTTGAAACGCTCCTGTTCGGCGGGATCCTCGTACACGACAAATTGGTAAATGCGTCGAGGCTTGCCTCATCTTCGGAGGCAAAGCGATAATTATCGTCCTCTACCTCTCTTTACATGCAGACCGTCGTGCGGACTTTCTTCTCCCTCCTCCTGCGCTGAGTCCTGCTGGAGGGGGTTGTCTTCGGCACTGTCCGGGGTGTTATTATCTCCCATGCCGGAATCAACGTTTTTGCTGTGGCGGGATTTAGAGCGGCGCCGCTGACGTCAGCGCTTCGGTTGCTTCTTGGAGGGGTCATCCTCTGTTGTTCCATCGCCATTCCCATCTTTTGGGATGTCCACCATGTATATGTCGTATGACGAGGTGGCCTTTTAGTGCCCTGTAGGCGCTGGGTCTTGGTCGTCTCCGGCATCGTCGTCCATACCGTCGATGTCTTCGGAGTCGAAGTCGAGCATGTCGGTTAACTCATCGACAGTGGCTACAAAGTGGGTGGTGGGTGGGCGTTGAATTTCATCGTCGTCCGTATCCCAACCTTCCTGTCCGTAATCCGGCCAGGGCTCTCCGGATAGAGAGAGAGACTTTAGTGAATTCAGGGCGCCGCCAAAGGGCGAGTCTTTGAAAGATGTCCGCGGCATGAACTCCATGACCGGCGCCGATCGGATTCGATCGGCGGGCGCCTGAGGTTCGAGTCTGGAGAGGAGTCCGGCACCCTGGAGTCAAGGACTTCGCAAAGGACAGGGACGGAGTTCGGCTCAATCGCCATAGAGATCATAGCCCCCGAGGCGGTGTCCAACCACTCGTCCTCGATCGGGGAATCCAACCCCGGATTAAGGGTCGGAGCAGATGCTGGTGCGGCCTCCAGGGCACTGTTCGGCGGCAGAGCTAGATCATACCCATCGAGACAGTGCGGCACGCTCGGCCGTGGCTCGAATCCGTCGAAGATCAAGTCTCCACGAACATCGGCCGTATAGTTCAAACTTCCAAATCTGACCTGATGGCCAGGGGCATAGCTTTCGATCTGCTCCAGATGGCCAAGTGAATTGGCCCGCAGTGCAAAGCCGCCGAATACGAAGATCTGTCCTGGGAGAAAAGTCTCACCCTAGACTGCGTCGTTGCTGATGATTGAAGGAGCCATCGGGCCTATCGGTGACGACAGAGGAACTCTCAATGAAAGCACCAATGTCGGTGTCAAAGCAGGCGGATCTCGGGTAGGGGTCCCGAATCAGGCGTCTAGGCGGATGGTAACAGGAGACAAGGGACACGATGTTTTTACCGAGGTTCGGGCCCTCTTGATGGAGGTAATACCCTACTCCTGCTTGATTAATATTGATGATATGGGTAGTACAAGAGTAGATCTACCACGAGATCAAGGAGGCTAAACCCTAGAAGCTAGCCTATGGTATGATTGTTGTTCGTCCTACGGACTAAAACCCTCCGGTTTATATAAACACCGGATAGGTTAGGGTTACACAGAGTCGGTTACAATGGTAGGAGATGTACATATCCGTATCGCCAAGCTTGCCTTCCACACCAAGGAAAGTCCCATCCGGACACGGGCCGAAGTCCTCAATCTTGTATCTTCATAGTCTTGGAGTCCGACCGTGATGATAGTTCGGCTATCCAGACACCCCCTAGTCCAGGACTCCTCGGTAGCCATCGATATGGTCCCTAGTAGTTGCGCTCTTCATATTAGCGTCTTCTTTGCTAGAACTAGCCTCACGGCGGCGTCGTGGCAATTATAGCAGTAGCGCGTCTTCGAGTGGGCGCGCTACTGATACATTTATTTCAGCAGTGATGTTTGTGCGCGTGCGCTACTGCTAGTTAGCAGCAGCGCCTTATTTTAAAGCGCGCTGCTAGTAAGATTCACTACAAGAATTCTGTTAATACGTGACGGTTCTAGTCCGTCATGGATATTTGAAAAACTGTCATGGGTGCCCGTCCATGACGAACTTGAGATCCGCCATGTATATCGCGTCATTATTTGAAGTCGTACCATCCACGACGGTGCTCGGCCGTCATGGATCTGCCCCAAGCATGCTTAACGGATGTGCTCGTAACGACGTTAACAGGTTTGCCACATCGTCATTTGACATGGATCTGACACAGCAACCCCTATAGGAATCGGCCCAGTTAAAATTTTGGCCCACCAGGTCCAATAGGGACGGCCCAAGCAATCAACCAAAATTAAAAATTCAGCCCATTAAACTATTTTGGATCCACACGTGTGGGCGAGATGCAAACGGCCACACGTGTGGGCTTTAGTGTTTCCGTAAAACAATTGACCATAACATTGTTCCTCCCTTTCCAAATTAACTGACGCAGATTTAGACAAAATATTGCCTAAATCAGTCTAGATTCAGTGAATCTACATGAATTAATTTGGACCGAAGGGCCGAATTTAACAAAACTTTTGTCAATTTTTACACACTTATCCGTTTTCCTTGACATTTGGATGATATGTGTGATATAGATATTAAGAGAGGGTATAACGCAACCACCAACACCCTCTTATAGCGCCATTTACCGTCCTATCTACCTCTTCAAAGCTCAAGATAATGTTCGGTCGGTCGAAACATTGCTCGATTTCCGGTCCTCAATTCGCGTTAACTAGGCTGGTTGGCCGTTACAGGGCTGCTACTCCTTGGGTCGTGCTGGGCGTTTTGTGGCAAATTGGGCCGAGAATACTATAAATGGGCCGCTCTTGCTATCCTAACGATGTTGGCCTCGCTGCTCACATTGACCCCTTCTCTAGATTTCCGCCACTTGCACCCGCCTCCTCATCATTGTAATGTCCTGTGAGAAGGGCCGCTTCTTCCAGAGGTCCCTGACCGCCATAGATATTGTCGCCTCCTTATTCAATACGACTCCACAATTCCCGAAATGCTAGCAACTTTGAGCAGTCGGGCAGCCAGCTTCAGTATCTAAAATTCAATGGTCGACGAGAGGGAAGGAAGGTGAGACACCTCACCTCCCCTATCTTGCCGCTCATCCCTCCTCCGCCTACATGCGAGCGAGAACACCAACGACGTAACCTTCTTGTGTACCTTCGTCGCATCGACCACTGAACCCATGGATGTGCATCTCTCCTTTGCTCGCACGTCACTACGTCCTCAGACCGTCTTGGTATCCAGCTTCTCCGTGCCAGAGTAGGAGAGGAAGACGAGAGGAGGAGCACCAGGATTTGCGGGTGAGTCGAACTGGAATGAGGTAGCGTCTCCTCAATGGCGTGACTCCGCCAACTGGATGCCACTTTGCTTCCTCTCGATGCCGTGATGACAAACATAGGTTCAATCCCTGTAACCCCTCTCCTAGATTAGCAAAAGGGGAGTACTAAGCGCTGGCACACCGGCCCAAAAGTTCGGTCGGTCGTACGCGATCCGTCGGGTGCGTCCATGCGTAGCCGTCAGATGCGCCCTATCCCATCGTTTTCTCACCCTCCGCTTGTGTATCAGATCTGAGAAAAAACACCGCTGGTTCATGGCGGCCGCTTCACCGACGCCGCATCGCGCAACACGTGTCCATGGTCTACCCTCTCCCGTTTGAACTCGCCGTCAACGCTCGCCGCCGATGCTCGCCGTTGACGCCAACAAAAAAAGGTTGCCGGAAAAAAGTAACCATCTGCGGAGGCCCCATTTAATCATTTGAAAAGGGTGGTTCCAGCAAAACAAGGCTACGGCTGTAGCAAAAATCACTGGTTCATTAAAAGAACGAACTCCGGTGGAAGCAATTTTTCGGGCTACTTCCAGCAAATAAATATATGGTTGTAGCAAAAAAATTGCCGGTCCAGCAAGAACGAACTCCGGTGGAAGCACTTTTTGGGGCTACTTCAAGCAAAAAAAGATATGGTTGTAGCAAAAAATTGCTTGTCCAGCAAGAATGACTGCGGTGGAAGCAATTTTTGGGGCTACTTCCAGCAAAACATTCCGCCGGTTACAGCAAACCTGATCCATGGTTGCAGCAGCGCCCTGCCAAACTCTAGTCCAACTTGCCGTGGCGACCTCCGCGACTCGCCGGGGTGAACCCCCACAGCTCGCCGCCGTCGCTGGTTCTAGCAAAACCAGTATGGGGTTGCAGCTCCCTCCACAGCCAGTTATAGCATCTACGTGCTTCATCGTCGGGCCTGCTGGTCGAGGTAGTAGCTCACCGCTCGTGCCAGGGTGTAGTCGCTGGCGTGCTCGCCGTAGTTCTCGCCGCCGGCGCGCTGAGCAGCAGGGAAACAGCAGTAGATGGGAGGGATGGCGGGGCTACAGGGGAACGGTGTGGGGAGCGCGTGGAGTGGGAAGGAGAGGAGGAAGATGAGAATGAACCAAGGAGGGATGGATAAGTTTGGAACTTGATTCGGTTTGCACGGGGCCCACGTTAGGCGAGACGTGGCTATATGTGCGTGCGTGTTGTGCGTGACGAGGCACGGAGCCGGCCCAGCGTTCGGCCGGTGCACGGACGAAAAATGTTTCCCTTAGTAAAACTGCCAGAATGACCTCCTGTGCCGACGGCCTCAGCATATAACCGAATCTCGTCTACATAGGGCTATGCCGACGGCAGCCGTAGATCACGTCAGGGTCTCTTTGTCAGACCGTCAGCATAGAGGCCTATGCCGACGGCTTTTAGTACGGCCGTCGGCATAGCTTCACCATCGACAAAGAAAAGAGACGGCACCGTCCGTCTGTCGCCGTCCCAACACGTACCGACATCTGTGAGCACCACATGGCAACCCTACGCCGAAGGCTTTGCCGTTGGCATAGACACGTGGCATAGTCTTGTTTCTGCCCTGCAAATTCAAATGGCTACATGCCCTAATAGCAAAATATATAACAATGATGCACATATATATGAAATGGAAATGCATCTAAATAAGAAATAAGAAACTTTATTAATAACTTGAGCAATTACAAAGTATCCAGGAGGTACGGTGCATTAAAGAATAATAAAATAAAACAAATAAAAGATCTAAAGCTAAAGCCTAGCTAAACCTCTACTAGTTCATCTTTTTGATGTTCTCTTCTTGATTCTTAACCTGCAAAACAATCAATAACAGAAAGCAATTTGGATTATAGTTCAAAATATTGCATTTCCCAAGTGGAAATGCATTACTGTTTGAGCTAGTGGATCATTTATTTGGAACTGGTGCAAACCCTTGATTAGGAAGATCCAAGAGGAAACCTGCAAGGCAAGTGACCAACTATACATTTCACAGATCAACGTCACAACAGATGGTTAAGTGTCCAGGTAGATGAGAAGCAAGCAACAGATCCAGTGCATAAACAGTCGTTGGTGACAAAGGAATAGACAAGCCAGGAAATACCAAATTAAATAGCAGTCGGCCATTGCCAAAGTAGCAGACAGACTGCCAGATTGGAGAGAAGAAGAAAAAGGGCGACTCCAGAACATCAGACAGAACATACACTTGTTTGTGAATGTACTGTAGCAGGAAAATTACTTTTGCTGGAACTTCCATTCGACGCGATGCTTGCGTCGTCCTCTGAGTGGAGCACAACGATCCTAGGCACTTTCATGGGCCGCCAAGCCAAAGCACCCGAGGCATGCAAACACTGCCAGCACGAACATGGTTTCAAAGTTCAAACTGAAATTCACTTTGGAATACGGTTTCGACGGGATGAAATGAAGCCGAGATTAGCAGGGGCAGTACCAAAAACAAGACCAGCAGCAAGGATTACTGTATCTTAATCTCAGCATCTCTCTGAAACAGGATCAGTTCGTCGCGTCTGGGCTGGCTGGCAGCGCTCTCGTGAAGGAAGCTGGCACCTTCAACTCACCTTGTTCGTCGGGCACATCGACAGCCCTGATCGAGAGCAGAATGTCATCAGGGCCATGCCTGATGAACACGAAGCAAGTCTGTGCCCCTGTATTTGCAGGTGATCCATGCACTGGACTTGTAGTGGCGCTTGAACACTAACTGAATCTGTGGTTTGGTTCATGCGTCTGGATACAGTGTGACACGTTGTGTCGGATGAAGGCGGCGAATCGGCCTCAACGTGAACGAAGCCAAGCATATGATCCGTCCATGGATCGGTGGGTGTTTTGTTTACAAAGTTTGGGCCGTGAACTGCGTGAAGCAAATTTTTTGAGCGATTTAACTCCTGTGCCTGGTACAGATGAATAGATATATGTATGGATGGACGGATCATGCATGTGGTCGGTTGGCGTGTGTTCTGTTATCGTTTGTTATGTCGCGGTGACTTGTGCTACTGCGGGGAAAATTAAGGGTGCATCTTCTTTGGTCTTACTGCCACCATATATAAACTTTTGGGTGTTTTTGGCTGGAACAAGATTTAGTTTCTTTATAATAATCAGCATCCTTTTTTTGTTGCTAGTTAAACCAATCTAAGATAGCATAAAACAAAAAAAAATGCACCGGCCGGGAATCGAACCCGGGTCTGTACGGTGGCATATTTCAGACCACTGGTGCTGCTGACGTGTTGCCATCCGAGGGAACCTTACCTATTGTAATTATCAAGGCTGCCTCTTTGATTATAAGCTCGACACAGTCTGATGTCAAATAATTTGTGTGTGAAGGAATAGTCATTTTTGTCTCCGAGTTCAGTAGTGAGCATCTCATTGCTACTCTCACTCTCAGCGGTGGCATATTTCAGACGATCATCCGCTGGACTTGTATTATAGAGAATCGCTTGCTGAATCTTGGTTACTTTGAACACTGGATGCAGTGTGACACGTCGTGTCGGATGAAAGCGCCGAATCGGCCTCGACAACAAGCCAAGCATGTGATCCACGGATCGGTGTGTGCTGTATAAAAGCTTTAGCCGTGAAGCAAAATCTTTCAGCAATCGAGCTCCTGGGCGTTCTCAGCGATTTGGGCTTCCTCACCAATCCGCCGCGACCGCCTCCTCTCCCGGAACCCTAGCCAGTCACACGCAGCCCACGGCGCCGCCCAGCTCGCCGCCCTCAGCCATCGCGTCGTCGCGGGGCTGGATTTTGCCGCTGCTCGGCCTCCTCTCGCCGCTGGCCGTCCGTGCTGCCGCTCGTGGCGCAGCAGTTCGAGGACACGCTGGTGCGCATCCTGCTCGCCGCTGCCGCCCGTGTCCTTCGCCAGCATACGCTCTCGTCGGCGGCGGGCGCTCATGCTCTCGGCCTTCGTCGAGCCGCTCGTCATCTTCCTCATCCTTGTCGTCAATGCCGCCATTGGCGTCTGGCGAAGACCAACACCTAGAAAGGCGCCGAGGCACTGCGCCAGATCCAGTTCGACCACGCCCGCCCGTGCGGCGACGGCGATTGGGGAGCCCGCCCTCCCGTCTGCGAGCTCGTCCCGGGACGTCGTGCAGTGAGTGGGCGAGAGCAGGTGAAGTGAAGGCTCGAAGTAGGCAATCAGCCGTGACTCGATGGGGTGCGAGGCGGAGGAGCACGTCTCTGGTCTCCCCGATTCCGTTCCGATGGTGGCGTTAGGGGACCCGCCGACTGGCCGAGCAGGGCAGCGAGCGACGATGACGACTAAGGGAGAAGGGGAAAGGCGCTGCAGCGGCGTGCTGGGCCTGGGGAGCAAGAGACAGATGCGAGATGCAGGCTAGGGCCAGGAGAGCATACTAGCTAGAGACGAGGATTGGGGAGACCGGAACACCCGGCACACTCTTTTGCTACGCCAATGCCGCTCAAGGTCAGCCACTCCCTGCATCCCACTCCCTCCTGATCTGTCTCTTTTCGTGACACATGTAGAGCAAGCCCAATCAGTCGTGGACTCGTGTTTTAGGGGTAAGTTGCGTCTGATCCTCATTCTGCCTGCGCTCCATTCTGTGACTAGATTTATTCTACTAATATTTTTGCTGGGATTTGTGGTCCTTTCAATTGATTAGGACAAAGCTAATCTGATTCTTTTCGAGAGTAAAGCTAAGCTGATTCTGATGAGCTGAGGTTTCAGGTTTTGACTGGATGTATGAACATCCACTACGGGTTCTGTAAAATAAATAACAAATTCAGTTTATCCGTTATTCACAAATTCTAATATAATGGGCGGCTATTTTCTATTAGTATACTTGAAATGATATTGAGGTATGCTCCCATGTTTTCATCCGTGTACTATGTAGATGTATACTGACAATTAAGCTTTGATCATGAATGCATAAACCATAGAAGATTCTGACAAACTAAGTGGTGTGCAATTCTCTGTTCCATAGAAGATTCATTGATCCCTGTACTTTTGACCAATTTATTTTCACGACGTCTTCCGTGTATTCCCTTTCTCATGATTTGTGATTCTCAATTCTGCCAGCTCTGTCGAGACATGGAACCGAAGCCGTGAGGCGGACATCATCATTTTGTCAGATTAAGTGTGGAGTTACTGCTGGAATTTTTGTCTATTTGGGCCTAGCCCAATAGCAGTTTCAGAAATTTCTAATAAATCCTAGAGGCCTACGCAGCCCATTCGTGCAAGGCAAGAGGTGGAACTAAAGTTTAGTCCCACCTTGCTAGTTTAGAGGGAGTTGGACCTCTTTATAAGGGAGGCTCCTTCCCCACTTGTATGAGCATGAGAACAAGAGGGACATCCACGCGCGCTCCTCCCCCGCCGCCCGCCTCGCACGCCACGCCTCGTCATGACTAAATTTTTCCACGCACTACGGGTATACGAAAAGTCACTCGAAAGCTGAAACACACTGAATCCGAACGGCGCGCCCCTTCGGCTGCTGCCTGTTCGTTTCGTCTCCCGCATTCCCTTCAGCTCCCGGCGCAGCCTCTCGCCTCCTTCTCTTGCGCCTATAAAAGGGAGGTCGCTCCTCTCAGAGAGACGCACCAGAACTACTCCTTCCCTCGCCATCGGTTCCATCTCTGAGCTGCTGCTGTCTTCCTCATCCCGGCTTGCGGCGTGCACCGCACGTCGGGACAGTAGGCCTCCGAAACCGCACCTTTTGAGTCCTGTACGGGAGAAGGGTGATAAGGTTTTTGGGGAGCGCTCGGCGCGACCACTGGCTGCTTCATCACGGACGATCCGGTCGCCGACGACTACTTCCCCGACGACAACTTCTTCCCCGACATCCACGACCTCCTCAACGACATGGCAGGCGAGGACACCGACCCCAAGTCCAGCACTTCTGCTACTGTTGTTCCGTACGTGTTCTTCTCCTTTCTGTTAGAAGTCCTGCTACAGTTCTTGGCTCTAGTTTCTGCCCTACGTATGTTGGGTTCTATGTCGTATAAGCAACTTCATCTAGTGTCTGTTCTAGATGTGTTTAGTTCAAGTTCATATATGCAGACGATGTTTACCTTCTCTTTGTCAGATGGCATGACTTGGTTTATATTTGCTATTTTAGTCATGCTTTATCTAGTATTTCCGTTAGCAAAATTATTTGGTAAATTGCTCACATTTCCAACATTCCAAAAACCTTATTATATGCAATTTACCTCGAATGGTTTTGCTGCTTCCATGAGACCTCCTATGTTTGATGGTATCCCCTATAAGAGGTGGCGCGTGAGAGTAGTCTTATGGTTTCAAACCATGAGTTGCTATGACGCCACTCTTGGTAAACCTGAAGGAGAACTTGATGCTCAACAGGCACAAGCTTTTCAGAAAATGGATACTTTGTTTAAGGCTGCTCTCTTGAGTGTTCTCGGTGAGAACATAGTTGATGCTTATGCATCAATTGATAATGGAAAAGATATGTGGGATGCACTCGAGGCCAAGTTTGGGGTCTCGGATCTTTGCACCGAGCTGTACATCATGGAGCAATTCTATGACTACAGGATGACTGAAGAGCGCTCCGTGGTTGAGCAAGCTCATGAGATACAGTCATTTGCTAGAGAACTTGAGCACTTAAATTGTATCCTACTGGACAAGTTTGTTGTCGGGGGTATCATCACTAAGCTTCCACCTTCGTGGAGGAACTTTGCTACCTTACTGAAGCATAAGAGACAGGAGTTTTCCATCCCGGATCTCATTGGTACTCTTGATGTGGAAGAAAAGGCGAGAGCAAAGGACACACGTGCTCGAGGTATTGAGGGAGGATCTAGTGCCAATCTGGTACAGAAGAAAAACTTCCAGTCCCACAAGTTCAAGGACAAGGGCAATCTTGATGGTAAAGCAAAGTTTGATGGGAAGAACAAGGCTGTACAACACACGGACTTCAAGAAGAAGAGTGACAAGAAGAAAGGTGCTTGTCATCTGTGGGGAGATCCTGATCATTGGGCTCCTAGTTGTCCTAATCGCTATGACAAGCGTCATCACAGGAAAAGCGGCAAGACCGCTAATGTTGTCATCGGAGACATTGACATGAAGGATGCTGGGTATGGTATATTTCCCACTATTCTTTCAGTATGTCATTCTACTGATTGGTTGATTGACACGGGTGCTAATGTGCATGTATGCGGTGATATTTCCATGTTTTTGTCTTATCAGACCGCAGGGACTTGAACCGTGCTAATGGGCAACGGTTCAAGTGCTTACGTTACGTGGTGTTGGCACAGTCGGTTTGAAGTTTACTTCGGGGAAGATCGTGCGGCTGAAGAACGTGCATTATGTCCCCTCCGTCAATAAAAATCTTGTTAGCGGATCTCTTCTGTGTAGAGATGGCTACAAGCTTGTTTTTGAGTCAAATAAATTTGTAATATCCAAGTATGGAACCTTTGTTGGTAAAGGCTATGAGTCAGGAGGCCTGTTTCGTTTATCCTTGTCAGACGTTTGCAATAAAGTTGTTAATCATATTTGGAAGAATAGTGAATCAAATGTGTGGCATTCACGTCTTTTTCATGTTAACTTTGGTTGCATGTCGCGACTAGCGAAGTTGAACTTAATCCCTAGTTTCACCACTGTCAAGGGATCTAAGTGTCAAGTGTGTGTGCAAGCTAAGCAACCTCGTAAGTCTCACGTGACTGCGGAGACGAGAAATCTTGCACCACTTGAACTTATACATTCAGATCGATGTGAAATGAATGGTGTTTTGACAAAAGGTGGAAAGATATATTTCATGACGTTAATTGACGACTCCACTAGATACTGCCATGTGTATCTTCTGAAATCTAAGGATGAGGCTTTGAATTTTTTCAAGATCTATAAAGTTGAAGTGGAAAACCAACTTGATCGAAAAATCAAGAGGCTTAGGTCCGACCGTGGTGGAGAGTCTTTTTCCAATGAATTTGATGCTTTTTTGTGCGGAACATGGTATAATCCATGAGAGGATGCCTCCCTACTCACCTCGATCAAATGGGGTGGCGAAAGAAAGAACCGTACTCTAACTGATTTGGTTAACGCCATGTTAGACACATCGGGTCTCTCAAGGCATGGTGGGGGAGGCGATATTGACTGCTTGTCATGTCCTAAACCGAGTTCCCACAAAGAACAAAGAGATAACTCCATTCGAGGAATGGGAGAAGAAAAGGTTAAAGCTCTCTTATCTACGAACACAGGGTTGTTTGGCGAAAGTCAATGTGCCAATTCCAAAGAAGCGGAAGCTGGGACCAAAAACTGTGGATTGTGTTTTCCTGGGATATGCTTTTCATAGCATTGGCTATAGATTCTTGGTTGTAAAATCTTAGGTACCTGACGTGCATGTCGGTATGATCATGGAGTCGAATGATGCGACTTTCTTTGAAGATATCTTTCCCATGAGGATATGGCTACCTCATCTAATCAGGAGATGCCTAGTTCATCAAATCAGGAACCAGTTACAATTACTGAACCTGCCATTTCGATGGAACACTTTAAAAGTCCTGTGGAGGAGAACAATGAAGTTCCTACTAGGAGCAAGAGACGGAGGACAACAAAGTCCTTTGGTGATGATTTTCTTTTGTATCTCACAGATGACACTCCTAGTTCTATTTCGGAGGCCTATGCATCGGAAGATGCTGACTACTGGAAGGAAGCGGTTCGTAGCGAGATGGATTCCATCTTGGTGAATGAAACTTGGGAGATAACTGATCGTCCTTATGGGTGCGAACCTATAGGATGCAAATGGGTATTCAAGAAGAAGCTTAGGCCTGATGGTACTATTGAAAAGTACAAGGATCGGCTCGTGGCAAAGGGTTATACCCAAAAGGAAGGTGAAGACTTCTTTGATACTTACTCACCTGTGGCTCGACTGACCACTATTCGAGTTCTACTTTCACTAGCTGCCTCACATGGTCTTGTCGTTCATCAAATGGATGTTAAGACTGCTTTCCTAAATGGAGAGTTGGATGAGGAAATTTATATGGAACAACCAGATGGGTTTGTAATAGATGGTCGGGAAGGGAAAGTGTGCAAGTTGTCAAGTCTTTGTATGGACTCAAGCAAGCACCCAAACAAGTGGCATGAGAAGTTCGAAGAACTTTAACAGCTGCAGGCTTTGTTGTGAACGGTTTACAAATGTGTGTACTACCGCCATGGTGGGGGCGAGGGAGTTATGCTTTGCTTGTAGGTTGATGACATACTGATTTTCTAACAAATCTGAATGTTATTAAGGAGGTCAAGGATTTCCTATCTTGCTGTTTTGAGATGAAGGATTTAGGAGTGGCTGATGTCATTACAACATCAAGTTGTTGAGAGATGATGATGGTGGGATTACATTGCTTCAATCTCACTATGTGGAAAAGATATTGAGTCGCTTTGGTTACAGTGACCGCAAGCCCTCTCCAACAACATATGATGCTAGTGTGTTGCTTCGAAAGAATCGAAGAATTGCTAGAGACCAATTGAAATATTCACAGATTATTGGCTCGCTTATGTAGTTAGCCAGTGCTACGAGACCTGACATCTCTTTTGCTGTTAGCAAACTAAGCCGGTTTGTTTCAAAACCACGAGATGTGCATCGGAAAGCTCTAGAGAGAGTTTTGTGTTATTTGAAAGGCACTGCAAATTATGGAATTCACTACACTGGGCATCCAAAGGTGCTTGAAGGGTATAGTGACTCAAACTGGATCTCAGATGCTGATGAGATAAAGGCCACGGCGGTTATGTATTCACTCGTGGAGGTGGCGCTGTTTCTTGGAAGTCTTGCAAGCAGACCATCTTAACGAGGTCAACAATGGAAGCAGAACTCACAACACTAGATACAGCTACGGTCGAAGCAGATTGGCTTCGTCGGCTATTGAATGACTTGCAGGTAGTTGAGAAACCTGTACCGGGTATCCTTAGGAACTGTAACAATCAAACTGTGATCACTAAAGTGAGCAGCTCAAAGGATAACATGAAGTCATCAAGACATGTTCAGAGAAGGTTAAAGTCTGTCAGAAAAATGAAAAACTTCGGAGTTATTGCATTGGATTATATCCAAACGTCTAAAAATCTGGCAGATCCTTTTACTTAGGGTCTATCATGTAATGTGATAGATAATGCATCGAGGGAGATGGGAATGAGACCCACAATATGAGTTGTTCAAAGTGGTAACCTATTCTTTGTGATCGGAGATCCCGTGAATTAGATGTGGAAGACAAGCTGTTGGTCAACTGAGAGGAGAGTATCCTTACTGTTAAAATACCACCCCATGAAGATGCAATACTCTCCTAATCTGCATGGCAGGTTGATGTATATCTTATTGTGTTCTAAGTGGCTTTTTGAAGCAAAGATGTTGTCCTGCAGAACATCTTTTGAAGAACGCACCTATATGAGTTTGATTGTTAAACGTCGCAATTTATGAGAGTAGGGTTCTCTCTAGTAAAGTCATGAAAGGTCACGGAGTATGACGCATAAGCTCCACCCGCGGGGAAGACCCACGGTAGCCACGTATCTGTCAAGGCTTTATGTGAAGCTAGATTCGCAGAAAACTTGCAGTTGAAGGCCCAGTCCACTGTTCAAGTTGCTTACTAGTGTAGCATAGGGTTCTAGGTGGAAGTTCAACTTAACAGTCTCCACTGCAGTACCGGTATATAAAACAGTGTTTTAGAACCAAAGGCAAATTTTGTGTGCCTCTTGGATCTGGTGGGGGATTGCTGGAATTTTTGTCTTTTTGGGCCTAGCCCAATAACAGTTTCAAAAATTCCTAATAAATCCTAGAGGCCCACGCAGCCTATTCGTGCAAGGCAAGAGGTGGAACTAAAGTTTAGTCCCACCTTGCTAGTTTAGAGGGAGTTGGACCTCTTTATAAGGGAGACTCCTTCCCCACTTGTATGAGCGTGAGAACAAGAGGGACATCCACGCGCGCTCCTCCTCCGCCGCCCGCCTCATCACGACGCGCCGCGCCGCGCCGCGGGTTGCGGGAATGAGCCGAGCCGATGTCTAAATTTTTGCCACGCACTACGGGTATATGAAAGGTCACTCGAAAGCTGAAACATTTTTCTGTAGTGGACACTGAATCCGGACGGCGCGCCCCTTCGGCTGCTGCCTGTTCGTTTCGTCTCCCGCATTCCCTTCAGCTCCCGGCGCAGCCTCTCGCCTCCTTCTCTTGCGCCTATAAAAGGGAGGTCGCTCCTCTCAAAGAGACGCACCCGAACTACTCCTTCCCTCGCCATCGGTTCCATCTCTGAGTTGCTGTTGTCTTCCTCATCCCGTCTTGCGGCGTGCACCGCACGTCGGGACAGTAGGCCTCCGAGACCGCACCTTTTGAGTCCTGTACTGGAGAAGGGTGATAAGGTTTTTGGGGAGCGCTCTGCGCGACTACTTGCTGCTTCATCACGGACGATCCGGTCGCCGACGACTACTTCCCCGACGACGACTTCTAACGACATAGCAGCCGAGGACACCGACCCCAAGTCCAGCGCTTCTGCTACTGTTGTGCCGTACGTGTTCTTCTCCTTTCTGTTAGAAGTCCTGCTACAGTTCTTGGCTCTAGTTTCTGCCCTACGTATGTTAGGTTCTATGTCGTATAAGCAACTTCATCTAGTGTCTGTTCTAGATGTGTTTAGTGTTGGGGAACGTATTAATTTCAAAAAATTTCCTACGCACACGCAAGATCATAGTGATGGCATAGCAACGGGAGGGGAGAGTATTGTCCACGTACCCTCGTAGACCGTAAGCGGAAGCGTTATGACAACGCGGTTGATGTAGTCTTACGTCTTCATGATCCGACCGATCCAAGTACCGAACGTACGCCACCTCCGAGTTCAGCACACGTTCAGCTCGATGACGATCCCCGGACTCCGATCCAGCAAAGTGTCGGGGATGAGTTCCGTCAGCACGACGGCGTGGTGACGATGATGATGTTCTATCGGCGCAGGGCTTCGCCTAAACTCCGCGACGATATGACCGAGGTGGAATATGGTGGAGGGGGGCACCGCACACGGCTAAGGAACGATCCGTAGAGCAACTTGTGTGTCCATGGGGTGCCCCCTGCCCCCGGATATAAAGGAGTGGAGGAGGGGAGGGCCGGCCCTCTCTCTGGCGCGCCCGAGGGGAGTCCTACTCCCACCGGGAGTAGGATTCCCCCTTTCCTAGTCCAACTAGGAACCCTTCCATGTAGTAGGAGTAGGAGAGAAGGAAAGGGAAGAGAGAAGGAGAAGGAAGGAAGGGTGCGCCCCCCCCCCCCCACCCAAGTCCAATTAGGACAAGTCCAAGGGGAGGGGTGCGGCCACACGTTTGGCCCTTTGTCTCCTTTCCCGTATGGCCCAAAGAGGCCCAAAACGAATTACCGTAACTCTCCTAGGTACTCCCAAAAATACCGAATCACTCAGAACTTTTCCGAACTCCGAATATAGTCGTCCAATATATCAATCTTTAAGTCTCAACCATTTCGAGACTCCTCGTCATGTCCCCGATCTCATCCGGGACTCCAAACTCCTTCGGTACATCAAAACTCATAAACTCATAATAAAACTGTCATCGTAACGTTAAGCGTGCGGACCCTACGGGTTCGAGAACTATGTAGACATGACCTAGAACTATTCTCGGTCAATAACCAATAGCGGAACCTGGATGCCCATATTGGCTCCTACATATTCTACGAAGATCTTTATCGGTCAAACCGCATAACAACATACGTTGTTCCCTTTGTCATCGGTATGTTACTTGCTAGAGATTCGATCGTCGGTATCCAATACCTAGTTCAATCTCAATTCTTGGCAAGTCTCTTTACTCGTTTACGTAATGCATCATTCTGTAACTAACTCATTAGCTACATTGCTTGCAAGGCTTATAGTGATGTGCATTACCGAGAGGGCCCAGAGATACCTCTCCGACAATCGGAGTGACAAAACCTAATCTCGAAATACGCCAACCCAACATGTACCTTTGGAGACACCTGTAGTACTCCTTTATAATCACCCGATTACGTTGTGACGTTTGGTAGCACCCAAAGTGTTCCTCCGTAAACGGGAGTTGCATAATCTCATAGTTACAGAACATGTATAAGTCATGAAGAAAGCAATAGCAATATACTAAACGATCAAGTGCTAGGCTAACGGAATGGGTCATGTCAATCACATCATTCTCCTAATGATGTGATCCCATTAATCAAATAACAACACATGTCTATGGTTAGGAAACATAACCATCTTTGATTAATGAGCTAGTCAAGTAGAGCCATACTAGTGACTATATGTTTGTCTATGTATTCACACATGTATCATGTATCCGGTTAATACAATTCTAGCATGAATAATAAACATTTATCATGATATGAGGAAATAAATAATAACTTTATTATTGCCTCTAGGGCATATTTCCTTCAGTCTCCCACTTGCACTAGAGTCAATAATCTAGATTACAAGAATGATTTTAACACCCATGGAGTCTTGGTGTTGATCATGTTTTGCTCGTGGAAGAGGCTTAGTCAATGGGTCTCGCAACATTCAGATCCGTGCATTATATTGCAAATCTCTATGTCTCCCACCGGACTTGGTCCCAGATGGAATTGAAGGCGTCTCTTGATGTGCTTGGTCCTCTTGTGAAATCTGGATTCCTTTGCCAAGGCAATTGCACCAAAGATTGTCACAGAAGATCTTCATTGGTCCCGATGCACTAGGTATGACACCTAGATCGGAAATGAACTCTTTCATCCGACTCCTTCATTTGCTGCTTCCGAAGCAGCTATGTACTCCGCTTCACATGTAGATCCCGCCACGACGCTTTGTTTAGAACTGCACCAACTAACAGCTCCACCGTTTAATAAAAATACATATCCGGTTTGCGATTTAGAATCGTCCGGATCAGTGTCAAAGCTTGCATCGACGTAACCATTTACGACTAGCTCTTTGTCACCTCCATATACGAGAAACATATCCTTAGTCCTTTTCAGGTATTTCAGGATGTTCTTGACCGCTGTCCAGTGATCCATTCCTGGATTACTTTGGTACCTTCCTGCCAAGCTTATTGCTAAGCATACGTCAGGTCTGGTACACAGCATTGCATACATGATAGAGCCTATGGCTGAAGCATAGGGAACATCTTTCATTTTCTCTCTATCTTCTGTTGTAGTCGGGCATTGAGTCTGACTCAATTTCACACCTTGTAATACAGGTAAAAACCCTTTCTTTGCCTGATCCATTTTGAACTTTTTCAAAACTTTATCAAGGTATGTTCTTTGTGAAAGTCCAATCAAGCGTCTTGATTTATCTCTATAGATCTTGATGCCCAATATGTAAGCAGCTTCACCGAGGTCTTTCATTGAAAAACTTTTATTCAAGTATCCTTTTATGCTATCCAGAAATTCTATATCATTTCCAATCAATAATATGTCGTCCACATATAATATTAGAAATGCTACAGAGCTCCCACTACTTTCTTGTAAATACAGGCTTCTCCAAAAGTCTGTATAAAACCATATGCTTTGATCACACTATCAAAGCGTTTATTCCAACTCCGAGAGGCTTGCACCTGCACCATAAATTGATCATTTGGAGCTTGCACACTTTGTTAGCCCCTTTTGGATCAACAAAACCTTCTGGTTGCATTATATACAACTCTTCTTCTAGAAATCCATTCAAGAATGCAGTTTTGACATCCATTTGCCAAATTTCATAATCATAAAATGCAGCAATTGCTAACATGATTCAGACAGACTTAAGCATCGCTACGGGTGAGAAAGTCTCATCGTAGTCAACCCCTTGAACTTGTCGAAAACCTTTCGCAACAAGTCGAGCTTTATAGACAGTTATATTACCATCAGCGTCAGTCTTCTTCTTAAAAATCCATTTATTCTCAATGGCTTGCCGATCATCGGGCAAGTCAACCAAAGTCCATACTTTGTTCTCATACATGGATCCCATCTCAGATTTCATGGCTTCTAGCCATTTTGCGGAATCTGGGCTCATCATTGCTTCCTCATAGTTCATAGGTTCGCCATTGTCAAGTAACATGACTTCCAAAATAGGATTACCGTACCACTCTTGTGCGGATCTTACTCTGGTTGACCTACGAAGTTCAGTAGAAACTTGATCTGAAGTTTCATGATCAATATCATTAGTTTCCTCACTAATTGGTGTAGTTGTCACAGGAACCGGTTCTTGTGATGAACTACTTTCCAATAAGGGAGCAGATACAGTTATCTCATCAAGTTCTACTTTCCTCCCACTCACTTCTTTCGAGAGAAAATCTTTTTCTAGAAAGGATCCGAATTTAGCAACGAAAATCTTGCCTTCAGATCTGTGATAGAAGGTGTACCCAACAGTCTCCTTTGGGTATCCTATGAAGACACATTTCTCCGATTTGGGTTCGAGCTTATCTGGTTGAAGTTTCTTCACATAAGCATCGCAGCCCCAAACTTTAAGAAACGACAACTTTGGTTTCTTGTCAAACCACAGTTCATGAGGTGTCGTCTCAACAGATTTTGATGGTGCCCTATTTAACGTGAATGCGGCCGTCTCTAAAGCATAACCCCAAAACGATAGCGGTAAATCAGTAAGAGACATCATAGATCGCACCATATCTAGTAAAGTACGATTACGACGTTCGGACACACCATTTCGTTGTGGTGTTCCGGTGGCGTGAGTTGCGAAACTATTCCACATTGTTTCAAATGTAAACCAAACTCGTAACTCAAATATTCTCCTCCACGATCAGATCGTAGAAATTTTATTTTCTTGTTACGATGATTTTCCAGTTCACTCTGAAATTCTTTGAACTTTTCAAATGTTTCAGATTTGTGTTTCATTAAGTAGATATACCCATATCTGCTCAAATCATCTGTGAAGGTGAGAAAATAACGGTAATTCGCTTGGCGTGCCTCAGCATTCATTGGACCACAAACATCGGTATGTATGATTTCCAACAAATCAGTTGCTCGCTCCATAGTTCCGGAGAACGGCGTTTTAGTCATCTTGCCCATGAGGCACGGTTCGCAAGTACCAAGAGATTCATAATCAAGTGATTCCAAAAGCCCATCAAGATGGAGTTTCTTCATGCGTTTACTCCGATATGACCCAAACGGCGATTGCCACAAATAAGTTGCACTATCATTATCAACTCTGTATCTTTTGGTTTCAACACTATGAATATGTGTATTACTACTATCGAGATTCAATAAAATAGACCACTCTTCAAGGGTGCATGACCATAAAAGATATTATTCATATCAATAGAACAACCATTATTCTCTGACTTAAATGAATAACCGTCTCGCATCAAACAAGATCTAGATATAATGTTCATGCTTAACGCTGGCACCAAATAACAATTATTTAGGTCTAAAACTAATCCCGATGGTAGATGTAGAGGTAGCGTGCCGACCGCGATCACATCGACTTTGGAACCATTTCCCACGCGCATCGTCACCTCGTCCTTAGCCAATCTTCGCTTAATCCGTAGTTCCTGTTCCGAGTTGCAAATATTAGCAACAAAACCAGTATCAAATACCCAAGTGCTACTGCGAGCATTAGTAAGGTACACATCAATAACATGTATATCACATATACCTTTGTTCACTTTGCCATCCTTCTTATCCGCCAAATACTTGGGGCAGTTCCGCTTCCAGTGTCCAGTCTGCTTGCAGTAGAAGCACTCAGTCTCAAGCTTAGATCCAGACTTGGGTTTCTTCTCTTGAGAAGCAACTTGTTTGCTGTTCTTCTTGAAGTTCCCCTTCTTCTTCCCTTTGCCCTTCTTCTTGAAACTGGTGGTCTTGTTGACCATCAACACTTGATGCTCCTTTTTGATTTCTACCTCCGCGGCTTTTAGCATTGCGAAGAGCTCGAGAATAGTCTTGTCCATCCCTTGCATATTATAGTTCATCACGAAGCTCTTGTAGCTTGGTGGCAGTGATTGAAGAATTCTGTCAATGACACTATCATCAGGAAGATTAACTCCCAGTTGAATCAAGTGATTATTATACCCAGACATTTTGAGTATGTGTTCACTGACAGAACTATTCTCCTCCATCTTGCAGCTATATAACTTATTGGAGACTTCATATCTCTCAATCCGGGCATTTGCTTGAAATATTAACTTCAACTCCTGGAACATCTCATATGCTCCATGACGTTCAAAAAGTCGTTGAAGGCCCGGTTCTAAGCCGTAAAGCATGGCACACTGAACTATCGAGTAGTCATCAGCTTTGCTCTGCCCGACGTTCTTAACATCGTCAGTTGCATCAGCAGCAGGCCTGGCACCCAGCGGTGCTTCCAGGACGTAATTCTTTTATGCAGCAATGAGGATAATCCTCAGGTTACGGACCCAGTCCGTGTAATTGCTACCATCATCTTTCAACTTTGCTTTCTCAAGGAACGCATTAAAATTCAACGGAACAACAGCACGAGCCATCTATCTACAGTAAACATAGATAAGCAAAAATACTATCAGGTACTAAGTTCATGATAAATTTAAGTTCAATTTAATCATATTACTTAAGAACTCCCACTTAGATAGACATCCCTCTAATCTTCTAAGTGATTACGTGATCCATATTAACTACACCATGTCCGATCGTCACGTGAGATGGAGTAGTTTCAACAGTGAACATCAATATGTTGATCATATCTACTATATGATTCATGCTCGACCTTTCGGTCTCCGTGTTCCGAGGCCATATCTGTTATATGCTAGGCTCGTCAAGTTTAACCTGAGTATTCCGCGTGTGCAACTGTTTTGCACCCGTTGTATTTGAACGTAGAGCCTATCACACCCGATCATCACGTGGTGTCTCAGCACGAAGAACTTTCACAACGGTGCATACTCAGGGAGAACACTTCTTGATAATTTTAGTGAGAGATCATCTTAAAATGCTACCGTCAATCAAAGCAAGATAAGATGCATAAAGGATAAACATCACATGCAATCAATATAAGTGATATGATATGGCCATCATCTTGTGCTTGTGATCTCCATCTCCGAAGCACCGTCGTGATCACCATCGTCACCGGCGTGACACCTTGATCTCCATCGTAGCATCGTTGTCATTACGCCATCTATTGCTTCTACGACTAGCGCTACCGCTTAGTGATAAAGTAAAGCAATTACAGGGCATTTGCATTTCATACAATAAAGCGACAACCATATGGCTCCTGCCGATTGCCGATAACTTCGGTTACAAAACATGATCATCTCATACAATAAAATATAGCATCACGTCTTGACCATATCACATCACAACATGCCCTGCAAAAACAAGTTAGACGTCCTCTACTTTGTTGTTGCAAATTTTACGTGGCTGCTACGGGATGAGCAAGAACCGTTCTTACCTACACATCAAAACCACAACGATAGTTTGTCAAGTTGGTGCTGTTTTAACTTTCACAAGGACCGGGCGTAGCCACACTCGGTTCAACTAAAGTGAGAGAGACAGACACCCGCCAGTCACCTTTAAGCACGAGTGCTCATAGCGGTGAAACCAGTCTCGCGTAAGCGTCTGGCGTAATGTCGGTCCGGGCCGCTTCATCTCACAATACCGCCGAACCAAAGTATGACATGCTGGTAAGCAGTATGACTTGTATCGCCCACAACTTACTTGTGTTCTACTCGTGCATATGACATCTACGCATAAAACCTGGCTCGGATGCCACTGTTGGGGAACGTAGTAATTTCAAAAAAATTCCTACGCACACGCAAGATCATGGTGATGGCATAGCAACGAGAGGGGAGAGTATTGTCCACGTACCCTCGTAGACCGTAAGCGGAAGCGTTATGACAACGCGGTTGATGTAGTCGTACGTCTTCACGATCCGACCGATCCAAGTACCGAACGTACGACACCTCCGAGTTCAGCACACGTTCAGTTCGATGACGATCCCGGACTCCGATCCAGCAAAGTGTCGGGATGAGTTCCGTCAAAGACGACGGCATGGTGACGATGATGATGTTCTATCGGCGCAGGCTTCGCCTAAACTCCGCGACGATATGACCGAGGTGGAATATGGTGGAGGGGGGCACCGCACTCGGCTAAGGAACGATCCGTAGCTCAACTTGTGTGTCCATGGGGTGCCCCCTGCCCCCGTATATAAAGGAGTGGAGGAGGGGAGGGCCGGCCCTCTCTATGGCGCGCCCTAGGGGAGTCCTACTCCCACCGGGAGTAGGATTCCCCCTTTCCTAGTCCAACAAGGAACCCTTCCATGTAGTAGGAGTAGGAGAGAAGGAAAGGGAAGAGAGAAGGATAAGGAAGGAAGAATGCGCCCCCCCTCCCTAGTCCAATTCGGACTAGTCCAAGGGGAGGGGTGCGGCCACTCTTTTGGCCCTTTCTCTCCTTTCCCGTATGGCCCAAAGAGGCCCAATACGAATTCCGTAACTCTCCGGTACTCCCAAAAATACCCGAATCACTCGGAACCTTTCCGAACTCCGAATATAGTCGTCCAATATATCAATCTTTACGTCTCGACCATTTCGAGACTCCTCGTCATGTCCCCGATCTCATCCGGGACTCCGAACTCCTTCGGTACATCAAAACTCATAAACTCATAATAAAACTGTCATCGTAACGTTAAGCGTGCGGACCCTACGGGTTCGAGAACTATGTAGACATGACCTAGAACTATTCTCTGTCAATAACCAATAGCGGAACCTGGATGCCCATATTGGCTCCTACATATTCTACGAAGATCTTTATCGGTCAAACCGCATAACAACATACGTTGTTCCCTTTGTAATCGGTATGTTACTTGCCCGAGATTCGATCGTCGGTATCCAATACCTAGTTCAATCTCGTTACTGGCAAGTCTCTTTACTCGTTACGTAATGCATCATTCCGTAACTAACTCATTAGCTACATTGCTTGCAAGGCTTATAGTGATGTGCATTACCGAGAGGGCCCAGAGATACCTCTCCGACAATCGGAGTGACAAAACCTAATCTCGAAATACGCCAACCCAACATTTACCTTTGGAGACACCTGTAGTACTCCTTTATAATCACCCAGTAACGTTGTGACGTTTGGTAGCACCCAAAGTGTTCCTCCGGTAAACGGGAGTTGCATAATCTCATAGTTACAGGAACATGTATAAGTCATGAAGAAAGCAATAGCAATATACTAAAGATGTGTATATGATGTGTCTAATTTTCACCTTTCTTCCAGGTCATCTTCTACTAATATGCTGATTGGCTTATGTGACACCTTTTTTTGTTATTGAGTAGGATGTAGAATGGGAGATAGATATGGGAAGAACAAAGGATGTTGTGTACTCTCTTTGGATCTGATGCCAGCAAAGTTGAGCATGCTCTCCCTTTATCCCTTGTTGTGTCTAGGTTACCAAGTTTGTGTCTGCTTCTATGATTAGTTGCTCATGCTTCATGGTCTTTGTGGGAAACACAACATGATGCCTTGCTGGTTCTTGAGTCCCATGTTTGTTCATATCCTTCATTATAATAATTGTTGATCGGTAGGGCTATGTCTGTTGGTGCCACTATCTAAATAAATCAATTATCTTGCTGGGGTCATGTTTTGAGTTTACACAATCATGTAATCCAGGGTTCCAAACTATTGCTAATGGTTCATAATTTTCTATTTTGTTGCAGTTGACTCGCTGTATAATTTTATGATATAATTTCTTCTTCTCTTTTATCGATGGAGGAGGTAGTCATAAGTTGTTATTTTGAAACGCCTCCACTTCTTCTGCAAAAGATTGGTGAATTTTTCAAAGGGACGGAAGAATTCGATCACAGGATTTACTCACCTGAGGTACACCTCATAATTTTTAATGTGAAGTTGTATTTGTGTTATTCCTATCCAAAATTTGTGTTTAATTTGAATTTGTATTTATCTCATACCTATCCAAAATTTGTGGATGAACTGGTTCCTACGTTACGTAAATAATTTGAGCTTGGGCTAACATTACTATTCATTTTTCACATTGTACATGCAATATCTGATAGTTCTATGGTAGAAGGGAGCAACTTTGTAGTGGGATGAATATTACTGGATCTCTTCCAAATGCTTCAGATCACTAAATATAGTTGTAATGTCTCTCTTTGCTTTGCTAGAATATCTCTTCAAATTTAAGAGGAGCTTGGTACTATTTTTTCTGATGGATTTTCCTTATTAGTAATGCTTTATGACGATCATAAGATTTGTCTCTGATGGCTTTTCTTACAAGTTCCCAACCATTCTGTTACCCCCCTCTCCTATCACAAAGATAGGCACACCATTATTGTAATTCCCTATCAAAATATGCTACTATTTAAGCTTTTACGTAGCTAAAATATGTTGACTTCATAGCATAGATCAACACGTCTTGAAGAATCAGCAAACGGTAGGCTGAAGGAACATACTAGTTTAGAGGATATTTCTTAATAATGAATGCAAATTGGCGTTTGTTTCTTAATCGCCACAAATACTTTATTCCACACACACAAGAGAGAGGGCTGTAATTCACAGCAGTAACTTTTATAACACAACTGGTGAGTGCAAGTCTGCTTCCTCAACGAAAGCTACCTACAAATTCTCAATTTTCACGAGGTAAAACGATACGGACCAAATATATAATCATTGGTAGCCGGACTACTTACACTATACATTGTTCCAGTAGTTTTTTCATCAACCCTTACTTTGAAAACTTAGGCTTGAAAATTGGGGCAAGAAAGTTTGAACGGAACTGGAAATAGTATATACCGCCACGTAGTTAATACTTCCTGTTATGGCACATCATGTGTTTTTTCGGCTTATACTTGGGCTGATTGCTCTGCCAAATAGGAGTATTACGAAGCAAATATGGATGAAATGATGCCTCGGCTTTCGTTTTCTGCCACACATGTTTTATTGTATAAACTGGAGCTTCACAACTAAAAATAAAGATAAATTATAGCTTAAGTACAACCAGGTTGCTGAGTTTATTCACATCAGCTAGCACTCTGCCTTTTATCAACCTTTGAATGGAACTAGGTATTACTCTTTGGGAATATGAAGTCAAAATTAATAATTAATAAAGGCAAAATATACCTTTTATGTTTATTCACAGTTGTCATCACGAAGGTTGCTGAGCTTTTTTGTGCTCACAGACCCTGATTAGTTCTCCTAGAGCATTGTAATTAACAATCACCCGCCGTTGATTTCATGACCGGTGGGCTTTCAGCAAATAAGCAATCAGAAGGAATCAATACGAATATAACCCGTTGAGTTCAACATCCTCCAATAATATAATCATGCCTCGATTGGAATTAGTACTACAATATATAACATCTTCTTTTTGTAGTTTTATTTATTTATATGTGTCTGTATGGTTTTCCATGAAAATCCAAAAGGGCCTTGACGTGTTGGAGCTTGGATCTGGGGGGTGCATCGGTGAGCAATCTCTTCTCCTCACTGGCTTTTCTGTTTTTTGTGTGTGCATATCATGCCTTGATTTGTGCTCAGTTGGTGTGAAATGTGCAAGCAAGCTATGTGTGCGATCTACAGCCTGTTATCATGTGTCACAAACTACTATAAATGCATATTAATGCCCCTTTATTATATACATCTACTGCCTGTTATACCTTTTAAACATGCACCGTATGCCATATATTGGTATGACAAATACAACCACTGTGGTATGTGTGAAGAGATGTGACGTATCTTGATGTTTTTACTGAACCATTATTATTCTGGGTGCATAAGGATTGTATGGTACTGTCATTTCTTTTATATCACTGTTTGCAAGTCGGTTGCTGCAAGTCTTGGAAGAAATTTGGGTGACAAGGCTTCCACTACCACTATGGCTTGGTGTGGTCATGCTATGATGTTAGCGGACATGAATGTTTAGTGATATGTTGATTCAGGAAGTTCACATTTGGTTCAGCATGTAACGCCGGGACTGGCACCCTCGCGCCAAGGCGCGTTACCGATCTAGTGTATCAACCAAACTGAAGCTGGGTTAGAGGTTAGAATGCATCAACCAAACTGAAGGGTGCCTCCTTATTGGTAAAGGATGCAGCGGTACGAGCCTATGGAACAGATATTGTTCAAGTAAGGTCGTGCTACTAACAGCTGCGCCTCGCCTTATAAACTGGTTTAGAGTTGCCTAAACAAGCAAGGTGGGACTAATTGCATTGGCATGCAGCAGCGCCTCCTCACTCCTCAGTGAGAGGCCGAGCGTGAGAGCTTGGACACGCCGGTCATGGCCCAGTAGTAGTTGGGCAAGGAATGATCAGAGCCCAGCCCATATGAGGAATGTATTTTGCTTCACAGAAAAAACTGAGGAATGTATTTCTTGCCCTTTTCTTTCATATTATTTTCATTCTGGTTACGTCAGCTGTGCGGATTTAATATGTACAATTTATTATTCTGAACAACGCTGAATTCTAACTTGTTCTCTTTCATGGCAGCTGGTTTATTCCTTTATCTTTTCGTAAATTAAATTACAGCTTGCCAGTACAGAAGTAGCACGCACATTGCTTAGAGATGGGATTTTTTTTGTCTTTTTTTTGGCAATAGATTAGAACAAAACCAG
Organism: Aegilops bicornis; assembly: GCA_021605145.1. Classification (NCBI taxonomy): domain Eukaryota; kingdom Viridiplantae; phylum Streptophyta; class Magnoliopsida; order Poales; family Poaceae; genus Aegilops; species Aegilops bicornis. The sequence continues at coordinate 41,564,623 of CM038674.1, read as the reverse complement.
AGAGAAAAAAGGGTGTGGTTGAAGTACTTTTCGGAACATCACAGAACAGATTTTGGCGTGACTGGTTTCCAGTACATGATTGGTCATGGAGATATATGCATGAAGATATATGGACGAATGCATATCCGGGTCCATCTAGACATATGCAAAAATAGCCAGCATGAACCTTATAGTCTTATTGTACAAACTAATTTTTTCTCAAAAAATAAAATATTTAAACAAACTGAAGCCGAGATGAGCAGAACGGGTTGATATATCTGAAAGAAGGAATTGATCCCACTCTCTGACAGCTATCTATCTGGAAAAAGGTATTGATCAGCCAGTCGCTGCAAAACACGTCTGCGCAGGCAGCAGGGGGCTCTCCTGAGGGAAAGCTAGCACCTTGGGCTTGCAAGCAATGACAAACGTCAACAACCAGACAACAGAATGTCGACACAACAGGCGTCGATCGGTCGGTCCACAAGGGTCTCGGCTCCATTCTTCTTTTGCAGTGTTTGTGCTTCTACTTATAACTGAAAATCAGAAAACATATGAGTTATGACAGTGAAAAATGGTACTACAGGCAGTCGGGCTCACTACTTTAGAACAACACATTGGAGAATCACAATTGTTGCATGTGTTGCCTACAACATGATATAATCGGCATCATCCTTTTGGTTGCCCGGACTGTTCTCCTTTGTGTTGGATCCTCATTGATCTACAATGATAATGCTGAAGAGTGAAGACCTCAGAAATTTGTTCAGATTGCTGATCCTCATTAATATATATTATGTCAAATTCTGTCTGGCAGTCATGTAACTGATCTTGCTGCCAAGAGACAGACTGAATACAAGAGCCTCTTTTTCCAGTAACCAGTTTCATCCGGGACATGATTTGTTCGAGCTCTTAAGCTAAGCAAGCAATAATCTTGTACTCTTTTTTTCTAATGGAGATCAGAACTTGCCCCTGCCTCCCACTGCATTTGGAGGATGTTCAATTATTTACTATATTCAACAACCACATGATTCCACATTTTACTCAATTATCGAGAGGATTAACCACATGACCAAGGAACAGCGTTGTGCCCGTCCTCTCCTCGACCACGGCAAATAAGAAGGGCCGATCGCCACAAAATCCACCAGATGCGGTGGCTCGCTTCGAAGCGCGCTACCATACATGACTATGGCCGTGGTAGCAGCGGCCACGGTGCCTAGCTCGTCAACCTCGATGGTGGCCTTATGGTACACCGCGCCGATGGAGAGCCGCCCATCCCCACCGCTCACCATGCCTGAGAAGTCGCCTCCTTTGAAAGCCCTGGTGACACCAAGCTTCTGCATGTCTGACGACGCCTCAAACTCAGAGGTGAACTTGAACTTGGGCATCATGAACTGCCTCACTGGAACTTCCTCTTCCGGCGTGTGCTTCCTTATGAACTCTGGCATCGACACCGCCATGTCGTAGAGATCCGTGAGGCTGAGAGTGGCACTGTCCGGGAGAAGGATAAGCATGTAGAATGCGGGAGCTTGCCGGTCGCCGTCGGTCCTGTAGGGCAGCTCACCATGCCTGAGAAGTCACCACCTGAGAAATCCCTGGTGACACCAAGCTTCTGCATGTCTCTCGACGCCTCAAACTCAGAGGTGAACTTGAACTTGGGGACCATGAACCGCCGTACTCCGGCCTTCTCTTGCGGCGTGTGCTTCCTAATGAACTCCGGCATCGACACCGCCTTGTTGTAGAGATCCGTTAGGCTGAGAGCGGCGCTGTCCGGGAGAAGGATAAGCATGTAGAATGCAGCACCGTGGTCGCCGTCGTTATTGTAGGGCAGCTTGAGGGCCCTGAGGCCCGGGTAGAGCGCGATGTACTGTGACCGGTCAGTCGTCATGGACGGCACGCGCAAGGTGGTGCCCCTGGGACATGGAACGGCGCGGTGAAGACGTCGAACGGCTGGGACCACGCTCCTTTGAAGTAGAGCGCGTTGGCGAGGACGACCGCCGTGGACGAGGGAGAACGTCACGGATGCGCTGGTTCGTCTTGTCCGCCACGAAGGTGTTCACGCGCCGCCTCGCCAGCTGGGCCCCCGACACAAAGTCCACAGATTCCGCCGTGGCGGCGTACCGCAACGCGCCGGTGGCCGTGAACTCTGGCCTGAGCGCCAGCCTCCGGTCAACCCACACGCCGGAGGCGAAGGACGTGTGCTTTAGACCGTTGAGTCTTGCCGACAAGCTTGATCGCTGGCGCGCGGTGCAGCTGGTCAAGCAACGCCGACCCGAGGAATCCCAGGAGCTCCCTGCGCGTCTCGCCCCGCGCACCGGCGGCCACCAAGGCAAGCGCCGCGTGGATGGACAACGGCGAGATGACGAAGTTACGCCCCGCTCCGGCTGCCTCCCGGACACCGGCCTCCCTCGCGAGAGGCAGTCCCGGCCGTTTCCCAGACGCGTCGCGGCGTACCGGTGACTCCTCCGCAGGGTCGCCACCAGGACCAGGAGGCGCGTCGGCGAACAGGGTGGAGCAGAGGTGCCATGCACTAGTAGAAAAAGGGCCTATTGTCCCGGTTCGTAAGCGCCATTTGTCTCGGTTTTTGAACCAGAAATAAAGTGTCGGTACTAATGCCCTAGACCTTTAGTCCTGGTTCTTCCACAAACCGAGACAGATGGGCCTTCACGTGGCCGGTGCGGCGAGCCCAGGCAGGAGGCTCTTTGGTCCCGGTTGGTGGCACCAACCGGGACCAATAGGCATCCACGCGTCAGCATTTCAGGTGTTGGGGGTTTTGTTTTTTTTTGTAAGGGGGGAGGGGTTTAGGGGTTTTGAGGGGTTAATTTAGTTGTTTCATATATTGTGTTAGCTAGCTAATTAATAGAGAGAAGTGTCATCTCTTATTTCCGTGCTTGGTCGACGCTACGTACTATACGTATATGAGAGGACTAGACACGCTAGCTAGTAAGTAAATGAAGGAAACAGAAGATCGTCATGAACATATGCATACAGAGAGAAGTATTATCGACCATCTCTCCTTCTCTCAGAGATTGGTCGAAAACAAGTTCTCGTATATCTATCCGACGCTACTGGCTACATATATACAATATAAGTATCTCTTACAATATAATCTCCTAATTAAAAATAAACTGATCAGGGTCCACATGGTATTCTCCGTCTTTAGCGATCACGTGGTCAAGAAAGAATGCCGCCAATTCCTCTTAAATTCCTCGCATACGATCTGGTTGTAGGAGTTCATCCCGCATCCGAAATATCTAACTTGAAGAAGGGGGTCAATACATATATATATGAATAAATGAAACTGAACACAAACGATGGTAATAAAATAAAATTGTGAATATTATTATTTACGCACTTCATATTGTTTGTTAGAGTAGCCCCGCTCACAGGTCGTGTGGCGGATGGACTCGCAAATGTAGTGTCCACAGTAATCATTCCCTTGTTCCTGCAACAACCACTTTACAATAAATAAAGGTCAATCAAACTGATAATTAGCAAGCACGCTAAATGGTATTGATGAAACTGGCGCTTGAATTACTAGGAGATGCGTGGAATATGCTACTATAGTACTTACTTTCGGGTGTCTAAATTGCAGCTTCTTCGGCAGTCCTGGAGTTTTTGAGGTGATTTTTTTCCAAACCATGCCAGACAAAGAAAACAATTAATTGATATCAGGAAATGAACAAAGTTGCCGATATGGTGCGATAATGATCGATTTAACTTACTTCTCTAGAATTTCAGTCATGTCCGCATACTCCTTGGGATCTTTTCGTCTCGAGTCTAATACGGTTACTAGTCCCTGCTCAAGCTTAATCTCTAGGATAATATAGTGGAAGCTGTGCATGCATGCATAAGTCATCAATTACATTACTATAACCTCGACTAATAAGGGAAACCGAATATGCACAAGACAGTAACACTCACTGGAATTCGTAAGGGAAGAGTATTATAGCTTTGTTTTGATTTAAGAGAAACGTTTGTAGCAGCTTGGCCTCGGTATCTTCGGCCTGAAATTCAACCATATATGCATCTATGAGATTTGTGTTAATGAACCCAATATCACCGATTTGTCTTTTCTTCAATTCGGCGATCTTCAATCTGCATAATATAGTCAGGATAATTAAAATTACATGCAATGAAAGAGCTGACCTATATAGAGAGACTTAATGATAGAAGTAGTACTACTTACAGGCAGTAGCAAGTGAGCATTAATTTTTCGAGGGCCTTTAGATTGAAAAACGCGAAGAACTCCTCAAATGGAACATTCAACAGTTCAATTCCAACGAGGTCATGCTCCTCTCTAACTCTCAGCGTCAAAATATTCCTCCCCTCAGACTCTCTGCAGGTTTTCATGTACCAATCATGGAATCTTCGCATCATCGTTGTTAGAGATCTTTCATCTTTGTGAGAGGCTTCCGTGACACGTATTTGTGTTCGTCCTACTCCAAGAAATCATAATGTACATCATCGGGCAGGTAATCTTCAAGATTGTTATAACCGGGCACCATCCCGGCCGGATCATTAGCGACGATATCGCTAGACACCTGGAGCGGGGGGAATGATTGGTTCGCTTGTTCGCCGAGGTGGGCAACTTTTTTCCCAGCTCGTCGTTCTGCTAACCTTTGACCACTGACAATATTTCCCGACCGCGACGCTTCGATAAATGACTTTGTAAGAATGCGCTCATAGTTGCCTTTCGCCGGAGACTTTGGTGGTTTCTTCAGGGCAGCCATAGTGCAACCGCTTTTACGAATCTATCTTCTCCTCGGAGGTGGATGTTTCTTTGCTTTCACCCCTTCTAAGAAGTTCTTCACTTTGGCTTGCACGATCTTCGTGTTTTCCTCCACGCTCCTCTCGTATGGTAACTTCTCTGGAGTCTTCAGAGAAGGACCGAATCTGTATTGCCGCCCGGCTCTGGCTGTACTACTAGATGCCGGAGCAAACGGAGCTGCTGCGGCTGTCTTTCCTTTCTTGCGAGGCGGAGGAGAAGGACTACGACACGCCGGAGCAGCTGGAGCGGCGGCGGGTATCTTGATCCGCCCTTGTTGACGAGGCAGAGAAGGGGGAGGCTGGTTGCTCGGGCGCGCCGGCATAGGCGGAGAAGGAGGCGGAGTGCCACCACGCGCAGGAGAAAGAGGCTGAGTGCCCTGATCACTTTCCGGAGGAGGAGGCGGAGGAGGAGGCGGAGTGCCCTGACTCGCCGGAGGAGGAGGAGGAGGCGGATGCGTCCAGTTCGGAAGGTTGATGAGCTCCTTCCGCCATAGGCATGGAGTCTTCACAGAAGAACCCAGCCGAATCTCCCCTTCACCCGTAGGGTGGTCAAGCTCAAGGTCCTCAAATCCGTCCATTATTTGATCCACCATCACCCTAGCATATCCTTCTGGAATCGACCGGCCGTGGTAGGTTGTTCCAGGTTCAGTATGTAAAACAGAGCCAACCGCCGCCTTGACTTTCAATGTCATCCATCGTGTCATAAGGTGGCAATGTTGAGACTCCGTGATAGCATCCACGGGGTAGCTAGCAGGAGCCATGAAGACAGGCTCCAGCTGCTGAGTATGCTCGCTGGAAGCCACGCTGCTTCTCCGCTGAGATGGAGGGGTAGCTTCACAGGAAGCTTCGGTAGGTCGTTTGTTGCGATTTACTTCTCGTCCTCTAGCCCTTGTACCCTTTTGTGCAGCGCCTGCAGTTGGCTATGCTCCAATTTCTTCCTCCTCTCCTGGGTTTTGTAACCCCCTGCGTCCGGAAACCCAGCCTTCCATGGAATGGAGCCTGACGTGCCTCGTGTCCCTCCAGGGTGCTCAGGATTCCCGAGGGCCATTGTGAGCACGTCCTTTTCTCTATCTGGAACGAGCGTCCCTTGTTGCGCTTTCTCGATATACTGCTGAAGCCTCGTGACGGGTATTCACAGTTGCTCTTCCGTCCAAACGCACATCCCTGATACAGGGTCCAAGGTTCCGCCAACCCCGAAGAACCAAGTCCGACAATGGTCTGGCCAGTTCAATGTCTCTGGTTCGACCCCTTTAGCAATCAGGTCATTCTCAGCCTTGTCCCACAAAGGTCGGGCTTTGAGGTAGCCACCTGACCCCGTGCGATGGTGATGCTTCTTCTTTGCAGCATTTTTTCTTTTTTGTCGCTGACATCTTCTTACTCTTTTCCGATGTCTTGTGGGCCACAAATGCGGGCCAGTGATCTATGATCTTCTCATACTTTCCGGTGAATTCTGGTGTCAAATCTTCGTCGACAAACTCTGTTTTCAGCTCATTCTTCCACCTCCTGAATAGTTCTGCCATCTTCTTAAGAACACGAGACTTGATCAATTGCTCTTTAACTCGCTTCTCCGGATCCTCCTCTGGCGGTAGGGTGAAATTTTCCTTAAGCGCGCGATTGCTATGATCTCAAACCTTTCATCCGAGCGCAACTTTTTCTTTGGGCCTCGTTTCTTTACCGAAGTTGTGCTCGATCTGCAGGGCTAGAGAAAAGAAGAAAGACGATAGTTAATTAATATGTGTACATATGAAAACAATGAATGCATCAATTAGCTAGTCAGCACAGGCTTAACTAATATATATACCTGGCCGGACTCGGTTCGGTCACCGCTACCGTCATCACGGTCTCCTTCTTGTACCGGCATTGGATCACCGGAGCCATCATAAGCATAGTCTTCTTCTTCACCCTGTCCTTCCAGGCCATCAGTGTTGTTGAGATCCGACAAGACGACATCTCTTCCTTTTGCGATTATGTCCCCCAACATCGCTTCTGTTGCTTCGTCTCGGGGGTTCTCCATAGTTTCTGCAAATATTTACAACATGGTAATTATTATTCAAACATGACAGATGGATATATTAGTGGCAAACGTAGAACTAGCTAGCTAATCACAATAAGGAATCATATTAATTAGTGGCCTCGACGCTGCTTCTCTAGGGTTTGGGGTGGCCTCGGCAACGCTTCAACGGTTTGGGTGGCCTCGACAACGCTTCAAGGGTTTGGGGTGGCCTCGACGACAACGCTCTTTTAACTTGCTAAATTTGGGTGGCCCCGAGAGAGTTTGTCGGGTAGGGGCGCATCGGGAGGGGGTAGGAGACCGACATCGTTTTTTCTAGGGTGTGGGTGTCCTCGAGAGTTTTGGTCGAGCGAGAGGGCCCGAAGTGCTGTTGGGGAACGTTGCAGAAAATAAAGAATTTCTATGCTTTCACCAAGATCAATCTATGAGTTCATCTAGCAACGAGAGAAAGGAGTGCATCTACATACCCTTGTAGATCGCGAGCGGAAGCGTTCAAGAGAACGGGGTTGAGGGAGTCGTACTCGTCGTGATCCAAATCACCGATGATCCTAGTGCTGAACGGACAGCACCTCCGCGTTCAACACACGTACGGTTGAGGAAGATGTCTCCTCCTTCTTGATCCAACAAGGGGAAAGGAGAGGTTGCCGGAGATCCAGCAGCACGACGGCGTGGTGGTGGATGCAGAAGTGATCTCGGCAGAGCTTCGCCGAGCTTCTACGAGAGGGAGAGGTGTAGCAAGGGGGAACGGAGGCGCCAAGAGCAAGGGTGTGGCTGCCGTCCGTCCCCCCTTTATATAGGCCCCTAGGGGGGGGGCGGCCCTAGGAGATGAGATCTCCAAGGGGGGGGGGGGGCGGCGGCCAAGGGGGGTGGCTTGCCCCCCAAGGCAAGTGGAGGCGCCCCCCACCCTAGGGTTTCCAACCCTAAGGCGCGAGGCCAAGGGGTGCACCAGCCCACCAGGGGCTGGTTCCCCTCCCCACTTCAGCCCACGGGGCCCTCCGGGATAGGTAGCCCCACCCGGTGGACCCCCGGGACCCTTCCGGTGGTCCCGGTACAATACCGGTGACCCCGAAACTTTCCCGATGGCTGAAACTGAACTTCCTATATATAATTCTTCACCTCCGGGCCATTCCGGAACTCCTCGTGACGTCCGGGATCTCATCCGGGACTCCGAACAACTTTCGGGTTACTGCATACTCATATCTCTACAACCCTAGCGTCACCGAACCTTAAGTGTGTAGACCCTACGGGTTCGGGAGACATGTAGACATGACCGAGATGCCTCTCCGGTCAATAACCAACAGCTGGATCTGGATACCCATGTGGGCTCCCACATGCTCCTCGATGACCTCATCGAATGAACCACGATGTCGAGGATTCAATCAATCCCGTATACAATTCCCTTTGTCAATCGGTATGTTACTTGCCCGAGACTCGATCGTCGGTATCCCAATACCTCGTTTAATCTCGTTACAGGCAAGTCACTTTACTTGTACAGTAATGCATGATCCCGTGAGCAGACACTTGGTCACATAGAGCTCATTATGATGATGCATTACCGAGTGGGCCCAGAGATACCTCTCCGTCATACGGAGTGACAAATCCTAGTCTCGATTCATGCCAACCCAATAGACACTTTCGGAGATACCCGTAGTGCACCTTTATAGTCACCCAGTTACGTTGTGACGTTTGGCACACCCAAAGCACTCCTACGTTATCCGGGAGTTGCACAATCTCATGGTCTAAGGAAATGATACTTGACATTTGGAAAAGCTCTAGCTAAACGAACTACACGATCTTTGAGCTATGCTTAGGATTGGGTCTTGTCCATCACATCATTCTCCTAATGATGTGATCCCGTTATCAATGACATCCAATGTCCATAGTCAGGAAACCATGACTATCTGTTGATCAACGAGCTAGTCAACTAGAGGCTTACTAGGGACATGTTGTGGTCTATGTATTCACACGTGTATTGCGAATTCCGGATAACACAGTTATAGCATGAATAATAGACTATTATCATGAACAAAGAAATATAATAATAACCATTTTATTATTGCCTCTAGGGCATATTTCCAACAAACTCCCACTTGCACTAGAGTCAATCATCTAGTTACATTGTGATGAATCGAACACCCATGGAATCCTGGTGTTGGTCATGTTTTGCTCTAGGGAGAGGTTTAGTCAACGGATCTGCTACATTTAGGTCCGTATGCACTTTACAAATATCTATGTCTCCATCTTGAACATTTTCACGAATGGAGTTGAAGCGACGCTTGATGTGCCTGGTCTTCTTCTGAAACCTGGGCTCCTTGGCAAGTGCAATAGCTCCAGTGTTGTCACAGAAGAGTGCGATCGGCATCGATGCATTGGGTATGACTCCTAGGTCGGTGATGAACTCCTTCACCCAGATTGCTTCATGCGCTGCCTCCGAGGCTGCCATGTACTCTGCTTCACATGTAGATCCCGCCACGATGCTTTGCTTGCAACTGCACCAGCTTACTGCCCCACCATTCAAAATATACACGTATCCGATGCATGACTTAGAGTCATCCAGATCTGTGTCGAAGCTAAGCGTCGGCGTAACCCTTCTGACGAGCTCTTCGTCACCTCCATAAACGAGAAACATATCATTAGTCCTTTTCAGGTACTTTAGGATGTTCTTGACCGCTGTCCGGTGTTCCTTGCGGGATTACTTTGGTACCTTCCTACCAAACTTACGGCAAGGTTTACATCAGGTCTGCAGTACACAGCATGGCATACATAATAGACCCTATGGCTGAGGCATAGGGATGACACTCATCTCTTCTTTATCTTCTGCCGTGGTCGGGCATTGAGCCGAGCTCAATCTCACACCTTGCAATACAGGCAAGAACCCTTTCTTGGACTGATCCATATTGAACTTCTTCAATATCTTATCAAGGTATGTGCTTGTGAAAGACCTATGAGGCGTCTTGATCTATCCCTATAGATCTTGATGCCTAATATGTAAGCAGCTTCTCCAAGGTCCTTCATTGAAAAACACTTATTCAAGTAGGCCTTAATGATGTCCAAAAGTTATATATCATGTCCCATCAAAAGTATGTCATCTACATATAATATGAGAAATGCTACAGAGCTCCCACTCACTTTCTTGTAAACGCAGGCTTATCCATAAGTCTGCATAAACCCAAACGCTTTGATCATCTCATCAAAGCGAATGTTCCAACTCCGAGATGCTTGCACCAGCCCATAAATGGATCGCTGGAGCTTGCATACCTTGTTAGCATTCTCAGGGTCGACAAAACCTTCCGGCTGCATCATATACAGTTCTTCCTTAAGACGGCCGTTAAGGAATGCCGTTTTGACGTCCATTTTCCATATCTCATAATCATAGTATGCGACAATGGCTAACATGATTCGGACGGACTTCAGCTTCGCTACGGGAGAGAAAGTCTCATCGTAGTCAATCCCTTGAACTTGTCGATAACCCTTAGCGACAAGTCAAGCTTTATATATGGTAACATTACCATCCGCGTCCGTCTTCTTCCTAAAGATCCATTTGTTTTCTATTGCTCGCCGATCATCGGGCAAGTCTGTCAAAGTCCATACTTTGTTTTCATACATGGATCCTATCTCGGATTGCATGGCTTCAAGCCATTTGTTGGAATCTGGGCCCGCCATCGCTTCTTCATAGTTCGAAGGTTCACCGTTGTCTAACAACATGATTTCCAAGACAGGGTTGCCGTACCACTCTGGTGCGGAACGTGTCCTTGTGGACCTTCGAAGTTCAGTAGGAGCTTCATCCGAAGTATCTTGATCATCATGATTAACCTCCTGTCTTGTCGGTGCAGGCACCACAGGAACATCTTCCTGAGTTGCGCTAATTACCGTTTCAAGAGGTAGTACTTCATCAAGCTCTACTTTTCTCCCACTTAATTCTTTCGAGAGAAACTCTTTCTCCAGAAAGGACCCGTTCTTGGCAACAAAGATCTTGCCTTCAGATCTTAAGTAGAAGGTATACCCAATGGTTTCCTTAGGGTATCCTATGAAGACGCATTTTTCCGACTTGGGTTCGAGCTTTTCAGGTTGAAGTTTCTTGACATAAGCATCGCATCCCCAAACTTTTAGAAACGACAGCTTAGGTTTCTTCCCAAACCATAATTCATACGGTGTCGTCTCAACGTATTTAGATGGTGCCCTATTTAAAGTGAATGTAGCTGTCTCTAGAGCATATCCCCAAAATGATAGCGGTAAATCGGTAAGAGACATCATAGATCGCACCATATCCAATAAAGTGCGATTATGACGTTCGGACACACCGTTACGCTAAGGTGTTCCATGCAGCGTGAGTTGTGAAACGGTTCCACATTTCCTTAAGTGCGTACCAAATTCGTGACTTAAGTATTCTCCTCCACGATCTGATCGTAAGAACTTTATCTTTCGGTCACGTTGATTCTCTACCTCATTCTGAAATTCCTTTAACTTTTCAAAGGTCTCAGACTTGTGTTTCATCAAGTAGACATACCCATATCTACTCAAGTCGTCAGTGAGAGTGAGAACATAACGATATCCTTCGCCAGCCTCAACGCTCATTGGACCGCACACATCAGTATGTATGATTTCCAATAAGTTGGTTGCTCGCTCCATTGTTCCGGAGAACGGAGTCTTGGTAATTTTTCCCATGAGGCATGGTTCGCATGTGTCAAATGATTCATAATCGAGAGACTCTAAAAGTCCATCAGCATGGGGCTTCTTCATGCGCTTGACACCAATGTGACCAAGGCGGCAGTGCCACAAGTATGTGGGACTATCATTATCAACTTTACATCTTTTGGTATTCACACTATGAATATGTGTAACATCACGTTCGAGATTCATTAAGAATAAACCATTGACCATCAGGGCATGACCGTAAAACATATCTCTCATATAAATAGAACAACCATTATTCTCGGATTTAAATGAGTAGCCATCTCGTATTAAACGAGATCCAGATACAATGTTCATGCTCAAAGCTGGCACTAAATAATAATTTTTGAGGTTTAAAACTAATCCCGTAGGTAAATGTAGAGGTAGCGTGCCGACGGCGATCACATCGACCTTGGAACCATTCCCGACGCGCATCGTCACCTCGTCCTTTGCCAGTCTCCGCTTATTCCGCAGCTCCTGCTTGGAGTTACAAATATGAGCAACCGCACCGGTATCAAATACCCAGGAGCTACTAAGAGCACTGGTAAGGTACACATCAATTACATGTATATCAAATATACCTTTGGTTTTGCCGGCCTTCTTGTCCGCTAAGTACTTGGGGCAGTTCCGCTTCCAGTCACCACTTTCCTTGCAATAAAAGCACTCAGTCTCAGGCTTCGGTCCATTGTTTGACTTCTTCCAGGTAACTGGCTTACCGGGCGCGGCAACTCCCTTGCCGTCCTTCTTGAAGTTCTTCTTACCCTTGCCTTTCTTGAACTTAGTGGTTTTATTCACCGTCAACACTTGATGTTCCTTTTTGATCTCTACCTCCGCTGATTTCAGCATTGAATATACCTCAGGAATGGTCTTTTCCATCCCCTGCATATTGAAGTTCATCACAAAGGTCTTGTAGCTCGGTGGAAGCGACTGAAGGATTCTATCAATGATCGCGTCATCCGGGAGATTAACTCCCAGCCGAGTGAAGCGGTTGTGCAACCCAGACATCTTGAGTATGTGCTCACCGACAGAACTATTTTCCTCCATCTTACAGCAGAAGAACTTGTCGGAGACTTCATATCTCTCGACCCGGGCATGAGCTTGGAAAACCATTTTCAGCTCTTCGAACACCTCATATGCTCCATGTTGCTCAAAACGCTTTTGGAGCCCCGGTTCTAAGTCTGTAAAGCATGCCGCCTTTGAAACGAGGCAGTAATCATCAGCATGAGACTGCCAATCGTTCATAACGTCTTGGTTCTCTGGGATTGGTGCTTCACCTAGCGGCGCTTCTAGGACATAATCTTTCTTGGCAGCTATGAGGATGATCCTCAGGTTCCGGACCCAGTCCGTATAGTTGCTGCCATCATCTTTCAGCTTGGTTTTCTCTAGGAACGCATTGAAGTTGAGGGTAACGTGGGCCATTTGATCTACAAGACATATTGTAAAGATTTTAGACTAAGTTCATGATAATTAAGTTCATCTAATCAAATTATTTAATGAACTCCCACTCAGGTTAGACATCCCTCTAGTCATCTAAGTGAAACATGATCCGAGTCAACTAGGCCGTGTCCGATCATCACATGAGACGGACTAGTCAACATCGGTGAACATCTCCATGTTGATCGTATCTTCTATACGACTCATGCTCGACCTTTCGATCCTCCGTGTTCCGAGGCCATGTCTGTACATGCTAGGCTCGTCAAGTCAACCTAAGTGTATTGCGTGTCTAAATCTGGCTTACACGCATTGTATTCGAACGTTAGGATCTATCGCACCCGATCATCACGTGGTGCTTCGAAACAACGAACCTTCGCAACGGTGCACAGTTAGGGTGAACACTTTCTTGAAATTATTATGAGGGATCATCTTATTTACTACCGTCGTTCTAAGTAAACAAGATGAAAAACATGATAAACATCACATGCAATCAAATAGTAGTGACATGATATGGCCAATATCATATAGCTCCTTTTATCTCCATCTTCGGGGCTCCATGATCATCTTGTCACCGGCATGACACCATGATCTCCATCATCGTGTCTCCATGGGGTTGCTCGCCAACTATTACTTCTACTACTATGACTAGCAGTTTAGCAATAAAGTAAAGTAATTACATGGCGTTGAATCAATGACACGCAGGTCATACAATAATTAAGACAACTCCTAGCTATGGCTCCTGCCGGTTGTCATACTCATCGACATGCAAGTCATGATTCCTATTACAAGAACATGATCTCATGCATACATCACATATATATCATTCATCATTCATCACAACTTTTGGCCATATCACATAACAATCACATGCTGCAAAAACAAGTTAGACGTCCTCTAATTGTTGTTGCATGTTTTCTGATGGCTGCAATAGGGTTCTAGCAAGAACATTTTCTTACCTACGTAATAGCCACAACGTGATTTGTCAACTTCTATTTACCCTTCATAAGGACCCTTTTCATCGAATCCGCTCCAACTAAAGTGGGAGAGACGGACAACCGCTAGCCACCTTATGCAACTAGTGCATGTCAGTCGGGGGAAACTGTCTCACGTAAGCTCTAGCTAAACGAACTACACGATCTTTGAGCTATGCTTAGGGTTGGGTATTGTCCATCACATCATTCTCCTAATGATGTGATCCCGTTATGAATGACATCCAATGTCCATAGTCAGGAAACCATGACTATCTGTTGATCAACGAGCTAGTCAACTAGATGCTTACTAGGGACAAGTTGTGGTCTATGTTTACACACGTGTATTACGATTTTCGGATAACACAGTTATAGCATGAATAATAGACTATTATCATGAACAAAGAAATATAATAATAACCATTTTATTATTGCCTCTAGGGCATATTTCCAACAGGTGCTCCCGTGGTATAAGTTATCATGGTCGAGAGGGTGACCCTCGACCCTCTGCCCTAGTTCCCGACCCTCGACCCTCTGCCCTAGTTCACGATAAAAAAGAAGAAGAAAAAAATAGGAGAAGAAGAAGGAATAGAGAGGAGTAGAAGAAAATTTCTTCTACTCCTCTCTATTCCTTCTTCTTCTCCTCTTTTTTTTTTCTTCTTCTTCCTCTTCTTATTTTTTCCGACGTCCCCCCTCATGTAAATCGGTGGAAGCACTTTATGAAAATGCGGTGGTGGCCGCGCCGGGCGGTTTTGTTTTCCTTGTTCATTTTTTCCTTTGGTTTTTTCTTATATGTTTGTTATTGTTTTCACTCTACATTTTCGTACATATGAAAAAAATAAAGTTTCTATACAAAAGTGCACAATTTTTATGAACAAATTTCAACATCTAAATTAACTACACATCTAAATAAATATAACTACACATCTGAAATTTTCCTAATCTTAAAACTAAACTAAAATAATCTAAAAAACATGTAAAAACATCTAAAAATAGCATCTAAAACATCTAAAAAACATCTAAAAACATCTAAAAATATAATAGTAGCACACGGCGCAGGGGCGGAGGGGCACGGCGCAGGGGTCGGCGCCGGCGCCAGGCAGGCAGGAGGCGTCTGACAGGAGGGGCGCGGGAGCAGGCTGGTGCTCACAGGGGGGGTGGGCGGCGCGTCGGGGCTGGCAAGGGCGAGAGGTCGACGCCCGTCGTCGGCAGAGGCGTCGGGCCAAGGCGTCGGCGACGTTGAGCAACTCGACAACAATGGCGGTGGCGACAGACGGTGATGTCGAGTAGCCTTACGATGTTGGTGGCGGCGACGGCAAGGTGGAGCAGGGGCGTCGGGCGGTGACGGCGATGAGGAGCAGGGGCGTCGGGGGAGAAGAAGTGATGGATTTGGTCGAAACTACTAAGTGATTTCTTATATACCCAGGGCATTGGTACCGGTTCGTGGCACTAACCGGTACCAATGCCACCTTTAGTCCCAGTTGGTGACACCAACCGGGACCAAAGGTCACTTTTCAGCAGCCCAAAGGGCGGGAAGCTGAGGCCTTTGGTCCCGGTTGGTGGCACCAACCGGGACTAAAGGGGGGCATTGGTCTCGGTTGGTGCCACGAACCGGTACCAATGCACCCATTTAGTCCCGGTTGGTGCCACAAACCGGGACCAAAGGCTTTGCACAGCGGCGTGTTGGTGGGAGTTTAGTCCCACCTCGCTAGTTGAGAGGGGCGCGCAGTGGTTTATTAGCCCCACTGCTGCACCCCTCTCGAGCTCCTCTCCATTGCAGGCTTACGGGCCTAATTGTGACTGCTATGCCTGATGGGCCTACTGGGCCTTCTGCGGGCCTGAATCCTGGCCCATGGATGGGTTTCTAGTCGTATTCAGGCCGTGGTGGCCCAGTAGGTGGCATATTTTTTATTTTTCCCTGTTTTTTGTTTTCTTTTTTGCTTTATTTATTTTGTTTTGTTTCTACTTACAACAAAATACTTATTTGTTTTATTTTATTTTGTTTCTAATTACTTATTTATTTTATTTTATGATAATTATTTTTGCTATTAAAGTTTCTAACAAAAAAGTTCTTTATGAAAAGTCTTTTTGCTTTTAATGATTTTGAACAGAAAATATTTGATAATTTTAGTTGCGTCAATTTTATATAATTTTAACTTCAATAATACTAGAGGTTGCTTATAATGTTTTGAACAGAAAATACTTTGATAATTTTAGTTTCATAAATTTTATTTATGTTATTAAAGTTTATTTTATTTTATTTCTACTTATATATTTTATTAAAGTTTATATTATTTTGTTTCAAATAACTTATTTATTTTATTTTATGATAATTCGTGTACAAAACGGACAATCTCTTTCGAAGTATCGGGGTTTCATACTGAAAACTAAATGCATTACAAAGGAATTTCATTTATTTGAACTTATTTGAACTCCATAGTTTTTCTGTGTTCAAAATGCACCATTCAAAGCCACATCACCAATTCTTAACCCTTTCAGACTTCATTTGTTATTTTTCATGCATTTACTAATTATTTTGAGCTATAAGACCATGAAATTGAAAATAATTCGAAATGAACATTGAAAAGGTTGAAAGTTGGCATGGTATCATCATTTCACCCACATAGCATGTGCAAGAAAGTAGAGAGGGTTACGGCGAAAACTGGATGCACTTCATGTACAAAACGGACAATCTCTTTCGAAGTATCAGGGTTTCATACGGAAACTAAATGCATTACAAAGGGATTTCATTTTTTGAACTTATTTGAACTCCATAGTTTTTTTGTGTTCAAAATGCACCATTCAAAGCCACATCACCAATTCTCAACCCTTTCTGACTTCATTTGTTATTTTTCATGCATTTACTAATTATTTTGAGCTATAAGACCATGAAATTGAAAAGCATTTGAAATGAACTCTAAAAAGGTTGAAAGTTGGCATGGTATCATCATTTCACCCACATAGCATGTGCAAGAAAGTAGAGATGGTTAAGGCAAAAACTGGATGCACTTCGTGTACGAACAGACAATCCCTTTCGAAGTATCAGGGTTTCATACGGAAACTCGTCTGTTACAAAGGGATTTCATTTTTTTGAACTTATTTGAACTCCATAGTTTTTCTATGTTCAAAATGCACCATTCAAAGACACATCGCCAATTCTCAACCCTTTCGGACTTCATTTGTTATTTTTCATGCATCTACTGATTAGTTTGAGCTATAAGACCATGAAATTGAAAAGAATTCGAAATGCACTCTGAAAAGGTTGAAAGTTGGCAAGGTATCATCATTTCACCCACATAGCATGTGCAATAGAGTCGAGAGGGTTACGGCAAAAACTGGATGCACTTCATGTACAAAACGGACAATCTCTTTCGAAGTATTAGGGTTTCATACGGAAACTCGTCTGTTACAAATGGATTTCATTTTTTTGAACTTATTTGAACTCCATAGTTTCTCGGTGTTCAAAATGCACCATTCAAAGCCACATCACCAATTTTCAACCCTTTGTGACTTCATTTGTTATTTTTCATGCATTTACTGATTATTTTGAGCTATAAGACCATGAAATTGAGAAAGCATTTGAAATGAACTATGAAAAGGTTGAAAGTTGGCATGGTATCATCATTTCACCCACATAGCATGTGCAAGAAAGTAAGGAGGGTTACGTCAAAAACTGGATGAACTTCGTGTACAAAACGGACAATCTCTTTCGAAGTGTCGGGGTTTCATATGGAAACTCGTCTGTTACAAAGGGATTTTATTTTTTGAACTTATTTGAACTCCGTAGTTTTTCTGTGTTCAAAATGCACCACTCAAAGCCACATCACCAATTTTCAACCCTTTCTGACTTCATTTGTTAGTTTTCATGCATTTACTGATTATTTTGAGCTATAAGACCATGAAATTTAAAAGCACTTGAAATGAACTCTGAAAAGGTTGAAAGCTGGCATGGTATCATCATTTCACCCACATGGGATGTGCAAGAAAGTAGAGAGGGTTACGACAAAAACTAGATCCACTTCATGTACAAAACGGACAATCTCTTTCGAAGTATTAGGGTTTCATACGGAAACTAGTCTGTTACAAATGGATTTCATTTTTTTGAACTTATTTGAACTCCATAGTTTTTTGTATGTTCAAAATGCACCATTCAAAGCCACATCACAAATTTTCAACCCTTTGTGACTTCATTTGTTATTTTTCATGCATTTACTGATTATTTTGAGCTATAAGACCATGAAATTGAAAAAGCATTTGAAATGAACTCGGAAAAGGTTGGAAGTTGGCATGGTATCATCATTTCACCCACATAGCATGTGCAAGAAAGTAAGGAGGGCTACGGCAAAAACTAGATGAACTTCGTGTATAAATCGGACAATCTCTTTCGAAGTATCGGGGTTTCATATGGAAATTAAATGCATTACAAAGGGATTTTATTTTTGAACTTATTTGAACTCCATAGTTTTTCTGTGTTCAAAATGCACCACACAAAGCCACATCACCAATTTTCAACCCTTTCTCGACTTCATTTGTTATTTTTCACGCATTTACTGATTATTTTGAGCTATAAGACCATGAAATTTAAAAGCACTTGAAATGAACTCTGAAAAGGTTGAAAGTTGGCATGGTATCATCATTTCACCCACATAGGATGTGCAAGAAAGTAGAGAGGGTTACGGCAAAAACTGGATGCACTTCGTGTACAAAACGGACAATCTCTTTTCAAGTATCGTGGTTTCGTCATTTAAACTCGTCTGCTACAAATGGATTTCATTTTTGAACTTATTTGAACTCCATAGTTTTTCTGTGTTTAAAATGCACCATTCAAAGCCACATCACCAATTTTCAACCCTTTCGACTTCATTTGTTATTTTTCATGCATTTACTGATTATTTTGAGCTATAAGACCATGAAATTGAAAAAGCATTTGAAATGAACTATGAAAAGGTTGAAAGTTGGCATGGTATCATCATTTCACCCACATAGCATGTGCTAGTAAGTAAGGAGGGTTACGGCAAAAACTGTATGAACTTCGTGTACAAAACGGACAATCTCTTTCGAAGTATCGGGGTTTCATATGGAAACTCGTCTGTTACAAAGGGATTTTATTTTTTGAACTTATTTGAACTCCATAGTTTTTCTGTGTTCAAAATGCACCACTCAAAGCCACATCACCAATTTTCAACCCTTTCTGACTTCATTTGTTATTTTTCATGCATTTACTTATTATTTTGAGCTATAAGACCATGAAATTTAGAAGCACTTGAAATGAACTCTGAAAAGGTTGAAAGTTGGCATGGTATCATCATTTCACCCACATAGGATGTGCAAGAAAGTAGAGAGGGTTACGACAAAACTGGATTCACTTCATGTACAAAGCGGACAATCTCTTTCAAGTATTAGGGTTTCATACGGAAACTAAATGCATTACAAATGGATTTCATTTTTTTGAACTTATTTGAACTCCATAGTTTTTCGGTGTTCAAAATGCACCATTCAAAGCCACATCACCAACTCTCAACCCTTTGTGACTTCATTTGTTATTTTTCATGCATTTCTTGATTATTTTGAGCTATAAGACCATGAAATTGAAAAAGCATTTGAAATGAACTCGGAAAAGGTTGAAAGTTGGCATGGTATCATCATTTCACCCACATAGCATGTGCAAGAAAAGTATGGAGGGTTACGGCAAAACTGGATGAACTTCGTGTACAAAAGCGGACAATCTCTTTCAAGTATCGGGGTTTCATATGGAAACTAAATGCATTACAAAGAGATTTTATTTTTTGAACTCCATAGTTTTTCTGTGTTCAAAATGCACCACTCAAAGCCACATCTCCAATTTTCAACCCTTTCTGACTTCATTTATTATTTTTCATGCATTTACTGATTATTTTGAGCTATAAGACCATTAAATTTGAAAGCACTTGAAATGAACTCTGAAAAGGTTGAAATTTGGCATGGTATCATCATTTCACCCACATAGGATGTGCAAGAAAGTAGAGAGGGTTACGGCAAAAACTGGATGCACTTCGTGTACAAAAGCGGACAATCTCTTTCAAGTATCGTGGTTTCGTCACGGAAACTAAATGCATTACAAATGGATTTCATTTTTTTGAACTTATTTGAACTCCATAGTTTTTCTGTGTTTAAAATGCACGATTCAAAGCCACATCACCAATTTTCAACCCTTTCTGACTTCATTTGTTATTTTTCATGCATTTACTGATTATTTTGAGCTATAAGACCATGAAATTGAGAAAGCATTTGAAATGAACTATGAAAAGGTTGAAAGTTGGCATGGTATCATCATTTCACCCACATAGCATGTGCAAGAAAGTAAGGAGGGTTACGGCAAAAACTGGATGAACTTCGTGTACAAAACGGACAATCTCTTTCGAAGTGTCGGGGTTTCATATGGAAACTCGTCTGTTACAAAGGGATTTTATTTTTTGAACTTATTTGAACTCCCTAGTTTTTCTGTGTTCAAAATGCACCACTCAAAGCCACATCACCAATTTTCAACCCTTTCTGACTTCATTTGTTAGTTTTCATGCATTTACTGATTATTTTGAGCTATAAGACCATGAAATTTAAAAGCACTTGAAATGAACTCTGAGAAGGTTGAAAGTTGGCATGGTATCATCATTTCACCCACATAGGATGTGCAAGAAAGTAGAGAGGGTTACGACAAAAACTGGATGCACTTCGTGTACAAAACGGACAATCTCTTTCGAAGTATCAGGGTTTCGTACGGAAACTCGTCTATTAAAAATGGATTTCATTTTTTTGAAATTATTTGAACTCCATAGTTTTTCTGTGTTCAAAATGCACCATTCAAAGCCACATCACCAATTTTCAACCCTTTCTGACTTCATTTGTTATTTTTCATGCATTTACTGATTATTTTGAGCTATAAGGCCATGAAATTGAGAAAGCATTTGAAATGAACTATGAAAAGGTTGAAAGTTGGCATGGTATCATCATTTCACCCACATAGCATGTGCAAGAAAGTAAGGAGGGTTATGGCAAAAACTGGATGAACTTCGTGTACAAAACGGACAATCTCTTTCAAGTGTCGGGGTTTCATATGGAAACTAAATGCATTACAAAGGGATTTTATTTTTGAACTTATTTGAACTCCCTAGTTTTTCTGTGTTCAAAATGCACCACTCAAAGCCACATCACCAATTTTCAACCCTTTCTGACTTCATTTGTTAGTTTTCATGCATTTACTGATTATTTTGAGCTATAAGACCATGAAATTTAAAAGCACTTGAAATGAACTCTGAGAAGGTTGAAAGTTGGCATGGTATCATCATTTCACCCACATAGCATGTGCAAGAAAGTAAGGAGGGCTACGGCAAAAACTAGATGAACTTCGTGTATAAATCGGACAATCTCTTTCGAAGTATCGGGGTTTCATATGGAAATTCGTCTGTTACAAAGGGATTTTATTTTTTGAACTTATTTGAACTCCATAGTTTTTCTGTGTTCAAAATGCACCACACAAAGCCACATCACCAATTTTCAACCCTTTCTGACTTCATTTGTTATTTTTCACGCATTTACTGATTATTTTGAGCTATAAGACCATGAAATTTAAAAGCACTTGAAATGAACTCTGAAAAGGTTGAAAGTTGGCATGGTATCATCATTTCACCCACATAGGATGTGCAAGAAAGTAGAGAGGGTTACGGCAAAAACTGGATGCACTTCGTGTACAAAACGGACAATCTCTTTCGAAGTATCAGGGTTTCGTACGGAAACTCGTCTGTTACAAATGGATTTCATTTTTTTGAACTTATTTGAACTCCATAGTTTTTCTGTGTTTAAAATGCACCATTCAAAGCCACATCACCAATTTTCAACCCTTTCTGACTTCATTTGTTATTTTTCATGCATTTACTGATTATTTTGAGCTATAAGACCATGAAATTGAAAAAGCATTTGAAATGAACTATGAAAAGGTTGAAAGTTGGCATGGTATCATCATTTCACCCACATAGCATGTGCTAGTAAGTAAGGAGGGTTCTGGCAAAAACTGTATGAACTTCGTGTACAAAACGGACAATCTCTTTCGAAGTATCGGGGTTTCATATGGAAACTCGTCTGTTACAAAGGGATTTTATTTTTTGAACTTATTTGAACTCCATAGTTTTTCTGTGTTCAAAATGCACCACTCAAAGCCACATCACCAATTTTCAACCCTTTCTGACTTCATTTGTTATTTTTCATGCATTTACTTATTATTTTGAGCTATAAGACCATGAAATTTAGAAGCACTTGAAATGAACTCTGAAAAGGTTGAAAGTTGGCATGGTATCATCATTTCACCCACATAGGATGTGCAAGA
Source organism: Aegilops bicornis (assembly GCA_021605145.1). Lineage (NCBI taxonomy): Eukaryota > Viridiplantae > Streptophyta > Magnoliopsida > Poales > Poaceae > Aegilops > Aegilops bicornis. The sequence continues at coordinate 41,542,440 of CM038674.1, read as the reverse complement.
AAGTAGAGAGGGTTACGACAAAAACTGGATTCACTTCATGTACAAAACGGACAATCTCTTTCGAAGTATTAGGGTTTCATACGGAAACTCGTCTGTTACAAATGGATTTCATTTTTTTGAACTTATTTGAACTCCATAGTTTTTCGGTGTTCAAAATGCACCATTCAAAGCCACATCACCAACTCTCAACCCTTTGTGACTTCATTTGTTATTTTTCATGCATTTACTGATTATTTTGAGCTATAAGACCATGAAATTGAAAAAGCATTTGAAATGAACTCGGAAAAGGTTGAAAGTTGGCATGGTATCATCATTTCACCCACATAGCATGTGCAAGAAAAGTATGGAGGGTTACGGCAAAAACTGGATGAACTTCGTGTACAAAACGGACAATCTCTTTCGAAGTATCGGGGTTTCATATGGAAACTCGTCTGTTACAAAGAGATTTTATTTTTTGAACTCCATAGTTTTTCTGTGTTCAAAATGCACCACTCAAAGCCACATCTCCAATTTTCAACCCTTTCTGACTTCATTTATTATTTTTCATGCATTTCTTGATTATTTTGAGCTATAAGACCATTAAATTTGAAAGCACTTGAAATGAACTCTGAAAAGGTTGAAATTTGGCATGGTATCATCATTTCACCCACATAGGATGTGCAAGAAAGTAGAGAGGGTTACGGCAAAAACTGGATGCACTTCGTGTACAAAACGGACAATCTCTTTCAAGTATCGTGGTTTCGTCACGGAAACTTTAAATGCATTACAAATGGATTTCATTTTTTGAACTTATTTGAACTCCATAGTTTTTCTGTGTTTAAAATGCACCATTCAAAGCCACATCACCAATTTTCAACCCTTTCTGACTTCATTTGTTATTTTTCATGCATTTACTGATTATTTTGAGCTATAAGACCATGAAATTGAGAAAGCATTTGAAATGAACTATGAAAAGGTTGAAAGTTGGCATGGTATCATCATTTCACCCACATAGCATGTGCAAGAAAGTAAGGAGGGTTACGGCAAAAACTGGATGAACTTCGTGTACAAAACGGACAATCTCTTTCGAAGTGTCGGGGTTTCATATGGAAACTCGTCTGTTACAAAGGGATTTTATTTTTTGAACTTATTTGAACTCCCTAGTTTTTCTGTGTTCAAAATGCACCACTCAAAGCCACATCACCAATTTTCAACCCTTTCTGACTTCATTTGTTAGTTTTCATGCATTTACTGATTATTTTGAGCTATAAGACCATGAAATTTAAAAGCACTTGAAATGAACTCTGAGAAGGTTGAAAGTTGGCATGGTATCATCATTTCACCCACATAGGATGTGCAAGAAAGTAGAGAGGGTTACGACAAAAACTGGATGCACTTCGTGTACAAAACGGACAATCTCTTTCGAAGTATCAGGGTTTCGTCACGGAACTAAATGCATAAAAATGGATTTCATTTTTTTGAAATTATTTGAACTCCATAGTTTTTCTGTGTTCAAAATGCACCATTCAAAGCCACATCACCAATTTTCAACCCTTTCTGACTTCATTTGTTATTTTTCATGCATTTACTTATTATTTTGAGCTATAAGACCATGAAATTGAAAAGCATTTGAAATGAACTATGAAAAGGTTGAAAGTTGGCACGGTATCATCATTTCACCCACATAGCATGTGTAATAAAGTAAGGAGGGTTACGGAAAAAACTGGATGAACTTCGTGTACGAAACGGACAATCTCTTTCGAATTATTGCGGTTTCATACGGAAACAAATGCATTACAAAGGGATTTCATTTTTTGAACTTATTTGAACTCCATAGTTTTTCTGTGTTCAAAATGCACCATTCAAAGCCGCATCACCAATTTTCAACACTTTCTGACTTCATTTGTTATTTTTCATGCATTTACTAATTATTTTGAGCAATAAGACCATGAAATTGAAAAGCATTTGAAATGAACTCTGAAAAGGTTGAAAGTTGGCATGGTATCATCATTTCACCCACATAGCATGTCCAAGAAAGTAGAGAGGGTTACGGCAAAAACTGGATGCACTTCGTGTACGAAACGAACAATCCCTTTCTAAGTATCAGGGTTTCGTACGGAAACTCGTCTGTTAGAAAGGGATTTCTCTTGTTTGCACTTATTTGAACTCCATAGTTTTTGTGTGTTCAAATTGCACCATTCAAAGCGACATCACCAATTCTCAACCCTTTCTGACTTCATTTGTTATTTTTCATGCATTTACTGATTATTTTGAGCTATAAGACCATATAATTGAAAAGCATTTGAAATGAACTCTGAAAAGGTTGAAAGTTGGCTTGGTATCATCATTTCACCCACATAGCATGTGCAAGAAAGTAGAGAGGGTTACGGCGAAAACTGGATGCACTTCGTGTACAAAACGGACAATCGCTTTCGATGTATCAGGGTTTCATACGGAAATTCGTCTGTTACAAAGGGATTTCATTTTTTTGAACTTATTTGAACTCCATAGTTTTTCTATGTTCAAAATGCACCATTCAAAGCGACATCACCAATTCTCAACCCTTTCTGACTTCATTTGTTATTTTTCATGCATTTACTGATTATTTTGAGCTATAAGACCATGACATTGAAAAGCATTTGAAATGAACTCTAAAAAGGTTGAAAGTTGGCATGGTATCATCATTTCACCCACATAGCATGTGCAAGAAAGTAGAGAGGGTTACGACGAAAACTGGATGAACTTCATGTACAAAACGGACAATCTCTTCACGGTATCGTGGTTTCATACTGTAAACTAAATGCATTACAAAGGGATTTCATTTTTTTTAAACTTATTTGAACTCCATAGTTTTTCTATGTTCAAAATGCACCATTCGAAGACACATCGCCAATTCTCAAACCTTTCTGATTTCATTTGTTATTTTTCATGCATTTACTGATTATTTTGAGCTATAAGACCATGAAATTGAAAAGCATTTGAAATGAACTCTAAAAAGGTTGAAAGTTGGCTTGGTATCATCATTTCACCCACATAGCATGTGCAAGAAAGTAGAGAGGGTTACCGCAAAAACTGGATGCACTTCGTGTACAAAACGGACAATCTCTTACGAAGTATCAGGGTTTCATACAGAAACTCGTCTGTTACAAAGGGATTTCATTTTTTTGAACTTATTTGAACTCCATAGTTTTTCTATGTTCAAAATGCACCATTCGAAGACACATCGCCAATTCTGAACCCTTTTTGACTTAATTTGTTATTTTTCATGCATTTACTGATTAGTTTGAGCTATAAGACCATGAAATTGAAAAGCGTTTGAAATGAACTCTGAAAAGGTTGAAAGTTGGCATGGTATCATCATTTCACTCACATAGCATGTGCAAGAAAGTAAGGAGGGTTACGGCAAAAACTGGATGAACTTCGTGTACAAAACGGACAATCTCTTTCGAAGTATCGGGGTTTCATATGGAAACTCGTGTGTTACAAAGGGATTTCATTTTTTGAACTTATTTGAACTCCATAGTTTTTCTGCGTTCAAAATGCACCATTCAAAGCCACATCACCAATTTTCAACCCTTTCTGACTTCATTTGTTATTTTTCATGCATTTACTGATTATTTTGAGCTATACGACCATGAAATTGAAAAGCATTTGAAATGAACTCTGAAAAGGTTGAAAGTTGGCATGGTATCATCATTTCACCCACATAGCATGTGCAAGAAAGTAGAGAGGGTTACGGCAAAAACTGGATGCACTTCGTGTACAAAACGGACAATCCCTTTCGAAGTATCAGGGTTTCATACGGAAACTCGTCTGTTACAAAGGGATTTCTCTTTTTTGAACTTATTTGAACTCCATAGTTTTTCTGTTTTCAAAATGCACCATTCAAAGTAACATCACCAACTTATTTGTGCCATGCGCCTATTTGTTTGTATGCTCAATCCCTTAGTGCAAGAGAACGTCACGTTGTATTGCCCCTTAAGATGACAACCTTTATTATGCAGTCTGTCGCTTTTATTGTTTGCCATCCAAGTTCGTACAACGCTCAATTTTCTCTTACACTAAATGATCTCATACTTTTGGAAGCAATTTTTATTGCCTTTTTGCACCGATGACAACTTACTTGAGGGATCTTGCTCAATCCCTAGGTAGGTATGGTGGACACTTGAAAAAGATTTACGTTTAAGGGTTTTTGGATATACAAGTAGTATCTCTACTTAGTGCGGAATTTTTGGCTAGCAAAGATAGGGGCCAGCATCACAGGTTAAAGGATCTATGACAATATGACTTCTATGTGAATATAAACAAACATAAACCATTAAGTTGTCTTCCTTGTCCAACGTCAACAATTTTGGCATATAATATTTTATGAGGGCTCACAATATAAAGGATTTCCAGGATAGTATATTTATATGTGAATCTTCTCTTCCCTTGTTAATTCTTTCATGAGTTGCATCATTGACTAATGCTATGTTTGTCAATCTCTAATAAAACTTCCTACTTATACTTTTCCTTATGTGGTGTTGTCACCTACCATAGGATTAGTATATGATCTTATTGATTTATTTATTTCCTTTCTTTTATTTATTTCCTTTCTCTTTTTCCTTTCTTATTTCTTTTCTTTATTTGCAATATGAAAGTAAAGAAAGCAAAAACTCAAACTGAACTTTATTATATAACTTGCACACGAATACAATGATAGATGAGTAAACAAACTCTCAAAGAAGAAAGGATCGAACTAAATTTATTTCATCTAAAGCAAAAGATCGAACTAAAAATAATAAAAGCAAAATATAGTAGGATGATACGATACCGGGGCACCTCCCCCAAGCTTGGCGGAAGCCAAGGGGGAGTGTCCATACCCGATACTCAGTTCTCCTTTGGTGGTGAAGAAGATGGTGGTGGTGATGAAGAAGTATTCCTATCCTTAAGGATCAAGAGATTATCCAACCGACGGATGACGCTCCGGAGATAGGTGATATGCTCTTGATGCAGAATATTTTCGCGAATAAGATACTTATTTTGTGTGCGAACTATTTCAATGACGCGAAAAGCTTCAATCTCAGCAGGAGTAAGGTGAGTAAGATAGGGCTTAAGGATATCCTCCTCCTCCTCCTCCTCAGCCAAGATCGCTTGTGTTGCCATCGGGATGGATCCACGGTAGCTTCCTTGCCCTTGTCTCCCTTGATGGCGTCCGTAGGCTCCTCCCTCTTTGTCTCGATCTTCATTTGCCAAGCATCTTCTTCCATGTGGTTGGAAGAGTAGGGAGACATGATGCGGTGGCTTGATAAATCTGACCGAAAACAGCAAGAAAAGAGAACAGAGGATTTTCTCCGTGATACGGTGTTTAACCGGTTCGGGAAGTATATATAGATTTTTTTATCTTGGAGGACAAGCATACAGGAGAAAAACGGAGTACGGGAGGTGTCCCAGGTGGGCACAACCCACTTGGGCGCGCCAGGCAAGCCTGGTGCCTGGCACACCCTGGTGTATTGTGCCCACGAGGGGAAGCTTCCTGGAAGTTTCTTTATTTTTGTAGTCCGCTTACTTACCGTATCATGTACCTCCTTATTTTCATGATTCTCGAGTGTTCCGGAAGGATTCTTTTATGTGTTCTTCCGGTGTCAAAGTTTGGATAATATTACTTTCAACATTAGTGGGCGTACCTGAGATATAATGCTTTATTCGTTGCCCATTGACAACCTTCGGGTTAGTACCTTCAGAATTATTAATTTTCATGGCTCCAGACCGGTAAACCTCATCGATAACATAGGGGCCTTTCCATTTTGAGAGGAGTTTTCCTGCAAAGAATCTAAATTGAGAGTTGTATAAAGAACATATTCTCCGACTTTAAACTCACGCTTTTGAATTCTTTTGTCATGCCATCTTTTGACTTTTTCCTTGAATAATTTTGCATTTTCATAAGCTTGGGTTCTCCATTCATCTAATGAGCTTATATCAAATAACCTATTTTCACCGACAAGTTTGAAATCATAATTGAGTTCTTTAACTGCCAAAAATGCTTTATGTTCTAACTCAAGAGGCAAATGACAAGCTTTTCCATAAACCATTTTATAAGGAGACATACCTATAGAATTTTTATATGTTGTTCTATAAGCCCAAAGTGCATCATCTAATTTCTTAGACCAATTCTTCCTGGACCTATTGACAGACTTTTGCAGATTACCTTTATTTCTCTATTGCTAAGCTCAACTTGACCACTAGACTGAGGATGATAGGATGATGCAATTCTATGGTTAACATCATACTTAGCAAGCATTTTACGGTAAGCACCATGAATAAAGTGTGAACCACCATCAGTCATTAAATATCTAGGGACTCCAAACCTTGGGAAAATAACTTCCTTCAGCATTTTAATAGAGGTGTTGTGATCAGCACTACTTGTTGGAATAGCATCTACCCATTTAGTAACATAATCAACACCAACAAAAATATGTGTATACCCATTAGAGGAAGGAAAAATTCCCATGTAATAAAATCCCCAAATATCAAATGGTTCAACAACAAGTGAATAATTCATAGGAATTTCTTGACGCTTACCAATATTACCTATTCTTTGACATTCATCACAAGATGAGACAAACTTACGGGCATCCTTGAAGAGAGTAGGCCAATAAAATCCAGACTGCAATACCTTGTGAGCAGTTCTATCTCCAGCATGATGCCCTCATAAGCTTCGGAGTGACATTTGCATAGGATTTGTCCCTGTTCATGCTCAGGTACACAACGTCTAATAATAGCATCTACTCCTTCTTTATAAAGATGTGGGTAATCCCAAAAGTGATGTCTTAAATCATCGAATATTTTTTTCTTTTGTTGGTATGTAAAGCTAGATGGCAAATATTTAGCAACAATATAATTAGCATAGTCAGCATACCAAGGAGTACTATGAGAAACATTTATTGCAGCTAACTAATCATCAGGAAAACTATCATCAATAGTTGGTGGGTCATCAAGCACATTTTCAAGCCTAGACAAGTTATCAGCTACGGGGTTCTCAGCTCCTTTTCTATCAATGATTTGTGAATCAAATTCTTGCAACAAGAGAACCCAACGAATAAGTCTAGGTTTAGCATCTTTCTTTTCCATAAGATATTTAATAGCAGCATGGTATGTGTGAACAGCTACTTTGGAATCAACAATATAAGGTCTAAATTTATCACAAACAAACACCTTTGCTAAAAATTCTTTTTCAGTAGTGGCATAATTTCTTTAAGCACTATCTAGAGTTTTACTAGCATAATGAATAACATTCAATTTCTTATCAACTCTTTGTCCTAGAACAGCACAAACAACATAATCACTAGCGTCACACATAATTTCAAAAGGCAAGTTCCAATCAGGTGGTTGAACAATAGGTGCAGAAATTAAGGCTTTCGTGAGTGTCTCAAAGGCTTCTAAACAATCATCATCAAACACAAAAGGAATATCCTTTTGCAAGGGACTAGTGAGAGGCCTAGAAATTTTAGAAAAATCTTTGATAAATCTCCTATAGAAACCAGCATGACCTAGGAAACTACGAATACCTTTTATATCTTTAGGACATGGCATTTTGTAAATTGCATCAACCTTAGCTTGGTCCACTTCAATACCTCTATCAGAAATTTTTTGACCCAAGACAATGCCTTCATTAACCATAAAGTGGCACTTCTCCCAATTCAAGACAAGATTTTTTTGTTCAGATCTCTGCAAAAATCGATCAAGATTGCTTAAACAACCATCAAAAGACTTCCCATAAACAGAAAAGTCATCCATGAAAACCTCAACAATCTTTTCACAAAAATTAGAGAATATAACAGTCATACATCTTTGAAAGGTAGTAGGTGCATTACATAAACCAAAAGGCATACGTCTATAAGCATAGGTTCCAAAAGGACAAGTAAAAGTGGTCTTTTCTTGATCAGGTTGAGAAACAGGTATTTTTGAAAAATCAGAATATCCATCAAGGAAGCAAAAGTGTGTGTGCTTTGATAATCTTTCAAGCATTTGATCAATAAAAGTCAAAGGGTAATGATCTTTTCTAGTTTATTTGTTTAATTTTCTAAAATCAATTATCATTCTATAGCTAGCATGTAACAATTCATTGTGAAATAAGGAACAACAGCAATACCTCCTTTCTTAGGGACACAATGAACAGGACTTACCCATCTACTATCAACTATAGGATAAATTATACCTGCTTCCGGAAGTTTTAGTATTTCCGTTCTTACCACCCCTTTCATATTCGGATTTAACCGACGTTGGTGGTCAACAACTGGTTTAGCATTAGGTTCCACATTAATTTTGTGCTGACATAGAGTGGACTAATGCCCTTTAAATCATCAAGAGTATATCAAATAACAGCTCGGTGCTTCCTTAGAACTTTCAATAATCTTTCTTCTTCATGTTCTGAAAGGTTAGCACTGATAATAACAGGATATATCTTCATTTCATCAAGATAAGCATATTTCAAACTGTCTGGCAATTGTTTTAATTCAAAAACAGGATCACCTTAGGTGGAGGAGGACCTCCCAGAGTTTCAATAGGCAAATTGTTTTTAAGTAGAGGACGTTGCTCAAAGAAAATCTTATCTATATCATTTCTTTCATGCATATGTAAATCATTTTCATGGTCTATTAAATATTGTTCTAAAGGATCAGTAGGTGGCACAACAATAGAAGCAATACCAATTAATTCATCCTTACTAGGCAATTCTTTTTCATGAAGATTTCTACTAAACTTGGAAAAATTAAACTCATGAAACTCATCACCGAAACTAACACCAACAATTTGTTTCTTACAATCTATCTTAACATTAACGGTGTTCAAGAAAGGTCTACCAAAGATAATGGGACACAAGTCATCTTGTGGGGAACCAACAACAAGAAAATCAGTAGGGTATTTTGTATTCCCACACAAGACTTCAAAATCTCTAACAATCCTAAAAGGTGATATGGTGTCTCAATTAGCAAGTTTAATAGTAACATCTATGTCTTCTAACTCTGCAGGTGCTATGTCTTTCATAATTTCTTGATATAAAGTGTAAGGAATAGCACTCACACTAGCACCCATATCACATAAACCATGATAACAATGATCTCCTATTTTAACTGAGATGACAGGTATGCTCACAACAGGTCTATGTTTATCCCTTTTATTAGGTTTAGCAATTCTAGCAGCTTCTTCACAGAAATAAATAACAGGCTCATCCATATCTTCATCCAAGAGATCTTTAACCATAGCTATACTAGGTTCTACTTTATTTTGTTCATCAGGTTTAGGTGTTCTAATCTAGCTTTTGTTAATCACAGTTGAAGCTTTAGCATGTTCCTTTATCCTATCAGGGAAAGGTGGTTTCTATATATAAGCAGAAGGAACAACTGGATGAACATTATAAATTATAGTTTCTTCTTTAACTCGTACCGGTTCTTTAGTTTCTTCTTTAATATGTGGGTGATATCTAAACCACTTCTCTTTAGGGAGTTCAACATGAGTAGCAAATGATTCACAAAAGGAGGCTAGTATCTCAGAGTCAAGTCCATATTTAGTGCTAAACTTTTGAAAGGCATCGGTATTTCTAAAATATTTAACACAGTCATACTTGAGCTTAATACCTGAATCTTTACCTTCGCCAAGTTCCCAATCTTCAGATTTGCGTTTAATTCTTTCCAAAAGATCCCACCGGAATTCCATAGTCTTTTTCATACAAGAGCCAACACAAGAAGTATCAAGCATGGTTTGATAATTACGAGAAAGCCAAGCATAAAAAAGTTTTGAATAATAATTTGTCTTGAGAGATCATGATTGGGGCATGAATATAACATTGACTAAAGCCTCCCCCAGGCTAGAGAGATACTATTTCCTTCAAGAGGACAAAAATTATATATATAATTCCGATCACGATGAACTAGATGCATAGGATAATTTTTTTGGTGGAACTCCAATTTCAAACGATTCCAATTCCATGATCCAATATCATTGCATAGCTTATACTATGTCAATGATTTTCTCTTCAACGATAAAGGAAAAAACTTTTTCACAACTTCATCTCCGGGTAAACCTGCAAGCTTAAACAATCCACAAATTTGTTCTACATATATCTAGTGCATATCAGGATGTTCGGTTCCTTCTCCTGCATAAGGATTAGCTAGCAGTTGTTCTATCATACCTGATGGAGTTTCATATTCAATATTTTCAGTAGGTGCAGTAGGTTGAGGGGTAACTAGTTGTGGTTCCGTACAAGGTGAATATACCCTGAACAAAACCCTCAAAGGATTGTTTTTCCATAGTAACAAGTGACAATAAATTTCAGCACACTATATAAATGTTTCCTTACCAAATTCCACTTACCAAAGGCGCTTCACTCCCTGGCAACGGCGCCAGAAAATAGCTTTGATGACCCACAAGTATAGGGGATCAATTGTAGCTATTTTCGATAAGTAAGAGTGTCGAACCCAACAAGGAGCAGAAGGACATGACAAGTAGTTTTCAGCGAGGTAATGTCTGCAAGTGCTGAAATTGTGAGTAGCAGAGTAGTTTGATAGCAAAATAATTTGTAACGAGCAAGTAATGATTGTAGTAATAAATATGCAGCAAGGTAGCCCAATCCTTTTGAGGCAAAGGACAGGCCAAAACGTTCTCTTATGATAAGCAAAGCGTTCTTGAGGGTACACGGGTATTTCATCATGTTTATTTAATTTGTGTTCGCTACTTTGATAACTTGATATGTGGGTGGACCGGTGCTTAGGTGCTATTCTTACATGAACAAACCTCCTACTTATGATTAACCCTCCCACAAGAATCCGCAACTACGAGAAAAGTAGAATAAATTCTAACCATAGCATTAAACTTTAGGATCCAATTGGTCCCTTACGGAATAGCGCACAAACAGGGGTTTAAGTTTCTGTCACCCTCGCAACCCATCATCTATTTGCTAATCCACAATGCATTACCTTAGGCGCAAATATGGTGAAATGTCATGTAGTCGACGTTCACATGACACCACTAAGGGAATCACAACATACATACTATCAAAATATCGAACACATATCAAATTCACATGATTACTTGCAACATGATTTCTCCCGTGACCTCAAGAACAAAATTAACTACTCACAAATGATAAACATGCTCATGATCAGAGGAGTATTAAATAACATAATGGATCTAAACATATAATCTTCCACCAAATAAACCATATAGTAATCAATTATAAGATGTAATCAACACTACTAATCACCCACAAGCACCAATCTATAGTTCCGGTAACAAGATTGAAAACAAGAGATGAACTAGGGTTTGAGATGAGATGGTACAGTTGAAGATGTTGATGGAGATTTCCGTCCCCAAGATGGGAGAGTTGTTTGTGATGATGATGACGATGATTTCCCCCTTTGGGAGGGAAGTTCCCCAGGCAGAATCACTCCGCCGGAGGGCAAAAGTGCTCCTGCCAAGTTTCTCCTTGAGACGGCGGTGCTCCGTCCAGAAAGCCCTCTACTTATTTTTTTTTCTAGGTCAAAATGACCTATATACCAGAAGATGGGCACCGGAGGTGGGCCGAGGAGGGCACAACCCACCAGAGCGCGCCCAGGTGGCTTGTGCCCACCTGGTGGGCCCCCTCTGGTTGTTATTTGCTCCAATAGTTCTTAAATATTCCATAAAAATTCCTTGTAAAGCTTCAGCTTGTTTGGAGTTGTGCACAATAGGTGGCCTGACGTAGCTTTTTCAGGTCCAGATTTCCAGCTGCCGGAATTCTCCCTCTTGGTGTGTACCTTACAAATTATGAGAGAAAAGGCATTAGAATTACTCCAAAAAGCATTATTATGGACAAAAACATCATAAATAATAGTAAGAAAACATGATGCAAAATGGACGTATGAGTACATGAGGAAATCTTCACCAAAAGACTTTGGAGTCCTTTGTCTCTTGCTCCTAATAGGAGCTTCCTCGTCATCCTCTGATGAACTTTCATCACTTTTGTGTTCATAATATTCCATTGGACTGGCAGGTTCAGGAGTCTCATCAGATTCCAGTCTAGAAGTGCTTTGCATATATCTCATGGGGAAACTATCCTCAAAGAATGTAGCATCCTTAGACTCTATAATTGTACCGACCTTCTGGTCAGGTACCTCAGATTTCACTACTAGAAATCTATAGCCAACGCTATTCTTAGTGTAGCCCAAATTAACGCAGTCCACGGTCTTTGGTCCAAGCTTACGCTTTTTGGGGATTGGCACATCGGCTTTCGCCAAACAGCACCAAGTACGCAAGTAAGAGAGTGTATTTCCTTTCTTTTCCCATTGCACGTAGGGAGTAGTCTCATCATCCTTCGCGGGAACTTTATTCAGGACATGACATGATGTCAATACAGCCTCCCCACCATGCCTTGGATAAACCCAATATATCTAACATGGCGTTAGCCAAATCTGTTAGAGTACGTTTTTCCGTTCGGCAACCCCGTTCGTGGGGTGAATAGGGAGGCGTCCTCTCATGAATAATACCATGTTCCGCACAGAATAAATCAAACCCACTAGAAAAGTACTCTCCACCATGATCAGACCGGACTCGTCTTATTTTCTTCTCAAGTTGGTTCTCAACTTCAACCTTATAGATTTTAAAGTAGTGTAGAGTCTCATCCTATGTATTTAACAAATACACATAACATAATCTAGTGGAATCATCAATCAAAGTCATGAAGTATTTCTTTCCACCTTTAGTCAAAACACCATTCATCTCACAGAGATCTGAATGTATGAGCTTTAGTGGTGCCAGGTGTCTCTCCTTCGCAGGCTTGTGAGGCTTAAGAGGTTCCTTGGCTTGCACACATGCATGGCACTTAGAGCCTTTGGCTAAAGTGAAACTCGTTATTTCTTTGATTTTAAAGTAGTGTAGAGTCTCATCCTATGTATTTAACAAATACACAGAACAGAATCTAGTGGAATCATCAATAAAAGTCATGAAGTATTTCTTTCCACCTTTAGTCAAAACACCATTCATCTCACAGAGATCTGAATGTATGAGCTTTAGTGGTGCCAGGTGTCTCTCCTTCAAAGGCTTGTGAGGCTTAAGAGGTTGCTTTGCTTGCACACATGCATGGCACTTAGAGCCTTTGGCTAAAGTGAAACTCGGTATTAGATTCATCTTAGCTAACCGCGTCATACAACCGAAATTTATGTGACAAAGACATGAATGCCAAACCTCACATTCGTTCAAATTAGAATGAATTTGGTTCACGATTTTATTACAGAAATCCTCCAGGGAAAGGTGGAACAAACCACCACAATCATATCCGTTTCCAACAAATAGTCCATACCGAGATACGACTATTTTGTTAGACTCAAATACTAACTTAAACCCTTCTTTACATAGAAGGGAGCCACTACTGAGATTCTTCTTGATGGCGGGGATATGTTGCACGTTCTTCAGTTGCATGATCTTTCCTGAAGTAAACTTCAGATCTACCGTGCCAACACCATGAACAGAAGGATGCGAGCCATTCCTCATCATGACGGAACAATCTTGTGCGACATGGTAAGAAGAAAACAAAGACACATCAGCACACACATGAATATTGGCCCCAGTGTCAACCCTCCAATCGGTGGACTGACAAACTGAAAGTATGGTAAACAGATTACCATACCTAAATGCCGCATCATTGTTGCTCAGAGTGACATTGACAAACTTGGAGTCATGTCCTAGCTTCTTGTACTTGTTTGGGCACTTGTTTGCATAGTGTTCCTCTGAACCACATGTAAAGCAGCCATCTCTCTTTTTGTCTTTCTTCTTACCCTTCTTCTTAAAGGTAGTATTCTGCTGGACAGAGTTCTTACCCTTGAACTTGTGGAAATTCTTCTGCACCACATTGGCGCTAGAAGAACCATCTATCCCTTTCACGTGTGAGTCATTTGCTCTCCAGTTCTGCTCAACACTTAGATGACCAATGACATCCTCAACAGAGAATTCATGTCTTAAGTGCTTGAGAGAAGTAGCAAAGTTCCTCCATCCAGGAGGGAGTTTCACAATAATGCAACCAGCGACAAACTTGTCCGGTAATTCACAATTCAGGAGCTCTAGCTCCTTAGCGATGCATTGTATCTCATGGGCCTGGTCCAATACAGAATGATTATCAACCATTTTGTAATCATGGAACTGCTCCATAGCATACAACTCGCTTCCAGCACCTGTTGCGCCGAACATAGCTTCGTGTGCATTCCACAAATTTTTGGCAACGCGCATATGGAGATATGCGTCCACAAGCTTGTCTCCGATCACAGTAAGAAGACGGCTCCCACAGAGATGGTGGTTGCCTCCCTAAACGCATTCTCCTGTTCAGGAGCAATCGTTACCGTGGGAGAAACACCACCAACCAAGAACACGTTCATTGCTGTGAGCCATAAGGTGGTCCTCGTTAGCCAATGCTTAAAATGTATTCCGGTAAACTTTTCCGGTTTTAGAGTAGCGGTGAAGCCATGAGTCGAAAAGTGCCTAAAATAAGGTTTTTCGGTTGTTGGAAATATTAGCACATTTTCGACCAATCTAATCCACGAGTAAACAGTAAGCATGGCAAATACGGTATGCATCTCATACCGATACATAAGCATGTGGTCACGTACAGTACATAAAACCGAAACATCTATGAACATCATATATACAGCCAACACATGAACGAGAAAATAGAGGATGTATGAGTCATACTCCCCGGTTGGCCAGGCCAATGCGGCGGCGGCGGCGGCAGCCTCGGCATCGGCCGAGGCCTTCTTCTTGGCAGCTTCGTCGTCCACCATGGAGTCGATGCAGGGGATGTAGTGGAAGCAGAGGCGGACGAAGACGGGGACGGATCAGGAGGCACCTACTCTCCCGACCAACCGTGCACGTGGTCGTCGAGATGGGATCGCCGGAAGCAGCACAGGAAAAGGAACAGTAGATGACGGCTAGGATCGTACGAGAGGGAGTGAGTGAACTGAGTTAGGGTTCACTCCACCGGCCAGCGCTGGCCAGCACCTTCTTATATAGGCCGTCGAGTAGATGCGCCTGGGCTCAGGCCCACGACCGAGTGCGCGAACAGCCCACGGTCCAACATCTTCGGCTTGGCTCATTCCCGCAGCCCGCAACCTGCGGCGCGCGTGTCATGACGATGCGTGGCGTGGCGTGGCAAGGCGAGGCGGGCGGCGGAAGAGGAGGAGCACGCGTGTACAGCTCCTATTTCCAAGCTACCAATAGCAAGTGATGAAGCAGCCCTTATAAAAAGGTCTCACTCTTTTTACTGGAGCAATATGATACTAAACTTTCCACACTTTCCATCACTTGCCATACACATGCATGGACCTTAGAGATTAATCAAGGATTATTGTCTTATATGGTCCTAAGCCCATCCATAATTCATCAGGAGCTGCAGTGCAAAGCATCATGCTGTGACCGGTGGACTTCACCGGTGGGGGGAGCTGCAGAGCAGTGGACCTCACCGACGATGGGAGCTGCAGTGCAGCATACAGCGGCGACGGTGACTGCTATGACCCGCGGGAGTTGAGCTTTGCTCCAACGGCTGCTGGAAGGCGACGTTGCTGCTGAGAAACGTGAGAGACAGAAACGCTGGGAGGGGCCTGATCCGACGTCCAAATGGCTGTCAACCCCAAAATCAGTCGGTTGGTTTGTAGCAGCAGCCCTAAAATAAAAATCCAGTCTTTCGAGAGAAAAAAAAATCTAGCGCTGTACCAGCGGTACCAACTCCGAGTTGGACCAAGAGTCCTGGCGCCAAGAAACACCGAGGTGTACTCGGATTATAGTTTGCTAGCACACCGATGGAGGTATTCTCCTTTTATATTTCGGCAGCGCAAAGACAACCGAGCAAGTCGATTTTGTTAGGAATCACTCGGCACAAAGACAACCAAGAGTTAGTTTCGTTCTATACCTACTTGCGTCTCGTATATAGTGCGGGTGGCTGTCGGTGTAGGTACATTGGTCACACAAGAATCATGGCGTCTACGGCTGACAACGAGGCCGTCTTCGGAGACGAGTTCGTGGCTGATGAGATCCTCGCCCGTCTGCCGGCCCGCTGCGCCGTGCGCTGCATCGGCCTCTCGAAGCGCTTCCGGCAACTCCTCAGAAGCCCGCACTTCTGGCTTCGCCACCTCCGTCTTGGCGCGCCAGGCCTGGACCTTCCTCGTGCCGTTTGCCTCTACGACAAATGTGATTACTGCAAGACCACCTACTTCAATGCCGTCGGCCCGCGTTCGCCTTCGAGCACACCGTCAACCTCGAGCACGGCAGCTGGTACGCCAACACCTGCAACGGGCTGGTCCTCCTGGCCGCCCGGAATTCCCTCGACGGCGTCGTTTTCAACCCGGCCACCAAGGAGGAGGTGCGCCTGTCCGTGCCGTCGTTGCCACCGCCGGCGGCTCCCGAGGACGACGACGGCTATGTGCTACGCCGCTTCTTGGGGTTTGGGTACGCGCCGTCGAGCAAGGTCTACAAGGCTCTCATCTCGGAGTTTGTAGCTGACGGCGATAGCACGACCACAACGTTGATGGTGGCATCATTGGACAGTGTCGTCTGCCAGCAAGTGCCGAGGACGGTGTTCTCATGCGACAAGGAGATTCTCAGTGAGCACAGCCTACACACGGTGGACAACAAAGTGTACTTTCTTATATACACATCGTACTTCACCGATGAGGGATATGAAGAGTATGAGACCGATGCGATATCCATGCTTGTTTTCGATGCCGACGACGAGGTCGTCACAAGCGTAGCTGCCCCGGAAGGGCAACCAATTCAACCCTGCAACATGTTACAGATAGGTGGGCGTCCGTGCATCTACATGTGCACGGGCCAAGACATGGTGCTCTGGTTACTCACTCCCGATCACCAATGGGAGAAGGTATACACTCTGGTCAAGCAAAGCTCTCGATCACACGATTATTTGTTGGGGGCCTGGGACTGCGGAGGTGGCCTTCTGTTTGCTAACTTCAAAATTACCGGCGCCTACTTGTACAACCTCCACGAGGCCATTGATGAGGAAAAGGAAGAAGGCGATTGCGGCGGCCACCGCAGGCTGGAGGCTGTCTCATTGAAGAACCAAGACGACATGCCAGAGCATTTAAAACATATCGGGGGTGTTCCGACAAATCTATATGATTACCAGCCGACGCTCATATCGCCAGCGAGTATCTTCGGCGATGTTGCCTTCTCAGACCGTTTTGAGGTCAGTGTCCCACCCAAGCATGAGTTGGACTGGATTTTCCTGGAATGGACGCGCAAGTTATTCGTAGAGCCGGCGACGCAAATGCTCTCTACATCATCAGGTGACATCTGGTCTCACGCGGAATGACCAATGTTGTTAGTTGTTACCCCCGTTGGCAAATGACAGGCGGGCGCGCAGAAGAAGGGATATAGGAGCAACGTATAGCGAGGATGAGTTGTCAAGCATCCATGAGAAATGTGATTCTATCATATCATGCACTTGGATATACCATGCATGCCTCAGCGCCTCACCCGTCCAACTTGTTGGAAATTCGCGCACCCATTGCTACGTATTCATTTGTTGTTTTATACTCCCTTCGTTTCGTTGATATGTATTCATTTGTTGTTTTGTACTCCCTTCGTTTCAAAATAGATTACTCAACTTTGTACTAAATCATCTATTTTAAAATGGAGAGAGTACTTCTCCTTTATTTGCTCGAATTTCTATGTATGAGGAGCTAGAGGCCGATCTCGTTCGGCAGGATGCTATGTACTCCACCAATGAAGAAGTATAATCCAATGGTATTTTAGTTACTTTTAAACAAAGCATAATGTCAATGTTTTGTAATGTTATAACTCAAATGTAAATATTGACTTGCGTAAAAAATATGATGGCCAACACATACTCCCTCCAACCGCGCCGCCTAGGGTAGGCGACACAGGCGGCAACCCCCAACCGCGCCGCCGCCGGCCCCCCCTTCTCCAGCTAATCCCCTCGCCGCCGCCAGAGGCCACCACCGGGCGAAGCCCGCGTCGTGGCGGCAGCGGGGCCTTCCCCCCGTGGCGCGGCTCTCTTCTCCCGCGGGGCCCCGCGGCTGGCGGCGGCCATGGCTGGTGGCACGCGGCGCAGCTTGGCGGCGGGCGGCGCCGGCATGGACAGGTGGGCCACTTCCCTGTCCATGTGGATGGCAGGGAGGTGGTGGTCTTCGGCTACGGCGGCGGTTCCTTGCTGGATGTTGGTGGCCGTGGTGATGTTCGACGTCGACCCCGATCTACTTCAATCTGCAGCGGATCCGGCCCTTGGTGGCTTTGGTCACCGTTCTTGGGTGCTGGCCTTGCAGATCCGGTGGCTGGAAGGGTTCAGGGGGAATCTCTTGGCCGGCGTGGCGGCCACTCTGATGGCAGTGCCTCTGGGTGTTGCTTCCATCGTTGGAGGCTTCGGAGAGGACCTCCTTCCTTCCACCCCTCCTAGGAGCTCAACCTTAGACTTCCCCTGTTCCGAGCGACGACGACACCACGGTGGCGTGCTCCTTCCTGAAGGCATTGCTCGGGGGCTGCTCAAGCGGCGGTTCGGTGTCGACATATGCATTCTGGTCAGCTTCATCTTGGAGGTTGCGGCGACGTAGGCGATGCTCGTCTGGTGGAGCTACTGCTGATGGTCGAGGCATCATCGACAGTCTGCGCCATCAGGTTCGGGATGCTCAGGGGGAAACCCCAGATCTAGGTCTTCCGGATCGGATGATGATGACGTTCTATCGCTTTCCCTTCTGGGGGCATCGTCTTGGAGCAAGTGCTGGCTGGAGGGATGGTGGAGCGGTGTTTCATCTCACACATTGATGGCGACGGAGATCGATGGCATGGCGCTGTGGAGACTCGGCGTCCGATGCGCGGAGATGGGCTCGTGCAGGAGGAGGTTGCTGTCTGGCGTCATGGTGACGTCAATGGTAGAGTGGCCAGACAAGGTAGAAGCCTCAATATGATCTGAAGACCTGTGGAAGATGGCGGCGACGACACACGAGTGCGTCTGACCGGATTGTGCCCCAGACCCGGTATGTGGCTCGGCTTGGGCTTCGAATGAGTTTTGGCTTCCGGCTTTTGATGTTAGGCTTAGGTGAGTGGTTTGGGTAGTGGCCCAGCTAGCACCCCTTCATCATTTTGGATAGGAGTAGCGGCATATGTTGCCAAGATGGTGGATTCAGGCACATTGTTGTAATACTTTGTAAGGTCCTCGAGAATAATCTATAAAGTGGCCGTATGCATCTCCCAGATGCAGAGGCCGGGGGTCATCCTCCTTTTCTAAAAAAAAACACATACTCCCTCCGTCTCATAATATAAGAATGTTTTTGACACTACAAAGTATAAAAAACATTTTTATATTTTGGGACCGAGGGAGTACTTATGTTAGATTAAAGTGATATCCTTATTTATTTTATACTCTGTTTTTGAGTCAGTACTCAATACACCAACGTTGCCAATTAAGCTGGACCGTTAGGCACTCACAAAAAAAAAAGCTGGACCAGTAGGTAAAAAGAAAATGAATGGCTGTGTTCATTCTGGGATACGGGGTATAAAAGAGCTCTCAATTAAAGGATTCATACTCCATAGTGTTCACAACTACGCAACAAAAGCAAACTTGCCTGCCAATCGCCGCAATCACCCCGTATTGTTCGCTCAAGACAACCGGGGTCAGCTTGGACGGCGGCGACTACTCCAAGAACGTCCTGGTCCTCGTGGCCCCTCGTCCGGGAACGGGGTCTGACGAGGCGCCGAGTTACCGCACCCCGGAGCGCACAGACGAAAAAATACGCCTTAAAGAAATCGAGTGGGCGCTCATCACGTCATCTCATATTATGACGAGATTTGGAGATATTAGAACACATATATAATCGAAACAAAGCTACCCCTACAAGACAAAAGCCGGTTGCCGCACATGTACTGTTTGCATCTGGTGCCTAGAAGGTATTAGGCAAAAAAATTAAATCGATTTGAAACTCTTCGTCGTAACTCATTGAAACAGATACTTGCTAAAGCATAGTCAGGTACATCGCCTATTTATTCTGATACGACAGAAAAAAAACAATCTTCCTAGGAGCTCTAATCTTCCCATGGTGGTGATGTATCTTCATGGCTTCCCCAGCAGTGGAAGAGTCCGATGATCATTTACAGTTAGAACAGAAGCATAGTTCATTAGCGCATACACCATGTATGTACGTTGGTCCCTCAAATCTGGTACAAGCAGTTCCACATTTCTCGTTATCAGAATCAGAATTTGTCTTGCACTCACCATGATAGTAAGGGTTGATCTTGAACATGCACTGCGGGTCAGCTTCGGCAGTACCTAATGTAAATTTCAAAACGGGCCCATTAGGGAGAGAGAGAGAGGGGGAGAGAGAGAGAGAGAGAGAGAGAGAGAGAGAGAGGGAGAGAGAGAGAGAGAGGGAGAGAGAGAGTAGAACTTTTCATAAAACCGTGAAACCATGGACCATTTACTTACCAAGGCATAGGAAGAATGCTAACACCGATAGAGACACGACTACTATTGCTATCTTGCAGGCCATTGTGAAAGCTTGAATTGAATAACTTGATGTGTGGTAAGCCAAAAGGTTTGCAGCGCTGTCTATTTATAGTGATTACTAGATCATGAAGACGCGCGTTGCCGCGCCCGCCCATTCTAACACAAGAATAATATATATTTACGAAATAATTAGAAAAATATTGAATAATAAATATAAATTGAATAATTCTAATTAGACCGAGAGGCCATATGTCAGCTTGAATCTTAGCATCGGTTTAACCTACTTTTTTGTGCAAGCACATATATGTTACCAGCAAAAGATAACATCCAATTCCGAAGCAGAAAAACATCCTAGGAGTTAAATATGTAAGCTGATGCTACTTACATTCTACTCAAGAGGTTAATTCTTTATACCTGCAGGGGTAGTTCTTTGATACCTGCAGGCTGCAGGAGAACTGCAATCAACACAGGGAGCAGGATCATAGATACGGTCACCTGATTACTTGTAACATGAATAATGGGGAGAGATGATGTCAAACACAATATTGTCAATATTATTACCATATTAGCAGGTGCTTTACTCGTCCCTCGATTTGAACACCGGGCTTATACTTCAGATCTAATGAATGGGAGTATATCTTTGAACATATCTCTCTGCAAGGAAACAAAATAGCAACATCAAATCAGAGTTAAGAAAATATATTTACCCTCTACATTGGAAAATGACAATGAGGCCCAGAGTCAATATGCCGCATGAATATGGGAACCATAGGACAAACTCGTACTAATACGTAAGGATTAGTAAACAAGATACATTCAAAAAAACCAAACAGAGACTCTAATCTACACCATAGAAAAACACGCACGTCCCATCTATTGAAGCTGAGAGGAAGTAGAAGGAAAAGGGACGTGCACCGTTTGTACTTTTCTCACCGTCTCACGTGTGTTTGTTTCCTGTAGTGTGCATGCTGGGGAGAATGGGATTCACGGAGATAGCAATGGGGAAAGGGCTGAGGGCTAGAAGTGGTGGCAGCGGCGTCACAACGGTCTCTCCTTCCCTACCTTTTCTCCCTGATCCGCAAGAGTGGACGGCCCGTAGAGCTAGTGATGAGAGGATCTGAACACTAGAGGGACGCGGCGACGGCGGGACACCGTCTCTCGTTCACCTCCCTTTCCCAGTAGCAAGCACACTGATAGCAAAGAAAGCGCCGCTAGCACCACCGCCGCCTGTAGCAGGAGTCCGGTTAAATCAGACGCGAGCTGCCCTCGGAGCCCCGCGCTGATCGCAACCGTCTATTTAGGATCGGAAATTAGGCTGCATCAGTAAATGAGATGTCGCCCAGGTCAGTCTTCGGAGCGGCAGCCCGCTAACGTTGGGCCGGCCGGGACGCGCTAGTGGGATGACGGGGCGATCATGAGCGTTGAAGAATTAATCTGACGGTTCAAAGTGTTAAATCGCTGTGGAGAGTCCTAGGTGGCTGCATTATACTGTTTCTCAATGATGAGTTTTCTATCGATAAATTTCATCAGCCATTAACTGATATTCTCTACATTCTTAATTGACACGCATTTATCTACATACACATGTATCTAGACGCGTTTTAGTGTGTAGATACATCTATATCTAAACAATTATGCGATTGTAATTCATGTACGCACACACAATCGAGAGAAGTAATGGTGGTAGATATGTTTTCTAAATTAATAATTAATAAATGCCAATATTGACTTCTTATTTTGGCATTGGGGACATTAAAACAATTAACCATAAAATATTTCCTACCAGTCCGAATTAATTGACACAGGTTTAGACCAAATATTGCCTAAATCTGTGTAGATCCAGTGAATTGCATGAATTAATTCGGACTGGATCAAAACCTGTGTCAAGTTTTACACACTTATCCGTGTTCCTCCAAGTATGTCCATGTTATTGCCATTTGGATGCTAGGTCTCATATAGGTATTTAGAGACAGTATAACTCAACCACCAACACCCTTTCATAGAGATTTGACACTTTTTACCATCCGATCTACCTCTTCAATGCTCAAGATCATCTTCGATCCACCGAAATGTCTCTCGTACCGATTCCTCATCCTCAATTCACGTTAACTAGGCTGGCCCACTGTTATAGGGCTGCTAATCCTCAGGTCGAGCTGGGCGACTTGTAGCAAATTGGGCTGAGAATACTACAAATGGGCCACTCTTGCTATCCTAACAATGCTGGCCAGATTTTCGCCACCCGCATGTTCGCCTCCTGTTCGTTGTACTGTCCCGTGTGGAGGGCTGCTTCTTCCTGAGGTCACTGACCGCCCACAGATTTTGCGGCCTCCTATTCAATACGACTCGGCAACTCCCTAAAACCGTAGAACGGTGAGCGGTCGGGCAGCCGCCTCGATTCGGCAACGACATGTCGATCTGTTTTTTTATGTGGGGTGGCAGTCCGACGGGTATTCTCCTACGTCTCGCTGTGGCGACGGCTAGCGGCAGCGCACGGTTGTCCTAGCCAAGGCCAGGAGGTATCGGGGTTGGGGAGATGGTTTGGTGCAAAGTGTAGGCAATAGTTGGGGCTGCGAGGACGCAAATGAGAGAATCAAGAACGTCCGTTTGGCATCCGACGTATGCCTCCGATTCGGCCGCTGGAATAGCTTCCCAGGACATCCGTCTCACTATCAGCCCACACCGGAAAAGAAATATCTTTGACTACCAACCACATCTGAGACGCGTGATCCAACGACCAAAAATGGTGGCGGCGTGAGAGCGTGGAAAGGATTTGGTTTTACTGTGCTTAATAGTCATATTATGACGAGATTGGGAGATATTACAACACATATATAATTGAAACAAAGCTACAACCCTACAAGAAAAAGACGGTTGCTGCACATGTATTTTTTGCATCTTGGTGCCTCAAGATACTAGGCGAAAAATTTAAGTCGATTGGAAACTCTTCGTCGTAACTCATCGGAAACAGATACTTGCTAAAGCACAGTCCCCCATTGTTGTATCATCGTATTCAGGGAACCCATGGTCAGGATAGCCGTCGCGTCCTCTTTTTCTTCATTGTCTTTCATCATAACCCCTCTTTCTTCGTGCTTGGTCCAAACTTTATAGAGGGGCATGAAACCGGACTCAAATAGGTGGTCGTGAATGGTTCTTGATGTAGAGTAATTATGACCATTCTTACAGCCAGCACATGGACAAGGCATAACACCATCAGCCCGCTTGTTTGCCTCAGCGGCAAGCAGAAAAGTATGCACACCATTAATGAACTCGGGAGAGCATCGGCCATCATACATCCATTGTTGGCTCATCTTCATTACACAACACCGAATAGACCAAATTAATACAAGTTTATACATAAAGTTCATATACAACACTTAATTAAATAAAACATACAAATAACTCTCTAGCTAAAGAATTTAAATGCAACAACAAATGCGATCAAGATCGCAACTAAGGTAACAATTGATCCAACAACATAATGATACCAAGCCACACTATCAATGGCATATTTTCTAATCTTCTAATCTTCAATCGCATTTTCTCCATCTTGATCTTGTGATCATCGACGACATCGGCAACATGTAACTCCAATTCCATCTTCTCCCCCTCAATTCTTTTCAATTTTTCTTTCAAATACTCGTTTTCTCTTTCAACTAAATTTAATCTCTCGATAATAGGGTCGGTTGGAATTTCCGGTTCACATACCTCCTAGATAAAAATATCTATTTCAACTTGATGGGCATAATTTGTCATAAACAAGAAATGCAACAACTAGTTTTAAAAGAGAATATACCTCATCCGAATCATAACAAGGACGAGGGCCGACGGGGACGAATATCAAAACCATGGCACTATATATAACAAACAACGTACCGGTAAGATAATTATACGAGTAACTATATATCCAAATCACGCAAACATCAATTTGGTAATGTAAAACATTCATGAACAAGAGCCTCACCACAAGGTGGTGCCGGCGACAGGACGGTGCGGGCGATCGATGGTGGTTACGACGGAGATTTAGAAGGCACTAAGTAAACCACACCTACATATGCAAACTAAGTGTTGTTTTTGACCTCAAATTGCATATAAATCAAATAATAGCACATATAATTCCTCCCAAATTACTAAACTCACAAATTAATCACTATACACAGGATTGCAAGAGATAATCTAGCAATGAGAGATGAAAAGACAAAGTTGCTAACCTTTGTGATCATTTGAATGGATGGGGGCCTTCAAATCTTGACAAATTTTGGGCAAAATGTGTGATGAGCTCGAGGAAGAGGGGGGAAGAACAGAGGAGGAGAGGGAAAAGGAGAAGAACAGAGCGAGCTCGGGTGGACGAAGGGTTTATGTACGTCGACCTTTAGTACCAGTTCGTGCCACGAACTGGTACTAAAGGTGCTGGAGGTGCCCCAGACTGACAACATCCTGCTACCACTCTCTTTAGTATCGGTTCGTGGCACGAACAGGTGCTAAAGGTTCGCCATGAACCGGTACTAATGAGAGCGGCCTGCTAGCTGTTGGAACCGGCACTAATGGACACATTAGTGCCGGCTCAAAATCAAACCGGCACTAATGTGCTTCACATTTGAGCCTTTTTCTACTAATGTATCGTTAAATTTCATCAGCCATTAACTAATATCTCCTCGGTTCTTAATTGAAGCATATTTATCTAGATACGCATGTATCTAGACGTGTTTTAGTGTGTAGATACATACGTATCTAAACAAATCTGTGTCGGTTAGTTTGGAACAGAGAAGCACTTATTTACAATAGGAATTAGTATATTTGACATCTATTAGGGAATATATACCTGACACCAAATCCTTCACACGAAAGGATCGCCCATTAGTTCAGCAGCTTAATATCTCGTACTATAGTCGTCCATAAGATTGATATCCATTGCGATCGTAATCCATGTATGCATACATGATCAAGAGCAGTAATGGTGGTAGATTTGTTTTCTTGTCTAATAATTAATAAATTTCAATATTGACTTTTTATCTTGGCATTGGGGACATTTAAAACAATTTACCATAAAAAATTTCCTCCCATTCCAAATTAATTGATGCAGATTTAGACAAAATATTGCCTAAATCAGTCTAGATTAAGAGAATCTACGTCAATTAATTTGGACCGAGGGTCAATTTAACAAAACTTGTGCCAATATTTCCACACTTATCCGTGCTCCTTGACATTTTGATGCAATGTGTGATATAGGTGGGTATCAACCACCTACGCCCTCTTGCAGCGATTTGACACCTTTTACTGTCCGATCTACCTCTTCAAAGCTCAAGATAATCTTTGATCGGCTGAAACGGCGCTCGAACCGATTCCCCGTCCTCAATTCGCGTTAACTAGGCTGGCCGACAGTTACAGGGATGCTACTCCTCAGGTCAAGCTGGGCATTTTTTTGGAAAATTGGGCCGAGAATACTATAAATGGGCCCAGAATACTATAAATGGACGGTATAAGGAATAGTATAAATCAGTTTGAAAGAAGAGAGGAAAAAAGAATGTGAACAATAGGAACAAAATTAGATGAGAAAAATGGGTGTGGTGTAAAGCTCTTTGCTGAAGCATCTTTTTTGTTTTGCTGGTCCGCTGTTCAGAAATCCAATAATATTTCCGTGGAACGCTGCTTGCTGCAACTCCACTTGATCCAATAGGAGTAAAATGCATCGGTGGTTATTGAACTTGCCGTATATGCTTACTTTGGTCACTGTATTTAAGAATACGGTCAATACGATCACTATATATTCGTTGTGGTGATTATACGGTCACTGTCACACCATATAGCTTCGTATTTTATTTATTTGACCGGTCAAACAGTCACGATGATGCCCTGTCAGCCCACTTTCTCTCTCTACTTTATGCGGGTGCCATCTGTCAGTCGGTGAAAGAAAGAAAATAAGAGACAAAAATAAAATGTGCATGTATGAGGATTTCTAACACAGAACATTACTGTGGTAGCAACAGTGGGCTAGCCAATTGAGCGCATAACAATTTTGGTTAACTTGCTGAGCAATTTTTTATATACGTTAGCGAGAATGTATATAGTGCACACACTCAGCACGCACGCACACCAGGCATCATGACAAGCTAGCGATGCGACGCGGCCGTGGCGTACACGGTACTGGTCACTCTCCTCTTCTTCCCCATCGTCTTTTTCTTCAGGCCAACTCCACCGCCGACTCTATCCTGTCCGTCCCTGTTTGTTTGAGATAAAAGGGACAAACGAGACGGCCCAACGCGCAGGCGCAAACGGACTTTTGTCTGTTTTGTGTCTGCTTTCGATCCATCGCGGCCCAAGTTTGCGTCGTTTTTGGGGTGAAACAAACACCACGCGGACGTGCGGGTCGTTTGCGCGTGTCCTCCCCTGGCCCGCCCGTCGGTAGCACAAGGCGGGCCTTTTTCCGCCCCCTCCCTCCCTCCGGCCGCACCCCCTCCACTCTTCCCCACTCTTCCCCTCGCTGCCGCCGCCGCCGCTACCATTGCAGCCGTGCAGTTCGGACGCGAGCTCGGCCAACCCCTTTCCCTCGGCACCGCCGAGCTACCCATCCACGGCCACCTGGTTTGCGCACCCGCCGGCCGGTTTTGGGGCGGATCCGATCGGTCTTGACCTCGGACGACTGTGGGAGGCCGGGCCGCGCCATGGACTGGCCGGGCACCTCGCCGGAAGGCCCTGGCAGGGCCGCAAGGCCACATGCAGGCAGTGGCTCCTCCTCTAGCCGCTCGGATCTGCACCGTCGGTGGTCCGCCGGCAGATACACGAATGGCGGTCGGCCGGGCTCGGTGCTTGCCCAAAAGCTCGCCGGCGCACCGTTGCCACTCATTAAGTGCGACCACTGCCCAAGGATGGTCGTGCGCCGCGTGTCTACAACGCCGGAACATCCCGGATGGGTGTTCTTCAAGTGCTTAAACGATGGGGTATGCGCTTTTTTTAGCTTCGGTTTGTGCTATAGATTTGACTAGTTGTGCTAACTTCAAATTATGTTGTGTAGAATGGATGCAACTTTTGCTATTGGGAAGAAGAGTACATCGATATATTGATAGAGAGAAATGTAGTGCATGTTCATGCACTTTTAGCTAGCCTAGAGGCTTTAGATAAGACAAGTGCACTTGTTGCTAGATTAGAGGCTAGGCACGATACTACATGCGAAGAAGCAACAAGGCACGATACTACGTGTGAGGAAGCAACGTCGACTTCTGGCTTGAAGAAGAAAGGAGTGTGCAACGTCGAGCCTCCTCCACAGATCAACAATGCGTGCATCGAGAAGGCCCTAACCCAACTCAAGGGAGCAGTTATGGAAGTTGGGTATCCTCTCAAATGTATTCTTGTGGTTCTTGTTTTCTTTGGCCTTGCTTTACTAGTCAAAATGTAATGATGTATTGTCATGTACCAAAATGAATGATGAAATAAAGTTAAAGACTTGCAAAAAAATATACGCGGACAGGATGGGGCAAATGGATGCGGCCGCGCGCTGGGCGCATGGCCACCGCATCCCAGGACATGCCCGGACACGACCCCAAATCCCTACCCAAACGGACAGAAACCGGACAAAACGGACATCTGTTTAGGGTCGCGCGATGGAGTTGGCCTCATGCCTGCGACCACCATCACCTTTGTCCAGGTCTGGCCACCATCCGGCGCCACATGTCTGTGCTGGCCGTTGACTCGCGCACAAGCTGTCCTCTTGGCGCACTCGTGCAGCTCCTCGCTGCCTCTGACTTCTTCTTTCTCAACGCCTTCGCCTTGTCCGTGCTCACTCAGACCGCACGTACATCACAAGTCGCGCGCACATACATGGCAAGCATCTTGTTCACACATATCACAGTCACGCACAACACCACACAAACACAAACATGCACGTACCCACACAAGTACGCAGCACAAGCAACGGCCACCCTGTTATGGTTGTCACGTGAATGCAAATAACATATAATAAAAGGCCTATCTATAAATTAAACGCGAACTGAAGTTGGCTCGGCTGGCTAGCGTGCTGCACTATCAGCACGTCGTTCGGGTTCGATTCCACATTTTTAGAGGGTGTTTGTTTTCAAGGACTTATTGATTTAGGGACTTTAAAAAGTTCCTATAAGTCCTATCTAAACCAAACAAGAGAGACTTAAAATGGATATTTGGGACTTATGAAATAAGACTCCCAAGGAGAGTCTTATAGGGACTTATAGTTGTAATATGGTATTTTAGTTCATGTTAAGTCCCAGGAACCAAACAGGTAGAGAATTTTTAGGGACTTGGGACTTATAAGTTGGGACTAAAAAAAAGTCTTAGGACTTATGTCCTAACTTATAAGTCCCAAGTTCCTAAAAAGTCCCTACCTGTTTGGTTCCTGGGACTTAACATTGACTAGAAGACCATATTACAACTATAAGTCTCTATAAGTCCCTCCTTGAGAGTCTTATTTTATAAGTCCCAAATGCCCACTTTAAGTCCCTATAAGTCCCTCCTGTTTGGTTTAGATGTGACTTATATGAACTTTTTTAAGTCCCTAAACCAAAAAATCCCTGGAAACAAACACCCTCATAATGATCGTATTGACCGTGTTCTTAAATACAATGACCAAAGTGAGCGCATACAATAAGTTCAATGACCACCGATGCATCCCTGCAAAAAAGAAGACCATCGATGCATTTTACTCATCCAATGGAACATATAAAACGCGCTACGCTACCCGCCATCCTGGTTCAACTGCGTCGCTCGTGCGTTCTGGTTTGCACGATTTCACTTCAATAGGATTTTTTATAGTGCTGTCAAAGCCTTAGCCGTTGGTTATTTATGACTCCTTCCTTTTGTTTTATTGCATGATGGGTGGGTCTTGAATATCCCCGGGCTCAACATTCTCGTGTGCCCTGTGTGAGTTCTGTGTGAGAGAAAGGGGAGACGTGGGATGGATCGTGCTGAGTGGTGAAAACCTAGCAGCCAGTCCCTCCGTTCCTCGAGCCCCGCTGCCCTCCCCTGCAACTCAAATGCGCCGCCTCCTTCCCTCCCTCTCCCCTGCTCTCCACTGCGCCTCCTCCTCCTCCCCTTCGCTTCATTCTACGGCGGCGGCCTGCAGGCAAAGGGCGAC
The DNA here is from genome assembly GCA_021605145.1 of Aegilops bicornis. Taxonomy (NCBI): domain Eukaryota; kingdom Viridiplantae; phylum Streptophyta; class Magnoliopsida; order Poales; family Poaceae; genus Aegilops; species Aegilops bicornis. The sequence continues at coordinate 41,512,894 of CM038674.1, read as the reverse complement.
GGTGGCGGCCCTCGATTTGATCTTTGTGAGAAAGAGAAGAAGATAGGGAGAGAGATAACGGAGGAGAGGATCACTAGTAGAAAAAGGATCATACGTGAAGCACATTAGTGCCGGTTTGAATTTGAGTCGGTACCAATGTATACATTAGTGCCGGTTCGTGGGGCCGATCAATAGCACCGGTTCGTGGCGGATGGAGGTGCCGCGGCGGATGGGAGAGGGTCACCGGAAGGAGCACCGCTGGGTCGTCGCCATCGCTACCGGAGGAGAGATGCCTCTGTACATCCCTCGCGCCAGCAGGTTCCTCCTTCTTCCGTCCTGCTGCTCCCCTCTGGCGCCGCCGCCCTTCCCTTCCTCCATCTCCGCCCCTCCAGCGAGCCGCTCCTCTTCCCTGCCTCGCCGGCTTCATTCTCTGCCGCTATCCTCATTGGCCGTCGCTTCAGGTTGCGGAGGAGGATCTGCCACCGGATCTCGCCACCGGATCCGCGCAGTTGAGGGTGAGGAGGATGGAGGTGAAGGAAGCAGCAGCAAGGATGGTGGCTGGTGATGGGATAGGGGCCACCAGAGGAGGGGGGAGGGAGGCGACGCCGCGCTTCTCGCCACCTCCACGTCCTCGTCGCCCAGTAGTCTGTTGCTCCTTGTCTTGCAACTCCAGCGACAACAGTTCGTCTCCGTGATCCTTTTGCTCCTCCCGCTTCTCTCCTCCATACTAAATAGCTCACCAAATTAGTCTGAACATAGCAAGGTAAAAAAAGGCCATCCATTCTCATTTTTCTTCACTGTATTTTTTCTTGTTCATACCTTTAGAAAAAAGGTGGCAGTGATGATTGATTTAAGTATCATGTTTGCTTATATGGAAATAGGGGATTTACTTCCGACAATGTGGGTAGTGGTGGTTTTCTCTGCACTCTCGTGTTTCATAAATTTTCCCCTTGGACACCCACTTATCTGAAATATGTGTCTTACCAATTTGATGCTGGCTCACCTGCAGGTTCAGTGAGTAGCGAGCATGTATAATGACTACTGTTGATCTTTGTATTGTGAGACAATGCTTTCCAGCTTGATGAGATATGGTCATTTCTTAAAAGGTAGATCTATTACATATTGATTGAAAATGGTGTAGGTGTGCTCTTTTGTGACCACCTGATGTGATGTTTATTTTTCATTGCAAAGTCATTGTATATAGGATAAGGAAGAAGTTTTGGAGACTCTAATGTTTATGTTACTTCCCATTGTGTTGTTTTTGTTTGAGGCTACTACATGCAGATATAGTGAACTCGCTGGTTTTTGGTGAACTAAAAATTGTAAACAAATACACTAAAATATGCTTGCATTGATAACTGTGTTTACTGTTAGATTTGTTGTCAGATAAAATCATGGCTTGGCCCGATGGTGACCATGTTAGTCTGCTTACTGTTCCTACTATCTACACTCCATGGAATACCAGCCCGTTTTTAAACCGGTCCAGAAGTCACGACAAAATTGTAGGCACCGCAAATAATATCTTTGCATATTGCTCGACTCCTTTCTTTGAATTTTCTGACAGTCGCGTGTCAATGCACTTAATGTGCACACCTACTGCAAATTTTTATTATCTTATTCCTTTTATCTCCTTTTTATTAGATGAATTTAGGTCTGATTGGCTTCTCTTTTCCTATGTTTGCATTTAGTTAACTTGTCATATAAAAATGTCGGAATTAGTTACAGAACTGCAGTCTGAAAGATGAAGGATAGCATGCTATCCAAGTTTTTTTGTCGAAGGGGATCATTGCTCATGATTCCACTGTAGCATGATTAATAATTACTCACCCTATATCTGCATGTAGTAGCCTCAAACATCAACTTTTTTCTTATGTTTTTCCTCTAGCATGTTGCTCGCGGGTTTCGATATTGATTTAGGTAGAAGTTCTTTAGTTTAGGGCAGGGTCCAACTCTCAGTTACATACGTGGACCTTCTGGATGGCTGTCGTGGTTGTTTGGATCCGCTTTTATGTAGGGAGACTGTATTCCGGTCCTAAAAAGAATAAAGTTGAAGTAAAAAGGTATTCTTTGGCTTCTTGGGTTTCTCTTTCTATGTCTCTAGGGACGGATCAGAAGGCATTTCTTTTGCTTTTGGTGTTGCGGATGCAGCAACCTATGCACAAAATGAGGGTACTAGACAACAATGCACTTTTAGATGGTACACTGGTGCTGATGAATCAATCTTTTTTGTTATCTGCTTTATGCTTCTGAAAGTGTGTGCTAGCTTATCTATTATATTCAGAGAATACTATATCACACATGTAGTGCATATTGGATATTTTCACTTGCAGAAATAATTTGCTACCCATGGTGGTAGCTACATGCAGCCCCAATTTTTATCTCTAATTATTTTTGTAAATTATTTTGGACTATGAAAGATTACTCTATAAAGAAAATATTGTGACTTTGGTGTTTCAGTTGGCTATATTTTCTTAATCGTTCCTATTTTTGGACAATCTTCTGCTTCAGTTTTTTAGTCAGTGCAAATATATCTGTGTAAATTCTCATAAAGATACTATTGGTGTTTCAGTTGTTTACAGTATGACCCCTCCCAGAGCAAACAAAATAGCAACACCGGAGACGTTTTATTAATTGAAACAGACATATTGTATAAAGAAATCACCGATACTTCAACTTATCAAGGGAGAAGAAAGCGAATTGGGGATAGAGGTTTTGGGCCTGAAATGCTATGCCTCCGATTCACGTACGCCTCTCTTTCTGTTTTGACTCCCATAATTTTTAAGTTGGGCAAATATCACAGAATGGTGGTTGGCAGCTAACATCCAAAATTCTTAGTTATGTCTGCTATCAAGAACTATCTATGCTTGACATGGTCTTTGTGGTGCCTGAAGCTGCTACGGCGCCCGCGGGTATTCTTCCCCAGCCCCCTCGCTACTTCCCCTCTCTATGAATCCTCTACTTCTTTTCTTTTAGCTCATGATCTGCTCTGCTTGTTTTGGCTCCTGTCATTGATGCATTATTCTCTTCGTTTTCATGTGCCCCGGTGCCTATGTTGAGTGGCAGTGACAAAATCCATCCTTTTAGCTGAGGCATGTTGGCAGCTGCAGCAGCCTAACAATTAGTCCTCATTCAAGGTGATTTACTTACTCCCCTCCCCCTTATGTATCATGAACGGGTAGATATGGTGGTTGCTTATAGCTTCATGTATGGGATTCTATTTTTGGCGAGAGCATGATAGTACCATATCAACTGGGAATAGTGAAACCAAAATTGTACCTGAAATGGCGAGAGCTGGCCTTTGAATTTTTTTCATAGTTACTCTGTTTTTTCATGGCTAATAATGATGGGTATATTGTACAATCACTGAACTATCCCGTGTCTTCAAAGTATGTGTGTCTACAAGCCTACAACATGGTGAATATTTGGTTCATTTGGTATTCATAAATTCATTAATGTCCAGTAGGAAGCAACATGAATGCAATTTGTGTTTTCTTGGGTGACCTCAGTTTCCTAATAATATCTTCACAACATCCAGATTTTTGTCAGTTAACTTGTATAAAAAGGCTCATAAACTTTTTGGAAGAATGGAATTAGTGAATATGAAGTTATATGATCGATTTGTCTACTCCTATTTCTATGCTACATTTGTTGTTCACACGCTGTAACCAGTGGTACTTTTCGGCATTGTTTCAAAAAGATTGTGTGCTGCACGAACCATGAAATACCAATGTGTTCATAGTGCAGCATGAGAGTGTTAAACATATATTGTACAGGTTGGTTGGCGTGGCCTTGTGGTTCACGTCATAGTTAGTTAGGAGGTTTAAGTTGTCATGTTTATCTCTATCTTATCTCCAAAACCCTCCTGTAAAATCTCTGATGGTTAGCCTCGACGCTGCCTCCTCCTGTACCGAACCCCCTCGATCAATATATACTCTGCGGGTCTCCGTGTATGGAGATTGAGACGCTTCCATAATATTTCACATGGTATACAGAGCAGGCCTCTTCCACGACATCTAGCTCATCCCCTTCCATCCGTTTCTTCCCCAGAACCACCACGCCGCACCCATGTCCACCTCCTCCGCTGTTCCCTCCTCGGGCCTCAACTACAACACCTCAGAACCTCTCAGCCGGACGAACTATGTCCTCTGGCGAGCCCAAGCACGATCCCAGATACTGGGCGCCGGCTTGTTTGGCTACATAGATCGGACTATCGTGGAGCCTCCCAAATCAATCATCAGCAAAGATAAAGATGGCAAAATCAGGTAGTCCCCAACCCTGCTCACAATCCTTGGCTCGTCCAAGATCAGCAAATCGTAGCATATCTTCTTCGCAACCTATCCAAAGAGGTGCTTGTTCAAGTAGCCTCGCTTGAATCATCACATGCGATTTGGACCGCGCTAGCAAACATGTTTTCTGCGGTCTCTCTGTCTCGTGTCAATAACATCAGATCGGCCCTCACGAACGCCCAGAAGGGGTCACAGTCGGCCTCCACCTTCTTCGGGCAGATGCGTGCCCTCTCCGACGAGCTTGCGGCGGCAGGAAAACCGATCGGGGAGGACGAGCTCATCTCCTTCATCGTCGCCGGGCTTGATATGGAGTATCAGCCCATCATCTCTGCACTCGACGTCCGCACCGAGCCCATCACCGTCGACGCCCTCTTCTCGATGGTGGCCAACTTCGATCAACGCGCTGAGATGTTCGGCAGCGCTGGTGGCTTCAAGTCATCCGCGAACGCCGCTTCCAGGGGGCGGTCGAGTGGCGGCCGAGGCGGCTACCGCAACCAGAAGCAAAGTGGTCGTGGCGGCGGCTACGCTGGTGGTGGTGGCCAAAACCCTAGCAGCGGCTATCCTGGCACGGGTAGCGGCGGCTACAACCAAGGCGGCGGTGGCTACAACAACAACAGCAGCGGCCAAAGCAGCGGCCATCGTGGCGGCGGCGGCGGGGGCTACTACAACAACAATGGCCCCCCGTGCCACTACTACAACAACAACCAAGGGGGCCGTTTCACCGGGTATGATGAGTATGAAAACAAATGCCAGATCTGCAAGAAAACTAACCACATTGCCAAAGAATGTAAGTGGCGTTATGCAGAGGATAATTCCAGGAAAAGGCGTGTTGCAGCTGCGGCAGATGCCTCATACGGAGTTGACTCCAACTGGTATCTTGACTCCGGTTCAAATGAGAATATCACCTCTGAACTAGAGAAGATGACCATGCACGAGAAGTATCACGGCCAAGATCAAGTTCACACCGCTGAAAACGGTTCAGGTATGATGATTAGTCATGTTGGAGAGTCTATTATTCAAACCCCATACCGTGATATTCTTGTAGATGATGTACTTCACATTCCTAATGCATCCAAAAATCTTCTGTCTGTACATCGCATTACTCTTGATAACGGTGTTTTCATTGAGTTTCATCCCTTCTTCTTTTTGATCAAGGATCAGGTCACGAGGAGGGTGCTTTATCGCGGTAGATGTGTGCAAGGCCTCTACCCACTGATCCCCACAATTTCCAAGTCCAATAAACAAGCCTATGGAGTCTTTAAAGTGTCTTCAGAACGATGGCATAATCGTTTAGGCCACCCTTCTTTTTCAATTGTTTATCAGATTCTTAGCAAAAATAAGCTCGCTTTTGTTGATGAGCATGATCGTGAAACTATCTGTGACTCTTGTCAGAGAGCAAAGAGTCATCAGTTACCATACCCTATATCTACAAGTGTGTCGACAAAACCTTTGCAACTTGTGTTTTCCGATGTTTGGGGACCGGCTCCCTCCTCTGTTGGTCGCCATACCTATTACGTGAGCTTCATTGATGATTTCAGCAAGTATACCTGGATATACCTTCTTAAAAAACGCTCCGATGTTTTTCAAGTTTTTCTTAACTTTCAAGCATTGGTAGAACGACAGTTTGACTGCAAAATACTTGCTATGCAGTCAGACTGGGGAGGTGAGTATGAAAAACTCAACTCTTTCTTCCAACGTATAGGAATCTCACATCATGTCTCTTGCCCTCATGCTCACCAACAAAACGGTTCAGCAGAACGCAAGCACAGGCACATTGTTGATATTGGCCTCTCCCTTCTTGCTGCCGCGTCTATGCCACTAAAGTTTTGGGATGAGGCTTTTCTCACAGCAGTACACCTCATAAATATTTTGCCTAGCCGTGTCATCAATCACGAAACACCCACCGAACGCCTCCTTCACACCAAACCCGACTATTCACATCTTCGAGTGTTTGGCTGCGCATGCTGGCCAAATCTCCGTCCTTATCACAACAAAAAGCTTATGTTTCGTTCCACACAATGTGTGTTTATAGGCTACAGTGCACAACACAAAGGCGTCAAGTGTCTTGATGTAGCCACGGGACGTGTGTATATCTCTAGAGATGTAGTCTTTGATGAAACGGTTTTTCCCTTTGCAAAACTCCACCCAAATGCTGGTGCATTGCTCCGCAAAGAGATCCTTCTCTTACCCTCTTCCTTATCCGGCGTTGATCATGGGGGAGAGAATAATAGTACTAATCAACTTGCCTCTAATCATCATATTTTTCCTGAGATTCCTGCTGCAGAAACTAGCTCAAACGGTGAAAATTCAAGGCAAAACGGGCAATATTTTATGTGCCCCCCAGCTGGAGACATGGACACGCACCGAGGAGGATCTGCCTCGGGATCCTCGCGGCAGGAGACGCCATCCTCTCCAGGATCCGGGCGGACAGGGCAGCCAACACCTGGGCGTGCCTCGGGTCCCGAACGCTCGTGCGGTCGCGAAAGCGACGTCGACGTCGCTGCCCCGCACCCATCGGCTGGTGACACGTGGCGGGAGGACACTCGCGCGGCCGGGCCTCGCTCGCCTGGTTGGCCCGCGCCGGATTCGTCGGGGCCCGCCACCTCCGACCGGCTGCATGCACCAGAGTCACCCGGGCCCGCTGCAGACTCGCCCGGGGCCGCCACCTCGCCTCGACCGCTGTCGCCAGCAGGCGCGACAGAATCCCCCTCGGGATCCAGTTTGCCAGCGCCTGATGCGGATAGATCCCCTGCGGCTTCACCTCCTATGGCTTCTCCTGTGGCGCCACGCACAAGGCTACAGAAGGGAGTAACTACCCGTTTAAATTACAAAAATTTCTCTAAGATTGGTATGTCTTGCACAACTGGTGAGCCTAATAGTTTAATGTCAGCACTTGATGACCCAAGATGGAAGGCCGCCATGGAAGATGAAATCATGGCGTTGCAAAAAAATAAAACATGGCATCTAGTGCCTCCACGACCAGGAAGAAATTTGATTGATTGTAAGTGGGTCTACAGAATCAAGAAAAAATCTGACGGCACCATAGACAGATACAAGGCAAGACTTGTAGCAAAGGGATTCAAGCAAAGGTATGGCATAGATTATGAGGATACGTTTAGTCCCGTAGTTAAAGCTGCAACAATCTGCCTTGTATTGTCAATAGCTGTGTCCAGGGGATGGAGTCTGAGACAGCTAGATGTCCAGAACGCGTTCCTTCATGGTGTTCTGGAAGAGGAAGTGTACATGAAGCAACCTCCTGGGTTTGAGGATAAAAGTGCACCATCATATGTCTGCAAGCTTGATAAAGCCTTGTATGGTCTGAAACAGGCACCCAGAGCATGGTACTCACGATTAAGTATGAAACTTCAGTCGCTTGGTTTTGTTCCATCAAAATCTGACACATCTCTGTTCATTTACAATAAGCATAGAACATCCATATTTGTTTTGATATACGTTGATGATATCATTGTCACTAGTTCTTCTGATGGAGCTGTGACAGCACTGCTTAAGGATTTAGGCTCTGAGTTTGCTCTGAAGGATTTGGGAGATCTGCATTTCTTCTTGGGTATTGAAGTCAAGAAACATAGTAATGGTATTCATCTATCTCAAGCAAAGTATGCTACTGAACTGCTAAGTAGAATTGGTATGCAGAATTGTAAATCCTCACCAACACCCTTGTCTAGTTCAGAACCCTTGTCCTTGACAGAAGGAGAACCGTTGCACCAAGAGGACATTACTGGTTACAGAAGTCTAGTTGGTGGACTTCAGTACTTGACTTTGACTCGACCTGACATCTCTTTTGCAGTTAATAAGGTGTGTCAGTATCTTCATGCACCTACCACAGCACACTGGACAGCTGCAAAACGAATTCTCAGGTATATAAGCAACACTATACACTTGGGTCTCACACTCAGCAAGTCATCTTCCACGCTTGTCAGTGCATTCTCAGATGCAGACTGGGCTGGTTGTTTGGATGATAGAAGGTCAACAGGTGGCTTTGCCATTTTCTATGGATCCAACTTAATATCATGGTGTGCAAGAAAGCAAGCCACTGTTTCTAGATCAAGTACAGAAGCAGAATATAAAGCACTAGCAAATGCAACAGCAGAAGTCATTTGGGTTCAATCCATGCTCAGAGAACTTGGGATAAATCAGACTCAGCCACCGTGTTTATGGTGTGATAACCTTGGTGCCACATACTTGTCTGCAAATCCAGTTTTCCATGCCAGAACAAAGCACATTGAAATAGATTTTCATTTTGTGAGAGAACGTGTTGCCAACAAACAACTTGAGATCAGATTCATACCATCCAAAAATTAGCTTGCAGACGGATTTACTAAAGCTTTGCCAGTGAGAAGTTTTGAAGAGTTTAAACGTAATCTCAACTTGTCATAGTTGTGATTATGGGGGAGTGTTAAACATATATTGTACAGGTTGGTTGGCGTGGCCTTGTGGTTCACGTCATAGTTAGTTAGGAGGTTTAAGTTGTCATGTTTATCTCTATCTTATCTCCAAAACCCTCCTGTAAAATCTCTGATGGTTAGCCTCGACGCTGCCTCCTCCTGTACCGAACCCCCTCGATCAATATATACTCTGCGGGTCTCCGTGTATGGAGATTGAGACGCTTCCATAATATTTCACAGAGAGGAGTAAGTTTGCTACCTTTGCATGCCTATTTACTTTTGTTACTTTTGAAACTCAACATGAAGATTTTCAGAGGCTTTTTATGGATTTGACAGTGGTCAGTGCCAGATTATAACCTCAGGATCTTTGTTCTTAAGTGATGCTTCTTGTCAAGCGCAAGATTTTATTCTTCTCTAAACGACCTGATTTAGAGACATTTTGAGGTGTTTGCCCAGGTATGATCGTTAATAATCAGTGACAGGTGAACCATATATTTCTTTCATTCAATTCATGCTTTGTTATCTAGAAACTAAAAGGTCCTGTATACAGATACTATCATGCCGTGAAAGTGTGATATCTTTACCCCCTGTTTTGGAATGAGTTGTCAAATCATTTAAAATTCTGTATTACTCTACTGTTCAGCCAAACCTTTGATCACTAATGGATGACGCTTGATCTTACTTTTGTTTACTATGTTATTCTTGGTTCCAAGTACAAATCCTTACTTTCAGTTCAGTTCCAAGTAGTATGCTAGATATATGGACGAGTTGGTGAAAAACTGAAAACCAAAAACTACTGTATGGGTTAATTAATCGTCACCAAATTACCTATGACTTTTGAAACATCGTTTTTTTGTTTGCTTTCAGAATAAAATAGACTTACTTAATTTTAAATTTGAAAATTAGACATAGAGCTATGAGTCAATGTACTGGTTTCACAAGCTGCATTGTCATATTCACCTGTTCTTTGGAAATAAAAAACAATTAGTTGGTTTTAGGTTTGAATGTCAGGCAAAAATCGAATGGGGAAAGGGAGCTCGCAGTCCGGATTCTAATTGTTATTTGGTGATGTGATTCTTATTTCTCCTCTTCTAATATTCTTTATAAGGTATTACTGAATATATATGGTTTGCCCTAAACAAGCATATACATTAGAATACACAGGGAATTACGTCCCTGTTTTATGTTGTTTTTTCTGCTTGCTATTGTTTGTGATATGGTAATAGTTTTCTTTGGTGGTACTTAATTGTCCCTGGTTTTTCTGTTGTTTCCATACATGTTAATCGGGATAACATATACAAAGGTTGTGTAGGTAATGGCCGCAACAGATTTTAATTGCATGATCTTACTGATGTACACCTGACACGTATGTACTGTCTACCAAGTGATTGCTCATGTGTTGGTTAGGAAGCATATGTAGGTTTAGCTAATAATTACCCTGCTGCCTTTGTTTCAAAAGTAAAACTTTGCTATCTTTGGCCTTGCCTCTAGGAAAAAAAACATCAACTTGAAACTGAAATACTCCAGATTTACTTGCTATCTTTTAGAAGTAATATTGTGTTGTTTGTCAAGGTTCACTTGGAAGTGGTTGAGGCAGCCTGACCTGGTGAGGATCCACCCGAGGAACTGACCTGGTGGCGCGATGCGTACAGGGGAGGAAACATATCTTGTATGTGAGGGAGTAGGTCTTGCAACTGAAGTCATCTCTCCGATGCAGAGGAGTAGAGGCGATGGGGGTGGAACTATGGAAACTACAGGGTGAGTGAGAGAGTGGAGGAGGGGATGGATAAGGTCAAGTAATCAGCAAGTGAGTAAGTGGATCAACATCGCCTGGTCAAGTAACTCAGGTCGGCCGAGTAAACTGAATTTATCATTTGTCTTTTGTAAGCCGACAACACGGTTTAAATATGTATTTGGACAGCTAAATCCGATAAATGAAAGAATTATAACGCTTATAACGGTTTATAAAATGAATTAGCAAAGAGCATGGCCAAGTTTAGTAAATTTTAGAATGTGGTTGTTTGTTATTCATTGTTAGGGGTTGGCATTTGAATCTTTGTTAGGGATTAGCATGAATATTGATCAAAAAGTATTTGTTGCCAAAGTTGTGGCGGTTTGAAAAAATTGTTGGTGCATTGTTGTGGATCTCAAGATGGCTATGTTTTTATATTTTGCATAATCACTTCGAAGACCTTGACAACACCGTGGGTTAGTAATTTGCTTGAAAAGGAAGCTGAATTCAGAAATTAAACAATGAAGATCATGTGTTTTACACGGTTTAATCCATGTGTGTGTCTTTAGGTGAATTTGTATTGTTATGTGTGATCATAGTTATTATTTATGTTCGCCAATGTCATGACTATTATGAGCAATGCAACAATGTTAAAAAGCTTGAAAAGCTTGAATGCATCCTTAAGGTTACTATGAGATTAAAGATAACAGTCACACATCTCTTTTCACTACAAACAAATATGCATTTCTTTTTGGATCTTTAAGTGCTTCCCTTTTTATGTTATTAAGAATATGGCCCTAAGTGGCTGCATTTAGTTCTTTAATGAAAATAGAGAAAAGATGTCGATCTTTTCAGGAAGACCACAACGTTGATGTCTTTTGTTGATCATCGGTCTCTAAATATTCTTGCTTGCATGGTTAGTTGTCGCCCTTTGCGCCATTGGCGCAACGGGTCATCTAGTACTATCAGAAATCCAACAAGTCAAGGTGTAGCACGGCCTCTGGTCACCATCCTTCCTCAGTGGGGAGCACGGCGGTGTCATCCTTGGCGCACACGCATGAGCGGCGATTAGCGACGGCGCGTCACGACGCGGATTATGCTTGATGCGCAGCAGCTGAATTGCTATGGGTGAATGCATAAGAGGGACCAAAAGACTGAAACCCACTCTGGAGCATGGTTTCAACATAAGTGAGGATGAGCACAGGCTTTACCAAAACCAGGATCAACAGTAAGGAATAATTGATTTGCAAAAAAGGATGCACCAGCCGGGAATCGAACCCGGGTCTGTACCGTGGCAGTACCAAAACCAAGATCAGCAGTAAGGAATAGTTGATTTAAAAAAAAACAGCAGGGAATAATTTCTCAGCATCTCTGAAACAGGCTAAGTCAGTGGGTACAAAAGCATGTGAAGGAAGCGCCGACGACGAACGTCGACAACCTGATTGACAACAGATAATGTTGCTCGTCAAGGCCTTGCCAAGCTAATGAATACGAAGCAAGTGTGAGTATCTATACAAGCTGAAACACAGCTGACAAAACAGGCGTCGATCGGTCGGTCGACAAGGGGCTCGGCTCTATTCTTCTTCTGCAAACCAGAATGCAAATATGACTGAAAAATGGCACAGACTACCCTTGAAGAGAAGATTTAATAACTTTTGTATGTTTTGGCTAGAAAAGAAGATTTAATTTCTTTAATCAGCATCTTTTTTGCTGCAAGGATTGTTCTTCTAGTTTAGTCGTAAAACAAGATTTAGTCCTGTTGTTAGTTACAAGAACAAGAACATAATCCCGCAAAACAAAACAAGGTTGCACCAGCCGGGAATCGAACCCGGGTCTGTACCGTGGCAGGGTACTATTCTACCACTAGACCACTGGTGCTTTTGATTAGGGAGCTCTACTAATCATCGTCAGGATGACTACCATCAAAGAGTTAACTACGCACAACTATCACAATTATGGCTACGTTAACGGACTGAGTACTAAATCTGGTTCTGGTTGTCACACATTGCTCTGATTTTCGTTTGACCACATTTTGTGAGGAAAACTAAGCGGTGGGCTCACTGGTAAGGGCTGATGTCGAAAAAATAATCCACGTAGCCATCTCTCTCTTTCTCCTCATTGCCACCCTACTACTCCTTCCTTTCCCCTCGTGCTTGCCATCCTCCCACGTTCTCTCCATCAACTCAAACGTCAGGCGTCTGCCTGGCACATCACAACATCACCCAAAGGGTCATGAAACACTAGCGGCGTGTGCCAAGGCAGTCTGCTCTGATGATCCCTTGGCATCTTTAGCTGTGGACACTCACGTCTCAAATTGGATATGTATCATTGTGTGGGTCTCACTAAACTCGAGAGGGAGAGTAATTGGACGGAGAGCCTTTGAATACTTCGACAATGCCAAAGCACTAATAGCGGTTGCTGGCACCGAAGGAGAGGAAGGGTGGCTCGATTCATTGGGATGGCCGGATCAGGAGAGGAAGGAGGGAGGGGCAGTCTTGGTGGTCGATTGTTCTCTTGGAGGCTTAAATAGCCACACCCGACGTGGTCATTGCTTACGCCGCCCGATATGATCGGTGGCGCGCAATGGATGTGGGGCTTCCTGTGCAACTCGATGGACCACAGAGAGGTGGGGCATGCTCATCGTCAGCGTGCAGTTGAAGAGGAGCACACCGCGAGATCAGCCAACATCCCACGAAGGCTTGGTGGACTTGAGGATCATCTCCTACACCATTGCTACCATGATACCAACAACGGGCGTGACAACAACCCGGTGATGGCAGTAACAAGGATCCCAATTGCATGGGTGTCTGGCAAGCCATCGAAGAGCAACCGGGCATGCGCGTTGCGTCGAGCCCTTGTGACGCTACTCAACACAAACGCCAACAACTTCTATGTCATGGTATAGGAGGTCACTGGCATCCTCGCACCTATCAGCCCATATGCCGAAGCATTGTGTAGGGGGAACATGCTATATAACAAAATTTTAAGCTATACGATCACAACTAGGAAAACTATGAAGAGGTGGCTAACGATCAACCTCACCAACTACCAAAGTAGCGGAAGCAGTGTAGAAGTTGGTGAAGTGCGACGATTTCGTAGCTAGCTTATACCTTCCAACCATGAGAATTCCTCTGAGAAGATCCGCCAATCTAGAGTCGAAGTAGACCCGCCGACCTAGAGTCGAAGTACACGACCCCCTAAGGTATCCACGCGTTCCGAACTAGTAATCCAACATCACTTCGGTCCAGGAAGAAGAGCTCATAGAAAATTAGAGAGAAATTAGCCTATCGACGCTCTGGAATAATTAGAAGTCTAATTCTAGTTAGACCAGAGGAGAGATTAGAGCGAGTAGGTATGCTGGAGGGCTCCTCCAAAGGATTGGTTTATCTCTAAAGGGAGCCCTTCCCACATATTTATAGGTGGAACAAGGGCCAAAGGGGTGGCCGAGTTAGCGAGGGAGATGAGTCCCTTTATTGGTTCGGCTGAAACATGTGGAGGACTCCTCCTCCCCCAATTGGTTTTGCCCCTTCTTTATACATGGGCACCCCTATGGGGCCCCTTTTTTCCCATGTGGGACCAATCCCTTTGGGCTCGGCCAAGGGTTTTTTCACCCTATAACCTTCGAGACCTTTCATAAATAGATTGAACTTTTATACACACTTATTATACGCTTTCAGGACTCCAGAGACACTTTCGGATCCATCTGAAACACTTATAGAACTCATTCTCTCATACTCTATGGTCTCCTAGCTGCCATATAAATTATTAGTCATTAAGCATGTGACACTGCAGATTCAAAGATAAGTGGACATGACCCGGAACACCTTCCGTCAATATTTAATAGCGGAATCTTGACACTGATGACTCTATATTAGTCCCATTTTTAAGGGATGCCCATCATGCATGATATCCAGTTTATACTCCTTTTATTATGAGCATTGCGTAGTTTTTAGTTATTGTTAGTTTTTATTAGAAGAAGACATCCATATCATAGTCTACCTCCATCCTTTACTTGAACTCCCCAACAATACCCCGCCTCTTCCTCCTAACAATCACCATTTTCTAACCCTATAAACCTCTTAGTGGAGCCAATGGACCTAGCAACTATGCCACCACCCTTCAGTGATGTGTTGATATGCCCGATGGGTACAAATTGGGCATTGATACCCATTGGGTATGAGCACGGGTATGAATTTGTCCCCAATGAGAAGGGTAAGGGTAGAACCTTATACCCATAAGAAACATTGAAATGGGTATGAGATTATTGTACCTGCACCGTACTATACTCATTGCCATCCTATGTGCATTCCTTATGTGCTAGCAGGGCCGGTGATGCTAGTTCTGTTACTTTCCCTTTAGCAACCACTATTGTCGGGGATATACCCCGCGGCGTAACCAGGCCGGAAAGATAACCCAGCCGGACTTGGCGACTCACCAGAGACCCGGCTGATACTTGGCGTTTCATTTATAAGCCGCCCGAAGATTGGCCGCTCACTTGTAACCCAGCGGGTGGGTCAGACGGACAACAAAAGCCCAAGGCCCAGACGGTCGGTTCATGATATGGTGAGCCGGTTTAAGAGGAAAGCATAAAGAATATTCCCTTACAAAGGAAGCAAGACTAGGACTCCACTTGTAATAGAGTAATCCTAATCCTACTAGGACTTAGTCATGTAACCCGCCCCTTCAACTTATATAAGGAGGGGCAGGGCTCCACAAAGAGGGACAGACAAGAAGAAACAATCTCTACGGCTAGACACAAAGGGGGAGCCGGCTTATGCGGCGACTCTCTCATGAGCATAATGAGATCTAGCCACAAACAACATGTAGGTTTATTACCGGATGATGTTTCCCGGGGCCCGAAGCTGTCTAAATCCTTGTCTTGTGTTGCGTCTCTCGATTCCGCTCAACCCCTGTCAAGCTACTGCAAAGATGCTCTGGCCTCATGACTAAGTCCTCACACTAGGACATTTGTCGTGACAATTCCACGACAGTTGACGCCCACCGTGGGGCTCAAACACGGTGGTGTTGAGTTCTTGGAGGGATTTTTCCCAGGTGTCGAGAAGCTCGCGATTTATCTGATGAAGAAGAACTGGCACGGGAAACATGCACGATAACCCGTCATGAGCAACCTTGATTTCATGGGAATTCAGTCCAATGGTCATCAACAAAATAACAGCGGCTCTATCGCTGCACCGGATGGCTAGCATGTTTACTGGATATGCTTGATCGTATTTACTGAAAGTATGGGATTTTTTCCGGCCAGCGTTCGGAGATTTGAATCGCCCGGGGTCGAGATCGACAGAGTCATCGTTGTCAGCGTCGGTTGTCTCCATTGTTTATTTCTCAAAAAAAGAAAAAAAGGTTGTCTCCATTGTTTTTTGTTGTCCGTATCGTTGTCCAACTCGATCGGCTCCTGGGCAAACTCTGCATTGATGAGTACATGCAATAAAAAGTAAGTCCGAGTCCTACCAGGGAAGCAAGTCCCGATAGAAAGGAAAAAAACAAGAGGGAGGCAGAAAATCAGCTACCGGCCAAAGCAGCTGGTCACGTGGCCAAACCTCAAAAGGAAAAGGAAAAAAAGGGGGTGATTCAGATCCGGGTCCCAGGAGAGTCAACTATGGGAATTCGCGGACTGAACCTCCGCCCATCTCATCTTCCCGGCCTCGCCCCGTCGCCCGCATGGGCACGCACGGCCTCACTCGCCCTCGCTCCGGGTTGTCAGGGGACCCACAGCGGTCGCCATCATTGCGGCCTTCCCCGCGGCGTCGAGCCACTGTGGCCGGCGTCGAACCATCCGTCTCAAGCGCGCGCGGCCCTGCCACCTCGCTATTGCTGTAAGCCGCCGTCGCCTTCACGCTTGGCCTCTGCCGCGGACGGTGTCAAACCAGCCTGTCCGAGCTGCGGTCCTCGCTCGAGTCGCCGGGACTCCGTACTTCGTTCAGCCCGCGGCTGCGGTTCCACCCCACGCCGTTTGGCCGCCGCCGTTGTCTCGCGCCTCGAGCCGGTTCCAAGCCGTTTCACAAGTTGGCCGCCTCAAGCACTGCCGAGACTCTTAATCACGATTGTCAATAATCAGAAATCAAAGGCTGTTATGCGTATATATTGGTGTCATCATTTTTCAAGCTCTTTGAATGATCAAAAATTCAGTTTAAAGATGGACTGAAATTTTCTGCTAGTCATTTGGTTTGATTCCCCAAGACAGGGATAATTAGTTACTGCTGCTGCACATGCGATACATGCCGAAGTATCAGAAGAAGAAAAAGACAAAGCAATCACGACCCGGAAAGGACGTGGAGGGAGGTTTGGATTCAGACTCTGCCGCTTGTGGCCTCGTCGGATCACCCCGTCGCCGCATTTCCGTTGATCGGCTATCGCCTCAGCCAACGAGCCGCCGACCCTATGGCCGTCTGAACCGCCACCCCTACCGACCGTGGTTCTGGCTCTGTCGAGCCGCCCGGATCCTTCTGCTGCAGATTTTTTCTCGTCGGTGTCGACCTCGTGCAGACTAAGCCGTGTCCGCAGCCCTCATCTCAATAGTAACCTGCGGCTGCTTCTGCCTTAAGCCGTCTGGATTGGGCCCTGCTGTAACCTGTCTCGCCTGCTGTGAGCCGTCTCCGCCGCCTCGAGCCACCTGCGAGCCAATTTCAATTCAAGTCAAGCTGAAAGCTGCAAATCAAGTAGCAGACCGTCACCGTCGCAAAGCTACCTCTGCCTCCCCGCATTGAGCCGCTGCCGGAGAGCCGCCGTCTGCCCTCAGGTTGACTTGCGTCCGATTCAAGCTGTTCAAGTCGCCGCCTCCGCCGTCTCAAACGCGCTGCCGCTGTAGTTTTCGAGCCGCCACCACGATGATGCCTCCGTTTCACTGCTATGTTGAGACGTCTGGGCCGTGTTGAGCCGCCTCTGCTGTTTTAAAACGCCCGGGCCATATTGAGTTGTCGGTCTGCCTGAGCCGCCTCTGTTGCATTGAACGGATCAGCCGTCATCCGAACAATCAGGTGATATCTATCCATTTAAGTTTATTTATTTAGCATACATTGCTTTTTGTCAAAGAACAATTACTCTGGCTTGCGATGTTTTTGATGCAGGATAATTGTTCACTACATCAACACGAAGTGATTGGCTCGCCCGTCCGCGCGGCTTACCGCGCCTGCGATTGACTCGCCCGACCGCGCCGGCTTACAATGTCGCGATCGACTCTTCTGTCTGTACCGCCTCTGATGCTACGGTCGTCTTTACCATCTGTCTCTCGTAGCCTGGTCCACGTCAACATATCGGGCCACACCTGTCTGCGTGAGCTGTTTATTGAGTATGAGCAAGTCACTGCTTGGATAGCCTGGTTTTCTTTTAAAAAATTGGAGGCAAATTAGCATGTATTATCAGCCGCCGTCTGCACTGGATGGCTCAATGGGCAGGCGCACAAGTCGCCGCCAGTATAGTTTGGTTAACTTCAAACAGCCAGTTTGAAGGAACCATTTGCCGAGTTGCTGACACGGCTCATACGAGATCATTTATAACCCGTTGCAGTCACCTCAACATTCTATGGATTCACATCGCGCTATCAATGTTGGGGAACGTTGCAGAAAATTAAAATTTTCCTATGGTTTCACCAAGATCTATCTATGAGTTCATCTAAGCAACGAGTCAAGAGAGAGAGTTTGCATCTACATACCACTTGTAGATCGAGTACGGAAGCGTTCGAGGGAGTGGTGATGATGAAGATGTTCCCAACGTGATTCCGATCACCGATGACCAAGTGCTGAACGGACAGCACCTCCGCGTTCAACACACGTACGGGACGATGGCGTCTCCTCCGTCTTGATCCAGCAAGGATGAAGGAGAGGTTGGGGAAGACAACTCCAATGGCAGCACGACGGCGTGGTGCAGTTGGTACGGCAGTTCTCCGGCAGGGCTTCGCCAAGCTCGCGTGGAGAAAGAGAGGTGTTGGGGAGGGGAGGGGTTGCGCCTTCAATGGTGTGTGCAGCCCTCCCCCCACCCCTCTATTTATAGGAGGAAGGGAGAGGGCGGCCCCTCTAGATGGCATCTAGAGGGGGCGGCCCAAGGGAGGAGGAAAGGGGTGGCTTGCCCCCAAGCCAAGGGGGCGCCTTTGCCCCTTTAGGTTTCCCTCCCAAGCCCTAGCCGATGGGCCTAGGTGGAGGCGCGCCCAGCCCACTAGGGGCTGGCTCCCTCTCCCACTTAGCCCATGTGGCCCCCCGAGGGGTGGCCCTCCCGTGGACCTCCGAACTCTCCCGTAGCCGGTACATTACCGGTATGCCCTCAAACTTTCTCCGAGTCTGTTTAACCACTTTCCATATATAAATCTTTACCTCCGGACCATTCCGGAACTCCTCGTGACGTCCGGGATCACATCCGGGACTCCGAACAACATTCGGTAATCACATACTTGTCTTCCTATTAACCCTAGCGTCACCGAACCTTAAGAGTGTAGACCCAACGGGTTCGAGAGACATGCGAACATGACCGAGACGCTCTCCGGTCAATAACCAACAGCGGGATCTGGATACCCATGTTGGTTCCCACATGCTCCTCGATATTGTCATCGGATGAACCACGATGTCGAGGGTTCAAGCAACCCCGTATGCTATTCCCTTTGTCAGACGGTATGTTACTTGCCCGAGACTCGATCCTCGGTATCCCAATACCTCGTTTAGTATCGTTACCGGCAAGTCACTTTACTCGCAGTAATGCATGATCCCGTGACCGTACACTTGGTCACTTTGAGCTCATTATGATGATGCACTACCGAAAGTGGGCCCAGTGATACCTCTCCGTCATACGGAGTGACAAATCCTGTCTCGATCCGTGTCAACCCAACAGACACTTTCGGAGATACCTGTAATGCACCTTTATAGTCACCCGATTACGTTGTGACGTTTGGTACACCCAAGGCATTCCTACGGTATCCGGGAGTTACACGATCTCACGGTCTAAGGAAGAGATACTTGACATTGGAAAAGCTCTAGCAAAACGAACTACACGATCTTTGTGCTATGCTTAGGATTGGGTCTTGTCCATCACGTCATTCTCCTAATGACGTGATCCCGTTGTCAATGACATCTGATGTCCATAGTCGAAAACCATGACTATCTGTCGACCAACGAGCTAGTCAACTAGAGGCTCACTAGGGACGTATTGTGGTCTATGTATTCACACGTGTATTACGATTTCCGGATAATACAGTTATAGCATGAATTAAGACAATTATCATGAACAAGGAAATATAATAATAATGCTTTTTATTATTGCCTCTAGGGCATATTTCCAACAGTCTCCCACTTGCACTAGAGTCAATAATCTAGTTTACATTGTGATGAATCGAACACCCATAGAGTTCTGGTGTTGATCATGTTTTGCCCGTGGAAGAGGTTTAGTCAACGGATCTGCGACATTCAGATCTGTATGCACTTTACAAATTTCTATGTCTCCATCCTGAACGTTTTCACGGATGGAGTTGAAGCGACGCTTGATGTGCCTGGTCTTCTTGTGAAACCTGGGCTCCTTGGCAAGGGCAATAGCTCCAGTGTTGTCACGAGAAGAGTTTGATCGGCCCCGACGCATTGGGTATGACTCCTAGGTCGGTGATGAACTCCTTCACCCAAATTGCTTCATGTGCTGCCTCCGAGGCTGCCATGTACTCCGCTTCACATGTAGATCCCGCCACGACGCTCTGCTTGCAGCTGCACCAGCTCACTGCTCCACCATTCAACATATACACGTATCCGGTTTGTGACTTAGAGTCATCCAGATCTGTGTCGAAGCTAGCATCGACGTAACCCTTTACGACGAGCTCTTCGTCACCTCCATAAACGAGAAACATGTCCTTTGTCCTTTTCAGGTACTTCAGGATATTCTTGACCGCTGTCCAGTGTTCCTTGCCGGGATTACTTTGGTACCTTCCTACCAAACTTACGGCAAGGTTTACATCAGGTCTGGTACACAGCATGGCATACATAATAGATCCTATAGCTGAGGCATAGGGGATGACACTCATCTCTTCTTTATCTTTTGCCGTGGTCGGGCATTGAGGTGAGCTCAATCTCACACCTTGCAATACAGGCAAGAACCCCTTCTTGGACTGATCCATTTTGAACTTCTTCAAAATCTTATCAAGGTATGTGCTTTGTGAAAGACCTATGAGGCGTCTCGATCTATCTCTATAGATCTTGATGCCTAATATATAAGCAGCTTCTCCAAGGTCCTTCATTGAAAAACACTTATTCAAGTAGGCCTTAATGCTGTCCAAGAATTCTATATCATTTCCCATCAAAAGTATGTCATCTACATATAATATGAGAAATGCTACAGAGCTCCCACTCACTTTCTTGTAAACGCAGGCTTCTCCATAAGTCTGCATAAACCCAAACGCTTTGATCATCTCATCAAAGCGAATGTTCCAACTCCGAGATGCTTGCACCAGCCCATAAATGGATCGCTGGAGCTTGCATACTTTGTTAGCATTCTTAGGATCGACAAAACCTTCCGGCTGCATCATATACAGCTCTTCCTTAAGATATCCGTTAAGGAACGCTGTTTTGACGCCCATCTCCCATATCTCATAATCATAGTATGCGGCAATTGCTAACATGATTCGGACGGACTTAAGCTTCGCTACGGGAGAAAAAGTCTCATCGTAGTCAATCCCTTGAACTTGCCGATAACCCTTAGCGACAAGTCGTGCTTTATAGATGGTGACATTACCATCCGCGTCCGTCTTCTTCTTAAAGATCCATTTGTTTTCTATTGCTCGCCGATCATCGGGCAAGTCACCAAAGTCCACACTTTGTTTTCATACATGGATTCTATCTCGGACTTCATGGCTTCTAGCCATTTGTTGGAATCTGGGCCCGCCATCGCTTCTTCATAGTTCGAAGGTTCATTGTTGTCTAACAACATGATTTCCAAGACAGGGTTGCCGTACCACTGCAGTGCGGAACGTGTCCTAGTGGACCTACGAAGTTCAGTAGCAACTTGATCCGAAGTACCATGATCATCATCATGAATTTCCTCTTCAGTTGGTGTAGGCATCATAGGAACACTTTCCTGAGTAGCACTACTATCCTGTTCAAGAGGTAGTACTTCATCGAGTTCTACTTTCCTCCCACTTAGTTCTTTCGAGAGAAACTCTTTTTCCAGAAAGGATCCGTTCTTGGCAACAAAGATCTTGCCCTCAGATCTTAAGTAGAAGGTATACCCTATGGTTTCCTTAGGGTATCCTATGAAGACGCATTTTCCGACTTGGGTTCGAGCTTTTCAGGTTGAAGTTTCTTGACATAAGCATCGCATCCCCAAACTTTTAGAAACGACAGCTTAGGTTTCTTCCCAAACCATAATTCATACGGTGTCGTCTCAACGGACTTAGACGGTGCCCTATTTAAAGTGAATGTAGATGTCTCTAGAGCGTATCCCCAAAATGATAGCGGTAAATCGGTAAGAGACATCATAGACCGCACCATATCCAATAGAGTGCGATTACGACGTTCGGACACACCATTACGCTGAGGTGTTCCAGGCGGCGTTAGTTGTGAAATGATTCCACATTTTCTTAAGTGTGTACCAAATTCGTGACTTAAATATTCTCCTCCACGATCTGATCGTAAGAATTTTATCTTTCGGTCACGTTGATTCTCTACTTCATTCTGAAATTCCTTGAACTTTTCAAAGGTCTCAGACTTGTGTTTCATCAAGTAGACATACCCATATCTACTCAAGTCATCTGTGAGAGTGAGAACATAACGATACCCTCCATGAGCCTCAACGCTCATTGGACCGCACACATCGGTATGTATGATTTCCAACAAGTTGGTTGCTCGCTCCATTGTTCCAGAGAACGGAGTCTTGGTCATCTTGCCCATGAGGCATGGTTCGCATGTGTCAAATGATTCATAATCTAAAGACTCCAAAAGTCCATCAGCATGGAGCTTTTTCATGCGCTTGACACCAATGTGACCAAAGGCGGCAGTGCCACAAGTATGTGGGACTATCGTTATCAACTTTACATCTTTTGGTATTCATACTATAAACATGTGTAATACTACGCTCGAGATTCATTAGGAATAAACCATTGACCATCGGAGCATGACCATAATACATATCTCTCATATAAATAGAACAACCATTATTCTCGGATTTAAATGAGTAGCCATCTCGCATTAAACAAGATCCAGATACAATATTCATGCTCAAACTTGGCACCAAATAACAATTATTAAGGTTCATAACTAATCCCGTAGGTAAATGAAGAGGTAGTGTGCCGACGGCGATCACATCGACTCTGGAACCATTCCCGACGCGCATCGTCACCTCGTCCTTTGCCAGTTTCCGCTTATTCCGCAGCTCCTGCTGTGAATTACAAATATGAGCAACGGCACCGGTATCAAATACCCAGGAGTTACTACGAGTACTGGTAAAGTACACATCAATTACATGTACATCAAATATACCTTTGGTGTTGCCGGCCTTCTTGTCCGCTAAGTATTTGGGGCAGTTCCGCTTCCAGTGACCCCTCCCCTTGCAATAAAAGCACTCAGTCTCGGGTTTGGGTCCATTCTTTGACTTCTTCCCGGCAACTTGCTTACCGGAGCGGCAACTTCCTTGCCGTCCTTCTTGAAGTTCTTCTTACCCTTGCCCTTCTTGAACTTAGTGGTCTTATTGACCATCAACACTTGATGTTCTTTCTTGATTTCAACCTCGGCTGACTTCAGCATAGAGAACACTTCAGAAATGGTCTTTACCATCCCCTGCATGTTGTAGTTCATCACAAAGCTCTTGTAGCTTGGTGGGAGCGATCGGAGGATTCTGTCAATGACCGCCTCATCGTGGAGGTTAATGTTCACTGGGTCATACGGTTGTGCAACCTGCATATCTTCGATATGTGCTCACCGATGTAACTGTTTTCCTCCATCTTACAACTATAGAACTTGTCGGAGATGTCATATCTCTCGACCGGGCGTGAGCTTGGAAAACAAGTTTCAGCTCCTCGAACATCTCATATGCTCCGTGATGCTCAAAACGCTTTTGGAGCCCCGGTTCTAAGCTGTAAAGCATGCCGCATTGAACGAGGGAGTAATCATCAGCGCGAGTTTGCCAAGCATTCATAATGTCTTGGTTCTCTGGGACGGGAGCGTCACCTAGCGGTCCTTCTAGGACATATTGTTTCCTGGCAGCTATGAGGATGATCCTCAGGTTCCGGACCCAGGCCGTATAGTTGCTGCCGTCATCTTTCAGCTTGGTTTCTCTAGGAACGTTGAAGTTCAAGTTGACATGAGCGTTGGCCATTTGATCTACAAGACATATTATGCAAAAGTTTTAGACTAAGTTCATGATAATTAAGTTCATCTAATCAAATTATTTCAATGAACTCCCACTCAGATTAGACATCCCTCTAGTCATCTAAGTGTTACACGATCCGAGTCGACTAGGCCTTGTCCGATCATCACGTGAGACGGACCAGTCTCGTCGGTGAACATTCTCATGTTGATCGTATCTTCCATACGACTCGTGTTCGACCTTTCGGTCTCTGTGTTCCGAGGCCATGTCTGTACATGCTAGGCTCGTCAAGTAAACCCTAAGTGTTTTCGCGTGTGTAAATCTGTCTTACACCCGTTGTATGTGAACGTAAGAATCCATCACACCCGATCATCACGTGGTGCTTAGAAACGACGAACTTTGGCAACGGTGCACAGTTAGGGGAAACACTTCTTGAAATTGTTGTAAGGGATCATCTTATTTACTACCGTCGTTCTAAGTAAACAAGATGTATAAACATAATAAACATCACATGCAATTATATAGTAGTGACATGATATGGCCAATATCATAAAGCTCCATTGATCTCCATCTTCGGGCTCCATGATCATCTTGTCACCGGCATGACACCATGATCTCCATCATCATGATCTCCATCATTGTGCCTCCATGAAGTTGTCACGCCAACGACTACTTCTACTTCTATGGCTAACGCGTTTAGCAATGAAGTAAAGTAAGTTACATGGCGTTCTTCAATGACACGCAGGTCATACAAAAATAAAGACAACTCCTATGGCTCCAGCCGGTTGTCATACTCATCGACATGCAAGTCGTGATTCCTATTACAAGAACATGATCTCATACATCACAATATGTCATTCATCATTCATCACAACTTGGCCATATCACATCACATGTCAATTGCTGCAAAAACAAGTTAGGCGTCCTCTAATTGTTGTTGCATCTTTTACGTGGCTGCAATTGGGTTCTAGCAAGAACGTTTTCTTACCTACGAATAACCACAACGTGATCTTGTCAACTTCTATTTACCCTTCATAAGGACCCTTTTCATCGAATCCGCTCCAACTAAAGTAGGAGAGATGACACCCGCCAGCCACCTTATGCATCTAGTGCATGTTAGTCGGTGGAACCGGTCTCACGTAAGCGTACGTGTAAGGTTGGTCCGGGCCGCCTCATCCCACAATACCGCGGAAGCAAGATAAGACTAGTAGCGGCAAGTAAATTGATAAGATCCACGCCCACAACTAAATTGTGTTCTACTCGTGCAAAGAGAACTACGCATAAACCTAGCTCATGATGCCACTGTTGGGGAACGTTGCAGAAAATTAAAATTTTCCTACGGTTTTCACCAAGATCTATCTATGAGTTCATCTAAGCAACGAGTCAAGAGAGAGAGTTTGCATCTACATACCACTTGTAGATCGAGTACGGAAGCGTTCGAGGGAGTGGTGATGATGAAGACGTTCCCAACGTGATTCCGATCACCGATGACCAAGTGCTGAATGGACAGCACCTCCGCGTTGAACACACGTACGGGACGATGGCGTCTCCTCCGTCTTGATCCAGCAAGGATGAAGGAGAGGTTGGGGAAGACAACTCCAATGGCAGCACGACGGCGTGGTGCAGTTGGTACGGCAGTTCTCCGGCAGGGCTTCGCCAAGCTCGCGTGGAGAAAGAGAGGTGTTGGGGAGGGGAGGGGCTGCGCCTTCAATGGTGTGTGCAGCCCTCCCCCCCCCACCCCTCTATTTATAGGAGGAAGGGAGAGGGGGCCGGCCCCCTCTAGATGGCATCTTGGGGGGGGGGGGCGGCGGCCAACGGGGGGAGGAAAGGGTGGCTTGCCCCCAAGCCAAGGGGCGCCCCTTTGCCCCTTTAGGGTTTCCCTCCCAAGCCCTAGCCGCATGGGCCTAGGTGGGAGGCGCCCAGCCCACCAGGCTGGCTCCTCTCCCACTTAGCCCATGTGGCCCCCCGGGAGGTGGCCTCTCCAGTGGACCTCCGGAACTCTCCCAGTAGCCCCGGTACATTACCGGTATGCCCCCGAAACTTTCCGGAGTCCGTTTAACCACTATCCATATATAAATCTTTACCTCCGGACCATTCCGGAACTCCTCGTGACGTCCGGGATCACATCCGGGACTCCGAATGCTTTTTATTATTGCCTCTAGGGCATATTTCCAACAATCAACGCCAATGATATACACCTTATGCTATGGTCAAAGCAAGTCTTGACAATTTCAGTAAATTCAAGAACCCCAGGACATTGGAGGAAAAAATAACTACTATATTGGTGAAAATTTAAAAGGGCGTCAGAAACATTTCGGTTTACAATCCGGTTCAAGGGAAATCCCGTCTCCCACACAGCGCCGAAACTCTCAATATCCGGTTCAAAATCTGGTTTAAGAGGAAACTGTCTCCCACACAGCACTGAAGCTCTCAATATCCGGTTCAAAATCCGGTTTAAGAGGAAACTGTCCCCACAAAGCTCTAAAGCTTTCAATATCAGGTTTAAAATTCCGACTCAAGAAGAATATCCATCTCTTGCAAAGTTGAGTTCTCAGGAAAAATTAAACGTTGGCAAAGAGAGCTTGCTGCCATGATGCGCGGTTCAAACATGGGTAATCTGCATTATGGGTTATCACAATTATGGTCACTTGGGGCTTCTCGATCGTATTCGAATTATAGCTTAACCCCTTTTGGTCTGACTTTGATCGTATTCGACTCAGAGTCGTTAAAACAGTCTCAAGGTCATTTGGGGGCTTCCTGTTCAAACATAGGTCGTATTCGAACCAAAGAGAACATAGCTGTCGGTACCCTCTTGATCGGCACACTGCCAAACTCACTAGGGGGCTTCTTGATCGTATTCGAATCATAGTTTAACCCCTTTTCGGCCTGACTTTGATCGTATTCGAATCAGAGTCGTTAAAAAAAATTCTCAAGGTCATTTGGGGGCTTCCTGTTCAAATATAGGTCGTATTCGAACCAAAGAGAATATAGCTGTCGGTACCCTCTTGGTCGGCGCAACGCCAAAGCCACTGGGGGCTACATGATCGTATTCGAATCCTAGCTTAACCCTTTTGGTCCGATTTACTGATCGTATTTGAATCATAAGCGTCAAATTTTTCTTACTATTTTGTTTAAGATTTTTGAAAACAATATTTTGGGTTTGTCTTGAGACTTTTTTTGATCATATCTGAAGCATATATGAGTGGTTTCTATTTAACCCGGCTTGACTCTGGACGATAAGTCGCCAGTATATGACAATCATAAACATTTGGAAGTTTTGGCTTATAATGATTTGGTTATCACCCTTACTGCACAGGTATCATAAGCCGGCAGTACGATTCAATATCACATGTATGATATTGTTTATACATGATTATGTTTCAGCCGGCCCTGACTTTTGACGTTAAGTCGCCTGGGCATATGTTGTTTAAATTCTGTGCAGGATTTGCAGAACTATGACTTACATAGATGCTTATGTCCAAGCTCATCATTAAAATTGATGCTTAAATGATTATCCGTCCTAGATTTTCTCAAAGGCTATAAGCCGCCGGGTTATAAAAATTCTGGCTTACAATGGAGGCATATTAAATCGCCATCGGTCAAGAGCCGCCGGGTATTTAAACTCTGGATTTACTTGTCAACCGATAAGGTATTCAAAGTCACTTTAGCGCAATGGCTATTATTTAATCAATGGATATGGTTTATTCTATAATGGAATGAGTAGTTCCGAGTCACTGCAGGCTTACGACCCGACACTTGGGGGCTACATTATTCAAATTGAGATTACATCGAATATGCAAGTCCCATGTCACTGCCAGCATGCACCATGGCACTTGGGGGCTAATGCAAAGTCATTTTTTGATCAACTTATTGAAGACCCGACTCATCACATTCTAAATGAGCCGGCACTTGGGGGCTACCAATTGCTCCTGTCGAAAATTCAAGGTACACAAGCCTTAATCCATTATATTGAAAGATCCACTACTCAGTTGGTAGAGTACAAAGCTCTTAACCTTGTGGACGTGGGTTCAAGCCCCATGGTGGAGATTACATCATATGATGTTATTATCAATGAATCATATACAAAGTCCCAGCTCAGTAATATCCTACTGAGTCGGCCCTTGGAGGCTACACATTGCTGCTCAAGTCTACATGATCACATTTACAAAGTCCCTGCTCATTATTTCATAATGATCCGGCCCTTGGGGGCTACACTGGTTGAAGTTTTTCATGAGCATAAGGCAATTACAAGTCCCAGGTTGCTGCAAGCATGACAACCCGACACTTGGGGCTACAGGTGATATGCATACAAGGGAGAAAAATCTTAAAATTCTCAGTTTTGAGCAGATCAGATTGACCCGGTGTCTGCAACAATCATGACCCGGTGCCGGCACCAATTATGACTCGGCATCATCTATTTATAACCCGGCAGTTTTGGTAATCATATATTGGCAAGTTTCTACATCTTCAAACCGGCTGAATATCAGATGAGTATTTCAAGACCAATATTTCTTAAGCCGGCGCTTCGGAAGCCGACTCAAGTGGATTATTCTTCATAATATTTCTCTGTGAGAAACCAACGTCAGCAATTTGAGTATGAAGCTGGCTTATTAACCCGGATTTTTTAGAAGAAGGAAATGGCAATTGGACTTAAGGTGATCAGGTCTCGACTCAGGACCCGGAGCACAACCTGTCAAATTTATTCTTGAGTTATTTTGCAGGATCAGTTTAACATGAATAAATCCAAATTAAACTGGGGGCTAATGTCGGGGATATACCCCGCGGCGTAACCCGGCCGGACTTGGCGACTCACCAGAGACCCGGCTGATACTTGGCGTTTCATTTATAAGCCGCCGGGAGATTGGCCGCTCACTGGTAACCCGGTGGGTGGGTCAGACAGACAACAAAGCCCAAGGACCAGATGGTTGGTTCATGATATGGTGGGCCGGTTTAAGAGGAAAGCATAAAGAATATTCCCTTACAAAGGAAGCAAGACTAGAGTAATCCTAATCCTACTAGGACTAGTCATGTAACCCGCCCCTTCAACTTATATAAGAGGGGTAGGGCTCCCTAAAGAGGGACAGGCAAGAAGAAACAATCTTTAGGGCTAGACACAAAGTGGGAGCCGGCTTATGCGGCGATTCTCTCATGAGCATAATGAGATCTAGCCACAAACAACATGTAGAGATATTACCGGATGATGTTTCCCGGGGCCCGAAGCTATCTAAATCCTTGTATTGTGTTGCGTCTCTCGATTCCGCTCAACCCTCTCAAGCTACTACAAAGATGCGCTGGCCTCACCACTAAGTCCTCACACTAGGACATTTGTCGTGATAATTCCACGACATCTGCCATGCGACAGCTGACCCCAAGTGGCGTACTTTAGGCCAACTCCAACATGCGACCCCAAACGGACGTCTGTTTTGTCCGGATTTCGTCCTTTTGGGTGGGAATGGGGCCATGTCCGCCCGGATTTGGGTTTGCGTCGGCCGGTCGCCCAACGCACGACCACATCTTCGGCCGCCTCATGTCCCAGTGCATGCAAAACTGAGAAACCAAGGATTTAAGCCACAACCACGGTTCGCAGTAGTTCACGCCGGCCGGCAACATAGTCAGCGGCCTACAGTCTGATGCCGGCAAGAAAGCCAGCGGCCGACACAGGAGTCAGCCTTCAAAAAGGGCATGTTTCACACCGGCTACAAAGCCAGCGGCCAGCACACGAGCCAACCTTCAAAAGGGACAAGTTTTGTCGCTGGCAATAAAGCCAGCGGCCGTCATAGGAGCCGGACTTCAAAAAGGACCGCCATCGCGGCCGAGGTATCACCTAGATCAGGCTGTCGCGGGCGAACATCTCCTTCTGCCGCTTCATGGACCAAGCCTTCCTCTTCGGTGACATGTTGTTCTTGTCGACGATCATCAATGCTAGTGGCACCTCCTTGGATTTTGTGTTGACATTGGTGGCCTCGATCTCTAGGTTCTTGATTTGAGCGGCCTCCTCGATGTCAAGCTTCTTCTTCTTCACGGCCCCCTCCATGTCAAGCTTCTCCGTTTGAAGATCTAGGTATATCTTCATTTGCTCCTCCTTTACTTTGCTCTTCCTCTCCTCCCGTATTTCCTTTTGGCTCATCATATCCTCCAAAGTTCCTTGCAAGGCTATAGAAGATGCATCATGCTTCTCGTCAGACTTCGAGCTTGTCTTGCCCCTCGGCCTCTTGAGCACGTGTTCCATGTCAGCCACGGCCGCCGCCTTCTCTCCTCTCTTCTTCCTACGAGCATTGTATTGGTCCTTGAACCTGGGGCAATATTTGATTAGCACCCAACAATGCGTGAGAGTAAATGGCTTGTCTTTGTGTCGGGCCTTGAAGGCTTCCAAAGACTGGAATGCCTACACAATCAAACATGCGGCCAACATGAAAGGACATAGAATGCATGAAACTTAAATGGCATGCCAACATGAATGGACACATGATGGAAAATAGAGAGTTTCATACCAAGTCACCAAGGCCTAGGCCGCTCACGGGACGGGCTTTGATGCTCTCAAGCGCGACACAATATTCGTTGCATTCTTGTTGGATGAATCCCCACCTCTTTTGGATTGAATTGATATCGCTGGTGCTTGTGAATTGGCAGGGGGCAAACTTTCTTCGCTCATGAAAGTTCTTGTGAACTCTTGTCCAAAAGATATGGCTCCTTTTTGCTCGGCAGCTTTGATTGGATCTTGGCCAATTTCCTTCCAACTCTCGCAAATCATAGTGTCCTCAGCTTGGCTATATGATCCTGTGTGAATGCTCTTCCTCCTCTTTTGAGCATTGGCCTTTTGGGTGAGCTCGTCGATGAAACACAATGGCTCCGTGGAAATGTCGACCTCTTCTTCTTCATCTTCACAATACAAGTCATCATCTTCATGCCACGAGTTGCCATGGTCGTCCGCATCATCATCATCATGGTCGAAGAAGTGAGAGTCATCATAGGTACCATGATCGTCCTTGCTTTGGGCCGCGTCGGCATCAAAAGGTTGCTCTTGGCCATCGACGTGGAACGCCTCACCACGGCCCTCGAAGATGACGTTCTGCATGAACGAGGCGTAGTAAGGGTCGTCGACTGTCGACGTCTGCGTCGGCGGTGGCATTTCGTCGAATAGCTTGCGGGCGCCGGCCACGTGAGCTGATGCGAACGACTGGGCCTGCTTTCTTTGCACGTCATCTTCACAATGGCGAGCACCATTGTACCCCGGCATGATGTTGAGGTCGATGACGCCCGCGGGCATAGAGAATCGAGTCTGCCCATGGCCGTGCGGCGGCGGAGCATGAAAATCCGGCGTGTCATGTGAGACGGACGAGCTCGAGGAACGCTGCTGCGGCGGTTGATGGGCCAGGGAGCCTGTGCTTGCCACGGCCATGGCAGTGGCCGGGAGATTGGCCGGCGTGGGGCGGGCCATACACATCATGAGGAGGGCGTGCGCCTTGGAGACGATGGACTCCTTGTTGTCGAGGTCGTCTTGGTGTTGCATCGCACGACGCAAGGCACACTCGGAAGCGTACTGCGCGGCGGCCTTCTTCTCCTTTTTGACAGTTCGTCAGTCCCTCCTCTTGGCCTATTCTCTGTCGAGATTGGCGGCCTCTGCCGGCGTGAGCTCTGACCAAGACTTCTTCATAGGCTTCTTTTTCTTCTCCACGGGCCGGGCGGCAGGTGGTGGGTCGCCGGGATTCGCCTCGTCGGCCGTGGTGGATGGAGAGAGGGGGAAGGCCGGGGCACCGGACAGTGGAAGGCGGGGCGCGGGAGCGTTTTGGAGGAAAGGGAGGGAAAGTAGCCACCTGTGCCACCGACGGACGGGCCATGGGAGGACAAGGGCGCGCGTCCCACCCGTCCGCGCGCTGTCCGTTCGGCCGCAAACTCGGCTCAAACTTGGGCCGGGAATGGGTCGAAAGCGGACAGAAAACGGACAATGGTACATTTGCGTCCGCGCGTTGGAAGGCATGTTTTGTCCGTTTACCTTCAAATGGACGTGGGCGGACAGGATGAGGTCGCGCGTTGGAGTTGGCCTTATCATGTGGTTTTCTTGTGTCGTGTCCTTCGCTTGGCTTCATCTCCTCCCTGTCTCCTTTTGTTCTTGACGTGGTGCTTTCCTTCACGGTTGTCGCTTCGGACATCACAATGTGCTTGCTTTTCTTGACCGCAAGGTTTCTTCGAGCTTCGCTCCTTCTGCCACTGGACTGCACATCAATTTCTTCGATAAGCAGTGCTAAAGGTGGTGCTAACTGTTTGTTGATATGGAAGAGGACAAGATAAGATCGTGCAAAGAGAAAGCCCATGCTCCAGAATCAAAACATGGCATACTATACTACCTCAATACGCAAAGACAGCAGGCGTATTGTTGACTT
This sequence comes from Aegilops bicornis, assembly GCA_021605145.1. Classification (NCBI taxonomy): domain Eukaryota; kingdom Viridiplantae; phylum Streptophyta; class Magnoliopsida; order Poales; family Poaceae; genus Aegilops; species Aegilops bicornis. The sequence goes on along the minus strand of CM038674.1, from coordinate 41,480,829 downwards.
TTTGTGGTGCCTCGTGATGACAATCATAGATGAGTACAGAAGATGGCAACATAGCTGTCTTTGAAAATGATCTTTAACTAACTCCCTTCACAATAATGCAATAGCTTAAGCATCTAAAAATAGTTTATAATCAATACCTTGCGATGACATAGATAAGTACAGGGATTAAGAAAGAAGAAATAGCTGGTTTCCTTCCATTTTCCTTGGGCCATCCCCGTTGCATAAACTACAACAACGACCCAATCGAAGGCCAATTGGCCAAGCAACTCAAGAGATGAGCGCAATGGGAGCCCTGTCGTGGGCGGCCGACGCGGTGGTGGTGATCTACTCTCTCACCGTGGCCATCACTGCACCGCTAGTTGTCGCACAGGGCATCCTCCCGCGCCACCTCTTCCCGGCGCCGCTCGTGGCGTTCAAGCTGTGGTACGCGGCCAAGTTCGACGACTACCTCACCGCCGAGCCGCCGGCTTTCTTCTGCGGGCTTAACTGGCTGGAGCTCGTCTTCCAATGGCCGCTCAACGTCGCCAACGTCTACGGCATCCTTGCCGGCCGCCCTTGGGCCGCCACCACCTCCCTGATGGCCGGCGTCTCCACCCTCACCTCCATGGTAACTCGTCTTCCTTCTCCCGGTCTCCTTGGCTTATCTTTTTGCGTTGCTTCTCCTGAAAACACTAGAACAATTAAATGCATTAGCGTTCTTCTAATTTCTACACTTTGCGGTCATTTCAGGCTGCGATACTTGGAGACATTCTGGGATTAGGGAGAGCAACCAGGAAATTGCTTTTGGTCTATGTCCCTTATGTTGCTTTCACCGTCGTCGCGATTCTTCGAGGGCTCACCTCAGGCTCAGGATCTCCAGCGGGTTCTCTTGCATCTTATGCTTGGAAGAAAATCATCTAGTACTTATTTCTTTTGTTATGTTGTACCCACGACCATATGTAACCAGGGATGAGTTCGTGATCATTGCAATCTTTCCTGTACAATGGATTAGAGCATTGTCATCCTACAAAATATCCGCTTGCAAAATTGTTTGGGGTGTGGCTGAAACCAGTTGGTGCCGTTTGTTGCTGCCAAGGGATTGACATTATGTGAAATCCTTGTCTCACACCGTTTATATCTCCACTTCGTTTTTCTTTTGCCTTAGTTCTTGTAAGAGTTTCGTCAATGAAGCTTGGGAGAATAAAAAAAAAGGAAGATAACGATAGCACCACATGGATAGACCCGTATTAGTCGCCACGTGAGCCACATGCACACATGTGGATGGCTTATAATTTTGCTTGGGTTAAGCGAGGGCAAATATTTAACCAATTAGACAGTGCTGACCTCTACTAATCCATCCCGCCATCTTCCACCGACATCAAGTAGAATTTATAAGACATGTAAGCTAGCAGCTGATCTAATGCTGGTTTGTTCGCAGTTATCAATTGTCTTGGTTAGAACTGACAAGAAAATAGGAAGACTTCACTTTTTTTTGAAAAAGGAGGATATGCCCTGGCCTCTGCATGAGAGTGATGCATGCAGCCAATCTATTAAAACAAAGTACGTAAACAAGGTCTTAGGTCTAGTACCGGCTCACAAAAATAGCCCAAAAATAACAAAGAGTAAAAAAAGATGCCACAGCCCGCGAAAAATATAGGCTACGATGACTAACCACCTAGCCTATTATATATTATTAGCTCGTCATCCTAATCGGCTGAAGATAACCGTGCTATCATCTCCCACCGGTTGCACTTAGTAACAAAAAGCTCCCCGGAGTCCACATAAGTGAGTAACGACAACATACAGATCCAAGCAGTGGTTCTGTAGATAACCTGCAAAAAGTTGTTTAAATAAAAAATTTCTCCTTAAAGATTATATCGTTCTGCAATTCCATATAGCCTAAAATAGTGCACATATCCCTATCCGTATATGTCCCACAATATTTAGATCCACTCCATGTAGCCATATCCCAAATAACGCGTTGATGCTAATAGGAGGGTTCACATTGAATGCTATATGAAGAGTACGCCAAAGATGTTTGGCTAACAGACAGTCTAGAAAGAGGTGTTGAAGCATTTCGTCATGGTCACAAAACAACATCAGGAACTACCGACCCATCTTTGCTTTACCATATAGGATACTAAGTACCGGGTAGTCTTGATAACTAGAACTCCTGCTTGCTAGCCTTCGTTTTGAATTTTCTTTTCTCATGCATGTATGCTGGCCTCCATTGCATATATTTGTAACTCAGTTCTTGTCTTAGCGTTTTCCACGTGCAAGCTGCATGGTGTTGAATGCCCGACTCGCGGCGGAAGGTGGCCACCGAAAGGTCTTCACAAGAATTCCTTCCTCTATATCCGGTGGTTGACTTCATGGTGAGATGCAAACTATGGATGACGACATGACGTAGAGTGGTGGTTGGGTAGCGGCGACAGGCATCGCACGTAGTTGTGGGGATCACTGAAAAATGATGGTGACAACACATGAGTTGGTTGTACCTAGCAATGATGATGTTTTTACGTTGTTACCTTGTTTAATTCATTGCTTAGATATGTTTGGACTGGTTCTTGAAGGCGAAAACCTAGATTCTAACCTTGGGTGGTTGGATCTGGTGATGGAGGCGCTTAAGCGCCGCTCCCTTCTTGAAGGCGTTGTTGCTGAAGAACCTCATCGTCCTTGTGGTGTCATGAGATGGTTAGTGCGGATATGATCATTGTTGCAGTTTGTCAGTCGCGGATCTCATCACTTTTGGTTTCTTTTTCTTTTTCTGTACGCATAGCTTTGGTCTTATGACTTTGGTATTTGCTGGTGTGTTTTTGTGTGCGTGTATGTAGATGTTGATGATGTGCATCTTGTCCATACAGAGGCCGGATGTCTGCTCATTATTATTTATCCGCTTAATGCTTCATTTTAAACCAATAAAATTCACCCATTATTGAGAAGACAACTCGACCTCTCCAATGTACTCCACTCTCACGGACGGAACCACAAAAAATTTATGAGAGGGGCCTATTGCTACTATACTAATATTGGGGGAGGACCAGAACCATTGGAATATAATTTCCCCCCAAAAAGCATCGTATTAGTAACTCTAATTGAAGTTGTTAAATCAATGTTGGCCCGGGCCCGGTCCCCAGCTAGCCCCCATCGCCCTCGTCATTGTCCACGTCTTATAGAGAAGGCAATAAAACTTATTGTATCCGATCCATAATAAGTGTTGTGGTTTTAGTTTGAATCGAAGAGAGTATTGCAATGAATTTTTGCTTTGTGTTATCTCTAGCATTTAATATTATGAGATTCTAAAGTTATGTAGCGACTAAAGTTGAGACAAGAAAAATATGTGAATTAGAGAAGACATCTTGTATAATGGAGATAAATGTCTTACGTTTTGCTCTTCTCCCTCGCTAATTATCTTGCATGGCATTACTAGGATTACCATATACATGCCCTTAGGTTTAGATCCTAGTCCTTTTCGGATGATTTCTTGTCCCAGCCTCTTAGGGCATCTCCAACGCTAACTCCTAAACGTACATCATAAATGTTCATCCTTATGTCCGGACGTGGTTCGCAAACATAATGCAGGAGGAGTCATCTAATGCTATTCAAAAATTAATCGAGTTGGGAGGAGAGAGAGTAGAGGGGAACCATGCATGTGGTGGGATATTGTGGTGTGGTGTCCGCTTGAGATGAGAGAGAGGAGAGGGGAACCATGCATGTGAAGGAAGATCAAAGAGAGTAGGGCCACGTGGGAGCTTTTGTTTGGTCAATTGCATGTTCAGACTCCCGCATATATAGCTACCTTAGCTTAGTTACAATTGCAGGAAAACGGACGTCCAAACCATTTCATAGATCGATAAGGTTCCCATTATATGACAAAAGTTGAAACAAGTGATTCGGACATCACAATCTGAACATATACCGAAGCTTTGAGGGTCTTCTTTGGAGATGCTCATATGTTCAATCCCTGCTGGTCTGTTCAGTGCTAGCTTGGCCCAGATGGAACCAGCCCAGTTCATCCACTTGTCTTGAGACGAGGAGAACATGTGTGAATGGCCTGGGCGAGGTGTCTTGGGCATCAATGGCGATGGTGTCACTGCTCCTGGCTGGTGGCGGGGTCTCTCTGGTGTGAGCAGGATGTGGTCTAGCGGGAAGAGGTTTGGTTGGCGGATCTGCTGGTGGAGGATTGGATCCGGCCGGCAACGGGAAGAGCCAGGTGTTGCGGTGTTTTTTAAACTTGTGGCACACTTTATTCAACTCAAATAAGGGATACATCAGAAACAATTCAACTAGAATAAACTGTGGAGGAACATTATCCCACGAGATTACAGAATTAGAATCGTAACATCTAGCTAACTTGTGTGCCACTTGGTTTGCCCCTCTTGGACAATGAGCATAACATACTGACCCAATACTTTGAGCGATATAAAGTAGTCACTCAAAATCGCTGAATAAGGACTCAGAATGTCCACTTCCCCCTTGCATGCTAAGATAATTTCGAGACAGTCCGATTCAAAAGTGATATTGGAACATCCAAGTTGAGCTGCAAGCATCATACCATTTTTCAATGCCATCGCCTCTGCGGAAGGGGCATCGAGAATGAGTCTAACCTGGGACGATGAACCAGCCAAAGCTTGTCCATGGTGATTTCAAAGAACAGCCGCAGTAGCCCCGCATCCATCCTTCATATAGCATGCGTCCACGTTCATATACCAGGTTTAGACCACTTCCCTTCAATAATTTGGCCGGGACTCGAAGCCCCCGCATAGTTTGTTGTTATTGCATGCATAGCCAATGTCGATTTAGGAGGACTCGCCACCACTTCCCCCTTTATGGATTCCCTTCGTTTCCACCATAGGTAGCAGGCTCCAACCAATATGATTTCTTGGAAGCCAATATGTTCCAAAGTAGCAAACTTTCGCCTTTTATCTCCGAGTGAACTCTCAAGGATGACACATCCAGACCAATCTAATGCAACATCATGGGCAATCATTTCCTAAAGGCCGAAGGATAACCAAACTTCTTTTTCATGATCACAAGTAAACATGAGGTGCTTCAAGTCTTCTGCCCCCCTCTTACAGAACAGACAGGGCCCTGAAACTGGAATGTGCCGGTTTGCGAGAACTAACATACCCGGAATAATTCCATGCAACACCTTTCAGCCAATGATTTTAATTTTGCTTGGCACTTGTAGCTTCCAATACGCGCTCCAAATTGGTGTTCCCACTCTGTATGGTATGCAAACCGGACTGAAAATAAGAGCGACCGAGTCTTGTGCCAGGAAATAAAGTCCTCAGTTAAATGTGTGCTCAATGGGATATTCAAGATTCCTTCAGCATCCACTGAGATAAAATTGTCTCGAATCGACACTCGTCCCAACTTCCTATCCATGGATTAATTAATTCATTAACCATTTGCAGGAGACACAGGCCCCTCGTTGAAATTACCTTCCTAGATGGGCTGTTAAGGATCCAGTGATCTTCCCATATATTGATTAGACTTCCTGAGCCTACTCTCCAAATATGCCCTCTCTTGAAAGTATGTAAACCTGCTACAATGCTTTTTCATGTAAACGAACATCCCTTCTTAGGACCAGGCATGCGATGCTATTTCAGGCATCAAGATCGAGGCGTTCTGTTTCAGGCATATATAAATGATTCGGAGAGACGTTGCCACGTGGGTACTAATTGGGCTCGTGCTTTTTTTTTGCGCAAAAGGAGGTCCGGATTCAAGCTGTGGTCGAATCCTTTTCTTTGGCGGTGGCAACACCGCTGTAAATACGATGAACTCCTGCCTTTTGCTTTCGTGGAGCTGGGTTCCCCTTGCTTCTCTATTTTATACTACACCCAACTCAGCTTCTTGAATTTAGCTTCTTGGAGCTAATCCGTTTGGGCTGATTTTAGGCGTGGAGTTGAGAGTTGGTGAGGTTCTGAACAGCCCTTAATTTGGTGCTCCACTGCGTCTGTATGATCAACTTCATCACTTTGATCGTGGAATGCTAGAGGTTTGGGTGATGGCCCAAAATGTGACAATGTCCAATCCATACTTATCTTGCTTAACCAACCAACACCTTGTGCGTCCAGAAAAAACAAAACATGACTCCATCCCCACCTCTATACTTTGTCCTCCATCCCTCATTGCCATGATCACTAGGAAATTTGACCCTTGAAGTAGTAGGTCATGCAGTCCCCTCCAAATCGTGTACAGTCACACAGTAAAAAAATATGTCCATGTAAGTACATGCGTGCATATTGTAGGAATATAGGCATTGTATCACATGCGATCACATAGGATGTTTACTTCCATACTTGCCTCCTCTTGATATCTTTCCTTGTACATAGAGATAGAGTCTTGGAGGTCAAGTATTCTTGTGTATATATATAATTGCCCTATGGATCAATACAATGCGCTGCATATTCCCAATTATTCAATCCTACATGGTATCAGAGCGGGGCCACCTGCCCTAGCTGGGCCGCATACGCATGCGGCGAAGAAGCGCCGGGTCGAGGCCCGAGCAGGCCGGCACCGGGCGCACGCCAGTTCGGGGGGCCAGGCTGCGAACATCCCCGACAGGGGGTAGCCACCGAGGACTCCTCCGGCGCCCTCTACTTCACCTCCTCGGGCGTCGTCTTCATCGACTCCTCGGGCGCCCTCTACTTCACCTCCTCGGGCGCCCCCAACGTCGTCACCGTCCGCTGCCATGCCCGTGGCTCCCTCGCCAGCATCGCCACGTTTGGCTGCCACGGCCGCTGGTTCGGTAGCCCCTGCAGCCAATTCGGCTGCCACGGCAGCTATTTCGCCTGGTGTTTCGGCTGCCACGACCGGCGTTTCTTCGCCTACTTCAGCTGCCACGGCAGCGCCGGTTGTTGATGAGACCGCCTCGGCAGCGACCTCAGCGCCTCGACATACTCGCCGGCGCCCGCACCATGTGTTACTCATGGTGCTCCGTGGTTGCGACCCTCTGCCGTGTCTGTGCACACCATGGCCACTCGTGCTCGACAGGGCATCTTTCAGCCCTCGCGGCGCTATGGCGACTATGAGCAGGCCCATGTGGCCTCTGTTGCGTGTCACCGCTGCCTGTGTCGGCTCGCGCAGCTCTTCGAGATCCTTCATGGGGTGCCGCGATGAAGGAGGAATTCGATGCTCTACAGGCCAACCGCACTTGGACCCTTGTACCTCGCCCTCGTGGTACCAACATCGTCACCGACAAGTGGGTTCACTCAGCGCGCCGGTGGTTCTCAAACCCGATGGTTCTCTTGATCGATACAAGGCCCGTTGGGTTGTCCGTGGATTCACTCAGCGCGCCGGTGTTGACTTTGGAGAGACATTCAGCCCTGTGGTGAAGCCTGCTACCGTCCGCACTGTACTCCATCTTGCCGCCTCTCGTCATTGGCCAGTCCATCAGTTAGATGTCTCCAATGCTTTTCTTCATGGTGAGCTACAGGAACGAGTTTATTGTGCTCAGCCTACAGGTTTTGTCGACACAGATCACCCGGAGCATGTGTGCTTATTGTCTAAGTCTCTCTATGGACTTAAACAGGCTCCACGTGCCTGGTATACCCGCATTGGAGATTTTCTTCGCCGGCTTGGTTTCTCCGCGACACTCTCCGACACTTCCTTATTTGTCCTTCGTCGCAGTTCGGACATGGCTTACTTGCTCCTATATGTTGATGACATTGTGCTCACGGCTTCCTCACCGGTGTTTCTTCAGTCGATCATCACCGCTCTCAGTGCCGAGTTCAAGATGAAGGATCTTGGACCGCTCCATTTTTCTCGGTGTAGCCGTCAGCGCACAACCGGGTTTCTTTCTCTACGCAAGAGCGGTATGCCGAGGAGCTTCTTGATCGAGCTTCCATGTCTAATTGCAAGCCTTCTTGACGCCTGTTGACACGAAATCCAAGATCTCAGCCACCTCCGGTGCTCCCGTGTCTGATGCCACCTTCTACCGCAGCATTGCTGGTGCCCTTCAGTATCTTACATTGACTCGCCCGGACATTGCCTATGCGGTTCAGCAGGTTTGCTTACACATGCATGCTCCACGAGATACTCATTGGGGGATGGTTAAGCGACTACTTCGCTACATCCGTTGCACCACTTCTCACGGGCTTCAGCTTACTAGCAGTTCCACCATCGACATTGCTGCTTACTCTGACGCTGAGTGGGTTGGTTGTCCTGATACACGCCGCTCCACCTCCGGGATTTGCGTCTACCTTGGTGATTCTCTTGTGTCATGGTCGTCCAAGCGACAACCCACTGTTTCTCGTTCCAGTGCCGAGGCCGAATATCGAGCTGTCGCCAATGTTGTTGCGGAATGTTGTTGGCTACGTCTACTCCTTGGAGAACTCCATTGCGTCATTGAGAAGGCCACGGTGGTATTTTGTGATAACATCTCTGTTGTTTATCTCTCAGCTAACCCTGTTCATCAACGCCGCACCAAGCACATCGAGTTGGATATTCATTTTGTCCGTGAGAAGGTGGCCTTGGGACAGTTTCGTGTTGTTCATGTCCCGACTGATCATCAACTGGCCGACATCATGACCAAGGGTCTTCCGACTACTTCATTCGAAGCCTTTCGCAAGAGTCTTGGAATTCACTCTGACGACGCTTCGACTGCTTGAGGGTGTAGGAATATAGGCATTGTATCACATGCGATCACATAGGATGTTTACTTCCATACTTGCCTCCTCTTGATATCTTTCCTTGTACATAGAGATAGAGTCTTGGAAGTCAAGTATTCTTGTGTATATATGTAATTGCCCTATGGATCAATACAATGCGCTGCATATTCCCAATTATTCAATCCTACACATATGACTGGGGTCTCAAATACGTACTCGCGCATAAGACCAGGGCTCGTGTACATTGAGTGGCAACATACGCAATAATGGGGCAGAGGCAACGTACGGCTGCACTGGACTGTGTGGGCACGCAGCATCGGTGTCCTGTTCAACGAGCGCCAACAAGCTGGGGTGGGGCGATCGAAACGGTAAGAGCAAACGGTGTACGATCGAAATGGGTACTATTCATCAGGAGCCAACAGGCTAGGGCAAAATGGCCAAAGCAGGGTCATGTTGATCAGGATCAAACCGGCTGGGGCGGACTGGCCGAAACGGGTTCTTGTTCATCGACCCCATGCTACATCTTGAGCTTGCGTTGGTTTCCTTGAAGAGGAAAGGATGATGCAGCAATAGTAGCGTAAGTATTTTACTCAGTTTTTGAGAACCAAGGTATCAATCTAGTAGGAGGCTCCTCAAAAGTCCCACGCACCTACACAAACAAACAAAGAACTCGCAACGAACGCAATAAAGGGGTTATCAATTCCTTCACGGCCACTTGCGAAAGTGAGATCTGATAAAGATAGTATGATAAGATAAATATGTTTTTGTTATTTTATAATATAGATGCAAAAAGTAAAGATGCAAATAAACGTTGATTGAAAGTTTATATGATAAAAGATAGACCCAGGGGCCATAGGTTTCACTAGTGGCTTCTCTCAAGATAGCATAAGTCTTACGGTGGGTGAACAAATTACTGTCGAGCAATTGATAGAAAAGCGAATAATTATGAGATTATCTAGGCATGATCATGTATATAGGCATCACGTCCGTGACAAGTAGACCGACTCCTTCCTGCATCTACTACTATTACTCCACACATCGACCGCTATCCAGCATGCATCTAGAGTATTAAGTTCATAAGAACAGAGTAACACATTAAGAAAGATGACATGATGTAGAGGGATAAACTCAAGCAATATGATATAAACCCCCTCTTTTTATCCTCGATGGCAACAATACAATACGTGACTCGCAACCCTTTACATCCTTTGGTAAGGACACATGAGATCGAACCCAAAGCTAAGCACTTCTCCCATGGCAAGAAAGATCAATCTAGTAGGCCAAACCAAACTGATAATTCGAAGAGACTTGCAAAGATAACTGAATCATACATAAAAGAATTCAGAGAAGATTCAAATATTATTTATATATAAACTTGATCATCAACCCACAATTCATCGGATCTCGACAAACACACCATGAGAAGAGTTACATCAAATAGATCTCCACAAGTAAGGGGGAGAACATTGCATTGAGATCCAAAAAGAGAGAAGCCATCTAGCTAATAACTATGGACCCGAAGGTCTGTGGTAAACTACTCACAACTCATCGGAGGGGCTATGGTGTTGATGTAGAAGCCCTCCGTGGTCGATTCCCCGGCGGAGCACCGACGAAGGCTCCAAGATGGGATCTCGCGGATACAGAAGGTTACAGCGGTGGAAATTGTGTTTCGTTGGCTCCTTGGATGTTTTCGGGGTACGTAGGTATATATAGGAGGAAGAAGTACGTCGGTGGCCGCCTATGGGGCCCAGGGGGTAGAAGCGCGCCCGGAGGGGTGGCGCGCCCTCCTGTCTCCTGGCCGCCTCGCAAGCTTCTTGACTTGCACTCCAAGTTCTCCGGATCACGTTCGTTCCACAAATCGCGCTCCCGAAGGTTTCATTCCATTTGGACTCCGTTTGATATTCCTTTTCTTTAAAATACTGAAATAGGCAAAAAAACAGCAATACGGACTGGGCCTCAGGTTAGTAGGTTAGTCCCAAAAATGATATAAATGTGTAAAATAAAGCCCATAAACATCCAAAAGGGGTAACATAATAGCATGGAACAATAAAAATATATAGATACGTTGGAGACGTATCACCCCACTGGCTGGGGTGTTGCATATAACAGAATGGCCAAAACGGGGTCCTATTATCAATCATTGACCCTCCTCCCTACCCACCCCACACCGGCTGTGGTGTGGCATACCACAGAATGGCCGAGTCGGGGTCTTGTTCATCCAGCGGCAATCTCTTACGGTCGAAAAAGGGTCCTGTTCATTGGGAGGGGTGTGGCGTACCACGTAACAGCCTCCACAGGCTACTATTTATTCAGAGTCAACTACCTACGGCCTACATGTAGTCCTGTGCATCTAACCCCAATCGGCTGGAGTGTGGCGTACTGCAGAACGACCCCTCGGGGTCTTATTCGTCCAACGACATTTGCCTACGTCCTGGCCTCCATGGGTTCCTGTTCATCCAGGGGACTACTCACGAGAGCCAACTGTTTAGGTCAACTCTATGTCTCACGCAAGCACAAGGAGGCTTGATTAGCCCACTAGTGTCGACTATATGTATCGTCCATGGGGGCTCGATAAAACAACCGGGTGGCTAAAGAAAGTTCATCCTTACAAAATCATATAGTTAGGCTATGCTTCGTTTTCGTCACACAAAGATGTTCCCAAATTCTACACCCCGATGACAAGCCAAGCAATTGTTTCGTACTTAAATAATCTCAAACTTTTTCAACCTTCACGCAATACATGGCGTGAGCCATGGATATAGCACTATGGGTGGAATAGAATATGATGATGGGGATTGTGTGGAGAAGACAAAAGGAGAAAGTCTCACATTGACGAGGATAATCAACGGGCTATGGAGATGCCCATCAATTGATGTCAACATGCGGAGTAGGGATTGCCATGCAACGGATGCACTAGGGCTATAAATGAATGCTCAACAAAAGAAAACTAGTGGGTGTGCATCCAACTTGCTTGCTCATTAAGACCTAGGGCATTTGAGGAAGCCCATCGTAGGAATATACAAGCCAAGTTCTATAATGAAAAATTCCCACTAGTATATGAAAGTGACAACTATGAGACTCACTATATGAAAAACATGGTGCTACTTTGAAGCACAAGATATGAGACTCACTACATGAAGAACAAGGTGCTACTTTGAAGCACAAGTGTGGAAAAAGAGATAGTAACATTGCCCCCTTTTTTTTCTTTCTTCTTTTTTCCCTTTTTTTGCCTTTGGCCTTTCTCTTTTTTTCTTTGGGCCTTTCTTTTTTTGGGCAATGCTCTAATAATGATGATCATCACACTTTTATTGATTACAACACAAGAATTACAACTCGAAACTAGAACAAGATATGACTCTATATGAGTGCCTCCGGCGGTGTACCGGGATGGTGCAATGAATCAAGAGTGACATGCATGAAAAATTATGCATGGTGGCTTTGCCACAAATACGATGTCAACTACATGATCATGCAATGGCAATATGACAAAAGTAACGTATGTCACGATGATGAACGGAACGGTGGAAAGTTGCATGGCAATATTTCTCGGAATGGCTATGGAAATGCCATAGTAGGTAGGTATGGTGGCTGTTTTGAGGAAGATATAAGGAGGTTTATGTGTGATAGAGCGTATCGTATCATGGGGTTTGGATGCACCGGCGAAGTTTGCACCAACTCTCAAGGTGAGAAAGGGCAATGCAAGGTACCAAAGAGGCTAGCAATGGTGGAAAGGTAAAAGTGCGTATGATCCATGGACTCAATATTAGTCAAAAGAACTCATATACTTATTGCAAAAATGTAGAAGTCATCAAAAATCAAGCACTACGCACATGCTCCTAGAGGAATAGATTGGTAGGAAAAGACCATCGCTCATCCCCGACCGCCACTCATAAGGATGCACAAGTAGGTACACTTCATGTTTCAAATTTGTTACACAACTTTAACCATACGTGCATGCTACGGGACTTGCTAACTTCAACACAAGCATTCTTTAAATTCATAATCACCCAACTAGCATGACTTTAATATCACTACCTCCATATCTCAAAACAATTATCAAGTATCAAATTGATCATAGCATCCAATTCACTTCCTATGATAGTTTTTATTATACCCAACTTGGATGTCTACCATTCTAGGACCAATTTTATAACCATAGGAAATACCATGCTGTTCTAAAATACTCTCAAAATATTATAAGTAAAGCATGAGAGACTAGCAATTTCTACAAAATTAAGCCACTGCCGTGCTCTAAAAGATATGAGTGAAGCACTAGAGCAAAAACTATCAAGCTCAAAAGATATAAGTGAAGCACATAGAGTATTCTAGCAAATTCAATCAAGTAGGCTTATCTCAAAAAGTGTGTACAGCAAGGATGATTGTGGTAAACTAAAAAGCAAAGACTAATATAATACACAACACTCCAAGCAAAACACATATCATGTGGCAAATAAAAATATAGCTCCAAGTAAAGTTACCAATGAACGAAGACGAAAGAGGGGATGCCTTCCCGGGGCATCCCCAAGCTTAGACTTTTGGCTATTCTTGAATATCTTCGGGTTCCATGGGCATCCCCAAGCTTAGGCTCTTGCACTCCTTATTCCATAGTCCATCAAAGCTTTATCCAAAACTTGAAAACTTCACAACACAAAACTCAACAGGAAATCTTATAAGCTCTTTTAGTGAAAGAAAACAAAACCACCACATAAGTTACTGTAATGAACTCATTCTTTATTTATTTTGGTGTTAAACCTACTGTATTCCAACTTCTCTATGGTTTATAAACTATTTTACTAGCCATAGATGCATCGAAATAAGCAAACAACACACGAAAAACAGAATCTGTCAAAAACAGAACAATGTGTAGCAATCTATAACTAGCGCAAACTTCTGGAACTTTAAAAATACTACCAAAATAGGAAGTCCTGGAAAATTTTTCTATTGATCAGCAGCAAAAAGAATCAACGCAAAATCACGTTTCTGTGATTTAACAAAACTAATTTCGTGCGCGCAAAATTTTTGTCTGCAGAATCAAATTAACTATCATCATAAGTTATCCTATAGGTTCCACTTGGCACAAACACTAATTAAAACATAAGAGCATCTCCAGCCGTTGTGCCCCCCAGGAGGCGTTTTTTCGGCCTCCTGGGAGGCCCCGGTGCTAACTTTGTGTCTGGGTGCAAAAAATTTCCAGCCGCTGTGCCCCCAGGTTATTTTTTTTTCGCTTTGTCATTACAACAAACATGTTGTGGGCACTGTCGGGCCACGCGAGCTCGAGCTCGTCGGAGACCACCCCAGCCGACCGGGCGACTCCCTCGGCCGCGTCTTCGTCTTCCGGCGCCGGCGATGCGCTGCTCGAGCTCGGCGCGCCCCACGGTGTCGCCGCCGACATCCTCCACGCCGCACAGGCTGCATCGTAGCGCACACACGACAACGGCTGGCTGCCGCGGCCTCCTCCCGGCTCCTCGTCGCGGCCTCGGCAGCGCCCCGTGCTCCACCTCGGCGCACCATGCCCGCCACGCATGGCGCGTCCGCCTCGCCCTCGTCGTCACCGCTTTTCGGACGGCGTCGCCTGAAACAGCTCCACGAGGCGGCGGACCGCAGCATCGGCTGCGGCTGCAGACGCAGCTGGACCTCCCGGCGCGGCGAGGTGGAAGCAGGAACCGCGACCTCCTCCCAGCTCGCGCGACGGCCGCTCCACACTGAAGGCTGGGCGCGCGCCCCCAAAGCAGCAAGAATAGGAAGCATGCATCCGCCTCTTTGCATGGAGAAGCAGCAAGAATAGGAAGCATGCATCCGGGTAGCTGACAAAGCGGAGCACGACATCGCCGTAGAGCTCGACCTTCGCGAAGACGAAGCCGCGGCCGAGGTCCATGGGGCTGAAGGCCGGGCGCGCGCCCCCGTCCGCTCGCCACCCCGTCCCGTCCTCCTCCGCCTGGCCACACGCGCTCCTCCTCCGCCCCGGCCACGCGCGCTCCAGCCACGCCCCCGCCTCGCCAGCCACTGGCCTCACCGCCCGGCCTCGCCAGATCCGGCCAGCGCCACCGCTCCTCGAGCCCGGGCGGTCGCGTGGCAAGCAGGCGGCGGCAATGGCCAGCTGTGTGTAGGCGGCGCGGCGGAGCTGTGAGGGTGGCGCCGAGGCAGAGGCGGTCTTGTGGCGAGAGTCAGCCGCGCCCAGCACGGGGGGGGGGTATGGGGGGAATGATAAGCACGTGGGTGGGGACCGGGAGGAAAATTATGGAGAGACGAGTGAGAGGCTGACAGTGGGCCATTGACATGCAAAATCTTCTCTCTCCGCCCCCAACAGCCCCCCGATGCCCTGGGATCGCCCCGAGACCGCCAGCACTGTTTTTGACCAAATCCGGCGTTTTTTAAGATCGTGGGGGCGCGACTGGGTATTTTTTCGCCCGCCGGCGCTGAAAAAGTGCCTCTGGGGGGCTTCTTGGGGAGCCTAGAGGAGATGCTCTAAAAACACATCTAAGCATAAGGTAGATGCAAAATTTATTACTAAACAGTAACAAAAACAAAAAACACAAATAAAATTGGGTTGCCTCCCAACTAGCGCTATCGTTTAATGCCCCTAGCTAGGCATAAAAGTGAAGATAGATCTAAGTAGTGTCATCTTTGGCACTAAATTCATAAGTAGCTCGCATGATAGATTCATAAGGTAATTTGACTTTATTTCTTGGAAAGTGCTCCATGCCTTTTAATGAAAATTGGAATCTAATATTCCCTTCCTTCATATCAATAATCGCACCAATCGTTCTAAGGAAAGGTCTACCAAGAATAATAGGGCAAGAAAGATTGCAATCAATACCAAGAACGATAAAATCTCTGGGCACCAAATTTCTATTTGCAACAATGAGAACATCATTGATCCTTCCCATTGGCTTTTTAATGGTGGAATCCATGAGGTGCAAATTTAAAGAGCAATCATCAAGACCATGGAAACCTAGAATATCACATAAAGTTTTGAATCGTGGAAACACTAGCACCCAAATCACATAAAGCAAAACACTCATGATCTTTAATTCTAATCTTTATAGTAGGTTCCCACTCATATTAAGTTTTCTAGGTATAGAAACTTCCAAATTAAGTTTTTCATCATAAGATTGCATCAAGGCATCAACGATATGTTTGGTAAAGGCTTTATTTTGACTATAAGCATGAGGAGAATTAACAAAGAATTTCAACAAGGAAATACAACTTTCTAAAGAACAATTATCATAATAAAATTCCTTGAATTCCGAGATAGTGGGTTCAATGCTATTTAAAGTTATGACCTCTCCAATCCCACTTTTACCAAATTTAGCATCAAGATCTAAAACTCCGAATTCTTGGGACGCCTTCTAAATAAAGTTGACTCATCTCCAGTCCCATTATTACCAAGATTCATATTTCAAAATAAAGATCTAATAGGAGACACATCAATAACTTTAAGATCTTCATCATTATATTCATGGAAACTAGAAGAACACGCCTTTACAAAGCAATCTTGCTTAGCACGCAATCTAGCAGTTCTTTCCTTGCACTCATCAATGGAAATTTTCATGGCTTTGAGAGACTCATTGATATCATGCTTAGGAGGAGTAGATCTTAGTTTAAGAGAATCAACATCAAGCGAAAGTCTATCAATGTTCCTAGCCAAATCATCAACTTTGAGCAATTTTTCTTCAAGCAAAGCATTAAAATTCTTTTGAGAAATCATAAATTCTTTCACATTATTCTAAAAATCAGAGGGCATATTATTAAAATTACCATAATAATTATTGTAGGAATTTCCATAATTATTAGAGGAATTACTAGGGAACGGTCTAGAATTAAAGTTTCCTCTATAAGCATTGTTTCCAAAACTATTCCTACAAACAAAATTCACATCCATAGATTCATTATTGTTCTCAATCAAAGTAGAAAAACACATATCATTGGGATCAAGAGGAGTATTTTTAGTAGCAAACAACTTCATAAGTTCATCCATATTTTCACTCAAAACATTGATTTCTTCTATAGCATGCGCTTTTTACTAGAAGATCTTTCGGTGTGCCATTGAGAATAATTAGCCATAATATTATCAAGAAGTTTTGTAGCATCTCCTAACGTGATTCCCATAAACGTGCCTCCCGCGGCCGAATCTAAAAGATTTCTAGAAGCAAAGTTCAAACCGGCATAAAATTTTTGTATGATCATCCATAAATTCAAACCATGAATAGGGCAATTGCGAATCATCAATTTCATTATTTCCCAAGATTGGGCAACATGCTCATGATCAAGTTGTTTAAAATTCATAATATCGTTCCTCAGAGTGATGATCTTAGCGGGAGGAAAATATTTAGAGATAAAAGCATCTTTACACTTGTTCCAAGAATCAATACTATTTTTTGGCAAAGATGAAAACCAAACTTTAGCATGATCTCTAAGTGAAAACGGAAATAACTTCAATTTAACAATATTATTATTCGTATCTTTCTTCTTTTGCATATCACACAAATCAACAAAGTTGTTTAGATGAGTAGTGGCATCTTCACTAGGAAGGCCGGCAAATTGATCTTTCATAACAAGATTCAGCAAAGCAGTATTGATTTCACAAGACTCAACATCATTAAGAGGAGCAATCGGAGTACTAAGGAAATCATTATTATTGGTATTGGATAAATCACACAATGTATTATCTTGCACCATGGCAACAGGTAATCAAACACATAAGCAAACAGAAAAAGGCAAGTGAAAAGAGAGAGAGAAGATTGGGAAAGAGAGGGCAAATAAAGCGGCAAGGGTGAAGTGGGGAGAGGAAAAGCGAGAGGCAAATGGCAAATAATGTAAATCACGAGGAGATGAGTTTGTGATGGGTACTTAGTATGTCTTGACTTGAGCGAAGACCTCCCGGCGACGGCGCGAGAAGCGCTGTTGGCGGGAGGTCGAATCTTGACTTGACTTGGTGGAAGCCTCCCCGCCAACGGCGCCAGAAATCCTTCTTGCTACGTCTTGAGCTTGCGTTGGTTTTCCTTGAAGAGGAAAGGGTGATGCAGCAATAGTAGCATAAGTATTTCCCTCAGTTTTTGAGAACCAAGGTATCAATCCAGTAGGAGGCTCCTCAAAAGTCCCACGCACCTACACGAACAAACAACAAAGAACTCGCAACCAACGCAGTAAAGGGGTTGTCAATCCCTTCACGGCCACTTGCGAAAGTGAGATCTGACAGAGATAGTATGATAAGATAAATATATTTTTGGTATTTTATAATATAGATGCAAAAAGTAAAGATGCAAATAAAAGTAGATTGAAAGTTTATATGATAAAAGATAGACCCAGGGGCCATAGGTTTCACTAGTGGCTTCTCTCAAGATAGCATAATTATTACGATTCGATGAACAAATTACTGTCGAGCAATTGATAGAAAAGCGCATAATTATGAGATTATCTAGGCATGATCATGTATATAGGCATCACGTCCGTGACAAGTAGACCGACTCCTTTGCATCTACTACTATTACTCCACACATCGACCGCTATCCGCATGCATCTAGAGTATTAAGTTCATAAGAACGAGTAACGCATTAAGAAAGATGACATGATGTAGAGGATAAACTCAAGCAATATGATATAAACCCCATCTTTTTATCCTCGATGGCAACAATACAATCGTGACTTGCAACCCTTTACATCCTTTGGTAAGGACACCGCAAGATTGAACCAAAAGCTAAGCACTTCTCCCATGGCAAGAAAGATCAATCTAGTAGGCCAAACCAAACTGATAATTCAAAGAGACTTGCAAAGATAACTCAATCATACATAAAAGAATTCAGAGAAGATTCAAATATTATTAATAGATAAACTTGATCATAAACCCACAATTCATCGGATCTCGACAAACACGCCGCAAAAAGAGTTACATCAAATAGATGTCCACAAGAGAGTGGGAGAACATTGTATTGAGATCCGAAAAGAGAGAAGCCATCTAGCTAATAACTATGGACCCGAAGGTCTGTGGTAAACTACTCACAACTCATCGGAGGGGCTATGGTGTTGATGTAGAAGCTCCATGGTGGATTCCCCCTCCGGCGGAGCGTCGGCGAACGCTCCAAGATGGGATCTCGCGGATACAGAAGGTTACAGCGGTGGAAATTGTGTTTCGTTGGCTCCTTGGATGTTTTCGGGGTACATAGGTATATATAGGAGGAAGAAGTACGCCGGTGGCCGCCTGTGGGGCCTAGGAGATAGGGGGCGCGCCCAGAGGGGGTGGGCGCGCCCTCCTGTCTCCTGGCCGCCTCGCAAGCTTCTTGACTTGCATTCCAAGTTCTCCGGATCACGTTCGTTCCAAAAATCGCGCTCCCAAAGGTTTCATTCCGTTTGGACTCCGTTTAATATTCCTTTTCTTCGAAATACTGAAATAGGAAAACAAAAGCAATACGGGCTGGGCCTCAGGTTAGTAGGTTAGTCCCAAAAATGATATAAATGTGTAAAATAAAGCCCATAAACATCCAAAAGGGGTAATATAATAGCATGGAACAATCAAAAATTATAGATACGTTGGAGACATATCACCCCTTTGGTGGGGTGTTGCATATGAGAATGGCGAAAACGGGTCCTATTATCGATCATCGACCCTCCTCCCTGCCCACCCCACACCGGCTGTGGTGTGTGATACGTCTCCGTCGTATCTATAATTTTTGATTGTTCCATGCCAATATTATTCAACTTTCATATTCTTTTGGCAAATTTTTATACTATTTTTTGGGACTAACATATTGATCCAGTGCCCAGTGCCAGTTCCTGTTTCTTGCATGTTTTATGTTTCGCAGGAACCCAATATCAAACGGAATCCAAATGGGATAAGAACAGACGGAGAATTATTTTGGAATATTTGGGATTTTTCGGAGGAAGAATCAACACGAAACGGTGCCCGAGGTGGCCAGGAGATAGCGGGCGCGCCTGGCACTCTCCCGGGCCACCCGTAAAGCGGTTGATGCTCTTCCTTTGCCGCAAGAAAGCTAATTTTATGAGAGGCGAAAGATTCACCACAATCGGAGTTACGGATCTTCGAAGGATCTGGGAACGCAGAAACAGAGGCAGATCCAATCTCGGAGGGCTCTCGCCCTCCCAAGCCATGGGAGCCGGGGACGGAGGAAACCCTTCTCCCATCTAGGGAGGAGCTCAAGGAAGAAGAAGAAGAAGGGGGGCTCTCTCCCCCTTGCTTCCGGTGGCGCCGGAGCGCTGCCGGGGGCCATCATCATCACCGCGATATTCACCAACACCTCCACCATCTTCACTAACATCTCCATCACCTTCCCCCCTCTATCTACAACGGTCCACTCTCCCTCAACCCGCTGTACGCTCTACTTGAACATGATGCTTTATGCTTCATATTATTATCCAATGATGTGTTGCCATCCTATGATGTCTGAGTAGATTTTCGTTGTCCTATCGGTGATTGATGAATTGCTATGATTGGTTTGAGTTGCATGTTTTATTATTGGTGCTGTCCTATGGTGCTCTCCGTGTCGCGCAAGCACTACAAGAAATATGTCAACTTATGACCTTCTGTCAGTGACCCTGGAAGAATTGGTCATAGATTTATGACCATTTGAGACCAATTGGTCAAAAGCTGTTCGAGGGGCTCCAAACCCTAAACCATTGCGACCGTTTTGGTCGGAAAGGTCATAATTTCCTTACATGAAATGGTCATAAAGCTAACGAGTGCTAGTCCGCTGCCTTATTTCTAGTTGTTAACGACCAATATAGATGGTCATAGCCTTGTAAATTGTGGTGGGTTGCTATGACTAGGCGCCACCTCATCGATTTTGCCTATGTGTCATGTCCATGTGGCGGTTTGCCCTAGGTTGTGAAGCAACCTATATTTAATCATTCCCAAAATTCCCAAAAAATCTCATAAATTCTTTGGGTCATATCTTCGTCAAATATGTAAAAACCTTCCTTGCCTAGTTCAAAAATAATTCAAAAATATTCATTTTCCTATTCATTCAGAGTAACAGTTTGTGAAGGAAGTACCACTTTGGCATGTCCAAATAGTATCCATTTTCTACAATGCTTTCCTATGCCCAAATAACCATCCTCCACCAAATGCCAGCTCAATCCATTCATTATTTTGAGCCGAGCTTCAACATTCGTATTTATGTCCAGTGTGGTGGTTTGCAAAGCAAGTACCACCTAGGATCCTCCTTTTGAGCTGTAAATTTGTGAAAACGGTCTTCTTAGTAACTGATCATCCTCAGCCAAAACTCACGCCCATTAGCCATGTACATTTCTCGTACCGCTAATCAAACACTTGGCTCCTAATTCATGTTTGAACATCGATTGGTCTCCTCGTGAGAATCTTATGTTGTAATTTTCTTCCTAGCACCAACCTGGGGAGTGCCCAACCCACTAGACATGCCTAGGCCTCCCAGAACACATGGCAACGCATACGGTCACGCTTGGCCGGGCATGCGAGTTCTGGCAGCTCTAGAGTTGGGGCCCTCGGCCACCGCCCAAACCTCGACTATCGCCACCAAACCATGTATTTATGATTAAATAGGTCCTTATGTAACTAGAAATGATTTTTGGAAAAAATAAATAGCAAACTATGAGGCAGCTGCAGTTCAAATTTGACCCGCTTCCAACTGAATCGGCAGAAATTTGTCTTTTTCACGAGAGGTGGATCAAAAATTTTTACACCAGACCATTTTTTCAATTGTGCATTAAATATGGCCTAGTATTTTACAAAAATGATTTGGTCCAATTTTGCAACAATTATTTTGTAGTTCCTTCACAAAAAAACCTCCTTTCGGGCACTCGAAAAATGGAAAATGGTTTTTTCGTCCAACGAAAAGGAAAACTTCCTTAGGCAACATTGTTTGCTATTCCAATATGCACCCTTGTGCACAATATGAGATCATTTGAACAAACTATGCCATGAATGTGGCCATAAGATTGATCATTTGGCTTGAAAGCCATGAATCTTCAGACTTCATAGCTCATTTAAAGAACACTTTTTTAAAATAATTACCGTATTACAAGTTTATTATTTTTCCTGGAAACCTGGTCACATATAATGACACAATGCGAAGGTTTTCCAATTTTTTGATTTTTTTTTTGAATTTTTTATGCCCGTTTGAAAATGCGATCAAAACGGCGGGCTTGACCGTTCCTAGCTAGTGGTTGAATCTTGGAATTTTTTTGGTGTTTCTATGATTAAATAGATACTTATGTACCTAGAAATGATTTTTGGAAAAAATAAAGAGCAAACTATGAGGCAGCTACATTTCAAATTTGACCCGTTTCAAGCCAGATCGGCGACAATTTGTCTTTTTCATCAGAGGTGGATCAAAACTTTTTTCACCCAACCATTTTGTCAATTGTGCATTAAATATGGCCTACTATTTTAGAAAAATGTTTTGGTCCAATTTTGCAACAATTATTTGGGAGGTCCTTCACAAAAAAACCTCCTGTTGGGCACTCGAAAAATGGAAAATGGTTTTTTCGTCCAAAGAAAATGAAAACTCCCTTAGGCAACATTGTTTGCCATTCCAATATTCACCCTTGTGCACAATATGAGATCATTTGAACAAACTATGCCATGAATGTGGCCATAAGATTGATCATTTGGCTTGAAAGCGACGAATCTTCAGATATGATAGCTCATTTCTGAGAACACTTTTTTAAAATAATTGTCGTATTACAAGTTTGTTATTTTTCCTGGGAACTTGGCCACATATAATGACACAAAGCGAAGGTTTCCCAATTTTTTGATTTTTTTGAATTTTTTATGCCCGTTTCAAAATGCGGTCAAAATGGCGGGAATGATCGTTCCTAGCTAGTGGTTAAATCTTGGAATTTTTTTGGTGTTTCTCTGATTAAATAGATACTTTTGTACCTATAATTGATTTTTGTAAAAAATAAATAGAAAACTATGAGGCATCCGCAGTTCAAATTTGACCCGCTTCGAACTGAATCGGCGAAAATTTGTCTTTTTCACCAGAGGTGGATCAAAACTTTTAACACCCAATAATTTGGTCAATTCTGAATTAAATATGGCCTAGTATTTTAGAAAAATGATTTGGTCCAATTTTGCAACAAATATATTATAGGTCCTTCACAATAAAACTCAGTTTGGACATCAAAAAATGATTAAAAATAGCTAGAAAGATCAGAAATGCATACAAATTGGTGCTCATCCATAAAATGTGGTCTAGCTTGAGAGAAAATTTGTATAATGCCCTATTGCAAAATATTTTTGATAGTTGCTTCACAAAATAGCTCTATCTTTAGTACTTGGAAATTATTTTAAATCACAGATTTCTCGGACCACTCAGAAAACTTCTCACGGTTCACCCCACTCTATGTGATCTGAACCGTCCATACCAGGCGAATCCAACGTCTCTCACTCCACTCCTCAGCGGGCCAACCCAAACCCTAACTCCACTCCTCTCCCCTCTCTCCCCGATTCAGATCCACTGCAACCGCCACCTACCTCCCGCCCCGATTCAGATCCTCTCTCTCCCGATCCAGATCGACGCCGCCTCCCTCCTCTCTCCCGATGCAAATCGGCGCGCCTCCCTCTCTCTCGCTTCCCGTCATGGCGGTGCCCTCCCTCCTCACCTCTCCTCTTCCCCACCTCACCCATAAATCCAGACAGAGGACCAAACCCTAGCCAGCTCGCTTGCTGCGCCCCCGCCCGCGCCTCCCAGATCTCGCCCGTGAGCCCCGACCCGATGGCCGCTTCCCGCCCGGCCGCCTCGCCCGGCTTCTAGTTCACCAGCCATGGCCAGATCAGGCAGCGCCACGGCAGGCATGGAGGAGGGCCAGCGGCTCTTTCTCTGCAGCCCGGACTCGTCGGAGGCAGCCGACCTCGGCAGGGCCATGAGCCGCCTGCTCCTCTCCTCCTCCACCACCTCCCCTCGGCCTCCCCGCCCTTGGTCTCCTCCTCGCCCGACCTGCGCCCGGCGACCGCCCGGGCCAGCCTTGGCAGAGGAGGCGGAGACCCAGCAGGGCGATCGATCGCGCAGGTCGACCCAGTTCCTCCATGAGGCCCTCGAGAAGCCCCGCGAGCGCCTCCAAGGTACGGCCTCGTCTCCGTGCTCCTCCTCTTCTTACTAGACACACGGCGTCTGCTCCCTAGTTTTGGTTGCTGCAAGTCGCGCTATCTAGCTTTCAGGTGGATTTGTAGCTACTCGTGTGCAGGACGAGGAATTTGGAAACCGTGCAAATTTCTCAATCAGGAGTATTATGCCTAGACAGAGCATGGTTTCTCAATCAAGTTTCTTGCTGCACACACTACATTCTAAATAGATTTATTAACTTGATCTTAGAGCTATTTATGCAACAATATCACAAAACTGACAGTGATGTGAATTTGTTAAGGGAGGTAGCTGCTTTTATGTGATCAGAGGCATAAACAGTGCAGTTTTAATTTTCCAGTATGTCTTTGAGGTAATAATGTCATGGAAGTCCTTGGTAATACTCATATGAGTGCTTAGTATACTCACATCATGGTCTACACGGTGTCAGTTATCAACTAGTTGTAACCCATATTAGTGCTTAGTATACTCATGAAAAGGGTTATTTCTCCACACAGGTTCACGGTTTTATCGATGGCTGTTCTTCTACCAATCTGTTGCTTTCGATTGTGTTGCGGATTCATATGATATTGGTGTACACTCAATTTGGTTATTTCTTGCTAGTTACGCTACTAGTTGCTGCGTAATCCTAGTACTACAGGTGGATCAATCTCCCCCTCCCTCTCACCCCCGTCTCTGTCTCTGCAGGTAGGACAGGAGGAACAGCAACAAGCGACGGGATGAAGCCCGGCCATGGAAACCCACCGCATTGCACTCTTCCTCTTGCTCTGTTCTTGGGCTGATGTTGGCGGCGGTGCAGGGGATCCTGATCAACATGCAGTTCCCGGGGCCGCAGATCGACGCCGTCACCAACGACAACATCGTCATCAACGTCTTCAACAACCTGATCTGATATTGTTCTGAGATCTAGTGGCATCTATATCCTCTTACAACTAATAACATTTTTTAACTTCTTTTGGCCGTGCTTTCACTTTCACTACAGACCCGGATCAGTGGTGAAAGAAAGAAACAAGTGCACAACTAGTATCAGTGGGCTTGTATTTTTCTTGTGTAGCTGCTCTGCACTTGTTGTACAGCAAGTTGATCACTATCTACCTTGCTGGGAATTTTCACTTTATATAAAAATTTAAGAGGCAAATGCTGGGAGTTCCAGTCTAGTCTGATGGCTAGGAACTCAACTCTGCTTCTTGTTGTTGGAGTTTCAGGCTTGTTGCATAGTTCGTAGCTTCAAGTGTACTCTGGCTTCTAGCCGCAGTGCACTACAAATTATTATAGAATTACAAAGTGTACACAACATTGCACCTTACACATTCTTCTCTTGTGAAATCAAATGCCATGACTGGGCATTTTTTTATCAACTTCTTTGTACACTTGCTCTGCTTTAGGTTACTGTATAACTTGTGCCTTTTAACTTGATGTACATAGCATGCAATTTTTTACTGTATCACATTCACACTTGTTGTACACTTGCTCTGCTTTAGGTTAATGTTGGTGGTTTTGTTCTACTTGGATGCATTGGTACCCATCATCGAGCGAACGGATGCAACAGCGGCAAGAAGCTCATGGCTGTGTGCATCTAAAGCACACCATGGACACCATCCACTTCCTCATCAATGCTAACTCAATCCAGATCATCGTCGACACTATCATCCACAGGTATCTTCCTTGGTTCCCTTTATTCTCTCCTTCCTTTGTGAAGTTTAGTATGCGTGTGCTGACGAGTATTGTTAGATTTTGCCAGTTGAATGTATGGTCGTGATAGTAGAATGGTATTTTGTTTTTGGTGCAATGTGTTGTAGTGCAGTTTTTGCACAACCTGCATATGTGCCATGCATATTCATATTGTGTCTCTGTTTCTTATATGAACTACTATCTCATTTTAACTAGCTCGACAACAAAAAGCATGGTACTAGCTGAATGTTGAATGATCTGTTCTTGAATGGTCTGTTCATAATATATTTGCCCCAGTTTTTCTCATTCTTTTCTGATTCATGTAACAAGATGACAGAGGAAGCCATGTTGCTGTTTTGTTTGGTCTCAGCCCTGACTATCGCCGTCGAGCAAGTCCGGCGTGTTGTTCATCTGATTATGGTTCCAGCCCTGACTACCAAAGTTTTTTTCCTGTTGAAGTTGCATAGAAATATGAGAGAGTCCAGCGAGTCCAGGAGCTTGTGAAGTAGTACTATGTTACACTTGTAGAGCTTGTAAAGTACTGTATTATACATGGCCCTTTGTAATGGCACGGATGGAGCTTGTAAAGTATTGTATTATGTGATCTGGTTGCTCTTGTTTAAGTATTATGTGTGTTTTTTGTCTCTGTGAATCTAAATACTGCATGAAATATGAAGAATATGAGTCTGATAGATGGGACCTACTTACCTGACAAATGGAAACCTGTTACCAGAACCTAACAATTGGGACCCATCGGACTAGTGGACCCATTTAATAGAAAAGAAATGAAATTGTTTAGCCAAAATGGCCGCGGCCCAACAATAAAAAGGCTGCCATATTGGGCTTGGCCCATGATCCTGACCAAAAATTGATGAAAAAAAACACAAATAGGCTGAATTGTTGGGCTCGGCCCATGTAGAAAATCGAATTGGACCGGGCTGAATCTTGTGCCACATAAGCTTGCCACGCTGGATGCCTATGTGGCCTGGGCGAGGTTGCTAGTGACCAAAACGCCACAGTAGGAATATTTTGGTCGTAAACGTCTTTGACCATTCCAGAAGAAAGGTCGCTATAGTCAGTTTATGACGGCCAGCTTTTGACCTTCTGTTTTTGGTCACAAAAAGGTCATAAATGGAAATTTGTGACCTTTCAGTGACCAATAGTGGTGGTCATAAGTTGACATATTTCTTGTAGTGAAGCGTGGGGGATCCCCGTTGTAGGGTTTGCAATATGTTTATGATTTACTTATGGTGGGTGGCGTTAGTAGAAGGACAGACACTGAGTAAGTAGGTTGTTTTGCATTATGGGATAAAGGGACTTGATACTTTAATGCTATGGTTGGGTTTTACCTTAATGATCTTTAGTAGTTGTAGATGCTTGCTAGAGTTCCAATCATAAGTGCATATGATCCAAGAAGAGAAAGTATGTTAGCTTATGCCTCTCACTCAAATAGAATTGCAATAGTGATTCTTGGTCTAGTAACATAATCAATTGCTTAGGGACAATTCCACAACTCCTACCACCACTTTTAGACACTCGCTATATTTACTTTATTGCTTCTTTAACTAAACAACCCCTAGTTTATATTTACGTGTTCTTTATTATCTTGCAAACTTATCCTACAACACCTACAAAGTACTTCTAGTTTTATACTTGTTTTAGGTAAAGCGAACACTAAGCATGCGTGAAGTCGTGTCGATTGGCGAGATAGGACTTGAGAGAATATTTGTTCTACCTTTAGCTCCTCGTTGGGTTCGACACTCTTACTTATCGAAAGAGGCTACAACTATCCCGTATACTTGTGGGTCATCAGTGTGGTGTACCATAGAACGGCCGAATCGGGGTCTTGTTCATCCAGCGGCAATCGCTTACGGTCCAAACGGGGTCCTGTTCATCGGGAAGGGTGTGGCGTGCCGCATGCTTGGCCTCCACAGTCTACTATTTATCCAGAGTCAACTACCTACGGCCTACATGTGGTCCTGTGCATCTGACCTCAACCGGCTGGAGTTTGGCGTCTTGAAGCGACCCCTCGGTGTTATTAAATCAATGACATTTGCCTACGTCCTGGCCTTCATGGGTTCCTGTTCATCCAGGGGACTACTCATGAGAGCCAACTGTTTAGGTCAACTCTATGTTTCATGCAAGCACAAGGAGGCTTGATTAGCCCGCTAGTGTCGACTATATGTATCGTGCGTGGGGGCTCGATAAAATACCGGCTGGCTCGCATTGATCGACCAGGCCAGCAAACTATGTATGCGCACGGGACTCACATTGATCGCTCTTGTTTAGTAATGCAAGAGATTGGTAGGTTTCAATAAGCGAAGGGCTCACTTGCTCGGGTTCAGTAATGCGCTTGCACACGCGCACGTACGAGAGAAAACACACAAACCACCCCTCCCGATCACCCACCATATTACCATGCGAGGCGGAGAAATCACTGAAAACTCCTTGCCCTCACTTCTACCGCAAATTTTTACATCATAGACGGCCCAATGATTTATCGGTCAAACCGTTAGCTTCTTGCCCTCACTTCCGTTAGCTTTATCGGTCAAACCGCATAACAAAATACGTTGTTCCCTTTGTCATCGATATGTTACTTGCCCGAGATTCGATCGTCGGTATCTCAATACCTAGCTCAATCTCGTTACTGGCAAGTCCCTTTACTCGTTCCGTAATGCATCATCCCGCAACTAACTCATTAGTCACATTGCTTGCAAGGCTTATAGTGATGTGCATTATCGAGAGGGCCCAGAGATACCTCTCTGACAATCAGAGTGACAAATCCTAATCTCGATCTAAGCCAAATAAACAAGTACCATCGGAGACACCTGTAGAGCACCTTTATAATCACCCAGTTACGTTGTGACGTTTGGTAGCACACAAAGTGTTCCTCCGATAATCGGGAGTTGCATAATTCAGTCATAGGAACATGTATAAGTCATGAAGAAAGCAATAGCAGTAAACTAAAATGATCAAGTGCTAAGCTAACAGAATGGGTCAAGTCAATCACATCATTCTCCTAATGATGTGATCCCGTTTGTCAAATGACAACTCATGTCTATGGATAGGAAACTTTAACCATCTTTGATCAACGAGCTAGTCAAGTAGAGGCATACTAGTGACACTCTGTTTGTCTATGTATTCACACATGTATTATGTTTCCAGTTAATACAATTCTAGCATGAATAATAAACATTTATCATGAAATAAGGAAATAAATAATAACTTTATTATTCCCTCTAGGGCATATTTCCTTCAGTCGGTGATTCATTTTTGGGAAGACATATGTCGAGGCAATGCCAGTCTGCAAGAATAATATCCAGCCTTATACAACATTGCTCGCGATAAGAATAATACTATTGCGCAGGTGCTCAGTTCATCCCCGCCGAATATTTCGTTCAGGTGGGATTTGATTGGCCCCCGACTTGTGTCATGGCATAATATTTTATCCAGGCTAGATTCGATTAACCTGACACAAGGCCGGAATGTGTTTTGCTGGAACCTTACTACATATGGGTCTTTCACTGTAGACTCTATGTACCGTGCACTCACATATTCTGAGGTTCCAATGAGTAATAACATGAAAATTTGGAAGTCCAAGATTCCACTAAAAGTGAAAATTTACATGTGGTATCTTCATGGAGTTGTGTTAATCAAAAACAACCTCGCACGACGCAACTGGCAAGGGAGTAAGAGGTGTTGTTTATATACTCATGACGAGACAATCAAACACTTCTTTTGTCAGTGCGAGTTTGCACGTTCTACATTGCCAGTCATCCAAATAGCATCAAATTTGCATCCACCCACAAGTGTTGCCTATATATTTGGTCATTGGTTGGACGGTATTTCAAATAGTTTCAAAACGCTACTAAGGGTGAGAGCGTATGCCTTAATTTGGTCGCTTTGGCTATATAGAAATGATTTGTTTTTTCATAGAAAAATGACTCTCCTCTGCGGGTGATTCTCCGGTGTACGCACTCGCTACGTACGTGGTCTATTCTACAATGACCGGAGTACCAATCGCTGTTCAATACGGTGTGTACGCGATTGGAGCATGTGGCTATGGAGGATTTTTCCGACATGGGTGGCAGCTGGATCGATCCACCACCTCCTTCGACATAGGCATAGTGTCCGTCTATAGGCTCTACTGTTGCCGATTTGTCAGTTTTTATTTGATGAATTTTCGTCGTACTTTTGGATTTGGTTGTGTGCATCCTAGTTGTGCAGAGCCCGGGTGTTACTCACAATGCTTTGTATCCGCTTGATGCATCATTTTGAGATAATAAAATCACCCTTTATCGAAAAAAGGAACGAAGGGAGTAGGATGCTAAGTACCGAGTAGTCTTGATAACTAGAGCTCCTGCTTTCTAGCCTTTGTTTCGAGTTTTCTTTTGTCATGCATGTATGTTGGCCTCCATTGCATATATTTCTAACTTAGTTCTTGTCATTGGATGGTTGGATCTGGTGACAAACGCGCTTAAGCGCCACTCCCTTCGTAAAGGCGTTGTTGTTGAAGAATCTCGTTGTCCATGTGATGTCATGAGATGGTTAGTGCGGATATGATTATTGTTGTTGTTTGTTAACCACGCATCTGATCACGTTTGGGTTTTTATTTTTCCTTGCCTATGCATAGCTTTGGTTTTATGACTTTGCTATTTGTTGGCGTGTTTTTGTGTGTGCGTGTGTTGATGTTGACAATGTGCATCCCATCTATACATAGGTCGGGTGTCTGCTCATTATATTTTTATCCTCTTGACGATGTGCATCCCACACTTTATCAAAGCTTTGAGGGTCTCCTTTGGAGTTGCCCATATGTTCACGTTCGGGCCATAATATGATCCTGGTCCTTCTCGTTCAGGCCATTGATACGTCTCCAATATATCTATAATTTTTGATTGCTCCATGCTACTTTATCTACTGATTTTGACTATATTGGGCTTTATTTTCCGCTTTTATATTACTTTTGGGACTAACCTATTAACCTGAGGCCCAACCCAGAATTGCTGTACTTTTTTGCCTATTTCAGTGTTTTGAAGAAACGGAATATCAAACGGAGTCCAAACGGAATGAAACATTCGGGAACGTGATTTTCCAACCGAACGTGATCCAGGAGACTTGGACCCTACTCCAAGAAGTGCCAGAGGCGGTCACGAGGGTGGAGGGCGCGCCCCCTACCTTGTGGGCCCCCTGACGCTCCACCGACGTACTCCTTCCTCCTATATATACATATGTACCCCCAAACGATCAGAACAGGAGCCAAAAACCTAATTCCACGGCCGCAACTTCCTGTATCCACGAGATCCCATCTTGGGGCCTCTTCCGGAGCTCCGCCGAAGGGGGCATCCACCACGGAGGGCTTCTACATCAACACCATAGCCCCTCCGATGAAGTGTGAGTAGTTTACTTCACACCTTCGGGTCCATAGCTAGTAGCTAGATGGCTTCTTCTCTCTTTTTGGATCTCAATACAATGTTCTCCCCCTCTCGTGGAGATCTATTGTGTAATCTTCTTTTTGCGGTGTGTTTGTTGAGACTGATGAATTGGGGGTTTATGATCCAGCTTCTCTATGGCAAGTATTTGCTTCTTCTCTAAATTCTTGGATGTATGATAGAGTTATCTTTGCACGTCTCTTCGAATTAGCCGGTTGGTGTGGCCAACTAGATTCGTAGTTCTTGCAATGGGAGAAGTGCTTAGCTTTGGGTTCAATCTTGCGGTGTCCTTACCCGGATGTAAAGGGTTGCAAGGCACGTATTGTATTGTTGCCATCGAGGATAACAAGATGGGGTTTTTATCATATTGCATGAATTTATCCCTCTACATCATGTCATCTTGCTTAAGGCGTTACTCTGTTTTTAACTTAATACTCTAGATGCATCTGGATAGCGGTCGATGAGTGGAGTAATAGTAGTAGATGCACAATCGTTTGATCTACTTGTCTCGGACGTGATGCCTATATACATGATCATACCTAGATAACCTCATAACTATGCTCAATTCTGTCAATTGCTCAACAGTAATTTGTTCACCCACCGTAGAATATCTATGCTCTTGAGAGAAGCCACTAGTGAAACCTATGGCCCCCAGGTCTATTATCATCATATTAATCTCTATCACTTTATTTATTTGCTTTGTTTTACTTTACCTTTTACTTTTTTGCATCTTTATACCAAAAATACCAAAAATATTATCTCTATCAGATCTCACTCTCGTAAGTGACCGTGAAGGGATTGACAACCCCTAATCGCGTTGGTTGCGAGTAGCTATCGTTTTGTGCAGGTACGAGGGACTTGTGCATGGCCTCCTACTGGATTGATACCTTGGTTCTCAAAACTGAGGGAAATACTTACGCCATCTTGTGCTGCATCATCCTCTCCTCTTGGGGAAAACCAACGCATAAGCTCAAGAGGTAGCAAGAAGGATTTACGGCGCCCGTTCTTGGGGGAGGCTCACGCGAGCAAGTCAAATATACCAAGTACCCATCACAATCGCTATCTCTCGCATTTAATTATTTGGCTTTTGCCTCTGGTTTTCCTCTCCCCATCTTGCCCCTTTCCGTTTTATTCGTCCTCTCTTTCCCAATCTCGTACTCTTCTTCCCGTTGCCTTTTTGTTTGTTCGTGTTGGATTGATTGTTTGTCGCGATGGCTCAAGATGCTACCAAATTGTGTGACTTCACCAATAAAAATAATAATGATTTCCTTAGCACTCCGATTGGTCCTCTTGCCAATACTGAATCTTGTGAAATCAATACTGCTTTGTTGAATCTTGTTATGAAAGATCAGTTCGCCGGCCTTCCTAGTGAAGATGCCGCTACTCATCTGAATAGCTTCGTTGATTTATGTGATATGCAAAAGAAAAAGATGTCGATATTGATGTCGTTAAATTGAAGCTATTTCCTTTTTCGCTTAGAGATCGTGCTAAGCGTGGTTTTCATCTTTGCCTAAAAATAGTATTGATTCTTGGAACAAGTGCAAAGATGCTTTTATCTCTAAGTATTTTCCTCCTGCTAAGATCATCTCTCTTAGGAACGATATTATGAATTTTAAGCAAATTGAGCATGAACATGTTGCACAAGCTTGGGAGAGAATGAAATTGATGATACGTAATTGTCCTACTCATGGTTTGAACTTGTGGATGATTATACAAAAAAATTATGCTGGATTGAATTTTGCTTCTAGAAATCTTTTAGATTCGACGCTGGATTCACTTTCATGGAAATCACTTTAGGAGATGCTACTAAACTCCTAGATAATATTATGGTTAATTATTCTCAATGGCATACTGAAAGATCTACTAATAAAAAAGTGCATGCTATAGAAGAAATCAATGTTTTAAGTGGAAAGATGGATGAACTTATGAAATTATTTGCTACTATGTGTGTTTCTTCTGATCCTAATGATATGCCTTTGTCTACCTTGATTGAGAATAATAATGAATCTATGGATGTGAATTTTGTTGGTAGGAATAATTTTGGTAACAACGCATTATAAAGGGAATTTTAATCCTAGGCCTTATCCTAGCAATCCTTCTAATAATTATGGAAATTCCTACAACAACTCTTATGGAAATTTTAATAAGATGCCCTCTGAATTTGATAGTAGTGTTAAAGAGTTTATGAATTCACAAAAGAACTTTAATTCTTTGCTTGAAGAGAAATTGCTTAAAGTTGATGATTTGGCTAGGAACGTTGATATAATATCTCTTGAGATTGATTCTTTAAAACTTAGATCTATTCCTCCTAAGCATGATATTAATGAGTCTCTCAAAGCTATGAGAATTTCCATTGATGAGTGCAAAGAAAGAACAACTAGGATGCGTGCTTCCAAAGATGCCTTTATTAAAGCGTGTTCTTCTAATCCCTACGGTAATCAAGATGAAGATATAAAAGTCATTGATGTGTCCCCCATTAAATCTTTGTTTTGCAATATGAATCTTGATGAAACTGAATATGATCTTCCTTTACCTAGAAGGCATTCTAAGAATTCGGAGTTTTTAGATCACGATGATGAAATTGATAGAAGTGGGATTGAAAGAAATAAAAATCTAGATGTTACTAAACCCACTATATTGGATCTCAAGGAATTTAATTATGAAAATTGCTCTTTGATTGGTTGTATTTCCTTGTTGCAATCCGTGCTAGATTCTCCTCATGCTTATAGTGAAAATAAAGCCTTTACCGAACACATTGTTGATGCCTTGATGCAATCTTATGAAGAAAAACTTGAGTTGAAAGTTTCTATCCCTAGAAAACTCTATGATGAGTGGGAACCTACCATTAAGATTAAAATTAAAAATTATGAATTTCATGCTCTGTGTGATTTGGGTGCTAGTGTCTCTACTATTCCCAAAACTTTGTGTGATTTGCTAGATTTCCGTGACTTTGATGATTGCTCTCTAAACTTGCATCTTGCGGATTCCATTATTAAAAAGCCTATGCGAAGAATTAATAATGTTCTTATTGTTGCAAATAGGAATTATGTGCCCATAGATTTTATCGTTCTTGATATAGATTGCAATCCTTCATGTCCTATTATTCTTGGTAGACCTTTCCTTAGAACGATTGGTGCAATTATTGATATGAAGGAAGGGAATATTAGATTCCAATTTCCATTAAAGAAAGGCATGGAACACTTTCCTAGAAATAAAATGAAATTACCATATGAATATATTATGAGAGCCACCTATGGATTGCCTACCAAAGATGGCAATACCTAGATCTATCCTTGCTTTTATGCCTAGCTAGGGGAGTTAAACGATAGCGCTTGTTGGGAGGCCACCCAATTTTATTTTGTTTTTTTTGTTTTTGCTTCTGTTTAGGAATAAATAATCCATCTAGCCTCTGTTTAGATGTGATTTTATCTTTTAATTAGTGTTTGTGCCAAGTTAAACCTATTGGATCTTCTTGGATGATAGTTATTTGATCTTGCTGTAATTTTCAGAAACTTTGTGCTCAGTGCCCGAATTGTTAAAAATCACCAGAACGTGATAAAATACTGATTCAAATTTATTATGATCAATAAATAAATTTTCCAGGTCTTGTAATGTTGGTAGAATGTTTTGGGTTCCAGAAGTTTGCGTTAGTTACAGATTACAGAAGACTGTTCTGTTTTTGACAGATTCTGTTTTTCGTGTGTTGCTTGCCAATTTTAATGAATCTATGACTAGTAAAGTAGTTTATGATCCATAGAGAAGTTGGAATGCAGTAGGTTTAACACCAATATAAATAAAGAATGAGTTCATTACAGTACCTTAAAGTAGTCTTTTGTTTTCTTTCTCTAACGGAGCTCACGAGATTTCTATTGAGTTTTGTGTTGTGAAGTTTTCATGTTTTGGGTGAATTCTTTTGATGGATTATGGAACAAGGAGTGGCAAGAGCCTAAGCTTGGGAATGCCCATGGCACCCCCAAGATAATCCAAGGACACCAACAATTTAAAGCTTGGGGATGCCCGGAAGGCATCCCTCTTTAAATCCACTTCCATCGGTAATTTACTTGGAGCTATATTTTTATTCACCACATGATAAGTGTTTTGCTTGGAGCGTCTTGTATTATTTGCGTCTTTTCTTGTTAGTTTACCACAATCATCCTTGCTGTACACACCTGTGACGCCCGGATAATTAGGCTAGAGTAATCCCACGTTAATGGTGCCACGTCACCTCGGTTACTGTTGATAGTCTCGCATTAGTTCAAAATGATTCGAATTCAAATTTGAATTTTTGAGAAACATCAAAAATATTTCAAAATTTAAAAATAAAATGTTCGCAATGTTCTATAATTCCATTGATCATTTTTCATGTTGAACCCAACCTTATTTGACCCACCAATTAACCCCTAGGAATTTATTAAGTGGTCGAACGGCAAATAAAGTAACATTTTCAAAATAAGAAAATATTTATACAATTCCACTTGAACTCAAACTTTGTATGTCATTCCAAAATATTGTGAAGTATTTAAGTGAAAAGTTTCATGATGAATAAAATTCAATCGGTATTTAAAGGAAGTGCAAATCTGTGGTGAATAAAAGAAATTAGAGAATAAATAGAAGCAAAAAAATAAACAAATGGAAACCTAGCTATCAGTACACTTAAAGCCCAAAGGGCCAGTAGCTAGCCTAGCCCACCAGGAGGTTTCCTCCTACCTCCTGTTCACGAGTCGCTACTGACGCGCCACAAGCGCCCATGGCCGGATCGGCCACGTCTTGAAGCCATCGAGCGACGCCGGCGTCCTACAAGGTCGTCTCGACCCCTGCGAACCCTAAGCGTCCTCACATCTCCCCTCGCCTCTCCCTCACAGTCCCCCACTCCCACAGCGCCGTAGCCGCCATGACCATCACCGTCTTCGCGGCCGACAACCTCCCGGCGCTTGAGAATACATCCAGGGCTCCATCGCCGTCGTCTTCTTCACCCTCGACAAAAGGTGTCGAGCCACGAGGCCTCGTTCGCCCACCATCGCCGTCGTCTTCCTCGCGTACACCATCGTCCGTCGCCAGATGCCGCTGCTCCGGCCATCCTCGACGTCCTCGAGCTCGCCCACGGCCTCAACGTGAGCTCCTCGCCGATTCCCCACACTTCCCCTTTGATTTGTCGCCGTTTGCCGTCGTCCCGAGCTTGGTCGTCCTCGTCCATGGCCGCATTCGAGCCTCCGAATATGCGCACGCGCCCGCTGCTCCTGCCGGTGGCGCGCCCTGCGTGCACCCACGCTGCTCCCCCTCGCTGCCGCGCCCAACCACGACCCGCTGCTCGTCGGGGCGCGCCCCGCCTCGTCGTCCCATTGCCCGCCGCCGCCTGCCGTGCAGCCCGCCGCTGCCTTGCGTCGCCCGCCCTGGCCGCTTCTGCTCGGGGCCTCGCCCTGCACGTGCCCAGCCCCTCCTTCCCCTGTTGAGTCTAGACCGGCGTGCTGGCCTCTCTGTTGAGTCTAGGTGGGGCTGCGACGTGTTGATCTTCCGCGGCCGGGCATGACCCAGGAAAGTGTGTCCGGCCAAATGGGATCAAGCGTGTTGGGTAAGTTGGTGCACCCCTGCAGGGAAGTTAATCTATTCGAATAGTCGTGATCTTCGGTAATAGGACGACTTGGAGTTATACCTTGACCTTATGACAACTAGAACCGGATACTTAATAAAACACACCCTTCCAAGTGCCAGATACAACCGGTGGTCGCTCTCTCTCGGGGATACGAGGAGGGGATCGCCGGGTAGGATTATTGCTATGTGATGTTACTTGGAGGACTTCAACCTACCCTCTTCTACCTGTTGCAAGACGAAGGTGACCAGAAGCGAAGTCTTCTATAAGACTAGCTATCCCCCTCTTATTCAGTCCACTGATATGGCCCTTTACACATATATCCATGCATATGTAGTGTAGCTCCTTGCTTGCGAGTACTTTGGATGAGTACTCACGGTTGCATTCTTTTCCCCTTTTCCCCTATCTATACTCGATTGCTGCAACCAGGCGATGGAGCCCAGAGCGACGCCACCGTCGATGGCGACTACTACCACAGAGGTGCCTACTACTACGTGCAGCCCACCGACGGCGACCGGAGTAGTTAGGAGGATCGAGCAGTGAGGCCTGCGCCTCTTCGATCTGTATCCCAGTTTGTGCTAGCCATCTTATGGCAACTTGTTTAACTTATGTCCTGTACTCAGATATTGTTGCTTCCGCTGACTCGTCTATGATCGAAAGCACTTGTATTCGAGCCCTTGAGGCCCCTGGCTTGTATTATGATGCTTGTATGACTTATTTATGTTTTAGAGTTGTGTTGTGATATCGTCCAGTGAGTCCTTGATCTTGATCGTACACATTTGCGTGCATGATTAGTGTACGATTGAATCGGGGGCGTCACAAGTTGGTATCAGAGCCGACTGCCTGTAGGAATCCCTCCTTCCAACTCCTTGGCCGAAGTCGAGTCTAGTCATTGAAAAAGTTCTTTTTACTAACATGGATGTGCGGCTTACGACCCCACGTCGCCATTGGGTGGTATTAGAATCTTTTACTCCTCGACCTTTACTCGGGACTCGAACTCTCTTCTATTCGGGTTAAATGAATTTTACTAAATCTAACAATAGGATCTCATTATCACTTTCACCGGAGAGCCCTTATTTCGATGATAAATCGCTGCTACACCAGAAGACCCTGAAGATACTCTCCGCTGTTAACTCGAGAACTTATGTTCATCGCGTTTGCAATTCCCCTTCCACCGTAAACCCTTATGGATAACTACTTGTAGTTGTTATTCTTACCTTCATCCCCAGTTGGTCTTGTTATTACAAGATACCCTTAAAAACTCGTCGTTGTTTCGATAATCCTTTGAGCTTACTGCCGTGTTGTTCCTTGTCACCTGAATACCCCTACGGATAATTACTCGCGCTTGCCGAGTATCCGTTCGTCCAAAGTTGTTCATGTGTTTCACAAAAATACATTCAAATACTACCCGATCTTCCGAAAATCCTGAGCAGCCTATTGCTCTTGAAATTCTTGCTTGCTTGCATTATGATTAATCCCATAAGTCTCGTAATCTTAATGGCATACCTTGTCATTATCATTTTTGAGTCCATTGATTCAATACGTTGTGAATGTTCACAATCATCAGTCGAGTCCTAGGATTATCCTTCCGGCTCAGACATCATTTTTGAACATGAGCTGGTTCTCGACCAAACTATTTATCGTCAATTGTGCCTCTGGTCTATCCAACTTATCCATCCTTGATCAGAGCGACTGCTTCTGGTCCTTTGTTTTGGAAATCGAAATTCCTTTGTTATCTAAGCATCGAATTATTCAGATGTTCTATAATATGATGCCCATGCATTCTTCTACCTCTGGTTGAGTACCGATGCTCACATCAGATCCCTTGTGGACCATCGGTTCCTTTGTTGGATTTTATCCGACAGTGTCCTTCATATTGAATAAACTTGAGAGCCTTTCCATGGGTATATAATGCCTTTGGTAAATTGTATCATCTGCTTTTGAACAATGCTCTACTTTCGAGCTTGTATTATTTACCCCGAAGTTTGTGGTATATGTTCGTAAGATGACCCGATGGGTTGAACCTATGCCTTCCTTACTATGTGTGAATTCGGAAGTTTTCACGGGTTATACTCATCTGGTATTTCACCAGGTAAAACTTTCAACACTAATGCCATTATTGAAACGAGAAGTGAATGTAAGGTTATGCTTTGGAGAAGTGGGAGTCGACCTTGAACTTTGTGTTCATGCCCATGGACCCGAGGTGGAACTTATCATGGAAGCTTCTCGTAGTAATAATAATCCCCTTGTTATAACTTCTTCTCTTATCTATGCTTGGTCTTTTGTGACCGTGGTTTCGACCATATTGTTCTTCTTTGATCCCATTTCTTGGACAAGTTTAAGTGCTTGCCTTCTGCAAATGATTTCACTTGTCCAACCTCTATCCCGCTCTACCCTTGAGTATACCCTCTGGTACCGCGAGAATATCATGGAACTACATAACTTCTTATGGGTTCTTCATCAACTGTTATTTCTCACCGATTCCAATTTTCCTGGGTTCTGGGTTGTCGTCCACCGAGAACCCCGATAAGTGAATCAATTCCGCACTCTGATTCAATAACTCTAAGTAATTCTTGTTGCTTACGAGTTTATTAATCCTTCAAGTCATTCCTAGCCTTATCGGCTATATCATTATCGTGCAAACTTCTAACTGTGCTACCGGGCCCCTCTTTCCGGAGCACAGATTTAGATGGTAAGCTAATCTACCGTGATCTTCCTCGTCATATCATTTCTCCTTGAACAAGCTTGATTTTGAATTTGTGTCGTACCCATGGTTCCAATAACTTTTTGCTTCATCATTCCGTTGACTTGGTGTCATCGCCGATCAGTTACATCTTCTCGAAACCTCTCGACAAATGTGTCGTGATCATCATCAACATTCTGAGGCCTTCCAAAATATCTATCGAATTCTTGGTGAGAAATAGCATCCTTTGCCCTCGATGATTTATATTATCATCGACCACTTTATTGCCTCCCGTTCAACACAAACTTGTTCGTGTTTCGCGTTATACCTTGAGATCCATGCTATCCAGCAATTGTTCTTCCTTACATTGGAGTATTACCATCTTTTATGTCAATAATGTCGTGAGAATTTCACCACCTCTTATGCATTCTTGGTACAAGTGATACTTCCTGCCATCTCCGATCATTCCTTGGTTCCCGTGTTGTTTCTAACCGGAAAACCGACAATTGAACTATGTTGTGCGACTTCAAAATTCTAGCAACCCTATTGCTTTGAAGTTACTGGTCGATATTTCATTCTTAGACCATTGGTTACCGAATCACCATTCTAACATTGATCGTGCTACCTAGGCCCATATTTTGGGTGCACCCTTCAACCAATGTTTAATTGGGTATGTTTCCTCGAGCATACCTCATTGTATCATTTGATCTAAGAATTATCATCTCCTTGTTCACATAGTTGTGGAAATCCATCTTTTGTGAATCTCGATGAATTGTCGCTGATTCCATCAGCCACCTCCTCATCCTCTCGTTGGTTTACTGATGAACTCTTGTTTCAGAAATCGCTTCCATAGTTCATTTCTCGAGAATCTTACATTGTCATCTAGTCAAATTTTGCTGCACCCCTTCCTTCTCAGGCATCATGAGTCTGAGGTTTCCTAACACCGATCAGATCGGAATCTCGGTCAGATATGATGGTTGGAGCACATTTTCAAGAGTTCTAACATTCGTCCTCTTATGAAGCGGTAAGGTGATGTCATGCCTAGCACACCTGGCCGGAGGACCTAGTGTTATAGTTTCCTTTTTAACAAGGTTAACCATTCTTCCATGAGGAAATTGAATGACTTGTTTAATAAGTTTTTCCTGATGGATCCTTTGTGTATCCAAGGTCTTATCTTTGCTTGAAGACCTTGTCAATGCTATCTCGAAGCATGTCTGTGATACTCCGATCTCCCATAAGAACATTTGAAACAAAATGTTATGTTTTCTTCATCAATTATCCAAAACACCGTTGTATGGGTAATGTCATGAAAATTCCTCTCCCCATTACCTAAATGGTTTTCTATGTTATATCCTGACATGGATATCATGCTATGCTTGACCTTGGGAAGGATATACCCCTGAAATATGTGTTTAAACACATTTTCCTTTGCGTTCTTCTGTTTAATCTGCTGATCACATTTCCTTTCCATTGTTTTATTTAATCTTTCTTTGTGATCTATATGATCTAAGCAGTAATATTCTCTGCTTATGTAAACACCTTGCTGTACAACCGTGTCAGTAAGACCCCGTCGAAATTGTCGATAGCATTCCGGTCACCACCGGTGGACGAGAACTTTGCCTATTGGTCCGCCTCGTTCAACGAGCAGGAAAATGGTTCTATTCGTCCCTCGCCCTTGGTACCGACATTGTTGCCGACATAACTGATAGGCTACTCTCTGACATGCCTTGCTATTGTGACTGTGCGAGATGTCACCGCTCCTATTTTTAACCCACATGGTGGGCCCATATCCCACAGTTCCACAGGACCGAAACCGTACTCTCATGTACACCCTGTTGTCAAAGTTATTCCTCGCACTTGACTTTGTACGTAATTCACGGGCCACCTGCCTGTTGATCTATTCAGGTATCAGATGCAATGCTTATTTACATTGCTATAAACCCCTTCAACACTTCGTTTCAGGCATCGAACGATTGCACCCGCTCGAAACTTCCCATGATACCTCCTTACTTTGCTCTCGATATTTTCATAAGTTTCAATTCGAGAGTTACTTCCGCCACCTTCCTCGATATTATTGATCAGATAGTCGACCTTGCAGAGGTCTGTTCTCCCGGAATGCTCCCCCTTTATTCTTTCGTAAGTACGATGGAATTTCCGAAGAAAGGATGCCGACTTCATCTTAATGACCTGAAGCAGAAAAATGAAAACATCAATGTAATGGATCGACCACTTCGAGAAGAGCAACCAAGAACGAGAAGAATCGTTAGAATTTCATAACCTATTCTCCCCCCTTACTCCCCTCTTAAATCTCGGGACGAGATTTCTTGTAGTGGAAGAGAATTGTGACGCCCGGATAATTAGGCTAGAGTAATCCCACGTTAATGGTGCCATGTCACCTCGGTTACTGTTGATAGTCTCGCATTAGTTCAAAATGATTCGAATTTTCAAATTTGAATTTTTGAGAAACATAAAAAATATTTCAAAATTTAAAAATAAAATGTTCGCAATGTTCTATAATTCCATTGATCATTTTTCATGTTGAACCCAACCTTATTTGACCCACCAATTAACCCCTAGGAATTTATTAAGTGGTCGAACGGCAAATAAAGTAACATTTTCAAAATAAGAAAATATTTATACAATTCCACTTGAACTCAAACTTTGTATGTCATTCCAAAATATTGTGAAGTATTTAAGTGAAAAGTTTCATGATGAATAAAATTCAATCGGTATTTAAAGGAAGTGCAAATCTGTGGTGAATAAAAGAAATTAGAGAATAAATAGAAGCAAAAAAATAAACAAATGGGGGGAAACCTAGCTACTGTACACTTAAAGCCCAAAGGGCCAGTAGCTAGCCTAGCCCACCAGGAGGTTTCCTCCTACCTCCTGTTCACAGGAGTCGCGCTGGACGCGCCCGCGGCGTCCATGGCCGGATCGGCCACGTGCCGGCCATCGAGCGACGCGCCGGCGTCCTACAAGGTCGTCTCGACCCCCTGCGAACCCTAGCGTCCTCACATCTCTCCCCTCGCCTCTCCCTCACAGTCCCCCCCCCACTCCCCACAGCGCCGTAGCCGCCATGACCATCACCGTCGTCGCGGCCGACAACCTCCCCGGCGCTTGAGAATACATCCAGGGGCTCCATCGTCGTCGTCTTCTTCACCCTCGACAAAGGGGTCGAGCTAGGAGGCCCTGTTCGCCCGCCATCGCCATCGTCTTCCTCGCATACACCATCGTCCGTCGCCAGATGCCGCTGCTCCCGGCCATCCCCGACGTCCTCGAGCTCGCCCACGGCCTCAACGTGAGCTCCTCTGTCGATTCCCCACATTTCCCCTTTGATTTGTCGCCGTTTGCCGTCGTCCCCGAGCTTGGTCGTCCTCGTCCATGGCCGCGTTCGAGCCTCCGAATATGCGCACGCGCCCGCCTGCTCCTGCCGGTGGCCGCGCCCTGCGTGCACCCACGCTGCTGCTCCCCTGTGCCTGCCGCGCCCAACCACGGCCCCGCTGCTCGTCAGGGCCGCGCCCCTGGCCTCGTCGTCCCGCTGCGCCCGCCGTCGCCTGCCCGTGCAGCCCGCCGCTGCCTTGCGTCGCCCGCCCTGGCCGCTTCTGCTCGGGGCCTCGCCCTGCACGTGCCCAGCCCCTCCTTCCCCCACTCCTGCTGCTCCTGCCGCTGCACAACTGCTCTACTTACTGCTGATGCCGTCGCTTCCGTGCGCCACTTCTGCACGCAGCCACTCTTGGCTAGCCATGGCCACCATGGCCTTTGTGTCATGTGTGTTGGCCGGCGTGGCTTGAGCCACTACCAAACAGCCGGCCCATTACTAATTAGCACTAACCCCCTGCCTAATCAGTTACTACTAACCCCCCACCACTAGTAGACTAAATAAACAATCTGTTTAGCAAATGACCCTATGACACCTGGGCCCCACTGCCTAGTTTGACCAGTCAACCCAGTCAACATTGACTATTGACCCTGCTGACTCAGCACCCCACTGACCCCACCTATCAGCCTCTAATACCCTTTGTTGTGTACACTTCCCTGTGTACACTTAGCTTTTGAATATTTTAAAGCTTTGTAAATTAATATAAAATAAACCGTAACTCGGATGAAAAAACTTTGTACATGAAAGTTGCTCAGAACGACGAGATGATTCCGGATACGCAGCCCGTTCGTCCGCCGCACATCCCTAACCTATCGAACTCGCAACTTTCCTCCTCCGTTTCATCTGCCCGAAAACGCGAAACACGGGGATACTTTCCCGGATGTTTTCCCCCCTTCACCAGTGTCACTTACTACCGCGTTAGATCACCCCTGGCACCGCGTATTGCCTTGTTATATTTTGAGATGCTTTGTTTGCTCAGATTTACTATTTCTTCCCACTCTTCTCTCCTAGAGACTACGAGATCGACGCCATTGGTGCCCTGCTCGGCTACGGAGTTGACGACTCTCTCTTGCCAGAGCAACCAGCAAGCCCCCCCTTCATCACCAGATATCGCCTATTCTACTCTATACTGCTTGCATTAGAGTAGTGTAGCATGTTACTGCTTTCAGTTAATCCTATACTGTTGCATAGCCTGTCCTTGCTACTACTGTTGTTACCTTTACCTGCAATCCTACATGCTTAGTATAGAATGCTAGTATTTCCATCTGTGGCCCTACATTCTTGTCCGTCCGCTGTGCTATACTATCGGGCCGTGATCACCTCCCAGGTGATCACGGGTATATACTATATACTTATACATGATACATGTGGAGACTAAAGTCGGGTCGCACCCGCGAGTGGATCTCTGTGGCGGAGCGACATGTCAGGTTGAGACCGCCTAGGAGAGAGGTGGGCCTGGCCCTGTTCGCGCTCATGGATACTTAACACGCTTAACGAGATCTTGGTATTTGATCTGAGTTGGCTACGAGCCTATACGCACTAACCATCTACGTGGGAGTAGTTATGGGTATCCGGCGTCGTGGTATCACCGGCACTTCGTGACGTCGGCCGATCGAGCGGCCGCGCACCGGATTGGACTGAACGCCACTAGGCTAGGTCTGCCTTCCACAGCGTCACATAGCGTGCAGGTGTGCTCAGGGCGATGGGCCCAGACCCCTGCGCGCTTAGGTTTAGACCGGCATGCTGGCCTCTCTGTTGAGTCTAGGTGGGGCTGCGACATGTTGATCTTCCGCGGCCGGGCATGACCCAGGGAAAGTGTGTCCGGCCAAATGGGATCAAGCGTGTTGGGTAAGTTGGTGCACCCCTGCAGGGAA
Source organism: Aegilops bicornis (assembly GCA_021605145.1). NCBI lineage: Eukaryota > Viridiplantae > Streptophyta > Magnoliopsida > Poales > Poaceae > Aegilops > Aegilops bicornis. Next base: position 41,436,538 of record CM038674.1, on the reverse strand, counting down.
GTTAATCTATTCGAATAGCCGTGATCTTCGTAATGTGACGACTTTGGAGTTGTACCTTGACCTTATGACAACTAGAACCGGATACTTAATAAAACTCACCCTTCCAAGTGCGGATACAACCGTGGTCGCTTCTCTCTGGGATACAAGGAGGGATCGCTGGTAGGATAAATGCTATGTGATGTTACTTGGAGGACTTCAACCTACCCTCTTCTACCTGTTGCAAGACGAAGGTGACCAGAAGCGAAGTCTTCGATAAGACTAGCTATCCCCCTCTTATTCTGGCTTTCTGCAGTTCAGTCCACTGATATGGCCCTTTACACATATATTCATGCATATGTAGTGTAGCTCCTTGCTTGCGAGTACTTTGGATGAGTACTCACGGTTGCATTGTTTCCCCCTTTTTCCCCTATCTCTACTCGATTGCTGCAACCAGACGATGGAGCCCAGGAGCCAGACGCCACCGTCGATGACGACTACTACCCCGGAGGTGCCTACTACTACGTGCAGCCCGCTGACGACGACCAGGAGTAGTTAGGAGGATCCCAGGCAGGAGGTCTGCGCCTCTTTCGATCTTAATCCCAGTTTGTGCTAGCCATCTTATGGCAACTTGTTTAACTTATCTCTGTACTCAGATATTGTTGCTTCCGCTGACTCGTCTATGATCGAGCACTTGTATTCGAGCCCTCGAGGCCCCTGGCTTGTATTATGATGCTTGTATGACTTATTTATGTTTTAGAGTTGTGTTGTGATATCTTCCTGTGAGTCCTTGATCTTGATCGTACACATTTGCGTGCATGATTAGTGTACGATTGAATCGGGGGCGTCACAACACCTTTTTAGAGAGCCATACATGATTTGGAATTTGATAGAATATTCTATGTGCTTCACTTATATCTTTTGAGCTTGATAGTTTTGCTCATAGTGCTTCACTTATATCTTTTGAGCGTGATAATTTTTGCTCTAGTGCTTCATTTAGATCTTTTTGAGCACGGTGGTGGATTTGTTTTAAAGAAACTTGATCTCTCATGCTTCACTTAGATTATTTCTGAGTCGTTAATAGCTTAATTTGCTTAATGTTAATATACTTGGTATTCAAGATATGTGAAACTTTCGTTTGAGTGCGTTGAATACTAAGATAAGTTTGATGCTTGATAATTGTTTTGAGATATGGAGGTGATAATATCAAAGTCGTGCTAGTTGATAATTGTGAATTTGAGAAATACTTGTGTTGAAGTTAGCAAATCCCGTTGCATGCACGTATGGTTAAAGTTGTGTAATAAATTTGAAACATGAAGTGTACCTAGCTTGTGCATCCTTATGAGTGGCGGTCGGGGACGAGCGATGGTCTTTTCCTACCAATCTATCCCCCTAGGAGCATGCACGTAGTACTTGATTTTTGATGACTTCTAAATTTTTGCAATAAGTATATGAGTTCTTTTGACTAATGTTTTGTCCATGGATTATACGCACTCTCACCTTTCCGCCTTTGCTAACCTCTTCGGTACCGTGCATTGCCCTTTCTCACCTTGAGAGTTGGTGCAAACTTCGCCGGTGCATCCAAACCCCGTGATATGATACGCTCTATCACACATAAAGCTCCTTAGATCTTCCTCAAAACAACCATCATACCTACCTATTATGGCATTTTCATAGGCATTCTGAGATATATTGCCATGCAACTTCCATCATCATTATTATGACATACTTTACTTTTGTCATATTGCCATTGCATGATCATGTAGTTGACATCGTATTTGTGGCAAAGCCACCATGCATTATTTTCCATACATGTCACTCTTGATTCATTGCACCATCCCGGTACACTGCCGGAGGCATTCATATAGAGTCATATTTTGTTCTAAGTTTCGAGTTGTAATTGTTGAGTTGTAAGAAAAATAAAAGTGTGATGATCATCATTATTAGAGCATTGTCCCAAGTGAGGAAAGGATGATGGAGACTATGATTCCCCATAAGTCAGGATGAGACTCCGGACGAAAATATATATATATATATATATATATATATATATATATATATATATATATATATATATATATATATATATATATATATATATATATATATATATAAGGCAAGGCCAAAAAAGAGAGGCCCAAAAAATGAGAGAAAAGAGAGAACTGACAATGCTACTATCCTTTTACCACACTTGTGCTTCAATGTAGCATCGAGATCTTCATGATAGAGAGTCTCTCATTTTGTCACTTTCATGTACTAGTGGGAATTTTTCATTATAGAACTTGGCTTGTATATTCCAATGATGAGCTTCCTCAAAATGCCCTAGGTCTTCTTGAGCAAGCAAGTTGGATGTACACCCACTAGTTTTCTTTCGTTGAGCATTCATAGCTCTAGTGCATCAGTTGCATGGCAATCCCTACTCCTCATGTTGACATCAATTGATGGGCATCTCCATAGCCCGTTGATTAGCCTCGTCAATGTGAGACTTTCTCCTTTTTTGTCTTCTCCACACAATCCCATCATCATATTCTATTCCACCCATAGTGCTATATCCATGGCTCGCGCTCATGTATTGCGTGAAGGTTGAAAAAGTTTGAGATTATTTGAGTATGAAACAATTGCTTGGCTTGTCATCGGGGGTATAGAAGTTGGGAACATCTTTATGTGACGAAAATGAAGCATAGCCTAACTATATGATTTTGTAGGGATGAACTTTCTTTTGCCATGTTATTTTGAGAAGACATGATTGCTTTGATCAGTATGCTTGAAGTATTATTATTTCTGTGTCAATATGAACTTTTGTCTTGAATCTTTCGGATCTGAATATTCATACCATGATTAAGAAGATTTACATTGAAATTATGCCAAAGTATCACTCTGCATAAAAAATACTCTTTTTATCATTTACCTACTCGAGGACGAGCAGGAATTAAGCTTGGGGATGCCTGATATGTCTCCAACGTATCTATAATTTTTGATTGCTCCATGCTACTTTATCTACTATTTTGGACTATATTGGGCTTTATTTTCCACTTTTATATTACGTTTGGGACTAACCTATTAACCGGAGGCCCAGCCCAGAATTGCTGTTTTTTTGCCTATTTCAGTGTTTCGAAGAAACGGAATATCAAACGGAGTCCAAACGGAATGAAACCTTCGGGAACGTGATTTTCCAACCGAACGTGATCCAGGAGACTTGGACCCTACTCCAAGAAGTGCTAGAGGCGGTCACGAGGGCGCTGGGCGCGCCCCCAACCTCGTGGCCCCCCTGACGCTCCACCGACGTACTCCTTCCTCCTATATATAACTACATACCCCCAAATGGTCAGAACAGGAGCCAAAAACCAAATTCCACCGCCGCAACTTCCTGTATCCACGAGATCCCATCTTGGGGCTTGTTCCGAGTTCACGGAGGGGCATCCACCACGGAGGGCTTCTACATCAACACCATAGCCCCTCCGATGAAGTGTGAGTAGTTTACTTCACACCTTCGGTCCATAGCTAGTAGCTAGATGGCTTCTTCTCTTTTTGGATCTCAATACAATGTTCTCCCCTCTCTCGTGGTGATCTATTCGGTGTAATCTTCTTTTTGCGGTGTGTTTGTTGAGACAGATGAATTGTGGGTTTATGATCCAGCTTATCTATGGAAAATATTTGATTCTTCTCTAAATTGTTTTATGTATGATAGAGTTATCTTTGCAAGTCTCTTCAAATTATCCGTTTGGTTTGGCCAACTAGATTCATAGTTCTTGCAATGGGAGAAGTGCTTAGCTTTGGGTTCAATCTTGCGGTGTCCTTACCAAAGGATGTAAAGGGTTGCAAGGCACGTATTGTATTGTTGCCATCGAGGATAACAAGATGGGGTTTTTTATCATATTGCATGAATTTATCCCTCTACATCATGTCATCTTGCTTAAGGCGTTACTCTGTTTTTAACTTAATACTCTAGATGCATGCTGGATAGCGGTCGATGAGTGGAGTAATAGTAGTAGATGCAGAATCGTTTCAATCTACTTGTCTCATACGTGATGCCTATATACATGATCATACCTAGATAACCTCATAACTATGCTCAGTTCTATCAATTGCTCAACAGTAATTTGTTCACCCATTGTAGAATATCTATGCTCTTGAGAGAAGCCACTAGTGAAACCTATGGCCCCCGGGTCTATTCTCATCATATTAATCTCTATCACTTTATTTATTTTCTTTGTTTTACTTTAGCTTTTACTTTTTTGCATCTTTATACCAAAAAATACCAAAAATATTATCTCTATCAGATCTCACTCTCGTAAGTGACCGTGAAGGGATTGACAACCCCTAATCGCGTTGGTTGCGAGTAGCTATCGTTTTGTGCATGTACGAGGGACTTGTGCATGGCCTCCTACTGGATTGATACCTTGGTTCTCAAAAGCTGAGGGAAATACTTACGCTACTGTGCTGCATCATCCTCTCCTCTTCGGGGGAAACCACCGCAAGCTCAAGACGTAGCAGCCATTATACCACGGAGGTGTCTTTTTCTTGTAGTGCATGGAGATGACCATAGGGTTCTCCACGCCATCTCCTCCTCCCCTTGGGAAATATCTGCTCTTGGGCCGTGTTCTGATTGCCATGGTAAGGTGCCAAGTTGATGATGTTGAATTTGTCGCTCACATTGTAATTGTTGAGTGCTATGTCGGTCTTGTATGCATTGTTGTTGATGAGTTGTAACACCTTGAATGGACCGTCTTCTCGAGGTAGAAGCTTGGACTTGCGTTAGTTGGGAAATCGATACTTGCGAAGGTGAAGCCATATGAGATATACAGGGTTGAATACCATCGACTTCTTGGTTGAGTTAATCTTGGAGGCGTGTCAGTTGACTTGTAGCTCTATGGTGAGCCTTGTTTCTTTGTGCATATTCTTCATGTATGTGGCACGTGCAATCACATCCATGTTTGTGCGCTCTTGTAGAGGAAGCGGGAGGATGTCTACTACTTGTCATAGGCGTTGGGATTTTCCTTAAGATGAAGGATGATGTAGTATAGTAGCAGATTATATTTCCCTCACTAGAGAATCAAGGTTTATCAAACCAGTAGGAGATTCACGCAAACAAAGATAAATGATACCCGCAGACACACAAAACAAAGAAAAACATATGGGTTGGATATGGAGGTTGCGGGACAGCCCGGGCATTTGGGCTGGTTGTGGGGAGCCCGGTTGGGTGTTGTTTTCTGGTTTGAGTATGCTGCCCGGGCGTTTGGGTCAAATTTGAGGGCTCTGGTCGTAGATGCTTTAAGGGATTGCAGGCATGGAGCATGCATATAGGTTTCAAGGTGATGGTTTTTTTTTTTGCGTGAGAGGTGGTGTCGAGGTGGGGGGGGTTAGAGGGGATTGAGGGGTGGGGAGTTGGACCCTTTAATAGGAGAGATTCTGTTTTTTCTTTTCTTTTGAGACAACTGCTGGCAACTACTCTTTTTAGATAATCATGCGAAGTTTTATTGACCCGTCTCAATGTTTACATCATTACATGGACAGTCAAAAGATCATCGGGATGGTCTAATCAAACATGATGACATCATATAGCCAGCATGGAATAAATATGAAGAAAGGGATAGTGAGAAGGTGAAAAATATAATAATATAAGTGATGACTATGTATGGCGTGACAACATTGTATATAGCCAGCAGTTAGCTATCATGCTGTAAATTATTGATGGATATGCACACCTCGATCAGTGGTGAACGGCAATTCAGAGGCATCTAAATCAGCAACGTACCTAAACTACTTACTCAGAAATTGATCAGCAACTCCTCTTGGGGATGAAGAGGTGGCCTGTCATGTGCCAGCTCTCGCCCCCGTAAAGGTGCACGTACGGACAAGCCGGTGTATACGTTGTGTTCGGTAGCATGTTCCACTGCGCCTGCGCATCTAGGTCGGTCGCCATCAAGGTCGTCGTCCAGGCCGGCGTCCCGCACTCGTACCTGCTGTGCGTGATCCGGCGGAACCCCTTGATGAAGTTGTTTATGTTCTTTAAGTTGTGAGGGTCGAGGTCGATCACGAAGATGTCGCCATAGGGCCGCCCCGCGTGCATGAACATGGGCAGCGAGATCGGGTCCACGGACACAGCCGCGAGGTCTGCTGTCACGGCGATGCTCCTCCCGTCCGGGCTGAACACCGGATGGTTTATGTGACCGCCCAGGTCGCCCATGCTGTCCATCACCCTGATCACCACCATCGGGTCGCTTGGCTTCACCAGATACACGGAGAAGTACCCCGGGTCCAGGCCGTTGTCCAGCTCGTCCGCGTCCCGCGGCTTGCCGCGCGTCGACGAGAAGACGATCCAGTCGCCTGTCGGGGACCATTGGCAGTGGGTGTCTGTCCATGGTCCTTTGGTCAGCCGCGTCTCCCAACCAATCCCCGATTGCCCATTTTCTGCTTCCAGCATTATGTGGAGATTTTTGTACTTCTTCACACCGCCATCCCTTGTCGAGCGGAAGACGAATTTGCTGCCGTCTGGGCTGCTCGATGGGAACGCGTTGTTGTACCCGCCATAGGTGAGTCTCTGCCGCTGCACCACGTCGCCAGATGCATTGTTAATGGCGTAGATCTCCAGCGTCTTGTCCGCGTTGAAGGAGGTGCCAATGCAGACATAGAGGATGTCTTTGTCGGGGTTCTGGTTCCACACAGGGGAGAAGACTCTGTGTGGGCCCCTGTAATCGTACACGATGCGCAGCCCTCGGTTGTCGGCCACCCACACTGCCTTGAACTCTCCGTCGACGAAGGCGAGCTTGGAGCCGTCCTTGGAAATGGTCGGAGACAAGCCAGACACCCGATACAAACCGACATCCTTCACCGGGGAGACAATCTTGTGCAAGTTCGAGGGGATGTGGTCTCCGTGCTGTAGGAGGTCGCTCCTGCAGCGATGGTATCCAATGCGCCCCCCATTGTCCAGCACGAAGGGGTTGTAGTGGTCTGTTTTTGGCCTCGTCTTCTGAGTGATCTGCACCGGCTGTATCCCCGGCACATTCGTGTCGAAAATCTCGATGTGCCGGTACTGCGCCTCGACGCGGACGTTGCTCCTCGGTACTGATGTTGTACCGGAAAACACCCCACGCCGTTTCAACCATGTTGAAAGGAAGGGTCTTCTCGGTGCCTCGGTGGAAAAATATGACGTTGTCGCTTCCCCATGATGGCCAGCCCCCGTTCTCGATGAGTAGCCTGCGGCCTGCGGCCCAGGCCGTCCTCAGCATCAATGTTCATGACATAGATGTCTGTCTTGAGGTTCTCGATCTCGCCATTCCAACTCTTGCTTTGAAATGACGCCACTGCTACCGTCTTCCCCGACGGCGACACAGCGGGGCTCAAGTCAAAGACACCTACACATGACATACATATTGTGTCATTAAGAGTATATGAAGTATATATAATTGTATGTACCTTGTGGAGTATGTCAAGAACTCGTTGATCGATGAGTACATGAAGTATATATATAATGAGCATATACCTTGTGGCGGTTTCGGAAAAAAAAAGCATATACCTTGTGGAGTGAGGCGCTCGGTCTTGCCTGTTGAAAGGTTAGTTTTGTACACGACGGTCCAGGGACTGCGGCATTCCTGCACCGGTTCCTTTGTGGAGGTGTAGATGAGATAGTGGCCAACCGTGCGAGTCCCCACATTATATCCGCCGCCGATGCAGCCACTGTCCTCCAGGCGCGGGCCACTGAAGTTGGCTGCGCCGAAGATGTCAGCGAGCGCAAATACCTTGACCCTGCTGTCCACATTGAAGTGCAGAGCGATGTGGAGTATCTCTAGGCCGTCATTCCTCTCAGAGACAAAGATGAGACCAGAGACGTGACCCGCATCAACGTCGGCATCAGCGGTGCCGCCCTCTTCTGCCAACTTGGGGTACTTGAGGAGGGTCTTCAATGCGGCGGGAGGGATGGAACAGCCGTTGTAGTTGTAGGACACACCATCAGTGAGGTGGAGCTCTTCATTAGTGGACGAAGGTGAGAAGGGGCAGGCGAATATGTCGAATGGCACTGGGGGCCTGTAGGTGGTTGAGAAAACGATTCTGCCTCGACGCTCTGCAATCCAGCAGCGAAGAAGGAATTAGTGGCTAAAACGATCATATTCTTTTATAATTAAATAATTAATCCTCACGATTCTAAAAAAAGAATTTTTAATCCTCACAAATATAATTTCACTTAACTGTAACCATGCATGAAAAAATGTCCACAACATTCAGTGAAAAGACTCAGCTGCTTGCATTTTATTATGCTACGTAGATTAAATAAATATAAATAGTTGATCCTCACTAACATATCAAATACAATTAATCATATATATTATCAGTTTTAATATTATTGATCAAAATATCATTATTACATACAACCAAATCTAACAAAATAAATTTGCAACCATTTCCCACAAAGGAATATTCACCAAGGTGTTCGAATATTAAGACTTTTTCTTAATTACCACATAAATGTTTCGTACTGTATGCAGTATTTTTCTTGAAATTGGTGAACTGTTGGAAGGGTACTATAGCCTAGGATAGACGAAATATTTTCCCGACCATTTCCTTCTAATCATTATTCTTATTCCTCTTAAACTGTTAAACATGGATGTATTGACCAATTGGCTGGCTGCAATCGATGTAAAGCAGTGATTGTGTACTGTTTGCATGGTTTAAACTAACGTGCAACTTATAGAAGCTAAAGAACTGAATTGGCCGTCATCTAATCGGCTTAAGAACTAAATTCAATCCTTAAAGCTATAGGTACTCCCTTTCTTACAGTCTATAAGACCCGCGTGTATCTCTAAATTTTCAATTTAACAAATGTAGTATCATTTTCTCAACACAATAGCACACTTATGAAGGAAAGATAAATTGGACACTGAAGGACAGTTCATTGGTTCCTATAAATAAATAATGCTCCTCCAAATACATCCTATATATACCTAAATGATTGATCCGCACTTACTCTATTTTTCACAACATGCAACTATGCCAATTCATTAGACTACTCATAATGGGGAGTATCATATACTAGTATCATGCACATGAAACTAGTGTATGATACTACCTTCATACTAGTGCATAGTATCATAGAGTAGTATCATAGATGACCATATTTATTGCCATGCATGGCACAAAGTAACATAGCATTTAAAATGATACGGTATCTACATATGTTACTCTAACCCATTCTCTCCTTTTTAATTCTCTGCCACATCAACATGTTTGCTATTTTCGAGTGCATGATACCGGCTAAGATACCACCACTATGGCCAGCCTTATTTTCATCATGCATGGAGAAAGACCCACATTAACACACAACGTGCATGCTACTCATATTTAATAAAATAATCCACAACTATACAATAATTGAATACAATAAATTATATGTATTTTAGTTTCAATTCTGTTAATCCAAATAGTAATTTTAATGCAACAAAATCTCGTTGAAATAATTGCAACCAATTCCCGCAGCAATGCATATGGTCTCTATCTGGACCTAATAAAAATATTAGTTTAGTTAGAACCACCAATATCAGCCATTCCTAATAATCAGACCCAATCAACAGTTTTCTTAACCTTGATATCCTATACAGTTACAAAAATCAAACAGTAGAATATTAACTAACTTAATTGTTTGACAAATTTAGTACTGATAAGTAGCACAAAATGGTACTCCATTGTTCTCGATTAGAGCACTGAAATGTAGCTAGTCACACCATATAATCCTATCCTATCCCCGCTGCCACATTGTTGTCTGAGACCTCACTATAAGGACATCGTCGCACAATCTTCACCGGTGAGTTAATCGAGTCTAATGTGCTCATGCCATTACCAGATCAATAATTCCATAGTTGATCTATGAATTTAATTGTATCTATGGTAAGTGAAGTGAAAAAATGATCCAGGCAACACCAATTTGTGATTACCATCTAGATTATAGTCTAGTTTTTCTTAAAGTCTTACCTGAGTACAAGTTTTTCTTCTTGGTGACCTGCAAGTGAAACAAGAAAACTTAAGTCTTCGGTTCTTGTTCTTAGAGGCCTCTTGTCGGTCGCATACAAAATGGAAAATATGTTTTAACAGCTGATTAGTCGTAAAAAACAACATCTTGTCTGAGACTTACCTAAAGCACATCCCATTGACTAATGACTGGTTAGAAAATTTGCATGAAATAGCAGGTGCCCTACTCTAAATTTGTCAAATGTTGAGGAGTCATGCCTGTAATTTTGTCATTTCTATACCACTATAACAATTCCTTTCATAGAAAGTGTTGTCGGGACTTAAAAACATCAAACGAATATGTGTACACACGCGTGCGCCCACGCACACACACATATAGTTCAAAGAAACTTGTAGTAGTACCTTATTACTAATGGTCAAACTTTGACCACATATTTGACTAGCAAAATATTAATGCATGTCACAAAAAAAATTTGTTGTTCAATTCATATTTGAATATAATTGTCTAAATATTGTTATTATTACTACATATAACTTATATTTTATTAGTTGAAGTTATGATAAAAATATGACCCAAAATACGAGGGGGCAAGTAAACCCGGACGGAGATAGTACATCCATTTGTTAATACTAGTAGATAATTTCCTAGAAAGCATACATATATATGGTTAGATCGGTTTGACAGAAGTAGGTTTCTCATCAATTATACTTTTCTAGTATAATACATACGTACATTTTGACTAACCTATCACCTGAAAATATAAGTACACTTTCATGAGGATACGTTATCCATGCCCATCTGTTTATAACATATATATTAACTATCAAAATTTCATCTGCTAATGGCTTCCATAAAATATACGAAGAGACAAATTATAGTGGTAGAACTTTTAAAAAGTGGTTAAGGAAGAACAGCATAATTAAATTAAAAGAGTAGAGAATTAGGATGAGTTTGGAGCTAGTAGTCAATTCGAGGATGTGGCAGAGCATGCGTATAGTTTGGTAACAACACATTAATAGTGGTTACAGGCCATTAAAATATGTATACCTGGCCTGCAAGTGAACTTTCTGCACTATCAACCTTGTTCAGTTCATCGACAATCTCAGCTATAGTAGGCCTTCTCTCCCGGTCGAGCTCCACACATCTCAATCCTATCTCGATGCACATCTCAATTTGCTCTGATGTATGCCATGACATTGTTGCCTCCATTCGTTTTTCCCAGTTTTCACGTACCTACAAAGTTGTAGCATAATTGCAAAAAGGCGCAAAAAGGATATTTGTTCATAATATAATATATACATAAGATCATATATATATATATATATATATATATATATATATATATATATATATATATATATATATATATATATATATATATATATATATATATATACTCCGTGACGTGTTTCACGGAAGTCTGGCGAAGACATATCTGCACATTTGGAGTACCCCTCATCTCCTGCTATTATTCGTATGATTATAACGCCCAAGCTGAATACGTCGAACTTCGATGTGATTTGGTATCTCTCGATGTATTCCGGTGGCATGTATCCACTGCATCGTATATATTTGTTAAATCATTTCCCTAGTTTTTCTTCTAATTTTTTGATTATTTATCATGAGGTATTAACTTACAGTGTTCCCACAATTTTAATGGTGACATAAGTTTGTGCTAAAGGGAAGAGTCTTGACAAACCAAAATCTCCAATTTTTGGGATCATGTTCTTGTCCAGCAGTATATTCGCAGGTTTCAAATCGAGGTGGTAAATAGGATCTTTGCATCCATTATGAAGGTAATTTAATCCCTCACAGACTCCCTTGATAATTTTGAAACGTGTGTGCCAATCGAGTCCACATGATTCATCTGCAGAATAAACTTATAAAATATTATCAATACATAAATGATGCATAAGTTATGGAATTTTTTCTTTGTGCAACATATTGTATAAGCAGGGCACCATCATACCCGAAATATGCCTGTCAAGGCTTCCACCCTGCAAGTACTCAAAGCAGAGAACTCTTTCTTCCACATGGGCAAAAATATATTCATCATCACACTTAATGTGTTGATGTCCTAGATTATAGCAGTAGCCAACTAGCCGGGTAATGTTTGGATGTTGGACCCTCATTAGGTGATTGAACTCATTCCTGAATTGCACGTCGTCAAGACCTGGAATGTGATGAAGCTTTTTGAGAGCAATCTCTTCTCCATCGTCCAATACTCCCTGTTAAAACTAAGATGGGTCATATGAATATCAATCAAAATTAAAAGATTAAGTAATAAGCATATGAGTGTACCTTGTAAACTACTCCATACCCACCACGACCAATGATATGTTCCTCAGAAAAATTGTTCGTAATTTGTTTCAATGACTCGAGTGTAAACTCCCGCATTGTCGCGCTTGTATGTTCCAAATTGTTCGCCATGGTATTTTCCATCTCCTTCTTGGAATAACTATCTTGGATGTCGCATCTCTATAACAACACAAAAACAAAAGTACTAAATGTATGTTAGAAAGAGTTATATGCCTAACCTTGTATGTCAGAAGGACATACTTAATACTTTAGCTTCAACACAAGAACTATAACAACACGCGACCTGACGGCAAAGGCCATCGGGGTCCAACGTGTGACAACCTTGTCGGCATGCATCTTCCTCCTTTGCCACCGTCAAACCATTCACCGCCAACCAGGCAAGATGCGTTGGTGTCTTATGGGGGTGGTTGCGGAAGCAATACAGGTGAGAGTGAGGAAGATGTATGGGGTTTGGCGAGGAGATGGTTGCGTTGCCGACAGCCCTAACTCCAGCTAAGAGATAGAAAGCTCATGGACTACAAAGTTACTATTGGATTATTATTTTTAGATTCATAGCTTAAGAAGGTTTTTGGTCGATTTTGATCTCACTGCACCACTAGCTAATCTAGTAGCGTTTGTTCCTTTACTCCCCGTTTTGTTTTTTTATTCTTACGCCACCACATATGTACACTTACATAACACCTATGATTGGGGCCACGAAGATCTTAAGACAAACAAAGTCAATACGTGCGAGTCATTATTTGTAATAACACCCTCACCTATAGGTGCAACTTTTTGACCCTTTGGTTACCCTCCGACCCTCTTTAGTTCTACCAAACGAACCAAAGGTTAGAGAATAACCTAAAGGGTGCCCATTTGCGCCCCTACCCTCACCCCTTTTACAATTTCACACATGCACTCATTATTTGTAACACATTGACCCAAAATTGGTCAATACTCAACCCACATATCGGGCAGGTCCACACACTTATTTGTAACCTGAATTTATTTAGGTGCTATTGATGCTCGTAGTAGTGACTACTATTGCAATATATATTTTTTCGAAGGCTACTACTGCTATATGATATTTCTGTCAATTATTTGCAAATTGAAGGAGATGAAGGTTTTCTGAACATGTTGAGCTTCGTGATGAACAACACTTACAAGCGTGGAATCCGATTTCCCCTTTTCCCTCCCTCTTCCGCCCCACTCCCGCGAGCGGACGGGGGAAACCCTAGGCTACCAGTCTCCCTAGCTCCTCCTCCAACAACCCTCCTCCCCCGCCGCCTAGCTGCGGGGCTGCTACTCCCTCATTCGCTCGGGGCCATGGGCTGGCGCGGGGTGGCCCACCGATGGAGGCGTCAGGCTGGTGCGGGGCTTGGCGGTGCGACGATGGGCGATTAGGATGGTAGCAGTGTCATCGGTCGACGCTTGGCGGTGTTCTGGTGCCCGTGGCTGGTGCGGCGGCTGCACAGTCCATATCAGGAGGTTGGTTGCAGGAAGGCCCCTGGCCAGATCTGGTCGACCCAGTGGCACTAGGGGGCTGACGCGCAACACGGGGCATGGTTGGAGGTCGGTTGGCTCCTGGTGGTTAGCGGCCCTCGCTGGTTTGCGCATGTTTGGCCCACACCAAATAGGGATGGCTATGGTGGCTGGGTTCATTGCCGGCGGCACGGGGCTGGCGGGGTTGAGTTCCTCGGCTTCCTCTGAGTGGCTATGGGGTGGCCCGCTGCTCCCTTGTAGCTAGCGGTGTTCCGGGTCGCCGATAGGTAGCTTGGATTTATCTTAAAGGGGTGGATGGCATCCGCGGAGTGCAGGTGCAGGGGGGCGACCTAGTCTGTGTCGGCTTGCCTTCGCTTTAGTGTTCTCTTGCCTTGTTTTATCGTTATGACGTCGGTCCAAGTTGGAGCCCGTGGTGCTGCTAGGCTATAGGTCAGACGACGCCGGTGGCCACGGGTGTGGCCCCGTGCGAGTTTGACTCGGCCAAGGTCCTGGACCAGTTTTGGGTCGGGCTCGGCGTTGGGCGTCGGCAGCTACTAGTTCATGCCCCCCTCGGTCTACAGGGATCGACTGGGGACGCAGGCATGGACACCCCTTACGGTGGAGGCGTTCAACCAGGCTAGGTGGCTGATGTCGGGCTAGGAGCGGAAGGAGGTCCCTTATGTTCTTCCCGCAATGGTTGTGTGTTGTGATGTCGAAGGTTGGTGGTGTCTCGGGACATGGATGCCCAGGCGGCGGCCGGTCCGTTTGGGGGCTATTCGGTGGGTTCCATGATGGCAGTGCTGGCTACACCGCTTGGTCATCTGAACGACGAGGGGTGTAGCGGTGGGTGGCTCGGGTTCACTTTCTGCCTTGGCAGTGGCGTTGCCCAGATCCGGATCTAGAGGTCAGTTCTCGCTGTGACTGGTCGAGGTGTCTCTTGGCGACATGGATGAGCTGCCGAGTGAAATCTCTGCAATTTGGCGCCGACGGCGATGACATCTGTGGGTGCCGCTATCTTCCTGAAGTCTTCGTCGTGGTTCTCCCCTCCGTGGCGAGTCTCTGGTTGAAAACCCTTGTCTTTTTGGGCTCGGCAGCGGTGGTGCTTCCCTCCCGAGGGCGTTTCCGTGGAGGATAGGTCCTAGGTCGTGTCGTAGCATTGTATTCTGGTCGTCTTGTATCTAGTTGTTCGACAACGTAGTCGTGTGTGATCGTGTTCACCGGGTATTTAGGGGTCTGCTGTTTCGGAGGGCTACCTCACCATATTGTATCGTTCCACCATGTAACTTGGGTGTTGTTGCTTTATATATAAAGCAGGGCGAGAGCCTATTTCGAGATGTTGAGCTTTCTGTGCCTCACATGAACAGATGGTAGTTGAATTGGTAGTTATAATACACTACTAATTAAAATATAAGAGGAAGAATATAGACACTCTGCACATAGACAGTCTGCTAGAAGATGGGCTGTTTCACCCGCAAAAAGAAAAACAGAAAATGCGTTGAGTATAAGAAAGAATCTTTTTAGAACAACGTGATGTGGACATTTGGATAACAAGATGTACAAATGTTGTTTTTTTTGGAGGAAATGTACACATGTCGCTAGAAATGCTGTTCGGCTACATCCACCAAAAAATGTCAGGCATGCATTATATACAGGGTGAAAAGGCCTATACGCTGTCCAAAGAGCATAGTGATACCCTTTGGGCTAGAAACTGTTTTCTTCATTGGTGTATTTTTCTCTCTTAGTTTGCAATATAACTAGACTGGAGAATAAAATGAAGAAGCCCACAATGAATGGAGTCAGTTTTCGTTGGTAAACCGAAATAAAGAGGCTAGGGGTGCAAATGGTTTAGTTGAATCAAAGGAACTAAAATTTTTTAAACGATGTGATTTTGAACTTTTAGTTCGTTTAATTGAACTAATGTTGTTAGAGGGTACCTAAGGGCCATCCATTTACATCCGTTCGCGAAGGTAAGGCAGAATGCCGCCTTCAGGGGATATAGAAGCATCATGTAAAACGAATACACATGGGATAAAAAGGTAAATATCCGTAAAAGAAGCCTGTACAAATGAGATAGCAAAAGGAACCGGGCAGGAAAATGTTTCTCAAACTCGAAAGGAAGGTGCTACCGGTCAATCATATCATTTTCTATAAGGAATGAGGCGCAGACACATTTATTGGAGCAGTCGGGAAGAACACCGCCTAATTTTTGCAATCCATAGAAAAAGGCGCTTGTTCAGCTCCTTGACTGTATTTACATGCGAATACGTGAATAAATTAGAGACGCTGAAACAGAACCAGAAAAAGTTTGCAAAAGAAGGAAACTGCAAGGGAATCAGGTGGAAGCAGCTTGCATCCATGAAGTTATCCGGATGGAAACTAAATCGAGGAAAGAAAATCAGTAGGTAAAATAAAGCAAGAGTTTGGGCTAACCTGCAGAAGATTGAAGACCTGATAAGTTCCTGCCTGGGGCGGAAGGCTATGTAGCAGATCCGGAGAGCCTGTTTTCGTTGACGGCCGGGAAGAATACTCTTCGGATCATATGGAGTGCTGGTTAGCAGAAGAGCACCAGCTACTTAAAAATGGTAGCCTCTCATTGCGCAAGTTGTTACTTAAAAGTGTTGTACCCCGTCCAATTCAGATTAATTAACACAACTTTAGTACAACTTATATAAAATTGCACTAAAGTTGTACTTTAACTTTTCAAAATACTTAATGGCTCGTCGCACTGCACAAGTAATCAAACAGCTAGCTTTAATTAATTAATAGTGTCCCCCCCTTTCCGGTTTACGCCACTTCTAATGCATTGAAGCTTACATGAGGTACTAAATGCATTAAAAATCTTAGCAACTAGTCTTTTCAATATATAGGTGCTTAGCTTTTGTAGCTAAGTTTCCCTCATCGAATCTCGTTAAAAAAAAGTTTTTCTCATTGAATTGTTTAACAATTAAACTCCTTCATGTATTGGTTGGTAGTCATTTTGCATAGGTCCATGCGTTTAACACAGTTTCCTCCTGGGGTCACCATAATATTCTCTCTTTTTTAATTGCCGTGCCACATCATTTTTCTGTCTATGTGACACTCTTAGTTTTCTCTAAAAAAATGTGACACTCTTAGCACCTGTACACGGTCGAGCACTGGGAATGGTCTTATAGGGCTTAATTTAAAAATCTCTTCAAGCAAGGTAGACGATGAACGATGGAATTAATTTTCTAGTCTGCAAAAGTACTTAATTAGTACTCTTGTTTTTCTTAAAAAAATGTGTATGACGATGCATTAATTACAGCGCATGCATGAATGATCACTAATGACCAATAGCTTTTACATGCATCCGTGAGTTTTTTCTTCATCCTTGCATGCAGTGATTTAATACATCTTGAAATCTGAACATATGATGACAAATAGTAGAATTGAGACTTATAAAACGAAAAAAACAAACCTTTTCAGATGAGCCCTGTAGAGCGGAAAGGAGGGAGTATTTCTTTGAGAGTATCATATACTAATATTATACGTATGATACCAGTGTATCATATTATCTTCATTGTGCATAGGGTCACAAAGTGGTATCACAAATGATCTTGTTTTTTGTCATGCATGACACATAGTAACATAGCATTTATTATGATACAATACCTACTACCTATGTTACGTTAATCTTCTCTCTTTTTTAATTGTCTGCCACATCAGCGTATTTATTAGTAGTCCCTACTGCATGATATTGGCAAAAATACCATCACTATGAACAGATCTTAGGTGATGATGCTAGTATATGTTTTTGTCGTTTAATTCTGTGCAGACTAGCTAATCAAACAGCCGGCTTGATTATAAGCTTTCGCCGGCGCTGCATCTTTCATCATTATTTTTGAATCCCTTATCTTTTTGAAGTTAGGTAGCTTGGCCAATCTGAAAGCAAGACTTGACCTCGATCTGGGCAGGCTCCTAATTTCATGGTATAAAGTAAGTTATCCTCTGTTCCCGATAAGTCTTCGGTAATCACTTGAAAGAAAAACCTCAACTATTCTTAAACAACACCTACAAAAAAAACTCTCATTGGGAAGTTGCATTTCCCAACTCTAATCACATCCACCTTGACAGATGCCATCCACTTGACTTTTCACGCTCCGGTAGATGAAGAAAAGTTAGAAAGAAAAGTGCCATCACTTGTCATCACCGATTCCAATGAATCTGTGCGTTTCGAACCACGCCATCGCGCCACTAGGAGAAGGATGAGAAGAAGATCCCATTCAGACAAAAAAAAACGTCCAAACCATGATCTATGGAGGAAGAACTTTGCCTACTTTCTCGACAACTTCGTCACACACAGACATCGCGCACTGTGATCCTCTATCCAACTATTTTTGTGGAACATACATCTTAGGTCCTACCTGGTTCATGAACATCATCTAGGAGTGGCTCTAGTGCTGTTGCCGCATGAACCGTTGCCTGATTTTTGCAGTTGCGCTCTGATCAAGTTGCATCAGCGACGTGGGGAAAGAATCACAACAGTCAGCAATGGCCAGTGACAAATCGCTGCGTTACGCCGTGCAGCGGTGTGTGGCAGCGTCTCTCGCCAAATACCCTCCACTTGCAGCTGTCCACGAGAGGACCGACCGCCCTCCACGGAAGACCATAGTAGTGTTGGCGCAGCGAGCTCCAGCACTCGACGAGGATCACCGGAGGCACGACCGGAGCGGAGGAAGAAGAACACAGAAGATTTGCCGGCGCACGAACGCCCCCCGCACGTACGAGTTTCTTTGTTTTTCACCACGAGCACGAACTCGTTTTTCATCAGCGATTACATAGGAAGGGAGAGGGTTTTATACCCGAGCGCACGGACATGCCCAAGCAGCTCCACGGCTCACCCACCTCCCACTCGCCATGCCCCGCACGCCCTGGCTCGCGCGCGCTCATCACGCTCTGACGCGATCGCCGCGGCCAGTCCACGCGCCCTACGCGGCCCGTGCCCTGGTCCTACGCTAACAGACCCACACACGCACGCACTAACTCACGCACGCACACACACCTACGCTTGGGCACGCACGAACGCACCCAAGCCCGCTCGGTCTCAAGCCCGACGCGCCCACCTGCACGCACGCACGCGCTCGCCGCGTCTGACCCCTAGCCGAAGCTTATTGCCTACAATTCACCTCGTAAGCTGAGGCTCAAAGCAAGCCACCGTCCTCGACGCCGACGTCCGCCATCAGCACATGCTCCGCTGCCGCCGCCTTGCGCATCTCCGGGCAGTCGCGCTTGAAGTGGCCGCGCTCGCCGCACTTGTAGCAGCGGCCACGCCTGTTGCCGCCGTCCCGTGTCGCCACGCTGCATGCGTCGTCGTCGTCGTCCCGAGCTCCCCCTTGGCGCCGCTTCCGCGCCCGCCACTGCGCCGCCTTGGACAGGAGTTGGCCGTCCGGGCGCTCGCCGCTGCTCTGCCCGCATCGCCGCACCCGCTCGTCGAAGGCCCGCAACCTCCCGAGCGCCTCGTCGTACGTCAGCTCCTCCAGCGCGCAGAACTGTTCGATCCCGGCGACGACAAGGAAGAGGCGGGTCCGGGACAGTGTCCAGGAGCTTCTTCACCAGCTCCGTGTCCCCCAGCATCTCCCCCAGTCCAGCGAACCGCGCCGCCATGCCTGCAAGCCTCCCGGCGTACGCATCCAGCTCCTCGCCGTCCTCCATCTTGATCCGATCGAGCTCGCCGCGCAGCGTCGCCCTCCTCGCCATGCGCACCCGCTCGGCGCCGACGAAGCGCACCTTCAGAGAGTCTCATACCTCTCTGGCGGTGGCTTTCGTCGCCACCGAAAGGAGCACGTCCTCCGGCAGCCCCGACAGAAGCATCGCCCTCGCCGTCTTGCACTTTTTTCCGTTCACCGCCGCGTCACCCGCCGGCGCCACCGCCTCCCACAGCGTGTGGGCATCAAGAATCGACTGTGCCTTGATCGCCCACACGGTGTAGCCGTCCGGCGCGAGCACCGGCATCCCCATGGACACCGAACCGCCCGCGCTCCCTCCGCCGTGTGGAACCAGCGCCATCACCACCGGCGAGCTCCCTCACCTGTCGCTCTGATACCAATTATTGGCGCAGCGAGCTTGAGCACTCGACGAGGATCACCGAAGACACGACCGAAGCGGAGGAAGAAGAACACAGAAGATTTGCCGGCGCACGAACGCCCCCCCGCACGTACGGGTTTCTTTGTTTTTCACCACGAGCACGAACTCATTTTTCCTCAGCGATTACACAGGGAGGGAGAGGGTTTTATACCCGAGTGCACGGACATGCCCGAGCTGCTCCACGGCTCACCCACCTCCCACTCACCACGCCCCGCACACCCTGGCTCGCGCGCGCTCATCGCGCTCTGACGCGATCGTCGCGGCCAGTCCACGCGCCCTACACGGCCCGTGCCCTGGTCCTACGCTAACAGACCCACACACGCACGCACTAACTCACGCACGCACACACACCTACGCTTCGGCACGCACGCACGCACCCAAGCCCGCTCCGGCTCGAGCTCGACGCGCCCACCTGCGCGCACGCACGCGCTCGCCGCGTCTGACCCCTAGCCGAAGCTTATTGCCTACAAGTAGTAGTCCGTATTTACACGGAGTGGCGGATTACAATACTGGATAGGTTCAACCGAGTAAATAGCATCTCTAGCTGAACCCTATCCTATATCCATAACTTATGCTCTTCCAAGCTCAAAAAATAACTTATGCTCTTCCAAAACGTCAACTCCTTAACAATGAAAACCTTCTAAAAAAAGAGGTCAAAAATGAAAACCATAACTCCTCTAAAATGAAAGTTAGGAAAGTGTCCGGACCTAACTGAAGTACCGAACCCGGACATTTACCTCCTGATTTTTTTGGCTAGCTTTGCCATCCTTTGTCACGTACTCCCTTTGTCGCATAGAAGGAACAAGAAGGATGGAGAATGAATAAGGAAGAAGAAGAAGAAGAAGAAGGGGGGGAGAGAGAGAGAGAGAGAGAGAGAGAGAGAGAGAGAGAGAGAGAGACTTCCACACGTGGGTCTAGTTTGTTTGAAAAGTTATGTTGTGGGGTTCGATTAGGTTCGTGTTTTTTTAACTTCTCAAATTTGAGGTGTTATGACTTAAGGAGACGTTGAAGTAGTAATTTTTTTGGAGTTTCGCTAGGGGAAAGTTGTGGCTACTCTCGGGTGTAGGTACACCCGAGTTTGCAAAACTTCGAAAAATGTGATAAAACAAGGTCAAAAAAATCTGCAGTTTGGGGACATGAAACTTCATCAAATGTTCAAGCTTTTTGCAAGAATTGAGCTAAAAACAACATCCGAGGAGCTCTCACAAAAAAAAAAACAAAATCAATGCTCAAACAGTGCACAAACTTAGAACATTGATTTTGTTTTTTTTGCCGAGAGCTCCTCTGATGTTTTTTTCCGCTGAATTCTTGCAAAAAGCTTGAACATTTGATGAAGTTCCATGTCCCGAAACTGCAGATTTTTTTGACATTTTTTGATCATGTTTTTCTTTTTTTTTTCAAACTCTGGTGTACCTACACCCGAGAGTAGAAAAGCTGGTCTCTTTTCGCTAGAGATGCTCTAAAAGGCAGATTCGTATGTGTTGATTGAGGAAGGCTTGCCATGCAATTTTTTTTTTTGAGGAAGGCTTGTATAGTCCTAGTTATTTGTGGCTCAGCCCGAGAAGGCAGCAGGCCGAGATGAACTAGTACTATTTTCATTTTCGGCTTGTTTCTTGCGGGATGAGCCAAGATCAGCCTGGCGAGCCCACAAGCTTTACTAAGGAAAATTTTGCACTGAGATGGATCGCCGCGTCACATTTGAAAAATGTTCATGACAGTTTTAAAAATGTTCACGCATTTGGAAAGACGTTTTTGACATTTTAAAAACATATTTATACAATGTACAAAGTGTCACAGAATTTCAAAAAATATTGTGTACATTAAAAAATGTTTTGACATTTTAATAAAATGTTCATGTGTATGTTTGTTGCATTAAAACAAATGTTTATAAATGTAAAATGATAATGTTTACATACCATTCAGAAAAATGTTCATGACATTTAAAAAAAGTTCTAACACAAGTTTTTGCGCATAGCTCTGGTGTAGAAGTTAATTAGCCTACTTGCTCGAGGATCTGCGTTGTGCTGGGATTCGATCAAAATATGAGGGGCCAGATCTCAATGTCGCTGGTATTATCTTCTTCCAGGGTGTTTCTCAACGGTAAGCCCGGCCAGTACCTCTCCCACACCAATGGCCTCCGTGAAGGAGACCCTCTTTTGCCTATGTTGTTCATCCTCACCATTGAACTCATCCAAAGGATTATTCTTAAACCTACCGAGGCAGGGGTGTTGAAAGCCATCTAAGCCATAATGGATAGGCTCATGGACCTCCCTCCTTGATGCGGGATTTTTTGCAAACACCGACAAGGATGAGCTATACAATATTCACCATATGCTGGAAGCCTTTGCAAATGTGACTAGTCTCAAAACCAACATGCTCAAGATGGAAGTTTTCCATAGTCTCCGCCACAATAGCGACCTTAGTGACATCTTCACTGCCTTCCCGGCTAAGTTGGCTTCATTCCTAGGAAAGTACATCGAGCTAATGTTGCATTTTCGTAGCCTTTGCAAGGCCGACCTCACACCGTTGATTGATAAGTGGTATCGTGTTTGCCAGGATGGAAGAGGAAGAAACTGGCTAGAGCGGGCAGGGTGGCCTTGGCAAAATCGGCTCTCACAACCATTGCCACCTTCCACATGGCGGTTATTCCTCCACCCAAGTGGGAGCGAAACAAGATGGACAAGTTGGCCAGGGGCTTCATATGGAATGATGGTGATGAAGAGGGCGTTTCCAACGTTAGGCACTTCCTTATTAATTGGATGACACTATGCTCTCCTAAGAAGCTGGGTGGGCTTGGCTTGAGTGAGGTTGAACACCTTGGAAGGCCGTTGCGGCTATACTAACATTGGTACCAGTGGACTCCACATGGCTCTCTTCCATGCATCTACCGCAATCACTATCGGCAATGCGATGAGGACGAGTTTTTCGAAAGACCACTAGATAGGGGACTCATATGCAACCGAGCCTCAGAGCTATTCAAGACCGCCACTAGAAAGAACGGGACGATAAACCAAGACATGCACGAGGATATATGGATCATGACTGTTGCACGCCTTGACACTCCAAACTAGCTGCGGGAGTTTGTTGACATTTGAGGGGCTTCTGCGAAACATTGGGACCAACCGCAATTGTGTAGACTCCATTCGTTGGAAGTGGACGAGCATAGGAGAATTCAGAACCAAATATGCATATGACATGAAGTTCCTGGGCCAGGTGTAACCTTTCCATCCTGGGAAGATTGGGAAGCCGACAACCATCCCCCAAATGCAAGCTATTTGTGTGGCTAGTGTTGCATGATAGGATCATGGCTGCAAAGAACCTGGAGGTTAGCGGCTGGCCCCATAACGCGATATGTCGCATATGCATGACTTCCAATGAAATGACATGACACCTTTGCAAGGAATGCCCCCTTCTTGAAGGAAGTGTGGAGGGTAGTTTGCGCTAGCTCGGCCATGCCGACACCGCCATCAATCTGTGGTGTTTCATCTCCTTCTCCAACGGCCTATTTGGCGGCAGCAGTTTGTGGAGACAAGCGATGGGGTTTCGTCCGTGCATGGGTCTCCTAGGTATTGTCTATATTTTTTCTTGTTTGGGGGTCCTTTCTGCAAAGTGTTGTGGTTTTTGAAGCATTCTAGTTGGTTCTGTGTGTGGTGTGTGACCTTGTTGTTTGATTAAATGACACACAATACCTTTTGAAAAGAGTCATTTTACAGTGCATCCGGACGATATGGACCGTTCGTCGGAGCGAATTCGACGGTCTAGATACGATGCAATACGCTGATGTCACGTGTATTATATCAGACCCCGAGGGGCATTTTCGGGAGAAAAAATATTTCGAACTGATCTCATTTTCCCTCCCAAATATTTCGAGGGTATTCTCGGCACGAATTTCATGGCTTTTTTCGGTTCGATTTTTATCCCGCTCGCTAGGGTTTACTCCTCGCCGCCGCTAGGGTTTTAATCCTCGTCGGCAGGATCTAGCCGCTCGTCGCGTCCCCTCCCTGCCTTGTCGCCGGCAGGATCTAGCCGCGCGTCGCGGCCCCTCCCTCCCTCGTCGCCGGCAAGATCTAGTCGCACGTCGCGGCCCCTCCCTTCCTCCACCCCAATTCCCTCGCGATCTCGCACCACCTTTTGAAAGAACACTAGAGAAGGCCCACTGCCCTCCACGCGGCGGCCGCCGGTGAAGAGTCGGCGCCATCCCACCTCCCAGTTCTCCATGCGGGTGCCTATATCCACAAGGTTATAGGCAACCTCTTTCCCACACCCCAATTGGTTGTTAATTTGCGTCCTCTACATATCATTTCTCAACCATGGCTACAGCTTTGATCTGGCCATGCATCTCGTCCGATGGCAAGGTGGTTGGGTATGGATCATGTTCTGCGGGACTAGATGAAGCCGGCCGCCGGCCTCGACGGCCAGCCCCATTCGTCCAGTCCCGACTGCATGATCTACGAACGTTCAATCGTTGCATTCAACATGTATTATTTCAATTTGGCTGATAGGTGAGATTTGGAGATCAATAGAGATGATAAGCTATTAATTTTAGATGTACTATAAACAATTCATAGCTTATGTTGCTCAATATTTATGATGCTCGCTTCTTCTTGTGCAATTGCTGGACTGGGATCAACAGACTTGGCATCTGCTTTATATGAAAAATTAGATTCACATGGGATATCCACCTTTTCAAGATTGCTGTTAATTCTTATTATGATGTTTTAGCCTTATTAAAGGGAGAGTAATGGTCCTCGCAAAAAGGAATGAGCATTTGATTCTTCCATATGTTGCATTTCATTCTTCCATGTTTAGTTATGTCCAACATTTGTTACATGCACACACTTGACAAGGTTAGTACAGTTATTAATTTTTCCTCTGTTTTGCAGGGCTATGACAGAACATGCTATGTGATTCCCTACGGCAGGATGGATGTACCATGGCCACACGATTGTGCTCCTGAAGGTGATCGCTTCAATTCAGCGTTGCGGCACTTGCAGAGGCCCCCTATGATACATGCTTTACTCTTGTTATCCTATCTTCTATTTTTTTGGCTTTGCGGCCTGCCTACGATACATAGCTGGAATTGCGTGTTGAATCAGGCAGTATTTTTGACTTCTGTTGTGAGGCTATGCTCATGCTCGTACCTTTTTCTCTCATATGATAATAGATATATCATAATCCATTATTCTTTTAGGGTTGCCTCAGGCACCATTACTGTCACATAGTAGTAAAAAGCAAATATAGATTTCTACGAGATCCCGTACAGACCAAATTTATTTCAAGCAAAATATAGTAACCAATATTATTAAAGTTTTACAACTTGACTCATGTGTAATGAACTAAGGACATGGCTAGGAACCCTTCTTGGGGACAAAAACCCAACCACACCCTACTCTATCGCTTTATGGCCAAGTGAACACTCCACACTGCTGGACTAACTGCTTGCATCTTCGTCGTCTTCAACCGCAGCTGCATCCGATAGCCTAGCATGGTACTGCTTGAACCTATTCCTGTATTTCATTTTGTTGTAGGGTGAATCGACAAGCACAACAGGTAGCTCTTTTTTGAATTTCTCGATGTACGCCTGCATGCAAGGATATGTTAGTATAGTTCCTTTATCATCAGAAAATGACATAATTTTAGGTGTTACTCTACGTACTTCGTCATACTGCTTACTCAGTTTTAGTCCCGTAAATAATTCGATGTTCTTCAGCATGTACAGTGCACAACAAGAACTACAACATTTTATGTTGTTAGATCAGCATTTCAGATATTAACAATCTAAAACAAAAACAAAAGCTAATATTTTTTACTGACGTTTCATCGGATTTTGGCACATTAATGTTCCGTACTGGCCATTGCGTCACGTTAATGTCTTCGCATGCATTGCTTTCTATCCCATTGACTCGCCTCGCTGCTCTCAGATGTGCTTCCATCCCACGTACCTGCAAGCCCAATGGGATGAGAAGTTGCCTACGACTAATACTTACATACGATGTCAAATCCTTTGTTATAATTGAATATGTTGAAATTCTCACCACGTTATGTACTTCTTTGGGTACCATACAGTGGAAAAGTGAATCAAGAACCTGAATCTCCTTCCTTCTGGGGTTTACGACCACAACTAACCAGTGGACGTTTTGGCTGTTCGTAGGTAGGAAAACCTGGATTGCACAGATAATTTGATCAACGTGTATAGTAATAAAAAAATCTGTTCAAAGTCAAGTTAAAATACCATATCATGTTTCAGGTAGCTGGTGCCTTGTGTTGTTCCAGGAATGCCTGCTAAAGCGTCCTCGTAGCACTCCTCTATCCTACCATCTCTTTCGAGCTTAGCGACGCCGGCCACCCTCTCAATGTAAACCAGTTGGCCGTCCCTTGTGTCAATTGGGTCATCATGACGCATGAGTTGGATCGCAGCATCAACCACCTACAACAATAATCAAGTTAATCTGTATTGTACAAAATGAAACTTCATAAACTAATTTTTGAAATATCTTACTTCACACCCAACCATACGGCTTCTTCAGATCCATCTTTTTGGGTGAGGCATTGCAAATGCTTCGATAGCACGACAATGTCATCAACTAAGACCATTTGTTTTTCATGATTTGTACTGTTGATCAGTGATGGCACGAAATCCTGTCGAACCTCATCTAGGTTGTCCCTCTGGGTTTCAGTAACTTCTGACCTCTTTTTTAAGTTGCTAGAGCCGATATTCCTCTTTTTATTGTTCGTGTCCTCAGAATCATTTGTAGACTCTGATGGAGTCTTGTTTTTCCTTTTTTTCTTCTCAGTATCGTATGAAGCATACTCGTCATTCTTAAATAATTGCAATACCACATTTTTCTTTTCGCCCCCATGATTTGGTGGCGTCGATTCAACCACACTTACTTCTTGCTGCTTTCGAAAGGATTCATCATGGCTGTCATCATCTGCGAAGGCACGGGGCACTTCGGGCTCTCGTGATCCCATAGCCTTCACAGAGTGCTGCTTACTCCATCTGTTGAAATGAATCTGTCATACGAAATAAACCGCATGTTAGCCTTTAGCAGATTCTTGCTCAATTATAGGTAAAATGTGCATCACCTGGAATTCTTCAAGGCTTGTGGTGGCTTTGGAATGCATTTGCTTTTCCAAACTAGCAGCACCCTGGATATCATCCACCTCTTTCAAAAGCTTATGAATACCACTAGATCCTGTTTGAGTTTTCTTTCAGCTCTTTCTAATGCTTCATCCTGTACGTGGAAGATCACATGTTATTTCTGAAACGACAATGATTGTTTCATAATTAAGTTAACATGCGTACGACAAAATCTTCATCAAGGTTCTTCATTGGGGCCCCATGTCATCATTTTTTATTCCCTGCTTACAATGGTGCTTAGCAGCGACCTCCGTGACATCATTTTGTTTCCCCTGGTCAGAAGCCTGCTCAACATTCTCAACAGAGGCCTCCATTGGGTGTGAAGGTGCGCCGAGGTCAGAAAGATGTGTGTCCTCCAGTCCTGGAAATATTTCGTCGCGTTTTGTCTTTAAAAAATACATGTTAGTCTGGGGTGTTCTCATAGTAAACTAATTTAGAAAAAACCTTGTACACGTAAATTTCCAATTATATATACTAATCTCATAATTCTAGGCTTACGTTCAATTGTTTGATGAGGTCCTCTATGAGCTTGCCATTTGTATGGGTACGCCTAAGGCACTCATCTATTTTCTTTTCAAGGGTGCACATCCTATCAACTTGTTGTGCACCAGCCTCCCGCACGAGGGAGGCAACTTCTTGCAAATCAGTCAATACACATCCGACGAGTACCTTAATCTGAGACTTTGAAACAGTTAGAATCATATAACTTCATACTAGTTGCAATGTTACAATATATATTGGGTGCCTGATGTAACTCATTTACCCGAGCACCAGTCTTCGGTTTGGCCAGCGTACCATCTCGTGCTAGAATGAAAGGCCTCATGAGGTCATCAACATACTACAGTTTAGTGTCGTTTAGTATGATTTAGAAAATATACATGTTACATAATCCAGGCAATGTGCTGACATTTTACCTCTCCAACTCCCGGATAATTATTCTGGATTATATTGTCAACCTTTTTTGCCTTCTCCTCGCTCCAGTTCGGGATCAGCGGCCTTAACCTTGATTTATACGAGATGCTAGAGTCCATTTGGTGCACTCTGAACTTCTCGTAGTACCATGTCTGCATGACAACAAAAGCAGTTTACAAATATTCTCGTACATTATGTAATGTATGTTAGGTAAGTGATAATTGTACTACTACGAGTTACCTGCAGCAATGGTATATTCCCCTCCAGAATTGCCTCACCATTTACAAAATTCTTCACGCTATCCATAAGATAGTCAAGCGTTAGCTGTCCAAGATTTGTGCCCTTTATCGTCTCAACGTTTCTAACAATCCCAATATATTTGTTATCCACATACTCCTATTTTGTTCGGCATACATATTTGCCTATGGTGTACAAGACAAATGGCCTGACAAAATTTGCTGCGTTGTCGCCTTTCATCTTGGCTAGCAATCCTTTGAAAGTTATTTTGATGTCATTACGATCTTTCAGTTTCTTCCACAACTCCATATTATCATCAAGATTTGAAGGGACGTGCTTCTTCCCATGGCAGAGCATGCCTGTTATATGCGCTACATCTTCTAGTGTGATCCTACATGGTATCCCGTTGATGATGAATGCATCCTGCTCTGCATCATATGAATTAGCGATGGCCATGCACAAGACATCGCCTGATTTTGATGCTAGGTGTCTTGAGAAGTCCACCCAGTCCTATCAACTAGATGTACATCCTTTGCTGCGTGTTTAATCCCTTTATGAAATCCTCATTATGGCGGCAAAGAAGCATCCTGGGTTCAATGGATGTGAAATGTGATTAGATTCAGCATGGTATACAATTTAAACAGTCATACAGACGAATACAACTTATATATACCAACATAAAAATTGTACTCTACCCTACTTCATGAGGTAATTTGTTTACAAGCAAGCTGAGTTCCATGAATGTGCAAATATTAACATTAGATTCAGCTTGGTTACGTTTGAACGGTCATATAAGGTAATCTCCATTGCAAGGCGCTGATCTGAAATAAAATCAAGATTCGAAAATAAAAAACTATCCAACTGTGGTCTCCTCAACTCTAAGCGCTAATCATGGTCAGTAGTATGGAATTAAAACATGGGCCATCGATGCCTTCCATAACTCGTGCGGAAGGAAAAAAAGAAGGCAAGCGCCCGCTGCCCTAATTGGCATCGACAAGACCAGAACCTAAGATTTAGCACAGAATTAATCAATGAACTGCCAATCTGGTAGGAAACAAATCCTAAGCGCCCTCCCCTAACGCCCCCAACTTAATTTGTTTAAAAACATGCTGAGTTACATGAATATGCAAACAACGAGTGGGGTTGCAGCAAGAGATCATGGGATTAAGATCGTGGGACGAAAAATAGCAGCTGCTGCGGTAGGATATCGTGGGGAGTTACCTGAGGATTCATGTTTGGCTCCGTCGTTCAGTCTTGCTAGATTCTTGGGTTGCTCCGTCCTTTGGTCTTGCTGCTTTGGGCGGCGCAGAAGGACTAACTATGATCTATGAGGTTTCAAAGGATCCCTATTTATAGGGATCGTAACAACCCGGGCGTATATCCACGTATAGATTTCTTCGGTTGGAGGAAATCAAGGGAGGGGACCCACCTGGTTGAATATTAGGGGGGGCGTGGAGAGTTTAGCAAAGGTAAGTTATGGTGTAAAAAAACTAAGGTAAGTTGCGTAACAACACTTAGGTCTCCGAGAATCACGATCGTCAAAAAGATATAGTTCCCGTTTCTTTGAAAAACAGCCAAAAGAACTGGACCGCTTTTATTATTGGTTACAAGTAAATCACTGGACCTCTTTTAGGATGAAAACTGGTTCTAAAGTCAACTAGGATTGACTGTTCACATGTGAAGTATTTTCCTCTCTCTTGTGAAGCTATTTTATTGCCCATCCGTGCTCATACCTTTTTTCCTCGTATATGTGAGACCAAATTTTGTTGATAATACTGAATCATGTCTGGTGCTGCTCAAGATGGCACGACACCATGGTTTTCGCTTTGGTGAGATTTCGATGAAATAACTGAATTTCATTCATTTCAGCACTCACTGCAATATTTGCCTTCCGGCCAAAATATTTCAGCCACACTGAATTTCGGCCAAAATATTTCAGCACTCGCTGAAATTTTTCTGGAACTTCTAACTAGCGATGTTAAAAAAATTCTGAAACTTCTAACTAGCGACGTAATTGTTCTGAATCTTGTCCAGACTCCGACGAAACTTAAATATAAATTTAAGAATTCAGTTAACCTTCCTAAGCTTCAAATTCTTGTCAAAAGCAAATATATGTTTCAAATACGCCATGCGTAACAAATTTATTTGAAGAATAGTATTTGGAACCAGTACTGTGAAGTATTACAACTTGATTATAGCGCACTGGACTAAGAACATGGCTAGGAAACCTTCTTCGGGACTAAAACCAAACCATACCCTACTCTACCGCTTCATAACCAAATGTACACTCCATATCTAAGAATGGACCATTGCTGGACTAAATGCTTGCATCTTCATGATCTTCAATCGCAGCTGCATCCGATAGGCTAGCATTGTACGTCTTCAGCCTTTTCATGGACTTCAATTTGTTGTAGGGCGAATTAAGAAGGACAACATGCAGCTCTCTTCTATAATTGTCGATGTATGCCTGCATGGGAGGATATGTTAGTATCGTTCCATATGTTTACAAAATTGAGAGAATTTTAGGTGTTACTCTGCGTACTTGGTCATAATGCAGTCTAAGATCTTCTCCCGTAAAGAATTCGATGTTCTTCAGCATGTAGAGTGCACAAGAATAACTACAACAATTAATTCTGTTAGTAGTATTTCACGTATTAACAATGAAAAACATAATTAGAAGCTAATACTGTTGATTGGCTTGTCATCTTGTCTTGGCACAGGCACATGCTTTACTGTCCATTGGGTCACGTTAATGTCTTGCCATGCATGGCTTTGTGGTCCATTGATTCGCAGCGATGATCTCAGATGTGCTTCCACCCCATGTATCTCCCAAAGTCCATGGTATGAGAAGTTGATCATGGTTCATGGCTAGGTATGATGCTAAATCCTGTATTATATTGAAAGACATTTAAAATCTCACCACGTGAACCACTTGTGTGCGTTCTAGGTAGCCGAAAAGTGAATCAAGAATATGAATCTCCCTCCTTTTGGGGTTTATGACCACAAGGAACCAGTGAGTGTTCGCCATGTTCGTAGGCAGAAAAACCTGGACAGCAAAGATGATTACATCAACATGCATAATAATTTGAAAAATAAATGTGTTTATGTCATGGTGAGATGGTACCAGATCATGTCTGAGGTAGTTGTCTCCTTTTGTTGTTCCATGACTGCCCGCCAAAGCGGCCTCGTGGCAATTCTCTACCTTACCATCTCTTTCGAGCATAGCGACGCCGGCCACCCTCTCAATGTAAACCAGCTGCCCATCCCTTATGTCATTAGGATGATCATGACGCATGATCTGAATCACAACATCAACCAACTAAAACAAAATTCATGTTAATTGTGGCATTAAAAAAAATTCAAGTTAATTGTACTGTGCAAAAGAAAATTGATAAACTAATTTGGGAAAATATCTTACTTCGTCACCCAACCATTTGTCATCTTCGCCTACATCTTTCATGGTGAGGCATTGCAAATGCTTCTGTTGCAGAACAATGTCATCAATTACCACCAATTGTTTGTCAAGATCTGAGGTGTTGATAATTTCGGCCACATAACTCTGTCGAAACTTGTCAAGGTTGGTCTCCAGCGTCGAAGCACCTGTATCTGTATCTTTTAAATTGCTTGCACGGTTTTCCTCTTTGTATTCTTTGTGTCCTTGGAATCATTGGTAGACTCCGATGGAGTCCTGTTTTTCTTTCTCTTCTTATCACTATCGTATAGAACAAAATCTTCATTGCACAATAATGAAGATGCCACTATTTTCCGGCTGCTCGCACGAGTTGGTAGCATGGAATCAACCCCACTATCTTGTCGCTGCTTTGCTAAAGAATCATCATAGTTGTCCTCATCAACTGGGAAGACATGGGGCTCTTCCGTCTCCCTTATTCCCTTAGCCTTGGCAGACCGATGGTTGCTTTTGGTACCTGCCTCTGCACACACCTCAATACTGACATCTTCATCATCTTGATTTCTTCTTTCTTCAGTCTTTCGCACATTCTCATTGTGCCTCAAATTCAGAGGATCCTGTGATTTGAAATGAAGCACTTGTTAGCTTGCAATCTGCGCGAAATAGAAAACAAAACCAGTTAACTGTAAAATGTGCATCACCAGGAATGCTTCAAGGCTTGTGGTGGCTTTGGAATGCTTTCGCGAATCCAAACTCGGAGCACCCTGTGATGCATCCACCTCTTTATAAAGCTGTGAAACATTCTTGATACTCTCGTTGCAAGCTGCAGCAACAGCTCTGTCTTCTTCATCCTGAACGTGGAAGATCATACGAATCTGCGTTAACTTAAAAAAAATCAGTTAGATGTAAAATGTGTATCACCATGAAAGCTTCAAGGCTAATCTTGGCTTTAGAATGCTTTCGCGATTGCAAACTAGGAGCAGGCTGCAAATCTTCAGATACGTTCTTCTTGGGGGCATCCATGTAATCTTTTTGTATTCCCTTAGCAGAAATGCCTTTGGCAATGACCTCCGTGTCATCTTTTTGTTTTTGCTGGCGAGTAGTATTCTCTCCTGGGACCTCCATTGGGTCCGCAGGTACTCCCAGGTCAGATAGCTGTATGTCCTCGACTCCTGGGCGATCAGCATCAAATATTCCATAGCGGTGGTTCTTTAAAAAAATGTGTTAGTGTGGAGAGTATTGACAGTAAAATTATTTATAGAAACTTACAATAGTATACTTACATTGAATTCTGTGATGAGGTCGTCCGTGCGTCTGCCGTGCGCAAGGGTACGCCTAAGGCACTCGTCCATTTTTCTTCAAGGGTGCACATCCTATCAAATTGTTGTGCACTGGCCTCCCGCACAATGGAGACTACTTCTTTCAAACCAGCCAATACACGGCCCATGAGTGCCTTATCCTGCAAATTACAAGCAGTTAGGAGCATATGACTTTGATTGTACTTGCAAAGTTACAATATATATTTGTGCCTGATGTTCATCATTTACCTGACCGTCAGTCTTTGGTTTGACCGGCGTCCCAACTGGTGGCGGATTGAAAGGCCGCAGCAGGTCATCGACATACTGCATGTTAGTGTCGTTAGTATCATTCAAAACATATGGTACATAATCCAGGCACACAGTACTAACACTTTACCTCTCCAACCCCTATATAATTTTTGTTGATTATGTTGTCAACCTTCTGTGCCTTCTCGTCACTCCAGTTTTGGATCAGCGGCCTTAACCTTGATGCATACGAGATGGTAGAGTCCAATTGGTGCACCCTCCACTTATCGTAGTACCACGTCTGCGCTACAACTAAAATGGCTTAGACAATTTTCCATAAAATTAAATGTACGGTATGTTAATAATGATTGTATTACCTGCAGCAGTGGTAGGTTGCCCTCCAGATTTGCTCTACAATTTACAAATTTTCTGACGCTAGCCATAAGATGGTCAAGCGTAAGCTGTCCAAAATTGGTGCTCTTTATTGTCTCAACGTTTCTAACAATCCCAAGGTATCTGTTGTCCACATACTGCTGTGTTGTCGGGCATACATATTTGCCTATGGTGTACAAGACAAATGGCCTGACAAAATTAGGTGTGCTGTCGCCTTTCATCTTGGCTAGCAATCCTTTCAAAGTTACTTTTGTGTCACTGGGGTCTTTCAGTTCCTTCCACAACTCCAAAGTATCGTTGTGATTTGAAGAGACGTGATTCTTCCCCATGCAGGGCAGGCCTGTTATATGCTCCACATCTTTTAGTGTGGTCCTACATGGTCTCCCATTAATTATAAAGGCATCATGCTCTGTATCATATGAATAAGCAATGGCCTGGCACAGTAGACGTCTCATTCTCATGCCAGGAGTCTTGAGAAGTTCACCCAGTCCAATCAACTTGATGTACGTCAGTTGCTGTGTGTTTAAATCTTTTATGAACTTCTCGTATTGCAGCAAAGAAGCAACCTGAGTTCCCTGAATGTACAAATAGTGTGATTAGATTCTGTATGGTATTCATTTAAACACGCATAGAACCGACTAATCTATGCCAATATCAAAATTGTGATCTACAGTACTGCATGAAATCATAGAGCTTCTGGGCCATATAATGAACAAGCTATCTCTGTCGGCAAATTGACTGATAATAGTATTGATTTTTAGTAGAAAGAGCAGACTTTGGTCTATGTACACTACTAAAGTTTCAGGCGTCACGCTTACAAAAACAATTGCATACATGATCAGAAGATCAATAGTTTATAGATAATCACGGAAAAGGAATGTAGCAGTTCCATTGCAAGCATTCAAGAGCACATACTCCTTAGTTCCGATCAGATTAAAAAAGATCAATTAGTAAAGACCATGCAAAATTAAGGGGAATCACCAACAGTTTCAATCACTGGAGATTAAGAACTCATTTAGAAAGCCTATGCCAAAAAATTAGCAATTTCCAAATTTTAAGGCATATAAACAGAGACGATAACCCTGATTTTATTGCACATCTAAGTCCTATGTCATTGATCTTATGCTAAGATTCGTGCAAGCCTTTTTTTCTCATTTTTTCTTTTCTTTCTAGATACACCCATCTCCCTTCGGTAAAATAGGGAAAATTATGGGATTGCATGCAGACTTGGGAAGGAGGGAGTATGCAGAATACAAGGATCTCGATCGCTACCGGAGGATTCTTTCGATGGCGACCGGCTCCATTGTCGCTCGCTTTCATCTTTTGCTTCACCAGCTTCTCCGACGTGCCCTTCTCTTTCGTCGGCTTCTCTGACATGCCCTTCTCATTCATCTCAGGATTCGCCGACGCAGGCTTCGAAGATGACGGCTCCATCGGTTTCACTGACCTGGGAGGTACTTTGGGCGGCGTGGGTGGTAATTCGGTGTAGACATGGAAGGCTAGGTATGGGAGGCGTGGGGTGGGAGGCGTTGGGTGGAGTATTTATAGGGGATTTGGGATCTCACGAAGAGGTAGTTTTAGATCACGTAATGTTTTTTTGGGCGATGCTATTGCGTGCACGCTCGCTCTGGCGAGCGATTTCCGACTAGACAGGCTTTATTAGCTAACAACGTCCAAACAGGAATCCCTTTAAATTAGGAAGGAGAGATATAACTGAAGAGATTTTACAGAGAATATCTTACCTGCCCACGTTGAAATCAGGGGGGCATAGAGATTAGAGGGGAGATCTCTTTAGGCCCACCTGAAAATTAGGGGGCAGAAAGATTAGAATCGTGGGGGGAGAGAGATTGGGATCAAGCGTTGCTAGGCTCGCTCGTCAAAGAGCGTTTCCGGTTGTTGTTTTTTAGAAACTTTTTTTTGAGATTTTTTTATCAACTTAATCTCAACCGTGAAGCGTTTGGGCTTCTTGTTCTTTCTTATACGGGCCTATTACGATGGGATGAGCCCATTTTAAATGAGAACATAAGAAAGAAAGTGAGGACTCCAACAGGCAGGAGGACTCCAACAGGTGGGACGATCCCTGTCCCAATTATTTAGGACGGGCATGCGCGAGGGCGCTTCGTCCTCACTGCCACGACTCTCCAAAAACGGTTCCTCTGCCTCTGTGTCCTCTCGATTCCCTCTTCCTCTGCGTTGCCCACTCTCCCAACAATCTGGCTTCTGGAACGGTGAGTTCTCCTTTCTGTCAATTTTGTTAGTAGTTCTCCAGTAGCAGCACATACGATGGCCTTCTTCTTGTCAATTTCTTGTTCTCCTGCTTATTTATTTTGTGCGCACAGATTCAACTGCCTTCAACATGTAGTCCGTTGCCTTATGAGAATTTTGCACACAGATTCATCTGCATGCGACATCTAGTCCCTTGTCTTGTCAATTTATTGTTTTTCTCCTGCTTCTTTAGTTTGTACACACAGATTCATCTGCATGGGCGGTGAACAATTCATAGATACATGTTTATTCTTGATTGATGATGCAATTGTTTAGATAAATACTTCAAGAGCGTAAAATTTGATTGTTAATTCACATATACTCCCTCTGCAAGGAAATATAACAACTTTTGGCTCACTACTTTAGTGATTTCTTTATAGAGGTAGTACATGTTTAGTTTAAATTGTTCATGCACTTGTTTACATAAACTTTCAATAGTGCCAGAATCACTATACTATCTTTCATCTCGGCTTATTGTTATCATGTTTTTGTCATGATTCATGTCTTATACTGGTTTCATCAATTACAGTCCTTCGGCATGGCGTTCGTGAAAGATTATGCTGTCAGGGCAGATGGAAATACCGTAATTTTTGTGAAGTACACGAACAAGGCTAGCAGTGTTGAGTACTGCATTCGCAGATTCAAATACTGGCTGCAGAACGACGACCAGAAGATAGTTGCACTGGATGTGGAGTTCACCTGGCCTCGTGGTCCAACACAGACGGCTGCCGTGGTCCAGTTATGCGTTGGCATCTATGTCCTCGTGTACCACATAAGCGTTGTTGATGAGCACTGCGGCCTGCTTGCCGCCTTCTTGCTCGACGAGGAGTACACCTTTGTTTGGGTGAACATCAACAATGACGAGAAAAAACTTGAGCGTGTTGGTCTGGTGGTACGAAACTTTGTGGATATCCAGAATTTGTGCAGAGTGCCTGATCCAGTGACGATTAAGCCGAAGTATGGCTTGGCTGAGTACGCTGGTTCCATCATCCACCACAGCTACAACAAGATAAAGGATGCTATCACAGAAGATGACCACCATATATGGGCAGAAGCGCCCTTGCCCTTGAAGAACATCTATTATGCTTCCAAGGACGAGTATGCCACCTACGATGTATACAGGCGACTGGTGAACTTCCAAAAGGGGTTCGAGAGTCTGTGCCAGCATCTCGCCAAACCATCTAGGTGGTCGAGGAAGTCCGGAAGGAAGAATGAATCAAACTAAAATATTTCTTCTATTTATCTAGCTAGGTGATAGTCTGTAAACTTTATTATACTGCTAGTAAGTCGTAAGTTCAAATTTCCTGCAAGTTAAATCATCATATTTTCTAGCTGTCTTGCCTAATTTGATCCGCGTTCAAGAGATATTATACTTAAGACATTTATTTTGTTTCAGTTTCACTAGCTATGATACAGAATGCGATAGCCATTTTTACCAAAAAATCATTTCAGATTTATAATGAATGCTGTTCTCAACTGGGTTTGAATAGAGACAATTTATTTTTTAATTGCATAGAGAAAGTTCATATTTTTTAATCAAAAGAAGGGTCGCCCCCCTGATTTTCCATTAACAGAAACCACATGGTCTTTGAAGCCCCTGATACAAACTACAACTAGAAACTAAAGTAATCAACTAGCAGTAGAAATCATACATGGTAGCAAACCCAGCCAGACTTAACATCAAGGTCCAAAAAATAAGACTACGACAAAGGATAGAAAATATAGCTGAGAGATGCGCAGGCAACAACGCAGTACCCTGTGACTCCACACTTGCGATGAAATGTTTAATTCACCTGCTACATGCTCTAGCCTACGCATATAGACCATCAGCACCTCTTTGTTTATCACCTTCATCTGCAATATAGACCATCCCATGATCAACAAGCAAATTAGCTAAACAAGAATCATAAGATCACTATACCATTTATTTTGTAATCTCACATTATTCCTGCATTACCAAAGAGTGAAGAACACAAATGATGCCCTTCCCGCATGTCCAACGCAAACACTCATAGGTAGTTCTACCATCTTAACTCTATGATTTAAATTATTAATAAAACCCCCTTAAAGATTCCATTTGCATTACCATCGTTCATGATTATAGCCAGGGAAACAGCAGCCAATAAAGCAACCACCTGTGTAAGCCCTATTTTGAGTCCTGAATAGGACCCAATCCTAGCATTTACTCTAACTGCAACATGCACTACAGGAAACAGCTAGTTTGCCGTCAATAGGCATCTTTGCCGTCAGCTTTTCATCGGGCTAGACGGCAAAGAGGACATTTGCCGTCAGCTGATGATGGCAAAGAATGAATAACGGCAAAAAAGTATTTTGCCGAATGCATTTTTTATTCTAGACGGCAAAGGCTCTTTGTCGTCTGTCTTTTTTTTAACAAACGGCAAAGAGTATACTTTGCCGTCTGAAATAAAAATACAGACGACAAAGTGTTT
Source organism: Aegilops bicornis (assembly GCA_021605145.1). Lineage (NCBI taxonomy): Eukaryota > Viridiplantae > Streptophyta > Magnoliopsida > Poales > Poaceae > Aegilops > Aegilops bicornis. The sequence continues at coordinate 41,398,368 of CM038674.1, read as the reverse complement.
GCCGTCTGTCTTTTTTATTACAGAAGGCAAAGTGTGAAGTTTGCTGTCTGTAAAACAAAACCAAACGGCAAAATGTGACATTTGACGTCTGTAAAAAGAAACCCAGACGGCAAAGAAGAAACACACGACACAGATTGATCACATGGATCGATGAGGTGGCAGCCCCTCCTACCCACGCACCCCCACCACCCACGCGCGACCCCGCTAACGTCGCACCAAACCCACGCAGCAGCAACCCACCCTCCCGAGAACCCACCCACGCCCCACCGACAAAAATCCCCACCCACCCACTTTGCTCGATCCCATCTCCTTCCTCCCTTCTCTCGATCCCCACCGCACCACCACTTCACTACTCGCCGGACACCAAAGCAGCGTCCCCTTGCCGGACCCCGATGTCTCGTCCCCTCGCCGGACCCCGATGCCTCGTCCCCTCGCCGGACCTCGCCGCGTCCCCTCGCCGGAAGTGAGGGCACTCCTCGACGCCGCGCTGGCCGAGGCCAACCGGGAGCGGAGCTCCCCACCGGGCGCCAACGCCTCCACCCGCGTCCGCCCGCGCCACCGGGGGCCACCGCCTCCGCCCACGTCTGCCTGCACCACCGGGCGCCACCGCCTCCGCCCGCGTCCACCCTTCGGATCTTGCCTCCGCCCGCGCCACCGAGCATCGCCCGCCTCCGCCCGTGCTGTTTTGACTGTCGGAGCCCGCCTCGCTCGCCTCACTGGCCGTCGCAGGGAGCAGCGCCAGGCACGGAGGGCCGCTGCCGCTCGTCTCCATCGGGTGTAGGACACCGAGCGGCTGCCGACGGGCGATGCCCCATGCCCGGTGCGGTCTGCAGCAGGGCAGCAGAGTTGCTGGGCCCTTTTTATCTATAACATGAATGTATAAATTGATTATCAAATATATTGATGTTGATTTCTGTAAATTGATATACAAACTCTATGAAGAATATTGATGTTGTAGCTGTCAATTTTTAATGGTCAGGTGTTCTGCGTAACGATTGTAATAGACTTGTTGTGTAAAGTGATCTATGAAGAATGCCATGAGAAATGTTTTAAAAAATGTCCTTTGATTTTTTTAAATTAATAATAATCTTTGCTGTCTCTAAATTAGATCAGCTGATGGCAAAGATTGTGTTTCGGCTGACGGCAAAGATATTGCTTTGCCGTGTGTTGTTGGGATTGGCTGACGGCAAAGTCTTTGCCGTCTTCGCGATAAAAAGCTGACGACAAAGTGTTCTTTGCCGACTTATCTTTGCCGTCTGAGTTTGCCGTCTGCTTCCTGACCGCAAAATCTTTGCCGTCTGGATTTAGGTCTTTGCCGTCTGTGATCCACAGACGGCAAATTACCTGTTTCCTGTAGTGATGTCCTCCTCTCATAGTCATCATCACCCAAGACAGAATGAAGACGTAACCCCATAGATGCATAACTGCTATCAACATAGTTTTCGCACCATACCTAGTGTAAAGGACACTCTTGCGTTGTCGTGCTAATTTTGTGGCTCCTCGGTCAGCATGTTCATAACCACCTCTATCTGAAGATCTTCACGGGTTATGAACTGATAATCATGGAATCGACTTGACCATCAGATTATAAGTTCATTCCATACCGAACCAGACCGTGCACATTCTTATTATGAGAAGGGGTCATTCGAGCCTATGGAAATAGGATACTCTGTGGGCATTCCGATTTCCCTAGTATCATCATTATTTTCCACGCAAATCCAGATTGAGATTGAGGCAATTAAGTTAATTAAATTTTCGGGTGGTGGTCTTGAAACCAAAAAGAACGGCTTTATGAACCTTGAGCTCTTCTCTGTCAACAAAATCACTCCATCCCTTGCTGAAGATGATGCGGCCATCATCACACTTGTGGTACTTGACCGGCATGAAACTGTCCTTGCACAGCCGAATGCCAGCAAGCCCATCTCCCGGTATCTCCCCATCTCCTGGGGTCTTCAGAGCGTCGACAACTTTCGCCGGTAATCTCTGTATGCACCATCATAGGAAGAAAAATTATCAAATATGTGAAGGAGCAGTAAACAAAAGGACCTTCAGCTACATCTACATATATTACATAAGGATCTTCAGTTATGGGAAACAAAAGGATATGCAAAAACACACATCAGTGTATTCACTGGTTTTAGCTACAATAGCATATCATTAATCTTTCTCTCCATGAAAAAACAAACAAAAATTGCATACAAAATAAAAAATACTAGTACACCAAAAACATACCATCGTCTTTCCTGCTATGTTCGACTTGGTGAAGCGGTGGACAAAGAATACACCTATATAACCATTCTTCATTGCCAAAAGGTCTTGTAGGTTACGCTCCTCTTGCTTCGTCAGATCAATTCCCTTTGTTATGACATCTGATTCTAGAGGATTATGCTCTTTGTTTTGATCGCATGTCCTTGGTAGGTTGCAGCAGTACACCATAGGAATGTCTTCAGTCAAATCAAAGGAGACAAGGTCGCCTTCTCGCAGGTCGAAGTCTTCAACAAACCTGCACCAGTTTTCACCACCGATGATCGCCCTTGAATTCCCTTTGTACACGCCAAAATCATACGTGCGGCTCTAACTACTGGAACCAGAGAATTTTCCATCAGCCAGCTCTTTGCCAGCTGCCAGCTGATGGCAAAGAACGTCTTCGCCATCTGCTTATAAAAAACAGATGGCAAAGAACTGACAGACGGCAAAGAACATGGTTGCCATCAGCCAATTCTTTGCCATCTGCTAGTGGATGGCAAATAATCTTTGCCATCTGCCAGCAGATGGCAAAGAGGTTGGCAAATCCTGTGGCCGTCAAGAGTGTAACGGCGTACCAGCCCCACCTCTTTGCCATCTGCCAGCAGACGGCAAAGATTCTTTGCCATCTGCTGGCAGATGGCAAAGAGATGGGGTTATTTTTTTCCAGATAAAAAAAACTGTGGGGTTATTTTTGTTCTCATTGGTTGAAATGTTTGTGTCATGGATTGATGACATGGCATCCATCCATCCGTCCATCCATCCATCCATCCATCCATCCATCCCATTTATCTAAAAAAAGAAAGAAAGAAAAAGAACCCCCACCCTCCGGGCAGCCCAACCACCCAAACCCTATCCCATCCCACCCCATGGTCGCCGCCCCCAGATGCAATCTCACCGCCACTCCATCCTCTCGCCGCCCTCCGCCGCCACGTCCGTCGCCGCGGCGGCCGCCACGTCTGCTGCCGCGGCCGCACTCAGGGCGCAACAACCTCCTCCCCGCTCGCCTCATCCAAGGCCGCCTCCTCATTCTACTCCTACGATGACGGCGGGATAGTCCAGCGGGCCTGACGCGGGCCTCGTCCGTCCCACTCCACCGTCACAGTGACGAGGTCTATACATGAGTTCTTGTTAGTACGGTGATTTCCTCCATCTCCTCTCCATGCTTCTCCCGTCCCCTCTTCATAAGCTACTGCGGTCGACATCGACGCAAGACCACCTTTTGAATCCTATATGTTGATTCCTAATAGTAGAACTAATTCATAGTTTGACTGCTCTCATGAACGTTGATGTCCACTAAACTATATTTTGCAAACTTCTTGTTCTCTAGAAATTCTGAATCTACCAATTGTCAGCGTGATGTCGAAACCTTTGAGTGGCGAGCGGCTTGTATGGACTTTGGATTGTTTACAGGGTAACGGGAAGTCCGTTTTTTAGTTGAGACGATTATTAGGTGTTCTGTCAAATTCCCCAGACAAGTTGCTTTCTGAAATCTGAGTAGCGAGTCAATACTTATTTATGTGCCTTTACTTGATTTGCCTCCGTGTGTTTGGCCTTTTTTGTCAGGATCCCCACCTGGAAATTTTGGAGTATGAATTCAGAGGTGAATAGGAGTATAGGACGAACTGTTGAAGGTCGATTTGGATTATCCTTGGTCCATAACTTCTAATTATTCTGCGGTCACATCGCTGATATTCCAGTTATCATTCCTTAGAAACTTTATTTGCAAATTTCTGACTTTTATGGTAGTGGTACAGTTTCAATGGTTCGTTCAAGTGAGGATACTCAGACTATGATGAATTAACAAGATATGTTTTCCTGCTGATTCAATCTATTTTTTTGTTGATATCCTTGTGGTGTTTTTTCTGGTAGGGAGAGAAGGAGAAGAAAATTGTTGGGTACAAGTGAGAAGGCAAATTAGAGTCAATGCAAGAGAGGAGAACAGGCTGCAATGGAAGGCAGCTTCAGATGTAGCGGTGCACACCTCTTACTTCATACTGAGGTTAGTGTAAGACTGCTAGCCTAAGATGCAATCGAACTGGATATATCGGGGCTAGCTCTAGACATGATACTTTAGATTGACTGATGCCGCACACGCCTCTTCTCATCCCGTCACCAATGGCTTGGACGTCGCATCTGCCGCCACCAACCATCGCTGATACTATGTGTTGAATGACGCCGGCGTCGCGCCAACGACTGAGTCCACACGACGCTGTATCATAGATCATCTTAGCAGCAGCTCGCCGCTGCCACGCTGCCTTAGGCTTTTGATTCTGGTAATGCAAATTCCCCTCACCTCCTTTGTTTTCAGTCATTGTTCCAATATTTGTGGGTATAAACCCAATCCTAGCTATCCTTGCTGGAGATTGTTAATTTAGTGGTGTCCAATCGAAACCGAAATTAGATTTGATGTTGTTTCTGTAATTTTGATCATGTCAGCGTAAGATAGAGAGAGATCAGTCACAACAGATATATGAGTTACAGTAAATTAGATCATTTGCTGAACCGCAGGTTGCAAGTTTCTTTAACAGTGCAGCTGTTGTAAATAATCTATCAAGACTTGATGACAATATAATTATTTTTACTGGACTACTGAGCCATTTTTTAGCAGCCGACAGTTACATGCCATGCTTTAGAAAAGTTGCAACCTGCGGTCGTCTCTTTCTTTAACCATGCTAGGAGGGGTCTAAAGCGGTCGTCTCTTTCGAGCGCAAAGACGGGTCTGCGGTGGATGCTGCGTTGCAGCTCAGGTCGATGGTGCGGCCATGGACACAACCTCCTCAACCTCGACAACCAATGCGTTGGCAGGGGAGCAACTAATTCCTGAACCTTTGCTTCTCCTCTTTTAATTCGACGTTCTTAGTTTAGTTCCAAATTTCTATGCATGCCAGCTTGTTATGATTAATTAGGTTAGTTTAGTTCCAGATTTCTGAAATCTACTCTACTTACTATTCAGGGTTGATTGCAAATTGAGTTAATTTGCTTGCTATCATCTATCTCTTTAAATTGAGTTATTTTGCTTGCTGAAATTAGGTTGATGCCTTGTGTACTGTTTTTCTTGATATATTTGATGTTCATCGATCGTCCAGATTTACTAGCACACCAGATAGAATTTGGGACTGATGCCATTCAATAGATTTTCTAGACATTTTATTGTGTCTCATGCTGAAAAAGAAAATGCACAATGAGCTTGTTTGACTTTTTTGATGCTTAGAGTATACTTTATCAGGGGGCAGTGTTATTTCCTGTGATCTTTCATGTCATTTGCTAGTGTGATGCTTCAAGATGACAAATTTGAAAACCTAAACTATTGTAAATAAGCGTTTTGCATCTTGAGCATTTAAATGTCAGCACTTAACCATTGTACAGCTTTTGCATATTTTGTTTTGTATTTCTTTTATAAACTAGCGAGGTTGCCCGCGCAATTGCGCGGCTAGCATTCAAATAATTTGAGCATTGATATCTAATGTATTGTTGATTATGATGGTCCATTTGAGCTTCCCTGCTACTCCCCAAAATCTTCAGCCATAGTCTAAATTTCTTGCCACATTACCATCGAGATGATAAAACTTTTAGACATGTGGCGCAAAACCCAAGTAACTTCACTACGTGGTAGTGGGCTCTACAATTGAACTTGTATCCGTTCTTCAAACTCTGGAATCAGTGGTGTCTTATCACTCCTGGAGTGATTTTGTCATGCTTAGCTACATTAAAAAAGATTTCCGATGTAACAACTGGATGCACAATTGGCATTCCCTACAGATTATGATATTTCTTGATCAATTTGTGAAAGAAAACTATATTATGATCAATCAATGGTGTCTTGTGAATATTTACATCATACATGTTGAAAATTATCTAAAGTTTTAAACAATACATGATGATGAATAATTGAAGAATTCATTCAATAAGTTTTGAGTTGGTGAATATTATTTAAAGTTTAAACAATACATAATGATGATTTTTTTGTTTTGGGGTCGCCTTCATAATATTTCTATTATCATGCCTCTATATTGTTTAGCATACTTGACTTTGTATCCAAATATGTGTGTACATTCTTGAAACGGGGCGTATATGTACCATAATAAAACAATTTAAATCTTGGCCTAACTTTTCCACTACTTAACCCGGAGCACTTAAACGGTCATCATAAGTTTCATAGCGTTTTCCAAAATCCATCTCTTTTTTCTCTAACTATAATTTGTGAACATCTTTACCGCCCCTGTTGGAACTACTTCTTTGTATAAAATCAGCACAACCATAAATAGGTCAAAACAGTAGATTCTTTTAATTTTTGATGTATATTACATGCATATTTTTTTTGTAATGGGTCAAAACAGGAGATTCTTTTTCTCTTATCTCAGTACCAGTATATTATTTTTATTAAATATAGGTAAATAGTTGATTTAATGGTTTGTGTAGGCCAAAAAGATAATGAAGTAAAAGCTACTTGAGGCATCCAACCAAAAAAAATTCATCAAAATCTGTTGTCATGTATTCTGCAAACCTTGACCCAAAATGATCTGACGCTTTATAGAAAAAGAAAATAAAAAATATATAAAAAATGACTAAAGTTCTTCTCTGGGAAAAGACAGTTGTTTAACATGAATCAACACTGTAAGCATTATTTAGTTGTTGTTTACAACATAAATGGACATGATAAACTGCAGCAATATTTTGCTTTTCTAAGAAAATACTGGTAGTTGCTATTTAGCCATCTTTAATTAAGAAATTTATCTGTGCAGCATACCCAAAAAACCTGTGAATGTTAGGAAACTCAATGGCCGTGTTATTGGATAATATTTAAATAACAGAATATATTCACTTCATTTTTAAGCACATTGCATACTCTCGTCATATTGATTTGGTAGTGTCAATGTTGTCAATTTTTAGTAAGTCAAAATTCCAATGCTTTACTTAGGATGCCTACTCATTCCGCCAAAAAGAAGTAGATGCATACTCTCGGCCAGCCACCATAATGTGACGGTCCACCAATTACAACTGGGACTCGTCATAGCGCTTACAACAAATATCAGGAAGGTAAAAATCTGTGTTTTATAAAAGAACACTGTCTTTTCTCCAGCCTTACCTCTAGCTGCCATCTCATCCAAGTATTCAGCCGATCAGCTACCAGATTGTTACACCAATTGAGAGTGCACTTAGTGCTGAAAAATGGGTTACCTTAACACATATTCTACAACTCTGTTGACTCGCCAGACTTTCGAAATTTAGAATTATCATGGGATAGTAACTCAGGGGTTCAGCAAATGGGAGATACTTTTTTTGTTGTTGTACTCTCTATCTAGTCCTTCCATGGATGCAGAATCTTAATTACCAGCTTATGTCCAACCCATATTTCCAGCATGCATATACAAAACCTGAGCTCTGTAAGTAGTATGTAGTGAATGCAAGCTAATGGATGGTGAACATTAGAGGTAATCTTAATTCTTACTGTCAAAGTCATCGACATATATAAGGCATGTAAGGTGCAAATCATAGTCCAGTGCAGGCAATACTCTTGAAGCTTGTAGGACTTGGATGCATGTGCTCATGATGTTTTATCCCCGCAGGTCCTCCTCCTATTCTTGCCGCATGATGCTGCTGCTGCTCCTATGATGGTAGACTCGTCTGATTCCCCTAGCCGCATCCATGGTGGTGAAGCTCGGCCTAGGCTAGAACCCCCTCAGGTGAGCTCCTCACGTCCTCTTATACCCCTCCTACATGCTTGTTGGTTCTATGCTCCGCCTTTGTGAGGTGTAATTGTTCAATTTTGTTCATAGTCGAGCATTGGATGATATTGTATTTGTCATGATGTACATGGTTCATGAACTATGCCAACCTGCAGCTTTGTTGTACTAGTGATATTAGGATAATGCAAGTTTTGACAAACCATGCATATTTCCGCATCATAATAATCTTGTTCTTCAAGTCTTCTTCTTCTAACTTTCTTCTTTCCCATTTTACAGATTTGCTTAAGATCACGGAAGCTTGGGTTGATGGAGTGCTTGTATTTAGGTTTTGTTTTGACCTTGTGAAACTTTCTACCTGTGGATGAAACTGTGTAATATTGATGAAACTATGTATATGTACGGATGAAACTTGCTACTATTGGTAACATGTGTTGGATATATATGTGTTCATGACTATTGGTAATATGTGTTGAATATGCTATATTGGTCATATAAATATATTTGTGTTTGATTTTCTATGAAAATGAACTGATATAAGAACAAACAAAATTAAATGGAGCAATATAGTCACTTTGCCATCTGCTGGCAGATGGCAAAGAGCTTTGCCATCAGCTGGCAGATGGCAAAGAGGCCACGTGTCATCTACATGTAAAATTTGGGCTGGCCTATTTGGGCTCTTTGCCATCTGCTGGCAGACGGCAAAGCATGCAGCCTTTGCCATCTGCTGGCAGACGGCAAAGAGCTCAGAGCCTTTGCCATCTGGCCGCGCAGACAAAAGTATGCCGTTAGCCTTCTAACGGGCTAACCCCATTAAGAGGCTTTGCCATCTCGCCACCGATGGCACAGGCATAGGCTCTTTGCCGTCAGCCAGCAGACGGCAAAGAAGCCTTTACCGGCAGGGTTTCAGACGAACTGTTTGCCATCTGCTGGCAGATGGCAAAGCCTTTGCCATCCGCCGACCATGCCTTTGCCATCTGTCATGGCAGATGGCAAAGTGCCAGATTCCAGTAGTGTCCCTCTCGCTTGAAAAAGCAATGAACTGTCTGGGATGGCGCTGAACTGGTGCCATGCGTAGCATGGCACGATCTGTAGATGTAGAATTAAATTGCTATTTATTTCCTACATTTTGTTAATCTTCAAAGTAGAGGGGAACAAACCACAATACAAGTAAAAATTGACATGGTTATTTATACCACAGCTGAAGTGTGCCCATCTAGCCTGATGGTAGATGTCAACCCATCAGCATCGGGCCTGTTGCAGTCCTATCGACAGGTTATGCACACCACCTCTGTAGACGAAATAAAGTGAAGAAAAGCAAAGGATGAGAATTTAAGAAATGGGCTTATGAATGTAAACACACTAGGCAACAATCATACAGTATAATCAACAAAGGTACTACTTCAGTAATCAACAATCATACACTTGAACTGCGCGGATGGCTCGCCCTCCACTCCTCATAACCCCGCAACGCAGCGCGTGCCTGCCGCACAACAGCTTGTTCAGACATGTCCTTCTCTTGATCCTTGACCGACAGTATGGGCTCACCCCGAGCGTCGACGCGCGGCATTGGCCCCTCCTCCTCTGCAGCACAACTGAGGTAGTGTTTAGTTGACTTGCAATCTAGGACTACAAGTTAATGGCTGCCTTACTAAACCCAACCTAATTTCGGCCTAAAAAGGAGTTTAATCCACTAGCCCAGCTTATAAGTTTTGGGCCCACCCTCCGGTTTCTTCCTGGATTCGCCACTGCACAATGCCAATAAATTTCTAAGTTTTTAAAGAACTGTTTGCTGATATTTGCTGCTATTGTGCTACACATCTGCACTTGCTCATTGTTATTAAAACCCTGGAATACCGAAACCCTAGGAAAAAATTACCGAGCAAGCTACCGATTTAGAAAACTTCCTTCAATCTCGGCATCGCCTTCCATATAACCTCCGATTGAAAATCCTAACTATTTAATCTCCAACTTTCAAAACCATATCCAACTCCCGAAACGGCAACACAACAAGGAACAAAGAAGTCGAAGATTACAAGTTAGGGTTTCTCACTTCACCTAGTCGCCGGTAGTCGCTAGGTGCTTCTTGTGACCTCCCAATCTCACTCCGCGCTCTTCTGCTCCAACCGTCGAGAGCGGCGGTGGGGTCGCGGCGGGGTGTTTTGTGGGGAGGGTCGGGATGAGGGGGACGGGGGTGTGTGGGCGATGAGGGTGCTGACATGGACCCTATCCATGTCAAGCACAGAAAATAACGGCCCGTGGGTCTAGTTCGTAAAGAAACAACCAAACAGGCCCACAGGACGCTTACCTGTTACAAAGTAAAACCCTATGTTACTAATAAAAAAACGCAAACAAAAATCCTTTTGTCTAAAAAACAAGAACAAAGGAAAATCGTAAAAAATAGGGAAATCCTTTTTGGGTGAGTTGAACGTGAACATGATGGTGAGAGGCTCAAGGAGGAGTTTTGTGCGTTTACAACACCTTTGTTTTAGAGAGAAAAATGCACCTTACAATGTCAAATTATATAATTGTTATTAATAAGTGCTAAAAATTTCTTATTTATGAAAAATTGTGTCTTTCCAGATAAAACAAACTTCAATAATGTGGGTAGGTAATTGAGTGGCCTTTCTCGCCCCCACCCCCCTCCATCCCTCGCATATTCGCGCCATTTACCGCATTTGTATGGTTGTAACCTCGAAAGTTCAAGATCTTACGCGGCCACATGAAATCATAGCAGGGAATGGGATGAGTGCCCCATGTTAAGCTCTTTGGTCCATATATGTCTCATATGTTACCAACGGGAGGCGTGGTCTTGACGCATGCAATCTAGGGCTATGATGCCCGACTGCTGTCGTTATAATCAATGCAAATTCATGAGGGCCTAAAAATTCACGGGACCTGGCGTGGTGTCATCATACAACCCCTAGAGGGTGTGGTAAAACATCGAGAAAAGCGGCATGCATCGGCCCTCACATATGCTGTGTGCAAACAGGGCCATATCGCATGTCGGATCAAGCCATCGAGAGAGAATGTGTCCGGCCTGTGAAAGGAGTGTGGGGCACGTTCCTTCATTTGCCTCAAATCTCGATGCCACGGGATGTTAGACCTAGTAACCAAGGCCTGTCTCGTGCATCGCACTCAACTGGACTCACAACATGCATGCACACATGTCCATGTATGAGTCTGAACGGCGGGGATGCATGCTTTGGGGATTGCCGTAAGTGGTGTGAGTCCAGTTTGGATCTATCTACCAAGAGGTAACACATGAGTCTAAACGTCTACCAAGAGGATGCATGTCCATGTATGAGTTTCTAAACGTCTACGTGATGCTCCACATGTGGGTCTAGACGGCAGGGGTGCATATGGTTTGGATCTAGCTACCAATGGGTAACGCATCCGGTTTGTGCCTAGGTGGTGGTTCACGGGGATTGGCGTGGTCTCATAGTATGACCCATGAAGGGTGTGGTCAAACATAGAGAGCGGCACGCATAAGGCCTAACGCGGGCTATGTGGAAACGATGCCATATGGCATGCTGGATCTAGCCAATGGAGGGAACGAGTTCGGCATGCGGACGGAGTGCGGGGCCCGTTCCTTCATTTTCCTCAAAATTTGGTGCCGCTTCATGTGGGCCCTACCCAAAAAGGCCCGTCTAGTGCATCACACACAGCTGGATTCACACCATGCATGCACACTTGGCCACGTAGACACCCATCGTAAACCTTTAGCCAAGTTGACCCACACCATCCATCCACCCTTGACCCCACCTCGGTTCGTTGGATCTCTGACGAGTCCCTTTCCTCGGTATGACAAGCATGTTAAAGCGACACACGGCTACACGTCTTGCACTTCAAGATTGGCACATCATGCACTAGTGCCAACAAACATGGCCAGTTGAGCATCTTTGCCCATGGTGTGGATCGAGGCGGCTAGCGGTGTATGTTGTCGGCCCGGTTGCCTAGCGGTGCATGATATGGGTAGACATGAATCACATCGCATCGGATCAAGATTCCCCTCTCTTGTACCCGACGCCGGAGCAGCACACGCGCATGGCAGAAGAATCTGTGCGGTTGATGTGGGAGCTTGGATGAGACGCCATGGGATAGGTGCATGCCGAAATTCAAGATTTAGAAATTGATAACAAAATAAAAACGACAATTCAATTGTTTGTACAGGTGTACAACATGTTTTAAGGATAAGGTGGAATATGACATGTTCACATGCATTTTGGCAACAAGTGCACTTTCGCAGGGGGAAAACAGGTAGCCCCGTGCCTCCCACGATTATGGTTCCATATATTTCGTCACAAATATTGGAGGAAAAAAGAAAAATGTTTTTCCCCTCAAAAAACGACTTGGGAAGAAAATCTGGAAAATCTGAAGTAACCATATTTAGCTACTCCATGGAGGTTGTCCCCCGTGGGGAGATTCGATCTACCTCTCCTTGATTTTAGGGTGAGTTCAACGTGAACGTGATGGTGAGAGGCCGAAGAAGGAGTTTTGTGCATTTACAACAACCTTTGTTTTACAACAGTATAATAACAAATGAAAGAGAATATGTGAAAAACAAAAAAGAAAAAGGATATGCATACATGATGGGCCAGCCCAACCATCTACAGGGACGCGTGGTCCAGCACGCGGGTGAGGTTCGCCTGGGACAGCCCAACAAAATTTGGCCCAACGCTGAGACGCACCGGGCGCAACTGACTGGTGGTGGGAGTTTAGTCCCACCTCACCAAGCGAGACGCGCACGCACCTACTTATATACGCGGCTGAGAGACCACTTGCATGAGCCTCTCTCACTGAAACAGCATGTTCCGTATCCACTTCTGTGTATGCCCTGTGGGGCCTACTAGCAGGAGAAATCAACATCTCACGGGCCTGCATCCTGGCCCATATGGTTGTGTTTCTAGTCGTATGCAGGCCGTGGGGTTTGATATCTCCTGTTAGAAGGTGGGCTTTTTCTTTTCCAAATCACCCAAATTTATTTTACACAGTCACATCCATGTAATAAACATGATTATAAAAGAAAATTCAGCAATAATGAAGTTTACACTGTGCCCTTAAGGTAAAGTCAGAGGTATGTACATGAGTTTCACTAAGCCACTATAAATTATATAAAATTCTAAAAAAATGGAAAACTTTCAAATTCTGTCTATGTTAATGACAAGATCATGTGTACAAAATTTCAGGTGATTTGGATGTGGTCGAAAAAACCACCTTATTAGAAAAACTCGCTTAAGTGAGACCAAACGGTTCGTTTGTAATGAAGTGATTTTTTTCACCATCTCCAAAAGAAACCCAAATTTGTTGTACACGGTGCCATAAATGTAACAAACAGGATATCCAAAAAAAAACTCAAAATTTTTAGGTTTACACTGTACCCTTATGAAAAATTTCGTGGTAAGGCAAGTGAGGTAGCTCATGACCATACCCATGGCATACATTGTTCAAATGGCCTCAAACCGTTCCCCTTTAGCCAAGTTGACCCACACCATCCATCCACCCTTGACCCCAGCTCGGTTCGTTAGTTCTCCAACGAGTCCCTCCCTCCATCAGCCAAGCATGTCAAAGCGACACACGGCTACCCGTCTTGCACACCGAGATTGGGCATCATGCACTAGTGCTAGCAAACATGTCCAACTGAGCATCTTTGCCCATCGTGGACACTACCGCATGGTCTAGATCGAGGTGGCTAGCGGTGCATGTTGTCGGCCTGGTTGGCTAAGGGTGCATGATATGAGTCAACATGAATTGTATTGCATCACATCTAGATTCCCCTGTCCAGTACCGGACGCCAGAGGCCCGGAGCAGCACGTGCAAGGTACAAGAATCTGCACGGTCGCTGGCGGAGCTTGGATAAAACAAATTTGACCTAACTGACATGGGGTAGGTGCATGCTGAAATTCAATATTTAGGAATTGTTAACAAAATAAAAATGACAATTCAATTGTTTGTACAGGTGACACATTCACATGCAATATGGCAACTAGTGCACTTTTGGAGGGGAAAAAAGGTGCACTCGTTCCACCGTGCCTCCCACGATTTTTCTTCCATGTATTTCGTCACAATATTGGAGGGAAAAAAAGAATGTGATTTTGCCTCAAAACAATGACTTGGGGAGAAATTCTCAACTAACCATATTTAGCTACTAGGTGGAGGTTGCCCCCCGTGGGGAGATTCGATCTACCTCTCCTTCATTTTAGGGTGAGTTCAACGTGAACATGATGGTGAGAGGCTCAATGTGCAGCTTTGTGTGTTTACAACACCTTTGTTTTAGGAAAACATAAGCACCTGATAATGCGAAATTATAAAATCCTTATTAAAACAGGCTTAAAATCCTTATTTTTAAAAACTTGTTTGTCTTGCCAGATAAAACAAACATAAAATTATGGGGATAGTTTATTGTGTGGCCTTTCTCTCTCCCCCCTCCCCCCTCCCATATTCGGGACATTTACCGCATTTCTAGGGTTGTAACATCGAAAGTTCAAGATCTACGGCGGCCACATGAAATCATAGCAAGGATTGGGATGATAGCCCCATGTTAAGCTCTTTGGTACATATATGCACCATATGCTACCAAAGGGAGGGGTGGCCTCGACGCCGTTCTCTAGGCTATGATGCTCATCAGCTGCCGTTATAATCCATGCAAATTATCGAGGGGCCGAAAATTCACGGGACCTAGCGCAAGTGTAATCATACGACCCCTAGAGGGTGTGGTAAAACATCGAGAGCGGCATGCGTATGCCCTCATGTAGATGGGTCCAGATGAAACATATGGCATCGCATGGATCCACATTCCCCTCCCCAATACCAGACAATGGGCATATACCAGACGAATCCAAGCAGTCGCTGGCGAAGCTTGGAAGCCATGTGTTATGTGCACGCTGAATTTCAATATTTAGGAATTATTAACATACGAAAACAATAATTCAAGCGTCTATGTAAAGTTGTACAACATAATTTTCAATAAAAAATGAAACATGACACGTGCACATGCAACTTGCCAACAAGTGCACTTGTAGTACAAAAAGACAACATGTGCAAGTATCCCACCATGCCTTCTACAATTTTTGTTCCATGTTTTTTCGCCACATATCTTTGGAAGGAAAAACAAAGTAATGTGATTTTCCCATAAAAAACCGTGATGGCGAGATGGTTGCAACCAACCAAGATAGATAGTGCGTGGAAGTTGTCCCCCGTGGGGAGATTGGGTCGACCACTCCTAGATTATAGGGCGAGGCCACCGTGAACGTGATCGTGAGAAGGTGAAGAAGGATTCGTTTTTTCGAGGGAAAGGAAGTAATTTTGTGGGTTTACAAAAAAGTAATGAACCCCTTTTTGAGGGACAAAAAAATGCATGTTATAATGTGTAATTAATGAAATTATAATTTAATAGAAAACTTGCTATTTTCAAGAAATTTAAAAACAACTTGTTTTGGCAAAAAAATGTTGATAATGCGATAGTCCATTTTTTGGACACTTACGTGTAGTGGTGCATGTTGTGGAAATTGGGGTGGAAGTCTTGTGCTACGCTATTTGCGGGGTGCGGCACATGAGTCTCTACATGGGGAATGGTTGGCTTGGGGGCCGGTGTAAGTGGTGTGGGTCTACTGCGTAAGTGGTGCGCCACGTGAATCTAGACGGCGGGGGTGCATGGTTTGGATCTAGCTACCTTGATGTAACGCATCCGGTTTGCGCACTAAGTGCGGGCCCGTTCCTCCGTTTTCATCGGTGCTTTCTCTCGAGTCAACGGAGAACAATTCAAACGCGCATGCTAGGTCCCGGCCTTTCTTGGGTCCCGCGTGCCATATTTGGGACAGTTGCTGCATTTCTAGGGTAGTATTATCGGGAATTCACGACCTATACCGCGGCCACATGAAATCATAGCAGGGAATGGGGTAACAATCACATGCTAAGCTCTTTGGTCCATATATATGGGCCATGTGCCACCAAAGAGATGGGCCGCCTCGGAGCCATTGTCCATTGCGAGGAAACGAGTCTGGCCTATAAACGGTGTGCGGGTTCCGCCCCTTCATCTGCTTCAGAACTCTGTGCCGCAAGATGTGGACCCTAGCAACCAAGGCTCGTCCCGTGCGCCGCACGCCAACTGGACCCACACCATGAATGCACGCGTGGCCAAGTAGACACTCACCGGGCAAGCTTGACAATGTACACAAGACGCATGCGCACTCATTAGCCATCTAGCCCCCAGCCATGCACACCTAGCCAGCTTCACTCAAACCGTGCACCGTTTGCCAGGTTCACCCACACCATCCATCCATTATTGACCCCACCTCGGTTCGTTGGACCTCCGACACGAGTCCCTTCCCTCGGCATGCCAGGTATGTCAAAGCAACACGCGACTACACATATTGCACACCGAGATACGACATCATTCACTAGTGCCAACAAACCTGTGCACCTGAGCATCTCTGCCCATGGTGGACACTAGTGCATGGTTAGGATCGAGAAGCCTAGCGGCACATGATGTCGGCCCGATTGTCTGGGGGTGCATGACATGGGTCCAGATGAAATGCATGGCATCACATGGATCCACATTCCCCCGCCCAATAACAGACAATGGGCATATACCAGACGAATCCAAGCGGTCGCTGATGAAGCTTGGATGCCATGTGTTATGTGCATGCTGAATTTCAATATTTAGGAATTATTAACATACGAAAACAATAATTCAAGCGTCTATGTAAAGGTGTACAACATAATTTTCCATTAAAAATGAAACATGACACGTGCACATGCAACTTGCCAACAAGTGCACTTGTAGACAAAAAGACAACATGTGCACGTATCCCACCATGCCTTCTACAATTTTTGTTCCATGTTTTTTCGCCACATTTCTTTGGAAGGAAAAACAAAAGAATGTGATTTTCCCATAAAAAACCGTGATGACGAGATGGTTGCAACCAACCAAGATAGATAGTGCATGGAAGTTGTTGGGGATATTACTACTGGGCGTAAACCGGCCTATCCGGGCCGGGTTAACTTCATCAGTAGTTCAACGGTGTAAAAGCCCAAGCATGAAAGTAAGGGCCCAAGGCCCGTAGTCGGTTTAGAACCTGTAGCCGTAAACCGGCCTGATATGTAACTTGTACTGTAAGTTAGGAATAGAGAGAGACCAACCCGGATACGAGTATGAACCGGAGATTGGGACTCTCTGAACCGACGGGCGTCACCCGTGTATATAAGGGGACGACCCGGGGCGTTTCAAGGAGGACAGACAACAACAACTCGAGGCCTAGGCGAAGCTTATTTTCTCCCTAGTCATCGAGACCATCACAAACTAGATGTAGGCTCTTACCTTCATCGAAG
Source organism: Aegilops bicornis (assembly GCA_021605145.1). Lineage (NCBI taxonomy): Eukaryota > Viridiplantae > Streptophyta > Magnoliopsida > Poales > Poaceae > Aegilops > Aegilops bicornis. Next base: position 41,381,107 of record CM038674.1, on the reverse strand, counting down.
GGGCCGAACTAGTATAACTCTTGTGTCTTCGCGTCCGCTTTAACCCCTTTCAAGTTAACCCGTAGCGATGGCTCCACGACTAAGTCCTTTCATGAGGACATCTGCCGTGACAAAACCACGACAGTTGGCGCCCACCGTGGGGCTATCGCACGATGGTTTGATGATCTTGGAGGGCAAGCTCGAAGGACTCGAAGGCTACGCTGTGGGCCGGATGACCAAGAGTCGTTGCGGCAAGCTCTACATCGACGATGCAGGCTGGGGCCCCGAGGCCGGCTCGATTGAGTACGGGTACCGGGTCCCCTTTGGTGGCATACATGTTTTCATCGGCAAGATCGATGAGCCAGGGCCTGAGCCCGACATCTGCACCGACCTCGTCGAGACGACTCAGCGTGCGAGACCAGCCCAGGCTAAACCGGCCATAAAGCGTGCCTTCGTGGGAGTCATCCACGGAGGAAGTTATGAGGACGGATCAGAATCTGCGGCGAAACCGTCGTCTCTGTGATGACGAAGTCGTCGATCGGAGAAACCGAAGTCTCTATAGCAGCTACAAGATGGCCGGATTGGGGGCTGTTCCGACGGTGACAGTATTCCGGACCCCTCTGATCTGCCCAACCGGGTTGGAATATTCATGGCCGGTACACAAGCAATACTTCACTCTTCGACCGCTGCGACAATGGTTGCCGGTTCAACATCGGCGATGGCAGCCGGGGCAGGAGGCCCTGTGCGCCCGCCGGCTCAAGTTTTATCAGAACTATTCGATGCGTTGGCTGTGCTCATGGCAGAGGTTAACCCGGCGGACCAGGACGTTCATAACGCGGAGATTGCGAAGGTGAAGGAACAAATCACTCAGGCTAAAGCGGATCTGGCAGCTGCAGACGCCAGGATGGCGGCAGAGCGGGCCGCTTTGGATGCACAGGCTTATAGGCTCATGCTGGATCAGAGCGCGTCGCATGAAGTCATGAAGAGGAAATACAGATCCCGTTTGCCTTCAGTTTTCGAGGGAAGAGATCTCTTCAACACCCCAGGAGCGGGGACCAGTAATCCGCCGGTGGTAAACCGGGCGGAAGCACCTGGGACGGGCGCGCCGGTTCAGCCCCGCATAATAGATCTACCTCGTCATAATGCTAGCATGCCTCAGGCTATGCAAACGCCTCCAGGTCACTACTCCAACCCGATGGATAACCTTGTCGCAGCTGCGACACGACTGGAGGCAATTCCGATTGAAGGCGATTCACCACAAGCAGTAGAGACGCGCCGGGTCAAGGAGCTCCTTAGGACAGCTTTGGTCCAATAGGAAGCGTATTCGTACAGCCGCGACCGGATCCACTCTACCCCCCGCCCAAGCCGAACTATAGCAGGCACGTGGATGAACCGGCCGTATCAAGTAATGCACGGCGTGGTGCGCAGCGTGGCAACAACCGGGTAGGTTGTTTCGACAACGCTCAGGAGGTGGTGGACCAGGCCCGGGCACGCAGGGAGGCCGAGTTAGCAGCGCAGCTTCCGGATTATCAGCTTACGCCGGTTCGTCCGACCATCTTTGAGCCTGGTGTTACCTCTAGCTCTTTGGGGGTGCCTTGTCTCGTACCCGCTTTACGCAATGTACGCTTGCCCAAGGATTTCAAGGGTCCGCGCAAGGTGACAAATTACACCGCCGATTTGGCTCCAGAAGCATGGATAGAAAGTTATGAGATGGCCATGGAGATGCTGGATGTGGATGAGGCTGCGTGTGCAAAGTACTTCACCATGATGTTCGAAGGCACGGCCCGTACCTGGTTGAAGAGCTTACCAGCGAATTCTATCAGTTCATGGGCCCAGTTGCGGACCCGGTTTATCCAGAACTTCAAAGATACCTGTAAGAAGCCCATGTCCGTAGTGGACTTGGAGGCTTGTGTCCAAGGTGAAGGGGAGTCAACAACCATTGGGTGCGCCGCGTTTCGAAAATCTTGCACTCGTCAGACCGGATCAACGCTGACTCTGCGATCTTGACCCTGGAGGGTAATTGCTGGTTTAAACCTTTGAAGTTGAAGTTGGGGCGTATGAAGCGGTTTTGTAATGACATGGGCACTCTCATGGGTGCTTTAGTGAAATATGCTGATTCTGATAGTACCAAGGATCCCGAGTCTGATGATGATGAGACAGGGAAGGGAAAGAAGAACAACAACTCCAAGGGCCAGCAACATCACCCGGCAGGTAATGGTGGAGGCAAGCGTAAAGCGAATTGCAACATGGATTTCGTAGCCAACACCAATGCGCAGGACAAGGGCCAGCGGCGCAAAGGTAAACAACCGAATCGAGGTGGTGCGCCTAATCCTAATCCTGACCGCTTGAACTATCTGTTGAATCAACCCTGTCCGAAGCATGGGACGAAGGAGGCGCCAGCAAATCACCTCTGGAAGGATTGTTACATTATGCAGGAGTTCAAAAGTTCTAATGCTTTCTGGTATGATCAAGGCTCCGGTGGCGGTTCAGGATCCGGGCCGGGTTACGATGGAGGAAATTCCGGTTCAGGATTTAATGGTAATCCGAACAATCAAACTAATCAGAATTACCAAGGTGGTTACAATCAACAGCAGGAGCAGTCGGGGTATCAGAGCAACCCAAAGCAGTTGAATAATGGGCAGTACCACGTCTTCACCACTAGCTTAGACAAGCAAGACCTGAAGCTTCAGAAGCGGGCAGTCAACGCTGTTGAACCGGCCGTGCCTCATTACCTACGCTGGTCAGAGCAGCCCATTATATGGAGTAGAGAGGATCATCCTCCCCGGGTTGACAATCCGGGTCAGCTAGCCCTGGTGGTGGCACCTCAGGTGGGAGGTTATAAGTTCACCAAGGTGCTTATGGATGGAGGGAGCAGCATCAACATCTTGTACTATGAGACCTTCCGTCGTATGGGGTTAACAGATAAACATCTCAAACCATCCAATACAGTGTTCCATGGTGTGGTGCGTGGCAAGTCAGCATATCCGATTGGTAAGATAGCTCTGGAGGTGGCCTTTGGAGATGAATATGATTCCAGGTCGGAAACATTGACGTTTGAAGTGGTGAAAATCCAAAGTCCATATCACGCCCTGTTTGGGCGGCTGGCTTATGCCAAATTTATGGCGCGGCCTTGTTATATCTATTTGCAGCTCAAGATGCCGGGTCACAAGGGGACAATAACGGTTCACGGGAGCCGCAAGATCGCTTTGGAGTGTGAAGAAGGTGATGCGGCTTACGCAGAGTCGGTTTGTGCCACCGAGGAGCTGAAGTATTATAAGGACAATGTCGATCCGGCAGATACGACTCCATTGAAGAAGCCAACTACAGAGCATGATCCGGCCCTGAAATTCAAATCGGTAGCTGAGACTAAGCTTGTTGACTTTGGGCCTGGCGATTCGTCCAAGCAGTTCAAAGACGCCGATTGCCAACTTGGATCCGAAATAGGAAAGCGCGCTCATCGAAGTTCATCCGTGAGAACCGGGACATTTTGCATGGAAGCCTTCTCGACATGCCGGTGTACCGAGGGAACTCGCTGAGCACACTCTTAATGTTGATCCCAAGTACAAACCGGTGAAATAGTTTCTCCGCCGGTTTAACGAGGAAAGGCGTAAGGCCATTGGAGAGGAGGTGGCCAGGCTCTTAGCGGCTGGCTTTATCGTTGAAGTTTTCCATCCAGAGTGGCTTGCTAATCCGGTGCTGGTTCTTCAGAAAAACGGCACTTGGTGCATGTGTGTGGATTACACAGATCTTAACAAAGCTTGCCCAACAGATCCTTTTGCCCTCCCCCGCATGGACCAGATTATTGATGCCACTGCGGGTTGTGGGCGTTTGAGCTTTTTGGATGCGTATTCTAGATATCATCAGATCAAGATGGCAGTTAAGGACCAGGACAAGACAATGATTAACACACCCCTTGGAGCCTTCGCTATGTGTCTATGCCTTTTGGGCTCAAGAGCGCCCAAGCAACTTATCGGCGTTAGTATGTAATTGCTTGCATAAACAGATCGGCCGTAATGTGCATGCCTATGTGAACGATATTGTGGTAAAGTCAAGGAAGAAGGAAACACTGATTGATGATTTGAAAGAAACCTTTGACAACCTGCGGGTTTACAGGATGATGCTCAACCCGGCCAAATGTGTTTTTGGTGTTCCGGCAGGCAAGTTATTGGGTTTTCTTGTGTCCAACAGGGGGATTGAAGCTAATCCGGAGAAGATTACGGCTATCACCTCCCTGGCTAAACCAAAGTGTATTAATGATGTCCAGCGTTTGGCGGGCCGGATTGCCGCGCTGAGCCGGTTTATCAGTCGCCTCGGAGAGAAGGCCATCCCTTTGTACCAGATGCTGAAGAAGACAGATCAGTTTGTCTGGAGTCCAGCCGCTGATGAAGCGTTGGAGGACTTAAAGCGGCAATTGGCCAACCCGCCTGTACTCGCCGCTCCCATCGACAAGGAGCCGGTTCTGCTATATGTTGCTGCTAACGCCAGGGCGGTCAGCGTGGCAATTGTGGTAGAGCGGAAGGAGGCAGGAAAGGAGCATCCGGTTCAACATCCGGTTTATTATATGAGCGCGGTGCTTATTGAATCTAAGAAAAGGTATCCACATTGGCAGAAGCTGGTGTATGGAGTTTTTATGGCAAGCCGGAAACTGAAGCAGTATTTCCAAGGGCACCCCATCACAGTGGTCAGTTCCGCTCCCTTAGGTGATATCATACAGAACCGGGAAGCGACTGGCCGGATTGCAAAGTGGGCTATAGAGCTTGGGCCGCACGGTTTGAAGTACGTGCCTCGAACGGCGGTGAAGTCACAAGCACTTGTGGATTTCATTAACGATTGGACGGAGTTGCAAGCACCTGAAGAAAAGCCGGATCATACATATTGGACCATCCATTTTGACGGATCCAGGCAGTTGGAGGGCTCGGGGGCTGGAGTCGTATTAACTTCCCCACGAGGTGACAAGTTTTGTTACGTTCTCCGCTTAATGTTCCCTTGTATTAACAATGCAGCTGAGTATGAAGCCTTGCTCTGTGGTCTTTGGATGGCTAAGGAGATGAATCTAAGCCGGGTTAAGTGCTTCGGTGACTCGGACTTAGTGGCTCAACAGGTGTCTGGCACTTGGGATTCAAAGGACACACTCATGGCTGCATATCGTCGTGAGGTGGATGTTGTCGCAGGTCATTTCAAGGGCTACCAGGTGGACCACGTGGACTGTCGGAAGAATGAAGCGGCGGACGCTTTAAGCTGGTTGGGCTCTCAACGCAAACCGGTTCCGCCCAATGTTTTTCTTGACGTACTGCATAACCCGTCAGTCAAGCTCCCTGGTGAAGCGGATTTGGCTATTCCTGATCCGGAGGCTCAATTGGTGGCAGCTCTGCACGTCATTTCGGATTGGACGCTTGCTTATCTGGCATACATGAACCAGGGCGAGTTACCAGAAGATGAGACGTTGGCCCGGCAGATAATTCGGCGAGCTAAGTCTATGACCATTGTTAATGGCGAGTTGCATCATTGCGATTGTGTCGAGCGTTTCAACGCTGTGTGTCCCCTGAGGAAGGCTGTGAAATATTGCGTGAGATCCACGAAGGAGATTGTGGTCACCACGCCGGTTCAAAATCCTTGGTGGCTAAAGCGTTCCGCCACGGCTTCTATTGGTTAACTGCCCATGCTGATGCGGAAGATCTGGTCAAACGATGTGATGGTTGCCAAAAGTTTTCCAGACGTGCTCATGTACCGGCCCAAGAATTGAGGATGATTCCAATTACTTGGGTGTTTGCGACTTGGGGGCTGGATATGGTTGGACCTTTCAGAAGGTCCAAGGACAAGAAGACCCACCTGCTGGTGGCGGTCGACAAATTTACAAAGTGGGAAGAGGCGTAACACATTAGTAAGTGTGATGCAGCCACGGCTGTTCAGTTCATCAAAAAGGTGATTTTCCGGTTTGGTTTTCCACACAGTATCATCACAGATAATGGTACCAATTTGTCCAAGGGTGCCATGAAGGAGTTCTGCGAACGTGAGCACATCCGGATTGATGTTTCTTCAGTAGCTCACCCACAGTCCAATGGTCAAGCGGAAAGAGCCAATCAAGAGATCTTGAGAGGCATCAAGCCCCGGCTTATGGTCCCTTTGCAGAGGACGCCGGGTTTTTGGGTAGAAGAGCTACCGTCTGTGTTATGGAGTATAAATACTACACCTAACAGATCCACGGGATACACGCCGTTCTTTATGGTTTATGGAGCGGAGGCGGTTCTCCCCAGTGACATCCGTCATGACTCACCTCGTGTGACAGCTTATGTTGAAGCGGATAACGAGACAGCACGACAGGACGCTTTGGATCGGCTGGATGAAGAGCGTGACATAGCAGCTCCCGCTCGGCGATTTACCAACAGGATCTTCGTCGTTATCGTAGTCGCCGGGTCAGAACCAGAACTTTTCAAGAAGGAGATTTGGTACTTCGACTCATCCAAGACCAGACTGATATGCACAAGCTATCCCCACCTTGGGAGGGACCTTTCGTGGTCAGCAAGAATCTGCACAACGGGTCGTACTATCTGATCGATGTTCGAGAGCATAAAGACTCACGCATACGCCGAGGAGGAGGAGACCAACAGGCCGTGGAACATAGCTCATCTTCGGCCTTATTATACCTGAGCCATCGGCTCTACTTATGTACATATTATGACTGTATATATTATGAATAAAGTAATAACCCAGAGCCTCAGCTAAAGCGGGGTATCTATTCTGTTACATCATGCGTGGTTACATGGAGATGTTCTGTTTTAAAGTGGCCTCCGGTTTACCCCCTGAGTTTGCTTTTCAAAAGCTTTACGATATCACTTGGGGGCATGGTCGAGTCCGAACCAATGCAACACCTTTTGATAGGCGAGAGCCACCGGATCACTTGGGGACATGGTCAAGTCTGAACCAGTCACGCCTCTTGATCGGCCTAAGGCCATAGAGTCACTTGGGGCTTGGTCGAACCCGAACCATTGCCACGCCACTTGATCGGCATAATGCCACAGTTTCAGTTGGGGACCTGGCTGACTTGAACCATGACTACACCTTATTGGGAGCTTGGTCGTGTCCGACCATGGTAACACCATCTGATCGGCTCCGTAAAGCCTCTTTTTGCAAACGGTTTTTATCATTACCTTTGCTTCCATATTTTTTTCATAACGGTTATTTGATTTTGTTGCGTTTCTTAAACCGATAACCTTTTAAAACCGGTTCAAACTGTCAATTGACGGGATTAGGTCCATTTTTAATCCGAAGATAATTCTTCCGGTTTGACTTTTTCTGTTAACATCCCATCATGGAGTAACAGGGGGCTTGTCATGACCCGGCACGGTTTACATGGTAAACCGGCATTATAAACACAGGAGCTGTTTTCTCCTTTGACGGTAATGGTTTATACAACCTCCGCTTCAAGATTGGCTAAGCCAACTTCATGCCCAGCGATGGCAGGTATTTTGTATCACAAAATTTTGATTATATACCTCAATATTTCATTTCATATATATATGAAAGTCACAAACCGGCTGGCGGCACAGACCGTTGTAGCAGTTTAAGATTTTGTGACTACAGGCAATCTAAATTGAAGGTTTCGATCATTCAATCAAAGGAGTCAGCACCATTGCACGAAGGCATATTAAAAACAAAAGTGATGGCTATCCTATTACAAGGCATTCAGAGGCCCAAAATTTGGAATTGCGTCATAACAGGCAGTTTCTGATGCATCAACAGGCTTGATGGATTAAGCTTCATTGCCGGGTTGACGTGAAGAAGATGGGTCGTCTGGCGTCGGTTCAACTTCTTCCTCCTCACCATCCAATGGCCGGAAGTCATTGGTGGTCCAGTCAATCCGGGTTAAAGCCTGAAAGACAGCCTCTTCACTTATAAGCTCAGCCGGATCAACATCAGGGGCATAAGTGTGCTTACGGGTTGGTGGAACAAGGTTACGCACTTCCGAATACCAGCTTCAACCCGTCTCATTGTTCGTGATCGTAGAAGGAGCGGTGAACCATCAGGTTGGCCTCTTCGCCAGCTTGACTCGCCAGAGGACGCATCTCCTTGTTACCCGTTTGAGAGCATCATTATCAAATGCTTCGCCATTTTCTTGAGCACTGGGAAGCCTTTGGCTATGTCACGGATCAAGGTCAGCTATCCATGCGTTGGCGCGAGTTAGTGCCAATAAGGTGCCAGCCCGGGCAGCGGATCGTTTCAATTCTTCTATCTGTGCCGGTATCATAGATAGCCGGTCCAGTGTGTCCTTGATCAATGTCGGAGCTGCGTTATCATAAGAAGTGGCGCAAATAACTCGCTGGGTGCCGGTATACAGCTGTTCAATTAGCGTATACGCGGCCTTGAGTTTCTTCCGCATGTCAGAGCCCAGATGAGCAATGCGCTTACCTATACCGGTTTAAGAAAGTTCAGGTTAAACCGGAGGAAATTTCAAAACAGAATATTCATCACAACCTTGGTGAAACATTGCTTACCAAATATTGCAGAGGTCAAGGCATTGATTTGGTGCTTTAATCCAGTGAGCTCTTCCATCACCGGTTTAATGGCTGCTTCAGCATCCACCGCCCGTTTTAGCAAGCCCGCCTTTTCAGTATCCTAGTTGGCCCGTTCGGACTTAAACCACTCCTTGAGCTGCTCCATAGTAGTCAAGGCGGTTTTCAGCTCATCCTTGGCCTTGGAGGTTTCTGCTTGTTGAGATTTTAGATTTTCTTGAAGATCATTGATTTGTGAGGTTTGTTGGCGTATCTCACTCTGCGACAAAAAGGGAGCATGTTAGTATTTTCATAACAAGTCCCAAGCGCATAACCAGTCATACACTTGGCACTTGGGGGCTAATGCATATTTGATCTTCATCTGCCAATAAAATCACAAAGTCCCAAGCTCAATACAGGTATTCAACTTGGCACTTGGGGGCTAATGGCTATTTGCTCGAACATGTTCTGCTGCGGCGATATAAATTATAGTCCCGGTTTAACTATACTAAGTTGAACCGGCCCTTGGGGGCTACATCAGTGAATTCTGAAGCATTGAGTTTTATGTTAAGTCCCGGTTTAACTATACTAAGTTGAACCGGCCCTTGGGGGCTACAACAGTGGACTCTGAAAGTATTGAGTTCTATATCAAGTACCGGCTTGAAAGAAGATTACAAACACGCCCTTGGGGGCTACTATGCAATGAAGGTACAAGAGAAAGGCATAACTGTTTACCTCATAGCGCTCCTTCATAAGATTTACCAGGCCGGCTTCGAAATCACGGCTTGTATAGAGCCGGTTCAGGAAGCCAGAGTGAAGATCTTGGGCAGAGAAATTGTCATAAGCTGACAGATCAGTTTTTTGCTTCCCTTTGCTCATGGCAGTAAATTCTTCCTTGGCGTTGTGTTTTGATAGAGCAACCGGATTGCCAGGGGCGGTATATGCGGTGCCCATAACTACGACATCATCATCTTTGGTCGGGCTGGCCGGATTGGCATTTTCACCTGGGCTTGGCGCTTTCATACCCGGGCTTGGCGGATCAGCAGTTGAGTCTCGTTGTTCTGCTGCAGGACTCGGTGGAGCAGGAGGATGTGACGTCTCAACTTGGACATCCGGTTCAACCTCTGGCGGATTAGCATTGGCATTTTGATTAACCCCAGCAGAGTTGTCTTTAGCAACTTCGGGATTTTCACCATGATGCACTGGAGTCTTCTCCGGATCAACATCCACAGTAGGGTCGAGGGTCTTGGCCTTTTTACTAAGACGAGCCTTGGTGCTACAACATCAAGGGTTAGAATATGATAAACCGACAAATACAAGGAACAAATTAAGGAGTAATATGCTTACCCAGCATCAACTTTGAGAGGAGGCAGCTGAGTGGTTGATGAACCGCCAGACGAGTTGGAAGAAGCCTGATAATTCGGGTCAGACGGATTGAGAGGGCATCGGAAGAAACCTTTCAAAGGATAACGCTTTTCAGGAGAACAAGTCACCTCTGGACGACGTTTCCAGGTTGGTGTGTCAGCTAAACCAGACGACGTAATTTGTTGACCGCTATGCCGGGTCGTAAGGCGTTCTTCAGTTTGCTGTGTCTTTAAAGAAAGTTTTGGATTCAAATGAGCACAAGAGTGAGATTGTTTCACTTTTTGGACTGTGCGGCGAATTCTTTTAACCGGTACAAGATCAGAATCGGAAGAAAGAAGGATTACCTCAACAGGTTCTGCATGGCTAGCCTCAGCGTCATCCTGGGAATTGTAACTGTCAGTAAAATGAATGAAAAAAAGAACAAAGTAAGTCAAGCTCTACCTCAGCATCTGATTCTTCATCCTCCGTGATTCAAGACTCGGCGGTTTTCCTCTTGCCAGCTTTCTTGGTGGTCTTGGTCTTTACACGAGGAACCCGGGCCGGTTTCGTTCGTTTCCAAAAGGAGCTGTTAGCCTGAGAATTAATAAGATATTGATACAATCAATATGGAATCAAAATCAGTAGAGCAATGAGAGGAACCTTACCGCGGGCGGTTTGTTGGAGACGCAGAACGGGGCCAACCCGGTTTGGCTGCACGCGGAGATCGGTTCATCGAGCATTTTCTTCACTATCTCGGCAACTTCAAGCTCAGTTATTGATAGCTCGTGATGTCGTTGAGGATCTTTGACGTCACCAGTCTATTCGTGCATGAATCCGGGGCGGCGGCTTAATGGCAAGATGCCCCAAGAAACCCAACAGCGGACAAGGTCAATACCAGTTAAGCCGTTGGCCATCAGAGCCCGGAGCTTGATAATTTGGGGTGCAAAGGTCTTCCGTTCTGCGGCAGTCAAGCGCAAAGGCAATGGGTGGTTGTTGCTAAGCCGGTGAGGGCGATAACCCGGCAAGGGATTTTCTCCGTTAGGAGCAGTGTTCCGACAATAGAACCAGGTTTGATTCCAATCTTTCGGATGGCTATGATGTTTGGCGTGAGGAAAGTCCACTTCTTTCCTTTTTTTGGATTGAAACACCACCAAGTTCTGTGTTAGGACCGTCAAAGAACTCATGCGGCGGTTCAAATGAAAGAAATCACGGAATAACTCCACGGTTGGTTCTTCTTGAAGATAGACTTCGCAGAAGACTTGAAAGTTGCATATATTGGACCACGAGTTCGGACCAATATCTTGTGGATGGAGTTGGAAGCTTGCTAGGACATCCGGAAATTTTTGATCCCGAGGCGGGCTGAATCCCGGTCTAGGTGTTGCATAAAACAATCACCTCTCCTTCTTGAGGTTCCCGGACATTCCGATTCGGAACACGCCGATGGAGAACATTTTTGAGGCTAAAGCGCCAGTGGTGACGTAGCCGTTGAGCTGTGTTTCCGTGATCCGGGACGGAACCCAATTGCAAGAAGAAAATTATTTCGCCATTCCGGAAGGGGGGAGCTGAAAGAAAACCAAACAGGTGCTGGTTCACTGTTTACGGTTTGTAAGTGAAAAATTCAGTGCTAAACCGGTGAAATTACAATGCAAGGTACAGTTGGCGGTTTAAGAGAGGGCTAATGACATATGGCGGATTGGCTATCAAGGATTAAACCGCCCATAGGCAGAAAGGCCCAGATTCAAGTTTTCTGCTAAGTGTTGACAGAAACAGGTTTCACACAATGGTCAAATCTATTTGGATCTACCGCGCATCTATAAGACAGTTTTTACTGCGTTCTTTAAAAGGCGTTCAAGAAAAACAGAGAAGGATGTATACTCTTCCAGAAGAAAAAGGAAGGGCTGCTAGTATTAAAAATAGATGCGGAATGACTACCACAAGAGATCTATACTGTTTTTGGATTAAAACTACCACTGCAGAAGGTAGGAAGAAGAGGAAAAATGGAGGACTGCGGATGAGCTTGCAAAAACTTAATGCAGATCTAAAGGCAAAGAACAGAAGAAGTTTACCGCTGCAGATTGTGGCGGAGGGGGGCGATGAGTCTCTGATCTAACTCAGGTTGATGCAGCGGCCTTGGTTGGTGCGGTTCTCGAAGGTCGCGGACGGCGGAGCTTGAGCTGAGGTCGGTAGCGAGGAAGAAGAAGATGCGAAGAGGAAGAGAAAGGGGCCCTCGGGCTTTATTTATAAGGGAAGGAGTGAAAAGCGGTAGCGAGAATCAAAGGCGTCCGGGCGGCCAGTGGCGCGCTGTCGCCTCGATTTTCGGGATAATTATTAATGAGAAGGGAATCTTTTTGATCCTTTTTATGAAGAGGTGATGTCATGATGGACCGTTACGGTGCTCCGAAGATGACGTCACAGCGGTTTCTGACAACTAGAGAAGGGGATATCACGGCGGTTCAACAATTACAAGAAGATATTGAAGTTGAAGATTTTTTATCAAGGATGGACATGAACCTGTTCAAATCAATCTGTGGCCTAATGTTGGGGATATTACTACTGGGCGTAAACCGGCCTATCCGGGCCGGGTTAACTTCATCAGTAGTTCAACGGTGTAAAAGCCCAAGCATGAAAGTAAGGGCCCAAGGCCCGTAGTCAGTTTAGAACCTGTAGCCGTAAACCGGCCTGATATGTAACTTGTACTGTAAGTTAGGAATAGAGAGAGACCAACCCGGATACGAGTATGAACCGGAGATTGGGACTCTCTGAACCGATGGGCGTCACCCGTGTATATAAGGGGACGACCCGGGGCGGTTCAAGGAGGACAGACAACAACAACTCGAGGCCTAGGTGAAGCTTATTTGCTCCCTAGTCATCGAGACCACATCAATCCCATCACAAACTAGACGTAGGCTTTTACCTTCATCGAAGGGGCCGAACTTGTATAACTCTTGTGTCTTCGCGTCCGCTTTAACCCCTTTCAAGTTAACCCGTAGCGATGGCTCCACGACTAAGTCCTTTCATGAGGACATCTGCCGTGACAAAACCACGATAGAAGTTGTCCCCCGTGGGGAGATTGGATCGACCACTCCTAGATTATAGGGCGAGGCCACCGTGAACGTGAACGTGATCGTGAGAGGGTGAAGAAGGATTCATTTTTTTCGAGGGAAAGGAAGTAATTTTATGGGTTTACAAAAAAGGAATGCACCCCTTTTTTAGGGACAAAAAAATGCACATTATAATGTGTAATTAATGAAATTATAATTTAACAGAAACCTTTCTATTTCCAAGCAATTTAAAAACAACTTACTTGTTTTGGCAAAAAAATGTTGATAATGCGATAGTCCATTTTTTGGACACTTACGTGTAGTGGTGCATGTTGTGGAAATCGGGGTGGAAGTCTTGTGCTAAGCTATTTTGCGGGTGCGGCATATGAGTCTACATGGGGAATGGTTGGCTTGGGGGCGGCGTAAGTGATGTGGGTCTAGTGTCTAAGTGGTGCACCACGGGTCTAGGCAATGAGGGTGCATGGTTTGGATCTAGCTACCTTGAGGTAACGTGTCCGGTTTGCGCAATGAATGCGGGCCCGTTCCCCCATTTTCATCGATGCTCTCTCTCGGGTCAACAGAGAACAATCCAAAAGGGCATGCAAGGTCCCGACCTTTCTCGGAGCCCGTGCTTTCCATATTCGGTACATTTGCCGCATTTCTTGGGCAGTATCCTCGGAAATTCAGGATCTATACCGCGGCCACATGAAATCACAGCAGGGATTGGGGGGTGACAGTTCCATGCTAAGCTCTGGTCCATATATGTGCCATGTGCGACCAATTGGCAAGGCCGCCTCAGAGCCATTGTTAAGGGCAAAAAATTTCGGGTCTCGTCTGCTGCCACTATAATCCGTGCAAATTCATGAGGGATCCAAATTTCTTGGGACCTTTCGTGGTGTGGGTATGGTCAAACATTGAGAGCGGCACGCATAAGCCTTCACATAGGTTGTGTGTAAACGAGACCAAAATGCATCCCGGAGCTAGCCATAGAGAGGGAACAAGTCCTGCTTGTGGACGAAGACCGGGGCCCACCCCTTCATCTGCTTCAGAACTCTGTGGTGCAAGTTGTGGGCCCAACCCACCAAGGCACATCCCATGCGCCGCACGCAAACAGGACCCACACCATGCATGCACGCATGGCCACGTAGACAACCACCATTCAACCTTGACAATGTACAGATGACACATGCACACTCATTAGCCATCTAGCCCCCCAGCCATGCAAACCTAGCCACCTAAACTCAAACCATGCACCATTAGCCAGGTTCACCCAAACCATACATCCATCATTGACCCCACCGCGGTTCATTGGACCTTCGACGAGTCCCTTCGGTATGGCAGGCACGCCAAAGAGACACGCGGCTACACATATTGCACGCTGAGATCTGACGTCATTCACTAGTGCTAGCAAACTTGTCCACATGAGCATCTCTGCGCATGGTGGACACTAGCTCGTTGTTTGGATCAAGAAGGCTAGCGGCGCATGTTTTGGCCCGGTTGGCTCAGGGTGCATGATATGGGTCCGCATTAAACACATGGCATCGCATGGATCAACATTCCCCTCCTCGATGCGGACATCGGATATATGGCGGAGCGAATCCATGGCGGTTCTTGTGAAGTTTTGTCACATCCATTTGCCAGTCCATTGTTTGTAAAGTTTTACAACATATTTTAGGACAAATATAAAACATGTCACGTGTAGATGAAACAAGCCTACAAATTCAGTTGTCCCACTATATGATTTTGTTCTGTGTAATGAGGGAGCAGTTGCATTACACAATATTTTAAAGGAAGTTGCATTACTCCTAAATCATGGCTGTGCATGATCAGGCTATTCATTTTAGTGAGAAGTGAGAAGTTACGTTTTGACGTGCCAAGACATGGTGGTGAGAACAACACACGGGGAGGTGTGAACGTGGCAACAACTCCTTTTGACTACCCACGAATAAATCGGCGGCTCCGCTTCCCCATAGAACGCTCCGCTTCCCCATTAGCATTTATCTCATCGCCGCCCTCCTCTTCCCGTCCTCTTATCCATCCACAAATACTAGGGTTTTCTCCTCCCACGCCACACCACTCGCCTGCCCATCCCGCCGCTGCTCCCTTCCCGCCGCTGCACCTCCGCCGTCGAGATGCCCAAGCGCACCATGGGAGGGAGGGCCGAGGCCGGGGCCGACGCCATGGCGCATGAAGCATCCAAGCGCCGGGCGTAGCTGCACATGGAGAAACCCCTCCCCGCCGGCACGGGGTCAAGCCGGCAGCAGGGCGGCCTTGACGTCGTCGACCACTTCTAGGCTCCGGCGCAGGTGTCACCTACGCCGGAGCAGGTGACTCCTCTGCCACGCCATTTGCCTCGTCTGCCGCAGCTCGTGGTCAACGTCGACGGCGACGACGACGAAGAAGAGGTTAGTCCTATTTTAGGAAATATCCTAGGTTTCCTTGTTCAGTCCCTTATCTATTTTTGGGCATGGCTAGGGTTTCTGCTTTTCTTCCATCTATGAAATCCGTACCTAGATTCGTTAGATCCGGTAAGTTTCAAGGGCGGATCCACATGGGCGCATGGGTGTGAAATTGGCTCCTCATTGTATAGGTTATCTTGTTTTTAAGATCTACCAACCACTCGGATCCATGGCTCTCGTGCATCCAAAATGTGTTGATGCCAAATTTTAAGATGGATCTAGCAACCACCCGAAATATTTTGCCCGAAATTTCTTATGTATGGTTCTTTTATCGCTAAATGGACTAAAAGTGGTGTAGTTTGTGCACTAAACTTCATGTCAATTTGTATAAAACTAGCCTCTCACGCTTAATCCAGCAGACACATTTTTTGTCGTTCAATTTGCTCAACACCAATTGCTTGATTCCTGGAGTCCAATTACCATAGGCTGTAATACTTTAGACTTGTTATCATCCCTACTTGAAATATATTATTTGGTTGCTTATTTTTAGCATAATATTTTATGCAAGTAAAGGATAACAACACCATGCCTTTTTTTACGAAAAATGTCATAGTAAACAATCTTCATTTTCTGTCATTCATGTGTGTACTGTCAGTATGATGGAAAAATAATATTTTCACATGAACATTTTAGATATTACTCCTAACTCTTTAATTTCTTGAGTAACAGAAGCAGAGGCAGAAGAATGGCTTCTGGACTCAAAAGCCAACTTGATTTCAGCCGTTTGAAAAATATTGTTGGGGTTTTGGTTTGCAATATAAATTTTTGAACACCCAACTTTGAAATCCTGGGTCCGAAGCTGTGTCGCTAGGTTGCATTAGTTTAGGAATGTATATGACATTTTTTGATCTATATAAAATATTCTGCTATTTATGTGGGACCAGGTAGCTGCACTGGTTCCTCAAACGGAGCAGGTGTCTCCTTTGCCGCGGGTGACGCCTCCTGAGCCTGTGGTCGTCGGCAATGTCAACAAAGAAGACGTTAGTCATCTATCTCCTTTAATTTTTTGTAGAATCCTAGGTGTGCTCTGGTCAGTCCTTTTGTCTTTTTTTGCGGAAGTCCATGGTTTCTTTTTATCTTTGATCGATGGACTCCATATCAATATTCTGTAGATGTGTTAGGTAACTAGCTAGGTTACATGTGTTGAGCCCTGTATATGCAATATTTTGATCTAGATAAATTATTCTGCTAATAAATTCACCTAGGTTTGGTGACTGTGCTAATACAAATACGTAGCTTGACCTTGGAATTGAATTGCCTACGTAGGTGATTGCGAAAATATTTTCTGCAATGCCTTGTTTATGAAAATGTCATATTCTATGGTCATGAAGTAAATAATCTTCATTTTCTATCATTCATGTTAGTACTGTCATTATGATGGACAAAGAATCTTTTTACATGAAAATTTTAGATATTGCTCCATCCATTTGAAAAATATTGTTATGGTTTTAGTTTGCAATATAAATTTTTGAACACCCAAGTATGAAATCCTGGATCCGCAGCTGTGTAGCTAGATTAAATTTATTCAGGCATGTATATGTCAGTTTTTGACCTATATAAACTATTCTGCTAATAATCCGAAACAGGTAGCTCCTCTGGCTTCTCTGCCGGAGCAGGTGGTGGCTCCTCAGCCTCAGCCGGGTTTTCGTCTGCCGCGGTTGTTGCCTCCCCTTCCCCCACCTGTGGTCGTCGCCGACGAGAACGAAGAAGTTGTTAGTCATCTATCCCCTTTATTTATTTATTTTGTAATATCCTAGGTTTTCCCTGGTCAGTACAAGGCAAATAAGGTATTAAAATGTTGAGTACATGTTTGGTTGCACTTGATCAATTTTGGTTTAAATGTTCCATAAGTGGCTGTGGCAATGATTTTAAACATTGATTATCTCTAAGCAATGGCTATTTTAGAAAGAAATTTGATATCATCAATGTTTTACTTGAGTTGTTTTAATTAGTTCTTTTGTAGGGTTTTTATCATTTATGCCACCAGTTGTATCCCACTACTCAGTTTTTCCCTTAGAAGTTACCCGCTCAAAAATGGCATCGGTTTGTGAGATGCTTACTCAAAATGCCATTAGATGTATCAAAAATGACATCGTTCTGTTAGATGTTTGCTCAATAATGCCATTAGACATTGTTATTTTCATGTAAAACTTGTTGAACATCCAATATGACAAAAAAAGCCCAGGCCCACATTTCAGTTCTCTCTATCTCACAATGATAAGTGTGGCCCCACTTGTGAGGAGTAACTAAGCGAATATTTTTACAGGAAAATAAGAACGTTGTTGGGATCAAGTGGGCCCATACTTTATTGTAGTGAGATAGAGGGAGAGCTGGCATGTTGGTCCATAGGTATTGAGGCCATTATAGCATGTCAAGATAGATTTGATATCACAATAATGACATGCAGTGGCATTCCAACGAAGCGATGGCTTTTTTTAGCAGTAGAAATTCCTAGTGGTGATACTTAGTTGTGGGATACAACTGGTGGCATAAATGATAAAAACCCTTTTTTGTAAGTACAACATTTGGGATCCCTTATTGTCAGAATTTATAATAATTAACTACTTTACCTAGAACGTTGAATGGTTCAGGAACATTGATGGGTGGGGTATCGATCAACAGGGGAAACTTCAACGACGATAACATGTGGACTTTCAATATCCATCGTCACAAGCACACAAAATTCTAACCCTAAGTAGATACAGCTCACGAGCTATTTTATCTAGTCATGCATGTAAGTTATAAGTCTTTTTTTGCATTAGTACATCTATATGCTGCTCTGCCATGTTACATCATCAGTTCATGCATTTTTACGTAACAAGTGAATTTTGTTGCACTAAAGGGCTGTTTGGTTTGTGACTAACTTTGCCAAAGATTGCCATACCTAAGGTTAGGCAAGTTTGACTAACTTAAGTGAGTGTTTGGTTCCAGCCACACCTTAGGCAAGCCACACTTGGGTCCCACATGGCATACACACAATAAGTGTGGCAAGGTTCCTTAGGCTTGCAACCTTGTGGCTCTCATTTTGATGAACTAACCTTAGGCAAGCTTGGGAAAAATGTGTGGCAAAATGTGGTAATGCTAGTGCTCTCTTCGACATGTATGGTTGATCCTTTATTTTTTTACTATATGGTACTATCCCATCTAGTTGCTTATGTAGCAACTAATAAGTTATGCATTTCTTTTTTCAACGTCATTTGGAGATATTTTACGCTGTCATCAATTACATTATGTTTCATAGACTATGTGCCTGCTGAATTATCATATTAAATATACTTACGCAACATTTTGTACTACATGTAAGTCCTAAGTAACGACGTTCGCTACAAGAAGTATGTCAACTAGTGACCTTTTGTCAGTGACCCTGGAAGAATTGGTCATAGATCTATGACCATTTCAGACCAATTGGTCAAATGAAGTTCGAGGGGCTCCAAACCCTAAACCATTGCGACCATTTTGGTCAGAAAGGTCGTAATTTCCTTACACGAAAAGGTCACAAAGCAAACAGTGCTAGTCCGCTGCATTATTTCTAGTTGTTAATGACCAATATAGATGGTCATAGCCTTGTAGATTGTGGTGGGTTGTGATGACTAGGCGCCATCTCATTAGTTTTGCCTATGTGTCATGTCCATGTGGCGGTTTTTGCCCTAGGTTGTGAAGCAACCTATATTTCTGTTATTCCCAAAATTCCCAAAAAAATCTCATAAATTCTTGGGGTCATATCTTCGTCAAATATGTAAAAACCTTCCTTGCCTAGTTCAAAAATAATTCAAAAATATTCATTTTCCTATTCTGATCAGAGCAGCACTTTGTGAAGGAAGTACCACTTTGGCATGTCCAAATGGTATCCATTTTCTCTGATGCTTTCCTATGCCCAAATAACCATCCTCCACCAAATGCCAGCTCAATCCATTCATTATTTTGAGCCCAGCTTCAACATTCGTATTTATGTCCAGTGTGGTAGTTTGTAAATCAAGTACCACCTAGGCTCCTCCTTGTGAGGTGAAAATTTGTGAAGACGGTCTTCTTAGTAACTGATCATCCTCAGCCAAAACTCACGCCCATTAGCCATGTGCATTTCCGTGCATAAATCAAACTCTTGGCTGCTAATTCATGTTTGAGCATCGATCGGTCTCCTCGTGACAATCTTATGTTGTGATTTTCTTCCTAGCACCTACCTGGGGAGTGCCCAACCCACTAGACATGCCTAGGCCGCCCAGAACACATGGCAACGCATACCCGGTCACGCAGTGACCACGCTTGGGCATCGAGCTCTGGCAGCTCTAGAGTTGGGGCCCTCGGCCACCGTCCAAACATAGATGTCTCGCCATCAAACCATGTATTTATGATTAAATAGATACTTATTTACCTAGAAATGATTTTTGGAAAAAATAAAGAGCAAACTATGAGGCAGCTGCAGTTCAAATTTGACCCATTTCCAACTGAATCGACGACAATTTGTCTTTTTCACCAGAGGTGGATCAAAACTTTTTTCCCCCAACCATTTTGTCAATTGTGCATTATATATGGCCTAGTATTTTATAAAATGGATTTGGTCCATTTCTGCAACAATTATTTGGTAGTTCCTTCACAAAAAAACCTCCTTTTGGGCACTCGGAAAATGAAAAATGAAATTTCCATGCAAAGAAAATGAAAACTTCCTTAGGCAACATTGTTTGGAATTCCAAGATGTACTCATGTTCACAATATGAGATCATTTGAACAAACTATGCCATGAATGTGGCCATAAGATTGATCATTTGGCTTGAAAGCCATGAATCTTCACGCATGATAGCTCATTTCTAAGAACACTTTTTAAAATAATTACCGTATTACAAGTTTATTATTTTTCCTGGAAACTTGGTCACATATAATGACACAATGCGAAGTTTTTCCAATTTTTTGATTTTTTTTATTTTTTTATGCCCGTTTCAAAATGCGGTCAAAACGGCGGGTTGACCGTTCCTAGCTAGTGGTTGAATCTTGGATTTTTTTGGTGTTTCTATGATTAACTAGATACTTATTTACCTAGAAATGATTTTTGGAAAAAATAAAGAGCAAACTATGAGGCAGCTGCAGTTCAAATTTGACCCGCTTCCAGCTGAATCGGGGAAAATTTGTCTTTTTCACGAGAGGTGGATCAAAACTTTTTGCACCCTGACATTTTGTCAATTGTGCATTAAATATGTCCTAGTATTTTAGAAAATTGATTTGGTCCAATTTTGCAACAATTATTTGGGAGGTCCTTCACAAAAAAACCTCCTTTAGGGCACTCGGAAAATGAAAAATGGTTTTTTCATCCAAAGAAAAAAAAATTCCTTAGGAAACATTGTTTGCCATTCCTATATGCACCCTTGTGCACAGTATGAGATCATTTGAACAAACTATGCCACGAATGTGGCCATAAGATTGATCATTTGGCTCGAAAGCCGTGAATCTTCACGAATGATAGCTCATTTCTGAGAACACTTTTTTAAAATAATTGTCGTATTACAAGTTTGTTATTTTTCCTGGGAATTTGGCCACATATAATGACACAATGCGAAGGTTTCCCAATTTTTTAATTTTTTTTTGAATTTTTTATGCCCGTTTCAAAATGCGATCAAAACGGCGGGAATGACCGCTCCTAGCTAGTGGTTGAATCTTGGAATTTTTTTGGTGTTTCTCTGATTAAATAGATACTTATGTACCTCGAAATGATTTTTGGAAAAAATAAATAGCAAACTATGAGGCAGCTGCAGTTCAAATTTGACCCGCTTCCAGCTGAATCGGCAGAAATTTGTCTTTTTAACGAGAGGTGGATCAAAACTTTTCGAACCCAACCATTTGGTCAATTGTGCATTAAATATGTCCTAGTATTTTATAGAAATGATTTGGTCCAATTTTGCAACAATTATTTGGGAGGTCCTTCACAAAAAAACCTCCTTTTGGGCGCTCGAAAAATAAAAAATGGTTTTTTCGTCCAAAGAAAATGAAAACTTCCTTAGGCAACATTGTTTGCCATTCCAATATGCACCCTTGTGCACAATATGAGATCATTTGAACAAACTATGCCATGAATGTGGCCATAAGATTGATCATTTGGCTTGAAAGCCATTGATCTCCATACATGATAGCTCATTTCTAATAACAATTTTTTAAAATAATTGCCGTATTACAAGTTTGTTATTTTTCCTGTGAACTTGGCCACATATAATGACACAATGCGAAGGTTTTCCAATTTTTTGATTTTTTTTGAATTTTTTACGCCCGTTTCAAAATGCGGTCAAAACGGCGGGCTTGACCGTTCCTAGCTAGTGGTTGAATTTTGGAAAACTTGTGATGTTTCTCTCATTAAATAGATACTTATGTACCTAGAAATGATTTTTGGAAAAAATAAATAGCAAACTATGAGGCAGTTGCAATTCAAATTTGACTCGCTTCCAACTGAATCGGCAGAAATTTGTCTTTTTAACGAGAGGTGGATCAAAACTTTTCGAACCCAACCATTTGGTCAATTGTGCATTAAATATGTCCTAGTATTTTATAGAAATGATTTGGTCCAATTTTGCAACAATTATTTGGGAGGTCCTTCACAAAAAAACCTCCTTTTGGGCACTCAAAAAATAAAAAATGGTTTTTTCGTCTAAAGAAAATGAAACTTCCTTAGGCAACATTGTTTGCCATTCCAATATGCACCCTTGTGCACAATATGAGATGATTTGAACAAACTATGCCATGAATGTGGCCATAAGATTGATCATTTTGCTTGAAAGCCATTGATCTCCATACGTGATAGCTCATTTCTAATAACACTTTTTTAACATTGAACTTGGCCACATATAATGACACAATGTGAAGGTTTTCCAATTTTTTGATTTTTTTTGAATTTTTTACGCCTGTTTCAAAATGCGGTCAAAACGGCGGGCCTGACCGTTCCTAGCTAGTGGTTGAATTTTGGAAAACTTGTGATGTTTCTCTGATTAAATAGATACTTATGTACCTGGAAATGATTTTTGGAAAAAATAAATAGCAAACTATGAGGCAGTTGCAGTTTAAATTTGACCCGCTTCCAGCTGAATCGGCGAGAATTTGTCTTTTTCACCATTGGTGGATCAAAACTTTTTACACCCAACCATTTGGTCAATTGTGCATTAAATATGGCCTAGTATTTTATAAAAATTATTTGGTGCAATTTTGCAATAATTATTTGGTAGGTTCTTCACAAAAAGACATCATTTGGGGCACTCGAAAAATGATTAAAAATAATTAGAAAGATGAGAAATGCGTACAAATTGGTCCTTATCCATAAAATGTGGTCTAACTCTAGTGAAAATTTGTGTGGTACCCTTTTGCAAAATATTTTTGATAGCTACTTCACAAAATCCCTCTAGTTTTTGTACTTGGAAACTCTTTTAAATCACTGATTTTCCGAACCAATCAGAACCATTCCCATGGATTGATGACATGGCACTCATCCATCCATCCATCCATCTCACCATCCCACATCCATCCGTCCATCTGCCGACCTCGTCCCTCCCTCCCCTCACCATCACTCCCTCGTCTCACCTCACCGCGAGCCTCGCAACCCAATCCGTCCGCCATGGCACTGTCGGTGCACGCTGCCGCCATCGCCGCCCCGCGTCTCCTCCCCCCTCCCCCGCTCCACTTCTTTGCCTGCCATGGCCATGCCGTCCACGGCGTCTTGCTGCTTCGCCTCCTCCTCCCCCCATGGCCGCCCCCGCCTCCGCCTCCTCCTGACCCACACCACCATCACCTCAAGCCCCGTGCACATCCGCCTCGTCTCCCGCCCCGCCCCTTCCCGGAACCCACTCCGGCGTTACTCCGAGTCGGTGCCGGTGTCACCGGCGATGAGGGAGAATATGTGGACAGGGAGGTGGAGGAGGACCGGGACGAGCGGTACGGGTTCGAGATGGAGGTGCGCAAGCTGCCGGGGAAGAAGAACCGCCGGCTGGTGCGGGTCGGCGCGCCGCTCCAGGCCGTCTGGGCCACGCTCACGGACTACGAGGGCCTCGCTGGATTCATCCCCGGGCTCTCCGAGTGCTGCCTCCTCCACCAGGCCAAAGCCTTCGCCCGCCTCTACCAGGTTTCTCCTCTCCTCTCGCCCAACCAATTCGTCGAGCAGGTGGCGTGCTGCTCTGCTCTACTCTAATGGACGGACGCTTTGGTTCCTCTGCAGGTCGGGGAGCAAGATCTGGCGCTGGGGTTCAAGTTCAACGCCAAGGGCACCATCGAATGCTACAAGGGGGAGATGGATCTGCTGCCGGTTCCCTTCCCGGCCGGCAGAGTTACAGCAATATCTTGGATTTCAGGCCGGGTTTGAGCCTTACTGGGAGCAGGGGAGTGCGATTCCATCCCATCCAGGTCTGCAAATTGCGCCCTGCAACTGCAATTTTTCAGGTAGCGCAGTGCGGTGGGTTCCCTGTTATAATAACATGGTGCAATCACAATAGTTCCTTCAGTCATCAGGCTTAAAAGAGAAATCTGAAAGCAGATGAAGTTGAATATCCAAGCCATGTAAATCTGCTACTTGGTTCAGAGCTGCAGATGTAGTGCTGCATCATCTCTTCATATGTGTGACTTTGCTCTTTACTGACAAACATGCAATTAGCTACTGGTAGTATGTCAATGTTGCTCTTCTGTTAGTAGTACTATTTAGGAGCAGGACTGCCTCTGCTGCCACTGTGTTGTGTTCTACTACATCTCTAGTGTTCACGACAAGGTTCCTGCCATATCCCCCTTTGTTTACATACATATTCTCACTAACCGAGTTCATGAATGTGACTGAATTTGTTAGCATGATGTGAGTGAGTGTATTATCTAGTATATAAATCTGAATCTAGATTCTGTAAGAGTCAAGGGGCAGCCATTCTGACCTGTGAATTTTAATCTACAGAACTGATTTCCCATAATACTGTTGCTAGTGTGTTGCTGCGACATTTTTTTCATTATAATAAATCTTTTAGATTGTTGGAGTTCAGAATCAACATAAATTGCCCGTTGGAATGTTTCCTTTTCAATAAAACATGCATGTGCGGCGCTAACTGAACTGACGGTTCCTTCTTTCAGCCGACCCCAAGAAAACATTGCACCTGCAGGCCCTGGATGGAGCCAAGGATAGGCTGCACTTGTTCAAAGCAAGCTTATTGGAGAAGGCTCCTTCGATGCTGCCATCGCCGGTTCTGATTGTGTGTTCCACACGGCTTCTCCCTTTTATCACAACCTACGTCAAGGACCCCAAGGTTAGTATATATATCATGACCATTCTGTGCAGAATTACATACAACATTTGTTTGTTTCTTATGCATGTGCGCGGGCTTATGTTTTCAATAGCTAAAACTGTTTATGATACAACAGCTTCACCAGACGTTTGTTCTGTATACTTATGCGTGTCTTTATTGTCTTGCAGGCTGAGTTACTTGACCCAGCAGTCAATGGAACACTCAATGTTCTCCGTTCCTGCAAGAAAGCCTCTATCAAGAGAGTCATCACGTCATCAATGGCTGTTGTTGCCTACAATGGGAAGCCAAAGAACTCCTGATCTAGTAGTTGATGAGACTTGGTTTTCAAGTGTGGAGATCTGTGAAAAGAATCAGGTAATATGCCGTTTTGAGCTGATAGAACTGCGTTTGTTTTTCACACATGGAGTGGTAAAATTCTGGTTGATTTGCATATATGGTGTGCCAAGTCACGTTAATAAACACATACACCTCTACTGAAATACGATTTCTTAGGATAAGATGGTGATACCATTGTTGTTGAAGATCTTGGTTTATGTGTTTTCACTTTCGAGGATGTAGGTTGAGTCCAATGATGCATAATCCATAATGAGAAGTTTAAGAATAGGAAAGTAATCACAATTGATCTTGTTCCATCTTTATTGGTGTCATACTATACTTGGTTGGTTTACAGGAAAAAATATTATACCTGGTTAAGTAAACACTAATGCCAAGATGTTATATAGTCATCTCTGCTGCTACTAAACAATTGCAGAACAACTCTGCATCTACACATTGTTCAGCTAAGATTCTGCTGCATATAAACAAAGTACTTGCCTCATATATGTTGAACTGGCATATAAATATATAATCACTTCAGCTAAGAATTACAGCCGGATGGATGTAGGACGCCCAGCCATGGATGAGCAGCAGGGGTAGGATGGATGTGGTTTCCCTTGCTGCAGGACGTGGGTGTTGGAGAACCAAGTGGCCTTGCACGAGCTCGACCCTGGCGCTCTTCCTAAGGTCCATCTTCCAGTTCCTCTTCCCCTGTTCCCATCCCGATGTGAATTTTTTGGACAGATTGCTCTTTTCTTTTTTGTGAATCATATTTTTAGACTGTTACTGTTGTCGAATGCACATATTATTATGTTACTGGGTATGTGAAAGATTATTAGCTAGGGTCAATTTCTTCTGCTGCTAATGCATATTGATCCATATGTTCTTGTTTCTGTACACATGGGCAGCTTACAGCTAACAGTCTGACGATGTAATTAGCTTTCCTGCAATTGCTTTGGTTGCTTTTGTGGCTTGCTAACATCTCCATTATACTAGTCTGGATGGATGATGTGCTTGCTTACTTTCTGTGCTTGCAATGAACCATGTGGTATATGCTCTCCACTTCACACAAGGCCCAAGGGATCAGTATACTGACCAGCAGAACTCTTTTAAAAAAATTAGTTAAATATGTTCCTGTTGTTCGTGCAAAATGAGTTAAGTAGTTTAAATTTGCGGTTACATAGTTTCACCTTCACATTTCTTCATTTTTCTTGACAAGTTGAATATGTTCAGCTGGTCTGGAAACAAAGAAACATTCAGTTCATTTATACTGAATCTTTAAGAAAACTTGAAGGAGATATCTAATAGAACTATCTGATTATTCCCCCAACCTTGTAGACTAGTAGATTAGATCTAACTACACAAGTATAGAATGCTCAAATTAGTATGTACTGTTGTACAAGTTTAATGCAGAGTATTTCGGTAATCTTCTTGTACAAGTTTACTGTAGTATTTTGGTATGCACTCCTGAACGAGTTAATGTTGTATTTTGGTATGTACTGATGTACAAGTTTAATGCGGTGTTTTGGCATGTACTACTGAGTTCATAACCATTTTGTTTTACAACATGCAGATGATTGCCTTCATTCATGTTTCGACGTGAGCTCTAGGTCGAAGTTGGAAGAAGACATGCAGGATCTAGGCAAGCATGCATGCTCTCTTATCCCTGCTTCTGCTCCTTAGGAGATGTGAATTTCTGGGACTTCTGATGTACTCCCGTATCTCTTCTCTTATATGTGGTCTGGTGTCATATTATGGTCTGATATTTTTTGTCTTGACTCTTTTTCTGGTGCGAGGAAAGCTGTGAGTAGACGTCAAGGATGCCTACTTGCTTGGCTGCTACAGTGATGCATGAGCCGGTCAAGCATGCACACATGCATATACGTACATGTTAGGATAGTAGCAGATATTCCCTCCGTTCCTGCTATATTCCTGTGTAAATGTATTTCTGAGATGATTTTGTTGTGTTATGTAAACCTGGGAGATGTGTTATGTGATGTGATATGATGAATGATTTGAATTCGACATGGAGTTTTCTTGATTTGAATATGAAACAATTTTGTCCAAACATTTCTTTCAAAATCTGAGATCTAATATAGGACAAATAATTGGGCTGGAAAAGGCGACAACCCAACAAGCATTGAACCGTTTAAAAAGCAAAACAAAAAAACCTTAGAAAATAAGAGAAGAAATATATTGCAAAAAAGGCCGAGGCCCTCTAGTATGGAAGATCCTAACAAAAGGCGAATTGTGGGGTATGGCCCATGCTGAAATTAATAGGAAAAAATATAAAAGGCTAAACTATTGGGCCAAGCCCATGTAGAACAAACGAATTGGACCGGGCTGAATCTTATCAATGACCTTTTCAATTGGTCGTAGTTTTGCCACGTCAGTTGCCACGTCGGATCCGGCGTGGCACAAGCGATCGACTAGTGACCAAAACAAAAAGGTCATGGGTTCAACGACCTTCTGTTTTGGTCGTAATCGTCCACGACCTTCTCACAGAGAAGGTCGCTATAGTCAGTTAACGACCCTCAGCTTTTGACCTTCTGTTTTTGGTCACAAAAAGGTCACAAATGAAAAACAATGACCTTTTAGTGACCAATAGTCAAGGTCACAAGTTGACATATTTCTTGTAGTGGTTGACAGCGACCAAGAAACCCAGAGGATCTTCAGGAGGCAGAAGGTGAGGCAGCTGGACAGTGGTGAGCTCGAGAAAGTTGTGAGGCCTAGATTTGGAAAGGGCTACGGATGCCCTTACTGCAACAAAGTGATGAAAGGCGACCTGTCGAGTACCATCAACCATGTAGTCGGAACATCCCAAGGCAGCACCAAGAATCTCTACGCTTTCAGGGTGAAGCACACCGCGTATGCCGACTACTTGATGAGGCTTCTTTGAGGATTTAGGGAAGTGCGCACCCTCGCAGCTAGAACTGATGCTCTTTTGATTTTAACTATGCTAAGTACTACAGTATGCTATACTTTGTTGGTGAACGTTTATGGTTGAACTATGTGCACCACTACTAATAAGTGGTGCTTGCTTTTGTATATATGGAAGCGTTGAACTAAGGTAGAACTATGCTAATTGGTGTGTGGTTTGGCATCTCTGCTTGTTAAACTCGTGCTCATTAATCATCGGCTCATTTAGATTAAGTAGCATAAAACCCTGATTGGCTAGGTTCGTTTGAAGCTAGTTAAGCTTGTGAGAGCTCGTTAACAGATTTTGATGTGTTATTGTATACATGATGAGTGTGTACATGTGGTTTACAAGAAGGAAGATGGTGACTCAAAAAGGAAATGCGCTAGTTTGCTGCCTAAGGTGTTGATCCAAGTAATACTAGAACCATCGTGTTTGTGGCGTGGCTACATGATGATCACAAAGTATCGATCCAAGTAATACTAGATCACTTGATGACAATTCGATCTGATGTTTTCACAAGTCTTGAGCATTAGCGTTTATGTACACAATTTTCGATCTCCAACCCATCCACCCCGGACACGATCTTTGGATTGCATCACGTAGATGTACAAAATCCAGTTCCTAGGTCCTGCCCCAAGTGCCTATGCTTGTGATTTTTTTCCAGGTTCCTAATTAAGTGCTGCTGCATTGAAGGTGCCCAACGCCGACCAATCAATTTTTCTCATAAGTATTTCCAATATAATAGGTAACTACCAATTACTCCCCGCATCTCTCCCCCTAGGTTACGCTCTAAACCATCGCCGCCGCTCACACGCCCGCCTCCCTGCCGCCGGATATGAAATCCACTCGTGGAGGTCGATTGGCCGTCGTGACAGATCGTGGCCATGGACGTGAGGGGCCTGTCATGGACGGCGTCGTGACAGCTCATGGACTTGCGGGGCTAACCACCGACGTCGTCGTCCATCTCATGGATCAGGATCCCCACGAGAAAGCTTTGGACTACTCGGTGTCCGATCCAGAGAAGCATCGTGTCAACGAGGTACAGTACTCCGTCGTCGATCACAAGCAGCAGCACATGCACGGCATGGACTGGAATTCGTTCTGGTAATTTTAATTTTTAACCCCGGATCTGTCTTCAAGTTCCGGGTTAGAGGTTAATCATTAAACCATCAAGACATTGTTGAATTGGCATAATGGAATCTAGCTCTAAATATAATGTTGATCATCGATGCGTAATGATCATTATTTATTCAATCAATCTTTGAGAAATTAATGGTTCATCCACTCCACAATTTAGTGCGTTTTGGTTTTATGACAAAAGTCAGACATCATAAAGGTTGTGCATGGTTATTGACAATTTTTTAAAAAGTCCATCATATGATTTATGCTTTCATATGGATTTGATATTGCTTTTTTCTCCTTAAATTTTCAAAGTTAATAAATATTTACTTTAAAAATAATTTATAGGCACTACAGTATGTAACTTAGGAAATATTAGGTACTGTAAACAATGGTGCAGCTTATATCATACATAATTTGAACTTGCAGCCTTATTTTCATGATTATGCGGACATTTCCAAAGGAGAGATGGATGCACACACTCAGAAAAACCTTGAAGAATTGCATAATGGACAGTGCAACGTGCTTAAGCGTATGGCGTATCATTGCGCGTTTTGTGGCAAATATCTGGACCCGGCTTTCGTTAGTGTTCTTGAGCACGCCGAAGGAGTTGCCAAAGGATACCAAATGAAGCATGGTGTGAGGGCGAAACACAAGGCGCTAGCCCAATATCTCAGGAACTTGTCGGACAAAGAGAAGGTCCGAAGAAGGCATTAAGAGAACCAGCATGCCAAAGAATAGATGAATAAATGTAACCCTGAAGAAGTTCTGGTTGGCATAAGTAGTCATTTGCGGTTGTTTTATTTTAAATTCCATTGAATATTTTAATTATCATAGTTTTGCAGAAATGTTACATTTATTAAATTTAATCATAATAATGCATACAATTCAATTATTGATTTTTTTCAAATATTTGTAACCTTGCATCTAATAGTTTACCATTTTATTGGTTAACCATTATTTTCATATATGTATATATACTATGGAGTGCTTAAAATTATTCAAGATCAATTGGTGTACTGAAAGACTCATCCACATGCAATATGAAGACCAGTGTGTTTTTAGGGTTTCTTCAAAAGGACACCTGTGGTCATGCTGATCTTTTCTGTTTGGCCAGAATTGGTAAAGCTGCCAAATCTGCATCTGATCCGGCCCAACACTTTGTTCCTTTTGTGGGCCTGTACAAGTGGGAGGCAGAGAGAAAAGTGGGCGATGGCCCCAACCCCAAACCCATCGCCATCCCAATCCCACCCCACTTTGTTCCACTTCATTCTTTGCAGAGACAGAGAGGCGACACGGAGGGCGAGAGCTAGGGTTTGCCAAGCTGTCACCTTGGCCGCCCCCGTCGTCGTCAAATCCGCCGGATCCGCGAGGCCACCCACTCCCCCTGCTCCGGCCATGATTCTCCACTGCTTCATCGACAGCAAGGTCCGACAACCGCAACTTTTCATCCCCAATCCTGGTCGCGCCGCCCGAAGCTCCGGTGGTGCCATCATCAAACAAGTCCACTCCTGCCCCATCTGGTACCACTTCGCAGGTAAGATTGATCTTCCCTGCCCTTCGAATGTCGATCTGACAACACCGCCCAAGTTAAAATCTGACACTTGCTTGTGTGCATATTTCGGGTATTCGCAGATTTACTGTCAACTAGTAGGTCATATTGCAACAAGTAATTTTACAGCAAGATAATCTAACAATGTACTGCATAATCATGGTTTTACTTGTTCGTATGGGTAGTAATGGGTAAATACTTTCGTGCAAGTAAGAGAAAAAGGTGGGTGTTGGCCAGCATACCTTGCTCGTCGACATAGCCTTCAATATGCTATCATCTTGCGTGACAGATGCTATCAAGGAGTTTTTCCCTGGAAAATGACCCCCCACTACTAGATATAGAAAAATTATGTTCACACGAGCATACACATGTTTTGGTTTGTTGGGATAGTTTGAAGACTGTGTATATGTATTTGCTGATGCTTACTTATTAAAAACTAAAAAGGCGAGAACAGAAGCAGTCCATGAGGAAATTTGTAATGATGGAATGAGGATCAGTTATGGTTTCATGTATTACTCGATGGTAGTATGATGATTAGTGCATATTTTGAAGGATTTGTCAAGTATAGACTGCTCTTGATTGGTGCATGTTTTTGATGATATGTGCACACATGTAATATATTTGGTTGGTGCATATTTTTGCTGATTGTTGTTACTGCTTACTTGAATTATGTCAGCCTATCTCCAAGATATGGTATGGGCTTGTTGGGTTCAATGAAAATTTGTTGTGAGCTAGTAGTTCACATTGCAACAAATTCCTCAATGTTGGATTTTCTGCCATTATACTTCATAATCATGATTTTACTTGTTGGTATGGGTAGTATTGAGTAAATAAATAGCAAGTATACAAAAGGGTGACTATTGGTCAGCATACCTTGCTCGTTCTCATAGCCTTCACTATGCTGTCATCTTGCTTGAGATATTCCATCATGTCCTTATTCTCACTGGAAATTGGAAAATTAACCTCCACAGCTACCTCTAAAAATGGTATGTACAACAGCAAATGCATTTTTTTTTTTGTTGGGACAATATAAAGACTTTATATTTATTACCTGATGGTACCACACAACAGCCCATCAGGAAATTTGCAGTGATCAAAGGCAGATCAGTTATAGTTTCACCTATTGCTCGATGAGAGCAGTCAATCGTGGTTTATTTGTACATGGCTACTAATTGGTTGGTTACCAAGTTTTCTTGTCCAGCTCACAAAATTGTAACCTTGAAATATCCTAATTGGTTCTGTCTGCCCAATGATTATGAGTCTAACCACTAGTCTTGACTAGTCGTGCGAATAGTTGTCGACTAGCTTTTTCATGTAGATATTTATACATGAACTACGTACTTAGCGAGAAGTATGCGAAAATATTATTCACATTGTATATGGTGCTACCAAGTCCTAATGGAAGACTGATTTCATATATCAATAACTAACATTTGTTCATTGCAATCCATGCAACAGGTTTGAATGGCAAGGGAAACCATCCTCATCAGCAGTGAAGAGAGTGATCACCGGACCACCTCAGATGATGCTTTAGATGGCACTACACGTGGGAGTGGCGGCTATTGCGCTGATGACGACACCTCTAGCGACTATGACACTGATGATAGTTCTGATGGAGATGGAGCTGTGGACCACGATCCTATCTTGGCACTACGGGGTAAAGTTCTATATGGCTGGTCAGATATTAACTAAACCGTGAAATATTAGAAGTTGATGTTTGCGTGACACTTGATTACCACACATTACTCTGTTTGGGTGCTAGATGACCTTCCAAATCAACATTGACTGAACTAGAGCTTACATAGATGAGTGTTTAGTTGTTGGTTTAAATAAATCAAATATTCAATTTGCCCATGTTTCTACGAGATATTGCTGGGTGGATGTGATCATTGGAGTAAGCACTGATCATTAACCCAGTGCTAATGTTCTAGATCTTACGTATGAAATTATTTACTACTCTGTCATCTTAATTTTTTTTGATACAGGTCCGGGATACATTGTGAGAAAAGGAACTTTCGAGGATCGCATCTTCTACGGCAACCATGTATCGCTAAACGAGGATCGATGGGACTGTCTCAAATCCATAGTAAAGTAGTGCCAACCTCCCATACCATACTATGTCAGCACCGTCACTCGCTCGGCAGTCATTAGAGGGAAGAGCAAGATGGTAAGCACTTGGACTTTTCTTTTTGCAAATCATACTTCACTAGTGAAAATGCCATCATGTAGAGACTGAGAGGAGGAAGGGCGTGGTTGTGCAAATCATACTTAATTTTTTATGTAACATTATTTATTTCCCTGTGCAATCAGATCTTCTCAAAGGATTACAGTCAGGCCTACCTCAAAGATTATCTGCGAAAGCCCATGGTTGTGCGTGTCACCAACGAACATTTTGAAGGTAATAAAAAGGTCTTGTTCAAGATGGGCAAGAAGGACGGGCGAACGATCATGACGAAGAACTGGAGAGAAGTCGTTGAGGGAGCCAGAATGAAAGAAGATCAAATGGCTATCTTCAGGTTCATGGAAAGGAGTGGAGGTGGGCTTAGGGTGAACATGGTTAGTGCCATGAGGATTCGTTGACCCATGGCAGTAGTTTGATGCTAGTTTTATTATCTGTATGTAGTAGCCAGTAACTGCAGTTGGTAGTATCAGCTTTTGGGTCCAGTAAGTGCAATTTAGTAGTAATTGGTACTTGGTAGTAACTGGTACTTTGGTGGTATAACTTTTGGGTCCGACTAGGTATGAAGATCGTCCAGTAATTGGAACTTGGCAGTAACTTGGTGGTACCCTATGTGGCGTAATGTCCTTGCTATGCAAGATTATATATATAATGCACCCTAGTACCCTCCTAGATATAATTACCTTTATGGACTGCAATTATATTTCCTTTTCTCGCCACAGTGATGCTAGTATTTTTAGAATCAAATCCAACTGGGTTTCAAATGGATTGGACACTACTTTCATTTTTGAACGAGGTTTTTGTGTTGGATTGTACGAGTTATTTTGTAAATGCGGTTTGTATGTGTGTCACACAAAAAATGCAATGCAATATAAAAACTTGCGGGTCAAAATGCAATGCAAAAAATGATGTTTCTGTTACTTTCGAAATAGCATGGCATGCTATTTTCAAAAACAGAGCAACCAGCATGTTTTTTATTTGAAAAACAGTATACTAAAAAACATGCTATCTTTTAAAAAGCGTAATTTAAAAAAAATGAAGTTTTCAATATCTGCACGCTGCTTTCAAAACAGCATATTTCAAAAAGCATGTAATTTTTGAAATCAGCATGCTATTTTAAAAACAACGTTATATTTTTAAAAATAGCGTTATATTTTTAGAATGAGGCTGTTATTTTGAAAGCAGCATGCTATTTTTAAAAACAGCGTTATATTTTTAAAAACAGCGTTATATTTTTGGAATGAGGCTGTTATTTTGAAATCAACATGCTATTTTTAAAAATATCAAATTCAAAAGAACATGATTTTTTTAAATCAGCATGCTATTTTTAAAGTAGAATATTGAAAAGAGCATGCTATTTTTAAAATAAGCATGCTATTTTTAAAATAAGCATGTTATTTTTACAATTAGCATGATATTTTTGAAAATAGCATGCTATTTTAAAAGTAGCATATTGAAAAAAGCATTATATTTTTAAAAGTAGCATGCTATTTTTAAAATTAGCATGATATTTTTGAAATCAGCATGTTATTTTGAAAGTAGCATATTGAAAAGAGAATTATAATTTTAAAAGTAGCATGCTATTTTTGAAATCAGCATGCTATTTTTAAAATAGCATGGTATTTTAAAAATAGTATATTCAAAGCAGCATGCTATTTTTAAATCCGCATGTTCATTCTATTTTATTTCCAATTGGACATGCTTTTTTCAAATGAGCATGCTATTTTTAGAATATCAGTATGCTTATTTTCTATTTGAAAATAAACGATTTTCAAGGTTATTTGAAAACGAGGTTTCTATTAACGTTCTATTTTCTTATATATATAAATTTTCGGTTTCTATTTTGTATTTCAAGTATGAAATTTGACTACACTTGAACAAATTTCAGCAATATATTATGTAAAAAAATGAAAAAAATATAGAAAACCAACTTCACTAAAAATGCATTGTTTCATCGATGTTGATAAATCATAACAAGCCTACCATGCCGTCCCGTCCATAATAAAATGAAGGTGGATCACGGCATGGAAAACTGTCTACTTTAGTTTGTTCTCAATTTTTCGACCACAGAAATCCTTTTGTTTTTTCTACTTGACCCTGTGCATCTAAACATCCTGTCTCTACTTCACTATAGCTTTCATGCATGAAACAACGTTTGTTAATAGGATATCAAAGAAGATTTGAGCATGTACAGTACACTATAACAGAAAAGACACTAACTTCACTGATTTTCTTGTCATAGCTACAGAAGCTAACTTGACAGCTCTTATTCGCTCAGTCTGTGGTACATTCCTAGCAGGCCTTTTTGTCTTCATCACCCCTTTGGCCTGTTCTTTACCGCCCTTCCTAGAGTCTTTCCTAGAAAAGTTAACAAACGTCAACACAGTACTAGAAAATACCCGACTTCTAGAGCGGACATGTAAGTACAGATACTAACTTCATTGGTTTTCCTCGCGCACCCTTGTCATCGTTCTTTTTCTTCCTCCCAGCATTGACATTTGGAGCGCCCTTACGTTTCCTGCAAAAAATGAAATAGATGAATCTGCAGCCAGCATTTAAAACATGTTTAAGTACGCACAATTGTGTTGATGCCCACTTGTTTGGTTTTGCGTAATCCTCTTCTGCAACCTCCAATGGTCTCTTCCTAGCCCTCCTCAGCCCACCATATTCTGCATCTGAATCTTCCTCTTCTTCAGAATCTGAATCTCCCTCTTCTTCTGCATCTAAATCTCCCTCTTCTTCTGCATATGAATCTTCCTCTTCTTCTGTACCCGAACCTTCCTCTTCTTCTGTATCTGCCTCTGTCTCTTCTTCTGTATCTGACTCTGTCTCTTATTTTTGCTTCTTCCTCCTTGTGCTATTTGATTTCCCCGATTTTTTCCTGCGTAAATTGAAGAAAAACATGCGAACACTCTCCGGGAGAACATATTAACATTGTAAGCATGTATGGAAATGAACAATGAGATTAACATGTGCACTAACTTTGTTGCTTTTTTTTGAATCTTCCTCTTCTTCTGTATCTGAATATGTGTCTTCCTCTGTCTCTGAGTCTATCTATTTTCGCTTCTTCCTCGTTGTGACCTTTGATTTCCCCGATTTGTTCCTGAGTAAATTGAAGAAAAAGAGAGAACATATTAACATTGTAAGCATGTATGGAAATGAACAATGAGATAAACATGTGCACTAACTTCATTGCTTTTTTTGATTGGATTTTCCACGTCATCACTGCAGCATTCGCGAGCAGCAGAGAAGTATGCCGGTAAAGGAACAAACGATTTATGGCCTTCATCCAAATCAGTTTTTTCTCCATCAACCAATATACTCCGAAGGAGCTCCATCACCTGTTCCGACTGTGAATTGCTAGCTGCGGCTATGAATAAAGCGTCACTAGCCATGTTGCATAGTTGATGATACTTATTCATGTGATCAGACCATACATGAGTATTCGCAGTCCTTGAAGAAGGGAATGCTGGCTTGGCATGCATTGTCCATCTTTTCTTGACATTTTTTTTTGGAAATGTGCGTACACCAAGATGATCCAGAATGCAGAATATATGTGCGCATGGGTAATCCTGACTTTCCAACTTTATACATTTACAAGACGCATCATCCAGTCTTGCTCCTGTAAATAGACAAGTCACGTGATATAAAATCCACAGGCTTAGCATCTACGCCTTGTGCATCCAACTTTTTTGCATCCAACTCCTCACTGTCCTTACCTTCCAAGTCATTGGGATCCTTAGCATCCAGGTTTTTGGCATGCAAGTCCACACCATCCTTGCCTTCCAAGTCATTGGGATCCTCAGCATCCAAGTTTTTTGCATGCAAGTCCTTTGCATCCTTACCTTCCAAGTCATTGGGATCCTCAGCATCCATGTTTTTTGCATGCAAATCCTCAGCATCCTTACCTTGCAAGTCATTGGGATCCTCATCATCCAATTTTTTTGCATGCAAGTCCTCAGCATCCTTACCTTCCTTACCTTGCAATTCTGTAGCATCCCTGCCATATGGGACTTTATCATATGGGGCTTTATAAAACTCCAAACACGACCAAACCATCACATGCTACCCGGTCCGTGACCTGCCAATTTGTCCCTTCGACAATCTGACACTTTACCTTTGGAAACATCACAGTTGTATAAATATAAGGGGCAGCAATCTCCACAGGGTGTGCATTCAGCTTAGTGAAGGGTATCGTATGTGTTGCTACTGCGTCTAATGCTGCTTCATTCTTACGCATTATGGATACACAGTGCTCAACATGCTGCAACAAATCAACAAGCTGCATCTTCCTGTTTAGGTGCACATGAAGCCTTGAGTTGAGAGACTGACTCCTCTAATTATTCATCATGCCTAGGAAATATCTACCCTTTGTGTACGCAGCAGCCCATTTGTGTCGCAGTTCGTACGTCCTGTTAACCCATGACGACCTATTTCCCGTTGGTTTTATTTTGAACCGAACCTTATAAGCCTCCCATATTTTCTCAAACTCATCAACATCCCAACGACGGTAAATGAATTCCCTAAATTCCTCAAGCCTTTTCTTGCGGAGGTGCATCACCATATTCTCCTCGATATGCCACGTGCACAAACGATGATCTGTTCAAGTCCAGACAGTAGCTATTGATTTAGCCATTGAACCAACCCCATCGGTGATTGCTGAAATGGGTGCCCTCTGGGACATTGCCTCCAAAAATACATGAAGAAGCCACTGGTATGATGCAACTGTCTCGTCTAACACTAGACCGACCCCAAACAAAACTGTGCTGCGGTGATGGTTCAGACCCAACAAATGGAACAAACGGAAGCCTGTATTTGTTAGACCGGTATGTACTGTTGAACACCACGACACCACCAAAGGCAACATAGTCAATCCGGGATTGTGAATCAGCCCAGAATATGTTCCTCAAATGGCCTTCTTTGTCTTTTGTGTATTTGAAAAAGAATTTCGGGTCTGCTTTTTTCTATGCAATCATATAGGTGAGCAAATATCTAGCATCGCTGCCTTCTGTCTTGCGCTTCTTCTGGATTGAAACATGGTTGTATATATCTCGATCTATAAATCCAAGCTTGTCGGGACCTCCGGCATTCTTCTCCATTACATTCATAATCTGATGTGTTCGAAGTCCACCAACAGCATACTCGATGACATCGGCCTTTTGTGCGTCAGTCATTCTACGATGAGCCGATAAGTAGGGAGTCAGGTCAGCAGGGACAAATAGATGGTTATGCTTGTCCACAAAATTCTTAACGAACCAGAGGCCACTACTATCTTGTAGCTCAACCTGAAAAAGAGCGGGACACCCACACCGCGAAAGACCCCTCAATGTTCTTTTTCTATCAGCTCTGTTAAAGTGCTTAAGGGCCCGCCATCCTTGTTTGTAGCACTTGTATGTCCTTCTGTATGCATTTTGTTTTGGACCCGGACCCCTGTACTTCAGATCATCGTTTCTAACACCAAACCCTTTTTTTCTCGCATAGCCTACGTAGAACATGTAGGCTTCTTCCTCAGTCCTGAAAGTCTTCTTCACAATCTCTATGTATTCCATACACTCATTCAGATCTGAACCAACCATGCCTTTAATATCAATTACTTTACCTTGCATGTGTACATCATCTAGGTCTATGCCATCGTTGCCTGCATCCTCATTATCGTTATCATCCGTGCGCATACCATCCATTCCTTTGCCTTCGTTTCGTCTATCACCCATGTCCTTGTCATCCTTGCCTGTATTCCCCAAGTTTTTGCCATCATTGCCTTTATCATCCATGTCGTTATGCTGCCAACGAAAACAGATAGTCAATGTTACGGATGGATATCATACATAATAATTATGCAATACTCTGCTGAAATAATTGATTTAATTTTTCATATCGGATTCATGTACCAAACTCAGTCCTTCAAAAGCTGTAAGTAAGTATAAAATATTCCCTGACTAAATCCAGAAATATTTAATTGATTGTACTTGTTGTAACTGATGATCTCCTAACTAAATCCAAAGTGCATGAATCTTTCAAGTCCCCTGATAGATCCACCCTGATAGATCAATTATATGCAAACTCCATTCAAAATTGTGTCTTAACTGAATCCAAAATTATCACCTAACTAAATCAAAATTATCTCATCACTAAGTCGAAAATATCTCCAAACTTCATACAAAAATAATTATCTCCTAACTAAATCCAAAATATCGGGAAACTCAATTCAAAAGCATCTCCTAACTAAATCCAAAATAACTTTCTTTGAATCCAAATCTTCTGACAAATTCTCATGGCAGACAACCCTAACTAAGTGCTTTAATATGTCCTAGCTAAATCCGACTTACGATTCCTTTGAAAAAAAATCTTGTCACAACTTTCTGAAACCATAAACCCTAACTAACTACATCAACATGTCCTAGCTAAATCCAATTTACACTCCCTTTCAATAGAAACCTCGTCACAACTTTCTGAAACCATAAACCCTAAACCTCACATGACATATCCTAAACCCTAATCAAATCCGAACCCTATTGGTACTATAAGCATAAGGGACCAGCAAAGATTTGAGATGGCTAGGCACTTACAACGAAGATCCGGCGTGAAAAAGTTGATGCACGTCGATGAGGATGATGTGGCCTCTCGGGTTGGGGAAGGTGGCGTCCGCTCGGGGAAGGAGGGGAGGATAGTTGGAAGATCTGGCGCCGCGACCCGAGTGGGGTGACTTCCGATGGAGGGGGGAGGGGGGGTAGGAGCAGGAGGAAGGAGTGACAGGGCGAGTGCGATCGGCAGCAATCGAGGGAGCCGGGGCGATCAGCGGCGATCGAGGGCGCCGAGGTCAGGGCTCGAGAGGAGGAGAGAGGATGAACCACTCGAACCAAATTTCAAAAGAGTACGCACGATGATTGGACCTCTATAATGAAGTGTTTTACTAATGCAATTAATTTAATCGAAAAATTTAGGACGAGAATACCCCTGGAGTTAATTGGGCCTATTAAAGGTATAAAAAAATTTAGGTCGAAAATACCCTTGGGCTCAAAAAGGCCCAGTTATTCTAATCCGTTAGATCGCCCATATAATACACGTGATTTGGTGTATTATGATGCACCGTAAAATTTCCCTGTGAAAAAACCTGATCAAACGGTCAACCAATTTTGGGAGCAGTACCTCGTGATCCCTCCGGACTAGAGTATGAAGATACGTAGTTGAAGGCTAATCTACATAATGTGGAACATTTGGAAAGAGACAAACAATCGGTGTTCACTAGGAAGAGAAAGACCTTTCGGGAGGTGGCTCAACTTGCACTGGTTGAAATTCGTATGCATACTTCGAGTACTTTCCTCCTTCGGGGGTAGTCCGCATGTCGGTGTGTTTTGGGTCTCGGCATGACATCCCAACTAGTCACATGTAACTGAACCCCACAAGAAACTTCTCTTCTTTGAATTGAAAGGCAGCGCTCCTGCCTATTTCTTGAAAAAAGAAGTTTCCACATGGCCGAGCATAGTGCTAAGAACCAGAAATCCATGGACAGCATGTGCCAGCACAACATGATCCTACAGGAGATCGGTGCCAACTGTGAAATCGAATCGATTCCTTATTTGATAAAATTTCCCAGTGACGATTGTCATGGAGGCAGACAGTGGCGGATGATTTCCACACAACGGGAGACGTGAAAGTAACCTGCAGGTTGCAAGTGAAAATGTATATTCGTGGAGCATTTCATTTTTCCTTGCGAAGAAAATTTGCAAATCATACACATGTAATGGAGGTGTGAATGTGATAAAACATGCCTCGCAAACGGACACGTTTTGGATCATCGTTTGCCATGCAAATCCCATGCTCCAAGGAAAAGTAGCTGCGAATACTTGTCAAAATGGTTTACATAATGACGGGGAACATTTGATCCCAAATGTTTTTTTTAGAAAAGAAGGGCTCTTCCTTTCCGATTTTCATTAGAGAAAACCATAGCTGATACGTCTCCAATTTATATTTTTTCATTGTTTCATGCTATTATATTATCAATCTTAGATGTTTTACATTCATTTAGAAGCAACTTTATATTATTTTTTCAGACTAACCTATTGACATAGTGCCCAATGTCAGTTGTTGTTTTTTACTTGTTTTTTACTTCGCAGAATATCGATACCAAACGAATTCCAAATACAATGAAACTTTTTGGAGATTTTTTCTGCCCAGAAGAGACCCAGAGGCCCCAGCACTAGTGGAAAAATGGCCATTCGAACCGGTTCGTGAGGGCCATTTGTCCCGGTTCCCGAATCGGGACTAAAGAGTCATAACTAAAGCCCTCTACATTTAGTCCCGGTTCGATCAGGAACCGGGACAGATGGGGCTCCACGTGGCCGG
Source organism: Aegilops bicornis (assembly GCA_021605145.1). Classification (NCBI taxonomy): domain Eukaryota; kingdom Viridiplantae; phylum Streptophyta; class Magnoliopsida; order Poales; family Poaceae; genus Aegilops; species Aegilops bicornis. The sequence goes on along the minus strand of CM038674.1, from coordinate 41,340,125 downwards.
AGCGGCGTGCCCAGGCAGGGTGACCTTTTGTCCCGGTTGGTGCCACCAACCGGGACCAAAAGGCTTCCACGCGTCAGCAGTTCAGGGGCCTGGTTTTTTTTCTTAAAAGGGGGAGGGGGGGGGGGGGGGGGGGGTTTTGGGGGTTTTGTAGGGTTGATTTAAGGGTTTCATATATTGTGTTAGCTAGCTAATAGAGAGGAGTGTCCTCTCTTACCTCCGTGCTTGGTCAGCGCTATGTATAGAGAGGACTCGACACGCTAGCTAGCTAGTAAGAAAATGAAGGAAACCATTAAGTACAGAAGATCGTCATGAACATATACACAGAGAGAAGTCATCGACCTTTCCTTCTCCGATAGATTGGTCGAACAACAGTTTTTCGTATATCTATCCGATGCTACTGGCTACACACACACACACACACACACACACACACACACACATATATATATATATATATATATATATATATATATATATATATATATATATATATATATATATATAAGATCTCTTACATCCCCTAACATCTGAACTCAACTTCCACATGGTATTCTCCATGTTTGTCCATGACGTGATCAAGAAAGAATCCCGCCAATTCCTCTTGAATTGCTCGTATATGATCTTGTGGTAGGAGTTCATCCCGCATCTGCCACATCTAATTTCAAGAATGGGGTCAATACATACATACATATATATATATATATATATATATATATATATATATATATAATGAAACAGAACCCAAATGATGGTAATAAAATAAAATTGTGAATATTATTGCTTACGCACATTATATTGTTGTTTAGAGTAGCCCCGCTCACAGGTGGTGTGGTGGATGAACTCGCAAATGTAGTATCCACACAAATCATTCCCGGGTTCCTGCCACAACCACTTTACAAGAAATAGATGTCAATCAAACTGATAAGCAAGCATGCTAAATGGTATTGACGAAACTAGCTAGAATCAATGGGAGATGCGTGGAACTAGCTAGTAGCTATCACTTACTTTTGGGTGGTCAAATCGCAGTTGTGCCCACAGTCCCGGAGCTTGTGTGGTGAACTTTTTCCAAACCCTGCCAGACAAAGAAAACAAATACTTGATATCAGGAAATGAACAAAGTTGCCGATATGGTGCAATAATGATCGATTGAACTTACTTCTCGAACATTTTAGTTGTGGTCGCATACTCCTCCGGATTTTTTCGTTCGGAGTCTATGACGGTTACTAGTCCCTGCTCAAGCTTAATATCTACCAGAATAAAGTGGAACCTGTGCATGCATGCATAACTCATCAATTACATCACTATAACCTCGAGTAATAAGGGAAACCGAATATGCACAAGACAATAACACTCACTTGTATTCGTAAGGATAGAGTATTGTAGCTTTGTTTTGATTTTGAAGTAACGATGCGAGCAACTTTGCCTCGGTTTGTCTGGCATCATGTTTAACACTCAATTCATACATGAGATTGATTTTAATGAACCCAATATCACCTACTTGTCTTTTCTTCAATTCGGCGATCTTCAATCTGCATAATATAGTGAGGATAATTATATATACATGCAATGAAAGAGCTGAGCTATATATAGAGACTTAACTAATTACAGAGAAGTAGTACTTACGGACAGTAGCAAGTGATGATTGTTTTATCGATGGCCTTTTGATTGAAAAACTGGAAGAACTCCTCATATGGAACTAACAACAGATCAATTCCAGCGAGGTCGTGCTCCTCTTTAACCGATAGCGACAACGTATTTTTCCAGACTTCCTGCAGATGTCCATGTACCAATCATGGAATCTTCGCATCATCGTTGTTAGGGAAGTACCAGGTCTGACGAGAGGCTTCCCGTGCTCGAATCTTAATGTGCCCACCTCCATTGTTCCAAAAATTATTGCATCATCGTCGGCCATGTAATCTCCAGGATTGGTACCGGGCAGCACCCCCGGAAGATTAGCGATGATATCGCTAGACACATTGAGTGGGGTCACGATTGCTTCGCTTGTTCGCTGAGCTGGGGAATTTGTTTCCGTTTTCTTTGTTCTGTTGTACTGCTAGACGTCGGAGCGGCTGCGGCTGTCTTCTTTCGTTGCTTAAGAGGTGGAGCAGCCGGAGGCGGACTGCTACGACGCGCCAGAGCAGCCGGAGCGGCGGCGTCTGTGTTCCATCGTCGCTTACGAGGCGGCGAAGGAGGAGGCGGGCTACTCGGACGCGCCGGAGCAGTTGGAGAAGGAGGCGGAGTACTACCGCCCTCACGCACCAGAGCAGGAGGCGGAGTGCCCTGATCACTCGCCGGAGGAGGAGGAGGAGGCGGAGGAGGCGGAGTGCCCAGCTGCCTAGCAGGAGCCATGAAGTTCAGAAGATTGATGTGCTCCTTCCGCCATAGACATGGAGTATGCATGGCAAGACCCAGATGAGTCTCCCCATCACCTGTAGGGTGGTCAAGCTGGAGCTCCTCAAATCCCTCCGTTATTTCGTCCACCATCACAACAGCATAGCCTTGTGGAATCGGACGGCAGTGAAAAGTTGCTCCGGGTGAAGGAGGGAACACAGAGCCGACAGCCGCCTTGACTTTGAGCTGATTGATATGTCTCCGTCGTATCTATAGTTTTTGATTGTTCCATGCCAATATTGTTCAACTTTCATATACTTTTTGGCAACTTTTTATATTATTTTTGGGACTAACATATTGATCCGATTGCCAGTGCAGGTCCACATGCATTTGCATGTTTTTGGTTTGCAGAATATCCATATCAAACGGAGTCCAAACGGGATAAAAACAGACGGATCTTATTTTTGGAAAATATGGAAAATTTGGAAGGAAAATCAACGCGAACCAGTGCCCGAGGTGGTCACGAGGCACGGGGGCGCGCCTTCCCCCCTGGGCGCGCCCCCTACCCTCATGAGCCCACCGTAACACGGTTGATGCTCTTCTTTTGCCACAAGAAAGCTAATATTCGGAAAAAAATCACGGTGAAGGTTTCATGCCAATCGGAGTTACGGGTCTCCATATATACACGAAACGGTGAAACAGAGCCAAAACAGAACGCAGAAACAGAGAGATAGATCCAATCTCGGAGGGGCTCTCACCCCTCCCACGCCATGGGAGCCAAGGACCAGAGGGGAAACCCTTCTCCCATCTAGGGAGAAGGTCAAGGAAGAAGAAGAACAAGGGGGGCCCTCTCCCCCTTGCTTCCGGTGGCGCCGGAGCACTGCCGGGGGCCATCATCATCACCGCGATCTTCACCAACACCTCCGCCATCTTCACCAACATCTCCATCACCTTCCCACATCTATATTCAGCGGTCCACTCTCCCGCAACCCGCTGTACCCTCTACTTGAACATGGTGCTTTATGCTTCATATTATTTTCCGATGATGTGTTGCCATCCTATGATGTCTGAGTAGATTTTCGTTATCCTATCGATGATTGATGAATTGCTATGATTGGTTTGAATTGCATGTTTTATTATTGGTGCTGTCCTATTGTGCCCTCCGTGTCACACAAGCGTGTGGGATTTCCGCTGTAGGGCTTGCAATATGTTTATGATTTGCTTATGGTGGGTGGCGTGAGTGACAGAGGCACAGACCCAAGTAAGTAGGTTGTTTGCGTATGGGATAAAGGGGACTTGATACTTTAATGCTATGGTTGGGTTTTAGCTTAATGAATCTTTAGTAGTTGCGGATGCTTGCTAGAGTTCCAATCATAAGTGCATATGATCCAAGTAGAGAAAGTATGTTAGCTTATGCCTCTCCCTCAAATAGAATTGCAATAGTGATTACCGGTATAGTAACATAGTCAGTTGCCTAGGGACAATTCCACAACTCCTACCACCACTTTTCCACACTCGCTATATTTAATTTATTGCATCTTTATCTAAACAGCCCCTAGCTTTTATTTCCGTGCTCTTTGTTTTCTTGCAAGCTTACCCAAAAACACCTACAAAGTACTTCTAGTTTCCTACTTGTTCTAGGTAAAGCGAACGTCAAGCGTGCATAGAGTTGTATCGGTGGTCGATAGAACTTGAGGGAATATTTGTTCTACCTTCAGCTCCTCGTTGGGTTCGACACTCTTACTTATCGAAAGAGGCTACAATTGATCCCCTATACTTGTGGGTTATCACTGAACCCATTGCGTCATAAGGTGGCACTGGTGTGAATCCGTGATAAAATCCACGGGGTAGCTAGGACCCATCAAGTCAGGCTGTTGAACGAGCTCGGTGGAAGCCACGCTGCTTCTCGGCTGAGATGGCCTGGTAGCTTCTGGGGTAGCATCTTGGGCAGGATCTCGCAGCTGCTGGTTCTCAACATCTTGTTCCTCTAGCTTTCTTACCCTTGCCTTAAGCTCCTGCAGTTCGCTTTGCTCCACTTTCCTCCTCCTCTCTTGGGTTTTGTAACTGCCTGCGTCGGGAAACCCAACCTTCCATGCGAGGGAGCCTGGTGTGCCTCGTGTTCGTCCAGGGTGCTCAGGATTCCCGAGGGCCCTTGTGAGCTCGTCGTTCTCTCTGTCGGGAACGAACTTCCCTTCCTGCAATTCGTTGATTGATTTCTGAAGCTTCGTGACAGGTGTTGCATGTTGCTCGTCCGTCCACCAGAACTTCCCTGTTTCAGGGTCCAATGTTTCACCAGCCCCGAAGAACCAAGTCCTACAACGGTCTGGCCGGTGCAATGTCTCTGGTTCGACCCCTTTAGCAATCAGGTTCGGCTCAGCCTTGTCCCACAACGGCCGGGCTTTGAGGTAGCCACCTGACCCCATGCGATGGTAATGCTCCTTCTTTGCAGCATTTATCTTGTTAGTCGCTGACATCTTCTTACTCCTCTCCGATGTCTTGTTGGCCTAAATTCGGGCCGATGATCTCTTATCTTCTCAAATCGGCCGGTGAATTCTGGAGTCTTGTCTTGGTTGACATACGTTGTTTTCAACTCATTCTTCCACCTCCTGAATAGATCTGCCATCTTCTTGAGAGCATAGGACTTGATCAATGGCTCTATAACTGGATTCTCCATATCCTCCTCTTCCGGTAGGGTGAAATTTACCTTCAGCGCTTTCCAAAGATCTTCTTTCTATCTATCTTCGACAAAAGAAACTTGAAGAAGCTCTTCCTTCTTAGGCTCATTCCATATCTCGATGCTGACCGGGATCATGTCCCTAACAAGAACCCCGCACTGAGAAGAAAATGCTTCCTTGGTCCGGAAGGGTTTAATCGGTTGCCATCGCGCGCGATTTCTGTGATCGTGAACCTTTCATACGGGTGCATTTTTTTCTTCGGGCCTCATTTCTTTACTGAAGTATTGGTTGATCCGGAGGGCTATATAAAAGAAGAAAGAAGAGTTAATATATGTACATACCAAAACAATTAATGCACAATTAGCTAGTCAGCACATGCTTAATTAATTAGCCGGACTTTGCAACAATTGTTCCCGACTCCGTTCGTTCACTGGAGCCGTCATCACGGTCGCCGGAGGCACCATCACGATCATGAACCTCCTCCATTGTTTGATCAACGCAGCCTGCTTCCTCTACTTGTATACCTCATTCGATGTCGTTGAGAAACGACAAGACTACATCACCTCCATCGCGGATTATGTCCCCCAATATCTCTTCTTGATCGAAGTCTCTTTGATGCCATAGTTTCTGCAAATATTACGACATGGCAATTAATATACAAACATGAGAGATGGATATATCGAAGTTATTGGAGAGGGGGTATATCGGCAATGACGACATATACATAGAAAAAAATGTTATCGGGGAGGGGGTATATATATCGAACCCCCTCATGTCGAAGTTATCCAAGAGGGGGTATATCGACAATGACGACATATATATAGAAAAAAATGTTATCGGGGAGGGGGTATATCGACCCCCCCCCCTCATGTCAAAGTTATCATAGAGGGGGTATATCGACCGCCTCTCTCTCATGATTGTCAGACGTTTGTGTAGTGTCAAAGGATTCAACAAAACCATGTCTTCATCATTAGGTGAAAGTAAGAGGTGCATGATGCTACGAAGCTCTCCAAAGTTGTTTTGGAACGGAGTCCCAGATAGGATAATTCGCTTTTTGGTACAAAGTTCAGCAAGAGCCTTCCGAATATCGCTATTTGTAAGGCCTTTGCTGAAATTCGTACCAAAAGGCGGATTATCCTATCCGGGACTCCGTTCCAGAACAACTTTGGAGAACTTCGTACCATCATGCCCCAGTTACTTCCGGCTAATGATGAAGCCATGGATTTCTTCAATCCTTTGACACTAGGCAACCTCTCAACCCTTCGTCGATCCTCGACCCTCGACCCAGGCTAGTCCACGACCCTACACCACTCGGCGATCCACAACCCTCTACCCTAGTTCCCGGCCCTCGACCCTCTCATGTCACGTTTGTGTAGTGTCAAAGTATTCAACAAAACCATGTCTTCATCATTAGGCGAAAGTAACAGGCGCATGATGCTACGAAGCTCTCGAAAGTTGCTTTGGAACGGAATCCCAGATAGTATAATTCGCTTTTTGTTACAAAGTACATCAAGAGCCTTCAGAATATCGCTATTTGGAAGGCCTTTGCTGAAATTCATACCAAAAAGCGGATTATCCTTTCCGGGACTCCATTCCAAAACAACTTTGGAGAAATTCAGACCATCATGCCCCGGTTACTTCTGGCTAATGATGAAGCCATGGATTTCTTCAATACATTGACACTATGCCACCTCTCGACCCCTCGGCGATCCTCGACCCCTCAACCCTAGCTAGTTCACGACCCTCGACCGCTCGGCGATCCACAACCCTCTACCCTAGTTCCCGACCCTCGACCCCCTCATGTCACGTTTTTGTAGTGTCAAAGGATTCAACAAAACCATCACTACTAGGGTAAAGCCTATACACAGAATCTTACCAGCAGTGCTCCACAAAATACCACACTGCTGCTACTTAGCAGCAGCGCGTGTTAGAGAAACGCACTGCTGACAGGAAAATAGCAGTAGCGCGTCCACCACAAACAGTGCTACTGCTATAATTGCCATGACCTCCCCCCCCCCGCTAGTTATAGCAGTAGCGCAGTATTCTAAACCGTGCTACTACTATAGAAGTTAGCAGCAGCGCGCTTATAGAAAAACCGCTACTGCTAAGATCAAACCACAAGTTTAGTCCCACCTCGCTCCGCGAACAGGGCGTTTACCACCTTAAATATGTTATTTCTGAAACTACCACAACCAGTTGGTCTTCACTGAACTCTATGTGTAAAATTTGTGGCCGCAATATGAGTCCTCTTCGGTTCCTACCGGATAGGACTCATATTGACAATTCAGGTGTACACAAAAGATCATTGATGGCCAATGTATTTTGCATTGACGTATTTTGTATAGTTACACTTAGCGATGGCGGTTTATGTGCAAGGCGCTACTGCTATTCAGATTAGCTGTGGCGTGTTTTGGCAAAGCTACAACTATCCTACCTTATCCCCACGCCGCACGACCGGCCCTCACTCACACTCTCACTCTAGCCCCGTCTTGATAACGTAAATGCGTGCGTCGCCGCCACCGCCGCCGCCTTCGTAAATCCGTCACTTGTGAGGTACTCCCTCCTTCGTCCCTCCTCCTCCTCCTTGCACATCCTCCCTCCGCTGCAACCCACCCCTCCTGCTCACTTGCCGCCCTCCTCCCCTCACTTTGCGGCCGCCCTCCTCCCTCCGCCGGCAGCCCTCCTCCCATCGCCCTCGACCTCGCCGCCCCTAGCTACCTCTCCGTCGCCCCCACCCCCTGCCACTAGTTACTACTAGATTTAGTAGTTGTAGATGTTAATTTAGGGTTCATAGGTAGTACTAGATGTTGCTTAGTTAGTACTAGATTTTTAGTAGTAGTAGATGTTAATTACTAGTAGTGATGGTACTAGTTAACTAGATGTTGCTTAGTTAGTACTAGATTTTTAGTTGTAGTTGAACTAGTTTACTAAGTAAATTAATATAACTAGTTGAACTACTTTATTTTTAGAAAGAACTACTTTTTTCTATTTATAGTAAGTTTATATTTAGTAAGAACTAGTTGAATTAATAAAACTAGTTGAACATGTCAGATTTGTTGTTATTTTTTAGTTTAAGCAATTATTCGGGATGTATTAGTGATAACTTATAAGGTTTCTCAGGTGACCACCGTCGTCCCCGTCACCGACCCCCTCCGACATCAAGGTGAGACCAGCCAAATATCCTTGTATATCTTGTGTTGTTGCTCAAATAGGATATGTGGTCGCCCAAGTGGCCGTTCATGTTTAGTTTACATCTCCGAGTGGCCTATGTTTTGCCGGAGTGTTGATTAATTTCCGTTTCGGCAAATTTCAGGCGCTCGATATGTACATGTTTAATCTTTGAATTATGAACGTAGGAAATGTCGTACTCGGACGACGACAGTCTCCCGGAGGAGTGTAGCTGGTGCCACGACGATCGAGGTATGTCTTGACGAGTTCGTTCATTTGGGCGAAGATCGGCGCTTCAGCATTAAGCTCGAGGAGACCTTCAATTGTGAAGCGATGCGCAACAACGACAAGTGTTTTTCATAATTAAGCATGACTTCAACTATTTCAACGTCTAATTTTCATCTTTTACAATTCGACTAGCTTATCCCATGCCATGCAAGACGCTATGTCTTGGAGAGGATGGGTTTTGAAGACCATGAAAATTTTGAAACAAAGAAAATACACCTAAGGACCCATCATGATATGGATTTTGAAGTAAATCTGTGCAATGCTCAGGCGTAACCCATTTTGGTTGCCAAAATTGGGAAGCACTTTGCAAAATGTATGGTTTTTATGAGGGTATGATTGTCACCATGGATCTTGGTGATCCTGACATCGAGCAAGACAATATGGACATTTGGGTCCTTGTTGATATGCTTCGGATTCTACCGCAATGTGACACTAGTGCAGAACCGGGTAATAGCACCGGTTCATAAGGACTTTTACTGCCGGTTCCATAACTGGCACAAAAGTGTGGGCACTAAAGGCCCCCCCCCCCCATTAGTACCGGTTCAGCACCAACCGGTGCTAAAAACAACACCATGTACGAGCCAGGTCCGGGGCAGGAGCCCAAGGTTTGGGGGTTTTGGTTTGATGATTTCTTTTCATTTAATTTTGTGTTTTCCATTTAATTCTTTTTCGTTTGCTGGTATTTTACGATACTACAAAGGCCTGAGGCAGAAAGGCGTGCAATAGGCCCACAAAGGCCTGCTTAGAGAGGAGCTCGACATGGTAGCCACGGCGGGGCTTATAAACGGTCTGAACTCCTCTCAACTAGCGAGGTGGGACTAAATATTGTGCACTGCGGTGTGGCAGCGCACCCCTTTAGTACCGGTTGGTGGCTCCAACGGTACTAAAGAAACTTTAGTACGGTTGGAGCCACCAACCGGTACTAAAACCACGACCTCTTTAGTACCGGTTCGTGGCATGAACCGGTACTAAAGGTTTGCCACGAACCGGTACTAATGAGAGCGGCCCGGCTAGCCGTTGGAACCGGCACTAATGTACACATTAGTGCCGGTTCAAATTCAAACCGGCAATAATGTGCAGAAGATGGTAGACAAAACCCACTACACCGATGGCACCGAATTAACATATAAGGAGAAAAATCATCGGATTGCTTATTGTACTTTCTTTGAGAATTACAATACCTATTATCGAACTCCTCCAAATTATGGTGAATACGTGCCACTAGTGCACGTGTTGAACCACGATAACTTCTATGGAGATACCCTGGCAAGATTTTTTACTATTACGACATCCGTGCATCTTTTGCATACTTCCAAAACTAGTACATCATTGCTAACTACGAAGTTATTACTATGTTTTTCAATAGAAAATCCCGATGGATTGTGTGCCTCATCCGATGTATTAAATGAGTCGCCTTGAAGTTCTGAACATACAGCCAGGTCATCCTCACGGATCTCACCTGTGCATATCGGATTTCTAAAACCGGTGAACACATGCTAATCAAAGAATGGAAAAAATGTTTGGACATTACAAGGAGGTTCTTGGAAGTAACATTGCGAAAGGCAAGAATTGGAGACAAGATAATCTCCATTCTCCATAATGGAGAGTCAGGGGCTATCTTGTTTTTTGCTATTTTTCCTTAGAGAATATAGTAGCTCCTAAGAGAATGTAGTAGGTCCTATGAGGTACAATATGTTTATTATGTGATACAATGTGTTAGAGTTGATGATGAGTAGTACTTGTTATTACGACTAGTGACCAATTTGTTATGTGATGTCTCATTGATGAAAACGATGATCTTGAGGTGTTATATGACAATGATGTATTATGATGATAAGTTGTTAATGATATGATATGATATTTATTATATCATTGGGTGAAAGAACCGCGGATTAGTTTCAAGTGGATGTCCATCCACTTGAAACTACTCCACGGTTGTTTCACCTACTCATTATGACGTAAAAACAGTCTCTAAATTCCTGTTGAATGAAAAATTGTGTAAAGGTGTATGAAATACAACATGAAATAAAAAAAGAAATAAAATACTAAATAATAGTAGTAGCGAGGGCAAGGAGGAGCGCTACTACTAATTACTAGCAGCGCTGCTCAGGAGTAGCGCTACTACTAGATCATCTTAGCATGAGTCTTGGTCGAGGCGCTCTTGCTAAGCTTTAGTCAGAAGCGCCTTATCGATGGCGCTCACCTGCCGCTACTAATAGGCCTAAAACCCGCGCTGCTGCTAGGCTTTTCCCTAGTAGTGCATGTCTTCATCATTAGGCGAAAGTAACAGGCGCACGATGGTACGAAGCTCTCCAAAGTTGTTTTGGAACGGAGTCCCAGTAGGATAATTCGCTTTTTGGTACAAAGTACAACAAGATCCTTCTGAATATCGCTATTTGGAAGGCCTTTGCTGAAATTCGTACCAAAAGGCGGATTATCCTATCCGGGACTCTATTCCAAAACAACTTTGGCGAAATTCGTACCATCATGCCCCGGTTACTTCCGGCTAATGACGAAGCCATGGATTTCTTCAATACATTGACACTAGGCCACCCTCTCGACCCCCCGGTGACCCTCGACCCTCTACCCTAGTTCACGACCCTCGACCGCTCGGCGATCCACGACCCTCTACTCTAGTTCATGACCCTCGACCCCTCGGCGATCCTCGACACCCTCGATCCTGATAAAAAGAAGAAGAAGAAGAAGAAGAAGAAGAAGAAGAAGAAGAAGAAGAAGAAGAAGAAGAAGAAGAAGAAGAAGAAGAGGAAGAAGAAGAAGAAGAAGAAGAAAAGAGTATAAGAAGAAAAAAAAGAGAGAAGAAGAAGAAGAAGAAAAAAGAGGAGAAGAAGAAGGAAAAGAGGAGAAGAAGAAAAATTTCTATTTTTTCTTCTTCTCCTCTATTCCTTCTTCTTCTCCTTTTTTTTCTTCTACTTCCTCTTCTTTTTTTTCTCCTCTTCTTCTCCTTCTTCTTCTCCTTCTTCTTTCTTCCTCTTTTATTATTTTTCCTTATTTTCCAGCTTCCTCGACGACCCTAACCCTAAACAGTACAACTACCTCAACGTCCCCGGCCGCCTCTCTCATGCACAAAAAAATTCTATGAATAAAAAAACATCATATTCTATGAACAAGAAAACATCGTATTCCATCCACATCCATGCATACATCATATATATGATCATCTATGAAAAAAATAATTCATATGATCATCTATGAAAAAAACATCATATATATATGCAAAAAAAAAACATTATATCAACATATATTCAAAAAAACATGATACATATATGTCCATACATCAACATATATACATGAACATATATGAAAAAAAAAGCCACACGTCCATGAAAAAAAAGATCATACAGCGGCGGAGGCGGCGGCAAGGGGGCAGGGCAGGGGCGCGGGGGCTCACTGTGGGCGGCGTCAGCGACGACGAGGTCGGGGCCGGCCTAAGGAAGAGGCGGTGGCGCGCGGGGCAGGTGTCGGTGTCAAAACCGACGGATCTCGGGTAGGGGGTCCCGAACTGTGCGTCTAGGCAGATGGTAACAGGAGTAAAGGGACACGATGTTTTTACCCAGGTTCGGGCCCTCTCGATAGAGGTAATACCCTACTCCTGCTTGATTAATATTGATGATGTGGGTAGTACAAGAGTAGATCTACCACGAGATCAAGGAGGCTAAACCCTAGAAGCTAGCCTATGGTATGATTGTTGTTCGTCCTAAGGACTAAAACCCTCCGGTTTATATAGACACCGGATAGGTTAGGGTTACACAGAGTCGGTTACAATGGTCGGAGATCTACATATCCGTATCGCCAAGCTTGCCTTCCACGCCAAGGAAAGTCCATCCGGACACGGACGAAGTCTTCAATCTTGTATTTTCATAGTCCAGAGTCCGCCAACGGTGATAGTTCGCTATCCGGACACCCCTAATCCGGGACTCCCTCGGTAGCCCCAGAACCAGGCTTCAATGACGATGAGTCCGGTAGCGTTGATTGTCTTCGGCATTGCGAGGCGGGTTCTTCTCCAAATTCCACATACTTGTCGAATAGTGTCCGGCTTCTGATAAATGCTGCGCTCCTTGGCTTCTATGCCCAATAATGGCCATCTTCCACGTGTTTGAATGAATGCGAAAAGCTAGGGTATTTTTACATTTACCCCCCTAGCTGCGCAAATGAGCTGCCTATAAAAGGGGCGAGGATCTAGATCTGAGCCACACCATCCTCCCTTCGCGAGCTTTCATCGGAGCGCCTCTGACCAAAGCCCATTCCATCATGGACAGTCGACGCGGCTCCTCCTCTCGCGCTCCCAGCCCTCAGCCTGGAAATTGGGAGAGATGCTCGATCCGCATAGCGAGCTAGTTATACTCCAAACCAAGGGATTTCTTCCCCGGCCTTCATGGTTCTGTTTTGCGTGCGGACTTGCCACCTACAAGGCGGAAAGCAAGCGGAGAGTGTCCCCAATCCCTCTAAAGGAGAGCGGTTATGCTTCATCTATTATCTAGTAAGAGGACTCTGATTTCCAATCAATCCGTTTCTCCGGGGGCTCTTGGAGTTCTACGGCCTCCAGTTGCACCACCTTACGCCTGCCTCCATTTTGCACATCGCGGGCTTCGTGGCCCTTTGCGAACCGTTCTTGGGCATCGAGGCTCATTTCGGGCTGTGAAAGAGATTATTCTGCCTAGTACCCCGTTGTCATGAGGGGTCAATATATCAAGTGGGCGGAGCCGAGCTATGGCGCATCGCCGGGACCGGATACCTATCCGGAACCCCGAAGAAGGCGTCGGAAGACTGGCCTTCGGAATGGTTTTACATGGAGGACATCCCGCTGCTGGATCCTGCTCGGATTGGCCTTCCGGAGTTTAGCAATGCTCCTCTGAAGAAGCGCCTAAGCTGGCGCCCTCGGAGCCCCCAGAGGGGAAATGACCGGGATGTCCTTTACTTGATGAGCCGAATAAGATTACTGGCTCATGCCGGATTGACCATGATTGGAGTCAAGGCAATCTGCATTATGAGGGGAGTGCAGCCGCTCCAATATAGGGGCCACCCCATGTGGGATTTAAGCGGGGAGGACGATGCCACCCGCCATGGCCGCAAAGGGCGGGATCGATCACCGAACTGGTGAAGACCTTGTGCGCCATGTATAAAGGGGAGGAGGAGGATTTCCTCCACGTCAATCCACTGAAGGAGTTTTCTTCGAATAATCCTCGAAGCTGGGTAAGCAAACATCTTTGTGGCCTGTCCGATCCATGTTCCCGTGGTTAAATCTCATTTCATGTTTTCTGCGCAGGAACTGCGCCGGACTGTGGAGAAGATACACAGCCCGCCCCCACAACCCGAGGATCCGGAACGGTCCCTCGATCCGACCTCCGAAGAGGATCCGGATATAAAGGTGGAGTTGATCGACGGGGTGTTCCACCAACTTAGCATCGACAATGCCTTGGTTGCCATTACGGCCGATTACCACGGAATACTTCCAGCCTCGCAGGTAACTGAGACCGAGGTCCCAATACTCTCATAATGACCAATCCGTGCTAATTTCTTGATCACCGTATACCAATGGTGTTTCGCAGGGGGCGCCTTCGAGGCAGGAGGCCGAGCCCGCGGCGGCTGGCCAACAAGGCACGTCTCACAGCGAAAAAGAAGTGCGGTACGGATCGAAACTCTGCCACAACGGTATGGCGCGTCACCATATTCCCAAGTAATTCCTGGAAGGTGTACTAACACTGGTGCTTTTTTCAGGAAAAAGAGCGCTCGCCGGACTGGGTCCGGAGAGTTTGCCAATCGAACCTCCGCCAGCCAGACTCCAAAGCCGGGTCTAGAAGCGGAGGCAAGCAAGAGGCGTACGCCGGATGCTCCTCCGACAGAGGATGCCAACAGATTGTCCGCCACCAACTCCGAGGTGGAGAGGGCCATGAATCACAGGCGCCGCCGGACAGTTCTTCGTGACACATGTTTCTCCCAAGAGGCCTTGAATGCCTTCAATTCGGGAGATGCGCACCTCCGTGCCGCTCAAGATGGTCTAGCCAGAGCCACGAAGCAGTATGTAAAGGACATACGGGTGAGAAAATTTGACAGTTATATATGCCAGTAGCCCCCGAGACTTAAAATAGTTAGAATAACTGATTTAAGGGTCATTTGTTATCTGAGGATCTTACAAAAAGAGTAGCCGACTGTCCCAGAGCTTGAAGAATGGAAGGCCCAACTTGAGGCCGCACTAGCCGCTTCTGAGGGAGCCACAGAGACCCCTCTGGTAATATACGCTTCAAAATATAAATAGTTTATGAAGTCTTGGGTGTGTAAATCGACAAAAATATTGCAGATGGCGCGGACTACATCCGGACAAGCAACAGCTCTTGTGCGGCTAAAGGCGGCGAGAGCGTCTTCTACGAGGGTGATAGGAGAAAAATAACCTCCAAGATGCCAACACCAAACTGGGTGAGGAACTAAAGGATGTTCGTGCCCAGTTGTCTGACTCCGTAAAGGAGAATCGACGGCTTCGTCGCGGCATTTCCAGTAAGTGCTTGAGCGAACTTTGAAAGAGTTCGGCGACGAAGGCGACTAACATAAACATGTATGTAGGTTTGCTCACAGGTCGTCCTGAGGAGGAGATGCCCAGTTCTTCGGGTGATCTTCTTCCCGAACTGCGTCAGCTACACGAACGAGTTCGGCAGGTGATGAAAGGCGTCGCCCAGGCCTTGTGGCCATCTATCTCCCTGCCCGAAGGCATTGGGGAGCTGGCAGAGCGGCTTCAAGGAGCACGGCGGCGCTTCCGACTATGGAAGATTTCGGCCTGCTGTCAAGGCGCCAGGGAGGCCTGGGCCATGGCAAAGACACGGTACACGAAGGCTGACCCAGACCACATGGCCGAGGTCGGACCTGTGGGGCCTGATGGGAAGGAGATCCTTGTAAGCTTAGTGTACGGCCAAGTACAATTGGCCGCCAAGTATTCCCAGCAAGATTGTAAATTAGATAGCCTGTTAGATGGCAATTAGGAGGAATACAATGAGTCGAGTTGACTATGTAAAAATATGACATGAAAAATGTCTTCTAGCTGGATTGTAGATCGTTTGTCATAGCGGACCTTTTAAGCCGACCTCAGGACCCAATAGTCCGGAGTGTGTCCGAATACGTTCGTGGTTATATAAGAACCCGGGTATGCATGGAGACAAGGCGTAGGGGTCATTATTGCTGTATCAGACAAGTGCCAAACTAGTTATGTTATATTACATGGATAGTAAGAAACATCTTCCAAGGAGAATAGTTCCATTAAGTGTTCCTTTCGCTGGGATGCATGCCCTAAAGTGCATGTCAAAGCTGCTAGGAAAGCAGAAAATCATCTGGGGGCAGATGGGTAAATAGTTAAAAATCATCTTTCAGTTCACCAACTGAATATTCCCTTAAGAACGCTAGCTTTCGGCTTCAGCCAGTCTGAGGTACACATCCGGCTAACCCGGCAGTAACAATCGCAGAGGTGCTCCCTTGACCACCTAGCCGGAACGTAGGGGTAAGCACAGGAGCCAGGCAACCCAGCTTGGCCAAAACTTAAGTCATATCGATGCATATGATGGTGAATAAAAGGTACATGCGGAAGTTTGACGCATGTGTTCGGCATGAAGCCCGTATAAAATAAGCTTCTGGTAAAGAAGCCCCCAGGTATAATGAGCGCGTACAGCGTGTCAAATATGTGCGAACAAAGCGCAAACGAGCCTCTGAAGGCTTCAGGAAGAAGGAGGGTGGAGGAGAGAAATAAAAGACAGAAAAAATAGAAAATGTGGACGGAGGAAGGAAACGAACTTGGAGTCCGGCGCTTAGGCGTAGAATCTTCGTAGACGGGCTGCGTTCCATGGGTTCGGCTCGAGCTGGTTGTCCGATGCGTTTCGCAGACGGTATGCTCCGCCGGTCAGGACCTGGTCGATGATGAAGGGACCTTCCCATTTGGGATTGAGTTTGTCCTTTTTCTTGTCCGGCAGGCGTAGAACTAGTTCGCCAATGTGGAACGAGCTTTTGCTACGTCGTGCTCCTCCTCCAATGCGTCCAAACTATCCTGCCGATCGAGCTCGGCTTCTCTTTCTTCATACATGCGCACGGGAGGTGAGTCATGAATTATGTCGCAGGGCAAGACTGCCTCTGCGCCGTACACCATAAAAAATGGTGTGAATCCGGCGACTGATTTGGCATGGTCCGCAGCCCCCAGAGTACGGAGTCGAAGCTCCTCAACCCGGTCGTGTTAGATTCCTTGAGGGACCACACTAGTCTGGGTTTAATGCCGCTCATGATTAGACCGTTTGCTCGCTCGATTTGACCGTTGGTTTGAGGGTGATAGTCTGAGGCGTAATCGAGCTTGATGCCCATGTTTTTGCACCATAATTTGACCTCATCGGCCGTGAAGTTGGTGCCGTTATCAGTGATGATACTGTGGGGGACACCGTAACGGTGCACTACCCCTGATATGAAGTCTATCACCGGTCCAGATTCGGCCGTTTTAACAGGCTTGGCCTCTATCCATTTGGTGAATTTATCCACCATGACCAATAGGTATTTTTGCTGGTTCCTCCCTTAAGGGGTCCAACCATGTCAAGCCCCGGACATGACGGCCAGGTGATGGGTATAGTTTTGAGGCGGTGGGTGGCATGTGGCTTTGGTTAGCAAAAGCTGGCAACCAACGCATCGTTGGACTAAGTCCTCACGCATCTTCCGGGCCGTCGGCCAATAAAATCCTGTACGGAAGGCCTTGCCTACAAGGGCACGGGCTGCGGCGTGGTGCCCACCTAGTCCGGCATGAATTTCAGCCAGGAGGTTTCGCCCTTCCTCTTCGGAGATACACCTTTGAAGGACTCTGGTAGTGCTTTTCTTATAAAGTTCTCCCTCATGGACTTTATAGGCTTTAGATCGCCGTACTATGCAGCGAGCCTCATTTTGGTCTTTGGGGAGTTCCTGCCTAGTTAGGTAGGCTAGGAACGGTTCCGTCCACGGGGCGATAACCGCCATTATTTTGTGGGCGGAGGGTGTTATCTCGGTGGCAGAGCCTCCGATTGTGTCAGAGTGTTCGGCGTCAGGAAGTGCGGTTGGGTCCGGATTGTTATTTCCGGACTCCCCTTCCCATAGTACGTATGGCTTGAATAGCCATTCCAGGAAGATGTTGGGCGGGACGGCATCGCGTTTTGCACCGATGCGTGCCAATATGTCCGCCGCCTGGTTGTTATCCCGGGCAATATGATGAAATTCGAGCCCTTCGAACCGTGTTGACATTTTTAGGACCGCATTGCAGTATGCTACCATTTTCGGATCTTTGGCATCAAAGTCTCCGTTTATTTGAGATATCGCGAGGTTCGAATCCCTGCGCACCTCTAGGCGTTTAATGCCCATGGAGACTGCCATCCGGAGGCCATGCAGAAGGGCCTCGTATTCGGCTGCGTTGTTGGAGTCCGTATACATTATCTGAAGGACGTATTGGACTTTGTCACCGGTTGGGGACGTCAAGACGACGCCAGTCCCCAGGCCGGCCAACATTTTGGAGCCGTCAAAGTGCATGATCCAATTGGAGTATGCGCAGGACTCTTTAGGGAGTTCGGCTTCGGTCCATTCGGCCAGGAAGTCGGCTAAAACCTACGACTTGATAGCTCGTCGTGGCTTGTAGGTCATGTCGAATGGAGGGAGCTCTCTGGCCCATTTAGCAATCCGGCCCGTCGCGTCACGGTTGTTTATAATGTCATTAAGACGTACTTCGGAGGCTACCGTTATCGAACACTCTTGAAAGTAGTGTCGCAGCTTCCGGGATGCCATGAACACCGCGTATGCTATCTTTTTATAATGTGGGTACCGGGACTTGCATGGAGTGAGGACAGTGGACACATAATAAACCGTTTTTTGAAGAGGGAACCGGTGTCCGTCCGTTACTCGTTCGATAACGAGCACAGCGCTGACAACTTGATGTGTTGCGGCGATATATAATAGCATTGGTTCGCCCATGTTGGGCGCGGCCAGGACCGGATTTGTTGCCAATATGGCTTTTATCTCTTCGAGTCCTGCGTTCGTCATCAAATCCACTCGAAGTGTTCGGTCTTGCGGAGGAGGCGGTAAAGGGTAACGCCTTTTCTCCCAAACAGGAAATAAAGCGGCTTAGAGCCGCTCGCATCGATAAATTTTGTATTTGTTTGAGGTCTTTTGGAATATCCAATTGTGACAGAGCTCGGATCTTGGCTGGGTTTGCTTCAATTCCTCTACCCGGACACAATGAGGCCCAGGAGCTTTCCGGCTGGAACGCCGAAGACGCATTTTTCCGGATTGAGCTTGATGTCATATTTTTCAAGATTGTCGAATGTGAGCCTCAAATCGTCTACTAGAGTTTCGACATGCTTGGTTTTGACGACCACGTCATCTACATGTGCTTCCACTGTTTTGCCGATCTGGTTTGCCAGACATGTCTGAATCATGCGCTGATATGTTGCGCCGGCGTTTTTTAGCCCGAAGGGCATTGTGTTGAAGCAGAATTGGCCGTATGGAGTGATGAATGCTGTTGCAGCTTGGTCTGGCTCTGCCATCTTGATTTGGTGGTAGCCGGAGTATGCGTCGAGGAAGCACAATGAGTCGTGTCCTGCTGTGGCGTCGATAATTTGATCAATTCGAGGGAGGGGGAAGGGATCCTTTGGGAAAGCCTTATTAAGGTCTTTGAAATCAACACATAGGCGCCAGGATTTGTCCTTCTTTGGTACCATCACCAGGTTTGCTAGCCAGTCCGGATGTTTTATATCTCTGATGAATCCGGCTTCCAAGAGTTTGGCTAGCTCCTCTCCCATGGCCTGTCTCTTGGGTTTAGAAAAGCGCCGAAGAGCTTGTTTGACTGGCTTGAATCCTTTTAGGATATTTAGGCTGTGCTCGGCCAGCTGACGTGGGATTCCTGGCATATCTGAAGGGTGCCAGGCAAAAATGTCCCAGTTTTCTCGTACAAATTCTCGTAGTGCGGCGTCTACATCAGGGTTTAATTGTGCCCCAATGGAGGCCATCTTTGCAGGTTCCATTGGGTGGACTAGCGCTCTGATTTAAAAGAGGTGGACTTGGATCTTTTATCAAGTATCACATCGTCCCTGTTCACCGTGGAGCGCATCGCAGTGAGTTCCTCGGCCGCTAGGGATCCGGATAGTGCCTCGAGGGCTAGTGCGGCTGTCTTGTTTTGTGCACAGAATGCTATGTTCGGATCACTAGCGAGAGTGATGATTCTATTGGGTCCGGGCATTTTAAGCTTCATGTACCCATAATGGGGTATAGCTTGAAAAATTGTAAATGCCTCTCGCCCTAATAAAGCATGATATCCGCTGCTGAATGGGGCCACTTGAAATGTGACCTCCTCGGACCTGTAATTGTCCGGTGAGCCGAACACTACGTCCAGTGTGATTTTTCCTGTGCAGCAAGCTTCCCGGTTGGGGATTATTCCTCTAAAGGTTGTGCTGCTTCGCTCAAAGCGGTTCCAGTCTATTTCCATTTTTCAGAGGGTTTCCTCATAGATGAGGTTTAGTCCGCTGCCTCCATCCATGAGTACCTTAGTAAGGCGAAAGCCGTCCACTATTGGACTGAGGACCAATGCGGCTGGTGCTCGGGCTGTTCGGAATTTGGGTTCGTCGCTGGCATTAAAGGTAATAGCCGTGTCACTCCATGGATTTATTGTTGCTACTTGGTAGACTTCGGCAAGGTTGCGGAGTGTTTGTTTCTGCTTATTATTTCATGCGAAAGTCTCGAAGACTGTTAACACCGTACTGGTATTGCTGGGCTGGGATTCTGAAGCTAGAAGCTCTTTGCCACTTTTGGCCACCTGCCGTAGTATCCAACATGCTCGAAGGCTATGAGTTGGAGTGGCGCCCATGTGCTATGAATCTTGCGAGGTCCGTTTAGCCAACCCTCCAAAGCAGTTTCGTACCCTTTAGGGGGTTTTGGTTTTTTGGTGTTTAACCCAGGTGCTTGGTAATGATGCACCCTTTTATTTCGGACTAGGGATGTATTCGGGGCCGGATTATCCCAAAATTTACTTTCGGTTTTCCAGGCACTCTCCATCGCAATGTAATTTTGTACTATGGTCACCAAGTCAGCAAAGCGTGTAATTTCGCGATGACTTGTGGCGTTTAGGATTCCCTTGTCCATGCAATTATTGCAGAAAATTGGGATTGCGTCCTCCTCTCGGCAGTCCTTTATCCTGTCCATAACTAGGAGGAATCTGGCCCAAGAATGATGTCTTGTTTGAGAGGGCTCTTTCGAATTCGGGATAGATCGCTAATGTTTGGGTGGGTGGGTGGGCTGGATCCAGAACCCCGTCCAATTTAAGACTTCGGGGCCGGAAGTTTCCGAACTCGGAAGTTTGGATTTTTGAATGCTATCCAATGAATCCATCCCGTCGCCTCACTTTAAGTTCAGGGCTTGATCGACATCCGTCCCTCTGCGGGAATCCGGCATGGAGGGATCGGGAATCCGGATGTAACTAGTCCTTAAGATAGAAGAAGAATCGTCGCATTGCTCCTCCATCACAGCAACATGATGGGTAGCCTGGGGAGAGTTGATCGCTCTCAGATCGGTTTTAGGCCCAATCCGGTCGTGATGCATGGCGACTCCCAGGGCGGCGATGCGATCCAAGAGCTCGTTTACGGAGGAGAGCTCGATTGGATCTAACTATTCGGCAAGTTCTGAATTAACGTGAAGATTGGTTTCGATGACTCGAGAAGTCATCGTCGGCGCGGCGGCCGAACTAGCGGTCATGAGAAAACCACCTAGTCAAGAGTCGACCGGTGGCCAAGGCTTCTTTGGCGATAGTATCGTCTTTAAAGACGAGATGAGGCATCCTTCCTGATGGCGACGGCACAGAGGAACTCTCAATGAAAGCACCAATGTCGGTGTCAAAACCGCCGGATCTCGGGTATGGGGTCCCGAACTATGCGTCTAGGCGGATGGTAACAGGAGACAAGGGACACGATATTTTTACCCAGGTTCGGGCCCTCTCGATGGAGGTAATACCCTACTCCTGCTTGATTAATATTGATGATATGGGTAGTACAAGAGTAGATCTACCACGAGATCAAGGAGGCTAAACCCTAGAAGCTAGCCTATGGTATGATTGTTGTTCGTCCTACGGACTAAAACCCTCCGTTTATATAGACACCGGATAGGTTATGGTTACACAGAGTCGGTTACAATTGTAGGAGATCTACATATCCGTATAGCCAAGCTTGCCTTCCACGCCAAGGAAAGTCCATCCGGACACGGGACGAAGTCTTCAATCTTGTATTTTCATAGTCCAGGAGTCCGGCCAACGGTGATAGTTCGGCTATCAAGACACCCCCTAATCCGGGACTCCCTCAGCAGGTGCCGGCGTCGGGGCGACGCGGGGTAGTGGTGGCGTCGAGGCGGCGAGGTCGGGGCAGTGGTTGCGCGGGGCGGCGACGGTGTTGGGGCGGCGCGTCAAGGTGACGGCGACGACGCTGGGTGGCACGCGGCGACGGGCGTTAGAAGCGGTGCGGGCGCGGGCGGTGACGGGGCGGCGACGATGGGCGCTGGCGGCGGCGAAGCGGCGGCGACGGCGACGGCGGGACGGGCACTACAAAAAAAAGACACATCCGTGACATTTTGGGCCGAACGGAAATTTTTTCTGTCATACACATGACACTTTTATGACGATAATTGTGACAAAACCCGGTAACATCATAGATGTGATGGGCTCCTACTTCTATGACAAATAATCATGACAGAAAATGGGCTTTTCATCCTGGGCGGGCCGGAGATGCAGCTGCATGACATTCTTTGGGCCGTCCATGACGGAAAAAACCATGGTCGAAGCGAGGGGGAGGAAAATTTCAGGGAGTTGCCGGTTACGGTGGGAGGTCGGGGGCCGAGCGATGCGCGTTTCTCTCGTACACGTACGGGTGTGTGTGCGAGGCATTGGTTCTAACTGGACCCGACTGATTGCACTACAGGCTACCCGTTACTGAACCCGAGCAATCGATCGATGGCTGTTAACTGAACCCGATCGAGCGATTCCTTCGCTGCTGCTGCTAACTGAAGCCGATCGATTGGATGAACAAAGTGAGCATTGCGGGGGGTTGGATGAGCGATGGCGGTGGCGTTTCCTCTGGATGAACAGGACCCTAGGGTGTGGAGGGCTGGATGAACAGTAGACGGTGGAGGTGTGCCCGTGGAGGGGTGGTTGAACAGGACCCCGTGGTGTGGAGGGCTGGATGAATAGTAGACAGTGGAGGGGTGCTCGTGGAGGGGTGTTTGAACAGTAGCCGGTGGAGTAGCGCGCGGTGGAGGCTGGATGAACAGGAGCCCGTGGAGGCTGGAGGAGGTTGACGGTAGCCCGTGGAGGCTGGAGGAGGTCGACGGTGGAGATGAACATTATCGCGTGGAGTCCCGTTTTGTGGTACGCCACACCCCTCCCGATGAACAGGACCCCCGTTTCGACCGTAGCGCTCCAACACAAGTCCGTTTCATCTGTTTTGCGGTACGCCACACCCCTCCCGATCATCAAGACCACCATTTCGACCGTAGGAGGTCCGTTTCGTCCGTTTTGCGGTACGCCACACCCCTCCCGATCAACAAGACCCCCATTTCGACCATAGGAGGTTTGTTTCCTGCATTTTGCGGTACGCCAGGCCCCTCACGATCAACAGGATCCCGTTTTGAATGTGGCCGGTCGAACAAAAGGCTGTTTCCTCCGTTGTGCGGTACGCCAGGCCTCGTTTCCATCGCCCGTTCCGTCCAAGCCCTCCCGATGAAACGACCACGCATTCCATTCTGACCCAGCCGGTTGGCTCCCCATGAACATGACGACGACGCTGTTTCTCCGTTCCGACCCAGCCATGTACGTTTGCGTGAGTAGGCGTTCGAGACCCTGCCCGTATGTACGTACGTGGCCGTATTTTCTTTCTTGCACCCTCGCGCTGTGCGTGCGTGTACATGCTACGTGCGCGCCTCTACTACGACGCGTGCGGCGCCTCTACTACGACGCGTGCGGCGCCTCTACATCAACCAATATGTATGCATTACCGTTCATGACCAGAATGACAACGCTTCGTGCGCTTGACCAGATGGGTCCCGGTATCGAGCACTTCCTTGCTCACGAAGATGTAGCTGGTGGGTCCCAGCAGTCAGGGGGGCGAATCGTTTTGTTTTTTTTGCCTGGACGCACTTCCTTGCGTGCGAAGATGTAGATGGTTGGTCCCAGTAGTCAGGGGGGCGAATCATTTTTTTTGCCCGGACACACTTCCTTGCGTGCGAAGATGTAGCTGGTGGGTCCCAGCGGTCAGGGGGGCGAATCATTTTTTTTGCCCAGACGCACTTCCTTGCGTGCGAAGGTGTAGCTGGTGGGTCCCAGCACTCATGGGGGAAACTTTTTTTCGTGAAATATGGTGGCCCATCCAGTGGGTCCCCGCTGTCAGGTGGAGGAATAATTATTTTGCGCGTAATAAGGTGTCGGGGAAGCTGATCTGACCCACGAAAACACCTATGGGACCGGCGGACCGAGCCCCTTTCGGTTTGGTGGGGGGCGGAGATCGCACGAAGAGCAGATCGAGGCGAAGCACACGAGCAGTTTACCCAGCTTCGGAGCTCCCCGGAGAGCTAAAACTCCTACTGCTGCTTGTCTGAGTTGTATTGTGTTCTTGCTCGGGAGCGCTGAATGCTACAGTACACACCAGCTGCTAACGAGACCGAGCGTGAGAGTGTTCGAACCCCCCTCTACGTTGCGCATGGGCCTCCTTTTATATGCTCAAGGGGTCACCGACAGGTGGCAACGTAGACAAGGGCAAAAAGGGAAAATGAGTTGCGGTTGGTACAGCTACTTGTACAGTGTATCATACCTAACCCTGACGGCAGGGGACAAAGGCATTAAATGCCCGTTTATGTCGCCTAAACAGTGCAGAAAGGGACCGTCAGGGGCGCCACCACTTGCCACGATGGCGATCTTGTCAGCACCGCTTGCCACCGCGCTCTGCTGGACGCACAGCCTCTCGCCATGCGCGCCTGGAAAGGTCCCAGGGCGACACGTTGGTGGATGTGCTGGAGCGTAGGAACGGAGTGGTAGTCTGTCGCGGCAAGCGCCTTGCCGCGGTTGTTGCCTTGTCGCGTTCGGAAGCTTGTCGCTCACCGGGCCTTCCCGGCAAGCTCCTCTTGCCGGGGCCTTGTCTCCTAGGTGCCTTGGTTGGCCTTCCCGGCAAGCTCCTCTTGCCGGGGTCTTGTCTCCTTGGCTTGAATACTTTGTTCTTGAATGGCTCCAAGGGAACCACGGAGGACCTAGGCGGTCACCGCGGCAAGCCTTGCCGCGGGGTGCTGCAACTGACCGTGCACGAGTTCGGGATACTAGGGTACCCCTACTCTAGTACACCGACAGGAGCCCCCGGGCCTGGGCCATACACGGTGCCGAGTGCGGTTGGGCCAGGCCCAAAACAGGGCACAGGCACACGCGGCCTTGGTTACGCCGTAACTCACTCCGGACCCACCACGTCCCCCACGAACGACACACATCGAATGCGGCGTCGTCGGAGAGATCGTGGGTGGTTTCTTTATTAGGAAAAGCGGAGCATCCGCCCCCTCCCTCTTTATAAGCAGAGGAACCAGGGGCAGTTCGCCCACCTTGGCATTTGCTGTCCAATCTTGAAAAACCTCCGCTGCCCCCCCCCCCTTCTTCCCAAGGCTGAAAAGAGAGCAGCGCTCCGCTCCTCCATCGCCACCAGCATCACCAACGCCGTCGGTCTCCCCCACCACCTCCGCCATGGCTCCGAAAGCCGACAAGGGGAAGGGCGTGAACTCTGCCGAGGCGCAGCGGCTCGCGGTGCTGCGAAAGGAGCGGGCCATCTTCCCCCCTCAGCTCGCCGCGAAGGAGCTGAGGGAGTACTACTACCTCTTCTGGTCGACGGAGATGCGAGCGCATCCGCGCACGAAGGTACTCTCAGCCGCAGCATCTGAATTGGCTCCTAGTGGGTACCCTTTCTTCGCGCTCTTCTTCTACTGCGGGCTCTGCCCGCCCTTTTCTGAATTTTTCTGCGATATCATGAACACCTACGGGTTCCGCCTCCTTGACTTCACCCCCAATGCTGTCCTGACCATGGCAGTTTTCGCACATCTCTGCGAAAACTTTGTCAGAGTCCATCCCAACGTAGCCCTTTTCCGCCACTTCTTCATGCCTCGAGTAGAGAGAGGAGAGCCTCTTCTTGGGAGGAATCGCTTGGGTCTCAAGGATCGGCAAGAAGGAAGCCTATCTGGAGGAGAGCTCCGCAGCAAGTGGGAGGAATGGAGGGCAGATTGGTGTTGGATTGTTGAGGAGAACCCGCAGCCTTTACCGCCCAGCGCCAAACCCCAATAGTGCGCTGCAACGATTGGAGCAACTTGGCGCGGAAGATGCTAGATTGAAGATTGCCGTTACCGGATCCTGCGCCTCGGGCTTGCCGGACTCACTTGTAAGCGCGGTTGGCGCAGATTTCCTTCGTCGCCGCATCGCCCCCCTGCAGGAGAGGAGGAGACCTGCCTGGGAGTTCCAGAACGCGGCGGATATCATGAGGTTGCGTCCGGGCCTCAACTTCAACTTCACCGTCTTGGAATTGGATGCGATGCTCTTGGAATAGTTCAAGCACGACCCTGATCATCCCGAATGGTTCAGGTTGCCGAGGGGAGTCGTTCCACTGTGCAACAATTCCTCGCTCGACCGCATCCGTGCAATGATGCCGCTGTGCGACTCGCATGGAATTGTTCCAACCTGGCAAGAGCCTGCAGATGACGTCGTGCGGGTGTTCTTCGACAGCTTGGAAGAAGTGCCGATCCGCCCCGATGAGCAGAAGGGCCTCACCCGCGACACCACTGATGACGAGATGCAGCGCATCGCCACCAGGTTGGAAGAGGCGGCAGCAGCTGCTGCCGCGGGCGAGTTTGGATTCACCGTGGAGGAGGCAGAGGCAGCAGAGGCGGCAAGCCTTGTCGATCGAGAGGAGCTTGCCGGCGAGGAAGAGCATGCCGAGCCCGAAGTTGAGCCGAGCGAGCCCGCCGAGGGCGCCTCCTCCCCACCTTCAAGTAGCTTGCCGCGAGCGGAGCCCACAGCTCCACCAAGAAGGCGTCTCCGCAAGGCCGGGGAAGTGGCGGGGCGGCAGACGGGCCAACAGCCGTCGCGCCGCGCGACGCGCTCCACCGCGGCAAGCACTGTTGCCGCGGGAGCGCCTCACGCTGCTGCGGCAACTGGAGCGGGGCCTTCTGGGACCACAGCTCCTGCACCCGCCAAGCGGCCAAGGGAACCCACTCTTCCAGCTCGTCGCACCGGAGGTGAACCGGAATTCGATCTCTCCGCGCTCAGCTCCGAGGAAGAAGAAGAGTAAGATTCTTTACTGTACTTGTAATTCTTCAATCTTTTGCTTTGTCTTGTATCTGATTTGCTTCACTCTAAACCTATTCCTTTTCAGGACGCTGGCCCAGAGAGCGTCGAAGAGGGCCAAGGTCCCGGTGATTGTCATCGAGGATGAGCCCACCGCGGCGGCAAGAAGCGTGTCCGAGACCACCTTGCCGGACCCGGCAACCCTTCCCCAAAGCAGCCCCCAGCGCAGCCCCCAGCGTAAGTGCATGGTTTCTTCCTGCAGTTAGGCGTGCATGGGTGCTCTTTATTTGCTGATATCTGACTGTTGATTTGTGTAGGAGCAGAGCAGCCCCACCAGGAGTGCCCTGAAGCCGCTCCTGACATGCCATCTGCTTCGACCACACGGCCAAGGGAGGATCCCCCGGCAAGGGAGCGTTCTCCGGCAAGGGAGGCTTCTCCGGCAAGGGGCAGTTCTCCGGCGAGGGATAGCGCTAGCGACCCTCCGGTGGTTGAGACCATGGCTGCAGATGCCGCCACAGGTAATCCTCTTGCCTGAAAATTTCCCTTGGGTTCTTCTTCTTCTGATTTACTTTCTGAATCTCTGCTTGACTTTTCTTTTCTTTCTTCTCTGGTCGTCAGATCCATCTGCCACAGAGCCGATGGAGACCGAGGTTGTCGGCGAGAAGGACGCGCGTGGCAATACTGACGATGCCGCCGCCATCGAAGAAGAGGTTGGCACTGACGAGCCCGCCGGCGAAGAGGCCGCCAAGGCTGCCGCAGCAGAAACTGGCGAGGGGTCCGGCGATTGCACTGACGGGCCTGAGGCCGCAGGAGCGCCAGGCGCTACACCGACCGCCGATCCCTCCACCGCTGCTGCAGCGCCAGGCTCCGAAGAGCCCCAGACTGGCGCCTACTTGAAGGCCGGCGATGACATCTTCATCAAGCTTCCCTGGGCGTCGAGCTCCAGGGCGCCGGTCGAAGGAGAAACCTTTGATGAAGAGCTGCTCGCCTCCGCTGGGCTGACGCTGGTCGACGCGCCAAGCAGCGGCAGCGGCGAGTCTGAGGAGGAGCAGTTGCTGCGGAAGCTTCTGTCGCTCTACCGCGCCCGACAAGCCAAGCTGGAATCCCGAGAAGCGCTTGCCGCGAAGGCGGGAGCAGACATTGAGAAGCGTGCAGAGGAGCTCCGGGGCATCAGCCAAGAAGCTCTCCGGTCCTTGGCGGAGGAGCGGGAGCAAATCGTCGAGGCGCGCAAAGCCTTCATCCTCGAGAAGGCTGAGATTGAGGAGCAGCAGCGGCTTGCTGCCGAGAAGCTGTCTGCGCAGGAAGGCGAGCTGGCGCAGCGGAAGATCAATCTTGACAGCCATGAGGTGGAGCTTGCCGCGCGCGAACAAACATTTGGCGGAGCCCTCAAGGAAGCAAAGGACGCCGCCGCAGCTGCCGAGGCCGCCGAGAAGGAGTTGGAGACGAAGGTGACGCAGCTGGAGGCCAACCTCAAGAAGAGCGGCGAGGAGCTTGTTGCACTCAAGCATGAGCGCGAGAAGGACGCCTACACTCTTGGCGAGCTGCAGGGCCGTCTTGCCGAGAGGAGCAAGGAGCTCAGCGCCGCCAAGGACTCCAACACGGATCTCGAGCTGAAGCTGACTACTCTGATGCAGACGCTGGACGACGCCAAGGAGAGGGAGGTGGCCTTGTTGGAGAAGATCAAGACCGACGAGGCGCTGCTGGCGAGTGCTACTGCCGCCCAGAGCACCTTCAGAGAGAATGTGGAGCACTGGACCGAGGGTCTCGTGAATATTGCCGCCGCCATCGACAGGGAGCTGGCAGAGCTGGGGATGGTGGATCTCGGATATTTCTCCGATGAGCACCTCCAACCCAGCGCCAAGCTCAGCTTGTTCTTCAAAGGCGTGGTGACGGCTCTCCAACGACTCTGGGAAGAGATCCCAAAGCAGCTGGCCGGCGAAGTCGCGCCGGATCTATCTGGGAGCTCTTCGTAAGGTCTTGATGAAGGTGGCCTTCCGCAATCCAGGCCTTAGCTTCACCAACGTCCTCAAGTCCTTGCCGCCGGATGCTGATGTGGAGGCGCTCAAGACCCTTGTCGCACCCATCGTGGACAGGGTGAGCGGGATCAAGAGGGTTGATGGCGACCGCGGAGATTAGGCCGCCCATTTTATCTTTTCCTTGTCGCTGGTGGTCATGTTATGAGAACAACTTATTAGAGCTGCGACAAGCTATCTTGTCGGGGAAGCACACGAGCAGTTTACCCAGCTTTGGAGCTCTCCGGAGACATAAAACTCCTACTGCTGCTTGTCGGAGTTGTATTGTGTTCTTGCTCGGGAGCGCTGAATGCTACAGTACACACCAGCTGCTAACGAGACCGAGCATGAGAGTGTTTGAACCCCCCTCTACGTTGCGCATGGGCCTCCTTTTATATGCTCAAGGGGTCACCGACAGGTGGCAACGTAGTCAGGGGCAAAAAGGGAAAATGAGTTGCGGTTGGTACAACTACTTGTACAGTGTATCATACCTAACCCTGACGGCAGGGGACAAAGGCATTAAATGCCCATCTATGTCACCTAAACAGTGCAGAAAGGGACCGTCAGGGGCGCCACCGCTTGCCACGATGGCGATCTTGTCAGCACTGCTTGCCACCGCGCTCCGCTGGGCCTGACCTCTCGCCACGCAGCGCCTAGAAAGGTCCTGTAGGCGACACGTTGGTGGATGTGCCGGAAGCGCGAGAACGAGTGGTAGTCTGTCATGACAAGCGCCTTGCCGCGGTTGTTGCCTTTGTCACGTCCGGAAGCTTGTCGCTCGCCGGGCCTTCCGGCAAGCTCCTCTTGCCGGGGCCTTGTCTCCTAGGTGCCTTGGTTGGCCTTCCCGGCAAGCTCCTCTTGCCGGGGTCTTGTCTCCTTGGCTTGAATACTTGTTCTTGAATGGCTCCATGGGAACCACGGAGGACCTAGGCGGTCACCGCGGCAAGCCTTGCCGCGGGGTGCTGCAACTGACCGTCCACGAGTTCAGGATACTAGGGTACCCCTACTCTAGTACACCGACATAAGGAGGCACTTCCTTGTTGCGGCCGTGGACCCAGTTGTCAGGCTCTCCACGTACAGTCCATGTCCGATGGAAGCCATTCCTTGAACACGTTGACCACGCCGCGCCGAGAGCACCAGGGCGGTGGACGACGGCGAGGCCTAGGAAGGGGACAACGCGGAGCCGGGGAAGACGCGGCAGTGGATGCCCATGCGTAGAGGAGTACGAGGGTTCACTGGTTCGCTGCGGTATGAGGCTATCGTCGCCGCAGAATAACAGGGGGAGTGGGTGAGTAGAGTGATGGCCTGGCCAGCGGTGGGAGTAGTAGGGGGCGGTGAGGCCTCCGCCGCATCACAGCCGGCCACGGGAGGCAGGAGCACGAGGAACGACCGGCGCTGGTTTGGGCGGCTGGAGCAAGAAGACCAGAGGTTGAAGAAGCACCACGGCTATCGGATGGACATCGTACGATCACTGGAGCTAGAATCATGCATATTGACTAAGTTGACAAAGCCCTCCGTCTCCGTCAACTTAGTAGGCCCACAAGTCAGCCCACCACTATACTGGGTCCCAGTTAACAGGGGAGTATTCATTTTTTGTGCATAATAAGGAGGCACTTCCTTGCGTGCGAACATATAGCTGGTGGGTCCGAGCTATCAGAGCCGGCCGCGGGGAGGAGGGAGCAGGCAGTCCCGCCGGCGCTTGTTTGAGTGGCTGGAGCAGGAAGAGCAGAGATTGAAGAAGCACGATGGCCGTTGGATGGCCATCTAACAGTCACTGCTTGTGCGTCAACCTTTTTTTAGGAAAGCCTCTAATCTATGGAAAACATCATACAACCCATCTGCCATTATTTTTAATAATTCACAGCCCATTTGCTAATTCTTAAGGTTTTTTTGGAGCCCATATTCTTTTTGTTAGCATTACAGCCCATATTGTGGCCACGGTTAAAAAATTATATGAAATTTTGCATATTTCGGCGCGGTCCGAACTATTTTTAATCCCGAAATTTCGACTCAGATTCAAACTGATTTTAAAAATAAATGTATATCAATATAAAATCCAACAAATTCTCCACGCATAAAAATTAATGTAATTTAAAATCTCGAAATGAAAAAAAAAGATATTTGAAACTAATTGCCGGTTTGATGTGTTTAAAAAATGTACAACACATTTCTCATTACTGATGGGCCATTTTCTCGGCCAGCTGAATGAAAGCTCTCCTCGTCTTGAAAGAGTTGCAGCCCAACAGGCCTGACAAAGCGACTTACTTGGCAAATCACAAAAAAAATGGGATATGGCCGTGGACCCAGCTGTCAGCCTCTCCACATACAGTAGTTTTCAGATGGAATGTCGTTGACCACATTGACCACGCCGCGCCAAGAGCACCAAGGCGGTGGATAACGGCGAGGCCTAGGAAGGGGATGACGCGGAGCCGGGGAAGACGCGGCAGTGGATTCCCATGTGGAGAGGAGTACGAGGTTTCACTGGTTCAGCTGCGGTGTGAGGCTGCCGTCGCCGCAGGGCTTGGCTAGTGGTGGTAGTAGTAGGGGGCGATGAGGCCTAACCGGCAGCACAGCCGGCCATTGGAGGCAGGAACAGGCGGTCTCCCCGGTGCTGGTTTGGCGGCTGGTGCAAGAAGAGCAGCGCTTGAAGAAGCAGCAGGACCGTTCGATTCAAATCCAACGGTTACTGCTCCTAGAATCGTTTGTTGACTAAGTTGACAAGCCCTGCGTACGCGTCAACGTAGTAGGCCCACAGGGCAGCCTCCCAACTGGTTCGCCCCAGATGTCAGTGGGAGGAATCATTTTTTTTCACGTAATAAGGAGGCAGTTGATTGCGTGCGGCCAGGCCAGCGGAGGGAGTAGGGTGGGCCGGGGAAGCCTGCGCGGCATCACAGCGGGCCACAAGAGGAGGGAGCAGGCAGTCCCGCCGGCGCTAGTTTAGGCGGCTGGAGCAGGAAGATCAGATTCAAGAAGCACGTCGTCTGCTGGATGGACATCCAACGATCCTTTCTGCTAGAATCGTGTGTTCCTTGACAAAGCCTTGCGTAAACAAGTCAGCCTCGAAATCTGTGGCGTGTAGAGCCCATTTGCTATTATTTTTATAATTTTTACTCATTTTCTAATTCATATGGAATTTATTGCAGCCCGTTTTCCATTTTTAGAATTGTCGGCCATTTTCTGGTCAGTACTAGGGTCAAAAATTTAACTAAATATGTAGGAAATTTTGAAAACTCGCAAATTTTTGCTCGGGAACGAAATATTATTAATCAAAAAATTAATAGCCATACTAAAACAAATTTAAAAATAAATTAGTACTATGTCATGTTAAATCCAATGAAATACGTATAAGATATCAGTGAAGAACAAAAACCAAAAAAAACTAATATCCCATTTGCTATAAATTTTTTGGAATTTTCGACCCCTTTTGATATTACTTTTAATAGACATTGACCATACTCTTTGGCCAGGATGGTATGCATCCCTCCTCATCTTGAAAGATATGCAGGCCAGTAATTCTAAAAAAACAAATAGGCCTAGCTTGGGTATTCTTCAAAAAGAAATACTGGGCTACCTATTTTCCCAAAGAACTGGTGCATGAGCGTTTAGCTTTATTTATTTATTTACTTATTTATGTTTAGTGGGCCATGAGCATGTACCTGGGCCAGATTCATGTGAGAGCCTCCCTTCCAGTTAATTATGGGCTTCTCTATTGGGCCTTCATCAGTGGGCTGCATGTTATCAACAAGTGGAAAATGTGTTCCGTACGAAAAATACTATGAGCTACGTACAGTACGTGGCACTAAAGGATCCAACCATGCAATGACTTCCAAAACATTGTGTTTGTCGTTCTAACAACACATTTATTCAACCAACAGACGAAATATACTACTGATTGTACATTGAAAACAGCAGCAGCAACAACCAGGGCTGGGGTGCAACAGAAGCAGTAAGCAGGCCAGAAGAGTGAAGACGTAGCTCTCTCTTCCAAACCAAACATCAGCCATCATTACAAAAGGGCTACCAAAAAAGAACAAGTGTATGCATCAAACTAAATAAAGATCCTACTACACCAAGTGTACGCATCTAACTGGCTCAGTTAGATGTTACTATTTATTAAGCTGTGGTGATTGGCTGACGGCTTGAACCAGATGGATGCCTGACGGGGGAAACTCCAGCCAGCAGGTCAAAGTCCGATACTTGTGACCCTCTCTCCTACTTTGGGGTGCAGAGCGTGGCGGCACATATCAGGGTATGGTGCATGCAGAGACGCATGGTACGTTGTGTACACACAGTTTTGCCTGATGAATGAAACCGCGCTGCCATCATGATCCTTGCCGTCGGTTATCTCCTGGTTAATCGGATAATTCAGTCCGGCAAACAAAGAGCGTGTACCAAGGCTACTTACCAGCCTCCAGTCAAAAAGTCCTGAAGGCCCAGAGAAGCTGGGATCCTGCTCAAAGACCTTGCAGTGACTGTGATTGTATTCCGCAAAACAATGCGTCCGATATGCGCGAACGATCATCAATCTTTCATCATTGTCTGATCGAGCCAGGAATCGCCTGCAACTGCCATGCCGCTTTTCTTTGAAAGGTTCTGGGATTAGGAAGGGTAGGGACGCCAGGCGGCCTACAACATCATATCCAGTTGGAGTCAAATAAAAAAGGGCTCTTGATTTGGTCAATCTTAAGAAAAGCATGTTATGAGCATGAATATTTTTTCAGTAAATGTTGACAGTAATATAAGCAAGCGATCATGATATCATAGGAAAGTAACTGATACGTCTCCAACGTATCTAGAATTTTTGATTGTTCCATGCTATTATATTACCCCTTTTGGATGTTTATGGGCTTTATTTTACACATTTATATCATTTTTGGGACTAACCTAATAACCGTAGGCCCAGCCCGTATAGCTGTTTTTTTGCCTATTTCAGTATTTCGAAGAAAAGGAATATCAAACGGAGTCCAAACGGAATGAAACCTTCGAGAGCGTGATTTTTGGAACGTACGTGATCCAGAGGACTTGGAGTGCGAGTCAAGAAGCAGTCAAGGCTCCCACGAGATAGGAGGGCGCCCCCCCCCCCTGTAGGGCGCGCCCCCTGTCTCGTGGGCCCCTAGGGCGTCCACCGACGTACTTCTTCCTCCTATATATACCTACATACCCCGAAAACATCCAGGGAGTAGACGAAACAAAATTTCCACCACCGTAACCTTCTGTATCCGCGAGATCCCATCTTGGAGCCTTCGCCGGTGTTCTGCCGGAGGGGGAATCGACCACGGAGGGCCTCTACATCAACATCCTTTCCCCTCAGATGAGTTGTGAGTAGTTTACCACAAACCTATGGGTCCATAGTTATTAGCTAGATGGCTTCTTCTCTCTTTTTGGATCTAAATACAATGTTCTCCCCCTCTCTTGTGGAGATCTATTCGATGTAAACTCTTTTTGCGGTGTGTTTGTCGAGATCCGATGAATTGAGGGTTTATAATCAAGTTTATCTATGAATAATATTTGAAACTTGTCTGAATTCTTTTATGTATGATTGAGTTATCTTTGCAAGTCTCTTCGAATTATCAGTTTGGTTTGGCCTACTAGATTGATCTTTCTTGCCATGGGAGAAGTGCTTAGCTTTGGGTTCAATCTTGCGGTGTCTTTACCTAGTGACAGAAAGGGTTGCAAGGCACGTATTGTATTGTTGCCATCGAGGATAACAAGATGGGGTTTATATCATATTGCTTGAGTTTATCCCAATACATCATGTCATCTTGCTTAATGCATTACTCTGTTCTTATGAACTTAATACTCTAGATGTAGGCAGGAGTCTGTCGATGTGTGGAGTAATAGTAGTAGATGCAGGCAGGAGTCGGTCTACTTTTTATGGACGTGATGACTATATACATGATCATGCCTAGATAATCTTATAATTATTCGCTTTTCTATCAATTGCTCGACAATAATTTGTTCACCCACCGTAAAACTTTTGCTATCTTGAGAGAAGCCACTAGTGAAACCTATGGCCCCCTGGTCTATCTCTTATCATATTTGCTTCCAATCTACTTTTATTTGCATCTTTACTTTTTGCATCTATATTATAAAATACCAAAAATATATTTATCTTATCATACTATCTTTATTAGATCTCACTTTCGCAAGTGGCCATAAAGGGATTGACAACCCCTTTATCGCGTTGGTTGCGAGTTATCAATTTATTTGTGTAGGTGCGTGGGACTTTTGAGGAGCCTCCTACTGGATTGATACCTTGGTTCTCAAAAAACTGAGGGAAATACTTACGCTACTATTGCTGCATCACCCTCTCCTCTTCGAGGAAAACCAACGCAAGCTCAAGACGTAGCAAGAAGGATTTCTGGCACCGTTGCCGGGGAGGTCTTCGCTCAAGTCAAGACATACCAAGTACCATCACAAACCCATCTCCCTCGTATTTACATTATTTGCCATTTGCCTCTCGTTTTCCTCTCCCCCACTTCACCGTTGTCGTTTTATTCACCCTCTCTTTCCCAATCTCCTCCTCTCTTTCGCTTGCCTTATTTCTGTTTGCTTGTGTGTTGGATTACTTATTGCCATGGCGCAAGATAATATCAAATTGTGTGATTTCTCGAATACCAATAATAATGATTTCTTAGTATTCCGATTGCTCCTCTTAATGATGTTGAGTCTTGTGAAATCAATACTGCTTTGCGGAATCTTGTTCTGAAAGATCAATTCGCCGGCCTTCCTAGTGAAGATGCCGCTACTCATCTAAACAACTTTGTTGATTTGTGCGATATGCAAAAGAAGAAATATATGGATAACAATATTGTCAAATTGAAGTTATTTCCTTTTTCTCTTAGAGAACGTACTAAAGTTTGGTTTTCGACTTGGCCTAAAAATAGTATTGATTCTTGGAACAAGTGCAAAGATGCTTTTATCTCTAAGTATTTTCCTCCCGCTAAGATCATCACTCTTAGGAACGATATTATGAATTTTAAACAACTTGATCATGAGCATGTTGCCCAATCTTGGGAAAGAATGAAATTGATGCTTCAGAATTGCCCTACTCATGGTTTGAATTTATGGATGATCATACAAAAATTTTATGCGGTTTGAACTTTGCTTCTAGAAATATCTTAGATTCGGCTGGAGGCCCGTTTATGGAAATCACGTTAGGATATGCTACAAAACTTCTTGATAATATTATGGCTAATTATTCTCAATGGCACACCGAAAGATCTTCTAGTAAAAAAGTGCATGATATATAAGAAATCAATGTTTTGAGTGGAAAGATGGATGAACTTATGAAATTGTTTGCTACTAAAAACACTCCTCTTGATCCCAGTGATATGCCTTTGTCTTCTTTGATTGAGAATAATAATGAATCTATGGATGTGAATTTTGTTGGTAAAAATAGTTTTGGAAAAAAGGCTTATAGAGGAAACTTTAATGCTAGACCGCTCCCTAGTAATTCCTCTAATAATTATGGAAATTCCTACAATAATTCTTATATCAATTTTAATTAGATACCCTCTGATTTTGATAATAGTGTGAATGAATTAATGATTTCTCAAAATAATTTTAATGCTTTGCTTGAAGAAAAATTGCTCAAAGTTTATGATTTGGCTAGGAATGTTGATAGACTTTCGCTTGATGTTGATTCTCTTAAACTTAGATCTTCTCCTCCTAAGCATGATATCAATGAGCCTCTCAAAGTAATGATAATTTCCATTGATGAGTGTAAGGAAAGAACCGCTGGATTGCTTGCTAAAAAAGACAGCGTTATAAAAGCGTGTTCTTCTAGTTTCCATGAAAATAATGATGAAGATCTTAAAGTTATTGATGCGTCTCCTATTAGATCTATGTTTTGCAATATGAATTTTTATTATTATGGGACTGATGATGAATCAACTTTGCCTAGAAGGCGGCCCAAGAATTCCGAGTCTTTAGATCTTGATGCTAAATTTGGTAAAAGTGAGATTTGAGAAGTCAAAACTTCAAATAACATTGAACCTACTATCTTGGATTTCTAGGAATTTGATTATGATAATTGTTCTTTAAAAGGTTGTATTTCCTTGTTGCAATCCGTTGTTAATTCTCCTCATGCTTATAGTCAAAACAAAGCTTTTACCAAACATATTGTTGAGGCCTTGATGCAACCTTATGATGAAAACTTAATTTGGAAGTTTCTATACCTAGAAAACTTAATGATGAGTGTGAACCTACTATAAAGATTAGAATTAAAGATTATGAGTGTTTTGCTTTGTATGATTTGGGTGCTAGTGTTTCCACAATTCCGAAAACTTTATGTGATATTCTAGGTTTCCATGATCTTGATGATTGCTCCTTAAATTTGCACCTTGCGGATTCCATCATTAAAAAGCCTATGGGAAGGATCAATGATGTTCTTATTATTGCAAATACAAATTTGGTGCCCGTAGATTTTATCGTTCTGGA
The DNA here is from genome assembly GCA_021605145.1 of Aegilops bicornis. NCBI lineage: Eukaryota > Viridiplantae > Streptophyta > Magnoliopsida > Poales > Poaceae > Aegilops > Aegilops bicornis. The sequence goes on along the minus strand of CM038674.1, from coordinate 41,302,881 downwards.
TATAGATTGCAATCTTTCTTGCCCTATTATTCTTGGTAGACCTTTCCTTAGAATAATTGGTGCGATTATTGATATGAAGGAAGGGAATATTAGATTCCAATTTCCATTAAAGAATGGCATGGAGCACTTTCCAAGAAAGAAAGTCAAATTACCTTATGAATCTATCATGCGGGCTACTTATGAATTTAGTGCCAAAGATGTCACTCGTTGAATCTATCTTTGCTTTTATGCCTAGCAAGGGGCGTTAAACGATAGCGCTAGTTGGGAGGCAACACAATTTTTCTTTATGTTTTTTTTTGTTTTTGCTCCTATTTAGTAATAAATCTTGCATCTACCTTCTTTTTAGATGTGTTTTTATCTTTTAATTAGCGTTTGTGCCAAGTAGAACCTATAGGATAACCTATGATGATGGTTGATTTAATTCTGCTGAAAAACAGAAACTTTGCGCGCACGAATATAATTTTGTTAAATCACAGGAACATGCTTTTGCGTTGATTATTTTTTATGCTGATCAATAAACAAATTGTCCAGGACTTCTTATTTTGGTAGGATTGTTAGAGGTCCAGAAGTTTGCGTTAGTTACAGATTGCTACAGACTATTATGTTTATGACATATTCTGTTTTTTGTGTGTTGTTTGCTTATTTCAATGCATCTATGGCTAGTAAATTAGTTTATAAATCATAAGGAAGTTGGAATACAGTAGGTTTAACACCAAAATAAATAAAGAATGAGTTCATTGCAGTACCTTATGTGGTTGTTTTGTTTTCTTCCACTAACGGAGCTTGATTTCCTGTTGAGTTTTGTGTTATGAAGTTTTCAAGTTTTGGGTAAAGCTTTTATGGACTATGGAATAAGGAGTGGCAAGAGCCTAAGCTTGGGTATGCCCAAGGCACCCCAAGATATTCAATAATAGCCAAAAGCCTAAGCTTGGGGATGCCCCGGGAAGGCATCCCCTCTTTCGTCTTCGTTCATTGGTAACTTTACTTGGAGCTATATTTTTATTCGCTACATGTTATGTGTTTTGCTTGGAGCGTTGTGTATTATATTGGTATTTGCTTTTTAGTTTACCACAATCATCCTTGCTGTACACACCTTTTGGGAGAACCCTATTTGATTAGAATTTGCTAGAATACTCTATGTGCTTCACTTATATCTTTTGAGCTTGATAGTTTTTGCTCTAGTGCTTCACTTATATCTTTTAGAGCACGGAGGTGTCTTAATTTTGAAGAAATTTCTAGTATCTCATGCCTCACTTATATCTTTTTGAGAGTCTTTTAGAACAGCATGGTATTTTCTATGGTTACAAAGTTGGTCTAAGAATGATGAGCATCCAAGTTGGGTATAATAAAAACTATCATAGAAAAAGAATTGGATGCTATGATCAACTTGATGCTTGATAATTGTTTTGAGATATAAAGTTAGTGTAAGTGCATCTACTGCCCCTTAGTGATTTTGGTGTATTGAAGACTTATAGGTTAAGGGACTAATGTGTTTATGAGTGTACACAGGTCTATAAGTCTATGAGGAGTTTGATATTTACAGAGAAAGTCGACCCCTAAAAATGAAGTTCTTCATCTGAAGACTTTCTGAAGACTTTGAGAGTGAAGAAATTGGTGTGACCTTGAAGACTTGGTATTCATTTGAGGAACATGAAGCGTGAAGCCTTTTGTTTTCGTAGTTTCGTTTTCTCTTTCTTGAATCATAGGAAACACCGTACTGTTAAAGGGGGTCGAGGAAATACTAAGGAAAAATTTCCATGTGATGCTCAACTCCAAAATCCTACACCTACCAATCCCTTCGAGTGAAGCCTTTGGAAATCTCATACGATTCACCAATTTCTTCAAAGGATGTGAGCCAAGTTCTTACAGTCGCCGAGAATTTGTCTGGCCCGAGGAGTTAGGAATTCGCCAGTGCGGATTGCCTACACAGTGAGGAACATGATAGCCCTGAGGAATTTGAGAGTCAAATTTCCGACCGTTGCTGTGCTGCGCGCCAGCTGTCCCAAAATATCTTATCCACCTAACGGTCATATCATTGAAGGGAATTTATGTCTGATCATGTCGGGCTGCTCCCTAGGCTATAAATAGCCGCCCCCTACAACCACTAGCTGGTTGGCTGCTCCGAGAGAACTTGAGACTTGTCATTTGAGAGCAACCCATCCTCCGAGGACTTTTAGCGAAAATCATCGAGTGAGGAAAATCCAAACTCAAACACCTAAAAACCCAAAGTGATTGAGCATCACTGAAGAGATTGATCCTGCGTGGATCCGACGCTTGTTACCTTTGAAGACTTTGCTTCTTCCAGACGGTTAGGCGTCATGGTCTAGAGCATCCAAGAGGAATTGTGGATCGCCGAGTGACCGAGTCTATGAAGGTTTGGAAGTCGCCTGAACACTTACCTCGAGTGATTGGACGAGGTCTGTCTGACCTTAGTTCAAGGAGAATAAGGTGAGGACTTGGTGTCCTGAGCTACGTGCTTTCGGCGGGTGTCCGGACTGTGTGTCCTCGAGTTTAAATACTCAGCCGCTCCAACCAGACGTACAACTAAGACGGCAGTTGGAACTGGTCTACCAAATCATTGTCTTCACCAAACTTACTGGTTCTATTTCCTCAACTCATTCATTTCCTCATTACTGTGTTGAGTGTTTGTTCGTATCTGTGTTTGAAGACTTTGACTGAAGACTTTCTCAATTTCCTCAGTTCAATTTCTTCAGTCTGTTTGTCTTCATCTTGTGTTATCCTGTGATTACGCTTTCTGTACTCTGTGATTGTCTTCATTTCATCATGATGACCATGCCTGTATTCTGTTATGCTTATTTCCGAGTACTTATTCCGCTGCAAGTGGTTCTTCGCTAAGGAATTTCCTCACCGGCAAATTCCTCAGTGAATAATTTCATAAAAATCGCCTATTCACCCCCCTCTAGTCGATATAACGCACTTTCAATTGGTATCAGAGCGAGGTACTCCCTTGTTCTGTGTGATTTTGGTTTAACCACCTGGAGTTTTAGTTATGTCGACCGCAGGTATGAAGAAAGTGGCATGCCCTATCTTTGACGGTCATGATTATCCCAAGTGGAAGGCCATGATGAGGAAGCGCCTCATGGCAATGGACAGCGAGCTGTGGACCGTCACTGAGATTGGTCTTACCGATCTATGCAAGAAGGCAGGCGCTGATGACATTCGCAAGTACACTCGACTTGACATCATGGCGAAGGACATCATCTGTTCCTGCCTATCCAGAGATGAATTCAAGCGCATTATGCATCTTTGCGATGCGAAGCTTATCTGGGACCGAATCTCTGATGTCTATGAAGGTCATCGAACCCGTCATGATCCTTGGTTTGTGGACTTCAAGGAATCTCTCAAAACGATGACTTCCGAACCAGAATCATCAGCTTCTGCATCATGTCTCATGGCAAAGGGTGACAAGGTAACCGAATGTTCCTCATCCGAGTTTAGTGACGATGAATCTGATGATGATGGATCTGATGATGATATTGAACCTAGTTATACCAAACTTGTTTGCATTGCCACTAAACAACAAACTGCCTTGGAAAAGGTTCAAAACATGATAGACAAAAGTAATGATATGTTGGGTGAAGAAATGGATCGCACTAAAGCCCTGACTGAAAATCTTAAGAGACTTCAGTCTAGGTTTGACAGCCTTCAAGGTCATCATAACACTCTCTTATCTGATCATGAGAAGCTTTCTTATGAATTTCTTCAAAGAAAGCAAGATCTTGAGAAGCTAAGAGTGAGTTATGAAGATCTTCAGAAGGAGCGTGAGTCATTACTTGCTCAACAAATCAGCGCGGCTCAGGAAGAATTTGTTCCTTCATGCTTAAAGTGCATTGAACGTGAATCTGCTAATTCTTCACCTGAATGTTCAAATGCTTCAATTGTTACAAATTCTTCACCTGGCTCTGCTATCACTAATTCCTCATCTGAGGACGTTGCTAGTATCACTGACGATGCAGGGCTGAAGGAATTGTACATGACAGGCATGTACAAAAGCCTCAAATTGCATCAGGCTCTTTGTGATGTGCTTAAAAAGCAAATCCTCAACAGAAACCCTAGGAAAGAGGGTATTGCCTTTGAGAGGAAACTCAATTTTGATGGAACATATTGGAAGCCTGAGCAGTACCCCAAAACCTCATGGGTTGCTACAAAGGGACCTCCAGTTGATCCATCTAACTTATCTGGCTTTACATGTGAATCTCCTCATTCTTCTGATGAGTCGTTTGACTCAACTATAAACTGTTCAAAAATCAGAATGGTGAAGTATTTGCTAGATATGTTGGCACTAAGCTGTAGGAACGGTTCTCCTATGAAGAAAAATCTGGGTTCCCAAGAAGTGCCTTGAAAGTCTTCAGTGATTGTCCTCATGACACCACACATGAAGAATAGGAACCCCAGATCAAACTATTCATATGGACCAAATTCTTCATATGGATCCAAGTCCTCATACGGACCAAATTCCTCACATGGATCAAATTCCTCAAAAGGATCAAAGCCCTCATATGATTATCATCGTCCTAACAACTCTGTTTCGCAGGGTAGAGCTAAGGGCTATGAATATGTGCATTATTCTTCAAACGATTACGTTCATAAGTCCTCGAAAAATTTCTCTGCTTATTCATATGCTTACCCTAACCCCTCTTATGTGAAACGAAATGGATTGGCCCCTATGCCACCATTCTCATATGGAGCTCGTAGAGTGCTGAACTCTTTGCCACCCCTTCAGATGTGGGTGGTGAAGAAAAAGAACTAATCTCTTTTGCAGGGTCAGGTCTCCAGACGTGCTTTAACGTCTGAAGAATTTGCTGGGGGCCTGACGAAATTGCCAGAAAGGACACATGCTAATCATGAAGAAATGAACTTTCATTTCACATGTCCTCATACTGCTATATCTATTTTACTGTTTGATGAATTTCATCTGATGAATTTGATATCATATTCTTCACTGATGAAGTATACGAGTTCGTAAGTTGCACTAGTTCATCTGCAGGATGATCTTCCCAAAGCCACTGAGTGGGTCCTCGATAGTGGATGTACAAATCACATGACTGGTGACAAGAATCTATTGATGGATGCTCCCTTATCACCATCACATCTGAAGCATATCATCTTTGCTGACAAAGGAAAAAGTCAGGTATTGGGTCTTGGTAAGGTTGCGATCTCTAAGGACATACACATGGACAAAGTCATGCTTGTTGAGTCCTTAGGATACAACCTCATGTCGGTCTCAATGCTTTGTGATCTTATATGGTTGTTGTCTTTGGCAAGTATCGATGTGTTGTGATTATGGAAGCTGACCATTCCAAAGTCTTCGAAGGCTTTAGGAGAGGAGACTTGTATATCGTTGATTTCTCTATAGGACCACAACCAGTCGTATGCCTACTTGCAAAAGCTTCAGAAGGCTGGCTATGGCATCGACGACTTGGTCACACAGCCATGAGGAACTTGCACACGCTTGCGAAGAAAAAGCATGTCATTGGCATTGAGAATGTCAAATTCCTCAAGGATCACTTGTGTGGAGCTTGTGATGCTGGAAAATGACCAAGGCCAAGCATCCAGCAAAGACTATCATGACCACTACTCGTCCATTCGAATTGCTTCACATGGACCTCTTTGGTCCTAATCATTACTCAGCAGTCACTAATGATGCATCTCTATATGGCTTTGTTATTGTTGATGATTACTCTCGTTACACATGGGTACACATTGTCACTTACAAACATGAAGTGCAGGAAGTCTTCAAACGATTTTCCTCGAGGGTTTCAACCAACTTTGGTGTGAAGATCAAGCACATCAGGAGTGACAATGGAACTGAGTTCAAGAATTCTGGTCTTGATGACTATCTTGATGAACTTGGTATTACTCATGAGTTATCTGCTCCTTATACTCCTCAGCAAAATGGCGTCGTGGAGCGCAAGAACAGAACTCTTGTTGAGATGGCTCGCACTATGCTTGATGAATACAAAACGCCTCGCCGTTTTTGGATTGATGCAATGGATACCACGTGCCACGTCATCAACAGAGTATATCTTCACAAATTCTTCAAGAAGACTGCCTATGAACTCCTCACTGACAAGAAACCCAAAGTGAGTTATTTCAAAGTCTTGATTGCTAAATGTTGGATTAGAGATCCTCATCACAATGCTAAATTTGCACCGAAAGCACATGAAGGTATTATGGTTGGTTACCGAAAGGACTCGCACACCTCTGTAGTCTTCAACAACGCTCTTCACAAGGTTGTTGAAAGCTGTAGATGTGCGGTTCGATGAAACTAATGGCTTGCAAAGAGAGCACCTACCTTCATGATAGATGAACCAGCACCGAGGATTCTATCAAGTTCAAGGCGATCGAGGATGTCATTCCCTCTTGAAGAATCTGCTGAAGAATTCATTCCAGAGCGTGAAGAACGTCGAGCTGATGCACTGAAGATAATCTTTGAAGAAAAGCGGTCTTTGAAGAAAATGCTGATCAAATTCCTCGACGACAACCAGCTCATCCTCGCGTTGCAAAAGAAGTGCAAGTTGACAAGATCATCGATGACATTGAAGCACCAGGTCCTCTCACACGCTCAAAAGCTTCACATTTATCTAACTTTTGTGGGCACTATGCTTTTGTCTCTATCACAGAGCCCACTAAGGTAGATGAAGCATTTCTGGAGCCTGAGGGGATTCAGTCCATGCAAGAAGAATTACATCAGTTCCAGCTCAACAATGTATGGGAATTGGTCAATCGTCCAGATCCTCGCAAGCATAATATCATTGGCACAAAGTGGATCTACCGCAACAAGAAAGATGAAAATGGCCTTCTGGTGAGGAATAAGGCACGACTTGTAGCTCAAGGCTACACACAGGTTGAAGGAATTGATTTTGATGAAACTTTTGCACCTGTTGCTAGACTTGAGGCTATTCGCATATTACTTGCTTATGCTAACCATCATGATATCATTTTATATCAAATGGATGTGAAAAGTGCATTCCTCAATGGTAAGCTTGAGGAAGAAGTATATGTTGCTCAACCCCAGGTTTTGAAGATCCAAAGAATCCTCGACAAAGTCTTCAGACTCAACAAGGCCCTATTTGGCCTCAAGCAGTGCCCTCGGGCGTGGTATGATACCTTGAAGGAATTCTTCGTGAAGAATGGCTTCACACCTGGTTCACTCGACCCTACTCTCTTTACTAAATCTTATGATGGTGAACTGTTTGTGTGCCAAATATACGTTGATGATGTTATATTTGGCTGTACTGACCAACGTTATAGTGATGAATTTTCTATATGATGAGTGAAGAATATCAAATGTCTATGATTGGAGAGTTGAAATTCTTCACAGGTCTTCAAATTCGTCAACATCGCAATGGCATATTCATATCTCAGGAGAAATACCTCAAAGATGTTCTGAGGAAATTCGGCATGCAAGATTGCAAAGGCGTCAAAATTCCAATGCCCACAAATGGCCATCTATGCACTGATGAAAATGGTATTGACTTCGAACACAAGGTATACCGCTCCGTGATCGGTTCTTTATTGTACTTATGTGCATCTAGGCCAGATATAATGCTTAGTGTTTGCATATGTGCCCGATTTCAAGCTACACCGAAGGAATCACATCATAAGGCTGTGAAGCATATTCTTCGATATCTAGCTCACACACCAACACTAGGATTATGGTACCCCAAGGGCTCTACTTTTGATCTCATTGGATATTCTGATTCTGACTATGCTGGTGATCATGTGGACCGCAAGTCAACATCTGGTACTTGTCATTTCCTCAGACGATCTTTAGTCTGTTGGTCCTCGAAGAAACAGAACTGTGTATCACTGTCTACTGCGGAAGCTGAGTACATTGTTGCTGGCTCTTGTTGTGCTCAATTGTTGTGGATGAAGCAAACTCTCAAGGACTACGGCATCAACGTGAAGAATGTGCCTCTCTACTGTGACAATGAGAGTGCCATCAAGATTGCTCACAACCCAGCTCAGCACTCGAAGACGAAGCACATTCAGATTCGTCATCATTTTCTTCGCGATCATGTGTTGAAGGGTGACATCTTTATTGATCATGCGAAGACTGAAGAAGAGCTAGCCAATATCTTCACAAAGCCCTTGGATGAGAAGAGATTTAGCAAGTTGCGGTGTGAGCTAAATATCTTAGAATCTTCGAATGTTCTTTGAAAAGGACACACATCCTGACACTTATGCAAAATTGATGACTTAGATGTGCAACACATGAAGAAACGTTTTTCATCAATCAATGAAGAATAACACTCTAAGTGTGAAGAAATTAATGAAGAATTTGATTCTCAGAACCCTACGACAATTGTACGCGGTGTCTGAAATCATCATTCTTGTACGGTGGGTCACGCCACCACCAAAGACGAAAATCGTCAATTTGAGTTTTTCCTAAGTTTTGAAATTCTTCAGTTTTTCAAATTCTTCAACTTTGTAAAATCTTCACTGTTTCCGTCGGTTTTATTCATTGGCTATATATATATATATATGGGTTTATGTCCTCTACAACATTCACTTATGGCTATTTCTTCAAGTTGCATTTTCTGCTAAGTGAATGTGATCGGACCCTTCCCCCTCTATGCTATACTCAACCAAATCTATTCACAAATTCTTCATGTGCGTTCTATTTGAAACTCGTTGAAAATCTTCACCGTGTCCTTGTAAGCTGAAGAAATTGCGAACGAAACTTTTAACTTATCTTATCCAAATTTTCGGCTTTGCCTCTCAAACCGTTCCGCATCCCACGATAGACTTATCTATTCACCCACGATCTAACACGATCTCCACTTTTCAGTACGTGGGTCACACATGTCAAGCGAATGAGAAGGGTCAGGGGCACGTTCGTCCTAAATCTTCGCGCAAACAGTTTTACACCGTGGCTATAAATACCCCTCTCCCCTTCCTCACTTCCTTTACTCCGCTCGACCGCTCTCTCTCCCGCTCGAGCTTCTCAAACCCTAGCGCCGCCGCTACTCCATCATCACCGGTGAGGAAGAGCTTCACTGCCTCGACCTTGTCGCCGTCGTACTCGCGCCGGCCGCGGAAATCTTCACTCCGCCGCCGCCGTAGCTGTCTTCCTCCGCCGATTTAGGGCGCGGAAGATCTGAACTGACGAGCTTCAAATCTACACTTCTCAGTTCGTCGTGTTCTTCATCCAGGGTAATTAACTTACTTTTACTGCCCTCTTTGATTCAAATTTTCTCTACAAAATCCTCAAAGGTGTTTTATTCTTCAAATCCTCACACACGCAACACCTCACTACTCATCTGTTCTTGATTCGTTTCTCTAAGCATCATTTTTCTTCAAGATTCCTCAATTGTGTGGATCCTTGATCTATACAACTCTGGACACTAAGACAAAGAACGCTTAGTGAAATTCTTCAAGGCTCATCTGGTCAAATTCCTCAAACTTGTTCTTTCTGGAAAAAAAACCTTCTGAGAACGCATATGACCTCTCCAAATTCCTCGCAACTATACTGCTCATTCCACGGTACTCATGTCCATTGCTGAATCACTAGGTTCTCATCAACTTAACTCATTTGCAGCGTTCCTCGAAGAAAAGTTGCATACTTCTTCAGAGAATTCGATTGTTCAAATTCCTCAACTGAAGAATATGGTAGACGGTAAGAAGCCACAGAAAGGAGGAAAGAGGCCTGAGCTCATGACTGCTTTTGAAATACCTAAGGACATCTATGCTGACTATTGCACTCCTGATGAGGCCAAGTTCGGAAAGGAGAACAAAAATCAGCGCAAGGTGCGCATACAGAGGATTGAAAGGAGATGGGCAAGAGAATGGAGGGAGTACAGGTATGTAACTCCAAAATATATGAAGAAATTCACACTTAATCCTCCATGCCCAAGAGCTCCATTGGCACCTGGCCAAGAAGCTGACCCCACCAGCATCAAGCGTGGTGAGGATTTTCCTGAAGAATGGGCCAAGCGCCAAGCCAAGTTGGCGAGACAAGCCAAAGAAGCAGTGAGGAAACTCAATGAAGAATCTGCTACTGCTGTTGCCACTGACGCCTTTGTCAAGCCTAGAAAATCAGTGGCAAAGAAACTCGCACACAAGCCAAGTGCTTCAACAACTGTCCCATCATGGCCAAGTTCCTCAGCAATGCCCTCACGGCCAGAATCTTCAAAGCCCTCACGGCCAGTTCCTCATGCTGCTCCTGCTCCTCCCAAATCTTCAGCTCCTCCTCCAAAGTCCTCAGCACCTGTGCATCTGGCCACGTGCCAAAGGACTGCATGCATCTCTATTGCCTCTGGTGTCTCAGCGAGTTCCTCAGTTGCACCAAATTCTTCATCGTGCCCCACCTGCTGAAGACAAAGGCAATTTGGACAAGGTCCTCGGCCAAGTCCGAAGAAGAAAGCAGTTTGCCTTCCAAGTGCCATCGGCGATGAAGGCGATGATGATGAACTTGCAGAAATCATCAGAGACAGGCAAGTTAGGACCGCTAAAGCCAAAGGCACACCAGTGCCACTGCTTTTGGATCCAGGGGCGATCCTCGATTACATTGATCTCTGGCACAAGGACCCAAACACCCATATGCCTGATTTTCATTTGTCTCCTGGCCAAAGTCACATGCTGACCCATTTCATCACTGAAGAGAAATGGAAATTTGAGAAGGATAGGCAGATCAAGAAGGCTCAGTTCAGGAAAGAGAAGTTCCTGAGGAAAAACGTTGTCAAAATGACAACTGATGAAGTCATCAAGATCTAGTCTGAAATCAAAGCCCTCAGCGATGACTTCGATGCTTATTATGCTGATTGGCAAGGAGCCAAAGTCAGATTTGTCAACCTGACTAAGAAGTTCACCAATGTTGCAGCTCCAACGCAACAAGAAGTTCCTCAGGCTGGAGCCTCTGCTCAGCCTACTGAAGAAAATGCTAGTTCCAGGGCTGATGACTCCATTCCAGCCGCTGAAGAAATTGTCAGGTCATCCACTAGTGGTGCACCTGAAGAAACTGAAGAAGTCGAGCAACCGCATCGATTGCGCTGAGGAAATTCAAACAGATTCCTTAGCTCCTCCCGCGCCTACACCAACTCCTATCCTTCCATCTGCATCAGATGTGAAGAAAACCAAGGGTGCAGAGCGAGCTGCAGTGAAGAAAAGGAAAGCATCAGCCGCTTCAGAATCTTCAGCTCCAAAGAAGATGAAGCCTATGACCAGCTCGTTTGAAAATCCGATTGATGCTGTTCCGTTTTCCACCATGCCATCAAAGGACCTTGTTCCTTTTGGTGAAGAATATGTGATCCCTAGCGGATCTGATGAAGAAAATCATTCTGCTGCTTCGTCAGAGCAGATTGATGAAGAAATTGAAGTGTATGTGATCCCTTCACCACCTGTTGTTTCCTCGCCAATGCCTCAGTTCACAGCTGAAGAGGCTGGCGTTGAAGAAATTGAAGATGAAGACGTGGTTATTGGATGCACTACGCCTGTGATGAATGATGACTTTTGGGAAAGTCAGCATCCCAATTCTCCACTATTCACCCCAATACAACAAATACCTCAGTCCCCTGCACCAACCGTTCAACTGGGCTCTGAAGAAACTCATCCCACCTCGTCTGTGCGTGAAGAAATTCCAGCCACTAGTGCTGAAGAAACTGCTGCTGCTGATCCTTTGAACACGCAGACTGCAAATGAAGAGGAACCAGAAATTCCTCAGCCTGAAGAACCTGAGATTGCGATTCCTGAGGTAGTGATGCAACTCGCTGACACTCCTCTGCCAAAACCGAAGGATCCATTCTCGCGCAAGCAAAAGTTCAAGGCTGAAGACTTCTTTGGCGAGCATGTTTTCTTCACTGATTACAACCCTTATGATTCTGCTCGCATAAGGAAGTGGCGTTTCTGGCTGCTAGTCAAGCCAACTTTTATTCCTCTGTGCTATTCGACAAAGACAAAGTCTTCGATCATGCACACTGTGATGCCCGGATAATTAGGCTATAGTAATCCCACGTGAACGATGCCACGTCACCTTGGTTACTGTTGATAATCTCGCGTTAGTTCGAAACGATTCGAATACAAAATTTGAATTTAAGTTAAAACCATCGGGGTTTTCAAAAGTCAAAACTAAATTGTTCCTAATGTTTCAAATAATTCATAGACCATGTTGGTGGAGAGGCCACACCTTTATAAAGTATTTAGATGCACTAAAGTAAAGAAAATTGTGGCTAAAATCAAATATTTAGATACCTCTGAAATAATAAAATGTAGCAAGTAATTATTACTACACCAAACTTTTTGAGGTAATGGCCTATATTATAAAAATACTTTAGGAGTTTGTTTTGTATTTTTATAAAATAAAAATAAAATAGGTGTAACTAAAATAGAATAGAAAATAGTAAATACAGAAAAAGGAAAAGAACAAAAAAAGGGGCAAAGCCCCCCCTCTCCTTGGGCCGAGTGGCCCAACTGGCCACCCAGGCCACCAGGAGGCCCACCCCGCACTCCCATATCCCCCATCGCCCTGCCCTAGCCCGTAACCCCCCCCACGATCCCCCCACTCCCTTGAACCCACCTCCCACGCCTCTCTCCCCCTTCCCCATCTGGATCGGAGGAGAAGAGCCAGATCCCGCGCCGCCCGTCGCCCCACCTCGCCGGCGTAGAAGGCCACCCCACGCCGGCGCCGCCACCTCGTCCTCCACTCCTTCCCCTCTCTGTGCTGGATCCGGGAGATCCCCATCGCCCCTGACCCCGCCTCCGCCGACCCCGCCTCTCCCGCGCTGGCGCTGACCAGCGCCTACCATCGTCGCCCGACGGCGACGGCCTTCCCCGGCGTGCCTGACCCGCCGGCCATGGAGGCCCCGTGCGCCCGCAGCTTCACCTCAAGCAGGCCACCACCTCGCGCCGTCCTCGTCTCCTCCTCGCCGGCGCTCCCCGTCCCCGTCGCTCGTCCCCGTCCTCCTCCTCACCGGACTCCGTCGAGCCACGCCGCCCCCGTTCATCTACAAACGGGGTGAGCCTCGTCCGCCCCTCTCTCCCATCACGGATCGAGGCGCGCCTCGCCTTGCTGCGCTGCGCCCAGCCACGTCGCCGTGTCGTTCCGTCGCCCGCCTTGCCCCGCTCGCCCCCTGCTTCTCCTCCCGTGCCACTGCCGCCGGCCACCACAGCCCCCTCCAGCGCTGCGTGGCAGCGTCCGTCTTGAGGCAGCACCCGCCCTCCTACTCCGGCCCGGCCGTGATGGCCATGGCCTCGCCCTCGCCGCCCTCGGCTAGCCCTACCGCTAGTCCGGCCCGGCCGTTGTGGCTGCGGCGCCTTGTGTGTGAGCCCGGCCGTGAAGCCACCGGCCTCTGCCGTGGCCGGCGCCCCCTGGGGGCCTCGTACACCAAACGGGCGCCCACGCCCGGCGCCACTTCTACTGGCCATTGGCGGCCGCACTCTCTCCAGTACCCGCCAAAGGGGCCCCACCCCCCTGTGTTTAAAAAAAATTAAATAAATAAATATAGGTATTAAAATTGATTAATTAATTGGTTAATTAATTAATTAACTTAATTAACCTTGTTTAGTTAAACTAATGAACAATTTAGTCTAATTAAGCCTGTTTAATTAAACTGTGCCAATGACGAACGGGACCCACATGACAGGTTGACCTAGTCAACCCTGTTGACTGCTGACGTCAGCATGACATCATGCTGACGTCATAAATTCATTTTTTTCGAATTAAATAATTAATTAATTAAAAATCCAGAAATTAATAAAATCTTTAAAAAATCATATCTTTTAATCTGTAACTCGGATTAAAATATTTTCAACATGAAAGTTGCTCAGAACGACGAGACGAATCCGGATACGCAGTCCGTTAAATCGCCACACCCTAACCTATCGAACCTGCAACTTTCCCCTCGGCTCCTCTTGCGAAAACACGAAACGCCGGGAATACTTTCCCGGATGTTTCCCCCCTTAACCAGTACCACCTCATACCCCGTTAGGGCACGCCTAGCATCGCTACTTGTCATGACATGCATCGATATGCATCTGTTTACTTGGTATTCATTGTTTCTTCCCCCTCTTCTCTCCGGTAGACTACGAGACCGACGCTGCTGCTGCCCAGTTCGACTACGGTGTTGACGACCTGTCTCTCTTGCCAGAGCAACCAGGCGAGCCCCCCCCCCCTTGATCACCAGATATTTCCTACTCTTCTCTTTTCTGCGTGCATTAGAGTAGTGTAGCATGTTACTGCTTTCAGATACTCCTATACTGCTGCATAGCCTGTCCTTTTTACTACTGTTGTTACCTTACCTGCAATCCTATATGCTTAGTATAGGATGCTAGTACTTTCATCTATGGCCCTACATTCTTGTCCGTCTGCCGTGCTATACTATCGGGCCGTGATCACTCGGGAGGTGATCACGGATATATACTATATACTTATACATGATACATGTGGAGACTAAAAGTCGAATTGGTGGTGGAGCACCCATGAGTGGATCTTGAGGCGGAGCGGCAGGCAGGTTGAGACCGCCTAGGAGAGAGGTGGGCCTGGCCCTGTTCGGCGTCATGGATACTTAACACGCTTAACGAGGTCTTGGTATTTGATCTGAGTTGGCTCTGAGCTTACTCGCACTAACTATCTACGCGGGAGTAGTTATGGGTATCCCGGCGTCGTGGTATCACCAAGCACTTGAGACGTCGGCCAGGCCAGCGCGCCCGGATTGGACTGAGCACGCTGCTAGGCTAGGTCTGCTTCCGGCCGCCCTACTTAGCGTCTTGGTGTGCTTTCAGGCGATGGGCCCGGACCCTGCGTGCTTAGGTTTAGACCGGCGTGCAGCCTCTGTTGTGCCTAGGTGGGGCTGCGGCGTGTTGATCTTCCGCGGCGGGCATGACCCAGAAAGTGTGTCCGGCCAAATGGGATCAAGCGTCTTTGGGTAAGATGGTGTACCCTGCGAGGAAGTTAATCTATTCGGATAGCCGTGATCTTGATAACAGGGCGACTTGGAGTTGTACCTTGAGCTTATGACAACTAGAATCGGATACTTGATAAAACACACCCTTCCAAGTGCGGATACAACGGTGGTCGCTCTCTCTCGTGGATATGAGGAGGGATGGCGGGTAGGATTATTGCTATGTGATGTTACTTGGAGGACTTCAGTTTGTCCTCTTCTACCTCTTGCAAGACAGGTGACCAGAAGCGTAGTCTTCGTTAAGACTAGCTATCCCCCTCTTATTCTGGCATTCTAAAGTTCAGTCCACTGATATGGCCCTTTACACATATATCCATGCATATGTAGTGTAGCTCCTTGCTTGCGAGTATTTTGTATGAGTACTCACGGTTGCCTTGTTCCCCCTTTTCCCCCTATCTCTACTCGATTGCTGCAACCAGACGATGGAGCCCAGGAGCCAGACGCCACCGTCGATGACGACTACTACACCGGAGGCGCCTACTACTACGTGCAGCCCGCTGACGACGAACAGGAGTAGCTAGGAGGATCCCAGGCAGGAGGCATGCTCCTCTTTCGATCTGTATCCCAGTTTGTGCTAGCCTTCTTAAGGCAAACTTGTTTAAGTTATGTCTGTACTCAGATATTGTTGCTTCCGCTGACTCGTCTATGATCAAGCACTTGTATTCGAGCCCTCGAGGCCCCTGGCTTGTATTATGATGCTTGTATGACTTATTTTATGTTTTAGAGTTGTGTTGTGATATCTTCCCGTGAGTCCCTGATCTTGATCGTACACATTTGCGTGCATGATTAGTGTACGATTAAATCGGGGGCGTCACACACACATTCCTCACGTGGACATGGAATCTCTGCCAGGCTTCGAGCTAGTCCTCAGCGTTCTTCACGATGCTGGATTGCTGAATTTCTGCACTGACATCTGTGATTGGAATGAAGAACTCATTCTTCAATTCTATGCGACGCTGCACATCACAGGAAATTCAAGATGTGAACTCATGGGTGCTGGACTGGATGTCGGAAAATACTCACTACAAGGCACCAAAGAATCGAATTGCATCGTGCCCTCCCACTCAGTCCTCCCCTTGATGGTGCTCGTTGCATCTACAATGAACTTGAGCTTACAAATCATTACATGCAAGTGTTGATGAAGCCTTTGAAGCCAGGGCAGGCCCCTCGAACCAAATTCCTCATCAAGGAATTACTGTATGTGCCTCGGACTGTCTATCGCATTCAGCGAAGACAATGAGTCCTATCAAAGGCCACGACTCAAATGATGAAGAAGTCGTTGGCATCATGAAGAATATGCTCTTCAATATCATTCATGGCGTTCCCATAAACTTCCATGATTTCTTCATGAGGACTCTGGCGAATATTGCTATGTCACCATTTAAGCTGAAGCCTTATGCACCATGGATTATGAGGTTCATCAGGACAAGGTCTTCACTCAATTACAAGGCTGATACTCTAAACCACCGCAACTACTTGCCTCCGATTGAAGTCCTCAAACGGTCATATTCCTCAGCTGATGACAAAGGCAAGGCAACTGCTGTGATAGATGAAGGCATTCGTCCATTGGATGGTCTATTTTGCAAGGCTGCATCCTACTCCACCAATGATGACTCTGCCACACATGACTCTGCCGCCAACAACTCTACCAAACAAAATCCTCAAGCCACAGCACCCAGGGTGATGACTGATCATGAGTTACTCCTCAGTCTTCATCAGAAAGTTGATCGCAATCATAAATGGGTCAAGCGTCAGTTTGGTTCAATTCTTCACAACATGACCTCAACACACAATGCTGTGAAGAAAAACCAATACTACCTCCATGAAACCTTCAACCATACAGGCTGTTACATCTCATGTCTACAGCGCAGAAGATCTGAAGAAAATGGGTCTGAAGGAAGAATTTGACTGGTCTGCACCTCCACCGAAGAAATACAAGAAGGTCAAGGTTCCTTCCTTGGTAGCCAGCTCCTATTCTTCATCGCGCGACACTGATGAAAATGAAGACTTGGACGACACTGCGGTAGGCCCTACTACGACAACCGACCGTGACAAGGCTGGCGCTCCTCCATCAACTTGATATTCTTCAGGGGCGTTAGTCCTCAGTTTCGATCCTTTTGGTCATTCGATAACAAAGGGGGAGAAATTTGAGTTAGTCTTCAAGCGGGTCTATTATATGGGTGTTATGGGCGTTTTTTCCGCTAAGTTACAACTCTCGCTCTTCTGAAACTTTTATTGGACCGAGTTGTAATCTTAAACCCGATGGTGCTCTGATATTTTTGATGTGTTCCTCTGCATGCATATTCCTCATTATATGTTAATACGCGCATGCTGAATTACATCAGTCACCATATTTCATCATGCATTTCAAATTCTTCATATTATATGTCAAATGCGTGTATGAATTACAAGATATAGGGGGAGATCTCCATGATTCAACTCTTCAAATGTGCATTGCCTCAAAAGCAAATTCCTCACTATGCACATCTTCGTGGGGAGTTCTTCTATATCTTGCAATCAAATTCCTCAATATCGCATTTACACTTCATATGTTTATCCCGTTGAAAAACTAACCTATACATCATCAATCACCAAAAGGGGAGATTGTAAGTGCATCTAGTGCCCTTAGTGATTTTGGTGTATTGAAGACTTATAGGTTAAGGGACTAATGTGTTTATGAGTGTACACAGGTCTATAAGTCTATGAGGAGTTTGATACTTACAGAGAAAGTCGACCCCTAAAAATGAAGTTTTTCGTCTAAAGACTTTGGTATTCTGAAGACTTTGAGAGTGAAGAAATTGGTGTGACCTTGAAGACTTGGTATTCATTTGAGGAACATGAAGCGTGAAGACTTTTGTTTTCGTAGTTTCGTTTTCTCTTTCTTGAGTCACAGGAAACACCGTCTTTGTTAAAGGGGTTGAGGAAATACTAAGGAAAAATTTCCATGTGATGCTCAACTCAAAATCCTACACCTACCAATCCCTTCGAGTGAAGCCTTTGGAAATCTCATACAGTTCAGTCAATTTCTTCAAAGGATGTAGACGAAGTTCTTCTGGTCGTTGAGGAATTTGTCATGACTGAGGAGTTAGGAATTCGCTAGTGCGGATTGCCTACACAGTGAGGATCATGATAGCCCTGAGGAATTTGAGAGTCAAATTTCCGACCGTTGTTGTGCTGCGCGCCAGCTGTCCCAAAATATCTTATCCACCTAACGGTCATATCATTGAAGGGCATTTATGTCTTATCATGTCGGTCTGCTCCCTAGGCTATAAATAGCCGCCCCCTACAACTACTAGCTGGTTGGCTGCTCCGAGAGAACTTGACACTTGTCATTTGAGAGCAACCCATCCTCCGAGGACTTTGAGCGAAAATCATCGAGTGAGGAAAATCCAAACCCAAACACCTACAAACCCAAAGTGATTGAGCATCACTGAAGAGATTGATCCTGCATGGATCCGACGCTTGTTACCTTTGAAGACTGTGCTTCTTCCAGACGGTTAGGCGTCATGGTCTTGAGCATCCAAGAGGAATTGTGGATCGCCGAGTGACCGAGTCTGTGAAGGTTTGGAAGTCGCCTGAACACTTACCACGAGTGATTGGACGAGTGCATGTGACCTTAGTTCAAGGAGAATACGGTGAGGACTTGGTGTTCGAGCTGCTTGCTCAGCGATCGGGTGTCCGGGACTGTGTGTCCTCGAGTTTAAATACTCAGCCGCTCAACCAGACGCATAACCGAGACATCGCTTGGAACTGGTCTACCAAATCATTGTCTTCTCCAACCTTACTGGTTCTATTTCCTCAACTCATTGATTTCCTCATTACTGTGTTGAGTGTTTGTTCATATCTGTGTTTGAAGAATTTGACTGAAGACTTTCTCAATTTCCTCAGTTCAATTTCTTTAGTCTGTTTGTCTTCATCTTGTGTTATCCTGTGATTACGCTTTCTGTACTCTGTGATTGTCTTCATTTCATCATGATGACCATGCCTGTATTCTGTTATGCTTATTTCTGAGTACTTATTCCGCTGCAAGTAGTTCTTCGCTATGGAATTTCCTCACCGGCAAATTCCTAAGTGAAGAATTCATAAAAATCGCCTATTCACCCCCTCTAGTCGATATAACGCACTTTCAGGTAGTAATGTTAGGTTCATGCTAGTGGGTAATTATGAAATTGAGAAATACTTTTGTTGAAGTTGGCAAGTCCCGTAGCATGCACGTATGGTAAAAGTTGTGTGACAAATTTGTTTCATGAGGTGCTCTATTGATTGTCTTCCTTATGAGTGGCAGTCGGGGACGAGCGATGCTTTTTTCCTACCAATCTATCCCTCTTGGGGCATGCGTAGTAGTACTTTGCTTTGAGGTCAAAGTAGACTTTTGCAATAAGTATATGAGTTCTTTTTGACTAATGTGAGTCCATGGATATATGAACATTCATCCTTTCACTTTGCTAGCCTTTATTATTACCGTGCAACTTTCACCGGTATCATAAACCCTTTATTTACCTTCCTCAAAATAGCCACCATACCTACCTATCATGGCATTTCCATAGCCATTCTGAGATACATTGTCATGCAACTTTTACCGTTCCGTTTAGTATGACACGTTCCATCATTGTCATATTGCTCTTTTGCATGTTCATGTAGTTGACATCGTATTTGTGGCAAGGCCACCTTCGTAGTTTTCATACATGTCGCTCTTGATTCATTGCATATCCCGGTACACCGCTGGAGGCATTCATATAGAGTCATATCTTGTTCTAGCTTTGAGTTGTAATTCTTGAGTTGAAAATCCATAAAAGTGTGATGATATTTATTATTAGAGCATTGTCCTAGTGAGGAAAGGATGATGAAGGCTATGATTCCCCCACAAGTCGGGATGAGACTTCGGACTTTACAAAAAGAAAAGAAAAAAATGAGAAAGGCCAAAAATAAAAAAAGGCCAAAGAGAAAAAAAAGAAAAAAAGCAAAAGAAAAAAAGGGAAAAGGAAAAAATAAAATGAGAGAAAAAGAGAGAAAGGACAATGCTACTATCTCTTTTTCCACACTTGTGCTTCAATGTAGCACCATGATCTTCATGATAGAGAGTCTCCTATGTTGTCACTTTCATATACTAAGTGGGAATTTTTCATTATAGAACTTGGCTTGTATATTCCAATGATGGGCTTCCTCAAAATGCCCTATGTCTTTGTGAGCAAGCAAGTTGGATGCACACCCACTTAGTTTCTTTTGTTGAGCTTTCATATATTTATAGCTCTAGTGCATCCGTTGCATGGCAATCCCTACTCACTCACATTGATATCTATTAATGGGCATCTCCATATAGCCCGTTAATACGCCTAGTTGATGTGAGACTATCTTCTCCCTCTTTTTGTCCTCACAACCACCACCATATACCACCATAGTGCTATGTCCATGGCTTGCGCTCGTGTATTGCGTAAGAGTTGAAAAACTGAAGCGCGTTAAAAAGTATGAAACAATTGCTCGGCTCGTCATCGGCGTTGTGCATGATGGGAGTATTTTGTGTAATGACAATGAAGCATGGCCTAACTATATGATTTTCTAGGGATAAGCTTTCTTTGGCTATGCTAATTTGATAGGACATGATTATTTGTTAGTATGCTTTGAAGCATTATTATTTTTATGTTTTATAAGTTTTTATTTTGAATCATTTGGATCTGAACTTTCATGCCACAATAAAGAACATTACATAGAGAATTATGCTAGGTAGCATTCCACATAAAAAAATCCCTTTTTATCATTTACCTACTCGAGGACGAGTAGGAATTAAGCTTGGGGATGCTTGATACGTCTCCAACGTATCTATAATTTTTGATTGTTCCATGTTATTATATTACCCCTTTTGGATGTTTATGGGCTTTATTTTACACATTTAATCATTTTTGGGACTAACCTACTAACCGGAGGCCCAGCCCGTATTGCTATTTTTTTTGCCTATTTTAGTATTTCGATGAAAAGGAATATCAAACGGAGTCCAAACGGAATGAAACCTTCGGGAGCGTGATTTTTGGAACGAACGTGATCCAGAGGACTTGGAGTGCAAGTCAAGAAGCAGCCGAGGCTCCCACGAGATAGGAGGGCGCCCCCTGTCTCGTGGGCCCCTCGGGCGTCCACCGACGTACTTCTTCCTCCTATATATACCTACGTACCCCGAAAACATCCAGGGAGCAGACGAAACACAATTTCCACCACCGTAACCTTCTGTATCCGCGAGATCCCATCTTGGAGCCTTCGCCGGCGTTCTGCCGGAGGGGGAATCGACCACGGAGGGCCTCTACATCAACATCCTTGCCCCTCCGATGAGTTGTGAGTAGTTTACCACAGACCTACGGGTCCATAGTTATTAGCTAGATGGCTTCTTCTCTCTTTTTGGATCTCAATACAATGTTCGATGTAAACTCCTTTTTGCGGTGTGTTTGTCGAGATCCAATGAATTGTGGGTTTATGATCAAGTTTATCTATGAGAAATATTTGAATCTTCTCTGAATTCTTTTATGTATGATTGAGTTATCTTTGCAACTCTCTTGAATTATCAGTTTGGTTTGGCCTACTAGATTGATCTTTCTTGCCATGGGATAAGTGCTTAGCTTTGGGTTCAATCTTGCGGTGTCCTTACCCAAAGGATGTAAAGGGTTGCAAGGCACGTATTGTCTTGTTGCCATCGAGGATAACAAGATGGGGTTTATATCATATTGCTTGAGTTTATCCCTCTACATCATGTCATCTTGCTTAACGCGTTACTCTGTTCTTATGAACTTAATACTCTAGATGCAGGCAGGAGTCGGTCGATGTTTGGAGTAATAGTAGTAGATGCAGGCAGGAGTCGGTCTACTTGTTATGGACGTGGTGCCTATATACATGATCATGCCTAGAAAATCTCATAATTATTTGCTTTTCTATCAATTGCTCGACAGTAATTTGTTCACCCACCGTAATACTTTTGCTATATTGAGAGAAGCCACTAGTGAAAACTATGGCCCCGGGGTCTATCTCTTATCATATTTGCTTCCAATCTACTTTTATTTGCATCTTTACTTTTTGTATCTATATTATAAAATACCAAAAATATATTTATCTTATCATACTATCTTTATTAGATCTCACTTTCATGAAGTGGCCGTGAAGGGATTGACAACCCCTTTATCGCGTTGGTTGCGAGTTCTCAGTTTGTTTGTGTAGGTGCGTGGGACTTTTGAGGAGCCTCCTACTGGATTGATACCTTGGTTCTCAAAAAACTGAGAGAAATACTTACGCTACTATTGCTGCATCACCCTCACCTCTTCGAGGAAAACCAACGAAAGCTCAAGACGTAGCAGTAACATACTGCTGTAACAGCCGATTGTAGCGATGACTGGAGTAGGCCAGCAATACGTCCAACCATAGAAGGAGTCGACAGCGTAAATGAAGCCCTTGTGTTCAATGGCATCAGAGAACCATGGATGATGTATGATCCTGCGATGGACGTGCAGATTTATCCACTTACCGCAGTGACCTGTCAGATAGGCGAGATCACGGTTGAAGAACGCAATTAGCCTGAAGTATTTATAATTCGCAGATCTTGTGTGCACTTGGCAGATTACAACCTTGAGAAAATTAAACTTGGTATCATGTTGGCTACTGTAAGATTCCGAGTATTCTAGGCCGCGGTGCCAAAGCAGTGTAGTGTTAATCGAAGGAAGGGGGATCAATCGCAGGGTGTAGACCTCCACGAGCATCCAGCTGCCGCGACCGTTGACGAGCACCATCCAAGACGTGTTCATGCCGACCCAGTACATACCGTTAATGTAGCTGAGGCTGATGGGGATCGGATCGCAGTGAAGGTGGTTGATGCTCACCACCCTACGATCGTTATGCTGCATGACACGCCGTTTCTGAAGATCAAGCGACATCAGCAAGAAATGAGTTGGCTTAAAAAGCTCCGGCCTGAGGGCTTTGAGTAAATGGTACAGCCCCGACGAGCACGCGGCGAGCAGCATGGTACTGAGATTGTCCACACGTGAAACAATGAGCTTGATTACCTCTGTGGTGAGCGAATTCCAGCTACTCTTTCGGTGGACGCTGCTCGGTTCTGCCATTGTTAGTGCTTGGGTTTTGGACGAGGGGGGAGGCGCCTTAGCGGGGATGGAAGCTTGGACGAGATTATGTGCGGACAAAGATGGAGAAGCGAATATGTGATGTGGGAAGTGGACAGGTGATGATGACTACAGCACGCCACTTGACTTACGAGACACATACCAGCAGCGTAGGGTCATATCGATGCCAGACAACTTGCTTGAGTGATCACAGTACTGGTACTCCCTACAGTACCTACTACAGTACTATGCCCTAGCTTGCTAGAGTAGAGTAGTAGTGTACGACTCTGCTCTACTACTAGCACCGGAGGAGTAGTATATTCTAATCTAAAATAGTTACAAACTTCAATGCCCGAGCGTGGAACGACTACGAACCATGCTCAAAGACCGTGTCTGCGTGGTGTTTGGACTTATATGCAAAAAAATAGCAAGATGCCCGTGCATTGCACAGCACACCATCATCACCAACTCGGTTTTTTATATACTCCTACTCCTATAAAAGACTCAGTTGGTGATGATGGAGGCGAGGAGGCATGTTCAGCCGGGCGTGCAGCGAACGGCGCAGCACTATTCATTTTGTTATAAAAAACAATAAAGAGTAGTAGAGATAGAGGCATAGGGAGGAGCACGAGGTTGTGGGAGATAAGGATGAACGAGGAAAGGCCTTATCTGTAAATGTGGAGAGAGGTGCGGGTATCTTTTGTAAAATTGTCGTAGTTGGCTTTCTATCCGTCAGATATAGATCGGACGGTCTATATTACAAGATGGCAGGCATACCATCATCACCAACTCGGTTTTCTGTAAGAGTAGATATTATAGATATAGATAGATAGAGACTAGGGAGTACTAGTAAGGACACCATCTACTGCTTTGTGTGCTACTCCTGTGCTCCATTCGGCGGCCGCAATGTCCCCTACAGCCACTCCCTCCTGCGCTCCATTCGGCGGGCACTGTTGAAATCCGGGGAGCGCACTCTCGCGACTAGTGGCAGCCACGACTTCACCGACGACGACTTCTTCCCCGACCTCGGCAACCTCTTCCTCAACGACATGGGCGACAACCTCAACGCCAATGGTGCTGCTCCCATTGCACCGTATGTGTTTCTGTCCTTCCTGTTCGAAATCGTGGTAGAATTCATGTTTCTACTCTGTATCCTACTACTATGCTAGTCCAGATGATTAGTTTCATCTCTGTTATAGCGGTCATGATTTATTTTGTGCTTATTCGGATTAAATCTCGTAGTAAATTGCTCATATATTCAACTGGCGCAACGTCCCCTACAGCCACTCCCCTTTCATGGAAGACCTGGTCGATGCTTCCAAGGAGCCCTTCGTCCACTGCTATGAGTGGCCGATGCCGTTTTGTGGCTCGCCGGCGGAAATGGTGCATCACCTCACGGATGCATGCAACGGTCACTGCTGGCCCTTGGCGAAGAACATCAAGTACGACACGTGCTGCCGGTTCACCATGCCGGAGTCGCTGGAGGATCACCGCCGCCTGCTAGTCTCGGAGGAGGACGGCAGCGTCTTCCTCTTGATCGTGGGCACCGGCGAGGCCCGCGCAGGCCGCCGCCCCGTCTCTGTAATGTGCGTCAGGGGCGTCGCCGCTGACGCTGACACTGACACGAGGCAGATGTACGGGTGCGTGGTCAGTGTTACTACCCCTCCGGGTCGCGTGGGCGGTGACACCGGCCTCATCGGACGGACTTGGACTCTGGGGAGCTGGGACTATCCCGCCAATGTGGACTTGGAAAACCCATGGCATCCTTTACCCGCCGACGCGTTGCACGGGGACTCCAAGGAGGTTCAGCTGGACATACGCTTTATCGAGTGCACTTAGAAAACATGTAGTGTGTGTGTGGGCGCTTATGGCCCGTGACTTTGCCGCTTTTGATTCTGTAAGCTTGTCGTTAAACTTGAGTGGCTTTCGCCGCAGTCCTTCCTTTGAACTGCTCCTCTCAGTGAGCTGATGTAAGACACTTTGGGTTTCATTTGATAATGGAACCGGGGAGGAGCCTCACTGTTCTTCTAAAAAAAATACGCATTATCAAGTTAAATGTTGATCATTAATCTTCGCTCAATGTAATCCGTTGTCTAAGCATGTGGAGAGTTCCATGCAGGATCTTGCTCTATTGGAGTATCCCACATGAATAAAAGTGTATCCGTTTATGTTTTAGTCTAGAATCTTCCATGTATGAAATTTTACTACAGTACTGGTGAAAGACTTACGATGAACCATTTCTTACATCTCCTCTGCCCCCTTGCAAGTCATCCTGATTTAATCCCTCCGTCTAGGTGTATAAGGGCATGGTTAATATTACTTAATAGTATAGCCAACTGTTGACTATAAGAAAGTGCCATGTAAATGCATAGCCAACATGTATAACAATCGATACTCAAAAACTAATTCTTAAAGATCATTTCTTGCAAAGCACAATAAGTGTTATTTCTTCACAAGTTTTGGATGCAGGTTGAACAGTTGAACGCTTTTGTTTGCAAAAGATACCTTTTTATCTATTTCACCCAGATGTTTGTGAGCTCTAGAGATGAGATAATATCCGAAGAAACCTATCGATACCCGTTACACATGAGATGACCCCCACATCCTTTGTCAAAATAAACAACTCCCCGATCAATGCATTTCACTCTTGATTGCAGCATACGGGCACCTTACTACTATAGATTAGTACGACCAAAAATTGAACTAACATTATATATAGTACGATAAATACTGATGCATGTCACCTAAAATTATGTTCAAATACGAATCCAACGATATAGTTTTTGTTGACATGCACTAACATTTTGTCAGTTAAATCTTCAGTCAAATTCAATGGGGGACTAATAAACCACGACCGATGTAGTACAAGTTTAGATGGCGGTGCTGCACGGGAGTCTCACCTCTCACCCCGCTTGTGGCGCGGCAGTAAAGCCGTCATATCACAAAATCCAATCACTCCCAGTAATAAGTGGCCTAGTAAAATAAATGGACAAGCAACCATCACATGCCTCCGTCTTTTTTGCATTTCATCTCTCTGCATTTACTTTCTCCGGTTCATCTCCCACCCTCGATCCCTAGCTACTACTCCTAGGGCCAGTTCTTTTGGCGGCTTCCCCAGCTTTTCCCACAAGACTAGTCACAGTGGAGAGTAACAATAAGGTGCCTCACTCATTTATTTAGGCTTCTAAACTACTCCTCTGTCCTGGTTTATTCCTCACCATTGTAATTTGTGCTAAATTTTGATCAAAGTTTGAACTGATAAAATGTTACTCAAAACACTTAGGTGCGGTGCATCTAGGTGTGTAAATCATCTTACGAAAACCAAATAATCCCAAAACACTTAGGCGCGGTGCATTAACTTCTACCTCGTTTCTTGTTTCTTGACATATCAACCAATATGAGATAAAGAGTATGCATGCTTTTAATGACTTGAGATATCAAACAGGACATGCAGTGGTTAGTTCATTGTATGCAATACTATTAATTAGCAAAGAAAAATTAACATTTCTCGTTTTCTCCTCCTCCTTGGTCACGGTGCACAGCCTAAGATGACTTACTCACCTAGACGGATGGATTAGTGCATGTGACATGCACTAACATTTCATTAGTTAAATATATGATCAAAAATTGACACAGATTACAATGGGAACCAATAAACCAAGACGGAGGTAGTAGTTATGGGATTACTAATCTAGAAGCCTAAAAGAACTGCCACTAGTACTCCTACTAGTAGTAGTACTCAAGTTGGAATTCCAGTTGCACGACACAACTTGTTAGGCAAAAAATTCGATACAGGGTGTAGGAAGCGGTTTGGGAATATGCATGCCTTTCCAACCAGTGAGATACTCCGTACAAAGTACGACAGAGAAATAACCAGAGAGAAGGAAGCTAAAAGTAAACAATCAAACGAGCATTTTTGCATTTTTTGCATTGAATCGTTTCACAAGCTTGACTAGTGTTGTTTTTCTACTTTTACAAAAACCGCATCGTAATGTTAAAACATGCATTTGCACGTACATAAGTAATAGTAGTACTCCCTCCGTCTAGGTGTACAAGTCTTCCCTCCTTCTTGGTCACTGTGCACAACAAAAGTTGACTTATTGGCCTGGATGGAGGGAGTAGCACAATCTGCAAGCATATATCGAGAGAGACGTGTAGTCCGATAGTATATAGTAAAGTTTGTGCTATATGCACGTTATTGCAAAATGCGTAATAATAAACAACGTTTCCAAACTTTCCCTTTTACATACTTAATTAAGGACGCTAAAAATTCCTGAACGTTCGGGATTTATCATTTGCGTCTCAAAACTAATGAGATTGCCTTACGGAACAAAACTTATACTCCTCCTAAAAGCCACGACGCTCGCAGGAGCGCTTGCGTCGCGCCACGAGTGCCCTGGTGCGCGGCCGTTTCCCAGCGCGCCGACACAACGCCTCTTCCTCAGCCTCGCAACTAGCGAGGTGCTGATTGGCGGGTTGCCGGCGGGCGAGCGCGATCTCACCAGTTTGGTGATCTGGCACCAACAGGTACTCCTCCTGGCTGGAAGCGTGCACCCGGTCCATGTACCGCCAAGCATAGATGAGGCGCAAGGGCCCGACTACACTCAGGGCGTCGGCACGGGCGTCCTCCGCAACCCTCACGGCCCTCGCACGAGCCTTCTGCCAAAGAGCCAATTGCCTGACTCTCTCGGACGCGACATAGGCCTCCCAGGTAGCTTGTTGCGCAGTGCACTTCTCTTCCTCGGCCTTCTTCTCCGCCTCTATTTTGGCGCGCTCTGCTGGAGGCAAAGCCTCCCACCAGGTGACATCCATTTCTTTCCAAAGCTCCTCAAGGCTGGGGGCTCGGCGGGTGGCGCGGCGTTCTCCTCGTAGCGGGGAGCCGACGCGTCCTCCAACGCGCGTGCTGGCGACATTAGGAACGCCGACACGTCCTCCTCGACTAGTGGCGGCGAGGAACGGAACGGAGACGCATCGCGTCGCGGCGAGTAGCGGAACGCCGACGCGTCCTCCTGACTAGTGGCGGCAAGGAACGGAACGGCGACGCGTCGCGTAGCGGCGAGGAGCGGAACACCAACGCGTCCTCCTCGACTAGTGGCGGCGAGGAACGGAACGTCAACGCTTGACCGTCCGCGCGGTGCAGCGAGGGGCTCCTAGGGCTTGGGAGGGGCGATGCCATGGTGGTCGACGTGAGAGGGAGGGGGAGGAGGTAGCGATGAACGTGAACATGAGGGGGAGGAGATAGAGATGTCATGAGAGGCGCAGTATTTATAGCGAGCAATGGCACACCTACGTAAGATATGGATCGAAGCTGCATCGACTTAATCTGCGGGTCAGCTTGCATCACTGACATGTGGGCCAGTACCCTGCTGGGCCCATATGTAAGTGACCCAATGCACCTGAAGTTAAGTAAAATCTACGTGGGCATATTTGTTGGAGTAAATTACTGGGGAGCAAAGGGGTGGAAATATTGCTGGTCACAACGGATTGGACGAGCGTGGGGGGAGGAGAGTCATGCATGCAGATTTTTTCACACGGGGTGGAGTGGTGGGACCGCCTGAGGGAGTAGGAGAGTTTGGCAGGCATATTGTTTCCACACATAGAGAGGAAAAGATTTGGAGACGAACGGGCTTCCTGCAGGTATGGGGAACGGTGCATAATAAGTCATCTTGCATGTCGGGCTAGGTATAGTCTCAATTCATTAAAAACATACACGTCCCACACATGTTCATATTTCAAGGTGCACTAAATTATTGCATGCGATGATTAAGGCTGGCCATAATGGTGGTACCTTAGCTGGTATCATGCACACGAGAATAGCAAACATGCTGATGTGGCAAAGAATTAAAGAAGAGAGGGGGGTTAGAGTAAGTAGTGTTCATGAGTAGTTGAGTACTTTTGCAGACTTCAAAAACTATTCCACTGCCTCTACTATCTTGCTAAGAGTAGCTGAAAATTTTGAGTCGAGCCCTTTAAACTAGAAGGGAGGTAGTGGTACTCTAATAGCTAGGTGTGTAAGTCATCTTACGAAAACCAAATAATGCCAAAACACGTAGGCGCGGTGCATTAACTTCTACCTCGTTTCTTGTTTCCTGACATATCAACCAATAAGAGATGAGGGTGTGCATGCTTTTAATGAACTGAGACTATCAAACATGACATGCAGTGGTTAGTTCATTGCATGCAATACTATTTAATTAGCAAATAAACATTAATGTCTCTCGTTTTCCCCTCCTCCTTGGTCACGGTGCACAGCCTAAGATGACTTACTCACCTAGACGGAGGGAGTATCGACATTCACAATGTCAAATCAATAATTTTACACTCATTATAAAATGTAGTTCTTATACTCATTATAATAAATATTGTAGATATTAATATTTTTAGTATAAATTTGGTCATGGGATTTCATTGATGCCTGTCAAAGCGTGGAGGAAGCGGATCTTAGAGCTTGCATTGCCGGTCTCTACGTAGGTATTTCTCATCATAATCCTGTAATTTTAGAGACTGATTGCGCTTTTGTGGTAGCGTCTCTTGCATCGGGGGACTATGACAGGTCTGCTATGCGTGACCTGAAGATGAAAGCGTTGAGAATCTCGAAGTTGATCAACAATCTTCCATTGTCAAAGATTAGCCGTTCGCCCAATAAGGCGGCACACTTAATCGCTAAGTATAGCTTTGACAATAGATTAGATGGTATTCTTGTAAATAACGTACCGCCCTGTGTGGTGAATATTGTATCGAATGAGTGTACTGGTGTGCCTGGTTAATTAATATAAGGTGGTGTTAAAAAAAGTATAAATTTGGTCAAACACTTTGCAAACGGTTGACGGGAGTAAAAAGGACCAGAGGGAGTGTCATGCATGCGGAGTAGGCAAAAAAAATTGCTCATTTATAGCCGGTCGAAGTCTCAAAGGGCGCGACCGCGCGAGGGAGGCGAAGGTCGCGGGAGGCACGATGGTTGACGGAATTAAGTGAAGTTACATCCACGCGCTGGCATCGCGTGCGAACAGGCAGAAGCTATCCGTCAGGCCTATGATATGGGTCTAGTAGACATGACATCTAGTGGGTCCCGCATAGTTCTCGGGAACTCTTTGGGGGCTTGCAGCCATTTATCCACCAGGAAGCCAGCAACCCCACGCCGTTTGCATGCCCTACTCGTCCCCGTCTTTTACTACCTCACAACAGTTCGCTCCCAGCCGTCCTGTCCTTTCACATTAGTTCGCTCCCAGTTTTTGCGGGGTACAACAGTTCAACTTCTCCTAACCCTCCTCCAAAATCCATGCCCTCCCAAATCTCCATGGTCGCTGCTGAGTACCAGGTTAGAGCCATCACCGGCGATCAGTTCGTCGTCATCTACACACGTGGATCTGCGACAGTGAAAGCAGGGCTTGCTCGCTTCCTACGCATGTTCAACAGTTCAACGGATGAGTGGGTCGCTGGGCTAGATGTTGAGTACACCACAGTCCTGGGTCGAGAGAAGGATCTAAAGGACGAAGCGAGGAAGAAGCCCGCCGTGATCCAGGTTTGCGTACATAACGTTTTCTTGGTCTACCACATATGCCATGCCGATGTTGAGTGCCAGGATTTTAAGAACTTCCTCAAGGACAAAAGAGTGAAATTACATCTTTGTAGGCTTTAAGAACGACAGGGATGTCCTACATCAGATAGGTCTCATTGTAGGCCAGCCCTTCGATCTCCAGAAGGAAAGCCTGGTGTCCTCATCTCCACCTTCAATGCTGACCCTGGCAGCAGCCATTATTGATCCTTCGTACGCTAAACAGAGGAAACCTCATCAGGAGTTTCATCATGCATGGGAGTCGAAGACATTAGATGAAGATCACATCCTGTACGCAGCAATGGATGCCTACCTTTG
This sequence comes from Aegilops bicornis, assembly GCA_021605145.1. Taxonomy (NCBI): domain Eukaryota; kingdom Viridiplantae; phylum Streptophyta; class Magnoliopsida; order Poales; family Poaceae; genus Aegilops; species Aegilops bicornis. Next base: position 41,272,000 of record CM038674.1, on the reverse strand, counting down.
TTTAAATATCTACAAGGGTTGGATGAAGAAGCAGAGCCCAGTGTTCGGTTCAAGCAAAGAAGCATCGGCGAAGAGGAAGAGGAAGAGGGACGAGGACAAAGTCGAGGACGTGGACTCGGACTCCGAGTAGGTGGCGGTGTCGTCGCTCATGCTGGTTCTACTGCAGTGTCAAGCGGACTAGTTGCTTAGCTTATTTTCAAGGGTGTGTTGTGCTGAGGCCCTAGCAGAACTATGTTTATGTTGTTTCTCGTTATTTGAACTCTTTAGTACGTACAGTAGTACTAGTACTATGTCCTACTACTGTTCTTCTTGCAGTTGGTACTACTGCTCGTATCTTCGTGTTCCTACTGTACTTAATACGTTCGTACTAGTAGTATAATTTGGGTCAGTCGATTTGTGAAAGAAGTTCGACGGAGCGAAGGAAGGAGACGGCAGAAGAGGTGGAAGAAGCCCTTCTAGCCATCCATGTTGCATCAAACGGCTCACATGAGTCGACTGACCAAAATTGCTCCTTCAGATTGCAGGATCCACGTGACATTCAAGGTCTCGAAGGTAGATTCCGCGTCCGCACCCGGTTTGCGAGCTCGACGCACTCGCGACCGGCCTCCGCCGCGACAGCCACCATGCACGCCTCCTCCGCGCGGGCGGAGACGACAATGACACGCTAGTTCCTCCTCACCGGCGTGCTGGAGCACGCGCTCGACCTCCTGTTCCACTACAAAAAATATGTCAACTAGTGACCTTCTGTCAGTGACCCTGGAAGAAATGGTCATAGATCTATGACCATTTCAGACCAATTGGTCAAAATCTGTTCGGGGGGCTCCAAACCCTAAACCATTGCGACCATTTTGGTCAGAAAGGTCATAATTTGCTTACACAAAAAGGTCATAAAGCAAACAGCGCTAGTCCGCTGCCTTATTTCTAGTTGTTAACGACCAATATATATGGTCATAGCCTTGTAAATTGTGGTGGGTTGCTATGACTAGGCGCCACCTCATCAGTTTTGCCTATGTGTCATGTCCATGTGGCAGTTTTTGCCCTAGGTTGTGAAGCAACCTATATTTCTGTCATTCCCAAAATTCCCAAAAAAATCTCATAAATTCTTCGGGTCATATCTTCGTCAAATATGTAAAAACCTTCCTTGCTTAGTTCAAAAATAATTCAAAAATATTCATTTTCCTATTCTGTTCAGTTTGTGAAGGAAGTACCACTTTGGCATGTCCAAATAGTATCCATTTTCTACAGTGCTTTCCTATGCCCCAATAACCATCCTCCACCAAATGCCAGCTCAATCCATTGATTATTTTGAGCCGAGCTTCAACATTCGTATTTATGTCCAGTGTGGTAGTTTGCAAAACAAGTACCACCTAGGCCCCTCCTTTTGAGCTGAAAATTTGTGAAGACGGTCTTCTTAGTAACTAATCATCCTCATTCAAAACTCACGCCCATTAGCCATGTACATTTCCCGTACCGCTAATCAAACACTTGGCTGCTAATTCATGTTTGAGCATCGATCGGTCTCCTCGTGAGAATATTATGTTGTAATTTTCTTCCTAGCACCTACCTGGGAGTGCCCAACCCACTAGACATGCCTAGGCCGCCCAGAACACATGGCAACGCCACGGTCACGCTGGTGATCACGCTTGGCCGGGCATGCGAGTTTACGCGCTCAAGAGTTGGGGCCCTCGGCCACCGCCCAAACCTCGACGTATCGCCACCAAACCATGTATTTATGATTAAATTGGTACTTATGTAACTAGAGATGATTTTTGAAAAAAATAAATAGCAAACTATGAGGCAGCTGCAGTTCAAATTTGACCCGCTTCCAACTGAATCAACAGAAATTTGTCTTTTTCACGAGAGGTGGATCAAAACTTTTTGCACCCTACCATTTTGTCAATTGTGCATTAAATATGTCCTAGTATTTTAGAAAATTGATTTGGTCCAATTTTGCAACAATTATTTGGGAGGTCCTTCACAAAAAGACCTCCTTTAGGGCACTCGGAAATCGTCCAAAGAAAATGAAAACTTCCCTAGGCAACATTGTTTGCCATTCCAATATGCACCCTTTGTGCACAATATGAGATCATTTGAACAAACTATGCCAAGAATGTGGCCATAAGATTGATCATTTGGCTTGATAGCCATGAATCTTCACATGTGATAGCTCGTTTCTGTGAACACTTTTTTAAAATAATTTCTGTATTGCAAGTTTGTTATTTTTCCTGGGAACTTGGCCACATATAATGACACAATGCGAAGGTTTCCCAATTTTTTAATTTTTTTTTAATTTTTTATGCTCGTTCCAAAATGCGATCAAAACGGAAGGAATGACCGTTCCTAGCTAGTGGTTGAATCTTAGATTTTTTTGGTGTTTCTATGATTAAATAGATACTTATGTACCTAGAAATGATTTTTGTAAAAAATAAATAACAAACTATGAGGCAGCTGCAGTTCAAATTTGACCCGCTTCCAACTGAATCGGCGGAAATTTGTCTTCTTCACGAGAGGTGGATCAAAACTTTTTGCACCCAACCATTTTGTAAATTGTGCATTAAATATGTCCTAGTATGTTATAAAATTGATTTGGTCCAATTTTGAAACAATTATTTGGGAGGTCCTTCACAAAAAAACCTCCTTTTGGGCACTCGGAAAATGAAAAATGGTTTTTTCGTCCAAAGAAAATGAAAACTTCCTTAGGCAACATTGTTTGCCATTCCAATATGCACCCTTTTGCACAATATGAGATCATTTGAACAAACTATGCCAAGAATGTGGCCATAAGATTGATCATTTGGCTTGATAGCCATGAATCTTCACACGTGATAGCTCGTTTCTGTGAACACTTTTTAAAAATAATTTACGTATTGCAAGTTTGTTATTTTTCCTGGTAACTTGGCCACATATAATGACACAATGCGAAGGTTTCCCAATTATTTGATTTTTTTTGAATTTTTTATGCACGTTTCAAAATGCGGTCAAAACGGCGGGAATGACCGTTCCTAGCTAGTGGTTGAATCTTGGAATTTTTTTGGTGTTTCTCTGATTAAATAGATACTTATGTACCTAGAAATAATTTTTTGAAAAAATAAAGAGCAAACTACGAGGTAGCTACAATTCAAATTTGACCCGCTTCCAGCTGAATCGGCGGAAATTTGTCTTTTTCACCAGAGGTGGATCAAAAAATTTGACACCCAACCATTAGGTCCAATTTTGCAACAAATATGTGGTCGGTCCTTCACAAAAAACTCATTTCGGGCACTCGGAAATTGAAAAATGAATTTTCCGTGCAAAGAAAATGAAAACTCTCTTAGACAACATTGTTTGGAGTTCCAAGATGCACCTCGTGTAAATATTTGATAGCTTCTTCACAAAAAAAAATTCATTCTGGACACTCAAAACATAAAAAAGAAATGCTGACATGATTTTACACTTTATTTTATTTGACCACGACCAATTTTATATGGTCATAACATCTAATACTAAATGGTCATAACGTGATACATGCGTGCTGCGTTCTGATTGGGCCATAACCATCTCACACGGATCATGCATCAAGCACCGTTGGATGCTCCTGGATCCAACGGTAGTTCTCGCCCCCTCACCCCCTCACCCACCTAGCCCTAACACGCCCCTCACGCCCCCACGCCCCCACGTCCCCACCGCAACCTTCTCTCCCGCCGCCACCAAAACCCTAGCTGTCCCTGCCCCCGAACCATGGCCGGCCTCCACCCCTGCGTCGACGGCGAGGAGCCCGAGTCTCCACGCCTCCCCCCCCTCATCAAGTGGCTAGAAACCCACCAGAGGCGAGGAGAGCGCCGCTCCTCCTCTGTCTCTCTCGATTCCCAGCCCACCCACCCAACCCGCCGCCGCCGACCTCCATCCCCTCCGCCAAACCCGGCCACCGGCGACCACCCCCCTCCCCTCCTCTCCCATGGCCGCGGTCGGACCCTCCTCGCTCGCGCCCTAAACATAGCCGCACCGCACAGCCATGGAGAGATCCAGCAGCGGCCAGATCCAGCACCAGCGGCCAGATCCAGCACTAGGTGGGCACGCGTGGAGGACACCGTTTGCCGCCATGGGAGCGCTCGAGGAGGCCCACCTCGCCACTGTCGCCGCGTGCGTGTGCGACGACGACGAGGAGGAGGATCTTCTGGTGGAGCTCGGCGGCGGGAAGGCACCGGGGGACACCATGGAGCTGACAGTGCACGCGTTGCTGGTGGGGATCGGCGATGAGGACCGCCGAGAGGGGCTGCGCAGGACGCCCAAGAGCGTCGCCCGCCATTGCTGTGCCGTCAACGGCTGCTGCCGGTATGTGCTCCGCCTCCTCTTCTCCTCTCTCTCCCCACCACGGCCTCATCCGCGCGTGCGGGGGCTCTCGTTCGGGTTAGATGGGGTGCGGTTTCTGTTGCTCTGGAGATTTGATTTGATTCGATTCTCCCCTCCTGCGCACATGTGCTTACACCGTTTATCCTCCGTGTTCCTCATTGCAGGTCGGAGGCACTCCACACCTTCACGATCCGTAAGTGCACGGCGAACATCATGCTTAATTTTGTCTTTTCTCGGTTCCTGGTCGATGTGAATTCCTCACTCGTGTGGTTCGATTTCTGCTGATGGAACAGACGGGCTGTGTCCGGACTACAATGACGGGACCTAGCCGTCGTGCTGCCTCCATACCAGCTTCGACATGGACAAGGTGCTAGCCGCATAGACCTTACTGATATGTGGCCGCTTTAGCTTCATTAATCCTACCCAAGTTCTTCCTCCGCCCACCGTTCGTCCTCCCTCCTCCCTCGTCCCTCTTCCTCCTGCATCCTCTATTAGTTGAATTTTTGTTTTCCCGATTCCTGTGTCGGATGAGCGCCTCCTGTAGTAGATTGGATGGTTTGAGGATATATGCAACGATGGCTGCTTGTTGACAAGTAGTAGTTGTCGTGTGATTTTCCGAGTGTGTGTTCGACTTCATACGTGGAAGGGATTTTTCCTGGTAGGTGTTTGTGATAATGCTTGCAGGGGCAATTCCAAATATGTAATAGGTAGTGTTAATAAGCTGTGGAAGCAATTAATTCACAAAGTTTAGTCTTAACCAGTCAAATAAGAAAGATTTATTAAGTACACAGAGATCGATGCATGGTACTTACAAAGGTAGTCAGCGAGTGAGAGAAATTTAGAAATTGTTTAGTCTGATTAAAAAATTGGTCGTGCTCATGATCAGTATATATGCACTTTCTCGGTTCATTGTTAGCAGTTCTGCTACACAAACTGACTGACATTGCACAATAAAATGTAGCAGATTTGCAGCCCACTAGCACAAATTAATTATGCTGGTAACTTGGTGAAGGAACAAGTATAGGCATATGATTAAGTACACCGAATCGAATGATTGTCATCATCATCTGATCTGAATGCTAATAAACTGCTTTCATTTCATCTCTGTAGCTTGTGTTCTCTTCATCAACCACTGTCTACGGGTGGCCCAAGGAAGTGCCCTGCACCGAGGAGTTCCCACTCTCCGCGACCAACCCTTACAGCCGAACAAAGGTACCACCCAGAGCCAATAGTAGCGCTTGTTTTATGTCGCCTGTCAATGATATTTCTCTTGCGTGGCTGCTCACTAAGTACATTGAGAGAATCTGATCTGGTTCCTGTCAATGGTTTTGCTTGTGCATCTTGTCATTGAAGACATCTGCCATGACCTCCAGTACTCGGACCCTGACTGGAAGATCATACTGCTGAGGTACTTCAACCCGGTCGACGCTCACCCGAGTGGCTACATCGGGGACGACCCACTTGGAGTCCCCAACAACCTGATGCCCTATGTGCAACAAGTCGCTGTTGGGAGGCGGCCTGCACTGACGGTTTATGGGACTGACTACAACACGAAGGATGGAACAGGGGTATGTGCAGCAGTTTTCATAACCGACCACACATTATCAGGGGCAGAATGCACTTAATTTTAATCAGTTCCACTGACACCTAGCAATCCCTTAGCAATCCCTTCTTCTTTTCAAGTCTGGAATGCATTTTTTACTTGAATTCAGTAGACCACATGTGCACACTTTTGCTGGCGTATGTACTGCTATCTATCTCATTTGGCTATCAAAATGTGCATGTCTTCATAGAAAAGAGATAACTGTGTACTATGTCTTGCTGCAAACTGAGGTTGATATCTCCCATTCGCAAACAAAAGAGAGGTTGATGTTTCCCATTAGTGTTCACTGTTGTTTGGTACTACATCTTAAGACTGTTCGCTTATTGCCTTCCTCTAAGCTTAATTTAATTGGATCTGCGCCAATTTAGGAAGGCTTCCGCATCTCTGTCTACCACACCTGTGAAAGTGTGAATCATGTCTTTATGCAATACCTGATATGATAACAAGACCTGAATTAGGACTATTGGCTCCTTTACTTGCTCTGGTTTGGTTAAGACTGATGATGCACATTACTATTAAGTTTAAAAGTTCTGTTAAAACAAGGTGGAAGCATGTTCTTTCTAGCAAATGTTCTAGGCGCTGCCACACTTTTTTTTAATTTTCTGTTATTTTCATTGTTGCTGCTCTGTATAACAAATGTACTGCTATCTATCTCATGGTGATCACTAAACTAAGGAGGCTTAACCTGATAATAACTTATTTTATGTTAATAGCCTACAATGTTGTCTTGGAGCTTATTGTCCAAAATAATACCTCTACTTTTTGTGTCCTTCAGGAATGTGTATCCCTCAGGACAACTCAAGCCCCTCCTCCTCTCATGTACATGAATGTGAGATGCTGCGCATGCAAGATCTTAGCCAAATGGCATATTGTAATCTTTTTATTGCTGGTTTTTATGTACGATGTCATGAAGATGTACGTTTGAAATGTTGCTTTGATAGCAAAATTGTATTCCTGTGTACATGCTGCTTTGACAGCAAAATTATGAATATTTCTCAACAATATATATGTGCAAAATTGTATTCCTGTGTACTGCACCTGAAAAGGCTACAGCCAACCGATGATGACAACTGGGACCCATCTGACTAATGGACCCTTCTTTTGGGAAAAAAAGAAAAACTAAATTCATTTAGACAAAAAGGCCACAACCCAACAATAAAAAGGCTGCAATATTGGGCTTGGCCCATGAACCCAACCAAAAATTGACAGACTAAAAAAACACAAATAGGCTGAATTGTTGGGCTAGGCCCATGTAGAAAACCGAATTGGACCGGGCTGAATCTTGTGCCACATCAGCTTGCCACGCTGGATGCCTACGTGGCCTGGGGAGGTTGCTAGTGACCAAAACGCCACAGTAGGAATATTTTGGTCGTAAACGTCCACGACCTTCTCACAGAGAAGGTCGCTATAGTCAGTTTACGACTGCCAGCTTTTGACCTTCTGTTTTTGGACAAAAAAGGTCACAAATGAAAAACAATGACCTTTCAGTGACCAATAGTCAAGGTCAAAAGTTGACATATTTCCTGTAGTGTTCATGCGCTGCGTGCATAGACGCGGCTCCACCAGCTGCTCGCGTGCTTGGCAGCGCGGCGGCATGGCGAGGAGGGACTGCAGACAACGTGAGCGGGTGAGCCTTCGGCTTCATGGCACAGGGATGGCGGCGACACGGCGGTGATGGGCGAGAAATCCTGTGCAAGCGCGTGAACCGCGACCGCGCGGTCGATCAAACGGTGCGTCACCGTGTCGCGCTCGAAGGGTATCCATCAAACCTTTTTGTGTGTGTGAAAACAATCCTCGAATATTACTCAACTTTTTTTCCTGGGAAAGTTCTTGACGCTGCAATATTTCCATATATTTGAATTTAGCTCCCGTTTGTGTTTATTTGGATTTGGACGTTTTAGGTGCGCCCTAGTTTTTTTTAATACTTACTTTGTGTGTGTGACTGAGAGAGAACGTGTGTATGTGTCCATACGTGTGTCGTGGCGGAAGGGCAATGTGGAGACGGTGTGTGTGTGTGATACAGACTCAGAGAGGTGTGAATGTGCAAATGATCATGCATGAGTGAGACATAGACAGATGCCGATACGTTGTGTATACATGAGAGAACGGTCTTCTAGTTTACTTGTGTGTGTGTGTGTGTGTGTGATGGAGAGAGAGAGAGAGAGAGAGAGAGAGAGAGGAGCATCCGTAACAAAACAACCATCTCTCTCGATTCGTCCGTCCCTCGCACGATCGCATGCAACACATGCATCCACGCGCACATTTTGACACCCTCACTCGGCCCCTGCCCACCTTAAGGCCCGCACAATCTCTTCGTGAATACCCATTTCTCTCCTTAGATTTGTTTTCGCTCAACATCTGACACACTTACGCACGCGTGCGCACACACACACACATAGACACACGCAGCACAACACACACACACACACTCCCCCGAGCACACTATTCATCCCCATCCAAGTTTATACGACGACCACTCTCTCTTGTGCATCTTTGCACCCCAACCTGCACAACACCTCAATCTTCAAAGAGGGCATCGAGCAGATCAAAGCCGGCGACCACACCGCGCTAGAGAATGCGGGGTCATTTGGAAGCAGGGTGATATGACGATGGCTGACTGACTCCTCCCCCACCCTCTCTCTCTCTCTCTCTCTTGCACAAAATTACCAATCCCTCTCTTCCCCGCACAAAATTGTCAATCCCTCAACCCATGAGATCCTTCCCCTCTCGTCCATGCTTTTCCAGCTCTCTCATCAAACATGTTGTCTCTTCTCCTTCCACGTATACAGAATCCGGATGCACACGCATCTCACGTATATTACATGTCTCCATCTTTCTCACAGACCTAACTTCTTCCTCTCTCTCTCTCTCTCTCTCTCTCTATCTATCTATCTCTCTATGTCTCGTTAGGTTTGTCTCCTACTCTCTCTTCCACATACATACAATCTTTCCCGCCCTATCTGCTCCATCTTCAAAAGCTCTCTCTGCACGTTTAATTCACACATTGGGATATGTCAAAATGTTGCTTCTATAATGGCTGATGTAGAGTTTTGGTTGTTTTTGTTGCATCCTACAAAGTAATAACTATGAAATGCATTTAGATTCTCATTTGACTGGGATTATGTGAGTTTGAGCATGTTGTGAAGTACTATAGACCTTGTATACATCTTGGGATTCTCATTTGACTGGGATTATGTTTGAGCATGTTGTGAAGTACTATAGACCCTCATTCGTAGCCTTCGGAATAGGCCTACGGATGACGCTTGGTAGGGGGCTGTTTTCGTAACTTCAGGTTCACCCTACCCAGCCAACCCCACCCCGGCACCCAGAGTAGTACACCTGAATGCTCCCTATTTTCTATCCCCACCCCAAAATAGACTTCTCCACGGCACCGCAGCCTTCGTGCTCCTCCCCTTTACATCGGCGCACTCATCCACCGCAGCGCATCTGCCTCATTGACGACCTCGTACGCCGCACTGGAGCAGGTCCACTGTCGTCGTCGTACACGGAGCCGGTCCACCGTCGTCTTCCACGGTCTCGGATAGGCTTCCCAAAAGCCGACGCCAAGCGCAGAAGTACCACTATCGTGGACAATGAACTGACTCCCGTTGCCGACAATGACTCACAGAGGCCGCTGCGACCATCGTTCTCCTCCTCGATTGGTAATGTGTGTATTGAATCACTTAGCAGTACATGTGCAGTTCCAATTTTGTTCATACCTACCCTTCAATTTTCCTAGGTGCTATTGTTCCCGTAAAAGTAATTGGTTATAGCCTCCATTGTCCAACAGAATATCAGCTTGTAATTGTGCGTCGCTCCTGTATCACGCTGTGCTTGGTTAGGTTTTTCATCTACAACCAGTAGTGTGGCAAATGATGGAAAGGTTTTTAGAACTAGCAAGATGCCCATGCGTTGCACGCATCAAGATGCATTTGTATGAGTGGTTTATCTTGTGGGAGAAAAGGATGAACGAGGGAAGGCCTTATTTGCAAATCTGGAGAGGGGTATGGGTATCTTTTTGCAAAATTCCCATTTGTTTCCTTCCTATCTGTCAGATATAAATCAGACGGCCTATATTGCAAGAAAAAAAAGTATAGAGAAAAAAAAAGTAGACAGTAAAGGAAGTAGAGATAAATATTAAATATAAAATATAAAATAAATATAACCGTAGATAAGAGAGTAGAAATAGCAAAGATGGCGGGAAAGGATCGCGCGCGTGCAGGAAAAAGCGGTCGGGCATGCGCTTGTTTTGGCGCACGGCGTCCGGCGTGCTTTATAAAATCCAACGCCCTCCCACCGCTTTGTGCCTTGCCACCGCTCTGTGCATCGCCACCGCTCTCTCCCCACACTTTTTCGCGTCACCGCCGCCACGCCACCATGCCGCCGCGTCGCCGGGAAACTTGGGGATACCGCGGCGTCCACGCGCGCCCCTCCAGTGGCTACTCCGCCGAGATCCGGTTCTGCGGGATGCGCCTCGACGTCGGCAATTTCTACACCGCTGCCAACGAGGCCGCCCGCGCGTACGACGCGGCGGCGTGGCGCCTCCGGTGGCATCATAGAACATTGAACTTCCCCAACATGCCGACGTGGGAGCGGGCGCAAGAGCTCGCGCCTCTGCCGCGGCTTAGCACCGACAAGGATCGTCGCGACAACCGGAGGCGGGAGCACCGTCTCAGCATCGCCGAGATGGACGAGGAAGCCATGGCGCTGTGGCGCCAACACTTCCCGCAGGACATCATCAACGAGCACAAGTTCTACGCGCAAAGGAGGGCGGAGAGGGATAAGAGAAGGGCGGAGCGAGCCGCCTATCGCGAGGACAAGCGTAGGCGAAAAGCGGACACTCAATTCAACATGAGGCTAGGAGCAGCGTCATACAGGAATCCGACGACGATCGGTATCTTCACGCCTACAGTCAGACGTCGGAGGAGGATATCACCGAGGAGTCAGACGACGAGGAGTAGTTGAATTATCTTTTTTTATCTATCTATGCTAGAAACTATCCTCTACTCTCTAGTATCTACTTATCGATCTCAGCACTGTAAACGCTTTTTTAAAGCGCCGCGGGTTGCGATTCTTATGGAGATGCTCTAACATGGCAGACGAGTGTTTTAATGTTGCCCACAAGATGTGCAAGGATTACTAGTAGTATTTTTCTTGCCATGTTGAGATTTTAAAACCACGAGTGTGAACATGCAGAGGAGCAATGAAGACCAAACACGGGATATTCGGGACATCTTCAAGGAGCGTGGCAAGTTAAAGAGGAGCTGCACCGAACCTGTAAAACGAGCTTTGGTAAGTAACACCCTTTCAATTACTTCCATTTAGCCTCGTGTTCTTCGATGTGTATATGTTGTAGTTTCTGTTTCTCTTAAGCGTGGTGTTCTTCAATGTGTAATAAGAAGAGTCTTAATCGTCCTAATGCTTTCGTTTTTAGCTTGATGTAGGAAGTGGGTGTTCTCACCTTGTAGTATGTTTTTATATTTCTTTTCCTTTTGAATTCACTTCTCCGAGTTACATTTATCCGCTTCTACTAAATGGATCTAGGTTACTCTGAGTATTGATCTAAAAAAGAAGTAACTTCATGTCAGGATGCAGTTCCTGTGAGGAGGGAAGTATGGTCAACCTCGAGATCATGTTTCCAAAACGAGGCTGGATTACACACAAGGTGCCAGTTCCGTAATGGTGCTGGATTACACACAAGGTGCAAATTCCCAGATGATGTTGGATTACACACAATCCAGGTGGAGTCGTCAGCTGTTCGTGTCCTCGTGGCATTAGTAAAGGCTGAAAGAAAGCGTGCAGCAACCCTTGAGAATGTAGCTGAGTTCCTGAAGAAGCAAAAAGAGCAATCAGATGCTCTCTTCGCCCAAGCCAAAGAAGAGATGGAAGAAGCCAGAAATAAGCTAGCAGAGGCAGAGCGGGCTAGGCGTCTCCTGCTATCTAAAAATGTTGTCAATACAAAATTTCCTTCATAATAGCTAGGTTTAAATGTTTATCCAGTCAGCATGCCTGTTGTGATGTCTATGCATCTACTGATGTGGCATAAAATGTTTTTTGGGTCATGTAATAACAGCAATTACTTTCCAAACAATAACAGACGAAGCATTGGACATGGTATATTTCACGCGCAAGCCCGACATTCCAAGTTCAACTTCCACATCAAACTCATGTTCACGGATATCTGCACATTCATACATAATGTCCACAACCATGATTCACTTCAAAGCCAAAAAAATGTGAGGAGGGTTATAAATAAAGAAAAACCTCTACTAGTTCCTGCTACCAGTGCGAGCACAACAAGTCAAGTCCATGCGTAAATTAATTATATTTTAGTCATTTTTTCTGTTCTAAAATGCCTGTAGGCTCGCGGAAGGACGTGTTGCCGGGGCAGTCTTAAGCTGGTTGCACGCGGCGAGGAGGCGTGCTCAGCCAGGCCTGCAGCGAGTGCGGCCCTCTTGGCCGGCGCGCCGGTTCAATGCCTGCGCTATGAGAGGACGTCCGTGTCAGAGCAATCACTCCCTCCAGTCCTTTTTTGTTTGGGTATAACAAAATCTTGTTTTCCATTCACATTTACAAGTAAAATTCGTGGACAAACTTTGACCCAAAGTACGATGGGTGACGGCGTCCTGGACTAGGGGGTACTCACCACGTCGTCTCCCATCAGTTGGATTGGGCCGAGGACCCCCATGGCCGTATACTCATGGGCCAGTCCGAACAACTGCCGTATACAAGGAAGATTCCACAAGACTTGGCGATCAAGACAAGGACTCCTCCCCACCGGCGTATTCGGCTAGGAGTCTTGTTATCCTAGGCCGCTGGTGCATTATATAAACAGAGGCCAGGCTAGTCGATAGATCAGATATACAACAATCATACCATAGGCTAGCTTATAGGGTTTAGCCTCTACGATCTCATTGTAGATCAACTCTTGTAATACTCATATCATCAAGATCAATCAAGTAGGAAGTAGGGTATTACCTCCATAGAGAGGGCTTGAACCTGGGTAAACATCGTGTCCCCTGTCTCATGTTACCATCATCCTTAGACGCACAGTTCGGGACCCCCTACATTGGTCCCGAACATTGGTGCTTTCATTGAGAGTTCCGCTGTGTGTTCGGCAAAAGGTCGATGGCTCACCTGCAGATCAACTGCGACTTCGGCATCTTCGTCACCAGCTCGACTGGTCACCTTGGTTCGACCAAGGACTGCGCCCTACCTCTGATCGTCATGTTCGGATGAGGGCCTTCATCATCATGAACTCTGATCTCTATCAAGATAATGGAGGAATCATCCAGGGAGCCCTGGGGCTCAACGTCAACATTGCCCTCGGACTTGTGTCCGCTGCCACCACCTCCTCAAGTGTCATTTTAACAAATGCTTCGGTGGAATTGTGCGGAATTGAGTCTATAACAACCCAGGAAAATGTCGTCAAATTCTGATGGAGGAATCTCTGGCAATCCACGATATACTGGAGCCATGTCAAAGCTGGACGAGTTTAGGGTGTGGTGTCCAGCTTCTAGCTCAGACATCCTTTGGAAGATCCAACCGTTGATCGGCTGCGGAATTCCTATATCTACCACCCCTCAAAATTTCAGCTCGATCCGACCGTCCGAACTCCGAGAACCTTCCGATTAGTGCATCACTTTTCGGATCTGTTTTCTTCGCGAAAACGAATCCGACCCGAGTTCGTCTGTTTTATGAAAGGGATTTCGGATATCCTTTTTGAAGGAAGTTTTGTATGGGGTATTGTTTTTTGTTCCCGAAGACATCCCGCTAACTTTAAAATCCTTTGAACATGATCTTCAACATCATGCTGGTGCCAAACCAGTCCGGCAATATTGCTCCAAGGCTGCCGACCTGCGCTAGACACATCGTCGCTTTGTTGAGCCGAGCTCAGCTTCTTCGGATCATGATCTCGGCAAGCCGAACAAGAGTTCGGCATCGCGAAGGATAAATCATCACCAACATCGCAGCCCCACGGATTACACGGAGCGGGCACACCGGCATCGCCACACGGTCGCTTCATCAAGCCGGCGTTGACCACGTCACGACCTGCATCGGCGGGGCCGCACTGTTGCTCCTTCAAGTCGGTGTCCATCACTTCGACCTATTTCGACATCTCGGCTGGACCGGGGGCTTCGTCATCTCTTCATCAACCTACTCCGGAGACTTCGGCGTCACTAGCCGACCAGCTCCATCATGTTAGCTGGACCGAGGGCTTTGCCTCGGCGAGCCAACCTTTGCCAGCATCGCCATGCCGTCGCTCTATCGCCCATCAGGCAATGGGTGTGTGGATCGAGTCCCAATTTTGGGAATCACCTTCCTTCGGATTGCTACAACAAATAAACCAGGTGCTATTAATCCTAGTATTTTTTGCTTGTTTGGGTTCATTTTTCCCAAGGAATTATTACTCCGGTTTGTCCATCATATGTACACAGGTCTATCAAATGGCAGCCACATTATCGGCGGTCGCATGGTGGTTCGGTCAGTTTCCGTACATAGTCCGGCGAACTCCGCATCCAGAACTCGGACCGACCTGTAAATTCAGGCTTTGCCACGCCTTTACTGCATCACGCCGACGCCCTGCATCGACATTGATAGATTCAAATACCCAGTTCACTTGGGGGCTTCTTTCATGAAGCCTTTCCTCTTGCATATGATCATACTTGTACGGCTTCGTTCCTTGTTCGTGTATTATGCCACAATATGCACCATATTGACTTAAGCGATTTGCAAGCTGAGTTGCCTTGCTCCTGTGTTTACCCCTACGTTTCCGATTGTTCAGCTAGGGAGTAACGGGAGCACCTCTGCGATTGGCACGATCGGGTCACCCGAGCCAGACCTTGGACTGGGTGAAGCCGAAAGCTAGCGCTCTTACTGTTTTCAATAATGGTCGGCACACAACAGAACTCATGAGTACAAAAAATCTATTGCACAAGTCTCATATTAACAATGAGCACCGAAGAAAGGTATCGGTGGGGGTACTATTTTCTTCGAAGATGCTTCTTACACTTTATCAGTAATATAGCATATGTTCCCTGAGCGCGCTTTGTCTGTTACAGCCTTATGACCTGATTGCCTGGTTATCGGAAACACCGTCGATATTCTTGACAGGTGGAGTACATAACACTTTTCAGTCTTTGACCGAAGAGGGAGAAGCCGACGGTCGGTTAAGACGCGTTTAAAGTTCGGGTGAACACAGATATGATATAAGTACTTCGGTCCATACAATCATTCTTTTACCCAAGTCACTCGGGGGCTCTTAAATTTATGTGAGCTGTTTTATAATAAGTGTTCTTCTTATTAGTCGTTGCAGAGTCTTTTTTCTATCACTCCTTTCTCGACGCAAGTGTGTGGTCAATAGCATGATAGCCTTGCTTCTCTCTAAATCCGCTCGAGTGCAGTTTGCTAAACTAGCCTCGGAGAAGCACGCCGCCTTCGGGATAAGGAGGTTGAGGCCACAGGCTGACCCGCTTGGAGTATTGAGATAGGATGTGTCATGTTAAAGCACGACAGAAGCACCTTCTTTTTTACAGTCCAATTTTCGGATTGGCACCGAACACTTGATCTAGTTCGGATATTAAACTTTTGAAGTAGTTTTTTGGCTTTTCGGGCCTACGGCACTTTCAAACTATTTGTGCGTTCACAACATTAGTCTCGCAGTGCAACGCCGGACACCTTTAGGGATTTGGCAAAAATTCTCGGATATTGCTATATATGCATCAGTTTCGAATTGTGTCTTCGGACAATAATTGGGTTACCCGGCTCCTGTGCTTGCCTCCTACATTCCGCTTTGCTCGGCTAGGTGTGCAAAGGGATAACCACTGCGATTGTGCTTCCAGCTTGCATGGTCAAGCACCTCAGTGGAGAAAGCCGAAAACTGACTGTCACAATAGGCGTAAACTGGTCAGCGATCCGACGACTATGTTAAATAACGGGTATTTCATAACATTTAACGAAGTGTTTACGGCTTGACCTTGGATGTCGCCGAACAGTAACCGAGCGCTCATAGCTAGCTTCCCCAGTTTAAAGCTCCTATGACTAAGTGAAAGTTATAAAGCCCGCATATCTGATTGCTTCATTTATGCTAACACAACCGCCTCCGGGCACCGAGACGTCGGCTAAGGGTTGCTTTGTTATTACGGAAACACCCTACGTAGTATCTACCAAGGGGTAGAAGCCGACGATGGGCCACTTTCAACTGATAAACGGTCACAATGGAGTAAAAATAATGATGTAAAGTACTTGGATACATAGAACCATTACACATAATCTGTGATTTTACTCTGGATATTGATCCTTAATTCGGCCACCCGTGCCCACATTAAGGCTCGGGGGCTACTATGGGCTTTGTGCTCATTATTTACAAATATTAAGGGGGCACATCGATCCCCTGATCTGGTGTTGCCACTCGACCAGTGTCTCGGGGGCTACTGCATTGCTTATTCAATGCAGAGAATTCAAAGTGCTCAGTGTTCAGCTTGACCGAACTATGCGCATACATGTCTTCGGACAATAATAGGTACCATATGGACCTACCCGGCGTCAAGCTAGTATACTGCAGCGACTTCTCACGTCCCTCTCTCAGGGGCCCGTTCGCCGATCACTATTATCTCTAATATATTACACTGTATTTTTATTCCTATGTATGCTGCCGAGCTAGGAGTTGATCCTCAGGCCGATTTCGCGCATCGACCTGAGTCTCAGGGGCTACTGGGAACAGCGGTTTTATGCTTTCCTTCAGGTGCGTCTCGGGTTTTAGACTGATACACACCTTGAGGGATACTGGCTATATATCTCGGCAGAGGATAAACTGCACCAGTTAAAAATATTCACAAAAAATCAGCCCGCGGTCGGGGTGGTGCACCACCTCGGAGGCAGTCTGGCATAAAGCTCGGGCGCCAGCGGTAAGCTCCATAAAGGGCATTTCTGATATTAATCTTAGCTAAACTCTTTCAACCTTTTGAACCAAGGTGATCTATGACACCTCGGGTAAAATCCGGCATTGGAGCTCGGATATAGTCTGGCGTTGGCGTTTGGACACAGTCCGGCGTTGGAGCTCGGAAGCAGTCCGGCGTTGGAGCTCGGAAGCAGTCCAGGGTTGGTGCTCGGCTGCAAAGGATACCTCGAATGCAGTCTAACGTTAGAGCTCGGACGCAAGAGGACACTGCCTCCCGGGAACAACTTCAAACACGAGGTGTGGCATAAAAATAACAAGGCATTGATTAAGGCCGGAAACTTAAAGGGTCTCCTCGGATGCCCAACGTGTAAACTCTTCGGATGCACTTCGGTGATCCTCAAGATCGAAGATGAGCAGATTTGTTGAACCAGTTTTCAAGACCGACGACCGAAGATGAAGAAGAGTCTGGAATAATCGAGGAGCGTCCCTAACTTGAAGACCGGTTCAGGGGGCTACTGACGGCGTCCTGGACTAGGGGGTACTCACCACGTCGTCTTACGATCAGTTGGATTGGGCCGAGGACCCCCATGGCCGTATACTCATGGGCCAGTCCGGACAGCTGCCGTATACAAGGAAGATTCCACAATACTTGGCGATCAAGACAAGGACTCCTCCCCACCGGCGTATTCGGCTTGGAGTCTTGTTATCCTAGGCCTCTGGTGCATTATATAAACCGAGGCCAGGCTAGTCGATAGATCAGATATACAACAGTCGTACCATAGGCTAGCTTCTAGGGTTTAGCCTCTACGATCTCGTGGTAGATCAACTCTTGTAATACTCATATCATCAAGATCAATCAAGCAGGAAGTAGGGTATTACCTCCATAGAGAGGGCCCGAACCTGGGTAAACATCGTGTCCCCTGTCTCCTGTTACCATCATCATTAGACGCATAGTTCGGGACCCCCTACCCGAGATCCGCCGGTTTTGACACCGACAATGGGGACTAGTAAAGCAGAATGGAGGTAGTAGTTTTCTTAATAAAAGAAGGGTTTCCCCTTCCGATTACTGAAAACCAGCATCTAAATTTAAACCATAGTATTTTCCCAAAAACTACCAGGTTCAACATCTCGCAACATAAACCCATACAACCATACGCCAAGGAGATACGTAGTACTATGAATTCCATTTTCGCTCCATACCAATCGTTCTAAAAACTACTTACTACTTATAACGTGCCATTGAAAATCGGAACTCTTAACCCCGCTAAAAAATAATATTTTAAACGTGGCTACTTAATCTGTGGCAACTGGCGAGCCACCGTGCTCGAAGTCGTTCACCTGTGGTCCCGACCATCAACTCCTATGGATCAAATTATCATGCGAGCTGACTATTCCTACAAAGGTGCTCCACTACGTACCCGGTACCCGCGAATGCATCAATCGTGCACCTAGGGTTTTAGGGTTTATTTGTTAGCGTCGCCTTTACGTAACACTCATGTGTGCGAGACAGCGAGAGGCCGACTGCGTGTGTGCACCTCTTCTCTTCGTATATGTACTCCACCGTTTGTGTGGTGTCCAAAAAATTATAATAACTACTAGCGATGTGCCAATGCGTTGCCACACGGTCAAAGTAGATTAATACATATTCACCGATTTGATAGAAAAAAATTCTATTTTTGAAATACGTATATCACTAAAAATATGTTATGTGTCGTGGAATTAACACGTCATATGTCCTTAGTGTCAGGACTTAGTCGCGAGGCCAACGCATCTATGTGATAGCTTGAGAGGGGTTGAGCGGAATCGAGAGACGCAACACAAGACATGGATTTAGACAGCTTTGGGCCCCGGGAAACATCATCCGGTAAAAACCCTACATGCTGTTTGAGGATAGGTCTTATTATCATCACAAGGAGTCGCCAGAACCGGCTCTCCTCTTTGTGTCTAGCCCTAGGATTGTTTCTTCTTGCTTGTAAACATGTAGCTTGTCCCTCTTTGGGGAGCCCTGCCCCTCCTTATATAAGTTGAAGGCGGGTTACATGTGGAGTCCTATTAGGATTATGACTAGTCTATCTCTAATACAAATCGGATACAAGTCCAGGTCTTAACTCCTTGTAAGACAAATATTCCTTATATCTTTCCTCTTAAACCAGCCCACCTTAGTTGAACCGGCCTTCATGAACCGCCATGGGCCACCAGATCTTGTCGCTCCTCTGTCCCGCCTGCCGGATTACCAATGAACCGTAAACCGCCGGGTCGCCAGTGAACCGCCAAGTGTCTGCGGGTTCTTCAGGTAAACCGCCAAGTTCGGCCGGTTTATACTTCCGGCCGGTTTACGCCACGAGGTATATCCCCGACATTAGCCCCCAATTTAATTTGGATTTATCCATGTTAAACTGATCCTGTGAAATAAACACAAGAACAAACTGGACAGATTATGCTCCGGGTTAAGAATTCTTGTAAACCGGCACCTGATCATCGTTAAATCCTTGTCATTTCCTCCTTCTAGAAAATCCGGTTTAATAGGCCAGCTTCATAATCAACTTGCTGACATTGGTTTCTCATAGAAAATATATTGTGAAGAATAACTCCTTTGATTCAGTTCCCAATGCTTAAAAACAATATCGGTCCTTGAAATACTCATCCAATCTTCAGCCGGTTTAAGGACGTAGAACTTGCCGGTTTATCATTGCCAAGATCGCCGTTTTAATAAATATTGATGGTACCGGGTCATACTTGTAGTTAACATCCAGCTTGAAAATATACCTCTTATATACCTATCACTTGTAGCCCCCAAGTCTTAAGAAGGTAGCATAGCAACAGCTTAAGACTTGTTTCAATATAAATATCACAATCTTGAATAAATCCAGGTTGTTCATCTCAATCACTAGTCAGAATTGAGTATTCCACATATGTAGCCCCCAAGTGCCGGGTTGTCATGCTTGCAGCAACCTGGAACTTGTAATTGCCTGATGCTCATAAAAACTTCAACCAGTGTAGCCCCCAAGTGTCGGGTCATTATGCAATAATGAGCTGGGACTTGATATATACTTCAATGAAAATAACATCATATGATGTAACCCCCATCATGGGGCTTGAATCCACGTCCACAAGGTTAAGAGCCTTGTGCTTTACCAACTTAGCAGTGGACCCTTCAATATAATGGATAAAAAGCTTTGTACCTTCAACTGTTGACAGGAGCAATTAGTAGCCCCCAAGGGCCGGCTCATTACGATGTAATGAGTCGGGTCTTCAATAAGGTGAGCAAAAAAACGACTTTGCATTAGCCCCCAAGTGTCATGGTGCATGCTTGCAGCGACATGAGACTTGTGTATTTGATGTAATTTCAACTGAAATAATGTAGCCCCCAAGTGCCGGGTCGTAATCCTGCAGCAACTCGGGACTATTCCTTCAATTGTAGAATAAATCATATCTATTGATAATATGATAGCCATTGCGCTAAAGTGACTTTGAAAACCTTAATCATAATACTGGTTATTGATAACCATAATAAAAATCTAGCCATGTTGGCTATTTGAAGATTTGAATAATATAGTCCAATGATTTATGAGCGCATGATTCCAATGGCACAATCCAAATATGTACTGGCGACTTATAGTCCAAAACCAGGTCGGGTTAACAAACACCGGATAATTTCTCATCATATACTGGCGACTTATCGTCTTAAAGCCAGGCCGGTTTAATAAACACCGCATAATTTATCATCATGCTTTATTCAACCTGTCTCTGCATACAACAAGTTTAAAGTGTCCTGGCGGTTTACCACCGGACGGGTCAGAATGCCCAACATATATAACCCAGGTTTATCACCAAGGCTGCACTTTAAGAATAATCAATGAAATATATCATACCTGTGACATTGAAACACATCATTGGTTTACCAATTTTTTGTAGTAAGGGTGATAACCCCAATTTTGAGTAATGATAACTCCTTTCATACTGTGTCGGTTTATGATAAAACCGTACCGTGTTGTGATAAACACTGGTTTAACCATATATAATACTGGCGACTCGTAGTCAAACCAGACCGGGCGGATAGTCTCCGGATTATGATTTGAGCATGTACTGACAATTTGTAATTGAAAGTCAAGCCGGGTTAATGAACACCGGTTTACTCCATAATAAGATGGTAACATAAAATCAAACCGGGCAGATAGTCTCCGGATTAGGATTTGACCGTGTTCAGCCAATTTGTAATTGACAGTTTGAACCGGTTTAACAATGTCGGTTTAAAAACGCAACAAAAATCAAATAACAATTATGAAAAAATATGGAAGCAAAGGCAATGATAAGACCGTTTGCAAAAGAGGCTTTCTTGAGCCGATCAGATGGTGTTACCATGGTCGGACACGACCAAGCTCCCAATAAGGTGTAGCTATGGTTCAAGTCAGCAGGTCCCCTACTGAAACCGTGGCATTATGCCGATCAAGTGGCGTGGCAATGGTTCGGGTTCGACCAAGACCAAGTGACTCTATGGCCTTAGGCCGATCAAGAGGCGTGACTGGTTCAGACTTGACCATGTCCCCAAGTGATCTGGTGGCTTTCGCCTATCAAAAGGTGTTGCATTGGTTCGGACACGACCAAGCCCCCAAGTGATATTGTGGCACTAGGCCGATCAAGAGGCGTGGCTATGGTTCGGATACGACCAAGCCACCAAGTGACCAATAATATGATAAGCCAATAAGGCATGATACCCATGTTTGGACCGCGCATCATGGCAGCAAGTCGTCTTTGGCACCCTTTAACTTTTTGCAAGAGATAAATCCTTCTTGAACCGGGATTTTGAACCGGATATTGAGAACTTTAAAGCTTTGTGGGAGACATCTTTCCCTTGAACCGGATTGTAAACCGGAATCTTCATTTTCATCCGGAAATTTTCTGATGGCCCTTCAACTCGAACCTGCGAGAAGTTAATTCCTTTTTGAACCGGACATTTCTAAACCGGTTTTGAGCGCTTGAGAGCCTTGTGGGAGAATATATTTCCCTTGAACCGGATTGTAAACCGGATACTTGAGAGCTTCAGTGAGACTGACTTCCCTTGAGCCGGATTTTAAACCGGAATCCTTTCTGATGATCCAGAACTTCTTCATTGAGCCGATTTTGTAACTGTCATATACTTACTAAGCCGGAATTTTTTTCCGACGGCCTTCAAATAATAGTAGCCTCCGGGACCGGGTTATCTTTCCTCCATCGTCACGGGGTTCTTAAATTTGCTGGCAAGATTTGCTTAGTCATGTCATCGTAGCCCCCGAGTCTCAAGGTGAGTCGAGGAGTTGGCTTGAAACTCTCCATATTTGACCGTGATATAAACCGGCTTAACTTGTATATCATTGGTGTTGATAACACGATGTTAATCCACAGAAGGTTGTGATGGCTGCGGCGGGTTATAAATGATCCCGTATGAGCCGTGTCAGCAACTCGGCCAATGGTTCCTTCCAACTGGCGCTTTGAAGTTAACCAAATTGTAGTAGCGGCGACTTGTGCGCCTGCCCATTGAGCCATCCAGTGTAGACAGCGGTTGATAATATATGATAAATTGCCTCCATTTTGAAAGAAAACCGGGCTACCCAAGCTGTGACTTGCTCATGCAGACAGGTGCGGCCTGGTATGTTGATGTAGACCAGGCCGCAATAAATGGAAGGTAGAGACGTCCACAGTATTAGAGGTGGCTTGGGCAGATGAACCGGCCACGGTGTTGTAAACCGGTTCGGACGGGCGAGTCAAACGCAGGCACGGTCCCGGCAAGCTGATGTAAACCGGGCCGTAAGGGCGGCGTCTTGCACGCGTCCATTCACCGTGTAATGTGGCACGGACGAACACCGGGCAGGACGTTGCCAGCGCGTGCTTCGTACCCATGGTATAAACCACGTGTATAATGAATAATTGTCCTGCATACAATATTGCAGACCAAGGCAAAGATAAACTGCTCTTTGACAAAAATAATATGCACTAATAAAATATATTTTAGATGGATATCACCTGATGTGTTTAGGCCAGAAATTATCCGCCATTGAGTTGATGATCACCACAGTGATGCTAAAATTAATCACGGCCGAGTCGGCCAGACGAGCAGATGCATGGTTCGGCCGCGGTGTTGTAA
The DNA here is from genome assembly GCA_021605145.1 of Aegilops bicornis. Classification (NCBI taxonomy): domain Eukaryota; kingdom Viridiplantae; phylum Streptophyta; class Magnoliopsida; order Poales; family Poaceae; genus Aegilops; species Aegilops bicornis. Next base: position 41,249,047 of record CM038674.1, on the reverse strand, counting down.
ACCGGTGCGGGCAGGCGAGTCAATCGCAAGCGCGGTAAGCCGCGCGGACGGGCGAGTAAACCACGTCATGTTGATGTAGCAGGGGCGGCGACTTGCACACATACTCATCGAGCAGCACGGCATGGATAAGCGGTAGTGCAAAAATAATGTTTGGCACATGCCCCTTTGCGACACTTTTATAATGAATAGTGGTCCTGCGAGAAAAATACCACCAATCCAAAGTAATTGCTTTAAAAGAATAAAACATGTACTGGTAAAATATATAGGAGGGATAACACCTGATTTTGTTGTTGTCAGACAAACGCAAGTACCGGCGCCAGATAATACTGAATAGCATATGCACTTTCCGCTCTGCTGTTGTGACGTAGCACAACACCCACGTGACCCTCTTTCGTCCTTATCCCCTCTTTTTTTTAAAAACCGTGCAAGTGGCAGCAGCAGTACTTTGAACTAGCACTCGTGGTAGCTGATTTTGCTTTCAGTTTTTACGCGAACAGTATTACCAGCAGCTATGAGCAGGGACTTCCCTCTCTCCATAGGTTGCTGCCGGGTTTGCATCTAATGATTGCTGATGTGGCAATCAAAGCTCATGAGTGTTTGGGCGCTGAGGCGCGAATGACTGTTGTGATCTTTGCTGGTTCTTCTGTTAGCTGTGGTGCTCCACTGCGAGAAAGCCAGATGCAAACAAAGGCCGCACCACCGGTGTTATCCTAAAGAAACTTAATTTTGTCTCTGTTGTTTTAAGAGCAGGCAAGTCAACGGACGTGAATAGCGAAACGAAGCCATGTGGCCGGTCTCTGAAAGCGAGGCGGCTCGACGCCCGACGGCAGAGCGATGCGCTGGCGATTTAGCGATGACGGCGTGAGGTAGTGGCAGAGGGGCCCGGCGGCTCGCAACAGAGGCGAGGTCGGCTCAAGGCTGCGGGGTGAGACGATAGTGGAGCTGCGGGTCAACGGCGATGGCCGAGGCCGGAGCAGCGTATGGCCGGGCCGGGGACGGTGAGGCCGCACGGCTCCCCAGCAAGGCGGAGGCAAGGCGGAGACCGACGATCCATGGCAGCGGCTTGAAGTGAAGTGGCGCGCCGCGTGAGGCGGGCGCGCAGTTCCGAGAAGAGTGCGGACGTGCGGCGCGAGAGGCCAGCAAAAGCAGTATCAGCGGCCGAGCACAGGCCGGAGCTGGCGTGCAAGGGCGGTGACTCGGCGAGTCAGGTGAAGGCGAATCCGAGCGCAGATGTAGTTGATGAGTCCGCGTTGTCGCTCCTCCGGATTATGGTCATATCCGCTCACAGTCGGCAAGGCGGATCACAGTGACAGCCGGCGATGCAACGGTGGAGGTGAGCAACAGCGGCGGGGTTGACTTGAGGCTGCAGCGACTCACGGCAAATGCGGAGGCGAGGTCGGCCAGGCGCGGATGGCCCTAACGGCGGCTCAAAGTGAGGCCATCGTGAGAGGCGCGGGCGGAGGCTGTTACAAGGTGGAGGCGAGGGCGAGTCAGTGACGGCGGCTCGGCGATGCAGATCGTCTCGCCCCTGCTGCGGTTGAAGACGGCGCCGCGAAACTCCGACGACTGGATGGTGGCTTGGCGCGGCCGGCGGTTTGGCACAGAAGAGATGCAGCGACTCAGGCGCGTCTGTCTTGACGAGGCATCCAGGTGCAGCACCCGTCTGCGAGCGGGGCGGAGACGGAGCCTAGCCAGTGAGAACGGACAGCGAAGGTGCGATGGCCGAGCCGGCGACGTGGTCGATGCTCGTGGAAGATTGAGTCCGCGTCCCAGTCGTGGACTTCCGCGTGCATGGCCTTGCTGTTCAGGCCAAGCCTGATCCCTCGACGAGCTTCGCCAGGACAGGAAACTAGTTTGATGTCTTCTGTGGATTCTGACTACCACGTACGTGGAGTTCATATCCCTTTGGTTAGCTTGATTGCTTTGTACTTGGAGTAGCGATGGCTTCCCGTGATGAATTTCTCTTCCCTTTTTTTTCTATCATGGATACGTTGTGGGAGCCTTTGTATTCTTTCATTGATCTTGATACCCAACTTCTGACCGTTGGCTGATGTGGCTGAGTATCTCCACAGCGAGCTTGCGGATGATCATGGAGGTGGAGGAGTAAGGGAGCACGCAGACGAGAAGTGGCACAAGGCGGGCATCGTCGGCGAAGGGCAGCCACGTGAGTATCCGGTCCAGGGTGTCCTCCCTCTCTGCGTCAGTTGGGACCGGCAGGGCAGCTGACGGCTCCGCCATCTCGTACTGCTGGGCTCGCGCGGTCGCCACTAGTCTGATCTTGAGAGCATCGGTGGCCGGTCAAAACCGCCTGGAGACTTGATCTCATCATTTATTTATTTCTCCGAGGAGACAGTTAAGTCCGTGATTATATCTACTTTGGGTCTTTCTGAACAGGTATGTATCCGTCCGAGTCGATTTTGGTCCACACTCGAGGCTTTTGGAAACAGGCGATTCATCCTTTCCTTTTTTAACCTAGAACGACAAAAACAACAGCCGCGGCGGATTGCTTCTTGATCCCTTCTCTTGATGGCGTCCTTACTGTCTTTAACGTGATCGGCCGTAGCACGAAACAAGCTGAGCATATTGCCCTCGAGATCTCAATGAGGTGAGACGCCGCGCATTGAGGGCAGTATCTGAATTGTCTCCGACCTTGACTAACAATGTTGAGGTTGACATCATCCTAGTCAAGTCGCACGACACATCTGCTGTTGAATACATCGGTTTGAGCAGATCGTTTGAAACAGCACGCGAAATAACCATGAAAAAATTCTTTCGATCTCGACTGGTAAACTTAAAGTCGATTTATATCCTTCCGTGCCGGATCATCTTCATCCGGCAAAACGCGACCTTCTCAATCCCTAGGATAGATCCCTTCAAGAACTCAACACCACCGTGCGCAGCCCCACGGTGGGCGCCAACTGTCGTGGAATTAACACGTCAGATGTCCTTAGTGTCAGGACTTAGTCGCGAGGCCAACGCATCTATGTGATAGCTTGAGAGGGGTTGAGCGGCATCGAGAGACGCAACACAAGACATGGATTTAGACAGCTTTGGGCCCCGGGGAACATCATCCGGTAAAAACCCTACATGCTGTTTGAGGCTAGGTCTTATTATCATCACAAGGGAGTCGCCGTAAACCGGCTCTCCTCTTTGTGTCTAGCCCTAGGACTGTTTCTTCTTGCTTGTCGCTTGTAGCTTGTCCCTCTTTGGGGAGCCCTGCCCCTCCTTATATAAGTTGAAGGGGCGGGTTACATGTGGAGTTCTATTAGGATTATGACTAGTCTATCTCTAATACAAATCGGATACAAGTCCAGGTCTTAACTCCTTGTAAGACAAATATTCCTTATATCTTTCCTCTTAAACCGGCCCACCATAGTTGAACCGGCCTTCATGAACCGCCAGTCGGGCCACCGGGTCTTGTCGCTCCTCTGTCCCGCCTGCCGGATTACCAATGAACCGTAAACCGCCGGGTCGCCAGTGAACCGCCAAGTGTCTGCGGGTTCTTCAGGTAAACCGCCAAGTCCGGCCGGTTTATACTTCCGGCCGGTTTACGCCACGGGGTATATCCCCGACATTATGTTTCACTGAAAATATATTCCTTTGGCGGTTTTGATGAGATAAGGGAAGAATGTTGTTGGTTTCAAGATTCGAGAAGTGGTATATGTCTAATTTCTACTCTTACTAGCAAGATGCTTGTGCGTTGCACGGAACATCAAGATCTTGTGGGAGCAAATGATGAACGAGGGAAGGCCTCATCTCCAAATGTGGTGAAGAGTGCGGGTAAATTGCCATATTTTCCTTCCTATCCATCAGATATAAATCGGGCGACCCACATTGCAGGATGGCAGGCCCACCATCATTACCAACTCTATTTTTTATCCCTACTCTTATAAAAAGCATTGTCAGTGATGATCGTGTGCCTGCCATCCTGCAATATAGGCCGTCCGATCTATATCTGACGGATAGGAAGGAAACTATGGCAATTTTGCAAAAATATACCCACACCCCTCTCCACATTTGCAAATAAGGCCTTCCCTCGTTCATCCTTTTCCCCCACAAGATAAACTACTCATACAAATGCATCTTGATGTTCCATGCAACGCATGGGCATCTTGCTAGTTGTTGCGAAAAGCCCATGTGTGTGTGTGAGAGAGAGAGGGAGAGTGGAGGAGGACGGAGTGCATGTGTGACAAAGACACAAGTAGTGTGTGTGCGATAGGTATCAGCTTAAAATGAGGTGATAGTGTGTGTGTGTGCACGATCGAGAGGGCGTGTCTCAAGAAGGGAAGAAAAAGCTACATAGATACAAGGAGCGGGAGAGAGACATGTATGCGATGCTGGAAGCACGAGTGTGCTGGTGTATAAACCTATCTAGAGGCTAGCTAGTCGATAAATGTTTGTGAGAGAAATACGAGTCAGGGTGCGAAAGCGAGAGTTTTGTGTGTGTGAGAGAGAGATGGTAGTCGGGAAGGGGAGTGGAAGCAGGAGTTGTGTGTGTGTGTCTGTGAGAGAGAGAGGAGACGTAGTCGGGGTTATCTGGTCGGTAAACAAATGAATAATGTCAGTCTGGGATGGAGACGAAAAGGAGACCGCAACAAATGTTGTGTCTACAGGAGAGAGAGAGAGAGAGAGAGAGAGAGAGAGAGTAATTTTAGTGGTATGAGTCATATGTAGAGACATATAGGGTGTGTGAGAGAATCCCATAGAGAGAAAGACAAAGTGAAAGACGAGTGGAGACTTTGTGTGTGGCGGTGAAAAAGAAAGCTTAGGTACCGAGTGATACCAGAGAACAGTAGAGACGTGAGAGATAATGAAAACCGTGTAATGTATAATGATAGGGAGAGTGTGACACTTCTCAAGGAGACGTCGAGAGACCATGTTTGCGAGGATAGGAGAAACATGAAGTGAGCGTGCGGGTGAGCTGGAGAAAAGAGAGTGATAGCTAACTGAAGGAGCATGCATGCGAGAGAGATGGGCGTGAAAGGAGTGAACAAAAAAGGGATCAAATATTTGAATTCGAGATGATGATACATGTAATCCATACTCGAACCAAAATTGATCTATCAAACATGCATACTCATATGAATTCACGCACATCTATGTTATTTAATATGTAGATATTACTGATCCATACATTTTAGTAGAACATAATTTGGTTAAATTTTTTCGAATTCAACCTTAAGATTTTGAGATCGTTGTATTTGTAAATCATATTATACATATAAAGGAGCAGAATTCTTTGTTGTGTTTTTGAAAGTATATATAAAAAATGATTTATATAGAATGTAATTCCAATTGAAAATGGATCCCGCCCGAAAAAAAATAGAATACAGACGGGATTCGAATTGAGTTGGCACGGTAAACGTGCACTCTGCAAAATCTGAGCGAAGCGGGGAAAGTCGTAGTAACCGCCCGAAACCAAAATCTGCTAGATGGAAACCACTACTTCTTATCCCTGCCACGCAAAGCCTATCTACTGGATTTCTATAGGTTTTGATAGCGGTAGGTTTGTAATTTCACCCAAACGTGACATAACCGCCTCTCACCCGGATTCATACACGGTGGGCGCCAAAACATAGTGTGCCCTCGGCTGAAAACGACTCCCTCCCCGATTCATATTCATACACGATGGGCGCCAAAAACAAACTCTTGTCGGCAAATATTTGGTGTATGCGAGATTACCGTCCTATCCCCAACCGACTAATGTTGCTGTGATGTACTAGAAATTTGAAACGGGGGCTAAGTTTATAAATTTCCTCGCATTTGAGACAAGCGCGCCCTGAATACAAGGTTCCCCACCCCCTTCCTATCTACCTCCCTTTTCCCCATTCGTACTCAGTGGGCGCCAAAACACCCTCTCCACCCCACCCTCCTCCGTCCGCCGCCGTCCGCCACCCCATCCACCGCCGTCCTCCTCCACCATGCCGGAGCTTATACCCCGACGCCGTCGTCCATTACAAGAGATCGACCTCTCTCATCCACGCCTTCGGACCGGGATCCTTGCATCCCGTCCTCTCGCTTCATCCCCGATGTCGTCCACCTTGCCGGCGCCGCTCCTACGACCATATCGTCCACCGTGCCTCGCCGCCACCGTCTACCCTCCTAGATCTCCTTCCACGCCGCCGACAGCCATCGCTACCGCAGCACCGTCAAATTCTCAGCAGACATCGTGCAGCGCCGCAAGAGGCGGTACTCTTTCGTATCTGCTCAACTTATTTATCACGGCAAGAAAATAGATCACCCCTGCTTTACTCTGATTTTTTGTCTTGGTTGCGAAGCTGCCTTTGTCCGGTTTGCACCTTCAGATCCGCCATGGCACGCTCAACACTATACTCCCAATGCTTATGGTTTTCCCCTTTTATATTCCACACTAGTTAAATCACAGTAGACTAAATTTCAAAATTGGGTCAGTCGATTTTTCAGAGCTTGCCGGAGTTCGCCGGTGCGATCGAAGGGGCTCGGGTAGTTGTGGGGCCTCGCCGAATGAAGAAAACTCGACACGGGTGGGGGTTGGGGCGGGGGTAGGGGTGGGGGTGGCGGAGGAACACAGGCAGTGGGGGCCGATGGTCCGGCCGGCGGCCCGTGCGGTGTTCTGTATGGGAAGAATTAGAGACGAGGAAGAAGAAGGGTTAGGAGACGTAGGATCTTCATCCAACCGCCTGAAATGGTCGAGAGACAGCTGGGAGTTGCATTCTTAATGCGCTCTGGTTCATCATGTGTGGGCACTATGCAACCAACATTTTATTATCCAAAATCTGCTTGCTCTTCTTTACCATGTTCCTCTTCCGTTCTTCTTTAATATGTACTCTCTCCGTTCCTAAATACAAGTATTTGTATAGATTCCACCATGGACTACATATGGAGCAAAATGAGTGAATCTACACTCTAAAATGTATCTGGATACATCTGTATGTGATCCATAGTGGAAATCTCTACCAAGACTTATATTTTGGAACGGAGGGAGTATGCTAGTAGTACAGTATGTTCCTTGTACTGAAGATGAGCAGGAACATTTGCAGTGTAGAGGTATATACGATCGGTTGTGATGGACACTTTGAGCCTCTTTGATTCGTAGGATCTTGTAAACATAGGAATAGGATTTGTAGTGGCCTGCCCACTTGACTCCTATAAGAATAGCAAGGTAATGCGCGAAGCTGTGTCGCCTTTGAGAGTTACACTGATATTAACAGTACCGCACCTTCACTTGAAGAGAGCCGGTATCCAAAGCCTTTCTAGCCGTACCGACAATACTAGCACATATATTCCAGCAAGTTCCACTTTGCTGATTTTACTCTGATGCTTAAGATTTTCCCATTATATCTACATTATGATCTGTGTAGCTGCTTTGTGTTGCACTAGCAGCAGTCCACTCTTGAAGCTAAACACTGTAATGACTTACAAATTTGGCACCAAGCCATTGAGTGCCATTCTGGATGCAATGAAACTCATACGCTCCCCACCTGTTGACTCTTGTTCAGAATATGATCCTAATGACTATTCTAACCTCGAGGAGTCAAAGGCAGATGGCCTGTCCTGTTCACCCATCAAGGTGCCTGTTCTAATTTGGCAATGTTTTATTGGTTGCGGGTATCTTGCACATGTTGTCTTGCATTTCTTCTACTTTGTTGCACCGCCATCTGCTTAGTTTACTCATCATATATGTCGAGATGCCATGCCCATCCATTATCAATACATATTCCATCTGTCATCATACCATGTTTTTTCATTCGAATGATGTTCGTGTGCATCAGACATCAAAAAGGAAGAGGGTGATTGCCGAACATGAAGGAGCACCAGGAAAGTCCTTGAAAAACGTGGTGGTGCCGGAGAAATCAGACAGCACCCCACTTATATTGGTTGTACAACCAGTGACACAAAACGTAGGACCGACTCCAGTAGACTGTACCCATACTTCATTGGCCACGCCACTAGCCCCACCACACAGGACCTGCACTCCAGCAAAAGGTATACCGATTTCATTTTCCATAGCACCAACTGTACCACATTAAAATCCCACTCCAGCAAAAAGTACAACAAGTCCACCGGCCGAAGACCTATCCCAACTGCAGAGACGGCCAATTCCTACAGATTGGAACCCCATTCCATTTATTCCTAGTTTAAAAGACAATGCTTTCAATGTTGTTAGGGACTACGTGCATATATTCCCATCATGCGAAGATTATTGTGAAGACAAACACCATTTTCACATCTTCCTGTCCAACTTACGTGTAAGTGCTATTATTCATGGTTATTCTTTTCCTGTTTTCTGCTGATTGAACACATCAATGATTTACATTACATTGTCATAACTAGGCGAGGGTCAATCTGGATAGTCATGACGAGCAAAGCTTGCTTGTGCTTTTCAAGGAAGCATTGCAGCAGTATCGGTGTTACCTGAGGAAATCACACTTTGATGGCAAGTCTATAAACAAATTTCCGGTGAAGTCTATTGTGCTAAATTTAGAAGACATTGAATGGAAAAACCTTGTTATGCACTGGTCTCGTTCCCAGGATGAGGTACTGTCTATGAAATCACATGACAATTTGAACTTCTACTTTTCCGCATGTGCCTTACGGATCTTTTTTGCGGGAGATCTGCTCGAAGAGGAATTCCGGTTTGAAAAGAATGACAGGATATCGCAAATATGTTGCCCGCTGCTTTGCTCTTGTTAGTACCTGTTGCCTTGTATCACTGTACTTGCATACATACCTGGTTCATTATATGATAGCAGTATGCATGATAGCTTGCTTATCAATTGTTCGCTCCAAATTATATGATCTGTATGAATGGTTACATTAGTGTAGAATATATCCAATGCCAATGTTTTTTTAGCTCCGCATTGTTCTTGTAAGTACATGCTGTCCTTTATCAGTGTACTTATAATGATAGGTAGTTGTTCATGTACCATCACTCTGCAGCTTATTTTCCTTTGCCCTCCATTTTCTACACATCAGATCTATATTTACTCTTACCATAAGGTTGGTACTGAAGAAGTTTAGCTGTGCATTGCTCTTGGTTGTACCTTTTGCCTGTATCGCTGCACTTACATTTATAGCTACTTGGTTATGTAGCATCACTCTTCATCTTATCTTAAATATTCTCCATTTTTTCGTATATTATCACATCTATATTTACTCTTAACAAAATGTAGAATAAAGGCAATGCTTATGAAGAAGATTCTGTGGTAAACTTCTTGAATTGCCCCCCCATCAGCGTGGACAAAGGCCTTTATAGAGCCTGTCTTCACCAATAATGTAAGTTTGTCCATTTCAAGCCTTCAAAGTTTGTTGTATATATTTGGTTAGGCATGACTGCAACATCTGTTTATTTTTGGTGTTTGCATCAAATTGCATGTTTAAAGTTTATTATGTAGTTCATAAACAAAAGTTTGTCCTTTCTCAATTTAAGTTTTCAGTTGTACAACCAAGTTCCTTCTTCATACCATGTAAATTAAACTATACAGAGCAAGTGATCTTCTTTTGCACTGCATGTATGCTTCTGTTCTTCATCCGTAATCCAGTGGTGTGGTGAACCTACCCACTACAACACAATGTCATATTCTGCAATGTCTTAACTATGAACAATGTCATATCATTCTACTACTCCCTCCGTCCGAAAATATTTGTCATTGAAATGGATGTATCTAGATGTATTTTAGTTCCAGACACATCCATTTTGATGACAAGTAATTCCGGACGGAGGGACTATTATTTAAACCGTCTCTTTATTTGCCAATCTGAAATGGGATAAATTGATAGCACACTAACCATTGATACTTATGAGTTCTTGATCTGTAATCCAGTGGTGTCGTGAAGCTGCCAACTCCTTCACAATGTCATTTCCTCCTATGTCTTGACCTGAACAATACCATATTGTGTTAATGCAATTTTAAACTGTGTCACTTTATTCGTCAGTAAGAAATGTGATGAATTGTCAGCACTGATACTTTTATGTGCAAAACCTGTCATCTGTTTGCTTGTTTATCTTTCAGAGTGAGGAAGATATAAGTGTTGAACAAGCGCAGTCTCATCATCTTGCTCAGCTGCTTGCGCTGCAGCTCCCCAGCAGGGCTAACCTTTCTTGAACTCTATTGAAGTGGCGTCGGTTTTGTATATTATTTTGTCGGCGTGTTTATTTGCACTGGTGGCGATCTTTGATGCCTAGTGTATGTAATCTGCTGTCTGCTTGTGCTTTATTATCATAGTGGCGAACTTTGATGCCCAGTGGATGTAATATGCTGTAATTTCTTTATTGTATAGTCTAGGTTTTTTCTTATTCACGATGCTGCAGTTATTTTACTGTATATATATCATGTCTTCGCAGTAAACCGGCCAAACCGTAAAATTACGGTACATAATCGGGCCGTCATGCAATCACGATGTAGGTTGGGCCTGAAACGTGCCGAACAGCTCACGGGCCGGCAGCAGCCCGAAATGAACCCCGGCCCATGATTGTGCGAATCAAATCACGGGCTTTTAACATGCCAAAATTGTCTCGGTCCTTGTTTGGCCCAATCAGATATCGGCTGCGAGCAGGCCGGATGCAAACCGGGCCGTAGTTAGGCCCAACTATATGACGGGCATTTAACAGGCCGAAATTAATATAGGGCCGAAATGTTAAACGGGCCCTTAAGAGGCCAAAACTAATATCAGGCCGAATTACTAAGTGGGCCTTTAGCAAGTGGGCCCAAAAGCATAGTGTCCAGTTGACGGGCCGAATCTGATATGGGCCATAATTGAGCCCAATGCCTCTTAAAGGGCCGGACCTAATCTGGGCCGTAATTTGGCCCAGAACATGGTAAGCTTTTAACGGGCCGGATCTCATATGGGCCACTATTAGGCCCGGAACATGGCAGGCCATTAATGGACCGGATCAAATATGGGCTGGCATTTGATGACCAACAAGTATAGGGGATCTATCATAGTCCTTTCGATAAGTAAGAGTGTCGAACCCAACGAGGAGCAGAAGGAAATGATAAGCGGTTTTCAGCAAGGTATTCTCTGTACTGAAATAAGTGGTAACAGATAGTTTTGTGATAAGATAAATTGTAACGAGCAACATGTAACAATAGTAAATAAAGTGCAGCAAGGTGGCCCAATCCTTTTTGTAGCAAAGGACAAGCCTGGACAAACTCTTATAATAGGAAAAGGGCTCCTGATGACACATGGGAATATCGTCAAGCTAGTTTTCATCACGCTCATATGATTCACGTTCGGTACTTTGATAATTTGATATGTGGGTGCAGCGGTGCCTGGGTGCTGTTCTTACTTGAACAAGCATCCCACTTATGATTAACCTCTATTGCAAGCATCCGCAACTACAACAAAAGTATTAAGGTAAACCTAACCATAGCATGAAACATATGGATCCAAATCAGCCCCTTACGAAGCAACGCATAAACTAGGGTTTAAGCTTCTGTCACTCTAGCAACCCATCATCTACTTATTACTCCCAAATGCCTTCCTCTAGGCCCAAATAATGGTGAAGTGTTATGTAGTCAACGTTCACACAACACCACTAGAGGCTAGACAACATACATCTCATCAAAATATCGAACGAATACCAAATTCACATGACTACTAATAGCAAGACTTCTCCCTTGTCCTCGGGAACAAACGTAACTACTCACAAAGCATATTCATGTTCATAATCAGAGGGGTAATAATATGCATAAAGGATCTGAACATATGATCTTCCACCAAATAAACCAACTAGCATCAACTACAAGGAGTAATCAACACTACTAGCAACCTACTAGCACCAATCCCGGACTTGGAGACAAGAATTGGATACAAGAGATGAACTAGGGTTTGGAGATGAGATGGTGCTGGTGAAGATGTTGATGGAGATTTCCCTCTCCCGATGAGAGGAGCGTTGGTGATGACGATGGTGATGATTTCCCCCTCCCGGAGGGAAGTGTCCCCGGCAGAACAGCTCTGCCGGAGCCCTAGATTGGTTCCGCCAAGGTCCCGCCTCGTGGTTGCGGAGTCTCGTCCCGAAAGGTTGCTTAATGTTTTTTTCTCATCGAAAGACTTCATATAGGTGAAGATGGACGTCAGAGAGCCACCAGGGGGCCCACGAGGTAGGGGGCGCGCCCCAGGGGTCGGGGCGCGCCCCCCACCCTCGTGAACAGGGTGTGGGCCCCTGGCCTTCATCTTTGGCGACGATTTCTTTATTTATTTTAAGATATTCCGTGGAGTTTCAGGACTTTTGGAGTTGCACAGAATAGGTCTCCAATATTTGCTCCTTTTCCAGCCCAGAATTTCAGCTGCCGGCATTCTCCCTCTTCATGTAAACCTTGTAAAATAAGAGAGAATAGCCATAAGTATTGTGACATAACATGAAATAACAGCCCATAATGCAATAAATATTGATATAAAAGCATGATGCAAAATGGACGTATCAACTCCCCCAAGCTTAGACCTCGCTTGTCCTCAAGCGAAAAGCCGATAAATATAAATATGTCCTCATGTTTAGAGGTAGAGGCGTCGATAAAAATAAAATACGGACATGAAGGCATCATGATTATTCTCATAACAACAACATATATAGATTTTGTCATATGATTACTTATGTTCAAGTGATGATCTTTTCACAATGCGAAAGTATGAATCAGAAACCTTATTGAGCACCAACAAATTATAACCTCAGTCATTGAAGAAATTGCAATTTATCATAACATCGGAAAGTGTCTATGTCAGAGCTTAAAAGCAAGTCCACATACTCAACTATCATTTAGTCCTTCATAATTTCTAACACTCACGCAATACTTGTGGTTACGGAGTTTTAATCGGACACAGAGAAAGATAGGGGCTTATAGTTTTGCCCCACAACCTTTTACCTCAAGGGTAATGTCAACAATAATAATTCATGCTGCCCTACATCCAATTAGATATGTATACCATGTTCTTTCCAACATGCTGAGCTTGCCAAAGGATAAAATGAAAAAGGAAAGGTGAAGATCACCGTGACTCTTGCATAAGGTAGAGGATAATAATAAAAGATAGGCCCTTCGCAGAGGGAAGCAGAGGTTGTCATGCGCATTTAGGGTTGATGCACAAAATCTTAATGCAAAAGAACGTCACTTTATATTGCCCCTTGTACGTGGACCTTTATTATGCAGTCCGTCGCTTTTATTAATTCCACAACAAGTTCATACAAAGCTTATTTTCTCTGCACTAATAAGTCATGCATATTTAGAGAGCAATTTTTATTGCTTGCACCGATGACAACTTACTTGAAGGATCTTCCTCAATCAATAGGTAGATATGGTCGACTCTCATGGCTGAACTGGTTTAAGGGTATTTGGAAGCACAAGTAGTATCTCTACTTGGTGCTGAGAATTTGGCTAGCATGAGGGGGAAAGGCAAGCTCAACATGTTAGAGGATCCATGACAACATACTTTATCTCAGATGTAAGAAAACATAACTCATTATGTTGTCTTCCTTGTCCAATGTCAACTCTTTAGCATGTCGTATTTTAATGAGTGCTCCCAATCATAAAAGATGTCATGATAATATATCTATATGTGAAACCTCTCCTTCCTTATTACTTCCTATTAATTGAGACAATGACCAAAACTATATTTGCCAACTCCCAACAACTTTTAATCATCATACTCTTTCTATGTGAAGTCATTACTCTCAATAAGATAAATATGAACTCTTTGTTTTCCTTTTATTCTTTTTCTTTTATTCACCCAAGATCATGGAAAAATAATCAAGCCCTTGACTCAACACTAATCTTTATTATATAGCTCATGGACTCGATTACATAGAGGGATCATAAAGAAAAACTCAAAACTAGATCATACCAAAACTTTATTCTACTCAATCAACATAATACTAAAAGGATCGAACTAAGAAAAACGGTAAAGATAGGAGTTGTGATGGTGATACGATACCGGGGCACCTCCCCCAAGCTTGGCAGTTGCCAAGGGGAGTGCCCATACCCATGTGATTATGTCTCCTTCTTTGTTGTTGGAGAAGGTGGAGGTTTCGTTGACTTAGTTGATGTCATAGACTTCTCCCTTAATGTGGGCTTTAGGACGGCATTTTGATCCATCAGATCATCAATCTCCCACTCCAGGGTTAATATCTTCTTGCATAGGTCCTGCTTATTTTCCTGCAAGAGGCGAAAAGGAATAAACTCGAACTTTGGTTTCTTTACCCTACCAGGGAGACTTGACTTTCTGAACTCCACATGCATGTCCCCTGGTTGAGGTAATGGGGCTTCATCTTTATCTGAGCTCGTCTCCTCCTTCCCCTTGGGTTCATAGTCCTCTTCTTCCTCCGTGGTCCAACCATCGTGCTCCACATCTCCATAGACCTTAGGATTTGCTAAGTAATCATCCACATAGCTTTCTCTTCCAAATCCTGGGATGACATGTTGATCTAATCTGCAGTAGGACAGCTCAAAACAAGAACAGAGGATATTTGCATGATACGAGAGTCAAAACCTTCAGGAGAATATATATAATGAATTTTACCGACCAAAATATGTATCCTGCAAGAAAACGGAGTCTGGAGGGCACACGAGGTGCTCACGAGGTAGGGGGCGCGCCCAGGGGGGTAGGGCGCGCCAACCACCCTCATGGGGCCCTCGTGTCCTTCCCGGAATGCTACTTATTTTTCTATTTTTCTAAATATTCCAAAATAGAGAAATAGTGCCTTAAAAATTGTTTTGGAGTCGGTTACTTACCGTACCACATACCTATTCCTTTTCGGAGTCAGAAACGGTCTGGAAAGTGTCCCTTATGTATTCCTCAGGGGTTACGGTTTCAATAATATTGGTTTCAACATTTATGGGATTACTTGAGATATAATGTTTGATCCTTTGATCGTTTACCACCTTCGGATTTGTGCCTTCGAAGTTGTTAATTTTTATGGCACCGGAACGATAGACCTCCTCGTAGGGACCTTCCCATTTGGAGAGAAGTTTTCCTGCAAAAAATCTTAAACGAGAGTTGTATAGCAATACATAATCACCTACATTAAACTCACGCTTTTGTATTCTTTTGTCATGCCATCTTTTAACTTTTTCTTTAAACAACTTGGCATTTTCATAAGCTTGGGTTCTCCGTTCATCAAGTGAGCTAATATCAAATAACCTCTTCTCACCGGCAAGTTTGAAATCATAGTTGAGCTCTTTAATAGCCCAATATGCCTTATGTTCTAGTTTGAGAGGTAAGTGACATGCTTTTCCATAAACCATTTTATACGGAGACATACCCATAGGATTCTTATATGCAGTTCTATAGGCCCATAGTGCATCATCAAGTTTCTTGGACCAATTCTTTCTAGACCTATTAACAGTCCTTTGCAAAATTAAGTTGAGCTCTCTATTGCTCAATTCTACTTGACCACTAGACTGCGGGTGATATGGAGATGCAATTCTATGATTAACGTCATATTTAGCAAGCATTTTACGGAAAGCACCATGAATAAAGTGTGAACCACCATCAGTCATTAAATATCTAGGGACTCCAAACCTTGGAAAAATAACTTCCTTAAGCATCTTATATTTACTAATTGGAGGCACTAATCGAGGCACCACATTAATCCTCAAGACTAATCATATTAGCCATCTGATCTCTGTATTAAGTATCTATCACCGTCGGATGAGATACCTAGGAGTCCTGACCAACTGTCCCACCTGATTTGGGTTATCTCTCCCTTCCCGTGGAAAAAAGGCATCTCCTTCACGTAAAAATGGGGCACCTCCCTCACGTATTGCTTCATCCATCGACCCTACCCAGCAAGGCTCCTGCATATCATGCAGAAATCCCTAGGTTGCTACTCCATCGAGTCCTCATCCCTCCCTCCTCCATCCCATCTCTGTTCTTTATGTACACAATACTTCCGGCGAGTGTCACCTCGGCTATACCTCATAGAGGCTGAACTCTCCTGCAAGATACTGAATATAGTTTCTTTCTGATCCTCTACGCACGCATCACCTCCCTGTCGTCCTCAGCATATCATGGATCAACATAAAAAGAAGGCCACGATCCAATCCGTCTCTCAATGATCATGTATTGGGCAGCCGTTCAAACTCCACAGATTTCAGAAGTTGACCATACCGCAATCATGTTTTTCGTTTTGGTAAGATTTTTTTCTATAATGATTGATCAAGAGGAACCGATGTACCGACGGCAGTTTCAGAGAGAGATTATGATTATTGTGGTTGGAGAACTATGGTTGAAGTTTCTCCCATACATCCTCTAAGATTCCCTATCCCGATCCGGTCTGGCAGCTGATCACAAGTATTACGGAGTAGTTTGTCCCCACTATCCTATCTCCAACCCGCCGCTCATCCTACATCCCTCAGCGTCGTTCTCACTCTCCTGATAGCCTCTTCCATGCACGTTGGTCAAATCTCAGGATACCATCTAACCCAGCATTAATTAGCCGGCATCATTTGTCCAGGTATTGGTGATCACGACCCATTGTTAGGAACATGGTCGTATTCCTGTCATATAAAGAACTTTAATGCATAGGTGTAGCCATGCTTTAGTTTTTACTCTTTTTTCAGTTAGAGGCATTGGCGTGCACATTACGGGCACAATCAATGGATATTATCCATTGGATACTTATTTTTACATATATAGTCTGTACACAGGCCAGGTTTTGGAAGTATTCCTAGCCTGATGTCGAAGGTTATGGCCAATCCGACGATGGTATGAACACCGGTTAGGAATAAGTTGTTCTCTAACTGTTCCGTCATCGGAGTT
Source organism: Aegilops bicornis (assembly GCA_021605145.1). Classification (NCBI taxonomy): domain Eukaryota; kingdom Viridiplantae; phylum Streptophyta; class Magnoliopsida; order Poales; family Poaceae; genus Aegilops; species Aegilops bicornis. The sequence continues at coordinate 41,232,316 of CM038674.1, read as the reverse complement.
GTGCTGCCCGTTTGAATTTTTTTCCTCTGTGCTTTGTTTGTTGTTTAACAGTTATTACTTCACTGCAATACTGCTTAATTACTGATCCATGTTTCCCTCCCTGCAGGATTTGAATGTAATCTTAGTGTAGCATGCATGTTGATTGTGCTCCTCTGAAATAGGTTTGTCGTCTCTGCTGGTAATAGTATTTCTTAAAAAGTAAATCTTGGGAATAAATATAGATCCATTCACGAACGGTAAATAAATTGGTTCATACTGATAGAGTGATTAGATTTAATTATCTGAATATGACATTCCAAGATTTCCTGTTGTACAAAGATATCATGTCTTTGATTTGTAGAGAAGATTTCTCTGCTACTCTATCAGCAGCTGGGATTTACTATTGCTAATCCCCGTAAAAGAAGTATTGAAAGGTTCATGCCTACACATACATCTACGTGAGTTCTGGGGCAGAACGTCTTCTTTCTGTTCTCTGACCAACAAGTGCTTTCTTTCTAATATGCAAATAGAATAACACAAGGGATAGGAATCCCCCGCTTCTTCCTCCTAATCAAGTTTCTCTTTACTGACAACGAAATGATGTTTTTGCCAACTCCACCATTTTTGTGTGTCGCATGTTCTGTACAAAGTTGGAATCAATAAAAAGCAACACTAAGCATTACGGGAAGGATGATTCGAGTGGCCCGCGACGCGTCACGAGACGGTAGTGTAGCTTTTCCTCTTGAATTTCCATAATGCTTGATGCAGAGGGGAAGCCAATGTTTGGTCGGGAACTACAGAAGAAATTTCTAACATACACGCTCTCAGACTCCTGGCACTAGCGCAACACTAAGTATTCCAACAAAAAGGAGTCCAACGGCCAGCAGCACGTCTCACCTGGTGTAGAGAAAAGGGCCAGTGCCGCACATGTTTTATTAGTCCCACTTATTTTAATTGATGATTCTCATATGTTGAAATTTCTGTTATTTATAATTAATCCTCCTCATGTCTTGATAGCCAAGTATTTCCTGATGTTTTCAGCTGAAAACTGGACTGATCGTGACTTTGTTCCAGTTTTGCTAATGTGTAGCTGGGTTTTCGACTGCTGTAAGCTGTGAAGTACTGACAATGGTATTTATATTACTCTAATAGAACATACAAGTTATGCTATTTTGTTGGCTGTCTCTTTTTTTTTCTTGGTAGGTTTGCTGATCAGAATTTATTCATCTTTGTAATATATGAGAATTCATGAACAATATTAGTTGAAAGCAAGAACTTTTCTGTATTTTCTTACTTTTTATATCATTTAATTATTGGCTATGCCTTGTAGTGTTCCACGAATGGAATTGTACTCATGCACTTTTAACTTACCATCGATGCCTGGAGCAGAATTTGGTTACGTGTACTTACGGTCTATGGATGTCCACCATGGAATCTATGAAAATTAGTATACATAGCCTTCAGATTCATATAACTTGCACTTCTCTCTCTTTCATGTATTTGCTCGGGTAATCTGATATGTAGACTCAACAAAATAAGTAACCACTTACCTGTGCAGATTCACCACATTCGCCTTAGATGATGAGTTTCTCATGTTGAGATTATCTTCGTAACATCATCACCGTTTTAGTAACGAGTTGGAGTCCTGATTTTGCATCTACCCCTTATTGTCCTTCATTACTATTTAGAAACTCCTTTGAGATAGCTAACACTGTATTTCTTTTTCATCATTATTATTTTTAGAGCTTGCGAATACATATATTTGGCATTTCACTGTTGGTTATTTTTTGTTGTACAGTCTTACCTTTTCTCAACTATATCAGGTTAGTGTTATCAAAATATGATACTTCAAATGGACCTTTTTTGTCCACGTAACTTCTCTTTGGCCACAAATGTTTGTCATTTTTTCCTTTGATTACATTACACCTAAACAAATTGAGAACCGTAATGAAATGTGGCCATGCTTCTTATTAAGCAACCGTTATATCTTAGTTATTTGTCACTGAAGTGAACTATAAAATGATTATTCAAACATGTCAATCCTACTAATCATGGTAATTAAGATGTTAAAGGGACATGCTTTTCTTGGCAACTCATCAGTACATAATTATATTTTAATATCCTACTCAATCCATGTAGATCCATAAGCATTCTATTTTTGCCAATCAAATTTCCGAAGTATTCTGATAAAGCAAGTCGTTAGATTCAATATTCGCATTCACTCTACTTACAACAATAAGAGATAATAAGTGTGTCTACATACATTACTTGATCTTATATTAATATTCATATATGTACTTATATACTGATTTCACCATATTAAACTTTTTAAGAAATAGTTCCCAACTAAGTTGTGAAAACTAACTCATATTCTTAATATCTACATGTGCCTCAAAAAAGCTAGCCCGTGCAGGTGCACGGGTTGATGACTAGTTTTAATAGAGGTGTTATGATCAGCACTACTAGTTGGAATAGCTTCTACCCACTTAGTAACGTAATCAACAGCAACTAGAATATGTGTATATCCATTAGAGGCAGGAAAAGGTCCCATATAATCAAAGCCCCAAACATCAAATGGTTCAATAACAAGTAAATAATTCATAGGCATTTCTTGACGTCTACTAATATTACCAATTCTTTGACATTCATCGCAAGACAAAACAAACTTACGGGCATCCTTGAAGAGAGTGGGCCAATAAAAACCGGATTGCAATACCTTATGTGCAGTTCTATCTCCAGCGTGGTGTCCTCCATAGGCTTCGGAGTGACACTTGCGTAGGATCTGTTCCTGTTCATGCTCAGGCACACAACGTCTAATAACACCATCTACTCCTTCTTTATAAAGATGTGGGTCATCCCAAAAGTAATGTCGCAAATCATAGAAAAACTTTTTCTTTTGTTGGTATGTGAAGCTAGGTGGTATAAATTTAGCAACAATATAATTAGCATAATCAGCATACCAAGGAGTGCTATGAGAAGTGCTTATGACATTTAATTGCTCATCAGGAAAGCTATCATCAATAGGTAGTGGGTCATCAAGAACATTCTCTAACCTAGATAAGTTATCTGCAACGGGGTTCTTAGCTCCTTTTCTATCAACAATATGCAAATCAAATTCATGCAGCAAGAGAACCCATCTATAATTCTAGGTTTAGCATCTTTCTTTTCCATAAGATATTTAATAGCACCATGATCAGTGTGAATAGTTACTTTAGAATCAACAATATAGGGTCTGAATTTATCACAAGCAAATACAACTGCTAAAAGTTCCTTTTCGGTAGTAGCATAATTTCTTTGAGCATTGTTTAGAGCCTTACTAGCATAATGGATAACATTTAATTTCTTATCAACTCTTTCCCCTAGAACAGCACCTACAGCATAATCACTAGCATCACACATAATTTCAAAGGGTAAATTCCAATCAGGTGGCTGAACAACAGATGCAGAGACTAATGCTTTCTTAAGTATTTCAAATGCTTCTACACAATCATCATCAAAGACAAATGGTACATCTTTTTGTAATAAATTAGTCAGAGGCCGAGAAATTTTTGAGAAGTCCTTAATGAACCTCCTATAAAATCCGGCATGACCAAGGAAACATCTTATACCTTTGATGTCCTTGGGACATGGCATCTTTTCAATAGCATCAACCTTGTCTTTATCAACTTCAATACCTCTTTCAGAAACTTTGTGCCCCAAGACAATACCTTCATTAACCATAAAGTGGCACTTTTCCCAATTCAAGACAAGATTAGTTTCTTCACATCTCTGCAAAACTCGATCAACATTGCTCAAGCAATCATCAAAAGAGGAACCATAGACGGAAAATTCGTCCATGAAAACCTCACAAATCTTTTCACAAAAGTCAGAGAATATAGCCACCATGCATCTTTGAAAGGTAGCAGGTGCATTAAATAAACCAAAAGGCATACGTCTATAAGCAAAAGTACCAAAAGGGCATGTAAAAGTAGCCTTTGATTGATCTTTAGCTGACACAGGTATTTGAGAGAAACCAGAATAACCATCTAGAAAGCAATAATGTGTATGTTTGCATAATGTTTGTAGCATTTGATCAATAAAAGGTAAGGGGTAATGATCTTTCTTAGTAGCTTTATTTAATTTGCGTAAATCAATTACCATCCTATAACCTGTGATAATTCTTTGCAGAATCAATTCATCTTTATCATTAGGGACAACAGTAATACATCACTTCTTAGGGACACAATGGACAGGACTTACCCACTGACTATCAGCAACGGGATAAATTATACCTGCCTCCAGAAGCTTCAGTATTTCTTTTCTTACCACTTATTTCATTTTAGGATTCAAGCGTCGTTGAGGATCACGAACTGGTTTGGCATCCGCTTCCAAATTTATTTTATGTTGATATAGAGTGGGACTAATGCCCTTAAGATCATCAAGAGTATATCCAATAGCGGCACGGTGCTTCTTCAGAGTTTTCAATAATCTTTCTTCTTCATGCTCTGAAAGGTTAGCACTAGTAATAACATGATATATTTTCTTTTCATCAAGATAAGCATACTTAAGATTATCACGCAACGGTTTAAGCTCAAACACGGGATCACCCTTGGGTGGAGGAGGATCCCCTAGGTTTCAATAGGCAAATTGTGTTGCAGAATAGGTTCCTGTTTAAAGAATACTTCATCTATTTCCCTTCTTTCATTCATGAACATATCATTTTCATGGTCTAGCAAATAATGTTCTAAAGGATCACTAGGAGGTACGGCAATAGAAGCAAGACCAATAATTTCATTCTTACTCGGCAATTCTTCCTCACGATGTTGTTTACTAAATTTAGAGAAATTAAACTCATGAACCATATCATCCAAGCCAATAGTAACAACATTCTTTTGGCAGTCTATCTTAGCATTAACAGTGTTCAAGAAGGGTCTACCAAATATAATTGGACAAAAGCTATCTTGTGGGGAACCAAGAACAAGAAAATCAGCAGGATATTTATTTTTCCCACACTAGACTTCAACATCTCTAACAATTCCCATTGCAGATATAGTATCTCTATTGGCAAGTTTAATTGTAACATCAATATCTTCTAACTCAGTAGGTGCAATTTCATGCATAATTTCTTTGTATAAGTCAATAGGTATAACACTAGCACTAGCACCCATATCACATAAGCCATGATAACAATGATCTCCTATTTTAACAGAAATAACAGGCACGCCTACCACAGGTCTATGTTTATCTTTAGCACAAGGTTTAGCAATTCTAGCAGTTTCACCACAGAATTGAATAACATTCCCATCAATATTATCAAACTTGAGATCTTTAACAATAGAAATATTAGGTTCTACTTTAACTTGCTCAGGAGGTGTATAAGTTCTAATGTTGCTTTTACGAACAACAGTTGAAGCTTTAGCATGATCCTTCATTCTAACAGGGAAAGGTGGTTTCTCAACATAAGAAGTGGGAACAATAGGATCATTATAAGTGACAGTCTTTCTTCAACTTTAATAGGTGCAGCTAGTTTTACTTCTATGGGAGGATGATATTTAAACCACTTATCCTTGGGGAGATCAACATAAGTAGCAAAAGATTAACAGAAATAAGCTACTATCTCAGAGTCAAGTCCATATTTAGTGCTAAACTTACAGAAAATATCGGTATCCATAAAAGATTTAACACAATCAAACTTAGGTGTCATACCTGACTCCTTACCTTCGTCGAGGTCCCAATCTTCAGAGTTGCGTTTAATTCTATCCAATAAATTCCATTTCAATTCAATAGTCTTCATCATAAAAGAGCCAGCACAAGAAGTATCGAGCATGGTGCGATTGTTATCAGAAAGCCGAGCATAAAAATTCTGAAGAATTGTCACTCTTCTGAGCTCATGATTGGGGCATGAATATAACATTGATTTAAGCCTACCCCAAGCTTGAGCGATGCTTTCTCCTTCGCGAGGCCAAAAATTATATATATAATTGCGATCACGGTGAACAAGATGCATAGGGTAATACTTTTGATGAAATTTCAATTTCAATCTTTTATAGTTCCATGATCTCATATCATCACATAGCCTATACCATGTCAATGTGTCTCCCTTCAAAGATAAAGGGAAAATCTTCTTCTTAACAACATCATCGGGTATACCTGCAAGCTTAAATAGTCCACAAACTTCATCCACATAGAGTAGATGTTCGTCAGGATGCTTTGTTCCATCTCCTGTAAAAGTAATTAGCTAGCAGTTTTTCCATCATACCCGAAGGAACTTCGAAAGGAGTTTCATTTTTAATAGGTTCAGTAGGTTGAGGAGAAACTCTTTGCTCTACTGGACGGGGTGAAGATACCCCGAACAAGCCCCTCAGAGAATTACTTTCCATATTAACAAGTGACAGAAAATTTCAGCACACTATATAAATTTTTCCTTACCAAATTCCACCTACCAAAGGCGCTACACTCCCCGGCAACGGTACCAGAAAAAAGTCTTGATGGCCCACAAGTATAGGGGATCTATCTAGTCCTTTCGATAAGTAAGAGTGTCGAACCGAACGAGGAGCAGAAGGAAATGATAAGCGGTTTTCAGCAAGGTATTCTCTGCAAGTACTGAAATAAGTGGTAACAGATAGATTTGTGATAAGATAAATTGTAACGAGCAACAAGTAACAATAGTAAATAAAGTGCAGCAAGGTGGCCCAATCCTTTTTGTAGCAAAGGACAAGCCTGGACAAACTCTTATAATAGGAAAAGCTCTCCCGAGGACACATGGGAATATCGTCAAGCTAGTTTTCATCACGCTCATATGATTCGCGTTCGGTACTTTGATAATTTGATATGTGGGTGGACGGTGCTTGGGTGCTGTTCTTACTTGAACAAGCATCCCACTTATGATTAACCTCTATTGCAAGCATCCGCAACTACAACAAAAGTATTAAGGTAAACCTAACCATAGCATGAAACATATGGATCCAAATCAACCCCTTACGAAGCAACACATAAACTAGGGTTTAAGCTTCTGTCACTCTAGCAACCCATCATCTACTTATTACTCCCCAATGCCTTCCTCTAGGCCCAAATAATGGTGAAGTGTTATGTAGTCGACGTTCACATAAAACCACTAGAGTCTAGACAACATACATCTCATCAAAATATCGAATCTAATACCAAATTCACATGACTACTAATAGCAAGACTTCTCCCTTGTCCTCGTGAACAAAAATAACTACTCACAAAGCATATTCATGTTCATAATCAGAGGGTAATAATATGCATAAAGGATCTGAACATATGATCTTCCACCAAATAAACCAACTAGCATCAACTACAAGGAGTAATCCACACTACTAGCAACCTACTAGCACCAATCCCGGACTTGGAGACAAGAATTGGATACAAGAGATGAACTAGGGTTTGGAGATGAGATGGTGTTGGTGAAGATGTTGATGGATATTGCCCTCTCCCAATGAGAGGAGCGTTGGTGATGACGATGGTGATGATTTCCCCCTCCCGGAGGGAAGTGTCCCAGCGAGCAGTGCTGCCGGAGCCCTGGATTGGTTCCGCCAAGGTTCCGCCTCGTGGCGGCAGAGTCTCGTCCCGAAAGGTTGCTTAATGTTTCTTTCTCATCGAAAAACTTCATATAGGAGAAGATGGACGTCAGAGAGCCACCAGGGGGCCCACGAGGTAGGGGGCGCGCCCCCCACCCTCGTGAGCAGGGTGTGGGCCCCCTGGCCTTCACACTACTAGAAATACCACTACTAATGGCGCACCTAATATGGCCATTAATGGCGCATCAGAGGTGCGCCATTGACAGCACGCCATTAGTAATTTTTACTAATGGCGCACCACCTGGTGCGCCATTAGTATCTGAGTATACTAATGGCGCACCACCGTGCGCCATTAGTATATGCAAGGGTGCGCCATTAGTATGCCTCCCGGGCATGTATACCAGTGCTTTGGCATACTAATGGCGCACCACCTCCGGATGCGCCATTAGTAATCGCAGCATACTAATGGCGCACTTCCGGTGATGCGCCATTAGTATGCACTTTGTCATACTAATGGCGCCGTCATGTGATGCGCCATTAGTATGAATATTAGGTTTTTTATTTTTTATTTTCTGTTTTTGCACAGGTTACAAAATGTATAATTTGACAAAATATACACAGCACACATCAACAATAGATTCATCAAATACAATAGAAGATTAGTCCTTGAATACAATTCATCATATTAGTCTCCGAATACAATTCATCATATTAGTCTCCGAATTGAAAAGACCGAACAAAGATAGAACATTATATTACAAGTCTCGAGACCGCGAGTAGCGAGTTTATCTTCGCATTACAAGTCGATATCGATCATCTTTAGCCGGTGTAGTTTTCTGACTGCTCTGATGCTTTCTCTTGTAACAGCACCTTCAGGCCAATTTAGACGTGTCCCTCGCCTAAAATATTTCTGAGCTGATGAACTGCATATTCCAAGGAATACAATGAGATCTGAGTATAAGTTAAATGCAAGAACAAACAGAGAATTGGATGCAGTACTCAATAGCATATTATTAACTTAAGTGTTGCTATTTAAGCTTACATAATGATGTACAGAGATGTATGGAAGTTCAAACAGAGTTATTCTTCAATACTTTTTAAAGTGGAATTAGCGAAACAACATAAAAAATAATATGTTTGGGAGAGCATCCCGCATGTTAATATGTTCGAGAAACATCCCAGCAGATGCTTGCCAAATTTACCTTTACGAGCAACATCTACAAATCAAAACAGAAGAGATGCAAGCCAAAACTACTTCGAGTAGCAAACCAGTGAACAACTATAAACCATAGAACTTAGGGAACCACGGCCAAAAAATGTGACTGCGTGTAAAAATAAAAGAAATATTTCTTTGCAGGTAGGGCGTGCGAGTTCTTCAAAACATTTGATGCGTAAGATTTAGTGCAAAGGAGAAAGATATATATTTCACTCTCAACAATATAACCAAAGGTTATCCCAGCATCAAAAGCTCCCACTTGTTGTGGGGGCACAGGAAAGGGAATTATTAGGTTCTTAGGCAGCATTTCCCTTGTTTGACTTTTTAAGGATACTAACTCAAACCCTGGACTTCCAGGATACAAGTGGAGATACTGCCATTCTCTTGTGGATACAAGTAAAATTCCTCAAATGAACATCTCAATTCTTACAAATGCCTGCATAATTATTATTTTTAAAAGAGGCAACGCCTGCATAAGGTTCAGTTTTAAAGCATTTGCTCATTGATTCACAGAAAAACAAGGCAACGCGAGCTATCATTTATTCAATTCTAAAACCAAATGGGCCATTTTGGCACCACCAAGGCTCAACTATCATGCGTATAGATGCTGAAATATATATATTACAGGACAATAACTAATAGGCGGCCTAAACACCAATGTGATGAGTATAGATGCTGCAGCACAAATCAGTAAGTAATATTATTGCGTATATGCAGAGAAGGAAAAATCAAGTAAGCTAGACCACTACATGGTTTCATGACACCAAATTATCACCTGAAAGCTGAAACGATAAATGGACACTTCTACAAACCAAAGATGCATTATTCACCGAAACTAGCAGAGACAAGGTTGCAAACATTCTGTCGTGAATTGCAAATGGAATGGATAAATTTGAGATGTAAGGCATGAAGGTGGTCGCATTTTGGGCGGGTCGAGGGAGGCGGGTCGACGGTGGTGTGGACGGGCGGGTCGAGGTGGGGCAGCGCGCTGGGCGGGTCGAGGCGGCGCTGGGCGGCGGGCAGCGTCCGGGCGGTAAGGTCGGGCGGCGTCGGGCGGCGCCCGGGCGGCGGGTCGGGCGGCGTCTGGGCGGCGTCCGGGCGGCGGGTCGGGCGGCGTCCGGGCGGCGCCCGGGCGGCGGGTCGGGCGGGTCGAGGCGGAGGCCAAGGCGTCGGGCGTCGGGCGGCGGCGGCGAGGAGAGGGCGAGGGAGGGAGAGGGCGAGGGCGAGGGCAGCGGCGGCGGCGCGGTGGGGCGAGAGGGAGAGAACCGCGAGGGGATCGGGCGAAGGGGATCGGGCGAAGGGGGATCAAAGGGGCCACACCAATGGCGCACCTCACTGCGGTGCGCCATTAGCATGTTCACTAATGGCGCACCTCACCGTGGTGCGCCATTAGTATTTTTTTTATTTCCACAAAAGCTAAAAGGTTATCTACTACCAAAACCTATCCATGTCAAGCCCACTCTACTAGCTCGACTGGTCAGCCTCCAGTTCTCACACCAGGAGGTCCTGGGTTCGACTCGAGCTCCACAAATTTTTTAGCATTTAAAAAGCTATTTGATACTTATTTATGTTTAAATATGTTCAAACTTGTTTAAATAATAACAGTAATATTTTTTATAAGACAGTAGCATTTAAAAGCTGTTTGATACTTATTTTTTATAAGACGGTGCGCGGGGTGCGGGGGTCGGCGGCGGCGGTTGAGTAGGGGAATCGAGGGTGCGGGGGTCGGCAGTGGCCGGTGGATCTGGGGTGCTCGGCGAGGGGACCGGATCTGGCGAGGTGGGACAAATGATCGAGATGGAGGGATCGAGGTGGGCTCCACAAAATTTTTTTTAGCATTTAAAAAGTTGTTTGATACTTATTTGTGTTTAAAATGTTCAAACTTGTTTAAATAATAATAACAGTAATATTTTTTATAAGACAGTAGCATTTAAAAAGCTGTTTGATACTTATTTTTTATAAGACAGTAGCATTTTTTTATAAGACAGTAGCATTTTTTATAAGACAGTAGCATTTAAAAGCCATTTTAAAAGATGGAGGAATCGAGGGTGCGGGGGTCGGCGGCCGTGGACTGGGGGTGCTCGGCGCGGGGGCCCGGATCTGGCGAGGTGGGATAGCGATCGAGATGGAGGGGGATCGAGATTGAGTGTCCATGAAATTTAAAAATATTCATGATAGTTCAAAAAGTACCCATGAAATACAATCGAGAAATGAAGGCTACGATTTAAATACAATCGATCTTAGCTAGCTATCTGTTCACAATCTTCTTGCCCTTCTTTTTCGCAAATGGAGTTCTTCTGTGGAACGGACGTCCTTTAGGTAGGGTGGTCCTGCTTCTTCTTGTGGTGTATGCTGCTACTTCATCATCATCGTCATGTTCGATCCTCGGGTCGCTGTACTTGTCGAAGTCTTGCTCATTGGCTACTCCATCCATTCCGATGATCTTCCTTTTGCCTCTCCTCACGACAACACGACTGGGCTTTGGCGGGTCGGTAATGAAGAAGCATTGGTCCACTTGGGAAGCCAGTACCCATGGCTCATTTTTCAAGGCTTAACGCTTATGCGCCCAAGGGTCTTGATTTGGCTTCGGGTATAACCATGGTGGTGAAATACCGGTCTTCTTTTATGACGGTGTTGGCCCATCTGTCACGGAACATCGGGACCTTCTCTCCAACAGAAGCTCAGCTCCCGTCTCCTCGATCCTTCCGTAGTATCTGTCCTTGTCGTTACGGTGTAGGATTCCATCGTTACCCGGAGTTCTGATAACCATCTCTCTTCATGTCCTTGGCCTCGGTGTAGAATGTGTAGTCGTTGATATCGTGACGCCTCATAGGTCATCAGGTTGTGCTCGGCGCCTGTGACAAGGCGAATATGAGTTGTTCTTCCGGAAGAATCCTCATGTAAAGGGTACGATGTAAGCTTATGCTTGAACCAACGCGTGAAACATGAGTTGTGCTCTTTGAGTGTATCTCCGTCCGTCCTCTGTTGGCCTCGGTCATTGTACGTCTTTTTAATAAAGGTTTTGTGCTCTACCACCCAAGGATCGACCACGTCTATGTGTTGTAGCGCCGACTAGGTTTGCTCTTTCAAAGTCGGGCGAAGTCGACCCCGAAGTCGACATGCATTTCAAGGGCGACCCTCACGGTGACCCCATCCAATGAGCCTGCCGAGGTGCTGTTGACGGGCAGACCAACGGGTTCTCGATGCCTAGATAATTAAATGCGATGGGAGATGCACTCTTCGGTCGAAAGCCCCAGCTATGCTTCCTTCGGGCGTGACATGTTGCAAACGTATCCTTTGATGACACCATTCATCCTTTCGAACGGCATCATGCTGTGCAGGAACGTCGGGCCGAGTTGGATGATATCCTCCACTATATGGACCAGCAGATGCACCATAACGTCGAAGAATGCGGGCGGGAAGTACATCTCAAGCTCGCATAGTATCACCACGATCTCTTCCTGTAGCCTTCTGAGTTGCCTCACGCCAATCGACTTCCGAGAGATGACGTCGAAGAACTTGCATAGGCCAAATAGCGTTTCACGGACGTGCGCGTCCATGATCCCACGGATTGCAACTGGAAGTATCTGCGTCATCGCGACGTGATAGTCGTGAGACTTCATCCCGCTGAACTTCGCTTCACTGGGTCTAGGTATCTTCTTATCTTCCCAGCGTAACCGTAAGGAAGTTTTACTCCTAGGAGGCGGTGAAAAACTGCTCGATCTCCTCGACTTAGAGTGAAGCACGCGGGAGGGTAGTCATTTCGGTCTTCTTGGCCTTTTTGCCTTTGCGACGACTTTACGTGTCACTTCGCCTCATCATCATCATCATCATCATCATCATCATCATCATCATCATCATCATCATATATAGCGTGAAGCTCCCGCCTCGATGCCCATTGATTTCAAGTCTGCCCTTGCTTTCGCCCATCTTTGGTCCTCTCCGCATGTTGAGCAGGGTACCAAGCGGACTCTCGCACGCGTTCTTCGTGATATGCATGACATCAAGGCTGTGAGGCACACGGTGGATCTTCTAGTACGACAAGTCCCGTAAAATAGACCTCGTTTTCCATACCTTCAGCAGCGGCTCGCGCCTTTCGCTTCTTTCCGGCTCTGGCGCCTTTTGCTTCTTTCGGCGTGGGCGGTCTTTCCAATTTTCCAACAGCTTGTCTATTTCCTCGCCGCTCCTCGTACGGGCGTTTTCGGGTTCGGTTTCACCATCGAACAGATCCTTGCGTTTCCTCCACGGGTCATCGTCATGAAGCCACCTTCGATGTCCCATGAACACGGTTTTCAAGACCGGGATCTCTATCTAGCTGGCGATACGTTGTGTCATCCATGCACCTTACGCATCCGTAAAATCCGTGGACTACCTGCCCCGCGACATATCCGTAATCGAGATAGTCGTGGCACCGCCGTGAGCAAAGGCGGCTCTCATAAGGAAATATTCTTTCTGCGGCGTCCCACGTATTGGCTGGCGTTTTCCACAGCGTGTCAAGCTCCTCTTTCCGCAGCCCGGATACAGATTGATGTCGTTCCCTGGTTGTTTCGCCCTTCAATTAGCATACTCATGTGAATGTACTTCCTCTTCATGCACAACCAGGGGAAGGTTGTACATCCACACAAACACAGGCCAGGTGCTATGTGTGCTTCTCCTGGCTGCCAAACGGATTGACTCCATCGGTGCTCGCGCCCGGCACGATGTTCCTTGGATCGTTCCCAAATTCCGAGTCTTGAAGTTCAACGCTTGCCACCGCTCGCATCCTTAGGGTGACTCAGCATCTTGTCTTTTTATCTATCTCCGGATCATTTGCGTCATCTTCCCGCTTCTTCTCCTCCCTATCCGCTGCGTGCCAACGCAGGAGCTTTGCTACCTTAGGGTCCGCGAAATAGCGCCGCAGACGAGGAGTGATCGGAAAGTACCACACCACTTTTCGAGGAGCTTTCTTCCTCTTCTTGTATCGAGTGACGCCGACACCGGACATATGGTAGACTCCGCGTGCTTGTCCCGATAAATGATGCAATTGTTCATGCACACATGGTATTTCACGTGCGGTAAATCCAGAGGACACACGATTTTCTTCGCCTCCTCCAAACTGGTCGGGTACTTGTTCCCCTTGGGAAGACGTTCGTGCCAGAATGACATGTTCTCGTCGAAGCATGCGTCGGTCATTTTGTGTTTTACTTTCAGGCGGGTATCCTCGGGCCTGCATCCTTCATACAATGGAGTAACCGCGTCTAACTCAAGTTGATCCATCTTGGCTTTCTCTCGGGCGGCAGCTCTTGCGTTATCCGTCGCTTGAGAAGCAGCTCTTGAATATGAGGGTCCTGCACCCAGCCCATCGATGGTCCAGCTGTCGTCTCGCTCCGCCGCATCATCATCTTCATGATCATGCCCGTCGCCTGCTCCGCATCTTCCTCATCATCATGTCCTGCATATTCTACATGATGATCGTATACAAGATCACAGTCGTGATCATCGCCTTCGCCCGAGCCGCGGTGGTTGTCTTGCTGCCCTTCCTCATTTCTTGCCCGGCCCGCATGGACGACTTCGTAGTCATCTTCATCACCTTGCCACCGATAGCCATCCATGAAACCACGCAACAGCAGGTGGTCCCGCACCTGCCCGGAATCCGGGTCCGCAATAAGGCTCTTCAGCTTGCATCTTCGACACGGACATCTTATCTCCGCCTCGTTCTTTTGAAGCATCTCGGCCTTCGCGGACCTCAAAAACCTATTCACGATGCCTTCGGTCATCGTATGCGGACCATGGTCGCTGCGGGGTAGAGCAAAACGATATTTTAGAACCAAGAAAAATTTGGCATGACTTTCCTAAAAATAGGACCAAAAGGATGCTTAATGCCAAAATTCTACTTGAAACGGAAATGAATCAACATTCCGCAAAATATTGGCAACTATCGCATTTCAAATACCGGTACACCTCCAAACACAAACACATATGCAAACACCACAAACATATGCAACAATTACCTAACATACATAGATCTAGCTAGGCCGTAAAAAGTGCATGTGCACATTGTTGTAAGGAGAACAACCTAAATATAGCTTCCCCTTACTTACCTATTAAAACAAGGTAATTTAACCACTTAATTTGAATGAATCTATGGTGGAAATGAGGTGAAAAGAGGAGGCACCCGAGACAAGGAGGAGGTGGAGAGAATGAAGTGGGGAGAAAGTGAGTGTGTGGGTAGGAGAGGCTGTCCCAAATATCTTGTTGCTGCCCACTTACTAATGGCGCACCTCTTGCATGGTGCGCCATTAGTAGTTACCACTACTAATGGCGCACCTAAGCAGGATGCGCCATTAGTATGTTTGGACAGGCGCACTAGTTCAAAAAAAAGTTTCTATACTAATGGCGCACCCACACCCTAGTGCGCCATTAGTAGTTACAACTACTAATGGCGCACTCGGGCAGGATGCGCCATTAGTATGTTTGGACAGGCGCACTAGTTTAAAAAAAATTTTGGTACTAATGGCGCACCCACACCCTGGTGCGCCATTAGTAGTTACAACTACTAATGGCGACTTTCGGGCAGGATGCGCCATTAGTATGTTTGGACAAAGCACTAGTTTAAAAAATTTGGTACTAATGGCGCACCCAAAGCATGGTGCGCCATTAGTAGTTTAGACTCTAATGGCGCATCGAATGGCGGTGCGCCATTAGTATATACTAATGGCGCACCATCTTTCCGGTGCGCCATTAGTGTCATTTCCATCTATAGCCCTTTTCCTAGTAGTGTCATCTTTGGCGACGATTTTTATTTATTTATTTTAACATATTCCGTGGAGTTTCAGGACTTTTGGAATTGCACAGAATAGGTCTCCAATATTTTCTCCTTTTCCAGCCCAGAATTCCAGCTGCCGGCATTCTCCCTCTTCATGTAAACCTTGTAAAATAAGAGAGAATAGCCATAAGTATTGTGACATAATGTGAAATAACAGCCCATAATGCAATAAATATTGATATAAAAGCATGATGCAAAATTGACGTATCAGCATTTGGCCCAAAACATGGCAGCCAGTTAATGGGCCGGCCTACTAGGGTCCTCAAAATCTTGTGGACTTACAGCTGGGCCGGCCCATTAATGTCGGCAAAATCTCGTGGGCCTTTAGCTGGCCTCCCATTATGATCCGCAAGAATCTTGTGGGCCTTTACCTGGCCGCCCATTATGGCACACAAAATCTTGTGGGCCTTTACCCGAGCTGCCATTATGGCCCGCAAAATCTTGTGGGCCTTTAGCTGGGCCAGCCCATTATGGTCCGCAAAATCTCATGGCCTTTAGCTGGGCCGGCCCATTATGGTCCGCAAAATCTTGTGAGCCTTTAGTTGGGCCGGCCCATTTAAACTTGATGGGCCGGTCCACGTGTCAACATATCATAGGCGTGTATCGCCCATTGGAGAGTGACACCTGTGCTAGTCCGAACCTGACACGTGTCTCCTCCAGCCAATGATGATTTTACACATGGAAATCCCCATTGGTCGGAGCTGTTAACGGGTTATCGGATCCAAAACCCGACTCGATAGCGTTGCGATACGGTGGATGCGCGATTTATCGTCATGGAAGTAGACACTTCCATGATGATAATTTTGGTAATGTCATGGAACACTTCTACGACAGCACAGGTATGACTATCTTGATTCTGTCATAAATTCGTCATGGATGTACATGCATGACAAAAAACGCGACCTACTGTGACAAACACGTATCATCACGTAAGTGTATTTTTTTTGTAGTGGGGCGCGGGCGATGGGGCAGAGGGCGGCGTCGGCGGCGGGAGAATGAGGAACTGAAACGAAAATTTCACAAGTGCTGTTTATATAAATGAAGCATTGGTCCCGGTTGGTGACTAGAACCGGGACAAATGTACCCCTTTAGTCCCGGTTGGTGCCACCAACCGGGACCAAAGGTCTCTTTTCAGCAGCCCAACCGGGACTAAAGTGGGGAATTGATCCCGGTTGGTGCCAACAACCGGTACGAATGCCACCCTTTGGTACCAGTTGGTGCCACCAATCGCGACCAAAAGCCTCGTGCTGCCCATGGCCAAAACTTTAGTCCCACCTCGCTAGTTATGAGGGGCGCGCAGTGGTTTATAAGCCCCACTGTCGCACCCCTCTCGAGCTCCTCTCTATTGCAGGCTTACAGGCCTAATTGTCACTGCTATGCCTGATGGGCCTACTGGGCCTTCTGCGGGCCTGGATCCTGGCCCATGGTAGGGTTTCTAGTCTTATTCGGGCCGTAGTAGCCCAGGAGGTGGCATTGTTTTTATTTTTCGCAGTTTTTTCTGTTTTTTGCATTATTTATTTTCTTTTGTTTTTTGCTTTATTTTTTAGTTCCTTTTGCTTTTAGGTAATAAAAAATATAAACTTTCTGTTAATGCTATTTGTTTTCCAATTTGAATAGTTTAAATTTGAATTTTTTGAAATTTGTGTGAATCACTAGTTTTTGAATAACTTTACTATAAACATAGATTTTGAGTGATTCTTCTTCCTGCTATTTAATATTACTGTGTTTTATCATTATATTCAAAAACAGATTTTGTAATTTTAGTTTCTAACACAAAAATTCTTTATGATAATTCTTTTTGCTATTAAAGTTTCTAACAAAAAATTCTTTATGAAAATTCTTTTTGCTTTTAATGTTTTGAACAAAAAATACTTTCATAATTTTGGTTGCATAAATTTTATATAATTTTAGTTTCAATAATACTAGATGTTTATAAAAGTTTTTGAGTTGATTCCTTTTGCTATTGGAGTTTTATAAAAGCTTTTTAGTTGATTGTTTTTGCTATTGAAGGATATTATAGCTTTGTTTTAGTTGATCATAACAGAATATTTTAATTAATTATTTTTAGTTCATTCCTTTTGCTATTAGTTCATTCTTTTTGCTATTAGTCATTATTTGATATAAGTGACCCTTAAATTGAAAATCACTACAAATGAACTCTAAAAAGGTTGAGAGTTGGCATGGTATCATCATTTCACCCACATAGCATGACATAAAAAGTTGAGATGGTTAGGGCAAAAAGTGGATGCACTTCGTGTGCAAAATGGACAATCCCTTTCGAAGTATCAGGGTTTCGGACAGACACTCATCTGTTACAAAAGGCTTCCATTTTTTAACTTATTTGAACTCCAGACTTTTTGTGTGTTCAAAATGCACCATTCAAAGCTAGCTCATCAATTTTAAACCCTCTCTGACTTCATTGGGTATTTTTCATGCATGTACTGATTTTTTTGAGCTAAATGACCCTTAAATTGAAAAGCACTACAAATGAAATCTGAAAAGGTTGAAAGTTGGCATGGTATCATCATTTCACCAACATAGCATGTGCTAAAAAGTTGAGAGGGTTATGACAAAACTAGACGCACTTCGTGTACAAATAAGTCAATCTCTTTGGAAGTATCAGGGTTTCAGACGAAAACTCATCTGTTACAAAGGGATTTCATTTGTTCAAATGTAACTGCAGTGATATTATACATCAAAGGCATCATCATAATAGTTGTTGATAGAAAGTCTTCACTTTTTCTTCACTTGTGTTCTTTACTTATTGCGCCGTAACCATGGATAATCTTCATTGTTTAACAGGATGCTTGGGTCAGCCTTGACTTTGAAGGGAGGAATTCCATGAAACTTTTCATAATCTTCAGACACGTCTGTCTTGCCCTCTAATCCCACAATGTCTCTTTTTCCTGAAAGAACTATGTGGCGCTTTGGCTCATCGTATGATGTATCCGCTTCCTTATCTTTTCTTTTTCTCGGTTTGGTAGACATGTCCTTCACATAGAAAACATGCACCACATCATTGGCTAGGACGAATGGCTCATCTGTGTGCCCCAGATTGTTCAGATCCACTGATGTCATTCCGTACTGTGGGTCTACCTGTTCCCCGCCTCCTGACAGATTGACCCATTTGCACTTAAACAAAGGGACCTTAATATCATTTTCATAGTCAAGTTCCCATATGTCCACTATGTAACCATAATATGTGTCCTTTCCCCTCTTGGTTGCTGCATCAAAGCGGACACCACTGTTTTGGTTGGCGCTCTTTTGATCTTGGGTGATCGTGTCAAATGTATTCCCATTTATCTCGTACCCTTTGTAGGTCATTACAGTCGAAGATGGTTCCCTCGCCAACGAGTACAAGTCATCAGAAACAGTGTTGCCACACCTGAGACGTGTTTGGAACCAACTGCCAAAACTCCTGATGTGTTCACATGTAATCCAGTACCCACACTGGTCCGGGTGTTTGGAGCGTAGAATGTTCTTGTGTTCATCGACATACGGGGTCACCAAGGTAGAATTCTATAGAACCGTGTAGTGTGCTTGAGACCAAGAATGCCCGTCCCTACATACTATTGAGTCCCCTCCTAGCGTGCCTTTTCCATCCAGTCTCCCCTCATACCGCGATTGAGGGAGACCTATCTTCTTAAGGTCAGGAATGAAGTCAACACAAAACCCAATGACATCCTCTGTTTGATGGCCCATGGAGATGCTTCCTTCTGGCCTAGCACGGTTACGGACATATATTTATTTAGGACTCCCACGAACCTCTCAAAGGGGAACATATTGTGTAGAAATACAGGGCCCAGAACGACAATCTCGTCGACTAGATGAACTAGGACGTGCGTCATGATATTGAAGAAGGATGGTGGGAACACCAGCTCGAAACTGACAAGACATAGCGCCACATCCCTCCTTAACCTTGGTAGGATTTTGTTGGAAATATGCCCTAGAGGCAATAATAAAAGCATTATTATTATATTTCCTTGTTCATGATAATTGTCTTTTATTCATGCTATAATTGTATTATCCGGAAATCGTAATACACGTGTGAATACATAGACTAAAATACGTCCCTAGTAAGCCTCTAGTTGACTAGCTCGTTGGTCAACAGATAGTCATGGTTTCCTGACTATGGACATCGATGTCATTGACAACGGATCACGCCATTAGGAGAATGACGTGATGGACAAGACCCAATCCTAAGCATAGCACAAGATCGTGTAGTTCGCTTTGCTAGAGCTTTTCCAATGTCAAGTATCTCTTCCTTAGACCATGAGATCGTGTAACTCCCGGATACCGTAGGAGTGCTTTGGGTGTACCAAACGTCACAACGTAATCGGGTGAATATAAAGGTGCATTCCAGGTATCGCCGAAAGTGTCTGTTGGGTTGACACGGATCGAGATAGGGATTTGTCACTCCGTATTACGGAGAGGTATCACTGGGCCCACTCGGTAGTGCATCATCATAATGAGCTCAAAGTGACCAAGTGTCTGGTCACGGGATCATGCATTACGGTACAAGTAAAGTGACTTGATGGTAACGAGACTGAACGAGGTATTGGGATACCGACGATCGAGTCTCGGGCAAGTAACATACCGATTGACAAAGGGAATAGTATACGGGGTTGCTTGAATCCTCGACATCGTGGTTCATCCGATGACATCATCGAGGAGCATGTGGGAGCCAACATGGGTATCCAGATCCCGCTGTTGGTTATTGACCTGAGAGCCGTCTCGGTCATGTCTACATGTCTCCCGAACCCGTAGGGTCTACACACTTAAGGTTCGGTGACGCTAGGGTTATTAGGAAGACTTGTATGTGATTACCGAATGTTGTTCGGAGTCCCGGATGAGATCCCGGACGTCACGAGGAGTTCCGAAATAGTCCGGAGGTAAAGATTTATATATGGGAAGTTGTCAAACGGACACCGGAATGTTTCGGGGCATATCGGTATTGTACCGGGGCCACCGGAAGGGTTCCGGGGGTCCTCCGGGAGGGGCCACCCCTCCCGGGGGGCCACATGGGCTACGTGGGGGAAAGATCCAGCCCCTGGTGGGCTGGGCGCACTTCTTGGGCCCTTGCGCCTAGGGTTTGGGGGAACCCTAGAGGGGGCGCCCTGCTTGGGGGCAAGCCACCCTCTCGGCCGCCCCCCTCTAGATTCCCATCTAGAGGGGCCGGCCCCCTTTCCCCTTCCCCCTATAAATAGAGGGGTGAGGGGAGGGCTGCAATACACAACTCAAGGCGCAGCCCCTCCCCTCCCCAACACCTCTCCTCTTCCGTACGTGCTTGGCGAAGCCCTGTCGGAGTACTGCTGCACCAACAACACCACGCCGTCGTGCTGCCGTTGGTGCAATCTTCCTCAACCTCTCCTTCCTCCTTGCTGGATCAAGACGGAGGAGACGCCGTCTGCACTGCACGTGTGTTGAACGCGGAGGTGCTGTCCGCTCAGCACTTGGTCATCGGTGATCCGAGTACGACTCCATCATCACCATCCCCTTGAACGCTTCCGCACTCGATCTACAAGTGGTATGTAGATGCAAACTCACTCCCTTGACTCGTTGCTTAGATGAACTCATAGATGGATCTTGGTGAAACCATAGGAAAAATTTTAATTTTCTGCAACGTTCCCCAATAGTGGCATCATGAGCTAGGTCTATGCGTAGTTCTCTATTGCACGAGTAGAACACAATTTGGTTGTGGGCGTAGATCTTGTCAACTTGCTTGCCGCTACTAGTCTTATCTTGCTTCCGCGGTATTGTGGGATGACGCGGCCGGACCAACCTTACACGCACGCTTACATGAGACCGGTTCCACCGACTAACATGCACTAGTTGCATAAGGTGGTCAAGGGTGTCTGTCTCTCCCACTTTAGTTGGAGCGGATTCGATGAAAAGGGTCCTTATGAAGGGTAAATAGAAGTTGACAAGATCACGTTGTGGTTATTCATAGGTAAGAAAACGTTCTTGCTAGAACCCAATTGCAGCCACGTAAAAGATGCAACAACAATTAGAGGACGCCTAACTTGTTTTTGCAGCAATTGTCATGTGATGTGATATGGCCAAGTTGTGATGAATGATGAATGACATATTGTGATGTATGAGATCATGTTCTTGTAATAGGGATCACGACTTGCATGTCGATGAGTATGACAACGGCAGGAGCCATAGGAGTTGTCTTTATTTTGTATGACCTGCGTGTCATTGAAGAACGCCATGTAAATTACTTTACTTTATTGCTAAACACGTTAGCCATAGAAGTAGAAGTAGTCGTTGGCGTGACAACTTCATGAAGACACGAAGATGGAGATCATGGTGTCATGCCGCTGACAAGATGATCATGGAACCCCGAAGATTGTCGGTGTACTAGAGTAGGGATACCCTAGTATCCCGAACTCGTGCACGGGCAGTTGCAGCACCCCACGGCAGGGCTTGCCTAGTGACCGCCAAGGTCCTCCGCGGCTCCTTTGGAGCCATTCAAGAACAAAGTATTCAAGGCCCCGGCAAGAGGAGCTTGCCGGGAAGGCCACTCAAGGCACTAAGGAAACAAGGCCCCGGCAAGAGGAGCTTGCCGGGAAGACTCGGTGAGCGACAAGCTCCCGAGTGCGACAAGGATTTCAGCCGTGGCAGGGCGCTTGCCACGGCAGGCAACCTCTCTTCATCTCCGCTCCAGCTCATCCTTCAACGTGTCGCCGTGGGGCTACTCCAGGCGTGCGTGTCAAGGGGCTGTGCAGCCAGCGGGGAGCAGCGATAAGCGGCGCTGACAAGCTTACCATCGTGGCAAACGGTGGTGCACTTGACGGTTCCTGTTGCACTGTTCAGGCGACAGGGACGGGCATTTATTGATCTTGTCCCTTGCCGTCAGAGTTAGGTATAATGCACTGTACACTGTACAAGTCGGTGTACCAACTACTGTTTTTCCATTTGTACCCTCATCTGCGTTGCCACCTGTGGTGACCCCTTGAGCCTATAAAAGGAGGCCCGTGTGCAATGTAGAAAGGGTTCGGCTGGTTCGGTTCATTCGACTCATTCGAGACCACACTCACTCAGGCTAGGTTTTGTAGCTCTCATTGCTCCATAGCAAGAACACAATATAATCAACCAAGCAGCAGTAGGAGTATTATCTTTCCGGAGAGCTCCGAAGCTGGGTAAATCTGCTCGTGTGCATCGCCTCGATCTGCTCTTCGTGCAATCTCCGCCCCCCACCGAACCACAAGGGACTCGGTCCGCCAGGTCCCATAGGTGTTCGTGGGTCACGATCAGCTTCCCCGACATCTTTGGCGCGCCAGGTAGGGGGCGTCGAGACTGTGTGAACCTGATCCGGCGTTCACACGAGCAACTTCTTCAACATCTTCATCAACATGCCACTGAAGAAGAAGGCTTCGGCGGCAGCAGAACCGTCCGCGTCAAACCCACCACCACCGGAGCCGACGAGTGGTGGGGAAGACGCCGGCGGAGGAACGGGCGTCGTCGAGGGAGCCCACAACGCTGCCAAGTCCAAGGACAAGGCGGCGCAGGCTTCGGCGTCCGAATACGTACCGCGTCCGTCTCAGGAGACGCGGGACCGACAGCGTCATGGTGCTCGCAGCGCCATACGCTCGTTGGATCAAGGCCAAGCTGGAGGATCCCGAGGCCCTCGAGACCCGCATGCACGCCAGCATGCTGGTACGAGCGGATTACGATCGCTTGGACGGGATGATGCTCCTCCTAACTTGGTTAGAAGTCCGAGCACATCCCGTTCCTCGCACCGTACGCCATTGCCACCCACCACTCCAGCAGAAGCCTTGGCGAGAGCTCAACTGCTTCTAGACTACCCTCCAACGGCCGACAAGGTCGACGAATGGAGGGCCACCATCCAGAGTCTCATCGGCTTTGCCAACGGCGATACTCCGCAGCAACCAACTGCATCCTTGCCGCGGCGAGATGACAAGGCACGAGCCGGTGGCGACGAGGCCTGCGGTGGTGCAACCACCATGCACTCCCCTTCCTGAAGGCCAAGATCACCAGCTCCTCAGATCCACCTCGACAGCGACTCCACCGCGTCATCGGATCCACGAGCTCGCCGTGATCAGTGCCAAGTTCTTCAAGAACGGCAACAAGAAGACACTCGAACTCGCATCGAGCGCCGAAGAGAAGCGCGGCATCAATCCGACCAGCGCGCCGGGCCCGCTGTTGACATGCATGCGCCAGGGGAACCAGGCGACTTGCCGTACGCGGTAGGTTGCCCTGCGTTCACTCGTGAGCTGCGGCAAGTCCAAAGGTCTGACAAGAAAAACTTCAAGCCAGATGTGCCAGAGAAGTATGATGGCAGGACGCATCCATGGGAGTTCCTCAGCATCTACACCATCGCGGTGCAGGCTGCGGGGGGACGAGACGACAAGATCCTCACCAACTACTTCCCGCTAGTGCTCAAGCCCAATGTCGGATCTTGGCTCATGCACTTGCCGGACAGTTCCATATCCTCTTGGGAGGATTTATGCCATCAGTTTGTCGGCGCCTTCACAGGCGGCCACAAGCCTCATGGCCAAGAGAGTGACCTTCACCTACTCGCCCAGAAGGAAGGAGAGTCCCTGCGCAAGTTCATCCAGAGATTCAGCCGTGTGCACTACAACATCCCAGATGTCCACCCTACCGCGGTGATCAGCGCGTTTCATCAGAACGTGCGAAACCGCAGGATGAGGGAGGAGATGGCGATGTGCAAAGTCAAGGACGTCAGTGAGTTATATGCCCTGGCCGACAAGTGTGCACGTGTTGAGGAGGGAAGAAGACTCCCAGGAGAGAATGTTGAAGCAGGATCTGACAGTGAGGAGACCGCCCCGGCAAAGAAGAGCCGGCGGCGGAACAACAGAAAGAAGAAGAGCAAAGAAGTACTAGTTGTCGAGCAGTCCGGCAACGGAGGCGGCGCCAAGAAGGCAAAAGCTAGTGGCTCCGGCAAGGAGGTTGCCGCTGACGCCGACCGCCAAAGTGTGGGCGGCCGCCGGCTGCGGACAGCTCCAACAAAAGCATCTTTGTAAGATTCACCGCACCATGGGCCACGACATCCTGAGCTGCAAGAAAGTCGAGCAGCTTGTTGAACAGCAGAAGGCTGAGTATGAGCGGCGAGACAAAGAGAAGGCCCAGGAAGGTGTTGCGGCAGCTAGCAAGAAGCGACCCTGCCGGGGAGGGCGCCGCGGCAAGGCCAAGCAGCGGCAAGGAGACAGACCTCCCCGCGGCCGCGACAAGGATGAAGACGATGATGACGATGAAGACATGGAAGACGATGAAGCTGATGAGCAGGAGTTTCAGAAAGCCACGGAGGTTCTCTGCGTTGACGGTGGTGCTTCTCTGCATACCTCACACCGCCAGCTCAAGCAATGGATGTGGGAGGTTAATGCAGCAGAACCATCCGTAGAGTCACGCAGGCCTCTGAAGTGGTCCGGCACGCCCATCATCTTTGACATTGAGGATCACCCTGATCGCATAACTGCGGTCGGGTGCTTGCCGATGTTGGTCTCACCAACTATCCGCAACCTCAAGGTCACTAAGATGTTGGTTGACGGCGGGGCCGGCTTGAACCTGATCTCCTCTGCAGTGCTCCAGAAGCTTCAGATCCCTGACAGCGAGCTCGAAGAGACTGGTACGTTCCAAGGAATCAACCTGTGAAGGAGCAAGCCAAAGGGAAGATCACACCGCCAAAGAACATTTGGCAGCGAACTGAATTTCAGGATCGAGAGGGTCACATTCGACGTTGCTGATTTCCCATTGCCTTACAATGGGATACTTGGCCATTCAAAGACTCGCCAAGTTCATGGCAGCCTCTCATTATGCATACAACTTACTCAAGATGCCCGGCCCGATAAGTGTCATTTCTGTCCATGGCGACAAGAAAGATGCTCTTATCTGCGCCGACAAGATTTACCGGGATGCAGCAGCTGCGACAAATAGCAAATCACTTGTCATCAAGCTCCGGGGAAGAAGAAGACCACTTTGTCCGGCAAGAGCTCTAATGCACACTCCGGCAAGCGCACCTCTTCGGAGTGCTGCGCTACCGTCGAGGACGCACCATCGAGCTCCACCGGCAAGTGCAAGAAGATGATGGCAGCTCCGCCGAAGACTAAGAAGGTGCCCGCCAAGGAGGACGTCACTGGTGGTACCTTCACCATTAGTGCCACGCTTGACCCTAAATAGGAAGGCGCGCTCGTTGCTTTCCTGCGGGCGAATGTCGACGTGTTTGCATGGCAACCGTCTGACATCCCCGGTGTTCCCAGGAAAGTGATTGAGCATCACCTAGCTGTCTATCCTCATGTGCGGCCCGTCAAGCAAAAAGTCAGGAAGCAGGCAATGGAGCGCCAAGAATTCATAGCAGAAGAGATCAAGAAGTTGGAAGCAGCAAGCCTTGTCAGAGGAGTGCTCCATCCCACGTGGTTGGCCAATCTGGTAGTTGTACGCAAGGCAAATGGGAAATGGAGACTTTGTATTGACTTCACAGATGTTAATAAAGCCTGTCCCAAAGACCCATTTCCCTTGCCACGTATTGACCAGATTGTTGACTCCACGGCTGGATGTGATTTGCTTTCATTTCTTGATGCATACTCCGGATATCATCAGATCTTCATGGCAGAAGAGGATGAAGAGAAAACCGCATTCATTACACCATGTGGCACATACTGTTTCATACGGATGCCTTTCGGTTTGAAGAATGTTGGTTCAACGTTTGCAAGAGTAGTCCATGACGCTCTTGAGCCGCAAATGCACAGAAATGTAGAAGCTTACATGGATGACATAGTGGTCAAGAGCAAGGACAAAGCAACTTTAGTTCAAGATTTGGATGAGACCTTTGCAAATCTGCGCAAGATCAACCTCAAGCTCAACCCCGAGAAGTGCGTGTTTGGAGTCCCTTCCGGCAAGCTTCTCGGGTTCTTCGTGGTCTCAAATGAGGAATTGAAGCCAATCCCGACAAGATTAAGGCCATTGAGCAGATTGAAGCACCAAAGCGCGTCAAGGATGTAAGAAGGCTTGCCGGTTGCGTAGCTGCTCTCAGCAGGTTTATCTCTAGGTCAGCTGAGCGCGCCCTGCCATTTTTCAAGATTTTGAAAAAGGCAGGTCCAATGAAATGGACTCCCGAAGCGGAGGCTGCGCTGCAGGACTTGAAGAGGTACCTGTCCTCCACTCCAATACTTGTCGCACCTAAGCCACAAGAGAAGTTGCTGTTGTACATAGCGGCAACCAATCAAGTGGTTAGTGCTGCGTTAGTAGCGGAAAGGGAGGCGGATGATGAGCCGGCAACCATGGCAGATACATCCAGCGACAAGCAGGGGGCTTCGCCGACAAGCTCTGGTCCCGACAAGGACGGAGCTGCGCAGACGAGCGAGAAGATTCAGAAAAGGATGGTGCAGTGCCCAGTCTACTTTGTCAGTTCCCTTCTACAGGGGGCTAGGTCAAGGTATTCTGGTGTGCAGAAACTGCTTTTCGGCCTCCTCATGGCCTCGAGAAAGCTGCGCCATTACTTCCAAGCACATGAGATAACAGTTGTCACTCGCTTTCCGCTGAAGAGGATATTGCAAAATCCAGAAGCAACAAGCAGGATTGTCGAGTGGGCACTCGAACTGTCAAGCTTTGGCCTCAAGTTTGAAAGCACTTCAACTATCCAGAGCAGAGCATTGGCAGAATTTATAGCAGAATGGACGCCGACGCAAGATGAAGAACTTCCAGAGACGAGCATCCCCGTCAAGGAAGCAAGTAAAGAGTGGTTGATGTACTTTGACGGAGCCTTCTCGCTGCAAGGCGCCGGTGCCGGCGTGCTGCTTATCGCACCCACCGGAGAGCACCTCAAGTACATAGTCCAAATGCACTTTCCCAAGGAGCAAGCAACAAATAATACTGCAGAGTATGAAGGTTTGCTTGCCGGTCTCAGGATTGCAGTGGACCTTGGGATCAGGAAGCTTATCGTCAGGGGTGACTCGCAGCTGCTCGTCCGCCAAGTAAACAAAGATTATCAGAGTCCATTGATGGAAGCTTACGTTGATGAAGTGAGAAAGCTAGAAGAGCACTTTGAAGGCCTGCAAATGGAACATGTTCCAAGAGCTCAGAATGATATTGCTGATGGCCTGTCAAAATGTGCTGCACTCAAGTTACCTGTGGAACCAGGGATTTTTGTGCTCAAGCTAACTCAACCAACTGTAACACCATCAACCGGACAGACCAAGAAGAGAAAGTTGGTTTCTGGTGACTACTTTCCGGCAGAGCTCCCTGAAGCCGCCGCCAAGAAGGTCCCCAAAATCAACGCAGATATCGCTGAGGAGCAGTCTGCTCCAACAAGCCCTAGGGTTTGTTTCGTTGAAGCAGACGCTCCCGACAAGTTTTGCTCCGGCAAGCTTGTCGGGGATCATCAAGCTCCGGCTGAGCCGCAGGTTCTTGCCGTAGAAGCTGATGTTCCCACAGCGGCAGATGTGCCTTTAGTCCTTGTTGTCGAGCCACAGGCTCCAGCATGGGCACAGCAGATCGTCCATTTCCTCCAGACAGGAGAACTTCCCGAAGAGCAAGAAGAAGCAGAAAGAGTAGCCCGGCAGTCAAGTATGTACCAGTTAAATCGACAACATCCTCAGTATAGAAGAAGACTCAACGGTGTGAAATTGAAGTGTATTCTTGGGAAGATGGATGTAGCTGTTGGCGAGATACACGGAGGCATGTGTGGTCACCACATTGGCGCCAAGAGCACTTGCCGCAAAGCTTTCCGGCAAGGTTTCTTCTGGCCGACAGCCCTCCGTGATGCAATCGCACAAGTAACCAAGTGTGAAGCGTGCGGCCCATTCAAAGCGAGATACACCAGCCAGCTCAAGCTCTCCAGACGATCCCTTTATCCTGGCCATTTTTCGTCTGGGGCTCGACATCCTCGGCCCTTTTCCCCGAAGCTGTCGGGGCTTTGAGTACTTGTACGCTGCAATCGACAAGTTCACAAAGTGGCGGAAGTGGAAGCGATGAGGAAGGTGACAAGACAACGTGATCAAGTTCTTCAGGTCAATTGTTTGCCGTTTTGGGATTCCTAACCGGATCATCACCGACAACGGCACCCAATTCACGAGCCGCACCTTCATGCAGTACGTCCAAGATCTTGGCGCCAAGGTCTGCTTTGCTTCTGTTGCTCATCCGAGAAGCAACGGTCAAGCAGAGAGGGCAAACGCTGAAGTGCTGCGGGGACTCAAGACCAGAACTTTCAACAGGATGCGCAAGTGCGGAAGAAACTGGATTGAGGAGCTACCGGTGGTTATTTGGTCGATCAGGACGACACCAAATCGAGCCACTGGCCAGACACCTTTCGCTCTAGTCTATGGAGCAGAGGCAGTTCTCCCCACGGAACTCGTATACGGATCACCTCGAGTTCTCGCTTATGATGAGCTTGAGCAAGAGCAGTTGCGACAAGATGACGCGCTGCTCCTCGAGGAGGATCGTCTTCAGGCTACTGTACGAGCTGCTCATTACCAGCAAGCTTTGCGCCGCTACCATAGCCGCAAAGTTAATGCCAGAAGTTTTGAGGAAGGCGACCTTGTTCTTTGGCGCGTTCAGTCTGCCAAGTATTCCAACAAGTTGACGCCAAAGTGGGAAGGCCCTTATCGGGTGAAACGAGTCACTAGGCCTGGCGTTGTCCGCCTTGAGACCGAAGATGGCATTCCGGTGAGCAACTCCTGGAATATAGAGCATCTTCGTAAGTTTTACCCATAGGGCGCGCTGTTTAACCCATTCAGCAACCACCCTTTTGTACAAGTCTTGCCGATGTTGCATGTAATCCTTTGTACAAAGCCGGGAGCAGACCCCGTGCATCAGTAAAGCTCATGTGTTGCGCACAACTTGTCAATTTCATGATTTCATCATTATTTGGCATGTTTTACTTGACATTTTGTGCAGCATCCACACCCGGTAAGCGATAACGAGCGACGAGGCTCCATAACTTTATTTTCTCTTTTTTCTTCTCAAAAGAAAGGAAGGTTCCTTCGCCCACAAGTTAGCCGGGGGGGAGGAGAAGATAATGGTGTGGGCCACCAAGTGTCACTCGAGGAAGTATCGCCTTGCCGGGAAGCAAATGGCGGAAAAGCTAAGTTGCTAAATTTAAGCAATCAGTTTTTATTTTTAAGTTATCTTCCTCGAACGATAGTACTTTGTATGGAAAACCTGTGCGCGGAGGAACCAACTCGTAACTAGCTTGCGCCCTTACTTTGTTTCGAGTCCGCTCAGCAACTTAAGTGAGCTGCAACTAGTTGCGACAAGGTTGCTTGTCGGAGGCGGCATCGCCAGCAGGCTGCTGACGTTCCGCACTCAGCGCTCGCGGCAAAGGTGCTCGCGCCGACAAGTTCCCTAAAAGCGTAGGGCACAAACATACAAAGGAAGAAATCAAGTAAAGGGAATAACATTGCAATCGTTTGCCTAAGATAGAGTATATTACAAAAATAACTTGTCGCAGATCTAATAAATTGTTCTAAACATGATTAGCAGCGACAAGAGAAAGATAAACTTGGCGGCTTAGTCCACGCGGTCGCCATCAACCCTCTTGACTCCGCTCACCCTGTCCACGATGGGTGCGACAAGGGCCTTGAGCGCTTCAACGTCAGCAGTTGGAGGCAGAGACTTGAGGACGTTGGCGAAGTTGACGCCTAGATTGCGGAAGGCCACCTTCATCAACACCTTCTGGAGGGCTCCTGCGCAGATCTGGCGCGACTCGTCGGCCAGCTGCTTTGGGATCTCCTCCCGAAGCCGCTGGAGAGCCGTCACTACGCCCTTGAAGAACAGGCTGAGCTTGGCGCTGGGTTGAAGGCGCTCGTCGGTGGAGTACCCGAGATCCATCATCCCCAGCTCCATCAGCTCATTGTTGATGTCGGCGGCAGTATCTACAAGACTCTCCGCCCAGTGCATCACGTTATCTCTGAAGGTATCCTGGGCGGTCACAGCATTCGCCAGAAGCTCTTCATTGGCCTTGATCTTCTCCAACAGGCCCGCTTCTCGCTCCTTGGCGCCGTCCAGCGTCTCCGTCAAGGTGGTCAGTTTCAGCTCCAGATCTGCCTTGGAGTCCTTGGCGGCGTCGAGCTCTTTGATCTTCTCAGCGAAACGACCCTGCAACTCGCCAAGAGTATAGGCGTCCTTCTCGCGCTCACGCTTCAGCCCGGTGACCTCCTCGCCGCCCTTCTGGAGGGTGGCCTCCAGTTGCGCCACCCTTGTCTCCAATTCCTTCTTGGCGGACTCGGCAGCTGCGGCGACGTCCTTTGCCTCCTTGAGTGCTCCGCCAATTGATTGCTCGCGCGCGGCAAAATCTTCCTCGTAGCTGTCGAGGTTGATCTTCCTCTGCGCCAGCTCACCTTCTTGCGCAGAGAGCTTCTCACCGGCAAGCCTTTGCTGCTCCTCGACCTCGGCCTTCTCCAGGATGAAGGCCGTGCGCTCCTCAGCAAGCTTCTCCCGCGCTTCTGCTACGTCTCGGAGAGTTTCTTTGTTGGCGCGCCGGAGCTCTTCTGCACGCTTCTCCATGTCAGCTCCCGCCCTCGCGACAAGCGCCTCCCTGGACTCCAGCTTGGCTTGTCGGGCGCGGTAGAGCGACAGCAGCTTCTTCAGCAGCTGCTCCTCCTCAGATTCGCCACTGCTGCTGCTTGGCGCGTCAACCAGCGACAGCCCAGCGGAGGCGAGCAGCTCCTCGTCGAAGGTCTCTCCCTCGACCGGCGCCACAGAGCTCGACGCCCATGGAAGCTTGATGAAGACACCGTCGCCGGCCTTCGAATAGGCGTCGCCGGCTGGGGCTCTTCGAGTCTGGTGCTGCATCGGTGGCGGAGGGATCGGCGGTCGGCGTGGCGCTGGCGCTCCTGCGGCCTCGTGGTCGCCAAGACGATCACCGCATTCTCCCTAGCCTCTGCGCCAGCAGCCTTGGCGGCCTCCTCGCCGGCGGACCCACGGCGCCGGCCTCCTCCTCCATGTTGGCGGCGTCGTCATTGTTGCCGCGAGCGTCCTCCTCGCCGGCAACCTCAATCTCCATCGGCTCTCCGGCAGATGGATCTGACGATCAGAAAAAGAAAGAACGATCAAGCAGATGTTCAAAAAGAAGAACAGAAGGAAAAGGACCCAAGGGAAATTTTCAAGTAAGAAGATTACCTGCAATGGGATCTGTAGCCGCGGTCTCCACCACTGGAGGGTCGTCGGCGCTGCCCCTTGTCGGAAAAGCTCCCCTTGTCGGAGAGGCCTCCCTTGCCGGAGAGCGCTCCCTTGGCGGCGTAGTTGAAGCAGACAGAACTTCGGGAGTGACCTCCGGGGCCTCCTGATGAGGCTGCGCGCTCTGCTCCTGCACAATTCAACAAGCCAGATATCAGTAAAGAAGGAGCACCCAAGAACACCTAACCGTAAGAAATAAATCAAATACTTACGCTGGGGGCTGTGCTGGGGGCTGCTCTGATGAAGAGTTACCGGGTCCGGCAAGGGAGTCTCAGACGCGCCTCCTGTCGCCGCGGGGGGATAATCTTCGATGACAACCACCGGGGTCTTGGCTCTCTTTGACGCCCTCTGAGCCAGCGTCCTGAGGAAGGAAAGAGTTCAGAATGAAGCAAATCAGATACACGACAAAACAACAATTTGAAGAATTATAAGTACAGCGACAAGATCTTACTCTTCTTCTTCTTCCTCGGAGCTGAGAGCGGAGAAGTCGAATTCCGCTCCACCTCCGGTGCGACGAGCTGGAAGAGTAGGCTCCCTCGGACGCTTGGCGGGTGCGGGAGCCGTGGTCCCCGAAGGCCCCGCTCCAGTTGATGTAGCGGCGTGAGGCGCTCCCGCGGCAACAGAGCTTGCCGCGGTGGAGCGCGGCGCGCGGCGAGACGGCTGTTGGCCCGTCTGCCGCCCCGCCACTTCTCCGGTCTTGCGGAGGCGCCTTCTTGGCGGGGCCGCGGGCTCCTCCCGCGGCAAGCTACCCGAACGCGGAGGGGGGCCGCCCCCGGCAGGCTTGTTCGGCTCAGCGTCGGGCTCGGCCTGCTCCTCCTCGCCGGCAAACTCCTCTCGATCGGCAAGGCTTGCCGCCTCGGCTGCCTCTGCCTCCTCCACGGTGAACCCAAACACGCCAGCGGCTGCAGCTGTTGCCGCCTCCTCCAACCTTGTGGCGATGCGCACCATCTCTTGCTCGGTGGTGTCGAGGGTGAGCCACCTCTGCTCGTCGGCGTGGATCGGCACTTCTTCCAAGTTGTCGAACTGCTGTACGATGTCGTCGGCGGGCTCCTGCCAAGTTGGAGCGATTCCATGGGAATCGCACAACGGCATCATCGCACGGATGCGGTCAAGCTACGAGTTGTTGCACAAAGGCACGACCCCCCTCGGCAACATGAACCACTCGGGGCGATCTGGGTCAGGCTTGAACAGCTCCAGCAGCATTGCATCCAGCTCCAAGACAGTGAAGTTCCAGTTGAGGCCCGGACGCAGCCTCATGATGTCCGCCGCGTTTTGGAACTCCCAAGCAGGCCTCCCCCTCTCCTGCAAGGGCGCAATGCGGCGGCGAAGGAAATCCGCGCCAACTGCGCCTACAGTAAGCCCGGCATGCCTGAGGCGCAAGATCTGGGTCACGACAATCTTCAACTTGGCGTCCTCCGGCGCCAAGTTGCTCCAATCGTTGCTGCGCACTATGCGATTTTGGCGCAGGGTAGTGAAAGGCTGTGGGTTCTCCTCTATAATCCAACACCAATCGGCTCTCCACTCCTCCCACTTGCTGCGAAGCTCTCCTTCCAGATACGCTTCTTTCTTGCCGATCCTGGAGATCCAAGCAATCCCTCCGGCAAGCGGCTCTCCTCTCTCAACGTGAGGCATGAAGTAGTGGCGGAAGAGGGCTACATTTGGGTGGACTCCGACAAAGTTCTCGCAGAGGTGTGCGAAAACCGCCATGGTCAGGACAGCGTTGGGGGTGAAATCAAGGAGGCGGAGGCCGTAGGTGTTCATGATGTCGCAAAATAATTCGGAAAAGGGCGGGCAGAGCCCGCAGTAGAAGAAAAGCGCGAAGAAGGGGTACCCGACGGAAACCTTCTCGGATGTGGCGGCGGAGATCACCCTCGTGCGCGGGTGCGCCCGCGTCTCCGTCGACCAGAAAAGGTAATACAGCTCCCGCAGCTCCTTCGCGTCGAGCAGGGGGTCGAAGGTGACCTGCTCCTTCCGCAGCGCCGCGAGTCGCTGCGCCTCGGCCGACTTCACGCCTTTCCCCTTGTCGGCCTTCGGGCCCATGGCGGAGGTGGTGGAGGAATCCGACGGCGTTGATGGCGCCGATGGCAATGGCGGGTGGGGGGGGCGGGGCGTTGCTCTCTTCGGATTTGAGAAGAACGGGGGAGCGGCGGTGGTTTTTGATGTGACAGCAATGGCAGGTAGGCATCTTGCCCCTGTTTCCCCTGCTTATAAGGGGCGAGGGGGGCGGACGTTTCCGCTTTTCCAATTAAAGAAAGCCCCCACGATCTCTCCCACGACGCCACGTCCGGAGCGTGCCGTTCGTGGGGGGACGTGGTGGGTCCGAGGCGAATAACTGCGCAATCTAGGCCGCTGCGTCTGCAGAATCGCTGTTTGGGCCTGGCCCAACAGAGCTCGGCGCCGTGTGTGGCCCAGGCCCGGGGGCTCCTGTCGGTGTACTAGAGTAGGGGTACCCTAGTATCGCGAACTCGTGCACGGGCAGTTGCAGCACCCCGCGGTAGGGCTTGCCTAGTGACCGCCAAGGTCCTCCGCGGCTCCTTTGGAGCCATTCAAGAACAAAGTATTCATGGCCCCGGCAAGAGGAGCTTGCCGGGAAGGCCACTCAAGGCACTAAGGAAACAAGGCCCCGGCAAGAGGAGCTTGCCGGGAAGACTCGGTGAGCAACAAGCTCCCGAGTGCGACAAGGATTTCAGCCGTGGCAGGGCGCTTGCCACGGCAGGCAACCTCTCTTCATCTCCGCTCCAGCTCATCCTTCAACGTGTCGCCGTGGGGCTACTCCAGCGGCGTGTCAAGGCTGTGCAGCCAGCGGGAGCAGCGATAGCGGCGCCGACAAGCTTACCATCGTGGCAAACGGTGGTGCACTTGACGGTCCTCACAGATCCGTTTCAGGCGACAGGACGGGCATTTATTGATCTTGTCCCTTGCCGTCACGAGATAGGTATAATGCATCATACATCGCATAAGTCGGTGTACCAACTACTGTTTTTCCATTTGTACCCTCATCTGCGTTGCCACCTGTGGTGACCCCTTGAGCCTATAAAAGGAGGCCCGTGTGCAACGTAGAAAGGGTTCGGCTGGTTCGGTTCATTCGACTCATTCGAGACCACACTCAATCAAGCTAGGTTTTGTATCTCTCATTGCTCCCTAGCAAGAACACAATATAATCAACCAAGCAGCAGTAGGAGTATTATCTCTCCGGAGAGCTCCGAAGCTAGGTAAATCTGCTCGTGTGCATCGCCTCGATCTGCTCTTCGTGCAATCTCCGCCCCCCACCGAACCACAAGGGACTCGGTCCGCCAGGTCCCATAGGTGTTCGTGGGTCACGATCAGCTTCCCCGACAAAGATGGAGATCAATGGAGTTTTATGATATTGGCCATATCATGTCACTACTATATAATTGCATGTGATGTTTATTATGTTTATGCATCTTGTTTACTTAGAATGACGGTAGTAAATAAGATGATCCCTCACAACAATATCAAGAAGTGTTCTCCCCTAACTGCACCGTTGCTAAAGTTCGTCGTTTCGAAGCACCACGTGATGATCGGGTGTGATAGATCCTTACGTTCACATACAACGGGTGTAAGACAGTTTTACACATGCATAAACACTTAGGGTTAACTTGACGAGCCTAGCATGTACAGACATGGCCTGGGAACACGGAGACCGAAAGGTCGAACACGAGTCGTACGGAAGATACGATCAACATGAGAATGTTCACCGACGATGACTAGTCCGTCTCACGTGATGATCGGACACAGCTTAGTCGACTCAGATCGTGTAACACTTAGATGACTAGAGGGATGTCTAATCTGAGTGGGAGTTCATTTGAATAATTTGATTAGATGAACTTAATTATCATGAACTTAGTCTAAAACTTTTGCATAATATGTCTTGTAGATCAAATGGCCAACGCTCATGTCAACATGAACTTCAACGCTGCTCCTAGAGAAAACCAAGCTAAAAGATGATGGCAGCAACTATAATGGATCGGGTCCTAACCTTAGGATCATCCTCATAGCTGCCAAGAAAGCATATGTCCTTGAAGCACCGTTAGGTGACCCACCTGCTCTCCCAAAGACTGCAAGACGATTTGAACGCTTTGGCAGATCGCATCGATGATTACTCCCTCGCTCAAGGCGGCATGCTTTACAGCTTAGAACCGGGCTCCAAAAGCGTTTTGAGCATCACGGAGCATATGAGATGTTCAAGAGCTGAAACTAGTTTTCCAAGCTCACGCCCGGTCGAGAGATATGACGCTTCCGACAAGTTCTATAGTTGTAAGATGGAGGAAAATAGTTCACAAGGAGCACATACTCAAAATGTCTGGGTTGCACAACCGCATGACCCAGCTGAATATTAACCTCCCTGATGAGGCGGTCATTGACAGAATCCTTCAGTCGCTCCCACCAAGCTACAAGAGCTTTGTGATGAACTACAACATGCATGGGATGGTGAAGACCATTCCCGAAGTATTCCCAATGCTGAAGTCAGCAGAGGTTGAGATCGAGAAAGAACATCAAGTGTTGATGGTCAATAAGACCACTAAGTTCAAGAAGGGCAAGGGTAAGAAGAACTTCAAGAAGGACGGCAAAGATGTTGCCGCCGCCTGTAAGCCAGCTGCCGGAAGAAGTCAAAGAATGGACCCAAGCCCGAGACAGAGTGCTTTTATTGCAAGGGAAGGGTCATCGAAGCGGAACTGCCCCAAATACTTAGCGGATAAGAAGGCCGGCAACACCAAAGGTATATTTGATATACATGTAATTGATTTGTACCTTACCAAGACTGTAGTAACTCCTGGGTATTTGATACCGTGCCGTTGCTCATATTTGTAACTCACAGCAGGAGCTGCGGAATAAGCGGAGATCGGGCGAAGGGCGAGGTGACGATGCGCGCCGTGAATGGTTCCAGAGTCGATGTGATCGCCGTCGGCACGCTACCTCTACATTTACCTACGGGATTAGTTTTGAACCTTAATAATTGTTATTTGGTGCCAAGTTTGAGCATGAACATTGTATCTGGATCTCGTTTGATACGAGATGGCTACTCATTTAAATCCGAGAATAATGGTTGTTCTATTTATATGAGAGATATGTTTTATGGTCATGCTCCGATGGTCAATGGTTTATTCTTAATGAATCTCGAGCGTAATGTTACACATATTCATAGCGTGAATACCAAAAGATGTAAAGTTGATAACGATAGTCCCACATACTTGTGGCACTGCCGCCTTGATCACATTGGTGTCAAGCGCATGAAGAAACTCCATGCTGATGGACTTTTGGAGTCTCTTGATTATGAATCATTTGACACATCCGAACCATGCCTCATGGACAAGATGACCAAGACTCCGTTCTCCGGAACAACGGAGCGAGCAACAAACTTGTTGGAAATCATACATAGCGATGTGTGCGGTCCAATGAGTGTTGAGGCTCGCGGAGGATATCGTTATGTTCTCACTCTCAGAGATGACTTGAGTAGATATGGGTATGTCTACTTGATGAAACACAAGTCTGAGACCTTTGAAAAGTTCAAGGAATTTCAGAATGAAGTAGAGAATCAACGTGACCGAAAGATAAAATTCTTACGATCAGATCGTGGAGGAGAATATTTAAGTCACGAATTTGGTACACACTTAAGAAAATGTGGAATCGCTTTCACAACTCACGCGCTGGAACACCTCAGCGTAACGGTGTGTCCGAATGTCGTAATCGCACTCTATTGGATATGGTGCGGTCTATGATGTCTCTTACCGATTTACCGCTATCATTTTGGGGATACGCTTTAGAGACAGCCACATTCACTTTAAATAGGGCACCGTCTAAATCCGTTGAGATGACACCGTATGAATTATGGTTTGGGAAGAAACCTAAGCTGTCGTTTCTAAAAGTTTGGGGATGCGATGCTTATGTCAAGAAACTTCAACCTGAAAAGCTCGAACCCAAGTCGGAAAAATGCGTCTTCGTAGGATCCCTAAAGAAACCATTGGGTATACCTTCTACTTAAGATCCGAGGGCAAGATCTTTGTTGCCAAGAACGGATCCTTTCTGGAAAAGGAGTTTCTCTCGAAAGAAATAAGTGGGAGGAAAGTAGAACTCGATGAAGTACTACCTCTTGAACAGGAAAGTAGTGCAGCTCAGGAAAATGTTCCTGTGATGCCTACACCAATGTAAGAGAAAATAATGATGATGATCAAGGTACTTCGGATCAAGTTACACGAACTTCAGAGGTCCACAAGGACACGCTCCGCACTGCAGTCGTACGGCAACCCTGTCCTGGAAATCATGTTGTTAGACAACGGTGAACCTTCGAACTATGAAGAAGCGATGGCGGGCCCAGATTCCAACAAATGGCTAGAAGCCATGAAATCCGAGATAGAATCCATGTATGAAAACAAAGTATGGACTTTGACAGACTTGCCCGATGATCGCGAGCGATAGAAAACAAATGGATCTTTAAGAAGAAGACGGACGCGGATGGTAATGTCACCATCTATAAAGCTCGACTTGTCGCTAAGGGTTATCGGCAAGTTCAAGGGATTGACTACGATGAGACTTTCTCTCCGTAGCGAAGCTTAAGTCCGTCCAAATCATGTTAGCAATTGCCGCATACTATGATTATGAGATATGGCAGATGGACGTCAAAACAGCGTTCCTTAACGGTTATCTTAAGGAAGAGTTGTATATGATGCAGCCGGAAGGTTTTGTCGATCCTAAGAATGCTGACAAAGTATGCAAGCTCCAGCGATCCATTTATGGGCTGGTGCAAGCATCTCGGAATTGAAACATTCGCTTTGATGAGATGATCAAAGCGTTTGGGTTTATGCAGACTTATGGAGAAGCCTGCGTTTACAAGAAAGTGAGTGGGAGCTCTGTAGCATTTCTCATATTATATGTAGATGACATACTTTTGATGGGAAATGATATAGAATTCTTGGACAGCATTAAGGCCTACTTGAATAAGTGTTTTTCAATGAAGGACCTTGGAGAAGCTGCTTATATATTAGGCATCAAGATCTATAGAGATAGATCGAGACGCCTCATAGGTCTTTCACAAAGCACATACCTTGATAAGATTTTGAAGAAGTTCAAAAAGGATCAGTTCAAGAAGGGGTTCTTGCCTGTATTGCAAGGTGTGAGATTGAGCTCAGCTCAATGCCCGACCACGACCAAAGATAAAGAAGAGATGAGTGTCATCCCCTATGCTTCAGCCATAGGATCCATTATGTATGCCATGTTGTGTACCAGACCTGATGTAAACCTTGCCGTAAGTTTGGTAGGAAGGTACCAAAGTAATCCCGGCAAGGAACACTGGACAGCGGTCAAGAATATCCTAAAGTACCTGAAAAGGACGAAGGACATGTTTCTCGTTTATGGAGGTGACGAAGAGCTTGTCAGAAGGGTTACGCCGACGCTTAGCTTCGACACAGATCTGGATGACTCTAAGTCACAAACCGGATACGCTGTATATGTTGAATGGTGGAGCGATGGCTGGTGCAGCTGCAAGCAGAGCGTCGTGGCGGGATCTACATGTGAAGCGGAGTACATGGCAGCCTCGGAGGCAGCGCATGAAGCAATTTGGGTGAAGGAGTTCATCACCAACCTAGGAGTCATACCCAATGCGTCGGGGCCGATCAAACTCTTCTCGTGACAACACCTGAGCTATTGCACTTGCCAAGGAGCCCAGGTTTCACAAGAAGACCAGGCACATCAAGCGTCGCTTCAACTCCATCCGTGAAAATGTTCAAGATGGAGA
Source organism: Aegilops bicornis (assembly GCA_021605145.1). Taxonomy (NCBI): domain Eukaryota; kingdom Viridiplantae; phylum Streptophyta; class Magnoliopsida; order Poales; family Poaceae; genus Aegilops; species Aegilops bicornis. Next base: position 41,192,885 of record CM038674.1, on the reverse strand, counting down.
CATAGAAATTTGCAAAGTGCATACGGATCTGAATGTCGCAGATCCGCTGACTAAACCTCTTCCATGGGCAAAACATGATCAACACCGTAACTCTATGGGTGTTCGATTCATCACAATGTAACTAGATTATTGACTCTAGTGCAAGTGGGAGACTGTTGGAAATATGCCCTAGAGGCAATAATAAAAGCATTATTATTATATTTCCTTGTTCATGATAATTGTCTTTTATTCATGCTATAATTGTATTATCCTGAAATCGTAATACACGTGTGAATACATAGACTACAATACGTCCCTAGTAAGCCTCTAGTTGACTAGCTTGTTGGTCAACAGATAGTCATGGTTTCCTGACTATGGACATCAGATGTCATTGATACGTGATCACGCCATTAGGAGAATGACGTGATGGACAAGACCCAATCCTAAGCATAGCACAAGATTGTGTAGTTCGTTTTGCTAGAGCTTTTCCAATGTCAAGTATCTCTTCCTTAGACCATGAGATCGTGTAACTCCCGGATACCGTAGGAGTGCTTTGGGTGTACCAAACGTCACAACGTAACTGGGTGACTATAAAGGTGCATTACAGGTATCTCCGAAAGTGTCTGTTGGGTTGACACGGATCGAGACAGGATTTGTCACTCCGTGACACGGAGAGGTATCACCGCCCACTCGGTAGTGCATCATCATAATGAGCTCAAAGTGACCAAGTGTCTGGTCACGGGATCATGCATTACGGTACGAGTAAAGTGACTTGCCGGTAACGAGACTGAACGAGGTATTGGGATACCGACGATCGAGTCTCGGGCAAGTAACATACCGATTGACAAAGGGAATAGTATACGGGGTTGCTTGAATCCTCAACATCGTGGTTCATCCGATGACATCATCGAGGAGCATGTGGGAGCCAACATGGGTATCCAGATCCCGCTGTTGGTTATTGACACGAGCCGTCTCGGTCATGTCTCAGATGTCTCCCGAACCCGTAGGGTCTACACACTTAAGGTTCGGTGGCGCTTAGGGTTATTAGGAAGACTTGTATGTGATTACCGAATGTTGTTCGGAGTCCCGTATGAGATCCCGGACGTCACGAAGAGTTCCGGAATAGTCCGGAGGTAAAGATTTATATATGGGAAGTTGTCAAACGGACACCGGAATGTTTCGGGGCATATCGGTATTGTACCGGGGCCACTGGAAGGGTTCCGGGGGTCCACTGAGGGGCCACCTCCCGGGGCCACATGGGCTGCGTGGGGAAAGAGCCAGCCCCGGTGGGCTGGGCGCACCCCTTGGGCCCTTGCGCCTAGGTTTTGGGAACCCTAGAGGGGCGCCCCCCTTGGGGGCAAGCCACCCCTCCTGGCCGCCGCCTCTAGATTCCCATCTAGAGGGGCCGCCCCTTGCCCTTCCCCTATAAATAGAGGGGTGAGGGAGGGCTGCAATACACAACTCAAGGCGCAGCCCTCCCTCCCAACACCTCTCCTCTTCCGTGCGTGCTTGGCGAAGCCTGGCCGAGTATCTTGCTGCACCAACAACACCACGCCGTCGTGCTGCCGTTGGTGCAATCTTCCTCAATCTCTCCTTCCTCCTTGCTGGATCAAGACGGAGGAGACGTCGTCCGTACCGTACGTGTGTTGAACGCGGAGGTGTTGTCCGTTCAGCACTTGGTCATCGGTGATCCGAGTACGACTCCATCATCACCATCCCCTTGAACGCTTCCGCACTCGATCTACAAGTGGTATGTAGATGCAAACTCACTCCCTTGACTCGTTGCTTAGATGAACTCATAGATGGATCTTGGTGAAACCGTAGGAAAAATTTTAATTTTCTGCAACGTTCTCCAACAGATTTCTGGATCGATCACCTTATGAGAGATTGCATTGAGGAATTAACATAGCTTCACAATGGCTAATCGAACGTTTTCCGGTAGAAGCCCCCTCAATGCACCTGGAAGCAGTTGCGTCATAATCACATGGCAGTCATGAGACTTTAGGTTCTGGAACTTTTTCTCTGCCATATTTATTATTCCCTTTATATTCGATTTAGTAGCCGACAGACCTTCATATCGAAAGTGACATTCAAAGAAGATTTCCTTCTCTTCATTGGTAAGAGTATAGCTGGCAGGACCTTCATACTGCTTTGGAGGCATGCCGTCTTTTTCGTGCAAACGTTGCAGGTCCTCCCGTGCCTCCGATGTATCTTTTGTCTTCCCATACACGCCCAAGAAGCCTAGCAGGTTCACGCAAAGGTTCTTCATCTCGTGCATTGCTACCTCTTGAGCACTGCGTTGGTTTTCCCTTGTAGAGGAAAGGGTGATGCAGCAAAGTAGCGTAAGTATTTCCCTCAGTTTTGAGAACCAAGGTATCAATCCAGTAGGAGGCTCCACGAAAGTCCCTCGTACCTACACAAACAAAACAAGAACCTCGCAAGCAACGTGATAAAGGGGTTGTCAATCCCTTCACGGCCACTTGCGAAAGTGAGATCTGATAGAGATAATAAGATAAGATAAATATTTTTGGTATTTTTATGATATAGATTGGAAACTAAAGATTGCAAAATAAAGTAGATCGGAAACTTATATGATGGAAGATAGACCCGGGGGCCATAGGTTTCACTAGTAGCTTCTCTCAAGATATCATAAGTATTACAGTGGGTGAACAAATTACTGTCGAGCAATTGATGGAAAAGTGCATAGTTATGAGGATATCTAGGCATGATCATGTATATAGGCATCACGTCCGCAACAAGTAAACTGACTCCTGCCTGCATCTACTACTATTACTCCACACATCGACCGCTATCCAGCATGCATCTAGAGTATTAAGTTCGTAAGAACAGAGTAATGCATTAGGCAAGATGACATGATGCAGAGGGATAAACTCAAGCAATATGATATAAACCCCATCTTTTGATCCTCGATAGCAATAATAAAATACGTGCCTGGCTGTGCTATGTCTTGAGCTTGCGTTGGTTTTCCCCGAAGAGGAGAGGATGATGCAGCACAGTAGCGTAAGTATTTCCCTCAGTTTTTGAGAACCAAGGTATCAATCCAGTAGGAGGCCACGCGCAAGTCCCTCGTACCTGCACAAAACGATAGCTACTCGCAACCAACGCGATTAGGGGTTGTCAATCCCTTCACGATACTTACGCAGTGAGATCTGATAGAGATATTATTTTTGGTATTTTTGGTATAAATATGCAAAGTAAAAAGTAAAAGCAAAGTAAAAACAAACAAGTAAATAAAGTGATAGAGATTGATATGATGAGAATAGACCCGGGGGCCATAGATTTCACTAGTGGCTTCTCTCAAGAGCATAAGTATTCTACGGTGGGTGAACAAATTACTGTTGAGCAATTGACAGAATTGAGCATAGTTATGAGGTTATCTAGGTATGATCATGTATATAGGCATCACGTCCGTGACAAGTAGATCGAAACGATTCTGCATCTACTACTATTACTCCACTCATCAACCACTATCCAGCATGCATCTAGAGTATTAAGTTAAAAACAGAGTAACGCCTTAAGCAAGATGACATGATGTAGAGGAATAAATTCATGCAATATGATAAATAGCCTATCTTGTTATCCTCGGTGGCAACAACACAATACGTGCCTTGCAACCCTTTCTGTCACTGGGTAAGGACACCGCAAGATTGAACCCAAAGCTAAGCACTTCTCACATTGCAAGAACTACCAATCTAGTTGGCCAAACCAAACGGATAATTCAAAGAGACTTGCAAAGATAACTCAATCATGCATAAAAGAATTCAGAGAAGATTCAAATATTATTCATAGATAAGCTGGATCATAAACCCACAATTCATCGATCTCAACAAACACACCGCAAAAATAAGATTACATCGAATAGATCTGCACGAGAGAGGGGGAGAACATTGTATTGAGATCCAAAAAGAGAGAAGAAGCCATCTAGCTACTAGCTATGGACCCGAAGGTCTGAAGTAAACTACTCACACTTCATCGGAGGGGCTATGGTGTTGATGTAGAAGCCCTCCGTTGTGGATGCCCCCTCCGGCGGAGCTCCGGAACAGGCCCCAAGATGGGATCTCGTGGATCTAGAAGGTTGCGACGGTGGAATTAGGTTTTTGGCTCCTGTTCTGATCGTTTGGGGATACGTAGGTATATATAGGAGGAAGGAGTACCTCGATGGAGCGTCAGGGGGCCCACGAGGTAGGGGCGCGCCCAGGCGGGCGTGCCCTCCACCCTCGTGACCGCCTCTGGCACTTCTTGGAGTAGGGTCCAAGTCTCCTGGATCACGTTCGGTTGGAAAATCACGTTCCCGAAGGTTTCATTCTGTTTGGACTCCGTTTGATATTCCGTTTCTTCGAAACACTGAAATAGGCAAAAAACAGCAATTCTGGGCTGGGCTTCTGGTTAATAGGTTAGTCCCAAAAGTAATATAGAAGTGGAAAATAAAGCCCAATATAGTCCAAAACAGTAGATAAAGTAGCATGGAGCAATTTCAATGTAAATCTTCTTACTTGTGATATGAATATTCAGATCCGAAAGATTTAAGACAAAAGTTCATATTTACACAGAAATAATAATACTTCAAGCATACTAATCAAAGCAATCATGTCTTTTCAAAATAACATGGCAAAAGAAAGTTCATCCCTACAAAATCATACAGTTAGGCTATGCTTCATTTTCATCACACAAAGATGTTCCCAACTTCTATACCCCCGATGACAAGCCAAGCAATTGTTTCATACTTCAATAATCTCAAACTTTTTCAACCTTCACGCAATACATGAGCGCGAACCATGGATATAGCACTATGGGTGGAATAGAATATGATGATGGGGATTGTGTGGAGAAGACAAAAAAGGAGAAAGTCTCATATTGATGAGGATAATCAACGGGCTATGGAGATGCCCATCAATTGATGTCAACATGAGGAGTAGGTATTGCGATGCAATGGATGCACTAGAGCTATAAGTATATGAAAGCTCTACAAAAGAAACTAAGTGGGTGTGCATCCAACTTGCTTGCTCACGAAGACCTAGGGCACTTTGAGGAAGCCCATCATTGGAATATACAAGCCAAGTTCTATAATGAAAAATTCCCACTAGTATACGAAAATGACAAAATGATAGACTCTCTATCATGAAGATCTTAGTGCTACTTTGAAGCAAAATATATGAGACTCACTACATGAAGAACAAGGTGCTACTTTGAAGCACAAGTGTGGTAAAAGGATAGTAGCATTGTCCCTTCTCTCTTTTTCTCTCTTTTTCTCTCATTTTTTTGGGCCTTTCTCTTTTTTTTGGCCTTGCTCTTTTTTTTTCGTCCGGAGTCTCATCCCGACTTATGGGGGAATCATAGTCTCCATCATCCTTTCCTCACTTGGGACAATGCTCTAATAATGATGATCATCACACTTTTATTTCTCTTACAACTCAACAATTACAACTCAAACTTAGAACAAAATATGACTCTATATGAATGCCTCCGGCGGTGTACCGGGATGGTGCAATGAATCAAGAGTGACATGTATGGAAAATAATTCATGGTGGCTTTGCCACAAATACGATGTCAACTACATGATCATGCAATGGCAATATGACAAAAGTAATGTATGTCATAATAATGATGAACGGAACGGTGGAAAGTTGCATGGCAATATATCTCGGAATGGCTATGGAAATGCCATGATAGGTAGGTATGGTGGCTGTTTTGAGGAAGATATAAGGAGGTTTATGTGTGAAAGAGCGTATCATATCACGGGTTTGGATGCACCGCCAAGTTTGCACCAACTCTCAAGGTGAGAAAGGGCAATGCACGGCATCAAGAGGCTAGCAAAGGCGGAAAGGTAAAAGTGCGTATAATCCATGGACTCAACATTAGTCAAAAGAACTCATATACTTATTCCAAAAATTTAGAAGCCATCAAAAATCAAGTACTACGCACATGCTCCTAGGGGGATAGATTGGTAGGAAAATACCATCGCTCGTCCCCGACCGCCACTCATAAGGATGCACAAGCCAGGTACACTTCATGTTTCAAATTTGTTACACAACTTTAACCATACGTGCATGCTACGGGACTTGCAAACTTCAACACAAGTATTTCTCAAATTCACAATTATCAACTAGCACGACTTTGATATTATTACCTCCATATCTCAGAACAATTATCAAGCATCAAACTTATCTTAGTATTTAATTCATTCAAAAAGGAAGTTTCACATATCTTGAACACTAAGTATATTAACATTAAGAAAATTACCATGCTATTAACGACTCTCAAAATAATCTAAGTGAATCATGAGAGATCAAATTTCTTTTCAAACAAATCCACCACCGTGCTCTAAAAGATCTAAGTGAAGCACTAGAGCAAAAATTATCACGCTCAAAAGATATAAGTGAAGCACATAGAGTATTCTAACAAATTCCTATTCATGTATGGCTCTCTCAAAAGGTGTGTACAGCAAGGATGATTGTGGTAAACTAACAAGCAAAGACGCAAATAATACAAGACGCTCCAAGCAAAACACATATCATGTGGTGAATAAAAATATAGCTCCAAGTAAATTACCGATGGAAGTAGGCGAAGAGGGGATGCCTTCCGGGGCATCCCCAAGCTTTGACTTTTTGGTGTCCTTGGATTATCTTGGGGGTGCCATGGGCATCCCCAAGCTTAGGCTCTTTCCACTCCTTGTTCCATAATCCATCAAAAGAATTCATCCAAAACATGAAAACTTCACAACACAAAACTCAATAGAAATCTCGTGAGCTCCGTTAGAGAAAGAAGACAAAAGACTACTTAAAGGTACTGTAATGAACTCATTCTTTATTTATATGGGTGTTAAACCTACTGTATTCCAACTTCTCTTTGGATTATAAACTATTTTACTAGCCATAGATTCATCAAGATAAGCAAACAACACACGCATAAAACAGAATCTGTCAAAACAGAACAGTCTGTAGTAATCTGTAACTAACGCAAACTTCTGGAACCCAAAAACTTCTATCAAAATTAGACGACCTGGAAAATTTGTTTATTGATCAGCAGCAATTGGAATCAGTATTTTATCACGTTCTGGTGATTTGTAACAATTCGGGCACTGAGAGCAAAGTTTCCGGAAATTACAGCAAGATCAAATAACTATCACCCAAGAAGATCTAATAGGTTTAACTTGGCACAAACACTAATTAAAAGATAAAACAATATCTAAACAGAGGCTAGATGGATTATTTATTTCTAAACAGAAGCAAAAACTAAAAAATAAAAAATAAAATTGGGTTGCCTCCCAACAAGCGCTATCGTTTAACGCCCCTAGCTAGGCATAAAAGCAAGGATAGATCTAGGTATTGCCGTCTTTGGTAGGCAATCCATAAGTGGCTCTCATGATAGATTCATATGGTAATTTTATTTTCTTTCTAGGAAAGCGTTCCATGCCTTTCTTTAATGGAAATTGGAATCTAATATTCCCTTCCTTCATATCAATAATTGCACCAATCGTTCTAAGGAAAGGTCAATCAAGAATAATAGGACATGAAGAATTGCAATCTATATCAAGAACGATAAAATCTACGGGCACATAATTCCTATTTGCAACAATAAGCACATCATTAATTATTCCCATAGGTTTTTTAATAGTGGAATCCGCAAGAAGCAAGTTTAGAGAGCAATCATCAAAATCACGAAAATCTAGCAAATCACACAAAGTTTTGGGAATAGTAGAGACACTAGCACCCAAATCACACAAAGCATGAAATCATAATCTTTAATTTTAATTTTTATAGTAGGTTCCCACTCATCATGGAGTTTCCTAGGGATAGAAACTTTCAACTCAAACTTTTCTTCATAAGATTGCATCAAAGCATCAACAATGTGTTCGGTAAAGGCCTTATTTTGACTATAAGCATAAGGAGAATTTAGCACGGTTTGCAACAAGGAAATACAATCAATTAAAGAGCAATTTTCATAATTAAATTCCTTGAGATCCTATACAGTGGGTTTAGCAATATCTCGATTTTTTTTCTTTCAATCCCACTTTTATCAATTTCATCATCAAGATCTAAAAACTCTGAATTCTTAGAACGCCTTCTTGGTAAAGGAAGATCATATTCAGTTTCATCAAGATTCATGTTGCAAAACAAAGATTTAATAGGGGACACATCAATAACTTTTAGATCTTCATCTTGATTTTCATAGGAATTGGAAGAACACGCTTTAATAAAGGCATCTTTGGAAGCATGCATCCTAGCGGTTCTTCCTTGCACTCATCAATGGAAATTCTCATGGCTTTGAGAGACTCATTGATATCATGCTTAGGAGGAATAGATCTAAGCTTTAAAGAATCAATTTCAAGAGAAATTCTATCAACGTTCCTAGTCAAATCATCAACTTTAAGCAATTTCTCTTAAGCGAAGCATTAAAATTCTTTTGTGAATTCATAAAATCTTTAACACTACTCTCAAATTCAGAGGGCATCTTATTAAAATTTCCATAAGAGTTGATGTAGGAATTTCCATTATTATTAGAAGGATTACTAGGATAAGGCCTAGGATTAAAATTCCCTCTATAAGCATTGTTACCAAAATTATTCCTACCAACAAAATTCACATCCATAGATTCATTATTATTATCAATCTAGGTAGACAAAGGCATGTCATTAGGATCAGAAGAAACACTCTTAGCAAATAATTTCATAAGTTCATCCATCTTTCCACTCAAAACATTGATTTCTTCTATAGCATGCACTTTTTTATTAGTAGATCTTTCAAGATGCCATTGAGAATAATTAACCATAATATTATCTAGGAGTTTAGTAGCATCTCCTAAAGTGATTTCCATAAAAGTGCCTCCCGTGGCCGAATCTAGAAGATTTCTAGAAGCAAAATTCAATCCAGCATAAAAAATTTGTATAATCATCCATAAGTTCAAACCATGAGTAGGACAATTACGTATCATTAATTTCATTCTCTTCCAAGCTTGTGCAACATGTTCATGGTCAAGTTGCTTAAAATTCATAATATCGTTCCTAAGAGAGATAATCTTAGCGGGAGGGAAATACTTAGAGATAAAAGCATCTTTGCACTTGTTCCAAGAATCAATACTATTTTTTGGGCAAAGATGAAAACCACGCTTTAGCACGATCTCTAAGCGAAAAAGGAAATAGCTTCAATTTAACGACATCATTATCGACATCTGTTTTCTTTTGCATATCACATAAATCAACGAAGCTATTCAGATGAGTAGCGGCATCTTCACTAGGAAGGCCGGTGAATTGATCTTTCATAACAAGATTCAACAAAGCAGTATTGATTTCACAAGATTCAGTATTGGCAAGAGGAGCAATCGGAGTGCTAAGGAAATCATTATTATTGGTATTGGTGAAGTCACACAATTTGGTAGCATCTTGAGCCATCGCACCAAACAAGCAAACTAACACACGAACAACCAAACGGACGAGGAAAAAGGCAAAGGAAAAAGGAGGAGGAGATTGGGAAAGAGAGGGCGAATAAAACGGCAAGGCTGAAGTGGGGGAGAGGAAAACGAGAGGCAAATGGCAAATAATGTAATGCGAGAGATAGGGATTGTGATGGGTACTTGGTATGTTGACTTTTGCATAGACTCCCGGCAACGGCGCCATAAATCCTTCTTGCTACGCCTTGAGCTTTGCGTTGGTTTTCCCGAAAAGGAGAGGATGATGCAGCACAGTAGCGTAAGTATTTCCCTTAGTTTTTGAGAACCAAGGTATCAATCCAGTAGGAGGCCACGCGCAAGTCCCTCGTACCTGCACAAAACGATAGCTACTCGCAACCAACACGATTAGGGGTTGTCAATCCCTTCACGGTCAATTACGAGAGTGAGATCTGATAGAGATAATATTTTTGGTATTTTGTATATAAAGATGCAAAGTAAAAAGTAAAAGCAAAGTAAAAACATACAAGTAAATAAAGTGATAGAGATTGATATGATGAGAATAGACCCGGGGGCCATAGGTTTCACTAGTGGCTTCTCTCAAGAGCATAAGTATTCTACGGTGGGTGAACAAATTACTGTTGAGCAATTGATGTAATTGAGCATAGTTATGAGGTTATCTAGGTATGATCATGTATATAGGCATCACGTCCGTGACAAGTAGATCGTAACGATTCTGCATCTACTACTATTACTCCACTCATCGACCGCTATCCAGCATACATCTAGAGTATTAAGTTAAAAACAGAGTAACGCCTTAAGCAAGATGACATGATGTAGAGGAATAAATTCATGCAATATGATAAATAGCCCATCTTGTTATCCTCGATGGCAACAATACAATACGTGCCTTGCAACCCTTTCTGTCACTGGGTAAGGACACCGCAAGATTGAACCCAAAGCTAAGCACTTCTCACATTGCAAGAACTACCAATCTAGTTGGCCAAACCAAACGGATAATTCAAAGAGACTTGCAAAGATAACTCAATCATACATAAAAGAATTCAGAGAAGATTCAAATATTATTCATAGATAAGCTGGATCATAAACCCACAATTCATCGATCTCAACAAACACACCGCAAAAAATAAGATTACATCGAATAGATCTGCACGAGAGAGGGGAGAACATTGTATTGAGATCCAAAAAGAGAGAAGAAGCCATCTAGCTACTAGCTATGGACCAAGGTCTGAAGTAAACTACTCACACTTCATCGGAGGGGCTATGGTGTTGATGTAGAAGCCCTCCGTGGTGGATGCCTCCTCGGCGGAGCTCGGAACAGGCCCCAAGATGGGATCTCGTGGATCTGAGAAGGTTGCGGCGGTGGAATTAGGTTTTTGGCTCCTGTTCTGATCGTTTGGGGATACGTAGGTATATATAGGAGGAAGGAGTACCTCGATGGAGCGTCAGGGGGCCCACGAGGTAGGGGGCGCGCCCTCCACCCTCATGACCGCCTCTGGCACTTCTTGGAGTAGGGTCCAAGTCTCCTGGATCACGTTCGGTTGGAAAATCACGTTCCCAAAGGTTTCATTCCGTTTGGACTCCGTTTGATATTCCGTTTCTTCGAAACACTGAAATAGGCAAAAAACAGCAATTCTGGGCTGGGCCTCCGGTTAATAGGTTAGTCCCAAAAGTAATATAGAAGTGGAAAATAAAGCCCAATATAGTCCAAAACAGTAGATAAAGTAGCATGGAGCAATCAAAAATTATAGATACGTTGGAGACGTATCAGGCTGCCCCTGCTGTCACTGGGAAAGGACACCACAAGATTGAACCCAAAGCTAAGTACTTCTCCCATTGCAAGAAAGATCAATCTAGTAGGCCAAACCAAACTGATAATTCGAAGAGACTTGCAAAGATAACCAATCATACATAAAAGAATTCAGAGGAGATTCAAATATTTCTCATAGATAAACTTGATCGTAAACCCATGATTCATCGGATCTCGACAAACACACCGCAAAAAGAGTTACATCGAATAGACCTCTAAGAAGATCAAGGAGAACTTTGTATTGAGATTCAAAGAGAGAGAAGAGGCCATCTAGCTAATAACTATGAACCCGAAGGTCTGTGGTAAACTACTCACAACTCATCGGAGAGGCCTTGGCGATGATATAGAAGCCCTCCGTGATCGATTCCCCCTCCGACGGATCGCCAGAAAAGGCTCCAAGATGGGATATCATAGGTACAGAAGGTTGCGGCGGTGGAAATAGGGTTTCGTGGTGCTCCGGGTTGTTTTCAGGGTACGTATGTATATATAGGCGAAGGAGGTTGGTCAGAGGAGCCACGAGGGGCCCACGAGGGTGGGGGGCACGCCCACCCCCCTAGGACGCGCCCTCCTGCCTCGTGGCCGCCTCGGCTGCTTCTTGACATCCACTCCAAGTCTCCTGGATTGCGTTTGTTCCAAAAAGATCGCTCCCGAAGGTTTCATTCCGTTTGGACTCCATTTGATATTCCTTTTCTTTGAAACAATGAAATAGGCAAAAAACAACAATTTGGGCTGGGCCTCCGGTTAATAGGTTAGTCCCAAAAATGATATAAAAGTGTATAGTAAAGCCCATAAACACCCAAAACGGGTAATATAATAGCATGGAACAATAAAAAATTATAGATATGTTGGAGACGTATCAAGCATCGCCAATCTTAATTCCTGCTCGTCCTCGAGTAGGTAAATGATAAAAACAGATTTTTTTTTTATGTGGAATGCTACCTAGCATATTTATCAATGTAATTTTCTTTATTGTGGCAATGAATGTTTAGATCCAAATGATTCAAGATAAAAGTTTATATGGACATCATTGATGGTGACAAAACAAACAGCAACACATGCAGGTCAAATTCCTCCTGGTTGTGCTCATCTCACGCACGTACACCTTTTCCAATCCACAGCTGTAAAAGTTCTTCAACTAATGGCCTTAGGTACACATCAATGTCGTTGCCGGGTTGCTTAGGGCCTTGGATGAGAACTGGCATCATAATGAACTTCCGCTTCATGCACAGCCAACGAGGAAGGTTATAGATACATAGAGTCATGGGACGGGTGCTGTGATTGCTACTCTGATCCTCGAAAGGATTAATTCCATCCACGCTTAAACCAAACCATAAGTTCCTTGCGTCACCTGCAAACTCCTCCCAGTACTTTCTCTCGATTTTTCTCCACTGCGACCCATCAGCGGGTGCTCTCAACTTCCCGTCTTTCTTACGTTCATCTCTGCCATCGCATCAACTTGGCATGCTCTTTGTTTCTGAACAGTCGTTTCAACCGTGGTATTATTGCAGCATACCATATCACCTAGGCAGGAACCCTCTTCCGGGGGCGCTCAACGTTAACATCACTAGGGTCATCTCGTCTGATCTTATACCGCAATGCACCGCATACCGGGCATGCGTTCAAATCCTCATACGCACCACGGTACAGGATGCATTTATTAGGGCATGCATGTATCTTCTGCACCTCCAATCCTAGAGGGCAAACAACCTTCTTTGATGCATACTTACTATCGGGCAATTTGTTATCCTTTGGAAGCTTCTTCTTCAATATTTTCAGTAGCTTCTCAAATCCTTTGTCAGACACAGCATTCTCTGCCTTCCACTGCAGCAATTCCAGTACGGTACCGAGCTTTGTGTTGCCATCTTCGCAATTGGGGTACATAGACAGAACGAGGGCCGACGGGGGTAGATACCAAAACCATCGCTCTAAATAATAAGAAGCAATAATAAAAGTAAGAAAATTATACAAGTATTAATATAAAAATACAATTAAGAATTTTTTTCTTCCAGAAAGAAGATAAGAACAAGAGGCTCATCACGGTGGTGCTGGCGACGAGATCGGCGCGGGCAATCGACGGCGATGAAAAAGGGGACGGGACGTGACGGACCACTAAACCTAGACAAATATTGAGGAAAATGGAGCTTGGAGGTTGAGCTTGGAGAGGAGAAAGCTTAAGTAGTGTGGCTCGGGCATTCCATCAAACACCTCGTGTGCATAGAAGGTGAGCTAGAGCACCACAAAGCTCTCCTATCGCCGGTTAGAAACAACAGAGCCGTGGAGTGCTCTGCTCGCGGGCGAGGGGTATATATAGGCAACTCATTGGTCCCGGTTCGTGGCATGAACCGGGACTAAAGGTCACCATTTCGTCCCGATTCAAGCCACCAACCGGGACCAATGGTGGTGGGCCAGGAGCGAGGCCCATTGGTCCCGGTTCGTCCCACCAACCGGGACCAAAGGGGCCTGACGAACGGGGACCAATGCCTCCACGAGGCCCGGCAGGCCCCTGGCCTCACGAACCGGGACCAATGGGCCCATGGGTCCCGGTTCGTGACTGAACCGGGACTAATGGGCTTATCTGACCCGAACGTATGCCCTGTTTTTTACTAGTGCAGGCGCGCCCTGGTGGCTTGTGAGGTCCATGGTGATCTTTGCCACCGCCTCCCAGCTCTATAAATACTCAGATATTCCAGAAAGCCTAGGAAGTCGACAAAACACAATTGAGCCGCCGCAAGTTACAAATGGTTGCAGAATGCAGACATAAGGTACGTACCTAGTACATTATTTTTAGAAAAGGAGGATGACCCCCGGCCTCTGCATCTGCGAGATGTATACGGCCATTTTATTGATTATTCTCGAGGACCTTACAAAGTATTACAATAATATGCCTGAATCCGCCATCTTGGCAACATATGCCTCTACTCCTATCCATATGATGAAGGGGTGCTACCTGGGCCACATACCCGGTCTACTCACCTAAACCTATAATCAAAAAGCCAGAAGCCCCAGCCGAGCCACATACCGGTTCTGGGGCATAAACTGGTCTGACGCACTCACATGTGTCGTCGCCGCCATCTTCCACAGGTCCGTCTTCAGAGCAGATATTGAGGCTTCTACCTTGTCAGGCCACTCCGCCATCGACGTCACCTTGACGCCACACAACTACCTCCACCTGCGTGAGTCCATTACCGCGCATCGGGCGCCGAGTCTCCACTGCACCACGCTGCCGAGATTCGCCGTCATCAATGTGAAGGATGAAGTACCGCTCCACCAAAAAAGGCGCCCGCTGGTCCCTCGATCCCGTGTACGCCTCCAAGAATGACGCCCCCAAGGAGGAAACTACACCAACGCGCCGCCGTCATCCGATCAACTGATCTAGTGTTTCCCCCGGATGTAGCGGATAGAGGTCTAGAGCTTCTCACGGCGATGCCTTCAAGAAGGTAATGACACCTCAGTGTGCCACCAACGCCGGTCTTGGCATCAAGCCGAGCACAAGGTTTTCACCCGGATCCGCTCGAAGAACCTCCATCACGTATTGTGTGCACGGGTCGCCGCCGATCTGAGCCGCCGCACATGGAGCAGGCCGCACCGGCAAGATCAGATCTGTCCGCAGGGCACAACCCGCATGGTGCCGACCCAACCACCAGGCCTTCCATGCCACCACCGCCGATCCGAGGTCAGATGGTGTGTCGCCGCAGACCCGGCCGCCGCCGAATGCCGCCTCGCAGCCCGAGGCAGGGCCGGCTGCCGCACCCCACCATCGCCGCCCTTGGCCGAGGCAGCCGCCGTGCCGCCTCCGGAAGGCAGGCCCGCCAGCGCCGCCGCCGAAAGGCAGGCCCGCCGTGCCGCCAGGCCAGATCGGCCGTGCCACCCACGCCGCGGGGCTCCGCACCGCCCGCACGGCGCAGGCAAGAGGGAAGACCCCCGCCGCCGCCACCAGCCCCGGGGTATAGCCGGCGGCGTCCTTCGGCGGCGGCGGAGGGAGGGGAGGACGGATGGGGACCCTCGGCGGCTAGGGTTTTAGATCCCGCCCGAGTCGCCCGAGCGGGGGCGACGCGGGGGGCGTGCGGGCTTTGTACTACCAAGCGATGAGGCCCACGTACCTAGTACATGCGCATAGATTCCGAAAAGTCCGTGAGATTACACAGGGAAAATGCTCACTTCCCACCTTGTGGTAGGCTGATTAAGGTACTGCAGAAGTCAGTCTCTACAAATTTGGTCGGCCAATGGTTAAGCGCCTCTACCAGTTCAGTAGTGAAACATCTCAGTAGTGGAAAATTTCAGATGATCCATGCACTGCACTTGTAGGGGCGCTTGAACACTGACTGAATCTGTGGTTTGGTTCGTGCGTCTGGGTACAGTGTGACATGTTGTGTCGGATGAAGGCGGCGAAATCGGCCTCAACGAGAACCAAGCCAAGCATATGATCCATCCATGGATGGATCGGTGGGTGTTTTTTGTAAAAGTTTGGGCCGTGAACTGCGTGAAGCAAATTTTTTGAGCGCTTGAGCTCCTGTGCATGGTCCAGATGAATAGATATATGTATGGATGGATCATGCATGTGGTCAGTTGGCCTGTGTTCTGTTATCTTTTGCTCTGTCGCGGTGACTTGTGCTACTGCGGAGAAAATTAAACTGGGTGCATCTTATTTGGCCTTACTGCC
This sequence comes from Aegilops bicornis, assembly GCA_021605145.1. Classification (NCBI taxonomy): domain Eukaryota; kingdom Viridiplantae; phylum Streptophyta; class Magnoliopsida; order Poales; family Poaceae; genus Aegilops; species Aegilops bicornis. Next base: position 41,177,010 of record CM038674.1, on the reverse strand, counting down.
ACGCACAAGTATGTTGTGAACTGAATCATACTATCATACATGGTTTCAGATGTGTGGTTAAAGAAATTGAAAAGTTCACAATGCATCTGATCTCGCATACTTTCAGAACAGGAACATGAGCTTCTGGTGCAAAAGGAGTAGCAGAATGCAGAAAAATATTTGTTTGTAGTCTGGACCACTGGCTAGAATAAGATTTAGTTTTCTTTAATCAGCATCCTTTTTTGTTGCCTGGACTGTTTTGGTTTTAAAACAAGATTCAGTCACAATTTTTTTTGCCAGTTCAAAAAACTAAGATCCCCATAAACAAAACAACATTAGCATGCACCAGCCCGGAATCAAACCCGGGTCTGTACCGTGGCAGGGTACTATTCTACCACTAGACCACTCGTGCTTGATGAGCTGTGGCTAGAGGGAGCTCTACTAATCCTGATCAGTGCGACTGCCTTTAAAGAGGTGGGCCATGCTCATCGTCGGCGTGCAGTTGAAGAGGAGCATGACGCGAGGTCAGCCAACTCGCACGAAGGCTCGGCGGACTTAAGGATCATCTCCTCCACCATTGCTACCATGATACTGACGAACCTGACATTGGGGGGAGACAACAACCCAACGATGGCAGCAACGTGGATCCCGGTTGCGTGGGTGTCTGACAAGCCCTCGAAGAGGAAGCGGTCATGCACGTTCCATCGAGCACTTGTGACGCTAGTCAACACGGACGCCAGCAACTTCTGCGACATGGTATAGTAAGTCACTGGCATCCTCACACCTGTCAGCCCAGTGTGTAGGGGGAACATGGTACACAACAAAAATTTAAGCTACACAATGACATCTAGGAAAACTATGAAGAGGTGGGTAACGACCGACCTCACCAACTGGCAAAGTAGCGGAAGCAGTGTAGAAGTTTGTGAAGTGCGACGATTCCCGTAGCTAGTTTATACCTTCTAGACGTGAGAATTTCTCCGAGAAGATCCACCGATCCAGAGTCTAAGTAGACGACCCCTCCTAGATATCCATGTGTTCTGATGTAGTAATCCAACAACATTTGGTTGTCCAGGAAGAAGAGCTCACAGGAAATTAGAACGAAATTAGCCTATCGACTCTCTAGAATAATTAGAAGTCTAAAATTCTAATTAGACTGAAAGAGAGACTAGAGCATGTAGGTATACGGGATACCTCCTCCAAAGAATTGGTTTGTCTCTAGGGGGAGCTCTGCCCACATATTTATAGGTGGAACAAGGGCCAAAGGGGAGGCCGAGTTAGGGAGGGAGATGAGTCCCTTCCTTGGTTCGGCCGAAACATGTGGAGGAGGACTCCTCCCGACTAATCGGTTTCGCCCCTTCCTTATGTAGGGGGCGCCCCCTATGGGGCCCCCTTTGGCCCATTTGGGGGTAATCCCTTTGGGCCTAGCCAAGGGGTTTTTCACCATATAACTTTTTGAAGGTTTTCGGGAACCTTCCGGACGTTTCCTAAATAGACTGAACTTTTCCAGGTACTTATAATACGCTTTGGGAACTCCCGGAACACTTTCGGATCCATATGAAACACTTTTAGAGCTCATTCTTCATACTCTACGGTCTCTTAGATCTCATATAAATTATTAGTCATTAAGCGCGTGACATTGCAGGTTCGAAAATAAGTGGACATGGCCCGGAACACCTTCCGGTCAATATTTAACAGTGGGATATGTACAACTAATGGATCTCTAATAGACCCATTTTTAAGTCTCATTTAACTCCATATATCATGTTTCATTGAGTCAATTGCATGTCCATTTTGCACACTTTTCAGTTTATACTCTTTTCATTATGAGCATTGCATAGTTTTTAGTTGTTGTTAGTTTTTATTAGCACAAGACATCTATATCATAGTCCACCTCCATCCTTTACTCACACTCCCCAACAATAGCCCACCTCATCCTCCTAACAATAACCATTTTCCAACCCTAGAAACCTCTTAGTGGAGCCAATGGACCTAGCAATTTTGCCACCACCCTTTAATGATGTATTGATATGCCCGATGGGCACCCATCAGGCATGGATATACTTTGGGTACGGGCACGAGTATGGATTTGTTCCCAAAGGGTAGGACATGGGTAGGATTTTATGATCATGAGAAAGATTGGCATGGGCATCGGATTATTGTACCCACACCATATCATGCACATTGCCATCCTTATGCCCAGGTGTCATTGGTGTTCGTTCATTCTGTGCTAGCAGGCCCGGGTAGTGCTAGTTCTTTTACTGCCCCTTTAGCAATCGTCGTCATGTTAATGTTGGCCCAGGTGGCACATGGGTCGCCCCATGTGTTGGCATTTATCACATGGTTTCCTTGTGTCATGTCCTTTGCATGGCTTCATCTCCTGCTTGTCTCCTTTTGTTCTTGATGTGGTGCTTTCCTTCACGGTTGTCGCTTTGGACATCACAACATGCTTGCTTTTTCTTGACTACAAGGTTTCTTCAAGCTTCACTCCTTTTACCACCAGACTGCACATCAATTTCTTCAATGGTCGGCATGTCGTCGGCCATCCCAGCACATGCAGTGCCAAGAACTAGAAGTCCGTGGACAACATGTGCCAGCATAGCATGATCCGACGGGAGATCCGTGGCAACTTCGAAATCAAATTCGAATCCTGAATTGAGCAAATCTTCGAGTGATGATTGACACGGAGGCGGACACACTAGTAGAAAAAGGGCCTATTGACCCGGTTGGTGAGGGCCTTTAGTCCCGGTTCATGAACCGGGACTAAAGGGTCGGTACTAATACCCTGGTTTTAAGTCCCGGTTCAATCCAAAACCGGGACAGATGGGCCTCCACGTGGCCTGTCCGCTGAGCCCAGGCAGGAGGTCCTTTGGTCCCGGTTGGTGGAACCAACCGGGACCAATAGGCATCCACGCGTCAGCATTTCTGTGGCAGTGGGTTTTGTTTTTTTTGAAAAGCGGGGTGGGGTTCGGGGGTTTTGGGTGGTTAATTTAGGTGTTTCATATATTGTGCTATAGCTAGCTAATTAATAGAGAAAAGTGTCCTCTCTTTTGTCCGTGCTTGGTCGACGCTTCGTACTATACATACGTATAGAGAGGACTAACTAGACATGCTAGCTAGCTAGTAATTAAGCAAACAGACGATCGTCATGACCAGATATGCATACAGAGCGACGTGATCCCGACCACCTCTCCTTCTCCGAGAGATTGGTCGAACAACAAGTTCTCGTATATCTATCCGACACTACCGGCTACATATATACAATAATTATCTTTTACAATACGGACGCGTGGTCCACATAGTATTCCCCGTCTTCAGCGATCACATGGTCAAGAAAGAATGCCACCAATTCCTCTTGAATTGCTCGCATGCGATCTGGTGCTAGGAGTTCATCCCGCTTCAAACATCTAATTTTAAGAAAGGGGTCAATACATATATATATATATATATATATATATATATATATATATATATATATATATATATATATATATGAATGTATGAAACTCAACACAAATGATGGTAATAAAATAAAATTGTGAATATTTTTAGTTACGCACTTCATATTGTTTGTGGGAGTAGCCCCTCTCTCAGGTCGTGTGGCGGATGGACTCGCAAACGTAGTATCCACAGAAATCATTCCCTTGTTCCTGCCACAACCACTTTACAAGAAACAGAGGTCAATCAAACTGATAATTAGCAAGCACATGCTAAATGATAATTAGCGCCGGAGAAGGAGCCGGCCGAGTGCCCTGATCGTCACTCGCCGGAGGAGGAGGCGGTGGAGGAGGCGGAGTGCCCTGACTCGCCGGAGGAGGAGGAGGAGGCGGAGGCGTCGAGTTCGGAAGGTTGATGAGATCCTTCCGCCATAGGCATGGAGTCTTCAGAGCAGAACCCAGCCGATACTCCCCTTCACCGGTAGGGTGGTCAAGCCGGAGGTCCTCAAATCCCTCCGTTATTTCATCGACCAGCACCTTAGCATATCCTTCTGGAATCGGCCGGCAGTGAAAAGTTGAGTCGGGTTTAGTAGGATAAACAGAGCCAACAGCCGCCTTGACCTTCAAATTGCTCCATTGCGCCATAAGGTGGCAATGTTCAGCATCCGTGATAGCATCCACGGGATAGCTGGCAGGAGCCGTCAAGGCATGCTGCTCGCTGAAGCAGTTCGGTGGAAGCCACGCTGCTTCTCCGCCGAGATGGCGGGGTAGCCGGGAAGCTTCGGCAGGTCGTTTTTTGTGATCTGCTGCTTCTCGTTCCTCTAGCCCCATTACCCTTTCGTGCAGCGCCTGCATTAGGCTCTGCTCTAGTTTCTTCCTCCTCTCATGGGTTTTGTAACCCCCTACGTCCGGAAATCCAGCCTTCCACGAAACGGAGCCTGGCGTGCCTCGTGTCCGTCCAGGGTGCTCAGGATTCCCGAGGGCCATTGTGAGCTCGTCCTTCTCCCTGTCTGGAACGAACTTCCCTTGCTGCGCTGCTTCGATATAATGCTGAAGCCTCTTGACTGGTATGTCCAATTGTTCGTCCGTCCAAATGCACTTCCCTGTTATAGGGTCCAAGGATCCGCCGGCCCCGAAGAACCAAGTCCGGCAACGGTCTGGCCAGTTCATTGTCTCTGGTTCGATCCCTTTATCAAGCAGATCATTCTCAGCCTTGGCCCACTTAGGCCGGGCTACGAGGTAGCCACCTGACCCCGTGCGATGGTGAAGCTTCTTCTTCGCAGCATTTCTCTTGTTTGTCGCTGACATCTTTTTACTCTTTTCCGATGTCTTGTAGGCCACAAATGCGGGCCAGTCATCTCTGATCTTCTCATATTTGCCCTTGAATTCTGGTGTCTCATTTTTTCGACATACGTATTGAGTTCTTTCTTCCAATTCCTGAATAGTTCTGCCATCTTCTTAAGAGCAAAAGACTTGATTAATGGCTCTATTACTGGCTTCTCCGGATCATCCTCTAGCGGTAGGGTAAAATTTGACTTCAGCTCAGTCCAAAGATCATTTTTCTGCATATCATTGACACAAGACACCTCGGGGTCTTCGTTCTTAGGCTTATACCATTGGTGGATGCTGATCGATCTTGTCCCTAACCAGAACCCCGCACCGAGCAACAAATGTCTTCTTTGTCCGGTAGGGTTCAATCGGTTGGCCGTCAGCGCGATTTGTATGATCTCAAACTTTTCATCCGAGCTCAACTTTTTCTTGGGCCTCGTCTCTTTACCGAAGTTGTGCTCGATCTGGATGGCTAGAAAAAGAACAAAGACGAGAGTTAATTAATATGTGTACATATATACCAAAACAAAGACGAGAGCTAGTCGACAGGCTTAACTAATATATATACCTGGCGGACTCGGTTTGGTGATCACCGAGCCGTCCTCACGATCTACTTCTTCACCCTCTCCTTCTTGCACCGGCATTGGGTCATCGGAGCCATGTAAATCATAGCCAGCTGCTTCTTCACCCTCTCCTTCCAGACCATCGTTCTCGTTGAGAAACATCAACGAGCAGACGGCATCACTTCCTTGTGCGATTATGTCCCTCAACAACGCTTCTTGTGCTTCGTCTGGGGGTGTCCATAGTTTCTACAAATATTTACAACATGGTAATTATTATTCAAACATGACAGATATGGATATATTAGTGGCAAGCGAGAACTAGCTAGCTAATCACAATAAGGAATCATATTAGTGGCCTCGACGCTGCTTCTCTAGGGTTTGGGGTGGCCTCGACAACGCTTCAAGGGTTAGGGGGTGGCCTCGAGAACGCTTCAAGCTAGGAGGGGGTAATATCGACCCCCCCCACGTGTTGAAGCTATCGGGAGGGGGTCGGCGTTGAACAGTACATCTATGTCCCACAAGTGACGTGGGCATCGATGCCCGCGGTAGGGTAGAGGTTCAAGGGGTCGAAGATCGCCGAGGGGTCGGGAGGTTGCCTAGTGTCAAAGGATTCAACAAAACCATGTCTTCATCATTAGGCGAAAGTAACAGGTGCATGATGGTACGAAGCCCTCCAAAGTTATTTTGGAGCGGAGTCCCGAGATAGAATAATTCGCTTTTTGGTACAAAGTTCAGCAAAAGGCAAATTATCCTATCCGGGACTCCATTCCGTAACAACTTTGGAGGACTTCGTACCATCATGCCATGGTTACTCCGGCTAATGATGAAGCCATGGATTTCTTCAATACTTTGACACTATAGGAACCTCGACCTGAAACCTTCGACCCTTGACCCCTTAACGACCCTCGACCCTCTACCCTAGTTCCCGACCCACGACCCCTCGGCGATCCTCGACACCCTCGTTATATCGACAACGATGCAACATACATATACATGGGAAAGTAATGTTATCGGGAGGGGTATCGGTACCCCCCTCGTGTCAAAGTTTCTTCTTTCTCCTCTATTCCTTTCTTTCTTCTTCTCCTCTTCTTTTCTTCTTATCCCTCGAGAAAGGAAAATAAGGAAAAGGAAGAAAAGAGGAAGAAGGAAGAAGGAAGAAGAAGAAGAAAAAAGAAGAAAAAAGAGGAGAAGAAGAAAAGAATAGAGGAGAAGAAGAAAAATAGAAAAAATTCTATTTTTCTCCTTCTCCTCTATTCTTTCTTCTTCTTCTTCTTCTTCTTTTTCTTCTTCTTATTTATTTCTCCTCTTCTTCCTATCCCCTCTTCTTCTCCTTTCTTCCTCTTCTTTTTCCTTTTCCTCTCATTCTTTTTCTTCTTCTTGTATTGCTTGTTTTTTCTAAATAATGTTCAAATAAAAATCTATGAACATAAAACATATATATACACAGAGAACATATACACATTTTTATAAAAATGCAAAAAACAAAAAAAATTAAAAATCTGCCTATAAACATAAATTACATTTTCTTTGCATATGCTTTGCATATAAACATACATACATATGAACATACATACATACATATAAACATAACATACATACACAAAAATTCTAAAATCTGCCTAAAAAATTATATGAAAAAAGCATACATCATCCATCCATCCATATAATGAAAATATACATCATCCATCCATCCATATAATCAACATATGCATATGAAAAAAAATATATGAAAAAAAATTATATGAAGAGGATCGAGGGGACAGGGAGGAAAGGGGGTCGCCGGAGCCGGACCGAACGGGGAGGAGGGGCGGCGTCGAGGCAGGCGCGGCAGTGGGGGCGGGCGCCGGCGACAATGGTGAGGCGGGCGGGCGCAGGGCGCGGCCGTGCGTGCTCGGGGACGGGGAAGGGGCACGGGGCGGCGGCCGGCGTGGGCTCGGGCGCGGGGCAGGGGCACGGGGAGATGGGGATGGCGGCCGGCGTCAGCGACGGCGACGAGGAGCGCGCGAGCGATTTGGGCAGCCTGGCGGCGGGGGCAACTGGCTAGGGAGGCGAGGGAGTGCCACGAACCGGGACCAATGCCCCCTTTAGTCCCGGATGGTGCCACCAACCGGGACCAAAGGCCTTGTGCTGCCCCGCGCCAAATGTTTAGTCCCACCTCGCTAGTTGAGAGGGAGCCGCACCAGTTTATAAGGTGCAGTGCGGCTTCCCTCTCGAGCTCCTCTCTAAAGCAGGCTTTCGGGCCTACCTCTGCCATCTGTGCATGTGGGCCCTCTTGGGCCTTCATGGCCTGAATCACGGCCCATAGGGTTTCTAGTCGTATTCAGGCCGTGGGGGCCCGATGGGTGGCACTTTTTTGCTTTATATTTTATTTCTTTTTGCTTTTAGTTTTAGAAAAATATAAACTTTCTGTTAGTGCCATTAGTTTTAAAATTTGAAAACACTTTTTTGTTTTCTTTGTTGCTTTATTTATTTTATTTTGTTTCTACTTACAACAAAATACTTATTGTTGCTATTTTTATTTTTTTCAAGTTTTTTGTTTTGTTTTCTGCATTATTTATTTTATTTTGGTTTTTGCTTTATTTTTAATTCTTTTTCTTTTAGGTCAGCAAAATTATAAACTTTCTGTTAGTGCTTTTAGTTTTAGAAAAAGTATAAACTTTCTGTTAGTGCCATTAGTTTTAAAATTTGAAAACACTTTTTTTGTTTTCTTTGTTGCTTTATTTATTTTATTTTGTTTCTACTTACAACACAATGCTTATTGTTGCTATTTTTATTTTTTTTCAAGTTTTTTTGTTTTGTTTTCTGCATTATTTATTTTCTTTAGGTTTTTTGCTTTATTTTTTAATTCTTTTTGCTTTTAGGTCAGCAAAATTATAAACTTTCTGTTAGTGCCATTTGTTTTAGAACAATTAACTTTCTGTTTGTGCCATTAGTTTTATAAAATTTGAATTCTTTGAAATTTGTGTGAATCACAAGTTTGTGAGCTCAACAAGGCGTAGAGGGACGGGCTTATAAACCGGTGTGAGCGCCCTTCGTTGGGGAGGTTTTCAAATTCATAGTTTTCAAATGAACTCTGAAAAGTTGGCATAGCATGTTCATGTACAAAACGAACAATGGTATCATACTAAATACATTACAAAGTTGGCATGGTATCATCATAATAGTTGCGGGAGAAAGTCTTCACTTTTTCTTCGCTTGTGTTGTTTGCTTATTGCGCCATAACCATGGATAATCTTCATCGTTTATAAGGATGCTTGGGTCAGCCTTGACTTTGAAGGGGGGAATTTCATGAAACTTTTCATACTCTTCAGACATGTCTGTCTTGCCCTCCACTCCTGTGGATGTCCCTTTTCCCTAAAGAACTATGTGGCGCTTTGGCTCATTGTATGATGTATTCGCTTCCTTATCTTTTCTTTTCCTCGGTCCGTAGACATGTCCTTCACATAGATAACCTGTGCCACATCATTGGCTAGGACAAACGGTTCGTCGATGTACCCAAGATTTTTCAGATCCACCGTTGTCATTCCGCATCGTGGGTCTACCTGCACTTCGCCTCCTGACAGATTGACCCACTTGCACTTAAACAAAGGAGCATTAAAATCTACTCCGTAGTCAAGTTCCCATATGTCTACTATGTAACCATAATATGTGTCATTTCCCTTGTCGGTTGCTGCATCAAAGCGGACACCGCTGTTTTGGTTGGTGCTCTTTTCATCTTGGTCAATCGTGTAAAATGTATTCCCATTTATCTCGTATCCTTTCCAAATCATTACAGTCGAAGATGGCCCCTGGACAACAAGTACAGCTCATCACAAACAGTGCTGTCACACCGTGAGACGTGTTTCCAACCAACTGCTGAAAGTCCCGATGTGTTCACATGTAATCCAATCGTCGCCTTTCCGGGTGTTTGGAGCGCAGACTGTTCTTGTGTTCATCGACATACGGGTCACCAAGGTAGAGTTCAGAGAACTGTGTAGTGTGCTTGAGACCAAGAATATCCGTCCCTGCATATTATTGAGTCTCTTCCAAGCGTGCCTTTTCGGTCAGTCTCCCCTCATACCGCGATTTAGGGAGACCTATCTTCTTAAGGCCAGGAATGAAGTCAACACAAAACCCGATGACATCCTCTCGCTTGATGGCCCATGGAGATGCTTCCTTCGCCTAAGCGATTACTGAACATATTTCTTTAGGACTCCCATGAACCTCTCAAAGGGGTACATATTGTGTAGAAATACGGGCCCTAGAATGACAATCTCGTCGACTAGATGAACTAGGACGTGCGTCATGATATTGAAGAAGGATGGTGGGAACACCAGCTCGAAACTGACAAAACATTGCGCCACATCACTCCTTAGCGTTGATACGATTTCTGGATCGATCACCTTCTGAGATATTGCATCGAGGAATGCACATAGCTTCACAATGGCTAATCGGACGTTTTCCGGTAGAAGCCCCCTCAATGCAACCGAAAGCAGTTGCGTCATAATCACGTGGCAGTCATGAGACTTTAGGTTCTGGAACTTTTTCTCCGCATATTTATTATTCCCTTTATATTCGACGAGAAGCCGGTCGGGACCTTCATATTGAGCCGGCATTGAAAGAATATTTCTTTCTCTTCTTTCGTAAGAGCGTAGCTGGCAGGACCTTCATATCGCTTCGGAGGCATGCCCTCTTTTCGCAAGTAAGCGTTGCAGGTCCTCTCGTGCCTCGTGTGTATCTTTTGTCTTCCCATACACGCCCAAGAAGCCTAGCAGGTTCACGCAAAGGTTCTTCGTCACGTGCATCACGTCGATCAAGAGCGGACCTCTAGGTCTTTCCAAAGAGGGTAGGTCCCAAAATATAGATTTCTTCTTCCACATGGGTGCGTGATTCTCGGCGTCATTCGAACAGCTAGTCCGTCGGGACCCTTTCCAAAGATTACGTGTAAATCATTGACCATAGCAAGTACGTGATCACCAGTACGCATGGCGGGCTTCCTCCGGTGATCTGCCTCGCCTTTGAAATGCTTGCCTTTCTTTCGACATTGATGGTTGGTCGGAAGAAATCGACGATGGCCCGTGTACACATTCTTCCTGCAGCTTCCCGGTATATACTATCGGTGTCAAGTAAACAGTGCGTGCATGCGTGGTATCCCTTGTTTGTCTGTCCCGAAAGGTTACCGAGAGCGGGCCAATCGTTGATGGTCACGAACAGCAACGCCTTTAGGTCAAATTCCTCCTTTTGTGCTCATCCCACGTCATACACCGCTTCCATTCCACAGCTGTAAAAGTTCTTCAACTAATGGCCTTAGGTACACATCAATGTCGCTGCGGGTTGCTTAGGGCCTTGGATGAGAACTGCATCATAATGAACTTCCGCTTCATGCACATCCAAGGAGGAAGGTTATACATACATAGAGTCCCGGCCAGTGCTGTGATTGCTGCTCTGCTCCCGAAAGGATTAATGCCATCCGCGCTTAAAGCAAACCATACGTTCCTTGGGTCCTTTGCAAACTCATCCCAGTACTTTCTCTCGATTTTTCTCCATGCGACCCGTCGTGGTGCTCTCAACTTCCGTCTTTCTTACGGTCCTCACCGTGCCATCGCATCAACTTGGTATGCTCTCCGTTTACGAGCAGACGTTTCAACCGTGGTATTATAGGAGCATACCACATCACCTTCGCAGGAACCCTCTTCCCGGAGGCTCGCCGTCAACATCACTGAGGTCATCTCGTCTGATCTTATATCAGCAATGCACCGCATACCGTGCATGCGTTCAGATCCTTGTAGGCACCACGGTAGAGGATGCAGTCATTAGGGCATGCATGTATCTTCTCCACCTCCAATCCTAGAGGGCATACGACCTTCTTTGTTGGGTACGTATTGTCGGGCAATTCGTTATCCTTTGGAAGCTTCTTCTTCATTATTTTCAGTAGCTTCTCAAATCCTTTATCAGGCACAGCATTCTCTGCCTTCCACTGCAGCAATTCGAGTACGGTACCGAGCTTTGTGTTGCCATCTTCGCAATTGGGGTACAACCTTTTTTTGTGATCCTCTAACATGCGATCGAACTTCAGCTTCTCATTATGACTTTCGCATTGTGTCCTTGCATCGACAATGACCCGGCGGAGATCATCATCATCGGGCACATCGTCTGGTTCCTCTTGATCTTCAGCAGCTTCGCTTCGTTCCAGCACCATCGTGCACATCGTCAGTGCATCTTGATGTTCAAGAGCATCACCGTATTCAGGGCACATAGTTGTCATCATACTCTTCTTCCTCGCCGCCTTCCATCATAACCCCTATTTCTCCGTGCCTCGTCCAAACATTATAGTGTGGCATGAAACCCTTGTAAAGCAGGTTGGTGTGAAGGATTTTCCGGTCGAGTAAGACTTCAGATTCCCACATATAGGGCATGGACAACACATAAAACCATTCTGCTTGTTTGCCTCAGCCACTTCGAGAAAATCATGCACGCCCTTAATGTACTCGGAGGTGTGTCTCACACCGTACATCCATTGCGGTTCATCTACGTGCATTATATATAATTAAGTGTGTCAAAAATCATTACAGAACATCATGAATAGATAATTAAGTGACCAAATTAATAGAAATTCATCATCACATAAAACCAAGTACATACATAGTTCTCATGTAACAACATAAAGCTCTGCAGAGCATCTAAATTAATTAAACCATACATTGAAACTATGTAAAACATTTCAATGCGAAAACAAATACGATCATAATCGCAACCAAGGTAACAACTGATCCAACGGCATAATGATACCAAGCCTCGGTATGAATGGCATATTTTCCAATCTTTCTCATCTTCAAGCGCATTGCATCCATCTTGATCTTGTGATCATCGACGACATCCGCAACATGCAACTCCAATATCATCTTCTCCTCCTCAAGTTTTTTTATTTTTTCCTTCAAGAAATTGTTTTCTTCTTCAACTAAATTTAACCTCTCGACAATAGGGTCGGTTGGAATTTCCGGTTTAACAACCTCCTAGATAAATAAAATCTATGTCACGTTGGTCGGCATAATTTTCATAAACAATAAATGAACCAATAGTTATGAAAAGATAATATATACCACATCCGAATCATAGATGTGATTTAGGGCCGACGGGCGGATACCAAAACCATCGCACTATATAAGATGCAATAATAAAAGTAAGAAAATAATACAAGTATCTATCTAAACAAACAAGTAATAATATTTTTCCTTTCAGAAAGAAGATAAGAACAAGAGGCTCACCACGATGGTGCCGCGATGAGATCGGCGCGGGTGGTCGACGGCGATGAAGACGGGGACGGGGCGTGACGGACCGCTAAACCTAGATAAATATTGAGGAAAATGGAGCTTGGCGGTCGAGCTTGGAGAGGAGAAACCTTAAGTAGTGTGGCTCGGGTATTCCATCGAACATCTTGTGTGCATAGGAGGTGAGCTAGAGCACCACCAAGCCCTCTCCCTCGGCCGTAAAAAAGCAGAGCAGTGTGCTCTGCTCTTGCGCCGAGCGGCTATATATAGGCAGCACCATTAGCCCGGTTGGTGGCATGAGCCGACTAAAGGGAAGGCTTTGGTCCCGGTTCATGCGACCAACCGGGACCAATAGTGGTGGGCCAGGAGCCAGGACCATTGGTCCCGGTTCGTCCCACCAACCGGGACCAAAAGGTCCGGACGAACCGGGACCAATGGCCCACGTGGTCTGCCGGCCCCCAGGCTCACGAACCGGGGCAAATAGCTCCAATAGTCCCGGTTCTGGATTGAATCGGGACTAATGGGCTAAACTGGCCTGGACGAAAGCCCTGTTTTCTACTAGTGACAGTGGCGGATGATTTCCATATAGGGGGAGAAGGAGTAATGCTACACCTACGGAAATTTTGTTATGTGTTTAACGTTACCAGCCAGGTGGGGGATTGGTATTGGAAAATAGAGGAGGAAGGGACCCACTTCCTTGAAAATCAGGGGAAGGACAGTTAGTTAAGGAAATTTACGTAGATGTATGATTATCTCAGGGGGGGGGGTGAAAGTAACCTGCTGGTTTTAAATGAAAATGGATATTGGTGGAGCAATTTCATTTTCCTCACGAGCAAATTGACAAATCTCACGCACATGTAATGGAGGTGTGCACGCACTAAGCCACTAACACAATGCCTCGATGAACAAATTGTTTAGGATCATCGTGTGGCACGCAAAGCCCGTGCTCCATGCAAAGTAGCTGTAAATGCTTGCCAAATTCATTTAGATTATGACAGGGAACATTTAATCCCAAATATCAAATTCATAATTTGACACTGCTGAAAAGAAGTTCCCTATTATGTGCCGTGGAATTGTGATAACATGGTTCAATATAAGCTGGACCAAGATAAGATCATGCAAAAGAGAAAGCCCATGCTCCAGAATCAAAACATAGCATACTATACTATTCCTCCATCCCAAAATAAGTGTCTCAACTTTGTACTGACCCTAGTATAAATTTGTACTAAGCTCAAGACACTTATTTTGGGACCGGTGGCGGCTAGGTCCAGAGCGGCGAGGCGAGGTCGGGGGCAGCGAGGCGGGGCTGGGGTGGTGCTGGAACCCTAGCGCTGGCCCTGCTCGAGGTCGAGCGATTCAGGCACTCATTTTCCTCTGTACATGACGTGGATAGCTTGGTGGTATTCTTGTCGTAATAACCTGCTGCAATAGGGGCACTCCTTTAACTCTCGAATCGCTTTTCTTTTGAGGGACTAGCCAAAATCCTGAGATTCCGGGAAAATCCAACTAGTATTTTGAAGATTTTGGATTGCACTAGGATTCTGCAGAATCCTCTTAAGATTTTGGAGATGCAATCGAGTTGTTTTGGCTGAAGATTTTCTAGACTAAGATTCTCCATAATCTGCTCAAAAGAACTAGGCCTAACTACCGAGTAGTCTTGATAACTAGAACTCCTGCTTGCTAGCCTTTGTTTCAATTTTTCTTTTGTCATGCATGCTACGTCTAGCCGCATGGTGTTGCATTACGGACTCGCGAAGGACGGTGATCACTGAAAGGTCTTCACGAGGATTCCTTCCTCTAGATCTAGTGGTTAGCTTCATAGTGAGATGTAAACTATGGACGATGGCTTGACGTAGAGGGATGGTTGTGCAGAGGTGATAACCCACAAATATAGGGGATCAATTGTAGCCTCTTTCGATAAGTAAGAGTGTCGAACCCAACGAGGAGCTAAAGGTAGAACAAATATTTTCTCAAGTTCTATCGACCACTCATACAACTCTACGCACGCTTGATGTTTGCTTTACCTAAAAAGTATGAAACTATTTTGCGAGAATAAAACTACGAGTACTTTGCAAGAATAAAACTAAGAATAAATTGCAAGGTAAGAAAAGTAGATAGCTTTTGTCAACAAGAAAGTCATTTGTCCCTAAGCAATCGATAACAAGTATCGGTAATCATTCTTGTAATTTTATATGAAGGAGAGGCATGAGCTAACATACTTTCTCTACTTGGATCATATGCACTTAAGATGGGAACTCTAGCAAGCATCCGCAACTACTAAAGATCATTAAGGTCGTGAAACCCAACCATAGCATTAAGTATCAAGTCCTCTTTACTCCCATACGTCATACCCCACCTACTCGGGTTTAAGTTTCTGTCACTCTCACGACCCACCGTAAGCGAACCATGAACATATTGCAACACTCTACAGCAGGGGGCCCTCACGTTTGCGCGAGACGGAGAGCACCGTAGGACAGCACCATAAATAAAATATACAATCATACCAACCAAGATCACGATTAACCCATAGGACAAAACGGATCTACTCAAACATCATAGGATAACCATAGATCATTGGGAAATAATATATGGAGTTGAGCACCATGTTTAAGTAGAGATTACAGTGGCGAGAAGAGGTGTTACACTGCTGCATAGAGGGGAAGAAAGTTGGTGTTGACGGTAGCAATGTTTTTGATGTAGATCGTCGTCACGATCCTAGCCCCGACGGCATTCTGGCGCCACCGGGAAAGAGGGGGAGAGAGCTCCCCTCCTTCTTCTTCTTCCTTGGCCTCACCCCTAGATGGGAGGAGGGTTCCCCCTATAGTCCATGGCCTCCATGGCTATGGAGGTGCGAGAGCCCCTCCGAGATTGGATATGTCTCTGTCCTCCTTTGTTTCGCGTTCTCCGGATCTGGCGAAAACCCGTTTCTTATATTCCCGAGTCCGTAACTCCGATTGCGCTGATCTTGTTACACGATTTTTTTCCGATATAAGCTTCCTTGCGCCCAAGTAGAGATCCAACCGACGTCACGAGGTGTGGTGGGTTGTGCACACCACGGGACTCCATTCTTGTGATTCCTACTTCCAAAAATCACAAATATTCCAAAATAATTCTCCGTGGAGTTGCATCATATTTGGACTTTGTTTGATATGGATTTTCTGCGATACAAAAACAGGCAACAAACAGGAGGCGGCATTGGGCACTGGATAAGTAATTTAGTCCAAATAAATCATATAAAACGTTGCCAAAAGTATGTAAAAGTTTCCAAAAGTAAGTAAAAGTTGAATAATATTGGCATGAAACAATCAAAAAGATTATACATACGACGAAGATGTATCAGCATCCCCAAGCTTAATTCCTGCTCGTCCTCGAGTAGGTAAATGATAAAAAAGATAATTTTCTATGTGGAATGCTACCTAATATAAACTTGATCATATGTCCACCATGGCATGAATATTAAGACATAAGTGATTCAAAGCAATAATCTATAATTTGACATAAAGGCATCAATACTCACGCATCCCAATAAACAATCATGTATTTCAGAATATGAAATGCTAAAGAACATTATCCCTACAAAATCATATAGCCTTATCATGCTCTGTCTTCTCAGCTCAAAGTATAAATCATGTACTACCCCGGTGTTAGCCAAGCAATTGGTTCATACTTTTTGACGCGCTTCAGCATTTTCAACCCTTACGCAATACATGAGCGCAAGCCATGGATATAGCACTACGGTGGAATAGAGTAAGATGATAGGTGTAAGTATAAAGAAGACAAAAATTAAGAAAGTCTCACATCGACGCGGATAACCAACGGGCTATGGAGATGTCCATCAATTGATATCAACGTGAGGAGTAGGGATTGCCATGCAACGAATGCACTAAGAGCTATAAGTGTATGAAAGCTCCATATGAAAACTAAGTGGGTGTACATCTAATCCTATAATGAAATATAGCCACTAGTATATGAAAGTGACAACATGGGAGACTCTCCATATGAAAAACATGGTGCTACTTTGAAGCACAAGTGTGGTATTTTCATGCCCCTTTTCTTTTCTTTTTCATTCATTTTTTTCTTTTTTTCCTTCTGTTTTTCTCTTTTTTTTCTTTTAGTCCGGAGTCTCATCCCAACTTGTGGGGTAATCATGGTCTCCATCATCCTTTCATCACTGGGACAATGCTCTAATAATGAATAATGATGATCATCACACTTCTATTTACATATAACTTAATACTACAAAATATGACTCTATATGAATGCCTCTGGCAATGATCTAGCGTAACATGCATGAAAATGATGAACGGTGGCTGAGCCACAAATGCTATGTCAGCTATATGATCATGCAAAACAATATAAAAATGAATGCTCAAGTCAAACGGAAGCGATGGAAGTTGCATGGCAATGTATCTCAGAATGGCCAGGGAAAAGCCATAATAGGTAGGTATGGTGGCTGTTTTGAGGAAGATATAATAAGGCTTATGTGCGATAGAGCATATAATATCACGGGGTTTGGATGCACCGGCGAAGTTTGCACCATGTCTCGAGGTGAGAAAGGGAAATGCACGGTACCGTAGAGGCTAGCAAATTGCGGAAAGGTAAGAGTGCATATAATCCATGTACTCACATTAGTCATAAAGAACTCATATACTTATTGCAAAAGTTTATTAGCCCTCAAAGCAAAGTAATACTACGCATGCTCCTAGGGGGGAGGTTGGTAGGAGTTAACCATCACGCGCCCCCGACCTTCACACAAAGGTAGACAATCATGGATAAACTGTGCTCCAACTTTCTTAGCATAACGAGAGACTATACGTGCATGCTTCGGGAATCACAAACCTTAACACCAATATTCTTACTAACCACAACTGTTTACTAGTACCTCCCACATATTATCATCTCTATATCGCAAAACTATTGCAAGGAATCAAACATATCATTTTCAGTGATCCATAAGTTTTATGTAGGATTTTATGACTAACCATGCAATTGACCAATTCCTTTTGTTTATCTAAATAGATATAAGTGAAGCACGAGAGGTTAATTGTTTCTACAAAAGATCATGCTCTACCAAAAATATAAGTGAAGCAAAAGACCATTCTACGAACATCGGTTTCCTATGTGAAGAGAAACAGGCAATCCAAACTTCAAATGATATAAGTGAAGCACATGAAGCATTCTATAAAGCCATACTCAAAAGATATAAGTGAAGTGCAATGAGAATTCTATAAATCAACCATGGACTATCTCATACCAGCATGATGCATAAAAGAAAAGTGAAAACTAAATGCAAAAGAAGCTCCAAGACGCTCCATATCATACGAACGAAACGAATCCGAAAACATACCAATACTTATTGAAGAAAGATGGGATGTCTTCCGGGGAATCCCCAAGCTTAGACGCTTGAGTCTCCTTGAATATTTACTTGGGGTGCCTTGGGCATCCCCAAGCTTGAGCTCTTTCCTCTCCTCCTTCTCCTCATATCAAGACCTCCTCGATCTTCAAACACTTCATCCACACAAAACTTAAACAAACTTTTAGTGGCGGGGTTAGTGAAAATGGCAATGAAATCTCATCATGTACTGCTGCAACATAATTGTATAATTATAAAAAACATTACCCACTGTATGCTATCACAATTCTATGGCCCCAAGTCAAGGAGGCTTCAACAAGAATTCAAACATACGCAAATAATGAAGCTATAACAGCAATCTGTGAAAACTGGATAGCCTATAAAGATTTGAACATCCACCATACTTCTGTAACAATAAAAATTCTGAGAAAATTAGGACAAATAAACATTTGGCATAGAAATGCAGTGCAAAAAGTTTCAGAACCATTTGACGTTCCAGTAAAACATGTAAAATCGCACACTACAGCCAAAGTTTCTGTTTTGCACCGCACAAACCAACAAGCAATCTACCCATCCTAAAGGAAAATCTTGGCACATTACTTTTATAATACAATGGAATTGCAAAAGGGGATAATTATTTTTGTTGAAAAGTTTCTGTAATTTGAGATTCACAAAATTTCCATGGGCATGAACAAAGTTCAAGGCTAGCTCCCACTTTCACAATGCTCGTCCCTCTCACTTTCACTTTTCTTTTGTGAAGTTTTAAGTTTCCCCTCTATATTTTTTGTTTTTAAACTTTATAAAAGCACTCAACAGAAATAAAAGACTCTCTATACCTTACTGGTTGTCTCCCTGGCAGCGCTTTCTTTAAAGTCATTAAGCTAGGCATAAAGTGCTCAAGTAATGAATCCACCCGGATCCCAAGGTATATCAAAGCCAATTTTAATTAGCAACGATTTGGCATTTAGTAGTGAGCACAAAGAAACATATATCAAGCAATGACGAAGTCTAAAACTGTTCCTATGCATAGGCATGTCATACAAGAACAATTCATGAACATCAAGTAAAGGCCAATACATAGCATAAGCAGTTTCTTGCAATTTAATCGTGTTGGAAACATAAAGAGGCGGAGATGTAGTTCCTCTCTCATAATAATTGCAAGTAGGAGCAGAAAGCACATGCATATTACATTCATCAAAATCATCATGTGCAACGGTAAAATGCAACCCATCAACATAATCCTTAATAAGAGCAAACTTCTCTGATATAGTGTAGTTTGGAGAATTCAAAAAGATAATAGGACTATCATGTGTGGGTGCAATAGAAACAATTTCATTCTTAATATAAGGAAATATAGTAAGTTCATCTCCATAAGCATAATTCATATTGGCATCTTGGCCACAAGCATAACAAGTATCAAGTTCATCAAAAAGGGATATTTCAAATGAATCAACGAGATCATAGCAATTATCATAGCATTCATCCTTCGGTAAGAACGAAGGGCATTAAATAATGTATGAGTTGGAGGGTTACTCTCATTAGAGGGTAGGCACGGGTAGCTATTCCGTTCTTCCTCCACTTGTTCTTCGCTCTCCTCGTCATCTTTTTCATCCAATGAGCTCACAGTTTCATCAATTCCTTCTTCCATAGACTCTGCAAAATATAAGTCTCTTCTTGGACAGTGGAGACTTTCTCAATAAATGCATCAATATCCGGAATTGAATTTATAATTATCATAGCAATATTTAAGGATGGCAAAATTTTCAGGCCTATAAACATCATCATCAAAAGCTTCAAACTTTTCAAACAAAGATTCAATTTCACCCTTAAAAGCAACAAATTCTTCTATTCGTTCCACATCATAAGCACCCTTAAAAGCAACAAATTCTTCTATTCGTTCCACATCATAATAATCATATATACCTCTAGCATTAGAAGCCAAGGTTTCATTATCATTTAATTCACATGAGAAGGGAAGGTGTGGAGCATTCATCCTAGAGCAACAAGTAAAATCATATGTCAAGCATAAATCTCGAGCATACCAATGCAACATATAAATTTGATCCCATAAAAGTATCCCTTTTTGTGTTAAGTGATAATACCTAAAGTATTCACGTTGATCCAACGTTACTCCCATTATATAGTTGAATGGGGTTTTCTCAGGATTATCAAAGTAGTGCATAATATCTTTCACATAACGAGCATCGAGGGTTTTGGGAGGTTCCCCATCTCCATGAGTAGCAACTTCAACTAATTATTTTGGTGTTTCGTGTTCCATATCCATAACTAAAGATAGAGAACAACTTAGAACAGGAAATAGAAACTACTTAGTGATAAAGCAAACAAGCACACACGAGAATATTCACCCCACTCTATTGCTCCCTGGAAACTGCGCCAGAAAAAGGTCTTGATAACCGACAAGTATAGGGGATCAATTGTAGCCTCTTTCGGTAAGTAAGAGTGTCAAACCCAACGAGGAGCTAAAGGTAGAACAAATATTCCCTCAAGTTATATCGAGCACCGATACCACTCTACGCACCCTTGATGTTTTATTTACCAAAAACAAGTATGAAACTATTTTGCGACAATAAAACTACGAGTACTTTGCGAGAATAAAACTAAGAATAAATTGCAAGGTAAGAAAAGTAGATATCTTTTGTCAACAAGAAAGTCATTTGTCCCTAGGCAATCGATAACAAGTACCGATGATCATTCTTGTAATTTTATATGAGGGAGAGGCATGAGCTAACATACTTTCTCTACTTGGATCATATGCACTTATGATTGGAACTCTATCAAGCATCCACAACTACTAAATATCATTAAGGTCGTGAAACACAACCATAGCATTAAGTATCAAGTCCTCTTTACTCACATACGTCATACCCCACCTACTCGGGTTTAAGTTTCTATCACTCTTGCAACCCATCATAAGCGAACCATGAACATATTGCAACATCCTACAGAGGGGGGCCCTCACATTTGCACGAGACGAAGGGCACCGTAGGACAGCACCATAAATAAAATATACAATCATACCAACCAAGATCACGATTAACCCATAGGACAAAACAGATCTACTCAAACATCATAGATCACAATAACATCTATGGTAAATGGACTGATTCATTCCAACTCTTGTATACTTTCAAAGCTGAAGTAGAAAAGGCATCTCCTGGTAGTGTGGTTAATATTGATAGACACACTGTAGAGTTTAAACTCAATGGACAGAAAAGGTACAAAGAGTGCTTTAGGAGAGTTTTTGTATCATTTAAGGCCTCTTGGCAAGGTTTTCTAGCTGGCTGTAGACCATATCTAGCAGTAGATGCAACATCATTAAATGGAAGGTATGGAGGACAACTTGTTAGTGCTTGTGCGTAGATGCATGCAACTGGATCTTTTGGAGAAGAGGATGAGCACCGGGTGCCGACAATGCACCTGAACACAATGATGTACTATCTGATACAGATGAACCTGTAGCAACAAAGCGAAGCACAAGCAGATCTTGAAGAAGATGATGCACCAGTTCCTGTAACTGATGCACCTACTGTAGCAAGTGCTGCAGGAACTACTATGAGGTAACCTGCTATTATAACTACAACTAATTGATTTATCTAACAAATTACGTCATTGTTAACTAATAAAAGCTTGTGTTGTTAATTTTCAGCCCAAGGAAAAATTACAAAAGGCCAGCTGATAGAGGTGAGAACCCTCTTTCACCAAATAAGAAGTCGAAAGGCGATACGCTCACGATCGGTGGTTCTGTAACTGGAAGCAACCAGCTTAGCAGGTCTGCCTCTCCTAAGAAGGTGCCAGCTGATGCTAGGAGCACTAGGAGCAAGTCCAGGCTCTCTTCTAATCCTGCATGCAACACTAGGAGCAAGAGGGGAAACTTGCTGTGAACACTGTGTGATCATGTCATTTGAGTCATGTTCGAACTATGTAGCAGAAGCTTTAAACCATTTGTTTGTTTGAAATATTTAGTTGATGTTGATGTGTGAACTATGTAATGGATCATGTTGCCTCATGTTGTTGTGTGAACCTATGTAATGGATCATGTTGTCTCATGTTCTTTGTTGTCATACCTTGTTGTCAATGTTGGCATTTTGTTGGTATTATATGGAATTGATCCTGGTCATAACTTGCTGTTGTTCATCATTGATGTTGATCCTATTATACATTATTGGTATCTTGAGTGACCACAATGATGCAGTATCATTGATCTTTGATCTTGTCGATCACTTCCTCCGGCACATATTACTTGTCACTCAAATGGATGTCGATCATGTTTCGTTGGGACCATTTGATCGACGAGTAATATGGATTGGAGAGGTACAAACAAAAACAATAAGACAGAGAGAGATCACAAGATCCAACTGATGCTTTTCAATTACTTTGTCTTTCCAAAAGATGCATAGCATCAAAGTTACACAACCAGGAACTACTCACATCATGAAAAAGTTCACAACATCAAGCTAATTTCTACTCAATGCCAAACTAGCTTGTCCTCACTGACTAATATGCATTCTTTGAACCAAACAAATATGATAGAATGCATATGCCAACAATTATCATAAAAAATGCCCATGTTTCCATCTGATCATGCTTCTTCTGCAATTGTAACTTTAACTTCCTCTTTTCTCTCCGAGATGTGTCACCCTCTTCTCTAAACGATGAGATTTGAGCTAGCTTGCTTCTAGTCCATCATGTAGTGTCTCAAATGCACGCCCAACAAGATCTAGAGGAGGAGGGTCAACCCACACAGCCCATTCACATTTATCAGGAAGCTGCAACATAAAAAATAACGTCAAAATGCTATCTTGGCACCAATTTGTTGCAAAGCAGATACAATCTACTAAATTACATCCAGTGGGCATCCAAGAAAACGTCTCCCCATGCTTGCTCCTCCCCAGGCGACACGGCGAGCGGGAACGAGCCCGTGCCCCGGGCACCGATGCTTGCAAAGCTTCTCAAGGCTGCAATAACTCGGATCTGGCATGTAGAACTCGGAGGAGAACTGCACTATGCCGACCCCATCGACCTACGAGAGAGCAAATCCCCAAATTTAGCTCAAACCCTAGCGAGAAATCCGTGGGCGCACACAAATCAAAGAAGAATAACTTACCTCCATGGCGACAGAAGAGCTTGTGGACGACATGTGTGAGGTGCACATCCACGCGGCCTCACTGCGCGAGCTCCAGTGCGATGTCGTTCGTGCGCTGCCGGTGAGGGGTTTCGATTGCCAAGAGGGGAACGAGAGAAGAGGTGCGTCGTGAGGTAGAAGAAACAGAGTGAGTTAGTGGATAACGTTTTGATACGGGCCCACATGTAGGAACCAGGGGCCAAAATGTCCAACAGCGCCCAGTTACCGGTCAAAGACCATTGACCCGACGGAAACAGCCCGGAGGGGGATTTCTGTAAGGGCCACAGAATGAAGAGGGGTATTTTTTAGCATACCTAAAAACTAGGGGCAAATCCCAGGTGGTGGCTCAAGTTAGGGGGAGAAATGGAATTGTCCCAATAAAATATACAATCATACCAACCAAGATCACGATTAACCCATAGGAAAAAACCATTCTGCTTGTTTGCCTCAGCCACTTCGAGAAAATCATGCACGCCCTTAATGTACTCGGAGGTGTGTCTGTCACCGTACATCCATTGCCGGTTCATCTACGTGCATTATATATAATTAAGTGTGTCAAAAATCATTACAGAACATCATGAATAGATAATTAAGTGACCAAATTAATAGAAATTCATCATCACATAAAAACCGAAGTACATACATAGTTCTCATGTAACAACATAAAGCTCTGCAGAGCATCTAAATTAATTAAACCATACATTGAAACTATGTAAAACATTTCAATGCGAAAACAAATACGATCATAATCGCAACCAAGGTAACAACTGATCCAACGGCATAATGATACCAAGCCTCGGTATGAATGGCATATTTTCCAATCTTTCTCATCTTCAAGCGCATTGCATCCATCTTGATCTTGTGATCATCGGCGACATCCGCAACATGCAACTCCAATATCATCTTCTCCTCCTCAAGTTTTTATTTTTTCCTTCAAGAAATTGTTTTCTTCTTCAACTAAATTTAACCTCTCGACAATAGGGTCGGTTGGAATTTCGGTTTAACAACCTCCTAGATAAATAAAATCTATGTCACGTTGGTCGGCATAATTTTCATAAACAATAAATGAACCAATAGTTATGAAAAGATAATATATACCACATCCGAATCATAGACAGGACGAGGGCCGACGGGCGGAGACCAAAACCATCGCACTATATAAGATGCAATAATAAAAGTAAGAAAATAATACAAGTATCTATCTAAACAAACAAGTAATAATATTTTTCCTTTCAGAAAGAAGATAAGAACAAGAGGCTCACCACGGTGGTGCCGGCGATGAGATCGGCGCGGGTGATCGACGGCGATGAAGACAGGGACGGGGCGTGACGGACCGCTAAACCTAGATAAATATTGAGGAAAATGGAGCTTGGCGGTCGAGCTTGGAGAGGAGAAACCTTAAGTAGTGTGGCTCGGGTATTCCATCGAACATCTTGTGTGCATAGGAGGTGAGCTAGAGCACCACCAAGCCCTCTCCCCCTCGGCCAGAAAAAACAGAGCAGTGTGCTCTGCTCTTGCGCGAGCGGCTATATATAGGCAGCACCATTAGCCCCGGTTGGTGGCATGAGCCGGGACTAAAGGGAAGGCTTTGGTCCCGGTTCATGCGACCAACCGGGACCAATAGTGGTGGGCCAGGAGCCAGGACCATTGGTCCCGGTTCGTCCCACCAACCGGGACCAAAAGGTCCGGACGAACCGGGACCAATGGCCCACGTGGCCCGGCCGGCCCCCTGGGCTCACGAACCGGGGCAAATAGCTCCAATAGTCCCGGTTCTGGATTGAATCGGGACTAATGGGCTAAACTGGCCTGGACGAAAGCCCTGTTTTCTACTAGTGACAGTGGCGGATGATTTCCATATAGGGGGAGAAGGAGTAATGCTACACCTACGGAAATTTTGTTATGTGTTTAACGTTACCAGCCAGGTGGGGATTGGTAGTGGAAAATAGAGGAGGAAGGGACCCACTTCCTTGAAAATCAGGGGAAGGACAGTTAGTTAAGGAAATTTACGTAGATGTATGATTATCTCAGGGGGGGGGGGGGGTGAAAGTAACCTGCTGGTTTTAAATTAAAATGGATATTGGTGGAGCAATTTCATTTTCCTAACGAGCAAATTGACAAAACTCACGCACATGTAATGGAGGTGTGCGCACTAAGCCACTAACACAATGCCTCGATGAACAAATTGTTTAGGATCATCGTGGCACGCATAAAGCCCGTGCTCCATGCAAAGTAGCTGTAAATGCTTGCCAAATTCATTTAGATTATGACAGGAACATTTAATCCCAAATATCAAATTCATAATTTGACACTGCTGAAAAGAAGTTCCCTATTATGTGCCGTGGAATTGTGATAACATGGTTCAATATAAGCTGGACCAAGATAAGATCATGCAAAAGAGAAAGCCCATGCTCCAGAATCAAAACATAGCATACTATACTACTCCCTCCATCCCAAAATAAGTGTCTCAACTTTGTACTGACCCTAGTATAAATTTGTACTAAGCTCAAGACACTTATTTTGGGACCGGTGGCGGCTAGGTCCAGAGCGGCGAGGCGAGGTCGGGGGCAGCGAGGCGGGGCTGGGGTGGTGCTGGAACCCTAGCGCTGGCCCTGCTCGAGGTCGAGCGATTCAGGCACTCATTTTCCTCTGTACATGACGTGGATAGCTTGGTGGTATTCTTGTCGTAATAACCTGCTGCAATAGGGGCACTCCTTTAACTCGAATCGTTTTCTTTTGAGGGACTAGCCAAAATCCTGAGATTCCGGGAAAATCCAACTAGTATTTTGAAGATTTTGGATTGCACTAGGATTCTGCAGAATCCTCTTAAGATTTTGGAGATGCAATCGAGTTGTTTTGGCTGAAGATTTTCTAGACTAAGATTCTCCATAATCTGCTCAAAAGAACTAGGCCTAACTACCGAGTAGTCTTGATAACTAGAACTCCTGCTTGCTAGCCTTTGTTTCAATTTTTCTTTTGTCATGCATGCTACGTCTAGTCGCATGGTGTTGCATTACGGACTCATGAAGGACGGTGATCACTGAAAGGTCTTCACGAGGATTCCTTCCTCTAGATCTAGTGGTTAGCTTCATAGTGAGATGTAAACTATGGACGATGGCTTGGCGTAGAGGGATGGTTGTGCAGAGGTGATAACCCACAAATATAGGGGATCAATTGTAGCCTCTTTCGATAAGTAAGAGTGTCGAACCCAACGAGGAGCTAAAGGTAGAACAAATATTTTCTCAAGTTCTATCGACCACTCATACAACTCTACGCACGCTTGATGTTTGCTTTACCTAAAAAGTATGAAACTATTTTGCGAGAATAAAACTACGAGTACTTTGCAAGAATAAAACTAAGAATAAATTGCAAGGTAAGAAAAGTAGATAGCTTTTGTCAACAAGAAAGTCATTTGTCCCTAAGCAATCGATAACAAGTATCGGTAATCATTCTTGTAATTTTATATGAAGGAGAGGCATGAGCTAACATACTTTCTCTACTTGGATCATATGCACTTAAGATGGGAACTCTAGCAAGCATCCGCAACTACTAAAGATCATTAAGGTCGTGAAACCCAACCATAGCATTAAGTATCAAGTCCTCTTTACTCCCATCGTCATACCCCACCTACTGGTTTAAGTTTACATCACTCTCACGACCCACCGTGGCGAACCATGAACATATTGCAACACTCTACAGCAGGGGGCCCTCACGTTTGCGCGAGACGGAGAGAGCAAGTAGGACAGCACCATAAATAAAATATACAATCATACCAACCAAGATCACGATTAACCCATAGGACAAAACGGATCTACTCAAACATCATAGGATAACCATAGATCATTGGGAAATAATATATGGAGTTGAGCACCATGTTTAAGTAGAGATTACAGTGGCGAGAAGAGGTGTTACACTGCTGCATAGAGGGGAAGAAAGTTGGTGTTGACGGTAGCAATGTTTTTGATGTAGATCGTCGTCACGATCCTAGCCCCGACGGCATTCTGGCGCCCACTGGGAAAGAGGGGGAGAGAGCTCCCCTCCTTCTTCTTCTTCCTTGGCCTCACCCCTAGATGGGAGGAGGGTTCCCCCTATAGTCCATGGCCTCCATGGCTATGGAGGTGCGAGAGCCCCTCCGAGATTGGATATGTCTCTCTGTCCTCCTTTGTTTCGCGTTCTCCAGATCTAGCCGAAAACCCGTTTCTTATATTCCCGGAGTCCGTAACTCCGATTGCGCTGATCTTGTTACACGATTTTTTTCCTGATATAAGCTTCCTTGCGCCCGAAGTAGAGATCCAACCGACGTACGAGGTGTGGTGGGTTGTGCACACCACGGGACTCCATTTGCGGTGATTCCTACTTCCAAAAATCACAAATATTCCAAAATAATTCTCCGTGGAGTTGCATCATATTTGGACTTTGTTTGATATGGATTTTCTGCGATACAAAAACAGGCAACAAACAGGAACTGGCATTGGGCACTGGATAAGTAATTTAGTCCAAATAAATCATATAAAACGTTGCCAAAAGTATGTAAAAGTTTCCAAAAGTAAGTAAAAGTTGAATAATATTGGCATGAAACAATCAAAAAGATTATACATACGACGAAGATGTATCAGCATCCCCAAGCTTAATTCCTGCTCGTCCTCGAGTAGGTAAATGATAAAAAAGATAATTTTCTATGTGGAATGCTACCTAATATAAACTTGATCATATGTCCAGTCATGGCATGAATATTAAGACATAAGTGATTCAAAGCAATAATCTATAATTTGACATAAAGGCATCAATACTCACGCATCCCAATAAACAATCATGTATTTCAGAATATGAAATGCTAAAGAACATTATCCCTACAAAATCATATAGCCTTATCATGCTCTGTCTTCTCAGCTCAAAGTATAAATCATGTACTACCCCGGTGTTAGCCAAGCAATTGGTTCATACTTTTTGACGCGCTTCAGCATTTTCAACCCTTACGCAATACATGAGCGCAAGCCATGGATATAGCACTACGGGTGGAATAGAGTAAGATGATAGGTGTAAGTATAAAGAAGACAAAAAATTAAGAAAGTCTCACATCGACGCGGATAACCAACGGGCTATGGAGATGTCCATCAATTGATATCAACGTGAGGAGTAGGGATTGCCATGCAACGAATGCACTAAGAGCTATAAGTGTATGAAAGCTCCATATGAAAACTAAGTGGGTGTACATCTAATCCTATAATGAAATATAGCCACTAGTATATGAAAGTGACAACATGGGAGACTCTCCATATGAAAAACATGGTGCTACTTTGAAGCACAAGTGTGGTATTTTCATGCCCCTTTTCTTTTCTTTTTCATTCATTTTTTTCTTTTTTCCTTCTGTTTTCTCTTTTTTTCTTTTAGTCCGGAGTCTCATCCCAACTTGTGGGGTAATCATGGTCTCCATCATCCTTTCATCACTGGGACAATGCTCTAATAATGAATAATGATGATCATCACACTTCTATTTACATATAACTTAATACTACAAAATATGACTCTATATGAATGCCTCTGGCAATGATCTAGCGTAACATGCATGAAAATGATGAACGGTGGCTGAGCCACAAATGCTATGTCAGCTATATGATCATGCAAAACAATATAAAATGAATGCTCAAGTCAAGCGGAAGCGATGGAAGTTGCATGGCAATGTATCTCAGAATGGCCAGGGAAAAGCCATAATAGGTAGGTATGGTGGCTGTTTTGAGGAAGATATAATAAGGCTTATGTGCGATAGAGCATATAATATCACGGGGTTTGGATGCACCGGCGAAGTTTGCACCATGTCTCGAGGTGAGAAAGGGAAATGCACGGCAAGTAGAGGCTAGCAAATTGCGGAAAGGTAAGAGTGCATATAATCCATGTACTCACATTAGTCATAAAGAACTCATATACTTATTGCAAAAGTTTATTAGCCCTCAAAGCAAAGTAATACTACGCATGCTCCTAGGGGGGAGGTTGGTAGGAGTTAACCATCACGCGCCCCCGACCTTCACACAAAGGTAGACAATCATGGATAAATTGTGCTCCAACTTTCTTAGCATAACGAGAGACTATACGTGCATGCTTCGGGAATCACAAACCTTAACACCAATATTCTTACTAACCACAACTGTTTACTAGTACCTCCCACATATTATCATCTCTATATCGCAAAACTATTGCAAGGAATCAAACATATCATTTTCAGTGATCCATAAGTTTTATGTAGGATTTTATGACTAACCATGCAATTGACCAATTCCTTTTGTTTATCTAAATAGATATAAGTGAAGCACGAGAGGTTAATTGTTTCTACAAAAGATCATGCTCTACCAAAAATATAAGTGAAGCAAAAGACCATTCTACTGAACATCGGTTTCCTATGTGAAGAGAAACAGGCAATCAAACTTCAAATGATATAAGTGAAGCACATGAAGCATTCTATAAAGCCATACTCAAAAGATATAAGTGAAGTGCAATGAGAATTCTATAAATCAACCATGGACTATCTCATACCAGCATGATGCATAAAAGAAAAGTGAAAACTAAATGCAAAAGAAGCTCCAAGGCGCTCCATATCATACGAGCAAGCGAATCCGAAAACATACCAATACTTATTGAAGAAAGATGGGATGTCTTCCGGGAATCCCCAAGCTTAGGCGCTTGAGTCTCCTTGAATATTTACTTGGGGTGCCTTGGGCATCCCCAAGCTTGAGCTCTTTCCTCTCCTCCTTCTCCTCATATCAAGACCTCCTCGATCTTCAAACACTTCATCCACACAAAACTTAAACAAACTTTTAGTGGCGGGGTTAGTGAAAATGGCAATGAAATCTCATCATGTACTGCTGCAACATAATTGTATAATTATAAAAAAAACATTACCCACTGTATGCTATCACAATTCTATGGCCCCAAGTCAAGGAGGCTTCAACAAGAATTCAAACATACGCAAATAATGAAGCTATAACAGCAATCTGTGAAAACTGGATAGCCTATAAAGATTTGAACATCCACCATACTTCTGTAACAATAAAAATTCTGAGAAAATTAGGACAAATAAACATTTGGCATAGAAATGCAGTGCAAAAAGTTTCAGAACCATTTGACGTTCCAGTAAAACATGTAAAATCGCACACTACAGCCAAAGTTTCTGTTTTGCACCGCACAAACCAACAAGCAATCTACCCATCCTAAAGGAAAATCTTGGCACATTACTTTTATAATACAATGGAATTGTAAAAAGGGGATAATTATTTTTGTTGAAAAGTTTCTGTAATTTGAGATTCACAAAATTTCCATGGGCATGAACAAAGTTCAAGGCTAGCTCCCACTTTCACAATGCTCGTCCCTCTCACTTTCACTTTTCTTTTGTGAAGTTTTAAGTTTCCCCTCTATATTTTTTTTGTTTTTAAACTTTATAAAAGCACTCAACAGAAATAAAAGACTCTCTATACCTTACTGGTTGTCTCCCTGGCAGCGCTTTCTTTAAAGTCATTAAGCTAGGCATAAAGTGCTCAAGTAATGAATCCACCCGGATCCCAAGGTATATCAAAGCCAATTTTAATTAGCAACGATTTGGCATTTAGTAGTGAGCACAAAGAAACATATATCAAGCAATGACGAAGTCTAAAACTGTTCCTATGCATAGGCATGTCATACAAGAACAATTCATGAACATCAAGTAAAGGCCAATACATAGCATAAGCAGTTTCTTGCAATTTAATCGTGTTGGAAACATAAAGAGGCGGAGATGTAGTTCCTCTCTCATAATAATTGCAAGTAGGAGCAGAAAGCACATGCATATTACATTCATCAAAATCATCATGTGCAGCGGTAAAATGCAACCCATCAACATAATCCTTAATAAGAGCAAACTTCTACGATATAGTGTAGTTTGGAGAATTCAAAAAGATAATAGGACTATCATGTGTGGGTGCAATAGAAACAATTTCATTCTTAATATAAGGAAATATAGTAAGTTCATCTCCATAAGCATAATTCATATTGGCATCTTGGCCACAAGCATAACAAGTATCAAGTTCATCAAAAAGGGATATTTCAAATGAATCAACGAGATCATAGCAATTATCATAGCATTCATCCTTCGGTAAGAACGAAGGGGCATTAAATAATGTATGAGTTGGAGGGTTACTCTCATTAGAGGGTAGGCACGGGTAGCTATTCCGTTCTTCCTCCACTTGTTCTTCGCTCTCCTCGTCATCTTTTTCATCCAATGAGCTCACAGTTTCATCAATTCCTTCTTCCATAGACTCCTGCAAAATATAAGTCTCTTCTTGGACAGTGGAGACTTTCTCAATAAATGCATCAATATCCGGAATTGAATTTATAATTATCATAGCAATATTTAAGGATGGCAAAATTTTCAGGCCTATAAACATCATCATCAAAAGCTTCAAACTTTTCAAACAAAGATTCAATTTCACCCTTAAAAGCAACAAATTCTTCTATTAGTTTCCACATCATAAGCACCCTTAAAAGCAACAAATTCTTCTATTCGTTCCACATCATAATAATCATATATACCTCTAGCATTAGAAGCCAAGGTTTCATTATCATTTAATTCACATGAGAAGGGAAGGTGTGGAGCATTCATCCTAGAGCAACAAGTAAAATCATATGTCAAGCATAAATCTCGAGCATACCAATGCAACATATAAATTTGATCCCATAAAAGTATCCCTTTTTGTGTTAAGTGATAATACCTAAAGTATTCACGTTGATCCAACGTTACTCCCATTATATAGTTGAATGGGGTTTTCTCGGGATTATCAAAGTAGTGCATAATATCTTTCACATAACGAGCATCGAGGGTTTTGGGAGGTTCCCCATCTCCATGAGTAGCAACTTCAACTAATTATTTTGGTGTTTCGTGTTCCATATCCATAACTAAAGATAGAGAACAACTTAGAACAGGAAATAGAAACTACTTAGTGATAAAGCAAACAAGCACACACGAGAATATTCACCCCACTCTATTGCTCACAGAAACTGCGCCAGAAAAAGGTCTTGATAACCGACAAGTATAGGGGATCAATTGTAGCCTCTTTCGGTAAGTAAGAGTGTCAAACCCAACGAGGAGCTAAAGGTAGAACAAATATTCCCTCAAGTTATATCGAGCACCGATACCACTCTACGCACCCTTGATGTTTTATTTACCAAAAACAAGTATGAAACTATTTTGCGACAATAAAACTACGAAGTACTTTAAGTAGAATAAAACTAAGAATAAATTGCAAGGTAAGAAAAGTAGATATCTTTTGTCAACAAGAAAGTCATTTGTCCCTAGGCAATCGATAACAAGTACCGATGATCATTCTTGTAATTTTATATGAGGGAGAGGCATGAGCTAACATACTTTCTCTACTTGGATCATATGCACTTATGATTGGAACTCTATCAAGCATCCACAACTACTAAATATCATTAAGGTCGTGAAACACAACCATAGCATTAAGTATCAAGTCCTCTTTACTCACATACGTCATACCCCACCTACTCGGGTTTAAGTTTCTATCACTCTTGCAACCCATCATAAGCGAACCATGAACATATTGCAACATCCTACAGAGGGGCCCTCACATTTGCACGAGACGAAGGGCACCGTGGGACAGCACCATAAATAAAATATACAATCATACCAACCAAGATCACGATTAACCCATAGGACAAAACAGATCTACTCAAACATCATAGATCACAATAACATCTATGGTAAATGGACTGATTCATTCCAACTCTTGTATACTTTCAAAGCTGAAGTAGAAAAGGCATCTCCTGGTAGTGTGGTTAATATTGATAGACACACTGTAGAGTTTAAACTCAATGGACAGAAAAGGTACAAAGAGTGCTTTAGGAGAGTTTTTGTATCATTTAAGGCCTCTTGGCAAGGTTATGTAGCTGGCTGTAGACCATATCTAGCAGTAGATGCAACAACATTAAATGGAAGGTATGGAGGACAACTTGTTAGTGCTTGTGCTGTAGATGCATGCAACTGGATCTTTTGGAGAAGAGGATGAGCACTGGGGTGCTGACAATGCACCTGAACACAATGATGTACTATCTGATACAGATGAACCTGTAGCAACAAACAGAAGCACAAGCAGATCTTGAAGATGATGCACCAGTTCCTGTAAGTGATGCACCAACTGTAGCAAGTGCTGCAGGAACTACTATGAGGTAACCTGCTATTATAACTACAACTAATTGATTTATCTAACAAATTACGTCATTATTAACTAATAAAAGCTTGTGTTGTTAATTTTCAGCCCAAGGAAAAATTACAAAAGGCCAGCTGATAGAGGTGAGAACCCTCTTTCACCAAATAAGAAGTCGAAAGGCGATACGCTCACGACTGGTGGTTCTATAACTGGAAGCAACCAGCTTAGCAGGTCTGCCTCTCCTAAGAAGGTGCCAGCTGATGCTAGGAGCACTAGGAGCAAGTCCAGGCTCTCTTCTAATCCTGCATGCAACACTAGGAGCAAGAGGGGAAACTTGCTGTGAACACTGTGTGATCATGTCATTTGAGTCATGTTCGAACTATGTAGCAGAAGCTTTAAACCATTTGTTTGTTTGAAATATTTAGTTGATGTTGATGTGTGAACTATGTAATGGATCATGTTGCCTCATGTTGTTGTGTGAACCTATGTAATGGATCATGTTGTCTCATGTTACTGTTGTCATACCTTGTTGTCAATGTTGGCATTTTGTTGGTATTATATGGAATTGATCCTGGTCATAACTTGCTGTTGTTCATCATTGATGTTGATCCTATTATACATTATTGGTATCTTGAGTGACCACAATGATGCAGTATCATTGATCTTTGATCTTGTCGATCACTTCCTCCGGCACATATTACTTGTCACTCAAATGGATGTCGATCATGTTTCGTTGGGACCATTTGATCGACGAGTAATATGGATTGGAGAGGTACAAACAAAAACAATAAGACAGAGAGAGATCACAAGATCCAACTGATGCTTTTCAATTACTTTGTCTTTCCAAAAGATGCATAGCATCAAAGTTACACAACCAGGAACTACTCACATCATGAAAAGTTCACAACATCAAGCTAATTTCTACTCAATGCCAAACTAGCTTGTCCTCACTGACTAATATGCATTCTTTGAACCAAACAAATATGATAGAATGCATATGCCAACAATTATCATAAAAAATGCCCATGTTTCCATCTGATCATGCTTCTTCTGCAATTGTAACTTTAACTTCCTCTTTTTCTCTCTGAGATGTGTCACCCTCTTCTCTAAACGATGAGATTTGAGCTAGCTTGCTTCTAGTCCATCATGTAGTGTCTCAAATGCACGCCCAACAAGATCTAGAGGAGGAGGGTCAACCCACACAGCCCATTCACATTTATCGAAGCTGCAACATAAAAAATAACGTCAAAATGCTATCTTGGCACCAATTTGTTGCAAAGCAGATACAATCTACTAAATTACATCCAGTGGGCATCCAAGAAAACGTCTCCCCATGCTTGCTCCTCCCCAGGAGACACGGCGAGCGGGAACGAGCCCGTGCCCCGGGCACCGATGCTTGCAAAGCTTCTCAAGGCTGCAATAACTCGGATCTGGCATGTAGAACTCGGAGGAGAACTGCACTATGCCGACCCCATCGACCTACGAGAGAGCAAATCCCCAAATTTAGCTCAAACCCTAGCGAGAAATCCGTGGGCGCACACAAATCAAAGAAGAATAACTTACCTCCATGGCGACAGAAGAGCTTGTGGACGACATGTGTGAGGTGCACATCCACAGCCTCACTGCGCGAGCTCCAGTGCGATGTCGTTCGTGCGCTGCCGGTGAGGGGTTTCGATTGCCAAGAGGGGAACGAGAGAAGAGGTGCGTCGTGAGGTAGAAGAAACAGAGTGAGTTAGTGGATAACGTTTTGATACGGGCCCACATGTAGGAAACAGCGGCCAAAATGTCCATGATGCCCGATTACGGTCAAAGACCATTGACCCGACGGAAACAGCCCGGAGGATTTCTGTAAGGGCCACAGAATGAAGAGGGGTATTTTTTAGCATACCTAAAAACTAGGGGCAAATCCCAGGTGGTGGCTCAAGTTAGGGGGAGAAATGGAATTGTCCCAATAAAATATACAATCATACCAACCAAGATCACGATTAACCCATAGGAAAAAACGGATCTACTCAAACATCACAGGATAACCATAGATCATTGGGAAATAATATATGGAGTTGAGCACCATGTTTGATTAGAGATTACAGCGGGAGGGGGGGGGAAGAGGTGTTACACCGCTGCATAGAGGGGAAGAAAGTTGGTGTTGACGGTAGCAAGGTTTTTGATGTAGATCGCCGTCACGATCCTAGCCCCGGCGGCGTTCCGGCGCCACCGGGAGAGAGGGGGAGGGAGCCCCCCTTCTTATTATTATTACTTGGCCTCCCCCCTAGATGGGAGGAGGGTTCCCCCTCTGGTCCATGGCCTCCATGGCTGTGGAGGGGCAAGAGCCCCTCCGAGATTGGATCTGTTGCTGTGTCCTCTTCTGTTTTGCGTTCTCCAGATCTGGCCGAAAGCCATTTCTTATATTCCCGGAGATCCGTAACTCCGATTCCGCTGATCTTTTTACAAGATTTTTTTCCTGATATAAGCTTCCTTGGGCCCGAAGTAGAGATCCAACCAACGTACGAGGTGGGCACAACCCACCACCACGCGCCAGGCTCTGGGTCGGATTCAGGTGGGTTGTGCCCACCACGGGACTCCGTTTGCAGTG
This sequence comes from Aegilops bicornis, assembly GCA_021605145.1. Taxonomy (NCBI): domain Eukaryota; kingdom Viridiplantae; phylum Streptophyta; class Magnoliopsida; order Poales; family Poaceae; genus Aegilops; species Aegilops bicornis. The sequence continues at coordinate 41,141,182 of CM038674.1, read as the reverse complement.
ATTCCAACTCCCAAAAATCACAAATATTCCAAAATAATTCTCCGTGGAGTTGCATCACGTCTGGACTTCATTTGATATGTACTTTCTGCGATACATAAACAGGCAACAAACAGGTAAGTAAGTTAGTGCAAATAAATCATATAAAAAGTTGCCAAAAGTATGTAAAAGTTGAATAATATTGCCATGAAACAATAAAAAATTATAGATAGGACGGGGATGTATCAAGCGGCGGTAGGCATCAATATAGCTGCTGGGATCGCGAAAAAGTGGTGGCGACAACACATGAGCTGGTTATACCTGGCAATGGTGATGTTTTTACGTTGTGGCCTTGTTTAAGGCATTGCTTAGATATGTTCGGAATTGTTCCTGAGGGTGAAAACATAGATTCTAACCTTGGATGGTTGGATCTGGTGCCGGAGGAGCTTAAGCGTCGCTCCCTTCTTGAAGAATCTCATCGTCCGTGTGGTGTCATGAGGTGTTTAGTACGGACATGGTCATTGTTGTACTTTGTGAACCGCAGATCTGATCACTTTTGGGGTTTTTCTTTTTCCTCGCCTAGCATAGCTTTGGTCTTATGACTTTGCTATTAGTCGTTGTTTTTTTGTGTGTGCGTGTGTTGATGTTGACGATGTGCATCCTATCTATACAGAGACGAGGTGTCTGCTCATTATGTTTGTACACTCTTGATGCTTCATTTTGAAATAAAATTAACCCTTTATCAATATAATCACTCGATCTCACTATGTACTCCACATTCAGGGACGGAACTAGGATTTTTTTGAGAGGGGCCAATTCCTCTAACACTAATGTTGGGGAGGGCCAGAACCATTGGAATACAATTTCCCCGAAAAAATCATCATACTAGTAACTCCAATTGAAGTAGTTAAATCAATGTTGGTCTGGGCCCATCCCCAGCTTGTCCAAGTCTTATAGAGAAGGCAGTATAACTTATTCCCTCCGATCCAAAATAAGTGTCGTGGTTTTTGTTCAAATTTAAACTAAAACCATGACATTTAGTTTGAATCTGAGAGAATATTACAATGAAAATTATCTCTTTGTGTTATCTCTAGCATTTAGTATTATGAGATCCTAAAATTACGTAGTGACTAAAATTAAACAAGAAAAATATGTGAATTAGAGAAGACATCTTGTACAATGGAGATAAATTTCTAACTTCTATCTCTAAGAGATCATCCCTTAGCTAACAAAAGGCAATGATATTTTCTTTATTTTTCTCTCTTCTCCCCCACTAATTATCTTACATGGCATTACTAGGATCACCATATACATGCCCTTGGGTTTAGATCCTACTCTCTTTGAAGGAAATATGTCCTAGAGGCAATACTGAAGTTGTTATTTTATATTTCCTTATTCATGATAAAGGTTTATTATTCATGCTAGAATTGTATTGATTGGAAACTTAAATACATGTGTCCCTAGTAAGCCTCTACTAGACTAGCTCGTTGATCAAAGATGGTTAAGGTTTCCTAACCATGGAAATGAGTTGTTGATGCGTCTCCAACATATCTATAATTTTTTATTGTTCCATGTTATTATATTATCTTTTTTGGATGTTTTATATGCATTAATATGCTATTTTATATTATTTTTGGGACTAACCTACTAACCTAGAGCCCAGTGCCTGTTTCTGTTTTTTCCTTCTTTTTGAGCTTCGCAGAAAAGGAATACTAAACGGAGTCCAAACGGAATAAAACTTCACGATGATTTTTCTTGGACCAGAAGACACCCAGGAGACTTGGAGTTCAAGTCAGAAGAGGCACAAGGTGGCGACAAGGTGGAGGGCGCGCCCAAGGGGGTAGGGCGCGCGCCCCCTACCTTGTGGGCCCCTCGTGACCCCCTGACCAAGATTTTCCTCCTATATATTTGCAAATATTCCCAAACCACCAGAAGCATCCACGAAAACACTTTTCCACCGCCACAACCTTCTGTTCCCGTGAGATCCTACCTTAGGTCCTTTTCCGGCATCCTGCCGGAGGGGGATTCGATCACGGAGGTCATCTATATCAACTCTATTGCCCTTCTGATGAAGCGTGAGTAGTCCACCTCAGACCTACGGTTCCATAGCTAGTAGTAAACCCGGGAAAATGTCGGGCCGGGCCGGGTTTTGGGCCGGGCTTGTAAAATCTCGACCTTAATTTCTCAAGCCCGAGCCCGTCCCGAAGCCCGAAAGACTCCCTATTTTCAAGCCCGAGCCCGGTCCAAAAGCAAGCCCGAAGCCCGAAAGCCCGGTCTGAATGCAATTTTTTAGTACGCGCGCATGCAAGCCCGGCCCGAAGCCCGAAAGCCCGGCCCAAAATACGGAAAAATTGAAGCCCGAGCTTGGCCCGAACTATCTTTTGGGCTGCAAAACAAAGCCCTAGCCCGGCCCGAATGTCAAGCCCGGCCCGGCCCGGCCCAGGTTTTTCGGGCCGGGCCCGAGCCGGGTCGTCGGGCCGGGCTGCCCATGCCTGGGTTTAGCTAGTAGCTAGATGGCTTCTTCTCTCATTTTGATTCTCAATACCATGTTCTCCTCGATGTTCTTGGAGATCTATCCGATGTAATCGTCTTTTGTGGTGTGTTTGTCGAGATCCGATGAATTGTGGATTTATGATCAGCTTATCTGTGAATATTATTTGAATCTCCTCTGAATTCTTATGTGCATGATTTGGTATCTTTGTATTTCTCTTCGAATTATCGGTTTGGTTTGGCCAACTAGATTGGTTTTTCTTGCAATAGGAGAGGTGCTTATCTTTGGGTTCAATCTTGCGGTGTCCTCACCCAGTGACAAAGTATGGGTAGAGTGGCACGTATTGCTTTGTTGCCATCGATGATAAAATGAGGAGGTTTACATCATATTGCTTGAGTTTATTCCTCTTCATCATGTCATCTTACTTAATGCATTATTCTGTTCTTTATGAACTTAATACTCTAGATGCTGGCAGGAGTCGGTCGATGTGTGGAGTAATAGTAGTAGATGATGGCAGGAGTCGGTCTACTTGATATGAATGTGATGCCTATATTGCATAATCATTGCCTTGGATATCGTCATAACTTTGCGCTTTTTTCTATCAATTGCTCGACAGTAATCTGTTCACCCATCGTATTATTTGCCCTCATGAGAGAAGCCTCAAGTGAAACCTATGGCCCCCAGGTCTATTTTCCATCATATTAGTTTCCGATCTACTATTTTGCAATCTTTTATTTTCATATTTATAAATCAAAAGCCAAAAAGTATTTTATCTTTTGTTTATCTATCTCTATCAGATCTCACTTTTGCAAGTGACTGTGAAGGGATTGACAACCCCTTTATCGCGTTGGGTGCAAGTGTTTGATTGTTTGTGCAGGTATTGGTGATTTGCGTGTTTTTATCCTACTGGATTGATACGGTTCTCAAACTGAGGGAAATACTTATCTCTACTTTGCTGCATCACCATTTCCTCTTCAAGGGAAAAATCAACGCAAGCTCAAGAAGTAGCAGGAACAATTTCTGGCGCCGTCGCCGGGGAGATTTATGCCAAGTCAAGACTAGTCTCCCATCAACTTGCCAATTTCTGGCGCCATTGCCGGGGAGAACTACGCCAAGTCAATACATACCAAGTACCCATCATAAAAGTCCCATCTCTTGCATTACATTATTCGTCGTTCGCCTCTCGTTTTCCTCTCCCCCACTTCTAAAACTATTTTTGAAAGATTTGCCTTTTTCTTTCGCCCTTCTTCTGTTCATCTTTTCGTTTGCTTTTTTCTCGTTCGTATGTTAGCTTGATTTGATGGGTCAACCTAAGAACTTTGATCCTTACTATAAGAAGCTGGAAGAAGTTGGAAATAATACTAGGAGCTTCATGAGCATAATACTTTCTTTAGGAACGAACTCAAGGAGCAGAAAATTTTTATGAGATATATGAATAAAGAGCTCGATGATATGTCTAAATAATTTTACGGTCTTAAAACTCAATTTGCTCACCTTGAAATTTTAGTTGGCTAAATTTCTGATAAATAAACCACTTTGGTAAATAAGATGGCCGCTAAACCGGAGTTTTGTAAAAATAATGATGAAGATCTTAAAGTGATAGATGTAACTCCTATTGAATCTTTGTTTTCCAATATAAACCTTGATAAAGATGGGACTGGAGATGAGTTAACTTTAGTTAAAAGGCGTCCCGATGATTCGGAGTTTATATATCTAGATGCAAAAGTTGATAAAAGGGGATTGGAGAGGTCAAGACTTTAAATAGCAATGGACCCACTCTTTTGGATTTCAAGGAATTGAATTATGATAGTTGTCCTTTGCAGATTGTATTTCCTTGTTGCAATCCATGTTGAATTTTCCTCATGCTTATAATCAAAATAAAGCTTTTACTAAACATGTCGTTGATACCATGATGAAATCTTTTGAAGAAAATCTTGAATTGGAAGTTTCTATCCCTAGAAAACTTTATGATGAGTGGGACCTACTATTAGGATTAAGATTAAAGATTATGAGTGCCATGCTTTGTGTGATTTGGGTGCTAGTGTTTCTATGATTCCAAAAACTTTACGTGATGTGTTAGGTTTCCGTGAATTTGATGATTGTTCTTTAAATTTGCATCTTGCGGATTCCACTATTAAGAAACCTATGGGAAGGATTAATGATGTTCTTATTATTGCATTTATGAATATGTGCCCGTAGATTTCATTGTTCTTGATATAGATTGCAATCCTACATGTCCTATTATTCTTGGTAGACCTTTCCTTAGTACGATTGGTGCAATTATTGTTATGAAATAAGGAAACATTAGATTTCAATTTCTGTTAAGGAAGGGCATGGAACACTTTCCTAGAAAGAAAGTTAAGTTGCCATATGAATCTATTATGAGAGCTACTTATGGATAGCATACCAAATATGATAATACCTACATCTATGCTTTATGCCTAGCTAAGGGCGTTAATCAATAGCGCTTGTTGGGAGGCAATCCAATTTTATGTTTGTTCTTGCTTTTTTGGTTATATTCATCTATCCTATGGTTAGATGTGTATTTGTGTTTTAATTAGTGTTTGTGCCAAGTAAGACCTTTGGGATGGCTTAGGGTGATACTTGATTTGAACTTGCTGCAAAACAGAAACTTTTGTGCCCGGAAAAATAATTTTCATAATCTATAGAAGCATGCTTTTGATCTAATCTTTTTACACAAGATTGATATACAAATTCCCAGGTTGTCCTAATTTTTCAGAATTTTTGGAGTTACATAAGTATTCGAAGTTCTCTGATTGCTACAGACTGTTCTGTTTTTGACAGATTCGGTTTTCTTTGTGTTGTTTGCTTATTTTGATGAATTTACGGGTAGTATCGGGGGATATGAACCATGGAGAAGTTGGAATACAGTAGATATTACACCAATATAAATAAAGAATGAGTTCATAACAGTACCAAAAGTGGTGATTTATTTTCTTATACTAACGGATCTCATAAGATTTTCTGTTGAGTTTTGTGTTGTGAAGTTTTCAAGTTCTGTGTACAGCTTTGATGGACTATGGAATAAGGGGTGGCAAGAGTATAAGCTTGGGGATGCCCAAGGCACCCCAAGGTAATATTCAAGGACAACCAAGAGCCTAAGCTTGGGGATGCCCCGGAAGGCATCCCCTCTTTCTTCTTCATCTATCGGTAATTTTACTTGAGGCTATATTTTTATTCACCACATGATATGTGTTTTACTTGGAGTGTCTTGTATGATTTGAGTCTTTGCTTTTTAGTTTGCCACAATCATCCTTGTTGTACACACCTTATTAGAGGGACACGCATGAATCGTGATTTATTAGAATACTCTATGTGCTTCACTTATATCTTTTCAGCTAGGCAATTCTGCTCTAGTGCTTCACTTATATCTTTTTAGAACATGGCGGTGGCATTATTTTATAAAAATTGTTGAACTCTCATGCTTCACTTATATTATTTTGAGAGTCTCTCTAAACAGCATGGTAATTTGCTTAGGTTATGAATTTAGTCCCAATATGATGGGCATCCAAGAGGGATATAATATAAACTTTCATATAAAGTGCATTGAATACTATGAGAAGTCTGATTCCTAATGATTGTTTTGCGATGTGAGGATGGTGATATTAGAGTTATGCTAGTCAGTAATTGTGTATTGTTGAAATACTTGTATGAGGTTTGTGATTCCCGTAGCATGCACGTATGGTGAACCGTTATGTAACGAAGTTGGAGCATGATATATTTATTGATTGCCTTCCTTATGAGTGGTGGTAGGCGATGAGACATGGTCCTTTCCTACCAATCTATCCCCATAGGTGCATGCGCGCAGTACTTTGTTTCGATGACTAATAGATTTTTGCAATAAGTATGTGAGTTCTTTATGACTAATGTTGAGTCCATGGATTATACGCACTCTCACCCTTCCACCATTGCTAGCCTCTCTAGTACCGCGCAACTTTCGCCGGTACCATACACCCACCATATACCTTCCTCAAAACAGCCACCATATCTACCTATTACGACATTTCCATAGCCATTATGAGATATATTGCCATGCAACTTTCCACCGTTCTATTTATTACGACAAGCTTCATCATTGTCATATTGCTTTGCATCATCATGTAGTTGACATAGTATTCATGGCAAAGCCACCGTTCATGATTTTTATAAATGTCATTCTTGAGTCATTGCACATCCCGGTACACCACCAGAGGCATTCATATAGAGTCATATTTTGTTCTGAGTTTCGAGTTGTAATTCTTGAGTTGTAAGTAAATAAAAGTGTGTAACGAGAGGGGAGAGTGTTGACGATATAGTATTATATGACTTATGTGATTTGGTGACCGAATGTTGTTCGGAGTCCTGGATGTGATCACGGACATGAAGAGGAGTCTCGAAATGGTCAAGAGGTAAATATTGTGATATAGGACGGTGATATTCGGACAGCGGAAGTGTTCCAGAGTGTATCGGGTATTTATCATAGTACCAGAGGGGTTACCGGAACCCCTGGGGAAAGATATGGGCCATATGGGCCATGAAAGGGGAGCACACCATCCCACAAGGGGTGGCGCCCCCCACCCCCTATGTCAGGAGGCCGAATTGGGATAAGGAAAAAGGGGTTCGGCCCCCCTTTCCTTTCTCTCTTCCCCTTCCCTTTCTTCTCCGGTGAAAAAAGGCAGGGGGGCGCCACTTGGGGAAACCCCAAGTAGGATTCGGATCCTACTTGGAGCGCCCCCTGGCTGCTCACTCCTCCCCCACCTATATATATGTGGGAGGAGGGGTGCCTAGCACACCTAGACATTATCTTAGCCGTGTGCGACGCCCCCCCAACCCCCCCCCCCCCTCCTCCATAGTTTACGCCCCCGGTCATAATTTTGAAGTGCTTAGGCGAAGCCCTGCGGAGATCACTTCACCGTCACCATCACCACGCTGTCGTCTGATGGAACTCATCTACTACCTCGACATCTTGCTGGATCAAGAAGGCGAGGGACGTCACCAAGCTGAACGTGTGCAGAACTCGGAGGTGTCGTACATTCGGTACTCGATCGGTGGATCGCGAAGAAAGTTCGACTACATCAACCGCTTTGTGAAACGCTTCCTATTACGGTCTACGAGGGTACGTAGACACACTCTCCCTCTTGTTGTTATACATCTCCTAGAAAGATCTTGCGTGAGCGTAGGAATTTTTTCGAAATTGCATGCTACATTCCCCAACAATGGCATCATGAGCAACAGTAGAACACAGAGAATTGTGGGCGCTGATCGGCATACTGCTTACCACCAATCACCCACAAGGTATTCCTCCGGTATCCAAGAGTTGCATAATCTCATAGTCGAAGGAATATGTATATGACATGAAGAAAGGAATAGTAATAAAACTGAACGGTCATTATGCTAAACTAACTGATGGGTGTCGTCCATCACATCATTCTTCTAATGATGTGATCCCGTTATCAAATAACAACTCATGTCCATGGTTAGGAAACTTTAACCATCTTTGATCAACGAGCTAGTCTAGTAGAGCTTACTAGGGACACAGTATCTGTTTATGTATAAACACATATATTTATGTTTCCGATCAATACAATTCTAGCATGAATAATAAACTTTTATCATGAATAAGGAAATATAAAATAACAACTTTATTATTGCCTCTACGGCATATTTCCTTCACATCTTGGAGGCGTGTCGATTGACTTGTCGCTCTATGGTGAGCCTTGTTTCTTTGTGCATATTCTTCATGTATGTGGCACGTGCAATCACATCCCTGTTCGTGCGCTCTTATAGAGGAAGCAGGACGATGTCCAATGGGGACAAAGGGTTGAAGCCGTACACCATGTCAAATGGATACTTGTTCGTAGTCGCGCGTCTTGCGCGGTTGTAGGTGAACTCGGCGATAGGAAAGTACTCCTCCTACTCCTTGATGTTCTTCTTGATGAGCATGCAAAGAAGTGCAGATAGCGTTTGGTTCACCACCTCGGTTTGGACATTGGTTTGAGGATGATAGAGTTTAATTTGGACATCGATGTAGGTTTCAACGTGATGGTTTTGTGTGTGTGTGTGTGAGAGAGAGAGAGAGAGAGAGAGAGAGAGGAGGGGGGCCAGATGAGGTTTTTTTCATGATGGGAGGGGGGGGGGGGTCGAGGGGAGGGGGAGTTGGACCCTATTATAGTAGAGATTATGTTTTTATTTTGTTTTGAGACACTTGCTGGCAAAGCCTTTTTAAACAATCATGCGAAGTTTTATTGACCCATCATAATATTTACATGGACAAACGAAATATCACCGGGGTGGTCTAACCAAACATGACAACCAACCCGAGTTGTAATGCACGCTTCGCTAGATTATGAGCCTCAAAATTCAAACTCCTAACTCATGAACAAAAATTACATAAATTAAAAGTGTATTTTTTTAGCACCATAGACAGATCAGCCCAGCTCGGCCTCACGTCGGGAACAATTTGGCTGCAAGCGCACATTGGGCCTCTAGAGTTCCACCAAGAAAGGAAAAACACCCTCCAAAAAAAACAAGAAAGGAAAAGGGAATCGGAGGTCTGTTATACCCCGTCGCTGCCGTTTGCCGATCTCCCCCATCTCGCCGTCGCCGTCGCCGTCGAAGGCCTCGTCTGAGGGTCGTGTGGTGCTTGCGAAGAGGCGACCAAATAAACAGACTCCCTTTGGGAGCTGTAGTCTCCAATCGAAGCAGCAGCTCCTTTCCGAGCTACAACCGGTAATTGAAGCAGTCAAGCGGCAGTCCGCAATCCGCAATCGAAGCCTTTCCCCTTTTCAGTCGCAATCCGCAATCAAATCAGTCCTTTTTTCGATATACAGCCAGAAAACCGGTCTCTGGAATCGAGTCTCCGACCTGCCCGCCACGCCGATGGCCAAATCATACTTGAAGGGCCTCGGCGAATCCTCCCTCGACATTGTGGTGAGTTCGTCCTCCTGTTCCTTTTTAACTTCATTGTATATAGGTATATATATAAGATACTCAAAAATCAAGGATCAATAAAAGCTAGGAATCATAATCTGAATTCATGCTCAAAAGGCGCGTTTGGTTGCAAGAAGCGTGTATGTGCACTGCATATAATCAATCGGGTAGCTAGCTAGCCTGCTGCATACTGACGAATCGATCTACTCCATGATAAATCTTCGCTTGAGGCATGCACTATTTGCTGGAAAGTAATTGGGCACCAACGAGTCGATAAAAGCATTAGCAAATTATCATAAAAACCAAAGTATCAAAAACTACAGTAATTTAGTCAGTAGGTACACAATAAAACACTCTGCTGCTGGTGGGTGTGCTTGACTGCTGCTGGGCTCAACACAGCGGTAGATTTAGGGATTTTAAGTCTAGGACCTTTGTTGTACAAATTCGATTAGCTTTAGGGTTCCTTTGTAAAGAAACAATGACACTTGTCGGCCTCTGGGTTGATTCAGAAAGTTCTGTACCACTTTTCACTAGTTTCCAAGATCATGTATGATGGGTGTAATTAACTCAAAAACCATAGTATTGGAATATGGCGCTTTCAAAAAACAAAAAATTGCTTCCAAACAGGGCACTTTTTTTTTGTGGGGAGGAGTCAAAATTGCGCCAATCTCTTGGAAAGTACTCCCTCTGGAACTTAATGTAAGACGTGTTCGATACATTGAGTTACAAATATTGTATAAAATTTGTATAATCAAATTTGTGTTTTTTATTCCTGTGGTAAGTATAAACCTGTATAATAAAAATTGCATCGTTTTGTGGGTAAGTATAAAAGTTCTGCAATCAAAAGTGCGTCTTTTTGTGAGAAAGTTTGAAAATTGTATCTTTGTTTGTGGAAAATACTAATAATAAATCAACTCTGATTCGTTTCCTTATCAAAAGTAGGAGGACAATGAAGTTGATAGGCTCAGCAAGTTGCCTGATGACGTTTTGCTCAACATTGTGGAGCGACTTGATATCGCTGATGCCACACAAACCACCATCCTATCCATACGTTGGAAGCAGATCCCTGCTATACTCCCAAAGGTTGTTATAATGGTTGCTTCTTTTCAGCCCAAGCACGAAGGGAGGAAGTTAACCTCAGATGATATAGTTCGGGCCAATACCACCGTGTTGAAAGCAACCAGGAGCATACTTGAAAGAAGGGCTGGAAATCCATACAGCATTCACCTGTTGTGCTTGCAATTCTACTTGGGAGATGAGTCCATTTTCATTGGCCAGACTGTTGCCAACACCATAGCAACACAAAAGGTTGCCTCAGTTGAGTTTATAATCTTGACGAGGGTGCGCAATGTTTTTACCAATAATGAGCTGCTCACTTATGGGAGACAGTTCATGTCATTCCTTGATTCGTGTCCAATCACATTTGGTGGTCTTGCACGTCTCACGCTACAGAATTTGAGGTTATGCGAATCAGGCTTTCCGAAAATTTTCAGTATATGCAAGCAATTGGAGTTCCTCCGCCTCTACCACTGTGATATGGGCATTGAGTCTTTGCTGGAAGTGGAGCACCCACAGCTCAGTGAACTAGTGATTGCCTGTAGTAGGATTATTAAGAGGATTGATCTAAAGTGGGTACCAAAACTCGTAGTAGTGAAATTTATAATGTATTTAAATCTCTAGGTGACCCTTTCTGTCTTGGCTATGTCCCGCTGCTCCAGACTGTCAGCATCATTAATACTGTTTTTTCTTGGCGCAAGATGCTCAAGCTAAGTGAGTTGCTTGGGAAAACCGCAATTAGAAATCTGCATTTGAACTTCAAAAGCGAAAAGGTTAGTGAAGGTCCTCAATGTTGTCAGTGATGTGCGTTAGTTTTGCTGTCCATGTGGGGTGGAGGTTGTAATCATTATTTTCAGTTAACATAATTCTATATTATCGCCCTCTTTTGCAGATTTGGGTCAAACCGGAAGGTCGAAGACGATTGTTACCGGCGTTCCACAAACTAAGGCTTGTGAATTTGAATAACATTTTTGAAGGATGCGATCTGACTTGGATAATGTTCATACTCCAAGGAGCACCCAGCCTTAAGGAACTATGCATCGTGGTGAACTCTTGTACCGATTATTCAATTCTCATTTTTATTTTCTCAGTTTGAAGTTCAAACTTGGTGTGGCCAATTAAGAATTTTTTATCTGACAAAATACAGGTGCGGGATCATCTATGTGAAATGGTAACGGGGGAGCAGAGAAAATTGTATGCATTTAGCGAGGAGAAGGACAAGGGACTAGAGCTGGAACCATCCGCATCTGATTTCAAGCACCGCAACCTTGCTGAGCTCAGAATCTTTGGGAGGTTTCTAGCAAATGACAAAATCATGCGCTTTGTCAGGAATGTAATGGAAGCAGCGGTGAATCTGGAGGACATAAAACTTTATAAGAGTAGTGTGTGAGAATTGCAAGCACATGGTTGAGAAGTGGACATTGAAGGAGAAGTTGTGGCTCAGCCACGAGCTCAACGAGGGGATACTGTCTTCGGCCGTCCGGATTCAGTTCCCGGATTTAGTGCATGTTTCTACTGGGTCAACGTACTGCTCTTGAGCAGCAAGCTCACTAAGTACAACGCAGTTGACACTAGATTCAGAGGTTGTTGTTTATAGCTGAACGTTGTACACACTTACATAAAGAGAAAAAACAATTACCGCCTCGGAATTTTGGGCTTGACTCTTTTTACACACAATAATTGACAGGATATACCAAAAATCCAGAATGGATAGTATAATTATAAATGCATGAGAAAATTAAATAGTCACCTGTGTGACATGGGGATTCCATCAGTCATCTTTGAGTGGCTTATTAGCAAGAGACCGGGGCCTCCCATCCCACCCTTCCCGGCGCCTCCCCTCCCCTTCTCCTCCTCCCGCCGCCACTAGCACCACTCGAGCAAGGCCCGGCGCCAGGGCTCGGGTGGCTGGCGGCTGGCGCCGGCGCACTTCGGCGGCAGCGGATCCGGCGGCGACGTGGCTCCTTGGGTGGCGCGGTGCCGGGTGGCGAGGTGGCGGTGGCGTGGCTACTTGGCGGCGGGGCGACGCGGTGGCTGGCGGCGGTGCCCTCCCGGCCAAGATCTTGGCCCTTTTGGGCCCCATCTGGGTTTGGGCGGGCCTGGCCAGAGCTTCTCTGCGGCGTCTCCGGCGGATGGCGGGCCAACTCGTGCAAGGGGTGGCGGTGATGGCGGCTCGTGTACTGCAGCGCGGCGATTGGAGCTTCACGAGCCCGTTTCGGGCTCGGCCGGGCCTATCTAGGCCTTCGATGCGGGGGCGAAACATGGTTTCGGGGGGTTGCTGCAGCCGGCGCAGGCGCCGGTCGTGGCTATGGGCCACTTCTCCACCTCCCCTTTCCCCCGGTCGATTTATGGTCGCGTGTGCCTAGTTTGCCCCTGTTGCTATGTCCGGCCGGTTCCTGCCACGGGCGGTGGAGGTTGTCCCCTCCCGCGTGGTTGCTGTTCCTGCCGCTCCTCGTTCCCGGTTGCCTTCTCTGTTCCCACCGGTCTCGCTTCGTTTGCCACGGTGAGTCGGCGATGGGGACTGCACGGCCGTGCTGGCGCATGTTGGTGGGCGGCGTGTTTGGTGGCGCGCGATGGATCGTCTGGAGTCGTGGGTGGTTGGTGGTCAGGAGAAATCCTTGTCGGCTTATCCGGCACCGACGCGGTGACGCCTGTAGGCGGCGCCGTGCCTTCCTGAAGGGCGTCGGGTTTGCCCCTTCCCCCGCACTCCTCAGCGTACCGGGGGAAACCCTAGGACTTGTCCGGGAAGCAATGTTGTCGGTGTCGTGATGCTTCTTGAAGGTGTTGCTTGGTATGCGGCGGTCCGGATTGCTTGGAGTTTGGTGGAATTCCCGGTGGGCGCAGCGTTTGTGGGTCTTCATCGTTTTTGTTGATCCGTCGATGTTCGCATTTTTGTTTTGTTTTCTCTTTCGTTTCTTTTGGGTTCCGCCACAGCACCTATCGTTGGTTGTATTGATGATGGTTGCTTTGTAATACAAAGCGGGGAAAACCCTTTTTCGTATTAGCAAGAGAAAAAAATCATATGGTACAACAAAGATATACTCCCTCCTATCCAAAATGAGTGTCGTGGTTTTACTTCATCTTCTACGTGACAGGTTGGGCCCGTCCTGACATTTTTTTCATCTTTGAACGGTGTTTTTTGTTCTAATAGGAAAAATGTACTGAGCTTGGCACTAGTGTCTTTGTTTTCCTTTTTCAATTCATGCAAGTCCTTTTTTATTTATCTGAACGTAACTTGATCTGCTTATTTCTTGGCTCTGTTTTTTTGCTTTGCAGTTTTTTTCGATTCATGCAAGTCCTTCAATATTTTTGTTTGTGGATCGGGCCAAATAATTATTTCATGTTTTTATGCCAGAAGGACCGATTTATCCACGACACCTGGAACCGCATCTACTCGGCTGAGTCAGAACCTCTCGGCATGTACATACAGGGCTCGGACGAGGCAGACAGTCATCAAAAGAATTCAGAGCGACATGAGGCGTGCAACTTTATGCATTACAATCATTATTTCTGCCAGTTATCATCCATAGTGCTTGTCGTCAATGTATGCTCCCACCCCTCCACCCACCACCCCTATAAGCATAGGCTGAGGATTCGGCGTGCTCTATATAAACCCCTCTCTATCTCTAGGACAGGGTTCTCAATCTTCTGTAATCCTCAGATGCAAGAAGCAAAACGGATCCAGAGCTCAAGACGTAGGGTCTTTACATCATGTTGTATGAGATGTCCTGGCCATTGTCCGGGACAACAACTCTGGTGATGATCTCATCATCGTTTGTCGAAAGCAAGCACCGACGTTACGTCGTAAAAGTCCACTTCATGTCCCTCCTTGCCGTCGATGTACATTATGATGTACATAAAAGAACACTTTGCCGCCCGCCATGTGTAGACTATGCTAACAAAGCATCTCCTCGTTGCATGAGAACACCATCCTCGGTTCTTGCTGGCAGCCGGTACTGTCCAATGATATAACCATCAAACTTGTCTTATCGTCGGCATACTCCTAGACGAGAGCCTTGTAGACCCTGCTAGAGGGTGCGTACCCAAACCCTACCTCCTCTTTCGTGGCCGGGTTGAAAACAACACAGTCCACGGACGACCGCGCGGCCAGGAGGACTAGCCCATTGGACATGTTGACGTACCAGCTGCCGTGCTCGACGTTGATGGTGTGCTTAAATTGATCCCTCTGATCCTGTTCTGGATCCAATCTGGAGACAAGGATGTTCATAATTTCCCTTCATAACTTGTTTAGGAATAACTGATTCATGGGGTGGAAAGAAGAAAACAATCTATTTGATACTATGGATGATTGGTTATGAAGGGACCGTTTCGTTTTTGTAGGATGTGGCAAAAAAAAGTTTGATTTAGAGGGAGGAGAAGTAGCGGAAATTAGAGGGCAAAATTGAGCGGTTTGTGAAGTCATTTGCCCTCAAAAAAAGAAGGCGCAAGGCTTCTCCCTACCATGCAGAAAATAAAAATCAAACGAATGGGACATCGAAAGAGGATGGTTTAACTGTAGCAAGAGCAAGAAACATTGAGCATTTCTTATCACAACCGTTCTTTGTGGCAGAAGTTTTTACTGGTCCTTGATAATATATAGAAGAAGGGGTCATCTTTTTTCCTTTTTAGGGATAGGAAAATTTTATCGATATGGTTCATTTTATATATAGCATAACAATCTTGGGCAAGAGTTTATGATCATATGCGAACGTCGGTCCGACAACGTGGAAGTAGAAGGTCCTGCAGCTATCGTGCCAGTAGAGGCAAGCGGCGTGCGGGAGTTCCAGGCCTAGCGCGTCGAGATGTGGGCGGCGGAGCCAGAAGTGCGGGCTTGTGAGGAGCTGCCGGAACCACTTCGAGAGCACCGTGCAGCGCACGACGCAGCGGGCTAGCATACGGGCGAGTATCTCGTCGGGCACGAACTCGTCTCCGAAGACAACCTCCTTGTCTGCCTCGGACGCCATGACTAGCTGGAAGAGTTTGCATGATTAATGATGTGACCAACATACACCTTCGGCCGGCCGGCCACCATGTATTGTATATCTCTACCTACTAATAAAAGGGGCTATTATTTCTGGTGGTACGTCACTGTAATTGCTCCCAAAGTAGTCATAAATTATCCCACTGTGCCACTCATAAGTAAAGAAAAAATGATTCATTTTAATTTCCAAATCGCACCCAGGTTCCATAGTTCTTATATAGACTGCTGCACTTACAGAACGTGAGCACCTGAGCAGCGCAGTGGCTTCGATCTCCACCCTCCTCACGGGAGACCAGGTTTTGATCCCTATCCTTTTTCTCTCCCTCTCCCTTTTTCCTCTCGAAAGCGCGCCTGCTCCTCCCGCACGTGGTAATGGACTGGACCATTTGTAGGTCGTAGAGCCCTGTTTTCTTTTTCTTTTTATTTTTTTTTTACATTCTCATTTCTGTTTAAGTTTTCTCTTCCTTAAATTAATTCGTGATTTCCAAAAGAACCAAGTTTCAAAAATACTGAATTTTTAAAAAAATATATTGAGAAAGCCCAAACTGTTAGTGAATTCAAAAAAATCAGAAAATCAGAAAATGATCATCGTTTCCATAAATTGTTCACATATTATAAAAAACACGATTTCAAAATAAATGTTCATGATATACAAAACATATTCAGGGATTTAAAAACAATGTACATGAAATTTTAGAATATGTTCAGAAAAATTAAAATAGATCCGTATATAACGAACATAACTATACCCCTTTTCTCTCCATTTTTTTCTCTCGCAAGCGTGCCTACTTCTCCCGCGAGCGTTAACGGGCCGGCCCATTTGCAGGTTGCTACGACCCTGTTTTCTATTTCATTTTTTGCTTTTTACGTTCTCATTTCTGTTTTAGTTTTTTCTTTTTAAATTAATTCATGATTTCCAGAAGAACCAAATTTCAAAAGGTTGTGAGTTCTTTGAAAAAAGTATTGATAAATCATAAACTGATTGTGAATCGAAAAACATTCGGAAAATCATAAAATGATGATGATTTTAAAAAATTGTTCACATATTATAAAACCACGATTTCAAATAAATGTTTATGAAATAAAAAAGTTCATGATTTTTTTAAAAATATCCTGTATTTAAAACATATCCAGGAAATTAAAAATGTACATGAAATTTTAGAATATGTTCACAAACTTAAAACAGATCTGTAAACAATGAACATAACGATACCCCTTTTCTCTCCTTTTTTTCTCTCTCTTTTTTTTGTGCAAAGATAGCTAACCTTTATTGAATATTGAACATGTTTACAGGTATAACAGCCGTATCGAACCGGTACCCAACCAAATATGTCTCCCAACTGGGAGATTAACACCATATCGAGCTATCTTATGTGCCTCAAAATTTAAAGCTCTAGACTCGAAAATAAAATCACAAGAACTAAAAAGTATTGAAGTTTCCTTCAGCTCTTTGACAATGCCGTCGTAGTTTCCCGCGTGCCTTGCCGAATATGATTGACCACCTTCTTGCAATCTGATGATACTCTTAGAGTATAAGTCTATTCGTATTGTAATCTATCTCTACTAGTCTAATCTTGAAGCCCAAGTTTTGTAATCTATATAAACAGCCCTTGAGGCCCCGATCAATACAACAATTACTTCTCCAATATCTCAATCTATCATGGTATCCGACGCCTAGGTTTTCCGCACCTGGTATGGCTCTGCCACCCACGCCGCCGCCCCGGCCAATTCGGCCCCTCTTCTCCATGGCCGAGTTCCGCGCCGCCGGTGTCCCACCCCCTACCTCCTCCTCTACAACTACCCAAACACCTCCCCCTCCAAACCCTATGTTCTCCCTAGCCGACACCATTGCCGACGTCTCTCCCTTCATACCAATCTCATTAGACCTCGGCATCCACAACTACTACCATTGGCGCCACCTCTTCATCATCCATCTCGGGCGCTGCGGCCTACGCCACCACATTGATCCCTCCTACCCGCCACAGCCCGCTGATCCTCGCTGGGTGAAAGATGATCTCGCCATCATCCAGTGGATTTACACACGCATCTCCACGGAGCTTTTCAATCTGGTGTCCGACGATGATGCCACCGCCGCCGATCTCTGGGCTTCCCTTCAACAGCTGTTTCAGGACAACTCCGACGCGTGAATCAACGCGCTCAACACCGAGCTACGCACAACCATGCAGGGAGATGTCCCAGTCTCCATCTTTTGCCAGCGAATCAAGGCTATTGGCGATGAACTCCGTGAACTTGGTGATCACGTCGAGGATCGCACTCTCATCAACGCCCTCCTCCAAGGTCTCGGCGATCAATTCGAGAAGCAGCAGTCCTTCATCCCCATGCTCAAGCCGTACCCCACCTTAAAGGAAGTCCGCTCGATCCTCCAAAGAAGAAGAGAAGAACCAGGCTCGCAAGGCACAATGGGCGCCGCAGGTGTTTCATGCTGCCGCGCCCTCTTCTGCAGCTCCCACGCCTGGGCTGCCGCGGCAACCGACCGCCCCTCCAACTCCTGTTGTGGCTGCCGCGGCCTCAACACCACCACCAGAATGGCGCCCGAGTCCCAACTACAAGGGCACGAATCCCGTCTACCGGCCTCCACATCTCGTCTGCCGGACCTGCACCAGCCTCGTCATCCACCGCTCCGCGCCACCGGCTTCGCCGCCATGGCCTCCTCAAGATGATCCTTGGACTGGCCTCGTCCGAGCTTGGTCCATGCCATGGTCGGCCCTCGCCGTGTGGTGCTCCTCCTGCAGACACGGGCACGTGGAGCCCGGTCTTCGCCCAGCCACGGGCTCTCCGGGACTCCTTGGACCCAAGCCGCGGCGCACGCCTACACCGCCACTCCTACTCCGCCTACCAAAGACGCCAGACCACCGTCGCCCTACAACACCATGCCGGCCTTCTACGGCAACATGCAGGCCCCAATCGCATACAACCCATCCGCTATCCCGTAGGTCAACATGCAAGTTCCTGGCCCCTCTGCTCCTCCCCAACAGCCGGCTTGGGACCAAGCCGCCTTCATCAACGGCATGAACAATTTTGTCCTCAACGACGCAGGTACGGATTGGATTTTCGATTCTGGTGCATCAATGCATATGTCTTCAAATATGAATTTATTGTCGACTTGTTTTCCTTCTCGCTTTTTCCACTATCACCATTGGCGATGGCTCCACCATCCCTGTTTCATGCACTGGTCACTCTTACATCCCTTCCTCTCATGCCAATTTTCTTCTACGCGATATTCTTGTGGTCCCTTCCATCATCAAAAATCTTATCTCTGTTAGACAATTTTGCATTGACAACAAAGTTATCCTGGCCTTTGACCCTTTTGGTTTGTCTGTGAAGGATCTGACAATGGAGGCCGTCCTCGCTCGGTACAATAGCACGGGCGATCTTTATCCTCTTCATGGCGCGCCCACATCCACCTCTCGTGCCATGCTCGCCTCTGTTGATCTATGGCATCATCGTCTCGGTCACCCCGGCAAAAACACTTTGACGTCTTTACTCCAAGAATTTTGTATCCCTAGTTCTAGCAGTCCTCATAATCCCTCTCTCGTAATGCATGTCAATGTGGCAAACATGTTAGATTACCTTTTGGAACCTCTACTACCATTAGTACTTTTCCTTTTGAGTTACTTCACTGTGATTTATGGACCTCTCCAGTCCCTAGTGTTTCTGGTTATAAATATTATCTTGTGATCTTGGATGATTATTCTCACTATACTTGAACCTTTCCTCTTCGCGCTAAATCTGAAGTACCTGCAATTTTTCTCAACTTTCGACAATATGTAATCACACACTTTGGCTTGCCAATTCGATTTATTCAATGTGATAACGGTCGTGAATTTGATAACACCCAAAACCGCACCTTCTTTCTCTCTCAAGGCATTCTTCTTCGTTTTTCATGCCCTTATACATCTTCTCAAAATGGTAAAGCTGAACGCTGTCTTCGCTCTATTAATGATGTTCTTCGCACATTGCTTTTACAAGCTTCTCTTCCTTCCCGTTTTTGGGTTGAAGCCCTTCGCACCGCCACACTACTTCTTAATATTCGACCAACTAAAACTTACCCTCTTTATTCACCTTTCCAATCTCTTTTTCTCTCCCACCCTGACTATTCTTTTCTGCGTGTTTTTGGCTGTCTATGCTTTCCCAACATCGCCTCTACCGCCTCCAACAAACTAGAACCACGCTCCCTACCTTGCATTCACCTTGGTCTTTCTGATGATCACAAAGGATATCGTTGTTTCGATCCATCTTCTGGTCGTATTATTCTCTCTCGTCATGTCACATTCGATGAAAATACTTTTCCTTTTTCATCACTACAACCACAAAACCAATTCCACCACAATCCGCCACCACTAAAACCCCTTCCCTAGTTCGTCCTTCGGTCATCTCTGCTGCCATGGAATCTTGTTCCGTCTCTCCGCTGAATCGCCCACCGTCAGCCACCCTCCCCGCCTCTGCCCGCCACCTCTCCCAAGAATCGCATCCTCTACCCCAGCCGTCTTTCCCTCACCACATCCTACCACGGCAACCACCTCGACACCCACCACCTCTGATTCTTCTTCCTCATCGTTTTCTTCAACCAAAAACCCACTGCCACCCAATGCCGTTCTTATACCACCGCTCACCAATGATCATGTCATGTGCACCCGTGGAAAACGAGGATTTCTTCTCCCCACCAAACGTCTCAATCTTACCGCCACCCCAACCATCTCTCCTATTCCAACCAGTTATAAGCGAGCTCTTCTTGACCCTCTCTGGCTTTCCGCTATGCATGATGAATTTGAAGCTCTTCAGCAAAATAATACATGGACTCTTGTTCCCAAACCTTCCGTGTTAACATTGTTTACGGCAAATGGGTTTTTCATCATAAATTTCATTCCGATGGCACTCTCGCTCGTTACAAAGCTCGTTGGGTGTGTCGTGGTTTCTCCCAGCAGCATGGTATTGACTTTGATGAGACTTTTTCTCCTGTTGTTAAACCAAGCACTATTCGTGTTGTTCTTAGTCTTGTTGTTTCCTCTTCTTGGCCTATTCATCAACTTGATGTTAAAAATGCTTTTCTTCATGGCACTCTCAATGAAACTGTTTATTGTCAAGAACCCTCCGGTTTTGAGAATCCCTCCTCTCCAAATTTTGTTTGTCTCCTCCACAAATCTCTTTATGGCCTTAAACAAGCTCCTGGTGCATGGTTTCAATGCTTTGCTACTTTTATTCAAACCATAGGATTTATTCCCTCCAAATCCGATTCTTCTCTCTTTGTTTATCAGTCTCCTACTCACCTTTGCCTACCTCTTGCTTTATGTTGATGATATCATTCTCACGGCTAGTTCTGATTATTTTCTTCAACATACCATCTCTTCTCTCAATCGGGAGTTTTCCATGACAGATCTTGGTCCTCTTCATCATTTTCTAGGTATTCATGTTTCTCGCACAACATCTTCCCTCTTTCTTTCTCAACGATCATACATTTTGACTTGCTTTCTCGTTCTGGTATGTCTGATTGTCAACCCTCTAAATACTCCAGCCGACGTTGGTGCTAAACTGTCGGCTGATGGTGATCCTCTTTCTGATCCTACTTTATATCGTAGCATCACTAGCGCTCTTCAATATGCCACCCTTACTCGTCCTGAAATCTCCTATTCTGTTCAGCAAGCATGTCTCTTTATGCATGATCCTCGTGCTCCTCATCTGGCTCATGTCAGAGGCATTCTCCGCTATTTAAAAGGCACTCTTGATCACGGTCTCCTTATTAATTCTTCTTCACCTACAAGCTTGACAGTTTATTCTGATGCAGACTGGGCAGGTTGTCCAGATACTCGACGATCTACATCCGGATTTTGCGTTTATTTGGGTGATAATCTTGTTTCTTGGTGTTCTAAAAGGCGTAACAGTTTCCAGGTCTTCTGCTGAGGCTGAGTATAGGGCGGTTGCTCACGCTGTGTCCGAGGCGGTGTGGCTACGGCAGCTTCTCGTTGAACTTCATCATCCGCTCCCACGTGCTACCATTGTTTACTGTGATAACATCTCTGCAGTCTACATGGCTTCCAATCCAGTTCAACATCGTCGCACAAAGCACATTGAGATTGACATTCACTTTGTTCGTGAAAAGGTGGCTCTTGGCGAGGTTCGCGTTCTTCATGTTCCTACAAGTGCCCAATTTGCTGACATTTTTACCAAAGGACTCCCGACTGCATCGTTCACCGACATACGCTCCAGTCTCAACATTGTTTCACCTGACGTTGAGACTGCGGGGGGATCTTAGAGTATAAGTCTATTCGTATTGTAATCTATCTCTATTAGTCTAGTCTTGGAGCCCAAGCTTTGTAATGTATATAAACAGCCCTTGAGGCCCCGATCAATACAACAATTACTTCTCCAATATCTCAATCTATCAGATACCAGAACATGCTGCATGCCAAGTCTTGAGCTAGGGCTAGGGCCTCTACAAGCTACGGCTTCCACTGTTGCACGGTCCAACAGTCCGTGTATCACAAGTACTGATGAGCCTACTCCTCCCGCACGCGGTAATGGACCAGCCCATTTGCAGGTTGCAACGACCCTGTTTTCTATTTTATTTTTTGCTTTTTACGTTCTCATTTCTGTTTTATTTTTTTCTTCTTTAAATTAATTCATGATTTCCAAAATAACCAAATTTCGAAAGGTTGTGAGTTTTTTAAAAAGATATTGAGAAATCATAAACTGTTTGTGAATTCAAAAAATTTGGAAAATCATAAAATGATCATGATTTCAAAAAATTGTTAAACATATTATAAAAAACCCACAATTTCAAATAAATGTTCATGAAATAAAAAAACGTTCATGATTTTTTTAAACGATCCAGTGTTCAAAACATATTTAGGAATTTTAAAAAAATATCCATGAAATTTTAGAATATGTTCACAAAAATTAAAACAGATCCGTAAATAATGAACATAGCAAACCATCGCTTACGTACATGTTTTATTAGGGGATCTGAAGGTGTCGTTTTATAATTTTATTTAGTCCCTCGGCGTGGCAAATTGCTGGACTTACCTTGGATCTGAAATTAATGCAGTGTTTTATTAGGGTGGCAAATGCAGTGTTTTATTAGGGGATCTGAAGGTAGTTCGAGCATTTTTTAGAGAAGAGGCTGTCACTCGGCTTTAAATTAATGAAGCCCTTACAACCAAAATGGTGGCAAATTGCTGGATGTGATCCAAGATAAGTCCCTGATTGATGTCGATTCAGGGATGAAATGTGTTATTCCACATACATAACGGATTGTATCAGAACATGTGATGCGACATGTTTTCACCAAGTCGTAAGAGAGGGCAGGTTATAACCATAAGAAAGATGGTAGAAGTAGCTTCGGAACATGAAGCTACCATTTGCTAAGAAGTTGCAACAAAGTACTTGTGAGCAAATTAAACTGTCAGATAGTGTTTCCCTCATTGCTGACAAAAAATACACCGTGCTTTAGTAAGTGTAGACCTCGGTCAGCAGTCCAGAGTATCTAGAAAAATCTCTACACAAGGTTTCAACCAGTTCCCTGTTCCAGATAAGAGTGGTATTTTTCAGGAGGAAACCTCTGATATTGCTGACAATTCCCTGCTGAAGCAAGAACAGGTCAGCTGTGGAAGCTTCAAGGGTGAAGCGCCTCTCATCAATTTTGGATATGTAAGACCCAGCCCTGTGCACCTCCCCTTTCTGAAGTAACATTGTAACAATAGCATTTAGTATATAGGAGTCGGCGGCACAACCATTATTCTCCACAGAAAGGAAAAGACCATCAAGACTCTTGCAGAGACTCAACCCTCTTCTGTAAGCTTTTTTAGAGTGCTCCTTTTTTTATTAAGCTATAAGTAACAACATCCGGCACTAATCCTTTAGTCAAGATATCGTCAAACAAATATGTGGCCTCTTCCTTTCTGCCACCTTTAACCAACGCACTAATCATAATATTGTAAGTCCCAACCTCAAGTGGATAATTTGTTGAAGATAGGTTCTGAAACATTCTTAGCGCTTCATCGACACAATTGTTTTTACAAAGGCCTCTGAGAATTATGTTGTAGGCCACAATATCCACGTGTATCCCACTGTCAATCATCCTGAGATATAGTTTGATGGCAGCAACAGTCCTTCCAGCCTGAAATAGGCCATAGAGCATTGTGCTATAAGTGATGGCAGAAGGCTTAATATTCTTTTCCAACATCTCAGTGAAAATAGCTGATGCGTCATCTATCATTCCATTCTTAGAGTAACCATCAATCAATATGGTATAGATGAAAACATCCGATTTCAAGCCAATTGAGAGCATATTGCCAAGTAACTTCCTCACTTCATCCATCTTCCTAACGAAAAAGTACCCATGCATCAATGTGGCATAAGTATGAACATTAGGCTTAACACCCATGTGTACCATCAGGTCAAACATATCTTGGGCTTCCATAACCCTTCCATTTTTGCAAAGGCGGTCCATAATTGTGGTGAAGAACACGGTATCAGGATAGATGCCGCGATTCAACATTTCAGAAAATAGTTCATGAACCTTCTCCCATTTGCCACAAGTACAAAAACCACTAATAAGGGGGTTGAAAACTATGATATCAGGAGCTAATCCTTCGGCTATCATTTGATTGAATTGGGACATAGCATCATCCATTCTGCCAATACTGGAAAGCAAGTTTATTACCGCTCCATAGTTCGCAACACTAGGGTTCAATCCTTGCTGCCGCATTTTTGTAAATATATGCATTACCTCACTTGCCATTTCCTCTTTAGCATATGCAGATATGAGTATGTTGTAGACATGATGATCTGCTGAGATACCATCTTCTACCATCAAATCAAGGAGACAATGCATATCATGAAATGATTTTTCCATAGCATAACCATGAAGCAGAATACTGTAGGTAGTAACAGACGGTTTTTGGCCCAAACTGACCATAGAATCAAAGATCTTCCTAGCTTCCGCGCGTCCTCCGCTCTTGTAAAGATAATCCATCTGTATATTGTAAGTTATCATAATTGGTTGAACACCATTTATAGACATGTGCTCGAAAACCCGTTCCACCTCTTTGCTTTGTCCTGATGAATAATATCCATGTATTAGGCTAGTATATGTGGCAGTATCTGGCAGAATTTCTCTATCAAACATCTGTTGAAGAACCTTCTCAGCCTTGTCCATTGCATGAACCTTGCACATGCCAGAGATGATTGAGTTGTAGGTCACAATATTTGGCGAAATCCCCCTCTGTACCATTTCACAAAATAGGTTGTAAGCCTTGCCCACCTCACCCTCTTTCAACAAGCCATCAATTACGGTGTTGTATGAGACCAGATTAGGTTGGCACCTACCTCCGTGCTCAACCATCACGTGAATCAGCTCGAGAGCCTCTTGGCTTCTCTTCTCGTTGCAGAGACCCTTGAAAAGAATGATGTAGGAGTAAACATCCGGTATGCAGTTAAGCTCAGGCATAATTCGGAGCACGATGTCCATTCCGTAGCTGGTCTTCTTCTCCGCGCAGACGGCCATGAGCAGGTGGCTGAAAGAGACAACGGGTCCTGCCGCAAATCCCGTCTTAACAATGTGGCCCATGGCAGCGAAGCCAAGGTCCAAGCGGCCAGCACCGCAGCAGCAGTCGACTAGAATGCCGTAGGTGATGTTGTGGGGCGCCACCTTGGCTCTTGTGATGTTGTTGAAGAGGGAGACCACGAGCGCAGGGCAATCACGACCGACGACAATGAGGAGGCAGTTGATGGCGGCGATCGAGGAGGGCCGGGCAACCTGGAGCAATTCGTCAAATAGGTGGAGTGCATCTAGGGCTGGACTAACGAGCAGCTCGGCTCGTTAAGCTCGTACTCGTTAAGCTCGTGCTCGTTAAGGCTCGGCTCGTTAAGCTCGTTAAGATTAACGAGCACAAAACCCTGCTCGACTCGGCTCGTTTAAAGCTCGTTAAGCTCGTGAGCGCTCGCGAGCGCTCGTTAACAGATTATAATGTGTTACGATATACATGATGAATGTGTAGATATGGTTTTCAAGATAAAATATTATGACTAAGAAAAAAAATGAAGTAGTATGTTGCCTCATATGTCAATTAGATTAAATAGATGGGCTAAGATGCTACAAAAAGTTTGTCACGTAATATGAAAGTATATGTTGTGTTGTTACTAACGAGTTAACGAGCTACTCGTGAAACTCATTAGCTCGCTCGTTAAGCTCGTTAAGCTTAACGAGCTAAAATCAATGATTGCCTCTATTCATTAAAAAGCGAGCTACGAGCTTAACGAGCCGAACTATCGAGCGTTCATTAAGCTCGCGAGCTACGAGCTTTTGGTCCAGCCCTAAGTGCATCGTCGGTGCCAATGGCTCCAGCGCGGTACCGGGCCTTGATGTTCTGCTCCAAGATGTGTCTGCCGGCGGGGACGGCGCGGCGGCTGGATCCACCTGGCCTGAACCTCGAATTTGGAAGAATCTGGTAGTAGCAGAGGACGCCGCCGCCGCCGCTCACCCCCTACCGCGCCCGCATCCTGGGCATGAACCTGGGATTAGGAGGAAGGAAAGCAGAGTTAGGGTAGACGTCGCAGCTCGCTCTCCGATGCTCACCATCGATCTGCACCTGTAATCTGCTGTAGATGTGGCTGTCGGCGAGCTGGTCCACACGACGACAGCGTTGAGGGGGCTACGAGGCGATCTCCGCCGCTCGCTGCCGCCTGCCGCGGCCCTGGCGCTGAGGAAGACGGGCCGACCCGACGGTGGCTTCTGCCGCCCCGACGTGGAGGAAAGCGAAGGTCCGAGCTCGAGAGGGCCTCCCTCAACGCCGCCGGCGCCGGCTCTCTTTTTCTTCAGCAGTGTCAAGTGGCTATGCGGCTCCTGTATCTTCAATAGGACACCTATATCTTCAGAAGTGTGAAGTGTGAAGTGACACTGTAGATAAAATGTAGCAACAAAAATTAAAATGGAACTAGTATCTACTCCCTCCATCCCATAATGTAAGACATTTTTTGACACTAGAGGGAGTATTATTTTTTGTGGGAAACTAGTATCTACTTCCTTCATCTGGACATAACTGCCGCTTAAGTCAGATGTATCTAAATGTATTACATTTAGTTTCAGATACATTCGTTTAAGTGATAGTTATGTGATATATCTATCTATCTACCTATCTATCTATCTACCTATCTATCTATCTATCTATGAATCTACTAAAAACACAATATGAATAAAAAATAAGAACTAGGATAAAAGTTCTCAAAATAAGGAACATCCAAGCATTGATGTAGTAAATGAACAAATCACCATCATAGATACTGACGGCACACATTAAATTTTATACTAGAAGGGTTGTGTGAGCTTTGCTGGAGTTATTGTGATTTCGTTACTTTTTACTCCCTCCATTTCAAAATATACTGTGTATTTGTTTCTTGAAAAACAAACCTCTTTAGTAACCAAATTTGTATATATATATATATATATATATATATATATATATATATAGCAGTGGTAGTTACCACCACTTGCGTTTTGCATGTTGTATGTAGTATCTATCGGAACCGAGAGTATGTACGTGTAGTATGTAGTATATAATAATGATTAGGTAGTATATATACTAATTTTTAGGTAGTATGTATCATTTTTTGAGTATGCTCATTTTTACATACAAATATGTACGTATTTTACAAATATAACAAAAACTATGGGCTCATATGAAATTTTTTCATGTAACTTGCTTTGGAATATCTTAGATATAGTATATGAACATATATAAAATAATAAAATAGTATATATAGTACCACATGGTACTATATGAGACATGTAGGATAACTACCACCGGATGGTAGGATCGATTTTCCATATATATACTATCAAATCGGTTACTTACTAGATTCATCTTAAAAGGATTTTTCATATTTTATTTGATTAGTATTGTTGACCCGCTCAGAATGTGAACCAATTCCAAAATTGAATACCTCACGAACGGCAGAGCTCCACGTTAGCGAGCATATTAAATTAAAGGAATTGAATGGGAGAACTCCTTGAGAAGTTGTTGACCCAATCAAAATCGGGTGATCCAATTCCAAATTTGGAGACGTTAATTAACTATGGGGCCTTAAAAATTAGGGAGCGTACTGTGCTTAATAACTAGAAGTGTTTAGCGCACTTTGCTGCGCCCAAGATTATTCCGCATGTAATTTTCATTAGCAAATCTAATTCATAAGCTTTCAAAGTACAAGAACTGTTTTTTTTTTCTTGAAATAGGAATCAAAAGTCAGAGGAACATCTGCTTCCAAATATGACATCAACAACTCTGTGAAATATCACTAACTACTCCATGAATTCACATTCAACTCCCAAGCAACTTGCGGCAAAAATATTCTCACAAGAATCTCCAAGGAACACAATAAAATGTAATGAATCTAAGAGAGTAACAACTCAAACAACCTCAGGAGCTTACTCTTGTTGGGTTTCATGCACTTTATGCAAGAACAATAGACAGTGTACCACTATATAGAGTTTGATGCCTAAAACCATCATTGCATCGACTTCTTGCTTTAGGGTAGTTGTATATATAGGCATACAACAAGGAGTAATTTCTTGAGATAAGTGGCTCTGTGCCCTCCCCTCTTCGTTTTCGGTAAGTGATTTAAGTTGAAGCTCAAGGACAACTTTGAGACTGATACATCACACAATAAATCAACAACAACAAAATTAGGAACAAAATTGCTTTTAGTCTATAATTCCATACCTTGTTCTTTGTTGCTTTATAATCCTTCATCGTGTCTATGCTTCCCATTATAGATCCAGGGATGAGATCACATTGCAAACATAAGATATCTTTAAATGGGATCATCGCTAAATAAACCAAGTGTTCCTTAAAATCTTAATAAAAACAACTTACCAAAGTTGTGAAAGGCAAGCCTCACAAAATAGTAGTATTTCTTAAAATTAAAACAACGATTAGTGTTCCATGATAGCGGCAAGGACTTGCGCCTATAGGACCAAGAAAAAACACTTATGTCACTGGCACCAGCATTGTAGCACCCTTCATCTGAACTTGGCCGACCCATCGTCGTTTTGGTGCACTATATGCATTCCATGTGGACTATGACCTATCTTGCACTCATTAGTTCCTTCGAAGATTGGCCATCGTTTTCTTGTATTTTTTATCTCCTTTTGACCATTCTTTCGCTTCATGTCCAAAGGAGTCACATCATTATGCAAATGTTTCTTCTCAACAGGTTTATCTGGATATTTCTCCCAACTTTTCTCACCAACTTGACCAATGCAATCAGGGATGACATGAATATATTTTAGTTTTATCTGAAATTCCTGCTTCCGTTGATGCCCTTCAGGTATAGATAAGAATAGGCATATGAAAATTGGTTATGCCTAAAAGGTCTCTGAACCACTTACAAAAAAGATGGCCTAATTTTGAGGAATTTCAATAACCAAAAACAACACAACTGAAGGAAAGGATGGAATCAAGATAATCCGCAACCAAGAAAACTACCTCACATATTAATTTGGAAAGGAACTAACTAAGAAGTGGTCGATAATTAAGAGATTAGAGATGGTTAGAAAGAAAACAATGACATAATGAAAAGCAAGTGAGAGTCTATAAGTAGGATAGAATACTCAAGCTGATAAACAAGAAAGGGCATCCAACTGCTCAGTTGAGCTAGACACAATGCAATGCATATCCAGGTTTTAACATGCGAACCAAGAAGTGTCTGACAAGTTTAAGATATTTAAAATGAAAATGTTGCATACTAAAGCAAAATGAGAAACCTCTAATAATGATATCAGTACATTATTTTATAAATTTAAGAAGATGGTCAATGTTTCCAAATAAGTAAAACAGTTGTTCGATGCCAACTCATGTTTTAACATGCGAACCCTTTGGATTGGATGCTGAAAACAAGTGACTATTTGAAGGACATCGAGAAAAACAAAGTACGTACATTAAAGAATCCTCATCACTAACTTTCTCTCTCAACATACGAGCATACCACATCATCCCCCAACATGCATGCATGAGAAAAGGTCCACCCCTACTATAATATGTCTCTCAACGTGCAAACATGCCACTTCATCATTAAACATCCATGAAAAGAGACTCATCTCAACATGCAGACATATATAAGAATTTCATTCTATTACGCTATTCATACACTAGTGCAGAACCGGGTTTTAGTGCCGGTTCGTGACGGCCTTCAGTGCCGGTTGGCGAACCGGCACTAAAGAGTGAGGACTAAAGGTCCCCCCCTTTAGTACCGGTTCGTCACGAACCGGCGTAAAGTGCAAACACGTGGCAAGAGCCAGGCCCGGTAAGTGCAGTTGGACATTAGTACGGTTGGTAACACCAACCGTACTAAATGTTTAGGTGTTTTTTTAAATTTTGCTTTAATTTTGTGTTTTCAATTTGGCTTTATTTTCCATTTAATTCTTTTTTGTTTGCTGGTATTTCACGATACTACAAATTGTACACTTATGCATATATATAAATATATAGATTTTCTCAAATGCGTAGAACCGATATATATATATATATATATATATATATATATATATATATATATATATATATAATATATATCATCGAATGTCTCACAGCCAACACACCATTAACTATTCACACATACACATGTATATACATATACAATTTCTCCTACATGTTGCCTTGGTGCCTTCGGAGCATGATGACAAGTGGTTCATGGGGGCGGTAGCGGGTAATAGTATTCTCCTTTGGGATCTATGACCTGGTCGAGCAAAAATCCGGCTATTTTCTCTTGAAGTGCTTGTATGCGGTCCGATGCTAGGAGCTTATCCCGCACCTCTCTGAACTGTTAAGAAGGAGATCAATATGCATGTGTGTTAGTTGTGTGACTAGATATCGATAATGGTGTGAATAGTGTTCTGACAAAAACGTACCCATTCCTGTCTATCAGATCTGCTCCTTTCGCACGTCATCATGCGAATGTTCTCGCAAACGTAGAATGCACACAGATTATTCCCCGACACCTACCTCAGGGTCTTTACGAGAATGGAATTGAATCAGATAATGATTAATCAAGCATGATAATTAATTAATGATATTGAAACAAGAATTAAAGAGATGGTAGCTAGCTAGTACTACTTAATTACTTACCTTGGGTCGATGCCAAAACAACTTTTTTGGCCACGTGCCTGGAGTCACCTTGATGAACTTTGCCCATGCCCTGCCCGCCGGCAAAGAAAATTAATAAAGGGGTTATTAAATAGTTCATATCAGGAACTAATAGTTAATAATGATTGAAATTACCTGTTGACTATCCCCTTCACGATGGTGTAGTCTTTATCTTCTTTAGTTAGTGAGTCCAGTAATTCAACTTTTCCTTCCTCAACTTTAATGTCTAATAAGACCCAGTGCCAACTGCATACGCACATGTTTGCATGTCTTAATTAAGCGGGCATGTGCATAAAATTAATCAACTACCGTAAACCGTATACACTTAATTATTAACATCTAGCTAGCTAGTAAGCAAAAACAGAATTTGTAGTACAAGACAGTGTGACTCATGGGAAGTTGTAAGGAAGTAGTATATCTTCATTGCTATTGAGGCGCTTCAAGAACTCTAGCATGCTTTCCTCTACAACAGCTCGACAATGTTCAATCTCCCATATATCCTGATTACTGGTATTTGGGTCAATGAACCCAACGCCATAGCGTCCAGCTTTTTTCATTTCATATATCTTCATCCTGCATATAATACCACAGAAAAATAATATAGTGAGGATAATTACATGTAATGATTGATCAAAATTATCACTACATAACTAGCTTGAGACTTCAATTACAGAAAGAAATCACTTACAGACAATAGCAACTGACGATAGACTTGTGGAGTGCGTCTTGATTAAATAACTGAAATAGTTTTGGATACTCAATGGACAGGGCTTTCTCATGGTAATAATGCTCATGCTTGACATTCACCATGAGGGACTCTCGATTGGAAATCTTGGTAATGTTCATGTACCATTGATGCAATTGATACATTCTTGTTGGGAGGTCCTTGACCTTGTCTGGATGGACCAAAGGTTTGCCCCGGCAATATTGCCATGCTATTTGCGATTCTTTAAGCGTAGGCATGGGCTCGATTTTGAGGAGTTGTCCAACAGAGATATTGAGCATTTGAGCCTGCATTATATGATCCTCTGTTATTACCACATCGCCATGCTGGGGAACGCTAACGGTTTGCCCACAATAATATTTGGCGCGCGTACTACTCCTCTCATGTGTTGTTGGCACAACAAGCGGGGGGATCGCTTGCGCCGCCTGTTCTCCCAACTGGGGAACGGTTTTCCCGCATTTTTGCCAGCTGCTTGTTGGCTCGAGCTTGAGCTCGCTTCCTTCTGTAGTCGTGCTCGATGTGCCTTCCTGATTTGGCGCTCATAGTCCGAGTCAACAGGCTTGGGAGCTGGTTCTCTAGCCATACGAATGAAGTGGTCAAGTACTTTCTCGTGCACTTTCTCCTTTGGCGGCGGTGCCGGTTTCGGTCCAAAATGGGCGTCCACTTGGGCTTGCACTATGGCTGCGTTTTGCTCCTCAGTCATGTCGTAAGGCCTCTGAGGAAGAGGAATGAGGCTTGGACCATATTTATATTGCTTGCCTTCGCCTGTACTTCCTGAACTACCTCGACTCGTACCGCTACGCACCAAAGCTGCGGGATGTCTCTTCTGCGATTGCAGAGCCGGCGGAGACGGCTGACGTGGAGTTGGACCAGGAGGTGTGGCCTGACACGGTGCCGGACTTGAAACCGGAGAAGTGGCATGACGCTGTGCCGGGCTTGAAACCGGAGGAGTCACCTCACGCGTTCGGGGACTTGGAGGAGGTGGCGGACTTCGAGGAGGAGTCGTCTCACGCGTTCGTGGACTTGGAGGAGCGGGAGTCTGCTGACTCGGTGGCGGACTGCGAGGAGGAGTCGGCAGACGACGCGGTGTTGGTGGACTTCGAAAGATGATACAATCCTTTCTCCATAGGATGATACGATGTATGGCCTCTCCCAGTGTGCGCTCGTCTTCACCTCCAGGAATGTCAAGCGTTAGCCCGAATATGGGTCCACCACTTCATCAACCATGACACGAGCATAGCCCTCTGTAATCGGGATGCAATGGTAGGTTGCTTCGGGGGTCACTGGAAAAGCAACGTCGTCCGCCACCTTCATGGATATGTTCTTCATTTTGGAGAGTAGCTCACAGTTAGTGTTCTCTATGATGTCATCCAAAGGGTATGTATCCAGCAGTGTGTCGCCCAGGGCAGAACCAACGCTGCTTCTTGGCATGGATGGGACGGTGCTATCCAATGCTGGACGATCATCTGCTTGCTGCCGCCACGCCGAGACCCCCTTTCACGGCTAAGTGAGTCGATCTGCTGCTGCTGCTGGAATTTGAGTGCCAGTCCGCGTGCCTTGCTTCTAGGCCTTGAAGGCGTTCTGCGTCCTGCTTCCTCTGCTCCTCCTCCAGCTTCCTCTTCTTCTCCTCCTCCATCTTCTTTCTTGCACGGGACCTGTAGTCGTCATTCCAGTCCGAAAAGCCCTCATACTAGGGAATAACGCCCATGGCTCGTGTTCTTCCCGGGTGTTCAGGATTTCCCAGGGCGCGCGTAAGCTCGTCGTTCTCTCTGTTGGGCGTGAACACCCCCCTTCGAGCTTCATCTATTGCGTCAATTATCTTTTGTTCGGCTCCTTTTAGACTTGCCTTCCGCGAAACTTCGCCTGTCTTCGGGTCCAACGCTCCCCCATGCGCATAGAACCAAGTTCTGCACCTGGGGGGCCAGTGCCAGGTAACCGGAGTGACCCCTGCATCCAACATCTCTTGCTCAGACTTATCCCACTTAGGCAATCCCACCGCGTAGCCACCTGGACCCAGCCTATGGAACTGCGTCTTTTTTGCGGCATTTGCCTGTTTTTTATCGACCGTTCCTTAGCTAATTCTGAATCCTTGAAGGTCACGTAAATCGTCCCAAAGGTTTCTTTGCTTCTCCAAAGGTTCCCGTGAAATCTGGAGTCTTCCTTTCATTAGCGAGGTAGTTGGCCCATACAGTTTCTTGTGGGTGTTGAATGCAATTGCCATCTTCTTAAGAGCAGCGGCCTTGACTTTCTCCACATCTGCTTCAGTGAAATGATCTGGTAGGGTGAAATGTTCCATCAGAGATTTCACAAGGTCTTTTTTGGCTCTGTCGTCGACCCAAGTAACACCTGGACGTTTAGTCTTTGGCTCTTTCCATTCTTGAATGGAGATCAGGAGTTTGTCCTTCACAAGAACTCCGCACTGACGAGTCCACTTGTTCGCAATGTTCTTAGGCGTGAGGGGTTCGCCACTAGGTTTGATGGATTCGATGTTGTACTTTACACCTTCCTTCAACAATCTGCCTGGGCCTTGCTTTGTCCTGCTGTCTGTAGAAGCAGATTTGCTCGATCCAGAGGGCTGAAAGAAGAATGATCGATTCGTTAATATATCTTCAATAAAAAAACATGTGATGATCACCATGATGCCTGCTTATTATATAAATATACCTCGCCGGTAGTGTTTGTTATTTGAAGATCAGCATTATGCGTGTCATAATCATAATCATAGTTCATGACTTCATCAGCCCGGTCGTCGAGATCGAATATCTTTTCATCACCCTCTCCGGTATTATTCAGATATTGGGAGCCGTCATCTGCTTCATTCAGATCATCTAGCATGTGAGGGCTGCGTATGATGTCGAACAATTCCTCTTCTCTCTCTCTGCCGGTATTGTCCGCCATAGCTTTTACTTTACTAATACAGAAGAAATATAAAACAATTTAGTATTCAAAAATTACAATGCATGGATGCAATTAATCAATAAGGAAAAACTGAATCTCGAATACATCGTCTCGAATATATAATCTCGAATACATCATCGATCGTCTTAATATATATAATCTCGAATAAATCGTCTCAAATATTATATATCGAATACATCACTGGCTAGGTACCTAATAAAGATCGAGTACTACAGAAGAATCTAGGGCGCCACTCGCGGTTCCTGGGGCGCGGGCGGTGCACACCCAAAGAGAAGGAACCATCACAGGATCATACCTCCGGTCATCTGCCCAAAGAACCCGCCAAGTAGTGGAGAACCTGACGTCGTCCATAGCAGCCATGTAGCGATGGACGTGCTCATCTTCCTCCTCGACACGGGCGACGCACCACCTCGGCGGGGCCGGCTGCCTCTGCACCGAATGTGGCCCACGCAGACGCCACCAAAGAAGATCGTGGTCGACGACGGGACCCGAGGTCGGGTTCTCACCAAGCGGGCGCGCCTCCGTGTAGCACCTCCCAAGCCAGCCGGCGGAGCCAGGGCCCCGGACATGGGTCCCCTCAAGCAGGACGTTGTCGCGAACGGGTCGACGGCGAGGATGCGGGCCGGGCATATCGTCGAAAACAAATACTATATGCCCGCAAAAAGTAACATTTTTTTAATGATTGGATTGTGATAACTAAAATTCTATATATATGCAAATTCTAACAATTTGACATTCATCTAATTCATCTAACTAAAACTAATTCTAAAATTTCCTGATTATATAACTAACATTTCCATAACAATTCTAATATTTATATTACTAAAAAACAGAAAAATTGCTAACATTTCTATAAATATTTCTATAACTAAAAAACAGAAAACATTTATAACATTTCTCTAAAACTAACATATCTAATATTTATATAACTAAAAAACAGAATAATTTCTAACATTTTATAACTAAAAACAGAAAAATTTATAACAAACAAACTAATGTGTGTGTGTGTGTGTGTGTGTGTGTGTGTGTGTGTGTGTGTGTGTGTGTGTGTGTGTGTGTGTGTGTGTGTGTGTGTGTGTGTGTGAGTGGACATGGCGGTCGGGCGAAAGCTCACCGGCGAAAGGCGACGACGGGCGGCGACGACGGGCGACGGACGGGCGGCGACGAGCGGGCGGCGATTTATATGGCGCGGCGGGCGACGGACGGGCGACGACGACGGGCGCGGGCGACGGGACGGACGGCGGGACGGGACGGTTGGGCGGCGACGCCGACGGGCCGGGCGACGAGGGCGGGACGGCGGGCGACGAAGGGCGGGCGGCGACGATCGGGGCAGGGCGACGCGACGGAGGGAGGAAACAGAGGGAAGAACAGAGGGAAACTGAATTTTTTTCAAGTGCTGTATATATAGGAGGACCTTTAGTACCGGTTGGAGCCACCAACCGGTACTAAAGGTCTGTTTTGGCCAGGCCAAGCGGCGGGAAGCGCACCCCTTTAGTACCGGGTGGTGGCTCCAACCGGTACTAAAGACCCCACCCCCCTTAGTACCGGTTGGAGCCACGACCCGGTACTAAAGGGGGTGCGCTGGCTCCAGGCGGTGCGCAAGTTTAGTCCCACCTCGCTAGTCGAGGGGCTACCGCACTGGTTTATAAGCCCGGTCAGCGGTAGCTCTCTCGAGCTCCTCTCCTAACCAGGCCTACTGGGCCTACCTGCCCTCTTCTCCTAGTGGGCCTATTGGGCCTTTGCGGGCCTGCTTCCTGGCCCAACAAAAGGTTGTGTTACTAGTCGTATGCAGGCCGCTTTGGCCCAGTAGGCGGGCTTTTTTTTTCTTAATTTTTTTGTGCTTTATTTATTTTTGTTTTATTTATTTTTGTGTTGTTTTTTGCTGTATTTAGAGTTTCTTTGTGAATATTTTTGCTTTAGGTACAAAAAATTACAAACTTTCTATTAGTGCAGGTAGTTTTCAAATTTGAATAGTTTAAATTTTGAATTATTTGAAATTTGTGTAAATCACTAGTTTGTGAATAACTTAACTTTGAAAAAAGTTTTTTCAGTGATTCTTTTTTCTTATGTTTAATATTAGTGTGTTTTATCATTATATTCAATTTGGTAATGCTTAGGTTATTTAAAAATGAAATGCCTTTGTAACAGTTCAGTTTTCGTCGGAAACCCTGATACTTCGAAAGAGATTGTCCATTTTGTACACGAAGTGCATCCAGTTTTTGCCGTAGCCCTCTCTACTTTCTTGCAGCTATTTGTATAAAATTATGATACCATGCCAACTTTCAACCTTTTCTGAGTTCATTTGAAATGCTTTTCAATTTCAGGGTCATTTAGCTGGAAAAAATCAGTAAATGCATGAAAAGAATTTGTTTGCACATAAAATTTCTTCGTGTTTCAAATGCCAAAACACATAACTACCCTAACTATTACAGACATTCCCTCCTGGGTGTGAAACACAGAAGAAAGTGATAATAGTGAAGCCGATCACATCCCAGATCTTTCGGTGTGAAACTTTTTCTTCGCGTGTGTCCCTTTGCGCCGTAACCATGGAAAATCTTCATCATTTAACAGGATGCTCGTGTCAATATTCACTGTGAATGGAGCAATTTCATCAAACTTTTCATAATCTTCTGACATGTCTGTCTTGTCATCCACTCCCATGATGTTTCTTTTTCCTGAAAGAACTATGTGGCGCTTTGGCTCGTCGTATGATCCATTCGCTTCCTTATCTTTTCTTTTTCTTGGCCTGGAAGACATGTCTTTCACATAAAAAACCTGCGCCACATCATTGGCTAGGACGAACGGTTCGTCTGCATACGCAAGATTGTTGAGATCCATTGTTGTCATTCCGTACTGCGGGTCTTCCGTTACCCCGCCTCGTGTCATATTGATCCATTTGCACCGAAACAAAGGGACCTTCAAATCACCTGATCCATAGTTAAGTACCCATATGTCCTCTATGTAACCATAATATGTTTCATTTCCTGTGTTGGTTGTTGCATTAAAGCGGACACCACTGTTTTGGTTGGTGCTCTTCTTATCTTGGGCGATCGTGTAAAATGTATTCTCATTTATCTGGTACCCTTTGAAAGTCATTATATTCGAAGATGGTAACTGGGACAGCGAGTACAAGTCATCTTGAATATCGCCATCATTCAGGGCACGTTTCTGCAACCAACCGGCGGAAGTCCTCGTTTGTTCGCGTGTAATCCAGTCGTCAGACTTCTCCGGGTGTTTGGACTGTAGAAAATTCTTGTGTTCCTCCATATACGGAGCCACCAAGGCGGAATTCTCAGAGAACTGTGTAGTGTGCTTCAAAGGAGAGAATGCCCGTCCATACATACTATTTGATGCCCTCCTAGCGTGCCTTTTCTTGCAGTCTGCCCTTATGCCGCGATTCAGGAACACCAATCGGCTTAAGGTCAGGAATGAAGTCAATACAAAACTCAATGACCTCCTCATTTTCATGGCCCTTCGAGATGCTTCCTTCTGGCCTAGCACGGTTATGAACATATTTCTTCAAGACTCCCATGAACCTTTCAAAGGGGAACATATTGTGTAGAAATACAGGACCCAAAACGTTAATCTCTTCAAGAAGGTGAATTAGGACGTAAGCGTCATGATGTTGAAGAAGGATGGTGGGAACACCAACTCGAAATCGACAAGACATTGCACCAAATCATTATGTAACCTTGGTATGATTTCTGGATCGATTACCTTCTGAGAGATTGCATTGAGGAATGCACATAGCTTCACAATGGCTAATCGAACGTTTTCCGGTAGAAGCCCCCTCAGTGCAACCGGAAGGAGTTGCGTCATAATCACGTGGCAGTCATGAGACTTTAGAATCTGGAACTTTTTCTCTGCCATATTTATTACTCTCTTTATATTCGACGAGAAGCCAGACGGTACCTTCATGCTGAGCAGGTATTCGAAGAAGATTTCCTTCTCTTCTTTGGTAAGAGCGTAGCTGGCCTGACCCTGATGTATGTCGTCTTTTCCGTGCATACGTTGCTGGTCCTCTCGTGCCTCTGGTGTATCTTTTGTCTTCCCATACACGCCCAAAAAGCCAAGCAGGGTCACGCAAAGATTCTTCGTCACGTGCATCACGTCGATTGCGGAGCGGACCTCTAGGTCTTTCCAATATGGCAGGTCCCAAAATATAGATTTCTTCTTCCACATGGGTGCGCGTCCGTCAGCGTCCTTCGGAACAGGTTTTCCGCCAGGACCCTTTCCAAAGATAACCTCCAAATCCTTTACCATATCATGTACATCAGCACCAGTACGGTGGCGAGGCTTCGTCTGGTGATCCACCTCACCTTTGAAATGCTTGCCTTTCTTTCTTACGGGATGCCTTGTCGGAAGAAATCGACGATGTCCTGTGTACACATTCTTCCTACAACTATCCAAATATATATCGTAGGTATCATCCAAACAGTGCGTGCATCCGCGGTATCCCTTGTTTGTCCGTCTCCGAAGGTTACTGAGAGCAGGCCAATCATTGATGGTCACGAACAGCAACGCCTTTAGGTCAAATTCTTCCTGTCCGTGCTCATCCCACGCACGTACACCTGTTCCATTCCACAGCTGTAATAGTTCTTCAACTAATGGCCTTAGGTACACATCAATGTCGTTGCCGGGTTGCTTAGGGCCTTGGATGAGCACTGGCATCATAATGAAATTCCGCTTCACGCACAACCAAGGAGGAAGGTTATACAAACATAGAGTCATAAGCCACGTGCTATGGTTGCTGCTCTGCTCCCCAAAAGGATTAATGCCATCTGCGCTTAGACCAAACCCTACGTTCCGTGGGTCACCTGCAAACTCCTCCCAGTACTTTCTCTCGATTTTTCTCCACCGCGAACCGTCAGCGGGTACTCTCAACTTTCCGTCTTTCTTACGGTCTTCAAGTGCCACCGCATCGCCTTCGCATGCTCTTTGTTTTGGGACAAACGTTTCAACCGTGGTATTATAGGAGCATAACACATCACCTTGGCAGGAATCTTCTTCCTGGGGCGCTCGCCCTTGACATCACCAGGGTCATCGCGACTGATCTTATAACGCAATGCACCGCATACCGGGCAAGCGTTCAAATCCTCGTACTCACCGCGGTAGAGGATGCAGTCATTAGGGCATGTGTCACGCCCAATATGCGACCCTATCCAAAAGGAACTCGACGGTCCCACCAAGGATAGACCCGCATATTGAGACGCTTTTGCAAGGTGGATATCATTACATCAACATTACATAATACATAGGGATACATACATAAGGCACAAATGCCACGAGAATACATCAACATCATATACAAGAGAACAACATCCGACTACGGATGAAACATAAACAGAAGCTCAAACGACATCCACCCTGCTAGCCCAGGCTGCCGGCCTAGAACCTATCCCCTGATCGAAGAAGAAGCAGAAGGAGAACTCCAACACAAGCAAACAACGCTCTCGCGTCAAGATCATCGCATAACCTGTACCTGCAACTGGTGGTGTAGTAATCTGTGAGCCACGAGGACTCAGCAATCCCATTACCATGGGTATCAAGACTAGCAAAGCTTAAGTAGGAAAGGAAGGGAAAAAGTGGTGAGGCTGCAGCAGCGGCTAAGCATATATGGTGGCTAACATACGCAAATGAGAGCGAGAAGAGATACAAAGGAACGGTCGTCAACTAGTAATGATCAAGAAGTGATCCTGAACTCCTACTTACATCAGACATAACCCAGAAACCGTGTTCTCCTCTCGATCAACCCCAAAAGAGACACTCACGGTTACGCATACGGTTGGTGTATTTTAAAAGAGTTTGCTTCAAGTTTACTACAACCGGATATTAACAAATTCCCATCTGCCACATAACCGGGCACGGCTCTCGAAAGTTTATACCTGCAGGGTGTCCCAACTTAGCCCATGATAAGCTCTCGCGATCAACGAAGGATATTCCTTCTCCCGGGAAGACCCGATCAGTCTCGGAATCCGGCTACAAGACATATCGACAGCAATAAAACAAGACCAAGAAGACCTCCGGCGTGCCGACACCCACAGTAGTAGCCGCAGATCTCGTCCCTGTGCCACGACCGGATGAGCAGTCCGTACAACTAAAACCAAACCTCAAGTTTCCTTGAGGGGCGCCAAAAGCACTCTAGTTTGGACCAACACTTAGACAAGCATTGGCCCGGGGCTGAATAAAGATGACCCTCGAGAGAGCGACTCCCAAGGGAAAAGTAGGTGGTGGTGAGGCAAATGGTAAAACCAATGTTGGGCCTTCTTTGGAAAAGTCTTATTCAAAGCGAACTGTCAAGGGGTCCCATAAATCACCCGACCGCGTTAGGGACGCAAAATCCGGGAACATAACACCGATATGACGGAAACTAGGGCGGCAAGAGTGGAACAAAACACCAGGCATAAGGCCGAGCCTTCCACCCTTTACCAAGTATATAGATGCATTAATAATATAAGATATATTGTGATATCCCAACAAGTAAGCATGTTCCAACAAGGAACAACATCTCCATGTTCCAACAAGGAACAAACTTCATCTTCACCTGCAACTAACAACGCTATAAGAGGGGCTGAGCAAAGCGGTAACATAGCCAAACAACGGTTTGCTAGGAAGGGTGCAAAAGGTTAGAGGCTGACATGGCAATTTGGGATGGCTTGAGCAGCAAGTGATAGGTAGCGCAGCATAGCAAAAGAATGAAGCAACTAGCATAGCAATGATAGTAGTGAGATCCAGGGTAGCGGTCATCTTGCCTGAAATCCCGCAAGGAAGAAGAACGAGTCCATGAAGAAGACGAACGGATGAAGCCGAACCAAGCGTAGACGAACGAATCCTCACGATCGCAACGAAACGGGAACTAACAAGAAGAAGCAGGCAACATGGTAAACACACCACACATGAACAAGGCATGATGCACAACAAGCATGATGCATGACAAAGTTACATGAAGCTACTCATGGCAAGAGATGATGCAAACAAGAGCAACACGTCAAAGCAAGTTTAAATGAGGTCGGGAACAACATATAACAATTCCGGTAAGTCCTCATATGCAAATTTCGAAATTGGTCCAGATCTGAATAAACCTTATGTTCAAGTTGTTAAACAGCAAGTTAAGATGCACCACGATGATCTACACGAAATTCTAGTCAAGTTACATATAAAGTTCATTTAATTCGGAGCTACGGCCTAGAAGATATGAGCAAAACAAGATAAGCATGGCATTGATGCAAAATGCATACAAACATCAAGCAAACACCTCAAAACATGGATGCAACATGATAATATGAAACTACATGCAAAATCAAGCAAGTTTCATATAGAGCACACTCAAAACGGGGCAACGGTTCAACACATACACCCTATACAAGTCATGGCAACAATCTGTCCAAAACAGCAAGTAGGCATATTGCAAGCATCAAAACAACATGCTACAGGACCTCAACATAATAATAAAAGGCATGGGCATGATGTACAGGTAAAGCATGACAAAACATGAACACTGAGCTATCTCCAGAAATCACTAGAACATGCTCAAAAACACATGGCAAGATTGCAAATAATAACAGTTTCAGGCATTGGCAAAATAACATCAGGTTGCAATGTTTACAGCTATCAAACAACATGCTACAGGAACTTATCATGGAAAACAAAGGCATGGCATGAATCTACTAATTGCATAGAAAAAAAGTCCTTTAGTGACCATAAGCCAAAAAGGATCATAAAATATGATGGCACCCATGTAAACATGGCAATTTATATTACAGATTCAAACATGGCAGGAACAACGATGAGTAGGCATGTTGGTGAGCTTGAACCACTCACCACAGAGTAATACATGGCATGGCAAGGCAACCAACAGTAATAAGACATGGCATAGAAGCTATACATGGCAAGAACAACATCATAGCATGCTTGGATCAACTACAACAACCTTGGGAAAATTGAATAACATGTAAACAATCTGCCAGGAAACATTTTATAGCAAAAGTAGAGCTCGATTGACTCAAGCTATGGCACTCCATAATTTCAAACAAGGGCATGGATGGATAGAGCAAGACATGTATAACAAAACATCCTTACTGAAGTATCTCAAAATATACATGGATCTCTCGGTAGCATCAAGTTAACATGGCATAAAAATATCAGTAAAACAGGGCTGAAATCAGCAACATCAAGACACCTAGTTTGCATGCTTGTGCTAGTCACCACAGAGATCACAAAAATACATGGCATACACCCCTGGAAAGATGGCATGGCATATTACAAAACACATGTAGGACTCAAATTCATAGGGTGCACACATCAATCATGGCAAAAATGACAAAAGTGCATGTTCTGATAAGAATCAGAAACTAACATCACATAGCACTCTTCCAACAGCATTTAGGGCATCCAGATGAGCTCAAATGAAAATGATGCAATGAGATGAAATGATCTACTCATCGAGACGAACATTTTGACATATTACACGCACGAAACAGAGCAACGATGACAGAGATATGATGCGATGAAAATGCAACTAAAATGCAACAATTTCGGGGACTTAGTGATATTCGAGGGTCAACCTCTGGATCCAGATCTAGGGTTCCTCGTGGGCACGCGAACCGAGGTTCGCCTGAGCTTCACCGGAGAAGAAGAGGACGCCGGCCGGAGTCGAGGAAAGGCCGGGGTGGCGGATCCGGCCGGGGGCTCCGGCGACCGGGCGCGGCGAAGCGGGCGTGAGGGCGAGGCCATGGCGGAGCGCGCACCTCCGCAATGGGAGGGGAGCCCGGCGGCGGCGGGAGGAGACGCTGGCGGCGGCGCGGGCGGGCCAGCGGCGGCGGGATCCGGCCCCGTGGATGCGGCTGGCTGGCCAAGTGACGGGGCGAAGGCGCCACGCGGGCGCGCAGTTGGACGAGGGCGGCGACGGAGGTGAGGTGGCAGCGCCCCATTGGCCGGGTGAGGTGGCGGTTG
Organism: Aegilops bicornis; assembly: GCA_021605145.1. Taxonomy (NCBI): domain Eukaryota; kingdom Viridiplantae; phylum Streptophyta; class Magnoliopsida; order Poales; family Poaceae; genus Aegilops; species Aegilops bicornis. The sequence goes on along the minus strand of CM038674.1, from coordinate 41,097,998 downwards.
GACGTCCGCGCCGGGTGGACGGTCCGTGGCGGAGGAAGAAGGGGCTAGGGTTAGGGGCGTTTTGATCCGCGAATTTCGGAGGAGGTCTAGTTTTATAGGTAGAGGGAGCTAGGAGAGTCCAAACGAGGTGCGGTTTTCGGCCACGATCGTGATCGAACGACCGAGAGCATGGAGGGGAGTTTGGAGGGTTTTGGGCCAGTTAGAAAGGGGTGTTGGGCTGCAACACAAAAGAGGCTTTTGCTGTTACCCGGTTAACCGTTGGAGTATCAAACGACCTCCAAATGATCCGAAAATTGACAGGCGGTCTACCGGTGCTATACCAAGGCCGCTTGACAAACCTCGATCCATTCCAAGAAAGTTTAATACCCGCACACGAAAAGAGGTAAAAGGGGGCGCCGGGAGACATAGGAGTGCCGGATTGCAAAACGGACAACGGGGAAAATGCTCGGATGCATGAGACGAACACGTATGCAAAATAAAATGCACATGATGACATGATATAAAATGCAGATGATGACATGGCAAAGTGCAACACGCAAGCACATGACATAGCAAAGACGGCGAATAACTGGAAGACACCTGGCGCATCGAATCCGGGGCGTTACAGCATGCATGTATCTTTTGCACCTCTAACCCTAGAGGGCAGACATCCTTCTTTGCTTCATACGTACTCTCGGGCAATTCGTTGTCCTTTGGAAGCATATTCTTTATCATTACCAGCAACTTTCCAAATCCCTTGTCGATACACCATTCTCGCCTTCCATTGCAGCAATTCAAGTGTGGTGCCCAACTTTTTTTGTCAGCTTCGCAATTGGTACAACAATTTCTTGTGATCCTCTAACATGCGCTGCAACTTCGTCCTCTCCGGATCACTTGCGCAGTTTCTCTTTGCATCGGCAATGGCCCGACCTAGATCATCGCGGACTCATCGATGCCTCTTCTTGACTTCTTCCCGCATTGCGGCTCGGCTTCTTCCCCATTGTTGTATCATCGTATTCAGGGAACCCATGGCCAGGATAGCCGTCGTCGTCCTCTTCTTCTTCATTGTCTTCCATCATAACCCCTCTTTCTCCGTGCTTGGTCCAAACATTATAGTGGGGCATGAAACCAGACTCAAATAGGTGGACATGAATGGTTCTTGACGCAGAGTAACTGTGACCATTCTTACAGCCAGCACATGGACAAGGCATAAAACCATCCGCCCGCTTGTTTGCCTCAGCGGCCCGCGGAAAAGTATGCACGCCATTAATGAACTCGGGAGAGCATCGGTCATCATACAACACCAAATAGACCAAACTAATACAAGTTCATACATAAAGTTCATACATAAAGTTCATATACAGCACTTAATTAAATGCAACATACAAATAACTCTCTAGCTAAAGAATTTAAATGCAACAACAAATGCGATGAAGATCGCAACTAAGGTAACAATTAATCCAACAGCATAATGATACCAAGCCACACTATTAATGGCATATTTTCTAATATTTCTAATCTTCAACCTCATTTTCTCCATCTTGATCTTGTGATCATCGATTTACATCGGCAACATGCAACTCCAATTCCATCTTCTCCCCCTCAATTCTTTTCAATTTTTCTTTCAAATACTCGTTTTCTCTTTTAACTAAATTTAACCTCTCGACAATAGGGTCGGTTGGAATTTCGGTTCACATACCTTCTAGATAAAAATATCTATGTCAACTTGATGGGCATAATTTGTCATAAACACGAAATGCAACAACTAGTTTTAAAAGAGAATATACCACATCCGAATCATAACAAGGACGAGGGCCGACGGGGACGGATATCAAAACCATGGCACTATGTATAACAAACAATGTACGGGTAAGATAATTATACGAGTAACTATATATCCAAATCACACAAACATCAATTTGGTAATGTAAAACATTCATGAACAAGAGCCTCACCACAAGGTGATGCCGGCGACGGGACGGTGCGGGCGATCGACGGTGGTTACGACGGAGATTTAGAAGGCACTAAGTAAACCACACCTAAATATGCAAACTAAGTGTTATTTTTGACCTCAAATTGCATATAAATCAAATACTAGCAAATATAATTCCTCCCAAATTAGTCACTATACAAAGCATTGCAAGAGCTAATCTAGCAATGAGAGTTGAAAGGACAAAGTTGCTAACCTTTGTGATCATTTGAATGGATGGGGGCCTTCAAATCTTGACAAATTTTGGGCAAAATTTGTGAGGAGCTCGAGAGAAAAGGGGAAGAACAGAGGAGAAGTGAGGGGAAAGGGGAAGAACAGAGTGGCTCGGGTGGACGAAGGGTTTATGGGCGTCGACCTTTAGTACCGGTTCGTGCCACGAACCGTCTTGAAAAGGTGCCGGACGGCCCTGGTCGACAACACCCTGCCACCATCCTCTTTAGTACCGGTTCGTGGCACGAACCGGTACTAAAGGTTCGCCACGAACCGGTACTAATGAGGACGGCCGGCTAGCCGTTGGAACCGGCACTAATAGACACATTAGTGCCGGCTCGAAACCAAACCGGCACTAATGTGTCTCATATTAGGTCTGCTTTCTACTAATAAGGACGGCCGGCTAGCCGTTGGAACCGGCACTAATAGACACATTAGTGCCGGCTCGAAACAAAATCGGCACTAATGTGTCTCATATTAGGTCCGCTTTCTACTAGTGATATTTAATAAACTTTCTACAACTATATAGTAATCAAACATAATAAATTATAGTATGTATTTTCTGCGGGGTATCATCTAGTTATTATAGTATTACTACCTTCCCCATTAGGAGGTACACCCGCACTATGAATTTTAACCTTCCACATTTATAGTATGATAATTAACAAGGAAAAGAATTGAATATGCTTGTAGCAAGCACGAACAACATTACCAAGAATCACTATATCAGTGTATCATGTTCTTAAGAACCAGGGAAATTAAAAAATGCACCAGCCGGGAATCGAACCCGGGTCTGTACCGTGGCAGGGTACTATTCTACCACTAGACCACTGGTGCTTTGATGAACAACATATTAAAAATGCTTAGAGGATTTGAGGGCTAGAAAGGCAAACAGCATCTCTCCTACATTTTATGTTGACCAACTAAATTTAATACAACAGTTCTTGGCACTTCTAGGAGACGCCAACGTGTGATAAAGAAAGACAGAAAGTAGTAGGCTACTCTGACATGAAGACAATAACTAATTCTGAGTAAACACATTCTGCTGCCAAAAAAAAGGAAGAACTTAAACCAAATTAGCGAACATAACTCCATCTCCAGGTGAGATGGAAAATCAGTAATGGGCAGACAGACCACAATACTTTCGTTTTGCACTTCTCTTCTAGAGAAAAAAACCAAAGCCCACCTTTATAAATAAAGCCGAATAAATGGCAGAGTAGCTTATACACATTGAAACAGAGGTCCAAACGATACAGTAAAAACTATCCATTAAAGCATACGGCATTGGGGCACAACATCATGGCCCAGGACAACAGAAAACTAAGTTGTCTAAGACGGAAGAGGCATGTTGAAGGACGCATCCAGATCTCTAGCAGCGGTGAGAGACTTCCCCTGCTCAAGGAAATCAATTATTCTAGAAATGCAGCCTAAGCATACACATTTTAGAAGGAGATCCTTCTGTAGTCATACACATGATCTGGTCGTCGATCCTGCAAACAAAACAGGAAAACAAAGAGCTGACGACGTGAGTGGTAAAAAAAATCAAGCAAGTAGCAAATGAAGCCTCCCCTTACTTTGGCCGGAGGCTGGGGATTCAACAGATGGCTTGTTGAAGATGCCTATGTACGTATGCTCCAGCAGAATCAAGGATTGTGACGCCCAGTAACCTCACCGCTCGAGGCTAATAAAACATCCCTGCGTGCGTGGGATGCTTGCCTGTGTAACAAGTTCCTTTGGCTTTTGTTCATAGTTTTTTTGCCACATGAAATAGACAGTTCTACCTTTAGATTCCCGTATTTACAGAGGCACAAAATCTTCTGACCTGGGAACAAAAATCAACCACTTGATTGATGAAAAGAAAAGCCCCAACAATACTGCTAAACAGCTGAAACACATAGCACCATCATGAAACACCCTCCACGCAAATTGCATTGATTTTAAACCCCTGCTCATCTGCCTCTAGCATAGGCAATTATGCTTTTCTACATTTATGTTACAGGTTGCAATCATCAACCAGAAGATTCTGCGTACCAATTTGATCATATTACTCCCATTCCTAGTAGGTTGATATAGTAACCGTGATGAGTAACTACAGACCACAATGCTTCAGTAACCACACAGTTTTTCTCTGTTTAGTTGCAAGAACAGAGCGAGTAGAAACTTCTTTTTTTTTGCCTTCATTATCTCGCAGATTGAAATAGAAAGTGAGGCACCCTGACTTCCTCAACCACAGCTTGCCTCCTCAAAATAACAGCAGAACCAACTCATCATGCATGCAATCAGGATAACAGGCACTGGTGCATCCAAAAGTTCGGACGGTCAGCGCACGGAAAACATCTACACGCGCGGAGGGGGAGCAAGCTGATTGGTCATCAATAATTGTCAGGCTTGCTATTATGACCACCACAATACCATGGGTGGAAAAGCCACTTAAACTTTCAGTTTAGAACAATACATGAACAAGCTTTCTAACTTCTAAACTATGCATGCTTATACAAAAGCAAAAACCATACATCACCACAAGTTTGCTGCAACAAATTCAAGCAGAATTCACAACAGCAAACTGAACCTGAAAGACAACCAATATCTTGAATCGGATGGAAAAGTTAGATTACTAATTCAATCCAATCGAGTCCTCTCCCTCTTCATCTCCTTAGCACTGTCCAGATCTTGGTCCTTAGTACCATGTATGCATCTCAGAACTGCAAAAACAAGGCAGAGTTAATTACATCTAGGTTTTAACCATCTTTTTTCTAGATCTAGTCTAGATATAACAGAACTAAAGGAAGCTGTTAAAAGTGGTAGTCGAATATGTATCATCCGGTGGAATTCGTCCATGGCAAGAACCATCCTTCCCTACTTCAACCTGATTGCCGGCTCATCCAACATCAAGCAAAGTTTCCTCTTCAAATCGGGTATGTCACAACCATCGGGTTGAATTTATCCATAGCACCAGCCATCATAGTACCCATCATGCAAAACCGCAGAGGATTGGCTGATGCTATGGACAAATTCAACCAGAGGATTGGCTCCCTGCTTCTGCGCGCCTTGATTTGGGCAGCGGCGACGATAAAATAGACTTCCTAACCATCGGGTTGAAGCTACCCATAGCACCAGCCATCCTACCCACCGTGGGGCACCAGCGGCCGCCGTTGAAGGGTAGGGTAGGATGGATGATGCTATGGACAAGTTCAACCAGAGGACCTGCTGCGCGTCGGAGGGGGCTGGCTCGGCCATCGGCCGAACAGGTGGTGCGCTCTCGATCTCGCCCGGAAGAGAGAACCGGAGCGGAGGGGCCGTCGGAGAGGAAGCGAGAGGGCGCAGGAACCCCGACCGCTGCGCCCCGCCGTCGCAGCCGCCTGCACCGCTAGATGCGTGCAGGGCGGCCGCCGCCGATCGCGTTAGACTGGTTAGGTTAGGGTTTGTCCGAGGGGTGGTGCTGTATTTATTCACGGCGCCGCTCGCGCATCACGCCATGTTTGTTTTGGACCGACGGCCCAACGGCCCGCGCGCACTGGTTAAAGACGGCCCCGTCAGTGCGGCCCGTTCAAACTAGTAGGTTTCCCTTTCGTATGAAAACTTAATTTTATTTGTCTCAAAAAAAACTTAATTGTATTCTCTCAGAAAAATGAAAAATTAATTTTAATCTTATTAATTTTTCTATAAAAATGATTTTAATCAATAAAAAATGTTTGTGTGTGACAATAAATGTTCACACACAAAAAAAACTTAATTTTGTTCTCTACCCCACTCTCAGAAAAAAATGATTTAATCTTATTTATAAAAAGTAGAAGGACATGACTCGGGTAAATGGACAACTAGCTAGGAGAGTTTAGCGAACACAAGAGAGTTAGCCTGACCCTTAGGTTTAGACACCACAACCAAAATAGCCCATTCAAGACTCCCGTACAACTAGGTCGCTGCTACGATCTTCCTCTCTCATTCCTCGTGCTGCTCCAACAAGATTTTGGCGTGTCTTTTTATCTGTCGCGCTGGCAGCCGCATAGTGATGACCTTGTTGTTGTTATATGTGAAGCCGGACTACGTATCAAGACAAAAGCTTCGACCTTAAGTCGCTGGTGCCGCTGCGTGATTCAAGTTCATGCTCGGTGGTGCCTTCCCGGCTATTCGAAGATAAGACTGCAATTTATGTCTCCGGATGCCAAGCTAGAATAATAGTATGTTCAGGATGCCTACATACCTCAGCAAAACTGCAAACTTTGAGCATAGTACCTCAGTCACACGTTGCTACTTTGAGCAGGTGCATTGCACACCCGAGCATCATTCGGCTGCTAAAACAACCTAATTTGAGGTTCATTGTATTCACCCAGCTGCAATCCTCTCCAAATATTCCATCAAGCTGATCATCTCACCATGGCATCCACAAGGTTTGAATGCCCATCAACTACAGTCACAACTCGAATGCCTCTGTTGATGGCACTACCGGCTGCCCCTCCAAATGTACGAAGTCCTCCAAGCCAAGCTGCCTCAGCAACGCATGACCAGGTGCTTTGATATGGCGCCAACAGTAGATATTTCAAATTTTCATATTGCACCAAAAGCAGTAGACAAAATAGGAACCCAATTGCTGGGCGACGCTTGAACAGCAGCAAGAATCACAGATTAATTACAGAAATTGAAACTACAAACCGTAAAGATTTCTATGCAAAGAATCTGATGCCAAACTACAAACCTTGAAAAATAATTTAAGCAGACGTCCAGATGTACACACGGATTTTTTTCTTGATTTTTTAAATTTTAAAATGTGTATTTAGACAATGGGTGCATCTACACCTATGAGCCAAAGTAAAATTAGTGGTGTTTTGGCTCATATGTGTAGATACACCTTTTGGGGGGTACACCTATTATGAAATATATATATATAAACACATTTCAAAATGATAAAATATAGGAACAATAATTTCGTGTGTACATCCGGACATTCTCTGTTCGCACACAAAATTTCGCAAAAAAGAATATTTTTGTGGCATGCATAAAAAAGATTTAAAAATGCCTCCTGAATAGTTTTAATCAAGAACAAAAAATTGTCTTTTTTTTTACACAAGCCACGAGAAATCCCTTTTTCACCGAAATTTTGTGCACGAACATATAATGTCCGGGTGCATCTACAACTATGAGCGTAAATTTTTCCTATTTTTCTACATACTCACATGACAGAACTCTTAAAAGATAGTAACATCATCAAAGCACAAACAGGAACCACTCCCGTACCAAAAGATGGCGAATGGCTCTTGCAAATGCAAGTAAGTTAGAATGTACTATATTCATACAATGGTAGCTTTGTGTCCACTAATTACCTAGTCTGGTACACTATAAAGAAAATTACCTAGTGTAGTATAAACATAGAGAAAAAACTCAGGTGTCTCAACAGCAACAATTAACAAACTTTTTGTGTGCCGTCACAAAGTGTTGGTTGCATTTGGCATGTCCCTTGCCTCTATAAAACATGGGCGCAATGCTTCTAGCTTATCTCTTCCTTTTTTGCAGGAAGCATCTAGTTTCTCTGAAAAATTGCAGAAAGCATCTGATTTCTCTGAATCTGACATATTCCAAATTTTCAGACATGTTCCTGATGGATGACAAGTCAGAAATTAACAACGTTGACCAACTTCAGTTTTACTCGAATGGCAACAACCAGAGGTTGAAAATTTCAGTACGTCGCCTAAATGATAAACCTGACAACACCTAAACGGCTGCAAAATCACGAATTAATTGCAGTAATCCAAACTACAGAGAGGTTAATGAAAACGAGAGGTTGCACCTGCAGACTTACGAACTAGTAAGTGTAAAACATAGGATTTGTGGGAACTGGCTCAACCCTCTAGGGGTGGCCTATCACATATATTTATAATGATACACAATATACATATTACACAGTTGGGCTACGTTACAAAGTCTAACACCCTTCCTCAATCTCAACTCACTCCTGATGCATCTAGGAGGTTGAGATTGCGCCTACAGACCTCAAACATGGGAGAAGGTAGAGGCTTGGTGAAGATGTCGGCAAGTTGATCCTTTGAGGAGATAAACTTGATCTGTAGTAGCTTCTGTGCAACATGTTCCCTCATAAAATGATAGTCAATCTCAATGTGCTTGGTTCGTGCATGGAACACAGGATTTGTCGAAAGAAACGTAGCACCGATGTTGTAACACCAAAGAACTGGAGGATGTGACTGGGAGATTCCCAGCTCTCGGAGCAAAGACTCAATCCAGATAAGCTCAGCAGTCGCATTGGCAACTGCTTTGTAGTCAGCCTCTGTGCTGCTGCGAGAAACAGTGGCTTGCTTGCGCACACTCCAGGCGATCAAATTAGGACCCAGAAATACAGCATGTCCCCCCGTGGATCGCCTGTCATCTGGACACCCAGCCCAATCAGCACCTTTGATGAGGTGTCAGTAGAGAGGACTTAACTAATCTTAGTCAGTGGGACTGCCTATTTGATTGTAGGCTCGAAACAGTCGTACAGCGATACAGGACCGTGCTGCTCTTGCATCTTTGCTGACTGTCGTTTGCTCCATAATTCTTCCATAGTCTCAAATTTCCCTTCCGGTCTTCGCGATGAAAGGCAACGGCCATACTATGAGATGATGACATGCATCTCAACCGAACATGAACAGCCAGGGATGCAAGTTGACGAGCATCATCTCGTCTCGTGGTGCCAAAAATAAGGACCATGCGTCCCGCCCCGGGTGTTGTATAGGACTCTGGAGGATCTCGTAATCTCGTTTCGCCATATTTATAATGGCTGCGGCATCGGTGGATTGATCTGCTCTGTTCTCCTAAGGAAATTAATTAGTCTGGCGTGGATCACAGCAGCAGTATCGTGGGAATACGAAGCTTGATTTGCCACGCTTGATCAGATACAACTGCTTATATTCCCGTATGCACGGCAGATCACAGCAGCCTGGCATCACAGATCACGGCGGAGAGCTATATATCCACGCCACGTGGGTCTATCACCTTCACTAGCTACTTGTATTGCCCGGCGTTGACCTCGTCTGCGCCTGCCGGCCTGCCGTACCCAGTGTATAGATGCAGCCATGCAGGTCCCGTCATCACTACATAGCAGCTCCCGTGATGTTGGTTATTTTTAGAAAAGGAGGATGACCCCCGGCCTCTGCATTTGGGCGATGCATACGGCCACTTTATTAATTATTCTCATAAGACCTTACAAAGTGATACAACAGTAAGACTAAAGCCACCGTCTAAGCAACAGACTGTCGCTACACCTATCCAGCTGATGAAGGGGCGCAGATAACCTGGGCCTAATACCAAACAGATATCGCAGCCAAACCTAACATCTAAGACCTGAGACCCCAACCTAGCCACTTGCCGGGTCTGGGGTACACACTGGTCCGGCGTGCTCTTAGAGGCCGCCGCCGCCAACTGCCACCGCTCCATCTTGAGCTGTCTTTGAAGCATCAACCTTGCTCAATCTAGCTATCGTCGACGCCACCACGGCGCCTAACGGCACCTCCTCCTGCGCGCAAACAGCTGAAAGCACGTCGCGGTCGCCATCGATACACCTCGGCGCCATCTTTGCCAAGTACCACCAGCCGACATAGCTTGAAGTCCTTGGAAGATCTCATGCGTGCGTAGCACCTGCCGACCGAGCATGACAAAGCGTAGCACCGTCGGTCGAGCATGACTTGACATCTCCACCGAAGCTCCGTGCAAGACGAAGCCGCTCCACCTCCGCCTCGACTTCCGCTGCTCCACAAACGATGTTCCCAAGAGAAAGCGACACCTTGATGCCGTCATCGTCCGATCTGGAAAACCAGATCATAGGGTTTCCGAGCAAAGACGAGTGGGTCGGCAGATGAGTTCTGAGCGATGCCTTCATCAAGGTAACGGGCGCGAAACGCCGCCATCGTCCGCCATCGGCTCGGTTTTCACCGGCAACTATGTCTCCCGACTCGTGGCGGGACTAGATTACAGATCTCGAGATCCGATCATCCAGTCTCAGGTCGACCACCTCCGACGTAGGAGATGACCGCCACCGCCATAATCCTCGTGATGCGATGCAGACCCGGAGTGCTTCAGCGAACCGTCGCCGAATCCGATGAGATGCAGCGGCTTGAGGACGTAACGGCAGCCCGGGACGCGCCCTGGCCGCCGCTGCCGCCATCTCGTACTACCCCCGCCGGGTGCAGCCAAACCTGTGACGCCCGGATAATTAAGCCACAGTAACCCTCTGCTAATGATGCCATGTCACCTCGATTTCTGTTGCTAATCTCGCGTTAATTTGAAACCGATTCAAATTCAAATTTAAAATCAAGTTAAACGGTAAAAGTTTTCAAACATTAAAACTAAAATGTTAGGGTTGTGCCAAATAATGCATAGGTATTTATGGCGGAGAAATCACACTCTTATAAAATGTTAGACTACTCTAAAATGATGTAACAGTAGCAAAAACAATTATTTAAACGCTTTGAGAAAAATTAAAACAAATTGCCCCAAAATTTTAGTGACAGTCCAACGTATTGCAAAGTAATTTTAGGACAAGTCTCTTATTTAACAAAATTCATTTGGACTTAAATTATAATGCAAACCCGTACAGGATTAAAGAAAAAAGAAATATATTAAAGAAAACTAAACTAAGCTAACCTAACCTAATGGGCTGTTGGCCCATCTAACAAACAATTAGCCCAGCCTGGCGCCCACTCTACTAACCCTAACTCTTCCCGTCCCGATTCCCATCTCTTCCTCATTCCCACCTCGCGCCCGCCCGAGGGCAGTGAGCGCTCCCTTCCGCCCGCAGCCTAAATCCGCCCGGCCATGCCCTGCCCCCCCCCCCCCCTCCCCGAGCTCGCCTCACCGTTCCCCACTTGCCCTCTCCCCCCCCCCCCACTCCCCCGATCCAGATCGGGATCGGGGCGACCACGCCCCTGCCCCGTTGACTCCTCGCCCTCCTCTCCCTTGCGCGACGCCCTTGGAAACAGCAGCCCACGCCTCGCGCCGATCAGCGCCACCGATTGGATCGCCACCTCGCCCGTCGGCCAGACAACCTCGCGGACTGCCCGTCGTCCCGTCCTCCTCTCCAACGGCCTTCACCGACCCTCGTCGCTCGCCCGGACCGCCCGACCCCATCACGGCCGTCGCCGGATGCCTCCTCGTCTTCCCCACGCCGGCTTCCCCAAGCCTCGGCGTGAACCTACTGCAGCTGGTGAGGCCTTTGGCCTCCTCTTTCCTCTTTGCACCGCTTCCTACACGTCTCCCGTCGCCGGTCACGCACTGTCGGCCACCCACGCCGCCACGCCGGGCGCCGTCCCGCTCGCACCTCGTGCCCCTACCCGCATCCGCTGGGTTGTGCCCCCCAGCGGACGGCTCTGCCGCTCATCGACGATGTTGCTTCCTACCTCCCCACGCCAGGCCGTGCCTTGCCGGCCCGGCGCCGTGGCTGCTACAGCGCCCGTTGGCCACACCCTCCATGGCACGACCACCTCTCGTCGCGCCACTACGGCGGCATGCCGTCACCGTCGCCTCATCGGCGGTTTGGGCGTCTTGCCAGCGAATGGTTCTTTGGGCATTGCGCTTGCCATGTAATCGGCCAAATTTGTTAACCCCACACCAATGACAAGTGGGCCCAGCCCCTAAAACGTGTTAAAAAAAGAGAATATAAATAAATAAATAAATAAAATAAATTAATTAGTTAACTAAATTAGTTAACTTAATTAGGTCTGTTAAATTAACCTAATCACTTTTTAAACTAACTAATCATGTTGAATTAACCTAACTCAATGACAACCGGGACCCACGCAGCGTCAGTTGACCGAGTCAACTCTGTTGACTGCGACATCGACATGACATCATGCTGATGTCATTAATCTATTTTTAAATTAATTTAAATAATTAATTAAATTCCGAAATTAATAAAATCTTAAAAAATCATATCTTTTAATCCGTAACTCGGATTAAATTATTTTCAACATGAAAGTTGCTCAGAACGACGAGACGATCCCGGATACGCAGCCCGTTCGTCCACCACACACCCCTAACATATCAAACTCGCAACTTTCCCCCTCCGGCTCCTTTGCCCGAAAACGCGAAACACCGGGGATACTTTCCCGGATGTTTCCCCCCCTTCACCGGTATCACCTACTACCGCGTTATGGCACACCGAACACCGCCTATTGTCTTGTTACGCTTTGTGATACTTTGGTTGCTCATTATTTATTGTGTTCCCCCTCACATTTCTTTCCGGTGAACCCGAGACTGGCGACCCCCCAGTTCGACTACGGTGTTGTGATCCCTCCTTGCCGAGCAACGTGCAAGCCCCCTTGATCACCAGATATCTCCTATTCTACTCTATACTTGCTTGCATTAGAGTAGTGTAGCATATTCTTGCTTTACATTATACCTATCACGATGCATAGCCTTTGTCCTTGTTACTACTGTTGTTACCTTTACTGCAAAATCCTATATGCTTAGTATAGGATGCTAGTATTTTCATCTGTGGCCCTACATTCTTGTCCGTGCCGTGCTATACTATCGGGCCGTGATCACTCGGGAGGTGATCACGGTATATACTATATACTTGATACATGATACATGTGGAGACTAAAGTCGGTCGGCTTGTGGAGCACCATGAGTGATTCACGGATTGAAATTTGAAAGGACCTTTGTCCCGACGGCCCTCTGGATGGATCTTTGTGGCGGAGCGGCAGGCGAGTTGAGACCACCTAGGAGAGAGGTGGGTGCATGCCCGTCGGCGTTCGCGGATACTTAACACGCTTAACGAGATCTTGGTATTTGATCTGAGTTGGCTCACGAGCCTATACGCACTAACCATCTACGTGGGAGTAGTTATGGGTATCCCGGCGTCGTGGTATCGGCCGGCACTTGCCAGACGTCGGCGACGGAGCGGCGCGGGCGGATTGGGCTGGAGCACGCTGGGCTAGGTGCGCTTCCGGCCGCCCTACATAGCGTGCAGGTGTGCTATGGGCGATGGGCCCGGACCCTGTGCGCTTAGGGTTAGAACCGGCGTCTGGCCTCTCTGTTGTGCCTAGGTGGGGCTGCGGCGTGTTGATCTTCCGGCGGGCATGACCCGAGAAAAGTGTGTCCGGCCAAATGGGATCAAGCGTGTTGGGTAAGTTGGTGCACCCTGCAGAAGTTAATCTATTCGAATAGCCGTGATCTTCGGTAACAGGGCGACTTGGAGTTGTACCTTGACCTTATGACAACTAGAACCGGATACTTAATAAAACACACCCTTCCAAGTGCCAGATACAACCCGGTGGTCGCTCTCTCTCAGGGTTACGAGGAGGGGATCGCCGGGTAGGATTATTGCTATACGATGCTACTTGGAGGACTTCAACCTACCCTCTTCTACCTGTTGCAAGACGGAGGTGACCAGAAGCGTAGTCTTCGATAAGACTAGCTATCCCCCTCTTATTCGGCTTTCTGCGATTCGGTCCACCGATATGGCCCTTTACACATATATCCATGCATATGTAGTGTAGCTCCTTGCTTGCAGTACTTTGGATGAGTACTCACGGTTGCCTTGTTCCCCTTTTTCCCCTATCTCTACTCAATTGCTGCAACCAGACGATGGAGCCTGTGAGCGACGCCACCGTCGATGATTTACTACTACCCCGTAGGTGCCTACTACTACGTGCAGCCCGGCGGCGGCGACCGGGAGTAGCTTAGGAGGATCCAGGCAGGAGGCCTCGCCTCTTTCGATCTGTATCCCAGCTTTGTGCTAGCCTTCTTAAGGCAACCTTGTTTAACTTATGTCTCAGATTCAGATATTGTTGATTCCACTGACTCGTCTATGATCGAGCACTTGTATTCGAGCCCTCGAGGCCCCGGCTTGTATTATGATGCTTGTATGACTTATTTATGTTTTAGAGTTGTGTTGTGATATCTTCCGTGAGTCCACGATCTTGATCGTACACATTTGCGTGCATGATTAGTGTACGATTAAATCGGGGCGTCTGAGTTGGTATCGAGCCGATTGCTGTAGGAATCCCCTTCCACACTCCTTGGCGAAGTTGAGTCTAGACTTTACAAAACTTTTACTAACATGGTATGCGGCCCATGGGCCCACGCCGCCATTGGGTGGTATTAGGATCTTTACTCCTCGACCTTTACCCCAGGATTACGAACGCTCTTTTATTCGGGTTAAACGATTTTACTAAAATCTAACTTTAGGTTCTCGAAAATACTTTCAGCGGAGAGGCCCTTCATCCGGATGATCACCGATCGCACTGTAAGATTTTGAGATACTCTTTGATATTCTCTCGAGACTTTGTGCCCATCACTTTTGCTATTCCGACCACCGATAAATCCTTATGGATAACTACTTACACTTGCCATTCTTACGATCATCCCCATTGATCTTGTTATTACAAGATACCAAGTTTTCTCTATTGTTCGAGAATACTTCGTGCCCTCTTTCTAGCAGTTCTTTGTCACATGAATACCCCTTCAAATAAATCCTCGCACTTGTCGAGTATCCGCTCATCCCCAGTTGTTCATGAGTTTCACAAAAGTCTTCAAAATACTATTCAATCTTCCGAAAATCCTCTGGAGCCTTTTGCTCTTGAAATTCTTGCTTGCTCGCATTATGGTTAATCCCATAAGTCTCGTAGTCTTATTGACATTCCTTGTCATTATCATTTTGGGTCTATTGACTCAATATGTTTTTGCGAATCTGGCGCAATCATCATTGATCCTTATAAAGTACCTTTCGGCTGAGCTGCCATTCTTTTAACTAGAATTGGTTCTCGACCAGTCCAATTGTCGTTGATTGTATCCCTAATTCTATTCAGCTTATCCATTCTTGATCAGAGCATTTGCTCCTGATCCCTTGATTTGAAAATCATAATTAGTTTGCTAATTAAGCGTTGAACTATTCAGCTATTCTATAAACCGATGCATTTGCAATCTCTCTTCCTCTAATTGGGTATCGATACTCATATCAGCCCCATAGTGGATCGCCATATCCACTGTTGGATTATTATCCGACAGTGTCCTTCATAATTAATCACTTTGTGAGTTCCTTCTCCGATACATAATGCCTTTGGTAAATTGTATCCTTTCCTTTTGTCAACCATGCTCTGCTTTCGAGCTGGTGATATTTACTATTGAAGCTTATGGTATATGTTAAGTAAGAAGCCCGATGGGATTGAACCAACGCCTTCCCTCATCGGTGTGAACCCGAAAGATTTCACGAGTCATACTTATCTGGTATTGCACCGGGTAAAACTTTCAACAACTAATGTCATCTTCAAATACGAGAGGTGAATGGAAGATTATGCATTGAGGAAGTGGGAGTCGACCTTGAACTTTGTGTTCATGCCCATGGACGCGATGTATATCCTATCATGGAAGCTTCTTGTAATAATAACTATTTCCTTGATAACTAACATATGGTATATGTGAATTGATCCCTTACAACCGTGGTTCCAACCATGATTGTTCTTCTTTGATTCCATTTCTCGGACAAGTTAAAACAATTGTCTCCTATGGATCAATACACCAGTCCAACCTTTACTTTGATCTTGTGTCGAGTATTACCCCCCTGGTATCTCGAGTTTATCATGAAACTGCATAACTTCTTATGAGTTCTTCATCAAGTGCTACCTTCCCACTGATTCCAATTTTTCACGGGCTCTGAGTTATTAAACACTCGAAGACACCGATAACTGAACCGAGTCCGCCCTACGGTTCAACAACTCTTGATAGCTTCTATAAGTACGAGTTTGTACCCGATCACGCCATTCCTAGCCTGTTTGGCTATATCATTGTCGTGATGATTTTAACTGTGCTACCCGGCCCTTATTCTCGGAGCACCAATTTGCGACGATAGCTAAGCTTACGTCGATTTTCCTCGTCATACCCTTTCACCTTAAACAACAAGCTTGAGTTCGAGTTTGTGTCGTATCGTGGTTCCAATAACCTCTTGCTTCATCATTCCTTTGACTTGATGTCGTCATGATTGATTACATCTGCATGAAATCTCTCGACAATTGTGTCGTGATCATCATCAACCTTATGAGCTCTTCCAGGAATTCAATTGAATTCATGATGGGTAATACCATCCTTGCCCCTCGATGATTCCTGTTCTCATCGACCACTTTATTGCCTTCCGTTCAACACAACTTGTCCGTGTTTTGTGTAAACCTTGAGATCCCTGCTACCCAGCAGTTGATCTTCCTTACCTCGGAAGTACTACCATCCTTTATGTCAAGAATGTTCTGAGATTTGTTCCACCTATTGAGAATTCTTGACATAGAAATACTTCTCACCATCACCATTCTTTCTTGGTCCCCGTGTTAATTCCAACAAGTGAACGGTGTTGTTTGGATTCTTTCCTTCTAGCAACCCTATTTCTTTGAAGTTAATGGTCGAAAGTTCATTCTTAGGCTATTGATTATTGAATCACCATTCGACATTGGTCGTGCAACCCAGCCCATATTTCGGCGCACCTTTCAACCAATGTTTAAGCGTATGTTCTCCTCGAGCATACACCATTTTATCATTTGATCCGACAAAGCGTTATCTCCCTGTTCACATAACTGTGGAAATCCACCTTTTGGAAATCTCGAGGATTTTCGTTGATTCCATCAGCTACCCCCTCATCCTCTCCTTGGTTTAAGGATGAACTATTGCTTCAAGAAACCGCTCCCTTAGTTCATTTCCTGAGAATCTTGAAATGTCATTTCGTCTATTTTTGTTGCACCTTTACTTCTCGGACATCCTGAGTCTGAGGTATCATGACACCAATTGAATCTAAATCTCGGTCAGATATGATGGTTGGGACAACTTTCCAGGAGTTAGGTTGTTGGTCCTTTGATGACCCGGTAATATGATGTCATGCCTAGCACTTCCTACCGGAGGACCTATCATTATTATTTCTTTTGCAAGGATAACCATTCCTCCCGGAGGAAATTGTAGGACTTATTTTATAAGTTACTCCTGATGGATCATTGGTGTATCCAAAGTCTGGCCCTTGATTGAAACACCATGTCAATGCTATCTCGAAGCATGTCTGTGGTACTCCGATTTTCAACAAGAACATTTGAAGCCCAATGCTAAATGTTTCTTTCTTAATTATCCTAACACCGTTGTATGGGTAATGTCATAAAAATTCTCTCCTGTACCTACAGAGTTTTCTACAGAATATCCTGTCACGGACATCATGCTCTGCTTGTCCTTGGGAAGGATATACCCTTGAAATATGTGTTTAAACACATTTTCCTTTCCGTTGTCTTGTTCAAACTTTCTTATAATCTACCTAACTGAGCAGTGATAATTCCCTTCTTAGGTAAGCACCTTGTGGTACAACTCGCCAAGAAGACCACATTACTATTGTTGGTGACATTTCGGTAACCACCGATGGGCCGAGAACTTTGCCAATTGTTTCGCCTCGTTCAACAAGTAGGAGAGTTGCTCTCTTCGTTCCCCGTCCTTGATACCGACATTGTTGCCGGCATAGCTGACAAGCTGTTCACTGACATGCCTCCCTGTCACGGCGGTGTAAGATGTCACCACCCTTCCTACTTTCAACCCATAAAGTGGGCCCATAACCCAGAGGTCCACTGGAGCGAAACCTGACTCTTCTTTACAACCCGGATTCGAATGTATCCTTTGCACCTGGCTTCGTATGTGATTGACGAGCTAAATTCTATACCATTATTCATCCTGGAATCAAACACCATGTTATTCACGTTGTTCAAGCCCCCATTCCAGCTTCTGTCTAGGCATCAAATGATTGCCTACCCATTTGAAACTTTGGTACCATCATATATTGCACTCAACGAATTCACTGAAATACAACTCATGGGGTACCTCGTGTATTTCCCATTGAGTTCACCGTCTGATACCCAGCTTTGTGGAGATGCGTTCTTAGGAGCATTTCCCCACAGCGCGTTAAATGGGGCGATGGAGATCTGAAGAAAGGATGACGACTTGATCATGGTGACTTGAAGCGGAATTCAAGACATCAACGAAAGGGATCAACCTCTTCGAAAGGGGAGCCAAGACCGAGAAGACTCGTTAGGTTTTTCGCTACCAGCACCTCCCCCCCCCCTTACTCCACCGCTTAAATCTCGGGACGAGATTTCTTGTAGTGGAGGAGAATTGTGACGCCCGGATAATTAAGCCACAGTAACCCTCTGCTAATGATGCCATGTCACCTCGATTTCTGTTGCTAATCTCGCGTTAGTTTGAAACCGATTCAAATTCAAATTTAAAATCAAGTTAAACGGTAAAAGTTTTCAAACATTAAAACTAAAATGTTAGGGTTGTGCCAAATAATGCATAGGTATTTATGGCGGAGAAATCACACTTTTATAAAATGTTAGACTACTCTAAAATGATGTAACAATAGCAAAAACAATTATTTAAACGCTTTGAGAAAAATTAAAACAAATTGCCCCAAAATTTTAGTGACAGTCCAAGGCATTGCAAAGTAATTTTAGGACAAGTCTCTTATTTAACAAAATTCATTTGGACTTAAATTATAATGCAAAACCGTACAGGATTAAAGAAAAAGAAATATATTAAAGAAAACTAAACTAAGCTAACCTAACCTCTTGGGCTGTTGGCCCATCTAACAAACAATTAGCCCAGCCCTGGCGCCCCACTCTACTAACCCTAACTCTTCCCGTCCCGATTCCCATCTCTCCCTCATTCCCACCTCGCGCCGCCCAGGCAGTGAGAGCGCTCCCGCTTCGCCCCCAGCCTAAATCCCATGAGCCATGCCTGCCCCTCCCCAAGCTCGCCTCACCCTTCCCACTTGCCCTCTCCCCACTCCCCGATCCAGATCGGGATCCGGGCGACCACGCCCCTGCCCTGTTGACTCCTCGACCTCCTCTCCCTTGCGCGACCTTGCCGAAATCAGCCACGCCTCGCGCCCGATCAGCGCCACCGGATCGCCACCTCGCCGTCGGCCAGGACAACCTCGCCGGACTGCCGTCGTCCCCGTCCTCCTCTCCAACGGCCTTCACCGACCCTCGTCGCTCGCCGGACCGCCCCGACCCCATCACAGCCATCGCCGGATGCCTCCTCGTCTTTCCCCATGCCGGCTTCCCCAAGCCTCGGCCGAACCCACCTGCTGGTGAGGCCTTTGGCCTCCTCTTTCCTCTTTGCACCGCTCCTGCCCGTCTCCCGTCGCCCGGTCACGCACTGTCGGCCACCCACGCTGTACTGCGCCGCCGGCGCCGTCCGCGTCTGCACCTCGTGCCCCTACCCGCATCCGCTTTGAGGTTGTGCCCCCCACCCAGCGGACGGCTCTGCCCGCTGCTCATCAGCGATGCTGCTCCCTACCTCCCCACGCCGGGCGGTGCCTTCCGGTCGGCGCCGTACTCTGACGCCAGTACACCCTCCATGGCCCGACCACCTCTCGTCAGCGCCACTACGGTGGCATCGTCATGTCGCCTCATCGGCCGGTTTGGGCGTCTTGCCAGCGAATAGTTCTTTGGGCATTCGCTGCATTACTGTAACCGCCGCTTTATTAACCCCCTGTACCAATGACAAGTGGGCCCAGCCCCTAGAACGTGTTAAAAAAAGAGAGAATATAAATAAATAAATAAATAAATAAAATTAATTAGTTAACTAAATTAGTTAACTTAATTAGGTCTGTTAAATTAACCTAATCACTTTTTAAACTAACTAATCATGTTTAATTAACCTAAGTCAATGACAACCGGGACCCACGCGTCAGGTTGACCGAGTCAACTCTGTTGACTGCTGACATCAGCATGACATCATGCTGATGTCATTAATCTATTTTTAAATTAATTTAAATAATTAATTAAATTCCTGAAATTAATAAAATCTTTAAAAATCATATCTTTTAATCCGTAACTCGGATTAAATTATTTTCAACATGAAAGTTGCTCGAGCAGCGAGGCGATCCCGGATCGCAGCCCGTTCGTCCACCACACACCCCTAACATATCAAACTCGCAACTTTCCCCCTCCGGCTCCTTTGCCCGAAAACGCGAAACACCGGGGATACTTTCCCGGATGTTTCCCCCCCTTCACCGGTATCACCTACTACCGCGTTAGGGCACACCGAACACCGCGTATTGTCTTGTTACGCTTTGTGATACTTTGGTTGCTCTGTTATTTATTGTGTTCCCCCTCCGTTACTTCTTTCCGGTAGACCCCGAGACTGCCGGCGACCCCCAGTTCGACTACGGTGTTGACGATCCCTCCTTGCCAGAGCAACCAGGCAAGAACCCCCCTTGATCACCAGATATCGCCTATTCTACTCTATACCGCTTGCATTAGAGTAGTGTAGCATGTTCTTGCTTCTGTTATACCTATCACGATGCATAGCTTTGTCCTTGTTACTACTGTTGTTACCTTTACGCAATCCTATATGCTTAGTATAGGATGCTAGTATTTTCATCTGTGGCCCTACATTCTTGTCCGTCTGCGCCGTGCTATACTATCGGGCCGTGATCACTCGGGAGGTGATCACGGGTATATACTATATACTTTATACATGATACATGTGGAGACTAAAGTCGGGTCGGCTTGTGGAGCACCCGCGAGTGATTCACGGATTGGGGGCTGAAAGGACCTTTGTCCCGACGGCCCTCTGGATGGATCTTTGTGGCGGAGCGACAAGGCAGGTTGAGACCACCTAGGAGAGAGGTGGGCCTGGCCCTGGTCGGCGTTCGCGGATACTTAACACGCTTAACGAGATCTTGGTATTTGATCTGAGTTGGCTACGAGCCTATACGCACTAACCATCTACGTGGGAGTAGTTATGGGTATCCGGCGTCGTGGTATCAGTAGAAGCACTTGACGTCGGCGGCGGAGCGGCGTAGCGCGGATTGGACTGGAGCACTGCTAGGCTAGGTCTGCTTCGGCCGCCCTACGCGTCTTGGTGTGCTATGGGCGATGGGCCCGGACCCTGCGCTTAGGGTTAGACGGCGTCTTGGCCTCTCTGTTGTGCCTAGGTGGGGCTGCGGCGTGTTGATCTTCAGCGGCCGGGCATGACCCGTAAAAGTGTGTCCGGCCAAATGGGATCAAGCGTGTTGGGTAAGTTGGTGCACCCTGCAGGAAGTTAATCTATTCGAATAGCCGTGATCTTGATAGCAGGGCGACTTGGAGTTGTACCTTGACCTTATGACAACTAGAACCGGATACTTAATAAAACACACCCTTCCAAGTGCGAGATACAACCCGGTGGTCGCTCTCTCTCTCGTGGTTACGAGGAGGGATCGCCGGGTAGGATTATTGCTATCACGATGCTACATGGAGGACTTCAACCTACCCTCTTCAACCTGTTGCAAAGGCGAAGGTGACGAGCGTAGTCTTCGATAAGACTAGCTATCCCCTCTTATTACGGCTTTCTGCAGTTCAGTCCACTGATATGGCCCTTTACACATATATCCATGCATATGTAGTGTAGCTCCTTGCTTGCGAGTACTTTGGATGAGTACTCACGGTTGCCTTGTTCCCCCTTTTCCCCTATCTCTACTCGATTGCTGCAACTGCACGATGGAGCCCGAGCGACGCCACCGTCGATGGCGACTACTACCCGGAGGTGCCTACTACTACGTGCAGCCGGCCAGCGGCGACCGGGGAGTAGCTTAGGAGGATCGAGGCGGGAGGCCCTCGCCTCTTCGATCTGTATCCCGGTTGTGCTAGCCTTCTTAAGGCAACCTTGTTTAACTTATGTCTGTACTCAGATATTGTTGCTTCCGCTGACTCGTCTATGATGGAGCACTTGTATTCGAGCCCTCGAGGCCCCTGGCTTGTATTATGATGCTTGTATGACTTATTTATGTTTTAGAGTTGTGTTGTGATATCTTCCCGTGAGTCCTTGATCTTGATCATACACATTTGCGTGCATGATTAGTGTACGATTAAATCGGGGGCGTCACAAAACCCCCCGTCGCGCCCCGGCCGCTGCTGCCCGCCATCCTCGTCGGGAGGGAGATCCAAATCAGGCCGCCGCCGCCTCAGATCTCAGGACGCCAGAGGAGGTCCGCCGCCGCCGCGCCACGGGGCCTTCGCCCAGCGACGTTTCCGGCGGCGGCAGAGGGAGGGGGGTGCACGGGGAGTCGAGGGGAGATCGGGATGTGGCCGCCCGGTGCGGTCGCACGGGGTCCCGCGATGTTGGTACGATCGATTGTAATTTTGAAGTTATGTTTTGGTGTTTTCATGAAGATATTGTGGTTCGACCACAATGCACTTGTAGGGGATTATCTTCGGCCCAATTATATTCAACGTCCATGGCTTTTCATATTTTTTGATGGGCGACTGAAGAGGGTTTTTGAAACCTACAAAGGTTGTCAAATTCATGAAAGGTGGCATGCATGCACATCGTGAGATCACGGCGCATTCGGTGTATTGTTGGTGACGCCATGTTTATCGGGCATGTTTTGCACAGAGTATGTCTCACAAGGAAAATCGACACCTTAGTTACAAAAAACAATCCCAAAAGAGCATGCTTGTACAGAGTACGTCTAGCGAAGGAAATCGACACCGTATTTACAAAAAAATAATTCTATAAACAGAAACGGCGCCACAAGGAAATACCATAAAGTATTACGTTTTCCTTCCAGGATAAAAAAGATGAACTATAAATATTGTGGTTCTGTGGCATCTCATAGGTCATTGTTCACATTATTTTGGCGTGTTGTTTGTACTAAGAGTGGGCTTACGATGTTTGCTAACCATACCACCAGGGGAGGGGAAAATGTTGAAGTTACTCCCAAGTTGTTATTGACCGAAAGAAGAAGGGGAGTCCTTTCCCACATTCCAAGCACCGAAAACCATTAACTGGTTTCTGTCCCTAGCCCATAAGCACCAACAACTACTCCCTCCGTCTCATAATGTAAGACGTTTTTGCAAGGGACGGAGGGAGTACAATTGTTCCATTGCCCATCAGCACCTCACGTATAAAAGCATGTATGTACCTTTGCTAGATGCACGATAAGAGAAACGATGCTAGTGTTGGAAGACCTCTATTGTCGGCTACCTTGAGGGGTATATCGGTGGTGCTTATGCTCTCCTATATCGTCTTTGTTACATCTCCACCATTGGCAGCCACCGGGGTCATGCCAATGAGGATCCTAAACCCTATAATTGCCTATGCACGACTATGTTGTTGTGGCCTTACTTCTTTTTCCGTCATGCCTGCAGCAAGCAAGCAGACGAGGGGCTTTAAATGCGTGTTCTAATCACATGCGTAGCTGGTGGGTTGTTGGTGTCGTTTTTGGGATAACACACACATCAAGACATCATGTGCACATCATATGTGTTATTGGCGATGCCATGATTATCGGAAGCACGTTTGTACAAAGTTTGCGTCATAGAAAAAATCCTGAAAAAGAAAAACAATACAGTATTATACAAAATAATCCCCAAAACTTTTTTAAAAACACAGAATGTACCAGCCGGGAATCGAACCCGGGTCTGTATCGTGGCAGGGTACTATTCTACCATTATTCGAGGGCGCTTGACTATTCCAAATTAGTGAGACTGCCCCTTTGATTGTAAGCTCGACATGACGATAGAGTACCGTACGTGCAGCTCTCTTTTTCTTTTGCTGGCTGTCGTTTTGCTCCATACTACTTCCATAGTCTCACATTTCTCTTTCTCCTTAAGCTATTCCCCACGTCAGGCGGCCACACAAATCAACATGCGCACGGCAGTATGATGTGACATGCACCTCTTTTATTTTTTGATTGACAGTACGATGACATGCATCTCCACAGAACAGCGAATAAGGACCATGTGTCCCGCTCCGGGGTTGTATAGGACTCCGGAGGATCTCGTTTCGCCGCCACGAATCTGCGTGAATCAGCGAGAAAGACAAGTGAATGATGTCTGCTCTATTCTCCCACGAATATTAGCTCCGTCTTGGTTTGTAACTTGATCATTATTTTAATTAGTAAAATATGAGTTATATGTAGCAAAAATAATATCATAAAAAACTATGTTTCAATACAAATTAGCGATATAATTTTTCATGACATGCATTAATATTTTATTAGTTAAATTTATGATCGAAATTTGCCATAAAATACAAAAGGGTTCAATAAACCAGTACAGAGGTAGTATCAATTAGTATGGCGTGTATGGCGGATCACTGCAACACTATTGTAGGACCGCTGGGATAAATATGCGGATCGAAGGTACGTAGTCGATGGGAATCGGTAGTAGCTTGATTCGCCTCGCTTAATCAATCCAACTGCTTATATGCACGGCAGATCACAGCAGCCTGGCATCACAGATCACGGCAGAGACTATCCGTGCACGCCACGTGGGTCTAGCATGCACCTTTTGCATTGCGCGGCGTTGACATAGTCTGCGTCTGCCGGCCGGCGGACCGGCCGTACGGTGTATACATGCACTTCCCGTCCGTCACTTGATAGCAGCTCGCGCTGATATATGTATATTACTACCTAGAGAGAGAGAGAGAGAGAGAGAGAGAGAGAGAGAGAGAGAGAGAGAGAGAGAGAGCAGTGCTAGCTGCAGCAAAGGCAGGTTAGTAGGTAGCAGCAATGGCGGCGGAGAGCCTGGCCTTGGAGAGCGGCACCGGGCGGCAGGAGTACGTGCAGGACGGGTCGGTGGATCTCCGGGGCAACCCCGTCCTCCGCTCCAAGAGGGGCGGCTGGACCGCCTGCTCCTTCATCGTAGGTAGGCACCATCCATCACCGACCAGCCAGTGCATCATGCACACACATGTTGCTTTGCTTCTGCTCTTCATGCGGCCAACCCATCCATGGCAGTGTACGAGCTGTTCGAGCGGATGGCGTACTACGGGATCGCGTCCAACCTCTTCGTCTACCTCACCGAGAAGATGCACCAGGGGACCGTGGAGGCGTCCAACAACGTCACCAACTGGTCCGGCGTCGTCTTCATCACGCCCCTGATCGGCGCCCACCTTGCCGACGCCTACCTCGGCCGCTACTGGACCTTCGTCATCGGCTCCGCCATCTATTTCATGGTAACCAACCTTCTCCTCACCTTATCCCTAGATTTTCTTACTTGAACCAATTAGCTACGTACGTACGGCGGAGTATTTGACAGCTGTATTTGTGTGGCATCTTTCTTTGATCACGCACAAATTTCTCAAACAACAGAATAAAAGTATTGAAAAATTAATCGTTTCTCTTGCACACACACACGTACACGCAATTTAAACTTTTCACAGAACTCCGAATTTTGTTATTTTACAGAGCTCTGTTGATGTCATATCGCGACAAAATTTTACACATACCTAGAACAGTCTTGTGAAGTCTTAGTCGATACAATATCCATGAGGTCTTACATTTAGATCCATGCAAAAAAAAAATCAGTTTTCTCTTTTTCTGGTGCACCATGCCGTCCTCAAACACGGCTAAATTAACAAGGGCGTGTCTAGCTGGCGGCCAGGGGCTCGTTAGTGCTCGCGAGCGGCCGGCCCCTGGTCCCAGGTAGCATGTCTAGTCCCTGCCCGCATATTAAAAAAACAAAATTGTACGTCTAGTCCCACGTATTAGAAAAGTACTACAAAAGCATACATGTGAACAGATATGGACGCATTTAATTTGAGTTTTCAAATTTTTAGAAAGTCGTAATTTTTAAAGCGCGCTTCGGAATTAAGATTCGTTTTTATCGTTGGAATCCTCGCTACGTGCTCTTCGAAAATAGATCCCACATGGGGATGTTTCGATGAACTATTCTTCCTGTTAACTAAACATCAATGTGTGTGCAATTAGACTGCATTGCCGCGCCAACTGAGCATATGTGTGTGCCAAATAGTCCTGCTAACTAAACATCAATGTGTGTGCAACTAGACTGCATTGCCGCGCCAACTGAGCATATGTGTGTGCCAATAGTCCTGCCAACTAAACATCAATGTGTGTGCAACTAGACTGCATTGCCACACCAACTGAGCATATGTGTGTGCAACTAGAGTCCTGCCAACTAAACATCAATGTGTGTGTAACTATACTACATTGTCGTGTCAATTGCGCATATGTGTGCAACTAGAGTCCTGCCAACTAAAATCAATGTGTGTGCAACTAGACTAAATTACAAGCCAATTGAGCATATGTGTGTGGAACTAGTCTTCCTACCAACTAAACATCAATGTGTGTAACTAGACTAAGTTACAAGCCAACTAAACATCAATGTGTGTACAACTAGTTTTTCTGCCAACTAAATATCAATATGTGTGCAACTAGACTACATTACAAAGCTAACTAAACATCAATGTATGTGCAACTAGATTACATTACAAGCCAACTAAATATCAATATGTGTGCAACTATATATATATATATATATATCTTAACAAATCTAAGATAAGAATTTGGGACGGATGGAGTACATTACAAGTCAATTGAGCACAAAGTAGCTGAATATAAGCAACACACCATGGGCTGCACAAACAAGAACTCCATTTTGCTAGCCGCCGCCGTCTTCGTCTTGCCCCAGATTGAGAACGAGCTCCCTTTTTCCTACTTCGTCCGTGCTTCCTACGGCCGCTCCAGCTACAATCCAATCACCTACTTCCTCATCTTCCAGCTACTGCAGTGACACCTAGATCTCACGGTGGCCACTGCTCCCTTTCACTCCTCTGTCCAAAGCTCGCCTCGTCCTCCACCCAACCTCGACAGATCAGGCACGGATGGGTACGCCGGCCACCAGATCCTATACGTACGCGAGCGGCGGCGCCCATACCTAGCCGAGAGGCGCGGCGCCCGGACCTAGCCGAGAGGCGCGGCGCCTGTCCCCAACTTGCGGCGGCCGGCGCAAGAGGAGTGGAGGCAGCGGCGCGAGAGGGGCGGAGGTCGCGGCGCGAGGTGCGGCGGAGGTGGATGACGCGAGGGGGATGGGGACAAAGGGTGTGGAAGCGTAAATAGCGACAAACACCAACCGTTCTGCGGTTGACACCGCCCGACCAGGTAGCACCTGACCGACTCGTGCGGCGATTCGGGGGTGGGATCGAGCGGCCAGGAGCCGGCCGCTCGTTCTCTCGAAACAGCGCGCGGCCACTTTTTAGATTTTAGGAATTAACAAAGTAGTACTCCCTCCGTTCACAAATATAAGATGTTTTAATTTTTGTTCCTGAGTTAGATTTTTGTAGACAAATTTGATTATTTCAGTTTGTATGTGTCTATATTAAAATATGTAAATCTGTATGTAATCCATCTTGAAATACGTAAAACATCTTATGTTTGTGAATGATGGGAGTATGTATCATGTACTCCCTTCATTTCACAATAAAAGATCTTTTTTCAAGCTAACATAATTTAAAAAACAATCATATATTATGGGACGTGGGAGTAATATATAGTTGTATGTACTTGCTTTGGAAGAAAAAGAATGAGACTAGAAATGATGTGGATGCCTTGATATGCAGGGGATGATGCTACTGACGCTGGCCGTGACTGTGAGAGCGCTCAAGCCTCCGCCATGCGTCGACAAGCTCTGTCCGTCGCCGTCAGCCCTGCAGGTGGGCGTCTACTTCGGTGGTCTGTACATCGTCGCCTTGGGCAACGGCGGCACGAAGCCTAACATCTCAACCATGGGCGCGGACCAGTTCGACAACTTTGACGTTCGGGAGAAGATCCACAAGCTCTCCTTCTTCAACTGGTGGATGTTCACCATCTTCACGGGCATCCTCTTCTCCTCAACGGTCCTGGTCTACCTCCAGGACAACGTCAGCTGGTCCGTCGGCTATGGCATCCCCACTCTTGGCCTCGTCGTCTCCATCATCATCTTCCTCGTCGGCACACCTATGTACCGCCAC
Source organism: Aegilops bicornis (assembly GCA_021605145.1). Taxonomy (NCBI): domain Eukaryota; kingdom Viridiplantae; phylum Streptophyta; class Magnoliopsida; order Poales; family Poaceae; genus Aegilops; species Aegilops bicornis. The sequence goes on along the minus strand of CM038674.1, from coordinate 41,070,082 downwards.
AAGGTGCCTCAGGGCAGCGCGATCACGCGCATTGGCAAAGTGCTCGCCGCCGCACTCTGCAAACGGCGCCTTTCCTTGCCGGCGAACGCTGATGAGCTGCATGAGCTGGAGGACGAGGCATACACAAGAAAGCGCAAGTTCCGGATGGAATCCACGAACGACATGTGGTTCCTCAACAAGGCATCTGTGAAGGACGTCGGTGGCGCGTCCTCGACCTCAAAATGGAGCCTCTGCACGGTGACGGAGGTGGAGGAGACAAAGCAGATCCTGAAGCTGGTCCCTTTTGTCGTGACCATGTTCGTGCCGTGCACGCTCATCGCCCAGACCAACACCCTGTTCGTGAAGCAGGGCACGACCATGAATCGGCACATGGGGCCACACTTCGAGATCCCGCCGGCCAGCCTCGGCGCGTTCGTCACGCTCTCCATGCTCATCACCAGCGTGCTCTACGACCGGCTGTTCGTCAAGGTCGTGCGAAGGTACACCAATAACCCAAGAGGAATTACCCTCCTCACGAGGATGGGCATCGGGCAGGTGATTCAAGTCGTGACCATGGCGACGGCGGCGCTCACCGAGAACCGGCGCCTGAGCTACGCGCGGAGCCATGGGCTGGACGTGACCGGCGGCGTGCTCCCCCTTACCATCTTCGTTCTCCTACCACAGTATGTGCTGATGGGACTGGCGGACGGGTTCGTGCTGGCGGGCGAGATCGAGTTCTTCTACGACCAGGCGCCCGAGAGCATGAAGAGCCTCGGCACGGCGCTGTCGCTCATGGCATACGGCGTGGGCAACGTCCTTAGCAGCTTCTTCTTGTCGCTGGTGGCAAGGGTGACACGCGAGAGGACGGGCAAAGCCTGGGTGTCCAACAACCTCAACGCCTCACACCTCGACTATTACTACACGTTCCTCACGTTGCTCGCGGTCGCCAACTGTGTCGCCTTTGCTGCGCTCGCCAGCAGGTACAAGTACAAGGTGGAGTCTACTAAAACCATCGACATCGACGTGGACGTGCAGCTCAAGCGCTAGGCCGCCTACAAGATTCACTCCGAGCACAATGGCTTGACACTATAGAAATCATATACTCTCTTTGTCCCAAATTACTTGTCACGAAAATGGATGTATCTAGATGTATTTCTGGTCCTTAATGCATCTATTTTTATCCATTTCTTTGATAAGTAATTTAGGACGAAGGGAATAAAAAGTAGCTTCAAGATGGACCTTGGTTAGATCAATACCATCGTGCACGGAGTATATGCACTACCAGAAAATCCGCTTACGCCGACGGCCTCATCTATGCCGACGGCCACTGTCGGCATAGATGGACCTATGCCGACGGCCTAGGGCAGGCCGTAGGCGTAGAGAAGTCGTCGGCATACCGTCGGGACCGCTCGAGATACGCCTACGGGGCCCGTCGGCATACCAGGGACCCACCTACCCGGTCAGCGAAGACCGTTTGACGGCGTCCAAACTACGCTGACGGGAGGTAACGCATAGAATTGCTGACATCATCGATCCGCGTCGTCGATCTGAGGGAGGGGGGTGGCAGAGATATGCCTACGGCATAGCCGTCGGCATAGACCTGGCCCATGCCCATCTTGCACATCATCGATCCGCGTGCGATGCCACGTCATCGATCCGTGGAATTGTACCTCCGTGTGCACACCTATGCCGACAACTTATTTATATTTTTTTATTTGTACGTTATATTATTTTTTGTTTTTCCACAAGATAAATATGCCTTATCTAAAAAAACATACCCTGATGGTATATAGATTGCCCCCCTTACAAACGTCGCTGTCGCCATGTCACGGAGGGGGGAAACGGTCGACACGGAGGGAATCTGGTTAGTGGGGAGATTCGTGGTGTAGCTATGCCACCGAAACATCGCACGGGTCCCGATGCATATGTGAAAGTGTTCACGCATGCGTAGACGCCCGTCTTGGGGCTCCGCGGTGTGCCCCCCTCCACACAAGGCAGTGCCGCCCTCAATTGGAGGAGGCCACACCCCGGAGACGCATGCCGCCTCTTCGGACATGCCACCACACCACGCCGCATGTATGAGGGCCCGGTGCGACACTTCGGTGGCGTTGCTACACCCCAGGGCCCCCGTTCCGCCTAACCCTGTAGCGTTTGACCACGGGATCTAGCCCTTTGACTTTGCACGGAAGTGCTTTGACTAGTGGAACTTTCCACCCGGTTGTGTTAGGTCAGCCCGTAGGAACACTTTGGAGCAACATCTGGGCCAAAAGCCACAACAAGATCCCATCCATGTAGACCCGACGCGTCCGTTTCCCCCCTCCAGGTGCCAGCGGCGGCGCCGTCCGTGAAGGACCACACCCCGGAGAGGTGTGCCGCCACTTCGGACATGCCACCACGCCGTACGACATGTATGAGGGCCCGGTGCGACGCTCCGGTGGCATTGCTACCCCCCAGGGCCCCTGTCCCGCCTAACCCTCTAGAGTTTGACCACGGGATCCATCCCTTTGACTTTGCACGGACGAGCTTTGACCAGTGGAACCCTCCACCCAGTTGTGTTAGGTCAGCCCATAGGAACACTTTGGGACAACATCCGGGCCAAAGCCGCAGCAAGATCCAATCTGTGTAGACCCGGCACGTCCGTTTCCACCCTCCAGGTACCGGCGGCGGCGCCATCCGTGAGGGGGGGCCACACCCCGGAGACGCGTGCTGGGCGTTTGCAACTGCCACAACACTTCCAGACTTGTGAGAAGCCGCCTATGCAAGATTTCACGGCATGCTAGCCCCCGGAGGCCGCCGGCCACAGTCGTAGACACGCGAAGAGCAATCCGCGTAGAGGGAAGTGTTCAGATACTTCTCCATCACCAAAAATTATGAAAAATTACCATCAGTCCAATAGCACATGTGCCCACGTCGTGTAAAAAACTCATGATTTTATCGTGCTCCGAGTATTTAATAATATTCACGCCGCATCGTTACCGCAGAACGTCTACTATTGTGTCATCGCCGTCCGTGAGGGGGCCCACACCCCGGAGACGCGTGCCACCTCTTCGGACATGGACCACACCGTACGGCATGTATGAGGGCCCGGTGCGACGCTCCGGTGGCATTGCTACCCCCCAGGGCCCCCGTCCCGCCTAACCCTGTAGAGTTTGACCATGTGATCTAGCCCTTTGACTTTGCATGGACGGGCATTGACCAGTGGAACTCTCGACCCGGTTGTGTTAGGTCAGCCCATAGAAACACTTTGGAACAACATCCAGGCCAAAGCCGCAGCAAGATCCCTGATACGTCTCCAACGTATCTATAATTTTTTATTGTTCCATGCTATATTATATTCTGTTTTTGGACATTATTGGGCTTTATTATACACTTTTATATTATTTCTGAGACTAACCTATTAACCGGAGACCCAACCCAGAAATGTTGTTTTTTGTCTATTTCAGAGTTTCGCAGAAAAAGAATATCAAACGGAGTCCAAACGGAATGAAACCTTCAGGAATGTGATTTTCGGAATGAACGTGATCCAGAGGACTTGGACCCTACGTCAAGACATCAACCAGGAATGCACGAGGTAGGGGGGCGGGCCTACCCCCCTAGGCGCGCGCTCCACCATCGTGGGCCCCACGTTGCTCCACCGACGTACTTCTTCCTCCTATATATACCTACGTACCCCCAAACTACCAGATACGGAGCCAAAAACCTAATTCCACCACCGCAACCTTCTGTACCTGTGAGATCCCATCTTGGGGCCTTTTTTGAGCTCACCGGAGGGGCCATCGATCACGGAGGGCTTCTACATCAACACCATAGCCTCTCCGATGATGTGTGAGTAGTTTACCTCAGACCTTCGGGTCCATAGTTATTAGCTAGATGGCTTCTTCTCTCTTTTTGCATATCAATACAATGTTCTCCCCCTCTCTTGTGGAGATCTATTTGATGTAATCTTCTTTTGCGGTGTGTTTGTTGAGACCGATGAATTGTGGGTTTATGATTAAGTTTATCTATGAACAATATTTGAATCTTCTCTAAATTCTTTTATGTATGATTGGTTATCTTTGCAAGTCTCTTCGAATTATCAGTTTGGTTTGGCATACTAGATTGATTTTCTTGCAATGGGAGAAGTGCTTAGCTTTGGGTTCAATCTTGCGGTGTCCTTTCCTAGTGACAGTAGGGGCAGCAAGGCATGTATTGTATTGTTGCCATCGGGGATAACAGGATGGGGTTTATATCATATTGCATGAGTTTATCCATCTACATCATGTCATCTTACTTAAAGTGTTACTCTGTTCTTTTGAACTTAATACTCTAGATGCATGTTGGATAGCGGTCGATGTGTGGAGTAATAGTAGTAGATGCAGGCAAGAGTCGGTCTACTTGTCTCGGACGTGATGCCTATATATATGATCATACCTAGATATTCTCATAAGTATGCTCAATTCTGTCAATTTGCTCAACAGTAATTTGTTTACCCACCGTAATACTTATGCTCTCGAGAGAAGCCACTAGTGAAACCTATGGCCCCCGGGTATATTTTCCATCATATTAATCTCCCGTCAACAAGCTATTTCTGGCGTCGTCTTTATTTTTCTTTCTTTACTTTGCATCTTTATCATAAAAATACCAAAAATATTATCTTATCATATCTATCAGATCTCACTTTCGTAAGTGACTGTGAAGGGATTGACAACCCCTTTATTGCGTTGGTTGCGAGGATTTTATTTTTTTGTGTAGGTGCGAGGGACTCGTGCGTGGCCTCCTACTGGATTGATACCTTGGTTCTCAAAAACTGAGGGAAATACTTATGCTACTTTGCTGCATCACCCTTTCCTCTTCAAGGGAAAACCAACGCAATGCTCAAGAGGTAGCAAGAAGGATTTCTGGCGCCGTTGCCGGGGAGTCTACGCAAAAGTCAACATACCAAGTACCCATCAAATACCCTTATCTCCCGCATTACATTATTTGCCATTTACCTCTCGTTTTCCTCTCCCCCACTTCACCCTTCCCGTTTTATTCGCCCTCTCTTTTCCGTTCGCCTCTTTTTCGCTTGCTTCTTGTTTGCTCGTGTGTTGGATTGCTTGCTTGTCATGATGGCTCAAGATAATACTAAATTGTGTGACTTTACCGATACCAACAACAATGATTTTCTTAGCACTCCGATTGCTCCTTTTACCGATATTGAATCTTGTGAAATTAATGTTGCTTTGTTGAATCTTGTCATGAAAGATCAATTCGCCGGCCTTCATAGTGAAGATGCCGCTACTCATCTAAATAGCTTCGTTGATTTGTGTGATATGCAAAAGAAGAAATATGTGGACAATGATATTGTTAAATTGAAGCTATTTCCTTTTTCGCTTAGAGATCGTGCTAAAGCTTGGTTTTCATCTTTGCCTAAAAATAGTATTGATTCTTGGAATAAGTGCAAAGATGCTTTTATCTCTAAGTATTTTCCTCCGCTAAGATCATCTCTCTTAGAAACGATATTATGAATTTTAAGCAACTTGATCATGAACATGTTGCACAAGCTTGGGAGAGGATGAAATTAATGATACGTAATTGCCGTACACATGGTTTGAATTTGTGGATGATCATACAAAATATTTATGCCGGATTGAATTTTGCTTCTAGAAATCTTTTAGATTCGGCCGAGGGAGGCACTTTTATGGAAATCACTTTAGGAGAAGCTACAAAACTCCTTGATAATATTATGGTTAATTATCTCAATGGCACACTGATAGTTCTACTAATAAGAAAGTGCATGCGATAGAATAAATTAATGTTTTGAGTGGAAAGATGGATGAACTTATGAAATTATTTGCTAATAAAAGTGTTTCTTCTGATCCTAATGATATGCCTTTGTATACTTTGATTGAGAATAATAATGAATCTGTGGATGTGAATTTTGTTGGTAGGAATAATTTTGGTAACAAAGCGTATAGAGGAAACTTTAATCCTAGGCCGTATCCTAGTAATTCCTCTAATAATTATGGTAATTCCTACAACAATTCTTATGGAAATTTTAATAAGATGCCCTCTGAATTTGAGACTAGTGTTAATGAGTTTATGAATTCGTAAAAGAATTTCAATGCTTTGCTTGAAAAAAAATTTCTTAAAGTTGATGAATTGGCTAGGAACGTTGATAGAATTTCTCTTGATGTTGATTCTTTGAAACTTAGATCTATTCTACCCAAGCATGATATTAATGAGTCTCTCAAAGCCATGAGAATTTCCATTGATGAGTGCAAAGAAAGAACCGCTAGGATGCGTGCTAAGAAAGATTGCTTTGTGAAAGCGTGTTCTTCTAGTTCTATGAAAATAAAGATGAAGATCTAAAAGTTATTGATGTGTCCCCTATTAAATCTTTGTTTTGTAATATGAATCTTGATAATGATGGGGATGAATATGATCCACCTTTACCTAGAAGGCGTTCCAAAAATTCCGAGTCTTTAGATCTTGATGCTAAAATTGGTAAAAGTGGGATTGAAGAGATCAAAACTCTATATATTAATGAACCCACTATTTTTGATTTCAAGGAATTTAATTATGATAATTTCTCTTTGATAGATTGTATTTCCTTGTTGCAATCCGTGCTAAATTCTCCACATGCTTATAGTCAAAATAAAGCTTTTACTAAACATATCGTTGATGCTTTGATGCAATCTTATGAAGAAAAACTTGAGTTGGAAGTTTCTATCCCTAGAAAAATTTATGATGAGTGGGAACCTACTATTAAAATTAAAATCAAAGATCATGAATGCTATGCTTTGTGTGATTTGGGTGCTAGTGTTTCCACGATCCCAAAAACTTTGTGTGATTTGCTAGGTTTCCGTGATTTTGATGATTGCTCTTTAAACTTTAAACTTGCGGATTCCACCATTAAGAAACCTATGGGAAGAATTAATGATGTTCTTATTGTTGCGAATAGGAATTATGTGCCCGTAGATTTTATTGTTCTTGATATAGATTGCGATCCTTCACGTCCTATTATTCTTGGTAGACCTTTCCTCAAAACGATTGATGCAATTATTGATATGAAGGAAGGGAATATTAGATTCCAAATTCCGTTAAGGAAAGGCATGGAACACTGCCCTAGAAATAAAATAAAATTACCTTATGAATCTATTGTGAGGGCCACTTATGGATTGCCTACCAAAGATGGCAATACCTAGATCTATCCTTGCTTTTACGCCTAGCTAGGGGCGTTAACGATAGCGCTTGTTGGGAGGCAACCCAATTTTATTTTTAGTTTTTTTTTCTTTTTGCTTCTGTTTAGGAATAAATCTTTGATCTAGCCTCTGGTTAGATGTGTTGTTATGTTTTAATTAGTGTTTGTGCCAAGTTAAACCTATAGGATCTTCTTGGATGATAGTTATTTGATCTTGCTGAAAATTCCAGAAACTCTCTGTTCACAAACATAATTGTTAAAAATCACCAGAACGTGATAACATATTGATTCCAATTTCTTCTGATCAATAATTTTTTTTCTAGGTCGTCCTATTTTGGCTGAATTTTTTGAGTTCCAGAAGTTTGCGTTAGTTACAGATTACTACAGACTGTTCTGTTTTTGACAGATTCTGTTTTTCGTGTGTTGTTTGCTTATTTTGATGAATCTATGGCTAGTAAAATAGTTTATAAAACATAGAGAAGTTGGAATACAGTAGGTTTAATACCAATATAAATAAATAATGAGCTCATTACAGTACCTTGAAGTGGTGTTTTGTTTTCTTTCGCTAACGGAGCTCACGAGATTTTCTGTTAAGTTTTGCATTGTGAAGTTTTCAAGTTTTGGGTAAAAGATTTGATGGATTATGGAACAAGGAGTGGCAAGAGCCTAAGCTTGGGGATTCCAATGTCACCCCAAGATAATCTAAGGACACCTAAAAGCCAAAGCTTGGGGATGCCCTGAAGGCATCCCTCTTTTCGCCTACTTCCATCGGTAACTTTACTTGGAGCAATATATTTATTCACCACATGATAAGTGTTTTGCTTGGAGCGTCTTGTATTATTTGAGTCTTTATTTTTTAGTTTGCCACAATCATCCTTGCTGTACACACCTTTTGAGAGAGACACACATGATTCGGAAATTGTTAGAATACTCTATGTGCTTCACTTATATCTTTTGAGTTATATAGTTTTTGCCCTAGTTCTTCACTTATATCTTTTAGAGCACGGTGGTGGATTTGTTTTATAGAAACTATTGTTCTATCATGCTTCACTTAGATTATTTTGAGAGTCCTACAAAACAGCATGGTAATTTGCTTTAACTATGATAGGCATTCAAGATTAGTAAAAAAAAATCTTGTGAGTGTGTTGAATATTATGAGAAGTTTGATACTAGATAATTGTTTTGAGATATGAAGATGGTGATATTAGAGTCATGCTTGTTGAGTAGTTTTGAATTTGAGAAATACTTGTGTTAAAGTTTGTGATTCCCGTAGCATGCATGTATGGTGAACCGTTATGTGATGAAGTCGGAGCATGATTTATTTATTGATTGTCTTCCTTATGAGTGGCGGTCGGGGACGAGTGATGGTCTTTTCCTACCAGTCTATCCCCCTAGGAGCATGCGCATAATACTTTGTTTTGATAACTTGTAGATTTTTGCAATAAGTATATGAGTTCTTTATGACTAATGTTGAGTCCATGGATTATACACACTTTCTTCCTTCCACCATTGCTAGCCTCTCTAATACCGCGCACTTTTCGCCTGTATCATACACCCACCTTGTACCTTCCTCAAAACAGCCACCATAGTCATTCCGAGATATATTGCGATGCAACTTACCACTGTTATGTTTATTATGACACGCTCCATCATTGTCATATTGCTTTGCATGATCATGTAGTTGACATCGTATTTGTGGCAAAGCGACCGTTCATAATTCTTTCATACATGTCACTCTTGATTCATTGCCGCCGGAGGCATTCACATAGAGTCATATTTGGTTCTAAGTATTGAGTTGTAATTGTTGAGTTGTAAGTAAATAAAAGTGTGATGATCATCATTTTTAGAGCATTGTCCCAAGTGAGGAAAGGATGATGGAGACTATGATTCCCCCACAAGTCGGGATGAGACTCCGAACTAAAAAAAAGAGGCCATAAAAAAAGAGGAGAAAAGGCCCAAATAAAAAAATGAGAGAAAAAGAGAGAAGGGACAATGTTACTATCCTTTTACCACACTTGTGCTTCAAAGTAGCACCATGATCTTCATGATAGAGAGTCTCTATGTTGTCACTTTCATATACTGGTGGGAAATTTTTCATTATAGAACTTGGCTTGTATATTCCAATGATGGGTTTCCACAAAATGCCCTAGGTCTTCGTGAACAAGCGAGTTGGATGCACACCCACTTAGTTTCTTTTGTTGAGCTTTCATATACTTATAGCTCTAGTGCATCCGGCATGGCAATCCCTACTCACTCACATTGATATCTATTAATGGGCATCTCCATATCCCGTTGATACGCCTAGTTGATGTGAGATTATCTTCTCCTTTTTTGTCTTCTCCACAACCACCATTCTATTCCACATATAGTGCTATGTCCATGGCTCACGCTCATGTATTGCGTGAAGATTGAAAAAAGTTTGAGAACACCAAAAGTATGAAACAATTGCTTGGCTTGTCATCGGGGTTTTGCGTGATTTAAATATTTTGTGTGGTGAAGATAGAGCATAGCCAGACTATATGATTTTGTAGGGATAACTTTCTTTGGCCATGTTATTTTGAGAAGACATAATTGCTTAGTTAGTATGCTTGAAGTATTATTATTTTTATGTCAATATTAAACTTTTGTCTTGAATCTTTTGGATCTGAATATTCATACCACAATTAAGAGAATTACATTGAAATAATGCAAGTAGCATTCCACATCAAAAATTCTGTTTTTATCATTTACCTACTCGAGGACTTGGACCCTACGTCAAGACATCAACCAGGAAGGCATGAGGTAGGGGGCCTTTTATGGAGCTCCATGGAGGGGGCATCGATCACGGAGGGTTTCTACATCAACACCATAGCCTCTCCGATGATGTGTGAGTAGTTTACCTTAGACCTTCGGGTCCATAGTTATTAGCTAAATGGCTTCTTCTCTCTTTTTGGATCTCAGTACAATGTTCTCCCCCTCTCTTGTGAAGGTCTATTCGATGTAATCTTCTTTTGCGGTGTGTTTGTTGAGACCGATGAATTGTGGGTTTATGATCAAATCTATGAACAATATTTGAATCTTCTCTTAATTCTTTTATGTATGATTGGTTATCTTTGCAAGTCTCTTCGAATTATCAGTTTGGTTTGGCCTACTAGATTGATCTTTCTTGCAATTGGAGAAGTGCTTAGCTTTGGGTTCAATCTTGCAGTGTCCTTTCCCATTGATGATAGGGGCAGCAAAGGCACGTATTGTATTGTTGCCATCGAGGATAACAAGATGGGGTTTATATCATATTGCATGAGTTTATCCCTCTACATCATGTCATCTTACTCAAAGCGTTACTCTGTTCTTTTGAATTTCGTACTCTAGATGCATGCTGGATAGCGGTCGATGTGTGGAGTAATAGTAGTAGATGCAGGCAGGAGTCGGTCTACTTGTCTCGGAAGTGATGCCTTTATACATGATCATACCTAGATATTCTCATAACTATGCTCAATTCTGTCAATTTCTCAACAGTAATTTGTTTACCCACAGTAATACTTATGCTCTCGAGAGAAGCCACTAGTGAAACCTATGGCCCCCGGGTCTATTTTCCATCATATTAATCTCCCGTCAACAAGCTATTTCTGGCGCTGTCTTTATTTTGCTTTCTTTACTTTGCATCTTTATCATAAAAATACAAAAAATATTATCTTATCATATCTATCTGATCTCACTTTCGTAAGTGACCATGAAGGGATTGACAACCCCTTTATTGCGTTGGTTGCGAGGATTTTATTTGTTTGTGTAGGTGCGAGGGACTCGTGCGTGGTATCCTACTGGATTGATACCTTGGTTCTCAAAAACTAAGGGAAATACTTACGCTACTTTCCTGCATCACCCTTTCCTCTTCAAGGGAAAACCAACGCAGTGCTCAAGTCGTAGCAATCCCATCCATGTAGACCCGGCGCGTCCGTTTCCACCCTCCAGGTGTCGGCGGCGGCGCCGTCCGTGAGGGGGGGGGGACACCTCGGAGACGCATGCCGAGCGTTTGCAACCGCCACAACAGTTCCAGACTTGTGAGAGGCCGCCTACGCAAGATTTGGCGGCATGCTTGCCCCCGGAGGCCGCCGGCCACAGTCGTAGACACGCGAAGAGCAATCCTCGTAGAGGGAAGTGTTCAGAAACTTCTCCATCACCAAAAATTATGAAAAATTACCATCAGTCTTATAGCACATGTGCCCACCTCGTGTAAAAAACTCATGATTTTATCGCGCTCCGAGTATTTAATAATATTTACACCGCATCGTTACCGCAGAACGTCTACTACTGTGTCATCGCCGTCCATGAGAGGGGGCCACACCCTGGAGACGTGTGCCGCCTCTTCGGACATGCCACCACACCGTACGACATGTATGAGGGCCCGGTGCGACGCTCCGGTGGCATTGCTACCCCCAGGGCCCCCGTCCCGCCTAACCATGTAGAGTTTGACCACGGGATCTAGCCCTTTGACTTTGCACGGATGGGCTTTGACCAGTGGAACTCTCCACCCGGTTGTGTTAGGTCAGCCTATAGGAACACTTTGGAACGACATCCGGGCCAAAGCCACAGCAAGATTCCATCCGTGTAGACCCGATGCGTCCATTTCCACCCTCCAGGTGACGGCGGCGGCGCCGTCCGTGAGGGGAGGGGCACACCACGGAGACGTGTGCCGGGCGTTTGCAACCGACACAACACTTCTCGACTTGTGAGAGGCCTCCTACGCAAGATTTCGCGGCATGCTAGCCCCCGGAGGCCGCCGGCCATAGTCGTAGACACGCGAAGAGGAATCCACGTAGAGGGAAGTGTTCAGATACATCTCCATCACCAAACAATATGAAAGATTACCATCAGTCCCATAACACATGTGCCCACGTCGTGTAAAAAACTCATGATTTTATCGCGCTCTGAGTATTTAATAATATTCACGCCGCATCATTACCGCAGAACGTCTACTACTGTGTCATCGTCGTCCGTGAGGGGGGCCACACCTCGGAGACGCGTGCCGCCTCTTCGGACATGCCACCACACCATACGACATGTATGAGGGCCCGGTGCGACGCTCCGGTGGCATTGCTACCCCCCTAGGGCCCCCATCCCGCCTAACCCTGTAGAGTTTGACCACGGGATCTAGGCCTTTGACTTTGCACGGACGGGCTTTGACCAGTGGAACTCTCCACCCGGTTGTGTTAGGTCAGCCAATAGGAACACTTTGGAACAACATCCGGGCCAAAGCTGCAGCAAGATCCCATCCGTGTAGACCCGCCGCGTCCGTTTCCACCCTCCATATGGCATTGCTACCCCCCAGGGCACGCGGCTCCGGGGTGTGCCCCCCTCACGGGCGTCACTAACGCCGTGTCACGGGCGTCGCACCGGGTCCCATACACACTGTAAACTAAAAATCTAAAAAATTTAATAATTGAATTTATTAAAAACTCCGGTATTCATCATGGAAATCGGACAATTACGGTGAAACCTTTAGTGCCCGGGCACCGGGTCGGCTGCCCGGGCACTGAAAGTTTTACCATTATTGTACGATTTCTTCATATAAGTCTAATGAATACCGGAGCTTATAACGTATGGATTAGTGAACTATTTAAACAGGTCAAATTGCTTGTCCCTGGGCAAGGTGGGACTAAATTATGCCATTTACACTACAAAAAAAGACACATCCGTGACATTTTGGGCCGAACGAATTTTTTTTCTGTCATACATATGCCACTTCTTTGACGATAATTGTGACAGAACCCGGTATCATCATAGATGTGGTGGGCTCCTACTTCTATGACAAAAAATCATGACAGAAAATGGGCTTTTTGTCCTGGCGGGCGGAGACGCAGCTGCGTGACATTCTTTGGGCCGTCCATGACGGAAAAAACCGTGGTAGAAGCGAGGGTAGGAAAATTTCGGGAGTTCGGTTATGGTGGGAGGTCGGGGCCGAGCGATGCGCTGCTTTCTCTCGTACACGTCTGGCGCTTGTGTGCGGCGTTGGCTCTAATCAACCCGAAGCGAGGCGTTGGGCTCTAATCGAACCCGAGTGAGTGCACCGACTCTGGCGTTCATCGAACCCGAGCGATCGGTCGATGGCTGTTAACTGAACTCGATGGAGCGATTCCTTTGCTACTGCTGCTAACTGAAGCCGATCGATTGGATGAACAGTGAGCGTTGCGGGGGGTTGGGTGAATAGTGAGCGGTGAAGTTGCCTCTGGATGAACAGGACCCCATGGTGTGGAGGGCTGGATGAATAGTAGATGATGGAGGGGTGGCCGTGGAGGGGTGGTTGAACAGGACCCCGTGGCCGGTGTGGAGGGCTGGATGAACAGTAGACGGTGGAGGGGTGCCCATGGAGGGGTGGTTGAACAGTAGCCGATGGAGTAGCGCGCGGTGGAGGCTGGATGAACAGGAGCCCGTGGAGGCTGGAGCAGGTCGACGATAGAGATGAACAGTATCCCGTGGAGTCCCGTTTTGCGGTACGCCACACCCCTCCCGATGAACAGGACCCCCGTTTCGACTGTAGGAGGTCCATTTCCTCCGTTTTGCGGTACGCCACACCCCTCCCGATCAACAGGACCCCCATTTCGACCGTAGGAGGTCTGTTTCCTCCGTTTTGCGGTACGCCACACCCCTTCCGGTCAACAGGACCCCCGTTGCGACCGTAGGAGGTCCGTTTCCTCTATTTTGCGGTACGCCACACCCCTCCCGATCAACAGGACCCCGTTCCAAACATAGGAGGTCTGTTTCCTCCGTTGTGCGGAATGCCAGGCCTCGTTTCCATCGCATGTTCCGTCCAAGCCCTCCCGATGAACACGACCACGCATTCCGTTCCGACCCAGCCGGTTGGCTCCCCATGAACACGACGACGACGTTGTTTCTCCGTTCCGACCCAGCCATGTAATGCGTATGGGCGAGTAGGCGTTGAGACCTGCCCGTATGTACGTACGTGGCCGTATTTTCTTTCTTGCACCCTCGCCGCTGTACGTACGTGTACATGCTACGTGCGCACCTCTACTACGACACGTGCGCGCCTCTACATCGACCAGTATGTACGCTTTGACCAGGTGGTCCCGACTGTCAGGCACTTCCTTGCCTGCGAAGATGTAGCTGGTGGGTCCCAGCAGTCAGGGGGGCGAATCGTTTTTTTTGCCCGGACGCACTTCCTTGCGTGCGAAGGTGTAGCTGCTGGGTCCCAACAGTCAGGGGGCGAATCGGTTTTTTGCCCGGACACACTTCCTTGCGTGCGAAGGTGTAGCTGGTGGGTCCCAGCAGTCGGGGGGCCAATCATTTTTTTCCGGACGCACTTCCTTGTGTGCGAAGATGTAGCTGGTGGGTCCCAGCAGTCAGGGGGCGAATCGTTTTTTCCCGGACGCACTTCCTTGCGTGCGAAGATGTAGCTCGTGGGTCCCAGCAGTCAGGGGGCGAATCATTTTTTTGCGAAATACGGTGGCCCGTCCGGTGGGTCCCCGCTGTCAGGTGGAGGAATAATTATTTTGCGCGTAATAAGGAGGCACTTCCTTGCGGCTGCCGTGGACCCAGCTGTCAGCCTCTCCACGTACAGTCCACGTCCGATGGAAGTCGTTCCTTGACCATGTTGACCACGCCGCGCCGAGAGCACCACGGCGGTGGACGATGGCGAGGCCTAGGAAGGGGACGACGCAGAGACGGGGAAGACGCGACAGTGGATGCACACGCGGAGAGGAGTACGAGGGTTCACTAGTCCGGCTGCGCTGTCGTCGCCGCAGAATAACAGGGGGTGTGGGTGAGTGGAGGGATGGCCTGGCCAACGGTGGGAGTAGTAGGGGGCGGTGAGGCCTCATGGCAGCAAAGACCCGCCACGGGAGGCGTGGAGCGGCGACACGACCGGCCTTTGCTTTTGGGCGGCTGGAGCAAGAAGACCAGAGGTTGAAGAAGCACGACGGCCGTTGGATGGACATCGTACGGTCACTGCAGCTAGTATCATTTATATTGACTAAGTTGAAAAAGCCCTTGGTACGTCAACTTAGTAGGCCCACAGGTTAGCTTTCGAAACGGTGCGCCCGGATGTCGAGGGGAGGAATCATTTTTGGGCGGGTGAAGCTAGAATATCCGAGATTGAAGAAGAAGCACGGCATCCGTTGGATGGACATCCAACGGCCACTGCTGCTAGAACCGTGTGTTGAATATAAGTTGACAAAGCCTTGCATACGCGTCAACTCTGTTTTTTATAGGGGACGCATCAACTTAGTAAGGCTAGAAGTGTGTGGCAGAGAACTTATAGCCCATTTGAAATTTGTAAGAATGTGTAGCCCATTTTTGAATTCTAATGGAATTTACAACAGCCCATTTACAGTTTGTTAAAAGTACAACCCATTTCAACCAACCGTTCAAAACAGAATTCAATAAAATTTCCAACATTTTGACGGGATCCGAATATTTTTATCCCGAAATTTCTAGTCAGATTAAATACAATTTCAATATAAATTTATATTACATAAAAATCCAACGAAACATTGCCCTCGCAACAATTAATGAAATTAAAATTTTCAATATTCCAAAAATAATATTTTATAAAGTAATCACTGATTGGTGCATTTTTTATAGTTACTACCCAGTTTTTATAATTACATCCCATTTATTATTTCTTAAAGCCCATTTTCTTGTTAAGCCTAATGCATCCCTCCTAGGAAAGATTTGCAGCCAACATGAGCGGAGAATAACAACTTGACCTTGCCGGGTATTCCTAAAAAAGTATAGCTGGGCTAGCCATTTTCAGCTTGAAAAAAATTAATATCTGGGCTGGATATCTGGCCTGGGCTAGACGGGCCACAGCCCGCCCAGTTAATACCTGCAGCGATGTTTTCATTGTTGTTCAGAGGAGAAAAATTAATATCTGGGGTAAACATCGAAAAACTCTGCAGTGCTCACACCTCAAAAACACAAATACTGCTCGAGCTGCTTGGTCCCAGCTGTCGGCCGCTTCTTGTGCAATTCTCTCGTTAATTGACTACTCCCTCCTTTCCAGTTTATAATGCTCAATTCAAAAATCTCACCAATCAAGGTAGATGGCGAGTGGTGGAATACCTTTTGTAGTTTTGCAAAAGCACCTAATTAATGCTCTTGTTATCCTCAAAAAATTATGTTTATCAATGCATTAATTGCAATGCGTGCATGCATAAAGTACACGCATTGGTCAATTTTCTCTTAATACTTGCATGCAATGATTTAATACACCTTGGAATCTGAACATGTGATGTAAAACAACGAAATTGAGCCTTATAAAATGGAAAAAACTAAAATTTTGAGATAAGCCCTATAAACCGGAAAGGAGAGAGTACATAGGTTGACAATGGTGTGGGACCGTGATGTCAGGAAACCAGGAGGAAGCAAAATAATTTATAGTTATATGGACCTAGTGGGTCCCCATTGTCATCCTATCCAAGTAAAGTCATCTCCTTGCCCGCGCTTCACCAGCTTGATCGGCGCCCGGCCGCCCCGCTTTCCGGTGCAGGCGATTGCTCCGCCTTCAAACGACACAAGTGCTGTCCGTCCGTCCATCTGCCACACACATTAATGATACACGGTTGCCGAGGCGGCTACTCTGGCGCCACACATCCGTCCCTCTGCCCGCCCACCATTGCTATATAAACTGCTGCGCCGGCCATAGCCGCAGTCATCCGAATCCATACCCTTTCTCCTGTCCACACCACTACTGCCCACCATGGCTTCCTCGTGCTCCAGCGCTCTTCAGGACGGACAGACGACGGACCACAAGGAGATGGCAGCCATTGCTGCCGACCGGCTGGCCGGCAGGCAGCCGGAGGACGACGACATCCTAATGGAGAACATGGTAGTCGATGATCCGGCGCCAACCCCCTCCTCCGCGTCATCCTCACCGGTGCATTGCACCATGACCATCGGCGAGGCCCGTGCCCAATATATAGACAGGTTGAGGCCGATGCGTGAGGAGCAGTTATGGGAGGCGCAGGCCGACGCCGCCTACAACCACCATCTCCTCCAGGAGCACCTGTAGGCGGAGGAGCAGATCACCGCGGAGCGGGTGGAGCAGGAGGCGCTGCTATACTCATACTGCTCCGCCTGCAAGGGCCGCCTCGAGTGTTGGCGGTACCGCATGCGGGTGGCGGAGGCTGCGGCCGCCTACAAGGAGGCTAGCAAAGAGGGCGATGAAGCGGGCGAGGCGCTGTTTGGCGAAACCAAGGATGAGGCAGAGGACAATGTAGGCTCCGACGAGTCCCTGCTCCGCTGGCGTCGACAACGCCCTGCTCCGCCGAGGCCCCGCGACGCCAACAACGAGGCAGAGGACACCGCCAGCTCCGCCGAGGCCCCGCCCCACCAACAACGAGGCAGAGGACATCGCCGGCTCAGTCGAGGCCCCACCCTGCCGGCAATGTGGGGGAGGATTTCCACCGGTCCGCTGAGGCGCCGCACGCCGGCAACGAGACAGAGGACATCGCCGGCTCCGCCGAGGCCCCGCCCCGCCGCCAACGAGGCCGCGCCACACAGAAAACGAGGAAGAGTTGAACACGGTAGGTCGCCGCCGCTCGGGTCCAAGTACGGCCACCGCTGCTACCCTCCAGTTGAAGCCAAGCTAGGCGGGTTGACCATTGATGGCCGGTTAGCTTCTTGGCGGCGACGTGGAGTTGGGGAGCTGCGCTGGAGAAAAAACGCTGCTTCTACTTAACTGCTGCTGCAGTTGGCTGACTGACACGTGGGCCCAACAGGCCACATGTCGCTACACAACCGCAATCGCAGTTAAGTCATCAAGCTTTCTGCTCGCCTCAGCGGACACAGGTGGGTAACTTCGGTTAATTAATTATACCTCCAGCGCACCCCTTTTTAGTTTTTTTTCGAAAAGGAGGATGACCCCCGGCATCTGCATCTGGGAGATGCATGCGGCCACAAACACCCCTTTTTAGTTGAAGAATGTATGAAATGTAATGAAATCCTGCTTGTTTATATGAAATCCGACCGTGTATGAATGAATTTATTTCGATTAGTTCGAATTCCCGTATCACTGGCATTGGATGAACATGCAAAACAATACGTACTAGCATTATTCCCAGTGTGATCACCACGTTTGCAGCAATTTCACATGTACTCCCTCCGGTCCTTTCTAGTCTGCATACAAGGTTTGTCTGCAGTCAAAGTATCTCTACTTTGACCAATCTTATACAAAAAAGTATGCACTTTCACAATGTGCGAAGTAAAAAGGAACAGAAGGAGTACAAAGAGTTTGAGCAGCTTTTTAGCGTTTCTGTACATTGCAATCAAACACACAGGCCTGGCAATTTATTTAGGACATTCAAAACAATCGATGATTATGCATCTCAGCGACTCACATGTTAGAGGCAATATTTACTTCACAACTAAAGAATAAATAAAAAATTGATCGCCATCGTGACAAAGAAGGCGTCCCATTCGAAAATATCAAACGCATATCTTGCCAAAATCAATGAGCAAAAATTGACAAGGTTGTCCCATTCCAAAATATCAAATGCCTACGATTGTGGAATGGACAGGGTTTGCCATCAGTTCGGACATTGACATGGCACCTCGTGCTAAATAAACCAGCTATTCTTTTTGTGTAGTTCCACCAAAATCAACCAAATTCATGAGTAGCTTGTATGATTTCGCCCTTATATGTTGCAACGCCTTGAACTTATGGGCACCTGCTTTCTTGTGGTGGAAATGAATGATTCGATGTATTCATGAACATTTTGTGCAGTTCCCGTTGAAATCAAGCTGAGCACCCCTGTTTGCACAAATACAAAAAAGTGATTAGTATAAAGCTAACTGTACTATGAATTGACAGTTTCAACAGGCACATACATGGTCCATGTATAGCACACTTTTAGAAAAATGGAACTCACCAGAAAGAATCCTAGAACAACATTGTACTCGCGCATCACAGCAAAAAAATGGAGATTTGTCAGTCCTTCTGAGCTGAAGTTAGTTTGGTAACTGCTCCTTCCGATGAGAAGATAGACAGGGCTTCTTCATCCTGGCATAATCGGAACTAGTCACTTCACGTACTCCATATTCTTCTTCAGAGGAAGATGATCCCTGTTTGCTCGAAAAAAAGGAAAGGAAATATTTAAAACAACACAGATGAAGCACTTCTCAAGGACAATACCACTTTTTCATGACAATATCTAAACAGTAGCACAACACCAATAGAGATGACAAAGCTCAATCATATGGATGAAATCAGTGGGTGAGTACCAACATTTGTCAGGAGGCTGATTGTGTAGAGCATATAGATGAAGCACTTCTCCGGAACCATCTGTTACTATCTATGGGGGTGGCCATGCTTACTATATACTCCTCGATTAGTTTAATGTTTCCAACATCTTCTTGTGCAGTTCCACTAAAATACATGGTATCTTCAAAGAAGATCCCTGTTTGCACAAGTAGAGATAATTACGTATGGCATCAAATCGTTGGCAAAATAATTGCTCGCTCCAGCCATAGCAATAAATTAAGATGCAAAACTATATCATTACTTGTGTCATCACGATTGCTGATTAACTTCATTACAGCACTAGGAGTTGATTTTTGTTTTTCTTCCGCTTGTTCTTCCCCTTCATCACTTGGTTCAATAACAGACAAGCTTCGCCTCCAATGTAAGATTTGGCATGTCAATTAGGGAGCACAAGTATAGTACTAAACTTAATTTCCTGATGAAAGTGGCAAAATACAGGCCAGTAGTTGTGAAATATCCTTATCTTACCTCAATGGGATATTACGGTGCACATACAGATTGGAAGTCTTGTCTCCATTTGTGCAGTTCACTAAAATCAAGCAACATTATCGTACAAGAAGCACAACATATGAAAGCACACTGCAGAATCATGTGAAAGAAGGTTAGTACTGACCTCTCATGATGCGGAATTCAAATAACTCACAAGAAGAAGATCTGAACCAAATTCGCCTTAACGGATAGGAAGTAAGATCTCCTCTTGTGCAGTTCCACTAAGATCAAGCAATCAAGCAACGTTGTCGGTGTGACATTTTGGTTGAACTGCACAAAACACTCTTAAAACAAAAGTGTTTTTGTGCAAAGGCAACAAAAGGTCACAATGGCAACGAGGAGAAGTAGATAACCCTGTTTACACAGAGGTGCAAAGGAAGCAATTAGTGGTCAATAACGGTGGATGACACAGAAGCCAACAAAAAGAAGCATCTTCCTTATCTAAATGGGAAAGAAAGCAAGACAGTAGCATTTCTCAAACGGCGGCATTGATTAATATTAACATAGAGATTATATTGACAATAAAATTCGTTAAACATGTAATTTGCTTTTAACTGTGGCATTGCATCAATTTTCCAGCGGCATTATTAGAGGGTGTTTGTTTACAGGGACATTTTGGTGTAGGGACTAAAAAAACTCCGTGTCAGTCACATCTAAACCAAACAGGAGGGACTTTTTGGGACTAAAAGTGGGCATTTGGGACTAAAGAAAGAAGACCCCGAGGGAGTCTTTTTGGGACTTTTTCCAACAGTTGCCCCTGCCACGCATCGTACCTTGTTTCTATTAGTTCATTAGTAGGGGTAACATGGTCTTTTATCATGTCATTTGATAACCTCTAGTCCATGTTTAGTCCCGGGAACCAAGCAGGTAGGGACTAGGGAGTTTTTAACCAAACAGGGCCTTAGATTAACAACAGCTAATGAGTTGCACGGGACAGTGGACGCTTTTCAGCACCATGTGCATCTACCGATGTATGTGGTCATGCATGATCTGTTGCAACAAAGAACAAACAACCAAGGAGCATATTTGTGTTGGCCCCAGTTTTGTTATCTTTAGACACCTTTCCCTATGTGAGCGCAGCAAATCTAGTCCTGCTCAAACTCTACAGCCTTGTCCCTTCCTTTCCTTTTTAAACTAGTACTTTCGCCCCTTCCTTTCCTCTTTGAACCACGTCCTAGATTTATGCGATACAACTTTCCCCACTACTTTCCCCCATTCCTTTCCTCTTTGAACCACGTCCTAGATTCATGCTATACAACTTTCCCCTTCATTTCCTCTTTGAACCACGTCCTAGATTCATGCTATATACAACTTTTCCCATTACTTTCCCCCACTCCTTTCCTCTTTGAACCACGCCCTAGATTCATGGTATACATGCATCTAGAGCAATGCATGTGGAGTAAGTAAAATATACCTTAAGGTTCTTGGGGCGTGGTTCGTGGGCGACGGGACTGACTGAAGAAGAAGGGGTCGGAGGCCCTCCCGCGCCCGGCTGGGTGGAAAGTGAACAACAGCGCCGGTAGTGGATTCCCTCCCTCGCCGACGACGACAGCGTTAAGCCTCCTTCCCTTCCCGGCGGACGGATCCTGCCGGCTCTTTGAGCAGCAATGAGGGGAGATAGAGGCCAATGAAGACTTGTTTAGATCTGGAGAGGGCGAGAGAGTGTGAAGAGAGCAAGTACAAGCGCTGAGGCTCCAGTGGGAGAGGGCGAGAGAGTGTGAAGAGAGCAACTACAAGCGCTGAGGCTCCAGCGTGTATATATATACTGGAGAGAGAGTGTGAAGCGTGCAAACCGTAGAAAACATTTTGACCAGTCAAAGAATACTCCTGGCAAAAATTATGCTCAAGTGTAGTTATCGAACCTGAGACCTCAAGTTTGATGAGCGAACAGGCTAACCAGCTAGACAACTCTCCCGTTATGTTCAACGAGAGGAAAATAACCTTTTATACATTCCTGCATACGCGTGATGTGCATGCAGTGTTTTTTTTTGTGTGTTGGAGTCATTAGGATTTAAATCATAATCGTGTCATGTGGCTTTGGTGGTAAGACTATCCACAGTGGTGCAGAAATAATGCAGCCTTAGTCACCTTACCTCTCTCCACGTAGTACGTTGGGTCCCACCAGTCAGAGGGTGAAACAAACAAATTAATAAGAAAAATTAAAATCACCAGCGGTGTATCTTACTACCTCACACATCTCGCTACTGCTCGGGAACACTGTCCAATTGATCCCTCTGTTCGCTCACGTACTATTTTAAGTGAATCCTTATTATAACATGCACACAAATTTTTGGCACTTGTATTCGACTTAAGTCAGTGTGCCACCATCTCTCGTATACTTACTACTCCCTCCGTCTAGGTGTAATAATTCATGTTAGAAGGTGCAACGGGACCAAGGTGTGTGTGTGTGCGTGTGTGTGTTTAACAACATGTGTGTGTTAGAGAGTGTGACAGATCAACCTACTCCTACAGAGATATGGTGTGTAGTGTACGATTTTAGCCGCGAGAATCAGTGCATCCTCTCGTTTTCGGGCGTGTCCTTTAGGGACATGCGGACAGCTGCCACGCCCGCTCCTGACCAGCCTGGCCCACCCAAAGCCCCTCCATCGCCCGCGCGCGCTTCCCGCCCGAAACGATCAGCGCCGCTCCAAAGAATCGGTGCCGCATTCATGCCCGGGCAGAGCGGACGCGACCTCTCACTTGTGCAAGAGTGATGGTTGCTTCGTCCGTCCAACTTACTGCTGGGTCTATGTGATTTGACGACTCATTGGTCTTTATTACTAAGGTGGTAGGACTGCTGGATGTCCCACGCTTTCGGCGAAAGGAGTAGTAGATTACAATTTTCTCAATTCTTACAGCGGAGGAGTGCAAGAGCAGTGAAAACACACAGGCTCAGTGATTACATGGCCCACCTCACACTATCACCGTGCGACACCTAACTCTTTACATAGTACTCCCTCCGTTCCTAAATATTACTAGATGAGTCCTCGCGTGTTGCCGCGGAACAGCGGTATATCTCTCTGCGAAAAATTATCGATTTGATAGAACTAAAAAAAATCTATAACCGCATGACAAATGTGGTAGCCAAACTAAATAAACTCCCATCATCATTTAGATCATCCCACGTAAGGAAAAAAGATCAGCCAACTCCTACTGCATAATGGGATTATATTTTTCTTTTTGACATGTTAATGGGACTTAAAAGCTCACTTACATGTATGCTACGGTGCATGCTTGCATGCGACATGTTGATGTGATTTAAAACCCACTCACATGCATGTGCCACGGTATTTCTGCATGCTTGCATGTGGCTTAAGTCTTGAGCCTCTCAACGCCTAGATCAGACATTTAATTATTATGACTGATTTACTTCATCTAACGGCTACGTCAATTTTGATGATGTGGCTCAAGGAGAGGATTGAGAATTCCTAGTAGTGGGGGCTAGCTATTACTAGTAGATATGTCTTTGTAGAGATTCCACTAGGTGAACTACATACGGAACAAAATGAATGAATCTACACTTAAAATGCATCTATATACATCCGCATGTGGTTAATGGTGAAATCTCTACAAAGACTTATATTTAGGAACGGAGGAAGTACTATAGTATAGTACTAGTACGTACTGTAATTTATCTGCGAGATAAGTTTGTGCAATGTTATGAAGCTTCTAGCTCCTGTTACATGTATCTTGCATCCAAGGTTGCCCGTTGCAACATGTCATCAAATACAAAGGACACTTAACATGCATGCTATTGCATCTCAATGATTGACAGATCATAGCAAATATGTACTCCCTCCGTTCCAAAATAAGTGTCTCAACTTTGTGCAAACTTTAGTACAAAGTTGTACTACTACTAAAGTTGACACTTATTTTAGAACAGAGGCAACTAAAGAAATAAATGATCCATGCAGTCCCTAGCCCTTGAACCGTGAACCCTGACCAGGCTTCAATTTCTTTGGCAACGTTCGAGCTTCCTAATAAATGAATTTTGCAACCTTTTGACCATCAGATCATTTTGTGTAGTTTCACCAAAATCGAGATGAGCATCCCTGTGACAAAGAAATTGAAGAAGCGTGATTGGAATAAGATTACTAGGACTAGTTGATGAGACATAAACTCATCACAAGTACAGTACATAGAAGCCAATAGAGGTATCAGGTATGTGCGGGGCAAAGAAGTAGAGAAATATCCACAGGGAGTGATGTGGGCAGCTGGAGCAGTGGTGCAAGCCGGCTGTAAAGGGAGTTGTACCTGAGGGATGTAGCTCAACCTTGAGCAGTGGTGCAAGCCGGCTGTAAAGTGAGCAAGGGACGAAGGCAACCTCTCCGTCTTTGTGAGAGAGAACGGAGGGGACCCCTGATCGGGACGTGCCGACAGTGGGTTTTCGCCGTCGGCGACGGCCACCTCATCTACACTAAGCATCCACCCCTTCCTCAAGCGGACGTGATCCGCTGGGATGTTAGAGATGTGGCCACAGTCATTTTGTGCGAGAGAGTGTGAAGAGAGCAACCCCACCAAGCAACCGTGTAGGCTGACCAATCCTGACTATGTATATAGTGGAGCGGTTTCCTTTTCTCTCCATATGAACCTATCATATTGCGTACGTGCCACTGAAGAAAAAAAAAATTATAAATGACGCAGCACCTACAACTCGTTCTCCTATAACCTTGCGCTTGGCATCTCCAAAATATTAACCTTCCGATTGGCTCTTCGCCTCTTCGGGAAGTCGAGCAATAATGGTAGTGCAGTATATATCGTTCTGGCTATATGAGACTGGGTGAATTGCTGCATGTCCACCACGTGGGCGAGGGTCGAGGGGCGAGGGAGAGTGCTACTACATACGGAGCAAAATGAGTGAATGTACACTCTAAAATACGTCTATATACATCAGTGTTTGGAGTATGTACTAGTAGTTCATACTGAAATCTATTAAAGGACATATATATTCCAAACAATATGATATAATCTCTATAACCAAGGTAGTAGGGACGAGGAGTAAACGGAGGGAGTAGTAATTTTTTCTCCGCGTCCTGCGAGCCACCGCACGCATGGGCGAGGGAGGAGCAAGCTTCACCTCATCCTGTGAGCCACACCGCCCGTGGGCAGGGGAGACGGCGTACTAAGCAAGCTTCTCCTCATTCTGCGAGTTGACGGGACACATCAAAAGTACTCCAGTGTATAGAGCCTTGCCTCTAAGGTAGGCCCCACATGGTTTGCCTCTTTTTAATTTAACATAACGTCAAGTCACAATTTGTTTGTTCACCCGTGGTAGACGATCCTCCCTCCACGAAGTGAACAACCAAAGACACGTGCCAAATTACCACGTGGGCTGCCTTTTTCGAGTAAATGAGCTCCACCGTGTACCCAGCTGGGTGTGGTTGGGAAAGAGACGGGAGTACGTGTGCCGTGCATGCAACTCTTCTCTTCGTGCATGTTCCCCACCTACGTGGGTGTGTGTGAGAGATACAAACCGCGTTCGTGAGTGTTTTTTTTGAGGTGGGGGTGGGGGTGGGGTGGGGGTTGATTTCGTGAATTATTTGTGGGAATATGTGTCGATGACATCTCAAACAAAATTTTGCATGCAATGTGTGTGAAATGGAGGCCTATCCATATCATACATAGAGGGTCGGGCAATCCACGAGAAGAGAGGGAGGTGTCATAGCTATCGATAGAGTCGAAGAGAGGATCAAGTGGGTGGGTGCGAGATCAATGAAGAGAGCCATCGAAATTGTGTGTGTGTGTGTGTGTGTGTGTGTGTGTGTGTGTGTGTGTGTGTGTGTGTGCAAGTAAAAGATATAGGGCGACTGGCCTACCGGAACGTTAGAGGGCACATGTCAAGTTTGTGTGTGGCAAGGAGACATGGCTAGAGCGCTTGATGTATCAGTGTGTGTGGGGGGGAGGGGGTGGGGGGAGGGGTAGGAAGATGCCTAACTATAGAGGTAGAACGACTCGTAAATGTGTTGAGAAGGAGAGAACCAGCTATGTCTTGAGGGAGATCGGTCGACATCCATACATAACTGAAGGACGGGAAATATGATGGGACAGAGAGAGAGGAGAGAGAGAGAGGGAGGGAGAGGGGTAGAGTGCTGGATGGGTGATGGAGTTGCTTCTCAGAGATGGTGGGAGAGGCCTACTAGACAAACTGAGGGTGGAACTGCAATGTTATCAATAAGAGTGGGGATGTGTTTACGTGTGTGCACATGCGTGATAGATCTGTCGGGACGCATCCATGGATGATGAAGGGGAACCATGTGTTTGGTAAGCAAACCTAAGTAGATCGGTAGATCAATTGTTGTTTGTCGGAGGAAGGGAGAGACACAACTAATGAGGTAGATCTATCGATGTGTGGGTAAAAACGAGTTATAAGGAACTAGCTGGATATATGTATAGCGAGAGATCGGTCGGTGTACGTCCATTTGTTAGAGGCAAATAAGGCCCAGCGAGATGGATAGACAGAGAGAATGGAGCTAGGAGGTGGTGCGAGAGGCCCAACTACTAGCTAGATAGGGGGAGGAGTGTGCGGTTGTGAGATCAATGAAAAGAGGGGCGAGAGTTTACACGTGTGTCTGATCGTATGAGAGACACGAGGCAAGGACACATAAAGGAGGAGATTGAAGCTGTGTGTGTATGCTGTAGGCAGGCATCGCTGGAGAGGTTTATCGATCGGTGTGTGTCGGAAAGGAGTTGTGGAGACTCTAGGAAAACGACCTAAAGAAAAAAATGAATGTGCCCGGTGGATAGAATGCCGAGGGAGGGGGAGGGCGAGGAGTGCGTGTGCATGCACGAGAGAAAGTTAGTGGTAGCTACAAAGGTTAGAGGATTGTGTGGTTGTAAGAGACTAACAAAGATCATAATTTGATATGAAAGCGGATTCATATATTTAAATAGGAGATCATAGTGTTTTAAACATTGCATGCATGAATATAGCGGTGATACACGTGTTGTGCATATGTTATACCATAATGTTATAATGCATGGCGTTTGCGACTCACAGCTAATTGCCGAACAATCTAAACCATACTATACATCAAACAATCTCACATTTTATTTGAATTGATAATGTGCGGCATTTGCAGCTTACAACTAAATATCGAGCAATCTAAACAATACTATATATCGAACATTCTCACATTTTATTTGAATTTGTGGTAATGTATGGTCTTTGCAACTCACATCTAAATACTTGTAGGCGTAGGGAGCGGGGCACCATACATAATGTGATAAACAGATTATACATATGAGACATGGTTTAGATTATGAAGATCTAGCTAGAGCTAGAAATGTAATGTGATTTGATATCAAAATAAAGTGGATTCAAAAAATCTAGTTCGAGTTCATATAGTACACATAGTTCATATGTAACTCGATACTGATCATGTGGTGTGCTGTGAAGATAATACACAAACGATGGTTTAACTTGACAATAATGATGATTGTAGATCTTACTAAAACAGAGAAACGAATTCAAATGCTTTGACTTCACAACAATCATTACTGTAGATCTTATTCAAATTTAGTTCATATTGAAGCGGTAGTATATACGTCTGGAATGCACTAAAACGTTCATTTGAGTAGTAGGTTGCATGCATTATACACGTAGCAAAATATTTTAATTGAACATAACATGAATTCAAAGTTTTGAATGACATTTGTAGTGCGCATTGATTTGGTACAATACACGTTAGGCTTGTCCAGAAATTTTAACCTGTGCCTTGTTAGCCCGAAATATTTAAGATATATCTTTGTCTCGTTGTGCTCCGACAACTCCCTCCTTCTCAATCCGCGCCTTGCTATTCCGAAATTACAACGCACGCGAAAACTCCCACCTCCTGTGAAATCCCGACACGCGAAATGCCCGTGGTACCCCTGAACCGAAAGAATCGCCTCAAATCGGTGGGGGGTACTTTAGTAACTTACCCCACATTTCGGACAAGCGCGTATCTAAGCCATGGTTCCCCACTGCCATCCCATCCGCCCACCCATTCATACACCGAGGCCGTGAAAACCCGCGACGAAACCCCACACCCTACTCCATCCGCTACCCAGCCGGAGCCTCTTCCCCGACGACGTCGTCCACAACAACACCTCGACGTCCCTCATCCACCGTACCGGATGAGGATCCGTCGTCGATCTCATCGTCCCGCCAGTTCAGCCACCCGTCCTCCACCTCCAAGGAGCTGCCTCGACGTTCCCCTCGTCTTTCGCGCCACC
This sequence comes from Aegilops bicornis, assembly GCA_021605145.1. Taxonomy (NCBI): domain Eukaryota; kingdom Viridiplantae; phylum Streptophyta; class Magnoliopsida; order Poales; family Poaceae; genus Aegilops; species Aegilops bicornis. The sequence continues at coordinate 41,041,985 of CM038674.1, read as the reverse complement.
TCCATTCCCACACCGCCGTCTTCACCTGCACCACCGGAAGAGCATCATCATCACCGTTTCCTCGGATGAAGCTGCGGCCTAATCGGCGCCACCAAAGAGGTTGTACACAAATTGCCGCATTTTCTTCTTGATTCGATCTCACGGTGCTGCCAGCGCTCGGTCCCGAGCCGACACGACGTGGCTCCATCCACGGCGGCGTCGCCGGCCACTTCCTCCACGGCGTCACTCCCTCGGCGGTGACGTCCACATCAGTAGGAGCTGCTGCTGCTTTAGCTCTCGCCATGCCTTGCTGCTTTCTGCTCTTGCTCTCGGTCCCTGCCTGGTCTACTCTTGCTATTGCTCTTGCTCTTGCTGCTCTCGCTCTTGCTCTTGCTTGCGATGTCTGTCTCGATTTGGCTACACTTCACGACTAAATCGACTTTTGGGTCGATCGATTTTCAAGGGGTGGGCTCACCGGTGTGAAGGAAGAACCAGCCGCTGGGAGGAGGGCTCACGGAGAGGTACCCACTATCTATCTTAGGGTTCAGGATGGGGCGGTGGTCGCCATGGTGGCGGGGCGTTGGCGGGGCGGTGGCGTGGGGATCGCCGGAGAAAAAGCTCGGCAGTGGGGGCCAAGAGGGATGGCCGTGGCGGCGGCGGACCGGCGGTGGGGAGTGTTTTCGGGGCGGGCGGGGCGGCGCATCGCCGGCCGTGGGCGGCAGGGTGCTGCTGTTTGGCCGGTGGTGGCTGGCGGCTCAGGGGGGTGGAGGTTGAAGATGAACCGCATGCCCTTGATTTCGTATCCAACGGTTGCAAAATCGACTTACCAGAGATGAAAAAGTCAGTCGAACGACGTGTAGCCTCACCTTGCTAGTGCGTTCAGTTTCGACGACAAAATTCAGTTTCGACAGCAAAATTCAGTTTCGACAGTTAGGTTCAGTTTTGATAGTTAAGTTAAGTTTCGACAGTTAAGTTCAGTTTTGCAGTTAAGTTCAAAGATGAGCAGCTGATGTATTTTACATCTAGCACTTTGTGGTTATGTATTTTACGTCATGTATTGGAGATGCTATTAGAATTCCACTCAGGTTAACGTTGTTCTTTGTCTCTCTTGTCCTGTTTCAGCCTCGGCGTCGTACAACTCACGGAGCTGCTCCAACGACAAAACCCTCCATCACAATGGAGCAAGACCTCGGCTCCATCTCCGCACGCCTAAGATCTTCTTCCCCTCCTCCGACAAAGAAGTCAGCCGGAGCATCCTCACCGGCCAACCCAATCACGATGAGATCGACATGGCTTCGCCAAAGAGGTTGTACACTTGTTGCATCCCTTTTTTACTCTACATGTTATATATATTGTGCACTAAGCACACGGATTTGTTCCTTTAGTGTCTCCTTGAAAGAAAAAATGTAGGAATTTTAATTTTCACTTGTCCTCCTTTTCAAATTCCTATTCATGAAGCACAAGACTAAGAGATAGTAGCATAATAGCATTATAACCGTACATTTTCTTGTGGTTTGACTTAATCTCACCATGCTTCTTTGCATCCTGTGATCTTCCAATTGTTGTGAATCAAACACCTAGATTGGCTGTAAATCCTGTGTTTTTAAATTCTCTGCTTTGCACGTGCATTCCTATCCTATTCTGTCTATTTCCTATCCCTGCATTGTTGGAATCCTCCAATTCAAACGAGCCCTTACAGAATTACTTCTCTTACAGATAGTTGTCAAAGAAAACCTAGCATGGTTTGTCCCGCTCTCGCTGCACCGTCGTCACCACCCAAATTTCACCGCTCCAACGATAGAAGGGTCCAGCACAACAGGGATCCGCCTCCAGACTGTCTTTTCGCCGCCTCGGATCTTTCTTCCCCATTGGCAGCCATGAAAACTGCATTACCATCATCAACCGAGCAGATGACCTCGAGGACTACACGGTCCGCAAGAGAGGTCGCACTCTTTCGTGTCTGCTTACGTTATGCATCGCTTAATATTACATGCTACTTTATCGTCCTGTTCACCGATTAGACTCTGAGTCAGCTCTAAACTAATGGTCAAACTTGAGTTTTTAAATGGTTGTGTGGTACATATCGGGGCTGCTATCAATAGTATCTATCTACTATTTGGTTAATCTTCGGTGTCTACTATGAGTTTCTTGTTGGGTGGGAAACAAACAGTAAAGAAACCATTATCTGTATTTATTAACTGAAGCCATTATCTGCTTGCTATTATTGGTTTTGGTTCTATCCACAGGTTGCTACCATCACTCTGGATTTCTGCATGCACTGCTTACATAATCTCACTGTGTTTTATTCCTATGCATGACAGTTATTGTAAACAATGGAACTGGACATGTAGAGCAAAAGAGACGAGCCTTGCGTGGCAATATAATTTCATGCAGACGTCGCTCCATGGTAGGCGCAAAGGCAGCCCCCCCTCCACGCATTTCGGATTGTAATCGAGAGGAAGATATACATTACGAGGGGATTCAGAAGGAGAAGATAACTCCTATTTACCCCCTGAGGTCTTCGCTCTAACTTGGCATGCTGATGTTGGTTATATCATGCATATGGTGTCTTGCATTGCTTACTTTATACATCAAATATGTCATCTGGTTAGTATAGACATCCTTTGTGCGAATGCCATCTGTTTAGTTTATTCATCGTTTATGTGAATTATGCAACGCCACCTTGTTTAGCCAGGCATCATATATGTGAATTTTGCAATGCCATCCTGCTTAGCCACCATCTTATATGTAAATTATATCAGGCCATCCTTTTTTCGTTACATATTACATTTGTCAACAATGTTAGTACATTCAATCGCTCTTCATGCGCATCAGCCATTTGACACGGTGATGGCAAATTCTCGAGTGAAAACAAGGTCTTCGAGCAGACTATGCTATCGACGAAGCGCATATCTCGCTGGTTACGGATAGCTCCTCGTGAGGAGGATTCGCAGATGTATGACCAGTCCTATTCCCCCAGGTGTATGCTCTAACTTGGCGAGGTTATGTTGCTCATATCGTATGTATGGTGTCTCGCATTGCTATGCCATTTGATTAGTTTAGACATGCTTTGTGTGAACGCCAATTCTATTCAAAGGTGTCTAATTACCATATATGTGAATTATGCATTGCCATCTTGTTGCAAGACATTATATATGTGAATTATACAATGCTATCTTGTTGCAAAAGGCATTATATATCTGAATTATGCAATGCCATACTGTTTAGCCAATCATCATGTATGTGAATTATATCATGCTATCATTTTTTTGTATTACGTGTTCCATTTGTCGACAATGTTTGTATATTCAACTACTCTTCCGCATCAGCCATTTGAAGCGGTGATGGAAGTATCTGGAGTGAAAACAAGGTATTCAGAGCGAGACAATGCTACCTGCTCAAGCGAGACATCTTCTTTGGCTACAGAGAGCTCCTCAGACGAGGATTCGTAGATCGATGACCAGTCCTATTTCCCGAGGTCTATGATCAAACTTGGCATGTGGTTATATTACCCATGTCATGCATGTTGTCTTCCATTGCTTAGTTTTTACATCATATATAGATTGCCATCTGCTTACTTGCTTACTATATAAATCATATATTTGAATTATATCATGCCATCATGTTTACATAGTACATACACATCATCTATCTGAATTATGGCATGGCAACCCATTTAATAAAGACATCATATAGTTATATCATCTCATCTTGTTTAGTGTTTACAGTCATCATATTTAGAATTATGGCATTCTGTCCATGAATGTATGTGAATTATGGCATGCCAACCTATTTAATAAACACATTATATAGTTATATCATGTCATCCTGTTTACATAGTCTCATATTTTGAACTATGTCTTTCCATCTTCTTTAGTTAGCCATCATAATGTGAAATTGTGTCATGCTATCCTGTTTAGTTAGCCACCATATATGTGAAATTGTGTCATGCTATCCTGTTTGGTTAGACAACATAAATATGAATTATTTCATGCCCTCTTTTATTCCCCACTATCCATTGCACCTGCTCTATCATACAATGTCTATACTTTCAATTACTTTTCTTGTTTATCAGCCATTTCAATTGGAGAGCATGATGGCAGTATCTAAGGGAGTAACAACACGGTCTTCAGAAAAGATAGTGCTACCAGTTGATGCAGATAGAACCACGGTTGTGCTTGCCCAAGGACCAGATCCACCACACATAACCCAGACTCTCGCAGTACCCCTACCCAGTTGGACAGAGAATCAGCTACACCCTTTCTAACCCCAACCCCGGCAGATAGTAACCCAGTTCCAGTTGACACAGCACCGTCTCCACCACAGAGCACCCAAACACGAGCGGTTAGTAAGGGAACTGCAGTGCCCAAAGCACGAGGACCACCACTCTGAATCCCAACTCAACGCTTAAAGGAGAAGAAGATTTGTTCTTAGGTCAGGTTTTGTAGCTATGGTTCATTCTCCTTTGCTCTTGCATTACTGTATTTACTCATACTAACTATTTTCAAAAATGAAGGATGGAATTGAAACTCCAATGGTGCAACAGGTATGTTTTAAACCTGTTTCTTTAACTGGTTTGCTGTTGTAACCTGCTCTATGTGGATTTTAGTTTCAATTGAATAAACAATTATGTTCTCATGTCATGCACATTACAAGTGTTGTTATTGCTCTATAGTTACCCACACTTATATTACATCTATTCTGCTTTGTCTTGAACAAATATTATTTGAACTGTGTCTCTATCTTGATTTGGCAACAAAAACTAGAATTATATAGACCATAAAGTGACCATGGTACATAGATATATGTTTGTTTCATGCGTTATCCTATCCACTTTACTCTTGAACTCGTTTACCAAAATGAGTTTCATATACAACATGGTAAACATGTGATGTGTCTGCTTGTTTCTCTTTTAGAATGCGGACAAAATATTGGAGAATAGTACCGCGTTATCCAATGGTAAAGGAAGTAATGCAGATAAGGTTAAAGATAGTGAGACATCCTTGTTGGTCTCCAAGAAAGCTGATACAAACTATCTTGACGATAGTGAGGGAACCCAAAAGTCCTGTCTTGATGTAGTGTTCTAGTTACTAGCCACTACTGCTGGCACAAGCTCTTCGAACTTGCTGCCTGAATTAGTTCGTCTTCTTGAGTCTCAGCTTCAAGTTGAAAGACATCGATCAGATGTCTTTGACAGAAGTCAAGGACCGAGAAAGTCCCTGCAGAATTCAGATGCATATTTTTTGGTGCAACGACAAGCTACTGGAGGATTTAAGTGCCAAACAAGAGAAAGTTAATAAGCTTGCTAAGCATCTTGCCGACATTATGGGTACCCGTGATATTGTTTCTTGAGATCTTCAAGTGGTTTCAGTTCGGATTTGTTTTGCTACGGCGTTTATTTGCTTGGTCGCCAACTTTGACACTCGATGTATATGATATGCTGCTTTGTTCCCTATATTTGCACCGGGTGGCGAACTTTGATTCCCAAAGTGGATGTAATATGTGTAATACCGTGATAGCCTAGCATAAGTTGCTTGCTTATTTATTTCCTTGTTGTCTTGTTTATTTGTTTGCTTGTAGTCAGTGTAGTTCTTTTTAAAACTAGGCCACAATAACCATGGGCTAATATTTACTATAGTGACACTGGGCCTCCTACGGGCCGTAGAAACAATGGGCCTTCTACGGGCCGTAGAAACAGTATACCTTCTACGGGCCGTTGAAACAATGGGCCTTCTACGGGCCGTAGAAACAATGGGCCTTCTACGGGCCATAGAAGCAATGGGCCTTCTACGGGCCGTATCATCAATGGGCCTTATACGGGCCGTATGACCATAACGGGCCATCGTTAATAGGCCGTGTTGATGACGCTTATGAAAATGGCCCAACGACATAGCAGGCGACAAACGGGCCGATGTAACCACTGGCTGAATTTGGCCCACAAGCAGAAAATGACAGTAACGGGCCGTAAGTAAATGAATGCTGGAAATGAGCCCAAGAATATATGGGCTCTGAGAAGGCCAAAAGATAACATTTGCTGGAAACGCCCAATCAATAACGGACCCTTAATGGGTATAAAGTGATATATCGTTCATTACGGGCCGCCACCACGGGCCGTTAATGGGTGTAAAGTGATACACCGTTCATTGCGGGCCGGTTTCACCACGGGCCGTTAATAGGCCAAGAGTTACATAGGGCCTCATATGGGCCGAAGACGCCATGGGCCATACGTGGGCCGGCGAAAACGGGTCGAATCATATTGGATGGCCCAGATAACGCTACTGGGCCTAATTCGGATAGGGCGTAACGGGCCTTGGGTTAGCGGGCTGTAAATGGGCTATATGCGAACAAGCCGTTAACAGGCTTTCCATGGGCCGGCTCGCCACCTTTTGATCAAGTCAAACGGGCCGGCCTTTTCACAGGAATGAGTTAATTGCAGGGAACTACCATACTTCGGCACGTCGTAATGAATCAGTACCATTAGTCATTTTTTTTGCCATGCAGTACCAACTCTAAGCCTAAGTGTTGCAAAAAGGTCTCGACAAAGATAAGCACGCATCTTGACCACGTGATTCGATCGAGTGGCCCCACCTGTCTGGCAACACATGGCATATGTTTTTTTGGGAAAGCCCCTCGCGCTATACTTAATCACGTACATGCCCTTTATGGAAATCTAAAAAAGATGCCGCACGGGCGGGATTCGAACCCGCGACCTGCCGCGTCACGCGCGGACGACCAACCACTACACCAGCCTCGGTGGCTTGTTCCAAGTACGATACTACTGCTTATATTGTTATACCTTTGAACAAATAAAATAAAACAAAAAAATGATGCTGCACCAGAGTGGTGGAGCTAGGCAGGTTCTTCAGGAGGGGCCAAAGGGTATATTTTTTGTACTCCAAGCACCTCTTAAAAAAATTTCTTCCTATTTTTTATTAAGGCGGGGGTATGGCACCGAGGCTGCTAAACGTAGCTCAGCCATTAGAACCAGGATGCGATCCTGCCCAAAATTCTTACCGCGCGCGCGCCCTAACCAACAAGCCACGCGCATGCTCGAGTCAACCTCGAGGCATATTTAGTTCGGACACGTCCTGACCTTTCCCATTATTTTGTAAGTATTTTTTCGATTTCTTTTATCTTTTTACAAATCTTCGTTATTACTCGGGTTTTCATGTTTTTATTTTTTTTACATTTCTTTTGTATATATTATAGGTTTAATACGCAATATTTTTGCAAATATACACTGAACATTATTTTGTGAATACACAATGTACATATTTTTAGGATCACAATGAACATTATTGTATAATATACACTGAACAAATTTTTTAAATACATTGAACATTATTTAATATGTGATGAACTTTTTAAAATATATAAATTCTATATTTCTGTTTCGGATTTCTTTTATCCTTTTTCAGATCTTCATTATCCTCGGGTTTTCATGTTTTTCATTTTTTAATTGCTTTTTATATAGGTTTAGTGTGCAACATTTTTTGGTAAATACACACTGTGCATTATTGTATAAATACACAATGAAATATATTGTTTAACATACGATGAACAATTTGGTATATACATTGAGCATTTTTAAATATACGGTGACCTTTTATAAAATATATAAAATCAAATTATTTATGTGTTTTTTTGTTTCAGATTTCTTTTATCCTTTTTCAGATCTTTGGATTTTTTTTTTGCAAATGGGCCCTGCCGCACGTTTAATAATGTAATAATGTGAAGGTATTTTATCCAAAATGTACAAGAATTTCGAATTTTTGGTTCCATTTTATTTGTGAAGGTTTGAATCATGGCGGCAGCATCATTTTTGGTTTCATTTTATTTGTTTAAAGGCAAAAGATTATAAGGCTTTAGTATCCAATTTTAACAACTGAATGAGACTGTTGTAGTGGTTGGGAGGTGCGTGCGTTAAGGCTTTAGTATCCAATTTTAACAACTAATGAAGCCCCGAACAATAATTGATGCGTGCGTTACGCGCCAGGTATAACAATATAAGCGATAGTATCGTACTTGGAAGAACCCACCGAGGCTGGTGTAGTGGTCGGCCGACTGCGCGTGACGCGGCAGGCCGCCGGTTCGAATCCCGCCTGCGCGTCATTATTTTTTAGTTTTCCGCAAAGGGCATGTGCGTGATTAATAGTAGTGCAAGGGGCTTTTCTGCAAAAAACATATGCCACCTGTCACCGGCTGTGGGGCCACTCAGTCGAATCGTGGTCAAGATGCGTGCTTATACGGCTGTCAGACCTTTTACAACACTTAGGCTTAGAGTTGGTACTGCATGGCAAAAAAAATGACTAATGGTACTAATTCGTTACGACGTGCCGAAGTGTGGTAGTTCCCTGCAATTAACTCCACAGAATGGGCTTTATTGGGCGTGCCACGGTCGACATATCATAGGCGCCTTCGTCCAATGAGTGGATGACATCCGTCCCAACGATGAGTCGACACGTGTTTCCTCCGATAACGATGATTTTACACGTGGAAAATCCCCATTGGTCGGGTCGTTAACGGGTTATCGGATCCAAAACCCGAACCGATAGCTTAACGGTGTTCCGTTACGGTGGATGCCACGTGTCGGTCACCCTTGACGAAAGCACTTACGCGGACGATTTATTTATCGTCATGGAAGTGGACACTTCCGTGATGATAATTTTGGTAATGTCATGGAACACTTCTACGATAGCAGCATGTATGACTATCTTGATTCGCTATAAATTTGTCATGGATGTAAATGCATGACAAAAACGCGACTCATCGTGACAAACACGTACCATCACGGAAGTGTATTTTTTTAGTGTTAGCAGCCTCTATCTATCTATGCCGACGGCATAGCTTGTCGGCATAGGGTGCCACGTGGCATGGCAATCTATAGACGTCGGCATAGGGTGGCATTATCCGTTCGGGCAGCGCCCTATCCCCACCATTGTGTCCACTCGTGCCCTATCCCCACCCCGAGCCCGACCTCACCGTCGACCCACGCCGCTGTCAAGACCCGCCGCCGCCTCCACTCCGCGTTAAGTCAAGACATCACCGCCTCCGGCTCCAGCGTTCCCCACCGCCACCGCCCACTCCACACAAGGCCATCCGTCTCCCCACCTGTCACACGGCTCCCACTCCACCCGGGGGGTATACAGAGGGCTACAACGTAGCTCAGCCATGAGAACCAGGATGCGATCCTGCCCAAAATTCTTACCGCGCGCGCGCCCTAACCAACAAGCCACGCGCATGCTCGAGTCAACCTCGAGGCATATTTAGTTCTACACGCCCCGACCTTTCCCATTATTTTGTAAGTATTTTTCGATTTCTTTTATCTTTTACAAATCTTCGTTATTACTCGGGTTTTCATGTTTTTATTTTTTTACATTTCTTTTGTATATATTATAGGTTTAATACGCAATATTTTTGCAAATATACACTGAACATTATTTTGTGAATACACAATGTACATATTTTTAGGATCACAATGAACATTATTGTATAATATACAATGAACAAATTTTTTAAATACATTGAACATTATTTAATATGTGATGAACTTTTTAAAATATATAAATTCTATATTTCTGTTTCGGATTTCTTTTATCCTTTTTCAGATCTTCATTATCCTCGGGTTTTCATGTTTTTCATTTTTTAATTGCTTTTTATATAGGTTTAGTGTGCAACATTTTTTGGTAAATACACACTGTGCATTATTGTATAAATACACAATGAAATATATTGTTTAACATAACGATGAACAATTTGGTATATACATTGAGCATTTTTTAAATATACGGTGACCTTTTTATAAAATATATAAAATCAAATTATTTATGTGTTTTTTTGTTTCAGATTTCTTTTATCCTTTTTCAGATCTTTGGATTTTTTTTTTGCAAATGGGCCCTGCCGCACGTTTAATAATGTAATAATGTGAAGGTATTTTATCCAAAATGTACAAGAATTTCGAATTTTTGGTTCCATTTTATTTGTGAAGGTTTGAATCATGGCGGCAGCATCATTTTTGGTTTCATTTTATTTGTTTAAAGGCAAAAGATTATAAGGCTTTAGTATCCAATTTTAACAACTGAATGAGACTGTTGTAGTGGTTGGGAGGTGCGTGCGTTAAGGCTTTAGTATCCAATTTTAACAACTAATGAAGCCCGAACAATAATTGATGCGTATGCTACGCAGTATAACAATATAAGCGATAGTATCGTACTTGGAAGAACCCACCGAGGCTGGTGTAGTGGTCGGCCGATCATAGGCGTGGACGCGGGCAGGTCAGCCGGTTCGAATCTCACCGCGGCCATTATTTTTTTAGTTTTCCGTAAAGGGCATGTGCGTGATTAATAGTAGTGCAAGGGCTTTTCTGCAAAAACATATGCCACCTGTCACCGGCTGTGGGGCCACTCAATGATACGTGGTCAAGACGCGCTTATACGGGCCGGACCTTTTACAACACTTAGGCTTAGAGTTGGTACCGCATGGCAAAAAAATGACTAATGGTACTAATTGCTACGACGCGTCAAGTGTGGTAGTTCCTCGCAATTAACTCCACGAGAATGGGCTTCTATTGGGCGTGCCACGGTCGACATATCATAGGCGCCTTCGTCCAATGAGTGGATGACATCTGTCCCAACGATGAGTCGACATCGTGTTTCCTCCACCAACGATGATTTTACACGTGGAAAATCCCCATTGGTCGGGTCATAACGGGTTATCGGATCCAAAACCCGAACCGATAGCTTAACGGTGTTCCGTTACGGTGGATGCCACGTGTCGGTCACCCTTGACGAAAGCACTTCGTGACGACGATTTATCGTCATGGAAGTGGACACTTCCGTGATGATAATTTTGGTAATGTCATGGAACACTTCTACGATAGCACGGTATGACTATCTTGATTCACATAAATTTGTCATGGATGTAAATGCATGACAAAACGCGACTCATCGTGACAAACACGCACCATCACGGAAGTGTATTTTTTTAGTGTTAGCAGCCTCCTATCTATGCCGACGACATAGTCATGCCGGCATAGGGTGCCACGTGGCATGGCAATCTATAGACGCCGCATAGGGTGGCATTATCCGTTCGGGCGGCGCTTCTATCCCCACCATTGTGTCCACTGCGTGCCCTATCCCCACCCCGAGCCCGACCTCACCGCCGACTCCACGCCGTCAGACCCGCCTTCACGCCGCCTCCACTCCGCTGTAAGTCAAGATCGTCACCGCTCCGCTCCGGCGTCCCACCGCCACCGCCGCCTTCCACTCACACACAAGGCCACGTCCCCACCCGGGTCAGCCAAGCGCCCCACTCCACCCGGGGCATGGCTAACCGAGGCTACAACGTAGCTCAGCCATTAGAACCAGGATGCGATCCTGCCCAAAATTCTTACCGCGCGCGCGCCCTAACCAACAAGCCACGCGCATGCTCGAGTCAACCTCGAGGCATATTTAGTTCGGACACGTCCTGACCTTTCCCATTATTTTGTAAGTATTTTTTCGATTTCTTTTATCTTTTACAAATCTTCGTTATTACTCGGGTTTTCATGTTTTTATTTTTTTACATTTCTTTTGTATATATTATAGGTTTAATACGCAATATTTTTGCAAATATACACTGAACATTATTTTGTGAATACACAATGTACATATTTTAGGATCACAATGAACATTATTGTATAATATACAATGAACAAATTTTTAAATACATTGAACATTATTTAATATGTGATGAACTTTTTAAAATATATAAATTCTATATTTCTGTTTCGGATTTCTTTTATCCTTTTTCAGATCTTCATTATCCTCGGTTTTCATGTTTTTCATTTTTAATTGCTTTTTATATAGGTTTAGTGTGCAACATTTTTTGGTAAATACACACTGTGCATTATTGTATAAATACACAATGAAATATATTGTTTAACATACGATGAACAATTTGGTATATACATTGAGCATTTTTTAAATATACGGTGACCTTTTTATAAAATATATAAAATCAAATTATTTATGTGTTTTTTTGTTTCAGATTTCTTTTATCCTTTTTCAGATCTTTGGATTTTTTTTGCAAATGGGCCCTGCCATACGCTTAATAATGTAATAATGTGAAGGTATTTTATCCAAAATGTACAAGAATTTCGAATTTTTGGTTCCATTTTATTTGTGAAGGTTTGAATCATGTATGCAGCATCATTTTTGGTTTCATTTTATTTGTTTAAAGGCAAAAGATTATAAGGCTTTAGTATCCAATTTTAACAACTGAATGAGACTGTTGTAGTGGTTGGGAGGTGCGTGCGTTAAGGCTTTAGTATCCAATTTTAACAACTAATGAAGCCCCGAACAATAATTGATGCGTGCGTTACGCGCCTGGTATAACAATATAAGCGATAGTATCGTACTTGGAAGAACCCACCGAGGCTGGTGTAGTGGTCGGCCGATCACAAGACGCGGCAGTCAGCCGGTTCAATCTCACCGCTGGCCATTATTTTTTAGTTTTCCGCAAAGGGCATGTGCGTGATTAATAGTAGTGCAAGGGCTTTTCGCAAAAAACATATGCCACTGTCACCGGCTGGTGGGGCCACTCAATGACACGTGGTCAAGACGCGTGCTTATACGGCTGTCAGACCTTTTTACAACACTTAGGCTTAGAGTTGGTACTGCATGGCAAAAAAAATGACTAATGGTACTAATTCGTTACGACGTGCCGAAGTGTGGTAGTTCCCTGCAATTAACTCCACAGGAATGGGCTTCTATTGGGCCGTGCCACGTGTCGACATATCATAGGCGCCTTCTGTCCAATGAGTGGATGACATCTGTCCCAACGATGAGTCGACACGTGTTTCCTCCAGCCAACGATGATTTTACACGTGGAAAATCCCCATTGGTCGGGGCTGTTAACGGGTTATCGGATCCAAAACCCGAACCGATAGCTTAACGGTGTTCCGTTACGGTGGATGCCACGTGTCGGTCACCCTTGACGAAAGCACTTCTGTGACGCACGATTTATCGTCATGGAAGTGGACACTTCCGTGATGATAATTTTGGTAATGTCATGGAACACTTCTACGATAGCACGTATGACTATCTTGATTCTGTCATAAATTTGTCATGGATGTAAATGCATGACAAAAACGCGACCTACTGTGACAAACACGTACCATCACGGAAGTGTATTTTTTTTAGTGTTAGCAGCCTCCTATCTATGCCGACGACATAGCTGTCGGCATAGGGTGCCACGTGGCATGGCAATCTATAGACGTCGGCATAGGGTGGCATTATCCGTTCGGGCAGCGCCCTATCCCCACCATTGTGTCCACTCGTGCCCTATCCCCACCCCGAGCCCGACCTCACCGTCGACCCACGCCTGTCAGACCCGCCGCCGCCTCCACTCCGCTAAGTCAAGACTGCCACCGCCTCCGCTCCAGCGTCCCCACCGCCACCGCCGCCTCCACTCACACAAGCGCCACTGTCCCCACCGGGTCAGCGCCAAGCGCCCACTCCACCCGAGGGGCATACACTGAGGCTACAACGTAGCTCAGCCATTAGAACCAGGATGCGATCCGGCCCAAAATTATTACCGCTGCCGCCCTAACCAACAAGTTGACGCTGCATGCTCGAAAGTCAACCTCGAGGCATATTTAGTTCGGACACGCCCCGACCTTTCCCATTATTTTGTAAGTATTTTTTCGATTTCTTTTATCTTTTACAAATCTTCGTTATTACTCGGGTTTTCATGTTTTTATTTTTTTTACATTTCTTTTGTATATATTATAGGTTTAATACGCAATATTTTTGCAAATATACACTGAACATTATTTTGTGAATACACAATGTACATATTTTTAGGATCACAATGAACATTATTGTATAATATACAATGAACAAATTTTTAAATACATTGAACATTATTTAATATGTGATGAACTTTTAAAATATATAAATTCTATATTTCTGTTTCGGATTTCTTTTATCCTTTTCAGATCTTCATTATCCTCGGTTTTCATGTTTTCATTTTTAATTGCTTTTTATATAGGTTTAGTGTGCAACATTTTTGGTAAATACACACTGTGCATTATTGTATAAATACACAATGAAATATATTGTTTAACATACGATGAACAATTTGGTATATACATTGAGCATTTTTTAAATATACGGTGACCTTTTTATAAAATATATAAAATCAAATTATTTATGTGTTTTTTTGTTTCAGATTTCTTTTATCCTTTTTCAGATCTTTTGGATTTTTTTGCAAATGGGCCCTGCCAAGACGCTTAATAATGTAATAATGTGAAGGTATTTTATCCAAAATGTACAAGAATTTCAATTTTTGGTTCCATTTTATTTGTGAAGGTTTGAATCATGGCGGCAGCATCATTTTTGGTTTCATTTTATTTGTTTAAAGGCAAAAGATTATAAGGCTTTAGTATCCAATTTTAACAACTGAATGAGACTGCTTGTAGTGGTTGGGAGGTGCGTGCGTTAAGGCTTTAGTATCCAATTTTAACAACTAATGAAGCCCCGAACAATAATTGATGCGTATGCTACGCCGCTGTGTATAACAATATAAGCGATAGTATCGTACTTGGAAGAACCCACCGAGGCTGGTGTAGTGGTCGGCCGATCACAGGACGCCAAGCAGGCCACGGTTCAATCCCGCTGCAAGCGTCATTATTTTTTAGTTTTCCGCAAAGGGCATGTGCGTGATTAATAGTAGTGCAAGGGGCTTTTCAAAAAAACATATGCCACCTGTCACCCGGGTGGGGCCACTCACGACACGTGGTCAAGACGCGCTTATACGGCCGTCGACCTTTTTACAACACTTAGGCTTAGAGTTGGTACCGCATGGCAAAAAAATGACTAATGGTACTAATTGCTACGACGCGTCAAGTGTGGTAGTTCCCCGCAATTAACTCCACGTGAATGGGCTTCTATTGGGCGTGCCACGGTCGACATATCATAGGCGCCTTCCGTCCAATGAGTGGATGACATCTGTCCCAACGATGAGTCGACATCGCAGCTTCTCCAGCCAACGATGATTTTACACGTGGAAAATCCCCATTGGTCGGGCTGTTAACGGTTTATCGGATCCAAAACCCGAACCGATAGCTTAACGGTGTTCCGTTACGGTGGATGCCACGGTTTGGTCACCCTTGACGAAAAGCACTTCGCGGACGCACGATTTATCGTCATGGAAGTGGACACTTCCGTGATGATAATTTTGGTAATGTCATGGAACACTTCTACGATAGCACAGGTATGACTATCTTGATTCTGTCATAAATTTGTCATGGATGTAAATGCATGACAAAAACGCGACCTACTGTGACAAACACGTACCATCACGGAAGTGTATTTTTTTTAGTGTTAGCAGCCTCCTATCTATGCCGGCATTTACATAGTCGTTTGCATAGGGTGCCACGTGGCATGGCAATCTATAGACGTCGGCATAGGGTGGCATTATCCGTTCGGGCAGCGCCCTATCCCCACCATTGTGTCCACTCGTGCCCTATCCCCACCCCGAGCCCGACCTCACCGTCGACCCACGCCGCGTCGCACCCGCCTTCGCTGCCGCCTCCACTCCGCGTTGTAAGCCGCACCGTCACCGCTCCGCTCCAGCGTCCCCAGCCGCCACCGCCGCCTCCACAAGGCCGCCATCACCGTCCCCACCGGGTCAGCCGGCGCCCACTCCACGTCGTCATTATCTCCACCCCCGTCGGACGCCCTCTCACCGGAGGCCTCGCCTGCTTCTCCATTCGCCTCCTCCGCCCATCGCCTGACAGTTCGCCGCCTCACGGCCGCCACATCGCCCCGACCTGCCCTGCACCGCCGGCCGCCACCTTGCCCCCATCCTGCGCTCCCGCACCGCCCACCGTGTCGCCCCACCGGTCGCCTCCTCGCCCCGGCCCTGCCTGGCCTCGCCTCGCCCTGGCCCTGCCTGGCCTCGCCTCGCCCCTTCCCTGCCTGGCCTCGCCGATGAGACCTCCACATTTTTTTTTCTGTTTTTAGATAGATAGATTGTTAGATATATAGATAGATAAATCAATAAATAGATAGATAGATTGTTAGATAGATAGATGAATGTTGCAATTTTTTTTGGTTCGGTGAGATGAATCGATGATGATGATGAATAGATGACGATGATGAATATATTGTTGATATTGTTAGTTGTGATGATGATGATGATGAATATTTATTTAATATTATTAGTTGTGATGATGATGATGATGAATATGTGATGAAATAACCCTACATGATTCAAGAATAAACGAATGCATGTTTATATGTTTTAAATATGCTTTATGAGTTGTGATGTTCTAAATTTTTGTCGTGGTGGATTGCAGGTTTTGTAGAGTTTCATGTCGGTGGAGTTATCGTCATCGGAGTTGTTGGTCACGGATCATCCCTCCTGTGTTGGACTACTTCCTCTACAGCCGAGGGTGAGCTACGAATCCACCTACACCTCTGCTACATCTTGAGCTTGCGTTGGTTTTCCCCGAAGAGGAGAGGATGATGCGTCACAGTAGCGTAAGTATTTCCCTCAGTTTTTGAGAACAAAGGTATCAATCCAGTAGGAGGCCACGTGCAAGTCCCTCGTACCTGCACAAAACGATAGCTACTCGCAACCAACGCGATTAGGGGTTGTCAATCCCTTCACGGTCACTTACGAGAGTGAGATCTGATAGAGATAATATTTTTGGTATTTTTGGTATAAAGATGCAAAGTGAAAAGTAAAAGGCAAAAGTAAAACAAAGCAAGTATAAAAGTGATGGAGATTGATATGATGAGAATAGACCCGGGCCATAGGTTTCACAAGTGGCTTCTCTCAAGAGCATAAGTATTCTACTTGGGTGAACAAATTCTTTGTTGAGCAATTGGCATGAATTGAGCATAGTTATGAGGTTATCTAGGTATGATCATGTATATAGGCATCACATCCGTGACAAGTAGATCGAAACGATTCTGCATCTACTACTATTACTCCACTCATCGACCGCTATCCAAAGATGCATCTAGAGTATTAAGTTAAAACAGAGTAACGCCTTAAGCAAGATGACATGATGTAGAGGAATAAATTCATGCAATATGATAAATACCCTATCTTGTTATCCTCGATGGCAACAATACAATACGTGCCTTGCAACCCTTTCTGTCACTGGGTAAGGACACCGCAAGATTGAACCCAAAGCCAAGCACTTCTCCCATTGCAAGAACTACCAATCTAGTTGGCCAAACCAAGCGGATAATTCAAAGAGACTTGCAAACATAACTCAATCATACATAAAAGAATTCGAAGAAGATTCAAATATTATTCATAGATAAGCTGGATCATAAACCCACAATTCATCGATCTCAACAAACACACCGCAAAAAGAAGATTACATCGAATAGATCTCCACGAGAGAGGGGGAGAACATTGTATTGAGATCCAAAAAGAGAGAAGAAATCATCTAGCTACTAACTATGGACCCGAAGGTCTGAATTAAACTACTCACACTTTAATCGGAGAGGCTTTGATGATGATGTAGAAGCTCTCCGTGGTGGATGCCCCCTCCGGCGGAGCTCCGGAACAGGCCCCAAGATGGGATCTCGTGGATACAGGAAGTTGTGGCCGTGGAATTAGGTTTTTGGCTCCTGTTCTGATTGTTTGGGGATACGTAGGTATATATAGGAGGAAGGAGTACATCGGTGGAGCTTCGAGGGGTCCGCGAGGCAGGGGGCGCGCCCTAGGGGGGGCCCTCCACCCTCATGACCGCCTCGTGGCTTTCTTGACGGAGGGTCCAAGTCTCCTGGGTCTTATCTGATGAGAAAATCATGTTTCCGAAGAGTTCATTCCGTGTGGACTCCGTTTGATATTCTGTTTCTTAGAAATCGAAAAAGGCAAAAAACAACAATTACAGGCTGGGCCTCCGGTTAATAGGTTAGTCCCAAAAATAATATAAAAGTGGAAAATAAAGCTCATTATAGTCCAAAACAATAGATAAAGTAGCATGGAGCAATCAAAAGTTATAGATACGTTGGAGACGTATCAGGCATCCCCAAGCTTAATTCCTGCTCATTCCTCGAGTAGGTAAATGATAAAAAGAGAATTTTTGATGCGGAGTGATACTTTGGCATAATTTCAATGTAAATCTTCTTAATCATGGTATGAATATTCAGATCCGAAAGATTCAAGACAAAAAGTTCATATTGACATAAAAATAATAATACTTCAAGCATACAAATCGAAGTAATTATGTCTTCTCAAAATAGCATGGCAAAAGAAAGTTCATCCCTACAAAATCATATAGTTAGGCTATGCTTCATTTTCGTCACACAAAGATGTTCCCAACTTCTATACCCCCGATGACAAGCCAAGCAATTGTTTCATACTTAAATAATCTCAAACTTTTTCAACCTTCACTCAATACATGAGCGTGAGACATGTATATAGCACTATGGGTGGAATAGAATATGATGATGGGGATTGTGTGAAGAAGACAGAAAAGGAGAAAGTCTCACATTGACGAGGATAATCAACGGGCTATGGAGATGCCCATCAATTGATGTCAACATGAGGAATAGGGATTGCCATGCAACGGATGCACTAGAGCTATGAATGCTCAACAAAAGAAAACAAGTGGGTGTGCATCCAACTTGCTTGCTCATGAAGACCTAGGGCATTTTGAGGAAGCCCATCGTAGGAATATACAAGCCAAGTTCTATAATGAAAAATTCCCACTAGTATGAAAAAGACAACTTATGAGACTCACTATATGAAAAACATGGTGCTACTTTGAAGCACAATATATGAGACTCACTACATGAAGAATAAGGTGCTACTTTGAAGCACAAGTGTGGAAAAAGAGATAGTAGCATTGCGCTTTTTATTTATTTTCTTTTTTTTGGGCCTTTATTTTTTTTCTTTTTGGCCTTTTTTTTATTTGGGCAATGCTCTAATAATGATGATCATCACACTTGTATTGATTACAACATAAGGATTACAACTCGAAACTAGAACAAGATATGACTCTATATGAATGCCTCCCGGGTGTATCGGGATGGTGCGATGAATCAAGAGTGACATGTATGAAAAATAATGCATGGTGGCTTTGCCACAAATACGATGTCAACTACATGATCATGCAATGGCAATATGACAAAAGTAAGGTATGTCATGATGATGATGAACGGAACGGTGGAAAGTTGCATGGCAATATATCTCGGAATGGCTATGGAAATTCCATAATAGGTAGGTATGGTGGCTGTTTTGAGGAAGATATAAGGAGGTTTATGTGTGAAAGAGCGTATCATATCACGGGGTTTGGATGCACCGCTAAGTTTGCACCAACTCTCAAGGTGAGAAAGGGCAATGCACGGCATCAAGAGGCTAGCAAAGGCGGAAAGGTAAAAGTGCGATAATCCATGGACTCAACATTAGTCAAAAGAACTCATATACTTATTGCAAAAATTTAGAAGTCATCAAAAATCAAGTACTACGCGCATGCTCCTAGGGGGATAGATTGGTAGGAAAAGACCATCGTCATTCCCCGATCGCCACTCATAAGGATGCACAAGCCAGGTACAATTCATGTTTCAAATTTGTTACACAACTTTAACCATACGTGCATGCTACGGGATTTGCTAACTTCAACACAAGCATTTCTCAAATTCACAACTACTCAACTAGCACGACTTTGATATTATCACCTCCATATCTTAGAACAATTATCAAGCATCAAACTTATCTTAGTATTCAACGCACTCAAAAGTAAGTTCCACATATCTTGAATACCAAGTATATTAACTTTAAGCAAATTACCATGCTATTAACGACTCTCAAAATAATCTAAGTGAAGCAAAAGAGATCAAGTTTCTTTAAAACAAATCCACCACCATGCTCTAAAAGATCTGAGTGAAGCACGAGAGCAAAAATTATCACGCTCAAAAGATATAAGTGAAGCACTATGAGCATAACTATCAAACTAAAAAAATATAAGTGAAGCACTATGAGCATTCTTATCAAATTCCAATTCATGTATGGCTCTCTCAAAAGGTGTGTACAGCAAGGATGATTGTGGTAAACCAACAAGCAAAGACGCAAATAATACAAGACGCTCCAGGCAAAACACTTATCATGTGGTGAATAAAAATATAGCTCCAAGTAAATTACCGATGGAAGTGGATTAAAGAGGGATGCCTTCCGGGCATCTCCAAGCTTTGAATTTTGGTGTCCTTGGATTATCTTGGGGTGCCATGGGCATCCCCAAGCTTAGGCTCTTGCCACTCCTTGTTCCATAATCCATCAAAAGAATTCACCCAAAACTTGAAAACTTCACAACACAAAACTCAATAGAAATATAGTGAGCTCCGTTAGAGAAAGAAAACAAAAGACTACTTTAAGGTACTGTAATGAACTCATTATTTATTTATATTGGTGTTAAAACTACTGTATTCCAACTTCTCTATGGATTATAAAATATTTTACTAGCCATAGATTCATCAAAATAAGCTAACAACACACACAAAACAGAATCTGTCAAAAACAGAACAGTCTGTAGTAATCTGTAACTAACGCAAACTTCTGGAACTCAAACAATTCTACCAAAATTAGACGACCTGGACAATTTGTTTATTGATCAGCAGAAATTGGAATCAGTATTTTATCACGTTCTGGTGATTTTTAACAATTCGGGCACTGAGCGCAAAGTTTCTGGAAATTACAGCAAGATCAAATAACTATCATCCATGAAGATCCAATAGGTCTAGCTTGGCACAAACACTAATTAAAAGATAAAACCACATCTAAACAGAGGCTAGATGGATTATTTATTCCTTAACAGGAGCAAAAACAAAAACAAAAAATAAAATTGGGTTGCCTCCCAACAAGTGCTATCGTTTAACGCCCCTAGCTAGGCATTAAGATTTCAATGATGCTCACGTGAAAGACAAGAATTGAAGCATAAAGAGAGCATCATAAAACATGTGACAAACACACTTAAGTCTAACATAATTCCTATTCATAGGCATATTATAGGCAAACAAATTATCATAGCAAGCAAAAACTAGCATATGCAAGGAAGCGGAAAGGAACAATAGCAATCTCAACATAACGAGAGGTAATTTAGTAACATGAGAATTTCTATAACCATATTTTCCTCTCTCATAATAATTACATGTAGGATCATAAGAAAATTCAACAATATAGCTATCACATAACATATTCTCAACACGATCCACATGCATGCGAAGTTGACACTCTTCCAAAATAGTGGGATTATCATTAACTAAAGTCATGATTTCTCCAAGCCCACTTTTATCAAAAATTTCATAAGATGGAATATTATCCAAATATGTGGGATCTAAAGTTGACACTCTTCCAAACCAACTTTCAATATTATTGCAAACAATATTATCAATCTCATATTCATCATGGGGCTCAAATAAATTTTCAAGATCATAAGAAGAATAACCCCAATCATGACCATTGCAACAAATAGTAGACATAGCAAAACTAGCATCCCCAAGCTTAGGGTTTTGCATATTATTAGCACAATTGACATCAAGAGAATTTGTAGTAAAATCATTGAAGTCATGCTTTTTTATTGAGGGAACTATCAAGCATGGGTGCAATAGCAACAATCTCATTTTTAACATAAGGAACTATAGCAAATTCATCTTCATAAATATTGGCATCAAGGCCACAAGAATAGCAAGCATCATGTTCATCAAGGGATATTTCAATCAAATCATTGGAATCATCATTATCTATAGATTCATGCATATCATTATTTTCTTCCGAAGCAACGGTCATTCTCTCAATAAAGTCTTTGACACAGACATTATGAGCATAGTTTTCATAGCAATATTTAAGTATGTCAAAATTTTCAGATTCATAGAGAGTAATATCATACTTTTCAATCAAAGAAGCAACTTCATAAGCACCCCTAAAAGCAACAAATTCTTCAATTTGTTTGATATCATAGTAACTATAAACACCCTTTGCATAAGAAGATAAGATTTCATTATCATTAAACTCACATAGGTAGAGAAGGTGTTTTTTAGGGTTCTTAGAGCAACAAGTAAAATCACAAATTTCACAAAGATTCCAAGCATAACACAACAATCTGTTTATTTGACTCCATAAGAGTCTCCCTTTTCAGACAAATGGTGACGCACAAAATGAGCATGCTCATCTAAAGATTTCCCATCAACTAGGCTAGTTGGGGCTTTAGCACGAGCGAATAAGGATCGAAGATGATCCAAGTAGAACACTTTAAGTGGATCCATATCAATAGATTTTTAGCAAGCAAAGATGCAAGCAAATAGAAAGCACATGGAAACACAAACAAAAATACATACAGGAAGAAGGCAAAGAAAGGGTGAATAAAACGGCAAGGGTGAAGTGGAGGAGAGGAAAACAAGAGGCAAATGGCAAATAATGTAATGCGAGAGATAGGGATTGTGATGGGTACTTGGTATGTTGACTTCCACGCAGAATCCCCGGCAACGGCGCCAGAAATCCTTCTTGCTACGTCTTGAGCTTGCGTTGGTTTTCCCCGAAGAGGAGAGGATGATGCAGCACAGTAGCGCAAGTATTTCCCTCAGTTTTTGAGAACCAAGGTATCAATCCAGTAGGAGGCCACGCGCAAGTCCCTCGTACCTGCACAAAATGATAGCTACTCGCAACCAATGCCATTAGGGGTTGTCAATCCCTTCACGGTCACTTACGAGAGTGAGATCTGATAGAGATAATATTTTTGGTATAAAGATGCAAAGTGAAAAGTAAAAGGCAAAGTAAAACAAAGCAAGTATAAAAGTGATGGAGATTGATATGATGAGAATAGACCCGGGGGCCATAGGTTTCACTAGTGGCTTCTCTCAAGAGCATAAGTATTCTACGGTGGGTGAACAAATTACTGTTGAGCAATTGGCAGAATTGAGCATAGTTATGAGGTTATCTGGGTATGATCATGTATATAGGCATCACGTCCGTGACAAGTAGATCGAAACGATTCTGCATCTACTACTGTTACTCCACTCATCGACCGCTATCCAACATGCATCTAGAGTATTAAGTTAAAAACAGAGTAATGCCTTAAGCAAGATGACATGATGTAGAGGAATAAATTCATGCAATATGATAAATACCCCATCTTGTTATCCTCGATGGAAACAATACAATACGTGCCTTGCAACCCTTTCTCACATCGGGTAAGGACATCGCAAGATTGAACCCAAAGCCAAGCACTTCTCCCATTGCAAGAACTACCAATCTAGTTGGCCAAACCAAACAGATAATTCGAAGAGATTTGCAAAGATAACTCAATCATACATAAAAGAATTCAGAGAAGATTCAAATATTATTCATAGATAAGCTGGATCATAAACCCACAATTCATCGTCTCAACAAACACACCGCAAAAAGAAGATTACATCGAATAGATCTCCACGAGAGAGGGGGGAGAACATTGTATTGAGATCCAAAAAGAGAGAAGAAGCCATCTAGCTACTAACTATGGACCCGAAGGTCTGAAGTAAACTACTCACACTTCATCGGAGAGGCTTTGATGATGATGTAGAAGCCCTCGATGGTGGATGCCCCCTCCGGCGGAGCTCCGAAACAGGCCCCAAGATGGGATCTCGTGGATACAGGAAGTTGCGGCGGTGGAATTAGGTTTTTGGCTCATGTTCTGATCATTTGGGGGTACGTAGGTATATATAGGAGGAAGGAGTACGTCGGTGGAGCTTCGAGGGGCCCACGAGGCGGGCGCGCCACAGGGGGCTCCACCTCGTGACCGCCTCGTGGCTTTCTTGACGGAGGGTCCAAGTCTCCTGGGTCTTATCTCGATGAGAAAGTCACGCTCAAGATTTCATTCCGTTCGACTCCGTTTGATATTCATTTCTCCAAATCTTTGAAAAATGCAAAAAACAACAATTCCGGCTGGGCCTCCGGTTAATAGGGTAGTCCCAAAAATAATATAAAAGTGGAAAATAAAGCCCATTATAGTCCAAAACAATAGATAAAGTAGCATGGAGCAATAAAAAATTATAGATACGTTAGAGACGTATCAACCTCCTACGCTCTTTTAATCATGTCACTAGATTTCATTCTCAAGTCAAGTCGCGTAACCTAGGCATCTCCCATCTAAAAGGGTTGCATCGATAAATATGCATTGAATTTCATATTTATCACCGCAACTCTCTCCGATTGTCCAGCGTTTTCCACGGACAGCCTGAGGATGTGTAGATTGGGTATGTTCTCCATGTTCTACCCCATTCCGAGACAGGATTTCGGCGGCGCTCTCGGCTATTTGCCGAGACGTGTATGTGGAGAACAGTGGGGAGGTGCTGCCGAAATTTTGTCTCGGAATGGGGTAGAATAGAGAACGTACTCAATCTACACATCCTCGGGTGGGATTAGGACCCATCTTTACCTATTAGAGATGTAGGTGGATTCAACACGGTAGAAACTAAAAATTTGATGTAATTAATTTAAGTGAATCCTTAATTATGTTGTGTGGCTGGCAAAAAAGCAGAGGATGGCAGATAATCAGTGGATGTACAGTGGTTTTATCCGTCAAATCGAGTAACATCGAGTGGATCACGAAAAACGATGTGTATTTGAAGGAGATATTCCATCGTCCAATGAGAATTATCCCACCATGCCCTCAAGTAGATGTGCCAGACGTCACCATAGAAATCAGACAGACATGAGTGAGCACCTTCGCACGCATGGATATATGCCAAACTTTGACGTGCCACTGATAAAGATAGCCGAGCAAGACCGTGGTAGAGAGGAGGTGATGCAACAACGCATCAATGGATATGAGGACGACGGGGTCAGGGACATTCTAGATGATGTCATTGTTGCAGAAACGGCAAATGCGACACCTTCAGAGAATGAACCGGAGGAGCCGGAGGCGAACACAAAGGCCTTCTTGGAGGTCTTGGCCTCGTCGAAGAAACCTCTTTATGCGGGCGCGAAAATATCTCAGCTGGATGCCATCTCGCAATCGATTGCAGCCAAGGCTGAGTACGGTCAGAGCGTAAATGCTTCAAGCATTCACAGGAGTATGGGCAAACAGCCTCCCTGAGGGTCATGAACTGCCGAAAAGCATGTACGATACAAAGAAAATCATGAAGGCACTCTCTATGGATTATGAGAAAATAGATGTTTGCCCGAAGAATTGCCTTTTGTTTAGGCACGAGTATGCGGATGACTGAAAGTGCAACTATCCCTAGGTGGTTTTGGTAATTCATAACAACATATAGCTCATTGAGCTAATGCTATTCCAAGATAAATATTTCAGGAAAGCTCAATGAATGGCATGGCATGGATGATGAAAGTGGATCCCTTGTCACGACCGGTTTTCCAATAAAATGATTATTGAGAAACCGACCTTTTGATTCCAGTACGAGGAAAAATCCTCCTGACTGGTAGAAAGATTCTTGATACAACAAGCCAGTAGCATTGAAATATATTACAGGGTCGAGCTGGGGATGCTCAACCATTTATTACAAGCATGCCAATAATGAACATAATGGCAGTTATGACACAAGGGGTGACTTACTACCGACTCGAGAATAAAGCGGTGGTGGAATATCACAAGGAGTGGATAAAAGACTCCTACATCGGGCAGCTCATCGAAGCGCCGAGGTGAGGCTCGATTAAATTATTTGGGTAGCGGAAGCGGATATAACACGATGACCAAAACCAGGGTCGCACGAGACCGATCGATTCCTCTAGGCGTCGGACTCGCTATCGAACTCTTCATCCATGAGATCGCCTTCGTCAGCATCTGGCCAAATCAACAAGCCAGGTGAGTACTTTGAAAGTACTCGCAAGACAGTTCGACATAAGATATAACAAATGCATGCAGGAATGCATCATGAGAAATTAGTATGGTACATCCAAATGAGGAAGTAACACGACATTAATTAGTAAGAAGGAAGTCAGGTGGTAGTAAAAATAACTGAAAACCGATCGGGTGTCTGAAGCGACGCCTCGAAGGGTGAACAAATAAATAAATCATGCCACAGTCAAGGCCTGAGCGACATCACATAAAGGGCTTATATCGAAAGTAAGAGACATCGTACACAATCGGACGTCGTGGTGACATCACAGAAAGGGCTTATATTGAAAGTAAATGACAACAATGCCGCAGTCGGACGTCGGAGCGACATCGCAGAAAGGGCTTATATCAAAATTAAATGGTAACAATGCCGTAGTCGGACGTCTGAGCGACATCACAGAAAGGGCTTATATCAAAGTAAGCAATAACAATGCCGCAGTCGGACGTCTGAGCGACATCGCAGAAAGGGCTTGAAATTCACTTTTCATATCTGTTAACTTGCAAGAAAATAGTGCTCATAGGAACATATTCAACACATGATAATAAACGAGTTAGTTCATCCACAGGAAATAAACATTTAATCGGACTTAACACTCATGTGGTTCTCAGGAGTTTCTGTCACCGAGGACCGACATCGACGAAAGATAATGAGCACGGTACTTGGACATGGATAAGATGGTTTCAAAGATTTTTGACTCTGCAAAGCTTGTAATAAATTTCCCACAGCCAACGGGTTTCCGTAGTCACAAGGACTAGTTCCGTTTACGGTATTTCAGAATAAAACACATCTAACCAGTACACACCCATCCCACCTTACGTTGCCACGAATCACCCCTGACAGCGTTCAAGAAAAACTTTGAGACGGGGAGATCACAATCTCGAATAGCATGGGATCAAATTTATATACGTGCGCTCTAAGGGGTTCCCCCCTCTCGGTCCTAACCGGAAACACGCATGCCCCATGACCGGATGATATGATTTAATCCAGGGCCATGGAACCCTCATCCCGGCCTCTCGATTTGGTGTGTACCAGAAAGCGGTTTGCAACTTACTAAGCCATATTTCCTTGCAGAAAAACATGTGGTAGTACAGGAGGGAAACGGATGGAGACTGGACCGATTTATGTTGACACTGGTCAAACAGTCAGGCATAAGACTGGCATGCTACAACACTGCCATCTTACCCATTCTTACGCCATCACATGGCCATGCAAACTCGTATCCAATATCTTATGGATTTTTGAAACTCACCTGTCTCCACTTTGCATGTAATATGACATTCATCGAGGTGCTCATGATCATGCCATGCAACTACTTAATGCAAACATGCCAAAACACTCATCATATCGAAAGTTCAAACATGCTTGCCTGGTTCGGAGTAGTCGGGGCCTAGCTCGGTGAAGTTTGCGGTTCCGTCACCTCTTCGGTATCTACGGTATACAAAAATACAAGCGCTATCGTAAATACCGTGAGGTGTACATAAATATACCAAATATTTTTCACATAAATCTGATAAAAAAACTAGACAAAATTTTGAAGAGGGCAGAAAAAGAATCACTCAAAAATCCTTTTCTATTTAAAAGTTATAAGTGTTTTCGTCCAAGGACCTTTCTGTAATGAAACAGAAACTTCCCAGGGGGCTAAGGAGAAAAGTCTAGAAAACGATTCAGACTGGAAAGCGCATTTTGCCAGAATACGCTTTCAGAAAACGGTTTGTTTTAAAAAGAAATGAGAGATCGACAGCGGGTCCCACCCGTCAGTTTGAAATTTCAAACGGGGAGACGGAGCTCGTCGGCGCCGAGGGGCTGCGGTGGTCGCCGGCGGCGATCCACGGCGAGGCAGGGGGATCGGGTGGTACCTCCGTGCTCAGTGCATCCTTCCGCGTCGGTGGGTGGTGGTGGTGGTCGCCGACGAGCACCATGTCGATGGCGGCCCTTGCTCCGGCGGACGACGGTTCGGGTGGAGTTGGATCTCGCCGGAGAGTGCTGCGAAGGGCAAATTGAAGTGGGGTTTAGACTTCTGGGTGCTCGAGGGGATCGCTGAGGAGGTTTGGGTGCCGGGGACGGCCTCACCGGAGTGAATCGAGGTGGAGGCCGAGGCGGAACGGGGCGGCCGGAGTTGGGGGAGGAGACCTCCTTAAGGTCCTCCCAGTGGCCTGGCGGAGTGTTGGTGAGGTGCAGATGGTGCGTGCTCGAGGGTGAGCTCGGGGCCCCTTTTTATAGGCGATCCGAGGTGATGGCCGTGAACGGAGTTCTCCAGCGAAGGTTACGGCGGCGCAGGGCTTGGTCGGGGTGGTTTAGTGGTTGAGCGTCATCGTGGAGTTCCACTAGCTCCATTTAGGCACTAAACGAGCTTGGATTAGAAGCTTTGGGGTGGGTTCGACGGAACGGGGCGACGCGGGCTCGTCAGCGGCAGAGGGCGTGCCCTGTGCTTGCCGGGCCACGGCGACGGTGCAGCGTGAGTGCGCTGGCATGCATGAGCCACGCGGAGGGCTAGGGAGCGATGGGCGGCGCCGGGTGGCGTGGTGAGCTGGCTCAGGCCCTCGCTGGCCGCCACAGGTGGTGCAGCCACCGCAGAAACTGCCAACGCCGGCGAGGCTCGCCACCGACGCCTGCACCCGTCGAAGGCGTCTGGCGCCTGCCGTGAGGAGGGGTTGCGTGAACGCGCCTGTGGCGCACTGCTGACAGGTGATGTAACTCGACGAAGAAACGACATCGAACTTTCCGAATCTCTGAATCTCTCTCGAAAGTGCAAGGTAACAAGGCTTAGGCCAAGTGTTCGATGTAATGATTTTGGTATGTGGGAGGTTCTCCTTGTGCTGATTTTTGGTGGGGTGGCCTCTCATTTCAACTGGTGGTTGCCTGATTTTTGTTGGAATTTTTGGAGAAGAGGAGATATGAATTTCACCAAATTTGACAAATCTGGTCCAAACTTGCGTAAGCTGAAACTTGAAAATTTTGTAGAGAAGAAGAGTGGATCTTGATGGTTCTAGGTTGTGGGTGCTAGGGACTATCCAGAGGAGTTGGTTTGAGATCAAAGTTCAAAGGCAATTAGGTACTTGCTTTGCAAATCACCTAGGCTCAAAATAATGGACATAATTGTTTTTGGGGAAAGAAATAAATGAAATAAAATCCAAAAATGAGTTGGACTTGTTGGGACAGAATATTTGGACTGCCCCCAAAGTGGAAGGAGGGGTTTTGAAAGGATTTACCACAAGAGGCATGGTAAAACCATGGGTGGTTTCAATATAAGAGAAGACCCAAAACTCCTAGGGCTTTCTTTTAAAATAAAATAAATTCCAAGAATTAAATTTGAGAAGGGGATAAACAGAAGAAAGGTTTTAAATAACCAACACCAGGGTTGAAAAAGATGCCAAAATAAAATCCTTTGCCAAAGGGGAAAATTTTGAGAGAGAGATTTTTGGAAGGGTTTAAATGACCTTCTTCAAAACCAACAACGTTTTTGATGAAAACCAACTAAATTTTTTTGGAGTGTCACATCCCTCAAAATATTAAGGACAAAGGATTGGCTCAAGCTCAAAAGATCAAGACTCTACATTTTACATTTTAGTGATCCAATATCACATTGAGTCTATAGGAAAAGCCAATACTATCAAGGAGGGATGAGGTGTTGCTTAATGAGTTTCTTGCTCTCAAAGGCTTAGTGATATGCTCCAAAACCCTCAACTACTTTCTCACATCCACATATTACCTAAACCTAAAGTCAAACTCGGCCCTACCGATTCTTTCTATCCAGCGCCACCGAGTTCAAATGTCATAGCCACTACCACAAACCCTAGGCAAATCGGTCTCACCGATAGGGATCTCGGTCTCACCGAGATGGGATTGGAATCTCTCTGTTTCCCTTCGTAACGTTTTAGTCTAACCAAAGTGAGCGATCAGTCCCACCGAGATTGCAATGTAAACTCTCTGTTTCCCTTTCGTAACATTTCGGTCTCACCGAAAAGAGCGAATCGGTCCCACCGAGTTTACCTGACCAACTCTCTGGTTAGCTAATTACCAAAATCGGTGTCACCGAGTTTGTGTAATCGGTCTCACCGAGATTACGTTATGCCCTAACCCTAACCATATCGGTCCTACCGAGTTGCATGTCAGCCCCACCAAAACCCTAACGGTCACTAGGTTTACTAAATCGGTCCGACCGAAGTTTTATGATTCGTCCCACCGAAGTTTGGTAAATTGTGTGTAATGGTTAGATTTTGTGTGGAGGCTATATATACCCCTCCACCTCCTCTTCGTTCGTGGAGAGAGCCATCAGAACAAACCTAAACTTCCAACTTACCAGTTCTGAGAGAGAACCACCTACTCATGTGTTGAGGCCAAGATATTCCATTCCAACCATGAATCTTGATCTCTAGCCTTCCCCAAGTTGCTTTCCACTCAAATCTTCTTCCCACCAAATCCAAATCCTGCCAGAGAGAGTTGAGTGTTGGGGAGACTATCATTTTAAGCACAAGAGCAAGGAGTTCATCATCAACACACCATTTGTTACTTCTTGGAGAGTGGTGTCTCCTAGATTGTCTAGGTGTCACTTGGGAGCCTCCGACAAGATTGTGGAGTTGAACCAAGGAGTTTGTAAGGGCAGGAGATCGCCTACTTCGTGAAGATCTACCGCTAGTGAGGCAAGTCCTTCGTGGGCGGCGACCATGGTGGGATAGACAAGGTTGCTTCTTCGTGGACCCTTCATGGGTGGAGCCCTCCGTGGACTCGGCATAACTGCTACCTTTCGTGGGTTGAAGCCTCCATCAACGTGGATGTACGATAGCACCACCTATCGGAACCACGACAAAAACATCCGTGTCTCGAATTGCGTTTGAATCCTCCAAACCCTTCCCTTTACATTCTTGCAAGTTGCATGCTTTATTTTCCGCTGCCTATATACTCTTTGCATGCTTGCTTGAATTGCGTGATGATTGCTTGAATTGTTCAAAGATAGCTAAAATCTGCCAAAGTCTAAAATTGGGAAAAGGCATAGCTTTAAATTGGTCAAGTAGTCTAATCACCACCCTCTAGACATACTTCAAGGTCCTACAAGTGGTATCAGAGCTTTGGTCTCCATTTGCTTTGATTTCCATAGCTTTTGGTGGTCATAGCCTTGGTTTCACAACCTAGGAGAGTATGGCGTCTAGCGAGGGAAATTATCACCGTAGAGGTCCTTACTTTGATGGCACTAATTTGGCTAGTTGGAAGCAGAAGATGAAAATGCATATTCTCGGACATAACCCCGCCATTTGGGCTATTTTGTGTATTGGTTTGCAAGGTGAATTCTTTGATGGGAGAGAACCGAACCGTGAAGATAGTGCGAAAGAGTTGAAGATGTTGCAATACAATGCTCAAGCTTGTGATATCCTCTTCAATGGCTTGTGCCCCGAAGAATTCAACAAAATCAGCCGTCTTGAGAATGCAAAGGAAATTTGGGATACTTTGATTGATATGCATGAAGGTACCGACTCCGTCAAGGAATCCAAGTTGGATGTGCTCCAAAGTCAGCTTGACAAGTTCAAAATGAAGTGTTGAAGCTGTCGCTGAAATGTACTCTAGGCTTGCTCTTATCACAAATGAGATTGCCGGCTTAGGAAGTGAAGAAATGACCGACAGATTCATCATCAAGAAGATCCTAAGAGCATTGGATGGAAAATATGATACCGTGTGCACATTGATCCAAATGATGCCAAATTACAAAGATCTCAAGCCAACGGAAGTCATTGGAAGAATTGTTGCTCATGAGATGTCACTCAAGGATAAGGAGGAACTTCACAACAAGTCAAGTGGTGCTTACAAAGCCTCATGTGAAGCCCCCACATCATCAAGTGAGAAACAACCCTTCAATGAATAATTGAGCTTAATGGTGAAAAACTTCAACAAATTCTACAAGAGTAGAAGCAAAGAAAGAAGCTCCAAGTCAAGGTCCTACAATGACAAAAGATCTTCTAGTCGAGAGCGCAATTGC
This sequence comes from Aegilops bicornis, assembly GCA_021605145.1. Taxonomy (NCBI): domain Eukaryota; kingdom Viridiplantae; phylum Streptophyta; class Magnoliopsida; order Poales; family Poaceae; genus Aegilops; species Aegilops bicornis. The sequence continues at coordinate 41,010,203 of CM038674.1, read as the reverse complement.
TACAATTGTGGGAGACCCGGACACTATTCCAATGAGTGTACGGCACCCTACAAAAGAAGAGAAGACTCTCCCAAGAGAAGAAGTAGAAGAGAAGAATCACCACCAAGAGAGAGAAGGAGTAGAGATGATCGTTATGAACGAAGACCCTCACGGAGAAGCAAGGATTCGGAAAGGAAGGATAAGTCATCAAAGAGCTACACAAAACAAAGACATCAAGCTCATGTTGGTGAATGGGTATCCGCTCCGACTCCGACAATCACTCCGAGAGAAGCTATCACTCCGACTCGAATACACTCAAGATGAAGGTGTTGCCGGTTTAGCACTTGTGTCAACCAACTCCTACGACATATTTGAATCACCAAATGAAGGAATTGGAAGATGCTTCATGGCCAAAGGCCCTAAGGTAACACACCCCGAGTATGTTGATTTTAATAGTGATGAAGATGACTTGCTAGGTGATGATGATTTACTTATTGACAACTCTAGTGATGAATACTATGATGAAACGTCAAGTAATCATGCTAATCAAGATGAAACGAATGACAATGATAAGGAGAAGATTGAGCGTCTAACTAAAGAACTAAACACTCTTAAGTTAGCTCATGAAACTATCTTCGAAGATCATCGAGAACTTTTAAGGGCTCATGAAAAGTAACGCTTTGAAAAGCTCAATCTTGAGCAAGAGCATGAGTTCCTAAAAGCGATCAATGATGATCTCCGTACGAAAAGTTCTTCTTATATTGCCAAGCGTTTACTCTTATCTACTTACATGCCTCAAGTCAAGTATAGCAACAAGAACAAGAAAGATTCTTCTTCTAGTAGTAGCAATAACAATGCTAAATCCAATATTGTTGCTTCTAGTAGCTCTCTTGATTCCACTAATGATTCTCTTAGCCAAGTTACACTTGAGCAAGAAAACAACTTATTTGAAGGGAATTATAGAGAAAGGTGTATACAAGAGCCTTGCCGGAGTAAGCAATTTGAGGAAATTGTATGCAAGCAAGGAAGGCACCGGAAGAATCAAGGTGTTGGTTTTGAGCGAAAGTTCAATGCCAATGGAGTAGAGTGGGAAGAAGATCAATACCCCAAGACGAAGTTTGTTCCTCAACAAGAGAAGTATGATCCTACTTCCTTCAAGGGAACACAAGCACAAGATGATCTTCCACCACAAGACCACAAGAACAAAGGCAAGGACAAGCTTCAAGACGAGATTGATGCATTTTAAGAAGCACCTAAGGCCTTGGTCAAGTGGGTTCCCAAGACTACGTCAAGTTCTACTTCATCAAGCACAACTACTACACCAAGGATTCCCATCAAGATGATGTGGATCCCGAAGAATAAGAACTAGAGAGTTCTTGAGGGTGACTCCGCCAACATTTTTCACTCATATAATTATGGCAAAGACAAGTGCAATCAACTTCCATATCTTGCACTAGTTCAAGGAGTCACAAAACCCTCATGTTGGTAAGGCAAGGGACAAGGTAACCTAAAGTTTTCATGGACATCATTTTGTGTGTGCATCACTCTATCTCTATGGATATTCTTGTTTGTTCCTTGTGGGACTAACCCATGTAGGTATTGAAAGTGAAACTCACTCCAAAGGATTGCTCCAAAAGATCTACATCAACATTGAGCATCCACATCTTCAACACCTACATGAAGTCATCATCGACAAAACCCAAGGTTAGTTTATCCCTCTAAGGGGGGATCTCACATCTAGGGGGGGCTTAAATATAAGAATTGAGTCAAAGCAACTCTAATGATGTGAACACATAAATGATTTATGTAAAAGTGGTATCCCCACTTGAGCTTAAACGATGAGTATGACCTATGATCAAATGTTCTCATTTGACTCCTAAGTCAATTTACTCATATATAGATGACCTAGTCATCGCCAATTGTTTGATAGATGCTAGAATTGGTTGTGCATGCTTTGTCACATATTTCATTTGTCATTTTATTGTGTGAGCATGTTGGTTGCATATTTTACTCATTCGAGGACATCCACTTGTTGTTTTGATTTTTTCGCTTCTCTTTCTTTGGCCAAGTGGATGGCCAAGAATGCCTAAGAACCTTCTCTAGCTATCTATGCTTTTCTCATCTCAAACTCTATTCATGCTACATCACAAAATTTGATCAAGTCAGATTCGAACCACTCTGTGTGAGGAGCACTCGGAGTCCCCGATTCGTCATAGACTTAAACTTCCAAAACTTCTTTGTGATTTTCGGTCTGACCGATTCCTCCATTTCGGTCATACCGAGATCACTAAGTCGATCTAGGTTTTCAATCTCGGTGCAACCGATTTTAACTTTTCGGTCATACCGAGTTGCTGTAACTGTTAACAGTTATGCATCTCGGTGCCACCGAGTTGTTCAACTCGGTCACACCGATAGTGTCGGGCTATATATTCACACGGGAAAATTTTGGAAAACTTTCTCCGAAACTCCTCGCCCGCGCATAGCTCGCTCTGCCTACTAGGTCTATGGATCGTCGACTTCTTCGCCAGCCGCTGCTCTCCGCCGCCGTCAAGGAATTCTCCTCCGTCGTTGCCGCTGTAGCGAGTTCACCGCCGAACTAGGGTATGAACTCGATCACAGTGCTATCCTCGACTGATTCTCAGCACATTGTGTTCATAATGCATCTTGCCACGATTGAAACACTTCTATCCAGTCAAAACAATCCTTAGAATAGTTGTGATTTGAAAATTTAGGGTTAGGTTTCCGCCGAAACCATCTTGGACCCACCGAGTTGAAAAACTCGGTCCCACCGATTTGGCTAACACCATTCCACTAGTAAGTCTCGGTCTGACCGAGAATTACAAATTGGTGTAACCGATTTTAGAACTTTGTGAAACCCTAGCAGAATCGATGCCACTAAACTGTGACTCGGTCTGACCGAGTTCACTAGTTTAGGTTCCAAAACTGCTTCGGTATCACCGAGTTTGAAAATCGGTAGATCCGAAATGCTTTCTGTGGAAAACTAAAACTAAGTTTTTTGAATCATTCTTTTGCAAAAATCTCTGCATTTTGTGATGCTCATCCACTCTACCTCATCTATAACTATTCACAGGGTCAGCAGTCAGTGAGTGCAGCATGTCAGACCAAAGTGACAGCCAGAATAGGTCAGAAGAGCAGATTCACATGAGTGAGGGCACTAGTCCCTCAAGCAGCTCAGATGAGGGGAGCAGAAGCACTCCCAGTAATTTGCCCAAGGCTGCCACAAGGACAAGGAAGAAGAAGACCTCAGAGTCTGAGGATGAAGATTATGTGGCAGTTGAGGATGAGGCCAGTTCAAAGAAGAAAGTGCTCAAGAAGGAGTACAGCTCAACAGCAGTTAAGCCTGGAATGAAGATCAAAAGGCCAGCAGGAAGACAACCAATGTCCAAAGCCAGAGTCTCCACTCAAGCTTCTTTGGAATCCCAACCCAAAGAGCCTGTTGCTGCTGAAGGAAACAAAAGGAAAGAAAGGGTCAAGAAGACCATGGCCAGAGTGATTGGGAAGCCTTCTATGATGGAGGAAGAGGAAGAAGAAGAGGTTGCTGAGCCAGCACCCAAGGCACAAAAGCTGATGGGTGATGCCATAAAATCAGGGGCTGCAACTTCAAAGCCCAAAGCTGCCCCTAAGCCCAAGAGTGCACCAAAGAGGAATACCAGGAGTATACCAGCAACTGAGAAGAACAAGGCTCCAATGCCTGAAGTTGATGCTGAGGAAGATGAAGAAGGGAAGGTCCTAAGGAAGCTCAAGCCCAAGATTCCAGACCACAATGATGCTCATCCTGTGGCTGAGAACATGAAGATCGGGAGAGATCAAGGGTTGAGGCTATGGAGAGAGTCAGATCCATATGCCACGAGGAGAAGGACTACTGTAGATTACAGGTTCCACACCAAGGAGCAGCAGGACTTCTATGAGACCATCTTATTGGATAAGAAGCCCATAGTTTGTGATATGAGGTGGGTAGACTGAACCTACATTCGGGAGAACGCAGAACACTATCCTGGAGTATATGACAGCTTCAGTGCGTGTGGAGTTGCAGATTTTGTTGGGCAGAAGCTCACAAACTGGAATGACGAGCTCATTATGCAATTCTACTCCACAGCACATTTCTATCCAGATGGCAGGATAGTTTGGATGTCTGAAGGAATGAGATATCAGTCAACCATAGAGGAATGGGCAAGTCTGATCAATGCCCCCAAGGAAAGTGAAGATGACTTGGACATTTATGCCAAGAAGAAGATGGGTCACAACTCAATGTCACATATGTACAAGGAGATCCCAGATGATGCACTTGAGACTTTCAAGTTTAGATCAGTTCATTATCTTCTGTTAGGGCTGCCTACGATCAACTGGATCCTAAGGCACACTCTGTTTCCCAAATTAGGTGACCACAACATGATTAGAGGGCATGCAATCAATTTGCTTCACATATTTGATGTGCCTCAGAAATTCAAAGTCATGAGCCTCATAGTTGAAACTATCAAGAGGACAGCAGCAGACTGAAGAGGAGCTGTGGATATGCCCCACAGATTCAGGAGTTGATAAACTCAAAGATGGGCACAGGGAAGTATCTGTTGGATAAGGAACACATGGTTCTCTATCCTGACTTTGAGGACAATCAAGTTGTCATGACTGAGAATGAACCATCATCAATACAAGCGTAAGAGAAGAAGGAGAAAGCAAGGAAAGAGAAGGCTGCCAAGATGCCAACTCAAGCAGAGGCATCTGATTACTTTCTGAAGAACAAGCAGGAGCAGCTTGGTTACTTGATAGCATCAACTCTGCGGATTGAGAAGGGGTTGGCCACCCTAACTCAAAACCAGGAGAGCCTGGAAAGAATCATGGAACAAAAATTCTATGATCTTGATGTCAAGGTAACTGAGATTCAGTCAGCCGTGGAGCAGCTACAGGATGACATGCAGGAGAGGAAGGGCAGAACTTCACGATCGATGCATTTGCCAGAGTGCCACGAGCTCGGAGATCACCGCAGAGCCAGTCATCAGAGTCACTTCATCAGCTCCAGCTATAGCTCCAGCGCAACCAGCTCCAGCACCAACTCCTTCAGCTCCTTCCACATCTACTGATGCCTTCGTCCTTGGAGTCCTATCTACACCACCACCAGAAGACCAAGCCTGAGAAATGATATAGTCCTATGCATTTTCTAGGAACTTTTTGGTAACTTGTTGCCAAAGGGGGAGAAAAATGTATAGATCATAGGCTTCGAGAGAGAGAGAGAGAGAGAGAGAGAGAGAGAGAGAGATTTGCTTTTGTTCTCTCTTGTCTTCTTGGTTGAACTTCGTTTGCTTTGATTGCTTGAGATACTATGCTTTTACCTGTGAGACATTGATGATCATGTGTTTGATCATAAGCTACACTTATGCTTGTTATGATATTATCTTACTTATCCTTATATGATCATTCACTGTGGTTGGTGATGAGTGCATCTATTCAATCTTTATTATTTTGAGCGCTCCACCAAGATGTATGTGACATGGAAGAGTAACCCATGAGCCTAATTCCTTGTGCATTTGCAGTCCAAAGCAAATCTTAAAATATGCACAAATTTAGGAGGAGCTCTTGCTTATCACATACTTCTCAAAGCGACGATGTTTTTCAATCTTATTATCATTTGTCAAAGCTTTGATCTATATGTTGTCATCAATTACCAAAAAGGGGGAGATTGAAAGTGCAACTATCCATAGGTGGTTTTGGTAATTCATAACAACATATAGCTCATTGAGCTAATGCTATTCCAAGACAAATATTTCAGGAAAGCTCAATGAATGGCATGGCATGGATGATGAAAGTGGATCCCTCAAAATATTAAGGACAAAGGATTGGCTCAAGCTCAAAAGCTCAAGACTCTACATTTTACATTTTAGTGATCCAAGATCACATTGAGTCTATAGGAAAAGCCAATAATATCAAGGAGGGATGAGGTGTTGCTTAATGAGTTTCTTGCTCTATAGTGCTTAGTGATATGCTCCAAAACCCTCAACTACTTTCTCACATCCACATATGACCTAAACCTGAAGTCAAACTCGGCCCTACCGATTCTTTCTATCCGGCGCCACCAAGTTCAAATGTCATAGCCACTGCCACAAACCCTAGGCAAATCGGTCTCACCGATCTCGGCCTCACCGAGATGGGATTGGAATCTCTCTGTTTCTCTTCCTAACGTTTCGGTCTAACCGAAGTGAGCGATCAGTCCCACCGAGATTGCAATGTAAACTCTCTGTTTCCCTTTCGTAACATTTTGGTCTCACCGAAAAGAGCGAATCGGTCCCACCGAGTTTACCTGGCCAACTCTCTAGTTAGCTAATTACCAAAATCGGTCTCACCGAGTTCGTGTAATCGGTCTCACCGAGATTACGTTATGCCCTAACCCTAACCATATCGGTCCTACCGAGTTGCATGTCAGTCCCACCGAAAACCCTAACGGTCACTAGGTTTACGAAATCGGTCTGACCGAGTTTTATGATTCGGTCCCACCGAGTTTGGTAAATTGTGTGTAACGATTAGATTTTGTGTGGAGGCTATATATACCCCTCCACCTCCTCTTCATTCGTAACCTACACTTCCAACTTACCAATTCTGAGAGAGAACCACCTACTCATGTGTTGAGGCCAAGATATTCCATTCCAACCATGAATCTTGATCTCTAGCCTTCCCCAAGTTGCTTTCCACTCAAATCTTCTTTCCACCAAATCCAAATCCTGTGAGAGAGAGTTGAGTGTTGGGGAGACTATCATTTGAAGCATAAGAGCAAAGAGTTCATCATCAACACACCATTTGTTACTCTTGGAGAGTGGTGCCTCCTAGATTGGCTAGGTGTCACTTGGGAGCCTCCGACAAGATTGTGGAGTTGAACCAAGGAGTTTGTAAGGGCAGGGAGATCGCCTACTTCATGAAGATCTACCGCTAGTGAGGCAAGTCCTTCATGGGCGAGGGCCATGGTGGGATAGACAAGGTTGCTTCTTTGTGGACCCTTCGTGGGTGGAGCCCTCCATGGACTCGCGCAACCGTCACCCTTCGTGGGTTGAAGTCTCCATCAACGTGGATGTACGATAGCACCACCTATCGGAACCACGACAAAAACATCCGTGTCTCCAATTGCGTTTGAATCCTCCAAACCCTTCCCTTTACATTCTTGCAAGTTGCATGCTTTATTTTCCGCTGCCTATATACTCTTTGCATGCTTGCTTGAATTGCGTGATGATTGCTTGAATTGTTCAAAGATAGCTAAAATCTGCCAAAGTCTAAAATTGGGAAAAGGCATAGCTTTTAATTGGTCAAGTAGTCTAATCACCCCCCCTCTAGACATACTTCAAGGTCCTACAATGACAAGTACTGTAGGAAGTGTGGTTCGTCTCGGTACATTGAGGTGGTCGGTGAGGATGGTGAGAAAAAGCAGCTAACCATCCCCGTTAAGGTTCTTCGGTATCTTGATTTTATAAAAAGACTGCATCGCATTTTCATCACGAAGGAGTCTGCCAAAATGATGAAGTGGCACAAGGAAGGTATAAGGTACAATCCAAAAAAAATCGTACATCCATCGGAAGGGGAAGCATGGAAGTCGTTCGATGAAGAATACCCCGAGGAAGCAGCCGACTGGGAATGTCGAATAGCCATATCGGTGATGGGTTGAATCCATATGGTATGTCATCCAATCCATACAGCTGCTGGCCCGTGTTTGTAATTCCGCTCAATCTTCCTCCCGGTGCCCTAATGCAACGCAAGACCATGTTCTTGTCGCTATTGCATGCCCAGTTTGGTTGCACTATTGCATGCATGACTTTCCCGGCTATGCTCTATTCTGCGGATGGTGTACAAGTGGGAAGATGCCATGCCCAGTGTGCATGCAGGCTCTGCAAATGATTTGGCTGAGTAAGGGTGGCAAGTATGTAACCTTTGACCTGCATTGGCAGTTCCTCCCTCCAGACCATCCAGACAGGGAAGACAAGAAGAACTTCACGAAAGGCCGGGTTGTTCATGAAGTAACCGAGATTCCAACATTTTCGGGGGCAGATGTTCTTGCTCAGCTAAAAGCTCTCAATCCTAAAATCAAAGTCAAAGCCAGAGCCAAATCCAAAGCCAAAGGCTTCGAGGGATATGGTGAGACGCACAACTGGACTCACATTACCCCCTTCTCACAGCTTCCCTATTTCAAGGACCTCAAACTTCCTTACAACATCGATGTGATGCACACCAAAAAGAATGTGGCAGAGTCCCTTTTCCACACGATCCTCAATATTCCTGATAAGACGAAGGATAACGTTAAAGCTAGAGCCGATCAACAGAGAATTTGTGATAGACCACGTCTAGACATGAAGCCTCCCACAGGCGATCGAAAAAACTGGTTCAAGCCAGATGCTGACTTTGTCCTTAAACCGCCAGAAAAAAGGAAGTACTTATCTGGCTGAAACACATTTTGAAGTTCACCGATGGTTATGCATCGAATATAAGTAAGCGAGTCAATCTTTCAACAGGCAAAGTGACCGACCAGAAGAGTCATGACTACCATGTATGCATTGAGCGGATAATGCCAGTGATGGTTCGAGGCTATGTCTCTGAGCATGTCTGGCGAGTGCTTGCCAAGCTAAGCCATTTCTTCTCCATGCTCTATGCTAAAGAAGTAAGTAAAGACGTGATTGAAAAATTGCATAAGAAGGCACCAGAGTTGATAGTCAAGCTAGAGAAGATCTTTCCGCCATGCTTCTTTACTCCGATGACACATCTCATTCTGCACCTCGCGAACGAGGTATTGTTGGGGGGGCCTGAGGGAGTCCCGAATTAGGGGGTGTCCGGATTGCCGGACTACCATCATCGGCCGGACTATCATCGGCCGGACTATCATCGGCCGGACTATCATCATCAACCGGACTCCAAGACTATGAAGATACAAGATTGAAGACTTCACCCCATGTCCGGATGGGACTTTCCTTGGCATGGAAGGCAAGCTTGGCGATACGGATATGTAGATCTCCTACCATTGTAACCGACTCTATGTAACCCTAGCCCTCTCCGGTGTCTATATAAACCGGATGGCTTTAGTCCGTGGGACTACAATCACAACAACCCTTACAATCATACCATAGGCTAGCTTCTAGGGTTTAGCCTCCTTGATCTCGTGGTAGATCCACTCTTGTAAACATCCACAATATCAATATCGGTCAAGCGGGACGTAGGGTTTTACCTCCATCAAGAGGGCCTGAACACTGGTAAACATCGTGTCCCTTGTCTCCTGTTACCATCCGCCAAGACGCACGATTCGGGACCCCCTACCTGAGATCCGCCGGTTTTGACACCGACATTGGTGCTTTCATTGAGAGTTCCTCTGTGTCGTCACCGATAGGCTTGATGGCCTCTTCAATCAACAACGACGCAGTCCTGGGTGAGACCTTTCTCCCCGGACAGATCTTCGTATTCGGCGGCTTCACACTGCGGGCCAACTCCCTTGGCCATCTGGAGCAGATCGAAAGCTACGCCCCTGGCCGTCAGGTCAGGTTTGGAAGCCTAAACTTCACGGCCGACATCCGCGGGGACTTGATCTCCGATGGATCTGAGCCAGCCGAAAGCGTGCGTCTTTGTCTCGATGGGCATGACCTAACTCTGCGCCGGACAGCGCCTTGAGGCCGCCCATTTAATCCGCTCCGACTCATAGTCCGGAGCCGATCGCTCGGATCGAGGACGGATGGCTGGACACCGCCTCGAGAGCTGCAACTCCCACGGCGATGGAACCGAACACTTACCTTGTCCGCATAAAGCCCATGACTCCGAGGTGCCGGACTCCGGACCTCCTGCGCCCTTGCCTGTCGAATCCGATTGGGCGCCGATCATGGAATTCACCGCCGCGGACATCTTTCAGCACTCGCCCTTCGGCGATATCATAAATTCACTGAAGCATCTCTCGCTATCCGGAGAGCCCTGGCCGAACTCACGGCCAGGGGCGGTTGGGACGCAGACGATGAAGAAATTCAGATCCCACCCACCACCCACTTCAGTAGCCACCGTCGACGATTTAACCGACGTGCTCGACTACGACTCAAGACATCGACGGTATGGACGACGATGCCGGAGACTACCAAGAACCAGTGCCTACAGGACACTGGAAGACCACCTCGTCATACGACATATACATGGTGGACACCCCAAAAGATGGGGACGGCGAAGAAGCAGCGGAGGTCGATTCCTTAAAGAAACAACCCAAGCGCCGACGTCAACGGCGCCGTTCTAAATCCCGCCACGGCAAGAATGGAGATTCCGGCACAGGAGATAATAACACCCCAGAAAGTGCCGAAGACAACTCCCTCCAGCACGATCCAGCGCAGGAGGAGGCAGAAGCAAGCCCTCAGGAGAGGGCGGCAGACGAAGAGGTCGAGGATGACAATTACTTACCTCCCTCCGGAGATGAGGCAAGCCTCGGCGACGACGAATTCGTCGTGCCTGAGGATCCCGTCGAACAAGAGCGTTTTAGACGCAGGTAATGGCCACGGCAAACAGCCTAAAGAAAAAGAAGCAACAACTTCAAGCTGATCAAGACCTACTGGCCGACAGATGGACCGAGGTCCTCGCGGCAAGAGTATGAACTCGAACGCCCTCCAAAAGTTACCCAAAACGCAAGTTGCTCCCCGATTAGAGGAGGCAACATCACCAGCGCCTGTCTGGCAGACCGACCACCTCGTGGCGCGATAGAGGCGTGCAAGCCCTCCACCAAAACCGTACCCCGGCATCACACTAAAAGCAGGAAGCCACGGGGGAACGCGCCGGACTTGCGAGATATATTGGAGGACAAGGCAAGACAATCCAGATCTATCTATGGATCACGTGGACGCCCCACAACCCACGCATTTAATACCGTCGCACGGATACAACTTCTCGGCCGGGCCGAACACAGCAGACAACGCTCTCTCGAGCTACGTCGCGATATTGCTCAATACAGAGGCGCCGCACACCCACTATGCTTCACTTACGAAGTAATGGATCATCAAATCCCTGAAGGGTTCAAACCCGTTAATATCGAATCCTACGATGGCACAACAGACCCCGCTGTCTGGATTGAGGTTTATCTCCTCCATATACACATGGCCCCGCGGCACGATCTTCACGCCATCAAATATCTCCCGCTCAAGCTTAAAGGACCAGCTCAGCATTGGCTTAACAGCCTGACCGCAGAGTCAATTGGATCTTTGGGAAGACCGGAAGCCGCATTCCTCGACAACTTCCAGGGCACGCATGTGCGACCACCGGACGCAGATGACCTAAGCCACATAATCCAGCAGACAGACTAATCGGCCAGGCAATTCTGTACACGGTTCTGAACAAAGAAAAATAAAATCGTCGACTGTCCGAATGCGGAGGCACTCGCTGCCTTCAAACATAACATCCGCGATGAGTGGCTGGCCCGGCACCTAGGACAGGAGAAGCCGAAATCCATGGCAGCCCTCACATCCCTCATGACCCGCTTCTGTGCGGGAGAGGATAGCTGGCTCGCTCGCAGTAACAACCTCAGCAAAAACGCTGGCAGTCCGGATACCAAGGACCGCAATGGCAGGTTGCGTCGAAACAAAAACAAACGCCGCATTAACGGCGACAGCAATGAGGATACGGCAGTCAACGTCGGATTCCGAGGCTCCAAACCCGGTCAACGGAAGAAGCCATTCAAAAGAACCACTCCGGGCCCGTCCAATTTGGACCGAATACTCGACCGCTCTTGTCAAATACATGGAACCCCCGAAAAGCCATTAACCATACCAACAGAGATTGTTGGGTATTCAAGCAGCAGCAAATTAATCGCCGAAAACAGTGACAAGGGGCTACACAGCGATGACGAGGAAGAGACCCGTCCGCCCAACAATAGAGGACCAAAGGGATTCCCCTCAAGTTCGGACGGTAAACATTATATACATAACGCATATTCCCAAGAGGGAGCGGAAGCATGCACTAAAGGGACGTATACGCGATGGAGCCAGTCGCCCCAAAATTCAACCCATGGTCCTCTTGCCCGATCACTTTCGATCGAAGAGACCATCCGACCAGTATCCGCCGTGGCGGATTCGCCGCATTGGTTTTAGACCCAATCGTTGATGGATTTCACCTCACGAGAGTCCTGATGGACGGCGGCGAGTTCTGAACCTGCTTTATCGTGGATACAAGGTGCAAGATGGGCATAGACCCTTCAAGGATTAAACCTACAACGACGACTTTCAAAGGCGTCATACCAGGTGTCGAGGCCAATTGTACATGCTCAGTTACACTGGAAGTGGTCTTCGGATCCCTGGATAATTTCCGAAGCGAGGAGTTAATCTTCGACATAGTCCCGTTCAAGAGCGGCTATCACGCTCGCTTTCGGACGAACCGCGTTTGCAAAATTCAACGCGGTGCCGCATTATGCATACCTTAAGCTCAAGATGCCAGGCCCTCGTGGAGTCATCATGGTCAATGGAAACACGGAACGCTCCTCCGAACGGAGGAACATACAATGGCCGCTCTCGCGGCAGAAGTACTGAAGCAGCCTTTTAAGGCAATTCTCGAGTCCGGCCATTAAACGACCGGACACGACCAAACGCTCCCGGAGCAACATCAACCAAGACCACCTCGCACGTTCCGTGCACGCGTAGCAATGCGGCCCCAACCCCAGCCCTCGCAAAATTGTAAGACAAACTCTCCTCGTACATAATCACGCCCTGGAGATACCATGGGCATAGGGGGAAGGGCACAACCACAACAGGCCCAGAGTGCGGTTCGACCACACCAGGGGCTCCCAAGTGTGTCGCTCTTTTTTTTTATTTTATTCTTCTCTTTTTTATACAGAACTCAGTCCGGCGGCGAACCTGCCGAACTCATGATGCAACAGCCAGGGAAGGACAAAGGCCGCGACGAACACTCAGGTGGTCTCCATCACGAGCATTACATTTGTTAAATACAACATTCCGCGGCCTACCCCTGGAGGGAGACGCCTTTAATTCGTCCAACCCCTTGCTTTCCGCACTATTTGTATCATTCCGCACTGATAGCATATCTTCTCGAATAAAATGCATCACCTTTTGCCTATAATTGCATTACTTTATATATATATGTTCATTTACGACATGTTGCACCCGTGCATCTTGGTACGGCCAAATACACCAGGGGCTTATGTCCTCTGCTTTATGGTGTGATAAAGTCCGAACACTTTCACAAGTGCGGCACCCCGAACTTATAGCATTATATGAATCAGCTCCGAATCATGTCCTGGGTCAATAGTTGGGTTTGCCCGGCTCCCATGTTTGGCACCTTACGTTCTGTTCTATCGGCTAAGGTAGCACTGGGAGAACCACTGCGATTGCGCCCCGGTTGAGCCGGGTTAACGCCTCAGTGGAGAAAGCTAAAACTGACCGACATGATAAGGCGTGAGACTGGTCGCTGTTCGAGAGGTCCTTTCGGGTCCTTAAAGACCTATGCCGCTTCGAGCGATGTTCCGGATTATGTCCGATGAAGGCGTGAATAGCGCCCCAATTCGGTCTTCCGAATACTAGGGGCTTCGCGGAAATTTAAAATTATAGAATTCTATGGCTAAGTGAGAGTGTTCAAGCACTATAAGTCCGGTTGCCTTGTTCGTTGTGTTGAGCGCCTCCCTAGATGGACCCAAAAATGGGAACAAGAGTGCTCAAGTTTATCCCGAACACCCCACCACTCGTGGCATGGGGGCTGAAGCCGACGACTTGCCATCTCTCAGATTTAATAAACGGCCGCATAGAAGGTAATATTTTAAATTAAACAAGCGTTGCTTATCGCATATGAACAAAGTTTTCAGCGCACAGGATAACACATTGCGAATTCACTCAAAAATTACATCCCTGGGGCACTCATCGCAATCTTGCGGGCACCCTTCAGGACAGCCTTATAGTAAATTTCGGGCGTACGATGCTCCTTGCCCGCTGGTGGCGCGTCAGTGATAAGCCTCTCCGCATCCAGCCTGCCCCAGTGCACCTTTGCGCGGGCAAGGGCCCGACGAGCACCTTCAATACAGGCGGAGCGCTTGATGACCTCCACCCAGGGGCACGCATCCACCAGCCGCCGCACGAGGCCGAAGTAGCTCCCAGGCATGGCCTCTCCAGGCCACAGCTGGATTATGAGGCCCTTCATGGCCTGCTCGGCCACCTTGTGAAGCTCGACCAGCTGCTTCACTGGTCGCTAGGGGCACCGGATGGCCGGCCTCAAGATACCGAAACCGTAAGACCTTCTCCGTTGAGCTCCCCTCCTCGGCTCGGTAGAATGCGGCGGCATCAGACACGCTGCGAGGCAGATCTGCAAACGCCCCCGGAGAACTCCGAATTCGGGTAAGTAACACGTAATTTACATTCACACGCTTGCTTTGCATGAAAAATGCCCTACCCGCCGCTATCTTCCTCATCAATTCAACCTCCTGAAGGGACTTATGGGCCTCGGCCTTGGCGTTTTTGGCTCTTTCGAGAGCCGAGGCAAGCTCGGACTCTCGAGTCTTTGAGTCACGCTCCAAACTCTCATGATTTTCCATGAGAGCCTGGAGCTCTTGCTGAACCGCCGCCACCCGCGCCTCCTGCTTTTCTCGCTCCCCCCGTTCCGTGGCCGCATTGCGTTCGGCCACAGACACGGCCTCCTTCAGGGTCGCCACCTCGTTCGTGGCCCCTGCAGTACCCATGTTATCCTTGTTATTTTTTGTCGCAACCTAAATCCTTTTCTGTAAGGTACAAATTCAAAGTGGTGTTACTCACCTTCTTTGTCTTGGAGCTGCTTCCTGGCGCGGCCGAGCTCTTGCCCGGACCGCTCGAGCTCCTGCTTCAACGCACCGACCTCCGCAATCGGTCTTGGCCAGAGGTCAGCAAGCGCAGCCTACAACCCATATTGACATAATTTTTTAGCAACCTTGCGTATATCTTTTTCAGATCCTCATCCGCTTTTCTTTCCGAACACCGAACCGAGCATCGAGGCTACTGTCTATGCGGTATTACATTGCGTATTTTTAACTTCTTACCTCAAAGCCTGATAGAAGGCTATTGCAGGCTTCGGTCAGCCCGCCTTTGGCGAGCTGCACCTTCTGAATCACCGCACTCATAATAGTGCGGTGTTCTTCCTCGATGGAAGCGCTCTGCCTTTGGCGAGCTGCACCTTCTGAATCACCGCACTCATAATAGTGCGGTGTTCTTCCTCGATGGAAGCGCTCTGCAGCGCCTCCAACAAATTTCCCGGCGCCTCCGGTTGGACGGAAGCCGCCGGCGTCACGGTCTTGCCTTCGATCGAAGGGGCCGCCGGCCGGACTCCGGAACCACTGCGGGTTCTATTGTGGAGTCCGGCGCAAAGTCCGGGAGGACGCCTTGTGGCGCCTCCGGAGCCTCCCCCCGATGGGTCCCTTCTCGGGTTCCCACCTCGGCGTCCTCGGCGACGCGAGGGGTGGAGGCGGTCGGGATGGAGTCTAGATCCGACGGAGCCAGCGACCCGCTCGAAGAAGCGGGGAGATCATCACTGGCCGGACTACAGGCAGTATGCGGCATTGGAATGACACTATGTGACGCAGAAAAAGAAATTATAAATCATTCAGGAATCCGGATACTTACGATCTCGCCGGAGGCCTGGCCCGTGAAGGCCATTCTTCCTCGCCAACATTGATGTTGGCAGAGCTGTCCGGGGGAATAGTCCTTCCCTCTTGGACCTCCGGCCTCCCCTGTTGGGGAAGCCTTCCTCTTCCTCTCCCTCCTCTGCAGGAGAGTCCTCTTCCTCCTCCTCATTTTCGGGGGAGGAGTCCGCCCCGGAGTCGTCGGAGACCTGAAAACGGGCACTCTTTTGAGCACCCGTGGCCTCCTTCTTGGCCTTCTTCTCCGGCACCACGTGCGGTGCCGGAACCAGCAGCCTCGCTAGACGAGCGTCTACTGGGTCTTCTGGCATAGGAGCCGGACAGGTAATCTGCTCCGCCTTCCTCATCCAGTCCTGTCAAAGGAAAAGGGGAAATTAAAACCCGCATAGAGTCAAACTATGAAAAACAAGTGTCCCGTAAAGGGGTAGAACCACTTACCTCGTCGGCCTGGCGCTGCGAGCGAAATCCGCGATCTTCAGTCGCGGATGCGAAAACAGCGCCCTTGAACAGCACCTTCCAGCGCCTTCAGACGTTGTGTCAAGAGCTTGCTCAGCGCCTGGTGCTGTTCCGGATCGAACTCCCATAGATTGAATGCCCGCTCTTGGCATGGGAGAATCCAGCGGACGAGCATGACCTGGACCACGTTAACCAGCCTGAGCTTCTTCACCAGCTTCTTGATACAGGCTTGGAGTCCCGTCAGCTCCTTCAAACTACCCCACAGCGAGCCCTTCTCTTTCCAGGAGGTGAGCTGCGTGGGGATACCAGATCTAAACTCGGGGGCCGCCGCCCATTTAGGATCACGCGGCTTGGTGATATAGAACCACCCCGATTGCCACCCCTTGACGGATTCCACGAAGGCCCCTTCGAACCAAAGGACGTTGGGCATCTTGCCCAACATGGCGCCTCCGCACTCCGCTTGAGTGCCCTTCACTACCTTGACTTGACATTGAAGGTCTTGAGCCACAAGCCAAAGTGGGGCTGGATGCGAGGAAGGCCTCGCACACGGCGATAAACGCCGAGATGTTGAGGATGAAGTTCACGCCAGATCATGGAAATCCAGGCCGTAGTAGAACATGAGCCCCCGGACAAAGGGATGTAGTGGAAAGCCCAGTCCGCGGAGGAAGTGGGGAAGAAAGACGACCCTCTCATGGGGCCTGGGGGTGGGGATAAGCTGCCCCTCGTCGGGCAGCCGGTGCATGATGTCGCCGGAAAGGTATCCGGCGTCGCGCAGTTTGTCTTTGTGCTCCTCCTTATCGGTGGAGGCCAACCATTTACCTCCCGCTCAGACGTGGTCGGAGAAGGTTGAGACGAGATGCGAACTTGGGCGCTGGAGCTCGAGTCTTGTGAGATGGATAAGCAAAGGAGGAAGAAGGCGTGGGTGAGAAGGTGAATCCTTATCCCTTATATGGGCGGGCGAAGTCTTATGCGTCCCCCACCGGCCTGGTAAAACTCGCTTATCTCCCAAGCGTCACCATCAATGACGCGGTTGGGTTACCCACGCCCGTATTGATGAGAATCCTGGATTAAGGGGAAACACGATCTCTGCTTCAACAAGACGTGCCAAGGAAACCGCTTCGCTAAATGTGCTGAGGTGGTAAAGTAAAAAACAATTCGAGTAATGGCTTGGTAGTGGTGTGACGTCCTGCCACGGAAAACGCCGTGATTGAACTTGTGTATATATTATTATTCTCTCTACGGTGGAATGTGGAATTTATTTTGCAGAGGCGGACACTATCCTGGTGTTCACAATCTTCTATCATTTGGAGGAGGAACCCGCCTTGCAATGCCAAGCAATATACACGCCGGACTTATCGTCATTGAAGCCTGGTTCAGGGGCTACTGAGGGAGTCCCGGATTAGGGGTGTCCGGATTGCGGACTACCATCATCGGCCGGACTATCATCGGCGGACTATCATCATCAACCGGACTCCAAGACTATGAAGATACAAGATTGAAGACTTCACCCCGTGTCCGGATGGGACTTTCCTTGGCGTGGAAGGCAATCTTGGCGATACGGATATGTAGATCTCCTACCATTGTAACCGACTCTATGTAACCCTAGCCCTCTCCGGTGTCTATATAAACCGGATGGCTTTAGTCCGTAGGACTACAATCACAACAACCCTTACAATCATACCATAGGCTAGCTTCTAGGGTTTAGCCTCCTTGATCTCGTGGTAGATCCACTCTTGTAAACATCCACAATATCAATATCAATCAAGCAGGATGTAGGGTTTTACCTCCATCAAGAGGGCCTGAACCTGGGTAAACATCGTGTCCCTTGTCTCATGTTACCATCCGCCTAGACGCACAGTTCGGGACCCCCTACCCGAGATCCGCCGGTTTTGACACCGACAGGGCCTGTGCAGAATCGCTGGCAGTACGGCCCTGAGAGACAGAACAAGCATCTCTGACATAAATGTGGAACAAAGCTAAGATTGAAGCTTCCATAGCTGAGGCAGTTATCCTAGAGGAGGTGTCGATCTCGTGACATCATACTATCCGCACCACGTTCCCCATCTGCATAACAAGGTGCCTCGATACAATATAGAAGAGCCCAAGTATCAACCTGCACTCCATCTATTCAACGATAAGGTGGGAGGGCTGGGGCCTCGAAATCTTATAACATGCCACGACAAGAGTGGGAGGACCTCATGTTCTATATCTTGCACAACATCAAGGAAGTTGAGGAAGTGTGGATGAGGTAATACCACTACACCATTCCTTTATGTCTTCCCCATCATCGTGTTCTATGTTCACTTAGTCCCGATCTAACACCGCTTTTCTTTTTTTTAGTGATTTCGTTCAAGAGGAATGGAGGGGAATGAATCCTCCTATTGAGGCGGAGGCACTTACTCTTCTCCGTCATGGAAACCCTGGACGTAAAAATTTTATTGCTTGGTTCATGGAGAAAGTAAGTTTCCACACTCCCCTATTAAATACCTAATTCAACATTTATTAGTTAACCAAACTAATGCACGCAGCACTTTCAATTATACTTGTAGGGGAAAGATCCGAACATATCTATGGATAACGAATTGAGATGGGTTTCCATGGGTTTTCACCCTGCCGTCATGACATGTAAAAAGTATGATGTGAATGGGTATCGCTTCCATACAAAGGAGCACCAGAACAGCCGGCCCGATACCAAAACTATAAATACCGGAGTGTACACCCCTGGTCAAAATTCAATAGACTACTACGGAAGGGTACAAAATATATACGAGATTAAATTCCGCAAGGGGCGCGAGACCCTAAGTCTGCCCGTGTTCAAATGTCGTTGGTTCGATCCGCGGGAGGGGGTAAAACATACGCCTTCCATTGGTTTGGTCGAAGTTAAACCATCAACCGTCTATGTCGGAGCCGATCTCTTCATTGCGGTTACCCAAGCTACACAAGTATATTATCTGCCTTACTGTCACGCCCAATATGTGATACTATCCTAAAGAGACTCGAAGGTCCCACGAAGGATAGAAATGCATATTGACACGCTTTTGCAAGGTGGATATCATTACATCAACATTACATAATATATGGGGATACATACAAAAGGCACAAACGCCCAAGAATACATCAACTTACATGAGAACAACATCCGACTACAGATGAAACATAAACAGAAACACAAACAATATCCACCCTGCTAGCCCAGGCTGCCGACCAGGAACCTAACCCAAGATCGACGAAGAAGAAGAAGAACTCCAACACAAGTAAACATCGCTCTCACGTCATGATCGTCGCCTAACCTATACCTGCAACTGTTGTTGTAGTAATCTGTGAGCCACGAGGACTCAGCAATCCAATTACCATGGGTATCAAGACTAGCAAAGCTTAATGGGTAAAGAAGGGGTAAGGTGGTGAGGTTGCAGCAGCGGCTAAGCAAATTATGGTGGCTAACTTACACAAATAAGGGCGAGAAGAGGAGCTTAACAAGCGGTCGTCAACTAGTAACGATCAAGAAGTGATCCTGAACTCCTACTTACGTCAAACATAACCCAAAAACCATGTTCTCCTCTCGAACAACCCCGAAAAGAGACAATCACGGTTACGCACGCGGTTGGTGTATTTTAGAAGAGTTTACTTCAAGTCCTTTACAACCGGATATTAACAAATTCCCATCTGCCACATAACTGCGGGCATGGCTTTCGAAAGATCAAACCCTGCAGGGGTGTCCCAACTTAGCCCATTATAAGCTCTCACGATCAACGAAGGATATTCATTCTCCTGGGAAGACCCGATCAGTCTCGGAATCCCAGTTACAAGACATTTCGACAATGATGAAACTAAACCAGCAAGACCGCCCGATTGTGCCGACAAATCCCGATAAGAGCTGCACATATCTCGTTCTCAGGGCACATCCAGATGAGACTAGCTACGAGTAAAACCAGGCCTCGAATTTCCCCGAGGTGGCCCCGCAGGCAGTTCGGTTCGGACCAACACTCAGAGGAGCACTGGCCCGGGGGGTCTAAAATAAAGATGACCCTTGAGTCTGCAGAACCCAAGGTAAAGGTATATGTGGTAGGTTGGCAAATGGTAAAACCAATGTTGGGCCTTTCTTGCGGAGTTTCATTCTACGCGAACTGTCAAGGGGTTCCCATATACCCAACCGTGTAAGGGACGCAAAATGCAGGAACATAATACCGATAAGACGGAAACTATGGCGGCAAGAGTGGAACAAAACACCAGGCATAAGGCCGAGCCTTCCACCCTTTACCAAGTCTATAGATGCATTAATTAAATAAGAGATATTGTGATATCCCAACATAAACATAAACCAACATGGAGCAATCTTCATCTTCACCTGCAACTAGCAACGCTATAAGAGGGGCTAAGCAAAAGCGGTAACATAGCCAAACAACGATTTGCTAGGAAGGGTGACAAAGGTTAGAGGCTATCATGGCAATTTGGGAGGCTTGATAAGCAAGTGGTAGGTATCGCGGCATAGCTAAAGCAGCGAGGCAACTAGCATGGCAATGATAGTAATGAGATCCAAGGTGATGGTCATCTTACCTGAAATCCCGCTAGGAAGATGAATCCATGAAGACGAACCAAGCGTAGATGAACGAATCCTCACGATCGCAATGAAACATGAACTAACGAGAAGGAGCACAACCGGAAAGAAGCAAACAACAAGGTAAACACACAACACATAATGAGACATGATGCTCAACCAAGTATGATGCATGCCAAGGCTACATGAAGCTACTCATGGCAAGAGATGATGCATACAAGAGCAACACATCAAAGCAAGTTTAAATGAGGCCGGAAACAACATATAACAATTCCGGTAAGTCCTCATATGCAAATTTCGAAATTGGTCCAGTTCTGATTAGAACACATTTTTGAAGTTTTTAAACATCAATTTAAAATGCATCAAGATGATCTACACGGTTTTCTAGTCAAGTTACATATAAAGTTCGTTTAATTCGGAGATACGGCCTAGAAGATATGAGCAAAACAAGTTAAACATGGCATTGATGCAAAATTCATTCAAACATCAAGAAAACATACTCAAAACATGGATGCAACAAGGTAATATGAAACTATATGCAAAACTAAACAAGTTGCATATAGAGCACACTCAAAACGGAGCAACGGTTCAACACATACACACAAAACATAGTCAAAGGACAAGCTGTCCAAAACAACAACTAGGCATATTGCAAGCATCAAAACAACATTCTACAACATCACAACATGAAATCAAAAGGCACGAACAAGATTCATAGGTAAAGCATGACAAAATATGAACACTGAGCTATCTCCAGAAATCAATAGAATATGCTCAAAAGGACATGGCAAGATTGCAAATAATAACAGGTTCACAGACTTTGCAGAAATTCACTGGAAAAGACATAAATAACATCAGGTTGCAATGTAAATGACGACATGGAAAAATGCAACACGCAGGCACATGACATGGCAAGGATGGCGAAAAACTGGCAGACACCTGGCGAAACGGATCCGGGGCGTTACACTTACCCATGCCAGAAAGAGTACCTAAAGGGTTGGGAAGTTGTGTTCAAGGTGTCGCCACATGGTAAGCTACTGGACCCGAATGAAGACGATTACTACAACATTAACCCCATAAAATACGAGGGAGTGTTCTATCAAGAGCAACCTGATGATGATGATGTGGTTAGAAATGATGACGCTAGACCATTGGGTGATGATGATGTGGATCCAAACGACGACGATGCACGGAATGATGGTGAGACCATTGTCAATGAAAATGACATAGTTATGCTAGAAAAGTTAAACGAAGACGCTGACGACGAGGAAGAGCCTCCACCTCCGTCAGACAACGAAGATGATATGATTGATAGTGATGATGAGACCGACCGAGAAAGAGGTTACAACAGTGATGGTCTGTATGGGTTCTAGTAGATGTACGTTTCAAGTATTTTTTTTTGCATATGCATTTTTATTAATTTGTTTATTATTCCTTATTATTATGCATTTTCCTTCATTACATTAATTTACTAATTGCTTATTCTTTTTTCAATGCAGGTTCGTGGAACATGGGCAAGGGGAAGGCCGACGACATGGGTTTCCTATGCAAGGTCGTCGGCTTGCCTAGCCGGAGTGGTCGATCACGTAATCCCCCCTCCTCCCGGCTACTTGACGATGACTCCTCATAGGGAGGTCGAGGGAGAGGTGCCCCTAGAGGAGGAGGGGGCGGGGGGAGAGCCCCTAGAGGGGGAGGTGGTGGGGGGAGAGCCACTACAGGGGGTCACGGCCAGAAAGAGCGCACCCTCACCAACTTAGGGGTGTTGTCTTCGAGGCCCTCCTCTAGTGAGGTACCCTCTAGCGAGGAGGAGGAGGAGGAGGACGAGGAGGAGGCGGAGGAGGTGGAGGAGGAGGCAGGCGAGGAGGAGGAGGGCGAGGAGGAGGAGGAGGTTGGGGAGGGGGAGGCAGGCGAGGAGGAGGGTGGTGGCGGGGATGATGGTGGTGGCGGGGAGGGGGTTGTCAACAAGGGGTGGCTGCATGGTAACGCAAAGCTACCAAAGCAGATTCCTGCTACTGAGGAGCTGAAGTGGCTCATTGAGCCCACGGGGAAAGAGTAAGTGGCACTTTATAACAATTTCATTATTTTGCTTGTCACATGTTCATTCCGGTTGTTATTTATTTTGCTTGTCACATGCTAATTGTTCATTCTTTTGTAGCAACTGGATATATTCTAAAGGGGTCCGTATTCCCAACGGCCTCATCACCGTCTTGCTGAAGTTACACTGGCCGGGGTTGTACTGCCCGGATCCAGTCAGGCACCCGGACCATCGGGTTTTGGCCACAAGCTGGGACCACTGGGAAGCGGCCCTCCACGCGGACCATGGGACCCATGCCAATGCTGTGATCACTACTTTCTGAGTGAGTTCTCTTCAGAAGCACAAGTCCATTCTAGTTTCATGAGCGATTTAACTCATGGCTTCTTCCATTCTTGTTTCATGCATGATTGTAGAAATTCTATCGAGTTCTTCCGGAGCACAGGGCCAGAGCCTACCAGATCATGTTGCGCCAATGCAAGAAGAAGGCCCGCCAGATGCAGTACGAGGTGCGCTATGTGGCCATCTCGACATACTATCACGACGCTCTTGGTGTGAATATGACCAAGGAAGAAGCACGGAGGATGGGCATTACCTTGGAGAGGCCCGAGTTCTTCGCGGTAAGTATAAAATATTTTTCATTCCGATGTTTGTGGTACATTTCACTGTTCCATGTTGACATGCCATCATGCTTTCATTATGTAGGTGTGTCCAAACTGGTGTTATGGAAAAGACGATTCCTGGGCGGCATTGGTGGATCTTTGGTGTGATGAGGCTCGAGCCTGGGCGGCTACGAGAATAAAAAACAATGCTAACCGAGGGAAGGAGGGAGTACATGCTCAGGGAAACCGAAACCACTTTCTCCACAAGACACTTAATGTATGACTAACCTCTGTTTGGTGGTGCAGGGGGAGAAACTGAAGCGGCCTCTCTCACACATGGAGGCATGGGAGATCGCCCATACGCGGAAGGACACCAAGCCTGGCGAGCCCAAGCACTACGGCAAGAAGACCGCACAGAGAAGAAGGCCTACTCCGATGGGTATTTGAGGTTACATCCTGACACACCTGACCCCATTGCGGCGGATCTGGACGATAGGGTGGTGGTGGGCATGGGGCCCAAGGAGCACGATCAGGAGGCGGTTCTCGATGCTGTGATCACTCCTACTATCTCCTAGTCATAGATCAGTCGGATCGACCCGAGCCTGAGCAAGCGCACTGATACGTCTCCAACGTATCTATAATTTTTTATTTTTCCATGCTATATTATATTATATTTTGGATGTTTAATGGGCTTTATTATACACCTTTATATTATTTTTAGGACCAACCTATTATCCGGAGGCCCAGCCCAGATTGCTGTTTTTTGCCTATTTCAGTGTTTCACAGAAAAAGAATATCAAACGGAGTCCAAACGGAATGTAACCTTCGGGAACGTGATTTTCGGAACAAACGTGATCCAGAGGACTTGGAGTCCACATCAAGAAAGCAACGAGGAGGGCACGAGGCAGGGGGGCGCGCCCTCCACCCTCATGGGCCCCTTATGGCTCCCCTGACCGACTTCTTTCGCCTATATACACCTACGTACCCCCAAACAATCAGAAACAGATCCACAACCCTATTTCCACCGCCGCAACCTTCTGCACCCGTGAGATCCCATCTTGGGGCCTTTTCCGGCGCTCCGCCGGAGGGGGCATTGATCACGTAGGGCTTCTACATCAACACCATAGCCTCTCCGATGATGTGTGAGTAGTTTACCTCAGACCTTCGGGTCCATAGTTATTAGCTACATGGCTTCTTCTCTCTCTCTGGATCTCAATACCATGTTCTCCTCGATCTTCTTGGAGATCTATTGGATGTAATCTTCTTTTGTGGTGTGTTTGTCGAGATCCGATGAATTGTGGGTTTATGATCAAGTTTATCTATGAACAATATTTGAATCTCCTCTGAATTCTTTTATGTATGATTGGTTATCTTTGCGAGTCCCTTCGAATTATCAGTTTGGTTTGGCCTACTAGATTGATCTTTCTTGCAATTGGAGAAGTGCTTAGCTTTGGGTTCAATCTTGTGGTGTTCGATCCCAGTGACAGAAAGGGAAACGACACGTATTGTATTGTTGCCATCGAGGATAAAAAGATGGGGTTTATATCATATTGCATGAGTTTATCCATCTACATCATGTCATCTTACTTAAAGCATTACTCTGTTCTTATGAACTTAATACTCTAGATGCATGCTGGATAGCGACCGATGTGTGGAGTAATAGTAGTAGATGCAGGCAGGAGTCGGTCTACTTGTCACAGACGTGATGCCTATATACATGATCATACCTAGATATTCTCATAACTATGCTCAATTATATCAATTGCTCGACAGTAATTCGTCACCCATCGTAATACTTATGCTCTTGAGAGAAGCCACCTGTGAAACCTATGGCCCCCGGGTCTATTTTCCATCATATTAATCTTCCAACACTTAGCTATTTCTATTGCCGTTTATTTTACTTTGCATCTTTATTTCTCTTTATCATAAAAATACCAAAAGTATTATCTTATCATATCTATCAGATCTCACTCTCGTAAGTGACCGTGAAGGGATTGACAACCCCTTTATTGTGTTGGTTGCGAGGTACTTATTTGTTTGTGTAGGTGCGCGGGACTTGAGCGTGGTCTCCTACTAGATTGATACCTTGGTTCTCAAAAACATAGGGAAATACTTACGCTACTTTACTCCATCACCCGTTCCTCTTCAAGGGAAAACCAATGCAGTGCTCAAGGGTAGCAAGAAGGATTTCTGGCGCCGTTGCCGGGGAGATTTGCGCCAAGTCAAGTCAAGTCAAGACATACCATGTACCCATCACAAACTCTTCTCCCTCGCATTACATTATTCGCAATTTGCCTCTCGTTTTCCTCCCCCCACTTCACCCTTGCTGTTTTATTTGCCCTCTCTTTTTCGTTTGCCTCTTTTTCGCTTGCCTCTTGTGAGCTCGTTGCCATGGCCAGCTCGGTCTTTATCCCTTCGTCTCCCGAATTTGAAGTCCTCCACTTCAAGCAAATACAAGGGGAAAATTTAAAGGATGCTTGGTTTAGGATGCTAGAATCTTATCGTAGTTGCAATATAGATCAATATTTCAAAATTTTACTTCGCAATTTTGTTGGGCTAACCTTATCCCATAGACAACTCCTCGATTTTTTCGCCAAAGGTAGTTTTATTGATATTGATCCTAGTTTTGCTTATGAAATTATAGAGGGGATAGTGGGTGTACTCCCTCTACAAAAAAGGATCATCCCTTACCCAAGAAGGAACTCAAATTCTAGAGAAATTATGTGAATTGCAAAAATTTGTTGAACCTCTTAAAAGTATTGGTGGGAATATCAACCGCATGAATAATTTGATTACACTTTGCAATAAGGGGCTGGATGCTTTAGATCAAAGGATCACAGAGCATAACTCCATTAAGAATTTGAACACCAAAGATGGCAATACCTAGATCTATCCTTGCTTTTATGCCTAGCTAGGGGCGTTAAACGATAGCGCTTGTTGGGAGGCAACCTAATTTTATTTTAGTTTTTTGCTTTTTGCTGCTTTTTAGGAATAAATATTTGATCTAGCCTATGGTTAGATTTTTTATGTTTTAATTAGTGTTTGTGCCAAGTTAAACCTATATGATCTTCTTGGATGATAGTTATTTGATCTTGCTGAAAATTCAAGAAACTTTCTGTTCATGAAAACAATTGTTAAAAATCACAAGAATGTGATAAAATACTGATTCCAATTGCAGCTCATCAATAAAAAAATTTCTAGGACTTCCTATTTTGGTAGATTTTTTTGAGTTCCATAAGTTTGCGTTAGTTACAGATTACTACAGAATGTTCTGTTTTTGACAGATTCTGTTTTTCGTGTGTTGTTTGCTTATTTTGATGAATCTATGGCTAGTAAAAGAGTTTATAAACCATAGAGAAGTTGGAATACAGTAGGTTTAACACCAATATAAATAACGAATGAGTTCATTACAGTACCTTGAAGTGGTGTTTTTTTTCTTTCACTAACGGAGCTCACGAGATTTTCTCGCTAAGTTTTGTCTTTGTGAAGTTTTCAAGTTTTGGGTAAAAGATTTGATGGATTATGGAACAAGGAGTGGCAAGAGCCTAAGCTTGGGGATGCCCATGGCACCCCAAGATAATCTAAGGACACCAAAAATCCAAAGCCTGGGGATGCCCCGGAAGGCATCTCCTCTTTCGTCTACTTCCATCGGTAACTTTAGTTTGAGCTATATTTTTATTCACCACATGATATGTGTTTTGCTTGGAGCGTCTTGTATGATTTGAGTCTTTGCTTTTTAGTTTACCACATTCATCCTTGCTGTACACACCTTTTGAGAGAGACACACATGATTCGGAATTTATTAGAATACTCTATGTGCTTCACTTGTGTTCTTTGAGCTATATAGTATTTGCTCTAGTGCTTCACTTATACCTTTTAGAGCACGGTGGTGGATTTGTTTTATAGAAACTATTGATCTGTCATGCTTCACTTATATTATTTTGCGAGTCTTAAAACAGCATGAAAATTTGCTTTAATTATAATATCATGAGAAATTTGATGCTTGATAATTGTTTTGAGATAAAAAATAAGGTGGTAATATCATTGTTGTGCTAGTTGAGTAGTTGTGAAATTGAGAAATACTTGTGTTGGAGTTTGTGATTCCCGTAGCATGCACGTATGGTGAACCGTTATGTAACGAAGTCGGAGCATGAGGTATTTATTGATTGTTATCCTTTGTGTGGCGGTCGAGATCGCGCGATGGTTAACTCCTACCAACCCTTCCCCTAGGAGCATGCGTAGTAGTACTTTGCTTCGAGGGCTAATAAATTTTTGCAATAAGTATATGAGTTATTTTTGACTAATGCGAGTCCATGGATTATACGCACACTTACCTTTCCGCAATTTTCTAGCCTCTTTGGTACCGTGCATAGCCCTTTCTCACCTTGAGAGTTTGTGCAAACTTCGCCGGTGCATCCAAACCCCGTGATATGATACGCTGTATCACACATAAACCTCCTTATACCTTCCTCAGAACAGCCACCATACCTACCTATTATGGCATTTCCATAGCCATTCCGAGATATATTGCCATGCAACTTTCCAGCGTTTCGTTTATCATGACACACTCCATCATTGTCATATTGCTTTGCATGATCATGTAGTTGACATTGTATTTGTGGCAAAGCCACCCTTCATAATTCTTTCATACATGTCTCTCTTGATTCATTGCATATCCCGGTACACCGCCGGAGGCATTCACATAGAGTCATATCTTGTTCTAAGTATCAAGTTGTAATTCATGAGTTGTAAGTAAATAAAAGTGTGATGATCATCATTATTAGAGCATTTTCCCAAGTGAGGAAAGGATGATGGAGACTATGATTCCCCCACAAGTCGGGATGAGACTCTGGACTAAAAAAAAGAGACCATAAAAAAAGGCCCAAATAAAAAATGAGAGAAAAAGAGAGAAGGGACAATGTTACTATCCTTTTACCACACTTGTGCTTCAAAGTAGCACCATGATCTTCATGATAGAGAGTCTCTCATTTTATCACTTTCATATACTAGTGGGAAATTTCATTATAGAACTTGGCTTGTATATTCCAATGATGGGCTTCCTCAAATGCCCGAGGTCTTCGTGAGCAAGCAAGTTGGATGCACACCCACTTAGTTTCTTTCGTTTGAGCTTTCATACACTTATAATTCTAGTGCATCCGTTGCATGGCAATCCCTACTCCTTGCATTGACATCAATTGATGGGCATCTCCATAGCCTGTTGATTAGCCTCGTCGATGTGAGACTTTCTCCTTTTTGTCTTCCCACATAACCCCTATCATTATACCTTATTCCACTATAGTGATATATCCATGGCTTGCGCTCATGTATTGCGTAGAAGTTGAAAAGGCTGAAGCGCGTTAAAAAGTATGAACCAATTGCTTGGCTAAAGCCGGGGTTGTACATGATATGAATATTTTGTGTGGTGAAGATGGAGAATAGCCAGACTATATGATTTTGTAGGGATAACTTGCTTTGGCTATGTTATTTTGATAAGACATAATTGCTTGGTTAGCATGCTTGAAGTATTATTGTTTTTATGACAACATTAAACTTTTATCTTGAATCATATTTAATCTGAACATTCGTGCCACAATAAGAAGAACTACATTGAAGTTATGCCAAGTAGCATTCCACATCAAAATTTCTGTTTTTATCATTTACCTACTCGAGGACGAGCAGGAATTAAGCTTGGGGATGCTTGATACGTCTCCAACGTATCTATAATTTTTGATTGTTCCATGCTATATTATATTCTGTTTTGGATGTTTAATGCGCTTTATTATACACTTTTATATTATTTTTGGGACTAACCTATTAACCGGAGGCCCAACCCAGATTGCTGTTTTTTGCCTATTTCAGTGTTTCGCAGAAAAAGAATATCAAACGGAATGAAACCTTTGGGAACGTGATTTTCGGAACGAACGTGATCCAGAGGACTAGGACTCCATGTCAAGAAAGCAACGAGGAGGGCATGAGGCAGGGGGGTGCGCCTTCCACCCTCGTGGGCCCCTCGTGGCTCCCCTGACCGACTTCTTTCGCCTATATATACCTACGTACCCCCAAACCATCAGAAACGGAGCCAAAACCCTATTTCTGAAGGAAATATGCCCTAGAGGCAATAATAAAGTTATTATTTATTTCCTTATATCATGATAAATGTTTATTGTTCATGCTAGAAATGTATTAACCGGAAACATAATACATGTGTGAATACATAGACAAGCAGTGTCACTAGTATGCCTCTATTAGACTAGCTTGTTAATCAAAGATGGTTGAGTTTCCTAACCATAGACAAAGGAGTTGTCATTTGATTAACAAGGTCACATCATTGGTTGAATGATCTGATTGACATGACCCATTCCATT
Source organism: Aegilops bicornis (assembly GCA_021605145.1). Taxonomy (NCBI): domain Eukaryota; kingdom Viridiplantae; phylum Streptophyta; class Magnoliopsida; order Poales; family Poaceae; genus Aegilops; species Aegilops bicornis. The sequence goes on along the minus strand of CM038674.1, from coordinate 40,980,607 downwards.
AGCTTAGCACCGATCGCTTAGTATGTTGCTATTGCTTTTATCCATAACTTATACATGTTCCTACAACTATGAGATTATGCAACTCCGCCATCGGAGGAACACTTTGGTACTACCAAACGTCACAACGTAATCGGGTGATTATAAAGGAGTACTACAGGTGTCTCCAAAGGCAGATGTTGGGTTGGCGATTTCGAGATTAGGATTTGTCACTCCGATTGCTCGGAGAGGTATCTCTGAGCCCTCTCGGTAATACACATCACTAAGCCTTGCAAGCATTACAACTAATGAGTTAGCTGTGAGATGGTGTATTACGGAACGAGTAAAGAGACTTGCCGGTAACGAGATTGAACTAGGTATTGGATACCGACGATCGAATCTCGGGCAAGTAACATACCGATGACAAAGGGAACAACGTATGTTGTTATGCGGTCTGACCGATAAAGATCTTCGTAGAATATGTAGGAGCCAATATGGGCATCCAGGTCCCGCTATTGGTTATTGACCGAAGATGTGTCTCGGTCATGTCTACATTATTCTCGAACCGTAGGGTCCGCACGCTTAAGGTTTCAATGACGGTTATATTACGAGTTTGTGTATTCTGATGTACCGAAGGAGTTCGGAGTCCCGGATGTGATCACGGACATGACGAGGAGTCTCGAAATGATCGAGACATAAAGATTGATATATTGGACGGCTTTATTCGGACACCGGCACGGTTCCGGTAGTTTCCGGAGACAACCGGAGTGCCGGAGGGGTTAGCGGAACCCCCCGGGGACGTAATGGGCCGGAGTGGGCCAAGAGGGGAGAGAGGGCTGCACCAGGAGGTGGCGCGCCTCTCCCCACGGGAGTCCGACTGGACAAGGAGGGGGGCGGCCCCTTCCTCTCCCTCTCCCTCTCTTCCTTCCCCTTCCTTCTTCCTAGTAGGACTAGGAAAGGGAGTCCTACTCCCACCAGGAGGAGGACTCCCTCCCTTGGCGCGCCCTAGGGCTGGCCGGCCCTCTCCTTGCTCCTTTATATACGGGGCAGGGGGCACCATAGAACACACAAGTTGATCCTTGAGATCGCTCTCAGCCGTGCGGTGCCCCCCTCCACCATATTCCACCTCGGTCAAATTGTAGCAGTGCTTAGGCGAAGCCCTGCGTCGGTAGAACATCAAGATCGTCACCACGCCGTCGTGCTGACGAAACTCTCTCTTCCCGGAGCTTTGCTGGATCGGAGCCCGAGGAGCGTCACGAGCTGAACGTGTGCCAAGAACTCGGAGGCGCCGGAGTAACGGCGCTGGGATCGGTTGGATCGCGAGGAGAACGTACGACTACTTCCTCTACGCCAGATCGCTTCCGCTTCGGTCTACGAGGGTACGTAGACAACACTCTCCCCTCTCGTTGCTATGCATCACCATGATCTTGCGTGTGCGTAGGAATTTTTTTGAAATTACTACGTTACCCAACAGTGGCATCCGAGCCAGGTTATTGTGGTTTGATGTTTTGCACGAGTAGAACACAAGTGAGTTGTGGGCGATACAAGTCATACTGCCTACCAGCATGTCATACTTTGGTTCAGCGGTATTGTGAGATGAAGCGGCCCGGACCGACATTACGCCAGACGCTTACGCGAGACTGGTTTCACTGCTACGAGCACTCGTGCTTAAAGGTGGCTGGCGGGTGTCTGTCTCTCTCACTTTAGTTGAACCGAGTATGGCTACGCCCGGTCCTTGAGAAGGTTAAACGGAGTCTATTTGACGAAGTATCGTTGTGGTTTTGATGCGTAGGTGAGATTGGTTCTTGCTTAAGCCCGTAGCAGCCACGTAAAGTTGCAACAACAAAATAGAGGACGCCTAACTTGTTTTTGCAGGGCATGTTGTGATGTGATATGGTCAAGACGTGATGCTATATTTTATTGTATGAGATGATCATGTTTTGTAACCGGTTATCGGCAATCGGCTGGAGCCATATGGTTGTCGCTTATTGTATGAAATGCAACGCCTGTAATTGCTTTTACTTTATCACTAAGCGGTAGCGATAGTCGAGAAGCAATAGATGGCGAACGACAACGATGCTACGATGGAGATCAAGGTGTCGCTACCGGTGACGATGGTGATCATGACGGTGCTTCGAGATGGAGATCACAAGCACAAGATGATGATGGCCATATCATATCACTTATATTGATTGCATGTGATGTTTATCCTTTATGCATCTTATTTTGCTTTGATTGACGGTAGCATCTTAAGATGATCTCTCACAAAAATTATCAAGTAGTGTTCTCCCTGAGTATGCATCGTTGCCAAAGTTCGTCGTGCCGAGACACCACGTGATGATCGGGTGTGATAAGCTCTACGTCCATCTACAACGGGTGCAAGCCAGTTTTGCACACGCAGAATACTCAGGTTATACTTGACGAGCCTAGCATATGCAGATATGGCCTCGGAACACGGAGACCGAAAGGTCGGCGTGTATCATATAGTAGATATGATCAACATAAGATGTTCACCATTGAAAACTACTCCATCTCACGTGATGATCGGTTATGGTTTAGTTGATTTGGATCACGTGATCACTTAGATGATTAGAGAGATATCTGTCTAAGTGGGAGTTCTTAAGTAATATGATTAATTGAACTTAAATTTATCATGAACTTAGTACCTGATAGTGTCTTGCTTGTCTATGTCTGTTTATAGATAGATGGCTCGTGCTGTTGTTCCGTTGAATTTTAATGCGTTCCTTGAGAAAGCAAAGTTGAAAGATGATGGTAGCAATTACACGGATCGGGTCCAGAATCGAGGATTATCCTCATTGCTGCACGTAAGAGTTACGTCCTGGATGCACCGCTAGGTGCCACGCCCGCCGCCGATGCAACCGACGACGTTAAGAACGTCTGCGAGCAAAGCTGATGACTACTCTATAGTTCAGTGTGCCATGCTTTACGGCTTAGAACCGGGTCTTCAACGACGCTTTTGAACGTCATGGAGCATATGAGATGTTCCAGAGTTGAAGTTGATATTTCAAATGTAATGCCCGGATTGAGAGATATGAAGTCTCCAATAAGTTCTATAGCTGCAAGATGGAGGAGAATGGGTCCGCTGCTGAGCACATACTCGTAATGTCCGGGTATTACAATCACTTGACTCAACCGGGAGTTAATCTTCCGGATGATTGTGTCATTGATGTAATTCTTCAATCACTGCCACCAAGCTACAAAGGCTTCGTGATGAACTATAATATGCAAGGGTTAGTAAAGACTATGCCCCGAGCTCTTCGCAATGTTAAAGGCTGCGGAGGTAGAAATCAAGAAGGAGCATCAAGTGTTGATGGTCAATAAGACCACTAGTTTCAAGAAGAAAGGCAAAGGGAAGAAGAAGGAACTTCAAGAAGAACAGCAAACAAGTTGCTGCTCAAGAGAAGAAACCCAAGTCCGACCTAAACACTGAAACTGAAGTGCTTCTACCGCAAGCAGACTGGTCACTTTGGAAGCGGAACTGCCCCAAGTATTTGGCGGATAAGAAGGATGGCAAGGTGAACAGAGGTATATGTGATATACATGTTATTGATGTGTACCTTACCGCAGCTCGCAGAGCACTGGTATTTGATACTGGTTCTGCTGCTAATATTTGCAACTCGAAACAGGGACTACGGATTGCTTAACACCGGCAAAGGACGAGGTGACGATGCGCGCTGGGAAATGGTTCCAAAGTCGATGTGATCGCAATGGCACGCCTACCTCTACATCTACCTTCGGGATTAGTTTTAGACCTAAATAATTGTTATTTGGTGCCAGCGTTGAGCATGAACATTATATCTGGATCTTGTTTGATGCGAGACGGTTATTCATTTAAATCAGAGAATAATGGTTGTTCTATTTATATGAATAATATCTTTTATGGTCATGCACCCTTGAAGAGTGGTCTATTTTAATGAATCTCGATAGTAGTGATACACATATTCATAATGTTGAAACCAAAAGATGCAGAGTTGATAATGATAGTGCGACTTATTTGTGGCACCGCCGCTTAGGTCATATCGGTATAAAGCATGAAGAAACTCCATCTTGATGGACTTTTGGAGTCACTTGATTATGAATCACTTGGCACTTGCGAACCGTGCCTCATGGGCAAGATGACTAAAACCCCGTTCTCCGGTACTATGGAGAGAGCAACAGATTTGTTGGAAATCATACATACAGATGTATGTGGTCCAATGAATGTTGAGGCTCGTGGCGGATATCGTTATTTTCTCACCTTCACAGATGATTTAAGCAGATATGGGTATATCTACTTAATGAAACATAAGTCTGAAACATTTGAAAAGTTCAAAGAATTTCAGAGTGAAGTTGAAAATCATCGTAATAAGAAAATAAAGTTTCTACGATCTGATCGTGGAGGCGAATATTTGAGTTACGAGTTTGGTCTACATTTGAAACAATGCGGAATAGTTTCGCAACTCACGCCACCCGGAACACCACAAGCGCAATGGTGTGTCCGAACGTCAGAATCGCACTTTACTAGATATGGTGCGATCTATGATGTCTCTTACAGATTTACCGCTATCGCTTTTGGGGTTATACTCTTGAGACGGCCGCATTCACGCTGAATAGAACACCGTCAAAATCCGTTGAGACGACACCTTATGAACTGTGGTTTAGCAAGAAACCAAAGTTGTCGTTCTTAAAGTTTGGGGATGCGATGCTTATGTGAAAAAGCTTCAACCTGATAAGCTCGAACCTAAATCGGAGAAATGTGTCTTCATAGGATACCCAAAGGTGACAGTTGGGTACACCTTCTATCACAGATCCGAAGGCAAGACATTTGTTGCTAAGAATGGATCCTTTCTAGAGAAGGAGTTTCTCTCGAAAGAAGTGAGTGGGAGGAAAGTAGAACTTGATGAGGTAATCGTACCTTCTCCCTTATTTGAAAGTAGTTTATCACGTAAACCAGTTTCTGCGACATCTACACCAAATAGTGAGGAAGTTGATGATGTTGATCATGAAACTTCAGATCAAGTTACTACAGAACCTCGTAGATCAACCAGAATAAGATCCGCACTGAGTGGTACGGTAATCCTGTTCGGAAGTCATGCTACTAGATCATGATGAACCTACGAACTATGAAGAAGCGATGGTGAGCCCAGATTCCGCAAAATGGCTTGAGGCCATGAAATCTGAGATGGGATCCATGTATGAAAACAAAGTGTGGATTTTGGTTGACTTGCCCGAGGGTCGGCAAGCAATAGAAAACAAGTGGATCTTCAAGAAGAAGACTGACGACGACGGTAATATTACTGTTCATTAAAGCTCGACTTGTCGCAAAGGGTTTTCGACAAGTTCAAGGGATTGACTACGATGAGACCTTCTCACCAGAAGCGATGCTTAAGTCTGTCCGAATCATGTTAGCAAATGCCGCATTTTATGATTATGAAATTTGGCAATTGGATGTAAAGACTGCATTCCTGAATGGATTTATGGAAGAAGATTTGTATATGATGCAACCAGAAGGTTTTATCGATCCAAAGGGAGATAACAAAGTGTGCAACCTCCAGCGATCAATATATGGACTGGTGCAAGCATCTCGAGTTGGAATAAACGCTTTGATAGTGTGATCAAAGCATTTGGGTTTATATGCACTTTTGGAGAAGCCTGTATTTACAAGAAAGTGAGTGGGAGCTCAGCATTTCTGATATTATATGTAGATGACATATTACTAATCGGAAATGATATAGAATTTCTGAATAGCATAAAGGGATACTTGAACAAGAGTTTTTCGATGAAGGACCTCGGTGAAGCTGCTAACATATTGGGCATCAAAATCTATAGAGATAGATCAAGACGCTTAATTGGACTTTCACAAAGCACATACCTTGACAAGATTTTGAAGAAGTTCAAAATGGATCAAGCAAAGAAAGGGTTCTTGCCTGTGTTACAAGGTGTGAAGTTGAGTAAGACTCAATGCCCGACCACCGCAGAAGATAGAGAGAAAATGAAAGATGTTCCCTATGCCTCAGCCATAGGCTCTATCATGTATGCAATGCTATGTACCAGACCTGATGTGTGCCTTGCTATAAGCTTAGCAGGGAGGTACCAAAGTAATCCAGGAGTGGATCACTGGACAGCGGTCAAGAACATCCTGAAGTACCTAAAAAGGACTAAGGATATGTTTCTCAGATATGGAGGTGACAAAGAGCTCATAAATGGCAGTTACGTTGATGCAAGCTTTGACACCGATCCGCAACGATTCTAAATCGCAAACCGGATATGTATTTACACTAAACGGAGGAGCTGTCATTGGTGCAGTTCTAAACAAAGCGTCAGAAGGGATCTACATGTGAAGCGGAATACATAGCAGCTTCGGAAGCAGCTAATGAAGGAGTCTGGATGAAGGAGTTCATATCCGATCTAGGTGTCATACCTAGTGCATCGGGTCCAATGAAAATCTTTTGTGACAATATCGAGCAATTGCTTTGGCATCGGATTCCAGATTTAACAAGAGAACCACCCACCTCAAGAGACGCTTCAATTCCATCCGGGACTTAGTCCAGGTGGGAGACATAGAGATTTGCAAGATACATACGGGTCTGAATGTAGCAGATCCATTGACTAAGCCTCTTCCACGAGCAAAACATGATCAACACCAAGACTCCATGGGTGTTAGAATCATTACTGTGTAATCTAGATTATTGACTCTCGTGCAAGTGGGAGACTGAAGGAAATATGCCCTAGAGGCAATAATAAAGTTATTATTTATTTCCTTATATCATGATAAATGTTTATTGTTCATGCTAGAAATGTATTAACCGGAAACATAATACATGTGTGAATACATAGACAAATAGAGTGTCACTAGTATGCCTCTACTAGACTAGCTTGTTAATCAAAGATGGTTGAGTTTCCTAACCATAGACAAAGGAGTTGTCATTTGATTAACAAGGTCACATCATTGGTTGAATGATCTGATTGACATGACCCATTCCATTAGCTTAGCACCCGATCGTTTAGTATGTTGCTATTGCTTTTATCCATAACTTATACATGTTCCTACAACTATGAGATTATGCAACTCCTGCCATCGGAGGAACACTTTGGGTACTACCAAACGTCACAACGTAATCGGGTGATTATAAAGGAGTACTACAGGTGTCTCCAAAGGCAGATGTTGGGTTGGCGTATTTCGAGATTAGGATTTGTCACTTCGATTGTCGGAGAGGTATCTCTGGGCCCTCTCGGTAATACACATCACTAAGCCTTGCAAGCATTACAACTAATGAGTTAGCTGTGAGATGGTGTATTACGGAACGAGTAAAGAGACTTGCCGGTAACGAGATTGAACTAGGTATTGGATACCGACGATCGAATCTCGGGCAAGTAACATACCGATGACAAAGGGAACAACGTATGTTGTTATGCGGTCTGACCGATAAAGATCTTCGTAGAATATGTAGGAGCCAATATGGGCATCCAGGTCCCGCTATTGGTTATTGACAATAGATGTTTCTCGGTCATGTCTACATTATTCTCGAACCGTAGGGTCCGCACGCTTAAGGTTTCAAGGACGGTTATATTATGAGTTTGTGTATTTTGATGTACCGAAGAAGTTCGGAGTCCCGGATGTGATCACGGACATGATTTAGGAGTCTCGAAATGATCGAGACATAAAGATTGATATATTGGATGGCTATATTCGGACAGGAAAGGTTCCGGAAGTTTCGGAGAAAAACCGGAGTGCCGAGGGGTTACCGAACCCCGGGAAGTAATGGGCCTTATTGGGCCAAGAGGGAGAGAGAGGGCTGCACCAGGAGGTGGCGCGCCCCCCATGGGGAGTCCGACTGGACAAGGAGGGGCGCGGCCCCCTTCCCTCTCCTCTCCTCTCTTCCTTCCCCTTCCTTCTTCCTAGTAGGACTAGTATAGGGGAGTCCTACTCCCACTAGGAGGAGGACTCCCCCCTCCCTTGGCGCGCCCTAGGGCTGGCCGGCCCTCTCCCTTGCTCCTTTATATACGGGGGCAGGGGGGCACCCTAGAACACACAAGTTGATCCTTGAGATCGTTCCTTAGCCGTGTGCGGTGCCCCCCTCCACCATATTCCACCTCGGTCAAATTGTAGCAGTGCTTAGGCGAAGCCCTGCGTCGGTAGAACATCAAGATCGTCACCACGCCGTCTTGTGGAACTCTCTCTCCCGGAGCTTTGCTGGATCGGAGCCCGAGGAGCGCCACCGAGCTGAACGTGTGCCAAGAACTCGGAGGCGCCGGAATAACGGCTACCGGTATCGGTTGGATCGCGAGGAGAACGTACGACTACTTCCTCTACGTTGTGATCGCTTCCGCTTCGGTCTACGAGGGTACGTAGACAACACTCTCCCCTCTCGTTGCTATGCATCACCATGATCTTGCGTGTGCGTAGGAAATTTTTTGAAATTACTACGTTACCCAACAATTTCCACCGCCGCAACCATCTGTACCCGTGAGATCCCAACTCGGGGCCTTTTCCGGCGCTCCGCCGGAGGGGGCATTGATCACGAAGGGCATCTACATCAACCGCATAGCCTCTCCGATGTTGTGTGAGTAGTTTACCTCAGACCTTCGGGTCCATAGTTATTAGCTAGATGGCTTCTTCTCTCTCTTTGGATCTCAATACCATGTTCTCCTTGATCTTCTTGGAGATCTATTCGATGTAATCTTGTTTTGCGGTGTGTTTGTTGAGATCCGATGAATTGTGGGTTTATGATCAAGTTTATCTATGAATAATATTGAATCTCCCCTGAATTCTTTTATGTATGATTGGTTATCTTGGCAAGTCTCTTCGAATTATCAGTTTGGTTTGGCCTACTAGATTGATCTTTCTTGCAATGGGAGAAGTGCTTAGCTTTGGGTTCAATCTTGCGGTGTTCGATCCCAGTGACAGAAAGGGAAATGACACGTATTGTATTGTTGCGATCGAGGATAAAAAGATGGGGTTTATGTCATATTGCATGAGTTTATCCCTCTACATCGTGTCATCTTACTTAAAGCATTACTCTGTTCTTATGAACTTAATACTCTAGATGCATGTTGGATAGCGGTCGATGTGTGGAGTAATAGTAGTAGATGCAGGCAGGAGTCTGTCTACTCGTCACAGACGTGATGCCTATATACATGATCATACCTAGATATTCTCATAACTATGCTCAATTCTATCAATTGCTTGACAGTAATTCGTCACCCACCGTAATACTTATGCTCTTGAGAGAAGCCACTAGTGAAACCTATGGCCCCCGGGTCTATTTTCCATCATATTAATCTCCCAACACTTAGCTATTTCTATTGCCGTTTATTTTACTTTGCATCTTTATTTCTCTTTCTCATAAAAATACCAAAAATATTATCTTATCATATCTATCAGATCTCACTCTCGTAAGTGACCGTGAAGGGATTGACAACCCCTTTATTGCGTTGGTTGGAAGGTTCTTATTTTTTGTGTAGGTGCATGGGACTTGAGCGTGGTCTCCTACTGGATTGATACCTTGGTTCTCAAAAACTGAGGGAAATACTTACGCTACTTTACTGCATCACCCTTTCCTCTTCAAGGGAAACCAACGCAGTGCTCAAGAGGTAGCACGCACGAGTACGCCAACGACTAGTGCACAGTCACAGTCCCTCTTTCAGGAGCGACAATCTGTAAGTATTTTCCCTCTTATCTTCATTGCTCACTTTATTTTCCGCATTTAGTAGTTATATGAGTTCCATCATGTCATACCGTAGGCCTACCTGGAGTACACATGCCAGGAGACCATGGCGTGGCACGAGAGCCTTTATGCATACCATGAGCAGAGGGATCGCCAGATGCAACACGCTTTTCAGGAAATGGCGGCCGGCAGGTGTCCTCAATTGCAACCAGCACAAGGTCCTCCAGCACAACCAAGGCTGCTGACCTTTGAGGAGTTTGTGGCACAGAACGCTGGCCCCTCGCCGGTTAGTTCATCCCCAATCTATTCACCCAAAGCATATCATGCCTTTCAACACAGTCATATATCCCGTTAATATGTCTTTTCGACATCCAGGGAACCGGTGGATCAACCGTTGGAGGTGGTCTTCGCAGCACTCTCGAGTCACGGAGCCCGACCACTCCGATCTACAGAGGCGGAGGTGGAGGCGGTCTTGGCGGTAGCGCTGCCGCTAGGAGTGACGACCTGGGCTTCAGCGGTCCTGGCGATGACGACCTCTGAGGTGCTCGACGTCCTGGCGCTTAAGCCTTTCGCTTACTTGTGTGCTTATGCTTATGTTTGTTTAGATGACTTGTATGTGCTGATGATGATCCTTTAGATGACTTGTGTGTGGTGATGATGATCCTTTAGATGACTTGTGTGTGGTGATGATGATCCTTTCGGTTACTTTTGATGGTCCTTTGTGATGATGCTTATGCATATATTGTTGTGACGGTGCCGGATGATAGCTCTGTGTTCGATATGTGCATTTCCATCATATATATATGTTGTATATTTGAATTGAATTGATCTGAAAACAATGCCGACGGCTAGGCCGTCGACATAGAGCTGGCGCAAGTGCCCAGTTGCTGACACGTGGCAACTATGCCAACGGCCTAGCCATCGGCGTAGTTTCAAACTAGGCCGATGGCTAGGTCATCGGCAAAGCTGCCACGTGTCAGCAACTGGGCACTCCTGGGGCAGGGCTATGCCGACGGCCTAGCTGTCGGCATAGTTTCAAACTAGGCTGACGGCCGGGCCGTCGGCATAGCCCCGCCCCAGGAGTGCCCAGTTGCTGACACGTGGCAAAGCTATGCCGACGGCCTAGCTGTCGGCGTAGTTCCAAACTAAAGCCCTGCTTCCAGGAGTAACGCCTGCTCGCCACGTGGCGAGTAGCCGTTGGTCAGCACTTGATGGCGGCCGGAATTAGGCGGTAACGTTGCCGACGGCCTTTCTATGCCGGCAGCCTCCCGGGCTACGCCGACGGATATGTTGCCGATGGCCCTATGCCGACAGGGGCTGTCGGCATAGGCCTGTCCCGACGGCCAATCAGGGCTATGCCGACGGCCAGGGCCGTCGGCATAAGGTGCGATTCCGGTAGTGATGTAGTGTCAAGAAGTGCTTCACACTGTAAAGGAAAAATAGAAATCGAAAGTTTTGCATGTGTATTGATCAATCCATCATAGGGTATATATACATTATGAGTCCTTTTACGTATCTGCTGATAGAAAATATGAGTCATACATTGTAGGTAAGCCAATGGCCCAGATCCACTAATACTACTTCTTTCCATGAAGGTTGTATTTTCTCGGTGTTTTGACCGCTTCAGGTCTCTCTTTTCTTCCTGAGGCATAGACACTGCTACCTATTGAGCACTGCGTTGGATTTCCTTGAAGAGGAAAGGATGATGCAGCAAAGTAGCATAAGTATTTCCCTCAGTTTTTGAGAACCAAGGTATCAATCCATTAGGATGCTACGCGTGAGTCCCTCGTACCTGCACAAAGCAAATAACTCCTTGCAACCAACGCGATAAGGGGTTGTGAATCCCTTCACAGTCACTTACGAGAGTTAGTTCTGATAGATATGATAGGATAATATTTTGGTATTTTTGTGATAAAGATGCAAAGTAAAATAAAAGAAAAGTAAAAGGAAAAGGCAATAAATAAAGTGATGGAAGATTAATATGATGGAGATAGACCCGGGGGCCATAGATTTCACTAGTGGCTTCTCTCAAGACCATAAGTATTTTACGGTGGGTGAACGAATTACTGTTGAGCAATTGACATAATTGAGCATAGTTATGAGAGTATACAGGTATGATCATGTATATAGGCATCACGTCCGAGACAAGTAGACCGACTCCGGCCTGCCTACATCTACTACTATTACTCCACTCATCGACCGCTTTCCAGCATGCATCTAGAGTATTAAGTTCAAGAAAACAGAGTAACGACTTAAGCAAGATGACATGATGTAGAGGGATAAATTCATGCAATATGATAAAAACCCCATCTTGTTATCCTTGATGGCAACAATACAATACGTGCCTTGCTGCCCCTACTATCACTGGGAAAGGACACTGCAAGATTGAAGCCAAAGCTAAGCACTTCTCCCATTGCAAGAAAAAAACAATCTAGTAGGCCAAACCAAACTGATAATTCGAAAAGACTTGCAAAGATAACCAATCATACATAAAAGAATTGAGAGAAGATTCAAATATTGTTCATAGGTAATCTTGATCATAAACCCACAATTCATCGGTCTCAACAAACACACCGCAAAAATAAGATTACATCGAATAGATCTCCACGAGAGAGGGGGAGAACATTGTGTTGAGATCCAAAAAGAGAGAAGAAGCCATCTAGCTCCTAACTATGGACCCGAAGGTCTGAGGTAAACTACTCACACTTCATCGGAGAGGCTATGGTGATGATGTAGAAGCCCTCTGTCGTGGAATTGTCACGGCAGATGTCCTTAGTGTCAGGACTTAGTCGCGAGGCCAACGCATCTATGTGGTAGCTTGAGAGGGGTTGAGCGGAATCGAGAGACGCAACACAAGACAGGGAGTTAGATAGCTTGGGCCCCGGAAACATCATCCCGTAATAGCCCTACATGCTGTTTGAGGCTAGGTCTCATTATGATCATGAGGGAGTCGCCAGTAAACCGGCTCTCCTCTAGTTGTGTCTAGCCCTAGATATTGTTGTTTGCTTGTAGCTTGTCCCTCTTTGGGGAGCCCTGCCCCTCCTTATATAAGTTGAAGGGCGGGTTACATGTGGAGTCCTACTAGGATTAGGACAAACCTATCTCTAATACAAACCGGATACAAGTCCAGGTCTTAACTCCTTGTAAGACAAATATTCCTTATGCCTTTCCTTATAAACCGCCCACCGTAGTTGAACCGGCCTTCATGAACCGCCACCGGGCCACCGGGTCTTGTCGCTTCCGCCCTGCCTGCCGGATCACCAATGAACCATAAACCGCCGGGTCGCCAGTGAACCGCCAAGCTCTAGCCGGGTCATACATCCGGCGGTTTATACCGCGGGGTATATCCCCGACATTAGCCCCCAGTTTAATTTGGATTTATCCATGTTAAACTGACTCTGATCATCCTTAAGTCTTTGCCACTTCCTTCTTATAGAAAATCCGGTTTAATAGGCCAGCTTCATAATCAATTTGCTGACATTGGTTTGTCGCAGAGAAATATTGTGAAGAATAACTTCTTTGACTCAGCTCCCAATGACTTAACAAAAATAATGGTCCTTGAAATCCTCATCTGATCTTCAGCCGGTTTAAGAATGTAGAACTTGCCGGTTTATCATTGCCAAGATCACCGGTTTATAAATATTGATAGCACCGGGTCATACTTGTAGTTAACATCCAGCTTGAAAATATACCTCTTATATGCCTATCATTTGTAGCCCCCAAGTCTTAAGAAGGTAGCATAGCAACAGCTTGAGACTTGTTTAAATATCACAATCTTGAAGAAATCCAGGTTGTTCATCTCAATCACTAGTCAGAATTAAGTATTCCACATATGTAGCCCCCAAGTGCCGGGTTGTCATGCTTGCAGCAACACAGGACTTGTAATTGTCTGATGCTCATAAAAACATCAACCAGTGTAGCCCCCAAGGGCCGGGTCATTATGCAATAATAAGCAGGGACTTTGTAGGTATAATCATGTAGATTTGAGCAATGATGTGTAGCCCCCCAAGGGCCGGGTCATTATGCAATAATGAGCAGGGACTTGATATATACTTCAATGAAAATAACATCATATGATGTAATCCCCATCATGGGACTTGAATCCACGTCCATGTAGCGACCCGACCTCAGACGGTCAAGCCTCTGTGTTACTGTGCCATCCCTGGATCAGTATGCTGGCACACACAGTACATCAATGTATATATCAAAGTGCAATCACATGCATAAATAACGTAAAACTGATATATATACCTCATAATACTCATTGAAACAATCAAACGGGTGTGGAGTCCCATCAACGCCATCGGCAGGTTGAGTGTAGACCATAACCCTGTATCGTAACTCTTACTCGTCGAAGAAAATCCTGCAACATGATACGTTGCAGCCGTGTAGGTCAGTACATTGAATGTACCGGCAAGATCACAACATGAATAAACAGATGGTAAAACTATACTATATGCAATTTGGCTTTGTGGCTCTGTATCTGAGTTTTGTTTGCGTAAAAGCTGATTTTATTTTCCCTACATCAAAGGAATATAGTGAAGTCTGTACTAAGGAGTTTACTATCATGACATGGTTCCGCCAACCGATGTCTCATAGCCCAAATCATCATAAGTTGCCCACAATTAAGTTATCAATCCGGTGTTGAGAGTTCCGAGATAGATCCAAGTCCAGATGCTCAAATTGTCCGTAACCGGGACACGGCTAATCGATTAGGTTTTAAACCCTCTGCAGAGGTTTGTACACTTTACCCGCAAGATTCGATCCCTCTCTTTACGTTCTCGCACTTCGTGAGTGTTTGAGAACAAGATGACCGAAACATGGTCTTCCAAAGAGTTCCTCCGACCCTTTGTCCGGTACTCATCCCATCCTACCGTAGTTCTACATCTGCTAGTACTGTCCCAGCCAGAGTCACAACTAAGGTCAACCAAGCCAGAGCCCATAATGACTTGCGGTTGCAGGTAAGCTTCCGGCATGAAGTATTCTTCCGTCTCTTTGGGTCTGGGTGAAGCTTTCCGCAAGATGTCATGGCGCTTCTCCATGCATCCCGGCCAACCACTGGGTTCTCCAGGGTGCCCGTCAACCATCCTTCACCCAGTAGTGTGTATTGAATTCTTGTCTCGAGTCTTGAAGTCTTGAGGCCTTGAAGATGCAGTCCTTGCAGGTTCCATCATGGAGTTGTCGTCATTGACGTAGAGTCCTCCTTCTTCACACCACTCTCGAACACTCATACCAAACCCCGTCTACTATAGCGTAGCATTTAAATAAAACGTCCGGGCTTGGTAACAGGGTGATGGGTTCCTACCTCATGCATACTACTCAACTACAAGGATTCAATAACACTCTTGAGGGGTGGTTGCAAAGGTGCCACTAAATGCAATAAAACATAGGTATGAAAGCATGGTCAAAGTGAACTTGCACGAAAGCATGGTCAAAGTGAACTTGCTGGTGATGTTGACGAAGAAGAATTATCGTTCTCAAGAAATAACTTGATAGACTATTCGTCACTCTCTGATGAAATCTATATAACAAACATATCATTCACATAAGCACTCACACTAACAATCAAAACAAAAGAGAGAGCAAATAAGAATCCGAAGGAACTTCAAATAAAACTAGGAGTCTTCTTCTACAACATTCACAAAAATAGTTTTGTTTAACGGAAAATAAAACACTAAAATAACAGAGAATAAAATATAAATTTAGTTAAGACAAAAAATAAAGTATTTTTTCATAAAGCTATTTTGAAAGTATTTTCAATTGGGAGTTAAAACAGTAGAGAAATCCATTGCAAGTTATTAGCGAACTTGAATTGATTTCACGATAACAAAATAAAAATAAATATAAAAACTTGTTGAACACCTACTGTTTAACTAATAGAAACCAAACATAAACTTTCTGAAATATAAAATAAAATAATTTAAAAACAACTATAGAAAAAGAAGTAGCTATAATTCGAATAGAACTAAAACAGAATTTGTTTTACATGAAACAATAAGCTAAAATACTCAAACAATTTTGAAATTTTTTTACCACTGGTAAATATGATCACTAGTGATCAGTAGAAAAAAGAATCAAATAAAAATCTATTTTTAAACTCCCGGAATAAGCAAAACAAGCTTTAATTCAAATCTGATCTAACTCAATTTTTATAAATCCAAATATAGACAAATTATATATTTTGGAAACTACAAGAAAATTGTGATCTAACGCAAAAAGAATCAGCATCATTGGACTTCTAGATCAAAAGTTATAAGCTAAACAAGAACGGAACTAAATCTGTTACGGAAATAAATCTGAAAAACGAAAAAACAACAAGGGAGTTACCTGTACGTGAGGCAGAGATGGCAGGAAGGAGACGGCGATGTGGAGGGCTGCTCCAGCAAGGGGGCGAGGTCGCCGGCGAGGGTGGGGGTGGCGGAGGAGGGGGTCGGCGCTTGGGGAGGTGGCGCTGGGCGCCCTCAGGTGCTGCTCACTCCTGGCGTCGGGCTCCTGGTGAGCGTTCTAGGCAGGAAAAGGAGGACGGTGGCGAGGAGGCTACGGGCAGGGAGGCGTGGTGATGGGAAAAATGGAACGAGGAGAGGGAGGGGTTTTATAGGCGGTCTCGGGAGGCGCTGGGATGGAAAGACGAGGGAGATCGGGAAGGTGGAGTTTCTGTCTCCATGGATATGGAAAGCTTCAGTAACGTGAGAGGAAACAGAGGAAGGAGATGATCTCTTGTTGGGCTAGAATAGGAAAGTGCTTAATGGGCCAGCAGGTTTTTCCTAATAAAAACGATTCCATTCCTATTTTTAAAATTAGGAAACTAAAACAATAAAAAGGAAATCAAATCAATTCGAATAAAGAGTTTTTATATACTAAAATTATCAGAAAAATAAAATGTAGATGATGAGCATTATTCCACGGCCAAAATAAAAACTTAAAAAATGTTTTTCAGAAAATCCCTAAAGGCTTTATTTCTTTTTGCAAATAATTTTTAAATAAAAACTTTGGTTTTTCTTGGCTCAAATATTTTCAAAAATGCCCCTGATTTTGGAGGGTCATTTTCCTCCGCTCTTTCTTGCTTGCAAGAATTTATTTTTCGGGTATTTCTCGGGAAGAAAATAGAGAAGCAAGTGCAAATATTTGAAAGAATTAAATTGCAAAACTCCGTTCAAATTCTTTATAGTTGAAGAAGTCATGTCATCTTCTCTCATTGATTTTAATAGGATGAATTTGAATTTACCGGAGAAGGGAAAGTCATTTTATTCCCTCTCATTCAAAAGTTTTTGAAAAGGTTCAAATTTCACTCAAGTTTAATTCACTCAAGCAAACAAACAAACAATTCAATTAATTATATTAACATTCCAAAATTTGGGATGTTACAAACCTACCACACTTAGAATGAATCTCGTCCTCGAGATTCAAGAGGCTAACAAGAAAAGGTTAGGGTTGGGGTCTTCTAGCAAATGTCTTGGTCGAGAAGGTCAGGGGTGCTACCACACTTAAAAACAAGGTCATGGTTCCAATAAACTCAGATATTTCCTCTGGAGTGTTGACAATGTATGTCTCTGCACATATCTTACAATAGCTCCTTCATTTAATGCTCTTATGTCAGAAGCATAGAGTTACCCTCCAAATCTTGGGTTGGTTCGTCAAAGTTGAAGTTTGTCCGAGACTGGGTCTTCTTAGCTGATAGGTCTGTGTCCATTCTAGATAACTATCGAAATACTCATGGTGGTCTACCATTAATGGTTTCTCCTGCAGAAAACGGGTCTGGGTTGAACTTCACCGTATAACCTACGATTGGCAACGGTTGCCTGTAAAGGGTTCCATCGTACTACCATTCTATGGTTTTATGGCTTATCGTGTCGACACTCTTCTAAGGTTTTCGAGGCTCTCTGATTTTCCATCAACATATGGTAGTTCATGATAGAAGTCTTCGTATGGGGCCAATCCATCCCGTACTTGAATCATTACCACATACGTAAACAGTGAATCACGTATTCTAACACTTGGGCATACTCACAAGCATTGCAGAATTTCTCTTGTTCTCGAATTGGTTTTCGAGTAAATCCATGGTTTCTGCAAGCCAAACAAAACATCTATCGTTACTTCACCACTCTCAGGTTTTTGAGTAACCTCCTACGAAACGTAGGCTGATTGGATCACAGATTCTTCCAAATTTATTCCTTTATCAAGGTTACAACGGTTCCTTCTCAAAATCCACGGGCCCGTGGGTTATGGCCCCTTCAACACTAGTGCAGCTTTAACTCATCCTTGGAGTAACTCTCTTGTTACACCTCCTTAAATCCAGTAGTACTCTGTTTCTTCATACCATCATATCAAAACAAAACTCCAACTTATTTTGTCCAGCTTCCTTCTATGGCCGTCATGAATAACACGTTTCTTTCTTCATTGATCCTGTGGCTTTATAGAGTACTATGACCAAAAGAAGTGCACAAGTTTATCCATAAAATCTCATTAATCTCATATCAATCTTTCATTACATCCTTAACTATTTTCAGAATCCAAATTCCAAAAGTACTTGTTACAAATGCTGCCACCCACATGATTTGGTATGGTCAGACATTACTTCCACTTTATTTATTTATCCTCCTCGAGGATTCTTCAGTCCCACTGGAATTGTGCGACATGAGCCTTGAAATCTTCAATCGTCTGTTTCATCATGGTGGTCTTGAGCTTCATTACCATCATCTTTGCACGTACTTCGCGTAGGTATTCCTGAGTATAACAGAGTCTTGCTTCAAGTATTTCTCCGATCTGGCGTATGGCTTCCATGGCTGCTTCACGAACAGCATCGAAGAAAGTTGCTTGTGGCACACGTGAGATGAAAAAGTACTGCCCCATCATCTTTGGGCAAACTCCTTTCAAATGGTGGAGGTGTACCTCCACATACCAAAGTTCCACTCCCTTTTGCATGAAGGGGTAGCCTTTGTAGACTGCATCTCCTTCAAGGTGAATATGCTTCATCATGTCCTTCAGGATCTTCGGGTAATCATGATTACTTGTCAGGGTCATGATCGTTTCAGGGCCCTTAAGGAAAGACTCGTAAAGGGGTGTCATCTGCATGTGTAGGATAAGAGGGGTGCTCAGAACAAGGGATGTATCTCCATGGGGAAATTGCAATTGTCTCCAGAAAAGTTTGGTGTTCAGTTGTCCATGGTTCAAGATTTTGGGGTCTGGTTGAGATAGAAAGAGAAAGCAATTACCCACTCATCAACAAAATTATCGTTTGTAATGGGCCGTTCTACTATGGTTTCGTTTCTAAGTCCTCATTTCTTCAGGTCTTCAATGCTCGGAGTTTCCAATTCCTGATGCTGTTCCCATATGAAGGCCTTCTACCATTCTTCCGTAACTTACGTCTCTCATGGTTGAAATAAATACAAACCTACGAATATCGCATCTATCCAACCATTCAATAAACACACAAAAATAATAGCAACCAAGCATTCATTTATTCAATCAATACTACAGTATCGCCACCCACATAAGTTGGTATGGTCAGATACTTA
The DNA here is from genome assembly GCA_021605145.1 of Aegilops bicornis. NCBI lineage: Eukaryota > Viridiplantae > Streptophyta > Magnoliopsida > Poales > Poaceae > Aegilops > Aegilops bicornis. The sequence goes on along the minus strand of CM038674.1, from coordinate 40,961,448 downwards.
AATCGAGAAAGCGTTCATCTTTATTTCTCTCATGGTGGGATACTACTAATTTATTAGGAACTTGGTCATTGTCCCCACTGGGGCTTCTTCTGTGTGGACTTGATCTCCTCCAGTTCTTCTGCTAGATTTTCTCTGTCGACACGGAATTTCTTGTGACGACCCTGTATGTCCTGAAGTTGTTCCTTGAGCTTCTGGATTTCAATGTCCTTGGCATGAGACATGGTCCTGCTGTTCTTCAGTTCCTGACGCATCCTCGAGATCTCGAGGTTCTCCTCCTCCAGCTTGTTTACCTTCACCTACGAGTCTTGACCTCTTCTCGTAGTGCTTCATTGTCGAACAGGGCTTCCAGGAGGTCCATCTGAAGATTCTTGACATATTGTTCCAGATCCTGATTGTACACTAAAAGTGGGGAGAACTTCATCTTTTGTGCTTCCGTCAAGGCAATAGTTGCTCCATCAGACTTCTGCCATCCAATCCTTCCAAAGAAGTGTGAGTTTAGTGCAGCACGATGACGATAGCATAAACGTGCAATAGCATCATGGACGGCAGTGTTGATGCCCATATCACGATCACCATTTCTAGTTCAAGATGATGTCTGCAGTCTTGGGGGCTTCTTTACGACCAAAAACTTGGGTCTTGACTCCCCACGATCTGGACGTCCTCTTAGTTGCCTTGATCTCGTGTATCGGTAACTTCAGCAGCTGACTAGCTCCACAAGGAAGGGGCCTCCAAGAACCTTCTCGTAGTGTTCTCTTTTGTTCGTAATGTAGCTCTCCATCTATAGTTTGGAATAAGGAAGGTTCAAGAATAGGAATCAGGTGTTACGAGAGTAGTACAAAACAAAGTTCATTCCTATTGGGGTCTTCATATTACTAAGTCATTTTCTAGGGTCACGTTCTACAGCCAACATGTGCTCGATACAATCTCAGAGCGACCCGACCTCAGACGGTCAAGCCTACGTATTCTTGTGCCATCCCTGGATCAGTATCTTTGGCACACAAGACATCAATGTATATATCAAAGTGCAATCACATGCATAAATAACGTAAAACTGATATATATACCTCATAATACTCAGCGGAAACAATCAAGCGGGTGTGGAGTCCCATCAACGCCATCGGCAGGTTGAGTGTAGACCATAACCCTGTATCGTAACTCTTACTCGTCGAAGAAAATCCTGCAACATGATACGTTGCAGCCGTGTAGGTCAAGACATTGAATGTACCGCAAGATCACAACATGAATAAACAGATGGTAAAACTATACTATATGCAATTTGGCTTTGTGGCTCTGTATCTGAGTTTTGTTTGCGTAAAAGCTGATTTTATTTTCCCTACATCAAAGGAATAGAGTGAAGTCTGTACTAAGGAGTTTACTATCATGACATGGTTCCGCCAACCGATGTCTCATAGCCCAAATCATCATAAGTTGCCCACAATTAAGTTATCAATCCGGTGTTGAGAGTTCCGAGATAGATCCAAGTCCAGATGCTCAAATTGTCCGTAACCGGGACACGGCTAATCGATTAGGTTTTAAACCCTCTGCAGAGGTTTGTACACTTTACCCATAAGATTCGATCCCTCTCTTTACGTTCTCGCACTTGAGTGTTTGAGAACAAGATGACCAAACATGGTCTTCCAAAGAGTTCCTCTGACCACTGTCCGGTACTCATCCCATCCTACCGTAGTTCTACATCTGCTAGTACTGTCCCAGCCAGAGTCACAACTAAGGTCAACCAAGCCAGAGCCCATAATGACTTGCGGTTGCACAGGTAAGCTTCCGGGCATGAAGTATTCTTCCGTCTCTTTGGGTCTGGGTGAAGCTTTCCATAAGATGTCATGGCGCTTTCTCCATGCATCCCGCCAACCACCGGGTTCTCCAGGTGCCCACAACCATCCTTCACCCAGTAGTGTGTATTGAATTCTTGTCTCGAGTCTTGAAGTCTTGAGGCCTTGAAGATGCAGTCCTTGCAGGTTCCATCATGGAGTTGTCGTCATTGACGTAGAGTCCTCCTTCTTCACACCACTCGAACACTCATACCAAACCCGTCTACTATAGCGTAGCATTTAAATAAAACGTCCCGGGCTTGGTAACAGGGTGATGGGTTCCTACCTCATGCATACTACTCAACTACAAGGATTCAATAACACTACTGAGGGGTGGTTGCAAAGGTGCCACTAAATGCAATAAAACATAGGTATGAAAGCATGGTCAAAGTGAACTTGCCTGAAAGCATGGTCAAAGTGAACTTGCCTGGTGATGTTGACGAAGAAGAATTATCGTTCTCAAGAAATAACTTGATAGACTATTCGTCACTCTCTGATGAAATCTATATAACAAACATATCATTCACATAAGCACTCACACTAACAATCAAAACAAAAGAGAGAGCGAATAAGAATCCGAAGGAACTTCAAATAAAACTAGGAGTCTTCTTCTACAACATTCACAAAAATAGTTTTGTTTAACGGAAAATAAAACACTAAAATAACAGAGAATAAAATATAAATTTAGTTAAGACAAAAAATAAAGTATTTTTTCATAAAGCTATTTTGAAAGTATTTTCAATTGGGAGTTAAAACAGTAGAGAAATCCATTGCAAGTTATTAGCGAACTTGAATTGATTTCACGATAACAAAATAAAAATAAATATAAAAACTTGTTGAACACCTACTGTTTAACTAATAGAAACCAAACATAAACTTTCTGAAATATAAAATAAAATAATTTAAAAACAACTATAGAAAAGAAGTAGCTATAATTCGAATAGAACTAAAACAGAATTTGTTTTACATGAAACAATAAGCTAAAATACTCAAACAATTTTGAAATTTTTTTACCACTGGTAAATATGATCACTAGTGATCAGTAGAAAAAAGAATCAAATAAAAATCTATTTTTAAACTCCCGGAATAAGCAAAACAAGCTTTAATTCAAATCTGATCTAACTCAATTTTTATAAATCCAAATATAGACAAATTATATATTTTTGGAAACTACAAGAAAATTGTGATCTAACGCAAAAGAATCAGCATCATTGGACTTCTAGATCAAAAGTTATAAGCTAAACAAGAACGGAACTAAATCTGTTACGGAAATAAATCTGAAAACGAAAAACAACAAGGAGTTACCTGTACGTGAGGCAGAGATGGCAGGAAGGAGACGGCGATGTGGAGGGCTGCTCCAGCAAGGGGCGAGGTCGCCCGGCGAGGTGGGGGTGGCGGAGGAGGGGTCGGCGCTTGGGAGGTGGCGCTGGGCGCCTCAGTGCTGCTCACTCCTGGCGTCGGGCTCTGGTGAGCGTTCTAGGCAGGAAAAGGAGGACGGTGGCGAGGAGGCTACGGGCAGGGAGGGGGCCTGGTGATGGGAAAAATGGAACGAGGAGAGGGAGGGGGTTTTATAGGCGGTCTCGGGAGGCGCTGGGATGGAAAGACGAGGGAGATCGGGAAGGTGGAGTTTCCTGTCTCCATGGATATGGAAAGCTTCTGTAACGTGAGAGGAAACAGAGGAAGGAGATGATCTCTTGTTGGGCTAGAATAGGAATGTGCTTAATGGGTCAGTAGGTTTTTTCTAATAAAAACGATTCCATTCCTATTTTTAAAATTAGGAAACTAAAACAATAAAAAGGAAATCAAATCAATTCGGAATAAAGAGTTTTTATATACTAAAATTATCAGAAAAATAAAATGTAGATGATGAGCATTATTCCACGGCCAAAATAAAAACTTAAAAAATGTTTTTCAGAAAATCCCTAAAGGCTTTATTTCTTTTTGCAAATAATTTTAAATAAAAACTTTGGTTTTTCTTGGCTCAAATATTTTCAAAAATGCCCCTGATTTTGGAGGGTCATTTTCCTCCGCTCTTTCTTGCTTGCAAGAATTTATTTTTCGAGGTATTTCTCGGGAAGAAAAATAGAGAAGCAAGTGCAAATATTTGAAAGAATTAAATTGCAAAACTCCGTTCAAATTCTTTATAGTTGAAGAAGTCATGTCATCTTCTCTCATTGATTTTAATAGGATGAATTTGAATTTACGGAGAAGGGAAAGTCATTTTATTCCCTCTCATTCAAAAGTTTTTGAAAAGGTTCAAATTTCACTCAAGTTTAATTCACTCAAGCAAACAAACAAACAATTCAATTAATTATATTAACATTCCAAAATTTGGGATGTTACAAACCTACCACACTTAGAATGAATCTCGTCCTCGAGATTCGAAGAGGCTAGCAAGAAAAGGTTAGGGGTTGGGGTCTTCTAGCAAATGTCTTGGTCAGAAAGGTCAGGGGTGCTACCACACTTAAAAACAAGGTCATGGTTCCAATAAACTCAGATATTTCCTCTGGAGTGTTGACAATGTATGTCTCTGCACATATCTTACAATAGCTCCTTCATTTAATGCTCTTATGTCAGAAGCATAGAGTTACTCTCAAAATATTGGGTTGGTTAGTCAATGTTTAAGTTTGTCCGAGACTTGGTCTTCTTAGCTGATAGTTCTGTGTCCATTCTATATAACTATCGAAATACTCATGGTGGTCTACCATTAATGGTTTCTCCTGCAGAAAACGGGTGCAGGTTGAACTTCACCGTATAACCTACGATTGGCAACGGTTGCTGTAAAAGGGTTCCATCGTACTACCATTCTATGGTTTTATGGCTTATCGTGTCGACACTCTTCTAAGGTTTTCGAGGCTCTCGATTTTCCATCAACATATGGTAGTTCATGATAGAAGTCTTCGTATGGGGCCAATCCATCCTGCATTTGAATCATTACCACATACGTAAACAGTGAATCACGTATTCTAACACTTGGGCATACTCACAAGCATTGCAGAATTTCTCTTGTTCTCGAATTGGTTTTCGAGTAAATCCATGGTTTCTGCAAGCCAAACAAAACATCTATCGTTACTTCACCACTCTCAGGTTTTTGCGTAACCTCCTACGAAACGTAGGCTGATTGGATCACAGATTCTTCCAAATTTATTCCTTTATCAAGGTTACAACGGTTCCTTCTCAAAATCCTGGGCCTGTGGGTTATGGCCCCCTTCAACACTAGTGCAGCTTTAACTCATCCTTGGAGTAACTCTCTTGTTACACCTCCTTAAATCCAGTAGTACTCTGTTTCTTCATACCATCATATCAAAACAAAACTCCAACTTATTTTGTCCAGCTTCCTTCTATGGCCGTCATGAATAACACGTTTCTTTCTTCATTGATCCTGTGGCTTTATAGAGTACTATGACCAAAAGAAGTGCACAAGTTTATCCATAAAATCTCATTAATCTCATATCAATCTTTCATTACATCCTTAACTATTTTCGTAAATCCAAATTCCAAAAAGTACTTGTTACAAATGCTGCCACCCACATGATTTGGTATGGTCAGACATTACTTCCACTTTATTTATTTATCCTCCTCGAGGATTCTTCAGTCCCACTGGAATTGTGCGACATGAGCCTTGAAATCTTCAATCGTCTGTTTCATCATGGTGGTCTTGAGCTTCATTACCATCATCTTTGCACGTACTTCGCGTAGGTATTCCTGAGTATAACAGAGTCTTGCTTCAAGTATTTCTCCGATCTGGCGTATGGCTTCCATGGCTGCTTCACGAACAACATCGAAGAAAGTTGCTTGTGGCACACGTGAGATGAAAAAGTACTGCCCCATCATCTTTGGGCAAACTCCTTTCAAATGGTGGAGGTGTACCTCCACATACCAAAGTTCCACTCCCTTTTGCATGAAGGGGTAGCCTTTGTAGACTGCATCTCCTTCAAGGTGAATATGCTTCATCATGTCCTTCAGATCTTCGGTAATCATGATTACTTGTCGTGGTCATGATCGCTTCAGGCCCTTAAGGAAAGACTTCGTAAAAGGGTGTCATCTGCATGTGTAGGATAAGAGGGTGCTCGTAACAAGGGATGTATCTCCATGGGGAAATTGCAATTGTCTCCGTAAAAGTTTGGTGTTCAGTTGTCCATGGTTCAAGATTTTGGGGTCTGGTTGAGATAGAAAGAGAAAGCAATTACCCACTCATCAACAAAATTATCGCTTGTAATGGGCCGTTCTACTATGGTTTCGCTTTCTAAGTCCTCATTTCTTCAGGTCTTCAATGCTCGGAGTTTCCAATTCACGATGCTGTTCCCATATGAAGGCCTTCTACCATTCTTCCGTAACTTACGCCTCTCATGGTTGAAATAAATACAAACCTACGAATATCGCATCTATCCAACCATTCAATAAACACACAAAAATAATAGCAACCAAGCATTCATTTATTCAATCAATACTACAGTATCGCCACCCACATAAGTTGGTATGGTCAGATACTTAAATCGAGAAAGCGTTCATCTTTATTTCTCTCATGGTGGGATACTACTAATTTATTAGGAACTTGGTCATTGTCCCCACTGGGGCTTCTTCTGTGGACTTGATCTCCTCCAGTTCTTCTGCTAGATTTTCTCTGTCGACACGGAATTTCTTGTGACGACCCTGTATGTCCTGAAGTTGTTCCTTGAGCTTCTGGATTTCAATGTCCTTGGCATGAGACATGGTCCTGCTGTTCTTCAGTTCCTGACGCATCCTCGAGATCTCGAGGTTCTCCTCCTCCAGCTTGTTTACCTTCATCTCTGAGTCTTGACCTCTTCTCGTAGTGCTTCATTGTCGAACAGGGCTTCCGGAGGTCCATCTGAAGATTCTTGACATATTGTTCCAGATCCTGATTGTACACTAAAAGTGGGGAGAACTTCATCTTTTGTGCTTCCGTCAAGGCAATAGTTGCTCCATCGGACTTTCGCCATCCAATCCTTCCAAAGAAGTGTGAGTTTAGTGCAGCACGATGACGATAGCATAAACGTGCAATAGCATCATGGACGGCAGTGTTGATGCCCATATCACAGTCACCATTTCTAGTTCCGAAGATGATGTCTGCAGTCTTGGGGGCTTCTTTACGACCAAAAACTTGGGTCTTGACTCCCCACGATCTGGACGTCCTCTTAGTTGCCTTGATCTCAGGTATCGGTAACTTCAGCAGCCTGACTAGCTCCACAAGGAAGGGGCCTCCAAGAACCTTCTCGTAGTGTTCTCTTTTGTTCAGAATGTAGCTCTCCATCTATAGTTTGGAATAAGGAAGGTTCAGTAATAGGAATCAGGTGTTACGAGAGTAGTACAAAACAAAGGTCATTCCTATTGGGGTCTTCATATTACTAAGTCATTTTCTAGGGTCACGTTCTACAGCCAACATGTGCTCGATACAATCTTCAGAGCGACCCGACCTCGAACGGTCAAGCCTACGTATTCTTGTGCCATCCCTGGATCAGTATGTTGGCACACACAGTACATCAATGTATATATCAAAGTGCAATCACATGCATAAATAACGTAAAACTGATATATATACCTCATAATACTCAGCGGAAACAATCAAACGGGTGTGGAGTCCCATCAACGCCATCGGCAGGTTGAGTGTAGACCATAACCCTGTATCGTAACTCTTACTCGTCGAAGAAAATCCTGCAACATGATACGTTGCAGCCGTGTAGGTCAGTACATTGAATGTACCGCAAGATCACAACATGAATAAACAGATGGTAAAACTATACTATATGCAATTTGGCTTTGTGGCTCAGATCTGAGTTTTGTTTGCGTAAAAGCTGATTTTATTTTCCCTACATCAAAGGAATAGAGTGAAGTCTGTACTAAGGAGTTTACTATCATGACATGGTTCCGCCAACCGATGTCTCATAGCCCAAATCATCATAAGTTGCCCACAATTAAGTTATCAATCCGGTGTTGAGAGTTCCGAGATAGATCCAAGTCCAGATGCTCAAATTGTCCGTAGAATCGGGACACGGCTAATCGATTAGGTTTTAAACCCTCTGCAGAGGTTTGTACACTTTACCCGCAAGATTCGATCCCTCTCTTTACGTTCTCGCACTTCAGAGTGTTTGAGAACAAGATGACCAAGCATGGTCTTCCAAAGAGTTCCTCGACCACCGTCCGTACTCATCCCATCCTACCGTAGTTCTACATCTGCTAGTACTGTCCCAGCAGAGTCACAACTAAGGTCAACCAAGCCAGAGCCCATAATGACTTGCGGTTGCAGGTAAGCTTCCGGCATGAAGTATTCTTCCGTCTCTTTGGGTCTGGGTGAAGCTTTCCGCAAGATGTCATGGCGCTTCTCCATGCATCCCGCCAACCACTGGGTTCTCCAGGTGCCCACAACCATCCTTCACCCAAGAGTGTGTATTGAATTCATGTCTCGAGTCTTGAAGTCTTGAGGCCTTGAAGATGCAGTCCTTGCAGGTTCCATCATGGAGTTGTCGTCATTGACGTAGAGTCCTCCTTCTTCACACCACTCTCGAACACTCATACCAAACCCCGTCTACTATAGCGTAGCATTTAAATAAAACGTCCCGGCTTGGTAACAGGTGATGGGTTCCTACCTCATGCATACTACTCAACTACAAGGATTCAATAACACTACTTGAGGGGTGGTTGCAAAGGTGCCACTAAATGCAATAAAACATAGGTATGAAAGCATGGTCAAAGTGAACTTGCACGAAAGCATGGTCAAAGTGAACTTGCTCGGTGATGTTGACGAAGAAGAATTATCGTTCTCAAGAAATAACTTGATAGACTATTCGTCACTCTGATGAAATCTATATAACAAACATATCATTCACATAAGCACTCACACTAACAATCAAAACAAAAGAGAGAGCGAATAAGAATCCGAAGGAACTTCAAATAAAACTAGGGAGTCTTCTTCTACAACATTCACAAAAATAGTTTTGTTTAACGGAAAATAAAACACTAAAATAACAGAGAATAAAATATAAATTTAGTTAAGACAAAAAATAAAGTATTTTTTCATAAAGCTATTTTGAAAGTATTTTCAATTGGGAGTTAAAACAGTAGAGAAATCCATTGCAAGTTATTAGCGAACTTGAATTGATTTCACGATAACAAAATAAAAATAAATATAAAAACTTGTTGAACACCTACTGTTTAACTAATAGAAACCAAACATAAACTTTCTGAAATATAAAATAAAATAATTTAAAACAACTATAGAAAAAGAAGTAGCTATAATTCAATAGAACTAAAACAGAATTTGTTTTACATGAAACAATAAGCTAAAATACTCAAACAATTTTGAAATTTTTTACCACTGGTAAATATGATCACTAGTGATCAGTAGAAAAAGAATCAAATAAAAATCTATTTTAAACTCCCGGAATAAGCAAAACAAGCTTTAATTCAAATCTGATCTAACTCAATTTTTATAAATCCAAATATAGACAAATTATATATTTTTGGAAGCTACAAGAAAATTGTGATCTAACGCAAAAAGAATCAGCATCATTGGACTTCTAGATCAAAAGTTATAAGCTAAACAAGAACGGAACTAAATCTGTTACGGAAATAAATCTGAAAACGAAAAAACAACAAGGGAGTTACCTGTACGTGAGGCAGAGATGGCAGGAAGGAGACGGCGATGTGGAGGGCTGCTCCAGCAAGGGGGCGAGGTCGCCAAGCAGGGTGGGGTGGCGGAGGAGGGTCGGGCGCTTGGGAGGTGGCGCTGGGCGCCTCGGTGCTGCTCACTCCTGGCGTCGGGCTCTGATGAGCGTTCTAGGCAGGAAAAGGAGGACGGTGGCGAGGAGGCTACGGGCAGGAGGGGCGTGGTGATGGGAAAAATGGAACGAGGAGAGGAGGGGGTTTTATAGGCGGTCTCGGGAGGCGCTGGGATGGAAAGACGAGGGAGATCGGGAAGGTGGAGTTTCCTGTCTCCATGGATATGGAAAGCTTCAGAACGTGAGAGGAAACAGAGGAAGGAGATGATCTCTTGTTGGGCTAGAATAGGAAAGTGCTTAATGGGCCAGCAGGTTTTTCCTAATAAAACGATTCCATTCCTATTTTTAAAATTAGGAAACTAAAACAATAAAAAGGAAATCAAATCAATTCGGAATAAAGAGTTTTTATATACTAAAATTATCAGAAAAATAAAATGTAGATGATGAGCATTATTCCACGGCCAAAATAAAAACTTAAAAAAATGTTTTCAGAAAATCCCTAAAGGCTTTATTTCTTTTTGCAAATAATTTTTAAATAAAAACTTTGGTTTTTTTGGCTCAAATATTTTCAAAATGCCCCTGATTTTGGAGGGTCATTTTCCTCCGCTCTTTCTTGCTTGCAAGAATTTATTTTTCGGGTATTTCTCGGGAAGAAAAATAGAGAAGCAAGTGCAAATATTTGAAAGAATTAAATTGCAAAACTCCGTTCAAATTCTTTATAGTTGAAGAAGTCATGTCATCTTCTCTCATTGATTTTAATAGGATGAATTTGAATTTACGGAGAAGGGGAAAGTCATTTTATTCCCTCTCATTCAAAAGTTTTTGAAAAGGTTCAAATTTCACTCAAGTTTAATTCACTCAAGTAAACAAACAAACAATTCAATTAATTATATTAACATTCCAAAATTTGGGATGTTACAGTCCACAAGGTTAAGAGCCCTGTGTTCTACCAACTGAGCAGTGGACCCTTCAATGTAATGAATAAAAGCTTTGTACCTTGAATTGTTTGACAGGAGCAATTGGTAGCCCCCAAGGGCCGGCTCATTATAATGTGATGAGTCGGGTCTTCAATAAGATAAACAAAGAATGACTTTGCATTAGCCCCCAAGTGTCATGGTGCATGCTTGCAGCGACATGAGACTTGTATATTTGATGTAATCTCAACTTAAATAATGTAGCCCCCAAGTGCCGGGTTGTAAGCCTGCAGCAACTCGGGACTGTTCCTTTAATTGTAGAATAAAAATCATATCTATTGATAATATGATAGCCATTGCGCTAAAGCGACTTTGAAAACCGTAATCACAATACTGGTTATTGATAACCATAATAGAAATCCAGCCATGTTGGCTATTTGAATAATATACCCAATGATTTATAAGCGCATAATTCCAATGGCGCAATCCAAATATATGCTGGCGACTTATAGTCCCAAGCCAGGCCGGTTTAATAAACACCGGATAATTTTTCATCATATACTGGCGACTTATCGTCTTAAAGCCAGGCCGGTTTAACAAACACCGGATAATTTATCATCATACTGGCGACACATAGTCGAAAGCCAGGCCGGTTTAATAAACGTCAGTGATTTATAACCATGCTTTATTCAACCTGTTTCTGCATACAACAAGTTTGAAGTGTCCTGGCGGTTTACCGCCGGACTGGTCATAAGGCCCAACATATAACCTAGGTTTATAACCAAGGTTGCACTTAAGAATAATCAAATATGAAATATATCATACCTGTGATATTGAATCACATTGCTGGTTTTACCAACTTTTTGTAGTAAGAGTGATAACCCCAATCTTGAGTAATGATAACTCCTTTCATACTGTGCCGGTTGATGATAAATTGTACCGGGTTGTGATAAACACCGGTTTAACCATATATTATACTGGCGACTCGTAGTCAAACCAGACCGGGCTGATAGTCTCCGGATTATAACTTGATCCTGTATTGACAACTTGTAATTGAAAGTCAAGCCGGGTTAATGAACGCCGGTTTACTCCATAATAGGATGGTAATAGAAAATCAAACCGGGCAGATGGCCTCCGGATTAAGATTTGACCGTGTTCCGTCAATTTGTAATTGACAGTTTGAAACGGATTAACAATGTCGGTTTACAAACGCAACAAAAATTAAATAACAGTTATGAAAAAATATGGAAGCAAAGGCAATGATAAGACCGTTTGCAAAAGAGGCTTTATCGAGCCGATCAGAAGGTGTTACCATGGTCGGACACCACCACGCTCCCAATAAGGTGTAGCTATGGTTCAAGTCAGCCAGGTCCCCAACTGAAACCGTGGCATTATGCCGATCAAGTGGCGTGGCAATGGTTCGGGTTCGACCAAGCCCCCAAGTGACTCTGTGGCCTTAGGCCGATCAAGAGGCGTGACTATGGTTCAGACGTGACCACATGTCCCCAAGTGATGCATTAGCATTACGCCGATCAAGAGGTGTTGCATTGGTTCGGACACGACCAAGCCCCCAAGTGATTCTGTGGCCTTAGGCCGACCAAGAGGCGTGACTGGTTCAGACTTGACCATGTCCCCAAATGATCTGGTGGCTTTCGCCTATCAAAAGGTGTTGCATTGGTTCGTACACGACCAAGCCCCCAAGTGACATAACATGGTGCTTTGAAAAGCTAACCCAAGAGGTAAACCGGAGGCCGCTTTAAGACAGAACCTCCGTGTAACCACGCATGATGTAAAAAAGAACAGAGACCCCGCTTTATGAAGCAGAAACCCCCATGTGATCAATAATATGTTAGGCCAATAAGAAGGATACCCATGTTTGAGCCGGAATTTCTTAAACCGGATATTGAGATCCTCAAAACCTTGTAAGGGACAAATTTACCTTGATCCGGGTGTTGAAACGGTTTTGAGAGCTTCAAAGCTTTGCGGGAGAAAGATGTCTCTTGAGCCGGATTGTAAACCGGAATTTTCATCAGTATGGTAGTGTCCCCCGGAACCGGGTTATCATCCCCTCCCATGACCCGGAGTTCCCGAGTCATGTCACTGTAGCCCCCGAGTTTAAGACTACTCGAGGAGTTGGCTTGAGACTCCATATTTGACCGTGACATAAACCGATATGAGTCATCCAACATCTCAGTGACATAACTTGTCCTGCACTGGAGAACTTGCAAGCCGGAGTAATTGCTCTTTTAAAGAAAGCAATATATAATATAAAATATACTGGATGGATTTCACCTGATGCGTTGAGCCGGAATTAATCCGTCGCAGAATTGATGATCACTGTGGTAAAGTTGAAATCAATGACGGGTGAGTCGGCCACGGGAGCGGACAGATGAGTCAGCCGCGGTGTTGTAAGCCGACACGGGAAGAAGAATCGGCCACGGGGGCGGACGCGTGAGTTGTCCGCGATATTGTAAACCGGCACAGATGGGTGAACCATCCGCGGTGTTGTTGTTGTTGTTGTAGACTGAGCCACAGAGGCGGCAGCTTGCACACACATTTGTTGAACAATGCAGTATGGTCGGATGCTGGCACTTGATAATATTGGCGCGAGCTTTATATCCGTGACATAACGATCATTTTTGCAATGAATAATTGTCCTGCATAGAAAACATCACGAGCCAAAGCAATTGTTCTCGGATAAATTAATATGTACTTAAAAATAGATAGAAAAATAGCACCTGGTATTTTTATGGGATGAACCCGAATGTTGATAGTGGATAAACGACTTGGCGTCTCAATGCAGCCCCCAAGTAGGAGCAGCTCAAAGCGGCGTATCCGTGGCTGGTCCCTCCTTTTTGATGGCAGAATCACATGAATCACGACCATGTAGAATTATATTCTGAAATTGGCTCAGCGTGATCTTCCTCCTAAAAGGAGCATTGCATTGGTCCCTCACGGTGAACTTCTTCGGCCAACAGTTTGATCAGTGTACTTTGCTTCTGGTCTTTGGGATGTAATACGACACTTTGACTTCCATCAGCCTATTGTAAACATAATAGTAGTACTTGCCCACTGGGAATCATTATGCATGCATGCACTGCTTCATTATCCTCTGGTTGAAAACCCGTGAAATATTCTTCTGAGTGTACGCCCTTATGTGTGTGCAAATTCCGCGTCACAACCGAGCACTGAAATCTTCTCTTCATAAGGCGGCAGCAATATATGCGTGGTAAAAAAATCTATGTTTCAAGGGCTAGTTCCAGGGGTATGGATGTTAACTTTGGATGCCCCTTCAGATCTGTGCTTCCAAACACAAGCATCATCTTTTCTGAATCAGAAACTCAGGTCAGCTTGTTCTCTCCTCCATTTAGTGATCAGACAAACACTTGATGGCTTGCCATTGACTTGTTGACTTTTAACGTTTAAGCAGGAAGCTGTAGGCAGGGCCTTGGTGGAGGCCACGCCGCTCGTAATGAGGCGGCTCAAAAAAGTTGCAGGCGGTGACTTGGAATGGCAGATGCTCGGAGGCATCCGGGCGCCGGCTGTGTCTACAACGGCAGCAAGGGGGGCGCGCGTAGATGGAGTATATGCGAGGCGGCTTGCACCGGGCGACTCGACGCTGGAAACAGGCGGCAGCAGCGGCGCCGGGCCAGCACCGGCGAGGCCGCGGAAACAGCGACGGATCAAGGCGTGCCGCGGGCGGTTCAAAACGGAGATCAGGAGGCAGAGCTCGATGGGGGCGGCTTTGGCGCGGGAGGCGGTCGGCGGCATCCGGTGACTCAGTGTGCGTTATCTCAAACAGAGGTAGCCATGTGCGGCTTGGAAAAAGAAGCAGTGTCGCTCAAAAAGCGGCGGCGGCCGGTTTCAAGAACAACAGCGGCGGCTTATCAAGCGCGGGAACCGGCGGGCGCATGACCCGGGCGCACGGCTTATTGAGACACTGGCAAAGCGGCAGGATCATGTGAATGGAGCAGGCCCGGCGGGGTGAACCACAACAACCTGCTGGTTGGTGGGTGGAGCAACACGAGGCCCAGGCGTCATCATGTTGCAACAATGGCGGGTCAACTCGCAGGCAGCTGGCGGACTGAGTCCGTGCCCGCAACCACAGTAGCTGGGGATCATAGGCGCGCCCCTGATGATGAGAGCCGACAGCTTGGCAGGGGTCACGGCGGTTTGTGGGTGCAGGGCCATAGGCCATGGGCACAGTGACGGGAAAAAAAACTCAGCGGCGGCTTGGACGTGCAGCAGCGACTCGAGATGGCCGAAGTGACTTGGAGTGAGGACGGGGCAGATATGGCCGCCGGGCGTCACGCAGGCGGGCGCAAGAATCCAGATCGTGGCTGGCTCCGTTTCTGAACCGTGTTGATTTGATCCATATTCGTGTCAAAGTAGTATTCCACTTAATGTCTTGAGGCTTCACGTGGGATTAGTCTTGGAGGCTTGAGACGCAGTTGTTTCCTCCGATTAGAAAAAACTCATGGTACCCTCGGCGACGAATAGATGCGGTCTCGGGTGATCTGCGTGTGTACGGACAAATTCTTATTCGTCATGCTGGATCGCTTCGTTTAACTAATCTCTTCTCTCCAATTGGTATATGCCAGATCCAAAGTTAATCACCACTCTGATCATAACAAACGATGAACTTTCCGGCTCAGCACAAGGTTGCTCCAACGCGATTGCTCATACCGGCTCTTCTTCAATCGCGAGCTTCTCGATCCCTAAAAAATTCCCTTCAAGAACTCAACACCAATGTGCGCAGGCCCCACGGTGGGCGCCAACTGTCGTGGAATTGTCACGGCAGATGTCCTTAGTGTCAGGACTTAGTCGCGAGGCCAACGCATCTATGTGGTAGCTTGAGAGGGGTTGAGCGGAATCGAGAGACGCAACACAAGACAGGGATTTAGACAGCTTCGGGCCCCGGGAAACATCATCCGGTAATAGCCCTACATGCTGTTTCTGGCTAGGTCTCATTATGATCATGAGGGAGTCGCCAGAACCGGCTCTCCTCTAGTTGTGTCTAGCCCTAGATATTGTTGTTTGCTTGTAGCTTGTCCCTCTTTAGAGCCCTGCCCCTCCTTATATAAGTTGAAGGCAGGTTACATGTGGAGTCCTACTAGGATTAGGACAAACCTATCTCTAATACAAACCGGATACAAGTCCAGGTCTTAACTCCTTGTAAGACAAATATTCCTTATGCCTTTCCTTATAAACCGGCCCACCGTAGTTGAACCGGCCTTCATGAACCGCCAGTCGGGCCACCGGGTCTTGTCGCTCCTCTGCCCTGCCTGCCGGATCACCAATGAACCGTAAACCGCCGGGTCGCCAGTGAACCGCCAAGCTCTAGCCGGGTCATACATCCGGCAGTTTATACCGCGGGGTATATCCCCGACACCCTCCGTGATGGATGCCCCCTCCGGCGGAGCTCCGGAACAGGCCCCAAGATGGGATCTCGTGGGTACAGAAGGTTGCGGCGGTGGAATTAGGTTTTTGGCTCTGTATCTGATCATTTGGGGGTACGTAGGTATATATAGGAGGAAGGAGTACGTCGGTGGAGCAACATGGGGCCCATGAGGGTGGAGGGCGCGCCCTGGGGGGGTGGGCGCGCCCCCCTACCTCGTGCCCACTTCTTTTCTTTCTTGACGTAGGGTCCAAGTCTCCTGGATCATATTCTGTGAGAAAATCATGTTCCCGAAGGTTTCATTCCGTTCGGACTCCGTTTGATATTTCGTTTCTTCGAACCTGTGAAATAGGCAAAAAACATCAATTCTGGGCTAGGCCTCCGGTTAATAGGTTAGTACCAAAAATAATATAAAAGTCGATAATAAAGCCCAATATTGTCCAAAACATTAGATAATATAGCATTGAGCAATAAAAAATTATAGATACGTTGGAGACATATCAGGCATCCCCAAGCTTAATTCCTACTCGTCCTCGAGTAGGTAAATGATAAAAACAGAATTTTTGATGCGGAGTGCTATTTGGCATAATTTCAATGTAATTCTTCTTAATTGTGGTATGAATATTCAGATCCAAAAGATTCAAGACGAAAGTTTAATATTGACATAAAAATAATAATACTTCAAGCATACTGACAAAGCAATCATTTCTTCTCAAAATAACATGGCCAAAGAAAGTTATCCCTAAAAAATCATATAGTATGGCTATGCTCTATCTTCACCACACAAAGTATTTAAATCATGCACAACCCCGATGACAAGCCAAGCAATTGTTTCATACTTTTGACATCCTCAAAACTTTTTCAATCTTCACGCAATACATGAGCGTGAGCCATGGATATAGCACTATATGTGGAATAGAATGGTTGTTGTGGAGAAGACAAAAAGGGAGAAGATAGTCTCACATCAACTAGGCGTATCAACGGGCTATGGAGATGCCCATCAATAGATATCAATGTGAGTGAGTAGGGATTGCCATGCAACGGATGCACTAGAGCTATAAGTATATGAAAGCTCAACAAAAGAAACTAAGTGGGTGTGCATCCAACTCATTGCTCAGGAAGACGTAGGGCATTTTGAGGAAGCCCATCATTGGAATATACAAGCCAAGTTCTATAATGAAAAACTCCCACTAGTATATCAAAGTGACAAAATTAGAGACTCTCTATCATGAAGATCGTGGTGCTACTTTGAAGCACATGTGTGGTAAAAGGATAGTAACATTGTCCCTTCTCTCTTTTTCTCTCATCTTTTTTTGTTTGGTCCTTTTCTCTTTTTTTATGGCCTCTTTTTTTATTTTTATTTTTTATTTTTCGTCCGGAGTCTCATCCCGACTTGTGGGGGAATCATAGTCTCCATCATCCTTTCCTCACTGGGACAATGCTCTAATAATGATGATCATCACAGTTTTATTTTCTTACAACTCAAAAATTACAACTCGATACTTAGAACAAAGTATGACTCTATATGAAGGCCTCCGGCGGTGTACCGGGATATGCAATGAATCAATAGTGACGTGTATGAAAGAATTATGAACGGTGGCTTTGCCACAAATACGATGTCAACTACATGATCATGCTAAGCAATATGACAATGATGGAGCGTGTCATAATAAACAGAACGGTGGAAAGTGGCATGGCAATATATCTCGGAATGGCTATGGAAATGCCATGATAGGTAGGTATGGTGGCTGTTTTGAGGAAGGTATATGGTGGTTCTATGATACCGGCGAAAAGTGCGCGGTATTAGAGAGGCTAGCAATGGTGGAAGGAAGAAGAGTGTGTATAATCCATGGACTCAACATTAGTCATAAAAACTCATATACTTATTGCAAAAATCTACAAGTTATCAAAGTAAAGTACTACGCGCATGCTCCTAGGGGGATAGATTGGTAGGAAAACACCATCGCTCGTCCCCGACCGCCACTCATAAGGAAGACAATCAATAAATAAATCATGCTCCGACTTCATCACATAACGGTTCACCATACGTGCATCCTACGGGAATCACAAACTTTAACACAAGTATTTCTCAAATTCACAACAACTCAACTAGCATGACTCTAGTATCACCATCTTTATATCTCAAAACAATTATCAAGCATCAAACTTTTCTTAGTATTCAACACACTCACAAGAAAGTTTTACCATTCTTGAATACCAAGCATATTAGAATTGTTTAAGCAAATTACCATGTTATTTAAGACTCTCAAAATAATCTAAGTGAAGCATGAGAGATCAATAGTATCTTTAAAACAAATCCACCACCGTGCTCTAAAATATATAAGTGAAGCACTAGAGAAAAACTATATAGATCAAAAGATATAAGTGAAGCACATAGAGTATTCTAACAAATTCCAAATCATGTATGGCTCTCTCAAAAGGTGTGTACAGCAAGGATGATTGTGGTAAACTAAAAAGCAAAGAATCAAATCATACAAGACGCGCCAAGCATAACACATATCACTATTTTATCACGTTCTGGTGATTTTTAACAATTGTTTTCGTGAACAGAAAGTTTCTGGAAATTACAGCAAGATCAAATAACTATCATCCAAGAAGATCCTATAGGTTTAACTTGTCACAAACACTAATAAAAACAAATCTAACCAGAGGCTAGATCAAAGATTTATTCCCAAACAGAAGCAAAAAACAAAAACTAAAAATAAAATTGGGTTGCCGCCCAACAAGCGCTATCGTTTAACGCCCCTAGCTAGGCATAAAAGCAAGGATAGATCTAGGTATTGCCATTTTTGGGAGGCAATTCATAAGTGGCTCCCATGATAGATTCATATGGTAATTTTATTTTCTTCCTAGGTAAGTGTTCCATGCCTTTCCTTAACGGAAATTGGAATCTAATATTCCCTTCTTTCATATCAATAATTGCACCAATCGTTCTAAGGAAAGGCCTACCAAGAATAATAGGACATGAAGGATTGCAATCTATATCAACAACAATAAAATCTACGGGCACATAATTCCTATTTGCAACAATAAGAACATCATTAATTCTTCCCATAGGTTTCTTAAAAGTGGAATCCGCAAGGTGCAAGTTTAGAGAGCAATCATCAAAATCACGGAAATCTAGCAAATCGCACAAAGTTTTGGGAATAGTGGAAACACTAGCACCCAAATCACATAAAGCATAAAATTCATGATCCTTAATCTTAATTTTAATAGTTGGTTCCCACTCATCATAAAGTTTTCTAGGGATAGAAACTTCCAACTCAAGTTTTTCTTCATAAGATTGCATCAAGGCATCAACGATATGTTTAGTAAACGCTTTATTTTGACTATAAGCGTGAGGAGAATTTAGCACGGATTGTAACAAGGAAATACAATCAATCGAAGAGAAACTTTCATAATTAAATTCCTTGAAATCCAAAATAGTGGGTTTAAGAACATCTAGGGTTTTGATTTCTTCAATCCCACTTTTATCAATTTTAGCATCATGATCTAAAAACTCTGAATTTTTAGAACGCCTTCTAGGTAAAGGTGGATCACATTCAGTCCCATCATTATCAAGATTCATATTGCAAAACAAAGATTTAATAGGGGACGCATCAATAACTTTTCGATCTTCATCTTTATTTTCATAGGAACTAGAACAACACGCTTTAATAAAGGCATCTTTCGTAGCACGCATCCTAGCGGTTCTTTCCTTGCACTCATCAATGGAAATTCTCAGGGCTTTGAGAGACTCATTGATATCATGCTTTGGAGGAATAGAACTAAGCTTTAAAGAATCAACATCAAGAGAAATTCTATCAACGTTCCTAGCCAATTCATCAACTTTAAGCAATTTCTCTTCAAGCAAAGCATGGAATTCTTTTGCGAATTCATAAAATCTTTAACACTAGTCCCAAATTCAGAGGGCATCTTACTAAAATTTCCATAAGAGCTGTTGTAGGAATTTCCATAATTATTAGAGAGATTACTAGGATAAGGCCTAGGATTAAAGTTTCATCTATACGCGTTGTTACCAAAATTATTCCTACCAACAAAATTCACATCCATAGATTCATTATTATTCTCAATCAAAGTAGACAAAGGCATATCATTAGGATCAGAAGAAACACTCTTAGTAGCAAATAATTTCATAATTTCATCCATCTTTCCACTCAAAACATTAATTTCTTCTATCGCATGCACTTTTTATTAGTAGATCTTTCAGTGTGCCATTGAGAATAATTAACAATAATATTATCTAGGACTTTAGTAGCTTCTCGTAAAGTGATTTCCATAAAAGTGCCTTGAGGAAGTCCTGGATTAGGGGTGTCCGGATAGACGGACTATAACCTTTGGCCGGACTCCTGGACTATGAAGATACAAGATTGAAGACTTCGTCCCGTGTCCGTATGGGACTTTCCTTGGCGTGGAAGGCAAGCTTGGCGATACGAATATGTAGATCTCCTCCCATTGTAACCGACTCTGTGTAACCCTAGCCCTCTCCGGTGTCTATATAAACCGGAGGGTTTTAGTCTCAGAGACGAACAACAATCATACCATAGGCTAGCTTCTAGGGTTTAGCCTCTCTGATCTCGTGGTAGATCTACTCTTGTACTACCAATATCATCAATATTAATAAAGCAGGAGTAGGGTTTTACCTCCATCGAGAGGGCCCGAACCTGGGTAAAAACATCGTGTCCCTTGTCTCCTGTTACCATCCGCCTAGACGCACAGTTCGGGACCCCCTACCTGATATCCGCCGGTTTTGACACATTGAGAGTTCCTCTGTGTCGTCATCTTTAGGCCCGATGGCTCCTCCGATCATCAACAACGATGCGTTCCAGGGTGAGACTTTTCTCCCCGGACAGATCTTCGTATTCGGCGGCTTTGCACTGCGGGCCAATTCGCTTGGCCATCTGGAGCAGATCGAAAGCTACGCCCCTGGCCATCAGGTCAGATTTGGAAGTTTGAACTACACGGCTAACGTCCGCGGAGACTTGATCTTCGACGGGTTCGAGCCACAGCCGAGCGCCCGCCGTTATGATGGGCATGATCTAGCTCTCGCCACCGAGCGAGTGCTCGAGGTCAGCACCCATGTCCGCTCCGACCCTTAGCTCGGAAGCGACTGCGCTGATCGAGGACGGGTGGCTGGACACCGCCTCGAGGGCTCCATTCTCTACGGCGATCGAGCCGAACACCAGCCTTGTCCTCTGCGAAGCCCGTGACTCCAAGGTGCCGGACTCCTCTCCGGACTCCGAACCCTCTGCGCTCCTGCCAATCGAATCCGGTTGGGCGCCGATCATGGAGTTCACCGCCGCGGACATCTTTCAGCACTCGCCCTTCGGTAACATTCCGAATTCACTAAAGTCTCTCTCTTTATCAGGAGAGCCCTGGCCGGACTATGGTCAAAAAGGTTGGGATGCGGACAACGAAGAAATTCAAAGCCCACCCACCACCCACTTCGTAGCCACTGTCGATAATTTAACCGACATGCTCGACTTCGACTCCGAAGACATCGACGGTATGGACGCCGATGTAGGAGACGACCAAGAACCAACGCCTATAGGGCACTGGAAGGCCACCTCGCCGTATGACATATACATGGTGGACACCCCAAAAGAAGGGAACGACGATGGAACAACGGAGGATGACCCCTCCAAGAAGCAGCCTAAGCGCCGGCGTCAGCGGCGCCGCTCTAAATCCCGCCAAAGCAAAAACGGTGATTCCGGCATGGGAGATAATAACACCCCGGACGTTGCCGAAGACAACACCCTCCAGCAGAATTCAGCACAGGAGGATGGAGAAGCCAGCCCTCATGAGAGAGCGGCAGACAAAGAGGTAGAGGACGATAATTACATGCCTCCCTGCGAAGACGAGGCAAGCCTTGACGGCGACGAATTTTTCATGCCCGAGGATCCCGTCGAACAAGAGCGTTTCAAACGCAGGCTTATGGCCACGGCGAGCAGCCTCAAGAAAAAACAGCAACAACTTAGAGCTGACCAAGACTCGCTAGCCGACAGATGGACTGAAGTCCTTGCGGCCGAAGAGTACAGACTCGAACGCCCCTCCAAGAGCTACCCAAAGCGCAGGCTGCTACCCCGATTAGAGGAGGAAGCACCTAAACCTACATCACTAGCGCACGACGCGGCCGACCGGCCACCTCGTGGCCGCGACAGAGAGGCCTCTCGGCCCTCCACTCAAGCCGCACCCCGGCGTCGCTCAAAAAATACCAAGGCACGGGGAAATGCGCCAGACCTGCGAGATATATTGGAGGACAATGCAAGGCAAACAAGATCCATCTACGGATCGCGTGGGCGCCCCACGACATGTGACGATAACCGTCACGCCGGATATGGCAAATCTGGCCGGGCCGAACACAGTAGACAAAGCTCATTTGAGCTACGTCGTGATATAGCCAGTACAGAGGCGCCGCACACCCACTATGCTTCACAGATGAAGTAATGGATCATCAAATCCCCGAGGGTTTCAAACCCGTAAACATCGAATCATACAATGGCACAACAGATCCTGCGGTATGGATCGAGGATTATCTCCTTCCTATCCACATGGCCCGCGGTGATGATCTACACGCCATCAAATACCTCCCACTCAAGCTTAAAGGACCAGCTCGACATTGGCTTAACAACTTGCCAGCAGAGTCAATTGGTTGTTGGGAGGACCTGGAAGCCGCATTCCTTGACAATTTCCAGGGCACCTATGTGCGACCACTAGATGCCGATGACCTAAGCCACATAATTCAGCAGCCAGAGGAATCGGCCAGACAATTCTGGACACGGTTCCTAACCAAGAAAAATCAAATAGTCAACTGTCCGGACGCAGAGGCCCTTGCAGCCTTCAAACGTAACATCCGTGACGAGTGGCTTGCCCGGCACCTAGGTCAGGACACTCATGACCCGGTTTTGCGCGGGAGAAGACAGCTGGCTAGCTCGTAGTAAAAACATGACCAGGAGCCCTGGTAATTCGGATACCAAGGACAGCAATGGCAGGTCGCGTCGCAACAAGCACAAGCGCCGCATTAACAGCGACAATGCTGAGGATACGACAGTTAATGCCGGATTCAGAGGCTCTAAACCCGGTCAGCGGAAAAAGCCATTTAAAAGAAATACTCCGGGCCCGTCCAGTTTGGACTGAATACTCGATAGCTCGTGCCAGATACACGACACCCCCGAAAAACCAGCTAATCACACGAACAGGGATTGTTGGGTGTTCAAGCAGGCAGGCAAGTTAAATGCCGAAAACAGCGACAAGGGGCTGCATAGCGATGACGAGGAGGAGCCCCGGCTGCCGAACAATAGGGGACAGAAGGGCTTCCCCCCACAAGTGCGGACAGCGAACATGATATACGCAACCCACATCCCCAAAAGGGAGCACTCAGGGACGTATATGCGTTGGAGCCAGTCGCCCCAAAGTTCAACCCGTGGTCCTCCTGCCCGATCACTTTTGATCGAAGGGACCACCCCACTAGCATCCTCCATGGCGTATTCACCGCATTGGTTCTAGACCCAATCATTGACGGATTTCACCTCACTAGAGTCCTTAAGGATGGCGGCAGCAGCCTGAACCTGCTTTATCAGGATACAGTGCGAAAAATGGGCATAGATCCCTCAAGGATTAAACCCACAAAGACGACCTTTAAAGGCGTCATACCAGGTGTAGAGGCCAACTGTACAGGCTCAGTTACACTTGAGGTGGTCTTTGGATCCCCGGATAATTTCCGAAGCGAGGAGTTAATCTTCGACATAGTCCCGTTCCGCAGTGGCTATCACGCACTGCTCGGACGAACCGCATTTGCAAAGTTCAATGCGGTGCCGCACTACGCATATCTCAAGCTCAAGATGCCAGGCCCTCGAGGAGTCATTACGGTTAATGGAAACACCGAATGCTCTCTCCGAACGGAGGAGCATACGGTGGCCCTCGCGGCAGAAGTACAAAGTAGCCTCTCAAGGCAATTCTCCAGTCCGTCTATTAAATGTCCGGACACCGTCAAGCGCGCCCGGAGTAACCTACAACAAGACCGCCTGGCACGTTCCGAGCAAGCGTAGCTATGCGGCCCCAACCCCAGCCCTCGCAAAATTGCGAAACCAGTACTACGCGTACATAATTACGCTCTGGAAATACCATGGGCGTAGGGGCAGGGGCACGACCACGGCATGCCCAAAATACGGCTCAACCGCACTAGGGGCTCCCGATTTTGTCATTCTTTTTTTTCTCTTACTTTCAGAACTCCACTCTCCGGAAGGCCTGTCCGGCAGTACAATCGCCGAGCACACGATGCAACAGCCAGGGGGGTAGAAAGCTACGTCGAATGTCCAGGTGGTCTCTATAACGAGCTAAATACCTGTCTTACATACCATCCCGCAGCTCGCCCCTGGAGGGGGACATGTCAAATAGTCCCATCTCTTGCTTATCGCACTATTTATATCGTTCTGCTTTTACCGCAGCCTTTTCGAATCAATACATAGCTTTTGTCTATTATTGCATTCCTTTTTTTATGTAAACATGTTCAGTTATGACATTACGCAACCGTACACTTTGGTACGGCCAATACACCAGGGGCTTAAGTACCCCAGAATATGATGTGAGAAGTCCGAACACTCACGAGTGCGGCACCCCGAACTTATAGCATTATATGCATCGGCTCCGAATCATGTCTTGGGTCAATAGTTTGGTTTGCCCGGCTCCCATGTTTTGGTACCTTACGTTCCGTTATATCGGCTAAGGTAGCGCTGGGAGAACTACTGCGATTGTGCCCCGGTTGAGCGCTCAGTAGAGAAAGCTAAAACTGACCGTCATGATAGGGCAAGAGCTGGTCGATGTTCAAGAGGTTTCGAGTCCCTAAAGACTTATGCCACTTAGAGCAAGGAGCCGGCTTTGTCCGGCCTAGGCGTGGATAGCGCCCCGAACTCGGTCTTCCGAATACTATGGGCTTCACCGAAATTTAAAATTATAGAATTCTATGGCTAAGTGAGAGTGATAAAGCATTATAGTCCGATTGCCTTGTTCATTGTCTTTGGCGCCTCCTCGAAGGACCCAAGAATGGGAACAAGAGCGCTCAGGTTTATCCTGAACACCCCAGCACTCGTGGCATGGGGGCCGAAGCCGACGACTCACCATCTCTCAGATTTAATAAACGGCCGCACAGAAGGTAATATTTTAAATTCAAAAAGCGTTGCTTAGCGCATATGAACAAGTTTTCACCGCACAGGATAACACGAGCGAGTTTACTCAAAAAATTACATCCTTGGAACCTTCATCCGCCATAAGGCGGGCACCCTTCAGGACGCCCTCATGATACATCTCGGGCTTGCGACGATCCTTGCCCTACGGTGGCCCATCTGTCACCAGCTTCTCAGCATCCATCTTGCCCCAGTGCAATTTAGCACGGGCAAGGGCCCTATGGGCGCCTTCGATGCATACAGAGCGCTTGATGACTTCAAGCCGTGGACAGGCATCCGCCAGCCGCCTCACCAGCCCAAAGTAGCTCCCAGGAATGACCTCCCCAGGCCATAGCCGGACTATAAGGCCCTTCATGGCCTGTTCGGCCACCTTATGGAGCTCGACCAGCTTCTTCAACTGGTCGCTCAAGGGCACCGGGTGTCCGGCCTCAACATACTGGGACCAGAATACCTTCACTGTCGAGCTCCCCTCCTCGGCTCGGTAGAATGCGGCAGCGTCGGACACACTGCGGGGAAGATCTGCAAATGCTCCTGGAGAGCTCCGGACTCGGGTAAGTAACAAGTAATTCACTTTCACGTGCTTGCTTTGCATAAAGAATGCCTTACCCGCCGCTATCTTCTTCATCGCCTCAATTTCCTGGAGAGCTTTTTGGGCTTTGGCCTTGGCAGATTTGGCGCTCTCAAGGGCCGTGGCGAGCTCGGACTCTCGAGTCTTTGAGTCAAGCTCCAAACTCTTGTGTTTTTCCACGAGAGCCTGGAGCTCTTGCCGCACCTCCGCCACCCGTGCCTCCTTCTTTTCTCGCTCGGTGCGCTCCACGGTCGCATTGTCTTCGGCCTTGGACAGCGCTTCCTTTAGGGTCGCCACCTCGGTTGTGGCCCCTGTAATACTCACGTTGGTCCAGTCATTTTTTGCAACCACATCTTTTTTATATACTTACATAAGGTATTACTTACCTTCCCTGTCCTCGAGCTGCTTCTTGGCAAGGCCGAACTCATTCTCGGACCGCTCGAGGCTCTGCTTCAATGCACTGACCTCCGTAGTCAGTGCAGCAGATGTCAGCAGCGCAACCTGCATTCCCATATTGACATACTTATATTAGACTCCTGCCTATATATTTTAGATCCTCAGCTCGGCTTTGCTTTCCGAACACCAAACTGAGCATCAGGGGCTACTGTCTATGCGGTAATATTTTTACATATCTTAAATACATACCTCAAAGCCTGTTAGAAGGCTGGCACGAACTTGATCAGCCCGCCCTTGGCGGATCGAACCTTTCTGGATCACCGCACTCATAATAGTGCAGTGCTCCTCGTTGATGGAGGCGTCGTTAAGCACCTCCAGCAAATTATCCAGTGCCTCCGGTTGGACGGAAGTCACCGGCGTCGTAGGCTTGCCCTTCTTACTAGGGGGCCGCCAACCGGACTCCGAAACCGCTGAAGGTTCCGGTGCGGTGTCCGGCCCAGGGCCGGACTTGGAGCCCTTGGGGGTTTTGTCCCCTTTGCTGGAGTCCGGGAGGTCGCTGGCGGCGCCTCCAGACCACCTCCTCCTGGCTTGGACCATTTTGGGACTCCACCTCGGCATCATCCGCAGGCGAGGGAGGAGGCGGCCGGAAGTGAAGTGCTATTCACATCCGACGAGCTTAAGGAGCCGCTCGACGACACGCCGACCTGGGCTCGGGGCGGACTGCTTGATTATATTCGGCGTCAGAAGATACTGTGCAATAAAGGAATGCCATGAGTTATTCTGGTATCCGGATACTTACGATTTTGCCAGGGGCTTGGCCCTAGATGGCCACTCCTCTTCGCCGTCGTCGGCTTTGGTGGAGTAGCCCGGAGGAAGGGTCCTTCCCTTCTTGGACCCTCCGTCCCCCCCAGTTGGGGCGGCCTTCCTTTTCTTCTCTCCCCCACCGGGAGAGACCTCTCTTCCTCCTCCTCGTTTTTCGTGGGAGGAGTCCGCCTCAGTCATTGGACGATGAGTCCGACACCACCGGGCGCCGGAACTCTTTCGAGTTCCCGTGGCTTTCTTCTTGGCCTTCTTCTCGGCACCACGTAAGGTGCCGGACCAGCAACCGTAGCGGGCATCTGCTGGGCCTTCGGGCAAAGGAGCCAGACAGTCGATCTGCCCGGTCTTCTTCTGCCAGTCCTATCAAAGGAACGAGAGCTTAGATCCCGCATCGAGTCAAACTATGAAAAACAAGTATCCCGTAAAGGGTAAAACAAGCTTACCATGCTGGCTTGGCGCTTCGCGCAGAATCTGTGATCCTCGGTAATGGGTGGGGGAACCTCGGCGCCCTTGAATAGCACCTTCCAGGCATCCTCGTGCGTCGTGTCAAAGAGCCTGGTCAGAGTTTGGTGCTGGGCCGGGTCGAACTCCCACAAGTTAAAAGCCCGTCGTTGACACGGGAGGATCCGGCGGATGAGCATGACCTGGACTACGTTGACAAGTTTAACCTTCTTGTCCACTAGGTTTTGGACGCAGGTTTGGAGTCCGGTCAGCTCTCCCGAATTACCCCACGACAGGCCCATCTCTTTCCAGGAGGTGAGCCGTGTGGGAATGCCAGATTGGAATTCGGGGGCCGCTGCCCATTCAGGGTCACGCGGCTCGGTGATGTAGAACCACCCCGATTGCCACCCTTTGATGGTTTCCAGGAAGGAGCCCTCGAGCCATATAACGTTGGGCATCTTGCCCACCATGGCGCCTCCGCACTCCTCTTGCTGGCCGCCCACTACCTTCGGCTTGACATTGAAGGTCTTCAGCCATAATCCGAAGTGGGGCTTGATGCGGAGGAAGGCCTCGCACATGACGATAAACGCCGAGATGTTGAGGATGAAGTTCGGGGCCAGGTCGTGGAAATCCAGGCCGTAGTAGAACATGAGCCCCCGGACAAATGGGTGCAGTGGGAAGCCCAGTCCGTGGAGGAAATGGGGGAGGAACACCACCCTCTCATGGGTCCTGGGGGTGGGGATGAGCTGCCCCTCATCTGGAAGCCGGTGCGCAATTTCGTTGGACAAGTATCCGGCTTTCCTCAACTTTTTGATGTGCCCCTCCGTGACGGAGGAGGCCATCCACCTGCCTCCCTCTCCGGACATGGCTGGAGAAGGTTGAGGTGGGAAGTGCGGACTTGGGCGCTGGAGCTCGATTGCGCGGAATGGATAAGCGAAGGAGGAAGATAGCGTAGATGAAAAAGGTGGATCCTTATCCCCTTATATGGGCATACGAAACTATGTGCCCCCACCAGCCTGGTAAAACTCGCTTATCTCCCAAGCGTCGTAATTAATGGCACGGTTGGGTTACCCACGCCCGTATTGATGAGAATCCCGGAATAAGGGGACACGATCTCTGCTTCGACAAGACGTGCCAAGGAAACCGCCTCGCTAAGTGCGCTGAGGTGGGACAGTAAAAACGATTCGAATAAAGGCTTGGCCGTGGTGTGATGTCACGCTGCGGAATACGTCAGCAGATTGGATTTGTGTAAATATTATTCTCTCTACGGTGGTATGTGGAACTTATTTTGCAGAGCCGGACACTATCCTTGTGTTCAGAATCTTTTATGAAGTATTCGGAGGAGGAACCCGCCTTGCAATGCCAAAGACAATCTGCGCGCCGGACTCATCGTCATTGGAGCCTGGTTCAGGGGCTACTGAGGGAGTCCTGGAATAGGGGGTGTCCGGATAGCCGGACTATAACCTTTGGCCGGACTCCTGGACTATGAAGATACAAGATTGAAGACTTCGTCCCGTGTCCGGATGGGACTTTCCTTGGCGTGGAAGGCAAGCTTGGCGTCTGAATATGTAGATCTCCTCCCATTGTAACCGACTGTGTAACCCTAGCCCTCTCCGGTGTCAATATAAACCGGAGGGTTTTAGTCCGTAGGACAGACAACAATCATACCATAGGCTAGCTTCTAGGGTTTAGCCTCTCTGATCTCGTGGTAGATCTACTCTTGTACTAACCATATCATCAATATTAATCAAGCAGGAGTAGGGTTTTACCTCCATCGAGAGTGCCCGAACCTAGGTTAAAACATCGTGTCCCTTGTCTCCTGTTACCATCCGCCTAGACGCACAGTTCGGGACCCCCTACCCGAGATCCGCCGGTTTTGACACCGACATGCCTCCCGCGGCCGAATCTAAAAGATTTCTAGAAGCAAAATTCAATTCGGCATAAATTTTTTGTATAATCATCCACAAATTCAAACCACTAGTCATCAACCCGTGCGTCCGCACGGGCTAGTATTAATAAATTCATTTATAGGGAACATTTAAGTAACTTCCACATACCAACATTGTGTTTGGATATTTGGATTAGTTCATCCATTGCAATTTAACTATTCCTAAGTCGTCGTTTATAGTCATCTAATCTCCAACTAATTGAGTATTGTCTCTCCTTGGAACTACTGTGCAAAACCTGAAGAAACAGTATAGTATAGCACGTGCATACCTGAGGCATCCTTCAGTATCGTACCTATGGAGGTGCTTGCTGTATAGATGCATACGTGTGGTGTCGTTCATTAGTACAAAAGGCCGTGATGACCCAAAAAATGTACAAAAACATACATGTGATTAGAAATTAATATATATATGAAGTACTTGTCATTGATTAATCACATTTCATTTGCATCCAGATTTCGAATGTATATTTTGCTGTTGAGAAAACACTGTATCTGCAATCAATTTCAGTGATTGTTCCAAGAGGAAATACACATGCAAAATTGCAGATAAGACACCGTATATGATCCGGGCGGACAACTTAGAAAATCATGTACAACCATGAAGTTATTTTCTGTTACGCTAGGAGGTGAATATTGGTAACTAAGAGATAAATGTCCATATTATTTGAGTAGGCAAACAATTGTTCTAAGTACACTAATGTATTAAACTTCTTCTTCAGGCAAACTCTCTAGTAAGAAAATGAGAAAATAATCATTGAAATATACATTGGGCATGTTCGTTTACAGGAAGAAATATATACATTAGACAAAACACATGATTTCTCACCTGTCTTTGAATCTCTACCTAGATATTCAGAAGTGTGATATATTTCGGTGATGGAGAGGAAAAGATAATTTGTGTCGTTCCTACATGAGTATAAACTCAAGTTGAATCTGCAACAGCAGATTGCATTAGTATTGATACTTTGACTGTACTATCAGTTTGAGGTTATTAAATAACACAAAGATGCAGATATAATATAATTACTATACTATACGTAAAGTGTACTTCTGTTATATACCCCTGGTGGTAGACACACAACCTGCAGAAAATCTTCCTGATGCCAAACCACAATGGAAGTCCT
The DNA here is from genome assembly GCA_021605145.1 of Aegilops bicornis. Taxonomy (NCBI): domain Eukaryota; kingdom Viridiplantae; phylum Streptophyta; class Magnoliopsida; order Poales; family Poaceae; genus Aegilops; species Aegilops bicornis. Next base: position 40,931,075 of record CM038674.1, on the reverse strand, counting down.
AATTTTACTCAGTACACACAACAGAGGTCATAGATATACTCATTTGGTGTGAGTAGATTTGACATACCCACAAATTATGAAAATTGTGTAAAGAAACACTTTAGTAGATCATAGCTGCAGATACCTTATTATGTTTTTCAATAGGCCAAGCTCTACATAAATTCCAAATCTTCCAGTCTTTTAAAAATAAATGCAAGAGAATGTACATATGGTTACAACTTACAATTGTAAGCAGATCCCATCAGAATGTTTTCTTTTACACATGAAACATCATCAGCTATACTACTTCTCCTGGTTTCTCCCGAGGCTATGAAGACTATCTAAGCTGACCTTCGTGCGCACCCTTGAGCACACAATCACAGCAACACGAAAGAGCCACATCAAGAACCCAAAGTATAGTGGTTCGACAATAGGAATCAAACTGATCTCATGGCTTCTCTAATGAATTTGCTAGATCTAACTTGCATGTAGTCAGGGCATGAATGACGGCAATGTTCTTCAATTGGAGCAGTGATGGTTGTGCCACCCTTTATAATTTTTGGGGAAAAAAGGAAGACCGCTATGCCACCCGGCAGTGCCTACACTCGGCGGCCTCACCGCCTACCGCTTCTGCCTGAACTGCTCAGACGGTGATCAGTATGCCTCCTCCAGTGCTGAATCTTGGCTTTAGTACGTAATGAAGAGAGATGTTGGACTGCTATGTGGTTGTAGCTGAGAATAGTCAACGGATGGACAGTCAGGATTTGTGCATATTTTTAGATCGATTGCAAAAAAGCATGGGGAGAGAAAGAAGAAAGAGGAGATTCAGGGATGAATCAGGTCTAGTTGTACCTGTACCGATGCTATTGTGGCTGGAGAGAAGCGTGCATGTGGACGTCCGATGAAGCAGCCGATCGCCGATTTTAGATGCCTCGGTGGTGAGGAAGCAAGCCACCAGATTGGCAGCGGAGGAACATACTCCTCGATCCTGGCGCCGACATAGCATCAAGGGAGAGAGGAAGCGGCACCGGTGAAGGGTCGAGGGAGAGAGGAGGCGGCGCTGTAGAGTTGTAAAAGAGGAGTCGTGGGAGATCGGGAGACTGCCCAGCTGCTACTCCATCAATCGGCTGTAGGGATAGATCAATACGTAAGTCTAGGTTTAGTTCTTTTTTTAATACCGTGTAGGTTTAGTTCAGGTTTGGACTTTGTGATTCCTAAAAGAAAAAAGGTTTTGATGTGTGAAGTTTTTCTTTGGTTTTCTTATGAGATAGGACCATCTCTGTTACGCAACTTTTCTTTTTATCCTGGCCGTAAATTCTGTAATCTAACGGTATAATTAATTCTAATGATGTGGATTAATGAGATCGCTTGAACGATGCCTCCAATTAGTAAATAAGAGATGAGTAGGGCAATTACGTATCATTAATTTCATCCTCTCCCAAGCTTGTGCAACATGTTCGTGATCAAGTTGATTAAAATTCATAATATCGTTTCTAAGAGAGATGATCTTAGCGGGAGGGAAATACTTAGAGATAAAAGCATCTTTGCACTTGTTCCAAGAATCAATACTATTTTTAGGCAAAGACGAAAACCAAGCTTTAGCATGATCTCTAAGCGAAAAAGGAAATAGCTTCAATTTAACAATATCATTATCAACATCTTCCTTCTTTTGCATGTCACACAAATCAACGAAGCTATTTAGATGAGTAGCGGCATCTTCACTAGGAAGTCCGGCGAATTGATCTTTCATGACAAGATTCAACAATGCAGCATTGATTTCACAAGATTCAGTATTGGTAAGAGGAGCAATCGGAGTGCTAAGGAAATCATTATTGTTGGTATTGGTAAAGTCACATAATTTGGTATTCTCTTGAGTCATCGTGACAAACTAGCAATCCAACACAAGAGCAAACAAAAAGCAAGCGAAAGAGAGGCAAACGAAAAAGAGAGGGCGAATAAAATGGCAAGGGTGAAGTGGGGGAGAGGAAAACGAGAGGCAAATGTCAAATAATGTAATGCGGGAGATAAGGGATTGTGATGGGTACTTGGTATGTTGACTTTTGCGTAGACATCCCGGCAACGGCGCCAGAAATTCTTCTTGCTACCACTTGAGCACTGCGTTGGATTTCCTTGAAGAGGAAAGGATGATGCAGCAAAGTAGCGTAAGTATTTCCCAAAGTTTTTGAGAACCAAGGTATCAATCCAGTAGGAGGTCGTACGTCTCCAACGTATATATAATTTTTGATTGCTCCATGCTATATTATCTACTGTTTTGGATCATATTGGGCTTTATTTTCCACTTTTATATTTCTTTTGGGACTAACCTATTAACCGGAGTCCCAGCCCAGAATTGCTATTTTTTTTTGCCTATTTCAGTGTTTCGAAGAAACGAAATATCAAACGGAGTCCAAACGGAATGAAACCTTCGGGAACGTGATTTTCTCACCGAATATGTTCCAGGAGACTTGGACCCCACATCAAGAAAGAAGGGAGGCGGCCATGAGGGTGGAGGGCGCCCCCCTAGGGCGCGCCCCCTGCCTCTTGGGCCCCCCTTTGCTCCACCGACGTACTCCTTCCTCCTATATATACCTACGTACCCCCAAACAATCAGGGACGGAGCCAAAAACATAATTCCACCGCCGCAACCTTCTGTATCCACGAGATCCCATCTTGGGGCCTGTTCCGGAGCTCTGCCGGAAGGGGAATGCACCACGGAGGGCTTCTACGTCATCACCATAGCCCCTCCGATGAAGTGTGAGTAGTTTACCTCAGACCATCGGTCCATATAGTAGCTAGATGGCTTCTTCCCTCTTTTTGGATCTCAATACAATGTTCTCCCCTTCTCTCGTGGAGATCTATTCGAGGTAATCTTCTTTTTGCGGTGTGTTTGTTGAGACCGATGAATTGTGGGTTTATGATCAAGTTTATCTATGAACAATATTTGAATCTTCTCTGAATTCTTTTATGTATGATTGGTTATCTTTGCAAGTCTCTTCGAATTATCAGTTTTGGTTTGGCTTACTAGATTGGTTTTTCTTGTAATGGGAGAAGTGCTTAGCTTTGGGTTCAATCTTGTGGTGTCCTTTCCCAGGATGTGATGGGGCAGCAAGGCACGTATTGTATTGTTGCCATCGAGGATAACAAGATGGGGTTTTTATCATATTGCATGAATTTATCCCTCTACATCATGTCATCTTGCTTAAGGCGTTACTCTGTTTTCTTGAACTTAATACTCTAGATGCATGTTGAATAGCGGTCGATGAGTGGAGTAATAGTAGTAGATGCAGGCAGGAGTCGGTCTACTTCTCTCGGACATGATGCCTATATACATGATCATACCTAGATATTCTCATAACTGTAGCGACCGGACCCGAATGGATCAAGTCTCTGTGCTCAGTGTCATCCCTGGATCAGTAATGCTGACACCACATAGTACTTCGAAGGATTTATAGCAGAGTAGCAATCACACACTTATTACAGCGTTGTCCACAAGGGAACTTATTACAATAATATGGCTTAAGGCCATCTAATAATAACAACAGAAGGCTTGGAAGATAAGTGAGTCCATCAACTCCATCGGCATCACTGAGTATAGAACCACGACCTAACACCTTACTCGTAAATGCGAAAAAGTCTGCAACGTGAAAGTTGCAGCCCGAAAACGGGTCAGCACATGGAATATGCTGGCAATGTAACACATAGAGAGCAATGAAGTAATAAGCCTATACTACATGCATATATGGCTGGTGGTAAAGCTCTATGGTTACAGTTTTGCATAAAGCTAGTTTTTCCCTACAACAAAGGAATAATTTTATTTAACTATCATGGTGGTTGTTAAACATTGAGAATGGTTGACAGCATCCTCAATCCCAATTAAAAAGTACTCATTTCAAACCCAATATCATTAATTAGAAGTAGCATGTTGAGATTCACATGATATTCAAGAACTAGATACTCAAAAGCGTCCATAACCGGGGACACGGCTAATCATGATTAGTTTATACACTCTGCAGAGGTTTGCGCACTTTTCCCCACAAGACTCGATCGCCTCCGCTTGGTTCTCTCGTGACTACATGGTGTTTGAGAGACGGATGACCGGGACACATCTTTCGTAAGCACTAGCACCTTACATGTGGGTAGACCGTACCAACCTACATCCCCTACATCAGCTAGCCTACCCGTAAGAGTTCGCACAACTTACTCAACTATGCCAGAGCCCATATTGGCTTGTGGCTGCACACGGAAGTTTCCAGTTTGAATAATCTTATGATCCCTTGGAGCCTGGGTGGCGGTCCGAAGAAATACAGGCAAGTCCTGATAGAAACCAGGTGCCTCAATCCACCCAGATGTGTGTTTAGGTTGCCACCTTAGATAAACCATTAATTAACAATCTCACATCTGTCATGGATATCACTCACCCAATCCACGTCTACTAGCATAGCATGGCATAATTGAGCAAACGTAGAAATAACTCCCAATGTTTCATAAGTAAAACAGGTAATAGGTACTACCTCAATCTACTTCCCATCCCACAGTTTAAGTTGATCCTAAACATGCAAGTGTTTGAGGAATAGGGCTAATGCATAAAACTGGGTAGTAGAAAAGGTATGATCAAGTGTTACTTGCCCTGCTGATGATCCGCGAAACCTAGAGACTCGAAGTAACAAGCGGCGCACTCCGGGTGATCTAACGCAGACAAACAACAATCATACAATAAGTACTCATCTAATGCAAAGGGAAATCTCGAATAAAAGATCTAACCAGAGAGTTCAACTTAAGAACCCTGGTTGCAAAAAGAATCGAATCAAATAAAGCAACGAAAGTCGAAAGTCGAGAGAGAACGACTCGGTTTTAGCAATTTGAAACTAGGTCAAATTCTACAGTAGCAAAACTTGGTTTAAGTAGGTTAGTCGGAACTGCGGTTTCGAAACAAAACTCCAGGCGCTTGAATCACCTGATTCCGATAAACGAGCGAGAAAATAAACTGATTTGAAAATTGAATCGGAAATCGAATTCGGAAAATTACGGATTAAATCCAATTAAAAGAAAAACGACGAACGGTTAACCGAACGGACGTTCGTTAACAGAAACTAACCGAAGAACACGTTCATTAAAACGAACGGGTCGGTGAACGTTTACTAATTAATAAAACCAAAAAAAACCAATCTAGGTTTTAAAAAAAAACCGAACAACGAAAGAAAAACCGGATCGGTTTTTGGAATAAAACCGGACCGGGGTGGCGCGGCGCGGTGGCTACCTCCGGCGAGTCGCCGGCGGGTCTCCGGGCTCCGGCGGGGTCGGCGGCGGGTCGGCGGGTGGCGGCGGGTCGGCGGGTCGGCGGCGGGTCGGCGCGGGCGGCTGGCGACGGTAGGCGGCCTCATGACGGCGGCGGCTCGGGTTGGGGGCGGCGGCGGCGCTGAGGTGAGGAAGAGAGGGGGTCCGTATAAATAGGAGGCGGGGGGGGTGTGCCTTGGGGAGGGGGCACGGCGGGCGGCGTGGCGTGGCCGAGCCGGACTCGGCGGCGGGATTCTCCTCAGCGGGAGCGCGAGGGGAGCGGTTGGCCGGCTGGGCCCTTGGCCCAAAGTATGACGCGGTTCTTTTTTTAAATAAAACGAAACGAATTTAAAATAAAACCAAACGAACTCCAAATTAAATAAAATTAATTTTCCCCGACTCTTAAAAATGAGTCGAACAAAATGAACTTTAAAACGGGGCAAAAATGCATATTTTTAAAATACTCATTTTTTCCCTAAAGCAAATAAACTTTCAAAAACCTAAATTTGATTTATTTATTAAATCTTCATTTTTCCTAAATGTTGGGAAAGTCATATTATTCCCTCTCTTAATTTTTTTTATTGGAAAAATATTTGAAGATAATTAAATAAATCCAGATGATCCTATTTTCAAAATTTGAGTAAACCCAAATATAAAAACAATGAAATCTCCAACTCTCTCCGAGGGTCCTTGAGTTGCGTGAAATTTTCTAGGATCGGAAAAATGCGAGAAAATATGATATGCATGATGACCTAATGTATAACATTCCAAATTGAAAATTTGGGACGTTACAAACCTACCCCCTTAAGATGAATCTCGCCCTCGAGATTCGGGTTGGCTAGAAAATAGGTGTGGGTGGTCCTTGAGCAAAACTTCCTCTCTTTCCCAGGTGGCTTCATCTTTAGTGTGGTGGCTCCACTGAACTTTGAAAAACTTGATAACCTTCCTGCGAGTAACTCTGCTGGCATAATCGAGAATCTTGACTAGTTTTTCCTCATATGTTAAATCATCCTTCAACTGAATTGCTTCCAGTGGCACTGTGTCTCTTAGCGGTATCTCTGCTATCTCAGAGTGACATTTCTTCAGCTGAGAAATATGGAATACATCATGAACTCCTGACAGTCCTTCTGGCAATTCCAACTTATAAGCAACTTCCCCCATGCGTTGCAAAATCTTATACGGTCCAACGAAACGTGGTGCTAATTTTCCTTTAACTCCAAAACGCTTAACTCCTCGAAGCGGGGATACTCTAAGATATACTCTGTCTCCAACTTCATATTCAATCGCCTTGCGCTTTGAATCCGCATAGCTCTTCTGTCTGGACTGGGCTACCTTGAGCCTATCTCGAATCAATTTAACCTTCTGCTCAGACTCCTTAATCAAATCTGGTCCAAACAACTGACGATCTCCAGTTTCGTCCCATGACAACGGTGTCCTGCATCTCCTTCCATACAGAGCCTCGAAAGGTGCCATCTTTAAGCTGGTCTGGTAACTGTTGTTATAAGAAAATTCGGCATACGGCAAATTATCATCCCAACTAGATCCATAATCTAGGGCACAAGCTCTCAGCATATCCTCCAAAATCTGATTGATTCTCTCGGTCTGTCCATCGGTCTGTGGGTGGAAAGCTGTACTGAATTCCAGTCTGGTTCCCAATGTTTCGTGCAACTGGTTCCAAAACTTCGAGGTAAATTGGGTTCCTCTATCCGATACGATACTCCTCGGAACTCCGTGTAAACACACAATTCTGGTCATGTATATCTTTGCCAACTTATCACTGCTATAGGTAGTCTTGACTGGAATGAAATGAGCTACCTTCGTCAAATGGTCGACTATAACCCAAATCGAGTCATATCCTGAACGGGTCCTTGGCAAACCTGTGATGAAATCCATGCCTAATTTAGCCCACTTCCATTCGGGTATCGGCAATGGTTGTAACAATCCTGCTGGCTTCTGATGTTCTGCCTTTACTCTCTGACATACATCGCAAACCGCTACATACTCCGCAATATCCTTCTTTATTCCGGTCCACCAGAAAGTATTCTTCAAATCCAAATATATCTTGGTATTTCCTGGGTGAATCGAATAGGGTGAATCATGGGCTTCTTGCAAAATCAACTTCCTGATCTCCGGGTCATTTGGCACATAAACACGGTCCTCAAACCATAGGGTATCGTGCTCATCCTCACGAAATCCTTTAGCTTTTCCTTTGCTCATTTTCTCCTTTATAGAGACAACTTCCTTGTCTGCCTTTTGGGCTTCTCTGATTTTGTCCATCAATGTAGACTGAATTTCCAATGCTGCTACATAGCCTTTCGGAACTATTTCCAAACATAGCTCTCGAAGGTCCTCGGCTAATTCATTTGGTATTCCTCCCATCATTAGGGTATTGACGTGACTCTTACGGCTCAAAGCGTCTGCTACAACGTTAGCCTTCCCGGGGTGATAATGCAATCTCATATCATAATCCTTAATAAGCTCCAACCATCTCCTCTGTCTGAGATTTAATTCCTTCTGCGTGAAGATGTACTTCAAACTCTTGTGATCTGTATATACTTCACAATGATTTCCAATGAGAAAATGTCTCCATGTCTTCAATGCATGCACAACGGCTGCTAACTCCAAATCATGTGTGGCATAATTCAACTCATGAGGCTTAAGCTGTCGTGAAGCATACGAAACAACTCTTCCTTCCTGCATAAGCACTGCTCCAAGTCCTCGACGTGAAGCGTCGCAATACACCTCATAATCCTTGGTCTGATCTGGCAAAATTAACACTAGTGAGGTAACCAATCTTTTCTTCAACTCCTGAAAACTTGCCTTGCAGTCCTCAGTCCATATGAATTTGGTATCCTTTTTCAGCAATTCCGTCATAGGCTTTGCAATCCTTGAGAAATTCTCAATGAATCTTCGGTAGTATCCTGCGAGTCCAAGGAAACTCCGAATCTCTCCAACTGCCGTTGGTGCTTCCCATTTGGTTACGGTCTCAACCTTTGTGGGGTCAGCCGCTATTCCTTCTCCGGATATAACATGTCCAAGAAATCCAACTTCCTTTAGCCAAAACTCACATTTGCTGAACTTGGCATATAACTGGTGTTCCCTTAGTTTCTCCTAAACCAATCGCAAATGTTCCTTGTGTTCCTCTTCATTCTTCGAGAAAATCAAAATATCATCAATGAACACCACGACGAACTTATCCAAAAACTCCATAAACACTTTGTTCATCAGGTTCATGAAATATGCTGTTGCGTTAGTCGATCCAAATGACATAACGGTATACTCATACAATCCATATCTCGTGGTAAATGCTGTCTTAGGTATGTCCTGCTCCCTAATCTTCAACTGATGGTACCCTAATCGCAAGTCGATCTTGGAAAACACTTTAGCTCCTTGCAAACGATCAAACAGATCATTTATCATTGGTAGTGGGTACTTGTTCTTGATTGTTACTTCATTCAATCCACGATAATCGACAACCATCCTTAACGATCCATCCTTCTTCTCCACTAACAGTACGGGTGATCCCCAAGGTGAAGAACTTGGGCGTATAAAACCTTTATCCAACAGTTCCTTAATCTGTTTTCTTGATTTCCGCCAAATCCTGTGCGGGCATCCTGTACGGTCGCTTTGATATTGGACCAGTTCCTGGTAAGAGTTCAATCAAAAACTCAATGTCTCTATCCGGTGGCATTCCTGGCAACTCTTCCGGAAATACATCAGGAAAATCCTTCACCACTGGTACTTCTTCCTGCACAACTCCTGATAAGCAATTTGCTTGCACTCTCCTCGGCTCGTGCCGAGATACGTACTTGATCCTTCTTCCTTCTGGAGTGGTGAGCAAAATTGACTTAGTGGTGCAATCTATGTTCCCTCCATACTTCGATAACCAATCCATTCCTAATATCACATCCAATCCTTGGGATTCCGTAACTATTAGGTCCGAGGGGAAAACATAGTGTCCAATCCTTAATGGCGATCGATCACACCATTTACTAGCCATGTATTCTGCTCCGGTGAGGTTACTAGCATGGGTGACCTAAGGGCTTGGGTCGGTAATTTGTACTTATCCACAAATCCCTTGATATGTATGAATGCGATGCACCAAAGATTTAAAAGAACAACTGCGAGTAAATGACTTAACCAAAAACTTACCGATTCTTGCATCGGGCTGATCTTCAACCTCCTCCACATCAATGTGGTTCACCTGCCCCTGTTGAAAGGGTTTGGCTTCTTTCCGTAGCTTCCATTGCCATTTCCGTTCTGGCCTTCTGGACAGTCATTTGCATAATGCCCAGTCTTGCGGCACTTAAAACAAGTGATGTGACTCAGGTCTACCTTGGATGGTGTTGACGGGTTGGTGCGGTTCTGTCCATTGCTTCCTCCATTCCCGTTTCCATTCTTAGTGCCATTATGGTTGTGCGAATTACCTCCTCCATGGGCATGCTGAAACTGAATTCCTGATTTAGGGGTATAACGAGGCTTCACGAGCTCCGAGTTATACTTTCCCTGTCCATACTTCCGCTTGCAGTTCTCAACTTGTCTTTGCTTTCCTTCAATCATGAGGGCTCGGTCTACCAACTCCTGGTAGTTGTTGAAACTTGCTACCATCAACGGCATGTTGAACTCATCATTCAGTCCTTCCAAACTTCTCCGCTTAGCAGCGTCTCAGCAACGCTATCCGGGGCATAACGTGCTAACTTACTAAAATCATCTACGTACTGGCCAACAGTCCTTCCTCCTTGGCGTAAGTTGCGAAACTCACGCTTCTTCATGGCCATAGCTCCTGTTGAAACATGGGCGGTCTTGAAAGCTTCTTTAAACTGATCCCATGTGACAGTGTCTATAGGGTAAGTGGCTGTAAAATTTTCCCACCAAGCTGCTGCGGGTCCTTCAAGCTGGTGTGCAGCAAACTTCACTTTTTCTCCATCTGTGCATCCTGCAGTGGTCAACTCCCTTCCTATCTTGCAGAGCCAATCATCTGCTACAATCGGCTCGGTGCTACTGGAATACACCGGCGGATTCAGTCTAAGGAAACGAGTCAAGTGATCCGCAGGTGGTGGTGGTGGGTTGTTGTTGTCGTTGTTGCCACAGTTACGCACCAATGTTTGAATCAGGGTGTTCTGCTGCTGAATCAATTGGGTGATCTCCGGCGGGAAAACGAACCCGGGGTCGCGTCTCGGAGGCATCTGATGGGTTTAGAAAAGACGAGTAATTAAGAATAGAATGAGGTCTAAGGAGAAACACTAGCCAAATGCACATGAGCAAATGCACACAAAATCACTTCATTCAATCAAACAAAGGGCTTACAACGATCTAACTATCGCAAAAGTGCGTGTACTATAATGTTTACATGGAGGTAATACTACTAATATGTGGGGGACTTCTACTAATTTGAACCGGTGGAAGACTCCATGATGTCTGCTCCAGCTTCGTCTTCAAAGTCGGGTTCACTTGGATCCGAATCGGTGTCGTCGATGTTGATGTAGTCGCTTGGACAACCGACATACTGGTCTTCATTCTTGAGCGCCAACTTCTTCTTGAGTTCTTCGATCTCGTACTTAAGATCGTTATTGTGCCTTGCTAGAGCTACGATCTCGTCCATGTAGTCCTTGCGTGTAGTCTTTAGTTCTTCTTCAAGTTCGATGATCCTTCCCTTTGTCTTCTGCAACTCTAACATATCATTGAACATCTGGTTCTCCTGGCGTCGAATGTGCTGGTTTAACTCCTGGATGAAAGCTGCAATGGATCTATCCTTCTTGGTGCTGACTATCTCCCATTGTTCATCTCGGCGTCCACAAATCTGGTAGATAGTGTCCTTGAGGTCTTCTTGATAAACTTATCCAATGCGTCCCATGGTGATATGAGCTGCCATGCTCTTTCCCAGACTCCAAGTTGGTGCAATCAAAACACTATCTATAGGCTTGGTGATTGGGGCGAATGTCCTTCCCGAACGTGAGCTTGAATCTTCCAAATCCTCTTCAGGCAGAGTGGCGTTGAAAGTCCCGGTGAAACTTGGTAGTCCAATGTTCAGGTACTTGGTGACTTCCTTCAGGTGAAAACCAAAAGGTGTGCCTTCATCCGGTTGGGTGTACTTGATCTTCGCGTTCTCCATCCTAAAGAGTAGAAAAGATGAGGAGTTAGAAAATGGGAAGAGAGTAGTGATCTATGGCTTTAACTTAGTGGTCGTGTCCTACAGTCAGCGTGTGCTCTGATACCATCTCTGTAGCGACCGGACCCGAATGGATCAAGTCTCTGTGCTCAGGTGTCATCCCTGGATCAGTAATGCTGACACCACACAGTACTTCGAAGGATTTATAGCAGAGTAGCAATCACACACTTATTACAACGTTGTCCACAAGGGAACTTATTACAATAATATGGCTTAAGGCCTTCTAATAATAACAGCGGAAGGCTTGGAAGATAAGTGAGTCCATCAACTCCATCGGCATCACCGAGTATAGAACCACGACCTAACACCTTACTGTCGTTCTGAAAAGTCTCAACGTGAAAGTTGCAGCCCAAAACGGGTCAAGACATGGAATATGCTGGCAATGTAACACATAGAGAGCAATGAAGTAATAAGCCTATACTACATGCATATATGGCTGGTGGTAAAGCTCTATGGTTACAGTTTTGCATAAAGCTAGTTTTTCCCTACAACAAAGGAATAATTTTATTTAACTATCATGGTGGTTGTTAAACATTGAGAATGGTTGACAGCATCCTCAATCCCAATTAAAAAGTACTCATTTCAAACCCAATATCATTAATTAGAAGTAGCATGTTGAGATTCACATGATATTCAAGAACTAGATACTCAAAATGTCCATAACCGGGGACACGGCTAATCATGATTAGTTTATACACTCTGCAGAGGTTTGCGCACTTTTCCCCACAAGACTCGATCGCCTCCGTTTGGTTCTCGCACTACATGGTGTTTGAGAGAAGGATGACCGAGACACAGTCTTTCAGAAGCACTAGCACCTTACACGTGGGTAGACCGTACCAACCTACATCCCCTACATCAGCTAGCTTACCCGTAAGAGTTCGCACAACTTACTCAACTATGCCAGAGCCCATATTGGCTTGTGGCTGCACACGGAAGTTTCCAGTTTGAATAATCTTATGATCCCTTGGAGCCTGGGTGGCGGTCCGAAGAAATACAGGCAAGTCCTGATAGAAACCAGGTGCCTCAATCCACCCAGATGTGTGTTTAGGTTGCCACCTTAGATAAACCATTAATTAACAATCTCACATCTGTCATGGATATCACTCACCCAATCCACGTCTACTAGCATAGCATGGCATAATTAAGCAAACGTAGAAATAACTCCCAATGTTTTATAAGTAAAACAGGTAATAGGTACTACCTCAATCTACTTCCCATCCCACAGTTTAAGTTGATCCTAAACATGCAAGTGTTTGAGGAATAGGGCTAATGCATAAAACTGGGTAGTAGAAAAGGTATGATCAAGTGTTACTTGCCTTGTCGATGATCCATGAAACCTAGAGACTCGAAGTAACAAGCGGAGCACTCCTGTTGATATAACTCATACAAACAACAATAATACAATAAGTACTCATCTAATGCACAGGGAAATCTCGAATAAAAGATCTAACCAGAGAGTTCAACTTAAGAACCCTGGTTGCAAAAAGAATCGAATCAAATAAAGCAACGAAAGTCGAAAGTCGAGAGAGAACGACTCGGTTTTAGCAATTTGAAACTAGGTCAAATTCTACAGTAGCAAAACTTGGTTTAAGTAGGTTAGTCGGAACGACGGTTTTGAAACGAAACTCCAGGCGCTTGAATCACCTGATTCCGATAAACGAGCGAGAAAATAAACTGATTTGAAAATTGAATCGGAAATCGAAATCGGAAAATTACGGATTAAATCCAATTAAAAGAAAAACGACGAACGGTTAACCGAACGGACGTTCGTTAACAGAAACTAACCGACGAACACGTTCATTAAAACGAACGGGTCGGTGAACGTTTACTAATTAATAAAACCAAAAAAAACCAATCTAGGTTTTTTAAAAAAAAACCGAACAACAAAAGAAAAACCGGATCGGTTTTTGGAATAAAACCGGACCGGGGTGGCGCGGCGCGGGGCTACCTCCGGCGAGTCGCCGGTGGGGCTTGCCCGGCGGGTCGGGCGGTGGTCGGCGGGTCGGCCGCGGGTCGGCGGGTCGGCGGCGGCGGCGCCGGGCGACGGCAGCGGCCTTCGGCGACGGCGGGCTCGGGTTAGCGGCGGCGCCACGTGGTCGAGCCGGACTCAAGGCGGCGGGATTCTCCTCCACAAGGGAGCGCCAGGGGAGGGGCGGTTGGGCAGCTGGGCCCTTGGCCCAAAGTGGGCGACGCGGTTTTTTTTTTAAATAAAAGCAACGAATTTAAAATAAAACCAAAGCGAACTCCAAATTAAATAAAATTAATTTTCCCCGACTCTTAAAAATGAGTCGAACAAAATGAACTTTAAAACGGGGCAAAAATGCATGTTTTTAAAATACTCATTTTTTTCCCTAAAGCAAATAAACTTTCAAAAACCAACATTTGATTTATTTATTAAATCTTCATTTTTCCTAAATGTTGGGAAAGTCATATTATTCCCTCTCTTAATTTTTTTATTGGAAAAATATTTGAAGATAATTAAATAAATCCAAATGATCCTATTTTCAAAATTTGAGTAAACCCAAATATGAAAACAATGAAATCTCCAACTCTCTCCGAGGGTCCTTGAGTTGCGTGAAATTTTCTAGGATCGGAAAAATGCGAGAAAATATGATATGCATGATGACCTAATGTATAACATTCCAAATTGAAAATTTGGGATGTTACAATAACTATGCTCAATTCTGTCAATTGCTCAACAGTAATTTGTTCACCCACCGTAGTATACTTATGGTCTTGAGAGAAGCCACTACTGAAATCTATGGCCCCCGGGTCTATTCTCATCATATCAATCTTCCATCACTTTATTATTGCTCTGCTTTTTACTTTGCTTTTATTTTACATTGCATCTTTATACCAAAAATACCAAAAAAATTATCTATCATCTCTATCAGATCTCACTCTCTTAAGTGACCGTGAAAGGATTGATAACCCCTAATCGCGTTGGTTGCATGGAGCTATTTGTTTTGTGTAGGTACGAGGGACTCGCGCGTAGCCTCCTACTGGATTGATACCTTGGTTCTCAAAAACTGAGGGAAATACTTACTCTACTCTGCTGCATCACCCTTTCCTCTTCAAGGAAATCCAACGCAGTGCTCAAGAGGTAGCTGGAGGCTACGCGCGAGTCCCTCATACCTGCACAAAGCAAATAACTCCTCACAACCAACGCGATAAGGGGTTGTCAATCCCTTCACGGTCCCTTACGAGAGTGAGATCTGATAGGTATGATAGGATAATATTTTTGGTATTTTTTTGATAAAGATGCAAAGTAAAATAAAAGAAAAGTAAAAGGGAAAGGTAATAAATAAAGTGATGGAAGATTAATATGATGGGGATAGACCCTGGGGCCATAGATTTGACTAGTGGCTTCTCTCAAGAGCATAAGTATTTTACGGTGGGTGAACGAATTACTGTTGAGCAATTGACAGAATTGAGCATAGTTATGAGAGTATCTAGGTATGATCATGTATATAGGCATCACGTCCGAGACAAGTAGACCGACTCACTGCTGCATCTACTACTATTACTCCACTCATCGACCGCTATCCAAAGCATGCATCTAGAGTATTAAGTTCAAGAAAACAGAGTAACGCCTTAAGCAAGATGACATGATGTAGAGGGATAAATTCATGCAATATGATAAAAACCCCATCTTGTTATCCTCGATGGCAACAATCACTACAAAAAAAAATACACTTCCGTGATGATACGTGTTAGTCACAGTAGGTCACGTTTTTTGTCATGCATGTACATCCATGACAAATTTATGACAGAATCAAGATAGTCATACCTGTGCTGTCGTAGAAGTGTTCCATGACATTACTAAAATTATCATCACGGAAGTGTCCACTTCCATGACGATAAATCGCGCGTCACATAAGTGCTTTCGTCAAGGGTGACCGACACGTGGCATCCACCATAACGGAATGCCAAGCTATCGGGTCGGGTTTTGGATCCGATAACCCGTTAACAGCCTCGACCAATGGGGATTTCCCACGTGTAAAATCATCATTGGCTAGATGAAACACATGTTGGCTCATCGTTGGGACAGATGTCATCCACTCAATCGATGTATACGCCTATGATACGTCGACACGTGGCACAGCCCAACAGTGGCCCATTCCTGTGAAAAGGCTGGCCCGTTTGACTTAGTCAAAAGCTGGCGGGCCGGCCCATGGAAAGCCTGTTAACGGCTTGTTCGCATATAGCCCATTTACAGCCCGCTAACCCAAGGCGCGTTACGCCCTATCCGAATTAGGCCCAGTAGCGTCATCTGGGCCATCCAATATGGTTCCAGCCCGTTTTCATTTCGGGCCAATGTATAGCCCATGACGTCTTTCGGCCCATATGAGGCCCTTTGTAACTCTTGGCCCATTAGTGGCCCGTCTTTGAAATCGGACCGTAATGAATAAAGGTATTATTTTACACCCATTAACGACCCGTGGTGAAACTGGCCCATAATGAACAGTGTATCACTATACCCATTAACGGCCCGTTATTCCGTTGGGCCGTTTCGAGCCCAAGTTACTTTTCGGCCTTCTGAGGGCCCATTTATTCTTGGGCTCATTTGCAGCATTCGGTTACTTACGGCCCGTTACTGTCATTTTCTGCTTGTGGGCCAAATTCAGCCCGTCATTACAGTCGGCCCGTTTGTGGACCGTTAGTCTGTTGGGCCATTTTCATAGCATCACCAAATACGGCCTATTAACGGCTCATTATGGTCAGCCCATAAAATGTACGATTTCCATTAAAGGCCCGTCTACGGCCCATTAAAGGCCCGTACAAGACCCATAAATGAGTCGGCGGCCCATGGATCCTACGAGATGTAGAAGGCCCATGGATCCTACGAGATGTTGAAGGCCCATGGATCCTAAGAGACATAGAAGGCCCGTGGATCCGACGGCCCGTGAAGGGCCATTATCGGGCGAGTTGGCCCCCGTTTGAACGACATAGCATAGTCAAAGAACTATCCTACTCAATACTGTCACCTCTAAAAAGCATACACTATACAACAAAAAGATCAAGGCATAGAAAGGTAGAATAATGCTACACTATACAATAAAGAAATTACAGCCGACTATACCCACTGGCATTATGGTTCGGCACAGGTGATAATAAAGCATACACAAAGAACAAATTACATACACCGGGCAAATACAGCTCATGCATCATGGACACGCATCAACTTAACTCCATTTGAACTATAATCTCTTCATAAAATAGGATTGGCCGGATTCAGATAGCACAAATTTCAGTCTGCAAAATCTCCAATTCCTTCATGGTTACCTCAGTGTCTTGTTTCATTTTTGACTCTGCATCTAATACCTGCATGTCCGGTCTCAACTTGTTGATTATCGTTGACAATCATGTACATGTTGTCTTGCCACCTCTAGTTGTTGCTCGAGAACATCAGACATTCCAATTCCAATCCATAATCATTCGGTAAGACCATGCCGCACTGTTCGCAGATCTTTGTGTTGATGTCACTTCATCCTGAAATGTTTCTACGTAAGTACACATGACTAGGGCAAAATATAGTTACAACAAAGGAAGCGAACAAGACACTATTTTGTACTACATGGCAAAACATGACTAACAATAATGTTACACGTCACTTTCCAAAAAAATGTTACACTTCATGAAGCATAAGCAGGTGATATTTTAAGAATTATAAAAGATAGTCCTGTGCAGCCTGCATCAAATCCCTCTTAGCTCACCAGAGGAGCATGATGTTGGGGCCCAATCGAAAACACGGACAAGTTACAAATTTAGACAGCACGCTATGTATAAGTAAGCAAGCAGTTGGCCATTCTGTGCCTCAATTAAAGTCTTAGGGAGCATAATGAACAGCAGAGGGTTTCATACAAACATACTACAGCAGGCAAAACCATGCAATCATTAGCGTAGTATAAACTAGATTGTGAGCCTCATGCAATAATAGTTGGTTAATAGACTTCAAAGCTTTAGGCACACTTCGACAGAGTAATTAAATGGTAAGGCCTTTAATTATGTCAACTAATAGTGATACAAGTACCCAACATCAGGCATGATTATTTGGGCATCTCATTAACTGAGGACAAATAAAGCAATTGAAAAGAGAAAATTAGCTATGCCTGAAACAAACAAGCAATTGAACTGTTGAGTCGCATACAGTGACTTACCTTAGCCGGTTGAAGAGGCTCAACGCAGCTCCTACTTCTCTTGCAAGGCTCCTTCCTAACATCTTGTACTTGGAAATCCTCAATCTTATCTTCACTGCTCCTCCCTCTTGCGCTGCCCCTCATTCTCATGGTCTCCAGTAGCTGCTCCACCGTGGTTCGTCCAACGCACTCCTCCAGCGGGCGCTGCACAACTACGGCTGATGCCACACTACGGCAGAAGGCACCTTATTCCCCCTCCCCTCCTCCCAGGCCATGGCCTTGAGGTGTTGTTGAAGGATGAGCTCATCCAACAAGGTGAGGATCTCCTCTGATTTTTTGCCAAATTTTCATTCTGGTCCACTATACGATGAATTGCTATGAGCTGCTTCTACTGCTGCTATATGATGCATTGCTATGAGCTGCTCCTGCTGCTGCTATATGATGAATTGCTATTAGCTGCTGCTGGTGTATGATGAGTTGCTATGAGCTGCTGCTGCTGCTATATGATGAATTGCTATGAGCTGCTGCTGCTGCTATATGATGAGTTGCTACAAGCTGCTCCTACTGCTGCTATATGATGAATTGCTATGAGCTGCTCCTGCTGCTGCTATATGATGAATTGCTATGAGCTGTTCCTTCTGCTGCTATATGATGAATTGCTATGAGCTGCTGCTGGTATATGATGAATTGCAGACTGCTGCTGCTGTATGATGAGTCGCTATGAGCTGCTGCTGCTGCTGCTATATGATGCTTTCAGGTGGTGCTGCTATATGATAATAACCATCCACTTGGACCATCGAATTTCAATAAATAATTGTTCTTCATTTAAATGTGGTTCATGCGTTCTTCGTTTAAATTAGGCAATGGGATCTCTATGGTAAACATTGACCAAAGTAGATTGTGCCAAGTAGATGGTATCTTTGTATTTGCATTTTGAGGAAATAGTGATGGTCTGTTTTCCTATCATATTAATTACCGCACTGGGTTCAATTTGTGATGTTTGCAAGTCAAATTAATTTCCATATGGGCAGCAAAATGAAAAAAAATATAATGCAATCTAGACTTTCCACTGATCATACCAAAGATAAGCTGAAAACGCAATGAAAAGAACTGGTTATCTTATTACATGGAGCTTATACTCACAGGTGCTTATTTTCTTAGGATAACTCGTAATAACTGTCCCTAAGAAACTTGGCTAATAGAACTGACATACAAATAACATGTCACGATGATTGCAATGAAGGAGTGACATACCATAGCACAATGTATAGGGTCACCGCTGCCTCTCCTTTTTTTGTGATGTTCCATGAAATTGCCACATACATCTTGTAATTTTTCATTGTGTAACCCTATCTGTAAGTTGACACCGCTAATCTCAGACATCTCTACATGATACTACATTGCATATCCCTTGCGCATATTTAAACCACCAATTAATAATTGTGTGCGTACCATAAACTAGCCATGACTCTGTATGCTGGACTAGCAGGCACTCTAAGCACTACAAAAAAAGACACATCCGTGACATTTTGGGCCGAACGAATTTTTTTTCTGTCATACATATGACACTTCTATGACGATAATTGTGACAAAGCCCGATATCATCATAGATGTGGTGGGCTCCTACTTCTATGACAAAAAATCATGGCAGAAAATGGGCTTTTCATCCTGGGCGGGCCGGAGACGCAGCTGCATGACATTCTTTGGGCCGTCCATGACGGAAAAACCATGGTAGAAGCGAGGGAGGAAAATTTCGGGAGTTGCCGGTTCTACGGTGGGAGGTCGGGGCCGGCGATCGCTGCTTTCTCTCATACACGTGCGTAGGCGTTGGCTCTAATCGAACCCGAAGCGAGGCGTTGGGCTCTAATCGAACCCGGCGATTGCAGACCGCAGGCTACGCATCGAACCCGGCGATCAATCGATAATCGTTAATCGAACCCGATGGAGCGATTCGCCGCTCGCTGCTAACTAAAGCCGATCGATTGTATGAACAGTGAGCGTTGCGGGGTGGGTTTGGATGAACAGTGAGCGGTGGCGTTGCCTCTGGATGAACAGAAACCCGTGGTGTGGAGGGCTGGATGAACAGTAGACGGTGGAGGGGTGGCCGTGGAGGGGTGGTTGAAAAGGACCCCGTGGTGTGGAGGGCTACGGTGGAGGGGTGCCCGTGGAGGGGTGGTTGAACAGTAGCCGGTGGAGTAGCGCGCGGTGGAGGCTGGATGAACAGGAGCCCGTGGAGGCTGGAGGAGGTCGATGGTAGCCCGTGGAGGCTGGAGGAGGTCGACGGTGGAGATGAACAGTATCCCATGGAGTCCCGTTTTGCGGTACACCACACCCCTCCCGATGAACAAGACCCCCGTTTCGACCGTAGGAGGTCCATTTCCTCTGTTTTGTGGTACGCCGCACCCCTCCCGATCAACAGGAACCCCATTTCGACCGTAGGAGGTCCGTTTCCTCCGTTTTGCGGTACGCCACACCCCTCCCGATCAACAGGACCCCCATTTCGACCGTAGGAGGTCCGTTTCCTCCGTTTTGCAGTACGCCACACCCCTCCCGATCAACAGGACACCGTTCCGAACATAGGAGGACCATTTCCTCCGTACTGCGGTATACCAGGCCTCGTTTCCATCGCCTGTTCCATCCAAGCCCTCCCGATGAACACGACCACGCATTCCGTTCCAACCCAGCCGGTTGGCTCCCACGCGTTTTGTTGCCTCCCGATGAACACGACGCATTCCGTTGCCTCCCCATGAACACAACGCATTCGTTGCCTCCCCATGAACACGACGACGACGCTGTTTCTCCGTTCCGACCCAGCCATGTTCACGAGCCCTCGCCGTACGTATGCGCGAGTAGGCGTTCGAGA
This sequence comes from Aegilops bicornis, assembly GCA_021605145.1. Taxonomy (NCBI): domain Eukaryota; kingdom Viridiplantae; phylum Streptophyta; class Magnoliopsida; order Poales; family Poaceae; genus Aegilops; species Aegilops bicornis. Next base: position 40,910,650 of record CM038674.1, on the reverse strand, counting down.
CCCCGCCCGTATGTACACATACGCGGGTCAGATTTTCTTTCTTGCACCCTGGCCGCTGTATCGTGCGCAGTATATGCTACGCGGCGCCGCTTTGACTACTTACACGCGGCGCCTCTACATCCACCAGTATATATGTACGTACACGTTCGCGACCAGAATGACAACGCTACGTACGCTTCGATCAGGTGGGTCCCGACTGTCAGGCACTTCCTTGCCTGCGAGGATGTAGCTGGTGGGTCCCAGCAGTCAGGGGGACGAATCGTTTTGTTTTTTTTTCCGGACGCACTTCCTTGCATGCGAAGATGTAGCTAGTGGGTCCCAGCAGTCAGGGGGCGAATCGTTTTTTTTGCCCGGACGCACTTCCTTGCGTGCGAAGGTGTAGCTGGTGGGTCCCAGCAGTCAGGGGGGAAACGTTTATTTCGCGAAATACTGTGGTCCATCCGGTGGGGCCTCACTGTCAGGTGGAGGAATAATTATTTTGCGCGTAATAAGGAGGCACTTCCTTGCTGCGGCCGTGGACCCAGTATCGCCTCTCCAGCACGATGGTCTTCCGATGGAAGTCGGTCGTTGACCACATTGACCACGCCGCACCGAGAGCACCACGGCGGTGGACGACGGCGAGGCCTAGGAAGGGGACGACACGGAGGCAGGGAAGACTCGACAGTTATTTCCCACGCTGAGGGGAGTACGACTGTACGAGGGTTTACTGGTTCGTCTTCCGTCGCCGGAGAATAACAGCAGGTGTGGGTGAGTAGAGAGATGGCTAGGCCAGCGATGGGAGTACGGTTGGGCGGTGAGGCCTGCGCGGCAGCACAGCCGGCCATGGGGAGGAGGGAGCAGGTAGTCCCGCCGGCGCTTGTTTGAGCGGCTGGAGCAGGAAGAGCCGAGATTGAAGAAGCACGACGGCCGTTGGATGGACATCCAACCGTCACTGCTTGTGCGTCAACCTTTTTTTTAGGAAAGCCTCAGATCTGTGGAAAACAGCATACAACCCATCTGCCATTATTTCTAATAATTTACAACCCATTTGCTAATTCTTAAGGTTTTTTTTGGAGCCCATATTCTTTTGTTAGCATTACAGCCCATATTGTGGCCACGGTTAAAAATTATACGAAATTTTGCATATTTCAAAAGCGGTTCTGAACTGTTTTTAATACCGAAATTTCGACTCACATTCAAACTGATTTTAAAAATAAATGTATATCAATATAAAATCCAACAAATTCTCCACGCACAAAATTAATGTAATTTAAAATCTTGAAATGAAAAAAAAAATATTTGAAACTAATTGCCGGTTTGATGTGTTTTAAAAATGTACAGCCCATTTCTCATTACAGATGGGCCATTTTCTCGGCCAGCCGAATGAAATCTCTCCTCGTCTTGAAAGATTTGCAGCCCAACATACCTGACAATGCGACTTACTTGGCAAATCACAAAAAAACTAGGCTGTGGCAATGGACCTAGCTGTCAGCCTCTCCACGTACAGTACTCTTCCGATGGAAGTCGTTCCTTGACCACGTTGACCACGCCGCGCGGAGAGCACCACGGCGGTGTACGACGACGAGGCCTCGGAAGGGTACGACGTGGAGCCAGGGAAGACGTGGTAATGGAAGCCCGCGGGGAGAGGAGTACGAGGGTTCACTGGTTCGGCTGCGGTGTGAGGCTGCCGTCACCGCAGGGCCTGGCCAGCGGTGGGAATAGTAGGGGGCGGTGAGGCCTCCGCGGCAGCACAGGCGGCCACGGGAGGCAGGAGCATGCGGCACGACCGGCGCTGCTTTGGGCGGCTGGAACAAGAAGACCAGAGGTTGAAGAAGCACTACGGCCATTGGATGGACATCGTACGGTCACTGGAGTTAGAATCGTTCATATTGACTAAGTTGAGAAAGCCCTTCGTCCCCGTCAACTTAGTAGGCCCACAAGTCAGCCTCCCACCAAGGTGGGTCCCAGCTAGCCGGGGGAGTATTCATTTTTTGTGCGTAATAAGGAGGCACTTCCGTGGGTCCGAGCTGACAGCGGGGGGAACGTTTTTTTGCAAAATACAATGGCCCGTCCGGTGGGTCCCAGCAGTCAGGGGAAACGGTTTTTTTCGCAAAATACTGTTTGCCCGTCCGGTGGGTCCCCGCTGTCAAGTGGAGGAATAATTATTTTCCGCGTAATAAGGAGGCACTTCCTTGCGGCTGCCATGGACCCAGCTGTCAGCCTCTCCACGTACAGTACTCTTCCGATGAAATTCGGTCATTGACCACATTGACCATGCCGCGCCGAGAGCAGCACGGCAGTGGACGACGGCGAGGCCTTGGAAGGGGACGGCGCGGAGCCGGGCCACGGGAGGCAGGAGCAGGCGGTAGCACAGCCGGCCACAGGAGGCAGGAGCAGGCGGCACGACCGGCGCTGCTTTGGGCGGCTGGAGCAAGAAGACCAGAGGTTGAAGAAGCACTATGGCCGTTGGATGGACATCATACGGTCACTGGAGTATTGACTAAGTTGACAAAGCCCTCCATCCCCGTCAACTTAGTAGGCCCACAAGTCAGCCCAACAATATGGTGGGTCCCAGCTAGCAGGGGGTATTCATTTTTTTGGGCGTAATAAGGAGGCACTTCCTTGCATGCGAAGATATAGCTGGTGGGTCCGACCTACCAGTGGGGGAAACGTTTTTTTCGCGAAATACAGATGCCCTTCCTGTGGGTCCTAGCTGTCAGGTGGAGGAATCATTGTTTTGCGCGTAATAAGGAGGCATTTCCTTGTGTGCGGCCGTGGACCCAGCTGTCAGCCTCTCCATGTACAGTCCACATCCGATGGATGTCGTTCACTGACCATGTTGACCAGGCCGCGCCAAGAGCACCAGGGCGGTGCACGACGGCGAGGCCTAGGAAGGGAACGACACGGAGCCAGGGAATACTCGGCAGTTGTTTCCCACGCGGAGGAGTACGAGGGTTTACTGGTTCGTCTGCCGTCGCTGCAGAATAACAGCATGTGTGGGTGAGTAGAGGGATGGCTAGGCCAGCGATGGGAGTACAGTGGGGTCGTGAGGCCTGCGCGGCGACATAGCCGGCCGCGGGAGGAGGGAGCAGGCAGTCCCGCCGGCACTTGTTTGAGCGGCTGGAGTGTGAAGAGCAGAGATTGAAGAAGCACGACAGCCGTTGGATGGACATCCAACAGTCACTGCTCTCGTATGTTGACTAAGTTGACAGGCGTTGCAAAGGCCAACCTTTTTTATGAAAGCATACGCGTCAACCTGTAGTAGGCGCACAAGTCAGCCTCAAATCTGTGGAAAACAGCATACATCCCATCTGCCATTATTTCTAATAATGTACAACCCATTTGCTAATTCTTAAGGTTTTTTTGGAGCCCATCTTCTTTTTGTTAGCATTACACCCCATATTGTGGCCACGGTTAAAAAGTATACGAAATTTTGCATATTTCGGTGCGGTCAACTGTTTTAATCCAGAAATATCGATTCACATTCAAACTATTTTGAAAAATAATTTATATAAATATAAAATCCAAATAATTGTCCACGCATAAAAATCAATGGAATTTAAGATCTTGTAATGAAAAAAATTGAAACTAATTCCCGGTTTGATGTGTTTTAAAAATGTACAGGCCATTTCTGGGCAAACCGAATGAAACTCTCATCGTCTTGAAAGATTTGCAGCCCAGCAGGGCCGATAAAGCAAGTAGGCCTTGTTTGGGTATTTCTTTTAAAAAATAGAACTGGGCTAGCCATTTTCAGCAAGAAAAAAACACAACTGGCTCATGATGTGGTAAACATAAATAAAACCCTGGCTAGACGGGCCACAGCCCCCGCACAGCCCCGTTGTTACCCTGATCCGTCGCTAAAACTAGTATAAATAACAACTGCTTGTTCCTAAAAAAACTGCGCGACTTGCTGGGTCCCTGGTGTCAGCCGCTCGTACTGTAATTCTCTCGTTTATTGACTATGTTGACAATGGCGTGAGCCCCAGATGTCCAACCATTAGGAGGAACCATATTTTTGGGCTTGTACTATAGAGGCACTTGCTTGCGTACTTCCATGATGCTGGTGGGTCCCTACTGTCATCCTCTCCATGTACAGTCATTTCCTTGTTCATCTCCGACGACGTTGACAATGCAAGAGGGCGGCGCACCGCGCACGGCGAGCGAACCAAGGCCGCAAGGCGGAGGACGACGGCGAGGCCTCGGACGGAACGAACAGGAGCCGTTGAAGATGCGCCGGTCCAGTCGCAGGCGGAGGGGAGTACGAGGGTTGACTGGTTCGGGCACGGGTGCGTGTTGGGGCTGACGTCGCCGGAGAATAACAGGACGTGTGGGGGAATAGAGGGAGGGACTGGCCAACGTTGGAGGGTACGTATGGTAGGGCGGCGGAGGCGTAGCCAGGCATGGGACGCGGGAGCAGGCGGATCCGACGGAGTGGTTTGGTTTGGGCGGCTGGAGGAAGAAGAAGACAAGAGATAGAAGATACACGACAGATGTTGGATGTCAATCCAACGGCTGGTAGGCAGAATCGTTTGTTGACTGGCTAGTAAGTCGACACCACCTTGGTAGGCTATTTCCTCGCAGGTCCCAAATGTCAGAATCCAAAACTGTCACGGTCATGCAGCCTTTCCTATGAAAATTTACAGCCCATTTGATGTGCTAGTTCGAAATAAGTTTGTGGGTGCTGGTGGGGGCTAATCACTTGGCTTCTGTAATGCACAGTGAGCTCAAGTAGCCGGTGTGAGTGATGTTATTTCCCTTGGTTGTGATTTGTTACAATATTCCGCTCTAAATTAAACGAATGGCAAGCCATTTGCCTTGTTTCAAATAAAATATGACAGTCACAGCCGAGTTGAAAAGGGCAGGAACATCTAACTCCAGCTTACAAACTGTACAAAAGCAAGAGGGTTGATTGTTCATCAGGTTTACAAAAAAAAACCATATTGAAAAGGGCAACAACATCTAACTCCAGCACTGTTTTCAGCTGTCACAGTCAAATGGATCGGTCAGGTCCATAGAATGAACATCTTGGGTCGTAAAATTTACTGGATTATGACCACAATATGTTGTAAATAGAAGCCCGGCACGTTCAGAAGCTCTTTTGCCAAACTGAAACTCCTTCTTTTGCTCTTTGACATACCCATCCGTCAAAACCATGCTGCTGATAAACTTAAGCCTGATGGACAATAGTAACCTCGCATTCAGCAGGAAGAATGTGACAAATCTTGTGTTTGCAATCGCTGGCTACATATCGTTCTAGCGTTATTGTCTTCAATCGAATCTCATGAGAAGTGAGAAAATCCCGATGCTTACGAATCCACCGATTGGTTATAACTTTCTTACCCCGTCATGTTGCCTAAATAGACATGAAGATTGAAAACAGTTAAGGTCTAAAAAAAGAGTGTCGAAAGAGCAACAGCTGAACGGTTAATTATAGTACACTATATGCGGGCTTCCAGTGTGCATGAAATAATCACCTTTATATACAACTTCTCCAGACATGTATTACACCATATTGAAATGAGCACAGAGATCATGTATTACACCCAAGGTCTCCAGTTTAGGCGCAGAGAGGACGGTTATTTGCAACGGTAAATAACTAGAATCAAGGATCAACCTTTGAAGTGAAGGGGCATCTTGGATGATGAGCTGCCTTCCGTTAAAAGAAATTCCAGTTCTTACAAGGTTAGGCGACTTTATTTGGAGACAACCGATTCTAACTGTGAAACCAAGCACCAAGCACTCCAGCGCAGGGCAACTGGAGTGGATGATGTTGTGCAATGAGGCCTTTGATATACGAACCTGCAAAAGTGAAAGTTTCTTGAGAAATGGGAGTCGAAGGTTTAGTACCAGATTGTCTGGTAGGTAGCATCACATAAATGTGGCGGTGTGTGGAGAGAGGAGGAAAACCACGAGATGGACATCGGTGCCGAGGGCACAAGTTCATGGCGTTCGGTATGTGGTATGTGATTTCGTGGGAATAGTAGAACTCAAGCAGCTGTAGTTCTGTGAATTGTGGGATTTCAGCCAAAGGCCCATGCAGGTGGCATGGTATGCTTGCTCAGGTAGCATGACGGGATGCAGAGGCTTTGAACGGGCCCTGGTGGGAGGAGATGATGGCTCTGGAGATTTCAAAATCATTGAAGAGAGATAGCTGATGACAGTCAAGATTAAGGGGCACGGTGTGCCATAGAGGGCGCCACCGAATTGAGAGGACTTGGGTGCGGCAGCAATCCTTGGTGGGGAGAAGCGAGATGATCTCCCCAAGGATGGCGTCCGGGAGATCGCTGATGCGGTCCACCCGAGATTCTACGGGTTCCTGGTATCCAGTGGGGGTGGGGTCGCTGCTTCTCCCCGTGCTGCCGGGTGCGGCATCTACAACAGGCGTCGCCGCTGGCGGGAGCCTCATCTTCTTGGCGCTGGGGTCAGCCGACTCCATTTTCCTCGAGGACGTCACGTCGCGCTCACGGATTTGAGCAAAGTAACGAATGACGAGCCTAGTTGTAGTGTGAGCGAAGAAGAAGGGGGGCTGGGGGTTTTCTGTAGGAGTGAGGAAGAAGGGGAGCTGGGGTTTTCAGAGGAGTGAGGTGAGGAATTTGGGGTACGAGCGGAGCGAGCTGACGTGAGGTGGGGGGGAGCGAGAAGGAAGAAGCGCATCCAGGTTTTTGGGGGGGCGGTGTGCTAGGTGTGGGCAGCGCCTTTTGAATTGATTTTACTATTTACTAGTGTGGATTGGCTGTTTTGTCTTGGGCCTAGAGAAACAATTACTACTAGTACAGTGGAGACACTCTACAGCTACCCAGAAAAACAATTACTACTTGTACAGTGGAGACACTCTACCGCTTCTGGCTCCTCCTAGGTCATTGAAACGTCTCCCTCTACTGAATGCCGTTATACTTTTGTTCACCGACATGCGGGCCATGCAGCGCGCGGGCCCGAATGCCATCCACTAAATTAGAAGGTAGTATGCAGGCGGAGAGTCACCCCGGTCATGCCGCGGCAGTAGCGAGCCGTCGTATCACAAAACCCCACCTCCCCGCAGTCTAAGTTTGACGGACGAAGCAACCATCATTTCACTCTTCGCTGAATCCCTTCTCCCTCACCGTCTTCAAGAAAGGCAACACTCGCATCTGCCACTGTTCTTCTCTCCCAATGAAGGGAAGGTAAGCGGATCCGTGATGTTGGTATATTTTTTGTTTCATTGTCATTGCGATTGTGTTTTCCTGTCAGTGGTCTCCTAGTATTTGTCAGTTTCATGATGGACCAAGGAGAACCAGGCAAAGATCTGCCAATATTGGAGCAGACGCGGGAGGCTGATCCCCACGAGACAGAGAGCTCCAAGAAGATGGAGGCAAGCACCGAGCCGACCCCAGATATGCTCACGGCCACCACTGAGATGGTCAACGCCCCGTTTGTGGTTACTGCCCCCGTGGCATTGCCGGCGCAGTTTTCCCCCGGCGTGGTTGTGTCCCCCCCCCCCCCCCCCCCCGCCCCCCGCTGAGCTGCCCAAGGTGATTTCCTTCGTTGCCGATCTCGATTGTGGTTTTTCATCTAAGTATGTGGTAATTTTTTTTAGAAAAGGAAGTATGTGGTGATTAATAATGCAAAATTTTATTAGCTTCGATGCCATGCTATACATAGTTGTTTAAATAACTTGTGTTCCTTATACTGAAAAGTAATTCAGATTTTGTTTCTGTTTCAATTAGAGCCCTGATGCAGACAAGGATTGTGTGGTTGTGCATGTCACTCGCTATGAGGCGGACGACCTGAATATACGCACTGGGAAAACAGAGTTCTTAAGGTGTTGGATCCTAGAAGCCATTTGCGGTTATACCAATGAAGAGGTGTATTCAAGCCTCACTGTTGTCAGGCGTGTTCTCCAGGGTGTACTGAAGCACAAGAAGTTCAAAGCTACTCCTTCGTTTGTGAGGCATACTGTTCTTGTCAAGCTTACGCAGGAAGATGACGTGGCATGCCTCCACAAACAAGTTTATCAGTGGCAAGGCCACAAGGTTGTCTTCATGAAGGTTCACATGATTGAGCTGCTGCGGGACGTCCTCGATGATGTTCATGGCAAGGTCCGTCTTGTGTCCAGCCCAAATTAGATTGAGGCATGAAATAGTTTCCCCGGCTAGTGTTTAATAGTAGTTTGGATTGTGTCTAATTATCCGAACCTTGCCTGTTATCGACCCCTCTGGGGCTAGTACTCTGTTTGAATCCATCTATGGGATTTGCTGCTACTTTTGTGTGCTCGTGAATCATATAAGCAGCTATGTATCTTGTTACAGTGGTTCATGCAGTTAATTGAGGCCACAATGTAATAAATTCCAAACGTTCAACGCTAGTCCAGCGCTCATGTGGAACACTCACATTAAACTCGTCTTCATAAAAATCTTGAAAATCATAAGTTAAGCAGTTTTATACATCTCAATGATTCATAGAACATAACAAACACATACTAGTTCACAGCAAAAGACAAAGTTGTGAGAAGGTTTACAAATCAGGAAAAAACAAGCAAGGCTTCTCTGAGCAAAGGGCCTAACAGCAGGCTTAAATTTCCTGGAGTTCACTTTGGGTTTTTCTTGTTGCCACCATCCAGGGTTAGGTTCTCTCATTCCAGAATAACCAATTATAATTGTGGTCTCAGCTGGAATGCTGAACTGAACCATGCAGTGTACTGACCAGCTGAAATGCTTGTGCATTCCACTAAATTTAAGCTCGTCCATGCACTGCTATCAGGAAGTAAAACGTACGAATCAGCTTTGTTTAAATTGCGTTGGTCATTCTACCTTAGTTACTACCAATGTAGGGATACCTTGAAGACAGGAGGTTAGACGAGGGCAACGAGGGATAGCCATCTCATTTTGCACAGTTGTACTAAAACTGAGGTGTGTGCTTTTGATTGCGCGGATAGAAGCGATACGGAGATAGACATCCCGAAACGATATGGGGACAGACATCCCTGTTTGCGCAAATACGAAATACTGTTATTTAAACAAAGGATGATATTACTACTTTCCCCCGTTTCCTCTTAGAACCAAGTCCTAGATTCATGCTACAGCTTTCCCACTTTCTTCCCTGTTTGAACCAACGCTTTGAGTTGACTGTATGAACTAGCTTTACTTCTAATAATAGTAGAAGTCTAGGTGGGCTTTGGAACAGCGGACGGAAGGGGGAAGAGCTGGGGCAGTAGAGCAAGGCAGGTTTCGAAGGAATATATACCTGAGGGTCGTCGGCACGTGGCAAAGACGGTGTCGGGAGGCCGCATCTTGGCCACAATACCGCAGGGAGGAAGAAGGGGTCGGAGGCCCTCCCGAACCGGCGCTCTCTCGGAGAGAACGACACGGCCGCCGATCGGGACGCGCGGGAAGTCGTTGGTCTCCTCCCTCGCTGCCGACGACAGCGTGAACGATGCACCTACACCCCCTGCCCCGGTCGAGGTTGTCTGGCCGGATTTGTGACCAGCCGTGAGCTGAGAGAGAGAGAGTGTGGCCACGTATGCCTTGCTTAGATCTGGAGATCATGAGAGAGTGAACGAGAGGAACCATAGTAAAGCAAGCGCTAAGTCTCCTGCTTTTATATATGGTGGAGTGATTTTGTTGTACCGGCTTCAAAAAAAATGCGCTCCTACGTGTACCCGCGAGTGGGTGTGAGGGAACTAGTGCGTGCGTGCACCGCTTCTCTTCGTGAGAGTACAATACATGCTATGCCCAAAGAACGTTCGCCGCAAGAGTAATAATATAAGTGTGTGACGTGTGAGCTAAAACAAAATGTGCGCGCCGTCTTTTGTTTTTTAGAAGTTCTAAGGGTAGGGTGTGAAGAGCACATATGTGCGTGACGTCTACCTGCAGATTGACGATGGGTGCCACGTGCGAGTCTGCGAGAGGTCTCGGGAGAGTCGTGACTCATGAGGGTGCGTGTGCGTGAGAGAGAGGGGGGCACGTATCAATGCAATGCATGTGTCCGTAATTGATTATCCGACAAACGTTCGCCACAAGCCTTTTCCTGACGAACGACGTAAGAACCGTTAGATCGACATCCGATTGTCGGTTTGCCATGTCATTTAACGTAACAACCACTCCTCCTACACACAAATCTTCCACGTGAGTGTTAGCAACTGCCGTATGCTCCCTCCATTCCGAAATGCAGTGCATATAGCTTTATTGAAAATTAGAACCTCGCAAACTTTTACCGAGTTTTCGTGTACCAAATTGCACATGTGGAATACCCTGTATATATCATTTCATTCATCTTCAGAGGTAACTATAAAGATGGGTGAGGAGTCTACAAAGAAAGACCATCGTATCACTCGCAGCAATTTCAACCATCCTTTAGTGTCGAGGAATATCATAGGAACTATATATGATATGATTTTTATAGGATTTTTCCCTTTAGAGCCAATTGGTTCATAGGAATAGATTCATATACTCTACATTTCAAAGGAAATAAACATGATATCATTTCTATAGCTTTAGAGCCACTTGGTTCATATGAATGGATTCCTATACTCCCTTAATTTCAAAGCAAAATAAACATTAGCGTATATTCAATAGAAAAGTTCCTATGATATGAACCAAATTACATCTCTTTACTAATCCCTCCTCATAGGACTTGAGATACATGTCATCTCTAGATTCAATAGAAAAGTTCCTATGATGTGAACCAAATGACATCTCTTTTCCAATCCCTACTCATAGGAATTGAGATCCTCCATGTCATCTCTTTCCATACAACTTCCATGTATACATCTTCTATTCCTAAATAGATAGTACAACCCACCAGTAGCTTTTTTCCAAACCATGCAACTATGGCACAAGAACTATATAGTGTGCCAGTAACTTTGAAAGATGGTCGCTAGATGAAGCTAACCCGACAGTGCAGAGATGGGCAAATCCGAGCACTATTGGCCGTTGGATATCATCAACATTCCACCAGATCTGCCACATGTACAATTTAGAAGACTCCATGGTTGAACTTAAGCATAATGCACAAACCTCAAAACACAAGCACTTCTCCTTTGTTCTAGAATCTTCTGTATCATAATTGATTATTTTTTCTAATGAATTGCCATTATTTGCTTTTTACTTTATGATTTACAATGCACAACCCCATGAATCTTAACATTTTTATAAAACTAATTGATTTTGAATGAGATGAACTATAAGAACTAAACGAACATCTACATCATGCATATATGACTTAAAGCTTTACATGCTATAGTGTGTATTTATTCATAATTTGGTTTCGAAATCTCATGCGTTCAATACATGTGTACCTTACTAGTTTTGAGTAGAGTAGCAAATTTCACGCGGCCCCGGGTATATCAAAATGCAGGGCCCATGCATCATTGCCTTTCGGTCGAACCTACGTCCACAATTTTTTGTACGTGCTATATCTCCACTGGTCCCCGAACCCAAAATGCTGCCTCGTTCCCGTAAAACCAAGCGGCCCACACATATTTAAGGCGTCGACTCGAACTGTTTACTACATAGTGGCCCCGCACGCCGTAGTACTCCTACAAACCCTACCGCCGCACTCATCATCGGTTTTCTTCAAGAGGACAAGGGAGAAGCCGATTTGTAGTGGAGGCGCTTTCAAAAAAAAGGATCTGTAGTAGAGACCCCTACCCTGGGGTGCCCTAGGTAGCTGCCGCACGCATCATTGTTTTCTCTTTTCTTTATGCTCTTGCACGCTAGAGTGAAATGATGGTTGCTTCGTCCGTCCAGCTTAATGCGGGAAAGGTGGGGCTTTGTGATTTGACCCCTCATCGCTCATTTTCTACTACTACGGCGCTACGACCGGGGTGCCTCCAATTCCAACCGCTGCTCTGAACTATAATTTGGTGCATCGCACGTGGAACAAGACGGTGGATGAGCCACATGTCGGCCAAAGGGGTCCTGTTAAGTGTGTCGCCATTTCGTATGCGGATCGACCCCTTGAGTTGCTACGCCAACACGACAAGAGCAGCCTACCACTTGGTTTTGCTCCTTGGTGAATCCCGACTATATTGATCTAAAAAGATACGTGCTGAACTACCCTCTCCGTCTCTGTTTTTTATTTGTAGGTGTCTCGGTTTATAGGGCCTGCCCGTAGTTCTAGGTCATCCATTTGACTAACTAAATATGAGTTACTATGTCACAAAAAGTATATCATTGGATTCTTATTGGTTGATATGTGAAGAAACAAGAAACGAGGTAGAAGTTAATGCACCGCGCCTTAGTATTTTGGGATTATTTGGTTTTCGTAAGATGACTTACTCACCTAGACAGAGGGAGTAGTTGTATTTAAAAGTCGAGGGCGGGGCTTTTCCTGCGCGGTAGGCAGGGCAGTTCCGCCTAGTCGGTTCGACAGAGATGCGAGAAGACGAGGGAGTAGGCTGCTGCAAACGTAGGGCTGTGTGATTTGACAGCGAGTTACTGTTGGACAGGTGGGGCCCCGTGATTTGACTTGCCATTATCATTTTAACTGCGGCGCTACGACCGGCGTGAGTCTCCCGATTCCTGACCACCTCCATACAGGTGCCTCTCCCAATGCTCCACCATGTAGTAGTAGAGGCTGGCTCTTGCATGACAGCCCACTTCTCCACTTTAACCTAGCCTCTCTTACCTCCACATATGCAAAAATGCCATGTAAAGCGCACTATTGTATTTACTTGCTCCTACAGGTGCTTAAGCTTGCCACATAGGCATAAAGTCTGATGTGGCAAGTTAACCAAGAAGAGAGAGACCAGTTTGGTGACCCAAGGAAGAAACGGTGCTAAGCACGTGTACCTAGATGAAAAGACAATTTTGAGTCTATAGCTAATTAAATGAAGCAAACTTAGCAACACCATTTCATTGGAAGAGGTCACTCCTTGGCAAATGCAATAAATACTAGTACTCCCTGTGTCCCATTATATATGGGACGGAGGGAGTAGAGAGGAGTAAAAAAATACACTTCTAGCCAACCTTATAGCCAACCTTGTTGTAGTATGAGTGACTAAGTGATGACTATGTATGACATGCCAACATCAGATAGCCTAACGCACCATGTTAAATCTCCAAGGGCGCGACCAGGAGCGAGGCGACGGTCGTGGTAGGCGCGACCATGATACGGGCTGCTGGCAGCCCTTGGATCTGAGATCAAACGGTCGCATGCTAAGTTGCTGAAAATTTGTAGAATAACCCTCCAGGATAGGATATTCACCCATAGGTCTAGAATCACGCCATGCAACTGTTCGATCTCAGATCCAAGGGCTCTCGGAAGCCCGTATCATGGGAGAATGGAAAGCCACTACCACTGCCGTTAGACGCTGGCAGTTCGCTCCTACTCGTCCCCGCACGTCCTTTAATACTACGGTGGTTCGCTCCTAGTCGTCCCGTCCATTCACATTACGACAGTTTCACTAATCCTAACCCTCCTCCCAAATCCATGGCGTCCCAAATCTCCCCGATCAACGGTGAGTACAAGGTTAGAACCATCACCGGTGATGAGTTCGACGTCATCTACACCCGTACTTCTGCGACGGTGAAAGGATGCCTTTCTCGCTTCAGACGCATGTTCGAAAACTCACATGATGAGTGGGTCGCTGGGCTAGATGTTGAGTACACCACAGTCGTGGGACGAGAGAAGGATCTAAAGGACGAAGAGAGGAAGAAGCCTGCCGTGATCCAGGTTTGCGTACATAACGTTTGCTTGGTCTACCACATATGCCATGTCGACGTTGAGTGCCAGGATTTTAAGAACTTCCTCGAGGACAAAACAGTCAAATTCATTACTGTATCCTTTAAGAACGACCAAGAAGTCATGCGTCGGATAGGCCTCGTTGTAGGCAACCCCTTCGACCTCCAAAAGAATCGGCTGGTGCCCTCTCGTCAGCCTTCAATGCTGACCCTGGCATGAGCCATGGTTCATCCTTCGTACGGTAAACTGGAGAAACCTCCATACACGTTTCATCGTCATGCATGGCAGCGGAATGTACTAGATATAGACCACATCCATTACGCTGCAATGGATGGCTACCTTTGTTTCAATATCTACAAGGGTTGGATGAAGAGCAACAACCAAGTTGGCGGTTCAAGCAAAGAAGTATCGGCCAAGAGGAAGAGGGACAAGGGCGAAGTCGAGGGCGTGGACGAGGACTCCGAGTAAGGTGGCAGTGTCGTTGCTCATGGTGGTTCTAAACTTCTAATGCAAAGGTGTCTACCGGATTAGTTGCATAGTTTAATTTCAGGTGTGCTTAGTTTAATTTGAGGGGTGTGTTGTCAGCCCCCAGCAGAACTATGTTATGTTTCTTCTTGTTACTTTAACTCTTCAGTATGTACATACTAGTACTAGTATTTCTTTAATAGAATTTAGCACCCCAATTAAGCATGTACTAGCTTTTTTAATAGTACTATATGCATAATTTGGCGACGAGCGCTCTCTATATGTACCACCTTTTTTTTAAAATTTCAATTTTTTCTCTGGCGCAATCCATCGATGGTGGAGTACCACTGTACAAAAGTATAAATTTTTTAAAAGGCTAGCATACTTTTCATCATATATATATATATATATAGCCAGTTAAATTCTCAACCTGGAACGACGTGCATGCCATGTAGTAAACCGATACGGAGGAAGTATAGTAAAAATGAGGTGATTTTACCGAGCGATCGACGGGGGAGCATGGCCTGTCATGCGGTCCCACGTATCATGATGTACCAAGGCGATGCGCGCGTCCCTCTTGAGGCAGAAGCAATACTAGTACGTGGTTTGAGATGATGTCGAACCGAAGTGTGAAATAATGGTTGCTTCGTCCGTCTGGGAAGGTGTGGCATTATGATTTGACGTCTCATTGCTCATTACTACTACTGGGCCGGTACGAGTGCGGTGCGTCCCCCCTGCTGTTCTGCACTGTTATTTGGTGCTTGACACGTTGACCTGGTTGCTATATGTCCCACATGTCGGCGACAGGAAGTACAGAATTCATGAAAGGGAGCGTTGACGGAGGAGTATACTACAGAATTCATGAAAGGGAGCGACTTAGTTTTGGAAAAATCGGTTTTTACGGAGTACGTACCCACTAGGGTTTATAGGGCTCATCTAACAAACATTCATTTTTCCGTTTGATAAGTCTCAATTCTACTATACTAGTAGTAGTACCATTACATTTTGGATTTCGAGGTGCGTTAGATCACCCGACACAAGCAGTGTCAAGAGGAAACTAACCAATGCATGTACAAGTTCATGGAAATTTAGTGGTCATTCATGCATTCGTTCTAATTAATGGTTCGGTAAACATAACTTCTTGAGAAAAACGAGCGTACTGTGCAAACTACGAAATTAATTCGACCACTCACCGTCTACCTTGGTTGGAGAGATTTTGAAATTGAGCCATAAACTGGAAAGGAGGGAGTAGTAACTTTTGTCTCTATTACTATTTGTGGCCTTGTATAGATGCAAAATGTATTTTTTATAGTGGCCTTGTATAAGTAAATAGAGGGAGTACTAACCAAAGTACGTAGTAGGGACGACGAGTAAACGGAGGGAGTAGTAAAATTTTCTCCTCGTGCTGCGAGCCACCGCGCGCGTGGGCGAGGGAGCGGGCGTAAAGGCGTACAGTAGTAGTAAGCTTCACCTCATCCTGCGAGCCACCGCGCCCGTGGGCAGGGGAGACGGCGTACTAAGCAAGTTTCTCCTCGTTCTGCGAGTTGACGGGACACATCAAAAGTACTCCAGTGTATAGAGCCTTGCCTCTAAGGTAGGCACCACATGGTTTGCCTCTTTTTTTAATTTAACATAACGCGTCAAGTCGCAATTTGTTTGTTCACCCGTGGTAGACGATACACCCTCCACCAAGTGGACAGCCAGTACACGTGCCAAATTACCATGTGGGCTGCCTTTTAAATGCAGAAATGAGCTCCACTTTGTGTACCCAGCGGGGTGTGGTTGGGAAGGAGACAGAATGCGTGTGCCGTGCGTGCACCTCTTCTCTTCGTGCACGTCCCCCACCTACGTGGGTGTGTGTGAGAGAGATACAAACCTAGACATAATGCGCCGTCCATCCCCATGCCTCCGCCCAGTCCGACCACCAGTCACCGCCACGGTACCATGCCCCACTCCTCCTCACCTTATCTCTCTTATTTCTCCCTCCATTTTTATATACAAGGGGCCACTATCAAAATTACAATTTGCAGATATACAAGGCCACTAACACTAATCGATGCAATAGTAATGGTGTTTGCCTCATGGTACTAGCAAAGGAGGACGTTAATTATCCCTTGCATGCATGCGGAAGTTTGTAAAAAAATGCATCTTGATGTTCCGTGCAATGCACGGGCATCTTGCTAGTCCATGAAAACAACACATCGCAAAATTCCACGGCGAGCGAGGGATTTGAATCTGTTGGGAGGGTTGTTTGGATCTTGCCCGGGTAGCCAATATATTGGCGACCCTTTTGTCCACCGGTGCCTTTGCCACCGATGAACGAGGAATGGCTCGGGTGCTCATGCTGTCATGCATCCTCCAGCGCGCATGTTGGAGACAAGCTCGCACGAGCTGTGTTTTTTTGTCCCACAACGCCGCCCGAGCCGCCCGCAGACTGACCGGCAGCCCGCAAATTACGCCATCCAACCGTAGCCGCACACATTATGACAGCAACTCAACCAACCAGACGAAATTCACGCAAACATGTAGACAAACTGATATTTCATATAAACAACGACGGAAATCATATAAAATACCGGATTTTCAAACAAACATGACAGATTTCATTAAATTCAAATGAACTACGCAGTGCTAGTTCTGGACAACACAACTATATAATACCTGGCCTAAATGGTCACCCGCCGATCGATTTGTGTTCCTCATGTCCGGCAGCACGATCACCGGACTGGTGGGAGCCCCGGAGGTATATGCTTTAGCGCAAAGGACCGCTCGCTTCCCCACTGCCCAACTGATATCATTGGCTGGTGCCGAAGATGATGGTGGCCGGCACCGGTTCGAGTTCATCACCGGCCACTACTTCGCCATGGCCGGCACCGGCTCGAGTTCTTCCTAATATTCCCCTCTTCCGTGGAGCCCATGCGGGGTCGACGAAGGTCCTCGCAACAAAAGGATCCGGCAAGACACCTGCTGTGTACGCCGGCGTCGCCTCCGCGGTGGCCTTCATGGGACCCAAGCGGCGGCAGCCTCCCGTGTTCTACTTCTCCTTGATGATGGCGGCGGACGCAGAGGCGCTGGCCACCGACTCGTCGCTCTCCGCACGCCCGGCTTCTGTCGCTGCTTGCATGGCGCGGCCGCCGTCATGGGAGTCTTGGCCACAAAAACGGGAGACGCGGTACAAGGCGGCGGCGTGGACGGTAGCAACGACGCCCGTGCACCGCTCCTCATCGAGCTGGCACAGGCGGCGAAGTTCTTTGAACCGCGCGCCGGCTTGGGGCGGCAACTGGCTCCGTCGGCGAGGGGAGGGAGGTGGATCAGCGAGCTGCATAGCTCGTATCCGGCGGGCTACCCAGCCGGCTTGGATGCGGAATAACTACTCTTCGTAAGCCATTGTAAGAGTGGACAAAATGGTGGAGATAGGGGAGCGGCGGAGGTGTGCGATTCTTGGCCGGCGTTTGGCCTCGTTTAAATAGGAGATTAAATAGACGACAGACGGGAGGAGCTCAGCCGGCGTTGCGTTTAACGCCGGCCCGGTCATGAACGGACGTGTGTCCAGAGTGGGTTTCTGGGCTTCCACACGGGGGGGTTTCATGGAGGCGTTTGAATGCGGCACGGAGGCATGTTCATCCGGGCATGCCGCGAGTGGCGCCCTCGACTCTGACCTAGGACACCGCGCCGTTCTTCCCCTGAAGTGTGGGCTCTTTGGGTGCATGGCCTGCATCTCAGTGACCCAATGCAGGCAGCGCACAGTAGATGAACCTTTGGTGGGCCAGGGCGGTCAGAAGCGGGCATTTCATAAACCGATGATTGTTCATTGAGTGTGACGTCATCTTTTTCATGTAGTTAAGCCTACTATGTTGATAGCCCGTTCGATACATTGTGATTCATAAAGACCGATGCAAACATCAATGTTCTGCTTATGACAGATAAGTTTGATTAATACCCGTAACAATCCATGTCCTTAACAAAGGGTGGATGCACGTATAGGTTGAGCGTGTGTCTTGCATCGTGTGCTGTGTGCATGCAGGCGTGCGAGTGTTGCGTGCGTGCAAGGGTGCGTTTCAGTGTTGCATGCATGGGTGCGTACATGCGTGTGTTTGAGAGTGCATGTGTACGAATCAGTGTTGCACGCCAGCATGCATGCGTGTGTACGTTATGTGTACGTGTCAGTGTTGCACGCCTACATGCATGCGTGTGTACGTTATGTGTACGTGCGGGGTGAGGCTACACGTCAGTCGACTAACTTTTTCATCTACATGATCTTGAGATTTTACGAAGTCACCATAGGTGCCTCGTAGTCGAGTGGAACGTCTCCTCCCACTGAACGTACATCGCCGGAAAATACTGAAATTAACACAAGTTAAATGCGAGCACCCGGACTTTAACCTTGGTGGGCTCGAGAAACCACTGTCCTCTAGCCATCCAACCACATGTTGGTTAGCATGACAAAATGTATGTGGTGACGTGATGAGCTTATTCTGAAGTCCAGTGACCATATCGTGCTTTGGCTTCAAATACAATGACCATAAGTGTCGTCAACAAAATACGGAGCACGCATCAAATGCAAAGTCCGTCAGTGTCATCAACAAAATATGGAGACGTATCGTGAGCTAGATACCGTTGTACTATTGTATATGCTTATTTTCTTAGTGGCTGATTGCGTGTGTGGTGTGGTGGGTACATCATTTCTAGTTGTGGTGGGTCAACATGAAGACTCATGGGTCGATTCCATCCTGCGCCACATATAGGTTGGACAGAGACGTGTTATACGGAGACCCATGTGGAGGACTTGGCGTACAACACGAAGCTACCAGAGTCACGGAGGACTCTATCCCCACTGGTGATAAGCCGACTATATATGATTTGTAACCCTAGGCCCTTAGTATGTTATACAAGCTTGGGGGCTAGTTCACGATAGTATACACACACGCATAATGCCTGGTATTCACGTGTACTTTGTACACACCCCTATCACTAATATACAGTACCAGAAGTGGGCTCTTTCTTCAACTGCAAGGGCTCGATCCAAACTAGGGTAAAACTTTGCCTCGTATTACCATCCAGCCTAACAGCCAGGGATATCCTACCGAATGATATGATGAAATCATATCTGCCAACTACTATTAGAGAGGTGTGTCGGGGGCAATGTGTGCGAGAGAGGCCTAAAGATAATGTGCGTCTGGGAGACACTTAGGCACATATATGTGCGTATTGAGGGCTAGTAGAGACCGTGCATGTGTATATATGCATGTGAGAGAAATAGTGTTTTCCAACTGAGATTAGTGAAAAGAGTGGTACATAGTAGTCAGAAAGAGAGAGAGATAGAAACAGAGAGAGCATGTGCGTGAGACACCCCGACACCCTGAGACAGATTGTGAGCATGTGTGAAAGAGAAATGCCGATGCATATAAAGTGTGTGCACTTATGCGTTAGATAGAGAGATATATAATGCGTTTGTGAGGACGGGGCGAGGCATAGTGCATCTACGTTTAAAAGGCGGTTCTATGCATTAAATTAAAATATTAATGGCATTATTATTTTTGGATGAGATCATGAATTTTGCAAAGTTGCGTATGGACGAAAATCGGTCTATCAGACACCCATACTCTATTGAATTCTAGCATGTGCATGTGTTTATTTCATATTATCGATCCATAGAGTGAGAGAGGTTTGAAATATAGGCAATGGATGCTTTTGAAATTCATATATAAACAATAATTAGTGCACTCCATGTTGTTAGTGTGAAGTACTTTATACATTTGTCACTTGCATGGATACATTCCAAATTGCTAGCTACGAAATAAAATACATGTCAAATTCAACATAAAGGGGTTTTAGAAGATCCGAATTCATAGGAAGTGCATTCGTCTATTTGAACCCGAGATAATGGCATTTGTAAATCAGATGTAAAAAGGGGGCATCAATCTTTGTTGTGAGTTTAAACATGCTATATATATTCATACGCATATCTAACTTTTTTTTTGCAACCAAGGAGATTATACCTGGAACCATGCATGAACTGAGGTAAGTTGCATATTTTTTAATATATAAACATGTACAATGTATATTAAAATGTACCCCCTCCATTCCAAAATAATCGTAGCTTTAGGATTTTCAAGAGTAAAGATTTGTGAAGTTTGACAAATCCTGAAAGTTCAATTCAAGAGAACCGAAAGCGTTAATGCTTCTACTCCCAAATATTGAACGAAGTGCCAAATAGGCCTCTGGTCACCCGAAACCGCGCGAGACTAATGTTATGGTGGTAGGAAATTACTGTCCTGACGTCGTTGTCCAACGCAACTGCAACCGCAACGCCCTCAAGGACTTAGCAACTGAAGCGAGGCAGAGCTGCCTCCACGATGCTGACGCCGATGTGCGCCGTACCAGAACCACTCCGACCACGCCGTCCTGTGCCTCACTGCTGCGGCTCCACTATCGCAACCGTCCATCGCACCGGAGCTGTTCCCGCTACGCCGTCATTCACCGCCTCGGATCTGCTTCCCCGCCGCCGACAGACGGCCACCGCACCACACTCAACAACTTGGCCTTGGGTTCGTCCAAGGCTACACCGTCCTCCACAACTTCTAGTTTTCGGCGAACAACAAGATCGTCGAAAAAACAGAAGGAGGACACAACACTGCCAGTAGAAAGAGGTACTCCTCTTCACTTATTCGTGCAAATCTTACGTCTCCGCTCACACCGTATTCATCCCACGGAAGAAACTAGTTGAGCGCTTCTTACTGCATCTTCTTCATGATACTAAATGCACAAGGTTTCCTCCCTTTTACTATTTCACCTTTGCTAGAGGTCAGTAGCCCGCTCCCTTTTACTATTTCACCTTTGCTAGAGGTCAGTAGCCCGCTCCTTTTTACTATTTCAATTCAGGGTCAGTCGAACCACATTTAAAAGAAGCAGCACCCGCTTAGGCGCACGGAGCACCTAGTCCGCCTATTCCCCGGGGAAGCAGCGCATCGGAGTCTATCATAGGGGTGTGGGGCGCAGGAGCTGCTTGCGCCCGATCTGGAGGTCGGCGTGGCTTGAATGGATGGCGGGCGATGCCAAGCACGGCGGTGCATTGAGGTCGAGGGGAGGGCGCAGGAAGGGGACGAATACTGGGCCGGTGGTCGCTGGCGTTTCGAGGAAGATCGTCAACACTGACTGGCTAGAGGAAGATGAAGGCGATCTGCCCGTTCTTTGTACATTGGACGGTGCCGAAAAAATGGACTGACCTATTTGCTTTCAGTCAACTGTTATTTTCATAGAATCCTGTAGTAATTGAGTGTGCCATGCATGTTGTAGAGCTATCATATGTCTCCCGTCATTTATTTCTCACCGACCTGCTATTTGCTACCTTTACACTGTACTAATTGTGCACACACTTCACCCATATTCACACTATTGTTTTTTATGCATGGATATTTCAGACTCTAACGCAGTGTTGATGAATGCAGAAAAGAAAAGACAAAAGTCGCTCCAGTGTAATTCGAAGATAAGCACTAAGCGTTTTAGCGCTCTAATGGGTGCGATGTCGTGATTGGAGACGATAAACGTAGCTCTGCGATTGATGATCTCAATTGCCACACACAACCATCCCAGTGCTTGCTTTAACTTCACATTTGTCAAATGTGGTTGCATGTTGCATATGGTGTCTAGCTTGTATTGCTTCCAATTTGGTTAAATTGCATCTGCTTACTTTACACATTATACCTTTTATAATGAAATGCCTTCCTGTTTTTCATACATACTACATATGTCTATTAACCATGTTCGTACATCAAACTAATACTCTTTTGTATCCCTCATCAATCACTTATGATGAGACAGTCACCCGGGTGGGTTACTGTGAGACGCCCTACTCGTTTAAAGAGTGCAGTGTCATCCTCCCCACATGATTCTCAAGAAACAGCAAGGCTAAATGAAGATATATAGTCAACGTAGCTCTCTAGTTGATCACCGCAATTCCCCCACACCACCATCGCAGGTGCTTGCTCTTACTTGGCAGTGTGATATGTGGTTGCATGTTGCATATGGTGTCTACCTTGTAATGCTTCTAATTCGGGTAAATTGCATCTGCTTAGTTAACACATTATACCTGTGAATATGACATGCCTTCCTGTTTTTGGTACATACTACGTCTTTCTATTAACCATGTTCTTGCATCAAACTACTTTTCTTGT
Source organism: Aegilops bicornis (assembly GCA_021605145.1). NCBI lineage: Eukaryota > Viridiplantae > Streptophyta > Magnoliopsida > Poales > Poaceae > Aegilops > Aegilops bicornis. Next base: position 40,888,373 of record CM038674.1, on the reverse strand, counting down.
GTATCCCTCATCAATGCTCCTAATTTGTTAAATTGCATCTCCTTAGCTTACACATTATACATGTGAATATGACACGCCTTCCTATTTTTGGTACATACTACATCTGCCTATCACACCATGTTCTTACATCAAACTACTGTTCTTGTGTATCCTGCGTTTATCGCTTATGATGAGACAATCACGCGCGTGAGTTAATATGAGACGCAATACTCTTATAAAGAATGCAATTTCATCCTCTCCACATGATTCTCAAGAATAAGCAAGCCTAAATGAAGATATTGAACGTTGCTCTGTACCTGAAGACAGCACTTCCCCTACACCACCATCATAGGTGCTTGCTCCAACTTCGCAGTGTGATATGTGGTTGCATGTTGCATACGGTGTCTAGCTTGTAATGGTTCTAATTAGGGTAAATTGCATCTGCTTAGTTTACACACTATACCTATGAATATGACATGCCTTCCTATTTTTGGTACACACTACATCTATGTGTTAACCTTGTTCTTACATGAAACTACCTCTCTTCTGTATCCTGCATCAATCAGTTACGATGAGTCACCTTTATTCGTTGCATATTGCATATTATTTCTAGCATGTTGCCATGTATTGCTTCTAGTTTGGTCAAATACATTTGTTAGGACACCCTTTTAATTTGGCAGAATGATATTGGTTTCATCTTTCATATGGTTTCTAGCTTGCATCGTTTCTAACAAGTTCAAGCACCTTGTGCTTAGTTTACACTTTATACATCATACATGTCAATATGTCACGCCGTCCTGTTTTTCATACATACTCCATCCTCCTATCATGCGGCTGCCCTTACATGAAAGTAGTGTTCACAAGATCATGCATCAATAAGTTCTGAAGAGCAAATTTTATTCCTTTTTCTTGTGGGTTTGACTTGACAAGGAAAAATAAAGAAAGAGGAAGGAAAAGAGTAAGTAAGGCGATGTCGGTGGTCCTCTGCAGCAACGTAAACGGAGCATCTGTACCGATTCTCCTTGTATTGATAGTGCATTACATGGTCCAAGTCTCCGCTCCCCTACTCCACCATCCAAGGTGCTTGCTCTAACTTGGCAGTGTGATATCTGGTTGCATGTTGCATATGGTGTCTAGCTCGTATTGCTCCTAATTAGTGTAAACTGCATCTGCTTAGCTTACACATGATACATGTGAATATGACACGCTTTCCTGTTTTTTGCTACATACTATATCCGTCTATCACACCATCTTCTTACATGAAACTACTCTTCTTGTGTATCCTGCATCAGTCACTTATGATGGGACACCTTTAAGTTGGCAGTGTGATATTGGTTTGCGTCTTGAATATGATTTCTAGCATGTATTGCTTCTAGTTTGATGAACGCCACCTATGACGAGACCATTTTAACTTGGCGGACTGATATTGATTGCACCTTCCATATGGTGTCTTGCAGTGTTTCTAATTTGTTGAAGTGCCTTTACCTTAGTTACCACATCATAGGTGTGAATATGTCAAGCCGTCCATTTTTTCGTACATATTCCATCCTCGTATCATGACTTTGCCTATCATCGAGTAGTGTTCACAAGATCATGCATGAATGAGTTCAAGAGCGAATGATATTCCTTTTCTTGTCGGTATGACCTCACAATGCAAAATCAATAAAGCTGAAGGAAATTGGCAAGGCATTGGATGATGGTGGTCCTTCCGAGCAACTGAAAGCGGAGGTTCTCTCTGATTCTACTCCGCCATCCTCCCAACAAGATTCGCAAGACAACGCAAGGCTAGACAGTCAACGTAGCTGTGTAGATGATGAGCACATCTCCCCTACTCCACCATCCAAGGTGCTTGCTCTAACTTGGCAGTGTGATATCTGGTTGCATGTTGCATATGGTGTCTAGCTCGTATTGCTCCTAATTAGTGTAAACTGCATCTGCTTAGCTTACACATGATACATGTGAATATGACACGCTTTCCTGTTTTTGGTACATACTATATCTGTCTATCACACCATCTTCTTACATGAAACTACTCTTCTTGTGTATCCTGCATCAGTCACTTATGATGGGACACCTTTAAGTTGGCAGTGTGATATTGGTTTGCGTCTTGAATATGATTTCTAGCATGTATTGCTTCTAGTTTGATGAAGCATACACCTATGACGAGACCATTTTAACTTGGCGGACTGATATTGATTGCACCTTCCATATGGTGTCTTGCAGTGTTTCTAATTTGTTGAAGTGCCTTCGCTTAGTTACCACATCATAGGTGTGAATATGTCAAGTCAGCCCATTTTTTCGTACATATTCCATCCTCGTATCATGACTTTGCCTATCATCATCGAGTAGTGTTCACAAGATTATCATGCATGAATGAGTTCCGAAGAGCGAATGATATTCCTTTTTCTTGTCGGTATGACCTCACAATGCAAAATCAATAAAGCTGAAGGAAATTGGCAAGGCATTGGATGATGGTGGTCCTTCCGAGCAACTGAAACGGAGGTTCTCTACAGATTCTACTCCGCCATCCTCCCAACAAGATTCGCAAGACAACGCAAGGCTAGATAGTCAACGTAGCTGTGTAGATGATGAGCACATCTCCCCTACTCCACCATCACAGGTGCTTGCTCTAACTTGGCACTATTATATGTGGTTGCATGTTGCGTATGATGTCTAACTTATATTGCTTCTAACTTTGTTGAATTGCATCTGCGTACTTTACACATAATGCCTGTGAATTTGACATGTGTTCCTGTTTCTACATCAGACTACTATTCTTGCATATCCTGCATCAGTCACTTATGATAAGGCACCTTTAAGTCGCCACTGTGATATTGGCTGTGTCTTGCATATGATTTCTAGCATATACTGCTTCTAATTTGTTGAAACGCCATACAGTTTGAACTTTGCAGAGTGATATTGGTTGCATCTTTCATATGGTGTCTAGCTTGCAGTGCTTCTAATTTGTTGAAATGCCTTCTGCTTAGTTACCACATCATAGGTGTGATTATGTCACACCATCCTGTTTTTCATACATATTCCATCCTCGCATCATGTGTTTGCCTTTCATCCAGTAGTGTTCACAAGATCATGCATGAATGAGTTACGAAGAGCGAATTTTATTCCTTTTTCTTATCAGTTTGACTTCAGAATGCAAAATCATTACAGCTGAAGGAAATTAGTCCGACAGTGGATGATGGTGGTCCTTCGGAGCAACTCAAACAGGGGGTCTCTACAGATTCTACTTCACCATCCTCCCAACAAGATTCGCTAGACAACACAAGGTTGGACAATCAACGTAGCTGTGTAGATGATGAGCACATCTCCCCTACTCCACCATCACAGGTGCTTGCTCTAACTTGACACTATTATATGTGGTTGCATGTTGCGTATGAAGTCTAGCTTGTATTGCTTCTAACTTGAATTGCATCTGCTTACTTTACACATAATGCCTGTGAATATGACACGTGTTCCTGTTTCTAGAACATACGTGTACATGATGAGCACATCTCCCCTACTCCACCATCACAGGTGCTTGCTCTTACTTGGAATTGTTATACGTGGTTGCATTTTCCGTATGATGTCTAGTTTGTATTGCTTCTGATTATGTAGAATTGCATCTGCGTAGCTTACAACTTATACCTGCAACGATCACTTAGCCATAAGACACATTTAACTTGGGACTGTGATGTAGGTTGCATCTTGCATTGTCTTCTAGCTTGTACTGCTTCTAATTTCTTGAAATGGCACTTACGACGAGACACTTTTTACCTGATAGAATGATATTGGTTGCTTGTTCATATGGTGCCTAGCTTTCATTTCTTCTAATTTTGTTGAAATGCCTTCCGCTTACCATTTTTTCATACATATTCCATCCTCCTATCGTACGTGTGAATATGAAACGCTGTCTTTTTTTGTATATATTCCATCCTCCTATCCTGCGCTTGCCTTACATCAAAGTAGTGTTCATCTGTATCATGCATCAACCAGTTATGCAGAGCTAATTTTATTCATCTTCTTGTGGTTTTGACTTCATAAGGCAATATCAGAAAAGAGGAAGGAAAAGCGTAAGTTAGGGATCTTGGTGGTACTCCGCACCGACGCAAACAGAGACTCTCTAGATTTGCCACTGCTACTGCTAATGAAGTTGAAGTCCCAAGTCTACATGATGAGTTCATCTCCCGCACTCCACCATCGCAGGTGCTTGCTCTAAGTTGAGAGTGTGATAATTGGTTTCACGTTGCATATGTTGTCTAGCCTGTATTTCTTCTATCTTGATTAAATTGCACTGCTGAGTTTATATGTTATACATGTGCATATGACATGGCTTTCTGTGTCTAGAATACACTACATCTATCTATCATACCATGTTCTTACATCAAAGTACTGATGTTGTGTATCCCGCATCAGTAACTCATGATTGGACGCTTTTAACATGGCAGTTTGATAGTGGTTGCATCTTGCATTGATTTCTACGTTGTACTGCTTCTAATTTTTTGAATTCCCACTTATGACAAGACACTTTTAAATTGGCAGAGTAATATTGGTTGCATCTTTCATATGGTGTCTAGCTTGCATTACTTCTATTTTCTTGAAAATTCTTCTGCTTAGTTTGCACATCGTAGCTGTGAATATGTCATGTCGTCCTGTTTTTCTTACATATTCCATCCTCATACGGTTGTCTTACATCAAAGTATTGCTTGTCTTTATCATGCATCAATGAGTTCTGAAGAGTGTTTTTATTCTTTTGTGTTGTGGGTACAGCTTGACATGGCAAAGTCAAAAAAGAGCAAGGAAAATAATATAGTAGGGAGTGTTGTTACTCGTCGGGTGAAACGGAAAAGGTTCTGCCATCGAGATTCTACTGGTACTTATAGTGCAGTAGAAGGTCCAAGTCCACCGGCTAAATCTACAAACACAGTATCACCTGCTCCACCAGCTGCAGCATCCGCTTCAAGCATACCGACATCTCACCCGATTACTCGTTCGTTTGCTCCGGGCTGGCGGTTCCCAAGCTGCCTTCACACCTAACACTACTTCCGAAGAACTGCGACACAACAGACTTGGAAAGATCAGATGAACCTCATGAGCATCAACACCAAGGCGGTACTGACCGAGTCAAGTTGCGCTTGCATGCTCCTTTATATGTACTCTCATAGTTTGATGTACACTAACACTTTCCATATTCGTTGTTGAACTAGCACCACGGCATAGCGAAAGCAGACATCAGGGATAATGCTTGACAGATTAACAAAATCTAAAGGAGGAAGAACGGAGATCCATTTTGAGGCAGGTTTAAAAAGGCCACGTGATGCTACAGAGTCAGCCAAATTAGTATCAGAGCCAACCGCCGTTAGGTGTCATGCGCGTATCCTCCCAACATGGATCCAGTACCGGAATGAGAAAGACAATACCCAGTTTAACACCTTCCATCACCATTTATCCATCAGTAATGTTATTCATCGCAATTAGTAATATTGTCTTGCTCTGTCCCATTGTCGGTGTCAAAACCGGCGGATCTCGGGTAGGGGGTCCCGAACTGTGCGTCTAAGGCGGATGGTAATAGGAGACATGGGACACGATGTTTACCCAGGTTCGGGCCCTCTCTATGGAGGTAATACCCTACTTCCTGCTTGATTGATCTTGATGATATGAGTATTACAAGAGTTGATCTACCACGAGATCGTAGAGGCTAAACCCTAGAAGCTAGCCTATGGTATGATTGTTGTATATGTCTATCGACTAGCCTGGCCTCGGTTTATATAATGCACCAGAGGCCTAGGATAACAAGAGTCCTAGCCGAATACGCCGGTGGGGAGGAGTCCTTGTCTTGATCACCAAGTCTTGTGGAATGTTCCTTGTATGCGGCAACTGTCCGGACTGGCCCATGAGTAAACGGCCATGGGATCCTCGGCCCAATCCAACTGATCGGGAGCGACGTGGTGAGTCCCCCCTAGTCCAGGACACTGTCACCCATACTTTCTAGCTTCCTCCTAATGAGACTCACATTCTTTTTTCAACAGATGAGGTTCAAGTTGGATTCGAAAGATGATGCAACTAAACAAGCATGCACTCATGTTTTTCAGTCTACCCTGCGACAGTATCGGTACCACCTTAGAAAATCTCACTTTGAAGGCAAGGCTAACAATGTAACCGCCCAAACATCTCGAGTGGAATATATTACAGATGAAGACTGGACAGCCCTCGTTAAACACTGGTCTGATCCAAATTATTAGTTAGGCTATATGTATTTGATCAGACCACATATTGAACTTGTATTTATGTATGTGCCTTACAAGTGTATCTTCTTCTAGGCTAACTGTTTGAAGAACAAAACCAACCGTTCTAAAGTGAAATTCCAACAAACAACATGATCTCGTAGCTATATTGCACACTGCGAGGCTTTTGTAAATAGCTGCTACTTCCTTCTTCTTTTTGTGCCATATTATCGTATCTATATTGACTTGTTCCAAATACAAAAGAAAGCCCGTGCGGACCAAAAAGAACCTGAACCAAATGCAGTGCAAATCTTCAAGGATTGCCACACCAGCAATATGAAGGGCATGAGCACACCAGTTCAAGCCGCTGTTGTAAGTCCTTACTCCTCCTGCCTTGAACTGGTTGGTACTGTGATGTGTTCATTTAACTACTTGGTTTGCAGCCAATGTCAATTACTCTGTTCACTTTTATACACAATTTTCTTAACGTATCATTTCACCTTACATGGTTTAAAAGAGATGAAGGATATTCTTTTGGTCTTGATCTGTAATCTAGTTGTTATGTTCACATGCGCACACAATGATAAAATAGCCTGTTTGTTTTATATCTGTTTGCCCACGATATGAATGATGTCATACTATGTTCATCCTACTTTAAACCATGTCTCTTTATCCTTAGATGTCAACGAATGTGAGGAAATACATTAGTAGAAAACAGGGCAATGGTCCAGGCCCGGCCAGCCCATTAGTCCCGGTTCAATCCAGAACCGGGACAAATGGGGGCATTGGACCCGGTTCGTGAGCCCCGGGGACCGGCCGGGACACGTGGGCCATTGGTCCCGGTTCGTCTGGACCTTTTGGTCCCGGTTGGTGGGACGAACCGGGACCAATGGGCCTCGCTCCTGGCCCACCACCATTGGTCCCGGTTGGTGGGACGAATCGGGACCAAACGCTGCCCTTTAGTCCCGGTTCAAGTCACCAACCGCGACCAATTGGTTGCCTATATATACCCCTCGCCCATGAGAGCACTCCCGATTGCTCTGTTTTTTTAAATGTGACGAGGGAGAGCTTTAATGGTGCTCTAGCTCACCTCCTATGCACACGAGGTGTTCGATGGAATGCCCGAGCCATACTACTTAAGCTTTCTCCTCTCCAAGATCAACCTCCAAGCTCCATTTTCCTTAATATTTGTCTAGGTTTAGCGGTCCGTCACGTCCCGTCCCCGTCTTCACCGCCGTCGATCGCTTGCCCGATCTCGTCGCCCGGCACCACCGTGGTGAGCCTCTTGTTCTTATATTATCTTCTTTCTGAAAGGAAAAAAATTCTTACTTGTATGTTTATATAGATACTTGTATAATTTTCTTACTTTTATTATTGCATCTTATATAGTGCGATGGTTTTGGTATCCGCCCCTGTCGGCCCTCGTCCTGTCTATGATTCGGATGTGGTATATATTATCTTTTCATAACTATTGGTTCATTTATTGTTTATGACAATTATGCCGACCAACGTGACATAGATTTTATTGATCTAGGAGGTTGTTGAACCGGAAATTCCAACCGACCCTATTGTCGAGAGGTTAAATTTAGTTGAAGAAGAAAACAATTTGTTGAAGGAAAAAATTAGAAAAATTGAGGAGGAGAAGATGATATTGGAGTTGCATGTTGCGGATGTAAATCGATGATCACAAGATCAAGATGGATGAAATGCGCTTGAAGATTAGAAAGATTAGAAAATATGCCATTCATACCGAGGCTTGGTATCATTATGCCGTTGGATCAGTTGTTACAATGGTTGCGATTATGATCGCATTTGTTTTCGCATTGAAATGTTTTACATAGTTTCAGTGTATGGTTTAATTAATTTAGATGCTCTGCAGAGCTTTATGTTGTTAGACGAGAACTATGTATGTACTTTGGTTTTAATGTGATGATGAACTTCTATTAATTTGGTCACTTAATTATCTATTCATGATGTTCTATAATGATTTTTGACACACTTAATTATATATAATGCCTTGAGATGAACCGGGAATGGATGTACGGTCCAAGACACACCTCTGAAAGTACATTAAGGCGTGCATGATTTTCTCGAAGTGGCTGAGGCAAACAAGCAGAATGGTTTTATGTGTTGTCCATGCCCTATATGTGGGAATACAGTATTACTCGACCGAAAATCCTCCACACCACACCGCTTTACAAGGGTTTCATGCCACACTATAATGTTTGGACGAGGCACGGAGAAATAGGGGTTATGATGGAAGACGGCGAAGAAGAAGAATGCGATGACAACTATGTGCCCCAGAATACGGTGATTCTACTAAACATCAAGAGGAACGAGACGATGTGCCGCGATGATCTTTGCAGGCGAAGCTGCTGAAGATCAAGAGGAGCAGACGATGTGCCCGATGATGATGATCTGCCAGGGTCATTGTCGATGCAAGGGCGCATGCATAAGTCAAAAGGAGAAGCTGAAGTTCAATCGCATGTTAGAGGACCACAAAAGGGTTGTACCCCAATTGCGAAGATGGCAACACAAAGCTCGGTACCGTCTTTGGAATTGCTGCGATGGAAGGCGAGAGAATGTTGTGGACTAGACAAAGGATTTGAGAAGCTACTAAAAATATTGAAGAAGAAGCTTCCAAAGGATAACGAATTGCCCGACAGTACGTACGCAGCAAAGAAGGTCGTATGCCCTCTAGGATTGGAGGTGCACAAGATATATGCATGCCCTAATGACTGCATCCTCTACATGGTGCGTACAAGGATCTGAACGCATGCCCGGTATGCGGTCCATTATGGTATAAGATCGGATGAGATGACCACAGTGATGTTGTGGCGAGCCCCGGGAAGAGGGTTCCTGCGAAGGTGATGTGGTATGCTCCTATAATACCACGGTTGAAAGCGTCTGTTCGTAAAGCGGAGAGCATGCCAAGTTGATGCGATGGCACGATGAGGACCGTAAGAAAAGCGGGAAGTTGAGAGCACCCGCTGATGGGTCATGATGGAGAAAAATCGAGAGAAAGTACTGGGATGAGTTTGCAAGTGAGCCAAGGAACGTATGGTTTGCTTTAAGCGTGGATGGCATTAAACCTTTCGGGGAGCAGAGCAGCAATCACAGCACCTGGCCCGTGAGTCTATGTATGTATAACCTTCCTCCTTGGATGTGCGTGAAGCGGAAGTTCATTATGATGGCAGTTCTCATCCAAGGCCCTAAGCAACCCGGCAACGACATTGATGTGTACCTAAGGCCATTAGTTGAAGAACTTTTACAGCTGTGGAATGGAAACAGTGTACGTACATGGGATGAGCACAAACAGGAGGAATTTAACCTAAATGCGTTGCTGTTCGTGACCATCAAATATTGGCCCGCTCTCAGTAACCTTTCAGGACAGACAAACAAGGGATATCACACATGCACGCACTGTTTACTTGACACCGATAGTATATACCTGGCAAGCTGCAGGAAGAATGTGTGCCTGGGCCATCGTCCATTTCTTCCGACCAACCATCATTGTCGAAAGAAAGGAAAGCATTTCAAAGGCGAGGCAGATCACCGGAAGAAGCCCGCCATGCGTACCGGTGATCACGTACTTGCTATGGTCAATGATTTACACGTAATCTTTGGAAAGGGTCCCAAGGACTAGCTGTTCCGAATGACGCTGAGAATCACGCACCCATGTGGAAGAAGAAATCTATATTTTGGGACCTACCCTCTTGGAAAGACCTAGAGGTCCGCTCTTTGATCGACGTGATGCCGCGTGACGAAGAACCTTTGCGTGAACCTGCTAGGCTTCTTGGGCGTGTATGGGAAGACCAAAGATACACACGAGGCACGGGAGGACCTGCAACGCTTACTTGCGAAAAAGAGGGCATGCCTCGAAGCGGTATGAAGGTCCTGCCGGCTACACTCTTCTGAAAGAAGAAGAAGCGAAATCTTCTTTGAATGCCTGCCGATATGAAGGTCCCGGTGGCTTCTCGTCGAATAGAAAGGGAATAATAAATATGTCGGAGAAAAGTTCCAGAACCTAAAGTCTCATGACTGCCATGTGATTATGACGCAACTGCTTCCGGTTGCATTGAGGGGCTTCTAGGAAAGCGTCCGATTAGCCATTGTGAAGCTATGTGCATTCCTCAATGCAATCTCTCGAGAAGGTGATCGATCCAGAAATCATACCAAGGCTAAGGAATGATGTGGTGCAATGTCTTGTCGATTTCGAGCTGGTGTTCCCACCATCCTTCTTCAATAAGATGGCGCTTGCGTCCTAGTTCATCTAGTTGACGAGATTGTCATTCTGGGGCCCGTATTTCTACACACTTTGTTCCCCTTTGAGAGGTCCATGGGAGTCCTAAAGAAATATGTCCGTAACCGAGCTAGGCCAGAAGGAAGCATCTCCATGGGCCATCAAACAGAGGATGTCATCGGGTTTTGTGTTGACTTCATTCCTGGCCTTAAGAATATAGGTCTCCCTAAATCGCGGTATGAGGGGAGACTGACTGAAAAACACGCTTGGAAGGGACTCAATAATATGCAGGGACGGATATTTTTGGTCTCAAGCACACTACAGTTCTCTGAGAACTCTACCTTGGTGACCCCTTATGTCGATGAACACAAGAACGATCTGCGCTCCAAACACCCGGAGGCGGTCACGACGGGATTCCATGTGAACACATCAGGACTTTCAGCAGTTGGTTGGAAGCACGTGTCGGAGGTGACAACACTGTTTGTCCAGGGACCATCTTTGGTATATTGATTTGAAAAGGATACGAGATAAATGGGAATACATTTTACACGATTGACCAAGATCAAAAGAGCACCAACCAAAACAGCGGTGTCCGCTTTGATGCAACAACCGAGTGGGGAAAGGACACATATTATGGTTACATACTGGACATATGGGAAGTTGACTACGGACATGATTTTAAGGTCCCTTAGTTTAAGTGCAAATGGACCCACAGGGGAAAGGACACATATTATGGTTACATAGTAGACATATGGGAACTTGACTACGGAGTAGATTTTAAGGTCCCTTTGTTTAAGTGCAAGTGGGTCAATCTGTCAGGAGGCGGGGTACAGGTAGACCCACAGTACGGAATGACAACAGTGGATCTGAAAAATCTTGGGTACAATGACGAACCGTTCGTCCTAGCCAATAATGTGGCACAGGTTATCCATGGGAAGGACATGTCTACCAGACCGAGAAAGAGAAAAGATAAGGAAGCGAATACATCATACGATGAGCCAAAGCGCCAGATAGTTCTTTCAGGAAAAAGGGACATCGTGGGAGTGGAGGACAAGACAGACATATCTGAAGATTATGAAAAGTTTCATGAAATTCCTCCCTTCAAAGTCAAGGCTGACCCCAGCATCCTGATAAACGATGAAGATCATCCATGGTTACGGCGCAATAAGGAAATGACACAAGCGAAGAAAAAGTGAAGACTTTCTCCCGCAACTATTATGATGATACCATGCCAACTTTATGGCCAGCGAGTATGATACCATGCCAACTTTCAACTTTTTCAGAGTTCATTCGAAATGCTTTAATGTCTTATGGTTCGGCCCTCGTAATAATTAATAATAGCAACAATAAGTTTTTTTATGTAAGTAGAAACAAAATAAAATAAATAAAGCAAGAAATAAAACAAAAAAACAAAAATAGTGTTTTCAAATTTGAAAACTAATGGCACTAACAGAAAGTTTATAATTTTCCTAAAACTAAAAAGCAAAAAGAATTGAAAAATAAAGCAAAAAACAAAAGAAAAGAAATAATGCAGAAATCAAAACAAAAAACAACAATAACTATTTTGTTGTAAGTAGAAACAAAATAAAATAAATAAAGCAAGAAAGAAAACAAAAAAAACAAAAAAGTGTTTTCAAATTTGAAAAGTAATGGCACTAACAGAAAGTTTATAATTTTCCTAAAACTAAAAGCAAAAAGAATTAAAAAATAAAGCAAAAAACAAAAGAAAATAAATAATGCAGAAAACAAAACAAAAAAACTGGAAAAATAAAATAAAATAGCAACAATAAGTAAAGAAAACAAAAAAACAAAAATATTGCCACCTACTGGGCCACCACAGCCTGAATACGACTAGAAACCCATCCATGGGCCAGGATTCAGGCCCGCAGCAGGGCCAGCAGGCCCATCGAACATAGCAGTAACAAGTAGGCCCGTAAGCCTGCAATGGAGAGGAGGTTGAGAGGGGCGCGGCAGTGGGGCTTACAAACCACTGCGCGCCCCTCTCAACTAGCGAGGTGGGACTAAACTTTGGCCCCGACGCGTGCAGCACAGGGGCCTTTGGTCCCGGTTGGTGACATCAACCGGGACTAAAGGGGGGGCATTGGTACCAGTTCATGGCACCAACCCGTACCAAAGGCCACCGCGTCCCGCCCTTTGGGCTGCCGAAAAAGAGGCCTTTGGTCCCGGTTGGTGGCACCAACCGGGACTAAAGGGTGCATTAGTCCCGGTTGGTTTCACGAACCGGGACCAATGGCTTTGCTATATAAGCAAACACTTTGCAAAAATTCAAAATCTCATCGCCATGATTGCCCCCGGCGGCCTTGACCCTCCTCGGCGCCCGCTTAGGCTGCTCCACCTACGCCCGTCGCCGCCGCCCGCCGCCAAGGCCGTCGCCCTAACCCGCGCCGTCCTCGTCGCCGGCCTCCCGAGCCAGCGCCCGTACCGCCCAGCGCCGCCCGAGCCCCTGCCCCGTCGTCCCGCCCCCGCGTGCCGGCGCCCTCGCCGCCCCCACCGTCGCCATCGTCATCTAGCCAGCCCCGCTGTGAGCCGCCGCGCCGCACCGGCTCTGTTTTTTTTTCACTTTTACTAGTTTAATTTTTTTGTTCATATATATATATATATAATGTATATGTGTATGTATGTGGCTATGTGTATGTAGATGTTCAAAATGTATAAAAAAATTGTTCAGAGCATGTTTTTCTTCATATATGTATTTTTTGTTCATATGTGTATTAATGTTTTCATATATGCAAAAGATAGATTTTTAGAAAAGTTAGGTTTTTTTCTGTTCATAGATTTGTTGGTGATATTAATTATTCTAGAAATATGCAAATGTTTGTATATTCATATGAACAATGCATTAGGCAAAACCTTTGTTTCTTTCGAAATTTTCTATTTGAACATTTTTTTTAAAACAAGCTACTAAAAGAATGAGAGGAAAAAGGAAAATAAGAAGAGGAAGAAAGGAGAAGAAGAGGAGAGGAAGAAGAGGAGAAATAAATAAGAAGAGGAAATAAGAAGAAAAAGAAGAGGAGAAGAAGAAAGGAACAGAGGAGAACAAGAAAAATAGAAATTTTCTATTTTTCTTCTTCTCCTCTATTCCTTTCTTCTTCTCCTCTTTTTTCTTCTTCTTTTTTTTCTTCTTCCTCTTTCTTCCTTTTACTTATTTTCCTTTCTTGTGGTATAAGAATAAAAATAAGAGTAGAATAAGAAGAATGGATTAGAGCAGAACGAACAAACTTCAACACGAGGGGGGGGGGTACCGATACCCCCTCCCCGATAACATTATTTTCCCATGTATATGTATGTCGCCTCATTGTCGATATAACCCCCTCGAGATAACTTCTACATGATGGGCGGTCGATATATATACCCCCTCTCGACCGTGATAACTTATACAACGGCAGCATCCCCCTCGGCCCTCTCGCTCGACCAAAACTCGCGAGGACACCCAAACCCTAGAGAGAAAACGATGTAGGTCTCCTACCCCCTCCCGTAGCGCCCCTACCCGACAAATTAACTCTCTCGAGGCCACGCAAATTAACCCTTGAAGCGTTGTGTCGAGGCGACCCCAAACCCTCGAGAGAAAGCGATGTTGGTCTCCTACCCCCCTCCGCCGCCCCTACCCGACAAATTAACTCTCTCGAGGCCACCCAAACTAACATGATTCCTTATTGTGATTAGCTAGCTAGTTCTAGGTTTGCCACTAATATATATATATATATATATATATATATATATATATCCATCTGTACCATGTTAGAATAATAATTGACATGTTGTAAATATTTGCAGAAACTATGGAGCACTCCCGAGACCGAAGAAACATAAGCGATGTTGGGGCACATAATCGCACAAGGAAGTGATGAAGTTGCGTCATTTCTCAACGACACCGGACTGGGTGAAGAAGAGGGCTACGTTCATGATGGCTTCGACCCATTAATGCCGGTACAAGAAGAGGACTATGTTCATGATGGCTCCGGTGACACAATGGAGGTACAAGCGAGAAGGAGACCGTCTTGTTGCTCCGGTGACCGAACCGAGTCCGGCGAATATATATATATTAGTTAAGCTCGTCTGACTAGTTAATTGATGCATCCATTGTTTTGGTATATGTACACATATTAATTGCTCTCGTCTTTCTTCCTTATAATTTCTAGCCCTCCGGATCGAGCACAACCCGGTAAGGAGATGAGGCCCGAAGAAAAGTTGAGCTCGGATGAAAAGTTTGAGATCACAATCGCGCCCGACGGCGAACCGATTGAACCCATGCGGACAAGGAAGGCATTTTCTGCTCGGTCACGGGGTTCTTGTTAGGGACAAGATCGATCAGCATCCATCAATGGTATAAGCCTAAGTAGGAAGACCACGAGGTGTCTTATGTCAATGATATGCGTAAAGAAGATCTTTGGACTGAGTGAAGGCAAATTTCACCCTACCGCCGGAGGAGGATCCGGAGAAGCCAGTTAAAGAGCAATTAATCAAGTCTTGTGCTCTTAAGAAGATGGCAACCCTAATGAGGAGGTGGAGGAAAGAGCTGAACCGGTTTGTCGAGAAAGATAAGACACCAGAATTCATCGGCAAATATGAGAAGATCAAAGATCAGCAGCCCGCATTTGTGGCCCACAAGACATCGGAAAAGAGTAAGAAGATGTCGGCGACAAACAAGCAAAATGCTGCGAAGAAGAAGCTTCACCATCGCCGCGGGGTCGGTGGCTACCTCAAAGCCCGACCTAAGTGGTCCAAGGCTGAGCATGATCTGCTTGAAAAAGGATGGAACCAGAGACAATGTCTTGGCAGACCGTTGCGGACTTGGTTCTTGAGGCTGGCGGAACCTTGGACCTGTAATGTAGAAGTGCCGATTGGGCGGACTGAAGGAAATATGCACTAGAGGCAATAATAAAGTTATTGTTTATTTCCTTATTTCATGATAAATGTTTATTATTCATGCTAGAATTGTATTAACCGGAAACATAATACATGTGTGAATACATAGACAAACATAGTGTCACTAGTATGCCTCTACTTGACTAGCTCGTTGAATCAAAGATGGTTAAGTTTCCTAGCCATAGACATGAGTTGTCATTTGATTAACGGGATCACATCATTAGGAGAATGATGTGATTGACATGACCCATTCCGTTAGCCTAGCACTTGATCATTTAGTATGCTGCTATTGCTTTCTTCATGACTTATACATGTTCCTGTAACTATGAGATTATGCAACTCCCGTTTACCGGAGGAACACTTTGGGTGCTACCTAAAGTCTCCGCGTAACTGGGTGATTATTTAGGAGTACTACAGGTGTCTCCAAAGGTACATGTTGGGTTGGCGTATTTCGAGATTAGGTTTTGTCACTCCAATTGTCGGAGAGGTATCTCTGAGCCCTCTCGGTAATGCACATCACTATAAAGCCTTGCAAGCAATGTAGCTAATGAGTTAGTTACGGAATGATGCATTACGGAACGAGTAAAGAGACTTGCCGATGAGATTGAACTAGGTATTGGATACCGACGATCGAATCTCGGGCAAGTAACATACCGATGACAAAGGGAACAACGTATGTTGTTATGCGGTTTGACCGATAAAGATCTTCGTAGAATATGTAGGAGCCAATATGGGCATCCAGGTTCCGCTATTGGTTATTGACCAAGAATAGTTCTAGGTCATGTCTACATAGTTCTCGAACCCGTAGGGTCCGCACGCAACAAGGTTTCGATGTGAGTTATATTATGAGTTTATGAGTTTTGATGTACCGAAGGAGTTGAGTCCCGGATGAGATCGGGGACATGACGAGAAGTCTCGAAATGGTCGAGGCGTAAAGATCGATATATTGGACGACTATATTCGAATTCGGAAAGGTTCCGAATGATTCGGGTATTTTTGAATCTGGGAGAGTTACGGGAATTCGCCGGGGAAAAGTATTGGGCCTTATTGGGCCCTGCGGGAAAGAGAGAGGGGCTGCCTAGGGCAGGCCGCGCGCCCCCCCATGGCCTGGTCCGAATTGGACTAGGGGGAGGGGCCGCACCCCTTCCCTCTTTCCCCTTCCTCAAGTCCTAGTCCAACTAGGAGAAGGGGGGGGGGAGTCCTACTCCCGGTGGGAGTAGGACTCCTCCGGCAGCGCCTCTCTAGGGCGGCCGCACCCCCCTTTGCTCCTTTATATCACGGGGCAGGGGCACCCCATGACACACAAGTTGATCTCTGGATCGTTCCTTAGCCGTGTCACGGTGCCCCTTCCACCATATTCCACTTGGTCATATCGTCGTAGAGCTTAGGCGAAGCCCTGCGCCGGAGAAGTCATATCGTCGCGGAGCTTAGGCGAAGCCCTGCGTCGATGGAGCATCAACATCGTCCTGCGCCCGTCGTGCTGTGGAACTCATCCCGACACTTTGCTGGATCGGAGTCCGGGGATCGTCATCGAGCTGAGCGTGTGCATAACTTCGGAGGTGCCGTGACGTTCGGTGCTTGGATTGGTCGGATCGTGAAGGCGTCTGACTACATCAACAGCGTTGTTATAACGCTTCCGCTTTCGGTCTCACGAGGGTACATGGGCGGACACTCTCCTCTCGTTGCTATGCCATCACCATGATCTTGCGTGATCGTAGGAAATTTTTGAAATTACTCGTTCCCCAACAGTGGCATCCGAGCCAGGTTTTATGCGTTGATGTCATATGCACGAGTAGAACACAAGTGAGTTGTGGGCGATACAAGTCATCTTGCCTACCAGCATGTCATACTTTGGTTCAGCGGTATTGTGAGATGAAGCGGCCGGACCGACATTACAGTGCGGCTTCTGGCGAGACTGGTTTCACCGCTCCGAGCACTCGTTGCTTAAAGGTGACGGCGGGTGTCTGTCTCTCTCACTTTAGTTGAACCGAGTATGGCTACGCCCGGTCCTTGAGAAGGTTAAAAGCGGAGTCTATTTGAGAAACTATCGTTGTGGTTTTGATGCGTAGGTAAGAACGGTTCTTGCTCAGCCCGTAGCAGCCACGTAAAACTTGCAACAACAAAGTAGAGGGCGTCTAACTTGTTTTTGCAGGGCATGTTGTGATGTGATATGGTCAAGGCGTGATGCTATATTTTATTGTATGAGATGATCATGTTTTGTAACCGAGTTATCGGCAATGGCAGGAGCCATATGGTTGTCGCTTTATTGTATGAAATGCAAGCGCCATGTAATTGCTTTACTTTATCACTAAGGAGTAGCGATAGTCGTAGAAGCAATAGTTGGCGAGGCGACAACGATGCTACGATGGAGATCAAGGTGTCGGCGCCCGGTGGCGATGGTGATCATGACGGTGCTTGGAGATGGAGATCACAAGCACAAGATGATGATGGCCATATCATATCACTTATATTGATTGCATGTGATGTTTATCCTTTATGCATCTTATCTTGCTTTGATTGTGGTAGCATTATAAGATGATCTCTCACTAAAATTATCAAGAAGTGTTCTCCACGAGTATGCACCGTTGCCAAAGTTCGTAGTGCCCGGACACCACGTGATGATCGGGTGTGATAAGCTCTCGTCCATCTACAACGGGTGCAAAACAGTTCTTGCACGCGGAATACTCAGGTTAAACTTGGCCGAGCCTAGCATATAACAGATATGGCCTCGGAACACGGAGACCGAAGGTCGAGCGTGAATCATATAGTAAATATGATCAACATAGTGATGTTCACCATTGAAACTACTCCATCTCACGTGATGATCGGACATGGTTTAGTTGATTTGGATCACGTAATCACTTAGATGACTAAAGAGAGATGTCTATCTAAGTGGGAGTTCTTAAGTAATATGATTAATTGAACTTTAACTTATCATGAACTTAGTCCTGGTAGTATTTTGCAAATTATGTTGTAGATCAATAGCTCGCGTTGTTGCTTCCCTATGCTTTTATATGGTTGTTATGATATGTTCCTAGAGAAAATTGTATTGAAAAATGTTAGTAGCAATGATGCGGATTGGATCCGTGATCTGAGGTTTATCCTCATTGCTGCCTGAAGAATTATGTCCTTAATGCACCACTAGGTGACAGACCTATTGCAGGAGCAAATGCACGGGCGTTATGAGCGTTTGGCTAGCTCAATATGATGACTACTTGATAGTTTAGTGCACCATACTTAACGGCTTAGAATCGGGACTTCAAAGGCGTTTTGAGCGTCATGGACCATATGAGATGTTCCAGGAATTGAAGTTAATATTTCAAGCAAATACCCGAGTTGAGAGATATGAAGTCTCCAACAAGTTCTATAGCTAAAAGATGGAAGAGAATCGCAACTAGTGAGCATGTTCTCAGATTGTGCAGGTACTTCAATCGCTTGAATCAAGTGGGAGTTAATCTTCCGGATAAAGGCGGTGATTGACAGAATTCTCTAGTCACCATCACTAAGTTACTAGAACTTCGTGATGAACTATAGTATGCAAGGGATGACGAAACGGTTCCCGAGCTCTTCGTGATGTTGAAATCGTGAAGGTAGAAATCAAGAAAGAGCAACAAGTGTTGATGATTGACAAGACCACTAGTCTCAAGGAAAAGGGCAAAGGGAAGAAGGGGAACTTCAAGAAGAGCGGCAAGCAAGTTGCTGCTCGAGTGAAGAAGCCCAAGTCTGGACCTAAGCACGAGACTAAGTGCATTTGCTGCAATGGAACTGGTCACTAGAAGCGGAACTACCCCAAGTATTTGGCGGATAAGAAGGATGGCAAAGTGAACAAAGGTATATTTGATATACAGATTATTGATGTGTATTTTACTAGTGTTCGTAGCAACCCCTCGGTATTTGATACTGGTTCAATTGCTAAGAGTAGTAACTTGAAGCAGGAGTTGCGAGAATGAGCAGAAACTAGTTGAAGGGAAGTGACGATGAGTGTTGGAAGTAGTTCCAAGATTGATATAATCATCATCGCACACTCCCTATACTTTCGGGATTAGTGTGGAACCTAAATAAGTGTTATTTGGTGTTGAGCATAAATATGATTTGATCATGTTTATTGCAATACGGTTATTCATTTAAGTAAGAGAATAAATTGTTGTTCTGTTTACATGAATAAAACCTTATATGGTTACACACCCAATGAAAATGGTTCATTGGATCTCGATCATGGTGATACACATATTCATAATATTGAAACCAAAAGATGCAAAGTTAATAATGATAGTGCAACTTATTTGTGGCACTGCCGTTTAGGTCATATTGGTGTAAAGCACATGAAGAAAACTCCATGCTGATGGACTTTTGGAATCACTTGATTATGAATCATTTGATGCTTGCAAACCGTGCCTTTTGGGCAAGATGACTGAAACTCCGTTGTTCGGAACAATGGAACGAGATACTAACTTATTGGAAATAATACATACCGATGTATGCGATCCAATGAGTGTTGATGCTCGTGGCAAGTATCGTTATTTTCCGACCTTCACAAGATGATTTGAGCAGATATGGGTATATCTTCTTGATGAAACATAAGTCTGAAATAGTTGAAAAGTTCAAAAGAATTTCAGAGTGAAGTAGAAAATCATCGTAACAAGAAAATAAAGTTTCTACGATCTGATCGTGGAGATGAATATCTGAGTTACGAGTTTGGTCTTCAATTAAAACAAAGTGGAATAGTTTCACAGCTCACGCCACCTGGAACACCACAACGTTATGGTGTGTTCGAACGTCGTAACCGTACTTTATTTTGATATTGTGCGATCAATGATGTCTCTTATCGGTTTACCACTATCATTTTGGGGTTATGCATTAGAGACAGCTGCATTCACGTATAATAGGGCACCATCTAAATCCGTTGAGACGACACCATATGAACTATGGTTTAACAGTAAAACCTAAGCTGTCGTTTCTTAAAAGTTTGGAGTTGTGATGCTTATGTGAAAAAGTTTTCACCTGATAAGCTCAAACCCAAATCGGAGAAGTGCGTCTTCATAGAATACCCAAAGGTAACTATTGGGTACACCTTCTATCCACAGATCCGAAGGCAAGTTTTTTCGTTGCTAAGATGGATCCTTTCTAGAGAAGAAGTTTCTCTCGAAAGAAGTGAGTGGGAGGAAAGTAGAAACTTGATGAGGTAATTGTACCTTCTCCCTTATTGGAAAGTAGTTCATCACAGAAATCAGTTCTAGTGATTCCTACACCAATTAGTGAGGAAGTTAATGATGATGATCATGAAACTTCAGATCAAGTTGCTACCAAACCTCGTGGGTCTTCCAGAGTAAGATCCGCACCGAGTGAATACGGTAATCATGTTCTAGAAGTCATGTTACTAGACCATGATGAACCTCACGAACTATGAGGAAGCGATGATGAGCCCAGATTCAGCGAAATGGCTTGAGGCCATGAAATCTGAGATAGGATCCATGTATGAGAACAAAGTATGGACTTTGGTTGACTTGCTCGATGATCAGCAAGTCAAGTTAAATAAATGGATCTTCAAGAGGAAGACAGATGCTGATAGTAGTGTTACTATCTACAAAGCTCGACTTATGCATAAAAAGGTTTTCGACAAATTCAAAGTGTTGACTACAATGAGATTTTCTCAACTGTAGCGATGCTTAAAGTCTGTCCAAATCATGTTAGCAATTGCCACATTTTATGAAATCTGGCAAATGGATTTCAAAACTACCTTCTTTAATGGATTTATTAAAGAAGAGTTGTATATGATGCAACCAGAAGGTTTTTCAATCCTAAGGAGCTAACAAAATGTGCAAGCTTCAAAATCCATCTATGGACTGGTGCAAGCATCTCGGAGTTGGAATAAGCGCTTTGATAGTGTGATCAAAGCATATGGTTTTATCTGAGACTTTTGGAGAAGCCTGTATTTACAAGAAAGTGAGTGGGAGCACTCTGACATTTCTGATAAGTATATGTGAATGACATATTGTTGATCGGAAATAATGTAGAATTATTCTGCAAAGCATAAAGGAGTATTTGAAAGGAGTTTCTCAAAGAAGGACCTCGGTGAAGCTGCTTACATATTGAGCATCAAGATCTATAGAGATGGATCAAGGCGGCTTGATAAGTTTTTCAATAAGTACATACCTTGTCAAGATTTTGAAGTAGTTCAAAATGGAACAGTCAAAGAAAAGTTCTTGCCTGTGTTACAAAGGTGTGAAATTGAGTAAGACTCAAAGCCCGACCACGGCAGAAGATAGAAAGAGAATGAAAGTCATTCCCTATGCCTCAGCCATAGGTTCTATAAAGTATGCTATGTTATGTACCAGACCTATTGTATACCTTGCTCTAAATTTGGCAAGGTAGTACTATAGTGATCTAGGAGTAGATCAATGGACATTGGTCAAGAACATCCTTAGTGAGGACTAAGGAAATATTTCTCGATTATGGAGGTGATAAAAGAGCCCGTCGTAAAGAGTTACATCGATGCAAGCTTTTTACACTGATCCAGATGACTCTAAGTCTCAATCTGGATACATAATATAAGTGGGAGCAATTAGCTAGAGTAGCCCCGTGCAGAGCATTGTATACATAGAATATTTGCAAAATACATACGGCTCTGAATGTGACAGACCCGTTGACTAAGCTTCTCTCACGAGCAAAACATAATCATACCTTAGTACTCTTTGGGTGTTAATCACATAGCGATGTGAACTAGATTATTGACTCTAGTAAACCCTTTGGGTGTTGGTCACATGACGATGTGAACTATGGGTGTTAATCACATACGAGATGTGAATATTAGTGTTGAATCACATGATGATGTGAACTAGATTATTGACTCTAGTGCAAGTGGGAGACTGAAGGAAATATGCACTAGAGGCAATAATAAAGTTATTGTTTATTTCCTTATTTCATGATAAATGTTTATTATTCATGCTAGAATTGTATTAACCGGAAACATAATACATGTGTGAATACATAGACAAACATAGTGTCACTAGTATGCCTCTACTTGACTAGCTCGTTGAATCAAAGATGGTTAAGTTTCCTAGCCATAGACATGAGTTGTCATTTGATTAACGGGATCACATCATTAGGAGAATGATGTGATTGACATGACCCATTCCATTAGCCTAGCACTTGATCGTTTAGTATGCTGCTATTGCTTTCTTCATGACTTATACATGTTCACTGTAACTATGAGATTATGCAACTCCCGTTTACGGAGGAACACTTTAGGTGCTACCAAAGCGTCACAACGTAACTGGGTGATTATAAAGGAGTACTACAGGTGTCTCCAAAGGTACATGTTGGGTTGGCGTATTTCGAGATTAGGTTTTGTCACTCCGATTATGGGAGAGGTATCTCTGGGCCCTCTCGGTAATGCACATCACTATAAAGCCTTGCAAGCAATGTAGCTAATGAGTTAGTTACGGAATGATGCATTACGTAACGAGTAAAGAGACTTGCCGATGTGAGATTGAACTAGGTATTGGATACCGACGATCGAATCTCGGACAAGTAACATACCGATGACAAAGGGAACAACGTATGTTGTTATGCGGTTTGACCGATAAAGATCTTCGTAGAATATGTAGGAGCCAATATGGGCATCCAGGTTCCGCTATTGGTTATTGACCAAGAATAGTTCTAGGTCATGTCTACATAGTTCTCGAACCCGTAGAGGGTCCGCACGCTTAAGGTTTCGATGATGCTTATATTATGAGTTTATGAGTTTTGATGTACCGAAGGAGTTGAGTCCCGGATGAGATCGGGGACATGACGAGGAGTCTCGAAATGGTCGAGGCGTAAAGATCGATATATTGGACGACTATATTCGGAGTTCGGAAAGGTTCGAATGATTCGGGTATTTTTGAGTACCGAGAGTTACGGGAATTCGCGGGGAAAAGTATTGGGCCTTATTGGGCCCTGCAGAAGAGAGAGGGCTGCCTAGGGCAGGCCGCGCCCCATGGCCTGGGCGGGTGGACTAGGGGAGGGCGCACCTTCCCTCTTTCCCTTCCTCAGAGTCCTAGTCCAACTAGGAGAAGGGGGGAGTCCTACTCCGGTGGGAGTAGGACTCCTCCAGCCGCCTCTCTAGGGCAGCCGCACCCCCCTTGCTCCTTTATATCTGAGGGCAGGGGCACCCCATGACACACAAGTTGATCTCTGGATCATTCCTTAGCCGTGTCGGTGCCCCTTCCACCATATTCCACTTCGGTCATATCGTCGTAGAGCTTAGGCGAAGCCTGCGCCGGAGAAGTCATATCGTCATGAGCTTAAGCGAAGCCCTCGTCGGTGGAGCATCAACATCGTCCTGCCACGTCGTCTTGTGGAACTCATCCCCGACACTTTGCTGGATCGAGTCCGGGGATCGTCATCGAGCTGAGCGTGTGCAGAACTTCGGAGGTGCCGTCGTTCGGTGCTTGGATCGGTCGGATCGTGAAGGCGTCTGACTACATCAACCAGCGTTGTTATAACGCTTCCGCTTTCGGTCTACGAGGGTACGTGGACGGACACTCTCCCCTCTCGTTGCTATGCCATCACCATGATCTTGCGTGATCGTAGGAAATTTTTTGAAATTACTACGTTCCCCAACACGGACGAGCAACTGCAAATACCAGTCAGGAAGCTTCGATACTATATCGATGCAGCGCAACAAGGGACGTTCCTTCCAAACAGGGAGAAGGACGAGCTCACAATGGCCCTTGGGAATCCTGAGCACCCTAGACGGACACAAGGCACGCCAGGCTCCCTTTCGTGGAAGGTTGATTTTCCGGACACAGGGGGTTACAAAACCCACGAGAGGAGGAAGAAACTGGAGCAGGACCAACTGTAGGCACTGCATGAAAGTGTAATGGGGCTAGAGGAACGAGAAGAGGAACGAGAAGCAGCAGATCGCAGCAAACGACCTGCCGAAGCTTCCCCCCAAGCTACCCCGCCATCTCAGCGGAGAAGCAGTGTGGCTTCCACCGAGCAGCTTCAGCCGGAGCATGTTTTGACAGCTCCTGCCGGCTATCCTGTGGATGGTATCACGGAGTCTCAAAGTTGCCACATTATGGCGTGATGGATGACTTTGAAGGTCAAGGCGGCCGTTGGCCAAGTTTATCCTAGTGGACCCGGCACAACTTATCACTTCCAGCCGATTCCAGAAGGATATGCTAAGGTGATGGTGGATGAAATAACGGAGGGATTTGAGGACCTCCTGCTTGACCACCCTACCGGTGAAGGGGAGACTAGGCTGGGTTCTGCTCTGAAGACTCCATGCCTATGGCGGAAGGAGCTCATCAACCTTCCGAACTGGACACCTCCGCCTCCTCCTCCTCCTCCGACGAGTCAGGGCACTCCGGCTCCTCCACCGCCTCCTCCTCCGGCGAGTGACGATCAGGGCACGCGTGGCGGCACTGCGCCTCCTTCTCCGGCGCGTGGCGGCACTCCGCCTCCTTCTCCGCCTGCTTGGCCCGGCGCCGAGCAGCCAGCCTCCTCCTTCTCCGCCTCGTCGGCAAGAAGGGCGGAAGAGACCCGCCGCCGCTCCGGCTGCTCCGGCGCGTCGTAGTCCTTCTCCTCCGCCTCGTAAGAAAGCAAAAAAGAAGACATCCGCTCCGTTTGCTCTGCCGACGTCTAGCAGTACAGCCAAAGGCGGGAGGAGATACGGATACGGTCCTTCTCTGAAGACTCCAGAGAAGTTACCGTACGAGAGGACCGAGGAGGAAAACGCGAAGATTGCGTAGACCAAAGTGCATGACTGGTTTGAAGGGTTGAAAGCAAAGAGACGTCCACCTCCGGAGGAGAAGGTAGATCCGGTGAAAGTGAAGTGCACTCTGGCTGCCCTGAGAAAACCACCCAAGTCTCCGCCGAAAGGCAACTATGAGCGCATTATTGGAAAGGCATTTGCCGAAGCGGAGAGGTCGGGAAGTACTAAAAGTGATCAAAGAATGAAAGAACGACGAGCTGGGAAACAAATTGCCCAGATCGGCGAACAAGCGAAGCAATCGTGCCCCCCGCTCAAGGTGCCTGCTAGCGACATCGTCGATCCGAGGATGGTGCCCGGTTATGGCAATCCTGAAGATTACCTGCCCGACGATGTACATTATGATTTCTTGGAGGTGTAGATACAAAGATATGATCTGGAAGCCTCTCGTCAAAGATGAAAGCTCTCTATCAATGATGATGCGAAGATTGCATGATTGGTACATGACAACCTGCGAGAGAGTCCGAGGGAGGAGTACTTTGTATGTGAGAGTTAAAAGGAGCATGACCTCGTTGGAATTGAACTATTGCCTATTCCATTTGAGGAGTTCTATCAGTTTTCAATCAATTGGCCCTCGATAAAGCAACGGTCACCTGCTACATGTCTGTAAGTAGTACTACTTCTGTCATTAAGTCTCTCTATATAACTCAGCTCTTTCATTGCATGTATTTATAATTATCCTCACTATATTATGCAGATTGAAGATCGCCGAATTGAAGAAAAGACAAGTGGGTTCCATTGGGTTCATTAACACATATCTCATATATGCAACTGAGGTTGAATTTCATGCCGAAAATACCGAGGCCAACTTGCTACAATCATTGGTAATAAATGAACACAAGGATATAATACTCTTTCCTTACAACTTCAAGTGAGTGTTATTGTCTTGTGGCATATTCGGTTTCCCTTATTAGTCCAGGTTATAGTAATGTAATATTGATGAGTTATGCATGCATGCGCAGGTACCACTATATTCTCCTAGAGATTAAGCTTGAGCAGGGAGTAGTAATTGTCTTAGAATCCAAACGAAAAGATCCCAAGGAGTATGCAGACATGACTGAAATGCTCGAGAAGTAAGTTAAATCGATCATTATCCACCATATCAGCAACTTTAGTCATTTCTGATATCAAGTAATTGTTTTCTTTGTATGGCAGGGTTTGGAGAAAATTCACCAAAAAAGCTCCGGGACTGCCAAAGAAGCTGCAATTTAGACACCCGAAAGTAAGTACTATAGTAGCATATTCCACGCATCTCCTAGTGATTCAAGCGCTAGTTTCATCAATACCATTTAACATGCTTGCTAATTATCAGTTTTATTGACCTCTATTTCTTGTAAAGTGGTTGTGGCAGGAACAAGGGAATGATTTCTGTGGATACTACATTTGCGAGTCCATCCGCCACACGACATGTGAGCGGGGCTACTCTGACAAACAATATGAAATGCGTAAATAACAATATTCACAATTTTATTTTATTACCATCATTTGTGTTGAGTTTCATTCATTCATATATATATATCTATACCTACTAATAAAGCAAGGTGCGTTTCGCTGATTTTTTCATCCGTTCACCTATATTATTATTTTTCAGAATTTTTTGAGTTTTTTTTAATTTTCAATGTGGTACTAATTCGGATGTGCGGCAGCAGCAAAAAATATTGTGGCATCGGTTTCGAACTTCAGACCTCCAGCCCACAAGATACACGGGGAGCCAACTGGGCTAGGAATCCTATGATGTTAAAAAATCCGGTTACCCCCTTAATAAAGCTAATCATGGGCCGAGTTGTTTTGAATTCGAAAAAAAATAGTTCGAAGCCTGTACTGGGCAGCCGCTGCATTTATGGGCCGCGAGCTGATTCTAAAAAGAAATTCTTATCGGCTTTTCTAAAAATTAGAGGAATTCTCATGGTCAGGAGCCATTCAAGTGGGCTTAAAAAATAAAAGAGAGATTTATATTAAAAAAGAACGCATATCAACAATTAAATAATACCACCTTGGTGCATTACATCAAATAATTTCAATTTCTATACGTCACAGATTGCATAGAATATCAACAGTCAACGTCCAAAATAAAAAAATTGCAGAAGAAACTCTCCAAAATCAAAGAATGGAAAATAGAACAGAGGAGATGTCTCGATTGGAAAGAAAGATTTGTGGGCTAAATGTGCCTTAATTGATTGGATTGAAATCACATTAAAGGTGAGTATTTGCATAATTAAAAGGGATTGATGGGCGCCAAGCATTGCATGATGTAAACTGGATTGGAAAAGAGGGATTTATGGGCTGATCGGTGCGTGCCTTAATTGATTGGGATCAGATTAAATTAAATTAAATGGTGAGCATGATCGTGACATTTGCAAATAATTAGAGGAGTTTGTGGGCTGCCATGCATTGCATGTGTAAACTTGATTGGAAAGGAAGTGTACACCACTACTTGTTGGCTCTCATTAAAATAGAAATGTGTGTCGTAGTTGAATGGGATTGTGAACGCATGGATATGTGCTTCTATAATTAAGGCGGATTAGTGCTAAATAATGGACATGCAGATCAGCGAGGGAAAAAAACTCATAATATGATAAGATCACACACTCCAGTTCGCTTGACCCTCTCCATTTGCTGACTTGTGGAAAAACGAATCTTAAAGCAATAAAATGGTTGTGCTTCTGGTCGTTGCCGACTTGTGATTGCAACCGCTACTCATCCAATTTCCATCCACCAAGGCCGCTAGCCCTAGCAAAGTAGCTGAGACGCCGTCGTGTCGTGATTTGAGACGAGAGGAAGAGAGAAGAGGGAGGGAACATAAGACGGAGCATCGGTGGTTCCACGAAATTGAAGAGTTGCGGTGGCGTCACCGAGAGCATGCGACAAAGGAGAAGAACCTTTGAGATTTGTTTTGCCACGCGTCAGTATTTAGCTGAGAAAGAGGGTCTAAGGACAAGGAAGGTATGGCCCGGGTCGCACATAATTTTTTTTCTGATCAACGAGGGGAGAAAATTGGTCATCTTTATTTGTGCATGCCAAGTTGCACCACGTACACATGTCATATGCATCTTGAGCAATTTCAATTAATTACTAATGAATGGACCAATCACGAAAATACGGTTTAAATCGTATCTTTTTAATGCAAGTTTTGTATGTGGGCTCCTAAAAAAATTGTATGTGGGATGGATTATTTTCATGGCAAAATGAACTCAATTTCACTTAATCATCATTCTAACTTGAAACTTACAAAAACAATTCTACCTTTACATTTTACAATATGTAAATTTAAGCTCATATGTAATATACCTAACGGCGAAGCAGCCAAGCAGCGGCACGAGCAGGGAGCCATGTCGAACTAGAGAACTCGAACGTGCGGGGGTCTTGAGTCATTCTTATATTGAGCTAGAGGCATTTAATTTTATTATCCCGTTGCAACGCACGGGCATCTGTGCTAGTGTTTACCAATGTACACTTTGCCCCCGTTACACTCACGGTCACGGAGACGTCGTTCTCACATCTGGCCGCACTTATTTCTGGCATCGCTACCGCATACAACCCTGACCGGCGCCGCACTGCTCCACCGGTACATACGTGCCACATAGCATGAGCACGCGCGGCCGTCCGCCAAATCGCCGCTCTCCTTGCCGATGTTACTAGTCTATGTTACTACCTCCATAGTGGGTAGTAACATATGAGTGGTATCATGAAAGAGTTCATTTATTAGATTATAGACTCATTATGCCTTAAAATGTGTAATGTTATAGTAACTACCTAAGTTACCACAAACCCCTCTCTCCTCATTAATTAGTTGCCACATAAGCAATCATGTATTGAAATGTGTGATGTTACTAGTTAAGCTACTCCCATTGTGACTAGTATATATATATATATATATATATATATATATATATATATATATATATATATGTATTGACCCCCTTCTTAAAATTAGATGTTTCAGATGCGGGATGAAGTACTAGCACCAGATCGCCTGCGAGCAATTCAAGAGGAATTGGCGGCATTCTTTCTTGACCACGTGATCGCTGAAGACGGAGAATACTATGTGGACCACGCGTCCGTATGTTACTAGATTATTTTTTTTAAAGATAATTATTGTATATATGTAGCCGGTAGTGTCGGATAGATATACGATAACTTGTTGTTCGACAAATCTCTCGGAGAAAGGAGAGGTGGTCGATATCACTTCCCTCTGTATGCATATATGTTCATGACGATCTTCTGTTTCCTTCGTTTGCTTACTAGCTAGCTAGTGTGTCTAGCTAGTCCTCTCTATACGTATGTATAGTACGTAGCGTCGACCAAGCACGGACAAAAGAGAGGACACTTCTCTCTATTAATTAGCTAGCTAACACGATATATGAAACACCTAAATTAACCCCCCAAACCCCCCCACCCCCCCCCCCCCCCCCAATTTAAAAAAAAACAAAAACCCCAGTAGTGAACTCAGTAGGCAACCTTTTCTTTGTTACTACTAGTGAATCTGAAATCATTCGGGGCGGAGATAAAATATAACACTTCAACCCAATTATCACAGCAACTATTTTAAAAGAAATTAGCTAGCTGCCCGTGCGTTGCACGGAACATCAAGATGCATTTGTATGAGAAGTTTATCTTGTGAGAGAAAACGTTAAACGAGGGAAGGCCTTATTTGCAAACGTGGAGAGACGTGTGGGTATATTTTTGCAAAATTGCCATAGTTTCTTTCCTATTCGTTAGATATAATTCAGACGACCTATATCGCAGGATGGCACGCACACCATCATCACCAACTCTGTTTTCTACTCCCTCCGTCCGAAAATACTTGTCATGAAAATGGATAAAAAGAGATGTATCTAAAACTAAAATATGTCTAGATACATTTCCTTTTAACCATTTTGATGACAAGTATTTCCGGACGGAGGGAGTATTTGTCTTTTTAGAGATTTCAACAGGTGACTATGACCGAACCTTACCAACATACTCAAAAAAGTAGTCCATAATTTTGATGTTACCCTCTTTTCTTGGCGGTGCAGTGCCATCAGGATAGCTCATAAATAAATCAAGGACAAATCTGACAACTTCCTGAAAAGACATACGGAGCAAAATGAGTGAATCTACACTCTAAAATATGTCTACATACACATCCGTATGTGGTAGTCCATTTGAAATCTGAAAAAGACAAATTTTTAGGAACGAATGTAGTATATATAAGAGTAGACATGGAGATATATCTCCAGCATGGTCTACAACAAAAATGTGTTGGGCTGGTTAGCGCTGGATGCTCGCAACGCGATGACATGAGTTCGAATTCTGTCTTTTAACTTTATATTTTTATATTATATATTACTCTACTTATTTAATATATACTTCTTTCGCTACTGTACTGACAGTGGAACCCACAGAGTACTTAGAATACAAGATTAAGGATGGACTTGTTTCTTTTTAACTTTCTGTACGAAGCTGTAGCCACCCTGCAAGTCACGTGTACACTGTACATGCAATTAACTTTTTATAGAGGGACAATCATACAGGCAATTAACTCAAATGGATTGGATGTCACTCTATTATTTCCAGCATAAAGAGCATCTCCAACGGCAGCCGGCAAATTTCCTCCCGCTTCCTTAAGCGAAGGACGACATCAAACGCCAGCGGCATATATTTTTACAACTCTAACCAACCAGATGAAATTCGTGCAAACACGGACTGATTTCATATAAGCATGAAGGATTTCATATAAAAAGCCGGATCTTCATATAAACATGATGGATTTCATTACATTTACATGAACTAAGAGGTGCCAATCCGGCTCTCTCGTATAATTAATACTCCCTCCGTCTGAAAATACTTGTCCTGGAAATGGATGTATCTAGACTTATTTTAGTTCTAAATGGCCACCCGCGGATCCCTTTGTCTTCCTCATGTCCTTCAGACACTTGCGGGGTCGACGAAGGTCCTCGAAAGAGACGAAGCAGCAAAGAAACCACCTGAATCTACGGTCGTCGCCTCGGCGGTGGCCTTCATGGGTCCCAAGTGGCGGAGGCGTCCCATGTTCTACTTCTCCTCGATGATGGTGGCGGACACGGAGAAGCTGGCCACCGACTCGTAGCTCTCCATGCACCCGGCTTCTGTTTCTTCCTGCATGGCGCTGCCGCAGGAACGGGAGGCGCGCCCACAGACACGGGAGGCGCGGCCACCGCAGACACTGGTGGCGCGGTACGACGCAGCAGTGACGGCGCCTGTACCGGCGTGCTCGCCGCCGTGCCGGCGTGGAGCAACTCGCCACTCCTCATCGAGCTGAACTGGAGCGGCGAGTTGCTGAACCACGCGCCTGCTTGGGGTGGCAACTGGCTCCGTCGGGCCAAGCGAGGTTGGTGAAGCACCGAGCGGCCTCGCTCGTATCCGGAGGGCTCGGCGGGCCACCCAGCCGGGTAATATTTCGGAGAACGGCTCATCGGAAGCCATCGAAAGAGTGGAGAAAATGGCGAAGGAGGAGATGGGGGAGCGGCGGAGGGGTGCGATTCTTGCCTGCTGTCTGTCTGGCCTCGTGTAAATAGAGGGTGGACGGTAGGAGCTTGGCCGGCGTCTAGCCTCGTTTAAACTAAGGGTGGATGGGAGGATCTCGGCCGGTGTTGCGTTTAATTCCGGCCTGCTCATGAACGGGCGTGTGGGCGGAGTAGGATTCTCGGTTTGCATGCGGGTTTAACGGAGGGGTTTAATGGAGGCGTCGGGCGTGCAGCGGGCGGTGCAGTACTATTCGATTTGACAGCTGTAATGATTCGTCAAATCACAAAGGCCCTCACCTCTCGTGAAACCGACCGAGCTAGACTGCCCTGCCCTCTAGCCTTTTAGAAAATGTATATACTCCACTTTTGTACAGTAGTAGTATCGACGGATTGCACCATGGAGCAAAACTTGAAATTAAAAAAAGGTGGTACATATAGAGAGCGCTCGTCGCCAAATTATGCATATAGTACTATTAAAAAGGCTTGTCACAATAATGGTGTCCAGCACAAGTGCACAACCCACCCCTCAAATAAAACTAAGCACCCTGGAATTCTTTGAAAAAACTAAGCACCCTGAAATTCTTTGGCAACTAAACTACTGGCTATATGATGTTGGCCATATATATTGTACATATATAATGTGAAGAAACGAGTGGTAGTACTATACCAACTAAAAGATGAAATGTAAGAAATACTAGTATGTATGTACTGAAGAGTTAAAGTAACAAGAAGAAACATAACATAGTTCTGCTGGGGGCTCAGCACAACACACCCCTCAAATTAAATTAAGCACACCTGAAATTAAAATTTGCAACTATTCCGGTAGACATTGCATTAGAACCACCATGAGCAACGACACTGCCACCATACTCGGAGTCCTTGTCCACGTCCTCGTCTTCGTCCTTATCCCTCTTCCTCTTGGCCGATACTTCTTTGCTTGAATCGCACACTTGGCTATTGCTCTTCATCCAACCCTTGTAGATATTGAAGCGAAGGTAGCCATCCATTGCAGCATAGTGGATGTGGTCTATATCTAGTACCACTAGTAGAAAACAGGGCATTTGTCCCGGTTCGTAAGGGCCTTTAGTCCCGGTTCTTGAACCGGGACTAAAGGGTCGTTACTAATGCCTCCCCCCTTTAGTCCCAGTTCTTACACGAACCGGGACAGATGGGCATCAACGTGGCCGCTGCTCGCAGCCCAGGCAGGGGGGCCTTTGGTCCCGGTTGGTGACATAAACCGAGACCAAAAAGGCTTCCACGCGTCAGCATTTCAGTGGCTTGGGTTTTTTTTTGAAAGGAGGGGGGAGGGGTTGGGGTTTTTGGGAGGTTAATTTAGGTGTTTAATGTATAGTGTTAGCTAGCTAATTAATAGAGAGAGAAGTGTCCTCTCTTATGTCCGTGCTAGGTCGACGCTACGTACTATATACATAGAGAGGCCCTCGACACGCTAGCTAGTAAGAAAATGAAGGAAACCATTAAGTACAGAAGTTCGTCATGCATACCGAGAGAAGTGATCGATCGACCTCTCTCGTTCTCCGAGAGATTGGTCGAACAACAAGTTTTCATATTATCTATCCGATGCTACTGGCTACATACATATACAATATGTAAGATCTCTCACAATCCCCTAGCATTTGAAACCAACTTCCACATGGTATTCTCCGGCTTTATTGATGACGTGGTCAAGAAAGAATCCCGCCAATTCCTCTTGAATTGCTTTAATGCGATCTTGTGATAGGAGTTCTTTCCGCATCTGCCACGTCTAATTTGAAGAAGGGGTTAATACATATATATGAATGAAACTCAACAGAAATGATGGTGTAATAAAATGAAATTGTAAATATTATTGCTTACGCACTTCATATTCTCTTTTAGAGTAGCCCGCTTATTTTTCAAAGTCGCGTTGTAGATGAACTACGCTTTACGTAGTATCCACAGTAATCATTCCCTTGTTCCTGCCACAAGAACTTTACGAGAAATAGAGGTCGTCAATCAAACTGATAATGAAGCATTATAAATGGCATTGATGAATGTATAGCTATAGAATCAATAGGAGATGCGCGCATCTAGCTAGCCAGTAGTACTTACGTTCGGGTATGTATATCGCAGCTCCTTCGGCAGTCCCGGAGCTTCTGCGGTGGACTGTTTCCAAACCCTGCAAGACAAAGAAAATAATTATTATTACTTGAGATATCAGGAAATGAACAAAAAGTTGCCGATATGGTGCGATAATGATCGATTGAACTTACTTGTTGAGCAATTTTGTCATGTCCGCATAGGTTTCGGGATCTTTTCGTCTCGAGTCTAAGACGGTTACTAGTCCCTGCTCAAGCTTAATCTCCCGAAGAACATAGTGGTAGCTGCGCACGCATGCATAACTCATCAATTACATTACTATAACCTCGCTCGAGTAATAAGGGAAACCGAATATGCACACGACAATAACACTCACTTGAAATTGTAAGGAAAGAGTATGGTATCTTTGTTTTGATTTTTGATCAACGATTGTAGCAAGTTGGCCTCGGCATCTTTGGCGTGCTTTTCAACCTGATTATCATCTATGATATTTGTGTTAATGAACCCAATATCATACATTTCTTGTTTTCTGCACTCGACGATCTTCAATCTGCATAATATAGTGAGGATAATTAATTATAAATGCATGCAATGAAAGAGCTAGCTGAGCTATATATAGAGACTTAATGACAGAAATAGTACTTACAGACAATAGCAAAAGACCGTTAATTTATCGAGGGCCTTTTGATTGAAGAACTCGAAGAACTCCTCAAATGGAACAACCAACACATCTGTTCCAACGAGGTCGTGCTCCTCTTTAATGTTCAGATACAAAGAATTCGTACCCCCGGACTCTCTGCAGGTTTTCATGTACCAATTATGGAATCTTTGCATGATCGTTGTTAGAGATTTTTCATCTTTGACGAGAGGCTTCCCGTACTAGTATCTGTGAATGTCCACCTCCATGAAATCAGGAAGTTGATCGTCGAGGTAATCTGCAAGATTGCCATAACCGGCCACCGTCCCCGGAGCATTAGCGACGATGCCGCTGCTAGACACATTGAGCGGGGGGCATGGTTGATTTGCTTGTTCGCCGAGCTGGGGAATTTTTTTCGCAGCTGCTCGTTCTTTTGACCTTTGATGTCGACAAGATTTCCCGACCTCCCGCCTCTGGCTATACTGCTAGACGCCGGAGCAGGCGGAGCGGCTGCGGCGTCTGTCTTCTTTCGTGCTTGCTTACGAGGCGGAGGAGAAGGAGTACGACGCGCCAGAGCAGCCGGGGCGGCGGCGGGTCTCTTCCGCCCTTGCTGGCGAGGCGGAGAAGGAGGAGGCTGCTGGCTGCTCGGGCGCGCCGGCGCAGGCGGAGAAGGAGGCGGATTGCCGCCACGCGCCGGAGAAGGAGGCCGACTGCCCTGAGCGTCACTCGCCGGAGGCGGAGTGCCCTAACTCGCCGGAGGAGGAGGCAGTGGAGGCGGAGTGCCCTGACTCGCCGGAGGAGGAGGAGGCGGAGGAGTCCAGTTCGGAAGGTTGATGAGCTCCTTCCGCCATAGGATGGAGTCTTCAGAGTAGCACTACTAGGAAAAACCTTATACACAGAAATTTAGCAACAGCGCGGGTCAAAAAAGGGCGCTAGTGCTACATAGCAGTAGCGACCGTAAAAAAACCGCGCTACAGATACAACTTTAGCAGTAGCGTGTGTAGTGGCAATAGCGCTACTACTAATATTTCCATAGCTAGAATGATAGGCTACGCATAACAGTAGCGGGATTGTAGTAAACGCGCTGCTGCTAGGGAATAAGTAGCAGCGCGTTTCCTAGGAAGAGCGCTACTACTAATGGAAATAAAATAAGATGAAAAACAAATAGAAAAGTAAATGAAAATGAAAGAAATAGAAAAGGGAGAAAGGAAAAAATAAAACGTAAAGCAAAATAAATGAAAAAGCGAAAAAACGGAGGAAGACATAGCAGCAGCGTGTGTTTGTAAGAGGCGCTATAGCTAACATAGCTGCAGCGCGTGTCCTAGACCCCCGCTATAGAAACAGAAAAGGAAATTAAAAAATGGAAGAAAATTACATAGCTATAGCAGCAGCGCGTTTTGTGAAAACCGCTATAGCTATCTTAGCTATAGCGCGTTTTACAAAACACGCTACCGCTAAGTTTGACTTAACCAAAAAACCATTTCCTCCCGGCCACCACTTCTCCCCCAAATCCCTCAACCCACCCCGCGTGCCGCTGTCTCCCCGATTCGCCGGCGCCCCACGTCGCCGCCGTCCCCTGCCGGCGTCGGCGCCACGAGCCGTCTTGCCGTCAGCGCCACGAGCCGCCCCGACGCCACGGAGCCGCGCGGCCTCGTCAACGCCACCGGCACCGCCGTCGACGCCACCGGATCCTTCCTCGCCACAACTTCCTCCCTCGCCGTCATCGGAGATGCCCCTGCCTCCCTCGCCATCACCGGAGACGCCCCTGCCTCCCTCGCCACCACTGCCTCCGTCGCCACCACCGGAGCCATCGTCCGTAAGCCCCCACACCTCCTCTCTCTCTCTCATGCATAGGTTAGCTAGTTTAATTAGGTTAATTATCTAGGTTAGGGTAAAAATTTAGTTAGGGCTTTGACAGAGAAGTAGTTAGGTTAACTAGTTTAATTAGGTTAATTATCTAGGTTAGTGGAAAATTTTAGTTAGGGCTTTGACAGAGAACTAGTCAGGTTAACTAGTTTAATTAGGTTAATTATCTATGTTAATTAGTGCAAAAATTTATTTTGGGCTTTGACAGAGAACTAGCTGCGTTAACTTGTTTAATTACGGTTAAATATCTAGGTAAACTAGATTAACTAACTAGGTTAAATAGGTAGGTTAATTAGGTTCGTTGGATTAACAAGCTAGGTTAAGTAGGTTGGCTAGGTTTGAGGAAAATTTTATTTTAGAGCATTAGGTCAGAAGGGTTAGAGAAATGGATTTCCTTTGCAATTTAATTGGGTTCTGTCCTAGGCAGAGAAGGGTTAGAGATAATAATGTGTGTTTGTGTGAGAGAGAGGAATAGCTAGATCAACATAATTTGGGTTCTGTCCTAGGCAGAGAAGTGTTTAGTGAGGTCATTTTGAAAGGTTTTCGATTTTTGAAAAGACCACTATTTTTCAAGGAAAAGAATTTAGGCAAATTTTATTTTTCATTGAAGTGGTCATGTTATATCTTTTCATTGAAGTTGTTCAATTGTGCCCAAGTGGCTTTGTTGTTTCCAGGGAATGATGCTGAGTGGCCTATGTTTTGCCGGAATGTTGATTCATTTCTGTTCCGGCAAATTTCAGGTTTTCGATTTGTCCACTTTTTAGCAAAGGTCATGCCGAAATTTTCCGTGAATTTCGGCATGACTTGTGCTACAAACTAGGACATCTCGAGTGCCGGATTTGCCGCACTGTGAAGGAGTCAACATTCCTGCAAAACAATGGTCCTTTTATGTCATTATTCATTTTATTAGGCCTAGAATTAATTGACTAGATTTAATCATAGGAAACATGGCTAGCAACGATGAAGGACAGGGTTACGGTGATTGCGACGGCGTCTACTGGCGGCGCATTTAATATTTTAGCCGTATCGACGATCAACCGATGTTGTTGCTGGGCCCACCGGTGGCATCGGGGACTGAGACCGACACGTAGACCGGTGCTGAGACTGAGACCGACGCTGAGATTCAGACCGACATCGAGACTGGCGCTGAGACCGGTGCTGCCTCGGGGAGCGGAGCCGGTGTAGAACCGAAAGCAAAGAGGCAACATCTTCCTAACAAACTCAGGACTACTAGGCTGGTGGTCACGTAGGTGGACGACGTCAATTTTGAGCCAAAGGCGCCCGAGGAAGCGCGCGCGTGCTATGGCAATCAAATTGGCTGCATCGTACGGACAACCGCCACCATCAATGATGAGAAACTACAGAAGATAGAAAATATGAGGAGCTCCCTCCTAAAGAAGTTTCACTAGATATTCTTGTTCCGAGGCCGGAATGAGAAGGATTATGAAGATCCAGACGAGGACCCGACAATGAAGAAGATAAACAAACATGCCATGACCAAGTTTAGCGACGCGTTGGCCGCGTGGAAAAATCAAGTGAAAGCAAAGATCAACGACGGGGAACCCTACTCCGAGATTGTAAAGGATAATCTGACAATCACGGAAGAGCAATTTCAAATATTCAAGGAGGCTTGCGAGGACGAAGCTGCCAAAAAAAAGTCTAAGTACATGAAGGGGCTTCAAAAGAGGAACATTGGGAGCCACCACCTCGGAAGCCGTGGTTACGGCGGAAAGAGGTCCAAATGGGCCAAGGAGGACGCGGAAGCCGCGAGTCTGGGCATCCCAGACTCCTTGGCGGATTTCACCGTCCGGCAGGAGCGTGACATCCTGAGGGCCCGGCACTGTTAGGACCCACTAAAGAAGGTTTACGAGACAACACCGGTCATTACGGAGTTCATGATACTGCTGGTAATTTTAGTTTCTGATCAATTCGACTGCACACGTTAGTCATATTTGTAAACGATCCTTGTTCCTTTTGCAGAGAGGGCAGCACCGGATTGCGGCCGAAAGCGACTCGCCGTCTGAGGCATTGGCGAGGCCCAAGTGGGACACTCCATTCAACCGGGTGTTGAACATATTGAAATGACAACCGGTGTATACTTGACCGTCGTATGGACGCGTGCATGGTGTCGGAGACGGCGCCACGTGGAAGAAGTACTACCGTGAGACCACGGAGGAGAGAAAGAAAAGACGGAGGTTAACTGAAGAAAACATCAACAAGAAGGTTGAGATTGCGGTTGAGAAGAAATCATCTCAGACAGTCGCAACAGCGGTAGCTGCCGCAAAACAGGTGGTTGCAGATTTGTCTACTACCTTGGTATTGGGCGTTATCACTTGGACAAGGAAAATCCAGAAAAAATGCAGAGGACTTTCCCTTGCTGACTTCTTGGGAGCACCTGCTCCCGCACCGCTCCTCGCACCGCCATCAGACTGCTCCCGCACCGGACGTGCTCGGCGGTGCTTCGTCTTTGGCTGAGCTTGACGCCCTCACGGTATCTGTCACACCGGCCCCCTTCAATATAAATGTATAATCTCCCGTTTCCGTTGCCTTACGGATGTCTCACGTCGCAGACTTTTCTTTACAGGCCGACGAAACCCCGTGCACCATATTGTACACCATCGGTGACCAGAAGGTGGCCGTGGGGAAGGCGACGATAATGAAGCCGAAGGAACCATTGTTCCACAGCTGGCCGATCCCCCCGAACGTCTTCAAGGTTTCCATGGCCAGTGTCGAACCGGGCCACGCGAATTTGCCTCCTCCAACACTACTAGTGGATGACGAGGAGACACCGCAGCGGCTTGGTGATTGTTGCAATGGGTGGGTCCTGTTGTGGCCAAAAGAGTCTGCCGCCGTCGAGGCGGCCGGGAGCACACCCACGAGCACGCAGCCTCAGCAAGGTATGAACATCAACACCCACCTACCCAATTAGCGTTGGGTGTCGGGTTGGGTGATAGCTAACGGGGTAAGGAGGAGGCTCCATTAGTCGCTGATGACGTCGCCATGGATGAGGATGAGGATGACGATGGCGCTGAATAAAGTATGTCTATCTTGGCGGCTCCTCGGGGTTTGAGCGTCATGAGTCGATGCTTGAATTACCGTCTCAACGTATTATTGACGACCTTCCGGTAGTAAAGAAGTCTAGGAAGAGAGCGAGGAAAGGCAAAAAAGCTGATTCTATGATCTAGCCGCCTCAGCAGCCTCGGCTTCAGGACCGTATAGATATCCCCGATGCGGATAAATGGCATATCTCCGGTCAACCAATCCTACCTGCAATAGCGCTACGGGCCAGATTCGGCGATCTAAGGAGACTTCATGATGATGTGCTGCGGGTAGAGAAATGCCTTATCGCCTCGAAAGATCCTGGATACCCATTGTACGTGGTTAACGTTCCGCGGCAAATGTCGTACGTCGACAGCTTCCCTGCGGATAAGTTCTTCCTGCGATTCGATTACATATTCGACATGTTTCACGTGAAGAAGCTGGATTTTACGTTTGTCCACCTTTATGCCTTGCACATGAACTACATCATTGGGGTTGAGCAGAATCGTCATATCTGTCGCTGACCCGTACTACATGCACGAGAGCTTCTTGGGAGTCTCGTAGAGCAGCGTGAATACGCGAGGATTACATCGTCAGTTTCATGCTCGCCAATAAGGACAAGGAGGCGATTCTCGTGCCTTATCATCCCGTGTAAGTCATCCGCGCTGCTATCCTTCCTTCGATTTCAATAATTCATTTGCACGATGGAGGCTCATTAATTTGAGGTGTACTTATTTTGCGCAGCGGCGGGCACGTCGTCCTCATCATCCTCTACCCCCGATTCTCCCACGCTCTTTACTTGGACTCTTCGAAGAACATTCAGAAAAAGGATTACACCCACATCAAGGATGTTCTCGACAGGCTATGTTTTACTACCAAGCAAGGGGTGGAGAGGTTAGGGACAAGAAGAGAAGGGGTGGCAGGGCCGCCTTCGGCCATAAGACCGACTTCTGCTGCATCCAGCAACCGAACGATTCTCTTAATGATGGATTCTATGTCCTACACCACATCACGGAGTGACGGGATCACGGAACCTTCAAATGTCACCTACATGCAGCGATGCCCATATTCTGCAATGGGCAAAGGACATAGGAGACATCGAGGATCATCGACTTCGAGCTGAGTTCTATAACATCCAGCGCGAACTTGCCCAAATCATCATGAAAGAGGTCGTTGGAAAAACAGGGATGTTCTACAGAGAAGGACAAATGTCGCGGGAAGACGTCCGAACATGGATAGCCTCTCAGCGTCTCGACATGAAGCCTTTCACTAAGCTCGGGGACTATCTCCCTGACCTCGATGGATGGCACGGCATGTTGGAGTGATTGTCGATATATGACAATGTGTCTGTTTAGTCCATACTTTCCGTATGACAAAACTTTGAGTTATGCACAGTGAAACTTTATTTGTGATGTAATTAAACCGTCCTCCTCCTCGACTAGCGAAGATCACTCTAGTTAGGGCTTTTTGGGTACGATGAACTTTGTTATTTATGCTTATGATATGTTGTTTCTATTTTTGTCAAGTCTGTCTCTTTACATTTGCTCAACTATATATGTTGCATATCATCGACTCATGTGGCGATGCAGGTGCATAGATCATCGATGGCGAAGAAGTGCTACGCCAGAGTATATATACGATGAGTGGCCGGAGTGTCGTGCCCAGGTGTTGCCGGTTTCCGGTTTCCGAGCGGCGAGCAGTAGTTAGTTTAGGTTCACGCTAATGCGAGAGAGGGATACGAACTCATGTACTCAAAGTGATAGCTCTTCTCGTGTATACCATTGTTTAGATGGATGACAATGTATTTGCAAGTAATCAAGGACTTGTATCGCTATTTTCGAGATGATGACAAGAGACCACTTTGTGTTGGATGATGATTATGATGAGACTATTTGTATGTATATGCTATGATTATATTAAATGCGTCTCGCAGGCATTTGTATGTGTATCATGATGACATTTCTATGTGCTAAAGATTCTTCTATAGAGCCTGTGCAAATACAGAACAAATATGCCCAAAAACAAAAACACCTGTTAAATTAGCGATGGCGAGTGTATAGAAGTTAGCAGCAGCCGCTATAGCGATGGCAGCGTTCTTTGGAAAAGGCGCTTCAGCTACTAGCGATGGCGTGCTCCACAATCGCAGCTGCTGCTACACTTGTGTAGCAATGGCGCGGTGACCACGCACTACTGCTATATGTTAGCTGTAGCGCCTTATTAGTAGCGCCCCACCCCGTGCTACTGATACACCTAAAACCCGCGCTGCTGCTAGCCTTTTCCCTAGTAGTGTAGAACCAAGCCTAGTCTCCCCTGCACCGGTAGGGTGGTCAAGCTGGAGGTCCTCAAATCCCTCCGTTATTTCATCCACCATCACCCTAGCATATCCTTCTAGAGTCGGCCGGCAGTGATAAGTTGCGCCGAGTTTAGTAGGATAAACAGAGCCAACAGCCGCCTTGACCTTCAAATTCATCCATTGCGTCATAATGTGGCAATTTTGAGACTCCGTGATAGCATCCATGGGATAGCTGGCAGGAGCCGTCAAGACATGTTCCGGCTGAAGCAGCTCGGTGGAACCAACGCTGCTTCTCCGCTGAGATGGCGGGGTAGCTTCGGGGGATGCTTCGGCAGGTCGTTTGCTGCATTCTGCTTCTCGTTCCTCTAGCCCCATTACCCTTTCGTGCAGCGCCTGTAGTTGGCTCTGCTCCAGTTTTTTCCTACTCTCCTGGGTTTTGTAACCCCCTGCGTCCGGAAAACCAACCTTCCACGGAATGGTGCCTGGCGTGCCTCGTGTCCGTCCAGGGTGCTCAGGATTCCCGAGGGCCATTGTGAGCTCGTCCTTCTCCTGTCTCGAATGAGCATTAAACGCTTGCGCTGCATCGATATAGTGCCGAAGCTTGGTGACTGGTATTTTCAGTTGCTCGTCCATCCAACGACACTTCCCTGATACAGGGTCCAAGGTTCCGCCAGCCCCGAAGAACCAAGTCCGGCAATGGTCTGGCCAGTTCATTGTCTCTGGTTCGATCCCTTTATCAAGCAGATCATTCTCAGCCTTGGTCCACTTAGGCCGGGCTTTGAGGTAGCCACCTGACCCCGTGCGATGGTGAAACTTCTTCTTCGCAGAATTTTTCTTGTTTGTCTCCGACATCTTCTTGCTCTTTTCCGATGTCTTGTGGGCCACAAATGCGGGCCAGTGATCTTTGATCTTCTCATATTTGCTGATGAATTCTGGTGTCTCTTCTTTGTCGACAAACTTGTTCAGCTCTTTCCTCCACTTCCTGAATAGGCTTGCCATCTTCTTAAGAGCACAAGACTTGATTAATTGTTCTTTAACTGGCTTCTCCGGATCCTCCTCTGGCAGTAGGGTGAAATTTGCCTTCAGCTTAGTCCAAAGATCATCTTTCGGCATATCATTGACATAAGACACCTCAGGGTCTTCCTCATTAGGCTTATACCATTGTTGGATGTTGATCGGGATCTTGTCCCTAACAAGAACCCCGCACTGAGCAGAAAATGTGTTCTTTGTCCGGATAGGTTCAATCGGTTCGCCGGTGCGATTGTTGTGATCTCAAACATTTCATCCGAGCTCAACTTTTTCTTCGGGCCTCGTCTCCTTACCGAAGTTGTGCTCGATCCGGAGGGCTAGAAAAAGGAAGAAAGACGAGAGTTAATTAATATGTGTACATATACCAAAACAATGAATGCATCAATTAACTAGTCAGCACGGGCTTAACTAATATATATATACCTGGCCGGACTCGGTTCGGTCACCGGAGCAGTCAGCACGGTCTCCTTCTTGTACCTCCATTGGGTCACCGGAGCCATCATGAACATAGCCCTCTTCTTGTACCGACATTAATGGGCCGGAGCCATCATGAAAATAGCCCTCTTCTTCACCCAGTCCCTCTTGACCATCGGTGTCGTTGAGAAATGACGCAACGACATCACTTCGTTGTGCGATTATGTCCCCCAACATCGCTTCTGTTGCTTCGTCTCGGGAGTGCTCCATAGTTTCTGCAAATATTTACAACATGTCAATTATTATTCAAACATGGTACATATGGATATATATTAGTGGCAAACGTAGAACTAGCTAGCTAATCACAATAAGGAATCATGTTAGTGGCCTCGACGCTGCTTCTCTAGGGTTTGGGGTGGCCTAGACAATGCTTCAAGGGTTTGGGGTGGCCTCGACACAACGCTTCAAGGGTTTGGGGTGGCCTCGTGACAACGCTCTTTTAACTTGGTAAATTTGGGTGGCCTCGAGAGAGTTTGTCGGGTAGGGGCGCAGCGGGATGGGGTAGGAGACCAACATCGTTTTTTCTCTAGGGTTTGGGTGTCCTCGAGAGTTTTGGTCGAGCGAGAGGGCCGAGGGGGGTGCTGCCGTGGTATAAGTTATCACGGCCGAGAGGGGGTATATATATCGACCGCCCCTCATCTCGAAGTTATCCGGGACGGGGTTATATCGACAACGACGCGACCAACATATACATGGGAAAATATTGTTATCAGGGAGGGGGTATATCGACCATCCCCCCCCCCCCCTTGTATTGAAGTTATCGGGAGGGGTATATCGACGACGACAGACCCGATAAAACATAAGAAAACGTAGAAGAAATAAAAAGAGGAGAAGAAAAAAGGAATAGAGGAGAAGATCGAAGAAAAAAAGAAAAAAAAGAGGAGAAGAAGAAAGGAATAGAGGAGAAGAAGAAAAAATAGAATATATTTTTTCTTCTTCTCGTCTATTCCTTTCTTCTTCTCCTCTTCTTTTTCTTATTTTTTCTCTTCTTATTTATTTCTCCTCTTGTCCTCCTTTCTTCCTCTTATTATTTTCCTTTTTCCTCTCATTCTTTTAGTATTGCTTGTTTTTAAAAAAAATATTCAAATAGAAAATTTCGAAAAAGTAAAGGTTTTGCCTAATGCATTAATTGTTCATATTTCATCAACATATATGCATACAAAAAAAGCATACATACATACATATATACATAGAAAAAAAGCATACATACATACATATAAACAAAAAAGCATACATACTTACAAAAAAAGCATACATATACATAAATATATATATTTTTTTTTAGCGGCAGGGGGCAGGGAGGGGCGCGGCGGCTCACTATGGGCGGGAACTAACCGGGACTAAAGGGGGGGCATTGGTCCCGGTTCGTAGCACCAACCGGGAACAATGCCACCCTTTAGTCCCGGTTGGTGCCACCAACCGGGACCAAAGGCCCCTGTGTTGCCCGCGTCGCGGCCAAAGTTTAGTCCCACCTCGCTAGTTGAGAGGGCTCGAGATTGGTTTATAAGCACTGATGCACCCATCCTCTCGAGCTCCTCTCAACTGCAGGCTTTCGGGCCTAATCTCACACTATGTTGTTGTGGGCCTATTGGGCCTTCTGCGGGCCTTAATCCTGGCCCAGGTTGGGTTTCTAGTCGTATTCAGGCCGTGGTGGCCCAATAGGTGGCAGTTTGTTTTTGTTTTTTTTTC
The DNA here is from genome assembly GCA_021605145.1 of Aegilops bicornis. NCBI lineage: Eukaryota > Viridiplantae > Streptophyta > Magnoliopsida > Poales > Poaceae > Aegilops > Aegilops bicornis. The sequence goes on along the minus strand of CM038674.1, from coordinate 40,843,701 downwards.
AGTTTTTTTGCATTATTTATTTTCTTTTGTTTTTTGCTTTATTTTTTAATTATTTTTGCATTTAGTTTTAGAAAAATTATAAACTTTCTGTTAGTGCCATTAGTTTTCAAATTTGAAAACACTTTTTTTTTGTTTTTTTCTTCTTGCTTTATTCATTTTATTTTGTTTCTACTTACAACAAAATACTTATTGTTGCTATTTTTATTTTGTTTCCAGTTTTTTTGTTTTGTTTTCTGCATTATTTACTTTCTTTAGTTTTTTGCTTTATTTTTTAATTCTTTTTGCTTTTAGGTCAGCAAAATTATAAACTTTCTGTTAGTGCCATTAGTTTTAGAAAAATTATAAACTTTCTGTTAGTGCCATTAGTTTTAAAACATGAATAATTAAAATTTGAATTCTTTGAAATTTGTGTGAATCACAAGTTTGTGATTAACTTTACTAAAAAAATGAACATAGACGCCCCTATAGAGAAAATTCAACCTAAATTCATAATAAAGCATTTCAAATGAACTCTGAAAAAGTTGAAAGTTGGCATGGTATCATAATTTCACCCACATAGCATGTGCCTGTACAAAATGGAAAATGGTATCATACACGTCTGTTACAAAGTTGGCATGGTATCATCATAATAGTTGCGGGAGAAAGTCTTCACTTTTTCTTCGCTTGTGTCATTTGCTTATTGCGCCATAACCATGGATAATCTTCATCGTTTATCAGGATGCTGGGGTCAGCCTTGACTTTGAAGGGAGGAATTTCATGAAACTTTTCATAATCTTCAGACATGTCTGTCTTGCCCTCCACTCCCACGATGTCCCTTTTTCCTGAAAGAACTATGTGGCGCTTTGGCTCATCGTATGATGTATTCGCTTCCTTATCTTTTCGTTTTCTTGGTCTAGTAGACATGTCCTTCACATAGATAACCTGTGCCACATCATTGGCTAGGACGAACGGTTCGTTAGTGTACCGAAGATTTTTCAGATCCACTGTTGTCATCCCGTACTGTGGGTCTACCTGTACCCCGCCTCCTGACAGATTGACCCAGTTGCATTTAAACAAAGGGACCTTAAAATCTACTCCGTAGTCAAGTTCCCACATGTCCACTATGTAACCATAATATGTGTCCTTTCCCCTCTCGGTGGCTGCATCAAAGCGGACACCGCTGTTTTGGTTGGTGCTCTTTTGATCTTGGTCGATCGTGTAAAATGTATTCCCATTTAGCTCGTATCCTTTCCAAATCATTACAGTCGAAGATGGTCCCTGAGGGAGTTCCGGACTAGGGGGTGTCCGGATAGCCGAACTATCATCATCGGCCGGACTCCAAGACTATGAAGATACAAGATTGAAGACTTCGTCCCGTGTCCGGATGGGACTTTCCTTGGCGTGGAAGGCAAGCTTGGCGATACGGATATGTAGATCTCCTACCATTGTAACCGTCTCTGTGTAACCCTAACCCTATCAGGTGTCTATATAAACCAGAGGGTTTTAGTCCGTAGGACGAACAACAATCATACCATAGGCTAGATTCTAGGGTTTAGCCTCTTCGATCTCATGGTAGATCCACTCTTGTAACACACATCATCAATATTAATCTAGCAAGACGTAGGGCTTTACCTCCATCGAAAGGGCCCGAACCTGGGTAAAACATCGTGTCCATTGTCTCCTGTTACCATCCGCCTAGACGCACAGCGATTCGGGACCCCTACCGAGATCCGCCGGTTTGACACCGACATTGGTGCTTTCATTGAGAGTTCCTCTGTAAATCGCCGATAGGGCCCGATGGCTCCTTCGATCATCAACAACGACGCAGTCCGGTGAGACTTCTCTCCCGTGCAGATCTTCGTGTCCGGCGGCTTTGCATCATGCGGGCCAATTAAGCAGCCATCTAGAGCAGATCGAAAGCTACGCCTCTGACCGTCAGGTCAGATTCGGAAGTTTAAACTATACGGCCGATATCCGCGGAGACTTGATCTTCGACGGATTCGAGCCACAGCCAAGCGCGCCGCACTGTCTCGATGGGCATGATCTAGCTCTGCAGCCGAACAGTGCCCTGGAGGCCGCACCCGAATCCGCTCCGACCCTTAATCCGGAGCCGGATTCCCCGATCGAGGACGAGTGGTTGGACACCGCCTCGGGGGCTTCAATCTCTACGGCGATCAAGCCGAACTCCATCCCTGTCCTTTGCAAAGACCTTGACTCCAGGAAGCCGGACTCCTTTCCGGGCTCCGAACCCTCCGCGCCCATGCCAATCGAATCCGATTGGGCGCCCGTTATGGAGTTCACGGCCGCGGACATCTTTCAGCACTCGCCCTTTGGTGACATCCTGAATACACTAAAGTCTCTCTCTTTATCCGGAGAGCCCTGGCCGGACTGCGGTCAGGACGGTTGGGATGCGGACGACGAAGAAATTCAAAGCCCACCCACCACCCACTTCATAGCCACTGTCGAAAGCTTACACGACGTGCTCGATTTCGACTCCGAAGACATCGACGGTATGGACGATGATGTAGGAGACAACAATGAACCAGCACATATAGGACGCTGGACAACCTCATCCCATGACGTATACATGGTGGATACACCTAAAGGAAATGAAGACGAGGAACAACGGGATGCTACGAAGGATAAATCCCTCGAAAAGTAGTCAAAACGGCAACATAAACGCCGAACAAAGTCCCGCCTCAACAAAGACCCAGCCATAGAGCAGGGCGAACCGGTGGACAACGAACAAGCTATCGAGCAATCGTCCGAATAAGACAACTTGGATAAACAATCTGTCCCCGGCGAAGACAACAGTCCGGTCGACCTGACGCCGGACAAACCATTGGAGCAAAATGACCTCCAGAAAAGGCTCGTCGCCACTGCGCGTAGCCTGAAAAAGAAGAAGTGGAAGCTCAAAACAGCGGAAGATGCACTCATGATTAGATGGAGCAAAGTATTCAGCACCGCAGGTAAGTACGGCGACAGTCGCCGAACAAAGAGCTACCCGAAAAGAAAGCTACTGCCCGAATTCGACGAGGAGGCCTTAGAGCCCCCACAATTAAAAAGCAAGAAGGCCACCCGGTCGGATGGACGACCCCACGGCGAAAAGGGAGCGCTGAATGGTGCCGCACACAAGCCAATATGCGATCCGCATAAGGATTCACACCAAGAGGATGGCCCAGTTAGGTCCATTTATGGGCCAAGAAAGCAGGCTCGTCAAAGCAATGCAATACGCCAACATTCCGAAGATCATGGCACACCCAAATATAGGGGCGCCGCACACCCCCTATGTTTCACAGATGAGGTGCTGGATCATGAATTTCCAGCGGGATTCACACCCGTAAACATAGAGGCATACGACAACAGACCCTGGAGTCTGGATCGAGGATTACATCCTCCACATACACATGGCTAGAGGAGACGATCTCCACGCCATAAAATACTTACCCCTTAAACTCAAAGGGCCAGCTCGGCATTGGCTTAAAAGCCTCCCCGAAAATACCATTGGAAGTTGGGAAGAGCTCGAGGACGCATTCCGGGCAAATTTTCAGGGGACTTATGTCCGCCCTCCGGATGTAGACGATCTAAGTCACATAACTCAACAGCCCGGAGAGTCAGCCCGAAAATTCTGGAACAGGTTCCTTACTAAAAAGAACCAAATAGTCGACTGTCCGGACGCCTAAGCCTTAAGCAGCTTTCAAACACAACGTCCGAGACGAATGGCTCGCCAGACACCTCGGCCAGGAAAAGCCTAGAACAATGGCCGCATTAACAAGCCTCATTACCCGCTTTTGCGCGGGAGAGGACAGCTGGCTGGCTAGATGCAGTACCAGCGACCCGAGTACATCCGAAACCAGGGATGGAAATGGGAAATCATGACGCAGAAAAGATCAGCGCCGGAATAAAGAAAATGGCCCAAATAGTATGGTGGTCAACGCCGGATTCAAAAGCTCTCGGCCGAACAACAAAACACTGCCCCTAAAGGATAATAGTGACGAGCTATCCAACCTAAACAAGATTCTGGACAGACTGGGTCAAATACATGGTACCTCCGGGAAGCCTGCAAACCATACCCACAGAGATTGTTGGGTCTTCAAGCAGTCCGGCCGACTTAATGCCGAACACAAGGGGCTCGACACACCAAGGGAAAATGATGACGAGCACCACAAGCGAGCCTCGGAAAACAAAAGAATTTCCCACAAAAGGTTAAAACAGTAAACTCACTTCACGTGATCAAAGGGAAAAACAGAGCGGCGCCCACTAAGAGGCGCGCCGCACATTGGTTGTCAAAACCAATCACCTTCGACCATCAGGACTATTCTAATAATATCCGGAACGTAGGATGGACTGCCCTGATATTGGATCCGATAATCGACGGATTCCAATTTACACATGTCCTCATGGATGGTGGCAGTGACATAAACCTGATATATCAGGACACAATCCACAGGATGGGGATAAACCCAACCAAAATTCGCAGTAGCAGCACCTCCTTTAAAGGAGTACTGCCCGGCCCATACGCCCGGGCTCCATACTGCTAGAAGTTGTGTTTGGTTCATCCGACAACTTCCGTCGCGAAAGGTTACTCTTCCATGTCACCCCGTTTAAAGGTTGCCATCAAGCACTATTGGGACGCGAGGCTTTCGCCCGCTTTAACGCAATACCGCATTATGCACCTCTAACACTTAAAATGCCCGGTCCACGCGGCATCATCTCCTTAAGAGGAAGTATTAAGCGTTACTCGAGCACGGGAAAACGGGAGACTGCCTTGACAGCCCCGCAGCTATCCGGCTCTGCTAGGCAAAGAACCTGAATTGGTCATTCAAACACCGGACACGGCTAGACGAGTCCGACGCCTACTTGCGGCATACCCCCATACGAGGGGCAGCATGCATGTATAACAAGAGACAATAAAGCTCCATCTTATTCACTTCTTCAAACCGTACTTCGTATATTTAATATTAAGTACATTTTTCGCACGATCCTTTTTCTTTCAAACTAAGTTCCTCCCTTTTACAGATGAACAACGTGCTACACCCGTCCAGGATACGACACAACGGAGACACAGGCGCAGACGTGCAGTAGGGACCCGTTGCAAGGATTCTTTTCAGATTAAGACCCTGCGTAAACCTTTTTTCACTGTCTCTTGTTGATATACATCCCCCAGTTCCTTAAATATAACTGAGGAGGAGGCTGGTGCTTTGGCATTGGCCGCACCATAATTTTTGCGTGTACCTGGACACAAAGGGCTTAGGGCCTTATTTTGCCCATTTTTATAAAGACCGTATACCTTAGGGAGTATTCGGCGTCTCGAGTTAGGCCTTATATGCATCATCTCCGAATCATGTCTTTGGTCAAAAGTTGGGTTGCCCGGCTCCTGTGTTTTGCTGCCTTACGTTCTGTTTTCACGGCTAATGCGGCACCAGGAGAACTACTGCGATTGTGCCCCTGTTCGGCCGGGCGAGCACCTCAGTAGAGAAAGCCGAAAACTGTCATGATATAGCGAGAGACTGGTCAACCACTCGATGACTCACAGGAATGTTTAGAATTCCTCCGCATTAACGAAGGACCGGTTTTCGGTCAGGCACATACGCACCCCGAATTCGGGAGTGTGCGGTGCCCCCAGGAGCTATATAGTAGCCCCACCCTCGAACTCCTATGGCTAAGTGAAAGTGATAAGGCATTATAGTCCGGTTGCCTGGTTTGCTACGCTACCACCTCCTTAACAGGACCAAGACATTGGATTAAGTGGGAAAAAGCACTTTTTTTTTGCAAACACCCCCGCACTATGTGCGTGGGGGCTGAAGCCAAGGACTGCCATCTTTCAGGTTATATACACATATAGATAAATGGCCGCACAGGGAGTAGTTTACTACTTGAACGCACAAGTATAAAAAGCACTTATATTACATTGAAACAACGTTTTCACGAATCATACATGTCATTCAAACATAAGATCCTTCGAGCACTGCGTCTCTATTAAACGAGCGCCCGACAGGACTTCTTCAAAGTAGTGCTCGGTAGGTACTCGGCCTCTGTCCGAATCCTGGGATGCAACGTCAGTGGCCTTCATCTCTGCCCAGTATGTCTTGACACGGGCAAGAGCCATCCGCGCTCCCTCAATACATGCCGATCGCTTCATCGCGTCGATACGCGGCACCGCTCCAAGAAACTGCTGCACTACACCAAAATAGCTCTTCAGCTGGGGTCCGTCCGGCCACAAGTGAGTCAAGACATGCTTCATGGCCAATCCGGACAATCGATTCAGCTCGGCCGACTCGACCAACCGATCGGTCAGCGGCAGAGGATGCTCTGGACTATGGAATTGCGACCAGTATAGCTCTTCCCTTTTGTGCCCCTTCTGGCCCCGGAATTGCTCAACCGCGTCCACAGCGCTCGCCGCGAAGTCCATATAAGCATCCTCTGAACTCCATAATTTATCCAACGGAGCGTACTTTGGATCTGTATTTTTCCTCCGCAGCAGAAACGGTTTTCCAGCCGCAATTGCCCTGGCCTGACTCAGCTCCTCCTTGGCAGCTCTCAAAGCCGATTGGGCACTCTTGGTTTCGGCGGCGGCCTTCTTGAGGCCCTCCTGTTCCGCTTGATGCTCTTTTTCAAGAACCTCGCAGCGATCGGTAGCATTCCTTAACCTTTTGGCCATCTCGGCCATCTCCTCTGATAACCCTTCGCGAGCAGCCCGTTCAGCTTCTAGCTCTTCGCCGCCTTTAAAGCAGCCGCATTACTACTCTGGCTTGCTCCTTCGCTAAGCAAGTTCTGCCGCAGCTCCTCAACGGCAGCGGCACCATCTGCATTAAAGCATACAAACAGTAAGATATGGGCGTCAAGCTCCCTTAACAGGTGTCCGCATAGAAGTCGCATACCTTGTGACTCGTCAAACCATTTATTGACCAGCGCAATGTCCGCATCGGCCTCGTCAAGTTGCCGCTTCAGTTCAGCATATTCATCAGTCCGGCTGGCCTCCGGACGCCCCGCCACCTGTTTAGGAGCGGCGATATGTTAAAACTGAGAATTTGATCCTCGGCACGTCATCAATTTTGACAACATACCGAGTCTCAGGGGCTACTATCTATACATGGCGCATTTTATATGCATAACTGTCAGAAGGTACATTATTTTTTGCGTACCTCAAACCCCGTCAGTAAGCTTCTGACGGCTTCGTGCTATCCGCTCTCTGCGGATGCAATTCTTTCAATCAACGTACCCATAAGAGCACGGTGATCTTCTGAGATAGCCGCTCGCCCGAGCAAATCCCTCAGCTCCTCTGACCGCACACCACTTGGCGCCGGACCTTCCGCCCCCACCGGACTTGGGGGAACCCTCGTGACGACACCTCCGGGTCGTCCGCTTCACATGAGGGTGCAACAGGTGGAGGCGTTTCGCTCTCCATCATCTCCGGAAGAAGATCCCCCGAAGACGAGCTCTGCTGAGAAGGGCTGAGGTCCGAACTACAAGGTACAATTTCGGTTATCTTCATGAATAAATACAGGGATGTTCCTTATTTACAAGACCCCTTCTTTTTACTTACGGCTCGCTGGAGGGCTGATCCCCTTGGGGAAACAGTGCGGCTGGGTTACTTCCCAGTGCCGGACTCTCCGACAAAGATTCCCTTCCTTTCTTTGAGGCCTTGACCTCCGGATCTTCAGAAGCGGTCCTCTTCTCTCCTCAGAAGGTGGGACTCTTAATCGCTCCTTCCTTGATAGCCTCCTTCGCAGAGGCAGTTGCTCCCCGCTCCCCCTTCGCCTTCTTCAAAAGGCGCGACCTTCAACATCTTGGTCAACATGGGATCCGGCGTGGTCTCCGGGAGGAGCCGGACACCTTATCAACTTTGCCTTGGCTATCCACTCCTGTTCAAGAAACGGCTCCTTTAAAGGGCATATATGTATAATAAATGAATGAACAGCTTGTCCGGTTACAGGACTACTTACATGAGCATCTAGGCGATTGCAGCTTAGTCCTGCGTCCTCGGTCAAGTCCGGACACTCCTCTCGTGATCCGAAGAACAGTTTATACATCTCCACCGGCGTCGTGCCCATAAAATTTTGGAGAGCTCGTGGTCCCTCCGGATTGAATTCCCACAGGCGGAGGGGGTGATGTTTGCAGGGCTGAAGACGCCGGATCACCATAACCTGCGCCACTGCAACCAGATTGATCCCTCTTTCCTGGAGATCTCGAATACGGCCCTGCAGCAGGGGAACATCCTTGGACAACCCCCGGTCAAGCCCCTTGTTGACCCATGACGCCAGCCGCTGTGGTGGACCTGAGCGGAAGGCGAGGCGCCGCCCATTTGGTGCCCCCGAGGCGGTGATATAGAACCACTCCCGTTGCCATAAACCAAGCTCCTCTTGAAAAGAGCCCTCGGGCCACGGAGCACCAGCGCATTTGCTTATGACCGCCCCTCCACACTCCGCTTGCTGCCCCTTGATCATATTTGGCTCCACCTTGAAGGTCTTGAGCCATAATCCAAAGTGAGGGGTAATATGGAGGAAGGCCTCACATACAACAATGAATGACGAGATATGGAGGGTGGACTCCGGATTCAAGTCATGGAAATCAAGCCCATAATAAAACATGAGCCCCCGCACAAAAGGGTCCATCGGGAAGCCTAAACCCCGACGGAAGTGAGACACGAACACCACGTTCTCACCGGGCTCAGGAGTGGGAATGACCTGCCCTGGAGCAGGCAGCCTATGCGAAATCTCGCCGGTTAGATACCTGGCGTCACGCAGCTTTAGCACGTCTTCTTCTGTGACGGAGGAAGACATCCATCGGCCATGCTGGTCGGAGCCGGACATCGTCGAGAGTCCGAAGCGCCTGAATCTGAAGCTTTGTGTGTTGGAACTCGAAACGCGAGGCAAACTCGATAGAGGGTGTAAAAAGGAGAGGGCCTTGGTCTCGTTATAAAGAGGTTGAATACCAAGAGCTCACCCCGTGGTCGACTAGGACTCGCCTTTGATAGAGAAGGCAGGCCAACGGGCACGATTGGGTTACCCACGTCCGTATTGATGAGAATCCCGGAATAAGGGGGCACGATCTACACTTTGATAAGACGTGCCAAGGAAACCGCCTCGCTAAACACGCTGAGGTGGAACAATAAAAAAACGATTCATATAAAAGCCTGGCCGTGGTGTGGTGTCACGCCGCGGAATACGTTAGCAGATCTGTGCAAAAATTATTCTCTCTACGGTGTTATGTGGAACATGTTTTGCAGAGCCGGACACTATCCTGGTGTTCACAATCTTCTATAAATTATTCAGAGGAAGAACCCGCCTTGCAATGCCGAAGACAATATGCGCGCCGGACTCGTCGTCATTGAAGCCTGGTTCAGGGGCTCTTGAGGAGTTCCGGACTAGGGGTGTCCGGATAGCCGAACTATCATCATCGGCGGACTCCAAGACTATGAAGATACAAGATTGAAGACTTCGTCCCGTGTCCGGATGGGACTTTCCTTGGCGTGGAAGGCAAGCTTGGCGATACAAATATGTAGATCTCCTACCATTGTAACCGACTCTGTGTAACCCTAACCCTATCCGGTGTCTATATAAACCGGAGGGTTTTAGTCCGTTGGACGAACAACAATCATACCATAGGCTAGATTCTAGGGTTTAGCCTCTTCGATCTCGTGGTAGATCCACGCTTGTAACACACATCATCAATATTAACCTAGCAGGACGTAGGGTTTTACCTCCATCGAGAGGGCCCGAACCTTGGTAAAACATCGTGTCCCTTGTCTCCTGTTACCATCTGCCTAGACGCACAGTTCGGGACCCCCTACCCGAGATCCGTCGGTTTTGACACCGACAGTCCCCTGGACAACAAGTATAGCTCATCGCATCAACTTGGCATGCTCTCCGTTTCTGAACAGATGTTTCAACCGTGGTATTATAGGAGCATACCACATCACCTTCGCAGGAACCCTCTTCCTGGGGGGCTTGCCGTCAACATCACCAGGGTCATCTCCTCTGATCTTATACCGTAATGCACCGCATATCGGGCATGCGTTCAGATCCTTGTACACACCGCAGTAGAGGATGCAATCATTAGGGCATGCATGTATCTTCTGCACCTCCAATCCTAGAGGGCATACGACCTTCTTTGCTGCGTATGTACTGTCGGGCAATTCGTTATCCTTTGGAAGCTTCTTCTTCAATATTTTCAGTAGCTTATCAAATCCTTTGTCAGGCACAGCATTCTCTGTCTTCCATCGCAGCAATTCCAAAGACGGCACCGAGCTTTGTGTTGCCATCTTCGCAATTGGGGTACAACCCTTTTTTGTGATCCTCTAACATGCGATCGAACTTCAGCTTCTCTTTTCGACTTTTGCATTGTGTCCTTGCATCGACAATGAACCGGCGGAAATCATCATCATCAGGTACATCGTCTGGTTCCTCTTGATCTTCAGCAGCTTTGCCCGTTGCAGCATCATCGTGCACATCGTCTGGTTCCTGTTGATGTTCAGTAGCATCATTATATTCAGGGGGCACATAGTTTTCATCGTACTCTTCTTCTTCGCCGTCTTCCATCATAACCCCAGTTTCTCCGTGCCTCGTCCAAACATTATAGTGTGGCATGAAACCCTTGTAAAGCAGGTGGGTGTGAAGGATTTTCCGGTCAGAGTAAGACTTCGTATTCCCACATATAGGGCATGGACAACACATAAAACCATTCTGCTTGTTTGCCTCAGCCGCTTCGAGAATATCATGCACGACCTTAATGTACTCGGAGGTTTATCTGTCACTGAGGGAGTTCCGGACTAGGGGGTGTCCGGATGGCCGAACTATCATCATCGGCCAGACTCCAAGACTATAAAGATACAAGATTGAAGACTTCGTCCCGTGTCCGGATGGGACTTTCCTTGGCGTGGAAGGCAAGCTTGGCGATACGGATATGTAGATCTCCTACCATTGTAACCGACTCTGTGTAACCCTAGCCCTCTCCGGTGTCTATATAAACCAGACGGCTTTAGTCCATAGGACGAACAACAATCATACCATAGGCTAGCTTCTAGGGTTTAGCCTCTTTGATCTCGTGGTAGATCCACTCTTGTAACACACATCATCAATATTAATCAAGCAGGAAGTAGGGTTTTACCTCCATCAAGAGGGCCCGAACCTGGGTAAAACATCGTGTCCCTTGTCTCCTGTTACCATCCGCCTAGACACACAATTCGGGATCCCCTACCCGAGATCCGCCGGTTTTGACACCGACATTGGTGCTTTCATTGAGAGTTCCTCTGTGTCGTCACCGATAGGCTCGATGGCTTCTTCGACCATCATCAATGACGCGGTCCAGGGTGAGACTTTTATCCCGGACAGATCTTCGTGTTCGGCGGCTTTATGCGCTGCAGCCAATTCGCTTGGCCATCCGGAGCAGATCGAAGCTACACCCCCGCCGTCGGTCAGATTTGGAAGTTTAAACTATACGGCCGATATCCGCGGAGACTTGATCTTTGGACGGATTTGAGCCGCAGCTGCCGCCGCACTCTCGATGGGCATGATCTAGCTCTGCAGCCGAATAGTGCCACAGAGGCCGCACTGTAATCCGCTCCAACCCTTAATCCGAGCCGCTTTCCCGATCGAGGGCGAGTGGTTGGACACCGCCTCGGGGCTTTAATCTCTATGGCGATCGAGCCGAACTCCATCCCCTGTCGCTGCGAAGACCTCGACTCCACGGTGCCGGACTCCTCTCCGGACTCCGAACCCTCCGCGCCCTTGCCAATCGAATCCGATTGGGCGCCAGTTATGGAGTTCACGGCCGCGGACATCTTTCAGCACCCGCCCTTTGGCGATATCCTGAATTCACTAAAGTCTTTCTCTTTATCCGGAGAGCCCTGGCCGGACTACGAAAAGGAAGGTTGGGATGCGGGCGATGAAGAAACTCAATGCCCACCCACCACCCACGTCATAGCCACTGTCGAAAGCTTACACGACGTGCTCGATTTCGACCCCGAAGACATCGACGGTATGGACGACGATGTAGGAGACAACAATGAATAAGCACCTATAGGACGCTGGACAACCTCATCCCATGATGTATACATGGTGGATACACCTAAAGGAAATGAAGACGAGGAGCAACGGGACGCTACGAAGGATAAATCCCTCGAAAAGCAGTCAAAACGGCAACGTAAACGCCAAACAAAGTCCCGCCTCAACAAAGACCCAGCCATAGAGCAGGGCGAATCGGTGGACAACGAACAAGCTATCGAGCAATCGTCTGAATAAGACAACTTGGATAAACAATCTGTCCCCGGCAAAGACAACAGTCCGGACGATCTCACGCCGGACAAACTATTGGAGCAAAATGACCTCCAGAAAAGGCTCGTCGCCACTACGCGTAGCCTGAAAAAGCAGAAGCGGAAGCTCAAAACAGCGGAAGATGCACTCAGGATCAGATGGAGCAAAGTATTCAACACCGCAGACAAGTACGGCGACGATCGCGAACAAAGAGCTACCCGAAAAGAAAGCTACTGCCACGAATTGACGAGGAGGCCTTAGAGCCCCACAATTTAAAAAGTAAGAAGGCCACCCGGTCGGATGGGCGACCCCACGCTAAAAGAGAGCGGTGAATGGCGCCAAGATACAAGCCAATATGCGATCCGCATAAGGATTCACATCAAGAGGATGGCCCGATTAGGTCCATCTATGGGCCAAGAAAGCAGGCTCGTCAAAGCAATGCAATACGCCAAAATTCCGAAGATCACGTCACACCGAAATATAGTGGCACCGCACACCCCATATGTTTCACCGATGAGGTGCTGGATCATGAATTTCCTGCGGGATTCAAACCCGTAAACATAGAGGCATACGACGGAACAACAGACCCTGGAGTCTGGATCGAGGATTACATCCTCCACATACACATGGCTAGAGGAGACGATCTCCACGCCATAAAATACTTACCCCTTAAACTCAAAGGGCCAGCTCGGCATTGGCTTAAAAGCCTCCCCGAAAATACCATTGGAAGCTGGGAGAGCTCGAGGATGCATTTCGGGCAAATTTTCAGGGGACTTATGTCCGCCCTCCGGATGCAGACGATCTAAGTCACATAACTCAACAGCCCGGAGAGTCAGCCCGGAAATTCTGGAACAGGTTCCTTACTAAAAAGAACCAAATAGTCGACTGTCCGGACGCCGAAGCCTTAGCAGCTTTCAAACACAACGTCCGAGACGAATGGCTCGCCAGACACCTCGGCCAAGAAAAGCCAAGAACAATGGCCGCATTAACAAGCCTCATGACCCGCTTTTGCGCGGGAGAGGACAACTGGCTGGCTAGATGCAGCACCAGCGACCCGACTACATCCGAAATCAGGGATGGAAATGGGAAATCACAACGCAGAAAAGATCAGCGCCGAAATAAGGAAAATGGCCCAAATAGTACGGCGGTCAACGCCGGATTCAAAAGCCCTCGGACGAACAACAAAACACTGCCCCTAAAGGATAACAGTGATGAGCAATCCAACCTAAACAAGATTCTGGATAGACTGTGTCAAATACATGGTACCTCCGGGAAGCCTGCAAACCATACCCACAGAGATTGTTGGGTCTTCAAGCAGTCCGGCCGACTTAACGCCGAACACAAGGGCCTCGACACAACAAGTGAAAGGGACGAAACCCAAAAGCACCACAAGCAGCACTCCGAAAAAGAAAAAACTTTCCCACAGGAGGTTAAAACAGTAAACTCACTTCACGTGATCAAAGGGAAAAACAGAGCGGCGCCCACTAAAAGGCGCGCGCACTGGTTGTCAAAACCAATCACCTTCGACTATCGTGACTATTCGAAAATATCCGGACGCAGGATGGACTGCCTTGATGTTGGATCCTATAATCGACGGATTCCAATTTACACAAGTCCTCATGGATGGCGGCGATGACATCAACCTGATATATCAGGATACAATCCGCAGGATGGGGATAAACCCAACCAAAATTCGGCCAGTGGCGACACCTCCTTTAAAGGAGTAATGCCAGGCCCATATGCCCATTGTACGGGCTCCATACTGCTAGAAGTTGTGTTTGGTTCATCCAACAACTTCCGTCGCTAAAGGTTACTCTTCCATGTCGCCCCGTTTAAAAGTAGCCATCAAGCACTATTGGGACGCGAAGCTTTCGCCCGTTTCTATGCAATACCGCATTATGCATCTCTAACACTTAAAATGCCCGGTCCACGCGGCATCATCTCGTTAAAAGGAAGTATTAAGTGTTACTCGAGCAGGGAAGAACGAGAGACTGCCTTGACAGCCCCACAGCTATCCGGCTCTGCTAGGCAAAAAACCTGAATTGGTCATTCAAACCCCGGGCACGGCTAGACGAGTCCGGTGCCTACTAGCGGCATACCCCCATACGAGGGGCCGCATGCATGTATAACAAGAGACAATAAAGCTCCATTTTATTCACTTCTTGAGCGTGCATTTTGTTTATTTAATATTAAGTATATTTTCATACGATCCTTTCTCTTTTAAACTAAGTTCCTCTCTTTTACGGATGAACAACGTGCTACACCCGTCGAGGATATCACGGCTGCGGAGACACGGGCGCAGACGTGCAGTAGGGACCCGTTGCAAGGATTCTTTTCAGATTAAGACCCTGCATAAACCTTACTTCACTGTCTCTTGTTGATATACATCCCCCCGGTTCCTTAATATAACCGAGGAGGAGGCTGGTGCTTTGGCATTGGCCGCACCAGAATTTTTTTGGCGTGCACTGACAACAGGGGCTTAGGGCATTATTCTGCCCATTTTCATAAAGACCGAATACCTCAGGGAGTATTCGGCGTCTCGAGTTAGGCCTTATATGCATCAGCTCCGAATCATGTCTTTGGTCAAATGTTGGGTTGCTCGGCTCCTGTGTTTTGCTGCCGTACGTTCCGTTTTCATGGCTAACTCGGCACCAGGAGAACTACTGTGATTGTGCCCCGGTTCGGCGGGCGAGCACCTCGAGAGAAAGCCGAAAACTGTCATGATATAGCGAGAGACCTGGTCAACCACTCGATGACTCACGGGAATGTTTAGAATTCCTCCGCATTAACGAAGGACCGGTTTTCGGTCAGGCACATACGCACCCCAAATTCGGGGGAGTGCGGTGCCCCCAGGGGCTATATAGTAGCCCCACCCTCGAACTCCTATGGCTAAGTGAAAGTGATAAAGCATCATAGTCTGGTTGCCTGGTTTGCTACGCTATCACCTCCATAACAGGACCAAGACGTTGGATTAAGTGTGAAAAAGCACTTTTTTTTGCAAACACCCCCGCACTATGTGCGTGGGGGGTGAAGCCAAGGACTGCCATCTTTCAGGTTATATATACATATACATAAACGGCCGCACAGGGAGTAGTTTACTACTTGAACGCACAAGTATAAAAAGCACTTATATTACGTTGAAACATTGTTTTCACAAATCATACATGTCATTTAAACATAATATCCTTCGAGCACTGCGTCTCTATTAAACGAGCGCCCGGCAGGACTTCTTCAAAGTAGTGCTCGGTAGGTACTCGGCCTCTGTCCGAATCTTGGGATGCAACGTCGGTGGCCTTCATCTCTACCCAGTATGTCTTGACACGGGCCAGAGCCATCCGCGCCCCCTCAATACACGCCGATCGCTTCATTGCGTCGTCTGGCGGCACCACACCAAAACTGCTGCACTAAACCAAAATAGCTCTTCGGCTGGGGTCCGTCCGGCCACAAGTGAGTCAAGACATGCTTCATGGCAAATCCGGACAATCGATTCAGCTCGGCCCATTCGGCCAACCGATCGGTCAGTGGCAGAGGACGCCCGGACTATGGAATTGCGACCAATATAGCTCTTCCTTCAGTGCCCCTTCTCGGCCCGGAAGTGCTCAACCGCATCCACGCTTCGCCGCCAAGTCCAGATAAGCATCCTCTGAACTCCACAATTTATCCAACTGAGCATACTTTTGATCTGTATATTTCCTCCGCAGCAGAAACGGTTTTCCATCCGCAATTGCCCCGGCCTGACTCAGTTCCTCCTTGGTAGCTCTCAAAGCCGATTAGGCCTTCTTGGATTCGGCGGCGGCCTTCTTTAGGTCCTCTTTTTCCGCTTGACGTTCCTTTACAAGAACCGCGCAGCGATCGGTAGTATTCCTTAACTTTTTGGCCATATCGGCCATCTCCTCTTTGCTTCGACGGTGAGCAGCCCGTTCAGCTTCTAGCTCTTCGGCCGCCTTCGGTGACGCATTACTAATTCTGGCTTGCTCTTTCGCTCGGCGAGTTCTGCCCGCAGCTCCTCCACGGCAGCGGCACCATCTGCATTAAGCATACAAACAGTAAGACATGGGCGTCAAGCTCCCTTACAAGGTGTACGCATAGAGGTCGCATACCTTGTGACTCGTCAAACCGTTTATCGACCAGCGCCATGTCCGCATCCGCCTCGTCAAGTTGCCGCTTTAGTTCGGCATATTCAGCAGTCCGGCTGGCCTCCGGACACCCCGCCACCTGTTCAGGAGCGGCGATATGTTATAACTGAGAATTTGATCCTCGGCACATTGTCAATTTTGACAACATACCAAGTCTCAGGGGCTACTATCTAACCAGGACGCATTCTCTATGAATAACTGTCAGAAGGTACATCAATTTTGCGAACCGCAAACCCCGTCAGTAAGCTTCTGACGGCTTCATGCAATCAGCTATCAGCGGATGCAATTCTTTCAATCACCATACCCATTAGAGCACGGTGATCCTCTGAAATAGCCGCTCGCCCGAGCAGATCCTTCAGCTCCTCCGACCGCCGCGCCACTTGGCGCGGACCTTCCAGCCCGCCGGACTTGGGGGAACCCTCCGCGATGACACCTCCGGGTCGTCCGCTTCACATGAGGGTGTGACAGGTGGAGGCGTTTCGCTCTCCATCATCTCCGGAAGAAGATCCCCTGAAGATGAGCTCTGCTGAGAAGGGCTGAGGTCCGAACTACAAGGTACAATTTCGGTTATCTTCATAAATAAATAAATAAAGGGATGTTCCTTATTTACAAGACCCCTTCTTTTTACTTACGGCTCACTGGAGGGCTGACCCCTTTGGGGAAATAGTGCGGCTGGGTTACTTCCCAACGCCGGACTCTCCGACGAAGATTCCCTTCCCCTCTTTGAGGCCTTGGCCTCCGGATCTTCCGAAGCGGTCCTCTTCTCTCCTCGGGAGGTGGGACTCTTAATCCCTCCTTCCTTGATAGCCTCCTTCACAAAGGCGGTTGCTTCCCTGCTCCCCCCTTCGCCTTCTTCAAAAGGCGTGACCTTCAACATCTTGGTCAACATGGGATCCGGCGTGGTCTCTGGGAGGGAAGCCTGACACCTTATGAACTTTTCCTTGGCTATCCACTCTTGTTCAAGAAACGGCTCCTTTAAAGGGCATATATATATAATAAATGAATGAACAGCTTGTCCGGTTACAGGACTACTTACTTGAGGATCTGGGCGATTGCAGCTTAGTCCTGCGTCCTCGGTCAAATCCGGACACTTCTCTTGTGATCCGAAGAACAGTTTATAATCTCCACGGGCGTCGTGCCCATAAAATTTTGGAGAGCTCGTGGTCCCTCCGGATTGAATTCCCACAGGCGGAGGGGGCGTTTCTTGAGGCTGAAGGCGCCGGATCACCATAAACTATGCCACTGCAACCAGATTGATCCCTCTTTCCTGGAGATCTCGAATGCGGCCCTGCAGCAGGGGAACGTCCTTGGACGGCCCCCAGTCGAGCCCCTTGTTGACCCATGATGCCAGCCGCTGTGGTGTACCTGAGCGGAAGGCAGGCGCCGCCCATTTGGTGCCCCAGGAGCAGTGATATAAAACCACTCCCGTTGCCACAAACCAAGCTCCTCTTGAAAAGAGCCCTCGGGCCACGGAGCATCAACACATTTGCTTATGACCGCCCTCCGCACTCTGCTTGCTGCCCCTTGATCATCTTTGGCTCCACCTTGAAGGTCTTGAGCCACAATCCAAAGTGGGGGTGATATGGAGGAAGGCCTCGCATACGACAATGAATGACGAGATATGGAGGATGGACTCCGGATTCAAGTCATGGAAATCAAGCCCATAATAAAACATGAGACCCCGTGCAAAGGGGTCCGTCGGGAAGCCTAAACCCCGAAGGAAGTGGGACACGAACACCACGTTCTCGCCGGGCTCAGGAGTAGGAGTGACCTGCCCTGGAGCAGGCAGCCTATGCGCGATCTCGCCGGTTAGATACCTCTCGTCTCGCAGCTTTAGCACGTCCTCTTCTATGACAGAGGAAGACATCCATCGGCCGTGCTGGTCGGAGCCGGACATCGTCGAAAGTCCGAAGCGCCTAAATCTGAAGCTTTGGGTGTTGGAACTCGAAGCGCGAGGCGAACTCGATGGAGGGTGTAAAAAGAAGACGGCCTTGGTCTCATTATAAAGAGGTTGAATACCAAGAGCTCGCCCCGTGGTCGATTAGAACTCGCCTTTGATAGAGAAGGTAGGCCAACGGGCACGGTTGGGTTACCCACGTCCGTATTGATGAGAATCCTGGAATAAGGGGGCACGATCTACGCTTTGATAAGACATGCCAAGGAAACCGCCTCGCTAAACACGCTGAGGTGGAACAATAAAAAACGATTCATATAAAGGCCTGGCCGTGGTGTGATGTCACGCCGCGGAATACGTCAGCAGATCTGTGCAAAAATTATTCTCTCTACGGTGTTATGTGGAACTTGTTTTGCAGAGCCGGACACTATCCTTGTGTTCAAAACCTTCTATGAAGTATTCAGAGGACGAACCCGCCTCGCAATGCCGAAGACAATAAACGCGCCGGACTTATCGTCATTGAAGCCTGGTTCAGGGGCTACTGAGGGAGTTCCGAACTAGGGGGTGTCCGGATAGCCGAACTATCATCATCGGCCGGACTCCAAGACTATGAAGATACAAGATTGAAGACTTCGTCCCGTGTCCGGATGGGACTTTCATTGGCGTGGAAGGCAAGCTTGGTGATACAAATATGTAGATCTCCTACCATTGTAACCGACTCTGTGTAACCCTAGCCCTCTCCGGTGTCTATATAAACCGGATGGCTTTAGTCCATAGGACGAACAACAATCATACCATAGGCTAGCTTCTAGGGTTTAGCCTCTTTGATCTCGTGGTAGATCCACTCTTGTAACACACATCATCAATATTAATCAAGCAGTACGTAGGGTTTTACCTCCATCAAGAGGGCCCGAACCTGGGTAAAACATCGTGTCCCTTGTCACCTGTTACCATCCGCCTAGACGCATAGTTCGGGACCCCCTACCCGAGATCCACCGGTTTTGACACCGACAGGCACCGTACATCCATTGCCGGTTCATCTACGTGCATTATATATAATTAAGTGTGTCAAAAACTATTACAGAACATGATGAATAGATAATTAAGTGACCAAATTAATAGAAGTTCATCATCACATTAAAACCAAAGTACATACATAGTAAAATTGAGAAAATAATACAAGTTTCTATCTAAACATACAAGTAAGAATATTTTTCCTTTCAGAAAGAAGATAAGAACAAGAGGCTCACCACGGTGGTACCGGCATGAGATCGGCGCGGGTGATCGACGGCGGTGAAGACGGAGACGGGACGTGACAGACCGCTAAACCTAGAAAAATATTGAGGGAAATGGAGTTTGGAGGTCGAGCATGGAGAGGAGAAAGTTAAGTAGTGTGGCTCGGGCATTCCATCGAACACCTCGTGTGCATAGAAGGTGAGCTAGAGCACCACAAAGCTCTCTAACGGCCGGGCAGAAAAATAGAGCAGTGAAGTGCTCTGCTCGCGGGCGAGGGGTATATATAGGCAATTCATTGGTCCGGTTAAATCGCATGAACTGGGACTAAAGGGCAGCCTTGGGTCCGGTTTCTAGCCCCCAACCGGGACCAATGGTGGTGGGCCAGGAGCGAGGCCCATTGGTCCCGGTTCGTCCCACCAACCGGGACCAAACGGTCCAGACGAACCGGGACCAATGGCCCACGTGGCTCTTCCGGCCCCGGGGCTCACGAACCGGGTCCAATGCCCCCATGGGTCCCGGTTTTGGATTGAACCGGGACTAATGGGCTGACCCGGCCTGGACCATTGTCCCCTTTCTACTAGTGTACATTCCGCTGCAATGCATGACGATGAACACTACTAGAGAAAACCCTAGCAGTAGCGCTGGTTTTGTGCTCACTAGTAGCGCGGGTAGGCGCGCTACTAATAAGGCGCTACAGCTATTGCTTAGCGATGCGCATGCGCCGCAGCGCTACTGCTAGGACAAATAGCTGCAGTGATTGTTCACTCCCACGCTACTGCTAATATAACTACTGGCAGCGTGTTTTCTCTCCATCGCAACTAGTATTCTTTTTTTACTTTTTTATTTTTAGTGTATTTATGCGCCATCGTACAAATATTGGTACAATACCAGTTATGAGGTTTACATCATTATGTCCATAACAATGTGTCAAATGAATGTGGATTAGGTTCAAGTGGAGGCAATATGTGGTGCATGTCAAAAGTATACTACTAATCCAAACTTGATCTAGTTTGGACTAATAGTACATTCAATGTGCACCACATGTTGCCTCCACTTGAATCTAATCCGCCAGCACAAGCAATTTAATCATCATCATAGTCATTACCACCAACAGTATTTATTTAATCACCACTAACACTAGCTAATAATAATCATCTTAGTCATTACCACCAACACTAGCTATGTTATCATCATAGTAATAGTGTAGCACATCATCATCCTCAAACTCATTTCTAGCTAGCTAATCACTCCTGCTGCTCTCTCATAGGTAAAATAACATAAAACATGTGTAGCTCTCCTCCTTGATCAAGTTGGAGCATGCAGATGAACCTGTCTCCTAATCGTGGGTAGCGCATCTGTTTGCTGCCCCCTAGTACTTCTCTGCGCTCCCCCATCACATATTTGGTCCAGTCTTGCACTATTAAGCATTCTTCGCTAATCTTGAATGCACTAAAGTAATCTGTAGGATATCTTGGACGTAAGCTAATAATACTCATGGTACCTTCAGCCTCGATCCCATAAGGCACAACATTCATCGGGAGTCCCTGTTGAACAACATCTTATGGTAACATACTTAGCAATGAAGTTTAGCTTCAAAAATAATGTATGGAAAAGATGCACTGAGGACAAATAGTAAAAAACTTACCATCCTTCCTAAATAGATGTGACCGTAGTTCATTACGAACACTATTGGTCGCACGTTTTCAGTAGTACTTTTTCTAAATGCAGGAAGAAAATTTGTCTTGGCGATTATCAAGATCCATAAGCCATGAAACATAATGACTTAGCTCCTCGCAGTTGAGTTCAGCCCGGGACAGTAGCAGGTCCTGTCTACCAAGTAATCGGACATGTTTTCTTGCACCGAAATAAGCTGACAATACAAATTAGTTGTCAACTATTTTGAATAAACAATATCAAAGACATAAATATGGTTGAGAAACTTACATAATGGTATAACTGAGGCGTCACGCATCGACCCGGATGTTGGTATTACCTTCAATATCATCTTTCGGACGAATATCAAAGGTGATAACCATATCGTGCTCAAATGCATAAGTCTTGCATAGTGCTCGCCATGTTTTGCATCCAAAATAGATGTAGTCGTCTGAATTGTATAATTTTGCGTGGAAAATATAACCATGCTCGGTCTTCAAGTAAACTTTCTTTACCTCCCTAGTATGACCGAAACATATCTTATCCAATACAGAAAGTTTTGCATGGCAGGGGATACGCTAGTAGAATAGTAAAAAAAATAAGTTGAAGCAAATGAAGCAGATGTCATCCTTAATTACGAAAAAAGACTTGTCATTGTGACTTACTATATCCACTTCGAAGTTCTTGTCCAGCTTGATGCTGAAGCGCCTATCATCATCTAGGAAGATTCCGTCGCACAGGTCGTGCTCGTCTTCGCAGTATTTGCAAATACCGAAATCCTTTTCGTCGTCAGACATTTCCAATGTTCATAGTTAAAACATTAATTGAAAATCGATCGAAGACAACTACCAGGATACTCAACACACAAATCCGGGGCACTCGATATTTCCTACATATTCTGGCACAAGTCATGCCAAAATTCACGGAAAAATCCGGCATGACCTTTGCTAAAATAAGACATATCGAGTACCTGAAATTTGCCGGAACAGAAATGAATCAACACTCCGACAAAACATAGGCCACTCGGAGGTGTAACCTGCAAACATGACAGGCCACTTGGATATTAAGCAACACAAGATATACATTTCAAAATATCTTATAGGACTCAAATTAGCATGCATTCAATAAGCAAAAGTAAATCATCTCATGCGTCCGTACATCGTCGAATATTATCATTAATACATCCCGAATAGTGTCATACACATAACATCACTAATACTACTAAAACCCTAGCACACGACGGGTATCGGCGCGGGCGGTAGACACCCACAAAGAAGGAACCATCATGGGATCATAGCTCCAGTGAGATCCCTGGAGAACCTGCCAGGTATTGGAGAACCTGTGCTCCAACGCAAACAAGTAGCGACGGACGTGCGCGTCCTCCTCACTGACACGGTGGACGCACCACCTCCATGGAGTCCTCGAGCCTCTGGACCGTCCATCGCCCACGCGACCGGCACCAAATAAGGTTCGGGTCAGCAGCAGGCTGGCTCCTCACCAACCTCGCCCCCGGTGAGTAGCGCCTCCAGTACCTCCCAGCGGAGCCAGGTCCGGACATGGCCCATCTGGTCAAGCAGGTCTCGTCCTCCGCCCGACTCGGCAGCGAGGATGCGGGATAGGCATCGCCCACGTCGATCTGAGAAAAATTGCTTTAACTAAAAAATAGCAACAAGTTCTTACTAACTAGTTCTATTAATTCAACTAGTTCTTACTAAAAATAAACTTACTATAAATAAAAATATACTAGTACCTAATTAGTACCTAGTTCTTACTAACTAATTACTACCTAGGAACTACTGCCCTAATTACCATATAAGTAATTAACTAACTAGCACTAAAAATAGCCTAGTGTTCATACTAACTAGCACTAAATAGCTAGGGTTCATACTAAGCAGAGAAGAGGGATCGGAAGGGAGAGTGCTTACAGAGGGCGGGAGAGAGATGGGGTCGGGGAGACGGCGGCACCGAGGCGCCAGAGGCGGGGTCGGGGAGACGGCAAGCGAGGCGGGTCGGGGAGACGGCGGCAGGCAGGGTCGGGGAGACGGCAGTGAGGCGGGTCGGGGAGACGGGCGAGGCGGGGTCGGGGAGACGGCAGGCGAGGCGGGTCGGGGAGACGGGCAAGTAGGCGGGGTCGGGGGAGATGGCGGCGAGGCGGAGGCGACGAGGAATAGTAGAAGAGAATTGGGGGAGGAAACAGAGGAGAAGGAATCAGGCCGCGCGGGGGGTTAGGTGAAAATAGCTTTAACAGTAGCGTGGGGAGGCAAAACGCGCTCCTCCTAAAATCCGTAGTAGTAGCTCTGTTCGTAGAAGGGTGCTACTACTATACCTAGCACATCGGGAACGGTGTGGCAATTATAGTAGTAGCGCGTTACTGTTCTGCCGTTACTCTTGCTAAGCGAATAACGATGGCGGCGGTTACGGCGGCAGCGCTCTTTGCTAAGTAGCAGTAGCGCCTCATTTTAACAAGCGCTGCTGGTAACATTTTGTGTATAAGGTTTTCCCTAGTAGTGGAAACGTGTATGGAGGTTTCTCCAGTTTATCGTACGAAGGATGAACCATGGCTCCTGCCAGGGTCAGCATTGAAGGCTGACGTGAGGACACCAGCCGATTCTTCTGGAGGTCGAAGGTGTTGCCTACAATGAGGCCTATCCGACGCAGGACTTCTTTGTCGTTACCAAAGTCTACAGATGTGAATTTGACTAGGTTGCTCTCGAGGAAGTCCTTCAAATCCTGGCACTCAACATCGCCATGGCATATGTGGTAGACCAAGCATAAGTCATGCACGCAAACCTGGATCATGGCGGGCTTCTTCCTCTCTTCATCCTTTAGATCCTTCTCTCGTCCCAGGACTGTGGTGTACTCAACATCTAGCCCAGCGTCCACTCACCATCTGAGTCTTCGAACATGCGTCTGAAGCGAGAAATGCATCCTTTCACCGTCGCGGAAGAACGGGTTTAGATGACGTCGAACTCATCGCCAGTGATGGTTCTAACCTTGTACTCACCGCCGATCGGGGAGATTTGGGATGCCATGGATTTGGGAGGAGGGTTAGGATTAGTGGAACTGCCGTAATGTGAATGGACGGGACGACTAGGAGCGAACCGCCGTAGTATTGAAGGACGTGCGGGGATGAGTAGGAGCAAACTGCCAGCGTGCGAACCGCAGGGTAGTGTCTTTCCATTCTCCTATGATACGGGCTTCCGAGAGCCCTTGGATCTGAGATTGAACGGTTGCTTGGCGTGATTCTAGACCTATGGGTGAATATCCTATCCTGGAGGGTTATTCTGCAAATTTTCAGCAACTTAGCATGCGACCGTTTGATCTCAGATCCAAGGGCTGCCAGCAGCCCGTATCGTGGTCGCGCCTACCACGACCGTCGCGTCGCTCGTGCGGTCGCGCCCTTGGAGATTTAACACGGTGCGTTAGGCTATCTGATGTTGGCATGTCATACATAGTCATCACTTAGTCACTCATACTACAACAAGGTTTTGGCTATAAGGTTGGCTATAAGTGTACTTATTTTTTTACTTGTCTCTATCTCTTTCTTCGTACTCCCTCCGTCCCATAATATAAGAACGTTTTTGACACTAGTGTAGTGCCAAAAACGTTCTTATATTATGGGACATAAAATACTAGTATTTATTGCATTTGCCAAGGAGTGACCTCTTCCAATGAAATGGTGTTGCTAAGTTTGCTTCATTTAATTAGCTATAGACTCAAAATTGTCTTTTCACCTAGGTACACGCGCTTAGCACCGTTTCTTCCTTGGGTCACCAAACTAGTCTCTCTCTTCTTGATTAACTTGCGACATCCGACTTTATGCCTATGTGGCAAGCTTAAGCACCTGTAGGAGCAAGTAAGTACAATAGTGCGTTTTACATGGCATTTTTGAATATGTGGAGGAAAGCGAGGCAAGGAAAAAGTGGAGAAGTGGGCTCTCATGCAAGAGCCAGCCTCTACTACATGGTGGAGCATTGGGAGAGGCACCTGTATGGAGGTGGTCAGGAATCGGGAGACTCACGCCGGTCGTAGCGCCGCAGTTAAAATGATAATGGCAAGTCAAATCACGGGGCCCCACCTGTCCAACAGTAACTCGCTGTCAAATCACACAGCCCTATGTTTGCAGCAGCCTACTCCCTCGTCTTCTCGCGTCTCTGTCGAACCGACTAGGCGGAACTGCCCCGCCTACCGCGCAGGAAAAGCCCGCGCAGTATACTCCCTTCGTCTAGGTGACCAAGGTGGAAAGGAAAACGAGAGAACTTAATGTTTAGTATTTGCTAAGGCTGGTTGTAATGGTACTAGCCTTAGCAATTTTGATGAGGTGTCATAAAATTAAATGAAGAAACAGAGAGAGTTGAGTACTATTTGTCATACATGGCAATAAATAAAGTACTACATCTTATATCTTATATATTTACTAATTGGAGGCACCATAAAAGGCTCTACAGTAATCCACATCATCAGAATTAATTTAGCCATTGGATATTGAATTTGATGGTCGAGATCTGTTAGTAGAAGACGCTGCCTAATTAAGAAAAGAAACACCACGTACGTAGATGACTACTAGGATTAATCCCACATGCAAAATAAAAGTTCTGAACGCCCAAGTTTAAGTTAGATGCAAGGAAAAAACACCCACGTCACCCACACGTAAAATAAAGGTTCTGAACGCCCAAGTTTAAGTTAGATGCAAGGAAAAAACACCCACGTCACGTCTAGGTTCTGAAAAAGGTACTGAACGCCCACGTTTAAGTTAGATGCAAGGAAAAAACACCCACGTCTAGGTTCTGAAAATACAAAAAAAAAGATGTCTTTTTTTAGGGAAAAAAACATGTCATCTTTCTTTTAAATTCGGTGGTCAAGATCATTTAGAAAATGTTGCCTCAATATGAGTAACAAATAAACATAACGTACATGAATAGGATTAGTACCACACGTACAAAAAAAGAGTCCGCATAGGCACGTCTGAGTTATTTCAAAAGAAAAAACGGCCACATCTAAGTTCAGAAAAGACAAAAGCAGCATGACTTCTTTCCTTAAAAAACACGCAAGTAAGAAGTCTTGAAGACCCACGTAGAAGTGTAACATCTCAATCTGAATAAACAAAATCCATGCACGTTTATAAAAAGAGACCTGAAGCCTCACGTACGTCCAAGAAAAGGGACTCTATGCGTGATTTCACTCAGGGGTAGAGGAAGACAATGCATAGTAAGAGGCTTTACGTTCACCCACATCATTAAAATTAAATTGGCCATTAGATTTTAAATTTGATGGTTCAGATTTCTCAGAAGACATACAAAAGAAGTTAGTTGCAAAGAAAAAATATATAAATTAGTTATGAAAAAACTATTTCAACGCCCACACATCTCAAAAAAGATGCAAAAATAAAACACCCACGTCTAGATTCTGAAATATAAAAAAAGCCTGCCTTCTTTCCTTTAAATTTGATAGTCAAGATCTGTTAGAAGATGTTTTTTAGGGACGGGGTCTATTAGAAGATACTGCCTCATTAAAAAAAAGGTAACACCACGTACATGAAACATCACAGGTTGTCTCCTTTCCGAATTTTTGTTTCCTTGATTTTTGGTAATACAATTATGAGAAATAAGTGATGATAGACATGTGAATTGTTTTCTTATACGAAATGAAAGAAGTATTAATTATCAAGTGGTTGCACACATTACATTATATTTTCAGACAACCAAGAAACATACCAGAGGCATTTTCATTGTCACATGCTTTCTTATACTAAGGTATCTACTGCTTATTTGGATTTTTGAATAGTGTTGGCCGATACAGATTTGAATATGTTTCTGTCAAAAACTATAACTTTCCTTGGCATTTCAAAATATTTTTTTATACAACAATTATGGTGACTGATGGTGACATTATGCCATCATGAAGTGCGCATACCATAAAAGGGGGGTCCGACTGAGTTTCTTCCAATGATGAAATTTAAGTGTTGTGGAAGTTGTTTTTGAAGTTCCTGTGATACGATGCAAATGTTGTGCTGCACAAATCTATTCAATATTAGAATTTCACCAAGCATGGCATATATTATTTCAAAAACTAAATATATATTAAAAAATTATTTAATCTTCCAGCATCCTATTTAGGATGCAGCTACGGTACATGAATATCGCAAATATTTTTGAATATGTTGAAAGTATGCTTTTAATCCAGTTACAGGAATAGGCAGCTATTGCCCTCTTTCTAAAAATCAATTTCATTACAAACTGAAAAGCACATGTAACTAATTTTTTGAGTTAAAAAAGATCCTAGCCCGTGCAGGCACACGGGTTGATGACTAGTGATACTAATATATGATACATGGCGCAGGAGTACTAAGTATTATTAATACAGTTTTGCTAGAACTCATCTAGATGAGATATAATTTGGTCTCATTCATCTTTTATAGCCATTGGATGTGATGCTATATAAGATGCGTGTGTGCTGACGTGGGTTGTATTTGTTCTTGTGCAACGAACTGACCACTGCATGTCATGTTTGATAGTCTCAAGTCATTAAAAGCATACAAGCCCCAAATCTCTTCTTGGTTGATTCCTCTATTTATGTCAAAAAAAAGAAACAACGTGAGAGTTAATGCACCACGCCTATGAGTTTACTATTTGGTTTTCGTAAGATGACTTAATACTTACCTAGACGGAGGGACTATTTGATTTGACAGCGGGCAACGCAGTTCCGATACGGCTTTAAGGCAGACGAGGGAGGGAGTAGCGGTCCTCGTTATGTTGAACGGCCAATGCATCCTCCTTCAGTTAATGCATGAGGGAAGTAATGGGAGGAGGTCTGGGAAAAGAGGCTGCACGATGTGAATGCAACGCGGTTTGCCCTCATTGCCCTCATATAAAGGCGCCCCTTCATTCCAATGCATCTACCACATCGTACGCACCTAAGCATTTTCCTAAGCACCTACACTAAGCGCAAAAGAGCTCACTCCAGACCCATGGCGGCGATGCGCATGAGCAGCCAGCGGCTGCGCCAGATGGTCGACGACGCCGGCCTGCGGCATGGCACCGAGGATCGTCTCCAGATGGTGTTGGAGACCGGCTGGTGGATGGCCGCCGTCGACGCCAACTATGACTCTCAGTTGGACCAGATGATCGTTGCCACCAGCAACAAGTTCACTGTCCTCAAGAAGCTCGTGAACGACATCGTCGTACTCCTCCAGCCCGCGTGCCCGGGCTCCTCATTGCCTGCCACCCTAATCGGCCTCCATGGCTGGAACCTCTTTCAAGCACTGGTGGCCCTGCGACTGCCCGCCGACGCCACGAAGAATGTCCACCTGGAGGTCGCGCTCGCCGCGAGGCGCCTCGCCCTGCAAGAATTCGTCGACCTACACATCCACGTGTATGAGAAAATCGTGTACATAGGTATCTACAAGGCCAGTGAGGATGCTACGATGTTGGCCTTACTAAACCGGCTGGAAGCCTTGGATGCCTTTGCTGACAAGCACCTCGACCTCGCCACAAAAGCCGTCACTCCTTAGCCGCCGGTCGGTGGCCTAGCGCACTAAGTTGAGGAGGAGGAGGAGGTTGTACGTTCGTGGATCCATCTTTCTTCTTGCCTTCTGTAACCACCACTATGATTGCATCATCGTGGCCTTAATTCTTATTGTGTTGTTGCATTCTCGTTCCAGTCAATACCGACATGTGCGATCCCTTTTCTTAATTATATACATCACTGTAACTTGTACTCCATCCGTCAATTTATAAGTTGTGCTTACCTTTTCCATCAACTTCGTGCAACGCGCGGTCATCTTGCTAGAAACACTAGAATATGTCTATATAATCCGTATGTGATAGTCCATTTGAAATCTCAAAAAAAGACAAATATTTAGGTACGGAGGGAGTAATATATTAGGAGTATATCAAAACAATAGTGATTTCTTTCAAGTTTATGAACAAATACTACTATTCTACTACTTTGGATCCGTCGCAACGCACGGGCACATTGCTGGTAAAAGGAAAAGGCCTGCCACATTCGCGTCGCACCCCCACACGCCCGAGAATCGGGAGTACAACACGGCCCATCCAGCACGACACATAGCTTAGGGAAGGCGTGTTGCCTAGCATTTTCACTTTTATGTGGGACCGCTGTTGAGCAAACCGACACCCCGCCCGCCGCCTGGTTGGAAAACAGAAACGAGGGGAAGATCTAGCTGTAGCACGGAAGCCAAGAAATTTGATGTCAGACGGGGCTCGTCGATCGAGTAGGAGCATTCCATACTAGTACTCCTACTAGTACCAAGTTTGTACTCCTAATACTATATTA
This sequence comes from Aegilops bicornis, assembly GCA_021605145.1. Classification (NCBI taxonomy): domain Eukaryota; kingdom Viridiplantae; phylum Streptophyta; class Magnoliopsida; order Poales; family Poaceae; genus Aegilops; species Aegilops bicornis. The sequence goes on along the minus strand of CM038674.1, from coordinate 40,814,254 downwards.
CTAGTACTACCACTATACAACTAGTAGGTACGTGCATGGCACAACATCATAGGAACAAAAAATGGGAAGATCTTGTTTTGGGTGATTTATCTTTTTTTCAATCAACGTAGTATGAATAATATGATGTGGGGGGCACCCATGAAGCTTATGTGGCTTGGTTGCATGGCTACGGAAGGTTAGAGAAAAATAAATAGATAATTTTTTTAGAGTGCACTCCACTAAATAGATATACTTTGGATCCATTGCACCGGACTGGCACATCTATATCTACACCCCCTATATAGTGTGTGAAAAACTTTGAAAGTTGGTCGTTGGATGAAGCCAATCCGACGGTACAAAGATGGCAAATCTGAGCACTACTGGCCGTTCGATATCATCCACCAGATTCTGCCACATGTATAATCTAGAAGACTCCATGGTTGAACTTAATTCATGACTGACTTTGCCACAACTAAGCTTAGGCAAAGTTACTAGTTCTTCAAAATGAGAGCCACAAGTTGGCAAGCCTAAGGGAATCTTGCCAATTTTTTGTGTGTATGTCATGTGGGGCCTTAGTGTGGATTGCCTAAGGTGTGGCTTGAACCAAACACTCACCTAAGTTAATCAAACTTGCCTAACCTTACATTCCACCAGATTTTGCCACATGTTAGAATCCAGAAAGCTCCACATGTAGAAGCATAATGCACAAACCACCAGAATCTCATGCGTGCAATGCACATGTACCTTACTAGTACTAGTTGGTAGTAGTAAGAAACAAATTCCAGTTTTGGCACGAGCTCGTACTGCGGGAGCACCACAAGGCCTGCCGCAGGAGTTACATTTCCCTCTCGGGGCCCACGGGACCGAACTTCAGTGGCTTAGTGCCCGGCCTATGAGTCAATGACATGCGGACCTTAAATGCGGCTGGCCCACATGTCATTCTCATGGTGGTGGCATGGTTCGCGACTCACTCGTTCGAGATGAACCGACCGGTGGTGGCGTGGTCGTCGTGAGGGTGCCACAGCTGGGCGTCGGGGCGTTACGAGGCCTAGATGGACACACCGGCGGGTACTACCTGTAGTACATAAGTACTCTAGCTGAGTATTGATGCCCGGGACGAAATGTGTCATAGCCGCTGGATGAAAATTCGATGGTGCGGGACTATGGATCGGAGCACAGCAGCGGAGCAGGCGAACCGCGTCCAATTGGGTGTGTCTGTGGTAGAAAGTTGATGGTTACCGCAGTTCAGCTAGCCCGCATGTTATGCACACAAAGGCAGAGGAGCAGTTGGGCCGAGAGGGATGAGGGGCACGTCGGGGGGATGAGGATCCCCTGACGCGAACAATCCTACCATTCTGTCACTAACATGTGGGACCCATAAGCATGGGTCCCACCTGTCAGCGAAGGAAAGGCAGGGCAAGGCAGTGATAGCCACGTCAGAGGATCCATGTCCACGTCGGGGGACGTCGTGCCATGGGTTGGAGCGGTGTCGTGGGAATCGCGTGTGGGTGTGGCAGTGGTAGAAACAAGAAACGTGATGGTCGCCGTGGTTCAACTTCCATGGACAAGCTGTCATGTCTGCTGACACATGTATATCAAAACTAGAGTGTTTATATTTCAAGCACGTGAACAAGTATTATTCTACTACTTTGGATCCATTGGAACGCACGGGCCAGAACATTGGTAGTATTAGTGTCCATCTCTATCTCTAGAGGCCTTCCCTCGTTCATCTTTTTCTCTCACAAGATAAACTACTCATACAAATGCATCTTGATGTTCTATGGAACGCACGAGGATGTTTCCTTGGGGTCTCTCCGGTAGCGGCGTGGCCGTAGTTGCAAGTTGACGGCCCTTGAGATGCCGACGTTGAGGGGCACCCGGATTTCCTCCGATGAGCAGGTAAGATGAGTTTGATCACGTAGTAAATGCATTTTAAAGACTACTTCCGAGTCCATTTCCTAATTCTCCCCCTGCCCACTATTTCACAGGTTAGGCTCGGTGCGAGTGGAGATTGGCTTGCATATGTACGGGAGGGTACCAACATCAATTTGCAAAACATTTACAACGGTGACACCGTTCCCGTAGAACCTTTGTCCAACATTGGGATTATCCATGCAACGGGCCACCGCATGAATTGGTACGATGGAACCACGGTGAGATTGAATAAGATAGCACGAACCTTGCACATGGCAGTCAAAGGCGGACCATGCTGTCTGCGGCCGATTTGTTGCCGTACGAGTAGGAAGACGCTGTGCTCCTTTCTAACCGCATCTTCGCGGTGACAAACCAGGGGACTTATTTTGTATGGGACACATCCTACGATATACTCCCTCTCTCCCAGTTTATTTGTTTTGAGTTGTTTCGTTTTATAAGTTTCAAATTCAAATTCAGAGCTCCCCATCACATGTTGAGATTACAATGTCCATTAAATCGTTGCATGCATGTATAGTAAAGAAACAAATATCAAGATTGGCACGAGTTCATGCTGCGGGAGCACCACAAGCCTTGGCGCAGGAGTTACATTTCCCTCTCAGGGCCATCGGGACTGAGCTTCAGCGCCTTACTACACCTACCTTTGAGTCAATAACATGTGAACCCGATAGGTGAGTGGTCCACATGTAATACTCCCGTAGGCAGAGAGGTGAGCTGCAGGTCGGGGGACGTGTGGTTTCATGGGTTCGAGCGGCGTCGTGGGAATCGCGGGTGGCTGTGGTAGAAACTTGATGCTCGCCGCATTTTAGGTGGCCCACATGTCAGGCACACAAAGGAAGAGGGGCGGTGCGGCCGAGAGGGGTGAGGCGCACGTCAGGGGGTGTGGTGCCGTGGGTTGGAGAGGCGTCGTGGGAATCGTGAGATGGAATGTGATGGTCGCCATAGTTGAACTTCCATGGACAAGTTGTCATGTCTACGGACACATGCACTGCAGACCGATCACTAGAAGGAGTAGCAGAGAAAGCTATAGATGCGGATAAATAGTTCCTTATAGTCAAGTGGACCCATGCTACTACTCTGTTCCAAAGACATGCACACCATCGAAATAGTCCATCTATATCAATATACACCGAGAGGGAATAATTTTTTTTTACAAGAGAGGAAATAGTTCATCCATCCATAATGCCCTCCTGCTGGTGCAGCCTTTTCTTCTTCTTCTTCTTCTTCTTCTTCTTCTTCTTCTTCTTCTTCTTCTTCTTCTTCTTCTTCTTCTTCTTCTTCTTCTTCTTCTTCTTCTTCTTCTTCTTCTTCTTCTTCTTCTTCTTCTTCTTCTTCTTCTTCTTCTTCTTCTTCTTCTTCTTCTTCTTCTTCTTGTTCTCATTCTCTGTGGGAGATGGCTTCGCAACAAGCTCTTTGGAACTTGCAGCTATCTCAAAACTCACACGGGCATTGAGGGCAGCATATTTTATACGCTCGTACGTCAAGGGATAATTCTCCCATCCAGACGACCTTAATGCCACCGTCTCGTCACCCTTCTGAAGATTTTTACCGAGCACAAAATTTGCTACGTTGAATAGGGATGGTGTCTATTTATCACAATCTTCTACAGGAATTTTGATTCTGGTTTGTAGGTCAGCGATGCTTTTCAAATCAAGGTTCTACGGCTCCAGTTTCTGTTTGTCCCCTTTGATGGCTGCCCCACAGAAGTATACGTCCTCCCGAGACAAGAAATCGTGAAGCTCACCTGGTATGGAGGGAGAGTGTATGATGTGGTACACCAAAACATCATCTCCGAGGCACAGTTGAAGGACGGCGGTGCGCTGGATCTTCCCAGGGGCATGCTCCGTGTACTCTGCGTCGAGACTGATGACCCTCGTCTCTACCTTTTCGAGGGAGTTGGATACATTGTTGATCCACTGCCGAACAACCCTTGGGTGGACGGTGACGGTGGCAACTATGCGCATCGAGCCTTTGACGAGGACATGTTGGATGCTAAAAACCTGCATCTCGTTCTCTTTCACCATTTGAAACCGCTGGAACGGAGGGCTATGGTTTGGAGAATTAGGATTAGATGGCTAGTCTAACTGAAGTAGTAGATGATTATTTAAAGAGGTTAAAACAATGTGAACGCAGTGGGGTTTGGATGCAAATGAAGACGAAGGGGAGGTGAAGAAGCCGAGGAGAACCGGTTCCCGATGGAGAAGTAAATGGGAGAAGTGGCGTGCAGGCAGTTGATTAGATGGCTAGGTAGACTAAACGAAAAGGCTATGCGGGTAGCCTGATGAGTCGTACCTGTTCGTGTACGTGCCCATCCTTCCTGATAGATGGGACCTATGCAAACAGATAAAAAATGTGTCGTAGTTTTTTTTTTTGAGCGCGTGAGTGGGAGACACAACATTCTCTGGTTAAGGAATACTCCCTCTGTTTAGGTGAGTATAAGTCACCTTATGAAAATCGGGTTTTCCCAAAACCTTTAGGCGTGGAGCATTAACTTCCTGCTCGATCCCCTCCCAGCCTCGTTAGCCAGCGTTCTCTTCCTCTGCTGCCGCATTCTACCTTTCCATTTTTCCTCTTCTCAAGTGTGGAACGATCTGCATGCCGTCCTTGATGCACCAGAACGACCATTGCATGCATCACGGCAGGGCGTTGATTGGGCATGCACGAGAATTTGGTTCTGCTCGCAATATGGATGATACCTGAATGATGAAGTGAACAGGCATGCTAGCACGGGAGACCTATTTCCGCTATACAATACTGGTACACTTGATGGTCAAAATACTATTCATCCGGTCCTCACAATGAAGTGACAACACCCTGCGCCTGACACTAGTCCAGGCGACATGTTCGGGTAACCAAAGTTAGCCCCACCCTGTGCACTGTGCAGTCTGTCACTGCCGCTGTACGGCACATTGGCGCCTCGCCTCGTCTCCCTCTCCGCTCCCATAGCACCACTCCATCTCTATCTCCTTCTCCGTCTCCAACTCCGTCTCCATCTCACGGTGCCCCCCCCCCCCGTGTACCGTCGCCTCACTCGCCTCCCCCAGTACCACTATTCCCTAGCTAGCCGCTCCAGCACCGACATCCTCTCCCCCGTAAATCAAGCCCCCTTCCAAAACTCCACCATGCCCGAACGCGAATCGCGCAGCATCCATATGAGCCACGATTGGAGCAATCTCCCTAGTGACATCCTCGACCTCTGTTGTTCGTGTATAGATATATTGAGCGCCCTGCGGCTGGCTGCATGCTCGAGGGACATGCACACGGCCATAGTTGAAGCGAGGCCTAAGCTTTTCAAGACACCCTGCTTGCTGCTATCTGGTCTTGCGAGATTGGCTCACCATGATACGGAGGTGTGCATGATGCCCCTCGACTTCAATATGATCTCCATTAGCCGAAACTTCTTTGCAGGTATGTAGTGGGTCGCCATACATCATTTCCCTCGACATCGATCCGATCACCATCGCCTGAAACTTCTTGGCAGGTATGTACTGGGTCGGCATGAACTCCCCCTGGATGGCTGCCTTCAGAGAAGATGGTAAAAAGTAGGTGCTCGTGAACTTCCCGACCTCCCATGAGATTATCCTTCCTCCGTTGGATTATATAGAGTATTACCATCGCGGTCCAAGTCATCTAGATTACTACGTCAGTTGGACGGACCTTGTTTTGCTGAAGATTGTAATCTTCCAAGTGCCCACACGACATGCGAATTACGCAGACTTCAAGCTAATTGCCTTGTTCGACTGCGGACTCGCCTATCTTTACGCCGGTGCCTTCTTTAGCTAGAGACAACTCAGCTCGCAGTGGATCATCGTCAAAGCTGATACACACTTTTGTGATGCTATTGAACACAATGGCATCATCTGCGCGATCGAAAAATAAGATGGCACCACGTATTGCTGGGACGACGCGTGTAAGTTGTTTCCGTCTCATGTTAATGATGACGCCATGACACTGTTTGAACTTTTTGTGATGATTGGCATATCCCTGTTTGAGCAGAATTTGAGTAGAACTATGGCAATGTATTAGAGACGCTGTAAATCAGCTATATTTGGAATGAGTTAATTCATGTGATTGTGACCATCTCATTACAGCCAATTTGTACCCTGAATAATCAAACGGTTAGGAATATATGGATATTATCCTTATTTTACAGCAATCTATATACTACTACTAAATATGAGTGTGTATCAATGGCCATGTTAGTTTCCTCATTTTCATGACGTAGAAACAAGCACCACACTGTTGGTTTCATCTAACCATACATTAGGGAAGTAAATGTGCATACTGAGAACTCTATATTTGGAAGTAGTGAAATCCTGCAATGCTTACCATGTGTACATACCTATATTCGCCCTTCAGCAATAAATGGGTAGAATAATATCCTCACAAAAATTTTGCCCATAGAACACGAGTATATAGCAATGCATGGTCTGTTAGTTACCTTGAAGAATTTGTTTGTGAGGATAGAACATGATTACATAAAATGCATGACATGGTAGTTTCCTGTGAAGAATCGATTGCGAGATAACATGAGTATAACCATGCATGGCACTTCTATATTTTCAAACCCAGTATACATTTCCCTGTATTTTCCTCCCAGTTCCAACAGGGACATATCAATGTTGTTTCTTGCATTATCCTACTCATACTCTGAACAATGCTGATCTTACATTAACAATGCCTGTCCTTTTTGATATGATGCAGTGTCCCTACAGTTACTACCCTTTGTAATCACACCACCTTTGCCAAAAACAGGGAAGCACAACTGGTTCCTCGCTCGATCAGACGACGGCAAAAGACTGATGATCATTCGGACACATGAGCTGGAAAAGTTATATTGCAAAAACCCCATTGTATACAAGCACCGTGTAATACGTGAGTATCCGGACAGTGGCTGTTACGTCTATGAGCAGGATACCAGCTTGTTGGGGCCTTTAGGATTTTTTAGTTGGAGGCGGGTAAACAGCCTTGGTTCACACTCTCTGTTTCTCGGACTCAATTATCCAATTAACCAGGAGATCACCGTTGGCAAGGACCTTGATGGCAGAGAGGCTCTGTTTGTTATGGAAAACTATGTCTACATGGCGAGCCCTAGGAGTTCGGGAGCAAACTCCCCTGATTGTCAACGATACAGCCTGAGCCAAAACAAGGTGAGAATGACAAAGGCATCCGGATTAACTTTGATCCTTGGATGTCTCAATTATGACAGGCAGTGATGTGGTTCAAGCCTTCAGGTTGATAGGTAATTGGGCTGTTGCATCGAAAGGGTGGAATCTTGGTGTCTCCGGATCCTTTGATCGCTGAAGCGGGGCTGCAAATTATGATGGTGTTGGATCATCTCTTGAATGACTTTGTTGTCTTTGCTGCTGGTTATGGATGGGCAGTTCTTTCTTTTGTTATGCATATTCCTTGTCATTTGGTCATCCTCGTCTATGTCACTCTTACTATGTAATTGTTGCTTCTGTTTAGAATGTCATTCTCGTCTGGATCACGAGAGTCTGAGCGCTGCAGATGGGTGCATTTTGGTGGTGTAGCAATACTTCTTATGAACTATCATGTCTTGCTGTTTATATCAGTAGTAGTCACTAGTCAGTGTTTGAATGTTGTATATATCGTTGTTTCGAACTGTTTATTGTCACGAACTACTGGTGGACTAAATGAGGGCATCACCATTCTCTAGTGTTCAGAGTATATCTACTTTGTTCAAGTTCTATAATTTGAGCTCAGTGTCTTTTCGATGATGTACACTTGTTTGGGCCAGTGAGGTGTCGTTGAATATGGGCCGAGTAGTAACGCAATGCCAAACAGGTCAATTATGACTCTCAGGCCGGGCTCTCAAAAGATCCTGGAAAAAAAAGGTCTTGCTCTCCAAAAAATAAATAATAAGGACTCTTAGGCCGACATGTGGGCGCCAGCGGTGTTTTCGTGCGCTTGCGCGCCGAGAGCATATTGGCGCGTGCTCGAAATTCATGCTACCTTTTCATCCCCAATCTCCCGCCCCTCCCCCACCTCTGGAATCTCGATTCCTACTCCAGTTCCCCCAAATCCCCCTCCTGTACTCCCTATACGCAAGAGCACTATCATGTCGCCGATCAACGCGGATCTCTGAGCCGGAGATCCTGAGGTCCATCCTGCCTTCGGTCGCTGCATGCTATCGCACAACAGTGGCATGGCGGCGCTTGACGACCAGTTTGCCGGCAAAGTGCTGATGATAACCATCAATGGCGACCGGCCTCCCATCTCGCTGGACGACCTTGTCAAAGCTCTTGGCATTGCGCACGGCATCCAAATAAGTGACTTGTTCGTCGAAGTCTGTCCGCCACCGGCTAATTTCTTTGTCAGGTTCCAGACAACTTTCGACTGCAGTAGTGTGTTTGAATCTTCCCAGCATTTGTTCTGCGATGGCGCGCTGGTGAGCTTTTATCGGTGGCACCCAGGATGGGGCTCGGTGCCCTCTGAGCTTGAGTTTTTAACAAAGCTTACCTTCCACGGCATGCCTTGACGTGCTTGGAACAGCGAGTCCATGAACGAGCTTATCAACGACCTTGGAGGTGAGCTCGTAAGTATGTTTGTTCCTCCAGAGAACTGGGCTCTGATGGTTATGGCATGGATGAAGAAGTCGTCCACCATACCGAAGGTGATTGGTGTTGAGATACCGGTGCAGGAACCGGGGTTGTACTATTCGTCGCAACCAAGGCAACCACGGACCACGTTAGGGATGTACCTGTATCGAGTGTTCGTGCATGTCGAAGAAGTGGTCAATCCATCAATCGAAGTCCTGCCGCCGCCGCTGGTGCCAGGGTCCGTCGACGACGTCCATTACAGGAGTCAACGTCAGACTTTCCCTGTGTTGCTCGGAACGATGGATGGCACAGGGCCTACTCCATCGTGCAGCAGAGGCCACTGCTTCTTTGGGAGAAGAGGCAGGGCTGGCTGCCTGGATGTGCTCTAATTTGAGGTAACAACTGAATTTTGTCAGATACTAGTTAAATCCGAGCTATGGGTGTGAAGCACTAATATGCGAGTACATTTGATTGTGACCTGTTATAATTTTGTACCTGAACTTTTTTTAGAAAGGGCTGTACATCAACTTAATGTGCTAGCAGAACTTATTGTGTTGTCTGTCTGTTTTCTTTGCACAACATTCAAGATATTTCCCCGTCATTGATAAAGACGATGAACCGTTATGTACGACTTCGTTGGTTTCAACATAGCCCTTCCCGTAGCGATCCACTGCTTCCATCCTGATTGCGCCGCCTGCGTGAAATTTTTGTATGCAAGTTCAGTGTGCTATTATGTTCTATATGATTGTGTCAACTATATAAGTTTTTACTGAGCAACAGCAATGCATATGGCTGAAAGATATATTTACGAGCGTCGACCGATGGGTCTCTCTCTCTATCTCTCTCTCTCTCACACACACACACGCACACACACGCGCACACGCACAAGTGGGACCCGTTGAATTATTTATTTGCTCGTGACAGCTTTTAATTAGGTTCCACTGTAATCTAACTTCTTTCTTAAGTTATTAATTGAGCTCAGTGACTTCAAAAAGTTGTACAGAAGCCTAGTTTGGGCCTTTCCGGCGTCGCTGAATGTGGGATGAGTAACCATGTTAGGTTGTACTGTACTACACAGGCCTTTTTTTTCAACATCAGCAATGCAACTGGGCCGACAGTTGTACACAGTATCCGGGTCAACTTGTGATTTTCCGCCCCGCTGGGCTGCAAACTTTCCTTGGAGGTATGCATTAGGCCTAACAAGAAAATGGACTTTAAGAAATAATAAATGGGATGTAATTATAATAATTGGACAGTTACTATGCACCAAACACGTAATTAGTTTGAAAATATATATTATTTTTGGAATTTGAAAATTTTAATTTCATTACTTGTTGCGCGCGCAATATTCTTTGGATTTTAACGTAATACAACTTTATTTTGAAATTATATTTAACCCGAATAGAAATTTCGGATAAAAAGTTTTCGGATCCCATCAAAATGTGGCAATTTTCTTTGAGTTCTGTTTTGAGCGGTTGTTTGAAATTATTAATCATTGTCCTAGCTAGAAGATCGGTTGTACTTTTAACAAACTGTAAATGGGCTGTAGTAAATTCCATTAGAATTAAAAAATGAAGTGTACATTCTTACAAATCGCAAATGGGCTATATGTTCTCTGCCAAATCCGAGTTGTGGGCCTACTATGTTGACGCGTACCAAGGGCTTTGTCAACTTAGTCAATATAAACAATTCTAGCTGAAGTGATCGTACGATGTCCATCCAACGGTCGTAGTGCTTCTTCAACCTCGTTGTCTTCTTGCTCCAGCTGCCCAAAGCAGCGCCGGTCGTGTCGCGTGCTCCTGCCTCCCGTGGCCGGCTGTGATGTTGTGGAGGCCTCACCGCCCCGCACTACTCCCACCGCTGGCCAGGACATCCCTCTACTCACCCACACCCCTTGTTATTCTGCGGCAACGGCAGCCTCACACCGCAGCCGAACCAGTGAACCCTTGTACTCCTCTCTGCGCGGGCTTCAACTGCTGCGTCTTCCCCGGCTCCGCGTCGTCCCCTTCCTAGGCCTCGCCGTCGTCCAGACCACCGCCCTGGTGCTCTCGGCGCGGCGTGGTCAACGTGGTCAACGACTGACTTCCATCGGAAGAGTACTGTACATGGAGAGGCTGACAGCTGGGTCCAGGCGGCCGCAAGGAAGTGCCTCCTTATTACGCGCAAAATAATTATTCCTCCACCTGACAGCAGGGACCCACCGGACGGGCCACCTTATTTCGTGAAAAAAATGTTTCCCCCCTGACTGTTGGGACCCATCGGACGGGCCAGCGTATTTTGTGAAAAAAACGTTTCCCCCGCTGTCAGCTCGGACCCACCGGAAGTGCCTCCTTATTATGCACAAAAAAATGAATACTCCCCCTGCTAGCTGGGACCCACCATGGTGGGAGGCTGACTTGTGGGCCTACTAAGTTGACTGGGACGGGGGCCTTTCTCAACTTTAGTCAATATGAACGATTATAGCTCCAGTGACCGTGCAATGTCCATCCAACGGCCGTAGTGCTTCTTCAACCTCTGGTTTTCTTGCTCCAGCCGCCCAAAGCAGCGCCGGTCGTGCCGCATGCTCCTGCCTCCCGTGACCGGCTATGCTGCCATGGAGGCCTCACCGCCCCCTACTATTCCCACCGCTGGCCAGGCCCTGCGGCGACGGCAGCCTCACACCGCAGCCGAACCAGTGAACCCTCGTACTCCTCTCCGCGCGGGCTTCCATTGCCGCGTCTTCCCCGGCTCCCCGTCGTCCCCTTCCTAGGCCTCGCCGTCGTCCACCGCCCTGGTGCTCTCGGCACGGCATGGTCAACGTGGTCAAGGAATGACTTCCATCAGATGTGGACTGTACATGGAGAGGCTGACAGATGGGTCCATTGCTGCAGCAAGGAAGTGCCTCCTTATTATGCGGAAAATAATGATTCCTCCACCTGACAGATGGGACCCACCGGACGGGCCACTGTATTTCGCGACAAAAACGTTCCCCCTGACTGGTGGGACCCACCAGCTACATCTTAGCACGCAAGGAAGTGCGTCCAAGCAAAAAAAATGATTCGCCCCCTAACTGCTGGGACCCACCAGCTACATCTTCGCAGGCAAGGAAGTGCCTGATAGTCGGGACCAACCTGGTCGAAGCGTACGTAGCGTTGTCATTCTGGTCGCGAACGTGTACGTACATATATCTTTGGTGGATGTAGAGGCGCGCACGTGTCGTAGTAGAGGCGCGTACGTGTCGTAGTAGAGGCGTGCACGTAGCATGTACACGTACGTACAGCGGCCAGGGTGCAAGAAAGAAAATACGGCCACGTACATGTACATACGGGCGGGGTCTCGAACGCCTATTCGCGCATACGTATGGCTAGGGCTCGTGTACATGGCTGGGTCGGAAGGAGAAACAGCGTCGTCGTCGTCGTCTTCATGGGGAGGCAACAGAATGCGTCGTGTTCATGGGGAGGCAACGGAATGCGTCGTGTTCATCGGGAGGCAACGGAACATGTGGGAGCCAACCGGCTGGGTCGGAATGGAATGCGTGATCGTGTTCATTTGGAGGGCTTGGACGGAATAGGCGATGGAAACGAGGCCTGGCGTACCGCACAACGGAGGAAACGGACCTCCTACGTTCGGAACGGGGTCCTGTTGATCGGGAGGGGTCTAGCGTACCGCAAAACGGAGGAAACGGACCTCCTACGGTCGAAACAGGGGTCCTGTTGATCGGGAGGGGTGTGGCGTACCGCAAAAGCAGATTTAAACGGACCTCCTACGGTCGAAACGGGGGTCCTGTTGATCGGGAGGGGTGTGGCGTACCACAAAACGGACGAAACGGACCTCCTACGGTTGAAATGGGGGTCCTGTTCATCGGGATGGGTGTGGCATACCGCAAAACGGGACTCCACGGGATACTGTTCATCTCCACCGTCGACCTCCTCCAGCCTCCACGGGCTACCGTCGACCTCCTCCACCCTCCACGGGCTCCTGTTCATCCAGCCTCCACCGCGCGCTTACTCCACCGCTCTTGTTCAACAACCCCTCCACGGGCACCCCTCCACCGTCTACTGTTCATCCAGCCCTCCACACCACGAGGTCCTGTTCAACCACCCCTCCACGGCCAACCCTCCATCGTCTACTGTTCATCCAGCCCTCCACCACATCACGGGGTCCTGTTGATCCAGAGGCAACGCCACCGCTCACTGTTCATCCAACCCCACCCCCCCCCCCCGCAATGCTCACTGTTCATCCAATCGATCAGCTTCAGTTAGCAGCAGTAGCGAAGGAATCGCTCGATCGGGTTCAGTTAACAACCATCAATCGATCGCTCGGGTTCAGTAACGCGTAGCCTGCAGTGCAATCGCTCGGGTTCAGTTAGAGCCCAACGCCTCGCTCGGGTTCAGTTAGAGCCAACGCCTCGCACACACGCGCATACGTGTACGAGAGAAACACGCATCGCTCGGCCCCCGACCTCCCACTGTAACCGGGAACTCCCCGAAATTTTCCTCCCCCTTGCTTCTACCACGGTTTTTTCCGTCATGGACGGCTCAAAGAATGTCATGCAGCTGCGTCTCCGGTCTGCTCAGGATGAAAACCCATTTTCTGTCATGATTTTTTGTCATAGAAGTAGGAGCCCACCACATATATGATGACACCGGGTTTTGTCACAATTATCGTCATAGAAGTGTCATATGTATGACAGAAAAAATTTCGTTCGGCCCAAAATGTCACGGATGTGTCTTTTTTTGTATTGAATACAATACGTGCCTTGCTGCCCCTACTGTCACTGGGAAAGGACACCGCAAGATTGAACCCAAAGCTAAGCACTTCTCCCATTGCAAGAAAAAACAATCTAGTAGGCCAAACCAAACTGATAATTCGAAGAGAGTTGCAAAGATAACCAATCATACATAAAAGAATTCAGAGAAGATTCAAATATTGTTCATAGATAATCTTGATCATAAACCCACAATTCATCGGTCTCAACAAACACACCGCAAAAAGAAGATTACATAGAATAGATCTCCACCAGAGGGGGAGAACATTGTATTGAGATCCAAAAAGAGAGAAGAAGCCATCTAGCTACTAACTATGGACCCGAAGGTCTGAGGTAAACTACTCACACTTCATCGGAGAGGCTATGGTGATGATGTAGAAGCCCTCCGTGATGGATGCCCCTCCCGTGAGCTCGAATAGGCCCCAAGATGGGATCTCGTGGATACAGAAGGTTGCGGCGGTGGAATTAGGTTTTTGGCTCCGTATCTGATCGTTTGGGGGTACGTAGGTATATATAGGAGGAAGGAGTGCGTTGGTGGAGCAACGTGGGGCCTACGAGGGTGGATGGTGCGCCCTGGGGGGGTGGGCGCGCCCCCCTACCTCGTGCCCACCTCTTTTCTTTCTTGACGTAGGGTCCAAGTCTCCTGGATCATATTCGGTGAGAAAATCACGTTCCCGAAGGTTTCATTCCGTTTGGACTCCGTTTGATATTCCGTTTCTTCGAAACTCTGAAATAGGAAAAAACAGCAATTCTGGGCTGGGCCTTCGGTTAATAGGTTAGTCCTAAAACTAATATAAAAGTGGATAATAAAGCCCAATATTGTCCAAAATAGTAGATAATATAGCATGGAGCAATCAGAAATTATAGATACGTTGGAGAAGTATCGGACACCTAAGCGGATGCTTTTTTCCGCTGCTCCAACATAAGAGTAGTCCATCCATTTGGCGAGGTGGTGGTGAGGCACCACGGCGAGCGGCAGTACTACTCAGTACTCACATGTTAAAATATTCTGGTACTTTCATTGTCTCGTGGTGTACTACTTGCCTCGCCACCCTGTCTCACGGACCAGCCACATGGCGGAAGCAGCTCGCAGAGGGTGGCATGCGGTAGGGAAAAGCCAAAGCAGCGGCGGAGAAGCAAAACAATGGGGAGACCGATCGTTGAGAACTCGACACAGTCCCCTGGATCCAAATCTCTAGTTCTCGTGTTGCACACACATATATAGACGCATGGATTTGTTGGTCAATGCAGTCCTCTCGTCCAGCTCTATCAGATTAATTCATGTCCAAGTCTCATTGAGCATGATCACTTGTTCTGAGATGTGAACTACATACATACTACTTCCAAAGTTGCTATGGAGACCCGACATGTCCAGAACTGGCAAATCGAGCCAAGGTTTTTTTTTACTGGGCCGGAATTAAATGGGCAAAATCCACTATTTTGAAAATTCCAGAAAATTCAAACGAAATGCACAAACTAAAAATTGAAACTTAGTACAAATGCGCCCGAGAGCATGAAGAGCCTCGGCACGGCACTGTCTCTCACGGCTTACGGCGTGGGCAACGTCCTTAGCAGCTTCTTCTTGTCGCTGGTGGCGCGGGTGACGTGCGAGAGGACGAGCAAAGCCTGGGTGTCCAACAACCTCAACGCTGTTAGAATAAATCTGAGGCATACCGTCGATCATCCGAGGACCAAGCAATCACACGAGACACGACACCGAAATTTGTTAACGAGGTTCACCGATATGGCTACATCCCCGGGGCCTGACTATGGGCGCTCCTCCCCATGACACCATTAGAATACCGCACCCGGTCGCCCTGGACACCGGCACATGCCGCCGGCTTCCCCTGCGTTCCGGTGCTATTATGTTGGCACAAGTTACATCGTGTGTTTACCCCCTCTATATATGAGAGGTCTAGGATACAAGTGTCCTACTAGGACACGACTCCACATCCTATGTAAACACAATACAACTCATAGTCCAACTGTAACCTACCTTGTACACAATATTCGACACAACTCCAACAAACTCGGCCTTGGCGAATATTCTCCACCACCTTGGATTCATCCATGCGTCAAACTTCCATGTGCATTGAACTTGAGCTTATCCCATGAGTACCGCTGCTACTCCAAAGACCCCATATGACTCCACCTGCAACTTGTAGTCCCTTCTTTTCATGACCACGGTCAACACTCGAGCTAAATTAAGTTCCTTGTTACTCTAGTTTGTGCTCCCAACTTCCAGAGTATCCGTCCAACGCCATCACACACTGATCACTAACCTGCGTGAAAATGAACAACTCACATATCGGGTGTCACACATAAGAGTTACCTGAACTCAACATCACCGCTCCTTTCTTGACCGCCTGTCTGAAACTTGAAGGAATTTCACCATTGCTTGTAGTCAACCCGAGTCAAATTCGCAGTTGTCACACCACATGTATGACCACCAGAGCCCTGGCCCGTCTCCATGTCCCGTGCATACTGCACGCCTCGCTGATATTACCGCGTCGAGCCTCCGCTGTCCCGGTCGAGTCTCAAGGGTCGTGAAACCACACCACTCAACCCCCACTGCAGAGTACCACCGATCATCACCGACCGATGACGAGTTTCACGCTTCCATCAGACCACCGGGATCCAGTCCAAACTGCATGTCACTCGCTTTTCCCAGCTGAATAGGCTTCGACTCTCTGTCGACTTACGCCGTAGCCCCTCAATCATCACCAAGTGAAGTCTTCCGTCAGTCTCCAGCTCCACCTTCAACATGACTCCATGGTAGATGATCAGTCCACCCCTGCGCCTCATCGACTTCAAGCTCCGTGTATACACCACTTTGAATCAATCCTGCGCCATAGTCTTGTCGAAGCCACATAGGCCCTCCGGGCCTGCGCCACGTGTTTCCACGCCCCAGACGTCGGTCACCATCAGCACCAAGCTTCTATGTTGTCGTCGCCGATCCCACCACCGTCTTCTGTACCATCGACTTGCATCGATCCGTCAAACTGTCCAGTCCAACCCAGCCGAACATATCCGACTGCACGACATGCTCCAAACTCCACGAGGCTCATACCCATGTCGTTATCCTTGCCACGCACACCATCAACCCTCACGCTATCATCCTCGTACAAAACCATGTACGAATAAATAAAGCCAAACTCCACCATATAAGTCTTCCCGTGTGCACTTCACTGCGAAGATCAATGGAAAAATCTCCAAACTCCACCACATGCTTCTGTAGGCTCTTGGTCCATTAGATTTTCCAACCGATAGCACCTAAGTCTCTTGTGTGTAGCATATTTTGTTCTCAACAAATCCTCGCTCTTTGTGGTCACACCAGCAGCATCAATCGGCCACTCCTTGAGCCGGCCACGTACCAATTAGCCTCCCAATGCCGCAGCAGACTGCATCGCATTCCTGGCTGCCGCACACGCGCTCCTCTAGCAGCCACGTGCTTTACCAGACCACCTGCCCTCAGTGCCACGCCCGCACTTGGGCCTCTCTTGGCCCACGCGCCCTCGAAGCTTGCTCGGCCTGCTGCCTCTACCAAACCAATCCAGCGATCGATCTCCTAAAAACTCCGCTGCTTGCACGTTCCGCCATTGCCGCTCTGACAGCAACTTGGAAATCTCGCTGATAACTCTGCTCCTTACTGATGTTTCACCGCTTCCGATTGCTATACCCAAGCACAACGCACGCCATCGCGAATCCTTCCGCTTCGAGCAACTGGTCGATCCATGCGACCACACGCCACCGATTCCGATCGAGTCCTTGCACGTCGCCAGATTTCGCCGACAGCTTCGTATTTTCTCCCTCTAGATCAACGATTCTACAACCTTCTCGAACCTTGCTCATGTTACCACTTGTTAGAATAAATCTGAGGCATACAGTCGATCATCCGAGGACCAAGCAATCACACGAGACACGACACCGACAAATTTGTTAACGAGGTTCACCGATATGACTACATCCCCGGGGCCTGACTATGGGCGCTCCTCCCCATGACACCGTTACAATACTGCATCCGGTCGCCCTGGACACCGGCACATGCCGCCGGCTTCCCCTGCGTTCTGGTGCTATTATGTTGGCATAGGTTACATCGTGTGTTTACCCCTGCTATATATGAGAGGCCTAGGATACAAGTGTCCTACTAGGACACGACTCCACATCCTATGTAAACACAATACAACTCATAGTCCAACTGTAACCTACCTTGTACACAATATTCGACACAACTCCAACAAACTCGACCTTGGCGAATATTCTCCACCACCTTGGATTCATCCATGCATCAAACTTCCATGTGCATTGAACTTGAGCTTATCCCATGAGTACCGCTGCTACTCCAAAGACCCCATATGACTCCACCTGCAACTTGTAGTCCCTTCTTTTCATGACCACGGTCAACACTCGAGCTAAATTAAGTTCCTTGTTACTCTAGTTTGTGCTCCCAACTTCCAGAGTATCCGTCCAACGCCATCACACACTGATCACTAACCTGCGTGAAAATGAACAACTCACATATCGGGTGTCACACATAAGAGTTACCTGAACTCAACATCACCGCTCCTTTTTTGACCGCCTGTCTGAAACTTGAAGGAATTTCACCATTGCTTGTAGTCATCCCGAGTCAAATTCGCAGTTGTCACACCACATGTATGACCACCAGAGCCCTGGCCCGTCTCCATGTCCCGTGCATACTGCACGCCTCGCCGATATTACCGCGTCGAGCCTCCGCTGTCCCGGTCGAGTCTCAAGGGTCGTGAAACCACACCACTCAACCCCCACTGCAGAGTACCACCGATCATCACCGACAGATGACGAGTTTCACGCTTCCATCAGACCACTGGGCTCCAGTCCAAACTGCATGTCACTCGCTTTTTCCCGATGAATAGGCTTCGACTCTCTGTCGACTTACGTCGTAGCCCCTCAATCAGCACTGAGTGAAGTCTTCCAGACTCCAGCTCCACCTTCAACATGACTCCATGGTAGATGATCAGTCCACCCCTGCGCCTCATCGACTTCAAGCTCCGTGTATACACCACCTTGAATCAATCCTGCGCCATAGTCTTGTCGAAGCCACATAGGCCCTCCGGGCCTGCGCCACGTGTTTCCACGCCCCAGACGTCGGTCACCATCAGCACCAAGCTTCTATGTTGTCGTCGCCGATCCCACCACCGTCTTCTGTACCAATCGACTTGCATCGATCCGTCAAACTGTCCAGTCCAACCCAGCCGAACATATCCGACTGCACGACATGCTCCAAACTCCACGAGGCTCATACCCATGTCGTTATCCTTGCCACGCACACCATCAACCCTCACGCTATCATCCTCGTACAAAACCATGTATGCGAATAAATAAAGCCAAACTCCACCATATAAGTCTTCCGTGTGCACTTCACTGCGAAGATCAATGGAAAAATCTCCAAACTCCACCACATGCTTCTGTAGGCTCTTGGTCCATTAGATTTTCCAACCGATAGCACCTAAGTCTCTTGTGTGTAGCATATTTTGTTCTCAACAAATCCTCGCTCTTTGTGGTCACACCAGCAGCATCAATCGGCCACTCCTTGAGCCGGCCACGTACCAATTAGCCTCCCAATGCCGCAGCAGACTGCATCGCATTCCTGGCTGCCGCACACGCGCTCCTCTAGCAGCCACGTGCTTTACCAGGCCACCTGCCCTCAGTGCCACGCCCGCACTTGGGCCTCTCTTGGCCCACGCGCCCTCGAAGCTTGCTCGGCCTGCTGCCTCTACCAAACCAATCCAGCGATTGATCTCCTAAAAACTCCGCTGCTTGCACGTTCCGCCATTGCCGCTCTGACAGCAACTTGGAAATATCGCTGATAACTCTGCTCCTTACTGATGTTTCACCGCTTCCGATTGCTATACCCAAGCACAACGCACGCCATTGTGAATCCTTCCGCTTCGAGCAACTAGTCGATCCATGCGACCACACGCCACCGATTCCGATCGAGTCCTTGCACGTCGCCAGATTTCGCCGACAGCTTCGTATTTTCTCCCTCTAGATCAACGATTCTACAACCTTCTCGAACCTTGCTCATGTTACCACTTGTTAGAATAAATCCGAGGCATACAGTCGATCATTCGAGGACCAAGCAATCACACGAGACACGACATCGACAAATTTGTTAACGAGGTTCACCGATATGACTACATCCCGGGGCACGACTATGGGCGCTCCTCCCCATGACACCGTTACAATACTGCATCCGTCGCCTGGACACGGCACATGCCGCCCGGCTTCCCCTGCGTTCTGGTGCTATTATGTTGGCATTGGTTACATCGTGTGTTTACCCCTGCTATATATGAGAGGCCTAGGATACAAGTGTCCTACTAGGACACGACTCCACATCCTATGTAAACACAATACAACTCATGTCCAACTGTAACCTACCTTGTACACAATATTCGACACAACTCCAACAAACTCGACCTTGGCGAATATTCTCCACCACCTTGGATTCATCCATGCATCAAACTTCCATGTGCATTGAACTTGAGCTTATCCCATGAGTACGCTGCTACTCCAAAGACCCCATATGACTCCACACGCAACTTGTAGTCCCTTCTTTTCATGACCACGGTCAACACTCGAGCTAAATTAAGTTCCTTGTTACTCTAGTTTGTGCTCCCAACTTCCGTAGTATCCGTCCAACGCCATCACACAGTGATCACTAACCTGCGTGAAAATGAACAACTCACATATCGGGTGTCACACATAAGAGTTACCTGAACTCAACATCACCGCTCCTTTCTTGACCGCCTGTCTGAAACTTGAAGGAATTTCACCATTGCTTGTAGTCATCCCAAGTCAAATTCGCAGTTGTCACACCACATGTATGACCACCAGAGCCCTGGCCCGTCTCCATGTCCCGTGCATACTGCACGCCTCACCGATATTACCGCGTCGAGCCTCCGCTGTCCCGGTCGAGTCTCAAGGGTCGTGAAACCACACCACTCAACCCCCAATCGCAGAGTACCACCGATCATCACCGACGGATAGCCAGTTTCATGCTTCCATCGGACCACCGGGCTCCAGTCCAAACTGCATGTCACTCGCTTTTTTTCGAGCTGAATAGGCTTCGACTCTCTGTCGACTTACGCCGTAGCCCCTCAATCAGCACTGAGTGAAGTCTTCCAGACTCCAGCTCCACCTTCAACATGACTCCATGGTAGATGATCAGTCCACCCCTGCGCCTCATCGACTTCAAGCTCCGTGTATACACCACCTTGAATCAATCCCGCGCCATAGTCTTGTCGAAGCCACATAGGCCCTCCGGGCCTGCGCCACGTGTTTCCACGCCCCAGAAGTCGGTCACCATCAGCACCAAGCTTCTATGTTGTCGTCGCCGATCCCACCACCGTCTTCTGTACCAATCAACTTGCATCGATCCGTCGGTTGTCCAGTCCAACCCAGCCGAACATATCCGATTGCACGACATGCTCCAAACTCCACGAGGCTCATACCCATGTCGTTATCCTTGCCACGCACACCATCAACCCTCACGCTATCATCCTCGTACAAAACCATGTACGAATAAATAAAGCCAAACTCCACCATATAAGTCTTCCGTGTGCACTTCACTGCGAAGATCAATGGAAAAATCTCCAAACTCCACCACATGCTTCATGGGCTCTTGGTCCATTAGATTTTCCAACCGATAGCACCTAAGTCTCTTGTGTGTAGCATATTTTGTTCTCAACAAATCCTCGCTCTTTGTGGTCACACCAGCAGCATCAATCGGCCACTCCTTGAGCGGCCACGTACCAATTAGCCTCCCAATGCCGCAGCGGACTGCATCGCATTCCTGGCTGCCGCTGCACGCGCTCCTCTAGCAGCCACGTGCTTTACCGGACCACCTGCCCTCGGTGCCACGCCCGCACTTGGGCCTCTCTTGGCCCACGCCCTCGAAGCTTGCTCGGCCTGCTGCCT
This sequence comes from Aegilops bicornis, assembly GCA_021605145.1. Classification (NCBI taxonomy): domain Eukaryota; kingdom Viridiplantae; phylum Streptophyta; class Magnoliopsida; order Poales; family Poaceae; genus Aegilops; species Aegilops bicornis. The sequence goes on along the minus strand of CM038674.1, from coordinate 40,793,077 downwards.
CTACCAAACCAATCCAGCGATCGATCTCCTAAAACTCCGCTGCTTGCACGTTCCGCCATTGCCGCTCGACTGCAACTTGGAAATCTCGCTGATAACTCTGCTCCTTCTTGATGTTTCACCGCTTCCGATTGCTATACCCAAGCACAACGCCGCGCCATCGCGAATCCTTCCGCTTCGAGCAACTGGTCGATCCATGCGACCACACGCCACCGATTCCGATCGAGTCCTTGCACGTCGCCAGATTTCGCCGACAGCTTCGTATTTTCTCCCTCTAGATCAACGATTCTACAACCTTCTCGAACCTTGCTTATGTTACCACTTGTTAGAATAAATCCGAGGCATACAGTCGATCATCCGAGGACCAAGCAATCACACGAGACACGACACCGACAAATTTGTTAACGAGGTTCACCGATATGACTACATCCCCGGGGCCTGACTATGGGCGCTCCTCCCCATGACACCGTTACAATACTGCATCCGGTCGCCTGGACACGGCACATGCCGCCCGGCTTCCCCTGCGTTCCGGTGCTATTATGTTGGCATAGGTTACATCGTGTGTCTACCCCCGCTATATATGAGAGGCCTAGGATACAAGTGTCCTACTAGGACACGACTCCACATCCTATGTAAACACAATACAACTCATAGTCCAACTGTAACCTACCTTGTACACAATATTCGACACAACTCCAACAAACGCCTCACACCTCGACTATTACTACACGTTCCTCACGTTACTCGCGGTCGCCAACTGCGTCGCCTTTGCTGCGCTCGCCAGCAGGTACAAGTACAAGGTGGAGTCTATTAAGACGATCGATGTCGACGTCGAGGTGCAGCTCAAGAGATAGGCCGCCTACAAGATTCACTCCGAGCCAATCGCTTGACACCGAAAAAAAACTACGGATAGAAATCTAAAGTATTCCATGCAGTGGCGGAGCTACACAAAAATAGTTGGGCGGCCACACAAACAAGTGTAGATTTTTCTTTTCAAAATTATAATGAATCTGTCGGTGTCTATGAACCGGACATTGGGTTATCAGCTACAAGCCTTTGAGAGTTCGGTCAGGGACTGAACGCGTCTAGCTTCCTAAGTCATGGATGACCGAGGGAAGAAAAGAAGACGAATAGGGTGATGTACCCAGGTTCAGACCACCATGTTGATGTGATTTCCTACTCCTGCTCTGCTTTGTTATTTCACTGCTAGTTGACTACAATGTGTCTCTTTTGTTGTGAATGAAATTGACCCCTTGGGAGGCCGCATGCCTCTCCTATTTATACAGCTCCCACATGACTCTTGCGAAGATCCTCATTGGTTGAATATGACATGGGGTAGGCTAACTTTAGCTTGTACCGGTGCGACATGGCGGCAAAAAACACATATTTGACCTGAGGACGAAAATAATTCATGATCTGAACTATTTTTGAAAAAATTTCACTGAGCTGACCGTTTCGAGTAGCGCCCAACAGATAGGCGCCACACTATACTGTGCAGCGCCTGACTCGTAGGCGCCACATGCCGGTCCAGCGTGGCAGCCCGGGCCCCACTCCTGGTTGTGCAGCGTCTAACTGAAAGGAGCTGCACAGTGTAGTGCGGCGCTTAACAGAAAGGAGCTGCACAGTGTAGTGCGGCGCCTAACTGAAAGGAGTTGCACTACCTTATATTAAAACTGTTGTAACTTTTAATCCGTGAATCCGACGAAAACGTGCCTTATATGAATGTTGTACATTTTTCCGTGTTCTATGCAATGGTGGAATTTTCATCTATGTTAGGATCAATTTGCTTGATGAAAACCCTGTTGCAAAAGTGCATCATAATATAACTGACAGAATCTGTTAAAATTTACAAACTTGACATGATGATAGCCATTGACCTATAGCTCTTAGCGTTTGCAACCCTACATGAGTTTTGCATTGCATAATGTGTACTTTCACGCCATGCCTATGCTTTCTTCATTTCTTGCACCTAAGTGACTAACATGATATAAGTGAACTTCTGTTACAGAAAGTTACATTTTATAAGATCCATAGTAATTAATCCTAACATAATATGAATATGATCTAACTATGAAAGTTGGAAAATTTTATGTCTACCTTAAGTCCATGTCATTTTCATACCCACTAAATATTTGCATCACTATGTTTTGAGACACTAAAGTACATAAGGCAATGTTCTGCCAGATTGACACGTTAATTTCACCAAGTCTGTCAACAGAACTTTGCATTTTGTAAAATGCATAGTAAATCAACCATGCTTCATATGGAATAACTTTATATATGAATTTGAGTATCTCCATGTCTACCTTCAGTATATCCAATATGCTGCCATGTTAAAAACATTTAACCTGATGTTATGTCGCACTAAAGTAGGCATGATAATGTTGTTGACAAATTTGTTGCATATCTTGACATAATCATATCTTGATTTCTAAAAAAACCCTTGGGATGAACTTGATATGTTTTTCATTTAGAATTTGTTTAGATCAATTTAGTTTTCCTGCTGGCTAAACTCTGTTATTCATTATGCTAGTAAGATAAGCCTTCTAACATCCAGCTAGTAGCGCCGACAGCTAGCTTTCCTGACAACTCTGTTTTGTCGTCATGGTTAGCATGAGGCCATCCTGGGTTATCAAGTTCAAACCGACTCACTCCATACCGACCTCAGCTTTTTCCAGTAGCATAAAGACAGAGTCCAAATCAGAGAACATGTGCTCTTGCTACTGACAGCAAACATTATAGGTGCTAAATTTTAAGGCTATATAAGTACACATCTTATAAAATGCAAAGTTTTGATGATATCCATGAACTCGATGAAATTAATGTGTCAATCGGGTAGAACATTGCCTTAGGTACTTTACTGTTTCAAAACATAGTGATGCACATATTTAGTGAGTGTGAAAATGACATGGACTTAAAGTAGACATAATATTTTCTAAGTTTCATAATTAGACCATATTCATATGATGCCAGTATTAATTATTATGGATATTACAAAATGCAACTTTCTGTAACAGAAGTTCACTTATATCATGTTATTCACTTAGATGCAAGAAATGAACATGTTAAATATGATTAACAAGAGAAGCATAGGAATGGCATGAAAGTACACATTATGCAGTGCAAAACTCATGTAGGTTGCAAACGCGTAAGAGCTATAGCACTAGTAGAAAAAGGGCCATGTTTCCCGGTTCATAAGGGCCATTTGTCCCGGTTATTGAACCGGGACTAAAGTGTCGTTACTAATGCCCTAGGCCTTTAGTTTCGGTTCTTACATGAACCGGGACAGATGGGCCTCCACGTGGCCCGTGCGGTGAGCCCAGGCAGGAGGCCCTTTGGTCCCGGTTTGTGGCACCAACCAGGACCAATAGGCGTCCACGCGTCAGCAGCTGGCAGGAGCAGAGTTTTTTTCCAAAGGGGGTGTTTAGGGGTTTTTGGGGGTTAATTTAGGTGTTTCATATATTGTGTTATCTAGCTAATTAATAGAGAGAAGTGTCCTCTCTTATCTCCGTGCTTGGTCGACGTACGCTACGTATTATACGTATAGAGAGGACTCGAAACGCTAGCTAGTAAGCAAATGAAGGAAACAGAAGATCGTCATGAACATATGCATACAGAGAGAAGTGATATCGGCCACCTCTCCTTCTTCGAGAGATTGGTCGAACAACAAGTTCTCGTATATCTATCCGACACTACTGGCTACATATATACAATCTAATTATCTCTTACAATATAATCTCCTAATTATAAATGAACTCAAGGTCCACATGGTATTCTCCCTCTTTATCGTTCACGTGGTCAAGAAAGAATGCCGCCAATTCCTCTTGAATTGCTCACATACGATCTGGTGGTAGGAGTTCATCCCGCTTCCGAAAGGTCTAATTTGAAGAAGGGGGTCAATACATATATATATGAATAAATGAAACTCAACACAAATGATGGTAATAAAATAAAATTGTGAATATTATTGCTTACGCACTTCATATTGTTTGTCAGAGTAGCCCCGCTCACAGGTCGTGTGGCGGATGGACTCGCAAACGTAGTATCCACAGTAATCATTCCCTTGTTCCTGCCACAACCACTTTACAAGAAATAGAGGTCAATCAAACTGATAAGCAAGCATGCTAAACGTTATTTATGAAACTAGCGGTTGAATGACTAGGAGATGCGCGGAACATGCTACTATAGTACTTACTTTCGCGTGTTTAAATTGCAGCTTCTTCGGCAGTCCCGGAGTTTTTGAGGTGAATTTTTTCCAAACCCTGCCAGACAAAGAAAACAATTACTTGATATCAGGAAATGAACAAAATTGCCGATATGGTGCGATAATGATCGATTTAACTTACTTCTCTTGAATTTCAGTCATGTCCGCATACTCCTTGGGATCTTTTCGTCTCGAGTCTAAGACGGTTACTAGTCCCTGCTCAAGCTTAATCTCCCGAAGAACATAGTGGTAGCTGCTCACGGATGCATAACTCATCAATTACATTACTATAACCTTGCTCGAGTAATAAGGGAAACCGAATGTGCACACGACAATAACACTCACTTGAAGTTGTAAGGAAAGAGTATGGTATCTTTGTTTTGATTTTTGATCAACGATTGTAGCAAGTTGGCCTCGGCGTCTTTGGCGTGCTTTTCAACCTGATTATCATCTATGATATTCGTGTTAATGAACCCAATATCATACATTTCTTGTTTTCTGCACTCAACGATCTTCAATCTGCATAATATAGTGAGGATAATTAATTATAAATGCATGCAATGAAAGAGCTAGCTGAGCTATATATAGAGACTTAATGACAGAAATAGTACTTACAGACAGTAGCAAAAGACCGCTAATTTATCGAGGGCCTTTTGACTGAAGAACTCGAAGAACTCCTCAAATGGAACAGCCAACACATCAGTTCCAACGAGGTCGTGCTCCTCTTTAATGTTCAGATACAAAGAATTCGTCCCCCCAGACTCTCTGCAGGTTTTCATGTACCAATTATGGAATCTTCGCATGATCGTTGTTAGAGATTTTTCATCTTTGACGAGAGGCTTCCCGTACTCGTATCTGTGTATGTCCACCTCCATGAAATCAGGAAGTTGATCGTCAGGCAGGTAATCTGCAAGATTGCCATAACCGGCCACCGTCCCCGGAGCATTAGCGACGATGCCGCTGCTAGACACATTGAGCGGGGGGCACGATTGATTTGCTTGTTCGCCGAGCTGGGGAATTTTTTTCGCAGCTGCTCGTTATTTTGACCTTTGATGTCTGACAGTACTTCCCGACCTCCCGCCTCTGGCTATACTGCTAGACGCCGGAGCAGGCGGAGCGGCTGCGGCGTCTGTCTTCTTTCGTGCTTGCTTACGAGGCGGAGGAGAAGGACTACGACGCGCCGGAGCAGCCGGGGCGGCGGCGGGTCTCTTCCGCCCTTGCTGGCGAGGCGGAGAAGGAGGAGGCTGCTGGCTGCTCGGGCGCGCCGGCGCAGGCGGAGAAGGAGGCGGAGTGCCGCCACACGCCGGAGAAGGAGGCCGACTGCCCTGAGCGCCCTGATAGTAATGTAATTAGATTGGTCGAACAACAAGTTCTCGTATATCTATCCGACACTACCGGCTACATATATACAATAATTATCTACTAACATACGGACGCGTGGTCCACATAGTATTCTCCGTCTTCAGCAATCACGTGGTCAAGAAAGAATGCCGCCAATTCCTCATGAATTGCTCGCAGGCGATCTGGTGCTAGTAGTTCATCCCGCATCCGAAACATCTAATTTTAAGAAGGGGGTCAATATATATATATGAATGAATGAAACTCAACACAAATGATGGCAATAAAATAAAATTGTGAATATTGTTATTTACGCACTTCATATTGTTTGTTAGAGTAGCCCCGCTCACAGGTCGTGTGGCGGATGGACTCGAAAATGTAGTATCCACAGAAATCATTCCCTTGTTCCTGCCACAACCACTTTACAAGAAATAGAGGTCAATCAAACTGATAATTAGCAAGCATGTTAAATGGTATTGATGAAACTAGCGCTTGAATCACTATGAGATGCGTGGAATATGCTACTATAGTACTTACTTTCGGGTGTCTAAATTGCAGCTTCTTCGGCAGTCCCGGAGCTTTTTGGTGAATTTTCTCAAAACCCTGACATACAAAGAAAACAATTACTTGATATCAGAAATGAACAAAGTTGCTGATATGGTGGATAATGATCGATTTAACTTACTTCTCGAGCATTTCAGTCATGTCCGCATACTCCTTGGGATCTTTTCGTTTGGAGTCTAAGACAGTTACTACTCCCTGCTCAAGCTTAATCTCTAGGAGAATATAGTGAAAGCTGCGCACGCATGCATAACTCATCAATTACATTACTATAACCTCGACTAATAAGGGAAACCGAATGTGCACAAGACAGTAACACTCACTTGAAGTTGTAAGGAAAGAGTATTATAGCTTTGTTTTGATTTAATACAATCGATTGTAGCAACTTGGCCTCGGTATCTCTGGCCTGAAATTCAACCATATATGCATCTATGAGATTCGTGTTAATGAACCCAATATCACCTTGTCTTTTCTTCATTTCGACGATCTTCAAGCTGCATAATATAGTGAGGATAATTAAAAATACATGCAATGAAAGAGCTGACCTATATATAGAGACTTAATGACAGAAGTAGTACTACTTACAGACAGTAACAAGTGACCGTTAATTTATCGAGGGCCTTTTGATTAAAAACTGGAAGAACTCCTCAAATGGAACATTCAACAGATCAATTCCAACGAGGTCATGCTCCTCTTTAATTCTCAGCATCAAAATATTCGTCCCCCCAGACTCTTTGCAGGTTTTCATGTACCAATCATGGAACCTTCGCATCATCGTTGTTAGAGATCTTTCATCTCTGATGAGAGGCTTCTCGTACTCGTATCTGTGTTCGTCCACCTCCAGGAAATCATAATGTACATTATCGGGCTGGTAATCTCCAAGATTTTTATAACCGGGCACCATCCCCGTATCATTAGCGACGATATCGATAGACACCTGGAGCGGGGGGCACGATTGGTTCGCTTGTTCGCCGAGCTGGGCAATTTTTTCGCAGCTCATCGTTCTGCTAACCTTTTATCACTGACAGTACTTCCCGACCGCTCCGCTTTGATAAATGACTTTTCAATAATGCGCTCATAGTTGCCTTTCGACGGAGACTTTGGTGGTTTCTTCAGGGCATCCAAAGTGCGCTTCGCTTTCACCGGATCTATCTTCTCCTCCGGAGGTGGAAGTTTCTTTGCTTTCACCCCTTCAAAGAAGTTCGTCACTTCGGCTCGCACGATCTTTGTGGTTTCCTCCTCGGTCCTCTCATATGGTAACTTCTCTGGAGTCTTCAAAGTAGGACGGAATCTGTATTGCCTCCTGCCTCTGGCTGTACTGCTAGACACCGGGGCAGAAGGAGCGGCTGCGGCTGTATTCTTTTGTGTTTGCTTACGAGGCGGAGGAGAAGGACTACGACGCGCCGGTGCAGCCGGAGCGGCGGCGTGTCTCTTCCGCCCTTGCTGGCGAGGCGGAGAAGGAGGAGGCTGTTGGCTGCTCAGGCGCGCCGGCGCAGACGGAGAAGGAGGCGGAATGCCGCCACGCGCTGGAGAAGGAGGCTGAGTGCCCTGATCACTCGCCGGAGGAGGAGGCGGAGTGCCCTGGCTAGCCGGAGGAGGAGGAGGCGGAGGCGTCCAGTTCGGAAGGTTGATGAGCTCTGAGGGAGTCCTGGATTAGGGGGTGTCCGGATAGCCGGACTACCATCATCAGCCGAACTATCATTTGCCGGACTATCATCATCGACCGGACTCCAAGACTATGAAGATACAAGATTGAAGACTTCACCCCGTGTCCGGATGGGACTTTCCTTGGCGTGGAAGGCAAGCTTGGCGACACGGATATGTAGATCTCCTACCATTGTAATCGACTCTATGTAACCCTAGCCCTCTCCGTGTCTATATAAACGGATGGCTTTAGTCCGTAGGACTACAATCACAACAACCCTTACAATCATACCATAGGCTAGCTTCTAGGGTTTAGCCTCCTTGATCTCGTGGTAGATCTACTCTTGTAAACATCCACAATATCAATATCAATCAAGCAGGACGTGGGGTTTTACCTCCATCAAGAGGGCCCGAACCTGGGTAAACATCGTGTCCCTTGTCTCCTGTTACCATCCGCCTAGACGCACAGTTCCGGACCCCCTACCCGAGACCCACAGGTTTTGACACCGACGTTGGTGCTTTCATTGAGAGTTCCTCTGTGTTGTCACCGATAGGCTTGATGGCCTCTTCAATCAACAACGACGCAGTCCTGGGTGAGACTTTTCTCCCCGGACAGATCTTCGTATTCGGCGGCTTCGCACTGCGGGCCAACTCACTTGGCCATCTGGAGCAGATAGAATGCTACGCCCCTGGCTGTCAGGTCAGGTTTGGAAGCCTAAACTTCACGGCCGATATCCGCGGGGACTTGATCTTCGATGGATCTGAGCCACAGCCGAGCGTGCCGCGCTGTCACGATGGGCATGACCTAACTCTGCCGCCGGATAGCACCTTGGAAGCCGCACACGAATCCTCTCCGACTCATAGTCCGGAGCCGATCGCTCGGATCGAGGACGGATGGCTGGACACCGCCTCGAGAGCTGCAACACCTACGGCGATGGAGCCGAACACTTACCTTGTCCCGCATAAAGCCCATGACTCCGAGGTGCCGGACTCCCTGCCGGACTCCGGACCTCCTGCGCCCTTGCCAGTCGAATCCGATTGGGCGCCGATCATAGAATTGACCGCCGCGGACATCTTTCAGCACTCGTCCTTCGGTGATATCATAAAATCACTGAAGCATCTCTCGCTATCCGGAGAGCCCTGGCCGAACTACGGCCAGGACGGTTGGGACGCGGACGACGAAGAAATTCAGATCCCACCCACCACCCACTTCATAGCCACCGTTGACGATTTAACCGACGTACTCGACTACGACTCCGAAGACATCGACGGTATGGACGACGATGCCGGAGACTACCAAGAACCAGCGCCTACAGGACACTGGAAGACCACCTCGTCATACGACATATACATGGTGGACACCCAAAAGATGGGGACGGCGAAGAAGCAGCGGAGGCCGATTCCTTAAAGAAACAGCCCAAGCGCCGGCGTCGTGGCGCCGCTCTAAACCCGCCACGGCAAGAATGGAGATTCCGGCACAGGAGATAATAACACCCCAGAAAGTGCCGAAGACAACTCCCTCCAGCATGATCCAGCGCAGGAGGAGACAGAAGCAAGCCCTCAGGAGAGGGCGGCAGACGAGGAGGTCGAGGATGACAATTACTTACCTCCCTCCAGAGACGAGGCAAGCCTCGGCGACGACGAATTCGTCGTGCCTGAGGATCCTGTCGAACAAGAGCGTTTCAGACGCAGGCTAATGGCCACGGCAAACAGCCTAAAGAAAAAGCAACAACAGCTTCAAGCTGATCAAGACCTACTGGCCGACAGATGGACCGAGGGCCTCGCGGCCGAAGAGTATGAACTCGAACGCCCCTCCAAAAGTTACCCAAAACGCAAGTTGCTCCCCCGATTAGAGGAGGAGGCATGCAAACCTGCATCACCAGCGCTGTCTGGCAGACCGACCACCTCGTGGCGCGATAGAGAGGCGTGCAAGCCCTCCACCAAAACCGTACCCCGGCATCGCTCAAAAAGCAGGAAGCCACGGGGGAACGCGCCGAACTTGCGAGATATATTGGAGGACAAGGCAAGACAATCCAGATCTATCTATGGATCACGTGGACGCCCCACGACCCACGACGAATACCGTCGCACCGGATACAACTACTCCGGCCGGGCCGAACACAGCAGACAACGCTCTCTCGAGCTACGTCGCGATATTGCTCAATACAGAGGCGCCGCACACCCACTATGCTTCACTGACGAAGAAATGGATCATCAAATCCCTGAAGGGTTCAAACCCGTTAATATCGAATCCTACGATGGCACAACAGACCCCGCGGTTTGGATTGAGGATTATCTCCTCCAGATACACATGGCCCGCGCGGCAATCTTCACGCCATCAAATATCTCCCGCTCAAGCTTAAAGGACCAGCTCGGCATTGGCTTAACAGCCTGCCCGCAGAGTCAATTGGATGTTGGGAAGACCTGGAAGCCGCATTCCTCGACAACTTCCAGGGCACGTATGTGCGACCACCGGACGCAGATGACCTAAGCCACATAATCCAGCAGCCAGACGAATCGGCCAGGCAATTCTGGACACGGTTCTTAACAAAGAAAAATCAAATCGTCGACTGTCCGGATGCAGAGGCACTCGCTGCCTTCAAACATAACATCCGCGACTAGTGGCTGGCCCGGCACCTAGGACAGGAGAAGCTGAAATCCATGGCAGCCCTCACATCCCTCATGACCCGCTTCTGTGCGGGATCGGATAGCTGGCTAGCTCGCAGTAACAACCTCAGCAAAAACGCTGGCAGTCCGGATAACAAGGACCGCAATGGCAGGTTGCGTCGAAACAAAAACAAACGCCGCATTAACAGCGACAGCAATGAGGATACGGCAGTCAACGCCGGATTCCGAGGCTCCAAACCCGGTCAACGGAAGAAGCCATTCAAAAGAACCACTCCGGGCCCGTCCAATTTGGACCGAATACTCGACCGCTCTTGTCAAATACATGGAACCCCCGAAAAGCCAGCTAACCGTACCAATAGAGATTGTTGGGTATTCAAGCAGGCAGGCAAATTAATCGCCAAAAACGGCGACAAGGGGCTACACAGCGATGACGAGGAAGAGACCCGGCCACCGAACAACAGAGGACAAAAGGGATTCCCCCCTCAAGTTCGGACGGTAAACATGATATACGCAACGCATATTCCCAAGAGGGGGCGGAAGCGTGCACTAAGGGACGTGATACGCTGATGGAGCCGGTCGCCCCAAAATTCAACCCATGGTCCTCTTGCCCGATCACTTTCGATCGAAGAGACCATCCGACCAGTATCCGCCATGGCGGATTCGCGCATTGGTTTTAGACCCAATCGTTGATGGATTTCACCTCATGAGAGTCCCGATGGGACGGCGGCGTAACTGAACCTGCTTTATCGGGATACGGCGCAAGATGGGCATAGACCCTTCAAGGATTAAACCTACAACGCACGACCTTCAAAGGCGTCATACCAGGTGTCGAGGCCAATTGTACAGGCTCGATTACACCGAAGTGGTCTTCGGATCCCGGATAATTTCCGAGCGAGAATTAATCTTTGACATAGTCCCGTTCCATGGCGGCTATCACGCTCTGCTCGGACGAACCGCGTTTGCAAAATTCAAAGCGGTGCCGCATTACGCATACCTTAAGCTTAAGATGCCAGGCCCTCGTGGAGTCATCACGGTCAATGGAAACACGGAACGCTCCCTCCGAACGGAGGAACATACAGCGGCTCTTGCGGCAGAAGTACAGAGCAGCCTTTTAAGGCAATTCTCGAGTCCGGCCGTTAAACAACCGGACACGACCAAACGCGCCCGGAGGAACATCAACCAAGACCACCTGGCACGTTCTGTGCACGCGTAGCAATGCGGCCCCAACCCCAGCCCTCGCAAAATTGTAAGACAAACTCTCCGCGTACATAATTACGCCCTGGAGATACCATGGGCATAGGGGGAAGGGCAGAACCACAACAGAGACCAGTGCGGTTCGACCACACCAGGGGCTCCCAAGTGTGTCGCTCTTTTTCTTTTATTTTTCTCTTTTTATACAGAACTCAGTCCGTGGCCGAACCTGCCGAACTCATGATGCAACAGCCAGGGAAGGACAAAGGCCGCGACGAACACTCAGGTGGTCTCCATCACGAGCATTAAATTTGTTAAATACAACATTCCGCGGCCTACCCCTGGAGGGAGACGCCTTTAATTCGTCCAATCCCTTGCTTTCCGCACTATTTGTATCATTTCGCACTGATAGCATATCTTCTCGAATAAAATGCAGCACCTTTTGCCTATAATTGCATTAATATATATATATATGTTCATTTACGACATGCTGCATCCATGCATCTTGGTACGGCCAAATACACCAGGGGCTTATGTCCTCCGCATTATGGTGTGATAAGGTCCGCACACTTTCACAAGTGCGGCACCCCGAACTTATAGCATTATATGAATCAGCTCCGAATCATGTCTTGGGTCAATAGTTGGGTTTGCCCGGCTCCCATGTTTGGCACCTTACGTTCTGTTCTATCGGCTAAGGTAGCCTTTGGGAGAATCACTGCGATTGCGCCCGGTTGAGCCGGGTTAACGCCTCGATGGAGAAAGCTAAAACTGACCGGCATGATAAGGCGAGATCTGGTCGCTGTTTGAGAGGTCCTTTCGGTCCTCAAAAACCTACGCCCGCTTGAGCGAAGTTCGGATTATGTCCGATGAAGGCGTGGATAGCGCCCCAATTGACCTTCCGAATACTAGGGGCTTCACGAAATTTAAAATTATAGAATTCTATGGCTAAGTGAGAGTGTTCAAGCACTATAAGTCCAGTTGCCTTGTTCGTTGTGTTGAGCGCCTCCCTAGATGGACCCAAAAATGGGAACAAGAGTACTCAAGTTTATCCCGAACACCCCAGCACTCGTGGCATGGGGGCTGAAGCCGACGACTTGCCATCTCTCAGATTTAATAAACGGCCGCACAGAAGGTAATATTTTAAATTAAACAAGCATTGCTTAGCGCATATGAACAAAGTTTTCAGCGCACAGGATAACACATTGTGAATTCACTCAAAAATTAAATCCCTGGGGCACTCATCCGCAATCTTGCGGGCACCCTTCAGGACAGCCTTATAGTAAATTTCGGGCGTACGATGCTCCTTGCCCGCTGGTGGCGCGTCAGTGATTAGCTTCTCCGCATCCAGCTTGCCCCAATGCACCTTTGCGCGGGCAAGGGCCCGACGAGCACCTTCAATACAGGCGGAGCGCTTGATAACCTCCACCCAGGGGCACGCATCCACCAGCGTCGCACGAGGCCGAAGTAGCTCCCAGGCATGGCCTCTCCAGGCCACAGCCGGACTATGAGGCCCTTCATGGCCTGCTCGGCAACCTTGTGAAGCTCGACCAGCTGCTTCAGCTGGTCGCTAGGGGGCACCGGATGGCCGGCCTCAGCATACTTAGACCAGAAGACCTTCTCCGTTGAGCTCCCCTCCTCGGCTTGGTAGAATGCGGTGGCATCAGACACGCTGCGAGGCAAATCTGCAAACGCCCCTGGAGAGCTCCGAATTCGGGTAAGTAACACGTAATTTACATTCACATGCTTGCTTTGCATGAAAAATGCCTTACCCGCCGCTATCTTCCTCATCAACTCAACCTCCTGAAGGGACTTATGGGCCTCGGCCTTGGCGGTTTAGGCACTTTCGAGAGCCGAGGCAAGCTCGGACTCTCGAGTCTTTGAGTCACGCTCCAAACTCTCATGCTTTTCCATGAGAGCCTGGAGCTCTTGCTGAACCACCGCCACCCGTGCCTCCTGTTTTTCTCGCTCTGCCCGTTCCGTGGCCGCATTGCGTTCGGCCGCAGACACGGCCTCCTTCAGGGTCGCCACCTCGTTCGTGGCCCCTGCAGTACCCATGTTATCCTTGTTATTTTTGTTGCAACCTAAATCCTTTTCTGTAAGGTACAACTTCAAAGTGGTGTTACCCACCTTCTTTGTCTTGGAGCTGCTTCCTGGCGCGGCCGAGCTCTTGCCTGGACTGCTCGAGCTCCTGCTTCAATGCACCGACCTCCGCAGTCAGTGCGGCAGAGGTCAGCACCGCAGCCTGCAGCCCATATTGACATAATTTTTTAGCAACCCTGTGTATATCTTTTTTCAGATCCTCAGTCCGGCTTTTCTTTCTGAACACCGAACCGAGCATCAGAGGCTACTGTCTATGCGGTATTACATTGCATATTTTTAACTTCTTACCTCAAAGCCTGGTAGAAGGCTACTGCGAAGCTGGGTCAGCCCGCCCTTGGCGAAGCTGCACTTTTCAATCACCGCACTCATAATAGTGCGGTGTTCTTCTCGATGGAAGCGCCTGCAGCGCCTCAACAAATTGCCCGGCGCCTCCGGTTGGGCCAGGAGCCGCCCGGCGTCACGGTTTGCCCTTCGATCGAAGGGCCGCGGCCGGACTCCGGAACCACTGCGGGTTACTGCTGGAGTCGGCGCAAAGTCCGGAGGACGCCTTGTGGCGCCTCGAGCCTCCCCGATGGGTCCCTTCTTGGGTTCCCACCTCGGCGTCCTCGGCGACGCGAGGTGGAGGCGGTCGGGATGGAGTCTACATCCGACGGAATAACGCCCGCTTCGAAGAAGCGGGGAGATCATCACTGGCTGGACTACAGGCAGTATGCGGCATTAGAATGACTCTATGTGACACAGAAAAAGAAATTATAAATCATTCAGATTCCGGATACTTACGATCTCGCCGGAGGCCTGGCCCTTGAAGGCCATTCTTCCTCGCCAACGTTGATGTTGGCGGAGCTGTCCGGGGGAATAGTCCTTCCCCTCTTGGACCCTTCGGCCTCCCCTGTTGGGGAAGCCTTCCTCTTCCTCTCTCCCTCCTCTAGGAGATAGTCCTCTTCCTCCTCCTCATTTTGGGGGTGGAATCCGCCCCGGAGTCGTCGGACACCTGAAAACGGGCACTCTTTCGAGCACCCGTGGCCTCCTTCTTGGCCTTCTTCTCCGGCACCACGTGCGGTGCCGGAACCAGCAGCCTCGCTAGATGAGCGTCTACTGGGTCTTCTGGCATAGGAGCCGGACAGATAATCTGTTCCACCTTCCTCATCCAGTCCTGTCAAAGGAAAAGGGGAAATTAAAACCCGCATAGAGTCAAACTATGAAAAACAAGTGTCCCGTAAAGGGGTAGAATCACTTACCTCGTCGGCCTGGCGCTGCGAGCGAAATCCGCGATCTTCAGTCGCGGATGCGGGGGCTTTGGCGCCCTTGAACAGCACCTTCAAGGCGCCTTCGTATGTTGTGTCGAAGAGCTTGCTCAGCGCCTGGTGTTGTTCCGGATCAAACTCCCATAGATTGAAAGCCCGCTCTTGGCATGGGAGAATCCGGCGGACGAGCATGACCTGGACCACGTTAACCAGCCTGAGCTTCTTCACCAGCTTCTTGATACAGGCTTGGAGTCCCGTCAGCTCCTTCAAACTACCCCACAGCAAGCCCTTCTCTTTCCAGGAGGTGAGCTGCGTGGGGATACCAGATCTAAACTCGGGGGCCGCCGCCCATTTAGGGTCACGCGGCTCGGTGATATAGAACCACCCCGATTGCCACCCCTTGACGGATTCCACGAAGGCCCCTTCGAACCAAAGGACGTTGGGCATCTTGCCCAACATGGCGCCTCCGTACTCGCTTGAGTGCCCTTCACTACCTTCTCGCTTGACATTGAAGGTCTTGAGCCACAAGCGAAGTGGGGCTGGATGCAGAGGAAGGCCTCGCACACGACGATAAACGCCGAGATGTTGAGGATGAAGTTCGGCGCCAGATCATGGAAATCCAGGCCGTAGTAGAACATGAGCCCCCGGATAAAGGGAGGTAATGGAAAGCCCAGTCCGCGGAGGAAGTGGGGAAGAAAGACGACCCTCTCATGGGGTCTGGGGGTGGGGATAAGCTGCCCCTCGTCGGGCAGCCGGTGCGCGATGTCGCCGGAAAGGTATCCGGCGCCGTGCAGTTTGGTGATGTGCTCCTCCTTAACGGTGGAGGCCAACCATTTACCTCCCGCTCCGGACATGGTCGGAGAAGGTTGAGACGAGATGCGCGAACTTGGGCGCTGGAGCTCGAGTGCGCGGAGATGGATAAGCGAAGGAGGAAGAAGGCGTAGGTGAGAAGGTGAATCCTTATCCCTTATATTTGTGGGCGAAGTCTTACGCGTCCCCCACCGGCCTGGTAAAACTCGCTTATCTCCCAAGCGTCACCATCAATGACGCGGTTGGATTACCCACGCCCGTATTGATGAGAATGCCGGATTAAGGGGAAACACGATCTCTGCTTCGACAAGACGTGCCAAGGAAACCGCTTCGCTAAATGCGCTGAGGTGGTAAAGTAAAAAACAATTCGAGTAATGGCTTGGTAGTGGTGTGACGTCATGCCACGGAAAATGTCAGCAGATTGAACTTGTGTATATATTATTATTCTCTCTACGGTGGAATGTGGAATTTATTTTGCAGAGCCGGACACTATCCTGGTGTTCACAATCTTCTATCATTTGGAGGAGGAACCCGCCTTGCAATGCCAAGCAATATACACGCCAGACTTATCGTCATTGAAGCCTGGTTCAGGGGCTACTGAGGGAGTCCTGGATTAGGGGGTGTCCGGATAGCCGGACTACCATCATCAGCCGAACTATCATTTGCCGGACTATCATCATCGACCGGACTCCAAGACTATGAAGATACAAGATTGAAGACTTCACCCCGTGTCCGGATGGGACTTTCCTTGGCGTGGAAGGCAAGCTTGGCGATACGGATATGTAGATCTCCTACCATTGTAACCGACTCTATGTAAGCCTAGCCCTCTCCGGTGTCTATATAAACCGGATGGCTTTAGTCCGTAGGACTACAATCACAACAACCCTTACAATCATACCATAGGCTAGCTTCTAGGGTTTAGCCTCCTTGATCTCGTGGTAGATCTACTCTTGTAAACATCCACAATATCAATATCAATCAAGCAGGATGTAGGGTTTTACCTGCATCAAGAGGGCCCGAACCTGGGTAAACATCGTGTCCCTTGTCTCCTGTTACCATCCGCCTAGACGCACAGTTCGGGACCCCCTACCCGAGATCCGCCGGTTTTGACACCGACAAGCTCCTTCCGCCATAGGCATGGAGTCTTCAGAGAAGAACCCAGCCCAGTCTCCCCTTCACCGGTAAGGTGGTCAAGCTCGAGGTCCTCAAATCCGTCCTTTATTTCATCCACCATCACCCTAGCATATCCTTCTGGAATTGGCCGGCACTGGTAGGTTGCGCCAGGTTTAGTAGGTAAAACAGAGCCAACAGCCACCTTGACTTTGAATTTCATCCATTGCGTCATAAGGTGGCAATGTTGAGACTCCGTGATAGCATCCATGGGGTAACTAGTAGGAGTCGTGAAGATAGGCTCCAGTTGAAGCTGCTCGGTGGAAGCCACACTGCTTCTCCGCTGAGATGGCGGGGTAGCTTAAGGGGAAGCTTCGGCAGGTCGTTTGCTGCGATTTGCTTCTCGTTCCTCTATCACTTGTACCCTTGCGTGCAGCGCCTGCAGTTGGGTATGCTCCACTTTCTTCCTCCTCTACTGGCATTTGTAACCCCCTGCGTCCGGAAACCCAGCCTTCCACGGAATGGAGCCTGGCGTGCCTCGTGTCCGTCCAGGGTGCTCAGGATTCCCGAGGGCCATTGTGAGCTCGTCGTTATCTCTGTCTGGAACAAACGTCCCTTGCTGCGCTGCCTCGATATACTCCTGAAGCCTCGTGATGGGTATTCTCAGTTGCTCGTCCGTTCAAACGTACTTCCTTGATACAGGGTCCAAGGATCCGCCAATCCTGAAGAACCAAGTCCGGCAACGGTCTGCCAGTTCAATGTCTCTGGTTCGACCCCTTCATCAATCAGGTCATTCTCAGCCTTGTCCCACAACGGCCAGGCTTTGAGGTAGCCACCTGACCCCGTGCGATGGTGATGCTTCTTCTTCGCAGCATTTTTCTTGTTTGTCACTGACATCTTCTTAATCTTGTCCAATGTCTTGTGGGCCACAAATGCGGGCCAGTGATCTCTGATCTTCTCATACCGGCCTTTGAATTCTGGTGTCTTTTCTTTGTCGACAAATGATGTTTTCAGCTCATTCTTCCACCTCCTGAATAATTCTGCCATCTTCTTAAGAGCATGAGACTTGATCAATTGCTCTTTAACTAGCTTCTCCGGATCATCCTCTGGCGGTAGGGTGAAATTTGCCTTAAGCGCGGTCCAAAGATCATCTTTCTGCATATCGGAGACATAAGACACCTCAGGGTCTTCATTCTCAGGCTTTAACCATTGGTGGATACTGGTCGGGATCTTGTCCCTAACAAGAACCCCGCACTGAGCAGCAAATGCTTCCTTTGTCCGGATGTGTTCAATCGGCATGCCATCGTGCGTGACTGCTGTGATCTCAAACCTTTCATTCAAGCGCAAATTTTTCTTCGGGCCTCGTCTCTTTACCGAAGTTGTGCTCGATACGGAGGGCTAGAAAAAAGAAGAAAGAGGAGAGTTAATTAACATGTGTACATATACCAAAACAATGAATGCATCAATTAGCTTAGCACAGGCTTAACTAATATATATACCCGGCCGGACTCGGTTCGGTCACCGGAGCCGTCGTCATGATCTCCTTCTTGCACCGGTATTGGGTCACCGGAGCCATCATCACGGTCTCCTTCTTGCACCGGCATTGGGTCACCGGAGCCATCATAATCATAGCCTGCTTCTTCACCATGTCCTTCCATACCATCGGTCTCATTGATAAACGACAAGACAACATCACTTCCTTGTGCGATTATGTCCCCCAACACCGCTTCTGTTGCTTCGTCTCGGGGGTGCTCCATAGTTTCTGCAAATATTTACAACATGGAAATTATTATTCAAACATGATAGATGGATATATTAGTGGCAAACGTAGAACTAGCTAGCTAATCACAGTAAGGAATCATATTAGTGGCATAGACGCTGCTTCTCTAGGGTTTGGGGTGGCCTCGGACGCTTCAAGGGTTTGGGGTGGCCTCGACAACGCTTCAAGGGGTATGGGGTGGCCTCGACGACAACGCTCTTTTAACTTGGTAAATTTGGGTGGCCTCGAGAGAGTTTGTCGGGTAGTGGCGTGGCGGGAGGGGGTAGGAGACGGACAACGTTTTTTTCTAGGGTTTGGGTGTCCTCGAGAGTTTTGGTTGAGCGAGAGGGCCGGGGGAGTATATCGACCCCCCCCCTCGTGTTATCGGGAGGGGGTATATCGACCCCCCCCCCCTCGTGTTGAAGTTATCGGGAGGGGGTTATATCGACAACGACAACATACATACATGGGAAAATAATGTTATCGGGGAAGGGGTATATCGACCCCCCCCCTCGTGTTGAAGTTATCGGGAGGGGGGTATATCGACAACGACGACATACATACATGGGAAAATAATGTTATCGGGGAGGGGGTATATCGACCCCCCCCCCCTCATGTTGAAGTTATCGGGAGGGTGTATATCGACAAAGGACATACCCGATAAAAAATTAGAAAACGAAGAAGAAATAAAAAGAGGAGAAGAAGAAAGGAATAGAGGAGAAGATCGAAGAAAAAAAGAAGAAAAAAAAGAGGAGAAGAAGAAAGGAATAGAGGAGAAGAAGAAAAAATAGATTTTCAATTTTTTTCTTCTTCTCCTCTATTCCTTTCTTCTTCTCCTCTTCTTTTTCTTCTTTTTTCCTCTTCTTATTTATTTCTCCTCTTCTTCCTCTCCTCTTCTTCTCCTTTCTTCCTCTTCTTATTTTCCTTTTCCTTCTCCTTTTTCTTCTTCTTCCTTCTTCCTAGCTAGATATATATATAACTTTTCTAAAAATGTAACTTTTGCATATATCTAAAACTTTTCTAAAAATATGCATACATAAAACTTTTTCTTCTTCTTCTTCCTTCTTCCTTTCTCTTCCTTCTTTCTAAATATATAAAACTTTTCTAAAAATGAAACTAACCTAAAATGTACTAAATCAGGGAACATATATAGATAAAACTTTTCTAAAAATCTAACTTTAGCATATATGAACATATATACACAGAGAACATACATACATATATACATTTTTATAAAAAAGGAAAAAACAAATCATCATATATATGAACAAAAAATCTGGAAAAAAAACATGACATATAATCATATATACACACATACATATACTCACACTGAGGGAGTCCTGGATTAAGGGGTATCCGTACAGCCGGACTATATCCTTTGGCCGGACTGTTGGACTATGAAGATACAAGATTGAAGACTTCGTCTCGTGTCCGGATGGGACTCTCTTGGCGTGGAAGGCAAGCTTGGCGATACGGATATGTAGATCTCCTTCTGTTGTAACCAACTCTGTGTAACCCTAGCCCCCTTCGGTGTCTATATAAACCGGAGGGTTTAGTCCGTAGGACAACAACAATCATACCATAGGCTAGCTTCTAGGGTTTAGCCTCTACGATCTCGTAGTAGATCAACTCTTGTAATACTCATATTCATCAAGATCAATAAAGCAGGAAGTAGGGTATTACCTCAATAGAGAGGGCCCGAACCTGGGTAAACATTGTGTCCCTTGCCTCCTGTTACCATCCGCCTTAGACGCACAGTTCGGGACCCCCTACCCTAGATCCGCCGGTTTTGACACCGACATTGGTGCTTTCATTGAGAGTTCCACTGTGCCGTCGCCATAAGGAAGGATGTCTCGTCTCGTTGTCAAGGACAGCGTCACCTCTGGAGGAGCCCTGACTGTCGGCCAGACTCTCCGGCTAGGCGAGTTCGTCATGGCCGCCAGTTCAGCTGCTGCACCGATGATGACTTCTCGGGTCATCGAAAACAGCCTCCACGTCGGCTCGGAACTTGCCGGGCAGATGGATCCGATGGAGCTCTCTTCCCTAAACGAGCTCTTGGACCGCATCGCCGCTTTGGGAGTCGCTATGCACTATGATCGGATCGGGCTTAAACCCGACCAAAGGGAGATTAACTCTCCGCCGGTCACCCATCAGATAGCGGTGGTGGAGGAACAATGCGGTAATTTTCCCTCAATCTTGAGGACAAGCTATGTCCGGATTCGACAGCTCTCCGAGCCGGATACCTGTACACGAAAGGACATCCCCCAAGCCTTGAACGTAGAATCGTGCGGTGGGCCGGACCTATCGGGCGACATCCGGAGCCCGAACCTCCAAGATCGGAAACTCCCATGCCCCTGGGTCACAGACCGGGTCAGGGTTCGGACTTAAATCCGCCCACCCACCCAGATACAAGCGATCTCTCCCACATTGGACAAGAGCCCCAGGAAACAGTACATCACTATTGGGCCAGATTCCTCCTTGTAATGAACAAGGTCAAGGACTGTCGAGAGGAAGACGTAATTTCATTCTTCTGCAATAATTGCACGGACAAGGGAATCCTTAACGCCATAAGCGCCGCAACATAGCACACTTTGCTGACTTGGCGGCCATAGTACGGAAATACTGTGTGATGGAGAGCGCCTGGAAAAGCGAAATAGAATTTTGGGACAATCCGGCTTTGGCTAAATACCCAGTCCGAACCAAAAGGGTGCACCCCCGTAAGTCACCCGATTCAATCACAAAAAAGCAAAAGCCCACTAGAGGGCACGGAACCGTATTGGAGGGATGGCTTAACGGACCCTGCAAAATTCACAGTACGGTGGATACCACACCAACACACAGCCTTAGAGCATGTTGGGTACTCCGGCAGGTTGCTAAGAGCGGTGAGGATCTCCTCATTCAAAACACCGCAGAGCAACATCCCGTGAATTACAATACGGTCTTAACAGTCTTCGAGACATTCGCCTCAAATAATAGGCGCAAGCGAGCACTCCGCAGCCTTGCCGAGATCTGCCAAGTGGCAGCAATAAATCCATGGAGCGACACGGCTATCACCTTCAATTCCAGTGACGAACCCAAATGCCGAACAGCCCGAGCACCAGCCGCACTAGTCCTTAGTCCAATTGTGGACGGCTTTCAGCTCACCAAAGTGCTCATGGACGGCGGCAGCGGATTAAACCTCATTTCGAGGAAACTCTTCACAAAATGGAAATAGACTGGAACCGCGTTGAGCAAAGCAGCACAACCTTTAGAGAAATCATCCCCAGTAGGGAGGCACATTGCGCTGGGAAAATCACACTAGATGTGGTATTCGGCACACCGGAAAATTACAGGTCCGAAGAAATAACAGTCCAAGTGGCCCCTTTCAGTAGTGGATACCATGCCCTTCAAGGGCGGGAGGCATTTACGATCTTCCAAGCTATACCCCCTTACGGGTACATGAAGCTCAAAATGCCTGGGCCCAATGGAATCATCACTCTAGCTAGTGATCCGGACATAGCGCTCCGCGCCGAAAACAAAACAGCCACACTAGCCCTCGAGGCACTATCCGAAGCCCTAGCGGCAGAGGAGTTAACAGCCTTCACGCTTCGACCGCGGACAGGGACGACGTGATACTCGACAAGAGATCCAAGTCCACCTCTTTTAAACCAGCGGACGAAATAGTCAAATTCCAAGTCCACCCAACGGACCCCAAAAAAACAGCCTCAATTGGGGCACAGTTAAACCTCGATGTGGACGCCGCACTACGGGAGTTCCTGCGCGAGAACTGGGATATATTTGCCTGGCACCCATCAGATATGCCAAGAAACCCACGCAAGTTGGCCGACATAGCCTTAACATTCTAAAAGGGTTCAAGCCGGTCAAGAAGACTCTTCGGCGCTTCTCCGAACCTAAGCGACAAGCTATGGGCGAGGAGCTAGCCAAGTTATTGGAGGCCGGATTCATCAGAGAAATAAAACACCCGGACTGGCTAGCAAACCTAGTGATGGTACCAAAGAAGGACAAATCCTGGCGCTTATGTGTCGACTTCAAAGACCTCAATAAAGCTTGCCCAAAGGATCCCTTCCCCCTCCCCCGCATCAATCAAATTATCGACGCCACCGCGGGACACGAATCATTGTGCTTCCTCGATGCATACTCCGGCTACCACCAAATCAAGATGGCCGAGTCCAACCAAGCCGCAACAGCGTTTATCACGCCATACGGCCCCTTCTGTTTCAACACAATGCATTTCGGGCTTAAGAACGCCGGTGCAACGTATCAATGCATGATTCAGACATGCCCGGAAAAGCAAATCGGCAAAAGAGTGGAAGCATACGTAGACGATGTAGTCGTCAAAACCAGACACGTCGACTCTTTAATAGACGACTTGAGGCTTACGTTCAACAACCTCCGAACATACGACATCAAGCTCAATCCGGAAAAATGCATTTTCGGCGTGCCCGCCGGAAAGCTCCTGGGCTTCATCGTCTCCAGTAGAGGGATTGAAGCGAACCCGGCTAAAATCCGAGCCCTGTCACAATTGGCCATCCCAACAGATCTCAAGCAAATCCAGAAGTTAACTGGATGCGTTGCGGCCTTAATTCGCTTCATCTCCCGATTAGGAGAAAAGGCACTACCCCTTTATCGCCTTCTTCGGTGCACCGAACACTTCGAGTGGACGGATCCTGCCACGGCCAGACTGGAAGAAATAAAATCCATACTGGCCACCAACCCAATCCTGGCCGCGCCAAACATCGGCGAACTGATGCTGCTATATATAGCAGCGACTCATCAAGTCGTAAGCGCAGCACTCGTCGTCGAACGAGAAACGGACGTACATAAAATCCCCCTTCAAAGGCCGGTATATTATGTACCCACTGTCCTCACCTCATGCAAATCATGGTACCCGCATTATCAAAAGATAGTGTATGCGGTATTCATGGCATCCTGAAAACTATGACACTACTTTCAAGAGTGTTCAATCACAGTGGCCTCTGAAGT
Source organism: Aegilops bicornis (assembly GCA_021605145.1). Taxonomy (NCBI): domain Eukaryota; kingdom Viridiplantae; phylum Streptophyta; class Magnoliopsida; order Poales; family Poaceae; genus Aegilops; species Aegilops bicornis. Next base: position 40,769,508 of record CM038674.1, on the reverse strand, counting down.
GCCACTGAACGACATAATAAACAACCGCGATGCCACAGGCCGGATTGCCAAATGGGCCATAGAGCTCCTCCCGTTCGACATAACATATAAACCTCGGCGAGCTATTAACTAACAGGTATTGGCCGATTTTGTCGCCGAATGGACAGAAGACGAACTCAAAGGAATACGGCGCATACTCCAATTGGATTATGCACTTTGACGGGTCTAAAATGTTGGCCGGTCTGGGGGCTGGCGTCGTCTTGACGTCCCCTACCGGAGATACAGTACAATATAGACTCCAAATACTGTATACAGACTCCAACAATGACGCCGAATACGAGGCCCTGTTACATGGTCTCCGGATGGCAGTCTCCATGGGCATTCAATGACTGGAGGTGCGTGGGGATTCGAACCTCGCAATATCCCAAATAAACGGAGACTTCGACGCTAAAGATCCGAAAATGGCGGCTTATCGCGATGTCGTACTCAAGATGTCAGCTCGGTTCGAGGGACTCGAATTCCACCATGTTGCTCGGGAAAACAATCAGGCGGCGGACGTCCTTGCCCGTATCGGTGCTAAGCGCAATCCGGTCCCACCCAACATATTCTTGGAAAGGCTGTTTAAGCCATCCGTGGCATGGGAAGTCGAAGCAAGCAACAACAGTCCGGACCCGGCTACAACGCCAGATGCCGAACACTCTGACATAATCGGCGGCTCCGCCACCGAAATAACACCTTCAGCCCACGTAATAATGGCCGTCATCGCCCCATGGACTGAACCATTCCTGGCCTACCTAACCAGGCAGGAACTTCCCGAGGACCAAAATGAGGCACGTTGCATCGTGCGATGATCTAAAGCCTACAAGGTCCACGAGGAGAGCTCGATAAGAAAAGCACCACCGGAGTCCTTCAAAGGTGCATCTCCGAAGAGGAAGGGCGGAAGCTTCTAGCAGAAATTCACGCCGGACTCGGTGGCCACCACGCCGTAGCCCGGGCTCTCGTAAGTAAGGCCTTCCGTACAGGATTTTATTGGCCGACGGCCTGAGCAGACGCACGGGACTTGGTCCAACGCTACGTCGGTTGCCAGCTCTTTGCAAACCAAAGCCATATGCCACCCATCGCCCTACAAACAATCCCCATTACCTGGCCTTTTGCGGTCCGGGGGCTGGACATGGTTGGACCCCTTAAAGGGGAACCCATAAGAAAAAATACTTACTGGTAATGGTGGATAAATTCACCAAATGGATAGAAGCCAAACTTGTTAAAACGGCCGAATCCGAACCAGTGATAGACTTTATATCCGGGGTTGTACACCGTTATGGTGTCCCCCATAGCATCATCACTGACAACGGCACGAACTTCACTGCCGATGAGGTGAAAATATGGTGCAGCAACATGGGCATCAAGCTCGATTACGCTTCTGTCTATCATCCACAAACTAACGGTCAAGTCGAACGAGCAAATGGACTTATCATGAGCGGCAACAAACCTAGATTAGTGTGGTCCTTAAAGGAATCTAACATGCACTTGGTAGAGGAGCTCGACTCCGTACTCTGGGGGCTGTGGACCACGCCGAATCGCACTACCGGATACACACCGTTCTTTATGGTGTACGGCGCTGAGGCGGTTCTGCCCTGCGACAAAATTCATTACTCACCTCGAGTGCTCATGTATGAAGAGAGAGAGGCCGAGCTCGATCGGCAGGACAGTTTGGACTCCCTCATGGAGGAGCGTGACGTGGAAAAAGCTCGTTCCGCATTCTACCAGCAACAGGCTAGAAGATACCAAAGCAGAGAAGTACAGGCCAAAACTTATAACGTTGGCGAACTCGTTCTACGCCTACCGAAAAAGAAAAAGGACAAGCTCAAGTCCAAATGGGAGGGTCCCTTCATTATTGACCAGGTCTTAACCGGCGAAGCGTACCGTCTGCGGGATGCATCGGACAACCGCCCCGAGCCAAATCCATGGAACGCAGCGAGACTCCGAAGATTCTATGCCTAGTGCCGGACTCCGTGTTCGTCTCCTTACCTCTGTCAAATTTTTATACATTCGTTATCTGTCTTTTCTTTCTTTCTTTCTTCCCCTTTTCTTTCGAGACCTTGAAGGGCTAAAATGTGTTTTGACTACACAATCTTGATGCGCCAGCCGCGCTCATTATACCTGGGGGCTTCCTATACAGAAGCTTAAATATTTTATGGGCTTCATGCCCCGCACATGTGTTATTCTTCCACATGTACCTTTTTTCGCCACTATATGCATCGATATGACTTAAGTTTTGGCCAAGCTGGGTTGCCTGGCTCTTGTATTTATGCCCTACGTTCCCGTTAATTCGGCTAGGGCATAAGGGGAGCACCTCTGCGACTGTTACTGCCAGGTCAGCTGGATGTGTACCTCAGACTGGGTGAAGCCAAAAGCTAGCGTTCTTAAGGGAATATTCGGTCGGTGAATAAAAGATGACTTTTTGTTTTTTCCACTTGCCCCTAGATGTTTTCGCCAGCGTCTCTTCTTGCGTTCGGACATGCATATTAGGGCATGCGTACCCAGGGAAAGGAACCCTTAACGGAACTATTCTCCCTGGAAGATGTTTCTTACTACCCATGTAATATAACATAACTAGTTGGGTACCTGTATGTTCAAGCACTTATGACCCCTACGCCTGGTTTCCACGCATACCCCAGTTTTTACATAACTGCGCTGGTATTCGGATACACTCCGGACTACCGCGTCCAGAGGTTGAAGCAAAAAGGTCTGCCATGACAAATGATTTACAATCTGGCTAGAGACATTCTACATGTCATTCAAATTACATAGTCACTTAGACTGATTAAATTCTTCTTCTATGCAATCCAATAGGTTGTCTAGCCTACAATCCTGTTGGGAATACTTGGCGGCTAACTCTACTTGGTGATACACCAAACTGACAGGGATTTCTTTCCCATCGGGCCCCACAGGTCCGACCTCGGCCATGTGCTTTGGGTCAGCCTTCATATACTGCGTCTTCACCAAGGCCCAGGATTCCCTGGCACCTTGACGACAGGCCGATACCTTCCATAATCAGAAGTGCCGCCGCGCTCCCTTGAGCTTCTCTACAAGTCCTCCAAGGCCTTCGGGCAGGGAGACAGATGGCCACAAGGCCTGGGAAATACCTTGCATCACCTGCCGAACTTGTTTGTGCAGTTGGGAGAGCTCTGGTAGAAGATCACCCGCAGACCCGGGCATCTCGTTCGTGGGACGACCTGTCAGCATACCTACCGACATAACTCTGTTATTGGGCTTCCTCGTCGAACTCTTTTTGACGTTCGTTCAAGCACTTACTGAAAATGCCGCGTTGGAGCCGCATGTTCTCCTTCACGGAGTCTGACAGCTGGGCCCGAACATCCTTTAGTTCCACTCTCAGCTGGGTATTGGCATCTTGGAGATCGTTTTTCTCCTGCCTAACCTTTTTAAGCACGCTCGCCAAACCTTTAGTCAGCCGTATGACATGTTGCTCATCCGGATTCACTCCGGCGTCAACTGCAATATTTATTGTCAGAATTGCATGCATGATGCATCCTATATGGTACCTATCACTCTTTAAATCAGGTGTTACCAGAGGGGGCCTTCTCGGACTCCTTCAATGCGGCCACTTTGGCCCGTAGCTGGGCCTTGCACTCTTCCTGCTCTTGGGACAATTGGGTATTCTTCTCTGTAAGAACCTGTACATATAATGATCCTTAAATTAGTTGTGCCAACAGTTTCAAGTCTCGGGGGCTACTGATATATATAATCATCAAATTCTCTTACCCATATATCCTTTATATACTGGTCTGTGGCTCTGGCAAGACCATTTTGAGCAGCACGGATGTACGCGTCTCCCGAATTGAAGGCATCAAATGCCTCTTGGGAGAAACAAGCGTCATGAAGTACGGCCCGGCGGCGCCTGTGATTCATGGCGCTCTCCACTTCAGAATTTGTAGAGGAGATTTTATCCGCATCCTCTGTAGGAGGAACGTCCGACGCGTGCCCCGCCTCCGTGTCCGGCCCTGGAGCCCGGCTAGTGGAGGCGTGATCGGCAACTTCTCCGGATATAGTCCGGCGAGTATTTTTCCTTCTGGGAAACATGGGTGTTATTATGTTTTCAAAGACAAACCCACGGAGCGAGGTTTTATATCATACCTCTGCGTCGGCGTCTCAGTCCGAATTGCTTTTCTTTTCAGCCTGCCTGGCCTCGGTACCCCTTGTTGATAACTCGCCACGGGCTCGGCATGGCATCCGGAGGACCTTCCCTATAAGACACCGTGCAGATACGGAAGGTAAGGTGCGTGGAAAGGGATACTTCTCAAAGGTTAGGCCCCTGGTCTCACCTACCTGCGAGGTAGGCAGTAGCCCCGGATAGTCGGCTGTAATAGCCACCATGGCCCCATCACGGCTTGATTGATAAAATATCCTATCGATTAGCTCCACGAATATGTCCGGATCCTCTTGAAGACCGGGGTCGAGGGACCGTTCAGGTTCCTCTGGTTGTGGAGGTGGGCTAGTTATCTCCCTCACTGCCTTACGCAGCTCCTGCGGTGAACGGGCAATATAAGACATTTATTGTGGAAATGTGGAAGGGAAGGGCATGAAAAGTGGCAGCTTACCCAGCTCGGAGGATTGTACATGGAGAATCCGTCCCGCGGTTTGATGCGGAGGAACTCCCCTTCCTCTCCCTTGTATAGAACGGACAAAGTTTTTGCCAGAGCGGCAATGGAGTCCGGCCCCTTACGGCCGCAGCGGGTGGCATCGTCTTCCCCGTTAAAATCCCACATTGGGCGGCCTCGGTATTGAAGCGGCTGCATCCCTCGCGTAATGCATATTGACATAACTTCCGTTGTAGTTAGTCCTGATAGAGCCAGCACCTTTATCCAGCTCATCAGGTAAGAAACGTCTCTATCGTCTTCCTCCTGAGGGCTCCTTGGTCGCCAGCTTAGGCGTTTCTTCAGAGGAGCATTATTAAACTCAGGAAGGCCGATCCGAATAGGATCCGGAAGAGGGACGTCCTCTATATAGAACCACTCTGAAGGCCAGTCTTCGGATGCCTTCTTCGGGGTGCCGGACAGGTATCCGGTCCCGGCGATGCGCCATATTTCGGCTCCGCCCACTTGAAACAAGTGACCCCCACGGTAATGCGAAGTGCATTGGCAGAATAGCCTCTTCAATAGCTCGAAGTGAGCTTCGCACCCCAGAAATAGTTCACAAAGAGCGACATAGCCAGCAATGTGCAATATGGAGGCAGGAGTGAAATTATGCAGCTGGAGGCCTTAGAACTCCAGGAGCCCGCGGAGGAATGGGTGGATTGGAAATCCCAGTCCCCTTAATAAATAAGGGGCAAGGCATACCCGTTCCCCTTTGGAGGGATTGGGGAAATTCTCTGCTTGTTCTCCCGCCATTATAGGTGGCAAGCCCGGCTCGAACGGGGACCATATACGCTGGGGGGAGAAATCCCTGGGTCTGTAGTCCCACTAGTTGGCTATGCGGGACGGAACACTTCTTCCAATCACCGGGCTTAGTGCTACGGGGGCGAGAGGAGGAGCTGCGGTGACTGGCCATGTTGGAATGGATTTTTTTCAGGCGTGCTCCGATGGATACTCGTTGTGGGAGGATGGTATGATATGGATCTGTGAATCCCCGTCTCTTTAATAGGCGATTTGCCTACATGGCTAGGGTGGCAATTGTAAAAATGCCCCGGCTTCTCGCATTCGCTCGACGCATAGAGGATCTCCATTATTGGGCGTAGAAGCCAAGGAGTGCAACATTTATGGGAAGCCGGACACTATTCAAACAAGTCTCCAGAATTTGGAGAAGAACCCGCCTTGCAATGTCGAAGACAATCTGCGCGCCGGACTCATCGTCATTGAAGCCTGGTTCGGGGGCTACTTAGGGAGTCCTGGATTAAGGGGTATCCGGACAGCCGGACTATATCCTTTGGCCGGACTGTTGGACTATGAAGATACAAGATTGAAGACTTCGTCTCATGTCCGGATGGGACTCTCTTGGCGTGGAAGGCAAGCTTGGCGATACGGATATGTAGATCTACTTCTGTTGTAACCGACTCTGTGTAACCCTAGCCCCCTCCGGTATCTATATAAACCTGAGGGTTTAGTCCGTAGGACAACAACAATCATACCATAGGCTAGCTTCTAGGGTTTAACCTCTACGATCTCGTGGTAGATCAACTCTTGTAATACTCATATTCATCAAGATCAATCAAGCAGGAAGTAGGGTATTACCTCCATAGAGAGGGCCCGAACCTGGGTAAACATTGTGTCCCTTGCCTCCTGTTACCATCCGCCTTAGACGCACAGTTCGGGACCCCCTACCCGAGATCCGCCGGTTTTGACACCGACACACACATATACATAAAATCTAGAAAAAAAACATCATATGACTGTGGGAAAAAAACAAGGAGGAAGGGGGCGGCGCCGGCCTGACCAAGGAGAGGTGCGGCGTGGTCGGGGCAGGGGCAGAGGCACGGCGCCGGGGTAGAGGGTGACGACGGCGGCGTGGTCGGGGTAGCGGCGACAGCGGCGTGGTCGATCGGGGCAGGGCAAGGGCGCGCGGCATGGTCGGGGCAGGGGCGACGGTGGCATGGTCGGGCGGGCGACGGCGGCGTGGTCGGGCGGGCCGACGGCGGCGTGGTCGGGCAGCGGCGGCGGCGCCGACTGGCTGAGGCGCGCAGGCGTCGACAAAGCGAAGTTTCGGGCAGCTTGGCGGCGTCGGGGCAAGGCAACTGCAGAGAAGAGTGTGAAAAACGCAAAGTGTTTTCTTATATACCAAGGGCATTGGTACCGGTTCGTGGCACCAACCGGTACCAATTCCACCTTTAGTCTCGGTTGGTGCCACCAACCGGGACCAAAGGTCTCTTTTCAGCAGCCCAAAGGGCGGGAAGCGGCAGCCTTTGGTCCCGGTTGGTGGCACCAACCGGGACCAAAGGCCGCTATTCAGCAGCCCAAAGGGCGGGAAGCGGCCGCCTTTGGTCGGTTGGTGGCACCAACCGATACTAAGGGGGCATTGGTACCGGTTGGTGCCACGAACCGGTACCAATGCCACCCTTTAGTCTCGGTTGGTGCCACCAACCGAGACCAAAGGCGTTGCACTGCTATATCACACTAATGGCGCACCAACACATGGTGCGCCACTACTATATAGTAGTGGCGCACCACATGTCTGGTGCGCCTTTAGTGGCCATATCATCTATAGCACTTTTCCTAGTAGTGGTTGGTGGTAGTTTAGTCCCACCTCGCTAGTTGAGAGGGGCGCGCAGTGGTTTATAAGCCCCATTAGCGCATCCCTCTCGAGCTCCTCTACATTGCAGGCTTGCGGGCCTAATTGTGACTGCTATGCCTGATGGGCCTACTGGGCCTTCTGCGGGCCTGAATCCTGGCCCATTGATGGGTTTCTAGTCGTATTCAGGCCGTGGTGGCCCAGTAGGTGGCAAATTTTTATTTTTCCCAGTTATTTTGTTTTCTTTTTTGCTTTATTTATTTTGTTTTGTTTCTACTTACAACAAAATACTTTTTATTTTATTTTGTTTCTAATTACTTATTTATTTTATTTTATGATAATTCTTTTTTCTACTAAAGTTTCTAAAAAAAGTTCTTTATGAAAATTATTTTTGCTTTTAATGATTTCGAACAGAAAATACTTTGATAATTTTAGTTGCATAAATTTTATATAATTTTAGTTTCAATAAAACTAGAGGTTGCTTATAATGTTTTGAACAGAAAATACTTTGATAATTTTAGTATCATAAATTTCGTTTATGTTATTAAAGTTTATTTTATTTTATTTTGTTTCTACTTATATATTTTATTTTAGTTTATATTATATTATTTTGTTTCTAATTACTTATTTATTTATTTTTATGATAATTCTTTTTGAAATTAATGGTTTGTAACAAAAAAGTTCTTTAAGAAAATTCTTTTTGCTTTTAATGATTTTGAACAGCAAATACTTTGATAATTCATCATTTCACCCACATAGCATGTGCAAGAAAGTAGAGAGGGTTACGGCAAAAACTGGATGCACTTCGTGTACAGAACGGACAATCTCTTTCGAAGTATCAGGGTTTCATACGGAAACTCGTATGTTACAAAGGGATTTCATTTTTTGAAATTATTTGAACTCCAGAGTTTTTCTGTGTTCAAAATGCACCATTCAAAGCCACATCATCAATTTTCAACCCTTTCTGACTTCATTTGCTTATTTTCATGCATTTACTAATTATTTTGAGCTATAAGACCCTGAAATTGAAAAGCATTTCAAATGAACTCTGAAAAGTTTGAAAGTTGGCATGGTATCATCATTTCACCCACATAGCATGTGCAAGAAAGTAGAAGGGTTACGGCAAAAACTAGATGCACTTCATGTACAAAACGGACAATCTCTTTCGAAGTATCAGGGTTTCATACGGAAACTCGTCTGTTACAAAGAGATTTCATTTTTTATGAACTTATTTGAACTCCAGAGTTTTTCTGTGTTCAAAACGCACCATTAAAAGCCACATCATCCATTTTCAACCCTTTCTGACTTCATTTGTTATTTTTCATGCATTTACTGATTATTTTGATCTATAAGACCCTGAAATTGAAAAGCATTTCGAATGAACACTGAAAAGGTGGAAAGTTGGCATGGTATCATCATTTCACCCACATAGCATGTGCAAGAAAGTAGAGAGGGTTACGGCAAAAACTGGATGCACTTCGTGTACAAACAGACAATCTCTTTCGAAGTATCAGGGTTTCATACGGAAACTCATCTGTTACAAAGGGATTTCATTTTTTGAACTTATTTGAACTCCATAGTTTTTCTGTGTTCAAAATGCACCATTCAAAGCCACATCATCAATTTTCAACCCTTTCTGACTTCATTTGTTATTTTTCATGCATTTACTGATTATTTTGAGCTATAAGACCCTGAAATTGAAGGCAACATATGGCTCTCATGAATAGATAAGTGACCAAATTAATAGAAGTTCATCATCACATTAAAACCAAAGTACACACATAGTTCTCATTGAACAACATATAGCTCTCCAGAGCATCTAATTAAACCATACATTGAAATTATGTAAAACATTTCAATGCAACAACAAATGCGATCATAATCGCAACCAAGGTAAAAATTGATCCAACTGCATAATGATACCAAGCCTCGGTATGAATGGCATATTTTCTAATCTTTCTAATCTTCAACCGCAATGCATCCATCTTGATCGTGTGATCATCGACGACATCCGCAACATGCAACTCCAATAGCATCTTCTCCTCCTCAATTTTTTTTATTTTTTCCTTCAAGTAATTGTTTTCTTGTTCAACTAAATTTAACCTCTCAACAATAGGGTCGGTTGGAATTTCCAGTTCAACCACCTCCTAGATAAATAAAATCTATGTCACGTTGGTCGGCATAATTGTCGTAAACAATAAATGAACCAAATAGTTATAAAAAGATAATATATATACCACATCCGAATCATAGACAGGACGAGGGCCGACGGGGGCGGATACCAAAACCATCGCACTATATAATAACAAGGAATAATAAAAGAAAGAAAATTAGACAAGTATCTATCTAAAGTAAGAATTTCTTTCTTTCAGAAAGAAGATAAGAAGAAGAGGCTCACCACGGTGGTGCCGGCGATGAGATCGGCGCGGGCAATCGACGACGGTGAAGACGGGGACGGGACGTGGCGGACCGCTAAACCTGGACAAATCTCGGGGAAAATGGAGCTCGGAGGTCGAGTTTCGAGAGGAGAAAGATTAACTAGTGTGGCTCAGACATTTCATCGAACACCTCATGTGCATAGGAGGTGAACTAGAGCACCCAAATGCCCTCCCCCTCGTACAGAGCACTGTGGAGTGCTCTGTTGTGGCGATGGGGTATATATAGGCAGCTCATTTGTCCCGGTTCGTGGCTGTAACCAGGACTAAAGCCCAGCCATCTGTCCCGGTTCAAGCCAAGAACCGGGACCAATGGTTGTGGGCCAGGAGCGATGACCATAGGTCTCAGTTCATGCCTAGAACCAGGACAAATGGGTCCACACAAACCGGGACCAATGCCCACGAGGCCCCGGCCGGCCCCCTAGGCTCACGAACCGGGTCGAATGCCCCCATGGGTCCCGGTTCGTGGCCGAACCGGGACTAATGGGCTGCCCAGGCCCAAACAAAAGCCCTGTTTTCTACTAGTGTAGGTCAATGGCTATCATCATGCCAAGTTTGTAATATTTAACAGATTCTGTCAGTTATATTATGATGCTCTTTTGCAACAGGGTTTTCATCAAGAAAATTGATCCTAACATAGAAGAAAAAGCAATCATTGCGTAGAACACGGAAAAATGTACAACATTCGTATAAGGCACGTTTTCATCGGATGCACGGATTAAAAGTTAAAACAGTTTTAATATAAGGTAGTGCAGCTCCTTTCAGTTAGGCGCTGCACTACACCATGCAGCTCCTTTCAGCTAGGCGCTGCACTACACTGTGCGGCTCCTTTCAGCTAGGCGCTGCACAACCAGGAGTGGGCCCCGGGCTGCCACGCTGGACCAACGTGTGGCGCCTAAGAGCGAGGCGCTGCATAGTATAGTGTGGCGACTATCTGTCGGGCGCCACTCGAAACGGTCAGCCCAGTGAAATTTTTTCGAAAGCAATTCAAATTGTGAAATCTTTCGGTCCTCGGATCAAATATGTGTTTTTTGCCCGACATGGCGCTCGTAGCACGCCTGTATGCGCAGCAATGATGACTTCTGGCCTTCTGGGGCAGCGCATTGTACTGCAGACATCCAGCTGCTTCCCTCCTCGTACCGAGTAGGTAGTGTCAGGTTACCACCCCTATAGCAGCGTATGGAGCAGGTAAACTGCCATGTAGCCGTTGTGGGTGATCTCAGCCCATGCACGCTGACTGGTCATTTGCTTCCCATCCCTCTACTGACGTCGGCGGTGAATGAGGAATGGGACGCCACTCGATCGCCTGACCACAGGATTCCTGCCCAATTGGCGGGTCCAACAGCGCTCAGGCAACTCCAACGCACGGCCGCGTCTTGTCCGTTCGAGAATAATAAATATCTCAAATTAAACATGGCAATAGTTACACGTTCAAAATAGTTTTATTATAACCCAATCAAAATAAAAATAATATCAAACAGTCTTATTACAATCCAATTGAAATTTGTTCGCACGAAAAGAATTAAGCCGATAGATAAAACTATTGGTTGCCAATGTGAGTTCACTTATGCTCAACCAAGTCATCCTGGAGCTGAACATGAGTATGCCAATCATGCAATTCCTGGTGAAACTTGACAAACTGTTCAAACGTTGCAGGAGGTGGATGCTCAGGCTCAACATTTTCACCCTGGAAATCAAACCCTTGGTCATAGACGCTATCAGCGGGCTCATCCTCCACGATCATGTTGTGCATGATCACACAAGCAGTCATCACCTCCCAAAGCTTCTTCGTGCTCCATGTCAATGCAGGGCTACGAATGATACCCCGCCGAGACTGAAGCACACCGAAAGCATGCTTCACATCCTTCCTAGCATTGTCTTGCATTTGGGAAAACCTCTGTCTCTACTCTCCTTGTGGATTGGGTATGGTCTTCATAACAGTGGACCACTGAGGATATATACCATCAGCTAGATAATATCCCTTGTTGTAATGGTGGCCATTGACCTCAAAGATGACCTCCGGGGAGTGGCCCTTCTGCAAGCATTGCAAACACCGGAGAACGCTGAAGAACAGAGATATCATTTTGAGACCAGCCATGCTGAAGAAAGAATGTTATATCCAATGATTTTTGTGAAGCCACAGCTTCAAGTATAATAGTAGCACCTTTCACATGCCCCTTGTACTGCCCTTGCCAAGCAAAATGGACAATTCTTCCACTTCCAGTGTATACAATATATACTACCAAGCATGCCCGAAAAGCCCCTCTCGGCATTTATCGCCAAGAACCTCTCTGTATCGGCGGCAGTTGGCTCTTTGAGGTACTCAGGGCCGAACACTTCTACCACGGTGATGTTTGCTTGAACTGTGTCGGTATTTCCCCAAAGAGGAAGGGATGATGCAGCACATCAACGGTAGGTATTTCCCTCAGTGATGAGACCAAGGTTGTCAAACCAGTAGGAGTACCACGCAACATCACATAAACAACTCCTGCACACAAAAAACAAATACTTGCAACCCGACGTAAGAGAGGGGTTGTCAACCCCTCACGGGTAAAAAGATAGATAAAATTGTAGTGGATTAGATAAATAGATCTTGCAGGAACGTGAGATAAAATAAATAACAATAAATTGCAGCAAGATATTTTTGTAATTTTGGTTTAATAGATCTAAAAATAAAAATATATCGTGAAGGCAAATATAATAAAGAAGAGACCCGGGGGGGCGTAGATTTCACTAGTGGCTTCTCTCGAAAAATAGCAAACGATGGGTAAACAAATTACTGTAGGGCAATTGATAGAAATTCAAATAATCATGACGATATCCAGACAATGATCATTATATAAGCATCACGTCCAAAATTAGTAGACCGACTCCTGCCTGCATCTACTACTATTACTTCACACATCGACCGCTATCCAGCATGCATCTAGTGTATTAAGTTCATGGAGAAACGGAGTAATGCAATAAGAACAATGACATGATGTAGACAAGATCTATTTATGAATAAATAGACCCCATCTTGTTATCCGTAATAGTAACGATATATACGTGTCGGTTCCCCTTCTATCACTGGGATCAAGCACCGTAAGATTGAACCCATCACAAAGCACCTCTTCCCATTGCAAGATAAATAGATCAAGTTGGCCAAACAAAACCCAAATATAGGAGAAGAAATACTAGGCTATAAGTAATCATGCATATAAGACATCAGAGAAGACTCAAATAACTTTCATCGATAAAAACATAGATCTGATCATAAACTCAAAGTTCATCGGATCCCAACAAACACACCGCAAAAAGAGTTACATCATATGGATCTCCAAGGGACCATTGTATTGAGAATCAAACGAGAGAGAGGAAACCATCTAGCTACTAACTACAGACCCATAGATCTACAATGAACTACTCATGCATCATCGAAAAGGCACCAATGAGGATGATGAACCCCTCTGTGATGGTGTCTAGATTGGATCTGGTGGTTCTGGAACTTGCGGTGGTTGGAATTGATTTTCGTCGACTCCCCTAGGGTTTCTGGAATATTGGAGTATTTATAGAGCAAAGAGGCGGTGTGGGGGGTCACTGAGGTGGGCACAACCCACCTGGGCGCATTTTGCACAACTCACCGACACTACAAAAAATACACTTCCGTGATGATACGTGTTTGTCACAGTAGGTCATGTTTTTTGTCATGCATGTACATCCATGACGATTTTATGATAGAATCAAGATAGTCATACATGTCCTGTCGTAGAAGTGTTCCATCAGACATTACCAAAATTATCATTACGGAAGTGTCCACTTCCATGGCGATAAATCGCGCGTCATAGGAGTGCTTTCATTAAGGGTGACCGACACGTGGCATCCATCGTAACGGGTCGCCGTTAAGCTATCAGGTTCCGGTTCAGATCTGATAACTGATACGTCTCCAACGTATCTATAATTTTTGATTGCTTCATGTTATATTATATTCTGTTTTGGATGATTAATGGGCTTTGTTATACACTTTTACATTATTTTTGGGACTAACCTATTAACCGAAGGCCCATCCCAAATTGCTGTTTTTTGCCTATTTCAGAGTTCCGCAGAAAAAGAATATCAAACGGAGTCAAAAAGGTATGAAACCTTCGGGAACGTGATTTTCAGAACGAACGTGGTCGAGAGGACTTGGAACCTATGTCAAGAAAGCAACCAGGAGGGCACGAGGTAGGGGGCGCGCCTACCCCCCGGGCGCGCCCTCCACCCTCGTGGGGCCCACGTTGATCCACCGACGTACTTCTTCCTCCTATATATACCTACGTACCCCCAAACCAACAGAAGCATCCACGAAAACCTAATTCCACTGCCGCAACCTTCTGTATCCGTGAGATCCCATCTTGGAGCCTTTTCCGGCGTCCAGCCGGAGGGGGCATTGATCACGGAGGGCTTTTACATCAACACCATAGCCTCTCGGATGATGTGTGAGTAGTTTACCTCAGACCTTCGGGTCCATAGTTATTAGCTAGATGGCTTCTTCTCTCTCTTTGGATCTCAATACAAAGTTCTCCACGATTCTCGTGGAGATCTATTCGATGTAATCTTCTTTTTGCGGTGTGTTTGTTGAGACAATTGAATTGTGTGTTTATGATCAAGTTTATCTATGAACAATATTTGAATCTTCTCTGAATTCTTTTATTTATGATTGGTTATCTTTGCAAGTCTATTCGAATTATCAGTTTGGTTTGGCCTACTAGATTGATCTTTCTTGCAATGGGAGAAGTGTTTAGCTTTGGGTTCAATCTTGCGGCGTCCTTTCCCAGTGACACAAGGGGCAGCAATGCACGTATTGTATTGTTTCGATCGAGGATAACAAGATGGGGTTTATATCATATTGCATGAGTTTATCCCTCTACATCATGTCATCTTACTTAAAGCATTACTCTGTTCTTCTGAACTTAATACTCTAGATGCATGCTGGATAGCGGTCGATGTGTGGAGTAATGGTAATAGATGCAGGCAGGAGTCGGTCTACTTGTCGCGGACGTGATGCCTATATACATGATCATACCTAGATATTCTCATAACTATGCTCAATTCTATCAATTGATCAACAGTAATTTGTTCACCCACCGTAATACTTATGCTCTCGAGAGAAGCCACTAGTACAACCTATGGCCCCCGGGTCTATTTTCAATCATATTAATCTTCCAAAACTGAGCTATTTTTATTGCCTTTTATTTTACTTTGCATCTTTATTATAAAAATACCAAAAATATTATCTTATCATATCTATCAGATCTCACTTTCGTAAGTGACCGTGAAGGGATTGACAACCCCTTTATTGCGTTGGTTGCGAGGTTTTTATTTGTTTGTGTAGGTGCGAGGGACTCGTGCGTGGCCTCCTACTGGATTGATACCTTGGTTCCCAAAAAATGAGGGAAATACTTACGCTACTTTACTGCATCACTGAGGGAGTCCTGGATTAGGGGGTGTCCGAATAGCCGGACTATAGCCTTTGGCCGGACTCCTGGACTATGAAGATACAAGATTGAAGACTTCGTCCCGTGACCAGATGGGACTTTCCTTGGCATGGAAGGCAAGCTTGGCGATACGGATATGTAGATCTCCTCCCATTGTAACCGACTACTGTAACCCTAGCCCTCTCCGGTCTCTATATAAACCGGAGGGTTTTAGTCCGTACGGCGAACAACAATCATACCATAGGCTAGCTTCTAGGGTTTAGCCTCTCTGATCTCGTGGTAGATCTACTCTTGTACTACCCATATCATCAATATTAATCAAGTAGGAGTAGGGTTTTACCTCCATCGAGAGGGCCCGAACCTGGGTAAAACATCGTGTCCCTTGTCTCCTGTTACCATCCGCCTAGACGCACAGTTCGGGACCCCCTACCCGAGATCCGCCGGTTTTGACACCGACATTGGTGCTTTCGTTGAGAGTTCCTCTGTGCCGTCGCCATCAGGAAGGATGCCTCATCCCGTCTTTAAAGACGGCACTGTTGCTAAAGGAGCTTTGGCTATCGGCCAAACTCTCCGGCTAGGCGATTTTCTTATGACCGCCTGTTAGGTCACGCCGCACCGGCGATGACTTCTCGGGTCATCGAAAGCAATCTTCACGTCAACTCGTAACTCGTCGAGCGGTTAGATCCGTGAGCTCTCTTCCTTAAACGAGCTCCTGGATCGCGCCATCATACAGGAGTCGCTTCTGACTACGATCGATTGGGCCTAAACCCGATCTCGAGAGATTAACTCTCCCGGGTCACCCATCACGTTGCTGTGGTGGAGGAACAATGCGGCGACCCTTCATCTATCTTAAGGACTAGCTATGTCTGGATTCCCGATCCCTCCAAGCTGGATACCCGCGGAGGGGAGGACGTCACTCAAGACCTGAACTTAGAGTGAGGCAACGGGCTAGATTCATTGGACAACATCCAAGAATCCAAGCTCCCGAGTTCGGAAACTCCTTGGCCCTTGAGCCTCAGATTGGGTGAGGTTTCGGATCTAATTCCACCCACCCACCCGAACATAGGCGATCTATCCAAAATTAGGCAAAAGCCCGAGGAAACACTACATCATTACTGGGCCAGATTCCTCCTGGTTATGAACAGGATAAAGGACTGCCGCCAGGAAGATGCAATTTCATTCTTCTACAATAATTGCATGGACAAGGGAATCCTCAACGCCATAGGTCGCCGTGAAATTACACGCTTTGCTGACTTGGCGTCCATAGTACGAAAGTACTGTGCGATGGAAAGCGCCTGGAAAACTGAAGTAAGATTTTGGGACAATCCGGCCCTGAATACAAACCCAGTCCCAAATAAAAGGGTGCATTATCACCAATCACCCAGGTTAAACACCAAAAAACAAAAAAACCCTACGGGGCATGGAACCATACTGGAGGGATGGCTCAACGGACCCTGTAAAATTCATAGTACAGAGGGCGCCACACCAACTCATAGCCTTAGAGCATGTTGGATACTCCGGCAGGTGGCCAAAAGTGGCGAAGAGCTTCTAACCCCAGCATCCACAGAGCACCAGCCCAGGGATACCAGTACGGTATTAATAGTCTTCGAGACTTTCGCATCAAACAATATGCGAAAACGAACACTCCGCAGCCTTGCCGAAGTCTACCAAGTAGCAACAATAAATCCATGAAGTGACACGGCTATTACCTTCAATGCCAGTGATGAACCTAAATTCCGAATAGCCCGAGCACCAGCAGCATTGGTCCTCAGTCCAATAGTGGACGGCTTTAAGCCTTACCAAGGTACTCATGGGACGGTGGCAGCGGATTGAACCTCATTTATGAGGAAACCCTTGAAAAATGGAAATGACTGGAGCCGCATTGAGCGAAGCGGCACAACCTTTAGAAGAATAATACCCGGTCGGGAAGCGTCTTTGCCGCAGGAAAAATCACACTAGATGTGGTGTTCGGCATGCCGGATAATTACAGGTCTGAGGAGGTCAGGTTCCAAGTGGCCCCGTTCAGCAGCGGATACCACGCTCTATTAGGGCGAGAGGCATTCACAATTTTTCAAGCTATACCCCATTACGAGTACATGAAGCTCAAAATGCCCGGGCACAACAGAATCATCACTCTTGCTAGTCCCGGACATAGCACTCCGCGCCGAAAATAAGACAGCCGCACTAGCCCTTGAGGCACTATCGGAAGCCCTAGCGGCCGAGGAACTGACTGCATTGCGCTCCACGGTGAACAGGGACGATGTGATACTAGATAAAAGATCCAAGTCCACCTCCTTTAAACCAGCGGACGAAATAGTCAAATTCCAAGTCCACCAACGAACCCTACAAAAACGGCCTCCATCGGGGCACAATTAAACCCTGATGTAGACACCGCACTACGAGAATTCCTACGCGAAAATTGGGACATTTTTGCCTGGCACCCTTCAGACATGCCAGGAATCCCACGCCGGGCCGAAAGCACAGCCTAAACATCCTAAAAGGATTCAAGCCGATCAAACAGGCTCTTGGCATTTCTCCGAACCTAAGAGACAAGCCATGGGAGAGGAGCTAGCCAAACTATTGGAGGCGGATTCATCAGAGATATAAAACATCCGGACTGGCTAGCAAACCTGGTGATGGTACCAAAGAAGGACAAATCATGGCGCCTATGCGTCGATTTCAAGGACCTCAACAAGGCTTACCCAAAGGATCCCTTCCCACTCCCCCGCATCGATCAAATTATCGACGCTACCGCAGGACACGATTCTTTGTGTTTCCTCGACGCATACTCCGGCTACCATCAAATTAAGATGGCAGAGCCTGACCAAGCATAGCGGCATTTATCACCCCATACGGCACATTCGCTTCAACACAATGCCCTTCGGGCTCAAAAACGCCGGCACAACATATCAGCACATGATTCAGACATGTCTGGCAAACCAGATCGGCAAAACAGTGGAGGCATACATAGATGATGTGGTCGTCAAAACCAAGCATGTCAAAACTCTAGTAGATGACTTGAGGCTCACATTTGATAATCTCCGAACATATGACATCAAGCTTAACCCAGAAAAATGCGTTTTCGGCGTACCAGCCGAAAAGCTCTTGGGCTTCATTGTATCCAGTAGAGGAATTGAAGCAAACCCAGCCAAGATCTGAGCTCTGTCACAATTGGATATCCCAAAGGACCTCAAACAAATACAAAAATTGACTGGATGCCTGGCGGATCTAAGCCGCTTTATCTCCCGTTTGGGAGAAAAGGCATTACCCCTTTATCGCCTCCTCCGGCGCACCGAACACTTCGAGTGGACGGATGCATACGCCACGACGGACTCGAAGAAATAAAATCCATATTGGCAACAAACCCGGTCCTGGCCGCGCCCAACATGGGCGAACCAATGCTATTATACATCGCGGCAACTCATCAAGTTGTAAGCGCGGTGCTCGTTGTCGAGCGAAAGCGGACGGACACAAGTTCCCCTTCAAAACCAGTTTACTACGTGTCCACCGTCCTCACTCCATGCAAGTCACGGTATCCGCATTATCAAAAGATAAGCGTCTGGCGGTGTTTATGGCATCCCGGAAGCTGCGACACTACTTTCAAGAGTGTTCGATAACAGTAGCCTCCGAAGTACCTCTTAACGACATTATAAACAACCGCGACGCGACGGGCCGGATTGCCAAATGGGCCATTGAGCTCCTCCCGTTCGACATAACCTATAAGCCACGGCGAGCCATTAAGTCGCAAGTTTTGGCCGACTTCGTCGCCGAATGGACTGAAGCCGAACTCCCTAAAGAGTACGGCACATATTCCAACTGGATCATGCACTTCGACGGCTCCAAAATGTTGGCTAGTCTGGGGGCTGGCATCGTTCTGACGTCCCCAACAGGAGATACGGTTCAATACGTACTCCAGATAATGTATACGGACTCCAACAACGCAGCCAAATACGAGGCCCTTCTACATGGTCTCCGGATGGCAGTATCCATGGGCATTCAACGCCTAGAGGTGCGCGGGGATTCGAACCTCGCGATATCCCAAATAAATGGAGACTTTGATGCCAAGGATCCGAAAATGGCAGCTTATCGCAACGCCGTCCTAAAATTGTCAGCTCGGTTCGAAGGGCTCAAATTTCACCATATAGCTCGGGAAAACAATCAGGCAGACGCGTCTTGCACGCATTAGCGCGGCGCGATGCCGTCCCCAATATCTTCTTAGAGAGGCTGTTCAAGCCATCCGTATTATGGGAAGGGGAGTCCGGAAATAACAGCCCGGACCCAACAGCACTGCCCGACACCGAACATTCTGACACAATTGGAGGCTCTACCAACGAAGTAACATCTTCAGCCCATATAATAATGGTAGTCATTGCCCCGTGGACGGAACCATTCCTAGCCTACCTAACCAGGCAGGAACTTCCCGAGGACCAAATCGAGGCACGCTGCATAGTGCGGTGATCTAAAGCCTATAAAGTCCAGGAGGGAGAGCTTTATAAGAAAAGCACCACCGGAGTCCTTCAAAGGTGTATCACCGAAGAGGAAGGGCAGAATCTTCTGGCTGAAATTCATGCCGGACTCGGCGGGCACCATGCCGCAGCCCGGGCCCTTGTAAGCAAGGCCTTTCGTACAGGATTTTATTGGCCGACGGCCCGGACAGATGCTCAGGACTTAGTCCAACGATGCGTCGGTTGCCAGCTCTTTGCTAATCAAAGCCACATGCCACCCACCGCCCTCCAAACTATACCCATCACCTGGCCCTTCATGTGCAGGGGCTTGACATGGTTGGACCCCTTAAAGGAGGAACCCACAAGCAAAAATACCTACTGGTCATGGTGGATAAATTCACCAAATGGATAGAGGCCAAGCCTGTTAAGACGGCCGAATCCGGACCGGGATAGACTTCCTATCAGGGGTCGTACAATGTTACGGCATCCCCCACAGCATCATCACTGATAACGGCACGAACTTCACGGTCGACGAGGTCAAACTCTGATGCAAAAGCATGGGCATCAAGCTCGACAATGCTTCAGTCTATCACCCTCAAACTAACAGTCAAGTCGAGCGAGCAAATGGTCTAATCATGAGTGGCATCAAACCCAGACTAGTGCGGTCCCTCAAGGAATCTAACACACATTGGGTAGAGGAGCTCGACTCCGTACTCTGGGGGCTGCGGACCACGCTGAATCGCACCACCGGATCCACACCATTCTTTATGGTATACGGCGCAGAGGCAGTTCTGCCCTGCGACATAATTCATGACTCACCTCGGCGTGCGCATATGCGAAGAAAGAGAAACCGAGCTCGATCGGCAGGACAGTTTGGACGCCTTGGAGGATAAGCGTGACGTGGCAAAACCCCTTCCGCATTCTCTCAACAGCAGGCTCGACGATATCAAAGTAGAGAAGTACGGGCCAAAACATACAATGTTGGCGAGTTAGTTCTACGCCTGCCGGACAAGAAAAAGGACAAACTCAAGCCCAAAAGGGAAGGTATCTTTATTATCGACCAAGTCCTGATCGGTGGAGCGTAACGTCTGCGAGATGCATCGGATAACCGACTCGAGCCGAACCCATGGAACGCAGCCCGTCTCTGAAGATTCTAAGCCTAGCGCCGGATTCTGAGTTCGTCTCCTTCCTCCGTCTATTTTTTCACACATTAGCTGTCTTATATTTCTCTCCTTCTCCCTCCTTTTCTCTTACAGCCTTTAAAGGCTCGTCCGCGCATTGTTCGCACACACTTGACGCGCTATCCGCGCTCATTATACCTGGGGGCTTCTTTAACAGAAGCTTATTTATACGGGCTTCATGCCCAACACATGTGTCACACTTCCGCATGTACCTTTTATTCACCATTATATGCATCGATATGACTTAAGTTTTGGCCAAACTGGACTGCCTGGCTCCTGTGCTTACCCCTACATTCCCGATTGTTCGGCTAGGTGGTAAAGGGAGCACCTCTGCGATTGTTACTGCGGGTCGATCGGATGTGTACCTCGGTAGGTGAAGCCAAAGCTAAGCGTTCTTAAGGGAATATTCGGTCGGTGAACTAAAGATGATTTCTCACTTATTTATTTATCTGCCCCAGATGCTTTTACGCTTTTTCGCGGTCCGGACATGCACTTTAAGGCATGCCTCCCGAGAAAGGAACCCTTAACGGAACAATTCTCCTGGAAGATGTTTCTTACTAACCGTGTAATATAACATAACTAGTTGGGCACTTGTGCATTTCAAGCACTAATGACCCCTACGCCTGGTCTCCACGCATGCCCGGTTCTTACATAACCACGAGGGTATTCGGACACACTCCGGACTATAGGGTCCCGAGGTTGAAGCGAAAAGGTCCGCCATGACAAACGATCTACAATCCGGCTAGAAGGCATTTTCACATGTCATCTTAAATTACATAGTCAATTTGATTGGACATATTCCTCCTCAATACCATCTAATAGGCTGTCTAGTTTACAGTCCTGTTGGGAATATTTGGCGGCCAATTCTACTTGGCCGTACACTAAGCTCACAGGGATCTCCTTCCCATTGGGCCCCACAGGTCCGACCTTGGCCATGTGGTTTGGGTCAGCCTTCGTGTAGCGCGTCTTCACCATGGCCCAGGCCTCCCTGGCGCCTTGACGGCAGGCGGATATCTTCCATAATCGGAAGCGCCGCCGTGCTCCCTTAAGCCTCTCTGCAAGCTCTCCAAGGCCTTCGGGCAGGGAGGCGAGATAGCCACAAGGCACAGGCGACGCCTTTCATCACCTGCCGAACTCGTTCATGCAGTTGTAAGAGCTCGGGAAGAAGGTCACCCGTAGAACTGGGCATTTCCTCTGCAGGACGACCTGTGAGCATACCTACGGACATAACTCTGTTAGTCGAATTCCTCGCCGAACTCTTTTTCAAAGTCCGTTCAAGCACTTACTAAAAATTCCGCGTCAAAGCCGTCGATTCTCCTTCACGGAGTCCGACAGCTGGGCACGAACATCCTTTAGTTCCTCCCCCAGCTGGGTGTTGGCATCTTGGAGATTATTCTTCTCCTGCCTCACCCTCGTAAGCACGCTCTCACCGGCCTTTAACCGGCGCAAGAGTTGTTGCTTGTCCGGATCCACTCCGGCGCCATCTGCAATGATATTGTCAGATTTACACACACGCCGCACTTCACAACATACTTATCTTTCGAAGCGTATATTACCAGAGGGGGTCTCCTTGGCCTCCCCTGCAGCGGCTAGTGCGGCCTCAAGTTGGGCTTTGCACTCTTCCAGTTGCCGGGACAGTTGGGTATTCTTTTTTTAAGATCCTGCATAACAAATGATCCTTAAATCAGTTATTATAACTGTTTCAAGTCTCGGGGGCTACTGGCATATATAACCATCAAAATTTTCTCACCCGTATGTCTTTCACATACTGCTCTGTGGCTCTGGCTAGACCATTTTAAGCGGCATGGAGGTGCGCATCTCCCGAATTGAAGGCATCCAATGCCTCTTGGGAGAAACATGCGTCACCAAGAACTGTCCGACGACGCCTGTGATTCATGGCACTCTCTACCTCGGAATTGGTGGCAGACAGTCTGTCGGCATCCTCTGTCGGAGGAGCGTCCGACGCACGCTTCGTGTTCGCCTCCGCTTCTGGACCTGGCTTTGGAGCCTGGCTGGTGGAGGCTCGATTGGCAACCTCTCTGGATATAGTCCGGTGAGCGCTCTTTTTCCTGAAGGGAGCACAAGCGTTAGTATGCCTTCCGGGAATAAAACCTGGGAATAAATGGCACGACATACCGTTGCGCCGGTGTCTCAATCCGGACCGCACTTCTTTTCAACCTGTTGGGCCTTGTTGCTCCTTGTTGGCTAGCCACCGCAGGCTCGGCCTTCCGCCTCAAGGGCTCCCCCTGCAAAACACCATTGGTATACGATGATCACAAATAAGCACGGATGGATCATTTTCAAAGTATTGGGACTTCGGTCTCAGTTACCTGTGAGGCTGGAAGTATTCCGGGTAATCGGCCGTAATGGCGACCAAGGCATTGTCGATGCTCAGTTGGTAAAATACCCCATCGATCAGCTCCACGGATATGTCCGGATCCTCTTGGGAGGCTGGATCGAGGGACCGTTCCGGATCCTCGGGTTGTGGAGGAGGGCTGTTTATATCCTTCACGGCCCGGCGCAATTTCTGCGTCGAAATCACAAGATAAGGTACTTAACTATGGGAACATGGAACGGATGGGCAAAAAGAAGTGTCCGCTTACCCAGCTTGGAGGATTGTACATAGAAAATCCGTCATGTGGATTGACGCGGCGGAACTCCTCCTCTTCTCCCTTGTACAATGCGGACAAGGCCTTCGTCAGAGCAGCAACCCGATCCGGCCCCTTACGGCCGCAGCGGGTGGCATCATCCTCCCCGTTGAAATCCCACATGGGGTGGCCTCTATACTGAAGTGGTTGCACGCCCCGCATAATGCATGTGGCCATGACCCCGATCGTGGTCAGTCCGGAATGAGCTAACAACCTTATCCGGCTCATCAGGTAAAGGACGTCCTTGTCATTTTCCCTCTGAGGGCTCCGTGGACGCCAGCTTAGGCGCTTCTTCAAGGGAGCATTATTGAACTCGGGGAGGCCGATCCGAATAGGGTCCAGCAGGAGGACATCTTCTATATAAAACCATTCTGAAGGCCAGTCTTCGAAAGCCTTCCTTGGGGTTCCGGATAGATATCCGGTCCCGGCGATGCGCCATAGTTCGGCTCCGCCCACTTGATATATCGACCCCTCCTATGAACGGGGCACGAGGCAGAACAACTTCTTCCACACCGCGAAATGAGCCTCGATGCCCAAAAACAGCTCGCAAAGGGCTACGAAGCCCGCAATATGCAAAATGGAGGCAAGCGTAAGGTTGTGCAACTGGAGGCCGTAGAACTCCTGGATCCCCCGGAGAAACGGATGAATTGGAAATCCGAGCCCTCTTATCAAATAAGGGACAAGGCATACCCGCTCTCCTTTGGAGGGACTGGGGACGCTCTCCGCCTGCATTCTGCCATTATAGGTGGCGAGTCCGGCTCGAACCGGGACCATGAAGGCTGGGGGAAGAAATCCCTTGGTTTGGAGCGTCACTAGCTCGCTGTGTGGGACGGAACATCTCTCCCAATCTCCAGGCTGAGGGCTGGGAGGGCGAGAGAAGGAGCTGCATCGACGGGCCATGATGGAATGGATTTCTGTCGGATGCGCTCCGATGAACGCTCGCGAAGGGAAGATGGTGTGTAAGTGCATCTAGTGCCCCTTAGTGATTTTGGTGTGTTGAAGACTTATAGGTTAAGTAACTGATGCGTTTGTAAGTGTACACAGGTCTATAAGTCTATGAGGAGTTTGATATTTACAGTGAAAGTCGACCCCTAAAAATGAATTTCTTCAGCTGAAGAATTTGTTATTCTGAAGACTTTCTGAAGACTTTGAAAGTGAAGAAATTGGTGTGATCCTGAAGACTTGGTATTCGCTTGAGGAACATGAAGCGTGAAGACTTTTGTTTTCGTAGTTTCATTTTCTCTTTCTTGAGTCATAGGAAACACCGTCTTTGTTAAAGGGGTCGAGGAAATACCAAGGAAAATTTTCCATTTGATGCTCAACTCAAAATCCTACACCTACCAATCCCTTCGAGTGAAGCTTTTGGAAATCTCATACAGTTCAGTCTATTTCTTCAAAGGATGTAGACGAAGCTCTTCTGGTCACTGAGGAATTTGTTCTGACTGAGGAGTTAGGAATTCGCCAGTGCGAATTGCCTACACAGTGAGGAACATGATAGCCCTGAAGAATTTGACATTCCAATTTCCGACCGTTGCTGTGCTGCGCGCCAGCTGTCCCCAAAATATCTCCACCTAACGGTCATATCATTGAAGGGCATTTATGTCTTATCATGTCGGGCTGCTCCCTAGGCTATAAATAGCCGCCCCCTACAACCACTAGTTGGTTGGCTGCTCCGAGAGAACTTGACACTTGTCATTTGAGAGCAACCCATCCTCTGAGGACTTTGAGCGAAAATCATCAAGTGAGGAAAAACCCAAAAGTGAGGAAAAACCCAAAAGTGAGGAAAATCCCAAAAACCAAACCCCAACAAACCCAAAGTGATTGAGCATCACTGAAGAAATTGATCCTGCGTGGATCTGACGCTTTTTACCTTTGAAGACTGTGCTTCTTCCAGACGGTTAGGCGTCACGGTCTAGAGCATCCAAGAGGAATTGTGGATCGCCGAGTGACCAAGTATGTGAAGGTTTGGAAGTCGCTCAAGACTTACCACGAGTGATTGGACGAGGTCTGCGTGACCTTAGTTCAAGGAGAATACGGTGAGGACTTGGTGTCCCGAGCTGCGTGCTCGATGGATCGGGTGTCCGGATCGCGTGTCCTCGAGTTTAAATACTCAGCTGCTCCAACCAGACGTACAACTGAGACAGCAGTTGGAACTGGTCTACCAAATCATTGTCTTCACCAACCTAACTGGTTCTATTTCCTCAACCCTTTCATTTCCTCATTATTGTGTTGAGTGTTTGTTCATATCTGTGTTTGAAGACTTTGGTGAAGACTTTCTCAATTTCCTCAGTTCAATTTCTTGATCTGCTTTGTCTTGATATTGTGTTATCCTGTTATTACGCTTTCTGTTCTCTGTGATTGTCTTCATTTCATCATGATGACTATGCCTGTAATCTGCTATGCTTACTTGAGTACTTATTCCGCTGCATGTATTTCTTCGCTAAGGAATTTCCTCACCAGCAAATTCCTCGATGAAGAATTTGTAAATTCTCTAAAAATTGCCTATACACCCCCCTCTAGTCGATATGACGCACATTCAAATGGAATCAGAGCAAGGAACTCCCTTGTTCAGTGTGATAATGGTTAAACCGCCTGGAGATTTAGATATGACGACCGCAGGTATGATCAAGGTCTCGGCATGGTGTCCTACCTTCGATGGGACGGACTACCCCTCTTTGGAAGAACAAAATGCGAATGCATCTTGAAGCAATTGACAACGATCTACGGTATGTTGTGACAAAAGGTGTTTCCTCGGTCACACCCTCTACGAATGATGCTGATGTGAAGAGATTCAAGCAACTCGATTCTCAAGCGAAGAATATCATATGTGGCCATCTGAGCAAAGGTCAATATGGAAGAGTGAGTGCTTTGGAATCTGCCAAACTCATCTAGGACAGGCTGTCCAAAGTAAATGAAGGTGTTTCAACTCAGCGTGACTCTCGAGTTGATGTTCTTCGGAATCTCTTCAACCGCTTCAAAAGACTCGACAACGAAATGTTCAACAAACCTTCGATCGCCTCACTGACATCTCAAATGAGCTTCAAGCACTGGGTGCCACTGACATCACCGACCATGAGGTGGTGAAGAAATTGCTAAGATCGCTTGATTCCTCATTTGACACTGGCACCGATGATACAAGAACGAGCTGACTACAAGTCTCTTGATCCTGCTGATATCCTCGAAAGGCTAAATACTCACGAGTTCCAGCTTGCTGAAAAGAGAGATCTCTATGGTTCTGGCTATGGAAAAACACGTGCCCTGAAGGCCAAGGCTAAATCTGAATCTGAGAGTGAAGAATCTGGTAGTAGCCTTGGAGATCCTGAAGAATTTGGCCAGGAGCTAGCACTGCTCGTGAAGAAATTCCAGAAATTCACAAGGCGTGGTCGTTTTGGAAAATCCTCAAGAAGCAATGATTCCTCATCTAGTGACTATAAGCGAAGACTTTGCCACAAATGCAAGAAACCTGGTCACTATATCCAAGATTGTCCTCGATTGGGAAAAGGAATTAAGAAAGAAGAAAAACAAGGATTACAGTTCGATGACGTGAAGAAGAAGAAGAAATCATCCAAATCTTCATCATCAAAATCCTCAAAGCCTTCTTCTCACAAGAAGAGCAGCTCCAAAAAGGCTCGGGCATTCATTGGCAAGGAAATGGACTCTGAAGCTGAATCTGAGGAAAATGAGGAAGAGGAGGAGTCTGAAGAATCCGAATCTGGTGTGGCTAGTCTGGCTCTTGCTACTGCCTATGTTAGCAAGTCCATCTTCAACGCTGAAGAAACTGACTCCGCCGACAAACCTGATGAGGAAAATGATGACTACGCTCCCACCTATTGCTTCATGGCAAAAGGTGCCAAGGTACTCAATTTCACCTCCTCTGAATCCGGTGAAAATGAATCGATGAGGATCTTAAGCCCAGCTACTCTAAACTTGCTAAGATTGCTATAAAACAACAAAGGGCTTTTGAAAAGGTTCAAAACATGCTAGATAAGAGTGATGATATGTTAGGTGAAGAAATGGATCGCACTCAAGCCCTCGATGAAAATCTTCAGAAAGTTCGATCTAGGCTTGACAGCCTTCAAGGTCATCATAACACTCTCTTGTCGATCATGAGAAACTTTCTTATGAATTTCTTCAAAGAAAGCAAGATCTTGAGAAGCTAAGAGCGAGTTATGAGGATCTTCAGAAGGAGCGCGATTCATTACTTGCTCAACAAATCAGCGCTTCTCAAGAAGAATTTGTTCCTCCATGCTTAAAGTGCATTGAACGTGAATCTGCTAATTCTTCACCTGAATGTTCAAATGCTTCAACTGTTACAAATTCTTCACCTGCCTTTGCTATCACTAATTCCTCACCTGAGGACATTGCTAGTATCACTGACGATGCAGATCGAAGGAATTGTACATGACAGGCATGTACAAAAGCCTCAAAGGGCATCAGACTCTTTGTGATGTGCTTAAAAAGCAGATCCTCAACAGAAACCCTAGGAAAGAGGGTATTGCTTTTGAGAGGAAACTCAATGCTGATGGAACATATTGGAAGCCTGAGCAGTATCCCAAAACCTCATGGGTTGCTGCAAAGGGACCTCCAGTTGATCCATCCACCTTATCTGGCTTTACATGTGAATTTCCTCATTCTGATGATGAGTCATTTGACTCAAACTATAAACTGTTCAAAAATCAGAATGGTGAAGTATTTGCTAGATATGTTGGCACTAACTGTAGGAACGGTCCCCCTATGAAGAAAATCTGGGTTCCCAAGAAATGTCTTGAAAGTCTTCAGGTGAATGTCCTCATGACACCACCTGTGAAGAAAAGGAACCCCAGATCAAATTCTTCATATGGACAAAATTCTTCATATGGATCCAAGTCCTCATACGGACCAAATTCCTCACGTGGATCAAATTCCTCAAAAGGATCAAAGTCCTCATATGATTATCATCGTGCTAATAACTCTGTTTCGCAGGTAGAGCTAAGGGCTATGAATATGTGCATTATTCTTCAAACCAATATGTTCATAAGTCCTCGAAGAATTTCTCTCGCTTATTCATATGCTTACCCTAACCCCTCTTATGTGAAACGAAATGGTTTGGCCTCTATGCCACCATTCTCATATGGTGCTCGCAGAATGATGAACTCTTTGCCACCCCTTCAGATGTGGGTGGTGAAGAAAAAGAACTAATCTCTTCTGCAGGGTCAGGTCTCCAGACGTGTCTTAAACGTCTGAAGAATTTCTTTGGGGGCACGACAAAATTGCACGAAAGGGCCTTGAGCTAATCATGATGAAATGAACCTTCATTTCACACGTCCTCATACTGCTTATCTCTTAATACTAACTGATGAAATTCATCTGATGAACTTGATATCATATTCTTCACTGATGAAGTATATGACATCGTAAGTTGTACTAATTCATCTGCAGGATGATCAACCCAAAGCCACTGAGTGGGTTCTCGATAGTGGATGTACAAATCACATGACTGGTGACAAGAATCTATTGATGGATGCTCCCTTAACACCGTCACATCTGAAGCATATCATCTTTCTTGACAAAGGCAAAAGTCGGTATTGGGACTTGGTAAGGTTGCTATCTCTAAGGACATGCACATGGACAAAGTCATGCTTGTTGAGTCTTTAGGATATAACCTCATGTCAGTCTCAATGCTTTGTGATCTTGATATGGTTGTTATCTTTGGCAAGTATCGTTGTGTTGTGATTATGGAAGCTGACAATTCCAAAGTCTTCGAAGGCTTTAGGAGAGGAGACTTGTATATTGTTGACTTCTCTACAGGACCACAACCAGCCGTGTGCCTACTTGCAAAAGCTTCGTAAGGAAAGGCTATGGCATCGACGACTTGGTCACGCAGCATGAGGAATTTACTGCACGCTTGCGAAGAAGAAACATGTCATTGGCATTGAGAATGTCAAATTCCTCAAGGATCACTTATGCGGAGCCTGTGAAGCTGGAAAAATGACCAAGGCCAAGCATCCAATGAAGACTATCATGACCACTACTCGTCCTTGAATTGCTTCACATGGACCTCTTTGGTCCCAATCATTACTCAGCCGTCACTAATGATGCATCCCTTTATGGCTTTGTTATTGTTGATGATTACTCTCGTTACACTTGGGTACACATTGTTACTTACAAAAATCAAGTGCAGGAAATCTTCAAACGATTTTCCTCGAGGGCTTCAACCAACTTTGGTGTGAAGATCAAGCACATCAGGAGTGACAATGGAACTGAGTTCAAGAAATCCGGTCTTGATGACTATCTTGATGAACTTGGTATTACTCATGAGTTATCTGCTCCCTATACTCCTCAGCAAAATGGCGTTGTGGAGCGCAAGAACAGAACTCTTGTTGAGATGGCTCGCACTATGCTTGATGAGTACAAAACGCATAGTCGTTTCTGGATTGAAGCAATTGACACTGCGTGCCACATCATCAACAGAGTATATCTTCACAAATTCTTCAAAAAGACTGCCTATGAACTCCTTACAGACAAGAAACCCAATGTAAGTTATTTCAAAGTCTTCGGTGCTAAATGCTGGATTAGAGATCCTCACCACACCTCAAAATTTGCACCGAAAGCAATGAGGGTTTTATGCTTGGTTACGGAAAGGACTCGCACACCTACAGAGTCTTCAACATCGCACTTCACAAGATTGTTGACACTGTAGATGTGCGGTTCGATGAAACTAATGGCTCGCAAAGAGAGCACCTACCTTCGTGTTAGGCGAACCAGCACCGAGGATTCCATCGGGTTCAAGGCAACCGAGGATGTCATTCCCTCTTGAAGAAACTGCTGAAGAATTCATTCCTGTCTGTGAAGAACGTCGAGCTGATGCACTGAAGATAATGTGAAGAAAATGGTGCTGAGGAAAATGATCAAATTCCTCGAAGACAACCAGCTCATCCTCGCGTTGCAAAAGAAGTGCAAGTTGACAAGATCATCGATGACATTGAAGCGCCAGTCCTCTCACTCGCTCAAAAGCTTCACACTTATCTAACTTTTGTGGGCACTATGCTTTTGTCTCTATCACAGAGCCCACTAAGGTAGATGAAGCATTTACGAGCCGGAGTGGATTCAGGCCATGCAAGAAGAATTACATCGA
The DNA here is from genome assembly GCA_021605145.1 of Aegilops bicornis. Lineage (NCBI taxonomy): Eukaryota > Viridiplantae > Streptophyta > Magnoliopsida > Poales > Poaceae > Aegilops > Aegilops bicornis. The sequence continues at coordinate 40,739,008 of CM038674.1, read as the reverse complement.
TTCGAGCTCAACAACGTCTGAACTGGTCAAACGTCCAGATCCTCGCAAGCATAATATCATTGGCACAAAGTGGATCTACCGCAACAAGCAAGATGAAAATGGTCTTGTGGTGAGGAATAAGGCACGACTAGTAGCTCAAGGCTACACGCAGGTTGAAGGAATTGATTTCGATGAAACTTTTGCACCTGTTGCTAGACTTGAGTCTATTCGCATATTACTCGCCTATGCTAACCATCACAATATCACTTTATATCAAATGGATGTGAAAAGTGCATTCCTCAATGGTAAGCTTGAGGAAGAAGTATATGTTGCTCAACCCCAAGTTTTGAAGATCCAAAGAATCGACAAAGTCTTGAGACTCAATAAGGCCCTCTATGGCCTCAAGCAAGCCCCTCGGGCGTGGTATGATACATTGAAGGAATTCTTCAGAAGGATGGCTTCACACCTGGTTCACTCGACCCTACTCTCTTTACTAAATCTTATGATGGTGAACTGTTTGTGTGCCAAATATATGTTGATGATATTATCTTTGGCTGTACTGACCAACGTTATAGTGATGAATTTGCCTATATGATGAGTGAAGAATATCAAATGTCTATGATGGGAGAGTTGAAATTCTTCTTAGGTCTTCAAATTCGTCAACAACCCAATGGCATATTCATATCTCAGGAGAAATACCTCAAAGATGTCCTGAAGAAATTCGGCATGCAAGATTGCAAAGGTGTCAAAATTCCTATGCCCACAAATGGCCATCTATGCACTGATGAAAATGGTATTGACTTGATCACAAGGTATACCGCTCCATGATTGGTTCTTTATTGTACTTATGTGCATCTAGGCCAGATATAATGCTTAGTGTTTGCATGTGTGCCCGATTTCAAGCTACACCGAAGGAATCACACCATAAGGCTGTGAAGCATATTCTTCAATATCTAGCTCACACACCAACACTAGGATTATGGTATCCCAAGGGCTCTGCTTTTGATCTCATTGGATATTCTGACTCTGACTATGCTGGTGATCGTGTGGACCGCAAGTCAACATCTGGTACTTGTCATTTCCTCGGACGATCTTTGGTCTGTTGGTCCTCGAAGAAACAGAACTGCGTATCACTGTCTATTGCGGAAGCTGAATACATTGTTGCTGGCTCGTGTTGTGCTCAATTACTATGGATGAAGCAAACCCTCAAGGACTACGGCATCAACGTGAAGAATGTGCCTCTCTATTGTGACAATGAGAGTGCCATCAAGATTGCTCACAACCCAGTTCAGCACTCGAAGACAAAGCACATTCAAATTCGTCATCATTTTCTTCGTGATCATGTGTTGAAGGGCGACATCTCCATCGAGCACGTGAAGACTGAAGAACAGCTAGCTGATATCTTCACTAAACCCTTGGATGAGAAGAGATTTAGCAAGTTGCGGTGTGAGCTAAATATCTTAGAATCTTCGAACGTTCTTTGAAAAAGGCACACATCCTAACACTTATGCAAAATTGACGACTTAGATGTGCAACACATGAAGAAACGCGTTTTCTTCAATCAATGAAGAATAACACTCCTAGTGTGAAGAAATTAATGAAGAATTTGATTCTCGTAACCCTACGACAATTGTATGCGGTGTCTGAAATCATCATTCTTATACTGATTGGGTCACGCCACCACCAAAGTTGAAAATCTTCAATTTGAGTTTTTTTTTCCCAGTTTTGAAATTCTTCAGTTTTTCAAATTCTTCAACTTTGCAAAATCTTCACTGTTTCCGTCGTCTTTCTTCATTGGCTATATATATATATATGGGTTTATGTCCTCTACAGCATTCACTTATGGCTATTTCTTCAAGTCGCTTTTTCTGCTAAGTGAATGTGATCGGACCCTTCCCCTCTATGCTATACTCAACCCAATCCATTCACAAATTCTTCATGTGCGTTCTACTTTGAAACTCGTTCAAATTCTTCACTGTGTCCTTGACAGCTGAAGAAATTGCGAACGGAACTTTAAAACGAAACTTATCCAAACTTTCGATTTTACCGCTCAAACCGTTCCGCATCCCACGATGCATTATTATATCCACCCACGATCGCACACGATCTCCACTACACAGTACGTGGGTGACACATGTCGTGAGAAGGGAAGCGGTCAGGGGCACGTTCGTCCTAAATCTTCGGACGAGCCGTTTTTCACCGTGGCTATAAATACCCCTCTCTCCCTTCCTCACTCTTTTACCTCGCTCGACCTCTCTCTCCCGCTCGAGCTCCTCGAAACCCTAGCGCCGCCGCTACTCCATCGTCGCCGGTGAGGAAAAGCTTCACTGCCTTGACCTCTTCGCCGACGTACTCGCGCCGATCAGCTGAATTTCTTCACTCCGCCGTCGCCATAGCTGATTTCCTCTGCCAAGTTAGGGCGGAGAAGATCTGAACAGACGAACTTCCCAACTGTTCATCTCAGTTAAATGCGTGTTCTTCACTTGGAGTAAATTAAAAGTTACTTTTACTACTCGATTTGATTCTCAAATTTTCTTCAAATTCTTCAAAGGTGTTTATTCTCCAAATCTTCATACATATGAACACCTCAAATCTCTTGACTCATTTCTCTAAGCAATGATTTTCTTCAAGATTCCTCAATTGTGTGGATCTTCGATCTATACAACTCTGGAACCTAAGACAAAGAACGCTTATTGAAATTCTTCAAGGCTCATCTGGTCAAAATCCTCAAACTTGTTCTTTTTGAAAAACCCTCTGAGAACGCATATGACCTCTTCAAATTCCTCGCACCTATACTCTGTTCACGGTACAAATGTCTGCTTTGAATCCCTAGGTTCTCATCAACTTAACTCATTTGCAGCGTTCCTCGAAGAAAAACTGCACACTTCTTCGTGAGAACTCAATTGTTCAATTTCCTCAATCAAGAAAATGGCGAGATGGTAAGAAGCCGCAGAAGGGAGGAAAGAAACCTGAGGTCATGACAGCATTCAAATCCACGAGGAAATATATGCTGACTCATGTACACCGGATGAGGAAAGCAAAAATCAACGCAAGGTGCGTATCTGAGAAGATTGAACGGAGATGGGCACGGGAATGGAAGGAATACCGATATGTAACACCTAAGTACATGAAGAAATTCGCGTTAAATCCTCCATGCCCAAGAGCTCCTTTGGCACCAGGCCAAATAGCTGATCCCACTAGCATCAAACGCGGTGAGGACTTTCCTGATGAATGGGCTAAACGCCAAGCAAATGTGGCTAAGCAAGCAAAGGAAGCGGTGAAGAAATTCAATGAGGATTCTGCCGCTGCTGCGCCACGTAAGTCTCGGTCAAGCCGAGGAAATCGATGCAAAAGAAGTCTGCTAATAAGCCAAGTACTTCATCATCTGTACCCTCACGGCCAAGTTCCTCAGCAGCTCCCTCCAGGCAAATTCCTCAGCAGCAAATTCCTCACACAGCTACTGTTCCATCAAAGTCCTCAACTGCTCCGTCCAAACCTTCAGTTCCTGTGCACCTGGCCACATGTCAAAGGACTGCTGGTTTCTCAATTGCCTCAGGCATCTCTGCAAATTCCTCAGCTGCTCTCAATTCTTCATCTGGCCCGACGCTGCTGAAGACAAAAGCAACAGCTGGACGTGGTCCTCGGCCTAGCCCAAGGAAGAAACAGCTTGTAGTCCACGTGCCATCTGATGATGAGGCATCTGATGAAGAACTTGAAGAAATCATCAGAGACCGCCAAGTTAGAGCCGCAAGAGCCAAGGGAACATCTGTGCCACTGCTTTTGGACCGAAGAAAGTCCTCGATTTCATCGACCTCTGGCATAATGATCCAAATACCCCTCTGCCTGATCTTCCTTTGACACCTGGTCAAAGTCATGCGTTGACTCACTTCATCGCTGAAGAAAAATGGAAGTTCGAGAAGGCGAAGGAAATCAAGAAGGCTCAATACAGGAAGGAGAGGTTCACGAAGAAAAATGTTGTCAAGATGACACACGAGGAACTCCTTCAAATCCAAAGCGACATTCGTAACCTCAAAGCAAGAACTTCGACACATACTATGCTGATTGGCAAGTAGTCAAGACCAGATTCGTCGATCTGACGAAGAAGCTCACAACTGTTGCTGCACCTGTGCAACATGAAAATCCTCAGGCTGAAGCCTCTGCTCAGCCTAATGAAGAAAATGCCAGCAACGCTGAAGCTCACTTCTTGAAGAAAATGCTGATTCCAGGGCTGATGAAGAAATTCCAGCCGCTGAAGAAACTGCCAGGGCACCCACTAGTGGTGCGCCTGAAGAAATTGTTCAAGACAGGGGAATTGCATCAGTTGCTCCTGAAGAAACTGCACCAAATTCCTCAGCTCCTCCTGCACCAACTCCAGCTCCAATTCTTCCATCTGCTTCTGATGTGAAGAAAACCAAGGCTGCGGAACGAGCTGCTGTGAAGAAAAGGAAAGCATCAGCTGCGTCAGATTCTTCAACTGCGAAGAAAATGAAGCCAATGACCAGCTCTGTTGAAAACCCGATTGATGCTGTTCCAATTTCCTCCATACCATCAAAGGAAGTAGTTCCTTTTGGAGAAGAATATGTGGTGCCGACCGGATCTGATGAAGAACATCAATCTCACCTTCGTCAGAGAAAATTGATGAAGAAATTGAAGTGGAAGCAATCCCTTCAACCCCAGTCATTCCCTCATCAGACCATGAAATTCCTCAAGCTGGTACTGAGGAAAATGAAAATGAAGATGTGGATATTGGATGTACCACTCCAGTGATCAATGATGACTTTTGGGAAAGTCAGCATCCCAATACTCCTCTCTTCACCCCGCTTCAACAAGTTCCTCACTCCCCTGCACAGACTGTCCAGATAGACTCTGAAGAAAATCAACCCACTGGTTCTGTGCATGAAGAAATTCCAGCCACTAGTGCTGATGAAACTGCTGCTGCTGCTGCTGAAAATCCTCAGACTGCACAAGTTGAGGATCAAGAAATTCCTCAAGCTGAAGAACCTGAACTTACGATTCCTGAGGTGGTGATGCAACTGACTGACACCCCTCTGCCAAAACAGAAGAATCCATTCTCAACCAAACAAAAGTTCAAGGCTGAAGATTTCTTTGTCGAGCACGTGTTCTTCATCAATATAATCCCTATGATTCTGCTCGGATTAGGAAGAGGCGCTTCTGGACTGCCAGTCAAGCAAACTTCTATTCCTCAGTGCTTTTCAACAAGGACAAAATCTTCGATCATGCTCATATTCCTCATGTGGATATGGAGTCGCTGCCAGGCTTTGAGCCTGTCCTAAGTGTTCTTCACGATGCAGGTCTTCTCAACTTCTGCACTGATATTTGTGATTGGAACGAAGAGCTAATTCTTCAGTTCTATGCAACACTGCACATCACCGGAGACGCTGAAGATGTAACTTCATGGGTCTTAGATTGGATGACCAAAAACACTCACTACAAGGCACCAGCAAGTGAATTGCTTCGTGCCCTTCCACTCAGTCCTCCGATTGATGGAGCTCGTCGCATCTATGAAGAAAAGGAACTTTCAAATCACTATATGCAAGTGCTGATGAAGCCTTTGAAACCAAGGCAAGCTCCAAGGACCAAATTCCTCGTCAAGGAATTATTATATGTGCCTCGAACAGTCTATCGAATTTTGACAAAGACTATGAGTCCTATCAAGGGCCACGACTCGAATGATGAAGAAGTCGTTGGCATCATGAAGAATATGCTTTTCAACATCATCCATGGTGTTCCCGTCAACTTCCATGATTTCTTCATGAGGACTCTGGCAAACATAGCCATGTCACCATTTGAGCTGAAGCCTTATGCGCCTTGGATCATGAGACTCATCAGGTCAAGATCTTCACTAAATTACAAGGCTGATACTTTGAACCACTGCAGCTACCTGCCCCCGATTGAAGTCCTCAAACGGCCAATTGCCTCAGCTGATGAAAAGGGAAAGGCTACTGCTGTGATAGATGAAGGCATTCGTCCATTGGATGGACAGTTTCGCAAAGCAACATCTTACTCCACCAATGATGACTCTGCCACACATGACTCAGCAGCAAATACCTCAGTTAAGCATAGTCCTCAAGCTATCGCACCTGTGGTGATGACCGATCGTGAGTTACTCCTCTGTATTCATCAGAAGGTTGATCGCAATCACAAGTGGGTCATACGTCATTTTGGCACTCTTCTTTACAACCTGACCTCAACTCACAATGCGGTGAAGAAAAACCACTACTATCTTCATGAAACCTTCAAGCGCTCCTGGGCTGTTCTTTCACATGTCTACAATGAAGAAGAACTGAAATCAATGGGACTCAAGGAAGAATTTGACTGGTCTGCACCTCCTCCGAAGAAATTCAAGAAGGTCAAAGTTCCTTCCTTGGTGGCCAGCTCCTATTCTTCATCTCGCGCCACTGATGAAAATGAAGATTTGGAAGACACTGCTGCTGGTCCTGCTTCAACGAACAACCCCGACAATGTCAAGCGCCCGTCTTCAACTTGAAATTCTTCAAGAGCGTTAGTCCTCGATTTCGATCCTTTTGGTCATTCGATGACAAGGGGGAGAAATTTGAGTTAGTCTTCAAGCGGGTCTCGTTTTGTCTATATACAATATTTTATTAAGTTACAACTCTCGTTCTTCTGAAACCTTTTATTGGATCGAGTTGTAATCTTAAACCCGATGGTGCTTTGATACTTTTGATGCATTATGCTTTTGCTCTATGCTCTGATTACAGTAGTGTTGATATGCGTTGATCCTTGTTATGCTCTGATCCTCATGAGCTCGATGAAAATCTTCAAATCGATTTGGGATCTGATACTCATGAAAAGTTTCAAATTCCTCATACGCATTGGGCACTGATACTATTTATGCATTATTTTGCATGCTCTGCATACCATCAAGCACCATATTTCATCATGCATTTCAAATTCCTCATACTATATGTTAAATGCGTGTATGAATTACAAGATATAGGGGGAGATCTCCATGATTCATTTCTTCAAATGTGCATTGCCTCAAAAGCAAATTCCTCACTATGCACATCTTCAGGGGGAGTTCTTCTATATCTTGCAATCAAAATCCTCATTATCAGTGTTTACACTTCATATATTTATCCCGTTGAAAACTTAACCTATATTGTCATCAATCACCAAAAGGGGAGATTGTAAGTGCATCTAGTGCCCTTAGTGATTTTGGTGTATTGAAGACTTATAGGTTAAGGGACTAATGTGTTTATGAGTGTACACATGTCTATAAGTCTATGAGGAGTTTGATATTTACAAAGTGAAAGTCGACCCTAAAATGAATTTCTTCAATTTGAAGAATTTGTTATTCTCAAGACTTTGAAAGTGAAGAAATTGGTGTGATCCTCAAGACTTGGTATTCGCTTGAGGAACATGAAGCGTGAAGACTTTTGTTTTCGTAGTTTCATTTTCTCTTTCTTGAGTCATAGGAAACACCGTCTGTTAAAGGGGTCGAGGAAATACTAAGGAAAAATTTCCATTTGATGCTCAACTCAAAATCCTACACCTACCAATCCCTTGAGTGAAGCTTTTGGAAATATCATACGATTCGATCAATTTCTTGATGTGAGAGGCGAAGCTCTTACAGTCATCGAGGAATTTGTTCTGATCGAGGAGTTAGGAATTCGCCAGGTCTGAATTGCCTACACAAAGTGAGGAACATGATAGCCCTCAAGAATTTGACATTCCAATTTCCGATCGTTCTTTGTCTTCTTGGCCACCTGTCCCCAAAATATCTCCACCTAACGGTCATATCATTGAAGGGCATTTATGTCTTATCATGTCGGGCTGCTCCCTAGGCTATAAATAGCCGCCCCCTACAACCACTAGTTGGTTGGCTGCTCCGAGAGAACTTGACACTTGTCATTTGAGAGCAACCCATCCTCTGAGGACTTTGAGCGAAAATCATCAAGTGAGGAAAACCCAAAAGTGAGGAAAAACCCAAAAGTGAGGAAAATCCCAAAACCAAACCCCAACAAACCCAAAGTGATTGAGCATCATCAAGAAATTGATCCTGCGTGGATCTCGACGCTTTTACCTTTGAAGACTGTGCTTCTTCCAGACGGTTAGGCGTCACGGTCTAGAGCATCCAAGAGGAATTGTGGATCGCCGAGTGACCAAGTATGTGAAGGTTTGGAAGTCGCTCAAGACTTACCACGAGTGATTGGACGAGGTCTGCGTGACCTTAGTTCAAGGAGAATACGGTGAGGACTTGGTGTCCTGAGCTGCGTGCTTTCGGATCGGGTGTCCGGATCTGCGTGTCCTCGAGTTTAAATACTCAGCCGCTCCAACCAGACGCATAACCGAGACAAAGACAGCTTGGAACTGGTCTACCAAATCATTGTCTTCACCAACCTAATCGTTCTATTTCCTCAACCCTTTCATTTCCTCATTCTTGTGTTGAGTGTTTGTTCATATCTGTGTTTGAAGACTTTGATCAAGACTTTCTCAATTTCCTCAGTTCAATTTCTTGATCTGTTTGTCTTCATCTTGTGTTATCCTGTGATTACGCTTTCAGACTGTGATTGTCTTCATTTCATCATGATGACTATGCCTGTAATCTGCTATGCTTACTTCGAGTACTTATTCCGCTGCATGTATTTCTTCGCTAAGGAATTTCCTCACCAGCAAATTCCTCAGTGAAGAATTTGTAAAATTCTCTAAAAATCGCCTATTCACCCCCCCTCTAGTCGATATAACGCACTTTCATGGTGTGATTCGGGTCTGAATCCTCGTCTCTTTTATAGGCAGCTCATTTGCACAGCTAGGGGGTAAATGTAAAAACACCCTGGCTTTTCGCATTCGTTTGACACGTGGAAGACGTACATTATTGGGCGTGGAAGCCAAGGAGCACAATATTCGCGAGAAGCCGGACACTATTCAACAGGTAAACGGAATTTGGAGAAGAACCCGCCTTGCAATGCCGAAGACAATCTGCGCGCCGGACTCATCGTCATTGAAGCCTGGTTCGGGAGCTCTTGAGGAGTCCTGATTAGGGGTGTCCGGATAGCCGGACTATAGCCTTTGGCGGACTCTGGACTATGAAGATACAAGATTGAAGACTTCGTCCCGTGTCCCGTGGGACTTTCCTTGGCGTGGAAGGCAAGCTTGGCGATACGGATATGTAGATCTCCTCCCATTGTAACCGACTGTGTAACCCTAGCCCTCTCCGGTCTCTATATAAACCGGAGGGTTTTAGTTCAGAGGACGAACAACAATCATACCATAGGCTAGCTTCTAGGGTTTAGCCTCTCGATCTCGTGGTAGATCTACTCTTGTACTACCCATATCATCAATATTAATCAAGCAGGAGTATGGTTTTACCTCCATCGAGAGGGCCCGAACCTGGGTAAAAACATCGTGTCCCTTGTCTCCTGTTACCATCCGCCTAGACGCACAGTTCGGGACCCCCTACCCGAGATCCGTCGGTTTTGACACCGACAATAACCCTTTCCTCTTCAAGGGAAAACCAACGCAATGCTCAAGAGGTAGAAAGAAGGATTTGTGGCACCGTTGCCGGGGAGTCTACGCACAAGTCAAGACATACCAAGTACCCATCATAAACTCTTATCCCTCGCATTACATTATTTGCCATTTGCCTCTGGTTTTCCTCTCCCCCACTTCACCCTTGCCGTTTTATTCGCCCCCTTTGCCTTTTCTTCGCCTTCTTCCTGTATGTCTTTTTGTTTGTGTTTCCACGTGCCTTCTATTTGCTTGCATCTTTGATTCCTAAAAATCTATTGATATGGATCCACTTAAAGTGTTCTACTTGGATCATCTCCGGTCTTTATGCGCTCGTGCTGAAACCCCAACTAGCCTAGTTGATGGGAAGCTTTAGATGAGCATGCTCATTTTGTGCGTCACCGTTTTTCTGAAAAAGGGAAAATCTTATGGGGTCAAATAAACAGATTGTTGTGTTATGCTTGGAATCTTTGTGAAATTCATGATTTTACTTGTTGCTCTAAGAACCCTAAAAAACACCTTCCCGACCTATGTGAGTTTAATGAAAATGAAATCTTATCTTCTTATGCAAAGGGTGTTTATAGTTACTATGATATTGAACAAATTGAAGAATTTGTTGCTTTTAAGGTTATTTATAAAGTTGCTTCTTTGATTGAAAAGTATGATATTACTCTCTACGAATCTGAAAATTTTGACATACTTAAATATTGCTATGAAAACTATGCTCATAATGTCTATGTCAAAGAATTTATTGAGAGAATGACCATTGCTTTGGAAGGAAATAATGATATGCACGAATCTATAGATAATTATGATTCCGATGATTTGATTGAAATATCCCTTGATGAACATGATGCTTGCTATCCTTGTGGCCATGATGCCAATATTTATGAAGATGAATTTGCTATAGTTCCTTACGTTAACACGAGATCGTTGCTAATGCACCCATACTTGGTAGTTCCTTGATTTAAAAGCATGATTGCAATAATTTTACTATAAATTTTCTTAATGTCAATTGTGCTAATAATATGCAAAACCCTAAGCTTGGGGATGCTAGTTTTGCTATGTCTACTACTTGTTGCAATGATCATGATTGGGGTTATTCTTCTTTTGATCTTCAAAATTTATTTAAGCCGCATGATAAATATGAGATTGATAATAATGTTTGCAATAATATTGAAAGTGGGTTTGGAAGAGTGTCAACTTTAGATCCCACATATTTGGAGAATGTTCAATCTTATGGTATTTTTGATAAAAGTGGGTTTGGAGAGGTCATGACTTTAGTTAATGATAATCCCACTATTTTGGAAGAGTGTCAACTTTGCATGCATGTGGATCATGTAGAGGAAATTTTATGTGAGAGATATATTGTTGAATTTGGATATGATCCCACATGTAATTATTATTAGAGAGGAAAATATGGTTGTAGAGATTTCCATGTTACTAAATTACCTCTCGTTATGCTGAGATTGTTACTGTTTCTCACTTCTTTCTTGCATATGCTGGTTTTTGCTTGTCTTGGTAATTTATTTTTCTATAAGATGCCTATGCATAGGAAGTATGTTAGACTTAGATGTGTTTTTCATACACTAGTAGAAAAGGGGCCTATTGACCCGGTTGGTGAGGGCCTTTAGCCCCGGTTCATGAACCGGGACTAAAGGGTCGGTACTAATACCCTGGCCCTTTAGTCCTGGTTTAATCCAGAACCGGGACTGATGGGCCTCCACGTGGCCTCTGCGCTGAGCCCAGGCAGGAGGGACTTTGGTCCCGGTTGGTAGCATCAACCGGGACCAATAGTCATCCACGCGTCAGCATTTCTATGGCTGGGGTTTTTGTTTTTTTTTTACAAGGGGGGGGGGGGTGGGGGTTTTGGGGGGTTAATTTAGGTGTTTCATATATTGTGTTAGCTAGCTAATTAATAGAGAGAAGTGTGCTCTCTTTTGTCCGTGCTTGGTCGACGCTACGTACTATACATATGTATAGAGAGGACTAGCTAGACACGCTAGCTAGCTAGTAAGCAAACGAAGGAAATGTAAGATCGTCATGAACATATATGCATACAGAGGGAAGTGATATCGACCACCTCTCCTTCTCCGAGAGATTGGTCGAACAACAAGTTCCCGTATATCTATCCGACACTACCGGCTACATATATACAATAATTATCTTTTACAAAAATAATCTCCTAACATACGGATGCGTGGTCCACATAGTATTCTCCGTCTTCAGCGATCACGTGGTCAAGAAAGAATGCCGCCAATTCCTCTTGAATTGCTCGCATGCGATCTGGTGCTAGTAGTTCATCCCGCATCCGAAACATCTAATTTTAAGAAGGGGGTCAATACATATATATATATGAATGAATTAAACTCAACACAAATGATGGTAATAAAATAAAATTGTGAATATTGTTATTTACGCACTTCATATTGTTTGTCAGAGTAGCCCCACTCACAGGTCGTGTGGCGGATGGACTCGCAAACGTAGTATCCACAGAAATCATTCCCTTGTTCCTACCACAACCACTTTACAAGAAATAGAGGTCAATCAAACTGATAATTAGCAAGCATGTTAAATGGTATTGATGAAACTAGCGCTTGAATCACTAGGAGATGCGAGGAATATGCTACTATAGTACTTACTTTCGGGTGTCTAAATTGCAGCTTCTTCGGCAGTCCCAGAGCTTTTTTGGTGAATTTTCTCCAAACCCCGCCATACAAAGAAAACAATTACTTGATATCAGAAAAGAACAAAGTTGCTGATATGGTGGATAATGATCGATTTAACTTACTTCTCGAGCATTTCAGTCATGTCCGCATACTCCTTGGGATCTTTTCGTCTCGAGTCTAAGACAATTACTACTCCCTGCTTAAGCTTAATCTCTAGGAGAATATAGTGGAAGCTGCGCATGCATGGATAACTCATCAATATTACATTACTATAACCTGGACTAATAAGGGAATCTGAATATGCCACAAGACAGTAACACTCACTTGAAGTTGTAAGGAAAGAGTATTATATCCTTGTGTTCATTTATTACGAACGATTGTAGCAAGTTGGCCTTGGTATTTTCGGCATGAAATTCAACCTCAGTTGCATCTATGAGATATGTGTTAATGAACCCAATGGAACCCACTTGTCTTTTCTTCAATTCTCGATCTTCAATCTGCATAATATAGTGAGGATAATTATAAATACATGCAATGAAAGAGCTGAGTTATATAGAGAGACTTAATGATGTAGTAGTACTACTTACAGACGATGGCAGTGACCGTTGCTTTATCGAGGGCCAATTGATTGAAAACTGATAGAACTCCTCAAATTGAATAGGCAACAGTTCAATTCCAACGAGGTCATGCTCCTTTTTAACTCTCACATACAAAGTACTCCTCCCCTCAGACTCTCTGCAGGTTTTCATGTACCAATCATGCAATCTTCGCATCATAGTGGATAGAGAGCTTTCATCTTTGACGAGAGTCTTCCCGTACTCGTATCTTTGTATCTGCACCTCCAAGAAATCATAATCGACATCATCGGGCAGGTAATCTTCAGGATTGCCATAACCGGGCACCATCCTCGGATCGACGATGTCGCTAGCAGGCACCTTGAGCGGGGGGCACGATTGCTTGGCTTGTTCGCCGAGCTGGGCAATTTGTTTCCCAGCTCGTCGTTCTTTCATTCTTTGATCACTTTTAGTACTTCCCGACCTCTCCGCTTTGGCAAATGCCTTTCCAATAATGCGCTCATAGTTGCCTTTCGGCGGAGACTTGGGTGGTTTTGTCAGGGCAGCCAGAGTGCGCTTCGGTTTCACCGGATCTACCTTCTCCTCCGGAGGTGGATGTCTCTTTGCTTTCAACCCTTCAAACCAGTCATGCACTTCGGTCTGTGCAATCTTCGCGTTTTCCTTCGGTCCTCTCGTACGGTAACTTCTCTGGGTTCTTCAGAGAAGGACCGAATTTGTATCTCCTCCCGCCTTTGGTTGTACTGCTAGACGCCGGCAGAGCAGACGGAGCGGATGTCTTCTTTCCTTGCTTACGAGGCGGAGGAGAAGGACTACGACGCGGAGCAGCCGAGCGGGCGGCGGGTCTCTTCCGCCCTTGCTGACAAGGCGGAGAAGGAGGAGGCTGGCTGCTCGGGCACACCGGTGCAGGCGGAGAAGGAGGCGGAGTGCCGCCACGTGCCGGAGAAGGAGCCGGCCGAGTGCCCTGATCGTCACTCGCCGAAGGAGGAGGCGGTGGAGGAGGCGGAGTGCCCTGACTCGCGGGAGGAGGAGGAGGAGGCGGAGGCGTCCAGTTCGGAAGGTTGATGAGATCCTTCCGCCATAGGCATGGAGTCTTGAGAGCGTAACCCAGCCGATACTCCCCTTCACCGGTAGGGTGGTCAAGCCGGAGGTCCTCAAATCCCTCCGTTATTTCATCCACCATCACCTTAGCATATCCTTCTGGAATCGGCGGCAGTGAAAAGTTGAGTTGGGTTTAGTAGGATAAACAGAGCCAACAACCGCCTTGACCTTCAAATTGCTCCATTCCGCCATAAGGTGGCAATTTTGAGACTCCGTGATAGCATCCACGGGATAGCTGGCAGGAGCCGTCAAGGCATGCTCGCTGAAGTAGCTTCGGTGGAAGCCACGCTGCTTCTCCGCCGAGATGGCGGGGTAGCTTCGGGGAAGCTTGGTAGGTCGCTTGCTGCGATCTGCTGCTTCTCGTTCCTCTTCTCGTTCCTCTAGCCCCATTACCCTTTCGTGCAGCGCCCATTTGGCTCTGCTCCGGTTCTTCCTCCTCTCATGGGTTTTGTAACCCCTGCGTCCGGAAATCCAGCGTTCCACGAAAGGGAGCCTGGCGTGCCTCGTGTCCGTCTAGGGTGCTCAGGATTCCCGAGGGCCATTGTGAGCTCGTCCTTCTCCCTGTCTGGAACGAACTTCCCTTGTTGTGCTGCTTCGATATATTGCTTTAGCCTCTTGACTGGTATGTCCAGTTGCTCGTCCGTCCAAATGCACTTCCACGACATAGGGTCCAAGGTTCCGCCAGCCCCGAAGAACCAAGTCCGGCAACGGTCTGGCCAGTTCATTGTCTCTGGTTCGATCCCTTTATCAAGCAGATCATTCTCAGCCTTGGCCCACTTAGGCCGAGCTATGAGGTAGCCACCTGACCCCGTACAATGATGAAGCTTCTTCTTTGCAGCATTTTGCTTGTTTGTCGCCGACATCTTTTTACTCTTTTCCGGTGTCCTGTGGGCCACAAATGCGGGCCAGTCATCTCTGATCTTCTAATATTTGCCCTTGAATTCTGGTGTCTCTTTTTTATCGACAAACTTATTCAGGTCTTTCTTCCAATGCCTGAATAGCTCTGCCATCTTCTTAAGAGCAAAAGACTTGATTAATGGCTCTATAACTGGCTTCTCCGGATCATCCTTTGGCGGTAGGGTGAAATTTGACTTCAGCTCAGTCCAAAGATCATTTTTCTGTAGATCATTGACATAAGACACCTAAGGCTCTTCGTTCTTAGGCTTATACCATTGCTGGATGCTGATCGGGATCTTGTCCCTAACCGTAACCCCACACCGAGCAACAAATGCCTTCTTTGTCCGGATGGGTTCAATCGGTTGGCCGTCATGCGATTTCTATGATCTCAAACCTTTCATCCGAGCTCAACTTTTTCTTCGGGCCTCGTCTCCTTACTGAAGTTGTGCTCGATCCGAAGGGCTAGAAAAAGGAAGAAAGACGAGAGTTAATTAATATGTGTACATACCAAAACAATGAATGCATCAATTAGCTAGTTAGCACAGGCTTAACTAATATATATATACCTGGCCGGACTCAGTTCGGTGATCACCGGAGCAGTCCTCACGGTCTACTTCTTCACCCTCTCCTCCTTCCACCGGCATTGGGTCATCAGAGCCATCATAAGCATAGCCAGCTGCTTCTTCACCCTCTCCTTCCAGACCATCGGTGTCGTTGAGATACATCAAGGAGCTGAGGGCATCACTTCCTTCTGCGATTATGTGCCTCAACAACGCTTCTGCTGCTTCGTCTCGGGGCGGGGTGTCCATAGTTTCTACAAATATTTACAACATGGCAAATTATTATTCAAACATGACAGGTATGGATATATTAGTGGCAAACGTAGAACTAGCTAGCTAATCACAATAAGGAATCATATTAATTAGTGGCCTCGACCCTGCTTCTCTAGGGTTTCGGGTAGCCTCGACAATGCTTCAAGGGTTAGGGGGTGGCCTCGAGAACGCTTCAAGGAGGGGGTAATATCGACCCCCCTACGTGTTGAAGCTATCGGGAGGGGGTATATCAACAACAACAACAACGACACTACATCTATGTCCCACAAGTGACGTGGGCATCGACGCCCGCGTCACTTGTGGGACGTGGATGTAGTGTCCACACCGACGGCCACATGTATCTCACAAGCGATACTTGCTATTTAATTAGGGTTTCCTCTACCGCTCGGCCACCCTCGACGACCCTCGTTCCCGATAAAAAAAGAGGAAGAAGAAGAAAAAAAAAGAGGAGAAGAAAGAATAGAGGAGTTCTTCTCCACTATTCTTTCTTCTCCTCTTTTTTTTTCTTCTCCTCTTTTTTTCTTCTTCCTCTTCTTTTTTTATCAAGGGGTCGAGGATCGTCGAGGGGTCGAGGATCGCCGAGCGGTCAAGGGTCAAGGGGTTGAGGATCGCCGAGCGGTCGGTAGGTTGCCTAGTGTTAAAGGATTCAACAAAACCATGTCTTCATCATTAGGCGAAAGTAACAGGTGCATGATGGTACGAAGCTCTCCAAAGTTATTTTGGAACGGAGTCCCAGATAGGATAATTCTCTTTTTGGTACAAAGTTCAGCAAGAACCTTCCGAATATCGTTATTTGGAAGGCCTTTGCTGAAATTCGTACAAAAAGGCAAATTATCCTATCCCGGACTCCATTCCAGAATAACTTTGGAGGACTTCTGCACCATCATGCCCTCGTTACTCCGGCTAATGATGAAGCCATGGATTTCTTCAATACTTTGACACTAGGAAACCTCTCTCGACCTCGAACCCTTGACGACCACGAACCCTCGACCCTAGGCGACCTCGAACCCTCGACCCTCGATCCCTCGACCCTATAGAACCCTCGAACCCTCGACCCTGAAACCCTTGACCCTTGACCCCTTAACGACCCTCGACCCTCTACCCTAGTTCCCGACCCTCGACCCCTCGGCGATCCTCGACACCCTCGTTCCCGATAAAAATTAAGAAGAAGAAGAAGAAGAAGAAAAAAGAGGAGAAGAAAAAAGGAATAGCTAGAGGAGAAGATCGAAGAAAAAAAAGAAGAAAAAAAAGAGGAGAAGAAGAAAGGAATAGTGGAGAGGAAGAGAAAATAGAATATTCTATTTTCTCTTCTTCTCCACTATTCCTTTCTTCTTCTCCTCTCTTTTTCTTCTTTTTTCTTCTTCTTATTTCTCCTCTTCTTTTCCTCTCCTCTTCTTCTTTCTTTCCTCTTCTTATATTTTCTTCTTTCCTATCCTTCTTTTTCTAAAATTGTAACTTTTGCATATATAAAACTTTTCTAAAATTGTAACTATCTATATATGAACAAAAAACTTTCTATGAACCAAAAGAACAGCACATACATCACATACACACATACATTATAGCCACATACACATATACATCACATATGAACAAAAAAATAAACTAA
Organism: Aegilops bicornis; assembly: GCA_021605145.1. Taxonomy (NCBI): domain Eukaryota; kingdom Viridiplantae; phylum Streptophyta; class Magnoliopsida; order Poales; family Poaceae; genus Aegilops; species Aegilops bicornis. Next base: position 40,721,859 of record CM038674.1, on the reverse strand, counting down.
TAAAAATAAAAAAAACATATTGCAACATATGAACAAAAACATATAGCCACATACATACACATACATTATATATATATATATATGAAAAAAAATAAACTAAAAAAACATACATTATACAGCATATACAGAGCATATACAGAGCATTATACATACATCTTAATAAAAAAAAATGAAAAATAGGCCGCGGTGGTCGGCGACGGCGATGATGGTTGGCGGTGGCGCTTACGGATGGCGTGCGGGGACGGCAATGAGAATGAAAGGAGGAGGCAGGGGCTCACGGCGAGGAGGGTCGAGGTCGCCGGCGGAATCGGGCGACGCAGCGCAGCGGTGGCGTCGGCGAGGTCGAGGCAGCGGTTGAGCGGAGCGTCGGCAGCGTCGGGTGGCGCGGTGAGGCGGACGGCGGCAATGAGGTGGCGCGCGCAACGGGCGAATTTACGGCAGCAGCGGCGGCACGGCGACGGCGTCGGGCGTGGCGCAGCGCGGCCGGCGACGGCGTGGGCTCGAGCGGCGGGCGGCGTCGGCGTGGGCTCGAAACGCGACGGCAGCGGCAGCGGCGAAGCAACTGGCAGCGTCGAGGAGGTCCGCGGCGTCGTCGGGCTGCAACTGGCGATGAAATCTAAAAAAACGCTAAGTGCTGGCTTATATAGAAAAGGTTTTGGTCCCGGTTCGTGGCACAAACCGGGACTAATGCCCCGCTTTAGTCCCGGTTGGTGCCACCAACCGGGACCAAAGGCCTCTTTTCAAGAGCCCAAAGGGACGGAAGCGGCCTTTGGTCGGTTAGTGGCACAAACCGGGACTAAAAGGGGGCATTAGTCCCGGGTCGTAGCACCAACAGGGACTAATGCACCCCTTTAGCCCCGGTTGGTGCCACCAACCAGGACCAAAGGCCTTCTGCTGCCCCGCGCCCAAAGTTTAGTCCCACCTCGCTAGTTGAGAGGGAGCCGCACCTGTTTATAAGGTGCGGTGCGGCTTCCCTCTCGAGCTCCTCTCTAAAGCAGGCTTTCGGGCCTAACTCTGCAATCTGTGCATGTGGGCCTACTGGGCCTTCCGCGGGCCTTAATCCTGGCCCATAGGGTTTCTAGTCGTATTCAGGCCGTGGGGGCCCAGTAGGTGGCACTTTTTTATTGCTTTTTTTATTTCTTTTTGCTTTTAGTTTTAGAAAAATTATAAACTTTCTGTTAGTGCCATTAGTTTTAAAATTTGAAAACACTTTTTTTTGTTTTCTTTGTTGCATTATTTATTTTATTTTGTTTCTACTTACAACAAAATACTTATTGTTGCTATTTTTATTTTTATTTTTCAAGTTTTTTTGTTTTGTTTTCTGCATTATTTATTTTCTTTTGATTTTTGCTTTATTTTTAATTCTTTTTGCTTTTAGGTCAGCTAAATTATAAACTTTCTGTTAGTGCCATTTGTTTTAGAACAATTATAAACTTTCTGTTTGTGCCATTAGTTTTAAAATTTGAAAACACTTTTTTGTTTTCTTTGTTGCTTTATTTATTTTATTTTGTTTCTACTTACAACAAAATACTTATTGTTGCTATTTTTATTTATTTTTTCAAGTTTTTTTGTTTTGTTTTCTGCATTATTTATTTTCTTTTGGTTTTTTGCTTTATTTTTTAATTCCTTTTGCTTTTAGGTCAGCAAAATTATAAACTTTCTGTTAGTGCCATTTGTTTTAGAACAATTATAAACTTTCTGTTTGTGCCATTAGTTTTATAAAATTTGAATTCTTTGAAATTTGTGTGAATCACAAGTTTGTGAGCTCAATAAGGCATAGAGGGACGGGCTTATAAACCGGTGTGAGCGCTCTTGGTTGGCGAGGTTTTCAAATTCATAGTTTTCAAATGAACTCTGAAAAAGTTGGCATAAGCGTGTGCATGTACAAAACGGACAATGGTATCATACTAAATGCTGTTACAAAGTTGGCATGGTATCATCATAATAGTTGCGGAGAAAGTCTTCACTTTCTCTTCGCTTGTGTCGCTTGCTTATTACGCGTAACCATGGATAATCTTCATCGTTTATCGGGATGCTTGGGTCAGCCTTGACTTTGAAGGGAATTTCATGAAACTTTTCATACTCTTGAGACATGTCATCTTGCCCTCCACTCCCAGGATGTCCCTTTTTCCGGAAAGAACTATGTGGCGCTTTGGCTCATCATATGATGTATTCGCTTCCTTATCTTTTCTTTTCCTCGATGCAGTAGACATGTCCTTCACATAGATAATCATGCCACATCATTGGCTAGGACGAACAGTTCGTCGGTGTACCCAAGATTTTCAGATCCACTGTTGTCATTCCGTCTTGTGGGTCTACACCTGCACCCGCCTCTGACAGATTGACCCACTTGCACTTAAACAAAGGGACCTTAAAATCTACTCCGTAGTCAAGTTCCCATATGTCTACTATGTAACCATAATATGTGTCATTTCCCACAGTCGGTTGCGCATCAAAGCGGACACCGCTGTTTTGGTTGGTGCTCTTTTCATCTTGGTCAATCGTGTAAAATGTATTCCCATTTATCTCGTATCCTTTCCAAATCATTACAGTCGAAGATGGTCCCCTTGACAACAAGTACAGCTCATCACAAACAGTGTTGTCACCTCTGAGACGTGTTTCCAACCAACTGCTGAAAGTCCTGATGTGTTCACATGTAATCCAGTCGTCGCCTTTGCTCCGGGTGTTTGGAGCGCAGACTGTTCTTGTGTTCATCGCCAAGGTAGAGTTCTCAGAAGCATGTAGTGTGCTTGAGACCAAGAATATCCGTCCCTGCATATTATTGAGTCCCTTCCAAGCGTGCCTTTTCCAGTCAGTCTCCCCTCATACCGCGATTTAGGGAGACATGTCTTCTTAAGGCCATGAATGACTCAACACAAAACCCGATGACATCTTCTGTTTGATGTCCCATGGAGATGCTTCCTTCTGGCCTAGCGCGGTTACGAACATATTTCTTTAGGAATCCCATGAACCTCTCAAAGGGGTACATATTGTGTAGAAATACGGGCCCCAGAATGACAATCTTGTCGACTAGATGAACTAGGACGCAAGCGTCATGATATTGAAGAAGGATGGTGGGAACACCAGCTCGAAACCGACAAGACATTGCGCCACATCACTCCTTAAGCGTTGGTACGATTTCTGGATCGGTCACCTTCGAGATATTGCATTGAGGAATGCACATAGCTTCACAATGGCTAATCGGACGCTTTTCGGTAGAAGCCCCCTCAATGCAACCGGAAGCGATTGCGTCATAATCACGTGGCAGTCATGAGACTTTAGGTTCTGGAACTTTTTCTCCGCATAGTTATTATTCCCTTTATATTCGACGAGAAGCCAGTCGGGACCTTCGTACTGAGCAGGCATTCAAAGAAGATTTCTTTCTCTTCTTTCGTAAGAGTGTAGCTGGCAGGGCCTTCATACTGCTTCGGAGGCATGCCCTCTTTTTCGTGCAAGCGTTGCAGGTCCTCCCATGCCTTAGGTGTATCTTTTGTCTTCCCATACACGCCCAAAAGCCTAGCAGGTTCGCGCAAAAGGTTCTTCGTCACGTGCATAGCGTCGATCGAAGAGAGGACCTCTAGGTCTTTCCAGTAGGGTAGGTCCCAAAATATAGATTTCTTCTACCACATGGGTGCGTGATAGTCAGCGTCATTCGGAACAGCTAGTCCGCCGGGACCCTTTCCAAAGATTACGTGTAAATCATTGACCATAGCAAATGCGTGATCACCGCACGCATGGTGGGCTTCTTCCGATGTCTGCCTCGCCTTTGAAATGCTTGCCTTTCTTTCGACATTGATGGTTGGTCGGAAGAAATCGACGATGGCCCAGGTACACATTCTTCCTGCAGCTTCCCAGGTATATACTATCGGTGTCAAGTAAACAGTGCGTGCATGCGTGGTATCCCTTGTTTGTCTGTCCTGAAAGGTTATTGAGAGCGGGTCAATCGTTGATAGTCACGAATAGCAATGCCTTTAGGTGAAATTCCTCCTTTTTGTGCTCATCCCACATACGTACACCGTTTCCATTCCACAGCTATAAAAGTTCTTCAACTAATGGCCTTAGGTACACATCAATGTCGTTGCCGGGTTGCTTAGGGCCTTGGATGAGAACTGGCATCATAATGAACTTCCGCTTCATGCACATCCAAGGAGGAAGGTTATACATACATAGAGTCACGGGCGTGTGCTGTGATTGCTGCTCTGCTCCCGAAAGGATTAATGCCATCCGCACTTAAAGCAAACCATACGTTCCTTGGGTCCTTTGCAAAGTCATCCCAAAGATTTTATCTCGATTTTTCTCCACTGCGACCCGTCGGCGGGTGCTCTCAACTTCCCGTCTTTCTTACGGTCCTCAACGTGCCATCGCATCAACTTGGCATGCTCTCCGTTTACGAGCAGACGTTTCAACCGTGGTATTATAGGAGCATACCACATCACCTTCGCAGAACCCTCTTCTGGTAGGCTCGCCGTCAACATCACCGTGGTCATCTCGTCTGATCTTATACCGCAATGCACCGCGCATACCGGGCATGCGTTTAGATCCTTGTATGCACCATGATGAGGATGCGATCATTAGGGCATGCATGTATCTTCTCCACCTCCAATCCTAGAGGGCATACGACCTTCTTTGCTGCGTATGTACCGTCGGGCAATTCGTTATCCTTTGGAAGCTTCTTCTTCATTATTTTCAGTAGCTTCTCAAATCCTTTATCGAGCACAGACATTCTCTGCCTTCCACCGCAGCAATTCCGATGCAGTACCGAGCTTTGTGTTGCCATCTTCGCAATTGGGGTACAACCTTTTTTGTGATCCTCTAACATGCGATCGAACTTCAGCTTCTCCTTTTGACTTTCGCATTGCATCCTTGCATCGACAATGACCGGCGGAGATCATCATCATCGGGCACATCGTCTGGTTCCTCTTGATCTTCAGCTTCGCTTCTTGCAGCACCATCGTGCACATCGTCTGCTTCCTCTTGATGTTCAGAGCATCACTTTGTATTCAGGGGCACATAGTTGTCATCGTACTCTTCTTCTTCGCCGTCTTCCATCATAACCCCTATTTCTCCGTGCCTCGTCCAAACATTATAGTGTGGCATGAAACCCTTGTAAAGTAGGTGGGTGTGAAGGATTTTCCGGTCGAGTAAGACTTCGTATTCCCACATATAGGGCATGGACAACACATAAAACCATTCTGCTTGTTTGCCTCAGCCACTTGAGAAAATCATGCACGCCTTAGTGTACTCGGAGGTGTGTCATCACCGTACATCCATTGCGGTTCATCTGCGTGCATTATATATAATTAAGTGTGTCAAAAATCATTCTGAGAACATCATGAATAGATAATTAAGTGACCAAATTAATAGAAGTTCATCATCACATAAAACCAAAGTACATACGTAGTTCTCATCTAACAACATAAAGCTCTGCAAAGCATCTAAATTAATTAAACCATACATTGAAACTATGTAAAACATTTCAATGCGAAAACAAATGCGATCATAATCGCAACCAAGGTAACAACTGATCCAACGGCATAATGATACCAAGCCTCGGTATGAATGGCATATTTTCTAATCTTTCTAATCTTCAAGCGCATTGCATCCATCTTGATCTTGTGATCATCGGCGACATCCGCAACATGCAACTCCAATATCATCTTCTCCTCCTCAAGTTTTTTTATTTTTCCTTCAAGAAATTTTTTTCTTCTTCAACTAAATTTAACCTCTCGACAATACGGTCGGTTGGAATTTCCGGTTCAACAACCTCCTAGATAAATAAAATCTATGTCACGTTGGTCGGCATAATTTTCATAAACAATAAATGAACCAATAGTTATGAAAAGATAATATATACCACATCCGAATCATAGATGTGACGAGGGCCGGCCAGGCGGATACCAAAACCATCGCACTATATAAGAGGCAATAATAAAAGTAAGAAAATAATACAAGTATCTATCTAAACATACAAGTAAGAATATTTTTCCTTTCGTAAAGAAGATAACAACAAGAGGCTCACCACGGTGGTGCCGGCGATGAGATCGGCCGGGTGATCGACGGCGATGAAGACGGGACGGGCGTGACGGACCGCTAAACCTAGATAAATATTGAGGAAAATGGAGCTTGGCGGTCGAGCTTGAAGAGGAGAAACCTTAAGTAGTGTGGCTCGGGCATTCCATCGAACACCTTGTGTGCATAGGAGGTGTGCTAGAGCACCACCAAGCCCTCTCCCCCTCGGCCAGAAAAAGCAGGCAGTGTGCTCTGCTCTTGCCGAGGGGCTATATATAGGCAGCACCATTAGCCCCGGTTGGTGGCATGAACATGGACTAAAGGGAAGCCTTTGGTCCCGGTTCATGCCACCAACCGGGACCAATAGTGGTGGGCCAGGAGCCAGGCCCATTGGTCCCGGTTCGTCCCACCACCCGGGACCAAAAGGTCCGGACGAACCGGGACCAATGGCCCACGTGGCCCGGCCGGCCCCCTGGGCTCACGAACCGGGGCAAATAGCTCCATTGGTCCCGGTTCTGGATTGAACCGGGACTAATGGGTTGAACTGGCCTGGGCCATTGTCCCCTTTTCTACTAGTGATATGCTATATGATGCTCTCTTTGTGCTTCAATTCTTGTCTTTCATGTGAGCATCATCGAAATTATCAATGCCTAGCTAGGGGCATTAAACGATAGCGCTTGTTGGGAGGCAACCCAATTTTATTTTAGTTTTTTGCTTTTTTGCTCCTGTTTAGGAATAAATCTTTGATCTAGCCTCTGGTTAGATGTGTTTTTATGTTTTAATTAGTGCTTGTGCCAAGTTAAACCTATAGGATCTTCTTGGATGATAGTTATTTGATCTTGCTGAAAATTCCAGAAACTTTCTGTTCACGAATACAATTGTTAAAAATCACCAGAACGTGATAAAATATTGATTCCAATTGCAGCAGATAAATAAACAAATTTTCTAGGTCTTCCTATTTTGGTAGATTTTTTGCAGTTCCAGAAGTTTGCGTTAGTTACAGATTAGTACAGACTGTTCTGTTTTTGATAGATTCTGTTTTTCGTGTATTGTTTGCTTATTTTGATGAATCTATGGTCAGTACATGTTGACGCTCAAAAATGGCATGATCGCAAAGAGTGACTTGAGTCTATAATGGGATGAGGTTAAAATTATGAGTTCATGTCACCATTTGATGGCCCTCTTCAAGATGATCAAAATAAATATGAAGATGGACCAAAATGGAGCTCAAGTGCAAAAGATATGACAATTTCGGAGATACTTGTGTTGACATCAGATTATAAAATATCATGAATCTTAATTAAGATGACCTCAGATGAAGACGTCTTCAACAGAAAAGTTCTTCGTCTCATCGAAACGGACGATTTTGATATAAAAATCGTCTTAATCTGAGGTCATATGCAAAAGTTGTAGCCAAAACTATGCGCTGCAGCACTGCATGGCCGGATCATCTGGACCGGGGTCCAGATAATCCGGCCGAGGGACGAAAAATTGAACCAAACAACAGAAGCTAAAAGTTGAAACCGGATGATCTGGGTAAAGGCCGGACAATCTGGGAAATCGTCCGGACAAGTTTTTCTGCTACAGACTTTAAAAAACAGCCCGAAACACCCTCAAGATGGCCTCATATCGAAAAGTGTTCAACATGAAAGTTGTGCGTCTCGTCGAGGCGGTTGATTTCGATATAAAAAAAATCTTAATCCGATTTCGTATGAAAAAGTTACAGCCCAATTAGTGGACTGCTGTCAGAAATCTGGGTTTGGCCGGATCATCCGGGCCTAGAGCCGGACATCCGGGCCGGAGGTCGTGAGAAGTCCGAATTTGGTTAGATTTTGATGATTTGGACGGAAAGGCAAGTCCTTTTTTTGTACGGGAAGTCCATCCGCCTCTTATATAGACAAGAGGTGACGGCCGATTGAACAACACACAATCGAACAATCATCTACCACTTTTTTTTATCTTTTATCGTTTCTCCTTAACCCTAGTTCTTCTTCTTCCTCGTTCTTCGTTCGTTCTTCTTCATTGCAGGGCAGCAAACATCGAGGCCCTAGGGGCGATCAGACTGACCTAGGGCAGCCCATAGCCGCCGCGCGCCCTGAAGGGGTCTCTCCCGGGCGTGTGGGGTTTCGGGTTTACAAAAGCGCCCGCCGAATTGTCTTGCGTACCGCGCTTCCGGCGGGTCTCCTTCGACGTCAGCTGCAGTGCATCACCCCCGGCGTCGAGGTTACACGGTGACGTGTTCGTGTGCGAACACACTTTTTGGCGACCACCATGTTTTTCGGCAAAGCTAGTGTGCCGAAAAATAACTTGTACCAAGTTTGTTCTAAGGACGATGTCAACACTCCATCGGCCATTCATATGTTCTTAGGACGAGAAATATATATCGGCCATGTCTTGTGTGAACTTTCTGATGCAAACTTGGGTGAAATCTTCTCAGCTTCATTAACAATCCGGTGATAAAGTTCGATAGATATGTATCTCAAGGTCATCCATTGAACCATATTATTCACCCTTTTCCTAGGATTTTATAGTTAATCAACAATAAACTTTCTCCAATCCTTAATTTCGCCTGCATAAAAAATTCATTAGTGGCCGAAGTTGTGGACTACGGTTCGGCCTTACCTATGTTGACGAGACTAAGCATCGGCTATTGAGAGAAATGCAATACAACATGATTAACATAGTAGCCGGATGTTTGTTGTGCCAATTCTTTCGAATTGTCATGTCTAAATATATGAACAATTTTGAAGCAAACCAAGGTAAATTTTGCATCTAGACATACCAAAAGATAAACTATAAGTGATTCGTCAAAACATTGATAACCATTGGATATTTGTTGCACTACTAATAACGAATCACCAAAAGCCTCAATATGTATAGTACCTATAGCAAGGAAAATCTATAATCCGAATAACAATGCATATTCGGCTTTAATCATTTGTGCATAAATATTTTAAGCGACATGAGGCTTCACAAAATAGCACCATAAGGAGATATATAAACAACACCAACACCTTGGCCATTGCTACAAATTTAACCATCAATATATAATCTCCATGGTACTAGAGAGACAAGGCTAACATCAATATTATGCATGTCACTAATCCAATGTTCAGTAATAAAATCAGCTATGATTTGGCCTCTTATAGATCTCAAAGATGCATAAGCCAAATCATATCCAAACAAAGTATAAGCCCACTAGCCAATTCTGCAACTATGAATTGGTCTATGCAGCATGTATTCAATGACATCGATCATGATGTCTCAACTCCATTCAAATATAAATATAAATTACCATGAGCACGTACCTTGTCTCGCTCTCCAATCGAACTAAGGACAATGTTAGAATACTACACCGGCCATGCATTGACATATTCTTAGGACGACAAATAACTATCGGCCATTACCATGTAAACTTCATTCAAAGCACATATGGCCGAAACATACAAATTAAATGAAAAATCAAGTATTTCGGCCCATTGGATCAGCAATAAACTTGTAGCTAATCAAATGTATAGTGACATGGTAATACCCTTTCATGATGTAAGAAATTATATTGCATCCATGAATTAAAATAAGCCCATTGAGGGTTACCAATCATACCTGACGACGAATTCCATGGCATAGGGGTTAATGGCATAGTTGAAGAATATTGATAATGTGTAGACCAAAGATGTTGAAACCTTCGGCTTGGTCCTTCATAGTTTTCACTTTGTTCCTTCTTCACCTTTACCGCACCTCTTATAATGGAAGCTTGCACATAATTCTTATTTTGAGCACTTCCTTTGGGAACCCATGCCATGTTCCTTTCTTCAAATTCTTGTGCACTAAGTTTTTCTAATTTCTTTTTTTGCCAAAATGATAAGCCGAGTGGACATCTCGGCTGTGATTCTTTTTTGACCAATGGCAATTCCTTTTTGGCCTTATGCACTCTCAACCTCTTTTCTTCAGATTTGGCACTTTGAATCTCAATAATTGGTTGCTTTGTCTCATTGCCTTTAGTAGCCAATGTCAACACTTTAATTGGCTCTTTTTCACTTGAGATCAAATCTGAAGTTGCACTCTTACGGCCATCTCTTTTCACGCGGTAAACTTGCTTTACCACCTCTTTCTTCTTCCTTGAGCTCTGGACCGATTCCTTATGATTGAAACGGTCTTTGACGCGTGATTGTTCAAATGTTGATTTTCTTGGAGATGCATAGTATTGGTGAGATGGTCTAAAATAAGATGGAGAATGTGCCCTTGTATCATACCTGTCCCATGATGAATATGGATCTATATGAGCATAGGGAGGCATCCATGGCATTGGCATTGGCGGCCCAAAATAAGGATATGAATATGTTGCATTAAAATTCTCACTTTGCCAATACCGATCCTCATATTTGCGCCTTGGGGTGATCTTGGTTTCTTTGCATGATTTGGCCAATAAGCATTCTTCTCTTCACTCTTCTTTTAATATTTATCCAAAAGTTCAGTGAAGGTGGTTTTTGATCTCTTACACTTGCGCTTATTTCGTCCTTTGTTTTCTTTTGGTTTGCTTTCATCGATCATTGGATTTGCTTGCTGCTCCCCGGTCCTTGGCGTCTCCATTGTAGCTTCGATGGAATTTTCTCCCTTAAGATTATGTTCATTATGCTCTTCAACAACTTCTTTACTTGAAAGCTTGATCCCATCACCTGCAGTTTTTACCTTCTCTTTAAATGGATTGGCTTGAAGCAGCCGATGCAAAACTTTTGCCATCGGGACCAATCGGAATAGACTGGTCATCTCTTGGTGTCTCAACAAATTTCAATCGTCCTTTATCAATGGCCGATTTAACTATTTGACGAAACATGTTGCAATCCTCAAAATTATGCTTGGACGAATCATGCAACTTACAATATATTCGTCCCTGGACAAATGGCTCAACATGGTGATCAAGAATTCTAATATAATTATTTCTCAACAACAAATCAAATATTTGATCACACATGCTTGAATTGAAGGTAAAGTTTTTATTCTCTAGCCGATCTTGTTGTGAGAACGGCTTTGGAGTTAAGCAAACGAATGGTTCAGATTTTGAATCACCCCATTCGGCTATGCATTGTGTTTTGCACTCTATCTCCGATGTCTTTGGATAAGAAATTACTAGCATCGGTTTGCTCAGAAGATTTTAACCTTGGTTTTAAATTTCTGAAATGAAAATAGTTAGAACATACATGTCTCAATTGAGACCAAGTGTAAGCCAACTAAGAAATAAGCAAACCTACAAAATTAGATATGAGCTTTAGATAAAGCAACGGGGAAAGCCTGCTGCAATAATTTTTTGCTATCGGTCTTTCTGAATGTTGCAATGTGTTGACCGATATGCTTTATGATAATCTGATTGCTAACAAATAAATTACCCTTATTCATTGGTCTCTCAATATTTCTTATGAAGATTTTTCTAATATATGCATCAACAACTAAGTCATGACCAAATCTGAAAACAGGTAAATTAATTGCTAGACATACCTCTTCAAATATGTTGGGAGAGCATGATGGTGGTGTGACTTGAAGAATATCTTGCTCCGCCTTTGGATAGCTCCCCAACGCCTTGCCATCATCTTTTTCTTGATTTCGTGCATCATTAGTTTGAAGATATGTGTCCACCAAACTTTCTTCGGCTACTTGTTCTTCTTCTTTAAGCTCATCCTTTTCTATGGCACGAAACTCATAGGGCAGGAAGTAGGTTCCATTAACTTCAGAAAAATCAAGTATGGTTGTCTTGCTATACTTTCCATGCCCTTTCTCAACAATGTTTGCCTTTTCGGATTTGATGGATTCAGAATATATACTACTTGATTGGGCTTTTTCAACCGAAGCACTTTTTGTTTCCGAATCATCATTCTTTTCACCGGTTATATCAATTGGCAAGGCTTCTTTTCTTTGAGCTAATTCCCTATCAATTCTCTCTTGGCAAAGTATTTTCACCCTATCGCACAAAGCTTTAATTCCCCTCTCAATTTCAGCCCGCTCTAGATTAGTTTGCTCCCCACTGCTTTTAGGATCTTTCGGTAATGAAGTGTTAGTGTTGCCGAAATTTTGCAATTGTGTAGGGGGTGTATAATACGCTGCTGTACTAGGTGGAGGTGTATGCACTGTTGTATAACCATATGCTCTTTCACCAATACTATCAATTGATGAAGTTTCATCTTCCTGCAAAACTCTAGCCTTTATTGCAGCATAATCAGGAAACAACCCCTTTTCATATTGTTCAAGGCAAAGAGCACCAATTCTCTTGTTTTGTGTCAGGCTCTTTTTTAATGCAGCCACAACCGCTTCTGGAAGGGATTGCTCCGCAATACTTTCAGATTCTTTCGGCAATGATTCGTGAGTGTTGCCGAAATTCTTGAATTGCGTAGAGTATGCATTATATGCTACAGTATTTGATGACGGCACATGTGTTCCTGTAAAATTTTCACTTATTCGGCTATGACCATGAAGATGCGGGGCCTAATTATGAACATCTACAGTTGCATACGGTGCTGAAAAATTCCTAACATGAGGTGTAGAATATGATGGTTGAGAGTAACTGGCCGAATAGCTAGTAGTAGCATGGCCAATTCTCCCATCCATCGGCAAGGTTGGATTCACATAGTGCAAATTAGTTGCCGATGAATAAAAAGGTGAAACACTTTCTTGTATGCTATTGGAAATTTTAACATGAGGTGTTTCAAATTGATTAACCAAACCCATCATGTTGTTCATCGGCATATGGATTTGTGGGGTTGCCGATGCATGAGAGTTTGGATACATATGTTGTACGTTGCTAAAATCATAATTTGAAGCATGAAGATTGTTTTGCATCGGCCCTTGCGCATAATTAGATGCATGATTTATAAAATTAGGGCTAGCCGATACATTATTCTCATTAGGTGATCCAGCAACAACATATGAATTATTTGCATCTACAAAGGGGAATTGGGTATTCATATTACCTTTGTAGATTGCAGCAACTTGATGACGATCTCTTCGTAGCAAGAACAGGCTGGAGACTGTTCAAAGCTTCTTCCCCAGCGAAGTCGCCAAAAAGTGTGTTCGCACACGAACACGTCACCGTGTACCCTCGACGTCGGGGGTGATGCAACGTAGCTCACGTCGAAGGAGACCCGCCGGAAGCGCGGTACGCAAGACAATCCGTCGGGCGCTTTTGAAGACCCGAAACCCCACACGCCCGGGAGGGACCCCGTCAGGGCGCGCGTGTTGGAAATATGCCCTAGAGGCAATAATAAAATGGTTATTATTGTATTTCCTTGTTCATGATAATTGTCTATTGTTCATGCTATAATTGTATTAACTGGAAACCGTAATACATGTGTGAATACATAGACCACAACATGTCCCTAGTGAGCCTCTAGTTGACTAGCTCGTTGATAAACAGATGGTCATGGTTTCCTGACCATGGGCATTAGATGTCATTGATAACGGGAACACATCATTAGGAGAATGATGTGATGGACGAGACCCAACCCTAAGCATAGCACAAGATCGTGTAGTTCGTTTGCTAAAGCTTTTCTAATGTCAAGTATCATTTCCTTAGACCATGAGATTGTGTAACTCCACGATACCGTAGGGAGTGCTTTGGGTGTGCCAAACGTCACAACGTAATCGGGTGGCTATAAAGGTGCACTACGGGTATCTCCGAAAGTGTCTGCTGGGTTGGCACGAATCGAGACTGGGATTTGTCACTCCGTGAGACGGAGAGGTATCTCTGGGCCCACTCGGTAATGCATCATCATAATGAGCTCAATGTGACTAAGTAGTTAGTCACGGGATCATGCATTATGGAACGAGTAAAGTGACTTGCCGGTAATGAGATTGAACGAGGTATTGGGATACCGACGATCGAATCTCGGGCAAGTAACATACCGATTGACAAAGGGAATTGCATACGGGATTGCTTGAATCCTTGACATCGTGGTTCATCCGATGAGATCATCGTGGAACATGTGGGAGACAACATGGGTATCCAGATCCCGCTGTTGGTTATTGACCGGAGAACGTCTCGGTCATGTCTGCATGGTTCCCGAACCCGTAGGGTCTACACACTTATGGTTCGGTGACGCTAGAGTTGTTATGGGAAATAGTATGTGGTTACGGAAGGTTGTTCGGAGTCCCGGATGAGATCCCGGACTTGACGAGGAGCTCCGAAATGGTCCGGAGGTGAAGATCGGTATATTGGACGAAGGGTATTGGAGTCCGGAATTGTTCCGGGGGTACCAGGTGATGACCAACGTGTCCGAAAGGGGTTTCGGAGGCCCCGGCAAGCGTTGGGGGGCCTTATGGGCCAAGGGGAGCCCACTAAGGGGCTGAGCGCCCCTCCCACCCCATCTCACGTAACCAAGAGAGGTGGGTGTCTCAAAAAACCAGGAGAGGTGGGGGCGCCACCCCTAGGGCAGCCGCCCCTCCCAGCTTGGGGGGCAAGTTTCCTAGTGGGTGGGGGTGCCCAAACCCATCTAGGGTTTCCCCTGTAGCCGCCGCCCCTCCCCTAGGGAACCCTAGGGCGCCTCCCCCTCCTCCCTTCACCCTATATATAGTGAGGGAGAGAGAGGGCAGCCGCACCTCTTCCCTGGTGCAGCCCCCTCCCTCCTCCAACACCTCCTCCTCCTCCGTAGTCCTTGGCGAAGCCCTGCCGGAGAACCACGAGCTCCATCACCACCATGCCGTCATGCTGTCGGAGTTTTCCCTCAACTTCTCCTCTCCCCTTGCTGGATCAAGAAGGAGGAGACGTCCCCGGGCTGTACGTGTGTTGAACACAGAGGCACCGTTGTTCGGTGCTTAGATCGGATTCGGCCGCAATCTGAATCGCTTCGTGAACGACTCCACCGACCGCGTTCTTGTAACGCTTCCGCTTTGCGATCTTCAAGGGTATGAACATACACTCCCCTCTCTCTTGTTGCTAGAATCTCTATAGATTTATCTTGGTGATGCGTAGAAAATTTTGAATTTCTGCTACGTTCCCCTACAGTGGCATCATGAGCTAGGTCTATTGCGTAGATTCTATGCACGAGTAGAACACAAGTAGTTGTGGGCGTTGGTTTTGTTCAATATGCTTACCGTTACTAGTCCTATCTTGTTTCGACGGTATTGTGGGATGAAGCGGCCCGGACCGACCTTACACGTACACTTACGTGAGACAGGTTCCACCGACTGACATGCACTTGTTGCATAAGGTGGCTAGCGGGTGCCAGTCTCTCCCACTTTAGTCGGATCAGATTTGATGAAAAGGGTCCTTATGAAGGGTAAATAACAATTGGCATATCACTTTGTGGTTTTGGCATAGGTAAGAAACGTTCTTGCTAGAAACCTATAGCAGCCACGTAAAAACTTGCAACAACAATTAGAGGACGTCTAACTTGTTTTTGCAGCATATGTCGTGTGATGTGATATGGCCAAGAAGGATGTGATGAATGAAATATATGTGATGTATGAGATTATCATATTCTTGTAATAGGAATCACGACTTGCATGTCGATGAGTATGACAACCGGCAGGAGCCATAGGAGTTGTCTTTAATTATTTTATGACCTGCGTGTCACTGAATAACGCCATGTAATTACTTTACTTCATTGCTAAACCGTTAGCTATAGTAGTAGAAGTAATCAGTTGGCGAGACAACTTCATGGAGACACGATGATGGAGATCATGGTGTCATGCCGGTGACAATGATGATCATGGAGCCCCGAAGATGGAGATCAAAAGGGGCAAAATGATATTGGCCATATCATGTCACTATTTGATTGCATGTGATGTTTACCATGTTTATGCATCTTATTTGCTTAGAACGACGGTAGTAAATAAGATGATCCCTCATAATAATTTCAAGAAAGTGTTCCCCCTAACTGTGCACCGTTGCGAAAGTTTGTTGTTTCGAAGCACCACGTGATGGTCGGGTGTGATAGATTCTAACGTTCACATACAACGAGTGTAAGCCAGATTTACACATGCAAAACACTTAGGTTGACTTGACGAGCCTAGCATCTATAGACATGGCCTCGGAACACAAGAGACCAAAAGGTCGAACAAGAGTCGTATAGTAGATACGATCAACATGAAGATGTTCACCGACGATGACTAGTACGTCTCACGTGATGATCGGACACGGCCTAGTTGACTCGGATCATGTATCACTTAGATGACTAGAGGGATGTCTATCTGAGTGGGAGTTCATTAAATAATTTAATTAGATGAACTTAATTATCATGAACATAGTCAAAAGGTCTTTGCAAATTATGTCGTAGCTCGAGATTTAGTTCTACTATTTTAGATATGTTCATAGAGAAAATTTAGTTGAAAGTTGATAGTAGCAATTATGCGGACTGGGTCCGTAAACTGAGGATTGTCCTCATTGCTGCGTAGAAGGCTTATGTCCTTAATGCACCGCTCGGTGTGCTGAACCTCGAACGTCGTCTGTGGATGTTGTGAACATCTAACATACACGTTTTGATGACTACATGATAGTTCAGTAATGTTAAACGGTTTAGAATTGTAGTGCCGAATACGTTTTTGAAACGCCGCGGAACATATGAGATGTTCCAAGGGCTGAAATTGGGATTTCAGGCTCGTGCCCACGTCAAGAGGTATGAGACCTCCGACAAGTTTCTTAGCCTACAAACTAATTGAGAAAAGCTCAATCGTTGATCTTGTACTCAGATTGTCTGCATACAAAAATCACTTGAATCGAGTGGGAGTTAATCTTCCAGATGAGATAGTGATGTCTCTTCAAAGTCATTGCCACCAAGCTACTAGAGCTTCGTGATGAACTATAACCTATCAGGGATAGATATGATGATCCTTGAAATATTCGCAATGTTTGACACCGCGAAAGTAGAAATCAAGAAGGAGCATCAATTGTTGATGGTTAGTGAAACCACTAGTTTCAACAATGGCAAGGGCAAGAAGGGATACTTCATGAAATGGCAAATCAGTTGCTGCTCTAGTGAAGAAACCCAAGGTTGAACCCAAACCCGAGACTAAGTGCTTCTGTAATGAGGGGAACAGTCATTGAAGCAGAACTACCCTAGATACTTGGTAGATGAGAAGGCTGGCAAGGTCGACAGAAATATATTGGATATACATTATATTGATGTGTACTTTACTAGTACTCCTAGTAGCACCATGGTAATAGATACCGGTTCAGTTGCTAAGTGTTAGTAACTCGAAATAAAAGGCTACGGAATAAACGGAGACTAGCTAAAAGTAAGATGATGATATGGTTTGGAAGTGTTTCCAAGGTTGATGTGATCAAGCATCGCATACTCCCTCTACCATCGAGATTGGTGTTAAACCTAAATAATTGTTATTTGGTGTTTGTGTTGAGCATAGACATGATTGGATTATGTTTATCGCAATACGGTTATTCATTTAAGGATAATAATGGTTACTCTGTTTATTTGAATAATACCTTCAATGGTCTTGCACCTAAAATGAATGGTTTATTGAATCTCGATAGTAGTGATACACATGTTCATGCCAAAATATATAAGATAGTAATGATATAGTGCCACCTACTTGTGGCAATCGCCATTTGAGTCATATTGGTATAAACGCATGAAGAAGCTCCATGTTGATGGAACTTTGGACTCACTGCTTTTTGAAAAGATTGAGACATGTGAACCATGTCTATTGGTATATACGCATGAAGAAACTCCATGCAGATGGACCATTTGGACTCACTTGATTTTGAATCACTTGAGACATGCAAATCATACCACATGGGCAAGATGACTGAAAGCCTCGTTTTCAGTAAAATGGAGCAAGAAAGCAACTTGTTGGAAGTAATACATTTTGATGTGTGCAGTCCAATGAGTGCTGAGGCACGCAGTGGATATCGTTATGTTCTTACTTCACAGATGATTTGAGTAGATCCTGAGTATATTTACTTGATGAAACACAAGTCTGAATTATTGAAAGGTTCAAGTAATTTCAGAGTGAAGTTGAAGATCGTCGTGACAAGAGGATAAAATGTCTATGATATGATCATAGAGATGAATATTTGAGTTGCGAGTTTGGTATACAATTGAGACATTGTGGAAATTGTTTCACAACTAACACCGCCTGGAACACCATAGTGTGATGGTGTGTCCGAACATCATAGATGCACCCCATTGGATATTGGGGCATACCATGATATCTCTTATCGAATTACCACTATCGTTCATGGGTTAGGCATTAGAGACAACCACATTCACTTTAAATAGGGCACCACGTAATTCCGTTGAGATGACACCGTCATTTAACTATGGTTTAGAGAAACCTAAGATGTCGCTTTCTTGAAAGTTTGGGGCTGCGACGCTTATGTGAAAAAAAGCTTCATCCCGATAAGCTCGAACCCAAAGCGGATAAATACATCTTCATAGGACACCAAAACAGTTGGGTATACCTCCTATTTCAGATCCGGAAGCAAAAGTGATTGTTTCTAGTAACGGGTCCTTTCTCGAGGAAAAGTTTCTCTCGAAAGAATTGAGTGGGAGGATGGTGGAGACATGATATGGTTATTGAACCGTCACTGCAACTAGTGTGTAGCAGGGCACATGAAGTTGTTCCTGTGGCACCTACACCAATTGAAGTGAGAGCTGATGATAGTGATCATGAAGCCTCGGATCAAGTCACTGCCGAACCTCGTAGGACGACAAGGACGCGTACTGCTTCAGAGTGGTACGGTAATCCTGTCTTGGAGGTCATGTTGCTAGACAATAATGAACCTACGAGCTATGGAGAAGCGATGGTGGGCCCGGATTCCGACAACTGGCTCGAGGCCATAAAATCCGAGAGAAGATCCATGTATAAAACAAAGTGTAGACTTTGGAAGAACTACTTGATGGTCATAAGGCTGTTGGGTACAGATGGATTTTAAAAGGGAAGACAGCCAATGATGTAAGTGTCACCATTAACAAAGCTCGACTTGTCGCTGAGATGTTTTCCGACAAGTTCAAGGAGTTGACTATGATGATACTTTCTCACTCGTAGCGATGCTAAGAGTCTGTTAGAATTATATTAGCAGCTACTGCATTATTTATGAAATCTTGCAGATAGGATGTCAAAATATAGTTTCCTCGACGATTTTCTTGAGGAAAGGTTGTATCTGATACAACCAAAAGGTTTTGACAATCCTAAAAGATGCTAACAAGTATGCAAAGCTCCAGCAATCCTTCTAAGGACTAGAGTAAGCATCTCGGAGTTGGAATATACGCTTTGATGGGATGATCAAAGATTTTGGATTTATACAAAGTTTGTGAGAAACTTGTATTTCCAAAGAAGTGAGTGGGAGCACTATAGAATTTCTGATGAGTATATGTTGTTGACGTATTATTGATCAGAAATGATATAGAATTTCTAGAAAGCATATAGGGTATTTGAAAAGGTGTTTTTCAATGGAAAAACTGGATTAAGCTACTTGAACATTGAGCATCAAGATCTATAAGGATAGATCAAAAACGCTCAATAATACTTTCAAATGAATACATGTTGTGACAAGATTTTGAAGAAGTTCAATATAGATTGGCGAAGAAGGAGTTCTTGGCTGTGTTATAAGGTGTGAGTATTGAGCAAGACTCAAGACATGACCTCGGTAGAAGAGAGAGAATGGACGAAGGTCGTCCCCTATGCTTCAGACATAGGCTCTACAGTATGCTATCTTTGTGTACCGCACTGAAGTGTGCCTTGCCATGAGTCACTAAGGGGTACAAGAATGATCCAGGAATGGATAACAAGACAGCGGTCAAACATATCCTTAGTAACTAGTGGACTAAGGAATTTTCTCGCTATGGAGGTGGTAAAGAGTTCGTCAGAAGGGTTACGCCGATGCGAACTTTGACACTAATCCGGATTATTCTGAGTAGTAAACCGTAATCGTATAGTCGAACAGTTATTTGGAATAGCTCCAAATAGAGCGTGGTAGCTGCATCTAGGAGATGACATAGAGATTTGTAAAGCACACACGGATCAGAAAGATTCAGACCCATTGACTAATAACCTCTCTCACAAGCGAGATATGATCAAACCCCATGGGTGTTGAATTCATTACAATCACATAGTGATGTGAACTAGATTATTGACTCTAGTGCAAGTGGGAGACTGTTGGAAATATGCCCTAGAGGCAATAATAAAATGGTTATTATTGTATTTCCTTGTTCATGATAATTGTCTATTGTTCATGCTATATTGTATTAACTGGAAACCGTAATACATGTGTGAATACATAGACCACAACATGTCCCTAGTGAGCCTCTAGGTGACTAGCTCGTTGATCAACATATGGTCATGGTTTCCTGACCATGGACATTGGATGTCATTGATAACGGGATCACATCATTAGGAGAATGATGTGATGGACGAGACCCAATCCTAAGCATAGCACAAGATCGTGTAGTTCGTTTGCTAAAGCTTTTCTAATGTCAAGTATCATTTCCTTAGACGACGAGATTGTGTAACTCCCTGATACCGTAGGAGTGCTTTGGGTGTACCAAACGTCACAACATAACTTGGTGGCTATAAAGGTGCACTACGGGTATCTCCGAAAGTGTCTGTTGGGTTGACACGAATCGAGACTGGGATTTGTCACTCCGTATGACGGAGAGGTATCTCTGGGCCCACTCGATAATGCATCATCATAACGAGCTCAAGTGACTAAGTAGTTAGTCACGGGATCATGCATTATGGAACGAGTAAAGTGACTTGCTGGTAACGAGATTGAACGAGGTATTGGGATACCGACTATCGAATCTCGGGCAAGTAACATACCGATTGACAAAGTTAATTGCATACGGGATTGCTTGAATCCTTGACATCGTGGTTCATCCGATGAGATCATCGTGGAACATGTGGGAGCCAACATGGGTATCCAGATCCCGCTGTTGGTTATTGACCGGAGAACGTCTCGGTCATGTCTGCATGGTTCCCGAACCCGTAGGGTCTACACACTTAAGGTTTGGTGACGCTAGAGTTGTTATGGGAAATAGTATGTGGTTACCTAAGGTTGTTCGGAGTCCCGGATGAGATCCCGGACATGACGAGGAGCTCCGGAATGGTCCGGAGGTAAAGATCGGTATATTGGACGAAGGGTATTGGAGTCCGGAATTGTTCCGGGGGTACCAGGTAATGACCAACGTGTCCGAAAGGGGTTTGAGGCCACAGCAAGCGTTGGGGGCCTTATGGGCCAAGGGAGACGGCACATCAGCCCACTAAGGGATGAGCCCTCCCACCCCATCTCACGTAACCAGGAGAGGTGGGGGCGCCACCCCTAGGGCAGCCGCCCCTCCCAGCTTGGGGGGCAAGTTTCCTAGGGGGTGGGGGTGCCCAAACCCATCTATGGTTTCCCCTGTGGCCGCCGCCCCTCCCCTAGGGAACCCTAGGGCGCCTCCCCCTCCTCCCTTCGCCCTATATATAGTGAGGGAGAGAGAGGGCAGCCGCACCCTTCCCATGGCGCAGCCCTCTCCCTCCTTCAACACCTCCTCCTCCTCCATAGTGCTTGGCGAAGCCCTGCCGGAGAACCACGAGCTCCATCACCACCATGCCGTCGTGCTGTCGGAGTTTTCCCTCAACTTCTCCTCTCCCCTTGCTGGATCAAGAAGGAGGAGACGTCCCCGGGCTATACGTGTGTTGAACCCGGAGGCACCATTGTTCGGTGCTTAGATCGGATTCGGCCGCGATCTGAATCACTTCGTGAATGACTCCACCGACCGCGTTCTTGTAATGCTTCCGCTTCGCGATCTTCAAGGGTATGAAGATACACTCCTCTCTCTCTTGTTGCTAGAATCCCTATAGATTGATCTTGGTGATGCGTAGAAAATTTTGAATTTCTGCTACGTTCCCCTACATCGCGGCGGCTATGGGCTGCCCTAGGTCAACCTGATCGCCCCTAGGGCCTCGAGGTTCGCCGCCCTGCAATGAATAAGAACGAACGAAGAACGAGGAAGAAGAAGAACAAGGGAGAAGGAAAAGTAAAGGTAAAAGATGTAGATAGATTTGTTCGATTGTGTGTTGTTCAATCGACCATCACCTCTTAGGTATATAAGAGGCGTCTGGACTTCCCGTGCAAGGAAAAGGTTTGGATTCACGTCCAAAACCCTAGTCAAATCCGGATTGGTTTTATCCGAACTTTCCAAAATTGTTCGGTCTTGAAACTGGCTGCACCTTGCGGGTCTTTTTTGTGGTGGTAAACGACCTTGGATGGAAACGAGTCCAAAAGAAATCTTGACCGTTTCGACGAGACGAACAACTTTCATGTTGAACGTTTCTTCATCAGAGATCATCTCGATGGTCAAATCGCTCGCACAAAACAGCTAATTATTCACGCACCTCATCAGACATACCCACATATGTGTCTGGTTCCGGGCGTCATATTTTGCTCGTTGGAGGGTCACGCTGTGCGGGCTCTAACTTTTGCATATGACCTCAGAGGGACGATCTTTATATCAAAATCAATCGTTTCGATGAGATGCACAACTTTCATGCTGAAACTGTCTCCATTTGAAGCCATCTTAATTGGGTTTCTAGCCATTCTTTAATCTGGTGTTGACATGAGCATCTCTAAACTTGTCATAACTTTTACATCCGAGCTTTGTTTTAGACCATCTTCATATTCATCTTGATCTTCTCGAAGAGAGCCATCTCATGGTGACTTTCAATAGTAAGTTTGAATTAATCTTAACATAGCTTCAAGCCACTCTTTATAATCGTGCCACTTTTGAGCGTCAACAGTAAAATAGTTTATAAACCATAGAGAAGTTGTAATACAGTAGGTTTAACACCAATATAAATAAAGAATGAATTCATTACAGTACCTTGAAGTGGTGTTTTGTTTTCTTTCGCTAACAGAGCTCACGAGATTTTCTGTTAAGTTTTGTGTTGTGAAGTTTTCAAGTTTTGGGTAAAAGATTTGATGGATTATGGAACAATGAGTGGCAAGAGCCTAATCTTGGGGATGCCCATGGCACCCCAAGATAATCTAAGGACACCAAAAAGCCAAAGCTTGGGGATGCCCCGGAAGGCATCCCCTCTTCGCCTACTTCCATCGGTAACTTTACTTGGAGCTATATTTTTATTCACCACATGATAAGTGTTTTGCTTGGAGCGTCTTGTATGATCTGAGTCTTTGCTTGTTATTTTACCACAATCATATTTGTTGTACACACCTTTTGAGAGAGACACACATGATTCGGAATTTATTAGAATACTCTATGCGCTTCGCTTATATCTTTTGAACTATATAGTTTTTGCTCTAGTGCTTCACTTATATCTTTTAGAGCACGGCGGTGGTTTCGTTTTATAGAAACTATTATTCTCTCATTCTTCACTTATATTATTTTAAGAGTCTTAAACATCATGGTAATTTGCTTAAATAGGAAAATTAATCCTAATATGCTAAGTATTCAAGACTAGTAAAAAAAAGTTCTTATGAGTGTGCTGTATACTAAGAGAAGTTTGATGCTTGATGATTGTTTTGAGATATGGAGGTAGTGATATTAAAGTTGTGCTAGTTGAGTAGTTGTGAAATTGAGAAATGCTTGTGTTGAAGTTTACTGTCCGTAGCATGCACGTATGGTAAACGTTATGTAACAAATTTGAAACATGAGGTGTTCTTTGATTGTCTTCCTTATGAAGGCGGTCGGGGAACGGCGATGGTCTTTTCCTACCAATCTATCCCCCTAGGAGCATGCGTGTAGTGCTTGGTTTTTGATGACTTGTAGATTTTTGCAATAAGTATGTGAGTTCTTTATGACTAATGTGAGTCCATGGATTATACGCACTCTTACCCTTCCATCATTGCTAGCCTCTTCGGTACCGCGCATTGCCCTTTCTCACATTGAGATTTGGTGCAAACTTCGCCGGTGCGTCCAAACCCCATGATATGATACGCTCTTTCACACATAAACCTCCTTATATCTTCCTCAAAACAGCCACCATACCTACCTATTATGGCATTTTCATAGCCATTCTGAGATATATTGCCATGCAACTTTCCAACGTTCCGTTTATCATGACAAGTTCATCATTGTCATATTGCTTTGCATGATCATGTAGTTGACATCGTATTTGTGGCAAAGCCATCGTTCATAATTTTTCATACATGTCACTCTTGATTCATTGCCTATCCCGGTATACCGCCAGAAGCATTCATATAGAGTCATACTTTGTTCTAGTATCGAGTTGTAATCATTGAGTTGTAAATAAATAGAAGTGTGATGATCATCATTCATAGAGCATTGTCCCAATAAAAAAGGGAGAAAGGCCAAATAAAAAAAGAAGGCCCAAAAAAATAAATAAATAAAGGGACAATGCTACTATCCTTTTACCACACTTGTGCTTCAAGTAGCACCATGATCTTCATGATAGAGAGTCTCTCATTTTGTCACTTTCATATACTAGTGGGAATTTTTCATTATAGAACTTGGCTTGTATATTCCAACAATGGGCTTCCTCAAATGCCCTAGGTCTTCGTGAGCAAGCAAGTTGGATGCACACCCACTTAGTTTCTTTTGTTGAGCTTTCATGCATTTATAGCTCTAGTGCATCCGTTGCATGGCAATCCCTACTACTCGCATTAACATCAATCGATGGGCATCTCCATAGCCCGTTGGTTAGCCGCGTTGATGTGAGATTTTCTCCTTTTTTGTCTTCTCCACATAACCCCCATCATTATATTCTATTCCACCCATAGTGCTATATCCATGGCCCACGTTCATGTATTGCGTGAAGGTTGAAAAAGTTTGAGATTACTAAAGTATGAAACAATTGCTTGGCTTGTCATCGGGGTTGTGCATGATGAGAGCATTCTTGTGTGACGAAAATGGAGCATGACTAAACTATATGATTTTGTAGGGATGAACTTTCTTTTGGCCATGTTATTTTGAGAAGACATAATTGCTTAGTTATTATGCTTGAAGTATTGTTACTTTTATGTCAATATTAAACTTTTATCTTGAATCTTTCGGATCTGAATATTCATACCACAATTAAGAGGGTTACATTAAAAAATTATGCCAAGTAGCATTCCGCATCAAAAATTCTGTTTTTATCATTTACCTACTCGAGGACGAGCAGGGATTAAGTTTGGGGATGCTTGATACGTCTCCAACGTATCTATAATTTTTTATTGCTTCATCCTATATTATATTCTGTTTTGGATGATTAATGAGCTTTGTTATACCAGCCTACCCCCCTGGGCGCGCCCTCCACCCTCGTGAGTGCTCCACCGACGTACTTCTTCCTCTTATATATACCCACATACCCCCAAACCAACCGAAGCATCCACGAAAACCTAATTCCACTGCCGCAACCTTCTGTACCCGTGAGATCCCATCTTGGGGCCTTTTTCCGTCTGCCGAGGGGGGCATTGATCACGGAGGGCTTCTACATCAACACCATAGCCTCTCCGATGATGTGTGAGTAGTTTACCTCAGACCTTCGGTCCATAGTTATTAGTTAGATGGCTTCTTCTCTCTCTTTGGATCTCAATACAAAGTTCTCCACGATTCTCGTGGAGATCTATTCGATGTATTCTTCTTTTGCGGTGTGTTTGTTGAGATGGGTGAATTGTGGGTTTATGATCAAGTTTATCTATGAACAATATTTGGATCTTCTATGAATTCTTTTATGTATGATTGGTTATCTTTGCAAGTCCCTTCGAATTATCAGTTTGGTTTGGCCTACTATATTGATCTTCCTTGCAATGGGAAAAGTGCTTAGCTTTGGGTTCAATCTTGCGGTGTCCTTTCCCAAAGGATGAGGGGCAGCAAGGCACGATTGTATTGTTGCCATCGAGGATAACAAGATGGGTTTTATATCATATTGCATGAGTTTATCCCTCTACATCATGTCATCTTACTTAAAGCATTACTCTGTTCTTTTGAACTTAATACTGTAGATGCATGCTGGATAGTGGTCGATGTGTGGAGTAATAGTAGTAGATTCAGGCAGGAGTCGGTCTACTTGTCGCGGACGTGATGCCTATATACACGATCATACCTAGATATTCTCATAACTATGCTCAATTCTATTAATTGCTCAGCAGTAATTTGTTCACCCACCGTAATACTTATGCTCTCGAGAGAAGCTACTAGTGAAACCTATGGCCCCCGAGTCTATTTTCCATCATATTAATCTTCCAACACTTAGCTATTTTTTATTTCCTTTTATTTTACTTTGCATCTTTATTATAAAAATACCAAAAATAGTATCTTATCATATCTATCAGATCTCACTTTCGTAAGTGACCGTGAAGGGATTGACAACCCCTTTATTGCGTTGGTTGCGAGGTTTTTATTTGTTTGTGTAGGTGCGAGGGACTCATGCGTGGTCTCCTACTGGATTGATACCTTGTTTCTTAAAAACTGAGGGAAATACTTACGCTACTTTACTACACATCCTTTTCTCTTCAAGGAAAAACCCGTTAATAACCCGTTAATAGCCTGGGCCAATGGGGATTTTCCACGTGTAAAATTATCATTGGCTAGAGGAAACACGTGTCGACTCACCGTTGGGACAGATGTCATGCACTCATTGGACATAATGCGCCAATGATACGTCAACACGTGGCACGGCCCAACAGAGGCCCATTCCTGTGAAAAGGCCGGCCCATTTGACTTGGTCAAAAGATAGTGGGCCAGCCCACGGAAAGCCTGTTAACGGTCTGTTCGCACATAGCCCATTTACAACCCGCTAACCCAGGGCCCAATGCGGCCTATCCGAATTAGGCCCAGTAGCGTCATCTGGGCCGTCCAATATGATTTCAGCCTGTTGTAACTTTCGGCCTATGTATGGCCCATGACGTCTTTCGACCCATATGAGGCACTTTGTAACTCTTGGCCCATTAACGACCCGTGGTGAAACTGGCCCGTAATGAATAGTCTATCGCTTTATACCCATAAACGGCCCATTATTCCATTGGGCCGTTTCAAGCCCATGTTATCTTTCGGCCTTCTCAGGGCCCATTTATTCTTAGGCTCATTTCCAACATTCGGTTACTTTTGGCCTGTTACTAGCCTTTTCTACTTGTGAGCCAAATTCAGACCGTGGTTACAGTCGATCCGTTTGTGGCTCGTTAATCCATTGAGCCATTTGCATAGCATCATCAAATACGGCCGATTAATGACGGCCCATAGTGATCGGCCCATGAATGGACGATTTCAACTCTAACCCGTTTAAGGTCCATAATACGGTCCGTTATTGGCCCATGTTTGACCAATCGATCATACGGCTCGTAGAAAGCCCATTGATGCTACTCCTCGTAAAAGGCCCATTGTTTCTACAGCCCGTAGGAAGCCCATGTCACTACAGTAAATATGTAGCCCATGGTTATTGTGGCCTAGTTTTAAAAATACGTTATTGCGACCACTAGCAAACCGCGGAAAAAAACTGCACTGACAACAAGCAAATAAATAAACAAGACAACAAGAAAATAAATACGCAAGCAACTTACGCTAGGCTATCACGACTATCTTTCCTTGCATGCATGTGGGTGTATTAATGATTCCGGTTAATGAAAATAAAAATCAACTTGCAAAGTACTCATTATACCTTGGTACCTGTAATCTGAGTTTGTGGTCTTTTATAAGGCTGGTCATAGTGGGGAGTAACTTACAGTAGTGTCATGCATATGACACTAGTCTAAGTTACTATCTTATCTTTATAGTGCAAAGTAACATAGTAGTAGTGTCATAGATGGCTTCATTTATTAGCTTGTAGACTCATCTTGTATTGGGAAGCACTATGTTACAGCAACATAATATGTTACTACTTCTCATTAACTACTTGCCACATAAGCAAAAAAATTGGGTAATGTTTGGAGACGGTGCGCCGGACGCTCACGTGCTTAACGCGTGTCGCGGGTCCCACGCGCCGCTCGAGCCCTCCCCACTTTATCCTTCCACGCAAAGCTGCTCCAGGCCACTCGTTTCTATCCAGATGCATCCCTCCTCTGCTTTTCTTCTCCCCAAATCTAGCAGCCCACTCAATCTCTATCCCATACACATCCCTCCTCTTGCCTTTCTTCTTCCCAAATCCATGGCACCTCGTACTGCATCGAGGAGAGGCGGTAGTCTTGGAGGGCGCCTTGCGGCTACCGCAGATCGATGGAGGCGCCGTCTTTGTCTTGCCGTCTTCTTTAAGCTTTGCACCATGGTCGGTCGATGCCATGGTGGAATGAGCCACCGTCAATTTTGTCTTGTGGCAAGAAGGAGCCGCAACCCCTGTTGGGTGTAGCCGCAAGCCCGTTGTTGGTTTTAAGTCGCATCCGACGGCGCCACACCGACAGAAAGCTACAACCGGCTACCACATGAGCTACAACCATCGGTGGCGTGAGCTACAACCGGCTGCCGGAGAAGTTGCTTCCGCTGGGGCCATCGGTGCCGGAACCGCTCCCCGTTTTCGAAGCGTGTGGGAGATGTTGGAACCGGCGCCAGATTTGCTACAACCATGACAATGAAGTGTGGCGGCACGATAACGCCGTGTTTTTTGCTGCAACCGGCAATAGGAAAGCTACAACCGGCGCCCAAATTTGCTACAACTAGCTACCACCATGTCTTTTGATTTTTTTGCTGGATCCATCTTTTTCTTACTTTGGAAACACTCCAAATTTGCTACCACTGTCTTTGTTTTTTGCTTCCACTGTATTTGAGTTTTGCTACCATCCCCTTTTTGCTGGAACCAGCGGATTTTTTGGTTGGAACCGATGTTTTGTTTGCTACTACCCTCATCTGCAAACGGCCACAACGACGACTTTCACTGAAAAGCTGCAATTGGAGGTCGATTTTGTTTGATATGAAACAACATTTTTTCTGCATTCGTCGGACTAGCGAGCACCGGTGTTGCAACCGGCTCCTGGAACTGACTGTTCGGGATCGAGAATGGCGAGCAATGACGAGTCAAGCGAGGTCATCGGCTACTGGGGTCATGGGGAGGCGAGGAGATTCTCTCGTCTTGTATTTGTTTTGGTTGGGCTCTGGTGCGCTAGAGAAAGAAAAGAATCGAGAGGATGGAGCAAGACGACACAGGTGACAGATCTGACGGCTGCCCACAAATATATCGTGGGGCTACGGTGCGACCTGTCCAAATTTGGGCCGGTGCGCCGGCGCCTATCAGTGCTCAAAAAATTTAGAGTGCGCTATGTTACTTGCTAAGTTACTCCCACTATGACTAGCCTAAGGAAATATAGAGAGTATTATTTATGGTATAAAAAACAAGACATTGAACTGGTGTCGATCACCGGTTTGGTTGGTTTTCTAAAATATGGTTAGAGATGCCCTAGCTAGCTCACCTCAGGAAAAGGGTGACGACTGACTAACGGAAGATTGCGGTGGTATATGCGAGTGTCGTTGCAAAAAAGAAATGACATAAATGCCCCAGGCTAGTTACAGCTGGGGCCTTGAGGGCCCGCCACACTGTGTTATCCCCAAGCACAAATCCAAAAGGGGGACGCTTCTGCAAGCCACGAACTCGCCGCCGTCGGGCCCGCCGCCGCCGCCGCCGTCCTCTGCTTCCCGGACCGGCGCACGTCTTCTCCACCCGTCACCCGTACCGCTTCCACAACAAGCTGTAGCCAGCCGCGGCTCCGCCAGCCATCATTGCCGCCTGGTCGGCAGTGAATGGCTCGGGCGGCAGGGATGGAGGGAGGATACTGGATCCAAATCCAATAGGCCATTGCTGTCAGGTACCGTCTTCTTGGTGCTCTTGCAGGGACGAGTCGGAGAACCATTTTTTAAGCTAAAATATACTGTGCAGCATGTCTATTTTCCGTACAAATTATCTAAACTGTGTGGAGGATCTTCCGTGTTATTACAGTAAGTACAAAGAAAAGGAAAATAGACGGCCAAGCTAGTCAATCCTAGCTGGAGTATGGGGGACAATTTCGAACACACAAGCGCGACGACGAAGGTGTTTACGCTGGAGTTCTTGGGACAAATTACAGACAATTTTTCTGAAGAACGAGTCATTGGTCGTGGTGGATATGGGGTAGTTTACAAGGTATATTTGTATGATTATTACCTCCGTTTTGTGGAATTTCAACTCTTAATTAGTACTACTATAGGTAACTGCAAGAACAACCCATGTAATATCTTATCTTAACAGGGAGTACTAGAAAATGGGGAAGAGATTGCTCTCAAAAAGCTTCATCGCATGCCCGGGCTTGACGACACGCAATTTAGGAACGAGTTTAATCATCTTATGAGGGCCCAACATCCAAATATTACCCAGTTGGTTGGCTACTGCTATGATATAGGACATCAACGCATTAAGTATGGCGGTGAATATATTTTTGCCCTCGTGGAAGAAAGAGTTCTCTGCTTCGAATACTTGCAGGGTGGAAGCCTTGACAAGTATATTACCGGTATGATGCTGCTACACTTAGGCCATACTATTATGTGCATTTAAAGGGAAATTATCCCTAAAGTTATGCGTGCCTTTTTTCTGTATGCCTAAATGTATGGCTTGGTAATAGTACATCACGTGTTTCTTTCTACAGATGAATCCTGCGGACTTGATTGGCACACACGTTTCAAAATTATTAAGGGAGTCTGTGATGGATTAGATTACCTTCATAATGGATGCAAAGATCCTATTTACCACCTTGACTTGAAACCTGCGAACATATTGCTGGACAAAGACATGGCCCCCAAAATTGGAGATTTTGGTCTATCAAGACTCTTTCCTTCAACAAAAACTTACGTCACAATCAAAATTATAGGAACACCGTAAGTTGATTCATCATGATAAACAATCAAGTTTCTTTTTCAAATACATTAAGAGAATAATTGTGTATTACATATACACACCATGCAGTGGATACATGCCACCAGAATACATAGAGAGATACGAAATCACATCGAAGCATGATATATTCAGTTTGGGTGTTATAATTATACGGATAATGGCAGGAGACGAGGGTTACTCCAAATGTGCACATATGTCTTCACAGGAATTTCTTGAGCATGTATGGAAGATATCCGGTATCATGAACAAAAATTCTGTCTTCACACACACTTAATCCTGTTGTTGCTTACTTTTGATGCCACCTTTTGCCATTATGTTCTGACTTTGCAGGTACATGAAAATTGGGGAAAACGAATGCAGGCAACAATGTCTTCACATATATCACAGCAAGTTGAGACATGCATTGAGATAGCGTTAAGGTGTGTGGAGGTCGATCGTGAGAAAAGACCTACTATAGCCGAGATTGTTGATGAACTGAACCAGGTTGATACTGCAGAAGGTTCACTTACAGGCCAGGTATATATATTTGTGGGTTGTAGTCTAGTATTTACACGGCATGATGAAACTACATCCTCTGCCATATCCTCTACTGCTTCCCACTCATCATAAGAGTCTAATCTTTTAACTCCATTACTCTGTCCTTTATCCACTCTTTGAAAGTTCCGTCACTATGACTAGTCTTTCTGAATATTTATAGGTGCAATAAGTAGACAAAAGTTTGATAATAATAATAATTAGATGGCGTCTTGGACATGCATATAGTATCCAACATGAAACTGCGGCTACAAATGGATGTATTAATAACTAAGAAGTTACTAGAAATTAAGAAAAGGTTTTAGCTGCCAATATTATTTTTGGAAAAAAATGCCAAAACGACCCCCATCGATTAATACTAATTTGAACTATATGCAGTGCAATGCGCATCTTGCATTTGATATTTAAGTCACAACAACACTATTTTCTAAGATGAAAATATTATTGGCATAACTCTTGAGCTGTATATTATTACAGTAGCAGAGAACTCTCAATACTCAAAATACTTGTATACCTCTTTGACATCTAAGAAATTAAAAGTTGGGCACCGGATGTTTCATGCACATTTTGCCACCAACTACTGACCAATAAAATGTAGTTTTAAGTGCGTCTAACAAAAAAGATGTTTATTAGGACTAGTAAGCAGTATTTTGAAGAATAGATTCCATTTTGTACACAACTGAAAAGAGACCTATATAAACAAGTACTGACCTCTTAATTCTGTTGTTGCAGGTCGCCAAGAACCAAAACTCAAACTCAGGTAAATATCTCGATTATAGAACTACAATATAATCTCTCAAGAAAAGAACTAGAATATCATCCAGCCGCCAATCGCAAATTGGTGTTGCCTAAAATCATTTCCACATCACCTATCGCTGATCTAGTTAAATTACTAGCTCAACTATCGTCATAATCACTTATCATCAATCTAATTAAATTAATAGATCAACTATCACCATTATCAATATGGCAATTGAATGAGCACATGAGACTCGGTTAACCCAGTTGCCTGAAAAAAAATTTAGTTGCTTAAAAAAAGACTCAGTTAAATCATCGGTGCAGACTGTGTGAGGACGTCCTTAGTGTGGTCTCAGACAGTGAGGTGCCACGGAGATAGGCTAGGATTATGCTGTGAACTAGCAAGTAATTTTGGTAACCGACTGCTTATCCAACTTGTCAATGATCCAGTAAAGAAAATACAATTTTTGGCTACTTATCAGTACTAGATTTGACTGAGAAATACAATTAGCTAATCTAGTAAATGTCTTTTTTTGCGAGATAGTATTTCACTTTTATAACTGTATTGGATGTCAACGTTAAGATAACAGCATGATAAAACAGGGCACACCAACCCCATACGCCGGACTCCCCGAGTAATTAAAGGAACAAATCTAGCCGTGCCATAAAAAAACAACTAGACACAGCCAGACAAATGTTCGTTACATCCATAAAAGTTAGTGTATCTGGAATACTACCTCTGTTAAATCCCGACGGAGGGAGTAATAATAATGATTAGAAGAAGGAAAAAACCTCTGGAAGATATTTCGTCTACCTAGGGGCACCCCTCCAATAACTAAACAGTTGCATCTACACATAGTACCAACTACTAAACAAATTAGGTGCTAAGAAAAATTCTAAATATCAGCACACCTTGGTACCTCTTGTGAATATTAGTGCATCGTCTAACTCATTTGGTCTTCATAGCCACTAATTTCTTCCTTCATCACTGTATGGCAGAGC
Source organism: Aegilops bicornis (assembly GCA_021605145.1). Lineage (NCBI taxonomy): Eukaryota > Viridiplantae > Streptophyta > Magnoliopsida > Poales > Poaceae > Aegilops > Aegilops bicornis. Next base: position 40,688,844 of record CM038674.1, on the reverse strand, counting down.
ACCGAGGCCGAATCGTTTTCTCTACCACCTGCAGGCACCCGGAGCAATTCGACATCTTCTCCTGCTCCTTCTCACCTTCCTCCAGTGATGAAGAGCTCCACCTCACGGATGGTGTGTCCTATAACTACAATGGCCGTTCCATACCTCCTGCCGCATTGAAGACCCTCCTCAAGAGCCCCAAGTTGGCAGAAGAGGATGGCACTAGCGATGCGGATGTTGATGCAGGCCATGTCTCTGGTCTGATTTTCATGTCTGAGAGGGATGACGGCCATGAGACACTATACATTGCCCTGCGCTTCAGTATCAGTAGCAGGGTCAAGGTCTTCTCGCTCGCTGACATCTTTGGCACTGCAGGCTTCAGTGGCACACGCCTGGAGGATAGTGGTTGCATCGTCGGTGGATACAATGTGGAGTCTCGCACCGTCAACCCCTCTCTCATCTACGTCTCCACCAAAGAGGCGGTGCAAGAATATCGCAGCCCCTGGACTGCCGTGTACAAGACCAACCTTTTAACAGGCAAGACGGAGCGGCTGACTCCTGAAGGTATAAATTAATATATATACTTCATGCACCAATGATCGACAAGTTCTTGACATTCCAGTTAATCCTAGTATATATGACATGTGACAATTCAGTTAATTACACTATATATATGACATGTGCAGGTGTGTCTGATTTGAGTCCAGCTGTGTCGCCATCGGGCAAGCTGCTAGCAGTGGCATCATTTGAAAGCAAGAGTTGGAACAGCGAGAACCTCAAGAGTGACATCTATGTGATGAACATAGATAGTGAGGAGGGCCTGGGACGCAAGCTACTCATCGAGAATGGTGGGTGGCCATCCTGGGGCAGTGACAACATCCTCTTCTTCCATAGAAGCACCAGCAGTTTCATTCAATGGTGCAACATGGTTCAAAAAACTTGGGGCGTGTTCCGGTACAACATCAGCACCAAAGAGACTGTCCGAGTGACTTCAGAGATGTCGAATGCGGTGACTCCAGCAGCCATCAGTGAGACCAAGGTAGCTGTGGCGACCATCCGCCGGCCCCTAGTCGGCAGTGCTCCCGTGATGGCACAGTACCGGCACATTGAGATCTTCGATATGAATGGGCTGCCACCGGTGCACATCACCCAGACGATGAGGCCGGAAAGCGACCATTACAACCCCTTCGTGCTGGACGGTGGTGGCCGCATTGGATACCACCGCTGCAGGAGTGGGAGTGACCTTGTACAGCGCGTAGACCATGTCCCCAGGAATTTGCACAGGCTGGAGTCCCCGGTGAAGGATGTTGGTTTGTTTCGGGTGTCTGGTGCGTTCCCGGCCATCTCCAAGGACGGCTCGAAGCTCGCCTTCATCGATAAAGAGTCCAAAGCTGCGTGGATCGCTGACAGCCAAGGGTTGCGCATCGTGTACGAGACAAGAGAGCCGGACAGCATCTTTTCCCCTGTGTGGAACCAGAACCCTGACAAGGACATCCTCTACGTTTGCATTAGCACTAGCACTAGCACCTACTTGAATGCTCGAAAGTCGCTGGAGATCTACGCCATCAGTAACGCCTCTGGTGTCGCGGTGCAGCGACAGGTCCAGAGACTCACCTATGGCGGGTTCAACAATGCGTTCCCATCGAGCAGCCCGGATGGGAACAAATTCGTCTTCCAGTCCACGAGGGATTTTGTTGCAGAAAAGGACAACTCACTGCAGCAGCAGCAGCGGCCTTTTGGGGGGAAAAGTGCATCTCGGCCGATGAGGAATATAAGGGAGGAGCAGGAGCACAAGAATCTGTTTGTCGATAAAGGGCACAAGAACCTATACATAATGCTGAAGACAGACGACAAGGGATCCGAGGAAGGTTGGGTGACGCGGCTGACAAAAGGGTCGTGGACAGACACCCACTGCCAGTGGTCTCCTAGAGGGGACTGGGTCGCCTTCTCGTCGACGCGTGACAAGCCGGGGGAGAACAGCATGGCCCCGGGGTCTTTCTCCGTGTACCTGGTGAAGGCGTACGACCCGACGGTGGTGATCAAACTGATAAACGAATTAGATGGCTACTGCGGTCACGTGGACTACCCGGTGTTCAGCCCGGACGGGAGGAGCATTGCTGTGACAATGGACCTGGCGGCAGTGCCGGTGGACCGGAACTCGTTGCCGATGTCCATGCACGGGGCGCGGCCCTACGGCGTCATCTTCGTGGTGAACATCAACCCAGATGACAATAAGATGAGAAGCAAGGACGTCAAGTGTTTCCGGCGCATCACGCACAGCCGTTATGAGTGCTCTGCACTGGCCTGGACGTCGGTGCCGGCAGACCCTGAAGTGTGGTGTAACATCATGCTATTGCTGGCGGAAATGGAAGGGCACCACGATGGGACAACCTGATTTATCTTTGAGACACAACCTGCAGCTTTAATGTATCTTCTTTCTTCATTCTTAACGGCACCCTGAGCTTTCTTTCTTGTCTCGCCGGGCTTTCCTGTATTTCTTGGCCAATCCACTTTTACCTCTTCCGGTTGTCACCGCCTCCACCGTTCTTCGCTGTCGTTGGGACGTTACCCGGCGGTAAGTTCCGTCAGAATAGAAGCTCTTCAGCTGGATGACAAGCATATTCAGTTTTGGCACCTGTCTTTGCTGCTCTGGATGCAACAATACCACTGTGTTGTTTTCAGTTTCTTCAGTCTTGTTCTTGCCAATTCAGAAAACATGTGTGGTCAGTTATTGTTTGTTCATAGTTTTGCCATGCCCAGATATATATATATATATATATATATATATATATATATATATATATATATATATATATATAGGGAAAATACACTCTACCACCTAGTGGTAACTACCATATATATATATATATGAGAAAAGTATATTTTTCGTCCCTCAATTCTTGGCGGAGTCGAGATTTCATCCCTCAACTCCAAAACCGGACAACTTGCATCCTTAACTACTGAAACCGGACAAGATTCATCCCTGTTCATGGTTTTGACCGGTTTTGGTGCTGTCCCACCTCGGTTTTGATCATGTTGACTCAAATTCATGTACTTTTTCCAGGTCCGTGTAATGTTTTTGAATTCTGGTACTTTTTCCAAATATGTGAACTTTAAAAAAATGTACTTTTTTAAAGTTCACGTAATTTTTTTAAATCCACGTACTTTTTAAAAGTTCATGTAGTTTTTTCAAATTCATGTATTTTTTTTTTCAAATGGACGTACTTTTATATATTTGCGTACCTTTTTTTGGAAAGAGTTCATGAATTTGAAAATTTTATGCGAACTTCAAAAAAGTACGCGAATTTTGATTTTTTTTACGCAAATTTAAAAAAAAACAATGTGAATTTGAAAAAATTATGTCAACTTGAAACAAGTATGTGAGTTTCAGACAAAGTTCATTGATTGAAATAGGAACAAGGATTTGAAAAAAATACGTGAACTTTAAAAAGTATGCAGATTTGAAACAAGTATGCAAATTTCAAAAATAGTTCATGGATTTGAAAAAAAATACTTAAATTTGATTAAATTACACAAACATGAAAAAATACACGGATTTCAAAAAAGTACGCAATTTATTTCTTTAAACGGATTTTAAAATAGTACGCATATTTCAAAATAGTTCACGGATTTGAAAAAAATATGTTTATTTTTGAAAAAATTATGCGACCTTGCAAAAACTACGAGGATTTGAAAAGAGTATGTGAATTTCAAAAATTTCACGAATATGAGAAAAAATACATGAATTTGAGTCAGCACCGGTCAAAACCGGCGTGAGTCGGCACCAAAACCGGTGAAAACTGAGACCGGGGATGAACCTTTTCCGGTTTCGGTAATTGGGGCTGCAAGTTGTCCGATTTTGAAATTGAGGGACTAAATCTAGACTTCACCAAAAGTTGAGGGACAAAAAACACTCTTCAAAAAATATTTGAAATTTATTGAACAAATATTTGAAAAATGTTGAATAAATATTTGAAAACAATGTTGATCATGTATATAAAAATGTTGAACAAGTATTTAAAAATATATATTGATCATGTATATAAAAATGTCGAACAAATATTTGTGAAATGTTGAACAAGTATTTCAGAAAATGTTGATCATGTATATAAAAATGTAGAACAAGTATTTAAAATGTGTTGATCATATATATAAGAATGTAGAATAAAAGGCAAAAAAAAAACAAAGAAAACCCCAAAAAAAGTTAAAACCAAAAAAGAAAGAAAAATTAGCCAAATGAAAAGGAAAATGAAAAAATGATGAAACAAGTGAAAAAACCTGGAGAAGAAAAAAAAGGATGAAATAACCTGGACAAGGAAAAAGTGAAGAAACAAATGAAAAAAGAAAAACTAAAGAAACAAATGAAAAAAGGAGAAAAAAAGAAAAAATAGAAAATAAACAAGACCGTGAAAGATATGAAGAAACCCGAAGAAACAATAAAAAAATAAGGAAAGAAAACAATCCAATAAAAACATAGAAAAACCGGTGAAAATAAAAGAGAAACAAATACAGAAAAAATCCAAAAAATCATTTGAAAAAACAGGAAAGCCAACTCTTTTCGCATTAAGTAGAATGCGCCTAACATACTTAGCACTAATGCAACGTTAGCCGAGTGGCAAGGAGTGTTGCGCGTCACCCTGGCATTTCCTGAACGGTGCTTAAGGCGCACATTCCTTCGATACCCGCAATTGGGCGCACACCCTTCCCTCAGCGCAGGGCCGGCCCATTTTCTTGTTTTTAATTTCTAAAATCCTACAAAAAAATAGGGCTTTCTGTTCATGCCACACTAGCCACTCGGGACAACGAACACGTTGTGACTGCTTGCATCCATTTCCTTCTTTGGTTCTGTCTTTCCTTTATTCTTTATTTCTTTTCTTTTCCTTTACACTCCTTTTGTTTATTTTTATTTTATTCAAAACGCACGGACTTTTTCTAATTCTATGATTGTTTTTGCAAATCAATTTTTTTTTTCAAATTAATGAACTTTTTTCAAATCAAGCTTCAACTTGATTAATTTTTTAAAAAATCAATTAACTTTTAAAAACAATCAGAAAATGTTTGTGAACGTTTCTTCAAAATCCTTGAACTTTTATTCAAAATCGATGAACTTTTTTGGAAAATCAATCATTTTCTTTAGATTTGTGAACTTTTCTTCAAAATCGATGTAATTTTTTTGAAAATCAATAAAAAAAATTCAGATTTGTGAACTTTTCTTAAAAATCAATGAAATTTTATTCAAAATCGATGATTTTTAAATCAATGAACTTTTTTCTGATTTGTGAACTTTTCTTCAAAATCTATGAACTTTTCTTCAAAATCTATGAATTTTATCTTCAAAATCATTGAACTCTTTTGAAATTAATGAACTTTTATCCAAATTCATGAACTTTTTTTAGAAAAATATGGACCTTTTTCAAAACCAACGAACTGTTTTTTAATTCCCGGAACTTTTTTTCCATGCTGTTGAACATTTTATTACTCCCTCCGTTCCTAAATAATTGTCTTTCTAGAGATTTCAATAAATGACTACATTCGGAGCAAAATGAATGAATCTACACTCTAAAACATGTGTACATGCATCCGTATGTTGTAGTCCATTTGAGATGGCTAGAAAGACAATTATTTGGGAACGGAGGGAGTACATCTTTTTCAATTGATTTATATGGGTACAAAATATGTGTTAATGTTGTCAATAAAGAAGTCTTAAATACAATTGTTTTCGCATTGTAAACATCTAAGGGGCCGTGCTCTTGTGGTTATCGCGTTGATTCGCTAGATGTTGTTATGTGGGGTCGGTTCTATTGGAAATATGCCATAGATGCAATAATAAAATGGTTATTATTATATTTCCTTGTTCATGATAATTGTCTGTTGTTCATGCTATAATTGTATTAACCGGAAACCGTAATACATGTGTGAATACATAGACCACAACATGTCCCTAGTGAGCCTCTAGTTGACTAGCTCGTTGATCAATAGATGGTTATGGTTTCCTGACTATGGACATTTGATGCCATTGATAACGGGATCACATCATTAGGAGAATGATGTGATGGACAAGACTCAATCCTAAGCATAGCACAAGATCGTGTAGTTCGTTGCTAAGAGCTTTTCTAAATGTCAAGTATCATTTCCTTAGACCATGAGATTGTGCAACTCCCGGATACCGTAAGAATGCTTTGGGTGTACCAAACGTCACAACGTAACTGGGTGGCTATAAAGGTACACTACAGGTATCTCCGAAAGTGTCCGTTGAGTTGGCACGAATCTGTTGGGTTATGCGGTAGGGTGCGTCGACTGCAAATTAAAAATTCCTACGCGCAGAACATCCAGGAACATGCTACGGGAGATGGATCACAGTTCGTTACCACTAGACGCCAGCGATGCCGTGCGGTGAAGAAGAGTTGGGGCAGCGTGTCCGCGTGGATCGTCTCCTCCTCGTTCGATCTCCCTCGAGCGCCCGGTCGTCCGATCCCACGTACGAGTTCGCCGGAGCGACGCAAGTGCACCGCCTCTAACGGTATCCGCGCGTGCGGGAGGAACATCGTGCGGCGGACTGCTAGGTCCGATCACACAGTCAGCGGCAAGTGGAGGTGGCTCCTGAGGCCGAGGCGATCAACCTCCTGAGGCCGAAGCGATCTGCCTCCTGAGGCCAAAGCGTTCTATCACACCGTATGAGTGTGCCTCACCTCCACTTTATATAGGCGTCCGTCGCGAGCTCAACACTTGGGCCTCGCACGGACCCTAAAGCCCAAAGTCTACTCGGTCACGTTCCTAGTCCAGTTCGGATCACATCCGACCAAAGGTCCTACTGAACTGACCTCGTAGGTTCCTTCCCTTGCTGCCGACCCCTTAGGTTCAAGTCGGCTTGGTCACAGTTCGGATCACTTCCGACCTATATGGTTGGTAGCGGCCTCTAGCAAGGCGTGCCGACCACCAAGCGACGATGAAGCTGGTTAGGCGAACACAGCATAACGTGTCACACTTCGCTCCTTTTGCCACCACGATATATGTTGTCGGGCTCAAGGCGAGACTATCATCCTTGTGCTAACCCGACCTCTTTCTCGTTCCAGTGATACCGACCACAATCCAGATTATCTCATAATCCTTGTCGCATGGCCATGCTATTCCTGGTCAGATCACACGAGGGGCCCAGAGTATATCTCTCCTGATCGGAGGGGCAAATCCCATCTTGCTCGACCATGTCTCGCAGTGGGGACTGGACAAACCGAAACCTACCTTTGTAACTACCCGATCCACGGAGTAGCGTTTGGTCGGCCCAAAGCAAGTCATCACCATCCAGAGTACATGCGTCACCAGGTCTTAGGACATAGAACGTATGTTGTACTAGAGACTCACAGATGACATATCGCTGCGTCTCATAGTTGGGTCCATCGACTCGAGACCTTATCTCGACTTCGGATCCGACTATGTCGAATCCGACCAGACCTTCCAAGTCCATATTATCCGGTTAGCATCCAATGCTCCATGGCTAGTGAGACCAAGCCATCGACCGTGTCATATGCCGCCTAGTCGGTTTGGCGTCCACACAGCCCTTTTGACTAGGGACCTTTTAGGACAGTCATCATACAATGCATAGTCCCACAAACAAGTCATATACTTGGCGATACACATCATTGATAATGTACAAGGACTATCTTTATTCATAAACACATAGGAAATATCATCATACATGATTGCCTCTAGGGCATATCTCCAACAGTCTCCCACTTGCACTAGAGTCAATCAAATAGACATCGAATGCCCATAGCTCTAACGTGCCCCTCATGCTTGGGTTGTGGAAGCGGCTTAGTCAACGGATCTGCAACATTTGCATCCGTGTGAATCTTGCATAACTCTACATCACCATTCTTTACGATCTTTCGTATCGGTGATATTTCCGGTCTATGTGTCGACCTTGTGGTGATTCCTCGGCTCCTTGGCTTGTGCGATGGCACCGAATTATCACAATAAAGGTCCAACGGTTTCACCGAGGCTGGGAAAATACCAAGATCATCCAGAAAATGCCGGATCCAAACACCTTCCTTTGCAGCTTCACAAGCCACAATGTATTCGCTTTACGTGGTAGAATCGCCACCGTATCCTACTTGGAACTCATCCAGTAATCGCTCCTCCGCTCAGACGCATACCGAATCCGCATCGTGATCGACAATCATCTCTGTCGGTTTGGAAACCGCATCGACGTAACCCCTTACGACGAGCTCTTCCTCACCTCCATAAACTAGGAACATCTCTTTAGTCCTTTTCGTGTACTTCAAAATAGTCTTTACCGCTGCCCGGTGACTCTCACAGGTTGGCCTGGTATCTACTTGTTAGGCTTATTGCAAAAGCAACATCAAGCCTTGTACATATCATGGCATACATGATGGATCCGATTCTTTGAGGCATACGGAATCCTACTCATCCTGCTTCGCTCATCAGATGTCGAAGGACTCTGAGTCTCGCTTAGCCTTATACCATGTGAGAGCGGCAAGAACCCTTTCTTCGCCTCACTCATGTTGAACCGCTTCAACACTTTATCTATGTACATGCTCTGGCTTAAGCCGAGCAGCCTCCTCGATCTATCTCTATAGATCTTAATGCCTAAAATATAGACTGCCTCACCAAGGTCCTTCATCGAAAAATTGCCATTCAATGATTCCTTGACCGAGTTTAGCATCGAAACATTATTTCCGATCAGTAGTATGTCATCCACATACAAGATCAAAAACACTATCGAGCTCCCACTTAATTTCTTGTATAAACAAGAGTCCTCTTCGCTCTTGATGAAACCGAGACCAGTGACGACCTCATCAAAACGAATGTTCCAACTCCGAGATGCTTGCTTCAACCCATAAATGGATCTCTTGAGCTTGCATACCTTACTAGTGCTAGTCGGATCGACAAAACCCTCGGGCTGTATCATATACACGTCCTCGGTTAAATTTCCGTGAAGGAAAGCCGTTTTGACATCCATCTGCCATATCTCGTAATCAAAATATGCAGCTATAGCTAGTATGATCCTCAACGACTTCAGCATCGCTACCGGCGAGTAAGTCTCGTCGTAGTCAATTCCTTGAACTTGTCCATAACCTTTAGCGACAAGCCGATCTTTGTAGAGCTGAACATTTCCCTCCACATCGGTTTTCTTCTTAAAGACCCATTTGCAACCAATGGCAGTTACGCCAGGTGGCGGATCAACCAAGTCCAAGACTTGATTCTCATCCATGGACTTTAACTCGGATCTCATGGCCTCCAGCCATGCCTCGGAATCTGGGCTCACCATCGCTTCTGCATACGTGGCCGGCTCGTCGCTTTCTAGCAACAATACATCACACACTCTGTGCAATCTCTCCGACCTTCGTGGTTCCGGTGTCGCTTCCACTACAGGTTCCCTCACTGACTCCGGTATGATCTCATCACCAGCCGAGCCGTCCCCGAGTGGTCCTCGAATTTCTTCGAGTCGAACCGTCCTCCCACCGCCTCCCGACCGAGAAACTCTTTCTCAAGGAAAACCCGTTCGAGCAACAAACACTTTGTTCTCTTCCCGGTTGTAGAAGCTATATCCCAAGGTTCCCTCGGATATCCCACGAATATGCATTTATCCGACTTGGGTGTAAGCTTGTCTGACATAAGTCTCTTGACAAATGCTTCACAACCCCAAATCTTTAGAAAAGACAAACTGGGACTCTTCCCAGTCCACATCTCATGCGGTGTCTTGTCTACGGATTTTGATGGTACCCTATTAAGTGTGAAAGCTGCAGTTTCTAGAGCGTATCCCCAAAATGACAAGGGTAAATCCGATTTGCTCATCATAGACCGGACCATGTCCAACAAGGTCCTATTCCTCCGCTTCGACACGCCCGTTTCTCCTGCATGGCGTGCAGGAGGTGTGAGCTGAGGTACTATACCTCGACTTTTTAGATGATCATCGAACTCCTGGCTCATGTACTCACCTCCACGATCAGATCGCAGAAGCTTTATATTCTTGCCGAGCTGATTCTCAACCTCGTTCTTTGAACTTTTCAAAAGTCTCCGACTTGTGCCTCATCAAATAGATATATCCATATGTACTCAAGTCGTCGGTAAAAGTCACGAAATCTTGATAGCCACCTCTGGCGGTTGTGCTCATTGGACCACACACATCACCGTATAAGCTCCAACAGCTCGGATGCCCTCTCGCAGCTCTTTGCGAAAGGAGACTTAGTCATCTTGCCGAGCAAGCATGATTCACATGTCTCGAACGATCCGAAGTCGGACGAAGTTAGGAGCCCATCATCATGGAGCTTCTTCATGCGTTTCAGACTAATGTGTCCAAGCCGGCAAATCCAGAAGTATGTCGGATTTATCTCATTAGGCTTATGCCTCTTGACATTTACGTTATAGACCGGTTCCTGTTCTAGATTCAATATAAATAGCCCATCAACAATGGGTGCATAGCCGTGGAACATATCATTAAAAAATATCGAACAACCATTGTCCTTTAAATTGAATTCATAACCCTGACTCATCAAACATGAGGCAGAAATAATGTTCCGACTAAGTGCAGGAATGTAATAACAATTATTCAATTCCATAATGAATCCGGAAGGAAGGCTGGAGCTGCATCGTGCCGACCTCCAACGCAGCAACTCTTGCTTTGTTGCCGACCACGATGTCAATCTCCCTTGTGCCACACGCCTAGTTCTTACCAGCCCCTGCATCGAGTTGCAAATATGAACAACCGATCCGGTATCAAATACCCAAGAGCTACTAGGTATGTCGGCAAGGTAAATGTCTATAACATATGCAACAAGTGTACCTTTGCTCAAGAAGCATTTCCGGCCTTCTTGCCATGCTCGCAAGCCACTTGCTACAGTTCCTCTTCCGATGACCGGTCTCCTTGCAATGATAGCAAAGCGGTCTTCGAGTCCGTCCATACTTGGCAGCGGCGAGAGGTTACCATCTCCGTGCCCTTTGCCTTAGCCTTTTTCTTGGACCAACTCTTCTTGAACTTAGCCGATTTACGCACCATCGGCACTTGATGCGTGCCTTTCTTAATATCCTGCTCGCCACTTTGAGCATCCCATGCAATTCGGTGAGCTTCTTATCCATGCCATGCATATGGTAGTTCGAGATGAACGTCCCATAGCTGGGCGGAAGAGAACCGAGCGACATCAAGTGCTCATCCAAGAGCGGGAAGCCCAAACGATCCAAAGCTTGCACATATCCGATCATCTTGATCACATGTGGGCTCGATGGATCACCTTCCTTCAGCTTACAATCCATCAAGGATCGCCAGACGTTGAACCTTTCGGTCCTAGCACGTATGCGAAACATGCTCTTGAGACTCTCGATCATATCGTAAGCCCCAACATTTTCGAAATGCTGTTGCAAATCGGGCTCCATACAAGCCAACATCAGACAGCTGATCTCTGTTGATTCATCTACGAGTTTCTTGTAGGAATTCTTAGATGTGGCACTAGCATTATCAGCAGGTTCCTCTGGAAGTGGATCCTCTAGAACATGTTCCTTTTTATCGTGCTTGAGAACAATTCTCAGATTTCTATACTAGGTGGTAAAGTTTGTTCCATTCAGTTTATCCTTTTCCAGAATTGATTTCAATGCAAAGTTGGGTTGAGCAGGTGGTGCCATTGATCTACAACAGGAAATATGCAATCACTAAGCAATGTGTTTATGTGGAGTAATTCTAGCCTAAACAGAAATACTCCCACTGAAGTCAGCATCCCTCCGCAAACTCTCAGTGATTCAGGATCCGACTAGCGCATGCGACTAGTGAGCTTTAGCATCATCGCTAGCCAATATACCTATCCGTAAGCAACTCCTTGCTAATCGTATCTCTATACGACTCACAGCCGGTTGGAAGGTATCTCATACCCGGCTCCCAACCTTCTTTGCCACAAGGCCCAAAACCGCTTTTGATAGCCTTGTCAAGTTAACTCGATGCGGTGCATGTCCGTGTCCGACCACGAACCCTTGAGTTCAAGGACACCCAAGCGGCACCCCAATTTTATGAGCCCACTACTAGACGTACTTGACGTGCGAAGGTGCAACATCGGGGATGGCAATTCGGTTGATATTCATGAGGGATCATTCTATCATTTTAACATGCATAGAAACAAAGAAGCATAACAATCACAAATAAACATATATTGTGAAATAGGAAGTCTCCTTTCATGGACGTTCTTCCGGCGGGCTCCGACTCCGATGACCATATAAGAACTCCATCTTGTTTGTCACGCCAGGACGCCAAGCCACCAACCTGATCTCTATTATCCAACTACTACAGCTAGTAATGAATTTACATAGAGTCACAAGTCGACACGCAGGTCGTTATACAATATAATGACAGCACTTTGGCTCCTGCCGACTGACAAACATGACACGCAGGCCACGTATAAATTACACACATGCATCACATACACATGAGCCATACTATTCACATCAAACCTGCAAAACAAAGTTATGCATAGAATCGCATTCTACCGGTTTGTGTGTCGGGTACGAAATACACGGCGCTACGCACACGGCGGTCCCGATCACGCCGAATTCTCTGATCTGACCGATCTTATCGATCATCGCGAATCCGATTCGGATTTACGTTTCACTGTTAACCCCGATGGCGGATGACCGACCGGTAGGGGTAGATCGTGTCACGACCTCATCGATCCCAATTTACAGAAAACATTGCCTCAACGATCCCCATGTGCAGTTGATCACATCAACCGTGCACATAGCCGATATCTTCAAGGACAACAGATCTCATCTGCCGCCTCCACATATCTAATATGCATACGATCTGAATCCAAATCCTATAGCAGAGGCTCTGATACCACTGTTGGGTTATGCGGTATGGTGCGTCGACTGCAAATTAAAAATTCCTACGCCGCGAACATCCGGGAACATGCTACGGAGATGGATCACGATTCGTTACCACTAGACGCGCAGTGCCGTGCAGCGGAAGAAGAGTTGGGGCAGCGTGTCCGCGTGGATCGTCTCCTCCTCGTTCGATCTCCCTCGAGTGCCCGGTCGTCCGATCCAACGTACGAGTTCGCCGGAGCGGCGCAAGTGCACCGCCTCTAACGGTATCCGCGCGTGCGGGAGGAACGCGTCGTCGCGGCGGACTGCTAGGTCCGATCACCACGATCGGCGGCAAGTGGAGGTGGCTCCACGAGGCCGAGGCGATCAACCTCCTGAGGCCGAAGCGATCTGCCTCCTGAGGCCAAAGCGTTCTATCACACCGTCTGAGTGTGCCGCACCTCCACTTTATATAGGCGTCTGTCGCGAGCTCAACACTTGGGCCTCGCACGGACCCTAAAGCCCAAAGTCTACTCGGTCACGTTCCTAGTCCAGTTCAGATCACATCGACCCGGTGTCCTCTGAACTGACCTCGTGGGTTCCTTCCCTTAAGCCTTGCGACCCCTTAGGTTCAAGTCGGCTTGGTCACGATTCGGATCACTTCCGACCAGACGGTTGGTAGCGGCCTCTAGCAAGGCGTGCCGACCACCAAGCGCAGCGATGAAGCTGGTTAGGGAACACAGCCAACGTGTCACACTTCTGTTCCTTTTGCCACACGATATATGTTGTCGGGCTCAAGGCAAGACTGTCATCCTTGTGCTAACCCGACCTCTTTCTCGTTCTAGTGATACCGACCACAATCCGGATTATCTCATAATCCTTGTCGCATGGCCATGCTATTCCTGGTCAGATCACACGAGGGGCCCAGAGTATATCTCTCTGATCGGAGGGGCAAATCTCATCTTGCTCGACCATGTCTCGCAAAGATGGGATCGACAAACCGAAACCAACCTTTGTAACTACCCGATCACGGAGTAGCGTTTGGTTGGCCCAAAGCAAGTCTGTCACCATCCGTAGTACATGCGTCACTCAGGTCTTAGGACATAGAACGTATGTTGTACTAGAGACTCACAGATGACATATCGCTACGTCTCATAGTTGGGTCTGCATCGACTCAGACCTTATCTCGACTTCGGATCCGACTATGTCGAATCCGACCAGACCTTTCCAAGTCCATATTATCCGGTTAGCATCCAATGCTCCATGGCTAGTGAGAACAAGCCATCGACCATTTCATATGCCAGTCTATTCGGCTGCGCGTCCACACAGCCCTTTTGACTAGGGACCTTTTTAGGACAGTCATCATACAATGCATAGTCCCACAAACAAGTCACATACTTGCTGATACACATCATTGATAATGTCCAAGGACTATCTTTATTCATAAACACATAGGAAATATCATCATACATGATTGCCTCTAGGGCATATCTCCAACAAATCGAGACTGGGATTTGTCACTCCGTATGACGGAGAGGTATCTCTGGGCCCACTCGGTAATGCATCATCATAATGAGCTCTATGTGACTAAGGACTTAGTCATGGGATCATGCATTACGGAACGAGTAAAGAGACTTGCCGGTAACGAGATTGAACGAGGTATTGGGATACCGACGATCGAATCTCGGGCAAGTAACATACAGATGGACAAAGGGAATTGTATACGGGATTGATTGAATCCCCGACATCGTGGTTCATCCGATGAGATCATTGTGGAACATGTGGGAACCAACGTGGGTATCCAGATCCCGCTGTTGGTTATTGGCCGGAGAGATGTCTCGGTCATGTCTGCATGATTCCCGAACCCGTAGGGTCTACACACTTAAGGTTCGGTGACGCTAGAGTTGTTATGGGAGTGTTGGGGAACGTAGTAATTTCAAAAATTTTCCTACGATCACGCAAGACCATGGTGATGGCATAGCAACGAGAGGGAAGAGTGTCCGTCCACGTACCCTCGTAGACCGAAAGCGGAAGCGTTATAACAACGCGGTTGATGTAGTCGTTCGTATTCACGATGCATCCGATCCAAGCACCGAAGGTAAGGCACGTCCGAGTTCTGGACTCGTTCAGCTCGATGACGATCCCGGACTCGATCCGGCAAAGTGTCGGGGATGAGTTCCACAAGACGACGGGCGTGATGACGATGTTGATGCTCCACCGACGCAGGGCTTCGCCTAAGCACTGCGACGATATGACTTCTCCGCGCAGGGCTTCGCCTAAGCTCTCTGACGATATGACCGAAGTGGAATATGGTGGAAGGGGCACCGCACACGGCTAAGGAAAGATCCGTGGATCAACTGGTAGCCTGGGGTGCCCCCGCCTCGTGATATAAAGGAGCCAAGGGGAGGTGGCCGGCCCAAGGGGGAGGCGCAAGATTAAGGAGTCCTACTCCTCCGGGAGTAGGACTCCCTCCAATCCTAGTTGGATTAGGATTCCGGAGGGGAAAGAGAGAGAGGGGGCGGCCCACCTTTCCTAGTCCCTAATAGGACTAGGGAAGGGGCGCGCGTCACCTAGGGCTGGCCTCTCTCCTTTCCACTAAGGCCCATTATGGCCCATGTAGTTCCGGGGGTTCCGGTAACCTCCCGGTACTCGGTAAATTCGATTTCACTCGGAACCCTTCCAAGTCCAAACATAGGCTTCCAATATATCAATCTTTATGTCTCGACCATTTCGAGACTCCTCGTCATGTCCGTGATCATATCCGGGACTCGAACAACCTTCTGCATCAATACTTATAAACTCATTATGAACTGTCATCGAAAGCGTTAAGCGTGCGGACCCTACGGGTTCGAGAACTATGTAGACATGACCTAGAACCATTCTCGGTCAATAACCAATAGCGGAACCTGGATGCCCATATTGGTTCCTACATATTCTACGAAGATCTTTATCGGTCAAACCGCATAACGACATACGTTGTTCCCTTTGTCATCGGTATGTTACTTACCCGAGATTCGATCGTCGGTATCCAATACCTAGTTCAATCTCGCTATCGGTAAGTCTCTTTACTCGCTCAGAATACATCATCTCACAACTAACTCATTAGTTGTAATGCTTGCAAGGCTTAAGTGATGTGCATTACCGAGAAGGCACAGAGATACCTCTCCGACAATCGGAGTGACAAAACCTAATCTCGAAATACGCCAACCCAACAAGTACCTTTGGAGACACCTGTAGTACTCCTTTATAATCACCCAGTTACGTTGTGACGTTTGGTAGTACCCAAAGTGTTCCTCGGTAAACGGGAGTTGCATAATCTCATAGTTATAGGAACATGTATGGGTCATGAAGAAAGCATTAACATACTAAACGATCAACTGTTAAGCTAACGGAATGGGTCATGTCAATCAGATCATTCTACTAATGATGTGACCTTGTTAATCAAATAACAACTCCTTGTTCATGGTTAGGAAACATAACCATCTTTGATTAACAAGCTAGTCAAGTAGAGGCATACTAGTGACATACCGTTTGTCTATATATTCACACATGTATTATGTTCCCGGTTAATACAATTCTAGCATGAATAATAAACATTTATCATGATATAAGGAAATAAATAATAACTTTATTATTGCCTCTAGGGCATATTTCCTTCAGTCTCCCACTTGCACTAGAGTCAATAATCTAGATTACAAAGTAATGATCCTAACACCCATGGAGTCTTGGTGCTGATCATGTTTTGCTCGTGGAAGAGGCTTAGTTAACGGTCTGCAACATTCAGATCCGTATGTATTTTGCAGATCTCTATGTCTCCCACTTGGACTTGGTCCCGAATGGAATTGAAGCGTCTCTTGATGTGCTTGGTCCTCTTGTGAAATCTGGATTCCTTTGCCAAGGCAATTGCACCAGTATTGTCACATAAGATTTTCATCGGTCCAGATGCACTAGGTATAACACCTAGATCGGAAATGAACTCTTTCATCCAGACTCCTTCATTTGCTGCTTCGAAGCAGCTATGTACTCCGCTTCACATGTAGATCCCGCCACGGCGCTTTGTTTAGAACTGCACCAACTGACAGCTCCACCGTTTAATAAAAACACGTATCCGGTTTTCGATTTAGAATCGTCCGGATCGGTGTCAAAGCTTGCATCGACGTAACCATTTACGACTAGCTCTTTGTCACCTCCATATACGAGAAACATATCCTTAGTCCTTTTCGTATTTCAGATGTTCTTTACGGCTGTCCAGTGATCCATTCCTGGATTACTTTGGTACCTTCCTGCCAAGCTTACAGCTAAGCATACATCAGGTCTGGTACACAGCATTGCATACATGATAGAGCCTATGGCTGAAGCATAGGGAACATCTTTCATTTTCTCTCTATCTTCTGCTGTGGTCGGGCATTGAGTCTGACTCAATTTTATACCTTGCAACACAGGCAAGAAACCTTTCTTTGCCTGATCCATTTTGAACTTTTTCAAAAAATTTATCAAGGTATGTGCTTTGTGAAAGTCCAATTAAGCGTCTTGATCTATCTCTATAGATCTTGATGCCCAATATGTAAGCAGCTTCACCGAGGTCTTTCATTGAAAAACTTTTATTCAAGTATCCTTTTATGCCATCCAGAAATTCTATATCATTTCCAATTAATAATATGTCGTCCACATATAATATCGTAAATGCTACAGAGCTCCCACTCACTTTCTTGTAAATACAGGCTTCTCCAAAAGTCTGTGTAAACCCATATGCTTTGATCACACTATCAAAGCGTTTATTCCAACTCCGAGAGGCTTGCACCAGACCATAAATTGATCGTTGGAGCTTGCACACTTTGTTAGCTCCTTTTGGATCGACAAAACCTTCTGGTTGCATCATATACAACTCTTCTTCTAGAAATCCATTCAAGAATGCAGTTTTTACATCCATTTGCCAAATTTCATAATCATAAAATGCGGCAATTGCTAACATGATTCGGACAGACTTAAGCATCGCTACGGGTGAGAAAGTCTCATCGTAGTCAACCCCTTGAACTTGTCGAAAACCTTTCGCAACAAGTCGAGCTTTGTAGACAGTTATATTACCATCAGCGTCGGTCTTCTTCTTAAAGATCCATTTATTTTCAATGGCTTGCCGATCATCGGGCAAGTCAACCAAAGTCCATACTTTGTTCTCATACATGGATCCCATCTCAGATTTCATGGCTTCCAGCCATTTTATGAATCTGGGCTCACCATCGCTTCTTCATAGTTTGTAGGTTCGCCATGGTCAAGTAACATGACTTCCGTAATAGGATTACCGTACCACTTCACAGTGCGTATTTTATTCTGGTCGACCCTCTGAGGTTCAGATAGTAACTTGATCTGAAGTTTCATGATCATCATCATTAGTTTCTTCACTAATTGGTGTAGTTGTCACAGGACCATTTCTTGTGATGAACTACTTTCCAATAAGGGAGCAGATATGATTATCTCATCAAGTTCTACTTTCCTCCCACTCACTTCTTTCGAGAGAAACTCTTTCTCTAGAAAGGACCCGAATTTAGCAACGAAAATCTTGCCTTCAGATCTGTGATAGAAGGTGTACCCAACAGTCTCCTTTGGGTATCCTATGAAGACACATTTTCCGATTTGGGTTCGAGCTTATCTGGTTGAAGTTTCTTTACATAAGCATCGCAGCCCCAAACTTTAAGAAAGCGACAACTTTGGTTTCTTGCCAAACCACAGTTCATAAGGCGTCGTCTCAACGGATTTTGACGGTGTCCTATTTAACGTGAATGCGGCCGTCTCTAAAGCATAACCCCAAAACGATAGCGGTAAATCGGAAATAGACATCATTGATCGCACCATATCTAGTAAAGTCACGATTCTGACGTTCGGACACACCATTTCTTTGTGGTGTTCGGGTGGCGTGAGTTGAAACTATTCCACATTGTTTCAAATGTAAACCAAACTCGTAACTCAAATATTCTCCTCCACGATCAGATCGTAGAAACTTTATTTTCTTGTTACGATGATTTTCCACTTCACTCTGAAATTCTTTGAACTTTTCAAATGTTTCAGATTTGTGTTTCATTAAGTAGATATACCCATATCTGCTCAAATCATCTGTGAAGGTGAGAAAATAACGATACCCGCCACAAGTGCCTCAACATTCATTGGACCACAAACATCAGTATGTATGATTTCCAATAAATCAGTTGCTCGCTCCATAGTTCCGGAGAACGGCGTTTTGGTCATCTTGCCCATGAGGCACGGTTCGCAAGTACCAAGTGATTCATAATCAAGTGATTCCAGAAGCCCATTAGTATGGAGTTTCTTCATGCGTATTACACCGATATGACCTAAACGGCGGTGCCACAAATAAGTTGCACTATCATTATCAACTCTGCATCTTTTGGCTTCAACATTATGAATATGTGTATCACTCTTGTCGAGATTCAACAAGAATAGACCATTCTTCAAGGGTGCATGACCATAAAAGATATTATTCATATAAATAGAACAACCATTATTCTCTGATTTAAATGAATAACCGTCTCGCATTAAACAAGATCCAGATATAATGTTCATGCTCAACGCGGCACCAAATAACAATTATTTAGGTCTAAAACTAATCCCGAAGGTAGATGTAGAGGTAGCGTGCCGACCGCGATCACATTGACTTTGGAACCATTTCCCACGCGCATCGTCACCTCGTCCTTTGCGATTGCTCGTCTATTCTCAGTAGTCCCTGCTTTGAGTTGCAAATATTAGCAATGTAACCAGTATCAAATACCTGTGTGCTACTACGAGCTCTAGTAAGGTACACATCAATAACATGTATATCACATATACCTTTGTTCACCTTGCCATCCTTTTTATCCGCCAAATACTTGGGGCAGTTCCGCTTCCAAAGGTCCGGTCTGCTTGCAGTAAAACACTTTCGATTTCGTGCTTAGGTCCAGACTTGGGTTTCTTCTCTTGATCAGCAACTTTCTTGCTGTTCCTTTTGAAGTTTCCTTCTTCTTCCCTTTGCCCTTTTTCTTGAAACTAGTGGTCTTGTTGACCATCAACACTTGATGCTCTTTCTTGATTTCTACCTCCATGACTTTTAGCATTGCGAAGAGCTCAGAATTGTCTTAGTCATCCCTTGCATATTATAGTTCATCACGAAGCTCTTGTAGCTTGGTGGCAGTGATTGGAGAATTACATCAATGACACTATCATCCGGAAGATTAACTCCCAGCTGAATTAAGTGATTGTTATACCCGGACATTTTGAGTATGTGCTCACCGATGTAACTATTCTCTTCCATCTTGCAGCTATAGAACTTATTGGAGACTTCATATCTCTCAATCCGGGCATTTGCTTGAAATATTAACTTCAATTCCTGGAACATCTCATATGGTCCATGACGTTCAAAACGTCTTTGAAGTCCCGATTCTAAGCCGTAAAGCATGGCACACTGAACTATAGAGTAGTCATCAGCTCTGCTTTGCCAGACGTTCATAACTTCTGGCTCAGCATCTGCAGCAGGCCTGTCACCCAGCGGTGCTTCCAGGACGTAATTTTTCTGTGCAGCAATGAGGATAATCCTCAAGTTACGGACCCAGTCCGTGTAATTGCTACCATCAACTTTCAACTTTGCTTTCTCAAGGAACGCATTAAAATTCAACGGAACAACAGCACGAGCCATCTATCTACAGAAAACATAGACAAGCAAAATACTATCGGTACTAAGTTCATGATAAATTTAAGTTCAATTAATCATATTAAAAACTCCCACTTAGACAGACATCTCTCTAGTCATCTAAGTGATCACGTGATCCATATCAACTAAACCGTGTCCGATCATCACGTGAGACGGAGTAGTTTCAACGGTGAACATCACTATGTTGATCATATCTACTATATGATTCACGTTCGACCTTTCGGTCTCCGTGTTCCGAGGCCATATCTGTTATATGCTAGGCTCGTCAAGTTTAACCTGAGTATTCGCGTGTGCAACTGTTTTGCACCCGTTGTAGATGGACGTAGAACTTATCACACCCGATCATCACGCGTGGTGTCCGGGTACTACGAACTTTGGCAACGGTGCATACTCGAGAGAACACTTCTTGATAATTTTTAGTGAGAGATCATCTTATAATGCTACCGTCAATCAAAGCAAGATAAGATGCATAAAGGATAAACATCACATGCAATCAATATAAGTGATATGATATGGTCATCATCATCTTGTGCTTGTGATCTCCATCGCCAAGCACCGTCATGATCACCATCGCCACCGGGCGCGACACCTTGATCTCCATCGTAGCATCGTTGTCGTCTCGCCAATCTTATGCTTCCACGACTATCACTACCGCTTAGTAATAAAGTAAAGCATTACATCGCGATTGCATTGCATACAATAAAGCGACAACCATATGGCTCCTGCCGCCATTGCCGATAACTTCGGTTACAAAACATGATCATCTCATACAATAAAATATAGCATCACGTCTTGACCATATCACATCACAACATGCCCTGCAAAAACAAGTTAGACGTTCTCTACTTTGTTGTTGCAAGTTTTACGTGGCTGCTACGGGCTGAGCAAGAACCGTTCTTACCTACGTATCAAAACCACAACGATAGTTTGTCAAATAGACTCCGTTTAACCTTCTCAAGGACCGGGCGTAGCCACACTCGGTTCAACTAAAGTTGGAGAGACAGTCTTCCGCAAGCCATCTATGTGCAAAGCACGTCGAGGAACCGGTCTCGCGTAGAGTACGCAGCGTAATGTTGGTCCGGATCGTCTCGTCCAACAATACCGCTGAACCAAAGTATGACATGCTGGTAGGCAGTATGACTTGTATCGCCCACAACTCACTTGTGTTCTACTCGTGCATATGACATCAACGCATAAAACCAGGCTCGGATGCCACTGTTGGGTCACGCAGTAATTTCAAAAATTTTCCTACGATCACGCAAGACCATGGTGATGGCATAGCAACGAGAGGGAAGAGTGTCCGTCCACGCACTCGTGAGACCGAAAGCGAAGCGTTATAACAACGCGGTTGATGTAGTCGTCGTCTTCACGATCCAACCGATCCAAGCACCGAACGACGGCACCTCCGAGTTCTGCACACGTTCAGCTCGATGGCGATCCCCGGACTCCGATCCGGCAAAGTGTCGGGATGAGTTCCACAAGACGACGGGCGTGATGACGATGTTGATGCTCCACCGACGCGGGGCTTCGCCTAAGCACTGCGACGATATGACTTCTCCGGCGCAGGCTTCGCCTAAGCTCTCTGACGATATGACCGAAGTGGAATATGGTGGAAGGGGCACCGCACACGGCTAAGGAAAGATCCGTAGATCAACTGGTGTAGCCTGGGTGCCCCCTGCCCCGTGATATAAAGGAGCCAAGGGGAGGTGGCGGCCCAAGGGGAGGCGCAAGGGAGTCCTACTCCTCCGGGAGTAGGACTCCCCTCCAATCCTAGTTGGATTAGGATTCCGGAGGGGAAAGAGAGAGAGGGGCGGCCCACCTTTCCTAGTCCTAATAGGACTAGGGGAAGGGCGGCGCGCCACCTAGGGCTGGCCTCTCTCCTTTCCACTAAGGCCCATTATGGCCCATGTAGTTCCCGGGGTTCCGGTAACCTCCGGTACTCGAGAAATTCGATTTCACTCGGAACCCTTCCAAGTCCAAACATAGGCTTCCAATATATCAATCTTTATGTCTCGACCATTTCGAGACTCCTCGTCATGTCCGTGATCATATCCGGGACTCGAACAACCTTCGTGCATCAATACTTATAAACTCATTATGAATCGCCATCGAAACGCGTTAAGCGTGCGGGCCCTACGGGTTCGAGAACTATGTAGACATGACCTAGAACCATTCTCGGTCAATAACCAATAGCGAAACCTGGATGCCCATATTGGTTCCTACATATTCTACGAAGATCTTTATCGGTCAAACCGCATAACGACATACGTTGTTCCCTTTGTCATCGGTATGTTACTTACCCGAGATTCGATCGTCGGTATCCAATACCTAGTTCAATCTCGTTACTGGTAAGTCTCTTTACTCGTTCTGTAATACATCATCTCACAACTAACTCATTAGTTGTAATGCTTGCAAGGCTTAAGTGATGTGCATTACCGAGAAGGCCTGGAGATACCTCTCCGACAATCGGAGTGACAAAACCTAATCTCGAAATCGCCAACCCAACAAGTACCTTTGGAGACACCTGTAGTACTCCTTTATAATCACCCAGCCACGTTGTGACGTTTGGTAGTACCCAAAGTGTTCCTCCGTAAACGGAGTTGCATAATCTCATAGTTATAGGAACATGTATGGGTCATGAAGAAAGCATTAACATACTAAACGATCAACTGTTAAGCTAACGGAATGGGTCATGTCAATCAGATCATTCTACTAATGATGTGACCTTGTTAATCAAATAACAACTCCTTGTTCATGGTTAGGAAACATAACCATCTTTGATTAACAAGCTAGTCAAGTAGAGGCATACTAGTGACATACTGTTTGTCTATATATTCACACATGTATTATGTTTCCGGTTAATACAATTCTAGCATGAATAATAAACATTTATCATGATATAAGGAAATAAATAATAACTTTATTATTGCCTCTAGGGCATATTTCCTTCAGTCTCCCACTTGCACTAGAGTCAATAATCTAGATTACAAAGTAATGATCCTAACACCCATGGAGTCTTGGTGCTGATCATGTTTTGCTCGTGGAAGAGGCTTAGTTAACGGGTCTGCAACATTCAGATCCGTATGTATTTTGCAGATCTCTATGTCTCCCACTTGGACTTGGTCCCGAATGGAATTGAAGCGTCTCTTGATGTGCTTGGTCCTCTTGTGAAATCTGGATTCCTTTGCCAAGGCAATTGCACCAGTATTGTCACAGAAGATTTTCATCGGTCCCGATGCACTAGGTATAACACCTAGATCGGAAATGAACTCTTTCATCCAGACTCCTTCATTTGCTGCTTCCGAAGCAGCTATGTACTCCGCTTCACATGTAGATCCCGCCACGACGCTTTGTTTAGAACTGCACCAACTGACAGCTCCACCGTTTAATAAAAACACGAATCCGGTTTGCGATTTAGAATCGTCCGGATCAGTGTCAAAGCTTGCATCGACGTAACCATTTACGACTAGCTCTTTGTCACCTCCATATACGAGAAACATATCCTTAGTCCTTTTCGTGTATTTCAGGATGTTCTTGACCGCTGTCCGATGATCCATTCCTGGATTACTTTGGTACCTTCCTGCCAAGCTTACAGCTAAGCATACATCAGTGCGGTACACAGCATTGCATACATGATAGAGCCTATGGCTGAAGCATAGGGAACATCTTTCATTTTCTCTCTATCTTCTGCTGTGGTCGGGCATTGAGTCTGACTCAATTTTATACCTTGCAACACAGGCAAGAAACCTTTCTTTGCCTGATCCATTTTGAACTTTTTCAAAATTTTATCAAGGTATGTGCTTTGTGAAAGTCCAATTAAGCGTCTTGATCTATCTCTATAGATCTTGATGCCCAATATGTAAGCAGCTTCACCGAGGTCTTTCATTGAAAAACTTTTATTCAAGTATCCTTTTATGCCATCCAGAAATTCTATATCATTTCCAATTAATAATATGTCGTCCACATATAATATCGTAAATGCTACTGAGCTCCCACTCACTTTCTTGTAAATACAGGCTTCTCCAAAAGTCATGTAAACCCATATGCTTTGATCACACTATCAAAGCGTTTATTCCAACTCCGAGAGGCTTGCACCAGACCATAAATTGATCGTTGGAGCTTGCACACTTTGTTAGCTCCTTTTGGATCGACAAAACCTTCTGGTTGCATCATATACAACTCTTCTTCTAGAAATCCATTCAAGAATGCAGTTGAGTTGTCAATTCAACCACACCTGGATAACTTAGTATCTGCAGCAAAGTATTTAGTAGCAAAGTAGTATGGAAATAAAGGTAATGGTAGCAAAAGTAACAGTAGCAACGGTAAAGTAAATAAGCAAAGCACAAGATGTGAAAAGCTCGTAGGCATTGGATCAGTGATGGATAATTATGTCGGATGCGATTCCTCATGTAATAGTTATAACATAGGGTGACACAGAACTAGCTCCAGTTCATCAATATAATGTAGGCATGTATTCCGAATATAGTCATATGTGCTTATGGAAAAGAACTTGCATGACATCTTTTGTCCTACCCTCCCGTGGCAGCGGGGTCCTAATGGAAACTAAGGGATATTGATGCCTCCTTTTAATAGAGTACCGGACCAAAGCATTAGCACTTAGTGAATACATGAACTCCTCAAACTACGGTCATCACCGAGAAGTATTCCGATTATTGTCATTTCGGGGTTGTCGGATCATAACTCATAATAGGTGACTATATACTTGCAAGATAGGATCAAGAACTCACATATATTCATGAAAACATAATAGGTTCAGATCTGAAATCATGGCACTCGGGCCCTAGTGACAAGCATTAAGCATAGCAAAGTCATAGCAACATCAATCTCAAAACATAGTGGATACTAGGGATCAAACCCTAACAAAACTAACTTGATTACATGGTAACTCTCATCCAACCCATCACCGTCCAGCAAGCCTACGATGGAATTACTCACGCACGACGGTGAGCATCATGAAATTGGTGATGGAGGATGGTTGATGATGACGACGGTGACGAATCCCCCTCTTCGGAGCCCCGAACGGACTCCAGATCAGCCCTCCCAAGAGAAATTAGGGCTTGGCGGCGTCTCCGTATCGTAAAGCGCGAAGAAACTTTCTCTATGATTTTTTTCTTCGCGAAAGCAAATATATGGAGTTGGAGTTGAGGTCGGTGGAGGTCCAGGGGCCCACGAGGCAGGGGGTCGCGCCCTAGGGGGGGGTGCCCCCACCCTCGTGGACAGAGTGTGGGCCCCCTGGTGCTGATTCTTTTGTCAATAATTTTTATTAATTCTGAAAAGTTGCTCCTTGGATTTTCATGTCATTCCGAGAACTTTTATTTCTGCACAAAAATAACACCATGGTAGTTCTGCTGAAAACAGCGTCAGTCCAGGTTAGTTCCATTCAAATCATGCAAGTTAAAGTCCAAAACAAGGGCAAAAGTGTTTGGAAAAGTAGATACGACGAAGAAGTATCAACCCCCCCCCCCCAAGCTTAAACCTTAGCTTGTCCCCAAGCAATTCAGTTGACGAACTGAAAGTGATAAAGAAAAACTTTTACAAACTCTATTTGCTCTTGTTGTTGCAAATATGTAAAGCCAACATTCAAGTTTTCAGCAAAGATTATGAACTAACCATATTCACAATTACACTTAGGTCTCATGTTTACTCATATCAATGGCATAATCAACTAGCGAGCAATAATAATAAAACTCGGATGACAACACTTTCTCAAAACAATCATAATATGATATAACAAGATTGTATCTCGCTAGCCCTTTCTGAGACCACAAAACATAAATGCAGAGCACCTTTAAAGATCAAGGACCGACTAAACATTGTAATTCTTGGTAAAAGAGATCCAGTCATAGTCATACCTAATACAAATTAATAGTAATGCATGCAAATGACAGCGGTGCTCTCCAGCGGGTGCTTTTTGATAAGAGGGTGATGACTCAACATAAAAGTAAATCGATAGGCCCTTCGCAGAGGAAAGTAGAGATTTGTAGAGGTGCCAGAGCTCGATTTTGAAATAGAGATAAATAAAATTTTGAGCAGTATACTTTCACTGTCAACATAACAACTGAGAGATCTCGATATCTTCCATGCTACACACATTATAGGTGGTTTCCAAATAGAATGGTAAAGTTTATACTCCCCCACCACCAACAAGTATCAATCCATGGCTCGCCGGAAACAACGGGTGCCTCCAACTAACAAAAATCCTGGGGGAGTTTTGTTTGCAATTATTTTGATTTGTTTTAAGCATGGGACTGGGCATCCTGGTGACCAGCCATTTTCTCATGAATGAGGAGCGGAGTCCACCCCTCTTGAGAATAACCCGCCTAACATGGAAGATACAGACAACCCTAGTTGATACATGAGTTGTTCGAGCATACAAAACAGAATTTCATTTGAAGGTTTGGAGTTTGGCACATACAAATTTACTTGGAACGGCAGGTAGATACCGCATATAGGAAGGTATGATGGACTCATATGGAATAACTTTGGGGTTTATAGAGTTTGGATGCACAAGCAGTATTCCCGCTTAGTACAGGTGAAGGCTAGCAAGAGACTGGGAAGCGACCAACTAGAGAGCGACAACATTCATGAACATGCATTAAATTAATCAACACCGAGTGCAAGCATGAGTAGGATATAATCCACCATGAACATAAATATCGTGAAGGCTATGTTGATTTTGTTTCAACTACATGCGTGAACATGTGCCAAGTCAAGTCACTCGAATCATTCAAAGGAGGATACCACCCTATCATACAACATCACAACCATTTTAATAGCATGTTGGCACGCAAGGTAAACCATTATAAGCTCCTAGCTAATTAAGCATGGCATAAGCAACTATAATCTTTAATTGTCATTGTAAACATGTTTATTCATAATAGGCTGAATCAGGAACGATGAACTAATCATATTTACAAAAAACAAGAGAGGTCGAGTTCATACCAGCTTCTCTCATCTCAATCAGTCCATCATATATCGTCATTATTGCCTTTCACTTGCATGACAGAGCGGTGTGAATAATAATAATAGTGCACGTGCATTGGACTAATTTGAAACTGCAAGCATTCAAATCAAAGGGAGAAGAAAAGGTAATATGGGCTCTTAGTTAAATCAACAATAATGCATATAAGAGCCACTAAACATTTTCATAATGGTCTTCTCCTCTCGACCCCCAAAGAAAAGAAAGAAAACTATTTACACAGGAAAGCTCCCAACAAACAAAAGAAGAACGAGAAATCTTTATGGGTTTTCTTTTAATTACTACTACTAGAGCATGGAAAGTAAACTAACTATTTTTTTTGTTTTTCTTAAGGTTATTCAAACACACAAAAAGAAAGCTAGAAAAAGAAAATAAACTAGCATGGATAGTACAATGAAAAGTATGAGCACCGACAACTAGAATGAGTGTGTGAACATGAATGTAATGTCGGTGAGAAATACGTACTCCCCCAAGCTTAGGCTTTTGGCCTAAGTTGGTCTATGCCCATGGATCGCGACTACTCTCTCCAATGTACTGAGGAGTGTCATCAGGGTACCACTGGCTGGCGATCTTCTCCGGATCCCACTGATAAAAGGATGGACGATAAGGATCATGTGGTGGTTCCTGCTCAGGCTCTGGAGCTGATGTCTAGCCCCGGTAGGCATAAACGGCCTCCGGCAAGACGAGGTAAGTGGCTGCCGTTAAATCAAACAAAGAGAGCCTTGAGCAAGATAATAGTCTCACTGTGTTTCTTATGAAATCTCAAATTATACTTAAGCATCTTCTCATCATTTTTAACAATAAACTCATGTGCTACCATTCTCTTATAATCTAGAAAAGTAGGGGGCAGCAGCTTTTTCTCTTTCTCATAATGCCTAATAGGTATTTTGAAGTGTTTAGCAAGGCGTGAAGCATAGATACCTCCAAAGATGGGGCCCTTTGTATGGTTCAGACTTAATCGTTTAGCAATAATAGCACCCATACTAACAGAGTTATCACGAAATAAAGCATGGATCAAAATAATAATATCCGAAACACTAAGGTTTCCACAGTTTCCACGACCAATTAAACATCTACTATCAAATATTGCAAAGTAACGTAGAACAGGAAAGTGTATGCTAGTAATTTTTGCATCAGAAACCTTCCTCGTTTCCCCTACAGTAATAGTACCAATAAATCCATCCACATCTTTACGATGTGGTTCCTCTAAGCTGCCCCCGAAGGTTATCTTGCAAACCGCACAAAATTCATATAGTGACATCTTCCTAGCCACATCATATAAATGAAACTCTACTGAAGGAGGTGATTTCATAGGATAAAAGTAGAAATTTTGCACGAAAGTATTGTTGAGTAAGAGATACTGTTCGATCTGGTCATGGAGGAAGTCGGTGAGGCCGCATTATTAATAGCGAATAAAAATCATCATGAATCCGGCTGCTCTCAAGAAATCATCACAAGGCCATTCACACGGCCGCACTTCCGCGACGCAAGGGAGATTATACTTGGGCTTTTCATTCTCCTTACTTTGTTTATCCTTCGAGCCTTGGCTAGAAGAGCCCCTCAAAAAGAATCTCTTCATCTTTTTCTGAAAATTTCTGAAATTTTTAGTAACTCAAAATAAATGTGAACCAAACTAAACAATATTGATAGCAACTACTCCCACAAGTTCCTAGAGCCTATATCATGCATTAGAACTACTTGGGACCATATAAATTTGACATGCAAGCTCAAGAACAGGGTCACCTAGGCAGCAAA
The DNA here is from genome assembly GCA_021605145.1 of Aegilops bicornis. Classification (NCBI taxonomy): domain Eukaryota; kingdom Viridiplantae; phylum Streptophyta; class Magnoliopsida; order Poales; family Poaceae; genus Aegilops; species Aegilops bicornis. The sequence continues at coordinate 40,659,619 of CM038674.1, read as the reverse complement.
AATTTGCAATGAATAAAGCACTAGAACAAAAACTAATTGGACCATTGGAGGAGTCACATACCAAAGAACAATCCCCCAAAGCAGTTTTATGAATGGAGCATTGAGCAAGGAGATAAAAAATGGTAGCAAAATGAGCTAGATTTCGTGCTTGAGCTGGATGGTTATTTTTTTGGGAATAAGAAGAAGAGCATGGGTGAAGGAATAAGTGGAGGGGGGGTAGGGTGCGCCCCTGACCCTCGTGGCTAGGTGCCAGCTCCCCCTGTTGTGTTTTAAGTGCCAGATATTCTCAAATATTCTAGAAAAATCATATTAAATTTGCAGGGCATTTGGAGAACTTTTATTTCCGGGGTATTTTTTTATTGCATGGACAATTCAGAAAACAGACAGAAAATACTATTTTTACTTTATTTAATCTAATTAACAGAAAGTAGAAGGAGGGAATGCAGAAGGTTGTGCTTTCTAACTTCGTCCATCTCATGCTCATCAAAAGGAATCCACTAACAAGGTTGATCAAGTCTTGTTAACAAACTCATTCTGAATAACATGGAACCGGAGAAATTTCGAATAACACTAGGTTACCTCAACGGGGATATGCACATCCCCAATAATAAGAATATCATATTTCTTCTTGATGGTAGGAAGAGGAAATTCAAAACCTCCAATAATAATTGATGGAATTTTTCCAATAGAATTTATACTGTGAACTTGAGGTTGTTTCCTCGGAAAGTGTAGCATATGCTCATTACCATTAACATGAAAAGTGATATTGCCTTTGTTGCAATCAATAACGGCCCCTGTAGTATTCAAAAAGGGTCTACCAAGGATAATCGACATACTATTGTCCTCGGGAATATCAAGAATAACAAAGTCCGTTAAGATAGTAACGTTTGCAACCACAACAGGCACATTCTCACAAATACCGAGAGGTATAGCAGTTGATTTATCAGCCATTTGCAAAGATATTTTAGTAGGTGTCAACTTATTCAATTAAAGTCTACAATATAAAGAGTGAGTCATAACAATAACAACGACTCCAATATCACATAAAACAGTTTTAACATAGTTTCTTTTAATGGACCATGGTATAGTTGGTACTCCTGGGTCTCCAAGTTTCTTTGGTATTCCACCCTTAAAAGAATAATTAGCGAGCATGGTGGAAATTTCAGCTTCCGTATCTTTATTTTATTTGTAATAATATCTTTCATGTACTTAGCATAAGGATTTGCTTTAAGCATATCAGTCAAACGCATACGCAAGAAGATAGGTCTAATCATTTCAGCAAAGCGCTCAGAATCCTCATCATCCTTTTTCTTGGATGGCTTAGGCATGGGTTTCTGAACCCATGGTTATCTTTCTTTACCGTGCTTCCTAGCAACAAAGTCTCTTTTATCATAACGTTGATTCTTTGATTCTGGGTTATCAAGATCAACAATGGTTCAATCTCTACATCATCATTATTACTAGGTTGAGCATCAACATGAACATCATCATTAACATTATCACTAGGTTCATGTTCATCTCCAGATTGTGTTTCAGCATCAGAAATACAAATATCATTGGGATTCTCAGGTGTGTCTACAACAGGTTCACTAGAAGCATGCAAAGTCCTATCATTTTTCTTTTTCTTCTTTTTAGAAGGACTATGTGCATCTACATTATTTCTCTGAGAATCTTGCTCAATTCTCTTTGGGTGGCCTTCAGGATACAAAGGTCCCTGAGTCATTTTACCCGTTCTAGTAGCCACTCTAACAGCAAAATCATGTTTATTATTTAATTCATCGAGCAAATCATTTTGAGCTTTAAGTACTTGTTCTGCTTGAGTGGTAACCATAGAAGCATGTTTACTAATGAGTTTAACTTCACCTTTAACTCTAGCCATATAATCACTCAAGTGTCCAATCATATAAGCATTACTTTTGAATTGTCTACCAACATAAGCATTAAAGTTTTCTTGTCTAGCCATAAAGTCATCAAATTCAACCAAGCATTGGTTAGCAAACTTAGTAGACGGGATTTCAACTTTATCATATCTATAGAGAGAATTTACCTTTACTACTTGTGTCGGGTTATCAAGACCATGTATTTCTTCAATAGGTGGTACATTAAGACCATGTATTTCTTCAACAGGAGGTACATTCTTAACATCTTCAGCTTTAATACCTTTTTCTTTCATAGATTTCTTTGCCTCTTGCATATCTTGAGGTGAAATAGAACACCCCTCTTCTTCGGAGTTGGTTTAGGAATTGGCTCAGGAGTTGGCTCAGGAAGTGTCCAATTATTTTCATTAGTCAACATATTATTTAATAGCAATTCAGCTTGATCGACTATTCTTTCCCTGAAAACACAACCAACACAACTATCCAAGTGGTCCTTGGAAGCATCAGTTACTCCATTATAAAAGATATCAAGTATTTCATTTTTCTTAAGAGGATGATCAGGCAAAGCATTAAGTAATCGGAGAAGCCTCCCCCAAGCTTATGGGAGACTCTCTTCTTCAATTTGCACAAAATTATATATTTCCCTCAAGGCAGCTTGTTTCTTATGAGCAGGGAAATATTTAGCGAGAAGTAATAAATCATATCACAGGGACTACACACACAACCAGGATCAAGAGAATTAAACCAAGTTGTAGCATCACCCTTCAATGAGAATGGAAATATCTTAAGGATATAATAGTAGCGAGATTTCTCATCATTAGTGAACGGGGTGGCTATATCATTCAATTTAGTAAGATGTGCCACAATAGTTTCAGATTCATAGCCATAAAAAGGATCAGATTCAACCAAGGTAATTATCTCAGGATCGACAAAGAAATCATAATCCTTATCAGTAACAAAGATAGGTGAAGTAGCAAAAGCAGGGTCATATTTCATTCTAGCATTCAGAGTTTTCTGTTTCAGTTTAGCTAATAACTTCTTAAGATCAGATCTATCATTGCAAGCAAGAAAATCTCTAGCAGTTTTTTCATCCATAACATAACCCTCAGGAACAACATGCAATTCATATTTAGGGGGATAACCTTCATCATCACTATCTTCAATAATATCAGTTTCGATAATTTCATTCTCTCTAACCCTAGCAAGTTGTTCATCAAGATATTCACCTAATGGTGCAGTAGTATCAAGCATAGAAGTAGTTTCATCATAAGTATCATGCATAGTAGAGGTGGCATCACCAATAACATGCGACGTATCAGAATTAATAGCAGAAGCAGGTTTAGGTGTCGCAAGCTTACTGACAACAGAAGGAGAATCTAGTGCAGAGCTAGATGGCAGTTCCTTACCTTCCATCATAGTTGAGGGATAAATCTTAGTTCTTTCGTCTTTCAAGTTCCTCATAGTGACCAGCAGATATAAATCCCAAGTGACTCAAAGAATAGAGCTATGCTCCCCGGCAATGGCGCTAGAAAATAGTCTTGATAACCCACAAGTATAGTGGATCGCAACAGTTTTCGAGGGTAGAGTATTCAACCCAAATTTATTGATTCGACACAAGGGGAGCCAAAGAATATTCTCAAGTATTAGCAGTTGAGTTGTCAATTCAACCACACTGGATAACTTAGTATCTGCAGCAAGTAGTATGGAAATAACGGTAGCAGTAGCAAAAGTAATGATGGCGACATAAAGTAAATAAGAAAAGCACAATATGTGAAAAGCTCGTAGGCATTGGATCGATGATGGATAATTATGTCTGAAGCGATTCCTCATGTAATAGTTATAACATAGGGTGACACAGAACTAGCTCCAGTTCGTCAATGTAATGTAGGCATGTATTCCGAATATAGTCATACGTGCTTATGGAAAAGAACTTGCATGACATCTTTTGTCGTACCCTCCCGTGGCAGCGGGGTCCTAATGGAAACTAAGGGATATTAAGGCCTCCTTTTAATAGAGTACCGGACCAAAGCATTAGCACTTAGTGAATACATGAATTCCTCAAACTACGGTCATCACCGAGAAGTATCCCGATTATTGTCACTTGGGGTTGTCGGATCATAACACATAATAGGTGACTATAGACTTGCAAGATAGGATCAAGAACTCACATATATTCATGAAAACATAATAGGTTCAGATCTGAAATCATGGCACTCGGGCCCTAGTGACAAGCATTAAGCATAGCAAAGTCATAGCAACATCAATCTCAAAACACACTACAAAAAAAAAGACACATCCATGACATTTTGGGCCGAACGAAACTTTTTTTTGTCATACATATGACACTTCTATGACGATAATTGTGACAAAACACAGTATCATCATAGATGTGGTGGGCTCCTACTTCTATGACAAAAAATCATGACAGAAAATGGGCTTTTCATCCTGGGCGGGCCAGAGATGCAGCTTCATGACATTCTTTGGGTCGTCCATGACGGAAAAAACCGTGGTAGAAGCGAGGGCGAGGAAAATTCAAGGGAGTTCCCGGTTACGGTGGGTGGTCGGGGGCCGAGCGGTGCGCGTTTCTCGTCGTACGCGCTGGCGTGTGTGCGGCGCTGGCTCTAATCGAACCCGAGCGAGGCGTTGGCTCTAATCGAACCCGGCGAGGCGTTGGGCTCTAATCGAACGAGCAGCGCACTACAGGCTGGCGTTCTTGAACCCGGCGATCGATCGGTGGCTGTTAGCGAACTCGATCGGCGATTCGCCGCTCTGCTGCTAATCGAAGCCGATCGATGCTGCCTCTCTAGATGAGCGATGGCGTTGCGGGGGTTGGATGAATAGTGAGCGGCGGGGGTGGATGAACAGGACCCCGTGGCGTTGCCTCGATCGAGCCGGTTGGGGCTGGATGAACAGGACCCCATGGAGGGCTGGATGAATAGGACGGTCCCGTGGAGGGCTGGATGAACAGTAGATGGTGGAGGGGTGCCCGTGGAGGGGTGGTTGAACAGTAGCCGGTGGAGTAGCGCGCAGTGCAGGCTGGATGAACAGGAGCCCGTGGAGGCTGGAGGAGGTCGACGGTAGCCCGTGGAGGCTGGAGGAGGTCGACGGTGGAGATGAACAGTATCTCGTGGAGTCCCGTTTTGCGGTACGCCACACCCCTCCCGATGAACAGGACCCCCGTTTCGACCGTAGCGCTCCAACACAAGTCCGTTTTGTCCGTTTTGCAGTACGCCACACCCCTCCCGATCAACAGGACCCCCGTTTCGACCATAGCGCTCCAACACAAGTCTGTTTCCTCCGTTTTGCGGTAAGCCTGATACGTCTCCATCGTATCTATAATTTTTGATTGTTCCATGCCAACATTATTCAACTTTCACATACTTTTTGGCAACTTTTTATATTATTTTTGGGACTAACATATTGATCCAGTGCCCAGTGCCAGTTCCTGTCTGTTGCATGTTTTTGGTTTCGCAGAATATCCATATCAAACGGAGTCCAAACGGGATAAAAACGGATGGAGCTGATTTTTGGAAAATATGGAAAATCTGGAAGGAAAATCAACGCAAACCGGTGTCCGAGGTGGGCATGAGCTAGGGGGGCGCACCCCCCCTAGGGCGCGCCCCTACCCTCGTGAGCCCACCGTAAGGCAGTTGACGCTCTTCTTTTGCCACAAGAAAGCTAATATTCGGAAAAAAATCACGGCGAAGGTTTCAGGCCAATCGGAGTTACGGATCTCCATATATACACGAAACGGTGAAACAGAGCAAAGAGAGAACGCAGAAACAGAGAGATAGATCCAATCTCGGTGGGGCTCTCACCTCCCACGCCATGGGAGCCAAGGACCGGAGGAAACCCTTCTCCCATCTAGGGAGAAGGTCAAGGAAGAAAGAAGAAGAAGGGCTCTCTCCCCTTGCTTCCGATGGCGCTGAGCCGCCGAGGGCCATCATCGACACTGCGATCTACACCAACACCTCCATCATCTCCACCAACGTGTCCATCACCTTCCCCCATCTATATTCAGCGGTCCACTCTCCCGCAACCCGCTGTACCCTCTACTTGAACATGGTGCTTTATGCTTCATATTATTTTCCAATGATGTGTTGCCATCCTATGATGTCTGAGTAGATTTCTATTGTCCTATTGGTGATTGATGAATTGCTATGATTGGTTTGAGTTGCATGTTTTATTATTGGTGCTGTCCTATGGTGCCCTCCGTGTCGCGCAAGCGTGAGGGATTCCCATTGTAGGGTGTCGCAATGCATTCATGATTCTCTTATAGTGGGTTGCGTGAGTGACTGAAACACAAACCCGAGTAAGGGGATTGTTGCGTATGGGATAAACGGGACATGATGCTTTAATGCTATGGTTGGATTTTACCTTAATGAATCTTTAGTAGTTGCGGATGCTTTCTAGAGTTCCGACCATAAGTGCATATGATCCAAGTAGAGAAAGTATCTTAGCTTATGCCTCTCCCTCAAATAGAATTGCAATAGTGATTACCGGTCTAGTAACATAGTCAGTTGCCTAGGGACAAATAACTTTCTCGTGACAACAAACTCTTTACTAAAACTAATTTAGTTGTGTCTTTATCTGAACAGCCCCTAGTCTTTATTTACGTGCTCTTTACTTTCTTGCAAACCTATCCAAAAACACCTACAAAGTACTTCTAGTTTCATACTTGTTTCCGGTAAAGCGAACATCAAGTGTGCGTAGAGTTGTATCGGTGGTCGATAGAACTTGAGGGAATATTTGTTCTACCTTTAGCTCCTCGTTGGGTTCGACACTCTTACTTGTCGAAAGAGGCTACAATTGATCCCCTATACTTGTGGGTTATCAAGACCTTTTTCTGGCTCCGTTGCCGGGGAGTCATATGGTGTGGTGAATATTCTCGTGTGTGCTTGTTTGCTTCATCACTAAGTAATTTTTATTTGCTATTCTTAGTTGTTCTCTATCTTTAGTTATGGATATGGAACACGAAATACCAAAAAAAATTGGTGTATTTGCTGCTCATGGAGATGGGGAACCTCCTAAAACCCTCGATGCTGGTTATGTGAAAGATATTATGTACTACTTTAATAATCCTGAGAAAACCCCATTCAATTATGTAATGGGAGTAACGTTGGATCAACGTGAATACTTTAGGGATTATTGCTTAACACAAAAAGGGAAACTATTATGGGATCAAATTCATATATTGAAGTGGTATGCTTGGCAACTATGCGTGAGTTATGATTATACTTGTTGCTCTAGGATGAAGGCTCCACACTTTCCCTTCTCATGCAAATTTAATGATAATAAAACCTTATCTTCTGATGCTAATGGTATATATTATTACTATGATGTGGAACAAATAGAAGAATTTGTTGCTTTTATGGGTGCTTATGAAATTGAATCTAGGTGTAAAGAGTTTGAAGATTTTGATGATGCTGTTTATAGATCTGTAAATTTAGCTATCCTAAAATATTGCTATGAGAATTATGAATACAATTCTGATATTAATGCACTTATTGAGAAAGTATCCGCTGTCCAAGAAGAGACTAATATTTTGCACGAATCTATGGAAGAAGATATTGATGAAACTGTGAGCTCATTGGATGAAAAAGATGAGGAGGAGAGCGAAGAACAAAAGGAGGAAGAGCGGATTGATCACCCGTGCCCACCTTCTAATGAGAGTAACCCTTAAACTCATACATTGTTTAATTCCCCTTCATGCTTACCGAAGGATGATTGCTATGATGACTATTATGATCCCATTAATTCTCTTGAAATATCCCTTTTTGATGATGCTTGCTATGCTTATGGCCAAGATGCCAATAAGAATTATGCTTATGGAGATTAACTTGCTATAGTTCCTTATGTTAAACATGAAATTGTTGCTATTGCACCCCCGCATGATAGTCCTATTATCGTTTTGAATTCTCCCGATTATACTATATCGGAGAAGTTTGCACTTATTAAGGATTATATTGATGGGTTGCCTTTTACCGTTGCACATGATGATTTTGATAGATATAATATGCATGTGCTTGCTGCTCCTACTTGCAATTATTATGAGAGAGGAACTATATCTCCACCTCTCTATGTTTACAATACAATAAAATTGCAAGAAACTGTTTATACTATGCATTGGCCTTTACTATGTGTGCATGAATTGTTCTTTTATGACATGCCGATGCATAGGAAGAGAGTTAGACTTCGTAATTACACGAAATATGTTACTTTGTGCTCACTACTAAATTACAAATCATTGCTAATTAAAATTGGCTTTGATATACCTTGGGACCCAGGTGGATTCACTACTTGAGCACTATATGCCTAGCTTAATGGCTTTAAGAAACCGCTGCCAGGGAGACAACCCGGAAGTTTTAGAGAGTCATTTATTTTTGTTGAGTGCTTTCATATAGTTTAAAAACAACAAAAATAAAGAGGGGAACCCAAAACTTTTTCAAAAAGAAAAGCGAAAGTGAGAAAGTCAAGCATTGTTGAAGTGGGAGCTACCCTTGAACTTTGTTCATGCTCACAGAAACTTTGTGAATCTTGATTACAGAAACTTTTCAACAAAAATAATTATACCCTTTTACAATTCCATTGTATTATAAAAATAATGTCCCAAGGTTTGCCTTTAGGATGTTTACAATGCTTGTTGGTTTGTGCGGTGCAGGACAGAAACTTTGGCTGTAGTGCGCGAATTTTAATTTTTTTAATGGAACATGAAATGGTTCTGATTCTTTTTGCACTATCTTGCTGTACAAATTGTTTATTTTTCCTAATTTTGGAAGAAATTTTCAAGTATCAGAAGTATGGTGAATGTTCAGATTGCTATAGACTGTTCTGTTTTAGAAAAATTCTGTTTTTGATTCATAGTTTGCTTGTTTTGATGAAACTATCAATTTATATCAGTGGATTAAGACATGAAAAATTTATATTACAGTAGAAAAAATGCAAAAACAAAATATGAATTGGTTTTCAACAGTACTTAGAGTAGTGATTTGCTTTATTATACAAACAGATCTTACCGAGTTTTCTGTTGAAGTTTTGTGTGGATGAAGTGTTCGATGATCGAGAAGGTCTCGATGTGAGAAAAAGGAAGAGAGGCAAGAGCTCAAGCTTGGGGATGCCCGAGGTCCCCCAAGTAAATATTCAAGGAGACTCAAGCATCTAAGCTTGGGGATGCTGGGAAGGCATCCCTCTTTCTTGAACAAATATCGGTATGTTTTCGGATTCGTTTACGTTCATGCGATATGTGCAAGTCTTGGGCGTCTTTTGCAATTAGGTTTTTCTTTTTCTTTTATGCACCATGCTGGTATGAGATGGTCCTTGGTTGATTTATAGAATGCTCTATGCACTTCACTTATATCTTTTGAGTATGGCTTTATAGAATGCTTCATGTGCTTCACTTATATCATTTGAAGTTTGGATTGCCTGTTTCTCTTTACATAGACAACCACCATTTGTAGAATGCTCTTTTGCTTCACTTATATTTGTTAGAGCATGGGCATATCTTTTGTAGAAAGAATTAAACTCTCTTGCTTTACTTATATCTATTTAGAGAGATGACAGGAATTGGTCATTCACATGGTTAGTCATAAAATCCTACATAAAACTTGTAGATCACTGAATATGATATGTTTGATTCCTTGCAATAGTTTTGCGATATAAAGGTGGTGATATTAGAGTCGTGCTAGTTGAGTAACTGTGAATTGAGAAATACTTGTGTTGAGGTTTGCAAGTCCCGTAGCATGCACGCATGGTGAACCGTTATGTAACGAAGTCGGAGCATGAGGTGTTTACTGATTGTCTTCCTTATGAGTGGCGGTCAGGGACGAGCGATGGTCTTTTCCTACAAATCTATCCCCCTAGGAACATGCGCGTAGTACTTTGTTTCGATGACTAATAGATTTTTGCAATAAGTATGTGAGTTCTTTATGACTAATGTTGAGTCCATGGATTATACGCACTCTCACCCTTCCATCATTGCTAGCCTCTTCAGTACCGTGCATTGCCCTTTCTCACCTCGAGAGTTGGTGCAAACTCCGCCGGTGCATCCAAACCCCGTGATACGATACGCTCTATCACACATAAACCTTCTTATATCTTCCTCAAAACAGCCACCATACCATGGCATTTCCATAGCCATTTCGAGATATATTGCCATGCAACTTCCATCATCATCATATACATGACTTGAGCATTCATTTTCATATTGCTTTCCATGATCGTAAGATAGCTAGCATGACGTTTTCATGGCTTGTCCGTTTTTTGATGTCATTGCTACGCTAGATCATTGCACATCACGGTACACTGCCGGAGGCATTCATATAGAGTCATATCTTTGTTCTAGATATCGAGTTATAATATTGAGTTGTAAGTAAATAGAAGTGTGATGATCATCATTATTAGAGCATTGCCCCAGTGAGGAAAGGATAATGGAGACTATGATTCCCCCACAAGTCGGGATGAGACTCCGGACGAAAAAAAAGAAAGGCCAAAAAAAGAGAGAAGGCCCAAAAAAAAAGAAAAAAAGAAAAAAAATGAGAGAAAAAGAGAGAAGGGGCAATGTTACTATCCTTTTACCACACTTGTGCTTCAAAGTAGCACCATGTTCTTCATATAGAAAGTCTCTTGAGTTATCACTTTCATATACTAGTGGGAATTTTCATTATGGAACTTGGCTTGTATATTCCAACGATGGGTTTGCTCAAATGCCCTAGGTCTTCATGAGCAAGCAAGTTGGATGCACACCCACTTAGTTTCAGTTTGAGATTTCATACACTTATAGCTCTAGTGCATCCGTTGCATGGCAATCCCTACTCCTCACATTGAAATCAATTGATGGGCATCTCCATAGCCCATTGATTAGCCGCGTCGATGTGAGACTTTCTCCTTTTTGTCTTCTCCATACAACCTCCACCATCATATTCTATTCCAGTGCTATGTACATGGCTCACGCTCACGTATTGCGTGAAAGTTGAAAAGGTTTGAGAATGTCAAAAGTATGAAAAAATTGCTTGGCTTGTCATCGGGGTTGTGCATGATGTAAATATTTTGTGTGGTGAAGATGGAGCATAGCCAGACTATATGATTTTGCAGGGATGAGCTTTCTTTGGCTATGTTATTTCAATAAGACATAATTGCTTGGTTGGTATGCTTGAAGTATTATTGTTTTTATGTCAAAGAATAGACTATTGCTTTGAATCACTCGTGTCGTAATATTCATGCCATGATTAGACATATGATCAAGATTATGCTAGGTAGCATTCCACATCAAAAATTATCTTTTTTATCATTTACCTATTCGAGGACGAGCAGGAATTAAGCTTGGGGATGCTGATACATCTCCGTCGTATCTATAATTTTTGATTGTTCCATGCCAATATTATTCAACTTTCATATACTTTTTGGCAACTTTTTATATTATTTTTGGGACTAACATATTGATCCGATTGCCAGTGCCGTTCTGATTGTTGCATGTTTTTGGTTTCACAGAATATCCATATCAAAGCGGAGTCCAAAGCGGGATAAAAGCGGACGGAGCTTATTTCTGGAAAATATGGAAAATCTGGAAGGAAAATCAACGCATAACCGGTGTCCGAGGTGGGCACGAGGTGAAGCGCCCCTAGGGTGCGCCCCTACCCTCGTGAGCCCAACGTAAAGGCGGTTGATGCTCTTCTTTGCCGCAAGAAAGCTAATATTCGGAAAAAATCACGGCGAAGGTTTCAGGCCAATCGAGTTACGGATCTCCATATATACACGAAGCGGTGAAAGCAGGCAAAGAGAGAACACGAAGCAGAGAGATAGATCCAATCTCGGAGGGGCTCTCGCCCTCCCACGCCATGGGAGCCAAGGACCGGAGGAAACCCTTCTCCCATCTAGGGAGAAGGTGAAGGAAGAAAGAAGAAGAAGGGGCTCTCTCCCCTTGCTTCCGATGGCACCGGAGCATGGCCGGGGCCATCATCATCACCGCGATCTACACCAACACCTCCATCATCTCCACCAACATCTCCATCACCTTCCCCCATGTATATTTAGCGGTCCACTCTCCCGCAACCCGCTGTACCCTCTACTTGAACATGGTGCTTTATGCTTCATATTATTTTCCAATGATGTGTTGCCATCCTATGATGTCTGAGTAGATTTCCTATTGGTGATTGATGAATTTTTATGATTGGTTTGAGTTGCATGTTTTATTATTGGTGCTGTCCTATGGTGCCCTCCGTGTTGCGCAAGCGTGAGGGATTCCCGCTATAGGGTGTTGCAATGCGTTCATGATTCGCTTATAGTGGGTTGTGTGAGTGACTGAAACACAAACCCGAGTAAGGGGATTGTTGCGTATGGGATAAAGGGGACTTGATGCTTTAATGCTATGGTTGGGTTTTACATTAATGAATCTTTAGTGTTGCGGATGGTTGCTAGAGTTCCAACCATAAGTGCATATGATCCAAGTAGAGAAAGTATGTTAGCTTATGCCTCTCCCTCAAATAGAATTGCAATAGTGATTACCAGTCTAGTAACATAGTCAGTTGCCTAGGGACAAATAACTTTCTCGTGACAACAAACTCTTTACTAAAACTAATTTAGTTGTGTCTTTATCTAAACAGCCCCTAGTCTTTATTTACGTGCTCTTTACTTTCTTGCAAACCTATCCAAAAACACCTACAAAGTATTTCTAGTTTCATACTTGTTTCCGGTAAAGCGAATGTCAAGTGTGCGTAGAGTTGTATCGGTGGTCGATAGAACTTGAGGGAATATTTGTTCTACGTTTAGCTCCTCGTTGGGTTTGACACTCTTACTTATCGAAAGAGGCTACAATTGATCCCCTATACTTGTGGGTTATCAATGCCACACCCCTCCCGATCGACAGGACCCCCGTTTCGATCGTAGGAGGTCTCTTTCGTCCGTTTTGCGGTACGCCAGACCCCTCCCAATGAACAGGATCCCGTTTCGAACGTGGTCGGTCGAACACAAGGCCGTTTCCTCCGTTCTGCGGTACGCCAGGCCTCGTTTCCATCGCCTGTTCTGTCCAAGCCCTCCCGATGAACACGACGACGCATTCCGTTCCGACCCAGCCGGTTGGCTCCCCATGAACACGATGACGACACTGTTTCTACGTTCCGACCCAGCCATGTACACGAGCCCTGGCCGTACGTATGCGCGAGTAGGCGTTCGAGACCCCGCCCGTATGTACCCATACGTGGCCGTATATTTTTTTCTTGCACACTGGCCGGTGTACGTACGTGTACATGCTACGTGCGCGCCTCTACTACGACACGTACGCGCCTCTACTACGACACGTGCGCGCCTCTACATCCACCAGTATATATGTACGTACACGTTCGCGACCAGAATGACAACGGTACGTACGCTTTGACCAGGTGGGTCCCGTATCGAGCACTTCCTTGCGTGTGAAGATGTAGCTGGTGGGTCCCAGCGGTCGAGGGCGAATCGTTTTTTGCCGGACGCACTTCCTTGCGTGCGAAGATGTAGCTGGTGGGTCCCAGCAGTCAGGGGGAAACGTTTTTTTCGTGAAATACGGTGGCCCGTCCGATCGGTCCCTGCTGTCAGGTGGAGGAATCATTATTTTCCGCGTAATAAGGAGGCACTTCCTTGCTGCGGCCGTGGACACAGCTGTCAGCCTCTCCTCGTCTGATCCACGTCCGATGGAAGTCGTTCCTTGACCATGTTGACCACGCCCGTGCCAAGAGAACCTAGGCGGTGGGCGGCAGCGAGGCCTAGGAAGGGGACTGACGGGAGCCGGAGAAGACACGGTAGTGGAAGCCCGCAGAGAGAGGAGTACGAGGTTCACCGGTTCGGCTGCGATGCGAGGCTGCCGTCGCCCGCAGGCCTGGCCAGTGGGAATAGTAGAAGCGATGAGGCCTTGGCAGCCTGGCCGACCCACGGAGGCGAGGACCATGCGTCACGACCGGCGCTGCTTTGGGCGGCTGGAGCAAGAAGACCAGAGGTTGAAGAAGCACTACGGCCGTTGGATGGACATCATACGGTCACTGGAGCTACAATCGTTTATATTGACTAAGTTAACAAAGCCCTCCGTCCCCGTCAACTTAGTAGGCCCACAAGTCAGCCTCCCACCAAGGTGGGTCCCAGCTAGCAGGGGGAGTATTCATTTTTTTGAGCGTAATAAGGAGGCACTTCCGGTGGGTCGAGTGACAATGAGGAGCGTTTTGTCGCGAAATATGGTTGCCCGTCTGGTGGGTCCCAGCAGTCAGGGTAAAACGTTTTTTCGCGAATTACTGGTGGCCCGTCCGGTGGGTCCCTGCTGTCAGGTGGAGGAATAATTAGTTTCCGCGTAATAAGGAGGCACTTCCTTGCGGCTGCCGTGGACCCGGTATCGGCCTCTCCACGTCTGATACTCTTCCGATGGAAGTCGGTCATTGACCACATTGACCACGCCCGGCAGAGCACCACGGCAGTGGACGACGGCGATGCCTAGGAAGGGGCGGCGGGCCGGGAAGACGCGGAAGTGGATGCCCACGCGGAGAGAATCTGAGGTTCACCGGTTGGCTGCGGTGTGAGGCTGCGTGGCCATGAGAACAACAGGGTGTGGGTGAGTGGAGGGATGGCCTGGCCGATGGTGGGAGTAGTATGGGGACGGTGAGGCCTCCGCGGTAGCACAACCCGACCACGGAGGCAGGAGCAAGCGGGCAGGACCGGCGCTGCTTTGGGCGGGCTGGTGCAAGAAGACCAGAGGTTGAAGAAGCACTATGGCCGTTGGATGGACATCATATGGTCACTGGAGTATTGACTAAGTTAACAAAGCCCTCCGTCCCCGTCAACTTAGTAGGCCCACAAGTCAGCCCAACAATATGTTGGGTCCCAGATAGCAGGGGGTATTCATTTTTTTGGGCGTAATAAGGAGGCACTTCCTTGCGTGCGAAGATATAGCTGGTGGGTCCGACCTGTCTGCGGGGGGAACGTTTTTTTCGCGAAATATAGAGGCCCTTCTTGTGGGTCCTAGCTGTCAGGTGGAGGAATCATTATTTTGCACGTAATAAGGAGGCATTTCCTTGCGTGCAGCCGTGGACCCAGCTGTCAGCCTCTCCACGTACAGTACCACGTTGACCAGGCCGCGCCGAGAGCACCAGGGCGGTATGGACGACGGCGAGGCCTAGGAAGGGAACGACACGGAGCCAGGGAATACTCGGCAGTTGTTTCCCACACGGAGGAGTCTGAGGTTTCTTGGTTCGTCTGCCGTCCCGGAGAATAACAGCAGGTGTGGGTGAGTAGAGGGATGGCTAGGCCAGCGATGGGAATGCGGTGGGGCCGTGAGGCCTTGGCAACATAACCCGGCCGCGGGAGGAGGGAGCAGCCAGTCCCGTCGGCGCTTGTTTGAACGGCTGGAGCATGAAGAGCAGAGATTGAAGAAGCACGACAGCTGTTGGGTGGACATCCAACAATCACTGCTCTCGTGTGTTGACTAAGTTGACAGGGCGTTGCGTGTGCGTCAACCTTTTTTTTTATGAAAGCATACGCGTCAACCTGTAGTAGGTGCACAAGTCAGCCTCAAATCTGTGGAAAACAGCATACAGCCATCTGCCATTATTTCTAATAATGTACAACCCATTTGCTAATTCTTAAGAATTTTTTGGAGCCCATCTTCTTTTTGTTAGCATTACACCCCATATTGTGGCCACGGTCAAAAAGTATACGAAATTTTGCATATTTCGGTGCGGTCAACTGTTTTTAATCCAGAAATATCGATTCACATTCAAACTATTTTGAAAAATAATTTATATAAATATAAAATCCAAATAATTTTCCACGCATAAAAATCAATGGAATTTAAAATATTGTAACGAAAAAAATTGAAACTAATTCCCGGCTTGATGTGTTTTAAAGATGTACAACCCATTTCTGGGCAAACCGAATGAAACTCTCCTCGTCTTGAAAGATTTGCAGCCCAGCAGGGCTTATAAAGCAAGTAGGCCTTGTTTGGGCATTTCTTTAAAAAAATAGAACTGGGCTCATAATGTGGTAAACATAAATAAAACCCTGGCTAGACGGGCCACAGCCCCCGCATAGTCCTGTTGTTACCCTGATCCATCACTAAAACTAGTATAAATAACAAGGGATAATTAGATTTATGCCCCTAGTTTTGTCCCACTCGTCTGTTTTACCCCTAATTCCCAAAAGTCACCGGTTCTGTCCAAGTCACTTTGCTCCTCTTATGCTTTTGCCCTTTGACCGTCAGTTTGAAAACTTCATAACTAATTCATACTGAATCAGAAACATGCAAATAAGATACCAAGATGTTTAGAAAAACATCAGTTATATGTCAGTGTCATTTGCATTCATGAAAAAACTATTGGAAAGTGCACATCCGAGTTTTAGCTCTTTTGATACCACCATGAATAGTAAAATCTAAAAAAGTTCAAAAAAATTCAAAAAAAAGTTCGTGGGTGTCGCGACAAAAAAAACAATCAGCACTCCAAAATAGATTTTTTTGCCACGACTTCCACGAATGTCGTACCCTAATGAAACTTGGCAAGCGCTTAGAACATTTGTTGTTCTTTGCCACCATATTTTTTTTGAATTTTTTTGGATTTTTTTAGAGTTTACTATTCATGGTGGTATCAAAAGAGCTAAAACTCGGATGTGCACTTTCCAACACTTTTTTCATGAATGCAAATGACACTAACATATAGGTGATGTTTTTCTGAACATGTTGGTATCTTATTTGCATTTTTCTGATTTAGTATGAATTAGTTATGAAGTTTTCAAACTGACGGGCAAAACGGTCAAAGGGCAAAAGCATAAGAGGAGCAAAGTGACTTGGACAGAACCAATGACTTTTGGGAATTAGGGGTAAAAAAGACCACTGGGACACAACTAGGGGCATAAATCTAATTATCCCAAATAACAACTGCTTGTTCCTCAAAAAAAAAACTGCGCGACCTGCTGGGTCCCTGGTGTTAGCCGCTCGTAGTGTAATTCTCTCGTTTATTGACTACGTTGACAATGGCGTGAGCCCCAGATGTCCAACCATTAGGAGGAACCATATTTTTGGGCTTGTAATATAGAGGCACTTGCTTGCGTACTGCCATGACGCTGGTGGGTCCCTACTGTCATCCTCTCCACGTATTGACATCTCCTTGTTCCTCTCGGTTGTTGACGACGTTGACAACACAAGAGGCGGCGCACAGCGCAGCGGCGAGAACCAAGGCCGCAAAGGCGGAAGGGCGGCAAGCGAGGCCTCGGGACGGAATGAGCAGGAGCCGTGGAAGATGCTCCGGTCGATCGCGGCGGAGAATCTGAGGTTGGCCCGGTTGGTCTTGAGTGCGTGTTGGGGCTGGCGTCATTTGGAGAATAACGAGGACATGTGGGGAATAGAGGAGGGACTGGCTAACGTTGGAGAATGCGTGCGATAGAGGCGGCGGGCGCAGCCAGCCATGGGAGGCGGGAGCGGCGGAGCCGGCAGGGTGGTTTGGTTTGGTAATTTGGAGGAAGAAGAAGACAAGAGATAGAAGATACACGACAGATGTTGGATGTCAATCGAACGGCTGGTAGGCAGAATCGTTTGTTGACTGGCTAGTAAGTCGACACCACCTTGGATAGACTATTTCCTCATGGGTCCCAAATGTCAGAATCCAATTCTGTCACGGTCATGCAGCCTTTCCTATGAAAATTTACAGCCCATTTGGTGTGCTAGTTCGAAATAAGTTTGTGGGTGCTGGTGGGGGCTAATCACTTGGCTTCTTTAATGCATAGTGAGCTCAAGCAGTCGGCGAGTGATGTTATTTCCCTTGGTTGGAATTTGTTACAATATTTCACTCTAAAGTAAATGAATGGCAAGCCATTTGCCTTGTTTCAAAGAAAATATGACAGTCACAGCCGAGTTGAAAAGGGCAAGAACATCTAACTCCAGCTTACAAACTGTACAAAAGCACGAGGTTAATTGTTCATCAGGTTTACAAAAAAAACCAGGTTGAAAAGGGAACAACATCTAACTCCAACACTGTTTTCGGCAGTCACTGTCAAATGGATCGGTCAGGTCCATAGAATGAACATCCTGGGTCGTAAAATTTACTGGACATGACCACAATATGTTGTAAATAGAAGCCCTGCACGTTCAGAAGCTCTTTTGCCCACCTGAAACTCCTTTTTTGCTCTTCGACATACCCATCCGTCAAAACCATGCTGCTGATAAACTTAAGCCTGATGGACAATAGTAACCTCGCATTCAGCAGGAAGAATGTGACAAATCTAGTGTTTGCACGATTGGCTACATATCGTTCTAGTGTTATTTTCTTCAATTGAATCTCATGAGAAGTGAGAAAATCCCGATGCTTACGAATCCACCGATTGGTTATAACTTTCTTACCCCGTCATGTTGCCTAAATAGACATGAAGATTAAAAACAGTTAAGGTCTAAAAGAAGAGTGTTGAAAGAGCAACAGCTGAACGGTTAATTCTAGTACACTATATGCGGGCTTCCAATGTGCATGAAATTATCACCTTTATATACAACTTCTCTAGACATGGAAAGCATTGCAGCAAGCCAATAATCTTGTTCAGATCAAAACTATTCATTTGGATATATAAGATCTTGACAGAATCCAGCACCATTGATAGGCCATCCATGGAGAAACTCTTCATTGAGCATAGAACATAATATTAGTACAAAATGTGTACTCCAAGATGATATATAACTTATCTTGAAATTTAAAATGCAGCTTATGGTTACAAGTGTAGATGATAATATAAAGTACCTAAAGAACTGTGGAGCCAAACACCATATTGAAATGAGCACAAAGATCATGTATTACACCCAAGGTCTCCGGTTTAGGCGCGAGAGAGGGCGGTTATTTGCAACTGTGAATAACTAGAATCAAGGATCAACCTTTGATGTGAAGGGCATCTTGGATGATGAGCTGCCTTCCGTCAAAAGAAATTCCAATTCTTACAAGGTTAGGCGACTTTATTTGGAGACAACCAATTCTAGCTGTGAAAACAAGCACCAAGCACTCCAGGCGGGGCAAGCTGGAGTGGATGATCTTTGTGCAATGAGGCCTCCGATATCTGAACCCGCACAAGTGAAAGTTTCTTGAGAAATGGGAGTCGAAGGTTTAGTACCAGTTGTTTGGTAGGTAGCACAGCACAAAGGTGGCGGTGTGGAGAGAGGAAGAAAACCATGAGATGGACATCGGTCTTTGAGGCACACGTTCATGGCGTTCGGTATGTGGTATGTGATTTCCGGGGAATAGTAGAACTCAAGCAGCTGTAGTTACGTGAATTGAGGATTTCAGCCAGGCGTCCACCGTGCAGGGCATGGTATGCTTGCTCTGGTAGCATGACGGGATGTAGAGGCTTTGAACGGAGCCCTGGTGGGAGGAGATGATGGCTTTGGGGATTTCAAAATCATTGAAGAGAGATAGCTGACGATAGTCGAGATTAAGACGCAGTAGCGCCATAGAGGCACCACCGAATTGAGAGGACTTGGGTGCGGCAACAATCCTTGGTGGGGATAAGCGAGATAATCTCCCCCAAATCTGGCGTCCGGAGATCGCTGATCACGGTCCACCGAGATTCTCTGAGTTCTGGGATCCGATGGGGGCGGGTCGCCGCTTCTCCCAGCTGCGGGTGTGGGATCTAGCAGGCGTCGCCGCTAAGCGGAGCCTCATCTTCTTAAGCTGGGGTCAGCCGACTCCAATTTCCTCGAGGGCGTCGCGTCGCGCTCACGGATTTGAGCAGAGTAACGAATGACTAGCCTAGTTGTAGTGTGAGCGAAGAAGAAGGGGAGCTGGGGGTTTTCTCTAGGAGTGAGGAAGAGGGGAGCTGGGGTTTTCTGTAGGAGTGAGGTGAGGAATTTGGGGGAGTGCAGTGGGCGAGCTGATGTGAGGTGGGTGGGGCGAGGAGGAAGAAGAGCAGCCAGGTTTTTTGAGGCGGTGTCTTTGGGTGTGGGTGGCGCCTCCCATTCAGTAAATATATGGGCTTTTGAATTGATTTTACTATTTACTAGTGTGGATGGGCTGTTTAGTCTTGGGCCAAGAGAAACAATTACTACTAGTGCAGTGGAGACACTCTCTGACTACCCGGAAAAACAATTACTACTAGTATAGTGGAGACACTCTACCATACAGCTCCTCCTAGGTCATTGAAACGCCTCCCTGTACTGAATGCCGTTGTATTTTTGTTAACCGACATGCGGGCCATGCAGCGCGCGGGCCCAAATGCCATCCACCAAATTAGAAGGCAGTATGCAGGCGGAGAGTCACCCCGGTTGTAGCCTTGGCGATGTGAGCCGTCGTATCACAAAACCCCACCTCCCTTGATCTAAGTTTGGCCAGACGAAGCAACTATCATTTCACTCTTCGCTGAATCCCCTTCTCCCTCACCGTCTTCAAGAAAGGAAACACTCGCATCTGCCACTGTTCTTCTCTCCCAATGAAGGGAAGGTAAGCGGATTCGTGATGTTGGTATATTTTCGTTTAGAAAAAAAAAGAACTTTTGCAAAGAAGTAACCGATCCTCAATCTTTTTTTTGTTTCATTGTCATTGCGATTGTGTTTTCCTTTCAGTGGTCTCCTAGTATTCGTCAGTTTCATGATGGACCAAGGAGAACCAGGCAAAGATCTGTCGACATTGGAGCAGATGCGGGAGGCTGATCCCCACGAGACAGAGAGCTCCAAGAAGATGGAGGCAGCCACCGACCCGACCCCAGATACGCTCCACGGCCACTACTAAGATGGTCAACGCCCGTTTGAGGTTACAACCCCGTGGCCTTTGCAGAAGCAGTTTTCCCCCTTCGTGGATGTGTCCCCCCCCCACCACTGAGCTGCCGAAGGTGATTTTCTTCTTTGCCGATCTCGATTGTGGTTTTTCATCTAAGTATGTGGTGATTAATAATGCAAAATTTTATTAAGCTTGATGCCATGCTATAAATAGTGGTTTAAATAATGTGTGTTTCTTATATTGAAAAGTAATTCAGAATTTGTTTCTGTTTCAATTAGAGCCCTGATGCAGACAAGGATTGTGTGGTTGTACATGTCACTCGCTATGAAGCGGATGACCTGAATATACGCACTGGAAAAACAGAGTTCTTAGGATGTTGGATCCTGGAAGCCATTTGCGGTTATACCAATGAAGAGTTGTATTCTAGCATCACTGTTGTCAGGCGTGTTGTCCAGGTGTCTTGAAGCACAAGAAGTTCAAAGCTACTCCTTCGTTTGTGAGGCATCTTGTTCTTGTCAAGCTTACGCAGGAAGATGGCGTGGCATGCCTCCACAAACAAGTTTATCGATGGCAAGGCCACAATGTTGTCTTCGTGAAGGTTCACGAGGATTGAGCTGCTGCGGGACATCCTCGATGATGTTCATGGCAAGGTCCGTCTTGTGTCCGGCCTAAATTAGATCGAGGCATGAAATAGTTGCCCCAGCTAGTGTTTAATAGTAGTTTTGGATTGTGTCTAATTATCCGAACCTTGCACATTATCGACCCCTCTGGGGCTAGTACTCTGTTTGAATCCGTCTATGGGAACTGTTGCTACTTACGTGTGCCCGTGAATCATGTGAGAACCATCATAATTGTTGCCAAACAGATCGTCCTCACTAGTTTTTTCATGAATATGGCATGGTAAGACATAAGTTGTCACGGTTTATCATATGAGCGATGTGTGTTTTGATGAAATAGAGCACTTTCGTTTGAGAAGCTGTCTTGACGTATACATAAGTACTTGTAAACACTGTTGGTGCTACCCCACTTGTAAGCAGTTGTGCAAAACACGACACATTGGCTCAGCTCGCTTCAACACTAGGCTATCGACCAGCTAACAATCAACAATCTGTTGTCTGACATATAAGAAACTATGTATCTTTTTACAGTGGTTCATGCAGTTAACTGAGGCCACAATGTAATAAATTCCAAATGCTCACACGCTAGTCCAGCGCTCATGTGGAACACTCACATTAAACTCGTCTTCATAAAAAACTTGAAAAGCATAATTTAAGCAATTTTATACATCTCAATAATTCATAGAACATAACAAACATATACTAGTTCACAGCAAAAGACAAAGTTGTGAGAAGGTTTACAAATCAGGAAAAAACAAGCAAGGCTTCTACGAGCAAAGGGCCTCCGGCGAGCTTAAATTTCCTGGAGTTCACTCTGGTTTTTTCTTGTTGCCACCATCCAGGGTTAGGTTCTCTCATCCCAGAATAACCAATTATAATTGTGGTCTTAGCTGGAATGCTGAACTGAACCATCCAGTGTACTGACCAGGTGAAATTCTTGTGCATTCCACTAAATTTAAGCACCACTATTTGCAGAAATAAGCAGACCACAATGCCACTTGTCCGTGCACCTATCCAAAATACCGCCGTGCAGCCGTGCCAGCTAGTCCTCGGTCCATGGATGAACTGGTAGAAAGTGCATTCCGGACTAGGATGCATTTGTTTTTGCTCGTCCCTGCACTGCAATCAGGAAGTAAAATGTACGAATCAGCTTCTTTTAGATTGCGTTGGTCATTCTACCTTAGTTACTACCAATGTACGGATACCTTGAAGATGGGAGGTTAGACGACGGCAACGAGGGATAGCCATCTCATTTTGCGCAGTTGTACTAAAAGCGAGGTGTGTGCTTTTGATTACTTGGCGGATAGAAACGATACGGAGACAGACATCCCGAAACGATATGGAGACAGACATCCCTGTTTGCGCAAATACGAAATATGGTTATTTAAACAGTGATAGATATTTGCAGTGGCGTATGATTAACAGCATCATCTGTTGTGTTATAATTGGCACTAGATTGACAGTATGAAGAGTCCTTAAGTAAGTATCATCACATCACATCAACAATGCCACTAGATTAACATGCAGAACAATAGCATTAGGATTCTTTGTCATGAGAGTAGCACATGGTGGGTAAATGTGCAATCAAATTTGTGCGGTTCCTTTGGGATGAAGCAATGTTAGCCATGTGAGATTTAAGTGTAACTGCAAAAACACAATTCATGGGAAATAAAGCAAGGCGGAAGCACTTCATAAAATGGTGGTGGCATTGCTTCAATTTATCGATGGCACTAGACCATTCTTGATAGTGACATTAGGTGGCATTGTAATGCTTCAAGTGATTTTACATTAACAGTAGCGATATGGGCGTAGGGACAGCAGGGGCATAAAGTGGTGAGGCAGATGTGGCTGCCAAGAGCGGCAAACACTCAGGCAGCATGTCTGCATTTGTCCCATTTTTTATCTCCTCGGCGACATTTTCCTATGTGAGCACATGAAATCTAGACCTGCTCATTCTCATTTGCGTTGTCCCCCAACACCCGTCACTTTCTTTCCTTTCTCAACCAAGAGATAGGTCCACTTCCCCCCACCCTTCCCTATCCACCATGCTTTCTTCGTCTTTTCAACCAAGAGACCGGTTGGGTAGCCAGTATCTACTACTTTCCCCCGTTTCCTCTTAGAACCAAGTCCTAGATTCATGCTACAGCTTTCCCACTTTCTTCCCTGTTTGAACCAACGCTTAGAGTCGACTGTATGAACTAGCTTTACCTCTAATAATAGTAAAAGTCTAGGTGGCTTTGGAGCAGGAAGGGCGGAAGTAGAAAAGATCCACACGAAGGGAGGCTGGGGCAGTAGAGCAAGGCAGGTTTGAAGGAATATATACCTAAGGGTGCGTCGGCATGTGGCAAACCACAGGCGTGGGAGGCGCATCTTGGCCACAATACATGAGGGAGGAAGAAGGGGTCGGAGGCCCTCCAGGCAGCTCTCTCGGAGAAAGCAGCACGGCCGCCCGATCGGAGACCAGCGGGCAGCCGTTGGTCTCCTCCCTCGCCGCCCGGCGACAGCGTGAGCGATGCACCTACACCCCTGCCCCGTCGAGGTTGTCCGACCCGGATTTGTGACCAGCCAAGAGCTGAGAGAGTGTGGCCACCTATGTCTTGCTTAGATCTGGAGAGCATGAGAGAGTGAGCAGAGGAACCCTAGTAAAGCAAGCGCTAAGGCTCCTGCTTATATATATAGTGGAGTGATTTTGTTGTACCAGCTTCAAAAATGCGCTCCCTCGTGTACCCATGAGTGGGTGTGAGAGAACTAGTGTGTGCGTGCACCGCTTCTCTTCGTGAGAGTACAATATACTATGCCCAAAGAGCGTTAAGCATAAGATTAATAGTATAAGTGTGTGACATGTGAGCTAAAATAAAATGTGCGCGGCGTCTTTTGTTTTTAGAAATTCGAGGGTAGGGTGTGAAGAGCACATATGTGCATAGCGTCTACCTGAGATAGGCGGTGGAGTGCACGTGCGAGTCTGCGAGAGGACTCGGGAGAGTTGTGACTCATGAGGGTGCGTGTGCGTGAGAGAGAGAGGGGCACGTATCAATGCAATGCATGTGTCCATAAATCATTATCCGACAAGCGTTAGCCACAAGCCTTTTCTTGATGAGCAGCCGTAAGAACCGTTAGATCGGCATCCGACAGTGTCAGTTTTGCCATGTCATTTAACAGTACAGCCACTCCTCCTACACACAAATCTTCCACGTGAGTGTTAGCAACTGCCGTATGCTCCCTCCGTTCCGAAATGCAGTGCATATAGCTTTATTGAAAATTCGATCCTCGCAAACTTTTACCGAGTTTTCGTGTGCCAAATTGCATATGTAGAATACCCTATATATATCATTTCATTCATCTTCGAGGGGTAACTATAAAGACAGGGGAGGAGTCTACAAAGAAAGACCATCGTATCACCCGCAGCAATTTCAACCATCCTTTGGTGTCGAGGAATATCATAGGAACTCTATATGATATGATTTTTATAGGATTTTTTCCTTTAGAGCCAATTGGTTCATAGGAATAGATTCATATACTCCACATTTCAAAGGAAATAAACATGATATCATTTCTATAGCTTTAGAGCCACTTGGTTCATATGAATGGATTCCTATACTCCCTTAATTTCAAAGGAAAATAAACATTAGTGTATATTCAATAGAAAAGTTCCTATGATATGAACCAAATTACATCTCTTTTCTAATCCCTCCTTGTAGGAATTGAGATACATGTCATCTCTAGATTCAATAGAAAAGTTCCTATGAAGTGAACCAAATGACATCTCTTCTCCAATCCCTACTCATAGGAATTGAGATGCTCCATGTCATCTCTTTCCCTACAACTTCCATGTATACATCTTCTATTCCTAAATAGATAGTACAATCCACTAGTAGCTTTTTTCCAAAACATGCAACTATGGAACAAGAACTATATAGTGTGCCAATAACTTTGAAAGATGGTCGTTGGATGAATCTAATCCGACAGTGCAGAGATAGGCAAATCCGAGCACTACTGGCCGTTGGATATCATCAACATTCCACCAGATCTGCCACATGTACAATTAAGAAGACTCCATGGTTGAACTTAAGCATAATGCACAGACCTCAAAACACAAGCACTTCTCCTTTGTTCTAGAATCTTCTGTATCATAATTGATTATTTTTTTCTAAATGAATTGCCATTATTTTTTTTACTTTATGCTTTAGAATGCACAACCCCATGAATCTTAACATTTTTATGAAACTAATTGATTTTGAATGAGATGAACTATAAGAACTAAACGAACATCTACATCATGCATATATGACTCAAAGCTTTACATGGTATAGTGTGTATTTATTCATAATTTGGTTTTGAAATCTCATGCATTCAATACATGTGTACCTTACTAGTTTTTAGTAGAGTAGCAAATTTCACGCGGCCCTGGGTATATCAAAATGCAGGGCCCATGCATCATTGCCTTTCGGTCGAACCTACGTCCACAATTTTTTGTACGTACTATATCTCCACTGGTCCCCGAACCCAAAATGCTGCCTCGTTCCCATAAAACCAAGCGGCCCACACATATTTAAGGTGTCGACTCGAACCCGTTTACTACGACGTGGCCCGGCACGCCATAGTACTCCTACAAACCCTATCGCCGCACTCATCATCGGTTTCTTCAAGAGGACGAAGGAGAAGCCGATTTGTAGTGGAGGCGCTTAAAAAAAAGATCTGTAGTGGAGACCCCTACCTTAGGGTGCCCTAGGTAGCTGCTGCACGCATCATTGTTTTCTCTTTTCTTTATGCTCTTGCGCCCTAGAGTGAAATGATGGCTGCTTCGTCCATCCAGCTTAATGCGGGAAAGGTGGGGCTTTATGATTTGACCCCTCATCGCTCATTTTCTACTACTGCGGCGCTACGACCGGGGTGCCTCCAATTCCAACCGCTGCTCCAAACTGTAATTTGGTGCATCGCATGTGGAACAAGACGGTGGATGAGCCACATGTCGGCCAAAGGGGTCCTGTTAAGTGTGTTGCCATTTCGTGTGCGGACTGACCCTACTTGAGTTGCTACGCCAACACGACAGGAGCAGCCTACCACTTGGTTTTGCTCCTCGGTGAATCCCGACTATATTGATCTAAAAAGATACGTGTTGAACTACCCTCTCCGTCTTGGTTTTCTTATGTTTAGGTGTCTCGGTTTATAGGGCCTGCACGTAGTTCTAGGTCATCCATTTGACTAACTAAATATGAGTTACTATGTCACAAAAAGTACATCATTGGATTCTTAAGCGGATGTAGTTGTATTTAAAAGTCGAGGGCGGGGCTTTTCCTGTGCGGTAGGTGGGGCAGTTCCGCCTAGCCGGTTCGACAAAGACGCGGGAAGACGAGGGAGTAGGCTGCTGCAAGCGTGAGGTTGTGTGATTTGACAACGAGTTACTTCTTTGGACAGGTGGGGCCCGTGATTTGACTTGCCATTATCATTTTAAGCTGTAGGCGCTAGGACCAGCGTGAGTCTCCCGATTCTGACCACCTCCATACAGGTGCCTCTCCCAATGCTCCACCATGTAGTAGAGGCTGGCTCTAGCATGAGAGCCCACTTCTCCACTTTTTCCTTGCCTCTCTTTCCTCCACATATGCAAAAATGCCATGTAAAGCGCACTATTGTAATTACTTGCTCCTACAGGTGCTAAGCTTGCCACATAGGCATAAAGTCTGATGTGGCAAGTTAATCAAGAAGAGAGAGACTAGTTCGGTGACCCAAGGAAGAAACAGTGCTAAGCGCGTGTACCTAGGTGAAAAGACAATTTTGAGTCTATAGCTAATTAAATGAAGCAAACTTAGCAACAAAAAACTAATAAGCACACCATTTCATTGGAAGAGGTCACTCCTTGGCAAATGCAATAAATACTAGTACTCACATGTCTCATAATATAAGAATGTTTTTGGCACTACACTAGTGTCAAAAGCGTTCTTATATTATGGGACGGAAGAGTATGAAAAAGAGATAGAGAGAAGTAAAAAAATAAATACACTTATAGCCAACCTTATAGCTAACCTTGTTGTAGTATGAGTGACTAAGTGATGACTATGTATGACATGCCAACATCGGATAGCCCTAACGCACCGTATTAAATCTCCAAGAAGCGCGACCAGCGCGGCAGCGTGTGGTAGTGGTAAGCGCGACCATGATCTGAGCTCTTTGGCAGCCCTTGGATCTGAGATCAAACGGTCGCATGCTAAGTTGCTGAAAATTTGCAGAATAACCATCCAGGATAGGATATTCACCCATAGGTCTAGAATCACGCCATGCAACCGTTCGATCTCTGATCCAAGGGCTCTCGCTCAGAAGCCCGTATCATGGGAGAATGGAAAGCCACTACCCTGTCGTTCGCACGCTGGCAGTTCGCTCCTGCTCGTCACCACACGTCCTTCAATACTACGGCGGTTCGCTCCTAGTCGTCCCGTCCTTTCACATTACGGCAGTTCCACTAATCCTAACCCTCCTCCCAAATCCATGGCGTCCCAAATCTCCATGATCGGCGGTGAGTACAAGGTTAGAACCATCACCGGCGATGAGTTCGACGTCATGTACACCCGTTCTTCCGCGACGGTGAAAGGATGTCTTTCTCGCTTGGGCGCATGTTCGAAAACTCAGATGATGAGTGGGTCACTGGGCTAGATGTTGAGTACACCACAGTCCTGGGACGAGAGAAGGATCTAAAGGACGAAGAGAGGAAGAAGCACGTCGTGATCCAGGTTTGCGTACATAACGTTTGCTTGGTCTTCCACATATGCCATGCCGACGTTGAGTGCCAGGATTTTAAGAACTTCCTCAAGGACAAAAGAGTGAAATTCGTTACTGTAGACTTTAAGAACGACAAAGAAGTCCTGGGTCGGATAGGCCTTGTTGTAGGCAACCCCTTCGACCTCCAGAAGAATCGGCTGCTGCCCTCTCGTCAGCCTTCAATGCTGACCCTGGCAGGAGCCGTGGTTCATCCTTCGTACCGTAAACTGGAGAAACCTCATTACATGTTTCATCGTCATGCATGGCAGCGGAATGTACTAGATATAGACCACATCCACTACTCTGCAATGGATGGCTACCTTTGTTTCAATATCTACAAGGATTGGATGAAGAGCAAGAGCCAAGTGTGCGGTTCAAGCAAAGAAGTATCAGCCAAGAGGAAGAGGGACAAGGACGAAGTCGAGGGGCGTGGACGAGGACTCCGAGTGAGTAAGGTGTCAGTATCGTTGCTCATGGTGGTTCTAATGCAGTATCTACCGGATTAGTTGCATAGTTTAATTTCAGGTGTGCTTAGTTTAATCTGAGGGGTGTGTTGTGCTGAGCCCCCAGCGGAACTATACTCTTCAGTATGTACATACTACTAGTATTTCTTTAATAGAATTTAGCACCCCAATTAAGCACTTACTAGCTTTTTTAATAGTACTATATGCATAATTTGGCGACGAGCGCTCTCTATATGTACCACCTTTTTTTTAATTTCAATTTTTGCTCCATGCCGCCATCGATAATAGTACTGTACAAAAGTATACTTTTTTTAAAAGGCTAGAGTACTGTTCATCACATATATAGCCAGTTAAATTCTCAACCTAGAATGACGTGCATGCCTTGTAGTAAACCGATACGGAGGAAGTATAGTAAAAATGAGGTGATTTTACCGAGCAATCGGCGGGGGAGCATGGCCTGTCATGCGGTCCCATGTGTCATGATGTACCAAAGGCGTCTGCGTGTCCCTCTTGAGGCAGAAGAAATACTACGTGGTTTGAGATGATGGCGAACCGAAGTGTGAAATAACGGTTGCTTCGTCCGTCTGGGAAGGTGCGGCATTGTGATTTGACGTCGTATTGCTCATTCCTACTACTGGGCCGGTACGAGTGGGGTGCGTCCCCCCTGCTGTTCTGCACTATTAGTTGGTGCTTGACACGTCAACCCGGTTGCTATATGTCCGACATGTCGGCGACAGGAAGTACAGAATTCATGAAAGGGAGCGTCGAAGGAGGAGTATACTACAGAATTCATGAAAGGGAGCGACTTAGTTTTGGAAAAATCTGTTTTTACGGAGTACGTACCCACTAGGGTTTATAGGGCTCACCTAAAAAACATTCATTTTTCCGTTTGATAAGTCTCAATTCTACTACTAGTAGTAGTACCGTTACATGTTGGATTTCGAGGTGCGTTAGATCACCCGACGCAAGCAGTGTCAAGAGGAAACTAACCAATGCATGTAGAAGTTCATGGAAATTTAGTGGTCATTCATGCATTCGTTCTAATTAATGCCTCGGTAAACATAACTTCTTGAGAAAAACGAGCGTACTAATTACTTGTGCAAACTACAAAATTAATTCGACCACTCACCGTCTACCTTGCTTGGAGAGATTTTAAAATTAAGCCATAAACTGAAAAGGAGGGAGTAGTAACTTTTGTTTCGATTACTATTTATGGCCTTGTATAGATGCAAAATGTATTTTTTTATAGTGGCCTTGTATAAGTAAATGGAGGGAGTACTAAGGCCTTCCACTATGTAGGCCAAAATCGGTGCCAAAATCACTTTTACTACTTCATTTGGCACCGGTGCCCTCCATTGCCTAGCAGGTGCCATAACAAAATTTTAGGGAGCCGGAGCATCTACTTGCTCCGGTGCCAAATCCATCTGTAGAGTAAATTAAGCGCGCCGGCCGTCCTTCTAATGCAAAGAGCTGGCAACGAGCTAGGAACCAGGACGCTGCTAGTAGGGTGAGATGGGCTGATATATAGTAGTTTATGTACATGGGCCCTAGCTTCATTGAATGCCAAATTCTTTCACATAGTGTGGGCGGTGCTAAAACTTCTTCATCTGGCATCGACATGGGCATGGTATACTTTTGCAGAGTTTTGGCACCGCTACATAGTGGAGGGCCGGCATCCACAGCGTGTAGAGGCAACATGGCCTCTAAGCTGGGGTCCACTTACCTGCCTCTAAGATTTTTCTAAGGTCGCACTGTGTATCAAATTTAATCTGGCCTCTAAGATGGAGCCCACTGCATGCAGCATACACATAAGGATACCTTTTTTCATCGGCCATGCTAGCATGCAGTATGTACTACTGAGTATGACTAGTGGGACGCAGAATTATTTTAGTAGGGAGATAACTTGGTGGCCGCCTCTTGGCTTAGAGGCGACGCCAGCCACTTTAGCTTAGAGGCGATCCCTTGCAATGTATGGCGCTGGTCTCCAAGTCACTAGAGGCGGGCTTAGAGGCGAGAAAAGAGCACACTGTGGATGCACTAAAGGACATATATATTCCAAACAATATGATAATGTCTCTAACCAAGATACGTAGTAGGGACGAGGAGTAACGGAGGGAGTAGTAAAATTTTCTCCTCGTGGTGCGAGCCACCGCGTGCGTGGGCGAGGGAGCGGGCGTAAGGCGTACAGTAGTAGGAGTACTACTACTACTACTACTACTCGTAAGCAAGCTTCACCTCATCCTGCGAGCCACCGCGCCCGTGGGCGGGGAAGACGGCGTACTAAGCAAGCTTCTCCTCGTTATGCGAGTTGACGGGACACATCAAAAGTACTCCAGTGTATAGAGCCTTGCCTATAAGGTAGGCCCCACATGGTTTGCATCTTTTTTAACATAACACGTCAAGTTGCAATTTGTTTATTCACCCGTGGTAAACGATCCTCCCTCCACCAAGTGGACAACCACTACACGTGCCAAATTACCACGTGGGCTGCCTTTTCCTACAGAAATGAGCTCCACCGTGTACCCGCGCGGGTGTGGTTGGGAAAGAGACGGGAGTACGTGCACCTCTTCTCTTCGTGCACGTCCCCCACCTACGTGCGTGTGTGTGAGAGAATACAAACCTAGACATAATGTGCCGTCCATCCCTATGCCTCCGCCCAGTCCGACCACCAGTCACCACCACGCCCCACTCCTCCTCACCTTATCTCTCATCTTTCTCCCTCCATTTTTATATACAAGGGGCCACTATCAAAATTACAATTTGCAGATATACAAGGCCACTAACACTAATCGATGCAATATTAATGGAGTTTGCCTCGTGGTATTAGCAAATGAGGACATTAATTATTCCTTGCATGCATGTGGGAGTTTGTAAAAAAATGCATCTTGATGTTTCGTGCAATGCACGGGCATCTTGCTAGTCCATGAAAACAACACATGGAAAAATTCCACGGCGAACGAGGGATTTGAATCTGTTGGGAGGGGCTGTTTGGATCTTGCCCGGGGTAGCCAAAATATTGGCGACCCTTTTGTCCACTGGTGCCTTTGCCACCGATGAACGAGGAATGGCTCGGGTGCTCATGCTGCCATGCATCCTCCAGCGCACACGTTGGAGACGAGCTCGCACGAGCTATGTTTTTTTGTCCCACAACGCCGCTCGAGCCGCCCGTAGACCGACCGACGATCAGCAAATTACGCCATCCAACCGTAGCCGCACACATTATGACATCAACTCAACCAACCGGACGAAATTCACGCAAACACGTAGACAAACTGATATTTCATATAAACAACGACGGAAATCATATAAACAACGACATGTTGGCGTGTTCAGCCGGGCGTGCAACGAGCAGCACCCTCGACTCTGACGTAGGACAGCGCGCTGTTCTTCCACTAACGTGTGGGCTCTTTGGGTACATGGCCTGCATGTCAGTGACCCAACGCAGGCAGCGCACAGCAGAGGAACCTTTGGTGGGCTAAGCGGCGGTCGAAGCGGGCATTTCATAAACCGATGATTGTTCATTGAGTGTGACATCATATGTTTCATGTAGATAAGCCTACTATGTTGATAGCCCGTTCGATACGTTGTGATTCATAAAGACCGCTGCAAACATCAATGTTCTGCTTATCACAGATAAGATTGATTAATACCCGTAACAATCCATGTCCTTAACAAAGGCTGCATGCACGTATAGGTGAGCGTGTGTCTTGCGTCGTGTGCTGTGTGCATGCAGGCGTGCGAGTGTTGCGTGCGTGCAAGGGTACGTTTCAGTGTTGCATGCATGGGTGCGTACGTGCGTGTGTTCGTGAGTGCATGTGTACGTGTCAGTGTTGCACGCCAGCATGCGTGCGTGTATGCGTGTATGCGTGTCGGTGTTGCGCCTGCATGCGTGCGTGTCTTCGCGTGCGTGCATGTAATGCGTGCGGGGTGAGGCTACACGTCAGTCGACTGACTTTTTCATCTCTGGTCATTAGATTTTCCAGCCGTTGGATACGAAATCAAGGGCCACCAGTTTATCATCAAACTCCACACCCCCATGAGCCGCCAGCCACCACCGGTCGAACCGCCAGCCCCCGCCGCCCGGGCCGTCCCGTGCCGCCCCGCCCTCCCGGAAACCACTCCCCACCGCCGGTCCGCCGCCGCACCGGCCATCCCTCTAGCCCCCCCCCCCCCCGCGCCGAGCTTTTTCTACGGCGATCCCCACCCCACCGCCGAATCAACGCCCCCCAACCATCGGCGACTGCCAACCAGATGTCTCACGACTTCGAATACCCACCGACCACTAATTTATTACCATTTCTGTCCTTCATATACGCGCTGACGGGTGGGCCCTATGGTAATGTGCGCTGCTGAATGTGGACCATTTGACTGGTCAATTGATCGTGTTATCAACAAATTACGGAGCTGTATGGTGAGCCAGTGACCGTATGATCACCCTAAAATGTACTCCTATTTTATTAACACAGTACAGACTCAAACTACCATTTCTTTCTTTCATATACGGGCTGACAGGTGGGCCCCATGGTTACGCGCCCCAATGGTGCAACACTAGTTGCGCCGCATGGAACATTTGACTGGTCAATCGATTGCGTAATCAACAAAATACAGAGTTGTACGGGTGAGCCAGTGACCGTATAATCATGACATGTATTTGTTTAACATGGTACAGACGCAAGGGCTCATATATACGCGCAAGCACTCACCGCTATAAGCGCACACACGTGAACCCTACCCCTATGAGCACCTTCGAGAGAGTGGGCCAGCATATATGATCTTGAGATTTTACGAAGTCACCATAGGTGCCTCGTAGTCTAGTGGAACGTCTCCTCTCACTGAACGCACATCGCCGGAAAATACTGAAATTAACACAAGATAAATGCGAGCACCGGGACTTCAACCTTGGTGGGATCGAGAAACCACTGTCCTCCTAACCATCCAACCACATGTTGGTTAGCACGACAAAATGTATGTGGTGACCATGATGAGCTTATTCTGAAGTCCAGTGACCATATCATGCTTTCGCTTCAAATACAATGACCGTAAGTGTCGTCAACAAAATACGGAGCACGCATCAAATGCAAAGTCCGACAGTGTCATCAACAAAATATGGAGACATATCGTGAGCTAGATACCGTTGTACTATTGTATATGCTTATTTTCTTAGTGGCCGATTGCGTGTGTGGTGTGGTGGGCACATCATTTCTAGTTGTGGTGGGTCAACATGAAGACTCATGGGACGGTTCCATCCTACGCCACATATAGGTTGGACCAAGACGTGTTATACGAAGACTCATGTGGAGGACTCGCCGTACAACACGAAGCAACCAGAGTCGCGGAGGACTCTATCCCCACTAGTGATAAGCCGACTATATATGATTTGTAACCCTAGGCCCCCAGTATGTTATACAAGCTTGGGGGCTAGTTCGTCGATAGTATACACACACGCACAATGCCTGGTATTCACGTGTACTTTGTACACACCCCTATCACTAATATACAGTACCAGGAGTAGGCTCTTTCTTCAACTGCAAGGGTCCGATCCGAACTAGGGTAAAACTTTGCCTCGTATTACCATCCAGCCTAACAGCCAGGGATATCCTACCGAATGATATGATGAAATCATATCTGCCAACTACTAAGAGAGAGGTGTGTCGGGGGGGGCAATGTGTGCGAGAGAGGCCTAAAGATAATGTGCGTGCGGGAGACACGTAGGCACATATATGTGCGTATAGAGGGCTAGTAGAGACCGTGCGTGTGTATATATTCATGTGAGAGAAATTGTGTTTTCCAACTGAGATTAGTGAAAAGAGTGGTACATAGTAGTCAGAAAGAGAGAGAAAAACAGAGAGAGCATGTGCGTGAGACACCCCGACACCACGAGAGAGATTGTGAGCATGTGTGAAAGAGAAATGTCGATGCATATAAAGTGTGTGCACTTATGGGTTAGATAGAGAGATATATAACGCGTTTGTGAGAACGGGCCGAGGCATAGTGCATCTACGTGTAAAAGGCGGTTCTACGCATTAAATTAAAATATAAATGGCATTAGTATTTTTGGATGAGATCATGAATTTTGCAAATTGCGTATGGACGAAAATTGGTCTATCAGACACCCATACTCTATTGAATTCTAGCATGTGCATGTGTTTATTTCATATTATTGATCCATAGAGTGAGAGCGGTTTGAAATATAGGCAATGGATGCTTTTGCAATTCATATATAAACATTAATTAGTGCACTCCATGTTGTTAGTGTGAAGCACTTTATACATTTGTCACTTGCATGGATACATTTCAAATTGCTAGCTACGAAATAGAATACATGTCGAATTCAACATAAAGGGGGTTTCGAAGATTCGAATTCATAGGAAGTGCATTCATCTATTTGAACCCGAGATAATGGCATTTGTAAATCTGATGTAAAATGGGGCATCAATCTTTGTTGTGAGTTTGAACATGCTATATATATTCATATGCATATCTAACTTTTTTTGCAACCAAGGAGATTATATCTGGAACCATGCATGAATTGAGGTAAGTTGCATATTTTTTAATATATACTCGTGAACAATGTATATTCAAATGTACCCCCTCCATTCCAAAATAATCGTAGCTTTAGGATTTTCAAGAGTAAAGATTTGTGAAGTTTGACAAATCCTGAAATTTCAATTCAAGAGAACCGAAAACGTTAATGCTTCTGCTCCCAAATATTGAACGAAGCGCCAAATAGGCCTCTGGTCACCCGAAACCGCGCGAGACTAATGTTTGGTGGTAGGAAATTATTGTCCTGACTCTGGCCCGTGTAGCCGATCGGCCCGATGTCCAAAGGTCTAAACTGGGGTAGGTTTGTAACTTTACCAAGACGCTAGTCTCAACCGCCTCCGAGAAGCATTCATACGCCGTGGGCGCCTAAACACCCATGCGCTCGGCCGAAATCTATCCGCCCACATTTGGGACACTGACATGACTGTCCTACCCCCAACCCGCAATATGTCCAAAACTTTAGATGGGGGCAAAGTTTGTAACTTTCCCCAAATTTCAAACAAGCGCATCTCAAACCGAAACATTGTTCCCCCTTAGTTCCCCGACTACCTCCGTTTCCCCATTCATACTCCGTGGGCGCGAAAATGCCCTCTCCACCAGCCGCGAACCCCAGCCTCCTCCGTCCTCCACCACATAGCGGCCAATCCACCGCCACCCTCCTCCATCACGCCGGAGCCGATACCCCGACGTCGTCGTCCAACGCAACCGCAACTGCAATGCCCTCAAGGACTTAGCAGCTGAAGCCGAGGCAGAGCTACCTCCACGATGCCGACGCCGACGTGCGCCGCACCAGAACCACTCCGACCACGCCGTCCTGCGCCTCACTGCTGTCGCTCCACAGTCGCAACCGTCCACCGCACCGGAGCTGTTCCCGCTACACTGTCGTTCGCCGCCTCGGATCTGCTTCCCCGCCGCTGACAGACGGCACCCGCATCACACTCAACAACTTGGCCATGGGTTCGTCCAAGGCTGCACCGTCCTCCACAACTTCTGGTTTCTGGCGAACCACAAGAAGATCGTTGGAAAAACAGAAGGAGGACACCGCACTGCCAGCAGAAAGAGGTACTCCTCTTCCCTTATTCGTGCAAATCTTACGTCTCTGCTCACACCGTATTCATCCCACGAAAGAAACTAGTTGGCGCTGCTTACGCATCTTCTTCGTGATACTAAATGCACAAGGTTTCCTCCCTTTTACTATTTCACCTTTGCTAGAAGTCGGTAGCCCTTTGGATTTCAATTCAGGGTCGGTCGAACCGCAATTAAAAGAAGCAGCACCCGCTTAGGCACGCTGAGCACCTAGTCCGCTTTGTTCCACGAGGAAGCGGCGATCGGTGTCTATCATAGGGGTGTGGGCGCAGGAGCTGCTTGCGCCCGATCTGGAGGTCGGCGGGGCTTGAATGGATGGCCGGGCGGTGAAGCAAGCACGGGCGGTGCGGTGAGGTCGAGGAGGCGCAGGTAGGGGAGTTATCTTTGGGCGATGGTTCTTTGGCGTTTCGAGGAAGATCGTCAACACTGACTGGCTGGAGGTAGATGAAGGCGATCTGCCCGTTCTTTGTACATTGGACGGTGCAGAAAAAATGGACTGACCTATTTGCTTTCAGTCGACTGTTATTTTCATAGAATCCTGTAGTAATTTAGTGTGCCATGCATGTTGTAGAGCTATCATATGTCTCCCGTCATTTATTTCTCACCGACCTGCTATCTGCTACCTTTACACTGTACTAATTGTGCACACACTTCACCCATACTCACACTATTGTTTTTTATGCATGGGTATTTCAGACTCTGACGCAGTGTTGATGAATGCAGAAAAGAAAAGATAGAAGTCGCTCCAGTGTAATTCAAAGATAAGCACTAAGCGTTGTCGTGATTGGAGACGATGGCGTAGCTCTGCAGTTGATGATCTCAATTGCCACACACAACCATCCCAGGTGCTTGCTTTAACTTCGCACTGTCAAATGTGGTTGCATGTTGCATATGGTGTCTAGCTTGTATTGCTTCCAATTTGGTTAAATTGCATCTGCTTACTTTACATATTATATCTTTGATAATGACATGCCTTCCTGTTTTTGATACATACTACATATGTCTATTAACCATGTTCGTACATCAAACTAATGCTCTTTTGTATCCCTCGTCAATCACTTAAGATGAGACAGTCACCCGAGTGGGTTACTGTGAGAGGCCCTACTCGTTTAAAGAGTGCAGTGTCATCCTCCCCACATGATTCTCAGGACACAACAAGGCTAAATGAAGATAGTCAACGTAGCTCTCTAGTTGATCACCGCAATTCCCCCACACCACCATCGCAAGTGCTTGCTCTTACTTGGCAGTGTGATATGTGGTTGCATGTTGCATATGGTGTCTACCTTGTAATGCTTCTAATTAGGGTAAATTGCATCTGCTTAGTTAACACATTATACCTGTGAATATGACATGCATTCCTGTTTTTGGTACATACTACGTCTTTCTATTAACCCATGTTCTTACATCAAACTACTTTTCTTGTGTATCCCTCATCAATCACTTCTGACGATACAACTTCAAGTTGACAGTGTAATATTGGTTGCATCTTGCATATCATTTCAAACATGTATTGCCTCTAATTTGTTGAAGTGCCACTTATAATGAGACACATCTAACTTGGTAGAGTGATTTTGGTTGGATCTTTCATATGGTGTCTAGATTGCATTGCTTCCAATTTGTTGAAATGCCTTCTGCTTAGCGTTTTTCATACATATTCCATCCTCCTACAATGTGGTTGCCATACATAAAAGTTGTGTTCGTCAGTATCATGCATCAACGAATTTGGAAGTGCAAATTTCATTCCTTCTTCTTGTGTGTTTACTTGACAAGGCAAAATCTGAAAGGACAAAGGCACGGAATGATGGTGGTCCTCTGGAGCAACCGAAACACATGATCTCTGCAGATTCTCCTGCTACTCGTACTGCAGTGCTAGTTCCAAATCTCATCTCCCCTACTCCACAACCCAAGGTGCTTCCTCTAACATGGCAGTGTGATATCTGGTTGCATGTTGCATATGGTTCCTAGCTTGTATTGCTCCTAATTTGTTAAATTTCATCTCCTTAGCTTACACATTATACATGTGAATATGACACGCCTTCCTGTTTTTGGTACATACTACATCTGCCTATCACACCATGTTCTTACGTCAAACTACTATTCTTGTGTATCCTGCATCTATCGCTTTGATGAGACAGTCACGCGCGTGGGTTAATATGAAACGCGATACTCTTATAAAGAATGCAATTTCATCCTCTCCACATGATTCTCAAGAAACAGCAAGACTAAATGAAGATATTGAACGTAGCTCTGTACTTGAAGACCGCACTTCCCCTACACCACCATCACAGTGCTTGCTCTAACTTCGCAGCAGTGTGATATGTGGTTGCATGTTGCATCTGATTGTCTAGCTTGTAATGCTTCTAATTAGGGTAAATTGCATCTGCTTAGTTTACACACTATACCTGTGAATATGACATGCCTTCCTATTTTTGGTACACACTACATCTATGTGTTAACCTTGTTCTTACATGAAACTACCTCTCTTCTGTATCCTGCATCAATCACTTACGATGAGTCACATTTATTCGTTGCATACTGCATATTATTTCTAGCCTGTTGGCATGTAATGCTTCTAATTTGGTCAAATACATTTGTTAGGGCACCCTTTCAATTTGACAGAGTGATATCGGTTTCATCTTTCATATGGTTTCTAGCTTGCATTGATTCTAACAAGTTCAAGCACCTTGTGCTTAGTTTACACTTTATACATTATACATGTCAAAATGTCACGCCGTCCTGTTTTTCATACATATTCCATCCTCCTATCATGCGGCTGCCTTACATGAAAGTAGTGTTCGTCAGTATCATGCATCAATGAGTTCTGAAGAGCAAATTTTATTCCATTTTCTTGTGGGTTTGACTTGACAAGGCAAAATCAAGAAAGAGGAAGGAAAAGAGTACGGAAGACGACGATGGTGGTCCTCTGCAGCAACGTAAACGGGGCATATGTACCGATTCTCCTTGTACTGATAGTGCATTACAAGGTCCAAGTCTCCGCTCCCCTACTCCACCATCCAAGTGCTTGCTCTAACTTGGCAGTGTGATATCTGGTTGGATGTTGCATATGGTGTCTAGCTCGTATTGCTCCTAATTAGTGTAAACTACATCTGCTTAGCTTACACATGATACATGTGAATATGACACGCTTTCATGTTGTTGGTACATACTATATCTGTCTATCACACCATTTTCTTACATGAAACTACTCTTCTTGTGTATCCTGCATCAGTCACTTATGATGGGACACCTTTAAGTTGGCAGTGTGATATTGGTTTGCGTCTTGAATATGATTTCTAGCATGTATTGCTTCTAGTTTGATGAACGCTACCTATGACGAGACAGTTTTAACTTGGCAGAGTGATATTGATTGCACCTTCCATATGGTGTCTAGTTTGCAGTGCTTCTAATTTGTTGAAGTGCCTTCTGCGTAGTTACTACATCATAGGTGTGAATATGTCAAGCCGTCCATTTTTTTGTACATATTCCATCCTCGTATCATGACTTTGACTTTCATCAGAGTAGTGTTCATCAGTATCATGCATGAATGAGTTCTGAAGAGCGAATTATATACCTTTTTCTTGTCGGTATGACCTCACAATGCAAAATCAATAAAGCTAAAGGAAATTTGCAAGGAATTGGATGATGGTGGTCCTTCCGAGCAACTGAAACGGAGGTTCTCTACAGATTCTACTCCGCCATCCTCCCAACAAGATTTGCAAGACAACGCAAGGCTAGACAGTCAACTTAGCTGTGTAGATGATGAGCACATCTCCCCTACTCCATCATCACAGGTGCTTGCTCTAACTTGGCACTATTATATGTGGTTGCATGCTGCGTATGATGTCTAGCTTGTGTTGCTTCTAACTTTGTTGAATTGCATCTGCTTACTTTACACATAATGCCTGTGAATATGACATGTGTTCCTGTTTCTACATCAGACTACTGTTCTTGCATATCCCGCATCAGTCACTTGTGATAACGCACCTTTAAGTCGCCACTGTGATATTGGTTGTGTCTTGCATATGATTTCTAGCATGTACTGCTTCTAATTTGTGGAAACGCCATACAGTTTGAAGTTGGCATAATGATATTGGTTGCATCTTTCATAAGTGTCTAGCTTGCGGTTGCTTCTAATTTGTTGAAATGCCTTCGCTTAGTTACCACATCATAGGTGTGAATATGTCACGCCATCCTGTTTTTCATACATATTCCATCCTCGCATCATGTGTTTGCCTTTCATCTGAGTAGTGTTAAATCGGTATCATGCATGAATGAGTTACGAAGAGCGAATTTTATTCCTTTTCTTATCGGTTTGACATCACAATGCAAAATCATTACATCTGAAGGAAATTAGTCCGGCGGTGGATGTGGTGGTCCTT
The DNA here is from genome assembly GCA_021605145.1 of Aegilops bicornis. Taxonomy (NCBI): domain Eukaryota; kingdom Viridiplantae; phylum Streptophyta; class Magnoliopsida; order Poales; family Poaceae; genus Aegilops; species Aegilops bicornis. Next base: position 40,619,217 of record CM038674.1, on the reverse strand, counting down.
CGGAGCAATTCAAACAGGGGGTCTCTACTGATTCTACCCCGCCATCCTCCCAACAAGATTCGCAAGACAACATAAGGCTGGATAGTCAACGTAGCTGTGTAGATGATGAGCACATCTCCCCTACTCCACCATCGCAGGTGCTTGCTCTAACTTGGCACTATTATATGTGGTTGCATGTTGCGTATGATGTCTAGCTTGTATTGCTTCTAACTTGAGTTGCATCTGCTTACTTTACACATAATGCTTGTGAATATGACACGTGTTTCTATTTCTAGAACATACGTGTACATGATGAGCACATCTCCCCTACTCCACCATCACAGGTGCTTGCTCTTACTTGGAACTGTTATATGTGGTTGCGTTTCCGTATGATGTCTAGTTTGTATTGCTTCACATTATGTTGAATTGCATCTGCGTAGCTTACAACTTATACCTGCAACGATCACTTACCCATAAGACACATTTAACTTGGGACTGTGATGTAGGTTGCATCTTGCATTGTCTTCTAGCTTGTACTGCTTCTAATTTCTTGAAATGGCACTTACGACGAGACACTTTTACCTGATAGAGTGATATTGGTTGCATGTCCATATAGTGTCTAGCTTTCATTTCTTCTAATTTTGTTGAAATGCCTTCCGCCATCGCTTTTTTTCATACATATTCCATCCTCCTATCATACGTGTGAATATGAAACGCTGTCTTTTTGTATATATTCTATCCTCCTATTTTGCGCTTGCCTTACATCAAAGTAGTGTTAAATGCATATCATGCATCAACTAGTTATGCAGAGCTAATTTTATTCATCTTCTTGTGGTTTTGACTTCATAAGGCAATATCAGAAAATAGGAAGGAAAAGAGTAAGTTAGGGGATGTTGGTGGTCCTCCGCACCGACGCAAACAGAGACTCTCTAGATTTGCCACTGCTACTGCTAATGAAGTTGAAGTCCCAAGTCTACATGATTAGTTCATTTCCCATACTCCACCATCGCAGGTGCTTGCTCTAAGTTGACAGTGTGATAATTGGTTTCATGTTGCATATGTTGTCTAGCCTGTATTTCTTCTATTTTGATTAAATTGCACCTGCTGAGTTTATACGTTATACATGTGCATATGACATGGCTTTCTGTGTCTAGAATACACTGCATCTATCTACCATACCATGTTCTTACATCAAAGTACTACTGTTGTGTATCCCGCATCAGTCACTCATGATTGGACGCTTTTAACATGGCAGTTTGATAGTGGTTGCATCTTGCATTGATTTCTACGTTGTACTGCTTCTAAATTTTCGAATTGCCACTTACGACAAGACACTTTTAACTTGGCAGAGTAATATTGGTTGCATCTTTCATATGGTGTCTGCTTGGATTACTTCGATTTTCTTGGAAATCTTTCTGCTTAGTTTGCACATCGTAGCTGTGAATATGTCATGTCGTCCTGTTTTTCTTACATATTCCATCCTCATACGGTTGTCTTACATCAAAGTATTGCTTGTCTGTATCATGCATCAATGAGTTCTGAAGAGTGATTTTATTCGTTTGTGTTGTGGGTACAGCTTGAAATGGCTAAGTCAAAAAAGAGCAAGGAAAATAATATAGTAGGGAGTGCTAGCTGTTACTCGTCGGGTGAAACGGAAAAGGATCTGCCGTCGAGATTCTGCTGGTACTTATAGTGCAGTAGAAGGTCCAAGTCCACCGGCTAAATCTACAAACATAGTATCACCTGCTCCACCAGCTGCAGCATCCGCTTCAACTGTACCAGCATCTCAACCAGTTACTCATTCCTTTGCTCGGGCTGGCGGTTCCCAAGCTGCCTTCACACCTAACACTACTTCCGAGCTGCTTGACACAACAGGACTTGGCAAGATCAGATGAACCTCATGAGCATCAACACCAAGATGGTACCTGACCGAGTCAAGTTGCAGTTGCATGCTCCTTTATATGTACTCTCACAGTTTGATGTACACTAACACTTTCCATATTCGTTGTTGAACTAGCACCATGGCGCAAGCGGAAACAGACATCAGGGATAATGCTTAATAGATTAACAAAATCTAAAGGAGGAAGAATGGAGATCCATTTTGAGGCAGGTTTAAAAAGGCCACGTGATGCTACAGAGTCAGCCAAGTTAGTATCAGAGGCAACCGTTGCCGTTAGGTGTCATGCACATATCCTCCCAACGTGGATCCAGTACAGGAATGAGAAAGACAATACTCAGTTTAACACCTTCCTTGACCATTTATCTGTAAGTAATGTTATTCATTGCAATTAGTAATATTGTCTTGCTCTGTCCCATACTTTCCAGCTTCCTCCTAATAAGACTTACATTCTTTTTTCAACAGATGAGGTTCAAGTTGGATCCGAAAGATGATGCAACTAAACAAGCATGCACTCATGTTTTTCGACCGCTTTCTGCTGACGATGTCGGTACCACCTTAGAAAATCTCACTTTGAAGGCAAGGCTAAAAATGAAATCGCCCAAACATATCCGATTGGAATATATTACGGATGAAGATCGACAGCCCTCTTTAAACACTGGTCTGATCCAAATTATCAGGTAGGCTATATGTATTTGATCAGACCACATATTGAACTTGTATTTATGTATGTGCCTTGCAAGTGTTCTTCTTCTAGGCTAACTGTTTGAAGAACAAAACCAACCGTTCTAAAGTGAAATTCCAACAGACAACAGGATCTCATAGCTATATTGCACACTATGAGGCTCTTGTAAATAGCTGCTACTTCCTTCTTTTTTTTGTGTCATATTATCATATCTATATTGACTTGTTCCAAATACAGAGGAAAGCCCGTGCGGACCAAAAAGAACCTGAACCGAATGCAGTGCAAATCTTCAAGGATTGCCACACCAGCAAGATGAAGGGCATGAGCACACCAGTTCAAGCCGCTGTTGTAAGTCCTTACTCCTCCTGCCTTTGAACTGACTGGTACTGTGATGTGTTCATTTAACTGCTTGGTTTGCAGCCAATGTCAGTTACTCTGTTCACTTTTATACACAGTTGTCTTAACATATCATTTAACCTTACATGGTTTAAAAGAGATGAAGGATATTCTTTTGGTCTTGATCTGTAATCTAGTTGTTATGTTCACGTGCACATAATGATAAAATAGCCTATTTGTTTTATATCTGTTTGCCCATGATATGAATTATGTCATACTATGTTCATCCTACTTTAAACCATGTCTCTTTATCCTTAGATGTCAACGAATGTGAGGAAATAGACAATACAGTAGGCATGCTACATGGACATATGTTCCGAAAGTGATTTTATTATGTAGTTGGCACTACAATACATGCTAATGTATTACCGTAGTTCACCAAAATAAGTTATGTATAAATGTTAACCTACTTTGTTTGTTTTTGTCTCATTGGTAACTTATCTGGTGCACTAATCTACAAGTACAAACTTTTAGGAAGCTATGGAACAAATGATTGAACAACCACAACCACCTGAAGGTGACGAGGCTACCACAGGCACAATGTCACCTCTTGCTGCAAGGCCAAGATCTCTCCACTAACGGCAAAAAGCACCTTCCTGCGTAATTCTGGGTTGGTTGTCAAGGTAACCTCGTCCAAATCGCCTACTGCACAAAATCTTCCTACTAGACAGAGTGATATATCTGTGCTCCAGACACAAGTCCAATCCCTAATGCACGTTGTTTCGGAAACAAGAATAGTGGTTGAGAAATGTCGTCAAGATATGAATGGTTTTGAAACCAGACTATCAGACATTCGCTTCGTTGTTCAAGAGCAATGGCGTAAAAAAGGTGGAGATCGTGCTGCTCCATCAGATTCTACAGCCGGAAACATTAGCAAGCATGTCAAATGATCTGTGCTTCTATACATCTGATGGTGCTTTTATCTGGAAGGACTGTAAACTTTATGCCAACAGGCCTTTTGTTGTATGGTTGGAATTTATTTTGTTGTGATACAACATTTATGATGCTGCCACAGGCTATAGTAATTACGATGCTATTTTGTATAGTGTAGGTTTATCTTAGTAATGTATTCGGCCGAAAGCTTCGTAGGAGCCCAACATGCAAACATTCGTCAGGCCCATTCGAATTGGGCTAAAAACGATTACGGGCTGAAATTGGCATGTAGCCCACTAAAAATATCTGGGCCTAAATCAACATAAGCTTTCATATTTTTCTGGTAGGCCTGTGCCCATAGTGGGCCTTTAACAGGCCTAAACATAATTTGGGCCCTCAGTAAAAATAGGCCGTTTACAGGTGTAAATATCTCGAGCCCATAGAAAAAATGGGCCTTTAATAGACCGAAAGTGAGATTGCGCCCTGATTGTGCCAAATAACCCACTGGTCTTAGCAGGCCGAAATGGTGGCCCATTTACGATGCGGATCTTTGACAGGCCGAAATTTGGACGGGTCGTAAATGCGCCGACCTAATACACGGGCCTTTAACAGGCCGAAACTTCGGTCGGGCTAGATTATCATCATTTTTATATGGGCCGTTAATGGTCCCGATATGACATTAGGCCACATATGGCCCATGGTTTTCGTCCGGCGTTAACAGGCCGAAAATGACAACAGGCCGAAAGTGGCCCAAATCTATAGTGGGCCTCTAACAGGCCGAATGTCAAACATGGCTGAATATGACCCAAATCCTTCACGGTCGTTTATGGGCCGAAAGTTTTGATGGCCTGTAAATGGGCCCAAATGAAGCAGGACCTTTAACAGGCCGGAAATACACCGGGCCGTAATTCGGCCCAATTACTTAGCGGACTGTTAACGGGCCAGAAGTGACCATGGGCCGCGTTGATGACAAGTTTAGGACAGGCCGTTGACGGGCCGATTTGACACAAAATTTTGGGCCTTTAGCTGGGCCGGCCCATTATGGTCTGCAGAATCTTGTGGGCCTTTAGCTGGGCCAGCCCATTGTGGTCCGCAAAATCTTGTGGGCCTTTAGCTGGGCCGGCCCATTATGGTCTACAAAATCGTGTGGGCCTTTAGCTGTGCCGGCCCATTATGCTCCGCTAAATCTTATGGGCCTTCGGTTGGGCCAGCCCATTTAAACTTTCTGGGCCACTTTTGGGCCGGCCCACGTGTCAACATATCATAGGCCCATCTCGACCGTTGGATGAGTGAGACTTGTGCCAACGCGGAGCTGACGCGTGGATCCGTCAGCCAATGAGAATTTTACATGTGGAAAATCGGCATTGGTTGTGGCTGTTAGCGGGTTATCGGATCCAAAAAACGGGCCCGATAGGTTAATGGCGGTTAACGGCGTCCCGTTACGGTGGATGCCACGTGTCGGTCACCCTTGACGAAAGCACTTCTATGACGCGCGACTTATCGTCATGGAAGTGGACACTTTCGTGATGATAATTTTGGTAATGTCATGGAACACTTCTATGACAAAGACAGTATGACTATCTTGATTCTGTCATAAAATCGTCATGGATGTACATGCATGACAGAAAACGCGACCTACTGTGACAAACACGTATCATCACGGAAGTGTATTCTTTTTGTAGTGACATAGTGGATACTAGGGATCAAACCCTAACAAAACTAACTTGATTACATGGTAAATCTCATCCAACCCATCACCGTCCAGCAAGCCTACGATGGAATTATTCACGCACGGCGGTGAGCATCATGAAATTGGTGATGGAGGATGGTTGATGATGACGACGACGACGAATCCCCCTCTCCGGAGCCCCGAACGGACTCCAGATCAGCCCTCCCGAGAGAAATAAGGACTTGACGGCGGCTCCGTATCGTAAAACATAATGAAACTTTCTCTCTGATTTTTTTCTCCGCGAAAGCAAATATATGGAGTTGGAGCTGAGGTCGATGGAGGTCAAGGGGGCCCACGAGGCAGGGGGCGCGCCCCCCACCCTCGTGGACAGGGTGTGGGCCACCTGGTGCTGATTCTTTCGCCAGTATTTTTTATTAATTCTGAAAAGTTGCTCGGTGGATTTTCAGGTCATTCCGAGAACTTTTATTTCTGCACAAAAATAACACCATGGCAGTTCTGCTGAAAACAGCGTCAGTCTGGTTTAGTTCCATTCAAATCATGCAAGTTAGAGTCCAAAACAAGGGCAAAAGTGTTTGGAAAAGTAGATACGACGAAGACGTATCACCCCCTAGGGCCCATGCGCCTATGGTTTGGGGGAAACCCTAAAGGGGGCGCCCCCTATGGCTTGGGGGCAAGCCTCCCCCCTTGGCCCCCCTCCCCCTCTAGATCCATCTGGAGGGGGTCGGCCCCCCTCTCCCTTGCCCCTATAAATAGAGGGGAGCTGGGAGGGCTGTCGCACCCTTCCCCTGGCGCAGCCCTCCCCCTCTCCCACACCTCCTCCTCCGTAGTGCATGGCGAAGCCCTGCCGGAGAACTGCAAGCTCCACCACTGATAACCCACAAGTGTAGGGGATAATTGTAGCCCCTTTCGGTAAGTAAGAGTGTCAAACCCAACGAGGAGCTAAAGGTAGAACAAATATTCTCTCAAGTCCTATCTGCCACTGATACGACTCTACGCACGCTTAGTGTTCGCTTTACCTAGAACAAGTATGAAACTAGAAGTACTTTGTAGGTGTTGTTGGATAGGTTTGCAAGATAATAAAGAGCACGTAAATAAAAAGTAGGGGCTATTTAGATGAAGACACAACTAATTTAGTTTAGTAGAGAGCTTTTTGTCACGAGAAAGTTATTTGTCCCTAGGCAATCGATAACTAGACCGGTAATCACTATTGCAATTTTATTTGAGGGAGAGGCATAAGATAACATACTTTCTCTTCCTGGATCATATGCACTTATGATTGGAACTCTAGCAAGCATCGGCAACTACTAAAGATCATTAAGGTAAAACCCAACCATAGCATTAAAGTATCAAGTCCCCTTCATCCCATACATGCAAACAACCTACTTACTCGGTCTCAGTAGCTTCATCACTCACGCCACCCACCATAAGCAAATCATGAACATATTGCAAACCCTACAGCAGGGATCCCTCACGCTTGCGCGACACTGAGAGCACCATAGGACAGCACCAATAATAAATCATGCAACTCAAACGAATCACGATCATCAATTAACCCATAGGACAAAACGGATCTATTCAAACATCATAGGATAGCCATACATCATTGGGAAATAATATATAGCGTTGAGCACCATGTTTAAGTAGAGATTACAGCGGGTAAAAGAGGGGTTACACAGCTGCATAGAGGGGGGAAGAGTTGGTGATGAGGGAGGTGAAGTTTTGGTGTAGATCGCGGTGATGATGATGGCCCCCGGTGGCGTTCCGGCGCCACCGGAAGCAAGGGGGAGAGAGCCCCCCCTTCTTCTTATTCTTCCTTGACCTTCTCCCTAGATGGGAGAAGGGTTTCCCCTATAGTCCTTGGCTCCCATGGCATGGGAGGGGCGAGAGCCCCTCCGAGATTGGATCTGTCTCTCAGTTTCTCTCTGTTTCTGCATTTTTAGATTCTGCCCTTTCACCGTTTCTTTTATATCCGGAGATCCGTAACTCCGATTGGATTGAAACTTTCGCCCAGATTTTTCTCTGAAAATTAGTTTTCTTGCAGCAAAAAGAGAGCGTCAACCGCCTTACGGGGTGCCCACAAGGGTCAGGGGTGCGCCTGCCCCCCTAGGGCGCGCCCCCTACCTCGTGGCCCCCTCGGGCACCGTCTCGCGTTGGTTTTTCTTCCCAAAAATCATAAATATTCCAAAAATGGTCTCCGTCCGTTTTATCCCGTTTGGACTCCGTTTGATATGGGGTTTCTGCGTAACTTAAAACATGCAACAAACAGGAACTGGCACCAGGCACTGGATCAATATGTTAGTGCCAAAAATAATATAAAAAGTTGCCAAAAGTATATGAAAGTTGAATAATATTAGCATGGAACAATCAAAAAGTATAGATACGGCGGAGACGTATCAACCACCACGCCATCGTCCTGCCTGAGCTCTCCCTCAACTTCTCCTCTCCCCTTGCTGGATCAAAAAGGAGGAGACGTCCCCGGGCTGTACGTGTGTTGAACACGGAGGCGCCGTCCGTTCGGCGTTAGATCGGATCTTCCGTGATTTGAATCGCCGCGAGTACGACTCCATCATCCGCATTCTAGTAATGCTTCTGCTTAGCGATCTTCAAAGGTATGAAGATGCACATCCTCTCTCTCTCTCTCTTGTTGCTAGAATCTCCTAGATTGATCTTGTTGATACATAGAGAATTTTGAATTATTGCTACGTTCCCCAACAGTGGCATCATGAGCTAGTCTATGCGTAGATTCTATGCATGAGTAAAACACAAGTAGTTGTGGGCGTTGATTTGTTCAATATGCTTACCGTTACTAGTCTTATCTTGATTTGGCGGCATTCTGGGATGAAGAGGCCCGGACCGACCTTACATGTACGCTTACATGAGACAGGTACCACCGACTGACATGCACTTGTTGCATAAGGTGGCTAGTGGGTGTCTGTCTCTCCCACTTTAGTCGGATCGGATTTGATGAAAAGGGTCCTTATGAAGGGTAAATAGCAATTGGCATATCACCATTGTGGCTTTTGCGTAGGTAAGAAACGTTCTTGCTAGAAACCCATAGTAGCCACGTAAAACATGCAACAACAATTAGAGGACGTCTAACTTGTTTTTGCAGGTATGCTATGTGATGTGATATCGCCAAAAAAGAATGTGATGAATGATATATATGATGTATGAGATTGATCATGTTCTTGTAATAGGAATCACGACTTGCATGTCGATGAGTATGACAACCGGCAGGAGCCATAGGAGTTGTCTTAATTTATTGTATGACCTGAGTGTCAAAACATCATGTAATAACTTTACTTTATTGCTAACGGTTAGCCATAGTAGTAGAAGTAATAGTTGGCGAGACAACTTCATGAAGACATGATGATGGACATCATGATGATGGAGATCATGGTGTCAAGCCGGTGACGAAGGTGATCATGCCGCGCCTCAAAGATGGAGATCAAAGGCGCAAGATGATATTGGCCATATCATGTCACTTTATGATTTGCATGTGATGTTTGTCATGTTTACATCTTATTTGCTTAGAACGACGGTAGCATAAATAAGATGATCCCTCATTAAAAATTTCAAGAAAGTGTTCCCCCTAACTGTGCACCATTGTGAAAGTTCGTTGTTTTGAAGAACCACGTGATGATCGGGTGTGATAGATTCTAACATTCGCATACAACGAGTGTAAGGCAGATTTACACATGCAAAACACTTAGGTTGACTTGACGAGCCTAGCATGTACAGACATGGCCTCGGAACAAGAGACCGAAAGGTCGAACATGAGTCGTATAGTAGATACGATCAACATGAAGATGTTCACCGATGATGACTAGTCCGTCTCACATGATGATCGGACACGGCCTAGTTGACTCGGATCATGTATCACTTAGATGACTAGAGGGATGTCTATCTGAGTGGGAGTTCATTAAATAATTTGATTAGATGAACTTAATTATCATGAACATAATCTAAAATATCTTTGTATTATGTCTTGTAGATCAAATGGCCCACGCTAATGTTGCCCTCAACTTCAACGCGTTCCTAGAGAAAACCAAGCTGAAAGACGATGGTAGCAACTATATGGACTGGGTCCGGAACTTGAGGATCATCCTCAAAGCTGCCAAGAAAGCATATGTCCTAGAAGCACCGCTAGGTGAAGCGCCCATTTTCCCAGCAACTCAAGATGTTATGAACGCTTGGCAGTCGCGTAGTGATGATTACTCCCTGGTTCAGTGCGGCATGCTTTACAGCTTAGAACCGGGGCTCCAAAAGCGTTTTGAGCAGCACGGAGCATATGAGATGTTCCAAGAGCTGAAAATGGTTTTCCAAGCTCATGCTCGGGTTGAGAGATATGAAGTCTCCGACAAGTTCTACAGTTGTAAGATGGAGGAAAACAGTTCTGTCAGTGAGCATATACTCACTATATCCGGGTTACACAACCGTTTGTCTCAGTTGGGAGTTAATCTCCAAGATGACTCGGTCATTGACATGATCCTCCAGTCGCTCCCACCTAGCTACAAGAGCTTTGTGATGAACTACAATATGCAAGGGATGAAGAAGTCAATTTCTGAGTTATATTCAATGCTGAAATCAGCGGAGGTGGAAATCAAGGCGTGAGTTCTTGTGTTGTAGCGGCAAGGCGTGAGTTCGAGTCGCTATACCCGCACTTTTACTAGGCTTTTTATTTGTAGTTCTAAAATATAACCGGAATGTTAATTCGTAGTATTTCTTCTTTCTACTTGTGTAATTCTTAGTATAATTTTATAGACACAGTGTACGAAACAGCTCCATGATGAACATAGTAAAAAAACAGGCCAAGGAACATACTTGCCATCCCTTTTACAATAAAAGGACTAAAACAGCTCCATAGTTGAAAAAATATTCAAAAATAATTTTTATATATGAATAATAAATTTGACATGACTAGATGCCATGACTTTTAAAAACGATTTCCAAGTAAACGAAACTATTTCATATGTTTCCAAAATTTACCATGGCTAAAAAATGAATGGATGTAAAATTAGTCATTGTCCAGTAAAATGCAAATTTCCATAGCTCAGCAGTTGAATTTGCAAAATACATGTAACACTTGCCACCTAAATGAAGTTGGCCAAAGTATTTTGATAATGCAGAAAATGAAAATTTCCAAACAAATGCCATTTGAGTTGACAGGACTATTATACGATTTGACATGATGTTATTTTTTACAATAGCAAGTTTTACAACATTTTGATTTCTAAAAATATGTGGGATAAAAATATTTTAGGAACCTCTCTGATAATCATCACACGGAAATTTTCTGGGTTTGCCATTGCAAAAATTAGCATGTTAAAAAATATATTGAACAAAAAGAAACACAAATTATGAACAAAAAATTGCCATGGCAGATTCATATTAAAATTTGCCATGTTGTTTTAATTTGAATTTCCGTATGTTGGATGAGAGATTTGTCGTGTATGTAAAAATAACACAAAATTATGAACAAAATTACCATGGCCGATGCGTTAAAAAATTGCCATGGTGTTTTAATTTAAATTTCTGTGTTTCTAATGGAAATTTCCATGGAAAAGATTGAAATGAACAATACGAACACAAAATATAAAAATAAGTTTTCCATGGAATATTCATATTAAAATTTTCCATGCTATTTTAGTTTTAGTTACCATGTGTTGTATGAGAGATTTGTCGTGTATGTAAAATAACACAAATTATGAACAAAAAATGCCATGGAATATGTATATTGAAAAAAATTCATGGTGTTTACTTAAGATTGCCATACTTTTTAAGGAAATTGCCACGGAAAAATGGAATGAGCAGCACGAACACAAATTATAAAACAAACTTGCCATTGCAGATCTATATTAAAATTTACCATGATAATTAATTAAAATTGCTATATTTTGTATGAGAAATTTTTCATGTACGTAAAAAACATAAAAAATGAAAAAAAAATTGCCATGGCATATGCAAATTTAGAATTTCCAAGGTCTTTAACTATAATTGCCATGCTTTGTATAAAGAATCATGGCATAAAATTTGCGAGGATATTTAATTAAAAATTTTCATGTTTTGCATGAGAAATTTTTCGTGTACGTAAAGAACACAAAGAATGGATAATTGCCATGGCATATGCAAATTAAAAGTTGCCATGGTCTATTTGGTATAATTGTCATGCTTTTGTATAAGAACCATGGCATATGCAAGTTAAAATTTTCGATGGTCCTTTCCGCAAAAAAATCCATGGTGTTTTAGCTATAATTTGACATGGTGTTTTACCTGTGTAAAAATAAAAACAATTCCATGGCAATTGGAAAAATTGAAGTGATGCATGAAAACTGAAAATAGCCTTGTCCCGGCACTCTCACTGAGGTCATGTGTTTTTTTTTTGTGAGGGGAACTTGCTGCTTTATTTAACTAGTTCTTGGCAAAGTTCGAGATTAAAACATCCACGATACAATCCAGTGCCACTGCCACACCCAACCAAGTCTTACAAATATTGTTAACGCAACCTTCCTTAGCAAGTGTGTGCTGCTCTATTAGCGGTACATCACACCCACTTTACCTTATGATCATCAAAAGACCCGAGCATCGTCTTTATCTACACAGGTCATGTGTTAGTGATTAGGTACACTATGGGGTGCGAGGGGGGGGGGGGGAGGTATCTCTCCAGAGCTGCACTTACTCTAGTAAGTTCATTTGTTAATTCTGGAAGATAGTAGGATGTCGAAGCTCAAATATTAGGGGATTCAAATTTTCTTCATTTGGTTGTCTCAATGTTTTTTCTATTTTACAACTGTTTACAAATTCTTTTAAAAAATCCATAATTATTTTAAAATGTTCACATTTTAAAAAAAATCATGATTTTTATAATCCAAATATTTAAATATTGAAAATATTTTTAATTTCAAAACAATTTTGAAATTTATTAAAAAATAATTAGGAAAAACAAAAGGGAATATAAACCCTGAATTGAAATATTTTAGAGGGTTGCCAAAACTGGTAACAAACCAGATAGGCTTCTGGGAGGTTCCCAAAACCAAATGTTAGAACTTAGTATAATAGCTAAATGGGCCAGCCCAGGTCAGTTCCTCGCTTGCTAGCCTCGGTGTGACAGGTCAACAATTTGCAGCAGTGAGCAGCAAATAGGAATTGCCACCATCTAGTTCAAACCAGTAAACCCCACTGCGATCTACTAGGCCATTTGAAAACTAAGTGTTGACAATACACACACCAACACTGAAGGACAAGAAAAAGATTACTAACGAGCGGCCTTTATCTCAAAGGAAGAAGAAGTAAAAAGATTGTCTGCTCAGATCGAGGTCTAAATATAGCTTAGAGCAAGTATAATAGAATGACGTAGGCAGGCTATAAGAAATGCCACAATAGATTTATGTCTAGTTGAAGGAGAGAGAACAGAAGCAAGATACAAATTTATAGCCGGCCGTAGCACGAGTCCCAACAAACTTTCTGAGAGAAAGAGATGAGTCATACTCTCTCAATTCCATTAATGTAATGCGCCCGTGCTTTTTGAGATTTAAGTTTGACCATAAATTTAACCAACATGAAAAACTACGACGGGAGCAAAAATTATACCATTGAAAACTCCTTTCGAATACGAATTCAATTGTATAATTCTTTTCTCCAGCCGCAGTCGCCGACATTGATTAAATTTCTGGTTAAACATGAATCTTGGAAAACGTGAACGCACTACATTATGGAATGGTTGAAGTATATTAATGATACGACATACTAGTACGACTAACTATTATAGAAGTGGGCTATTAGGTTGGCTATAATTTACAAGGCAATTTCATATAGCCGGCTCTTGATTGTACTATTAACCATTCTCTTAATCAATTAAGCCCACTGCTTGATTACTCGAGCAGTGAGAGGAACCATTTTTAAGTAGCTACTACTTAATCAATGGGAGGGAACCATTTTTAAGTACCTGTTGCTAGGCGAAAGAAGTCCACACAACCCCCCGGGGTTTCACGAACCGGCCAATTTACCCCCCGAAGTCTAAAACCGGGTAAATAACCCCCTGATCTTTTCTAAACCATGTTAATCACCCCCTAACCCTGGTTAGAGCGGTTTTTTAGGTGGTTTTGATGACGTGGTGATCGTTCCCAACATGCACCTAGCTTCGACCACACTACTTGGAGCACGAACCAGTCTCGTACCACTCACGGCACAGGACATCAACATGTAGCTCGCCGAGTCCCACACTTCTAACTTTGTGATCTTCTTGGCGGTGAGCCTTCCCAGCTCCAGGTCGTGCAGCCCGCACGAAGCCAGCAGCGTCTTGCATCGAAAGGCATCCCCCGGCCCTCGACCAGGCAGGCCAACATCGTTGAACCTGCTCTCCGGCCTAGTGCATGCGCCCAAGGTTTGACGGATCCTTATGGCCGTCTGCGCCATTGCGCTCCTGCTGCGTCCCGCCTGACCAATGGCTGGTACAGTCGGACAGTGGAGGTCGTCTACGACGGTGACGAGCAGGACATGAGCGCTTGAAGCGACGAGGAGCTGGCGAGCCGCGTGCACTTGAGGAGGTAGGCACGAGGTCCGATGGCACATGAACTCAAGCTCCGCGCGCCGGAGAAAATACACACGTACATATATACTGTTGTTGAATCGATTCTCTCCTGGAGCACACACGTACACACAAGAAGTACGTGCCACCATGTACAAGTTGGACATGACTATTCTAATCGTGATTAGCTCTAATGATGGACGTCGTCAGCTGCCGCGGCAGCCCCGAACCGCGGGTGGCATGGGCGCGAGCTCGGTATGTGGTGCAGGTGCGAGCTATTGTCGACTTTGGGGACGGCTTAACGCGTCCGGCGAGGCCTGCAGAGGCGACTAAGGCGACGACGGTGCAGTCGCGTGTGCTTGCTTTAGGAGCCGGAGCCTTGCCAATTTGCCATCCGGTTGACGCACCAATTTTTTTTACAGAGGACGGAGCTCGAGAAGCCATCCCGCCGGGGTTCAAGGAGAGTCTGGCGAGGTCACGCAGAGTGGGCGCAACAGTAGTACATCATGCGACACAAGGTACTTTATGTACCATGCTGGGCTTGGCTCCTCGTGGCTGGCTGCTCGTTGGTGCTACCACGAGGTCGACGAGTGGTTTGGGCGGGACGCGCGATGGCAGAAGGATCGGAGGAGGACAGGAACCGTGCCGACCTGGCACCTGCAATCTGCCCAGTAACTAAAACCGCTTGAAAAACCAGTCTAGTAGGTGTGAGGGGGTGATTCACCTGGTTTGGGAAAGATCAGGGGGTTATTTACCCGGTTTTAGACTTCAGGGGGTAAATTGTCCGTTTCATGAAACCTCAGGGGGTTATGTGGACTTCTTTCGTTGCTAGGCTGCTAGCTGGATGGAATCCCCCATACGACATATCATTTCCGGTCGTCAACGAGCGCAAGCTCGCCGGATCTGCTCCATATCTCTTTCCGTTCGACGAGCTCGTGGACTTCAGAAGCTTTCCGGTCGACAAGCAAGCCGGCCGACTGGTCCCGGGCCAGATCCGCTACAAAGTTTCTCTTCCCGCAAGCAGCAGGTCTTCAATCCATCTCCCCTGCACCGAAGGTTAGCCCAAAGTGTACGCATACTCTTGTTTAATTTTTACCTACAGCGTGTTTGGCAATATCTGGAACAAGGGGTGGAGGTTCATAGGTGGGAGTTTGTTGGGAATTCGGCTTGGAAGATGATTATTAGTCTCAAACGCGTATCTGATGCGTGTGGTGCGAGTTAGCACGGAAAGCTTGACCAGCTCTCTCATCCTGTGTGAATTAACACGGGACAGGGCCATAGAAGAGGGCTGTAGTATTTGATCTCCCCCCCCCCCCCCCCACCCCACACAAAAAAAAAAGGGTTAAATGTTTTCTGTTCTTTAAACTCCCGTTCTCTATCACCGGTTCCGCGACCAAATGTAACCAATCGTTTATCAGTTTTGCTAAAGCATATCTAGATTTGCCTTAAGTATTGCACATCTAAGTCATATATCATTGATTTTACATAATAATTTGTGCAGACATTTTTTTTCTTTTTCTTTGTAGTGTGGTTGAGTTATTTAGATGTGCAATAATTAGGGCACGTTTAGATGTATCCTAGATAGATTATTTGCCTCAATCTGCCTTGTCGCTGGCAGGCTTATTTCCTAAGAGCATCTCCAACTGTCCATCTGTTAAAAAAACGAATCGGAAGAGTTGAAGCAAAACCTGCTTCACTGGCAGGCTTATTTCCTAAGAGCATCTTCAACTGTTCCTCTATTAAAGAAAACAAATCAGAAGAGTTGAAGCAAAAATCTGCTCCATCAGTTTCCCTAAACCCGAAGAATCTAGGATCTCCCAAGAAACACCGTATCTTTTCTCAAAGGGAGAGATGCAGTATCTTTCTATATATATTTTTGGATCCGGCTTGCCTGCTTCTTCCCCATGCTTCCATCCGTGCTCCTACTTTATCCTACGGCTGTTTTTTTTCTTTTTTCTTCTAATCTAATCATCTCCCCCCCCCCTTCCTAATTTTAAGGGGGTGAGGCCGTGCCATATTTTGTTTCAATCAAATCAAGCCACATACGCGGGAGCATGGATGGGCGCACGCGCGGGGAGCAGGCATGCCTCGTCTATATTTTTCAACCATGTCACATCAGCGCGCCACGGCCAATGACCGCCGGACCAGCGCCGCACCACCTCAGCCACGCTAGAGAGAGAGAGAAATTTTAACCACTAACAGGTGTATAGGGGAATACTAACTAGAGCCGCACAGCCGTGAAACCCAATAAAATTATTGGGATAGCCCTTAAACACACTTATAGGGAAAGATTTTTGAGGGAACCACTTGAGAGAAACTCTTAGCTAGCCTCAAATTGGAGCAGCCTGGGCCCCCCCTTTCTAGAGAGATTTTTGAATTGAAAACAAGGGCAGTAAGCTCCAGTAATTTCATATAGATAGGAAAAGGCAAAAAATAAAGAGTTGATCTGGTTTATAAGAAAAATTAAGATAAAATGCAACAAAGAACAAAGGAAACAAGAAAACTACGTCGACCCCGGTCTAACTCGAGCTCGACCACCAACATGACCACTATCTAGAGGGTAGTAGGCGGGTTCTACGAAGATGCAACCTATGGGGCGCCCTCCTCGCCAGGGTCGTCCCCTATCTAAGATTCAAGCTTTCACTAAGAACTGCCCACGACCACCCAACCAAACCACGGGTAAGGGTCCAGCCACACCAATCAACATTCACGACAACCTTAATGTCGAACAAAAACAATCATGCGGAGATGAAGCACTCTTCGACAATGCCTATGAGTGGGAGAAAGACGCCCTCGCGTACCAGCATTGTCGGCATTGACCTTCGTCGAAGAGTAAACTTGCGCGAGAGCCTTGAAACTCGGGTTGCCAGATCGTCACAGCACATGGACAGCCCGCGTCCACCAGATCCGAGCATGAGGCCCTGATTGGCTTATGATTCATAGCATACCACAAACGACCATGTATCAACATGAGCCGGACGGAATCGACATGCCACCGCCCCGACATGTCTATGCTGGCCAATAACCATCGCCGCCCCCATCCGAACCAGGGAGCCATCGACACAACCACGAAAAGGGGGCCTCCCCTACCATCAGGCAGCAGAGGGCCGCGGCCACCACGGGGTAGATACCCACGACAACAGTGGGGCCTAGGTGGCGGAGAGGGACTCGGTTTTTTCCCATAGCTTTTGATACTAGCGATATTGGAGAATGCAAATATTCTTTAGAATATTTAGATTGTGCAGAGGCTGTGTCAATTAATTTGGATATTAGAGTAGTTAATTTGACCACTAATTTGGATATATGAAAAAAAAAACTGTCATTCAACTGAGAACTAGTGCGAGTACGCGCAGACTACCCTCTGAACCTCCAAACTCAAATCCAACCCCAAACCGCGGAGCTTCTGAAATCCAGTTCGCCGCCGTCGTCGAACCTGCCGGCGACGCCGCCGTATGCTTCCCCGGATCTGCGCTCATCTTCCTCGTCGTCACCCGTGCGGCCTCAGTAAGCCTAACCGTCGCGTTCCCCTCGCCGGCGGCGGGGAAGGAGATGCTGGATCCCTTTGCCCCTTGCTGCCGGGTAGCGTCGTTGTTCTTGGCGCTCTTGGAAAGGGTCGCGTTCCGCACCCTCGGTATCCAGCGCATCGCAGGGGCAAGAGGAAGGTCTATTTCTCAACCTAAAATTGTTTGCCTGTATACACGTTTGTTTTCTTTTTCTTCCTTATTTGCGCAAAACACGTTTGTTTTTTCTTGAAAGTCTGTGTTTATTTTTGTAGGAAGTTATGCATATATATGCTTCCCGATTATCAGAGAGAAACGTCCAACAGGGACCTAGTCAATCCTAGCACTAGCAGGAGATATTACCATGGATACAGGCGTGACAACAAGGGAGTTTACACTTGAGTTCTTGGAACAGATTACAGATAATTTTTCTGAAGAGCGTGTCATTGGCCGTGGTGGGTATGGAGTAGTTTACAAGGTATACTTATATGATTATTAGTTTCTCGGAAAAGATATGATTATTAGTGACAGTTTATAATTTCAAATAATACTATGACCTGGTACTGTGTGTAACCCATCTAATTTGCTAACAGGGAGTACTGGAAAATGGGGAAGAGATTGCTCTCAAAAAGCTTCGTCACATGCCTGGGCTTGATGACACACAATTTAGGAATGAGTTTAATCACCTTATGAGGGCCCAACATCCAAATATTACCCAATTGGTTGGCTACTGCTATAATATAGGTCATCAGCGCATTAAGTACGGTGGTGAATATATTTTCGCCCTTGTGGAAGAAAGAGTACTCTGCTTTGAATACTTGCAAGGTGGAAGCCTTGACAATCATATTTCTGGTATGATGCTGCTCTGCTTGGACCATATTGTTTTGCATGTAAAGGAAAATTATCCCTTAAGTTATGCATTTCTTAGCTATCTGTTAATATACGTCTTCGTAATAGACTGCATGTTTACTTCTACAGATGAATCGTGTGGACTCGATTGGCCCACACGTTTCAAAATTATCAAGGGAGTCTGTGAGGGATTAAATTACCTACATAATGGATGCAAAGATCCAATTTACCATCTTGACTTGAAACCTGCGAATGTTTTACTGGACAAGAACATGTTCCCGAAAATTGGAGACTTTGGTTTGTCAAGACTCTTTCCTTTATCACAAACCTATATAACAAGCAAAATTATAGGAACACCGTAAGTTAACACCTTGTCATAAGTAATCAATTTATTTTCAGAAGAGATTATATAAATCATTATATTAAGATATATACCAATACCATGCAGTGGATACATGCCACCAGAATACATTGAGAGACGCGAAATCACATCGAAGTATGATGTATTCAGTTTGGGTGTTCTAATTGTGCGGGTAATAGCAGGAGATGAGGGCTACTCCAAATGTGCATATATGTCTTTGGAAGATTTTCTTGAGCATGTATGGAAGATATCTTTAGTCATCAACAAAGTTTCCTTCCACAAATATTATAATCATGTTGTCCCTTACTTTCCATCCTACTTTTCGCCATCGTGTTCCAACTTTGCAGGTACATGGAAACTGGGGAAAACGGCTGAAGGAAACAATGGCGTTGCATACATCAGAGCAAGTTAAGACGTGCATTGAAATAGCGTTAAGGTGTATGGAGGTTGATCGTGAGAAAAGGCCTACTATAGCTGAGATTGTCGATGAACTAAACTTGGTTGATACTGCAGAAAGTTTGCCTACAGGCCAGGTATATATATACATGTCCCAACTAAGCACTATAGTAGGGAAATGTCAAAATTGTTGGCATAACTGAGTAGGGCACCTGTTGTTTTATGCATGTTCCAACCAAGCACTATTTAAGTATGCCTGAAAAATAAAATGTTGTTTAGTTGGACTAGCAAGATTTTTAAGGAGTACACAAGGCTCTGCTATAAACAAGAACTAATCCTCATAACTTTGTGGTTGCAGGTCGCGAACTTCCGAAGCAAGCAAAACTCAAACTCAGGTAAACATCTCGATTAAAACTGTAGATATCATTCAGTCGTGGATGCAAATAGCCAGTGGGGAGTGACGTGGTTGAATATGGATGAGTTAGTGGGGAAATGTCGTAGCTGAGTCTCCTATATAATTATACCTACAGTTGCATTGCCCTGAAAACCATATTTTTCTTGGCAGTTTGATATTTACCCAACAGATAGGCAAAAGTTTTAAGAAACATATTGTCCCAAGACATAGTATAAGTTTTAGAAATCTAACTTACTTTCTAAGCCATTGGATGAGAGTAGATGTATGATGGTTTGCATGAAATCCTAACTCATACTTTTGTTAGTGTACACTATGCAAATAGCACATGGTCATAGCTTTACATATCGGCTAGACAGCCAAATGTTCATCACATCCATAAGAGTTCAACAATGTGAGTGTAATAAGAAAAATGATTAGAAGAAAAATTGGTGGAGGATCCTTCGTCTTACTTGCTACTACACTCTTACCCGGGGCTAGGACCTGCCAACTCCCGTTGATGCTTCATTATGAGTCAATAAAAGTGCTCTTTGTTGAAAAACGGGACCTGCCAGCTATATTATGTTGATGATAGCAGTGGGGAAAGAGGGAGGGAGGTTGAGATGAGAAGTCCGAGAACATGGGAATGAGGCGACTGGCGCAACCATGGGATTAGGATCTGTGGCTATGTGGACGGCATCACCAGGGGAGGGACTGACAGGAGCCAGGGACCTCTCCAATAGTTCACAATTGCATTAAGACATAATGTACTAAACCTTAACTATAGCGTAATAAAAATGTGTGACAATTGCACAGTTTGGTACTTGTGAATATTACTCCGTTACCAAACTCATTTGGTTTTTGTAACTGCTAACTCCTTACATTGTTACTTGATGGCAGAGCGGCGAGGCAGAATCGTATTCTCTGCCACCTACAGGCCCCCGGTGCCATTCGACATCTTCTCCTGCCCTGTCTCACCTTGGTCCACAGATGATGAGCTCCACCTCACCGATGGTGTGTCTGACAACTACAACGGGAGCTCCATCCCTCCCGCTGCGCTGAAGACCCTCCTCAAGAGCCCGAAGCTGGCAAACGAGGTTGATGTTACCGACGCGGATGTCGACGCCGGCGACGTCTCTGGCCTGGTCTTCGTCTCCGAGAGGGACAATGGCCTTGAGACGCTATACATTGCCATATGCTTTAATGCTGATAACAAGGTCAAGGTATTCTCCCTTGCTGACATCTTTGGAGCCGCCGACTTCAGCAGCATGCGCCTGGAGGACAGTGGCTGCATCGGCGGCGGCTACAGCGTGGGATCTCACAGCGTCGACCACTGTCTCATCTTCGTCTCCACAAAGGAGCCTGTGCATGTACGTCGTGGCCCTTGGACCGTCGTGTACAAAACCAACCTTACAACAGGCATGACGGAGCGCCTCACGCCACAAGGTATATATATATATTTCATGCACCAATAAATTGATAATCTCTTAGTATTCCCATTAATCATCTACCTGCATTATACTCCCTCTGTTTCGAATTACTTGTCTTCGATTTGTC
Source organism: Aegilops bicornis (assembly GCA_021605145.1). NCBI lineage: Eukaryota > Viridiplantae > Streptophyta > Magnoliopsida > Poales > Poaceae > Aegilops > Aegilops bicornis. Next base: position 40,598,116 of record CM038674.1, on the reverse strand, counting down.
TAGATACGGATGTATCTAGCATTAAAATAAGTCTAGATACATCTGTAACTAGACAAATCTAAGACAAGTAATTCAGAACGGAGGGAGTATATGATTTACATGTGCAGGGATATTTGATTTGAGTCCGGCCGTTTCGCCCTCAGGGAAGATGGTAGCAGTGGCGTCATTTCAGAGCAAGAGTTGGAACGGCGACATTGGGAACCTGAAGACTGACATCTACGTGATGAACTTGGATAGCGACCAGTGTCAGGGGGGCCAGGGGCGCAAGCTAATCATCAAGAATGGCGGCTGGCCATCCTGGGGCAGCGACGACATCATCTTCTTTCATCGACTCACCAGTATGGCCCTTCTATCGAGCCTGATTGAAACATTTTGGGCTGTGTTCCGGTACGACATCAACACCGAGGAGACCGTCCAGGTTACTCCGGGAGGATTGGATGCGGTGACTCCTGCGGCCATAAGCGAGACCAAAGTAGCGGTGGCGACCATCCGCCAAGAGCACAAGTCCAGCAACGTCCGTGTGCAGGCACAGTACCGGCACATTGAGATCTTTGACATGGATGTGCCGGGGCTGCCACCGTTGCAGATCACCCGTAAGATGAGGCAAAAAGGCGATCACTACAACCCATTTGTGCTGGATGGTGGGGGCTGCATTGGATACCACCGCTGCAGGAGTGAGAGTGACCTTGTGCAGAATGGAGACGACGTCCCTCAGAACTTGCACAGGCTAGAGTCCCCCATGAGGGACGTCGGTTTACTTCGGGTATCTGGCATGTTCCCGACCATTTCGAAGGACGGCTCCAAGCTCGCCTTTGTTAACAGTGAGTTCAAAGCAGTGTTTGTAGTGGACAGCCAAGGGCTGCGTATCATATACGAGGAAAGGAGCCGAAACTGCGTCTTCTCCCCTGTGTGGAACCAGAACCTTGACAGGGACATCCTCTATGTGTGCATAGGCACCACCTTGAACTCCCACCGACTTGAGATCTTTGCCATCTGCAATGCCTCTGGCCCCACAACAGGGCAAAATGTCGTAAGACTCACCATTGGTGGGTATAACAACGCATACCCGTCGAGCAACCCAGATGGCGACAAATTTGTCTTCAGGTCAACAAGGGATGGATTGGCACCGCACAAGAACCTGTACATAATGTTACACAGTGATAACGAGCAATTTGGGGAACATTCGAAGAAGTGGCACAGACATAACGAAGAATTCGAGGAACCTTGGCAGACGCGGCTGACGAAAGGGAAGTGGACAGATACCCATTGCCAGTGGTCCCCAAACGGGGACTGGATCGTCTTCTCATCGACGCGCGACAACCGGCTGGACCCGACGCACTTCTCCATATACCTGGTGAAGGCGTTCGACCCGGCGGTGTTGATCAGGGTGACGGGCACGGGGGGTGATTTCGGCGGTCAAATAAACCACCCGGTGTTCAGCCTGGACGGGAGGAGCATCGCCGTGACAGTGCATCTCGTGGCGGCTTCTGTGGACCCGGTCTCACTGCCAAACTTCAAGCATGGAGTGCGGCGCTATAGCAACATCTTCGCTGTGGAAGTCCACCCAGACGACGTGGAGAAGAAAATGAAGATAAACGTGAAGTTGAAGTTGAAGAACAAGACGGAGAAGGAAAAGTTGATGGGATTCCGCTTCCGCCGGATCACGCACAGCAGGTACGAGTGCGGGACGCCCGCCTGGACGATGGCCTTCGCCGCGACGGACACAAACGCGCTGTGGAATATGTTGCCAGACATGGAGCATATGTACGCACTGGGTGTCTGTACTAGATCCGCAAGCCCTTGACAGTTAATTGTTGACTCACTAGCTACGTAAAAGCCGATGTCGAACAACAAGGGTGATGTAGGACATTGGGAATCGAAGCTTCTTGCGAGCTGGTTCGAGAATCAGCCCTTTCTGGATTCTGGAAGCAAAACTTCCGTTTCATATGTGACTGTTAATGAACATCGTTGTAATGTTGCTGCTGCTGTTGCTGCTTGGGATGGGGAGAATCTAATTTAAAGATTTCAAATCCCTGTATAATCTGTGGACTTACTGAACTACTAGTTCAGTTAATTAGTACTGTTGTTCTCTCTAGCTAGTGCTGAAGATCGTCCAATTTGGATGTTCCGTCCTTAAGGCGAATACTCTGCCAATTCCATGGTTAGCAATTGGGCATTGTGCCAGTGCATACTCCTGCTGTGTTGAAGTTTGGCTCCAAAACATAATTTGTGTAAACGTGGTCGTGTAGAAGATGGAATGTGTTTCTGTTCTCTGAAAATGAATCAGTAGTTCAGTACATCGCCTCTTTTTCGATTTTATCGTGGCGCACACGCCAGGCCTGGGCAATGCTTTCTTCGCCAAAAGACTGACATTTTTGGTGTGCCACTGGGTGCTGATTTTCTGGGTACTGTTTTCAGGGCAAAAGTTGGCTAGGCATAACAATGTTGTCATTGCTGGGGCACAAGATGGTGTCAAACGCTGGAAGATGGCGGGTGTTCTCCAAGGATGTTCCATCGCGCTGTCCTGAGGATTGCCTGGAGTCTGGAGATGAAGTAGATCAGGTTGGTATCTTGTGTTCGACACCGCAAGCTGCATCGGCTAACGGCTCAGCGAGCTCCCCAAGCGATAGGCGATGCTTGATTTTCATTTTTCCGGTCTTTTCCTTGTCCCTGTGCTGAGTTATTCTGGGTTCACACTTTTGGTCCAGTGATGCGGCTCTCTAACCCTTAACTGTACCTAGATGATGTTGCTGGCTGCATGAGAAATGGAACCAGCGGGGAAACGAGTAAATTACTGAATAAGCAGATACATTTTGGCATTTCATTGATTTTCATGGGGCCAATTTCCGCACTTCCAAAAGTACAAAAAATTCTAGCAAGTTCGGTTTGCAGGACATATAATGCTCTGCATCATTAGCTTTGTTCCCTCCTTTCCGTTGTTCTGATCACTTTATGAACTTTACTTTTCGCTGCTCCGGATGGAACTGTTCATAAATTGTGCGTTTTCAGTTTTGTGACTACGCCGTGCTGGTTTTGCACAATTTTTGAATTACAGTGACTAGTCACAGAAATGTGCTTGATTGAATTCAGATGGATAGAACTCACACCCCTGGATAGATATATCATGGCCACCGAGAAATCCCCTCAACTCAGACCGCAGAGGCACCAACATGCACAATTTTCAACTTAACATTGAACTACATCTGCACAGCAGCTGTCCCAACCACAGCTTCTGTCTCCAGATTCATGATTCACTCAGGTAAGGCCACATTCGGACCGTGGAAGCTCGATGCGAATTTGGCAAGGAAAATATCTGAGATTTACAAAGTGGTCAAAAATGGCAAAATCTCGTTCCGCTGGCGAGCTCTTCGTCCTACGAGTCTGTCCTCTCTCCAGTGAGATCGAGTTGAGTATAGGGCATAAAATGATCTCTTATGAAAATTGACGGCATGCCGTCCCGCTCATGATGATCAGGTCACCCTATTTGTGCACATCAAAATTGCCTCTTTCAGCCCTTCGTTGTCTAGCGACGTCTCCACCATCACCTGCACAGGAGCAGGCCAGCACTATGTACGTGAGCAGCTGGAATTTTTAGTATACTTGCACATTCAAATAAGCTTAACGTTGGAACTTGGAAGTCAGTACCTCTTGCACATTGTTTCCATATCGTGCAAGGACCTTATATTTCTGACCAACCAGAGATGCCATATATACCTGATGAGTAATACTTTAGTTCCATGAACCAGGCTGCATAACTGTGTGACCTCTAAACATTTAAAAATTTCATCTTACCTGAAACGTTGGAGCTAATTCCTGGGCTCCGGAAAAACCTTCCTTTGTAGATGATTTTTTTTCTAAAATCCATGAACATTTTTTAGCATTCATTAAGGATTTTTCATATTAATGAAGATTTTTAAAATTTTAAAACTTTTTAAATCCACAACATTTTTTAAATAATGACCACATGACGACAGCGTTGAGGGGGCGAGGAGGAGATCTCGGCCGCTCGCTGCCGCCTGCCTCGGCCCTGGCGCCCAGGAAAACGGGCCGACCCGACGGTGGCTTCTGCCGTCCCGACGCGGATGGAAGCGAAGCTTCGAGCTCGTGAGGGCCTCCCTCCACTCCAAGCCGCCGGCACCAGCTCTTTTTTTCTTCAGAAGAAGTGTCAAGTGGCTCTGCGCTCCTGTATCTTCAGAGGAAAGTGTCGAGTGTGAAGCGACGATTTCTGTTGGAGCTATACGCCTCGATCTGGCTGGGACCAGACACGAATAGTCGTAATTTAGCAGACTGAGAATGGATCTAATTTCTACAAACAAACTGGTTGGATCAAGCTTAATTAGTAAGTAGTTGGCTGAAACTCGAAACAATCAAGAAACAAACAAACACACGAACGTACGTCTCTTGTATCGCTGCCTGTCTGTCATACGTCAATCACGCTTCTATCTTAATGATCAATTAAGGCGACATGCGAAACTCAAGCATTTCTGTTTCTGTTGCTGCTTTTTCACTTGTTGCCAAGAAAGAAAGAAAGACAAGAAGCTAAAACGGCAGATGAACAGATCATCAAAACAAATGCATCCATCCGTGAAACCAATATAATGGACAAAAGAAATCCGAAAGAAAGAAAGACAAGAAGCTAAATCGGCTCTCGCGCATGGAGAAATCAGAAAGGAATCAAGATTATATATCAGTTCCCGGTCCGACCGATTGGATCGGTTAAAATGCGGACCGGACCGAGGTGCTGACGGGCCTACTTTTACAATCCGGACCGACCAAGTTTGCTAGCGAGCCCGGACCGATCGGTCCTGTCCTGTGCGGGCCACGAGCGGGCCAAAAAGCCCGCTCCAGCTGATATTGATTCCTTTCTGATTTCTCCATGATATTCATTTAAGGCATTTCCCTTTTTTTCCGTCCCTGCTTTTTCACTTGTTGCCAAGAAAGAAAGAGGCTAAAACGGCGGATGATCAAATCATCATCAAAACAGATGCATCAATCCATGAAACCAATACAAAGGACAAAAGAAAAAGGAAACGCATGGCGAAATCACAAAGGAATCAAGATTATAGAACAAATCAATCCGTGGACGGACGGATCGATCGAGCGTAATTAGAAGGAAGGACACGAGAACGGATTACTGACCTGGACTAGATCGGAAGGAGGAGGGATGAATTCAACTCCTTGCCTTCCTGGTGACTGCTTTGTTTGCTCTCGGGTAGAACTGGGAGAAAGAGGAAAGGGCACAAGTGGGAATACAGACTCTCGGGTCCTCTCCTCTCCTCGCCGTCCCATCTGGTCCTCTCCTCTCCTGGCCGCGGGTCCTAAGTGGCACACGCTCCCGCACGTGGATGGATGACGATAATGACACACAATCATTTCCATGAAACGGAAAAATTAAGTGGCACTGTTTTCTCATCGCTTTTACAATGGCCTCTACCCAAGTTCAAGTTTCTTTGTCTTTTTGCAAAGCTTCCAAGTCAACCAAGTTATTCCAGTTTCTTTAGTTTGTAAAAAAAAGTCAAGCCAATTATTCTGATTTATTTGGGGATGTAGAAAAAAGTCAATTTTCAAGTCAGTCTAGTTATTCTGGTTTATTAAGGATATCAAAAAATGTTCAACCATTCTTTGATGTTGATGGATATGGGCAGTCTCTTTTCTCTTATTTAACAAGAATAACAAGTATATGCTAGCTAGCATTCACAAGCAAATGGATCTGGTAACATATAGATCCATGGGCTTGGAGCCTCAAAGAAGTACAAATTAATTGTGTGATCAACAAGTCCTCTACATCATCAACTAGAAACATTTTGGTTACATTGCATCTTTCAAAGACATACAACTGGAAGTCGGGCTTCTTTGTGTTGGCAACCTTGAGGGCCGCCAGCTTGTCTTCTCTGACGTCTTTGCAATGCACTCGGACCAGCGACAGAGCGACGTCGGCACCACACCGAGCGGATGACTTCTTCCATTCCTGCACTCAGCCAGGGATCTGATTCAGCCGAGCCATCAGAGACTCGAGGTCCTGCGAAAGTTCCGCCTGAGGCCAGAGTTCATCGTCAACCCGCGTCATTGCAGCCTTCAATCGAGCGAGGTAGTCCACAGCATTGTCCAAACGAGATTCCAGCCGCAACACATTCATCGTAACATCGTCTTTGACAGGGCAGTTTATGGGATCGAGACCTGTCTCAACCCGCCCAGTTTCTACTTCGAAGTCCTGATAGAGCTCTGCACAGTCGGAAAAACAATGAGTCGACAGTTCAACAAGACATGTCAGTCGACGTCTCAAATCAGTCGAGCCAGAGGAAATACCTTCAAGTTTCAGGACCAACTTCGCAGCAAACTGCCCCAGATACGACTCCAGCTCGCCCTGTTTAGCTTTGAGGTTCCCTACTTCACCAGTCAAGTTCTCTTTGTCCTTCTTCAATTGCGCGATTTCTTCTTCCAATTTGCCAACTGAAGCCAGCTTCTTGTCCGCAAGCGCTGTTTTCCCACGAGCCTCCTTCTGAGCCGCAGCAAGATCCAGGTCCTTCTTCTCTAGTGCCTGCTTCATTTTCTCTAAAGAAATAACATTCTTCAAACGAGCCTAAAGCTGACGGTTTTCACTATGCACATCTGTTTGATGGAATCACTCGGTTCAAAGAGACTGGAAAGAAGAAAGGGGAATCATAAGGTGAAAGGTTTCGAGTGGTTACCTCCCATGGCAGCTGTTTCATCTTGGGCCTTCTTGAGGTTCTTCTTGGCCAGCTCCAAGTCAAGATTGATGCTGATCTGCTTCTTGTCCAGCTCAGCAAGTTGAGCCCCAAGATCACAAGACTTCTGCAGTCAGCAAAAGGGATATGTCAGTCGACAGAAACAAAAGTTAACCTCAGTATAGTTGTTCTAAGACTACCGCCGAATCAAACATTCAACAGTAGTCTCGGATTACACCGGTGGGTGCACTTGGCGTGCCCCACCGGGTCCGGGTTCTTACACTCGGAATGGTCTCGCCTAGCGTGAGTAAAAAACGTGATTCTAAGACCCCAAATAACTGCCAAAGATCGACCGCGGTCTCGGGGACTACACCCAGTGGGTGCACTATGCGTGCCCCCACTGGTTCAGAAAAACATTCGACTCAACCTGGTCGACTCAAACAGAGAAGCTATTTCCGATTGGCTACAAGGAAAACACACCCAGTGGGTGATTGTATGCGGAACGAAGACTCATAGATGCACATAAAAGGTTCCAGAGCAATTATTCAAAGACATCATACGGGCAGTAAAGCGACGGTCGCAACTATCACTACTCAAAAGATCAGTCGGAGATCGACTAACCTTGACGTTCGCCTGCAGAGCAGTTGTGGCCTTGTAAGCAACCTGGCTGGCCTCATGCAGCACCTTCATCTATTCCATCACAAGATTCACTTGGCGAAGAGCTTCCCGGGCAGCGCTCGGCGGATGGTCCGGGGTCTGGTAGGTGGTGAAGAGGGATGCCGGCAATGCAGTCGGAGCAGCTACAGGATCAGATGCGTGGACTTGTAACGGAGCAGCAGGAGCCTGAGCAGTCGACCCTGACGGGCGGTCAGTCGACAGCGGATTGGCGAACGTGATGCTGGCCCGAGCCAGATCTCTGGATCGCTCGACCGCTTGCTCAGACACTTGTCCTTCAGCCGCCCTCCCGCTCGAGGTCCTGCCCTTCCTCCTCCTCTCCCTCAGAGGCACTCCTTCATCTTCGTCATCTGAAAGTGTAATGACGTCTCGCGGGGCTGCAACACAGACAATCTCGAGAATTCAGTCGACCAGTGAATCAGTCGGCAGATCAAATTCAAATTGGAAAAGGCTTACCGACACTGGAAGTAACCACGTCATCAGCCTCTTCTTCCCCCGGGGCCTTGTCAACATCCATGTCAGTCGCAGAAGTCACGGGGCTGAAAAAAGTTCATGATCCACTCGGTAAGAACAGAAGTATCAATTGGAGAGAAGAAACACAGAAAGATGAAACACTCACCCAGAGGCAACTGGAACATCCATCTTGATCCTCGACAGGGTTTTCCAAGTCTTCGAGGGCACAACCTTGGGCTGCTTGGCAACCTTCTCAGTCGGCTCAGGAGTCGACGTCCGAGTGCGCTTCTGCGCCTGGGTACTGGGAGCCGCAGCCTTGCCATGCTCGCCCGCTGGATCGTGATGATGTTTGGTTCGACGCTCCAAGCGTGGCAGCGAGTCGACCCCCTCATCGTCGTCCACCTCGTCGCTCTCCTCTTCGTCGTCGTCGTCCGGGGACTGCCAATCGCCACTCTAGTCCGTGCTATCCTCCCCCTCCTGGTCCTGCTCCAGAATTAGCTCACCGTTGGGCATGGAATACATCTCAGTATAAACCTACAAAACAAAGAGTCGAGTGAATTTCAGTCGGATTCAGAGACAGATGCAAGATACACAAGAAAACAGTCGGTGGCAAAAGTTTGAACCTTGTCTGGTGGATTGCTGTCGTTGAATGGGACGACCCTCCTGGCCCCCCTGGGATTGTCCTTGTTGCCCGTGATGCTCTTCAACCACATGGCCACCGTTTTTGCCGGGACTTCCTCCGGATGAAGCCGAGCGGTATCATTGGCACCGGAGTACATCCACATCGAGTGATCCTGAGCCTGGAGCGGCTGGATGCATCGACTGAGAAATACCTCCACTAGGTCCATTCCGGTCACGCCCTAATTAATCAGCTGGACCACCCTCTCGACCAACATATCCGTCTCCACCCTCTCCGCAGCAGCCTGGAGTGGGGACGTCCTGGCAGTAGAACCAGGTCGACCGCCAGCCCCTGACCGACTCAGGAAGGGTCATGGAAGGGAAAGAACTCCTTTTCCTCTTCTGGATACCCAAACCCCCACACATCTGGATAACGTGTGTTTTCTCGTCACTCGAGTTTGCCTTCTTGACCGACTGGGAACGGATAGTGAAGATGTGCTTGAAGAGGCCCCAGTGCGGTCGATAACCAAGAAAATTCTCGCAAATTCTCGCAATTAGCTAGAGTAGCTCCGTGCAGAGCATTGTAGACATAGAAAACTGCAAAATACATAACGGATCTGAATGTGAAAAGACCCGTTGACTAAAGATTCTCTCACAAAGCAAAACATGACCACACCTTAGTACTCTTTGGGTGTTAATCACATAGCGATGTGAACTAGATTACTGAATCTAGTAAACCCTTTGGGTCTTGGTCACATGGCGATGTGAACTATTGGTGTTAATCACATGATGATGTGAACTATCGATGTTAATCACATGGTGATGTGATCTAGATTATTGACTCAAGTGCAAGTGGGAGATCAAGGAAATATGCCCTAGAGGCAATAATAAAGTTATTATTTATTTCCTTATATCATGATAAATGTTTATTATTCATGCTAGAAATGTATTAACCGGAAACATAATACATGTGTGAATACATAGACAAACAGAGTGTCACTAGTATGCCTCTACTAGACTAGCTTGTTAATCAAAGATGGTTAAGTTTCCTAACCATAGACAAAGGAGTTGTCATTTGATTAACAAGGTCACATCATTGGTTGAATGATCTGATTGACATGACCCATTCCATTAGCTTAGCACCCGATCGCTTAGTATGTTGCTATTGCTTTTATCCATGACTTATACATGTTCCTATAACTATGAGATTATGCAACTCCTGCCATCGGAGGAACACTTTGGTACTACCAAACGTCACAACGTAATCGGGTGATTATAAAGGAGTACTACAGGTGTCTCCAAAGGCAGATGTTGGGTTGGCGTATTTTGAGATTAGGATTTGTCACTCCGATTGTCGGAGAGGTATCTCTGGGCCTTCTCGGTAATACACATCACTAAGCCTTGCAAGCATTACAACTAAAGAGTTAGCTGTGAGATGGTGTATTACGGAACGAGTAAAGAGACTTGCCAGTAACAAGATTGAACTAGGTATTGGATACCGACGATCGAATCTCGGGCAAGTAACATACCGATGACAAAGGGAACAACGATGTTGTTATGCGGTCCGACCGATAAAGATCTTCAGAGAAAATGCAGGAACCAATATGGGCATCCAGGTCCCGCTATTGGTTATTGACCGGAGACGTGTCTCGGTCATGTCTACATTGTTCTCGAACCGTAGGGTCCGTGACGCTTAAGGTTTCGATGGCGATTATATTATGAGTTTGTGTATTTTGATGTACCAAGGAGTTCGGAGTCCCGGATGTGATCACGGACATGACGAGGAGTCTCGAAATGATCGAGACATAAAGATTGATATATTGGACGGCTATATTCGGACACGGAAAGGTTCCGGAAGTTTCCGGAGAAAACGGAGTGCCGGAGGGTTACCGGAACCCCCGGGAAGTAATGGGCCTTATTGGGCCAAGAGGGAGAGAGAGGGCTGCACCAGGAGGTGGCGCGCCCCCATGGGGAGTCCGACTGGACAAGGAGGGGGGGCGGCCCCTTCCCTCTTCCTCTCCCTCTCTTTCCTTCCCCTTCCTTCTTCCTAGTAGGACTAGGAAAGGGAGTCCTACTCCCACTAGGAGGAGGACTCCCCCCTCCTGGCGCCTCCTAGGGCCGGCCGGCCCTCCCCTTGCTCCTTTATATACGGGGGGGGCACCCTAGAACACACAAGTTGATCCTTGAGATCGTTCCTTAGCCGTGTCGGTGCCCCTCCACCATATTCCACCTCGGTCAAATCGGAGCGGTGCTTAGGCGAAGCCCTGCGTCGGTAGAACATCAAGATCGTCACCACGCCGTCGTGCTGACGAAACTCTCTCTCCCCGGAGCTTTGCTGGATCGGAGCCCGAGGAGCGTCACCGAGCTGTACGTGTGCCAAGAACTCGGAGGCACCGGAGTAACGGTGCTTGGATCGGTTGGATCGCGAGGAGAACGTACGACTACTTCCTCTACGTTGTGATTGCTTCCGCTTCGGTCTACGAGGGTACGTAGACAACACTCTCCCCTCTCGTTGCTATGCATCACCATGATCCTGCGTGTGCGTAGGAATTTTTTTGAAATTACTACGTTCCCCAACAGTGGTATCAGAGCCTGGTTTTATGCGTTGATGTCATATGCACGAGTAGAACACAAGTGAGTTGTGGGCGATATAAGTCATCTTGCTTACCAAAGCATGTCATACTTTGGTTCGGGCGGTATTGTGAGATGAAGCGCCCGGACCGACATTACGCCAGACGCTTACGCGAGACTGGTTTCACCGCCATGCGAGCACTCGTTGCTTAAAGGTGACCGGCGGGTGTCTGTCTCTCTCACTTTATTTGAACCGAGTGTGGCTACGCCTGGTCCTTGCGAAGGTTAAAACAGCACCAACTTGACGAACTATCGTTGTGGTTTTGATGCGTAGGTAAGAACGGTTCTTGCTCGTTTCGTAGCAGCCACGTAAAACTTGCAACAACAAAGTAGAGGACGTCTAACTTGTTTTTGCAGGGCATGTTGTGATGTGATATGGTCAAGACGTGATGCTATATTTTATTGTATGAGATGATCATGTTTTGTAACCGAAGTTATCGAAAGAATCGGCGAGAGCCATATGGTTGTCGCTTATTGTATGAAATGCAACGCCATGTAATTGCTTTACTTTATCACTAAGCGGTAGCGATAGTCGTAGAAGCAATAGTTGGCGAGACGACAACGATGCTACGATGGAGATCAAGGTGTCGCTACCGGTGACGATGGTGATCATGACGGTGCTTCGAGATGGAGATCACAATCACAAGATGATGATGGCCATATCATATCACTTATATTGATTGCATGTGATGTTTATCCTTTATGCATCTTATCTTGCTTTGATTGACGGTAGCATTTTAAGATGATCTCTCACTAATTATCAAGAAGTGTTCTCCCTGAGTATGCACCGCTGCCAAAGTTCGTCGTGCCTGCACACCAAGTGATGATCGTGTGTGATAAGATCTACGTCCATCTACTAATGGTGCAAGACTGTTTTGCACACTAGGACTACTCATGTTAAACTTGAGGATCCTAGCATATGCAGATATGGCCTCGGAACACGGAGACCGAAAGCTCGAGCGTGAATCATATAGTAGATATGATCAACATAGTGATGTTCACCATTGAAAACTACTCCATCTCACGTGATGATCGGACATGGTTTAGTTGATTTGGATCACGTAATCACTTAGATGACTAGAGAGATGTCTATCTAAGTGGGAGTTCTTAAGTAATATGATTAATTGAACTCTAACTTATCATGAACTTAGTCCCGTAGTATTTTGCAGATTATGTTGTAGATCAATAGCTCGCGTTGTTGCTTCCCTATGTTTTTATATGTGTTCCTAGAGAAAATTGTATTGAAAATGTTAGTAGCAATGATGCGGATCGGGTCCGTAATCTGAGGATTATCCTCATTGCTGCACGTAAGAATTATGTCCTTAATGCACCGCTAGGTGACAGACCTATTGCAAGAGCGTATGCACGTTATGAACGCTTTGGCTAGCTCAATATGATGACTACTTGATAGTTTTGTGCACCATGCTTTATGGCTTAGAATCGGGACTTCAAAGATGTTTTGAACATCATGGACCATATGAGATGTTCCAGGAGTTGAAGTTAATATTTCAAGCAAAATACCCGAGTTAAGAGATATGAAGTCTCCAACAAGTTCTATAGCTAAAAGATGGAGGAGAATCGCTCAACTAGTGAGCATGTGCTCAGATTGTCTGGGTACTACAATCGCTTGAATCAAGTGGGAGTTAATCTTCCGTATAAGATAGTGATTGACATAATTCTCTAGTCACCATCACCAAGTTAGTAGAACTTCGTGATGAACTATAGTATGCAAGGGATGATGAAAATAATTCCCAGTTTTTCGTGATGATGAAATCGATGAAGGTAGAAATCAAGAAAGAACATCAAGTGTTGATGGTTAACAAGACCACTAGTTTCAAGAAAAGGGCAAAGGGATAGAAGGGAACTTCAAGAAGAACGGCAAGCAAGTTGCTGCTCAAGTGAAGAATCCCAAGTCTAGACCTAAGCATGAGACTAAGTGCTTTTACTGCAAAGGGACTGGAAGCAGAACTACCCCAAGTATTTGGCGGATAAGAAGGATGGCAAAGTGAACAAAGGTATATTTGATATACAGATTATTGATGTGTATTTTACTAGTGTTCATAGCAACCCCTCGGTATTTGATACTGGTTCAGTTGCTAAGAGTAGTAACTTGAAACGGAGTTGCAGAATGAACAGAAACTAGTTGAAGGGAAGTGACGATGAGTGTTGGAAGTAGTTCCAAGATTGATATGATCATCATCGCACACTCCCTATACTTTCGGGATTAGTGTGGAACCTAAATAAGTGTTATTTGGTGTTGAGCATAAATATGATTTGATCATGTTTATTGCAATATGGTTATTCATTTAAGTAAGAGAATAAATTGTTGTTCTGTTTACATGAATAAAACCTTATATGGTTACACACCCAATGAAAATGGTTCATTGGATCTTGATCATAGTGATACACATATTCATAATAATGAAACCAAAAGATGCAAAGTTAATAATGATAGTGCAACTTGTTTGTGGCACTGCCGTTTAGGTCATATTGGTATAAAGCGCATGAAGAAAACTCCATGCTGATGGACTTTTGGAATCACTTGATTATGAATCATTTGATACTTGCGAACCGTGCCTTTTGGGCAAGATGACTAAGACTCTGTTCTCCGGAACAATGGAACGAGCTACTGACTTGTTGGAAATAATACATACCGATGTATGCGATCCAATGAGTGTTGATGCTCGTGGCAAGTATCGTTATTTTCTGACCTTCACAAAATGATTTGAGCAGATATGGGTATATCTTCTTGATGAAACACAAAGTCTGAAATAGTTGAAAAGTTCAAAGAATTTCAGAGTGAAGTGGAAAATCATCGTAACAAGAAAATAAAGTTTCTGCGATCTGATCGTGGAGATGAATATTTGAGTTACGAGTTTGGTCTTCAATTAAAATAAAGTGGAATAGTTTCACAAACTCACGCCACCTGGAACACCACAATGTTATGGTGTGTCTGAACGTCAGAATCAAGCACTTTATTTTGATATGGTGCGATCAATGATGTCTCTTACCGATTTACCAATATCGTTTTGGGGTTATGCATTAGAGACAGCTGCATTCACGTTAAATAGGGCACCATCTAAATCCGTTGAGACGACACTATATGAACTGTGGTTTAGCAAGAAACCAAAGTTGTCGTTTCTTAAAGTTTGGGGCTGCGATGCTTATGTGAAAAAGTTTCATCCTGATAAGCTCAAACCCAAATCGGAGAAGTGCTTCTTCATAGAATACCCAAAGGAAATTGTTGGGTATACCTTCTATCACAGATCCGAAGGCAAAACATTCGTTGCTTATAAATGGATCCTTTCTAGAGAAGGAGTTTCTCTCGAAAGAAGTGAGTGGGAGGAAAGTGGAGCTTGATAAGGTAATTTGTACCTTCTCCCGAATTGGAAAGTATTTCATCACGGAAATCAGTTCCAAAGTGATTCCTACACCAATTAGTGAGGAAGCTAATGATGATGATCATGTAACTTCAGATCAAGTCACTACCGAATCTCGTAGGTAAACCAGAGTGAGATCCGCACCAGAGTGGTACGGCAATCCTGTTACGGAAGTCATGCTACTAGATCATGACGAACCTACGAACTATGAAGAAGCGATGGTGAGCCCAGATTCCGCTAAATGGCTAGAAGCCATGAAATCTGAGATGGGATCCATGTATGAAAACAAAGTGTGGACTTTGGTTGACTTGCCCGAGGGTCGGCAAGCAATAGAAAATAAATGGATCTTCAAGAGAAAGACGGACGTTGATAGTAGTGTTACTATCTACAAAGCTCGACTTGTCGCAAAAAGGTTTTTGACAAGTTCAAGGTGTTGACTACAATGAGATTTTCTCAACTGTAGCGATGCATAAGTCTGTCCGAATCATGTTAGCAATTGCCACAATTTATGAAATTTGGCAAATGGATGTAAAAACTGCATTCCTGAATGGGTTTCTGGAGGAAGAGTTGTATATGATGCAACCAGAAGGTTTTATCGATCCAAAGGGAGCTAACAAAGTGTGCAAGCTCCAAATGATCCATTTATGGACCGGTGCTAGCATCTCGGAGTTGGAATAAACGCTTTGATAGTGTGATCAAAGCATTTGGGTTTATACACTTTTGGAGAAGCCTCAGATTTACAAGAAAGTGAGTGGGAGCTCAGAGCATTTCTGATATTATATGTAGATGACATATTACTAATTGGAAATGATATAGAATTTCTGGATAGCATAAAGGGATACTTAAATAAGAGTTTTTCAAAGAAAGACCTCGGTGAAGCTGCTTACATATTGAGCATCAAGATCTATAGAGATAGATCAAGACGCTTGATAAGTTTTTTCAATGAGTACATACCTTGACAAGATTTTGAAGTAATTCAAAATGGAACAGTCAAAGAAAGAGTTCTTGCCTGTGTTTCAAGGTGTGAAATTGAGTAAGACTCAAAACCCGACCACGGCAGAAGATAGAAAGAGAATGAAAGTCATTCCCTATGCCTTGGCCATAGGTTCTATAAAGTATGCCATGTTGTGTACCAGATCTATTGTATACCCTACACTGAGTTTGGCAAGGGAATACAATAGTGATCTAGGAGTAGATCACTGGACAGCGGTCAAAAATTATCCTTAGTGGAATAAGTATATATTTCTCGATTATGGAAGTGGAAAAAGGTTCGTCGTAAAGGGTTACGTCGATGCAAGTTTTGACACTGATCTGGATGACTCTAAGTCTCGATCTAGATACATATTGAAAGTGGGAGCAATTAGCTAGAGTAGCTCCGTGCAGAGCATTGTAGACATAGAAAACTGCAAAATACATAACGGATCTGAATGTGAAAAGACCCGTTGACTAAAGATTCTCTCACAAAGCAAAACATGACCACACCTTAGTACTCTTTGGGTGTTAATCACATAGCGATGTGAACTAGATTACTGAATCTAGTAAACCCTTTGGGTCTTGGTCACATGGCGATGTGAACTATGGGTGTTAATCACATGATGATGTGAACTATCGATGTTAATCACATGGTGATGTGATCTAGATTATTGACTCTAGTGCAAGTGGGAGACTGAAGGAAATATGCCCTAGAGGCAATAATAAAGTTATTATTTATTTCCTTATATCATGATAAATGTTTATTATTCATGCTAGAAATGTATTAACCGGAAACATAATACATGTGTGAATACATAGACAAACAGAGTGTCACTAGTATGCCTCTACTAGACTAGCTTGTTAATCAAAGATGGTTAAGTTTCCTAACCATAGACAAAGGAGTTGTCATTTGATTAACAAGGTCACATCATTGGTTGAATGATCTGATTGACATGACCCATTCCATTAGCTTAGCACCCGATCATTTAGTATGTTGCTATTGCTTTTATCCATGACTTATACATGTTCCTATAACTATGAGATTATGCAACTCCGTTTACCGGAGGAACACTTTGGTACTACCAAACGTCACAACGTAATCGGGTGATTATAAAGGAGTACTACAGGTGTCTCCAAAGGCAGATGTTGGGTTGGCGTATTTCGAGATTAGGATTTGTCACTCCGATTGTCGGAGAGGTATCTCTGGGCCTTCTCGGTAATACACATCACTAAGCCTTGCAAGCATTACAACTAAAGAGTTAGCTGTGAGATGGTGTATTACGGAACGAGTAAAGAGACTTGCCGATGCTTGAGATTGAATTAGGTATTGGATACCGACGATCGAATCTCGGGCAAGTAACATACCGATGACAAAGGGAACAACGTATGTTGTTATGCGGTTCTGACCGATAAAGATCTTCGTAGAAAATGTAGGAACCAATATGGGCATCCAGGTCCCGCTATTGGTTATTGACCGAGACGTGTCTCGGTCATGTCTACATTGTTCTCGAACCGTAGGGTCCGCACGCTTAAGGTTTCGATGGCGATTATATTATGAGTTTGTGTATTTTGATGTACCGAAGGAGTTGAGTCCCGGATGTGATCACGGACATGACGAGGAGTCTCGAAATGATCGAGACATAAAGATTGATATATTGACGGCTATATTCGGACACGGAAAGGTTCCGGAAGTTTCGGAGAAATCGAGTGCCGGAGGGGTTACCGGAACCCCCCGGGGAAGTAATGGGCCTTATTGGGCCAAGAGGGGAGAGAGAGGGCTGCACCAGGAGGTGGCGCGCGCCCCCCCATGGGGAGTCCGAGTTGGACAAGGAGGGGGGGCGCGGCCCCCTTTCCCTCTTCCTCTCCCTCTCTTTCCTTCCCCCTTCCTTCTTCCTAGTAGGACTAGGAAAGGGGAGTCCTACTCCCACTAGGAGGAGGACTCCCTCCCTTGGCGCCTCCTAGGGCCGGCCGGCCCTCCCTTGCTCCTTTATATACGGGGTAGGGGGCACCCTAGAACACACAAGTTGATCCTTGAGATCGTTCCTTAGCCGTGTGCGGTGCCCCCTCCACCATATTCCACCTCGGTCAAATCAGAAGCGGTGCTTAGGCGAAGCCCTGCGTCGGTAGAACATCAAGATCGTCACCACGCCGTCGTGCTGACGGAACTCTCTCTCCCCGGAGCTTTGCTGGATCGGAGCCCGAGGAGCGTCACCGAGCTGTACGTGTGCCAAGAACTTGGAGGCACCGGAGTAACGGTGCTTGGATCGGTTGGATCGCGAGGAGAACGTACGACTACTTCCTCTACGTTGTGATTGCTTCCGCTTCGGTCTACGAGGGTACGTAGACAACACTCTCCCCTCTCGTTGCTATGCATCACCATGATCCTGCGTGTGCGTAGGAAATTTTTTGAAATTACTACGTTCCCCAACATAATCTAGCAACGAGGGGAAGGGGAGTGCATCTACATACCCTTGTAGATCGCTAAGCGGAAGCGTTACAAGAACGCGGATGAAGGAGTCGTACTCGTAGCGATTCAGATCGCGGTTGATTCCGATCTAAGCGCCGAACAACGGCGCCTCTGTGTTCAACACACGTGCAACCCAATGACGCCTCCCGTGCCTTGATCCAGCAAGGGAGAGGGAGAGGTTGGGGAAGACTCCGTCCAGCAAGACGACGGGCGTGGTGGTGGAGGAGCGCGGTACTCAGCGAGGCTTCGCCAAGCACTACGAGAGACGAGGAGGGAGAGAGGTAGGGTGCGCCTTTGGGAGAGAGAAACTCATGTGTTGGGCAGCCCCAAACCTCCACTATATATAGGGGAAGGGAGAGGGAGGCTCCTAGGGTTTCCCCTAGGGGCGGCGGCCAGGCAGATGGGATCTCCCCTTTGGGTGACTTGGCCCCCAAGCCAGGAGGTGAGAACCCTAGATGGGGCGCCCCAAACCCCCTGGTCACGTGGGAATAGGTGAGGGGGCGCACAACCCCTTAGTGGGCTGGTTTTCCCCTTCCCCTTGGCCCATGAAGCCCCCCAAACACTTGCCGGGGCTCCCGAAACACCTTTCGGTCATGCTGGTCATCACTCGGTACCTCCGGAACACTTCCGGACTCCAAAACCCTTCGTCCAATATATCAATCTTCACCTCCGGACCATTCCGGGACTCCTCGTGACGTCCGGGATCTCATCCGGGACTCCGAACAACATTCGGTAACCACATACAAACTTCCTTTATAACCCTAGCATCATCGAACCTTAAGTGTGTAGACCCTACGGGTTCGGGATTCATGCAGACATGACCGAGACACCTCTCGGGCCAATAACCAACAGCGGGATCTGGATACCCATGTTGGCTCCCACATGTTCCACGATGATCTCATCGGATGAACCACGATATCAAGGATTCAATCAATCCCGTATACAATTCCCTTTGTCTACCGGTATAGTACCTGCCCGAGATTCGATCGTCGGTATCCCGATACCTTGTTCAATATCGTTACCGGCAAGTCTCTTTACTCGTTCCGTAACACATCATCACGCGATCAACTCCTTGATCACATTGTGCACATTATGATGATGTCCTACCGAGTGGGCCCAGAGATACCTCTCCGTCACACGGAGTGACAAATCCCAGTCTCGATTCGTGCCAACCCAACAGACACTTTCAGAGATACCCATAGTGCACCTTTATAGCCACCTAGTTACGTTGTGATGTTCGGTACACCCAAAGCATTCCTACGGTATCTGGGAGTTGCACAATCTCATGGTCTAAGGAAAAGATACTTGACATTTAGAAAAGCTTTAGCATACGAACTACACGATATTGTGCTAGGCTTAGGATTGGGTCTTGTCCATCACATCATTCTCCTAATGATGTGATCCCGTTATCAATGACATCCAATGTCCATGATCAGGAAACCATGACCATCTGTTGATCAACGAGCTAGTCAACTAGAGGCTCACTAGGGACATGTTGTGGTCTATGTATTTACACATGTATTGTGGTTTCCGGTCAATACAATTATAGCATGAATAATAGACAATTATCATGAACAAGGAAATACAATAATAACCATTTTATTATTGCCTCTAGGGAATATTTCCAACAATACTGAAATCCAGTCGACCACCTCCGGGCACCGAAACGTAGAGCTTTTACCTCCTCCGAGAGGGGCCTGAACTCGTAAACACTTGCGTACAACCTCACCGTAGGTAGGGCCTTGCCTCCTCCTACGTACTCCCTACTCTTACTATCAGTCTTAGTACCACGACAGTACGCACTTAAGGAAATGTGGAATTGTTTCACAACTCACGCCGCCTGGAACATCTCAGTGTAATGGTGTGTCCGAACGTCGTAATCGCACTCTATTGGATATGGTGCGATCTATGATGTCTCTTACCGATTTACCGCCATCATTTTGGGGTTATGCTTTAGAGACAGCCGCATTCACTTTAAATAGGGCACCGTATAAATCTGTTGAGACGACATCGTATGAATTATGGTTTGGGAAGAAACCTAAGCTGTCGTTTCTAAAAGTTTGGGGATGCAATGCTTATGTCAAGAAACTCCAACCTAAAAAGCTCGAACCCAAGTCAGACAAATGCGTCTTCATGGGATACCCTAAGGAAACCATTGGGTATACCTTCTACCTCAGATCCGAAGATAAGATCTTTGTTGTCAAGAACGGATCCTTTCTGGAGAAAGCGTTTCTCTCGAAAAAGGTAAGTGGGAGGAAAGTAGAACTTGATGAAGTACTGCCTTTTGAACCAGAAAGTAGCGCAGCTGAGGAAGATGTTTCTGTGGTGCCTGCACCGACTAGAGAGGAAGTTAATGATGATGATCATGAAACTTCAGATCAAGTTACTACACTACAAGAAATATGTCAACTTGTGACCTTGACTATTGGTCACTGAAAGGTCATGGTTTTTCATTTGCGACCTTTTTGTGACCAAAAAGAGAAGGTCAAAAGCTGGCGGTCGTTAACTGACTATACCGACCTTTCTTTTGGAATGGTCGAAGACGTTTATGACCAAAATATGTCCACTGTGGCGTTTTGGTCACTAGCAACCTCCCCAGGCCACGTAGGCATCCAGCGTGGCAAGCTGATGTGGCACAAGATTCAGCCCGGTCAAATTGGGTGTTTTACATGGGCCGAACCCATTAATTCAGCCTTTCTATATATTTTTTCCTGTCAAATTTTTGTCAGACTTCATGGGCCAAGCCCAACAATTCAGTCTTTTATTTATTTCTTGGTCTTGGCCTTTAAACATTTGTTTGGGCCCAGGCCATTATATTTTGTTGCTGGTCCCACCAATCAGATGGATACCACTTGTCATAATCTCACACATTAGACCCATGTGATAGAAAATTCAAAAGTGATTTCATAAGTGGGCTCCATGAGTCAGGTTCCATTTCACACGCTTTGAAACCACATAATGAATATTTCAAACAGAACATAACAAATGTAGTTCGTCAAAGAAGGATAAATAAGTCAACTACAATCTGTACATAGTCTATTACAATATTATTCAAATCTTTCCAGTCTATTACACATAAGATGTAACATATAACTCTTTGCTACACGGCTTAGAACTTCAAATATACTTCCTAGTTCACTTTGCTGGAGCTCTTGTAAATAAGAGGAAACACCATTTTCGGGTATGTTTGTAGAGGCTGAACCAAGGCATCTAACAATAAACCAAAAGAGTTAGAAACAAAATAAAAACAAATATACAAAGCAGATAGGGACTAAATCCTGAAGTATATGTACAACAGAATATAACCACACGTCACCTCTATCTATTCTGTGTGTATAAGTAAAGAAAGTTATGTACCAATAATTATATTATGGGACGGAGGGAGTAGTACATATGATTACTTTCAGGTTATAATTTTTCTTCACCTATAGTCTACTCCTATATTCAGGGAACCTTAGTCAGGTATCACTAGTGAGCACAGAACAAAACAAAACAAAACAAAATAAAGGTGTTGGCTATATAAGTGAAGACTATTCACGGCTTTTAGAACGTACAATAAACCAACAAGGACATACAAGTTGCAAATAATCAAAACTTAGTAGCCACTGAACCTTGCAAAACACATATTGTGGCATAGTTCATCGAAAAGAAAGATGATCGCAATAACAATTAACAAGATTGTGGTGGCCAGAGGACCACCACCACAGATGCATCTTAACAAGATTGTGATTGCAATAACAATAACAATTAACAAGATTGTGATGTACGCTATTAGGGAAGAGGGGGAGGGAGATGGAGGAGCTACCTGCCGCGGTCGCAATGGAAGCAGAGGAGCAGACCCCTCCTGCCCCTCCCCCACGAAAGGTGACAGGGCTGCCGGCTGGGCACGCCTTACTCCTCCGCCTCCTTGATCAGAGACCCCTTCCCTCTGCTGCTTGGCGCGCCGCATCACTAGTCACCTCCTCATGCAAGAAGTACACAATAAATAGACAGACGGTCAGTGAGGTACATTTTCACAGCAACAGAAGCTTAAAATTAATAGAAATACACACATCAAATGAAGTCACTAAGATACTAGTGCACCACATGGTGTAGAATTATGTGGTATATAATTGTAACACATGAACCAAAAGAGGAATAACATCATCACCAAGAATTTCTGATGATAAGCATAGCTCCCTACAAAAAAAGAACTAAGGGCACAAAGGACTAAAGCATGCAGACCACAATATTCAAAGCAGAAGCAAGTGGGCAGTATGAGCTACCTACTGGCAAAGTATAAAACCTGAATCATATAGTATAAATGAATCAAGAAAACAGGAGAAACCCTGAACCTGAAAGCTCAGGCTGCTGCTTATTTTGTTACTGTGTGGTAAGTACTACTAAGATCAAAATGCATTCAAGGGAGCATAAAAGCCATCCCCATTTGAAGCATGTACAGTCTACAGAGATACTAACAGGTGAACAGACAGCCCCTAGAAATTGGCTAACTACTTCTACTGTATAATATGCAGTCTCAGAGATACTAACTACTTCTCTTTGTATAATCACAGTCTGCAGTCACTAAATAAATCAAAGGTGTATGATGGAAATACAGCAAAATAGTCCAGTTAACTTGTCGATTAAGAGACTAATGAAACCAGTCACTCTAAGCATACTAGAGCTTCAAACCAGTTCATTTAGTTGAACTAAAGAGGGTCACAGAATACCCTAAAGGGTGCCCATTTGCACTCCTACACTCGAACACACACACACACACACACACTATGGATACTTTTGAGATTCACATGCACATTCAGTAAATTTAGTGAAATTCAGTAAACATGGAGTACAGAAGAGAGGTTCAGACTTCAAACCAGTTCATTTAGTTGAACTAAAGAGGGTCACAGAATACCCTAAAGGGTGCCCATTTGTCCATGTTTCAGACACATGCTACAGCAACATAATGAACCTAATACCGTCACAAGACTCGTGAGCAACACAAGTCAAGACATGAAATTACAGGAGGAGACGACGTGGTGCCCAAGTTTAGATATTCAAGGCTTCAATAAATTACAGCAACTTGAAGTAGAGTATGCAGTTTCAGACTTGCTGCAGTCCACCACATGTGTGACACTATCTCGACCCTAAATATCCCCTGAACAAGCAAGCGGGGTCTAATACACACACGACAAGTCTCACAACTCCATAAACAAGTGGCACGTAACTAGATATCACGGAAGGTATATAGCTAATTTTAGTTTGTTTAAATCTTATGCATGCCATCGAAATGCATAACCGAAGAAGTTCGACCCAACAACTCACGATGGCCTCGTGAGGTGAACTTAAGCGCGGATGACGCCTTGATGTTTCCGTGGGAGAGGGAGACCTTGCCCCAGATGTAGTGGTAGTTGGTGTCGTTGCTTGGTCTTGGCCTTGTAGACGCAGGCCATCCTCTTGCCGCCGTACAAGGCCACGTCCTCCCTGGTGTTCACTTGGATCTGCCTGGATCTGCGCGCCCAACCAAGACCAGGAATTTAGATACCCACGTGAGGGAGAAGGAGCAGAGCCACGCCGGTGGAGGGAGCTTCTCACCTCTTGTATCCGAGGATGGTGCCGCGGACGTAGAGCCTCACGCGCTGGCCGGTGCGTCCCTTCACCATCTTGCTGCTGCAGCTGGGGGAGGGACGCTGAGGTTCACCATCTTCCTGACAACCGCCGCCGCCTCCGTGCCCACAGACGAGGCGAACATGGCCCCGCCGTCTTGGATGGCCTGCACAAACCCGCACAAACGCAATGAGATTCGAGCAAGCTGAAGAAATCTAGGAGGAGGAGAAGAAAGGGGGGGGCAATACCAGATCTCACCTGCACGCGCCGCCTGCGAGGTGGCCATAGCGTCGATCTAGGGTTTCGGCATGGAGAGAAGGAGAGGGTGGAGTCGAAGGAGAGTGTGGAGTCGAAGGAGGAGGCGAACGGCGGGACGGACCGAGCAAAGCGGGGACGGGCCGCCAGACGTGTTTCTGCGCAAGGCGCGGCGGTGGAGCGTAGAGTTTCATGCAAGCGAGGGAGGCAGAGGAGCATCGGAGGAGGACCTCGGGCTTCACTTCTGTCGTTCGCGGGCGTGGAGTGGCGGCGATGCGAGAGCCCCGTGGGACGCGAGGTTGGTCGAGGACGAGGGAGACGAGGGAAGAGTGAGGGCGACGGCGGAGGTGGGTGGCGGGGAGGTTCGGAGGGGTGGGTGGCGGCGACGAGGGAGATCTGCATCGGGGGAGATGGGGAGGGAGAGAAAGAAAGAAAGGAGGCGGGGGGTGGATGGAAAACGGGGGAGAAGAGAGCTAGGGTTTTGCCTCACGTGGGGTTGGTGGGGGAGGCGAGGGGTGAGGGCTTCCGTTGGATCCGGGAGGATCCAACGGTGTTTCGTGCATGATCCATGGTTCGGTCCACGGACCAATCGTAACACAAGATACAACATTATGACCAACTAAATTGGTCGTGATAGATTTAAAAATAAGATGTTAAAATCATGTAAGCTATTTTATGATCACAGAAATTCAAAAAAATAAAAGACCTTCTCATTGTGTCACCAATTGTGAACTACCTTTCAGGAAAATAACAAACATGGAATGGCAAACAATGTTGCCTAAGAAAGTTTTCATTTTTTTGCACGAAAAATCATTTTCATTTTCCGAGTGCCCAAAATGGGTTTTTTGTGAAGGACCTACCAAATAATTGTTGCAAAATTGGACCAAATCAATTTTCTAAAATATTAGGACATATTTAATGCACAATTGACAAAATGGTTGGGTGTAAAAAGTTTTGATCCACCTCTCGTGAAAAAGACAAATTTTCGTCGATTCAGTTGGAAGCGGGTCAAATTTGAACTGCAGCTGCCTCATAGTTTGCTATTTATTTTTTCCAAAAATCATTTATAGGTACATAAGTATCTATTTAATCAGAGAAACACCAAAAAATTCCAAGATTCAACCACTAGCTAGGAACGGTCATTCCCGCTGTTTTGACCGCATTTTGAAACGGGCATAAAAAATTCAAAAAAAATCAAAAAATTGGGAAACCTTCGCATTGTGTCATCATATGTGGCCAAGTTCCCAGGAAAAATAACAAACTTGTAATACGGAAATTATTTTAAAAAAGTGTTCTCAGAAATGAGCTATCATCTTTGAAGATTCATGGCTTTCAAGCCAAATGATCAATCTTATGGCCACATTCGTGGCATAGTTTGTTAAAATGATCTCATAATGTGCACAAGGGTGCATATTGGAATGGCAAACAATGTTGCCTAAGGAAGTTTTCATTTTCTTTGGACGAAAAAACCATTTTCCATTTTTCGATTGCCCCAAATGAGGTTTTTTTGTGAAGGACCTACCAAATAATTGTTGCAAAATTGGACCTAATCAATTTTATAAAATACTAGGACATATTTAATGCACAATTTACAAAATGGTTGGGTGTCAAAAGTTTTGATCCACCTCTGGTGAAAAAGACAAATTTCCGCCGATTCAGCAGGAAGCGGGTTAAATTTGAACTGTAGCTACCTCGTAGTTTGCTCTTCATTTTTTCCAAAAATCATTTCTAGGTACATATATATCTATTTAATCATAGAAACATCAAAAAAATTCCAAGATTCAACCACTAGCTAGGAACGGTCATTCCCGCTGTTTTGACCGCATTTTGAAACAGGCATAAAAAATTCAAAAAAAATCAAATAATTGGGAAACCTTCGCATTGTGTCATTATGTGCGGCCAAGTTCCCAGGAAAAATAATAAACTTATGTCTGGTAATTATTTTAAAAAGAGTTCTCAGAAATGAGCTATCATGCGTGAAGATTCATGGCTTTCAAGCCAAATGATCAATCTTAAGGCCACATTCATGGCATAGTTTGTTCAAATGATCTCATATTGTGCATAAGGGTACATCTTGGAATTCCAAACAATGTTGCCTAAGGAAGTTTTCATTTTCTCTGCACAGAAAATTCATTTTTCATTTTCCGAGTGCCCAAAAGGAGGTTTTTTTGTGAAGGACCTAAAAAATAATTGTTGCAAAAATGGACCAAATCAATTTTATAAAATACTAGGCCATATTTAATGCACAATTGACCAAATGGTTGGGTGTAAAAAGTTTTGATCCACCTCTCGCGAAAAAGACAAATTTCCGTCTATTCAGTTGGAAGCGGGTCAAATTTGAATTATAGATGCCTTGTAGTTTGCTCTTTATTTTTTCCAAAAATAAGTTCTAGGTACATAAGTATCTATTTAATCAGAGAAAAATCAAAAAAATTCCAAGATTCAACCACTAGCTAGGAACGGTTAAGCCCGCCGTTTTGACCGCATTTTGAAACGGACATAAAAAATAAAAAAAATAAAAAAAATTGGAAAACCTTCGCATTGTGTCATTACATGTGACCAAGTTGCCATAAAAAATAATAAAATTGTAATACTGGTAATTATTTTAAAAAGTGTTCTCGTAAATGAGCTATCATGCGTGAAGATTCATGGCTTTCAAGCCAAATGATCAATCTTATGGCCACATTCATGGCATAGTTTGTTCAAATGATCTCATATTGTGCATAAGGGTACATATTGGAATGGCAAACAATGTTGCCTAAGGAAGTTTTCATTTTCTTTGGACGAAAAAACTATTTTTCATTTTCCGAGTGCCCAAAAGGAGGGTTTTTGTGAAGGAACTATCAAATAATTGTTGCAAAATTGGACCAAATCAATTTTCTAAAATACTAGGACATATTTAATGCACAATTGACAAAATGGTTGGGTGCAAAAAGTTTTGATCCACCTCTCGTGAAAAAGACAAATTTCCATGGAATTCGGTTGGGCGGGTCAAATTTGAACTGCAATCGCTTCATAGTTTGCTATTTGTTTTTCTAAAATCATTTCTAGTTACATAAGTACCTATTTAATCATAAATACATGGTTTGGTGGCGATACGTCGAGGTTTGGGCGGTGGCCGAGGGCCCCAACTCTAGAGCGCCAGAACTCGCATGCCCGCCGCATGGTCACCAGCGTGACTGGCGTATGCTGCCATGTGTTCTGGGCGGCCTAGGTATGTCTAGTGGGTTGGGCACTCTCAAGGTAGGTGCTAGGAAGAAAATCACAACATAAGATTCTCACGAGGAGACCGATCGATGCTCAAACATGAATAAGCAGCCAAGTGTTTGATTTACTGATGCAGGAAATGCACATGGCTAATGGGCGTGAGTTTTGGCTGAGGATGATCAGTTACTAAGAAGACCGTCTTCACAAATTTTCAGCTCAAAGGAGGAGCCTATGTGGTACTTGCTTTGCAAACTACCACCTTTGGACATAAATCTGAATGTTGAAGCTCGGCTCAAAATAATGAATGGATTGAGCTGGCATTTGGTGGAGGATGGTTATTTGGGCATAGAAAAGCACTGTAGAAAATGGATACTGTTTGGACATGCCAAAGTGGTACTTCCTTCACAAACTGTTGTTCTGAACAGAATAGGAAAATGAATATTTTTGAATTATTTTTGAACTAGGCAACGAAGGTTTTTACATATTTGACGAAGATATGACCCAAAGAATTTATGAGATTTTTTTAGGAATTTTGGGAATGACAGAAATATAGGTTGCTTCACAACCTAGGGCAAAAACCGCCACATGGACATGACACATAGGCAAAACTGATGAGGTGGCACCTAGTCATAGCAACCCACCACAATCTACAAGGCTATGACCATCTATATTGGTCGTTAACAACTAGAAATAAGGCAGCGGACTAGTGCTGTTTGCTTTATGACCTTTTTGTGTAAGGAAATTACGACCTTTCTGACCAAAATGGTCGCAATGGTTTAGGGTTTGGAGCCCCTCGAACAGCTTTTCACCAATTGGTCTGAAGTGGTCATAAATATATGACCAATTCTTCCAGGGTCACTGACAGAAGGTCACTAGTTGACATATTTCTTGTAGTGCTACTGAACTTCATAGGTCCACAAGGACACGTTCCACACCAAAATGGTATGACAACCCTATCCTGGAAATCATGTTGTTAGACAACGGTGAACCTTAGAACTATGAAGAAGCGATGGCGGGCCCGGATTCCAACAAATGGCTTGAAGCCATGAAATCCGAGATAAGATCCATGTATGAAAACAAAGTATGGACTTTGACAGACTTGCTCGATGATCGGCAAGCTATAAAAAATAGATGGATCTTTAAGAAGAAGACTGACTCGGATGGTAATGTGACCGTCTATAAGGCTTGGCTTGTCGCTAAGGGTTATCAACAAGTTCAAGGGGTTGACTACGATGAGACCTTCTCACCCGTAGCGAAGCTGAAGTCCGTCCGAATCATGTTAGCAGTTGCCGCATTCTATGATTATGAGATATGGCAAATGGACGTCAAAACAACATTCCTTAACGGTTTCCTTAAGGAAGAATTGTATATGATGCAGCCAGAAGGTTTTGTCGATCCTAAGAATGCTGACAAGGTATGCAAGCTCCAGTGATCCATCTATGGGCTGGTGCAAGTATCTCGGAGTTGGAACATTCACTTTAATGAAATGATCAAATCGTTTGGGTTTATGCAGACTTATGGAGAAGCATGTGTTTACAAGAAAGTGAGTGGGAGCTCTGTAGCATTTCTCATATTATATGTGGATGACATACTATTGATGGAAAATGATATGGAACTTTTGGAAAGCGTAAAAGCCTACTTGAATAAGTGTTTTTCAATGAAGGACCTTGGAGAAGCTGCTTACATATTAGGCATCAAGATCTATAGAAATAGATCGAGACGCCTAATTGGTCTTTCATAAAGCACATACCTTGACAAGATATTGAAGAAGTTCAATATGGATCAGTCCAAGAAGGGGTTCTTGCCTGTATTGCAAGACGTGAAATTGAGCACAGCTAAATGCCCAACCTCAGCAGAAGATAGAGAAAAGATGAGTGTCATCCCCTATGCCTCAGCCATAGGGTCTATTATGTATGTCATGTTGTGTACCAGACCTGATGTGAACCTTGTCGTAAGTTTGGTAGGGAGGTACCAAAGTAATCCCGGAATGGAACACTGGACAACGGTCAAGAATATCCTGAAGTACCTGAAAAGGACTAAGGATATGTTTCTCATTTATGGAGGTGACGAAGAGCTCGTCATAAAGGGTTACGTCGATGCTAGCTTCGACCACGGTCTGGATGACTCCAAGTCACAAACCGGATACGTGTACATTTTGAATGGTGGGGCGGTCGGTGGTGCGATTGCAAGCAAAGCGTCGTGGCGGTATCTACATGTGAAGCGGAGTACATGGCAGCCTCGGAGACAGCACATGAAGCAATCTGGATGAGGGAGTTCATTACCGACCAAGGAGTTATTCCCAATGCGTCGGGCCTGATGACTCTCTTCTGTGATAACACTGGAGCTATTGTCCTTGCCAAGGTGCCTAGGTTTCACAAGAAGACCAGGCATATCAAGCGTCGCTTCAACTCCATTCATGAAAAATTTCAAGATGGAGACATAGATATTTATAAAGTGCATGCAGATCTGAATGTCGCAGATCTGTTGACTAAACCTCTTCCACGAGCAAAACATGATCAACACCAGAACTCTATAGGTGTTTGATTCATCACAATTTTACTAGATTATTGACTCTAGTGCAAGTGGGAGACTGTTGAACATATGCCCTAGAGGCAATAATAAAATGGTTATTATTATATTTCCTTGTTCATGATAATTGTCTGTTGTTCATGCTATAATTGTATTAACCGGAAACCGTAATACATGTGTAAATACATAGACCGTAATATGCCCCTAGTAAGCCTCTAGTTGACTAGCTCGTTGATCAATAGATGGTTGTGGTTTCCTGACCATGGACATTGAAGGTGACTATAAAGGAGCACTACAGGTATCTCCGAAAGTGTCTGTTGGGTTGGCACGAGTCAAGACTGAGATTTGTCATGCCGTATGACAGAGAGGTATCTCTGGGCTCACTCGGTAATGCATCATCATAATGAGCTCAATATGACTAAGGAGTTAGTCACGGGATCATGCATTATGGAACGAGTAAAGAGACTTGCCGGTAACGAGATTAAATGAGGTATTGGGATACCGACGATGGAATCTCGGGCAAGTAACATACCGGTGGACAAAGAGAATTGTATACGGGATTGATTGAATCCCCAACATCGTGGTTCATCCGATGATATCGTGGAACATGTGGGAGCCAACATGGGTATCCAGATCCCGTTGTTGGTTATTGGCCGGAGAGATGCCTCAGTCATGTCTGCATGGTTCCCGAACCCGTAGGGTCTACACACTTAAGGTTCCGTGACGCTAGAGTTGTTATCAAAAATTGTATGTGGTTGCCGAAGGTTGTTTGGAGTCCCGGATGAGATCCCAGACGTCACGAGTAGTTTCGGAATGGTCCGGAGGTAAATATTTATATATGGGATGTCCAGTTTCAGTCACCGGAATGGTTTCGTGGATTATTGGTATTGTACCGGGACCACCAAAAGGTGTCCGGAAGTCCATCGGGTGGGGCCACCTGCCACGGGGGACTTAATGGGCTGAACAAGGGTGGGAACCAGCCCCTAGTGGGCTGGTGCACCCCCCCCCCCACCCCCAAAAGGGCCCAAGGCGCCTAGGGTTGGAAACCCTAGGGGGTGGGGGCGCCTCCCACCAAACTTGGGGGGCAAGTCCCCCCCTTGGCCGTCCCCCCCCCCCCTTGTAGATGGGATCTAGGGGGGCGGCCCCCTCTCCCCTTTCCCTATAAACAGTGGGGGGTGGGAGGGCTGCCGCACCCTTCCCCTGGCGCAGCCCCTCCCTCCCCAACACCTCCTCCTCCGTAGAGCTTGGCGAAGCCCTGCAGAAAAACCACGAGCTCCGCCACCACGCCGTCGTGCTGCCGGAGCTCTCCCTCAACTTCTCCTCTCCCCTTGCTGGATCAAGAAGGAGGAGACGTCCCCGGGCTGTACGTGTGTTGAAGGCGGAGGCGCCGTCCGTTCGGCGCTAGATCGGATCTTCCGCTATTTGAATTGTCGCGAGTACAACTCCATCAACCACGTTCTTGCAACGCTTCCGCTTAGTGATGTTCAAGGGTATGAAGATGCACTCTCTCTCTCTCTCTCTCTCTCTCTCTCTCTCTCTCTCTTTCTCTCTCTCTCTCTTTCTAGCATCTCCTAGATTGATCTTGATGACTCGTAGTATTTTTTTTTAATTATTACTATGTTCCTCTATAGTTGTATGGACAAAACTGCCTCAGACCCTAGAAGCATTGCAGGCGGTTTGTGTATGTAAACCACCTGCAGCAGTGATTCAGCAGGCGGTTTTGAAAATCGCCTGCATTGTTCCAAATATTAGTGATGCGGGCTTTGAGGGAATCTCACAACCGTCACCATCCCATGTATGAAAACTGCCTCAAAGCCTGATTTTGTACTTGTGACACTCGCCCAACCATACGCGACTGCAATTGCAAGCATGTGCACCGGTGCACAAGTGCTTCTCACCAAAAGCTCATGGTCTTTTACGTTTCTTCACTTTTGTCTTTTCTACACCGTTCGCAACTACATTTACAAGCATCTGTGTGCAACTACATTTGGCAGTCCGCATAATGACGCACAACTATAGTTGCACACCCGTTGGCTATGTGCAATTGCATGCCTACCGGTCACGTACAACTCAACTGTACACTCGCCAGTTGGGCGTGACTGCATATCCACTGATCACGCACAACCGCTATTGCTTGCCCGTGCATCAGTGTGCAACGGCAATGGCATGCCGGCCAGCCGTGCGCGACTACACGTCCATCGATTGCAAGCTACCATAGCTGCACACCCACTGGATGTGCATGACTAACATGTGCACCAACATTGCACACCTACGCATGGGTCAATGTTTGTAACGTGTGTTATGCCTTCGTCGCACATATTTCGACTTTAGAGTGTGCGATAGGGGGTCTTAGCAGGATGTTGCGCCGGTGTCGGTTAGACGAGACTTACTCTATCCCTCCCTTATAAAAGAGCATTTTCTACACTATTATAGTGCCAAAAATGCTTTTACATTATGAGACGGATGGAATAGTTAATTTTCATGCAGTAGATGAGAGCAAGCCACACCCTTATTAGTCCTCATTGGTACATTTGTTTTGATTTGTCTTTTGTCGTATGTGCTGACCAGCATCGTTGCATATTTCAAGTTCAGTTCTTATCTTGGCGCAGGGCACATGTGAACATATTCATATGTTTTTACAAGTGGTGTACCCCCGAGCGAGTTCAAGTCAAAAAAAAAAATAACACTAAGAGGCAACATGAGATCCAGCTGCTAAGATTAGTTAGCTGAGGTGAACCAACCTGTGGTTGAATGGTTAGAGGGACTGTGATATCTCAGCCCATCAGGGTTCAAGTCCTGGTGCTTATATTTATTGCTGAAATTATTTAAGGATTTCCGGCGATGAGCATTCAGTGGGAGGAGACGTTCCCGTCGACAACAAGGTGCCTATAGTGACCTTGTAAATTTCAAGATGATATACCGGCTCAGTTTTTCGGAGGTGTTCATACGGGTAGGGTATGCGTGTGTGCGTTCATAGGAGTGTGTGCATGAACGCTTGCGTTGGTACTGTGTTAAAAAAAAAAGATTAGTTAACAGATACAATACATATCCATATCTTTCTAGAAGTGGGCTGCCCCCGAGGGAGGTCAAGTCAAATAAAAAAAAAATCCAAGAGGCAACATCGAGGCCGGCTGCTAAGATTACTTAACTGAGAGAGTACAAGTTGAACGAGTAAAATACATACTACTAGTACTAATCACGAACAAAGACAATAATGGTTGTATTTTTTAGGGAAGATAAGTGCGAGCGAGCGAGCCTACATATGCCAGATCCATCCAGTCAACTAGCAAAGCTCGCTCTTCGACCCGCTCCATACCCTTGCTTCTCTCCCCTGTCGGCTGTCGGCACCGGGAAGTTCTTGGAATTGGATCTCCTGCCAGGTTAGCTGCAAACTCTTGCTTTGAACCACTGATTAAGCAACTTTTCGTGGTTCAATTTGTGTTCGATCCCGTGAGGTCGGCCGCTAGATGTTCTTTTTTCCTTCCGTAGATTTCTGCTTGTCCTAGCTCTGTTTCTTGATCCGTAGGCAGAGACTATGTCACACATTTTAATTAACTACATATGACACCAGTGAATAGTTTGCCCTTCAAGCTTCACATTTTCCTTCTCTAGATCCGACTTTTTCGTACCCAGTCTGTACACCTCTTCCACAGATCTATGTATTTGTCTCATTTTCTTTGTGGCGAAAGGGGTTTCTCTCCAGTTTTCGTTAATAGTAGAAACCAAGAGCATTCTATGATGCATATAAAACTCTGAAGGATACCCTCTTCTCGAAACATAACTCACCTGCTGCATTTCCCTTTAAGTTCTCTATTATTCGCTATAGAAAGAGTATATTGCTCAAAACCATCACATTTGTGGCTAGAATACTTTAAAACTACCGCTTTTGTCAAAAACCATAAAAATCACCAATTATGCGTCAAGTGAGTAACAAATAGCACTGATTCGATATTAAGTCGCATCTAACAGCAAAACTGACGGGTGGGACCCGTCTGTCCGGAATGATGTGGCATAGACCAGTCCTAGTCAATGTTTGACCCGCTGAGGTGGACGGGGTCCCACTTGTCTGCCTCACACATCACTCCTCCTCCTCAAATTTCTTTCCCCCCTTCTCTCCCCAGATTCACCGTCGGATGGAGATCGAGCTCATGTAGGCGCGCCCGCCGGCAATCCTGCCTTGTTGCGTCACCACCTCACGCACGCCGGCAAACCCCGCCCCGCGCCCGCCGCTTGCGGTGCCGCTGCACCGTGCCTGCAATGCTGCTGACCCTTGCTTGCAGTGTCGTCGCCCCACGCCTGCGGACTCCGCCTCAGAATCGCTCATGATGCGCATGCAGTTTCTCCCGCCAAGGCTGCAGTGTCGCCGCTTCGCCGCAGCTAACGCCCCTGCTGCCGCCGCCAAGGCCGCCTGCTCGCCTCAAGACTTCCAACGCCGTCCCCCACCCGCGCTTACAGCGACGCCCGCCCACACCAGAAGCGCCACGCCCCCGGCCTGCGCAGCAGCGACGCTCGCTTCAAGACTCAGAAGCGCCATGCCGTCCATCGCTTCAAGGCCGAGCGACGCTGTCCGCTTCACATTCTGCAAAGGTTGCCACCTCAAGACCAAAGCAACACCCCGCCTCGCCCCGCACCTAGGATGCACCAACCTGGCTTGCGCTTCCATCGGAGCTCCCGTCAGGAATGGATCCACGACCAGAGATAGGAAGGGGGGGGGGGTTGTGAAGAAGAAGAGAGAAAAAGGAAATGGGTGAATGACATATGGGAACCACGTTCCACCTCAGCAAAGTGTACACATAAACATGCCATGTTGGACCGCCAAGCGGGTCCCGCCAGTCAGTTTTGCTGTTTGTGAGAGCTAATCCGTGAATCAGTGTGATTTGTTACTCACTTGATGCAGAAGTGGTGGTTTTCTGTGATTTTCAGCAAAAGCGGTAGTTTTGGAGTACCCTAACCACAAATGTGGTGGTTTTGAGCAATTTACTCCCATGGAAAAAACCTGACTCTACATCTATCTAAGCTACAAAAAAGTATCCTTTTTTTTGCGTGAAAAAACCTTACTCTGAGACGCAACGTCCGAGCCAAGGCTCGAACCCACATCGGCTAGGAGACGCCACCGCGCTCTGTCTCTGTCCAACTTATCAGTTCGTGTTAATGAGGTTGGGGCAGCTGTGGTCATGGGAATAATGATCATTCGGCTCTTTTTCATGTCGACGGCCTTCCCTGGAGGGTTGTCGATGAGCCGAAGAACGGTGTCGATCGCAGGGCATCAAGTCTGACATGATTAGCATTTGTTAACAGCGACAGCGTCCAGCGAAGGGGACAACGTTGTGGCATTTTGTTTTCGGGTTTTTTCACGAATATGCAAATAATTGTGTATCTTTCATTCATAGATAGAAGAGAACAGTTACGACAAAGATGAGAGAGACACGGGGTACCACACTAACAAGCAACACATCCTAAACACTTGCCTAGCCCGAACTCTAGCCACAGATGGGAGATGGCATAGAGAAGGACACAGGGCAGCAGACCGTGTCACGACCAACACAAGAAACCTCTATCTCGCGGCCACCACCCCATCATAGACCAAATCGACGTTATGCGCCTAGAAGAATTGGCAAGTTGGATGCAAGACCTGGTTGTGCCGGAGGAGAAAGCGCCCGTGATTTTGTAGATTCCGCCCAGGAAGCCCACGACCTAGGAAGCAGGCCAGACCAAGTATGGTGTCCAATATCACATTCCAAGGCCGAAGACTCTACACGAGCACCCAAGACAATGCCTTTACAAAGGGTGCGACGTCGTGACGCTGCCGTTGTTCGACCCGGCGAACTGGATATAGGGTGTTCCTTGGCACTCAAGGGGCCGGGCTGGTAGAGAGGCCATGGTAGCAGGGCTTATGCCTGTCTTGAGACCGAACAATCCCAAAGAAGTCGTCGTAGTCGGAGTTTGGCTGGAGGAGCCACCAAAGGAAGGAGAGACGTGCTCGCTGGACCCACCACCACTCGACGCCGCCTTTGCTACAGTGTGGGTGCCCGAGCCGCCATGGACAGATCTGGGTGGAGAAGACCCAGACATGCCGCCACAAGCACCAAATGGCCACCCCGAAGAGGTGCCTGGGTTGTGCCGTCAGGAAAGACGTCAAAACCAGCACACGCCGGAAGCTAGTGGCTGGCAGGGGAAGCAGACAGCCGAAAGACGGGGCTAGATCTCCACCGCAAATGTGCACCAGGCTGCAAATTACCGAGCCACCAGGAAAATGGGGCGCTGGTGGCTGGAGATGGTGTAGTCCGGCAGGGGTAGGGGTGGAAAGTGGTAGCGGATAATCCAAAATATCCGATATTCGTATTCGAGAAAATGCCTATTCGTATCCGAAACATCCGCATCCGAATCAAAATGGAAATGAAAATTATCCGTATCCGAATTTGTTAAACAAATAAAAAATAAAATATGGTAGGAGATTTTGACACAAATATGGATATGGAAGTGGATATATCCGTATCCGAATAAGATTATGGGAGGTAATTTTCAAAATTCTAGACCCAATATTCCAATTATCCAACATAAAAGCCAAATAAGTAGTCAAATTTTACTCTTTATATGATTAAACTTATAAATTATTATGCATTACAATAGTATTTATTCATAAACCTATTTATTATTGAATTATTGTATGTCACAAGTTGATTATTTCAGGTCACATAGCTATCGACTAATTTACTTAAGCAATATGTTGATATTATTCGTATCCGTTCCGAATCAAGAAAATATCCGATACGTATCCGTATTCGAATAATATCCGAGCCGCATCCGTATCCGGTAACATCCGTATTCGGATTCGGATTCGTAAAAATATGAAAATGGAAGTGGTAAGAGCACTATCCGATCCGCATCCGATCCGTTTCCACCCCTAGGCAGGGGCTAGGTAGGGGGCCGCAACAACACCGAACGGGATCGCGGCCGGCGGCTTTGTAGAGGACCATGGATCTGGCAGGGAGGATGGAACTGATGGAGAGTGGCCCAGGAGCAGAGGGGAACTTGTCGTGGACGACTAGAGGAGGGCGGAGGGAAGTGGCTGGAGCAGGGGACCATGCTAGCACGGACAAACTCTAAATCCGTCTGTGGCAGAGGACCATGCCAGTGACGACGAACGACCGGATCCCGAAGTAACTGGAGCCCAGCGACGCGCCCCGCCACCACCGTCTTGGGCAACTGCTCGACCTTCGGCCGCAGAAGCCTCTGGTGGCGGTGCAGCGGGAGGGAGGTGACGGCTGAGACTGTGTCGGCGGGCTAGGGTTCCCCCCGTGTCGCCTGAAGAGGGTGACGCCGAGGGAGGTGAAGATTGTAATCTTTTTTAAATTTCATCTTCATCTGATGAAGCTTTGGCAGGTATAGCTTCGTCGGTGAACTTACGAGGTTTGTGTCCCCTCCTCCGTTTGGTCGGAGTTGCGATTATCGTCTTGTCGTCTTGCCCTTCTCGGTGCTAGCTTTTCGAGGATGACAATCTTTCTCGATTGCCAATGTTTTTTGGCCTACATCAACGACTTTCTGGTTGTTGATTCTACTAGCTTCTGGATTTTAACAAGGAAACTTTGGTAAGACAGCGGCCGAAAGGCAACAACGAGCTCTGCTCACAGGTTACAGGTTAAGGGGCACCACCGATGGTTACAGGTTACGAGCTCTGCTCACGATACTAGTGCCCGATCTATGCACAACACGTAAATCTAGTGGCTGGCGCCCTTTTCAATCATAATATGTCCAGCCAGATTTAATCCATCGTGTGTACATCGTCCAAATTTTGTCGTGTGCATAGCAAGACTCTAATTGTTGTTGGCTATATTATTAACCATGCTCGTCTTCTCTATTCTCAAAAGCCGAGAAAACTTTGTCTCATGTCTTTACTCTCCTTTAATCGCAACGTGTGGAAAAAAAGATCACAAAAAAAAAACAAAAAAGGAGGCCTTGGGCGCAGGGGGCGTTTGCTTCCAGGTCGCGTGCTGGGCTTTTTGCATGCTCGGTATCCCATCGCATAGCCCTGGCGACATCTTTGCAGCATGTCTGTTTTTTTTTTTTTTGCTTTTTTACAATTTATGCATATATAGGATGTATGCTGATCTTGAGTCTTGACTATGTGAATGTTTTTACATGTCAATAGAGAGACAGACGTAAGATTCAAGATAGTGATCCTGCCATCAGAGACAATATACCATGATGGATGATACCACTGGTGGAAAAAAGGCCTTTGGTCGCGGTTCGCAACTGCCATTAGTCGCGGTTGCGCAACCGCGACCAAATAAGCGCGACTAAAGCCCCCCACCTTTAGTCGCGGCTGTTTAAGAACCGCGACTAACGGCCCGTCCACGTGGGCGCCAGGCGGCCGTCAGCGGAGGACCTTTAGTCGCGGTTCTTCGCCAACCGCGACTAAAGGCCGCCACAGGTTTAGGGTTTTAGCCCCCCTCCCCTAAACCTGTTTTCTGTTTAATTTGTATTGTTTTATTTCTTTTGTGCTTTATTTTAATTTTGAAGGAGTTTCATATATTCTACGGTACTACATACATGCATATGAATGTACAATTTCAAATAAATTTGAAATTAGAACCAAAAGAATTCAAGAGGAATATACAATATACATTCAATATCATCGGATGACCATATACAATTTTGAACAAGTTTCCATACATGATTTAATCCATATAAAGTTCTACGTCCTCGTAATAGTGTTCTCCTTTAGGATGGAGGACTTTCCTGCTGAACCATCCAGCTAGTTCCTCTTGAAGTGGTCGGAAGCGAGCTTCTGGACTAAGCATCCACCGGAGGTTATTCCTCTGAGCATTGGTATCACTCGGAACCCGCCAGAGGTGTATCTCGGATCATCTCACGTATATAGTATCCACATAGATTGGTCAACGATGGCTGAATATCCCCAAAGATTCTTAGGCTTTAACATTTTGAATTCTAGCTCTTTTTGAATTCACCGACCTTTGTATCTACGAACCGTCTCCAAACCCTACGAGGCAAAGAAAATTAAATGAACAAGAGAGTTATTAGTTACTTGATATTAGGAAATGAACGAAATAGGCCGATCGATATAGAGCGCAAATGAATGAAAATAATTACTTCGCAGCATTCTTCTCATGTCGACCCAAAGCTTTGGATCCATATTCAGAGAGTCGTGGGCGAGACATTACGAGGTGTTAACTTTAATTACTAGCAGAATCCAGTGGAACTGCGGACACGATACATGCACAAGACGTCATGCATAACTCATCGATTAGCCGCCACATACCATGCATGGAGTAAACAAAAGAGAATGTGCTCAAGATGTAAAACACTCACTCAAAATGGTAAGGAAATAGAATATCACTTTTGAGTTCCTGCTTTGTAAGAAACTGCCACAGGTCTGCCTCCACGTCGGCGGGGTGACGCTCCAACACATGTCCATTAACGATATGTGGGTCAATGAACCCAACATCATGGATGTTCCTTACTCTGCATTCCTTAATCTTCATTCTGCATGTATAATAGCGGACACAACAATATAGTTAGGACATATATATAGTGCAGGCAATATGAACAAGATGGGGTAGAAATTAATAAATCACTTACAGAACGTAGCAACTGATGATAGATTTGTCGAGCTCGCGCAGATTGAAAAGCTGGAGCTCTGCTCGCCAAAAGGATTCATGCCATCCGTACTTAGAGCAAATCTTATGTTCCTTGCGTCAGCTGCAAAATCTTTGAACCATCTGTCGATCTTTCTCCATTGCATTCCATCTGCGGTGTGTCTCAACTCCCCGTCCGACTTACGGTCCTCTTTGTGCCATCGCAACAACTTGGCATGCTCTTTGTTCCTGAACAGACGTTTCAACCGTGGTATTATAGGAGCATACCACATCACCTTGGCGGGAACCCTCTTCCTGGGTTTCGGCCCTCAACATCGTCACCGTGGTCATCGCCTCGATCTTATAACGCAATGCAAAGGCATACCGCATTCATTCAAATTCTCGTATTCACGCGGTAGAGGATGCGATCGTTGATGCATGCATGTATCTTCGTAACCTCTAAACCTAGAGGGCGGACAACCTTCTTTGCTTCAGACGCGTCATGGCGGGCAACTCGTTATCCTTTGGAAACATATTCTTCAACATTTTCAGCAAGTTTTCAAATGCCGAGTCACTACACCTGCCTCTGCCTTCCATTTCAGCAAATCCGATTATGCAGCCCAGCTTTTTCAGACCATCATCGCATCCGGTACAGCGCCTTTTCTGTGATCCTCTAACATGCGATCCAAATTCTCCCTCTCCTTTTCAGTTTCGCGGCGTCTCCGTGCATCAGCAATGGTCCGACCAAGATCATCAACGGGATCATCACGCGTGCCTCTTCTTCACCTTCCCCTTCACCTTCAAAGATCCTCCATGAAAGTATCACCGAAATGAGCAAGATAGCTTTCATCGATGAAATCATCCCTTCTTCATCTTCTTCCATTATAACCCCTCTTTCTCCATGCTTGGTCCAACAATTATAGCTTGGCATGAAACCCTTCAAGCGGATGCATGTGAACAACTCTTGAGGAAGAGTAACCCTTCTCATTCTTACAGATAACACATGGACAGATAACAAAACCCCCCGCTTGTTCGCATTAGCCACTACGAGGATATCTTTCAAACCCGTAGTGAACTCGCGGAGAGTCGGTTACCGTACATCCATTGCCGATTCATCTGCATTATTATAATATAAAATATATAATTAACCATCATGCATTTGTTAAACTAACTAGCTACAAACAATATAAATTAAACAATGAACTACACACATGCATATTTTATCAATGACACATCAAAGGTTCATCAAGTTGCTAACCGCGATCGAGGAGTGTGGCTCCAACACTTCATGTCATGTTTGTTTCATGCTCTTGGGGCATTTCATCAAACACCTTATGTGCATAAGAGGAACCAAAAGCAAACCTACACCCACTTGTGAAGAGAATGGCTCCAAATGGCTAAGTGTTGGCTGCTGGATGGGTATATATAGAGGAGGGGCTTTAGTTGCGGTTGGCCTGGCAAACCGTGACTAAAAAGCGCCGAAAACCTTTAATCATCGCGGTTGTCCTGCCAACTGCGATTAAAGACCTCACGTCGGCGCCACACCGAGCGCCCTGGGCCCAGGCCTTTGGTCGCGGTTCACCTCCAGAGCCGCGACTAAAGGTCCCATTAGTCGCGGTTCCTACAGCTTCGCGACTTATGGGACTGGACGGAAGCCTGTTTTTCCACCAGTGTACAGATGCGGTGACAATGGAGAAGTTTACACTCGAGTTCCTGAAACAAACTACGGATGATTTCTCTGATGAGCACATCATCGGTCATGGAGGGTATGGAGTAGTTTACAAGGTATCCACATCTTGTAATTTCAAAGTGATGATACACTGATACTACTGTACATACGTAACTGCAGTCATCTATATAACTTTCTAGCAGGGAGTACTGGACAATGGAGAAGAGATTGCTGTTAAAAAGCTTTATTATGTGCCGGGGCTTGACGACTCACAGTTTACGAATGAGCTTAATAACCTTATGCGGGTCCAACATCCAAATATTACCCGGTTGCTTGGCTACTGCTATGATATAGGAATTGAGCACGTTGAGCATAATGATAAATATGTTTTTGCTCAGTCGGAACAAAGAATTCTCTGCTTCGAATACATGCAGGGTGGAGGCCTTGACAAGCATATTTCTGGTACGATGGGGCTGTAATAGACCATACAACTATTTTGCATGTTAAGAAAAATAATCCCTAAATTATGTACGTATCTTTTTAGATATCTAAATTTATTTCTTAATAATACACTGCTTGTTTACTTCTACAGATGAATCTTCCGGACTTGATTGGCACACACGTTTCAAAATTATTAATGGAGTTTGTGCGGGCTTAAATTACCTTCATAATGGATGCAAAGTTCCTATTTACCATCTTGACTTGAAACCAGAGAATATATTAATGGACAAGAACATGGTCCCAAAAATCGGGGATTTTGGTTTGTCCAGACTCTTTCCTTCGGCACAAACCTATATCACAGTCAAAGTTGTAGGAACACCGTAAGTTGACATCTCATCATGAATTCTCAGCTTATTTTCAAATGTTCTAGAAATAATCGTATTCGATATATACCATGCAGCGGATACATGCCACCAGAATACATTGAGAGAAACATAATCACATCGAAGTTTGATGTATTCAGTTTGGGTGTCATAATTATACGGATAATAGCAGGACATGAGGGCTATACCAAATGTGAACATATGTCTTCGCAAGAATTTATTGATCATGTATGGAAGATATCTTGTATCATGAACAACTCTTTTCCACAAATACTGAGCGGTGACTTACTTTCCATGGCAACTTCCATCATTGTTCTACAGGTGCTTGAAAATTGGGAAGAACGGTTACATGGAACAATGTCTTTGGACACACAAGTGCAAATTACAACATGCATCGAGAAAGCGTTTGAGTGTGTGGAGGTCGACCGAGAGAAACGGCCTACTATAAAAGATATTGTCAATATACTGAACAAGGTTGATACCGCACAAAATTCACCTACAGAACAGGTATATATACAAATAAATATGTAAATAAAAATATGTACCAGTGACATGGTAGATCATTTTATCCCTATATTTTCCTCTCTTTTTTTCTTGTTTAGCCTACAAATGAAAATATGTACCAGTTAAATTTTATTCATGCATACTTCACATGTGGATGTGGAACTGTTTTTAGAAGTTTCTTAGGCATTAATTTACATTTTTAAACTAATTTTGGACAACATCAGGCTCCTTAGAGCCCAGGATAATTTGTACATGGTCAAAGTTAAAATTTATTTGGAGCGCACATTTTCAAGGAAGTCATCTACTCCCTCCGTATCAAAATATAAGACATTTTTATAGGTTATTTTAGCCTACAAAAACATCTTATATTTTGATACAGAGGTAGTATTTTGAATCTTTACAGTAACATAATTAACTAATGAGTTACAAGGTATTAACAAAAACTGTGTAGCTCCTGGGCTCAGATGAGCCCGAGAGTGAACAGTAAATTCGCAAAAATTACAAGAATTTTTTTTAAAAAAATCATTTTTTTGTGGTGAAAGATGCTTGAGTGCGTGAAGTTCGTGTCAAAGTTTAGGGCATTTGGAGATCTGAGTAGCTCTCAGAAAAAAGACAGATTTTGGGTCTATGAGAAAGTTTACTGTTTGGACCTGATTTTGGTTTTTTTGCCGAGAGCTACTCAAATGTTTGAATGCGCTGAAACTTGGTACAAACATCATACACTCAATCATATTTCATCACAAAAGAATTGGGAATTTTTTAAACTTTTCTAGTATTTATTTTGATTTTACTGTTCATAGGGTGAGATGAGCTCGGGCTCCGAATTGTATACTCGTTGTAGCTGTTAATATATTCTTTTAGAGAGAAAGCGACCCCAGCTGATTACTATTAATTTTCAACTATATATGATGCACTGTGCATCTTGGATTTGTTTAGTTATGACAAAGTTATTTTCTATGATGACTAATCATCTGTTATTATTGATTGATTAAGTGTGTACTGTTAGGCAAATTTTAACATGCTTCCTCCTACCCTTTTTTTACATGTGAGATAAGAAAGTAAGAGTTAATTAGATCACTAATTAATGACATCAACAGCTCAGATTTAATATGTACTTGTACCTCTTATGTAAAAAATGAGGTAAGAGGCACTCTGGGGCCACCTGTCTCATGCATGTTCCAATCAGTGACCTATTGTTTATGTACGTCCGAACAAACGTTACAACACACAAGAACAAAACCTCTTAGGTTTTTAAAGATCAGATTTCATTTGTAGACAACTGTCAGGAGGTTTCTACAGACAATAGCTGAACCTCTTAAGTTTTGTTGCTGTAGGTCGCTAACAACCAACGCTGGAACTCAGGTAAATACTTTGATTAACTATAATCCATTATTATCTGGTCGCTAATGAGAATTTTTTGCAAAGTAACTTGTATGAAGTAATTTGAAGTTTCATTATTTTAAGCAAATCCAACATAAAACATATACATCTAAATATAATCTACATAGTGTAAAGTTTCATTAATAAATAATTTATTTGTGGGATCTAAAATAAACAAAAAAAATTGATATAATAGACTCCCTCCATACCCAAATATAGGATGTTCTAACTTTTTGTGAATCGTATGTATATAGACACGTTTTAGTGTGATTTTTTGCTTGTTCACACATTTCGGTCCATATGTAGTCCATATTAAAATATCCAAAATATGTTATATTTATGAACGGAGGGAGTACCAAATAGTACATATACTATAGATAATTTTTTTATTTATTTATAGCCGTACATTTGCATTCCCATGCAAATAAACTTATTTCCTCATAAAAAATTAGATGTGAAAACAATCTTTTTTAAAAGTCTTAAATATTTTTTTGAATAATGAAAAGAGCTCCAAGGACCCATGCTCATGGTGGTCCCCTTAAGTGAACACGGTACTCTTTGGTTTTCATTTTTTACCTGGAACAGCGGGTGATATTCTTTCGTTGATACCAATCTGATACACTTCACCATTAGTTCCGCACATTGTGAACTTTGTCACTGGCCTCTAATATGCACACAAAAAAAAGAG
Source organism: Aegilops bicornis (assembly GCA_021605145.1). NCBI lineage: Eukaryota > Viridiplantae > Streptophyta > Magnoliopsida > Poales > Poaceae > Aegilops > Aegilops bicornis. Next base: position 40,553,996 of record CM038674.1, on the reverse strand, counting down.
TATACCAATAGCCAGGAACGTTCGCTAGGACAGGTGGCACTTGTGAACATTTTTGCTGGCAGTTTTCTTTAGAGACGCATGGCATTTTCTAGAAAGAAGAAAATTTTACGGCAAAAATGGGCAGAAATTTCCATCTTCTATACCACCTAAAAATGCCATCAAAAAATGTTCTCTTGTCATCCTCCTCCCAGCGAACGTTCGCCGGTTAGTATTTCCGAGCAAATAAATAAATAAATATTGTATTAGTAGCACATTATGCAAAATAAAATTGTATTAGTAGCAGTGACATGACACCGCAGAAAAAAAAATGTAGCAGTGACATGGATATGTTGTCCCTTTTGTGAATATTATTGCTTCTTCTGACTCATTTGTTCTTCGTAACCACTAATTCATTCCTTTAATTTGTTACTGGAGGGCAGAGCACCGAGGCAGAATCATATTGTCTACCTACAATCAACTGGTGCAATTCGACATCTTCTCCTGCCATGTCTCGGCTTCATCCACTGCTGACGAGCTCAGAATGACCGATGGCGTGTCTTGCAACTACAACGGCCGCCCCATCCCTCCTGCGGCGCTGAAGACCCTCCTCAAGAGCCCCAGGCTGGTAGAGGAGTGTAGGGCCACCGATGCGGACGTTGATGCTGGCCATGTCTCCGGCCTCATCTTTGTCTCCCAGAGGGACAACGGCCTGGAGACGTTGTGCATCGCCATGCGCTTCATCAATGGCAACTACAGGGTCAAGGTATTCGCGCTTGGAGACATATTTGGCGTTGCCAACTTCCATGGCACACGCATGGAGGACAGTGGTTGCATTGGCGGTGGCTTTAGTGTTGGGTCTCGTGTCGTCGACCACTCTCTGGTCTACGTTTCCACCAAGGAGCCGGTGCTGGAACGCCGCAGCCCCTGGACGGTTGTGTACAAAACAAGCCTTACGACCGGCAAGACTGCACGCCTGACTCCAAAAGGTATACTATATATGCATGATGGAGCAATCGATCCATAATTAAGCATATGATTGATCTGTGCAATGCATACGATTGATGTGTGCAGGGGTGTTTGACTTGAGCCCAGCTGTGTCACCGTCTGGGAAGAAAGTAGCAGTGGCGTCGTTTGAAAGCAAGAGTTGGAATGGTGAGATCGAGGACCTCAAGACTGACATCTACGTGATGAATGTGGATACTGAGGGGAGTCTGGGCCTCGGCCGCAAGCTACTCATAAAGAATGGCGGCTGGCCATCCTGGGGCAGCGACAGCATCATCTTCTTTCATCGAGGCACCGACAAAACTCTTCCCTCGGGTGTGGTTGAAACAGCTTGGGGAGTGTATAGGTACAACATCAACACTGAGGAGATCATCCAGGTCACTCCGGACGGGTTGGACGCGGTGACCCCGGCGGCAGTCAGCGAGACCAAGGTGGTAGTGGCGACCACTCGCCAGAAGTCCGAGTTCGATGACTTGCGTGTGGAAGCGCAGTGCCGGCACATTGAGATCTTTGACGTGAATGCGTCCGGTATGCCGCCGGTGCAGATAACCCACAAGTTAAGTCCAAAACACGACCACTACAACCCTTTCGTGTTGGATGGTGGAGTGGGCATAGGATACCACCGCCACAGGGGTGACTTTCTGCAGCAGCAGCAGGGAGACTACAGACTCCTGATGCAGCTGCTGGAGGAGCAGAAGGGGGACCATATATCTAAGATCTCGCACAGGCTTGAGTCTCCGGTGAGGGACATCGTTTTGTCTCGAGTGACCGGTGTCTTCCCGACCATCTCCAGCGACGGCACCAAGCTCGCCTTTGTGGACAACAGGTTCCAGGCAGTGTGGCTCGCCGACACACATGGCCTGCGCGTTGTGTACAAACCAAAAGGACGGAACGTCTTCTCCCCAGCGTGGGACCAGAACCCCACCAAGGACAAGGTCTACATCTGCATTGGCCCCCCCTTCAACGCCCACGCGGCGGTGGAGATCTACGCCATCAACAACATTTCTTCTCATGGTCACAAAACAATTGTTCAAAAGCTCACCGATGGCGGGTTCAACAATGCGGTCCCGTCGAGCAACCCAGAAGGGGACAAGCTGGTGTTCCGGTCGAATAGGAATGGGGGGGACGAGAAGTACAACAACCTGTACATAATGCAGGACACAGATTTGGGTGAATTCTGCGACGGCGAAATCACGCAGCTGACGAATGGGCCGTGGACGGACACCGACTGCCACTGGTCCCCGAGGGGGGACTGGATCGTCTTCTCGTCGACGCGGGGCAAGCCATGGGGCGGAGACGAGCTGGACAGCGGCCTGGAACGGGGGTACTTCTCCGTGTACCTGGTGAAGCCGACCAACCCGACGGTGGTGATCAAGGTGATGAACAGCGGCGGTCAAATAAACGACCCGGTGTTCAGCCCCGACGGCAGGAGCATCGCCGTGAGAGCAGACCTCGCGGCGGTGTCCGTTGACCCAATCTCGCTGCCCAGGTTCAGGGCCTACGGCGACATCTTCGTAGTGAACGTCGACGACGCATATGACTTGAAGAAGAAAAGGTTGAAGAAGAAGAAGAAAGAGGAGAAGAGGTTCCGCCGGATGACGCACACCAGGTACGAGTGCGGGAAGCCGGCCTGGATTCGTTGGCACTTGGATTAGTTAGCCGTCAAACATGCATGTTGCCGGACATGGTACCCGGCCGGACCACAGGAGGTTTTGTGCTAATAATTAATAAATTGGCCATATGCATCGACCAGATGCAGAGGCAGGGATATTCCTCCTTTTCTAAAAAAAAAGGAGTCACTCATCACTTGCTGAGTTAAAAGTGTGCATCTACCAATATCCCAGCTGCAAAGTTTGTTTTGTTCATCAGGCTCTGTACGTAGAACAATATGTTTCTTTCTTCTACACGCAAGGTGTGATTTTGTTAATCAGTATGCCTTTAATTTTCTTACGGAGTAATTACGGATCGATCTCTCAAACTTTGTCTCTTCAACATATGTATGCAACGCACTCCCTCTTTCTCAAAATAAGTGCCTCAGCATTATTTTAGTGTAAAGTTGTACTAACTTGAGATACTTATTTTGAGAACAAGAAAAAAGAGAGTATATAGTACCTCGAATCTATCCAGTGTGGAGGTCTTTCTAGATAGTAACAGATTTTTACGATTATACTTTGACTATCAATGTTGCGCAAACATGCTGCCTCAAAAATAAACATAACAAATCAAGTATTCCCTCCGCTCATTTTTGTAAGACGCTTTAGACATTTACAACAACATCCAAAACAGTTTAATTTTAGCTGTCTAAAACGCCTTACAAACTGAACAGAGAGAGTAATATTGTTTCAGTGTATTGGGTGTACTTTCTTCTTTATTGGTGGTTAAACATACTATTTGACTGCTACAATTGCTAGGCCGGACTTGTATTTCAGATCAGATATAGAACTAATAAATTTTCAGAAAAATGGCGGGTCACAGTGTAAGTGTGATACCTTGGCGTCGCTAAGTGCAGGTGAAATAAGTGCCATGTGTCATCTACGAAACTGGTCGCTGCATGAGTGTGAGGCGCGCGTTCTCCACGAGGCCAACTATCCGGCGCCGCCCGACATGCGCATGCCGGGCGTTTGGAGTTTTGGAGGCTCAGCGCCAGAGGCGCCGGCGTCCCATGTCCCCATCGTCCTCCGACGCGGAGCGCCACGCCGAGATCGCGCAGATCCGGCGTCTTTGCCGGAGGAAGCGCGGCAGCCGAGGTATGCCCCCGACAACCACCTTCTGTGGATGGCGTATTTCCAGCGCCGCCATGCCGACCAGCTCGCTGCCACCAACGGCCCTCCGGTGCCAAGGGGGCGCCACAACTCACGGCCGCCGTCAGTGGTGGGGCGTCCCCGGGCTCACGCTCCACGCCGTCCTTGAGCACATCAAGGGCGGCAACGAGCCGCCGTTGGAGTACCCGGCGCCGTCATTTTCATGCCGGAGCGGGAGCTCGTGGCTGCCGAGGCGCATGGCGGGGTCATCCTTCGGCTCCCGTTCCTTCGGCACGACGCCGCTCGCCGCCGGCAAGTCCGAGCCCCTAGAGATGCCGGAGCGCCGGCGCAGCCGCGACGGCAACCACATAATAAACAAGGGCCGCCGCCAACCTTCACCTCCCCGCAGCCATCTTCGCCTGGTCAGGCGAAGGAGCCGGAGCCGGTGACACCCGTGGTCGTCAAGCAAGAACACATGGAGATGGCCGCCGACCTCGACACCGGCCTGAAATGGTCGCGTGACGACTATGTGCGAGAGGAGATGGAGCACCAGCACCGCGCTCTGCAGGAGACCACCATGCGGCGCCCAGACCATGAGGAGGGCGGCACCATCGTCCTCTTCGACAGCGACGAGGAGGCGCCGGCGCCGACCAACTCTGTGCGCAGCGGCGATCCAAGGCAGGGCTGCAGCAAGGACGGCAGCGACTACACCGCCTTCTACCAGCTCCTCGGCATGAACTAGGCCTGGGGCAGCAGCGGCGGCGTAGTAGTTTTTGTAAAGTTTTTATGCATGTCTTAAAATTTGTACAAATATGAATGAAACCGCCTAAATTTCGTCTAAAATCAAGTCATTTTCTTCGAATTTGAGCCCAATTTGCATTTGAAAAACGGCGTCTGGGTGCCAACTTGGAGCGGCGGTTGGGAACCCGAGCACCCCCACGGCAAAAATATCGCCGGTTATCCCCTGGAGGCGCTATTTCAGCCCCTTGAGGGCCCAACGGCCGGAGATGCTTGCTCTAAGCACGCAGAACACACTGTTTGCCTTTTTGGCGCTCAATAAAAAAACTCAGCACAATTTGGACCCCACTTAACATTATAGTACTCTACTACACACCTGGAGAACAGTTCGCTAACCCCAGCTCTGTCTCCAAATACATGATTCACTCGTGTGAGGCCCTGTACCGATCGTGGAAGTTACATAATAGTTTGGCAGGCAACAAAAGAAAAACAATCAGAGATTTACAAAGTGGTCGAAATTGGCACCGTGTGGTTCCGCCGATGAGGTCTTCACCCCAGGGGTCTCTTCCTCTCCGGCGAGATCAGGTCGAGCATAGGCTTTCAGATCTCAAAATGATCTCATGAAAATTGGGCGCGCACAGTCTCAGCACAAAACCCCTGATGATCAGCTCACCCTATTTGTGCACATCAAAATTGCCTCTTTCAGCCCTTCTTTGTCTAACGACGTCTCCACCATCACCTGCACAGGAGTAGGCCAACACTATGTATGTGAGTAGCTGGAATTTTTAGCATCCTTTGCTGATTCGAGTAAACTTAACATCGAAGGTTTGTACCTCTTGCACATTGTTCCCATACCGCGCAAGGACCTTATACTTTTGGCCAACCAAAGATGCCATATATACCTGGTAAGTGACAGATGGTTTCAGTTCCAGAACCAGGCTGCATAATTGTGTGATCACTAAATATTCAAAACATTCATTTTACCTGGAATGTTGGAGCTAATCCTGGGCTCCGGAAGAACCTTCCTTTATAAACATCTTTAACTTGCTCTATGTTTTTCAGTTCCTCAATAAGGGAATCCACCTCAGGCCACTACAATAGCCTAGATTTTAATGCCCAGAACCCTCAAATCATGCTCAATGAAAAATAAGCTCGTACATACCTCAAAATCTGCTTGTGCAGGTTCTAGAGATCCATCAAGTGACGCTTCATCGCCAATGACTGCTTCCAAGGCTCCTACTGGCGGGCTTGGCTGCATAGCAGTGGAAAAGACAAGAACAACAACTGAGAAAAAAAACTATCTGAAACTAGTGATTTAACACTGAGAAAACATGAGGACAATGGGGGGAACCGCCAAACATCCCAGTACCTTTACATCTTTAAGTGACAAAAAGATACGGCTATTGTTGAAATCCAGTTGAATAACTTTAGCATCAACAACCTGGAAACGAAAACAACTTTAGCATCCAAAAATTATGTAGATTAAATATACAGCGAACCATGTAACAAATAAGGAAAACACATGGTTATTTCCATGAAAAATCATAGCTTCATTATCCAGATATTAGCAGCTTCAATAGAAAACTTAAAAGAGCAAAAAGTTAAATAACAGGACTAATCACAGATGCTAAATATCACCTGACCAATTCTGTAAGAAACTGATGGATCTAAGGTCTCATCCCAGGACACTTCCCACTGCTGAATCAGTGCAGGAACTCCTTCAACCTTTGAAAGAAACATTTAGCTGCTGGACTTGAAGCAAAAAGACATACAACAAAAGGAATGAGACCTACCTCAACAAATATCCCAAAGTAAACAAATCGCTTGATGGTGCATGTGACTATATCTCCAACATTAAGCTTAGCCTGCATAATAAGAAAAGAAATTTATGGTTGTGTGCCAACAGAATCAGATAAATAGACAATGCCATTACTCCAATAGGACACTAAATGCTAGCAAGGATCTATTTCAGCTCAAAGAATGATTGTGTCACCGAGATAAGTTGTTTATGATTATATTAAAGTGAAGGGTGCAACTAGTAAGAACTAGGATGCACATACAGGAAGTTCAATAAATGTTCTTGTGTAAAACTTGGCTAAACCAATGAGACAATTCAACTTGAAATGTTTAGATAGGTTTCTGCAATTTCATCACAAAAACCGAGAATATTAATAAGTGCAAAAGTACCATCAGACTTTTCCTTTTCTGAATCAACTCGTCACTTTCTTTTGGCCTCATGGAGAAGAATAGTCGCTTGGAATTCCTGTCAGCCAGGACAACTGATACTCTGAGCCTCTGCAAAATGATGGCAATGTTACAAAAGAACACAAATGAGTAGTTGAATATTAGGACACAAGGACCAGAGTCATACTTGACCAATAAATGATGATAAGAACTTGGATTTCTCTTCATCATATGTTCGAAGAAGTTCTTCAAACTTGAGCCTAGACTGCAGAGTTCCTTGGTCCTGATGAGCTACTTCTGAAACTGATTCTGTTTCTATGTTCCTATCATTAACCTCGGAACCTTCCTCCATGCTCATACTCTGCTTGTACAAGGAAGGATCACCACCCTTCCTTCTTAACCAAGTCTCAAAAGCTAAGAATTTCCATTTTGTAGCAAGATTACGATATGGTAAGAAACCTATCATTGAGTCGAGTGACACCTGGTGAGGATTTAGAGACAAAGATCAGACAAAAACAGGGACATGATATGATAAGAATAGGCGATTTCAAAAGGACCAAGTACATACCACAAATCCCTTCGCACTGCAGTTAATAAGTTCCACCTCAACCCTTTCTCCAGTACTTGCATAATGCTCTAGCCTTGTCCAGTCATTCTCAGTAATGTCCTGTATTAGTGATTCGGTAGCTCAGTATTCATATTCGCAAGAACTAAAAAGGCTAGTAGGGGGGGGGGGGGACTATCTCCTCCCACAGAAGTTGCATTCGTTCCAGTAAGTTCCGTTGTTATTTGTGCACAACAATCAGATGATGAAGCTCAAATATCCGGAGATTTACATTACGGCATTACCTCTAATGTTGATGATAAGACATTGCCCCCATCGCCAACATAATTTTTTTTATCATCACTATCACTTTTCTTCTCAGCATCCACTTGAGATGGTGAAGTTTCAACAGGTAGGTCTTTCCTACAATGTAATAATTCCACATTAGCTCGGCAGGTGAATCAACATGAAGGAAACCACAAAGACAATATTAGTTCACAAACACAAGAGCAGAGACAAAGGGGATAAATAGTGCAACTTGAGCTTCACCGAACCATTGGATACCAAGTGATGAAAATGTTCATAAAAATATAACTGTAGTGTTCCATCAGAATGTACCTCGGTCTTCCTTGCAAGAAAGCTTGCATAGAAAAATTGTTGTCGGCCACTGATGGTTTATCCAGAGCAGGCGAGTCTATTTGTTGAGTTAAACTTTCCTCAGATGGTTGCAGTCCTTGAGAATACTAACATAACATTAGCGCCATGGATGATAGAAAACTAATTACAGGTCTCTTATGCCTTCCTTACCTTCCTCACGTTCATTGGTATCCTCTCCAGCAGCAACTAAGGTCGAGCCAAGTGCATTAGCAGTCTCTTTTCTGGCCTCTGGCTTTTGAAGAAGAGAAATGTTGGATAAATCCTCATCCATATCCTTCCTCATTTTCAAATCGAGATTTGGTTTCATATTCAGCTCCGGCTCCTGTTCATCATCTTCACTCTGATGCACAACGGGTTTACGCAAGGTGACATCCACAAGATCCTCTGATGCGGTACTTCCAACCTCACTTGTATCTGTTCCTGCAGCTAAACTCTCCTTGCTAGGCCAACTATCTTGCACCAGCTTTGCTTGTACTTTTGGTTTGCTCCCCATTGGCCGCATCAAGGTCAAAGAAGGCTTGTTTACCTTTGGTTTGATTGCTGCTGGTCTCACAAAAGTCAAAGGAGGTTCAACTTGTTTCGGCTTGCTTCCTGCTGGCCGTATCATAGCCAAAGAAGCCTCATCCAGCTTTGGTTTGGCCACTGCAGGCCTTGAAACACCCAAAGGTTGTTTTTCTTTCATTGGTGCGCTTATTGCCTCTCCTGCTGTTGCAGTCTTGTCCTGCTTACTAGCTTCCATGAACTCCTTCAAAATAACATCCAGCGTGTCCTTTTTGCTGGCAACTAGTTTCTCTACATCGAGGGATGATGCATCCGGGTCTGACTTCTTGAGAAGTATCTGAAGGAGTAATTCCAGAACATGTAAGTGGTCACAATTTCTGAGAATAATCAAGCGACATAAACCAAACGTTTCAGAAGTTCAGAACACAACACCAATGTGTACGGCCAACTTGTCATATTGTGTGACAAACGGGTTCATGGTCAACAGATCGCAAGAGCTAAGCAATATATCGGGACTCGCACTTGAAATCTCTCTACTTCCATGTTTTGCAAAAAACAGTAATACAGCTAGCATACTTGCATTCTTGTAATACACCTACTCGCATAAAGAACTGCTTATGAGTCTCTGACAAATAACAACAGGTAACAGTCTGTGTTGCCAGAAACTTCCCAACCAATATAAAACTATAATTGTCTATTATAAAAAATAAATAGAAAACTAGTTTGGCATGATTGATATGAACTAGTAGTAAACTGTTGAGTCCCAACTTAAACTGAAGCTAATACACAGGAGGGCCATCCAAAATCAAACACAGATGACAGCACATGTGACAGTATATTTTACTGGACGTCACGGTGGTTTCTCACAATCAAGACATAAACCAAAGGGATGGAAAATGCAGCTAAATTTGAACACTAAACTACGCGCAAAAGTTTCAAGTGAAATGCTCACAGCCATCATACCGCTACAAAACACCCCAAGATCTCATAGAAAAGCATATAATGGTTTGCATTCTGAATTTCCAATGTTCAGGTGAGACAGCATTTCGAAACCTTATCCAGAGCCTAGGGACGAGAGGATTCGCGGCAATACTAATTAAGGGAGCATAGGAGCGACCTTGGCGAGGGTGAGCTTGGGGTCCTCCCCGAGGAACCGCCCGAACTCGAGCTCCATCATGTCCCACTTGTCCAGAGCCGGCAGGTCCCCTCCGTCCCCGCCTCCGGCGCGCGGCGGCGGCGCGCGCACCAGGCGCACCCGTCCGGCCCCGGCGCGCGAGGAGGAGGAGGAGGCCCCTCTGCCGCCGCGGCGGCGTCGGAGCGCGACGGAGGGCCGCGCGGCCGCGAAGACGCCGGCCGCGGGGGCGGCGGCGAAGGCTTCCATGGCTGGCCGGAGAGGTTTATTGGCCGCGGAATGGAGAGGCGCGGTCGGTGGTAACGGATAAACCTGCGGCCTTGGCCCCCCTTCTCTCCTGCCGGGGAGGCCGTGAATGGCCGGATTTCCGCCGCGTGGTGCAGCCTGCACCGTCCGATCGTAAATCGGGGCTAGTTTCCGGTTTTGCTTGCGGAGCAAAAAGGCTTTTTTATTGGGAAACACTTGTCTTCACCCGACTAATCTTTCCGTGCGCGTCACCCCCTCCTCTTTCCCTCAAAAAAAAATATTATTCCCTCAAAAAAAAATCTTTCCGTGCGCGTCCACCACCTCCGTGGGCGTCCGATCTATAGCTGATCGGACGGTCAAGAGCCACCCTCACCTACTTAATGTTTTGCAACTCCATCTTTGTCACAGAAGCGTTTCTGTAACTCAGCACGTGTTGCAGAGAGACTACACAGCTAAGTAGGAATCAGATACCCCTTTTTCCATCCATGTAGGATAGGGAGTGTAGCAGGTCGTTGTCGGCGTGCTACTGCCATGGAGGATGCGGTCCCAACAACCGAGCTCCGCTGTCTGTAGGTCGTCATTACTGAGCACATCCATGCTTGCTCTTTGCCACCAAACACCTCCCCATCGACCGGATCGACGGATCCGACAAGCCACAACACCGCGCCGTACGTCCACGCCCACCTTGCGCTCGGCCATGTATTGTTGTTTGCAACATCACCTCTGTGACAAGTTTCGGCAACAACGACGTTGTTGCAGAACGGCGACGACGATCGACGAGTGTGCTAGTGCGCGATGCGGTTGGGACATGATTTTACAATTTTTGCAACAAGAGTTTTGTTGCAGAAAATTAGAGACAAGAGGTTATGCAACAGGGTTCTTGTTGCAGAAAATTAGAGAAAAAAGGTTCCGCAACAGCAGAAAATTAGAGAAAAAAAGGTTATGCAACAGGGATCTTGTTGCAGAAAATTAAAGAAGGAAAGATTTTATAACAAAGTCTTGTTGCAGAAATTAAAGAAGTGGAGTTTTTGCAACAGGAGCATTGTTGCAGAAATTAAAGAAAAGAAACAGATCGGCTTGCGCATACACAATCGGACGGCTCGCGACCTGGCTGATCTTTTAAAAAGATCAGTCAGCGGACACATAGTAGGCCCATTTTTTTATTTATTTCACTTTGCTATTTTTCAGTCACCTAATTTTTTTTAAGTTTTTTTATTTTTAAGGTGAAAAGCTAAGTATTATTAATCAAAAGCCACACGAGGTGGGATACAATATGGTCATGAGGGTGGGACTAAGCATGGCACCCCTCATCCAAAGAATTTGAAAACTTAGCTAGACTATCTGCTTCTGTATTCACCGCTCTTCCTTCAAAAATAAATTCATAGTTAAAACTGGACGCTCGTTGCTGGATCTCCCTAACAATACTCCCGCATGTACTGCTCGTGCCTTCATGTATATCCTTGATAACCCTCTTAGAGTCCGAGGCAACAACCAATTTTTAGAGTACCAAATCTTCAGCAAGCGACAGGTCCTCTGTGACGCCCGGATACTTACGCTACAGTAACCCTCTGCTAAAGATGCCATGTCACCTCCGTTACTGTTGCTAATCTCTGGTTAGTTCAAAAAAAAAACCCGATTCAAATTCAAATTTAAAATCAAGCAAACAATAAAAGTTTCAAAAGTCAAAACAAAAATGTTCGAGGGTTGCCAAATATTGCATCGGTAATTATGGTGAAGTAAACACATTTTTATAAAATGCCTAAATACTTTTAAATGAATTTAAACAGAAAAGAAATAAAAAAAATACAAAAGGGAAAATCAAACAGAAGACAATAAAAAGAGAGAACCCTTCCCCCCCTGGGCCGTCTGGCCCAGCTGGCCACCAACCCACCACACGCCACAGCCTCGCCTCGGGATCAAGAACCACCAGCCCACCACTGCCCATCCGGCTAAACCGCCCGCCTTCCTCGCGCCTCCTTCCTGTTCCCACCGGTCGGAACAGGGCGCGTCCCCTCACAGACCTCTCGCCGGCGACGACGAGGAGATAAGGTCGCCACGCCTCCGCCTCCTCGGTCTCTCCTCCCACTCCTCCCGCTCCCTCCCTCGGTTTCTGCGCCCTCCCCTCAGATCCACCGCGCTCCCCCCCTCGTTCCCCACCGCACGAGCGCCGCCATGGCCTCGCCACCGTGAAGCTCGCCGCCACCGTCGCCCGTCCATTGCTCAAACAAGTCCGGAGCTCCGTCGTGGTCCGCCTCTTCTTCCTCTACACCGGATCGGAACCGGAGCGCCACTGCTGCCGCTTTCTTCCTCTTCCTCATCTACGCCACCGCGTGACCCGCCACGATCTGCTTCCACCGGTCCTCCCGAGCCAATCAGATAGACCCCACGCCTCATGGTGAGCTCCTGCGCCGAACGCGCCCTTCCCTACCCCCCTTTAGTCGCCCGTAGCATGCTCCGGTGTTAGGCCGCACCTACACCGCCTGGCCTCGTCGCCGGCGTAGCCACGGCGACCATAGGGTCCCGTGCGTGCCGCCATCGCGCTCACCGCGTAGGCCTCGTCTAGCTGCTTGGGTTGCCCAGAACGCCCAGCCCGATCCGGACGGCGAAGTCCGGCGTCGCCTCGCCGCTCACCGTCGGCGTTCCCGACCACCGCAACCTCTCGCTAACCCCGGATCGCCTTTCGTCGTCTTCTCGTTCGACGAGCCCGGCCGCGCTGGAAACGGCGCCCTGTGCGTGAAACCCGTCCACCTCCCGAACGCCACCACCGCCTCCACTCGCCGCCGGCGAAGGTTCCGGCCGTTACGGCCCGCGCCACCATCACGGTTGGATGCGGCCCAGCCTCACCATTCGAACGCGCCCGACCAAGGCTCAAATGACGCGCCAGAAGCGCGATTCCGCCATCTCCGGCGTTCGTCCGCCGGATGGCCTCGCCCGGCGTTGTTCGGCCGGCGTTGACTGCACCGACGAGGCCCGCCTCGGGTCACGCCTGCGGCCCCCGGACTCGATTGACCATGTTGACCGTGGTCAACAATGCTGACTGGGCACTCAGTGCCACTGACACACGGGCCCCACCGCATAATTAACCTAATTAAGACTTTTTTTAATTAAAAGTAATTAACTAAACTAGTGAGTCACTGACATGTGGGGCCCCGCCGCTAATGAACCATGTTTAATTAAAATAACCTTTGTTAGTCCACCGTCCATGACAGTGGGACCCATCGTCGATTTGACCACCGGGTCTGTTGACCATTGATGTCATGCCGACACTCACTGATGTCATATTTTCCTTTTTTGTTAATTTATTTAATTCCAGAATATGTTTAAACTTGCAAAAATCATAGTAATTAAACCATAACTCCGATGAAAATGTTTTCTATATGAAAGTTTCTCAGAAAAATCCGACGAATCCAGATACGCAGTCCGTTCGTCCGCCACACACCCCTAACCTATCGAACTCGCAACTTTCCCCCTCCGGCTCCTTTGCCCGAAAACACGAAACACCGGGGATATTTTCCTGGATGTTTCCCCCCTTAACCGGCATCACCTCATACCACGTTAGGTCACGCCTAGCATCGTTACTTGTCATGTCATGCATCGATATGCATCTGTTTACATGGTATTCATTGTTTCTTCCCCTCTTCTCTCCGTAGACTACGAGACCGACGCCGGCCGCCGCCTCGACTACGGTGTTGACGACCTCCTTGTCGAGCAACCGTGCAAGCCCCCCCCCTTGATCACCGGATATCGCCTACTCTTCTCTATACCGCTTGCATTAGAGTAGTGTAGCATGTTATCGCTTTTACATTATACCTATCCCGATGCATAGCCCGTCCTTGTTACTCAAGTTGTTACCTTACCTGCAATCCTATATGCTTAGTATAGGATGCTAGTACTTTCATCTGTGGCCCTACATTCTTGTCCGTCTGCCGTGCTATACTATCGGGCCGTGATCACTCGGGAGGTGATCACGGGTATATACTTATACTTATACATGATACATGTGGTGACTAAAGTCGGGTCGGCTTGTGGAGCACCCGCGAGTGATTCACGGATTGGGGCTGAAAGGACCTTGTCCCGACGGCCCTCTGAATGGATCTTTGTGGCGAGCGACAGGCAGGTTGAGACCGCCTAGGAGAGAGGTGGGCCTGCCTGCTCGGGCGCTCATGGATACTTAACACGCTTTAACGAGATCTTGGTATTTGATCTGAGTTGGCTACGAGCTTATACGCACTAACCATCTACGCGGGAGTAGTTATGGGTATCCGGCGTCGTGGTATCGGTAAAAGCACTTGACGTCGGCTGACAGGCGGCCTTGCGCCCGGATTGGGCGCGCACGCTAGGCTGGAAGTGCTTCCGGCCCGCCCATACGTCTTGGTGTGCTTTCGAGGCGATGGGCCCCGGACCCTGCGGCGCTTAGGTTTGAACCGGCGTCTTTGGCCTCTGTTGTGCCTAGGTGGGGCTGCGACGTGTTGATCTTCCGGCCGGGCATGACCCGAGAAAGTGTGTCCGCCAAATGGGATCAAGCGTCTTTGGTAAGTTGGTGCACCCTGCAGGGAAGTTAATCTATTCGAATAGCCGTGATCTTGATATGTGATCGACTTGGAGTTGTACCTTGACCTTATGACAACTAGAACCGGATACCTAATAAAACACACCCTTCCAAGTGCCAGATACAACCGGTGGTCGCTCTCTCGAGCAACGAGGAGGGATCGCCGGTAGGATTATTGCTATGTGATGTTACCGGAGGACTTCAACCTACCCTCTTCTACCTGTTGCAAGACAGTGACCCGAGCGTAGTCTTCGCTAAGACTAGCTTTCCCCTCTTATTCTTGCATTCTGCAGTTCAGTCCACTTTTATGGCACTTTACACATATATCCATGCATATGTAGTGTAGCTCCTTGCTTGCGAGTACTTTCGATGTGTACTCACGGTTGCATTGTTTCCCCCCTTTTCCCCTACCTCTACTCGATTGCTGCAACTGCATCGATGGAGCCCGGAGCAGACGCCACCGTCGATGACGACTACTACACCGAGGTGCCTACTACTACTACGCAGCCACGACGCGACCGAGTAGCTAGGAGGATCCTGAGCAGGAGGCCCGCGCCTCTTCGATCTGTATCCCGCTTTGTGCTAGCCATCTTATGGCAACTTGTTTAACTTATGTCTCAGATCAGATATTGTTGCTTCCACGACTCGTCTATGATCGAGCACTTGTATTCGAGCCCTCGAGGCCCTGGCTTGTATTATGATGCTTGTATGACTTGCTTTATTTGTAGAGTTGTGTTGTGATATCTTCCCGTGAGTCCCTGATCTTGATCGTACACATTTGCGTGCATGATTAGTGTACGATTAAATCGGGGCATCACAAGTTGGTATCAGAGCCGACTGCCTGTAGGAATCCCCCTTCCACACTCCTTGGCCGAAGTCGAGTCTAGACATTGCAAAAACTTTTACTAACTTGGCTGTGTGCCTTACGGGCCCACGTCGCCATCGGGTGGTACTAGGATCTTTTACTCCTTGATCTTTACTCTGGGACTCTGAACTCTCTTCTATTCGGGTTAAACGATTTTTTACTAAAATCTAACTTTAGGATCTCGTTACTACTTCCTCCCGGAGAACCCCTCACTACGTATGATTGCTCCGTGAACCGTAAGAATTTGAAGATACTCCGATATTCTCTCGAGACCTTGTGCTGTCGTTTTGTAATTCCCTACCAATCGAAACATCCCTATGGATAAATACTTACGCTGTCGTTCTTACTTTTATTCCCGATTAATCTTGTTATTACAAGATACCCAAGTTTTCTCTATTGTTCAAAATACTTTGTGCCTCTTGCCTAGCGCTTCTTTGCCACATGAATACCCCTTCAAATAAATCCTCTCGCACTTGTCGAGTATCCGCTCATCCCCGATTGTTCATGTGTTTCACAAAAGTCTTCAAAATAATATTCGATCTTTCGAGAATCCTTTGGCTCTTGAAATTCTTGCTTGCTTGCATTATGGTTAATCCCATAAGTCCCGTAGTCATATTGACACTCCTTGTCATTATCATTTTGAGTCTGTTGACTCAATATGTTTCTTGAATACACGCAATCATCATTGACCCTTATAAATTACTTTTCCTACCGAGCTGCCATTCTTTTAACTCGAATTGGTTCTCGACCAATCCCATTGTCTTTGATTGTACCCTAAGGCTATTCAACTTATCCACCCCTAATCGTAGCATTGCTTCGGTCCCTTGATTTGGAAATCATAATCCCTTTGCATTGGACAATTGAGTTAGTCATTGTTTCTATAATCTGCTTCCCCTAGTTGAGTATCGATACTCATATCAGATCCTTTGTGGACCATCAAGTCCTTTGTTGGATTGTTACCCGACGTTGTCCTTCATTATTAATCACTTTGTGAGTTCTTTCTCCGATACATATTGCCTTTGGTAAAGTGTATCCTGCTTTCTCAGCCCTCACGAGCTTTCGAAATGGTGGTATTTCTATTGAAGCTTGTGGTATATATTGCCACGATACCCTGATGGGTTGAACCTATGCCTTCCTTAATATGTGTGAACTCGACAGTTTTCATGAGTCATACACTTCTGGTATTTTGCCAGATAAAATTTCAACACTACAACTTCCTCGAAGGTGAGAAGTGAATGAAGGATTATGCATTGGAGAAGTGGGAGTCGACCTTGAACTTTGTGTTCATGCCCATGGACACGATGTAGATCTTATCATTAAAGCTTCTCTTAAATTAATTATTCCTTTGGTATAAGTTCATCTTATATCCGGATCCGCCTTTTGCAATCATGGTTCCGACCATGTTCTCTTTTAAATACCATTTCTCGTGCAAGTTTAAGCACTTGTCTTCGGTTGAGCAATACCCAGTCCAACTTCTACTTTGATCTGCCTTCGAGTATTACCCCCCTGGTATCTCGAGATTTTCATGGAACTGCATAACTTCTTATGAGTTCTTCATCAAGTGCTACCTTCCCACTGATTCAAATTTTCACGGGCTCTGAGTTATTAAACACTCAAGGACACCGATAATCGAACCGAGTCCGCACTACGGTTCAACAACTCTTAGTAATCTTACGTAAGTACGAAGTTTGCATCCGATCATGTCATTCCTAGCCTGTTTGGCTATATGATTGTCGTGATGATTTTAATCATGCTACCTGGTCCTTCTTCTCGGAGCACAAATTTCGACGGTGAGCTAATCGTACAATCGATCTTCCTCGTCATACCGTTTGACCTTGTACAACAAGCTTGATTTCGAGTTTGTGTCGTACCCATGGTTCCAATGACCCTTTGCTTCACCATTGCTTTTCTTGATGCCGTCGCTGTTCGATTGCTTCTTCGTGAAATCTCTCGACAATTGTGTCTCGATCAGCATCAACATTTTGAGCTCTTCCGGGATATCAATTGAATTCATGAAGAGAAATACCATCCTTGCCCTCGATGATTTATATTATCATCGACCACTTTATTGCCTCCCGTTCAACACAAAATTGTTCGTGTTTTGTGTAAACCTTGAGATCCCTCGCTATCCAAAGATTTGTTCTTCTTTACCTTGGAGTATTACCATCTTTTAATATCAAGGATGTTGTGAGGACTGCTCCACCTCTTAAGAAATTCTTGGTATTGAGATGCTTCTCACCATCACCATTCTTTCTTGGTCCCGTGTTGCTTCCAACCGTGTACCAACAAGTGAACGGTGCTGTTTGAATTCTGCCCTTCTAGCAAGCCTCTCGCTTTGAAGTTAATGGTCGAAAGCTCATTCTTAGGCTATCGATTATTGAATCACCATTCGACATTGGTCGTGCAACCCAACCCATCGGGCGCACCTTTCAACCAATGTTTACTTGTGTATGTTTTCCTCGAGCATACTTCCTTATATCATTTGATCTGACAAATGTTATCTCCTTGTTCACTTAAATGTGGAAGTCTATCTTTTGGGAATCTCGGTGAATTGCCGTTGAGTTCACCAGACACCTCCTTGTCCTCTCCTTGGGCTAATGATGGACTCTTGTTAAAGGAAATCACTTCATTGTTCATTTCCCCGAGAATCTTACAATGTCATCTCGTCAATTTGCGTTGCACCTTTTCTTCTCAGGTATCCTAAGTCTGAGGTATCCTGACACCAATCGGATCTGAATCTCGGTCAGCTATGATGGTTGGGACAACTTTCCAAGAGTTATGATGTTGATCCTTTGATGACCCGGTAGCATGATGTCATGCCTAGCACTTCCTACCGGAGGACCTATCATTATAGATTCCTTTTCAGCAGGTTATCCACTCATCCATGAGGGAATTGTACTCTTGGTTCTACAAGTTATTCTCGATGGATCCTTCGTGATTCCAAAGTCTGATCTTCACCAAGACCATGTCAATGCTATCTCGAAGCATGTCCGTGATACTCCGATTTTCAACAGAACATTTGAAGCACGATGCTAAATTTTATTTATCACTTATCCTAACACCGTTGTATGGATAATATCATGAGATTCCTTCCCCTTACCTAAATGGTTTTCTACTTAATATCCTGTCATGGATATCTTGCTCTGCTTGTCTTTGGGAAGGATATACCCTTGAAATATGTGTTTAAACATATTTTCCTTTCCATTGTTCTGTTTAATCTGATAATCTAATTTTCCTTTCCATTGGTTTGCTTAACCCTTCTTGTGATCTATGTGTAAAACACCTTGGTGTACAAACCGTGTCAGTAAGACCCTGTTTCTATTGTTGATGACATTCCGGTAACCACTGATGGATGAGAACTTTGCCTATTGGTCCGCCTCGTTCAACGAGCGGGAAAATGGTTCTCTTCGTCCCTCGCCCTTGGAATCGATGTTGTTGCCGATATAACTGACAGGCTACCCTATGACACGCCTTACTATCATGACCTTGCAAGATGTCGGCCCCCTTCCTACTTTCAACCACATGGTGGGCCCATAACCCACAGCCCACAGGATCGAAACTCGACTCTCCTGTACACCCCCTGCTCCCAAAGTTATTCCTCCCACGTGGACTCGTATGTAATTCATGAGCCACCTTCCGATGAGATCATCAAGTCCGCATCTAAACAATAATTATTCCGTTGCTTGAAACCCTTTCGCTTCCTCGACTAGGCATTGAACGATTGCCTGGCTGCCTGGAACTTCTTGTTGGACCTTCCAACTTTACTCTCGATGTGTTCTATTTGTTCAACTCGAGAGGTAATCTTATGCTCATTCATGGGTTAATCCCAGGTTATTACCCTTATAGCATTCTGTCGTTTCCGATCTACCCCGTGACCTATTCGTAAGTACGTTGGAGTTCCCGAGGAAAGGGCGACATCACCATGATGACCTGAAGCAGAGGGATGAAGATGTTAATGTAATGGATCGACCTCTTCAAGAAGAGCAACCAAGGCCGAGAAGATCCGTTAGAATTTCGTAACTAGACCTTCCCCCCCCCCTTCTCTACCTCTTAAATCTCGGGACGAGATTTCTTGTAGTGGAGGAGAATTGTGACGCCCGGATACTTACGCTACAGTAACCCTCTGCTAAAGATGCCATGTCACCTCCGTTACTGTTGCTAATCTCTCGTTAGTTCAAAAAAAAACCCGATTCAAATTCAAATTCAAAATCAAGCAAACAATAAAAGTTTCAAAAGTCAAAACAAAAATGTTCGGGGGTTGCCAAATATTGCATCGGTAATTATGGTGAAGTAAACACATTTTTATAAAATGCCTAAATACTTTTAAATGAATTTAAACAGAAAAGAAATAATAAAGAAAATACAAAAGGGAAAATCAAACAGAAGACAATAAAAAGAGAGAACCCTTCCCCCCTGGGCCGACTGGCCCAGTTGGCCACCAACCCACCGCACGCCACAGCCCCCGCCTGGATCAAGAACTACCAGCCAGCCCACTGCCCATCCGCCGAACTGCCCGCCTTCCTCGCCAAGGCCTCCTTCCTCGTTCCCCGACCGGGTCGGAACAGGCGTGTCCCTCACAGACCTCTCGCCGGGCGACGACGAGGAGATAAGGTCGCCACGCCCGCCTCCTCGGTCTCTCCTCTCACTCCTCCCGCCTCCTCCCTCGGTTCCTCGCGCCTCCCCTCAGATCCACCGCGCTCCCCCTCGTTCCCCACCGCCGAAGCGCCGCCATGGCCTCGCCACCGTGAAGCTTCATGCCACCGCCGCCCGTCCGCTGCTCCGACAAGTCCGGAGCTCCGTCTGTGGTCCGCCTCTTCTTCCTCTAAAGCGGATCGGAACCGGAGCGCCACCGCTGCCGCTTTCTTCCTCTTCCTCATCTACGGCCACCGCGTGACTTCGCTGGCCGATCTGCTTCCACCGGTCCTCCCCGAGCCTGGCCAGATAGACCCCACGCCTCATGGTGAGCTCTCGCGCCAACGCGCTTCTTCCTACCCCCTTTAGTCGCTCAGTAGCATGCTCGGTGTTAGGCCGCACTTACACCGCTGGCCTGCGTCGCCGGCGTAGCCACGACGACCATAGGGTCCCGTGCGTGCCGCCATCGCGCCACCGCACCGCGTAGGCCTCGTCTAGCTGCTTGGGTTGCCCGCGAACGCCCCAGCCCGATCCCGACGACGGCCAAGTCCGGCGTCCGCCTCGCCGCTCACCGTCGGCGTTTCGACCACCGCAACATCTCGCCAACCCCCAGATCGCTTTCGTCGTGCCGTCTTCTCGTTCGAACGAGCCCGGCCATGGAACGGGCGCCAGGCGTGAAACCCGTCCACCTCCCGAACGCCACCACCGCCTCCACTCGCCGGCCGTTGTTCCGGCCATACGGCCCGCGCCACCATCACGGTTGGATGCGCCCACCACCATTCAACGCTACCGACCAAGGTTGCTCAAATGACGCGCCAGAAGCGCGATTCCGCCATCTCCGGCGTTACGCCCGCGGATAACCTCGGGCCGTTGCTCGGCGCCGGCGTTGACCGCACCGACGAGGCCCGCCTGCGGGTCACGCCTGTGGCCCCCGGACTCGATTAACCACGTTGACCGTGGTCAACAATGCTGACTGGGCACTCAGTGCCACTGACACACGGGCCCCACCGCATAATTAACCTAATTAAGACTTTTTTTAATTAAAAGTAATTAACTAAACTAGTGAGTCACTGACATGTGGGGCCCCACTGCTAATGAACCATGTTTAATTAAAATAACCCACTGTTAGTCCACTGTCCATGACAGGTGGGACCCATCGTCAGTTTGACCACCGGTAGTCTGTTGACCTGCTGATGTCATGCTGACACTCTGCTGATGTCATATTTTCCTTTTTTTTGTTAATTTATTTAATTCCAGAATATGTTTAAACTTGCAAAAATCATAGTAATTAAAGCATAACTCCGATGAAAATGTTTTCTATATGAAAGTTTCTCAGAAAAATCCGACGAATCCGGATACGAAGTCCGTTCGTCCGCCACACACCCCTAACCTATCGAACTCGCAACTTTCCCCCTCCGGCTCCTACTGCAAAACCACGAAACACCGGGATATTTTCCGGATGTTTCCCCTTAACCAAAGATCACCTCATACCACGTTAGGTCACGCCTAGCATCGTTACTTGTCATGTCATGCATCGATATGCATCTGTTTACATGGTATTCATTGTTTCTTCCCCTCTTCTCTCCGGTAGACTACGAGACCGACGCCAAGCATCTTGCCCGGTTCGACTACGGTGTTGACGACCCCTCCTTGTCTCGAGCAACCTGTGCAAGCCCCCCTTGATCACCGAGATATCGCCTACTCTTCTCTATACCGCTTGCATTAGAGTAGTATAGCATGTTACCGCTTTTGTTATACCTATCCCGATGCATAGCCTGTCCTTGTTACTATCAAGTTACCTTACCCGCAATCCTATATGCTTAGGATAGTATGATAGTACTTTCATCTCTGGCCCTACATTCTTGTCCGTCTGCCGTGCTATACTATCGGGCCGTGATCACTCGGGAGGTGATCACGGGTATATACTTATACTTATACATGATACATGTGGTGACTAAAGTCGGGTCGGCTTGTGGAGCACCCGCGAGTGATTCACGGATTGGGGGCTGAAAGGACCTTGTCCCGACGGCCCTCCGGATGGATCTTTGTGGCGGAGCGACAGGGCAGGTTGAGACCGCCTAGGAGAGAGGTGGGCCTGGCCCTGCTCGGCGTTCGCGGATACTTAACACGCTTAACGAGATCTTGGTATTTGATCTGAGTTGGCTACGAGCTTATACGCACTAACCATCTACGCTGGAGTAGTTATGGGTATCCGGCGTCGTGGTATCACCAAGCACTTGAGACGTCGGCTGACGGGCGTAGCGCCGGATTGGGTGGAACGCCTGCTGGGCTAGGTGCCTAGCCGCCCATAACGTCTTGGTGTGCTCAGGCGATGGGCCCTGCCCTGCGGCGCTTAGGTTTTGAACCGGCGTCTGGCCTCTCTGTTGTGCCTAGGTGGGGCTGCGGCGTGTTGATCTTCCGCGGCGGGCATGACCCAGAAAGTGTGTCCGCCAAATGGGATCAAGTGTCTTTGGGTAAGTTGGTGCACCCTGCAGGAAGTTAATCTATTCGAATAGCCGTGATCTTCGGTAACAGGATGACTTGGAGTTGTACCTTGACCTTATGACAACTAGAACCGGATACCTAATAAAACACACCCTTCCAAGTGCCAGATACAACCGGTGGTCGCTCTCTCTCAGGGCAACGAGGAGGGGATCGCCGGGTAGGATTATTGCTATGTGATGTTACCTGGAGGACTTCAACCTACCCTCTTCTACCTGTTGCAAGACGAAGGTGACCGTGCGTAGTCTTCGCTAAGACTAGCTTTCCCCTCTTATTCTCGCATTCTGCAGTTCAGTCCACTGATATGGCCCTTTACACATATATCCATGCATATGTAGTGTAGCTCCTTGCTTACGAGTACTTTGGATAAGTACTCACGGTTGCCTTGTTCCCCCTTTCCCCTACCTCTACTCGATTGCTGCAACTGCACGATGGAGCCTGTGAGCCAGACGCCACTGTCGATGATTTACTACTACTGGAGGTGCCTACTACTACGCAGCAGCCCGGCCGACGCCAGGAGTAGCTAGGAGGATCCTGTGCAGAGGCCTGCGCCTCTTTCGATCTGTATCCCAGCTTTGTGCTAGCCATCTTATGGTAACTTGTTTAACTTATGTCCGTACTCAGATATTGTTGCTTCCACTGACTCGTCTATGATCGAAAGCACTTGTATTCGAGCCCTCGAGGCCCCTGGCTTGTATTATGATGCTTGTATGACTTATTTTATTTGTAGAGTTGTGTTGTGATATCTTCCCGTGAGTCCCTGATCTTGACCGTACACATTTGCGTGCATGATTAGTGTACGATTAAATCGGGGACGTCACATCCTCTCGACAGGCAATTGCTTCCAATGTGGTAGCATCAGAGATTCCACAAAGAACTAGGGTCGAACTGCCCATGAATAGACCTTCTGCATCTCGGCACACCGCTGCTGCCCAGCCACACAAGCATAATCTCGCTACACTAGCGTCCACATGGATCTTTGCATAACCCGGCGGTGGTGCTTTCGGTCTTGTAGCTGCGTGTCTTGGTGTAACATGAGTCGTGGTTCCTCTCATCGGGACTATCTCAAGATCGGGTATAAATCTATTTATAAATAGATGGGTCCCTAAAGGTGTCTGGTATATCTCCTCATGGATCACTTTTCCCCTTGCCCACCAAATTTCCAACAGTGCCACTGATAGTCTGCCAAAAGATTCATGTGAGAGTGTATCGATCATCGAGAACAACATTGCTTCACGCTTGGTTCCGTTGTTTCACATAGGTGTTTTGACACTTCACCATCAACAAGTGCACCGACACACCTTGCCACTGTACACTCGAGAAGAGAATGTCTCCAGGAGTCCGCGGCTCCGCATAAAGCACATGACCTCGTAGTGGCCATATTTCGGTGCGCTCTCACATCCTCTGTTGGTAGCGAATTCTTTGCCAACCTCCACAGAAACATCTAGATCTTACCTAGGATCGGTGTTTTCCATAGCATTTTCCATGATGCGGCGTCTCGGTCAATGCTCGAGGAGCCTGATGAGGCATCTATCCACGCTTCCCGCCTCAATTTCGTTGTTGTCATCATTTTATAGGCTGATCTGACTGTGAACATGCCACTCTTCTCAAAATTCCATGCCCATTTGTCCTCCATATTACATGTGCACAAAGCAATACTAGTAAAGGTTGCAACGTCGATCGGTACACACACCTCAGCGATCTTCTCCCTACCCCATCTTGCAACAGTATGATCAATTAGCTTAGAGACAAGAATAGGAGGGTTTGTAATTCAACATCCAAAAGGCTGCATCATTACATCCCACGGAATCCAGATATCACTCCATGTATTAGTTGATGTTCCATTACCGATCCGCCTAATTAGTCCATGTTTCAAGATATTGCATCCCTCCACAATCACTCTCCAAATCTGGCTTGGGCGATTACCTAGGCTACATTCAAGATTGTGCCAGTAGGAAAATAAATAGTATTTAATATTCTTGCACTCAACGATTCTGGATTTTGAAGAATGCGCCATGCCTGTTTTGCTCGTAGAGCCAAATTGAACAACTCAAAGTCTTTGAAGCCCAAACAGCCATATACCTGATTATTTTTAAGTTTCAATCGATTCTTTTGCCGAAGCCTAAAACATCCCACGTACATGGCTCGGCTTGTCCTTTGACAGGAGCAGCCCACGGTGTGGTTAGGCCAACACCAGAGCAGCCTACAGTCCAGGCGGTCAATTAAAGAAGCCGGCAAATCCTATTTGGTGCTGCAGGCGCCGGTTAACGTGCATTTTTGTTAACTAGCGCCTACAGCGCACATCACCTCCGGCGCTGGACCGGCCCATCCAAAGTTTTTTTTTCTGTGTTTTAATAATCCAAAAAATAAAATAGACAGCTACCGAATCGAAACCAGGACCTCCTACTCAAAGGAACAGGGAGAGCCTATCTGCCGCATTCTGCGGCAGAATGGCGGGGATTTGCACAGGCAGCCCTCCACCTGGGCCGGCCCACCGACGTATTGCTCGACAAAAAAACGGAAAAGACGGGTGAGACACAGGATTTGATCCCGTTACCTAGTGGCTACATAGAACACTAACCATGACCTGTTAGCCACCACAACCGTATCATATGATTGTCATAAAATGTGCAAACATACTATAAGAACACGTCGCGGGGGTTGAGATTTGGAAAACATTTTCAAAACATTTCTTGAAAATTGCCAACAGTTTTGAAAAGCCGCAATAGTTTTATATTCCAAACTTTTTTTAGAAAAGTGAAACATTCTTATAATTCTGATTTAAAACAACAGGAACAATTTTAGGAAATCCCAAACAGTTTTCTAAAATGCAAACATTTCTACAAAAACTAAACGTTTTCTCAAAAAACAAACTAACTACAAAAATGCAAACATTTTTTGAAATTTCCAAATAGTTTTAAATTTTTCACCAAAAAATGGAAACAAAAAACTTTTAAAAATTCAGAATAAAAATTTAATTTTTAAAAGTGCTAACCAAATTCGTATTTTTATGCTTTCTTGGAAATGCGAGCAAAACTTGAAATATGTTAATATTTTAGAAATTGTGAATAAAATGCTGACACCTCGAACATTTTCTGAAGCATGAATATTTTTCTGAATAAATTGTGGGAACATAATTTGAAATTCCTGAATTGCTTTTGAAACATGAAGATTTTTCTTGAAATTGTGAACATATTTTTGGAAAGGAGGACAATTTTTGAAATCCCTAAACTTCTTGGAACACGAACATTTTTTGAAAATTGTGAACCAAATTTTGAATGGAGAACATTTTTTGAAATTCCTAAACTTCTTGAAACACGAACATTTTTTGAAAATTTGAACGAAATTTCGAAACTGAGAATTTTTTTTGAAATTCCAATTTTTTTTGAAATACTAACACATTTTGATATTGTGAACAGAATTTTTAAAATGAGAACATTTTAATTTTCCTGACATTAAAAAAAAATTGGGAACAAAATTTGAAGACAAGAACATTTTTTAAAATTCTGGTTTTTTTCTGAAAATTCCGAACAAAATAAATAGGACAAAGAAAAAAAATAGAAACATAAATAAAAAATAAACATAGCGAAAAAGGAAAAACCGGATCAGGAACCTTCCAGAAGGTTCCCAATACCGGAAAAACCCGGCCAGAAATCTCTAGAAGGTTCCCAAAACTAGGATCGCTGAACCGATTAAACGGGCCGGCCAAGCCGATCGACCGATCGATATCCCTGTGCGAAAGCCCGACAATTCACCGCAATGAGCGTCAGCTAGGAAATTCCAAAGGAACACGCGACGACCACCAGGCCAATGACCAACTTGGGCTCTGTATCTTCGTTTTTATCTTATAATATGCATTTGTCAGTTCGTTTTTTTCTTTTCTTTGTTTCTCGTTCTTTTACTTTTACTTTCTTTCTTAAATTCGTGATTTTTTCGTTCGTGAACTTTTTCATCAAATTTGATGATATTTTTCATTTTTCGATGAACTTTTTCGAAAACTCGATGAACTATTTTCTCGAATCGATGAACTTTTTCCATTTTTCGATAAACTATTTTTTTAGTAGGGAAAAGCTCTCCTTCACCCGACCGATCACTCGCGCCGCATCCGCCGGCTCCGTGTCCGTCAGATCATCTGTTGATCGAACGGACAACAACCTCCCCGCTTCCGCGTGACGCGTGTGCGTTTTCTGAAACAGAGTCATTGTTTCAAGATAGTTATTCTTGCAATCGACCATCTCTATCGACTCTATCAACCGACCAGCTCTATCGACCGAGAGGGCTAGGGCACGCGGCTGGATTCGGGAGGGAGGCGGCGTGGGGCGGCCTTGAGGCGTTGGCGGCGCTGCGGCGCGGGGCGTTCGTGTAATGCCCTTGTCGTTGGCCGAGGAGGACCGCCGGATTTGGGGCTCGTCGCCGGTGAAGCTCGAGAGAGAGAAGGGGATCAGCGCGCGAGAGAGAGATGCGGATGCAACCAGAGAGAGAGATGCGGACGCAACCAGAGAGAGAGAGACGGATGAGAGAGTAATTCAAATTCAATTTCAACGATACCCCGCACGACCCACACGGCTAGCTTATATATGCTGCCGGCAATACAGACGGCCCACGGCCCGCTACACACACCCAAGCCCACACCTGACGGCCTGCCTATTCAAATCACCCGCCAACACTTCACGTCTTCGCCTTCAGAACACGGCCTCCCCCTTGCTTGACAGCCAGTGACAGTATCTCCATACTGACATTTCCCTCCCCTTGAGAACCAGCTGGTCCCCAGGCTGGTGCATTGATTTGTAAGGAGTACAACCCAGTGAGGAATGGAAAGTTGAATTATACCAGAATTCTGCTTGAGGCAACCATCTATTCCACTTTGCAGGACAATCATGTACAACACATCTCAAGTACATCTCCAAACACTGGTTGACCCTTTCCGTCTGACCATCAGTTTGGGGATGATATGCAGTGCTCATTTGTAACTCTGTGCCCCATACTCTGAACAACTCCTTCCAAAATGAGCTGGTAAAGATCTTGTCTCTGTCAGATATGATGGACAGTGGTAGCCCATGTAATTTGACCACATTATTCAGGAAGGCTTTAGCAACACCATCAGCAGTGAAAATGGTGTTTGAGAGGTATAAAGTGGCTTACTTTAGTGAACCTGTCAACTACTACTAAGATAGAGCTGTAGCCTTCTGATTTAGGTAAACCCTCAATGAAATACATACTAATGGACTGCCATGGTCCTTCAGGAATTGGTAAGGGCTGCAACATACCAGGAGATTTACACAACTCATGCTTGGCTTGTTGACACACTGCACACTGCCTGACAAAATTTTCAATATCTCCTTTCATACCTTGCCAATGAAACAGTTGTTTCACTCTGAAATATGTTGGAAGAATTCCTGAGTGTCCTCCCACAGGAGAAGAATGAAAAGCATGTATCAGTCTGATTTTAAGTCCAATATTTGCTCCTATCCAGATCTGATCATTGTGTTTCAACAGTCCTTTATGCAATTGAAAACCTGGACAAGCCGTAGGATCCAAAGCTAACTTTTGCAGCATTTCCCGAGCTTCAGAATCTACAGTGTAGGAGTTCAGTACTTCCTGTATCTAGACAGGTTGAGACGTAGATACAGCCTGAATGGGAAAAAGATGAGCAACTCTGGACAAGGCATCTGCAACAGTGTTCTCAACCCCTTTCTTGTACTGAATGCTGAACTACAATCCCACTAGTTTAGTCATAGCTTTTCTCTGTAGCTCTGAAGTCAGAACTTGATCTCCTAGATGACATAAACTCTTGTGGTCTGTTTTAATCACAAAAGGCCCTCTTGAGAGGTATGTTCTCCACTTATCTATTGCCATCATTATTGCTAGGAACTCCTTTTCATATATAGACATTTGCTTGTTTTTAAGACCAAGAGCCTTGCTGTAAAAAGCAACTGGGTGTCCTTCCTGTGTTAATACAGCTCCTACACCAGAGTCACAAGCATATGTTTCCACACAGAAAGGTTTATCAAAGTTGGGGAGAACTAGGACAGGAGTAGTAGCCATTGCTTGCTTTAACTGTTCAAAAGCTGTTTGAGCTTCAGGTGTCCATTGGAAGGCTTGTTTCTTCAGCAACAAGGTTAAGGGCTTTGCCAAAATTACATAGTTCTGTACAAACTTCCTATAATATCTAGTCAGACCTAGGAATCCCCTTAATTCTGTCACATTGTGGGGAACTGGCCAACTCAACATCACAGCAGTTTTGGAGGGATCAATGGCTACACCCTTATCGGAGATAATATGCCCCAAATATTCCAGAGACTGCTGGCCAAAAGAACATTTGCTCTCTTTCACATAAAAGTGATTTTCCCTGAGTATAGTGAACACTTCTCTCAGGTCCTGTAGATGCTCCTCTAATGAGAAACTACACACCAATATATCATCCATAAACACCAGCACCTTTTTCCTTCCTTTCTTTCTGCCAGGAAACAGAAAATTCATCATACACTGAAAAGTGCTAGGTGCTGTTGCCAGCCCAAAAGGAACTACTTTGAATTGAAACTATCCATGGTGAGTCTTGAAAGCTGTTTTATGCTCATCTTCAAGCAACATTCTGATCTGGTGGTATCCAGCTCTTAAATCCAACTTGGAAAACCATTAGTCCCTCCTAGTTCATCTAACAGCTCATCAATGACAGGTAGAGGAATTCTGCTTTTAATTGTGAGAGCATTCAACTTCCTATAGTCCACACAAAATCTCCATGAACCATCTTTCTTCTTTACCAATTGTACTGGTGATGCAAAAGGACTTAAGCTTGGAGTTATCAGCCCTGGTTTGAGCATTTCATCCACTTGTCTTTCAATTTCTTCCTTCTGAAGTGGAGAATACCTATAAGGGTCTACTGTTGACAGGAACAGCTCCAGGTACTAAGTTAATTACATGATCTATGTGTCTGTGAGGGGGCAATGTTTTTGGATCACTAAACACATCAGAAAACTCCTGTAACACTTCCTTGATTGGTGCAGCAACTTCATTGTCTGCCTTTTTCTCCCGAACAGGTTGTATTATACAAACTGCCATAATGTCATTTGCTTTATCCCATTTCACTACTTGTTCCACTGGAATTTCAGTTAACTGAGTTTTTTCTACTGGTTAAACTCCTTGTAGCCTCACAGCTTTTCCTTGGTAATCAAACTGGATCCATTTCTCAGCTCATTGGCATTGCATTACTCCCCATTGCTCCAACCAGTCCATGCCCAAAATTATATCATATCCTCCTAACTGCAACACCCTCATTTCATTAGTGAAATTGTGGCCTTGTATCCACCAAGTTAACTGTGGTACACATTCAGAGCACTATAGAAGATCACCATTTGCCACCTTCACTGACAAGGTTGTAGGCAGAGGTTCAGATTTCAGTTTAACTCTGTCCAGCAGTGCTTGATCCACAAATGTATGAGTACTGCCTGAGTCTAGCAGTATCAGTACCACTTGATTTCCAATTAGTGCTGAATTGTATAGTCTTGGGATGTGAGGCTCCAGACAGTGCTTGAACAGAGATAGTGGCACATTCCTCTGGTTGTTCCTCCAATAATGCATCTAACACAACATCTAAAATGATCTGATGAGGATCCAAACATTCTGTTGCTTTCAACTGTGCAGTACTGTTATTAGTGTTGTTGCAAACATGCCCAGGAGTGTATTTCTTTCCACAGCTATAACACAATCCATTAGCTCTTCTGTATTCCTTGAGCTGCCTTGCTTTCCATAACTCACCTGGAGCCACAGCCTGCCTGTTGTCCTGTTTAGTATATTGCCCTTTCTGGTACCCAGACTTGCCCCCTTTTGTTTTCAGCAGTACACTACTAGGGAAAACCTTATACACAGAACTTTAGCAGCAGCGCGGGTCAAAACAGCACGCTGGTGCTAAGTAGCAGTAGCGCGCATGTGCAAACCTCGCTGCAGATAAAGTTCTAGCAGTAGCGCGCCTTGTTCTAAACACGTTATTACTAAAATTCCCACGGCTTAGCCGATAGGCTACACATAGTAGTAGCGATCTATATCAAATCGCGCTACCGCTACTTTCTTTGTAGCAGCGCGTTTTAATCTAAACTCGCTACTGCTAAAGGATATAAAATTAAATGGAAAGCAAATAGAAAGGTTATTGAAAATGAAAGAAATAGAATAAGGTGAAAGGAAAAAAATATGAAGAAAACTAAATGAAAAAGGGGAAAAAAGAGAAAGGAGTAGCAGTAGCGTGTATCCCAGAACGCGATGTAGCTAACGTAGCGATGGCAGCTTTACGAACGCTGCCATCGCTACTTCCGACTTAACCACGCGGTTCGTCCTTCCCCACGGCCACTTCCCCAAATCCAACTCTCCACTCACCGCCGCCGCCGTCGGGTCACCACGCCTCCGCACACCCTCTACGCCGCCTCGACCCCAGATTCAACGCCGCCCGCCTCGACCTCAACGCCGCCCCCGACCCCAACCTCGACGCCATCCGCCGCGCGCCCGAGCCCCGACCCCGACCTCGACGCCGCCTGCCCCTCCCTCGTCGCAGGCACCCGAGGTGAGCACGCCTGCTCCTCCCTCTCTCTTACCGCTACCTAGGGTTTCTTTATATTTTAGTTGCATCAAATTAGTTAGGGTTCATGTAAGGGTGGAAACGAATCGGATGCGGATGCGGCTCAAATGAGTTGGGGTTCATGTAAGGGTGGAAACGAATCAAATTTCTAAGATGAATCATAAAACGAGTAAAATTTGACCCGTTATTTCACTTTATAGTTGGATAATTGGAATATCCGCTACCGCTTTCCACCCCTAGGTTCATCAAATTAGATGGTAATTAAGGCAGTAGTTCCTAGGTACTAATTAGTTAGTAAGAACTAGGTACTAATTAGGTACTAGTTTATTTTTATTTATAGTAAGCTTATTTTTAGTAAGAACTAATTGAATTAATAGAACTAGTTAGTAAGAACTTTTTGCTATTATTTTAGTTAAAGCAATTTTTCCCGCATCGACGTGGACGATGCCTATCCCGCATCCTCGTCGTCGAGTCGGCGGAGGATAACACCTGCTTGACCAGACGGGCCATGTCCGGGACTGGGCTCCGCCGGGGTGGTACTGGGAGGCGCTACCTACCGGGGGGGGGGCAGGTTGGTGAGGAGCCAGCCTGTCGTTGACCCAAACCTTCTTTGGTGGCGGTCGCGTGGGCCAGTGATGGTCCAGAGGCTCGACGACCCCGCGGAGGTGGTGCGTCACCGTGTCAGTGAGGAGGACGCGCACGTCCGTCGCTACTTGTTTGCGTTGGAGCACAGGTTCTCCAATACCGGCAGGTTCTCCGAGGATCTCACCGGAGCTATGATCCCGTGATGGTTCCTTCTCTGTGGTGTCCACCGCGCCGATACCCGTCGTGTGCTAGGGTTTTAGTTGTATTAGTGATGTTATATGTATGACACTCTTCGGGATGTATTAGTGATAATATTCGACGATGTACGGACGCATGCGATGATTTACTTCTGCTTATTGAATGCATGCTAATTTGAGTCCTATAAGATATTTTGAAATGTATATCTTGTGTTGCTCAAATAGGATATGTGCTTGCCCAAGTGGCCGGTCATGTTTGCAGGTTACACCTCCGAGTGGCCTATGTTTTGCCGAAGTGTTGACTCATTTCCGTTCCGGCAAATTTCAGGCGCTCGACATGTCCTATTTTAGCAAAGGTCATGCCGGATTTCTCCGTGAATTTTGGCATGACTTGTGCCAGAATATGTAGGAAATATCGAGTGCCCCGGATTTGTGTGTTGAGTATCCTGGTAGTTGTCTTCGATCGATTCAATTAATGTTTTAACTATGAACATAGGAAATGTCTGACGACGAAAAGGATTTCGGTATTTGCAAATACTGCGAAGACGAGCGCGGCCTGTGCGACGGAATCTTCCTAGATGATGATAGGCACTTTAGCATCAAGCTGGACGAGAACTTCGAAGTGGATACTGTAAGTCACAACGACAAGTCTTTTTTCATAATTAAGCATGACATTTGCTTCATTTGCTTCAACTTATAATTATTTTTACTATTCTACTAGCGTATCCCCTGCCATGCAAGAGTTTTTGTATTGGATAAGATAGGTTTCAGTTGTACTATGGAGGTAAAGAAAGTTTACTTGAAGACCGAGCATGGTTACATTTTCAACGTAAAATTATACAATTCAGACGACTACACCTATTTTGGATGCAAAACATGGCGAGCACTATGCAAACTTATGCATTTGAGCCTGATATGGTTATCACTTTTGATATTCGTCCGGAAGATGATATTGAAGGTAATACCGACATCTGGGTCGATGTGCGGACGCCTCCAGTTATACCATTATGTAAGTTTCTCAACCATATTTATGTTTTTGATATTGTTTATTCAAAAATAGTTGACAACTAATTTGTATTGTCAGCTTATTTTGGTGCAAGCAAACATGTCCAGCGCTTGGTAGACATGACTGTATACTGTGCCGGGGCTGAACTCAACTGCGAGGAGCTCAGTCATTATGTTTCATGGCTTGCAGATCTTGATACTGTCAAGACAAATTTTCTTTCTGCATTTAGAAATGTTAGGACTGAAAATGTGCGACCAATAGTGTTCGTAATGAACTACGGTCACATCTATTTACGAAGGATGTTAAGATTTTTACTATTTGTCCTAAGTGCATCTTTTCCATACATTATTTTTGAAGCTAAACTTCATTGCTAAGTATGTTACCATACGATGTTCTTCAACAGGGACTCCCGATGAATGTTGTGCCTTATGGGATCGAGACTAAAGGTACCATGAGTATTATTAGCTTACAGCCAAGATATCCTACAGATTATTTTAATGCATTTAAGATTAGCGACGGATTCTTAATAGTGCAAGACTGGACCAAATAGTTGATGGGGGAGCGCAGAGAAGTACTAGGGGGCAGCAAACAGATGCGCTACCCACGATTAGGAGACAGGTTCATCTGCATGCTCCAACTTGATCAAGGACGAGAGCTATAAATGTTTTATGTTATTTTACCTAAGAGAGAGCGGCAGGAGTGAGTAGCTAGCTAGAAATGAGTTTGAAGATGATGATGTGCTACACTATTACTATGATGATAAAATAGCTAGTATTGATGGTAATGACTATGATGATTATTATTAGCTACTGTTAGTGGTGATTAAATAAATACTGTTGGTGGTAATGACTATGATGATGATTAAATAGCTTGTCTTTGGCGGATTAGATTCAAGTGAAGGCAACATGTGGTGCACATCGAAAGGACTACTAGTCCAAACTAGATCAAGTTTGGATTAGTAGTATACTTTTGACATGCACCATATATTGCCTCCACTTGAACCTAATCCACCTTCATTTGACACACTGTTATGGACATAATGATGTAAACCTCATAACTGGTATTGTACCAATATTTGTACGATGGCGCATAAATACACTAAAAATAAAAAAGAATACTAGTAGCGATGGAGAAAAAACACGCTGCCACTAGTTACATTAGCAGTAGCGTAGGAGTGAACAAACGCTGCAGCTATTTGTCCTAGCAGTAGCGCGTGCGGGCACGCGTTACTGCTAAGCAATAGCTGTAGCGCCTTATTAGTAGCGCGTCCCCCCGCACTACTAGTGAGCACAAAACCAGCGCTGCTAGGGTTTTCCCTAGTAGTGGTAATCGCTCTTGTACCATAGCATATAAAGCCGCCTTATGCACATTCTCAGGCAGTTGCATCTCCACTGCTGCTCGCAACTCTTCCTTCAGTCCCAAAATGAACCGTGTGACTAACAAAGTATCACTAATAGCAGGCTCATAAAGTCTGATGTTATACACTAGTTGATAGAACTGATTTTTGTACTCCTCCACTGTACCCACTTGTTTCAGCCTCATCAATTCCTGCAAAAGCTCTCTGTGAACATTTATGTCAAACTCCTCTGTCACTGCTTCGCAGAATTGCTGCCAGTTAGGCCAGATCCCCATCTGTTTGTATGACTGAAACCAATGTGCTGCACTGCCCACCAAATTCAGAGATGCAGATGTGACTCTAAAATTTTCTGGAATGCTGTACAACAGGAAGAATGACTCGCATTGGTCGAGCCAAATTCGCACTCCCGTCCCATCAAACTTCAGAAAATCCATCTTAGGCATCCAATTCTGTTTTCCAGTCGCATCATCACACATCACATGCTCTCCCTGTCCTCCACTGGTATATGGGTTTGCCACAGGTACCTTGTTAAGACGAGCCTGGCTGCGCGCTGTAGATCCTGGAGTCGCCCCGAGCACACCATCGCCCTGAATTGACGGTGGAGTCGTGCGAGGCGCTGGTCGCGACGTCTTTGATGTCCCCCCGCTCTGCTTGCCGACCTGTACCTGCTACTGCTGGACCTTGCCGAGTGTGTCGCAGGAGAGGTTGACCTTCACCTATACCTAGTCCAGGCGCTGCGACTGCTCTTCCAGCTTCGCGTCGAGCGCCTCCAGACGCTGGCAGATCTCGGCCGCTCCGGCGAGCTTGCTCTGCTCCGCCCGCATCGCGGCGAACTCCTTCAACATGCGCTCCTGAAACGCCTCCATCTCCCCAGTGATGTGTCGCGTCTGCGCGCTGGGCTTGAACTTGGCCGTGGTGCCTCCATCTGAAGCAACCCATCTCAGGTCAGGATTTACACCAGTCGAACCCTAGGGTGACCGGAGACCGTTGCCTCGGAACTTGCTGGGTACGCTCTCGAGGTTGCGGAAGCGAGCCACGGACCGATCGCTCTAATATCAAGTTGTAACGCCCTTGCCGTTGGCCGAGGAGGACCGCCCGATTTGGGGCTCGTCGCCGGCGAAGTTCGAGAGAGAGAAGGGGATCAGCGCGCGCGAGAGAGGGAGATGCGGACACAACCAGAGAGAGAAACGGATGAGAGAGTAATTCAAATTCAATTTCAACGATACCCCGCACGACCCACACGGCTAGCTTATATATGCTGCCGGCAATACAGATGGCCCACGGCCCGCTACACACACCCAAGCCCACACCTGACGGCCTGCCTATTCAAATCACCCGCCAGCACTTTACGTCTTCGCCTTCAGAACACGGTCCCCCTTGCTTGACAGCCAGTGACAGTATCTCCATACTGACCGTTCGGCAGCGGGGGCGGCGGCGCAGGGCGTTGGGCGGCGGCGGTGGCACATATCCTCCGCGGTGGCGACGACGGCGACGGGTTCGGTGGTGGCGACGACGACGACGGGTTAGGCGGTGGCTGACAGGTATGTATCTGGCAAGCCTCCCCCCTCCCCCCGAACAAGATGCTCCCACCGCGTCGGCTCCACCCAGGCTGCTGTTCATCCCGCCTACCGCGTGATACATTTCCGCCACGATCTATGACTGCTCGCTGTCGGGTCCCAACCTGCACTGATTTGATTTTGTTTTCCCTGTTCGCTTGCTTGAGCATGCATTTTCCCGAAGGAACGAAACGACGTCAGAACTGTAGAACACACGTTATGGTTTTGCAATGGATATGTGTGTTAGGTTGCTAAAATGTTAGTTCAGCTATTTGCTACTGCAAATTAGCGGACGTGCTCTCACCTAATTAGGCAAAAGTAGGTGTTCTTTTTTGTTGTCGTTGCGTCGGAGGTGGCGAAACTTATGAGATTATGAACCTCCTGTCGCCTGCATCATCTGTATCTGGCGTTGTAGCTTCTCTTTGGCTGCCTGCGTTTGTAGAAAACTAGGCAGATAATGCAGCTGACCGACAAGCCAGTCAGACTAAATTTTCAGAAATTCTGAATCAAAACAGACGAACTACATTCAGTTTATAAGACCTCTCAAGCTTAAATTCAAACAACCCTTTCAAGCTGGACTGAAACTTCTAAAACAGAATTCAGAGCCACCAACTTGTTGCAGAATTCAGACAACCCCTTTTGAAGCTTAAATTCAGTTAACACTAACAGCAGAACCAAAAGCGAGTAAAACAGAATTCAGAGCCTGATCAACTAGTTGCAGAACCCACTGCATTTTTGCGAAATGCATGATCAACAACCCTTCGTTGGACTGAAACTCAAGCAGTCAACTCGCATAGTTCTGAAAACTCATAGGTGTGTTTCTGAGTTTCTGGAGCGTGTAGTTTCTATAGGATCCCCTTGTTTCATTTTTCTGAATCTACTGTTCGAATACTCATGCAGTTATCCAGTTTGTTTTTTCAGATAAACGTATATGTTATTTCTTTTTAGTTCAAAGCTTCTGTAGCTCATGCAGTTATCCAGTTTGTAGTTTCAGAGAAACATATATGTAATTTCAGAAATAGTAGCTATATTTCAGAGAAACTTACCTTTCTGAAACTAGTTAGTAGGTTATGTCTGTAGCTTATGTAGCTTATGTTTCTGCAACCTATGCAACATTAGTAGTACAGAAACACTCAGTAGTAAAGAAACACTCTGCAACACTAGAATCATTTCTTTGTGAAATCATATTTTTCTGCAACAGTGCCTTTTCTCTTTGCCAGTAGTTTCTAATTATGTGTTTTTCTTGCTGTGTATGCTCAGGACACAATCTCCTTGCTCAACTTCCGGAAGTACATTGCGGCGAAGCTTTTCAAACACCCACAAAACACCCTCAGCTCAGAGGATGAGTTCCAAGCCCTGCTGAAAAGGTCGTAGATTGAAGTCAACCGTCGACCGCAACAAGACCTAGCTAGTAGTTTAGGCCTCTTTTTTTCGGTGCATGTGTGTGCGACATGTTTGTAACCGACCTCTCTACTAGTCGATGGAACTAAAGCTTTTTGGAGAAGAATGTGTCATACTGGGGCATGCCTCCTTTTCCCTCTTCTTTTTTGTATGCTGGAGCTTTATCGATGCAACCATTTGTCGCTAATGTTCCGGTGTTGCACAGCTATATACAGTGTAGACATGATAAATAAAATGGTAGTTACTGTTCCTGATGTGCGTTTCATATCAACTTTTTTGTTGCACACTGGTGCATCATTTTGGTGTATGGGAGCACTTGTTGCATGATAAATCTTTCAATGGCAACAAAATATTCTATATCCATTGTGTCTATGTAACATGATCCTTTTGATCTATATTATACTCTAGCAAAATCAACATATGAATACATGTTCCTGTAACAACACCAAGTGAAAGGCCCTTCATGTAAGATTTATGTTTTTCCTGTAACCTTAATACATTAGCTATTTTTCATGGATTTTCATGGATGCATCCCTGGAACATCATGTCCCTGTAACATGAACAAGCTATTTTTCCTGTAACATTAACATGGACAGGAAACAAGCTATTTTTCCTATAACCTGAATACACCAAGCCAAATGAAAAACTTGTTGTACTGGAAACAAAACCCAGATGAAAATGCATGTCACAACATCATGCTGCCTACTAGAGTTGCTGTCTTCCGTTGCAATGCTCTCTGATGTGCTACTTGTTTCCGTTTTAACGGGCTTTCTAGCGTGCACACACTCAAAGACCCTGTTTATCAGTATTGCATCCTCTTTCTTCTGACCTCTCTTCTGGGTAAATTTTGAAGTAGATATATGTGTCCCGAACCCCAGCTTGATGGCATAGTCGCTGTAGAATTTCCGAGCATCCTCGATTGTGTCAAACACCATCCCAACATAGGGCGGCAATGGCTGCGACGAAACATCTCCATCATCTGAATCATCTTGGATTGCATCTTCAGCAAACAACAACCCCTCTGAATCATCACCACCACCAACAGAAAAACTGCCTTGGACATAGCTCCCTTCCCCTCCAGTTCCATGTTCCTACAACAGAGTTGTTGTGCAACAGTCATTTCATCTCTCCATGGAATCAACAATTTTTTTTCGTGTTTAAAAAATCCAGGTACCCAACAGAAACATGCAACATAATAAAACCGACAGAAATTTTGCATGTTCAGGGGTCCCATGAACATGCAACATGCACAATAAAATCACACAATGGGAGCAGGGCATTAACAGAAACATGCAATGTGTTTTTTTTCTGAAACAACGTACACAATGAAATCAAACCAGATGCATTAACAAGTTTCATAAAATTGGAACAGGGCAACTAACCAATGAAACCAGGGGCATTAACCGGAGGCATCAACCAATACAACTAATTTTTTCTGAGTCTCATGTTTCATAGATACAAATAGGCAGGACATGTTGAACAGAGCTAATGTTTCAGGAAATATGGAGGCCCATGTGCAACTAAATTTGGGAGGCTCATTGCTCTGTTTTTTCACACAGGTGTTCATGTTTCAGAGTGGAATAGAGCTAGTGTTTCAGAATAGGATCTCACCGAAGATTGTTGACGGGATCTGCTTGATGGAGCTTCAGGAAACACCACCGAGGGATTTGTGAACCAAGTCGAGACAAAATACATGCAAATATGGGGCTTGTTTTTTTCGTTGATTTTGGGCTGAAAAATTGTCTTTTTTGTGCAGGGTACAATACAACATATTATTGAACGAAATTTCACAGATACTTAGACCATATACATACATATTCCTGTAAAAAAATATCAGTTCTTTTAGGCACTTATTTTGGGGTGGTAAAAGAACAGGGGCAGCAGCCCCCGTGCACCAAAAGCTCGCTTTAAATACAAATGCCCTTAGATCATTTTTCCTTGGAATAACTTATGTTGTTTATTATTTTGATCTTTTTATTTTATAATGACTTATGATTCTTGCATATCTTGAAACAGTGCAAGTCTGTATAATTTGTGTGCAAGTTGTATCATCATTTTTATAAATTCCTTTTTTTCATAATTTGGTCTTGTGAAAGTTAAACAACTATATATTTGGTCTTGAATATTGTAGAGCAGTGTAAGTTCTATGAAATATATGTGCAATTTTAATCACTGTTTACTTAAAATTTTATTTCTTATTTTGGGTAATGCTAATGCCATTAATTTATTATATTTTAGAATATATATTTTTAGTTTATGTTTCCGTTTCCTCGCCTGCGCTATTGTTTCTAGCTCTAATTGTTTTGTCCTAGTTTATTTTTAGGTTGTCAGGTGTTCTCCTATATTTCGCATATGCAGCAGTGGTCTGACACTATTTTATTTTGTTTTAAGAAATTATTAAAATGAGACTTTTTTGTAATTTATCTAGTTCCTTTTATCTCTTCATTTTATTTCTTCTTTTAGGTTAATATAAAATGTCTTTAATTCACTCTGTCTTAGAAAAATATTTTTTTTGTTTTAGTTTCCTCGCCTATGACAATATTTTTGCCTCCACCTTTTGTTGTTGTTGCTTAGTTTTTTTTTAAGGGAAGCAAGTTGGCACTTTATTCAATAATCGAGAGAGTTACATCGCTGAGTACTTGCCTTAGAATAAAATCGCGGGGGGCTCATCCTCCCAAGACAAACGCGCTTAGAATCGTAAGCATGTCTAGCTACTGTATGTGCCAAGCGATTAGCATCCCTAGGACAGAAAACGAATCTAAGATCCGATATTTTATGTGCAAGCTGGAAACAATCCGCCATTATAGCTGAGTATGGTGCTCTAACCTCCGTCACACCATTGCAAGCTTCAATGATCTCCATGCAATCCGATTCAATGATCACCTTTGAACAGCCTAACCGATGAACCAGCTGTAGGCTACGCCGAAGAGCTAGAGCTTACTTGATATCTTTTTCAGGATCACCTAAAGATGTATGAACCAGTCCTAGTCGGTAGCGAGGAAGTAAGCTCGTGATTTCCAACTGAGCTGGTTTTTCTAGGGATCTCACACAGTCTTAACAGGATAAGCATCGTTAATGCTCTCGCATCATATCCAACAAACAGCTGCAGCAACCACTGTCAGACCAAGGAACACAAGACAAAACACTCGTGCCTCTATTCTATCCTTCTGTATGAGTAAGAGTGAATTGCAGAAAACCATCACATTGAAGCCTAGGGTTGCAGAAAAGACTCTTCTATGATTTTGTTGCAGAAAACACTGATTTCACGCCCAATCATTTGCAGGAAACACAAAACCTTTTGTTCCGGCATTTTAAGCACTATTATGACAGGTGGGACCCTGTTTTGTCGATGTGGCATCAAGGCCGCGAGCTGACGCCGTCTAACGGCGTGACGGCCGCTCCTGCTCCACCGTGTGGGTAAAAACCGGCTCGATCAAGCTCTCTCCTCACTCTCTCGCCTTTGCCTTGCCCTCCTCTCCTCACTCTGTTCTTCTCCCCTGACACCGCCACACTGTCGACCGCTGTTCTGCTGCTCCCCGGTGCCATGGTGTCGTGGAGCGACGAGACCAGTGAGGATTCAGTCCTGAACATCTCCTCCTCCTGCGATGGCATCATCAAGGTCAGTTTGTTAGAGAGCTAGAGCTAGGGTTTGGGTTAGTGAATTGGGAATTTTGTCAATGAGCTCGATCTGAACCTAGGTTTCTCTTTGCTTGCTCTCGCAGCTTCCAGCTATGGTACACGATCAAAATTTCAATGGCACTGATGCAGATGTGAATGTTTTGTGTGAACACGGCGAGCCGGCCGAGCGCTTTGTTGCATTTGAAGGGATGTACACCGGCATGAGGTTTCTTGGATGTGCTAAGAAGGTATGATTCACATTCTGTCTAAAGGAAGGATGTACACCGGCATGAGGTTTCTTGGACGTGCTAAGAAGGTATGATTCACATTTTGTCTAAAGGAAGGTGTTTGCTTAATGCTTTGTTTATCAAGTTGTTAAGCTTTGTTTAGCTTATTCTGACATGCCTTGTCATTAGTGGATGGTACACATTGTTTATTGTGGTCAGTGCTTACTCCTTTGTTTATCAAGTTGTTAAGATTGGACCAATGCTTTGTCTTTGTTTAACTTGTTTTAGCCACTGTGTTGGAGTGTGTTCTCATTGTTTATTATGGTCAGTGCTTAATGACTTGTTTAACAGTGGTCATTGTTTATTTATCTGTTGTATGATTTGTTTGCTGCACATATTAGATACCAGAACCTGTTGGTTTGAAGGTCTTAAAAATACAATGGAATATAGCACTTAACAGTGTTCTTCATCCTACACACTTAGTTAATTATCTATTGTTTTATTATTTATTATATAGGAAGGCATAAACTGTGGAGTAGTTCAATGGATTGATTTTGAATGGCCAGACTCAATGGAGAAGGCATTGGCCAAGTTATGGGATATGTATGAGGAGATTAAGTGGCCAATGGCAATCTAGAGAGTTCCTTTGCAATTCACAACTTCTCAGAAGAGAAGAAGAAACTACATGAGAACTATGGCAGTTTGTATGCTGATGTGAATGCTCTTTTGGATGCCCAGCAGCAGAGAGGTGTGGAGTTAAACAATCAAAAGGAGCAGAAGCAATATCTTGATGTGAAGATTGCTGAGCTAGAAACTGTAGTTGGAAACTTGAAGGCAGAGCTGTCAAAGAAAGAGGAGGAGATGAAGAAACTACATGAGAACTATGATAGTTTGTATGCTGATGTGTTCTCTCTTGGATGCCCAACAACAGAGGGGTGTGGAGTTAAAAAATCAGAAGGAGCAGAAGGAATATGTTGATGTGAAGATTGTTGAGCTTGAAACTGTAGTACGTAGGGAAATTGAAGGCAGAGCTGTCAAAGAAAGAGGAGGAGAAGAAGAAGATGCTGCAAAAGTATGATACTCTGAAGAACCTGACTGGTGCTCAAGCCAATGTGATTAGGAACTTGAAGTTCAATCATTTGAAGGAGAAGGAAAGGCTAACCGAAGAGAGGCTTAAACTGCAATGTCACATTTCTGAGTTTCGAAAGTCCAAGCAAAAGATAAAGTTGAAGCTTCAAGGTGTGAAGGCCATCTTAGATGAGTAGCACTACAAAAAAAATACACTTCCGTGATGATACGTGTTTGTCACAGTAGGTCGCGTTTTTTGTCATGCATGTACATCCATGACAAATTTATGACAGAATCAAGATAGTCATACTGTCTTTGTCAGAGAAGTGTTCCATGACATTACCAAAATTATCCTCACGGATGTGTCCACTTCCATGACGATAAATCGCGCGTCACGTAAGTGCTTTCGTCAAGGGTGACCGACACGTGGCATCCACCGTAATGTGACGCCCGTTAAGCTATCGGGTGGGATTTTGGATCCGATAACCCGTTAACAGCCCCGACCAATGGGAAATTTCCACGTGTAAAATTTTGATTGGCTGTCAGTGGGCCAGATGTCGCCCGTCCATTGGAGGAGACATGCCTATGGTACGTCGACACATGGCTGGGCCCAACAGAGGCCCATATAGGTTAAAAAGGCCGGCCCAGTCAAAGGCCCGTAGAACTTAATCAGGTACTAGTGAGCCAGCCCAATAATGGCATGCTTAATAAAGGCCCATTTACAGCCCGAAACCAGATCTGACCCGTTAATTGTTCGCCCAATATTTGGGCCCATTTACGGCCCGAAGCCAGATCTGGCCCGTTAATTATTTGCCGAATATTCGGGCCCAACTACAGCCCAGTGACTTTCAGCCTGTTAGAGGCCTGATGTAGACATGGGCCCATTTCAGCCCGGTGTGACTTTCGGCCTGGGAATGACCCGTGCTGCCCATGGGCCATATATGGTGCGACGGGACATCGGGCCCACTAACAGCCCGTGCTAAAGGTGGCAACAGTTAAGCCCAACGTGACTTTGGGCCTGTTAAAGGCCTGTCTTGTAATTCGGCCTATTGATGCCTGTACTAAGCTTTCGGCCTCTTAAAGGCCCATGATATCAGTGGGCCAACTAAGGCCCGAGATATGTTTCGGCCTGGTAACGGCCCGTGAGCTAACTGGGCCCATAACGGCCCGGCCTACATTTCGGCCTGCTGAAGGCCCGTCGACGACTAGTGAAAATTGAGGCCCAACATGCATTTTGGCCTGCTAAAGGCCGTGGTTTCATCTCGGCCGTAATAAAGCCAAGACAATATTCAAGATGTTAATGGCCCAACGCTACCGGGCCAAACTAAGCACCGGGTCGACAAAAGGCCCAACTAAAATATAGGCTGGTGTAAGTTTGGGCTGGCGCAAGAATGAGAAGGCCCCAATCATTCGGGCCCAAGAAAGACGCAGGCCGGCCCAATTGTGGCCCGCTAAAAACCTGGCCCGTTATCGAATGTTTCGGCCCGGTCAACTACATCTGATTTTTTTTCAGATAGCGAATGATGGCAGTAACTAGTAGGAATTAAGAACAAACCTACTCTATATAATAAAGAAATTATGGCATAGTAACTAAGAATAAACCTACGCTATAAAATAAAGGATTTAAGGTATATTGCATCCACTAGGCATCAAAGTTCGCCACCAGTGATCATAAAGCGCAACGAAGAAGCAGACTACAAAAACTGGGCACCATTGCAGTGTAACAAAATAATACTGAACCGAGACCACTTCCAAGACAGTTCAAGAAAGGTTAGCCTTGTGGGGGAACTACTGCGCAAGCTGCTGAGCAAGGCTATGAGACCGGCCTAGCATGTCGGTCTTAGCTTCCAGGTGTAGCTTTTTAGCGATGAGGTTCTCATTGGTGTTGTGCGCAATCTTTCTTAGAGATAGGACTTCAAGTCGAAGTTGAGTTGCGTAATGCCTTCTGCTAGAACTTGGGACCCAAGAAGTCGAACTGATTCGCATAACGAATTACGTGAGCTTGTCTCGACCGTTAGTCTCAAGTAACTTGAACACCTGCATCAAGACAAGACTTTGGGGTTGTCTCGCTATCTTCAAGATGTTTTGCCTTCTTTGCTGCAATATATGTTGGGTTTGTCTCACAGCCTTCAGCAGACTTGTGCATGCCATCAGGCATATCACCCTGAAACAAAGCAGAGAGATGACATGTTTTGCATGTGTATAAACAAAGATGATAACTGTTCTGTCAACTCTATCCAATTTCAAATTAGAAAATAAAGAGTAAGTTCAAAATATCAATAGCATAATTTGGCATTGTTCATAATGCGGGGAGCTTCACCACACTACTGGATTACCATGTCAACATAACAAGCATAGATGAAGGGCAAAGAAAATCATTGTATCTATTTTGGATAATGTGCATGGCATGTTTTTCATATCATCAGCCACATCAGTAAGATAAAACAGGAGATGACAAGGTGCAAACGTGGGCTGCTTCACCACACCTTTGGATTATAGATCCAGAAAACCAAGCATACATATAGGGAGTATTAAGTAATGTGCATGGTATGAATAAGAAATTTGGTTTTACAAGTAAAACTTAGAACTTACGGTTCTTACGAACATGCATTTCGGTAGAAACAGCAAACTAAACAGCAGTAACGATAGGGAGTATGAGCAAATTAAACAGTAGTTGAGGATAAAGGCTTTAGAAGGACTGACTTACATTAACAGTTAACACCGGCTTTATAATGCCCTTCTCCATGTCAAGGGAAGGATAACTCATGAATTTCAGCACATAATCTTTTTCATAAGCATTGCCTGTACTCTACATTTTGTAGAGAGTAATTATAGATATGATAATACTGGAAGGGATAGAGGATAATGAAGATAAGATGCAGATTGATGCTACATAATCAACTACCAATCCCTGGAAGTACAAAGCGTTACAGACAAAATGTCTTGACAAGAGCAATGGGCTACACTT
This sequence comes from Aegilops bicornis, assembly GCA_021605145.1. NCBI lineage: Eukaryota > Viridiplantae > Streptophyta > Magnoliopsida > Poales > Poaceae > Aegilops > Aegilops bicornis. The sequence goes on along the minus strand of CM038674.1, from coordinate 40,509,175 downwards.
CTGACCGGCATTGTCTGTGTATTCTACTTGTTGGTAAGATTAAATATAGATCTGATCTTTTTAGTAAATGGTGGACGAGGGAGATAAGATGCGAATGCTACAAAATGAACCAATCCCTCTTCCCATAATACAAGAGTGTTTTGAACACCGTGTACCGTACAAAATGTTCTTATATTATGGGACGGAGGGAGTAGTTGTTAATGTAAGTACAGTGATAGACCACGTTCAGTCCTTACAAGAGGACTGCAGAGCTAAACCTCTTCAAAAGCATTGGGTTGATTCTAAATTTGTGTAAGAGTCCATACGGATCTTATAATGTCCACCAAATGGACGATTACGAGGCTAACATGTGCAGTGATGCTACATAATCAAACAGCTATGAAAGTAAGTATGGTCATACAGGGCAAGAGGTACTCACAAGAGCAATGCAGTGTGCAGTATAGTTGCGAGATTCTGTGTTCCCTTGAGAACGAATGTTCTTCTGCTAACAGTTTTCATACAAGTGAGACATTAAGGCAAATGCAGAAATATAGTTCAAATTGTGATGTGATATCACAAACAGTACCTTACGCTGCAGCCGAGACCAATGTGTAACAAGATTATTCCAGTCATCGTCGGATAAATGTAGCACCGGAGACTTAACAGAAATTTCATTCAGAGGCTTGCCATCGAAGTGCGCTTGCCTCAGGTAGGAACGATACTTCATCAACGAGTGCTTGAAAAGCGCAACCAACTCTTGCTCGTCATCACAATCCAGTTTGCTCCTCGCCTATTTAAAAGAATGAAATCTTGTGTCTTCGTCGTGAAACATATGCAAGAATGACCATGAATAACATTAGTACATTACTTACGCGTAAGTTGTGTAGGAAGACTGGAAATTGTTACGTTCATGCGGTATAATCTTTCCATGAAGGAAAGATGCGCACAAAGTTCGACAACAACATAAGCTTCGTCTTCTAAAGCTGGGAAGAAATGGAACAGGGTCCTATTTGCTGCAATTGGGGCTCTCTCGTTCGAAAAGGATTTTGGCAACCGGATTTGGTGTACTCTTTGCTAGAATGGGGTTTTGCGTCAGACAAATTGGTGCTATGTCAACCGGCATAATCATACTTTGTTCTTTGCAGCTTGGGGTCTCACTGAGTTGGGGCATCGAAATGACCCGGTGTAGTAGGGCTAGAGTCTGCTAGAGTTGGGGTATTTTGTGGGTCAGGTGATATTGCAACTACACCTAATGGGCTATTTGATTTATCAGGTGCAACTACCTTTTCCAAATACTTTGCTTGTGCTCCTCCACGATCAGCAATCACCCTCTTCCTTTTGAACGTCTGATACACAAGGACAACATTTGAATGGATAAATATGGTATGATGACAGATGGAATATGTCTTGAAAATGGATAGGCGAGGCGTATTCACATACACGATGTGTAAACTAAGCTAATGGCAGTTCAACAAAGTAGAAGCAATGCAAAGCATCGGTTGCAAGATATGTGCGAGCAATGTAACCTTGGAAAGTTAGAGCAAGTACCTTGATGGGTGAATAAGATAGGGCATCTTCCTCGACTCCTCCACTAGGGAACTACATTGACTTAGGTCTCCCTCTAGCTCGTAATCACTGTTAGGATCATATTACGAGCATGAATCAGAGGTGGAGAGCGTTTGCATTGCATTGCATCCAGACTTGATTTCAGTCCCTTAATGCCAAGTTTGACAACCATGGCATTGTTACGCTTTATTCTTTTCATGCCGCAAGCTCATAATCATTATGATGCTGTTCGTAATCTGAGATTCATGAAAACATAAAAAGTAGTCAGATTATCTATGGAATGCATTGCGGATTCAACTCGGAGAGTGTCTCCCTATAAACCCTGCATATGCAAAGTTCACCTCCCCAACCGCGCTGACCAGACCACACACAGAAATACAAACCCCTCATGTCTCTATAACAGGCAGGCACACATTTCAAAACTGAAGTAGGAACATTAGAATCATATGAAATACGAATTTGAACAAATAAACTAAGCAATTATGAGTGGTGTAATGTTTAGCTTCAAGGGTGGAGTGTTGGTAGTGCCTAATACATCTGAACCATTAAGTGTAGGTAGCACTGAGCACACAACAAACCCTAATGACAGTCCTGCCTAATGAGTAATGAATCAATTAGAAAATGGGTGATGAGGAGTGGCTGCTGAGTGTTGAGGACGTATCTCGGGATAAATCGGGTCGGCTTGGTGGGTGCTGCCTTTGAGCCCTGAGCAATTTGGGAAGGTAGGCACGGAGGCGCCGGGCAGCCGGTGACGCTGTTGGGCGGCGGCTCCTGGCCTCCTGTTAGTCCGGCGTCTCCTCCTAGAGTCATGCCGTCCAGGGGCGGCAAGTCGCCAACGAAAGGCGGTAGGCGTGATAGAGATCGGAAGCCTTGTGAGCAGAGGGGAATCGGGGCCTGGGACGACCCAAAATCCTAGGGTGGGCCGTCCCACCGTGGGCACCTGTAGAGATACACACCCGAGCGACGAACATGCATTTTCGAAACTAATTTAGGAACATTTAGCTGACCAATTAAACAACTCTGTTTTAATAATATCAGATTCGTATTTGAACATCTAAGCTTGTTTAGCTTGATGCGTGGAGCAGTGTTATTATGACATGAAGCACGTATTCTGATCGTATAGTGATCATAAAAGGGGGAAACTCTAAGCATATTTTTTTAGCAAAAGAGGGTTTCCTCCGATTTCTATTAAAGAAATCACCACGGAACCAACATGATCAATTAAACCCTAAGCATGATCAATTAAATCATATTATGGCTGTGCCATGGCAGATTTGAAGCAGCAAACCGGAGAAATGATATTTAGCATCCGTTGTTTGCTTGAACTAAGAACTAAATTCTAAGAGCTGAAAAGAAAGTAGAGTAACCAAGTTAAGATCTATTTTCTGGTTGAGATCAAAAAGTTGAGGAGATATGAAGTACCACCTCTCTTGCGGCGTCGTGTAGGCATCGAAGTGCGATGGCTGTCGGTGGCGTTGAAGCAGATCTACGACGGTAGACGGGTGCATCGGGGGATAAGTCCCGTTGCGGTGGAAGAGAAGGTCGTGTGAGCAGCCCCGGCAAAGAGGACGACGGCGCCGATGAAGCGAGAGGACGCGATGTAAGGCTATTGGCCCATCGCCGTGGATGAGAAACATCCATCTCTAGCAGTGGACGATGCGGTCTTTGTAGGCGCTTCGGCATGGTGGAGGACGGTGGCGATGGATGTGGTGGAGGACGGCGACGATGGATGGGGTGGCGGACGGAGGCTGGTGTGGGGATGGGGTGTTCTAGCGCGCACGGTGTATGAATGGGAAAATGGAGGGAGAGGTACGGGGAACCATGTTTTTGGGACGCGCCTGTCTGAAATATAGGAAAGTTACGAACTTAGCCCCTGTTTAAAATTTGGACGTCTCGTCGGTTGGGGATAGGACGGTAATCTCGCATCTCGCCAATATTTTCCCAGAGCGATTTCGAGCGAGGAGAGGGTGTTTGGCGCCCATGGTTGGCGCCCACGGTGTATGAACGGGGCTGACAGGTAGGGCAGTTGTGTCACGTCTGAGTGAAGTTACAAACCTGCCCCTATTGAAAATATTTGCCTACATCGATTTCAGCCGAGTCGAGTTTGTTTTGCCGCCCACCGTGTATGAATGGGGAATGGAGGGAGAAATAGAGGTCTTTCGGACGAGCTTGAATCAAATGTGTTTTGCCGCCCATGTTTGACGCCCACCGTGTCGGGATGGGCTCAGAGGCGGTCGTGTCACGTCTAATTGAAGTTACTAACCTACCCCTATTTAGAGCAGTGGAAATCGGGCCAATGGATTGTCCGTGTAATGGGTAGACAGTAATTTCCATCTCCCAAACACTTGGCTTCGGGCAGCCAACGTGGGAGTGGACATTTTGCTGCTTCTTTTGAATTTTGGGACAATAAGCATCCACGTTTACCCTGGCAACTAAATCCGAATCCATTTTGTATTCCTATATGAATCTTTATAAATCATTCTATGTGTTTTTATATATCTTCAAAAGGACGACAAAGATGTATTCCACTGTCATATATGAATATGGGTTACAAATGCCGATACTCAAATTCAGAAACTAGTATCCAGTTTAAGGTGAATTCGAATATTTGGAACACTTAATGTCCAACTCAAATGTCACACGCAACATAATGTGTACTCCCATTTAGATATGTACACAAGCGTTGTATCAAGATTCAAATACCGAGTCAATCAACGAAGAATGTACAGAACTAACAGACATATAAACACTTATAGAGTATGTGGATCAATAATATCAACTAACATACATAAGCCAGGCCGCTGTACTTTTTTTTGGCTACAACAGCATCCTTGTTTTAGCCAGCATCTTGGCCCTTTCCGATCCGTGCCACTTATGGTCCATCTATACTACTACTATTGCTGAATGCACATTCAGCCCGATTGGCATATTTGTAGGTCTGGCACAACAATTCAAATGAAATGTCTCCGAGTCTTATCAATTAATACAGACTTGTGCTCAAATAAAATTATAAACCAAAAAAAAATTATTACATGAGCTCTAAAACAAATGGTTTGATTGATTACATGAACAGACAACACAAAGGTTATTCAACTATGGAAAGAACATTTCACCTATGATTTACCAAGTAGGAATTTAATTTCCTTTTTCCCTTCAGAACCTTAACAATATGATCAGTCTCAGCTTGCTTCGTTTTGAAATCCACCAAATATTTAATGGTTGTCTTGACTACTGCTTGTGATTGTGCTGTTTTCTTCCTCAACATGTCAACTTCATATCTAAGTGCAGAAGCAGAATCTCTTTCTACCACTAGTTTAGCCTCTAGAGCATCAGCAGTTGGCAATTCATAATGCACGATTGGGCCGGTGCCACTGCTGTGGGATGATGCAACGTCCATGGGGACCTCGCTCTTTGATCTTGGGCTAACCTGTTTTGCCATTAAAGTTCCGATTGGGTTCAGAAAAGTTGAAGTTAGCAAAACATCTCAACTGGGAGTTATAACAGCAAACCAGTTAAACAAACAAGGAATTAAAGAGTTTCAATTGGATGCTGAAAAGTACTAGTTATTAACATCATTGTAACCCGCTGTTGCAGCAGCAAAGCAGTTAAACAAACAAGTAGATATTTAAGTTAAGGCAAACAGGTAATTCTTAACAGTAAGTATCAAACACATAGATAGGCGAAGTCTACAATATGATTAACAGGCTGTGCCATTATGTAATCAGTAGCAAACTAAATTAAGCCAAGCAACGTAATTGAACAATTTGCAATAAGTGGCTAACTAAAATTCCGAGAAGCAGGTAACTGAACTTACGCTAGTTCTTTGTACAGGCACACTGCAACTTCTTTTTCGCTTACAAGGTTGTACAAAGGAGTCCATGGCATCAATTGCTTGGATACGCAATCCCAATACTTCTTTCTTTCCACACAGCATGGGTAAGTCGAATGGTTAATCTGGTAAGATGGTGCGTTCTTGATATGTTATATGAGGACGGGTAGTCAGACTAGTTGTAGCCAAACACATCACACTGGCTTTTACTGTATATTTCATGCGATTACTTTTGGCATATCGAGATCTAAGCAATCTACAATAGGATGAAAAGACTGGCATCCTTTACATTATTGGCGAACTTAGTTCATAGAAACAAGCAATTCAATCATTCTGTTGGTAAATCAAAAGCGCCCCTGGAATATTTTTCACTATCCAATCATACACGCAAAAAGGGGCAACGCCACCATAGGTGCTGGTATGGGCGGCCGCCTCAGGTGGCTGGAAAGTGTGCACCTAGTTTGAGTCGTCCAGGTTGGCCCATGCTAGTTTTTTTCGTCCCAACGCACGACCATGCAATGTAAAAAATGAAGAAAAATGTTTCAGTTTGGATGGGCCAATAACATAAGTGCAAGGCAGGCCCTATAGCAGGCTCGCCGCCCAAACGAGCGCCTCCCATATCGATCGATAGCAGGAAAAATGCCAATTCATTCGCTCCAGCCTCCAGTCTAGTTTGCTCCTAACCTAGACGCCGCTGGACAAACCGACACAGCACTTCCTCACGCCCTCATTGGAGGGCGGTCGCCGGGCTTCAAGCGAACGGAAGGACAAGAAGATGAAGATCCAACCCTGGGTGTAGCCTGCGTGGGAGGCAGCGGCGGCAGCACGGGCATGGCATCGAGCTTGACAGTCACAACTTGCAAGAGTAGTATGCGCAACGAGCAGGCACATCACATCCCTGATTATATCTAATTCAACTCTTCAATTTCTGGCCAATAGTTAAACCTGACGGTGTTGTAAAACTGCTTGTATGTAGGGAATCTATGAGAAAATGAAACCAATTTCTACTTATTTTATAACTCCCCAATCAATACTGAACTGACTGAATCTGATGTATCTAATCAAGTTTCCGTGCAAACATACAAGTTCATGTTGTTCTTGAGCCTGAAGTGTCTAATGAACAATTTGCTAATGAAGGATTTGATACAAACATTTTACATGCTCCTGGTGATGAACATATAGTGTCTAATGAGGGATCTAATGCAAGCATTTTGCAAGCTCATTGAAGGATTTAGTGTCTAATGATGATCTACTATGTTGAGAGAGACAGAGATTTGCAGGCATTGATGACAAGCAAATTATAGTGCATTTTCATAGCTTGAGGAAACGTCGAGGCCATCTACCAGAAAGTCCCCATATCATGACAACATAGCACAAATACTTTTCTAATATGTTGTTTGAAACTATTGGCATACTTGTGTAGGATAGATATATTGATATGCAGTTTGCGCACTGGTTATACGTGCAATTACACTTCGATATTTTCAGCCAGAGAACGAATAATTCAAGCAGGTACAGACCATGTTTGTAGTCCTTGTACACCATGTTGCATTTTGTGTTTTTTGGTGCTTGCATCATTTAGTGTTTATAATCTGAACTACTTTGGATCATTAGCTGGTTTTCAAAGTGCATGTAGCTTCACATTTCTCAAGTTATGTTGATTTCCGAAGTGCAAGTGCCTTCGTATTTTTTAAGTTAAATGTTCGCCCCTGGTAAATTGAATTCGTGGATCAGCCACTGCACACAAATCATACACGAATGCCAGTACGAATTAAATGAAATGCAGGGACTTACGCTAGCTCGTTGTACATGCTCACTGCAGCTCTGCTTGCGCTTGGGATGTTCCATGTACAAGTCCATGTTACCACTTGCTTGGATGTGCAGGCCTTGTGCTCCTTGCATCCCCCTCTGCATTTTTGACACGGCGAATGGTTGATCAAATAAGAGAAATCGACCTTGATGTTGTACCGGAGGATGATACTTACAAGGTTATACGTGTGTGCAGGATGTGTACCAGATCCCGTAGCCCCGTCATGCTTCGCTAAAAAATGGATTTGCTTGTTTCAGATGATATCTCCAGAAGAAATAAGAGTTAAAGTCAGAGTTGCATAGGCGTGTAAGCTAAGAGAGCAGTGAAAGGATATCCAAACATCGTAGACAGTGCACAAGGGAGTGATGTGTGGATACCTAGTTCGGGCCGGCGTTTGGGCATGCTCGCCTAGCTAGAGTGCGGGTCACTTCAGAGCCGTTGAGGGTGATGTGCTGGCGTTGGCTGGCCACGCACGGATGCATATCTTGAGTGGCAGCGGAGCGCTTCTGATCAGTGGGACGAGACCGTTGGTGAAGCCCCAACGGCCTCGGGGGGCGGAGGTGCGACGATGTGCTCGGTGAAGTAGCCCCGGTGAGCTGGGAGACGGCGTCGGTGAAGCGCACCTGATGCGGTGGAACTCGGTGTCTGTGAGGCACGTCGGTTGCGGCGGCCGACGTTGTCGGTGGACCACCCGGTGCGGTGGACGAGGGCGTAGATGAGGTAGCTCCGGTGCGGTGGTGAAGCGCGACCGTCGTCTTCGTCGTCGTCGTCCGGCACAGAGGTGGAGAATGGTGGGGAAAGATACGAGATGAGGGGCGATTCGAGGGATGGCGGTGAATTAGGGATTTGAGCAATCTGGGCGCGGAAGGGGACGGTGGAGAAGAGAGATTTTGCAGGGCTGGAATTGGGGCCGCCAGATATTTCAATCCGAAACATGGAAGCGCGAACTTATATTGTCGTCGTCCTTTTTTTTTGGGGGAGGGGGGTGGGTGGCTGGGTGCTACGCGTCCGTCCGACACACGCGACCACCCCGACAAGACTATGCTTCGGTGCCTTAAGGCACCTGCCTTTGTGTCCATGACATGTGGGCCCAACAGGTGGCTGGCCCACATGTCAGTCACCCAAGGGCAGTTGCCTTTAAGGCACCGAAGCAGCGTCCACCCCGACACGACCCTGGTCTGCCTGGTGCGCCTACATTTGAGAATGCAAACAAATCTTCTTTCATTTGCAAACGAATCTGTATGTATTACCATGCCCGTGTTTTCCTTGCAATAATTAGTCATTCAAAACGAGATACTCCATCCGTTCACTTTTGTAAGTCGTTTCAGACAACTTAAAATGAACTGTTTTGCACATTGTCTGAAATGTCTTCAAGGTCTTATAAAAGTGAATAGAGGGAGTACTATAAATTAATTAATGAGGAGTTAGTTGAAAAACTTCAAAACGGTACCCACGCTAACGTGGATTAGTGTGTCACATAATTAGTTATTTGAATTAGAGTGTGTGTCACGTAGTTAGTTATTTGAATTAGAGTGTGTGTCACGTAGCGATCTCCAATTCTAACGTGGATTTCGCATTTCACTGTATCCACGCAACTTTTTTAATACAAATTCATATGTATATGATGAACACCATGGTAGTGAGAAAACTTTTGGATGGATTCAAACATATGACCTACAAAATAGCACAACAAATTGAGCCAATGTCAATTTTTCGGAACTTAGTATGGCATGAATTCGAAATAATTACCCGTATGCCTGGTCCTCGGTTCAAATCTTACAATGTACACCGAATTGAAACATCGATATTAAGTCTCGTACTATGTACATCCAAAGGTTGTTTTTAGCCCCCTGCCAAGACAAACGCTACATACTTCCTGTATCGGTCAATCTTCCTCTCCTAACCACCTTAGCAAGCTATCGGTTTCCAACACACGTTCATTCTTTCTCACCATGTTTCGATCTCTAAGTCTCTCAACTACACAACCCCCATTTTCCACTCCTGTTACCAAATGTATTTACCTCACACATCCGCCATTGCACCCCATGCCGAGCTCTCTCTCTCCACCCCTCTCCCTCTCACCCTCTCGCGCTAAATACATGCATTGCCTATCTAGCCCCCCAACCTCTCATGCGCACGAACGCATGTTGTATATCTAGGTCACTCCATCGAGACTGTCTCACTCTTTCTTCCGCACGGCGGTCCACACTCGCTCAATCTAGCTCTATTTATCTGAGTCTCGTTTAACCTCGTTTTCTTTCACACACAAATGATATATCTCCCTGTTCGGGCCTCGATCGACACACTCTATACTCTCTCATGTAGATTGTCTATCTATGTCAGTCCATCCAAGCCACCGCCACTCTTTCGACCTCATGGTGGGCCACGCTCACTCAATCTCTCTCTCTTTCTCTATCTCTATCTCTATCTCTCTCTATTCGTATGTCTCGATTTACCTCGCTCTTTCTCAGACAAAAATGATATATCACCATGTTTGAGCCCAATTCGACCTATTCACATTGTATACTCTCTCACGCACATCGTCTATCTAGGTCACTCTCTCCAACCCGTCTCACTCTTCCGATCGCACGGCGACCCTATGTGATCGGTTGACCTTGCTTCCTTCCACGCACAAAATATATCTACACGTCTGTGACTGGATCATCTCTCAAGCTCTATCTTACAGCCCTCACCCTTACCAAAAGCTCAATCGGACAATATCTCTCCGGAGCATATATATTTGTTCAATGAATGTCGGACCACACTCACTTTGTCTCTCTATCTATATGTCTCTCGATTGACCTTGCTTTCTCATACCGTATCTTCCACGCGTTGAAGCTACTACCTCTCCATCCCTCGCATAAGCCGGGCTATTTACATTGCGAGGGGCACTCCAACCTTGGATTAATTTGTGTAGGCATTTATTCCGGTCGGTTTAGATTATATTTTCGTAGCATTCGGCCCACAACTACTCCAAACGCTGTTGCAACCCACGCAACTCCCCTAGTTGATTTCCCTCTGGCTCGGTCATCGCTCTCTCGCACGTCCTTTCTCGCCTTCAACGTCGCACCATGGTATTATTGAAAAAACTATGTTGTTCTCTTTAATTATTATAAATAAGCTACAAAACTACACACCGATTGTCCACTTGGAATGGAACAAATTTCGACCCACAAATTAAAGTGCTACAAACTACACACCGAGGGGTCCACATGTCATGAAACAAATTTGGACCCATATACAAATTAAAAAATAAAGGACGAGGATCGAACATGCGACCGGGCCTTCAAGCCGCACGTCAATAGGCAACATACGTAGAATAGCAATGTTTGTTGTACCCCCTTTGTTCACATAATGTTTTTATATTACCACAGCCTAATTAAAGGATAACATGTAATATTATTTTTAGTACTATTTGCCTTCACTTACTGGTGGGTGCCATGTCTCTCTCTCCTCCCCTTCTGCGTTTAGACGCACGGGCAAACAGGAAGGACTCGCGGGCAATGTTGCCATTGACCATATCTGGACGCGTTCACAAGTCACGTCACTAGTTTCACGTACTAGCAGCACTAGTCAGTGTGTACGTGCAATGCACGTTAATTTGGAAGTATATTAAGTGCATGCGGATATTAACTACTAGGATATTATTTGCGTGTTGTCATGTGATTAGCACTATTTTTGGCATGAAATTAACTGCACGCTAAACATGTTGAGTGCTCGACATTGAAGCAGTGTAGGTCGTTGGATGACAAGGAATACATGTGGCTTGATGACCTTTTATATTTAATTTGATACGGCTCTAGCAGAACATTCAATCGATCAAACCATACATTTCGTTCAGTCTGACTCCAACTTTAAATTATACGACGATCGATATATAATAAACGGAAATGATAAACGTCTGGATTTTAATCATGGCAATCCGAACGTTTTTCATGGCAAATTTAGATTACGCGGCGGCGGCGGGGGCGTCTCGCAGTGGGAAGCGGCTCCTCTGCCGTGCTCTGTGTGTCGTCGGGCCACTGACCGACGGCGACGGCGGCGTCTTGCGTCGTTGTTGGCGTACTCCTGGACGTTGGCCTAGCTTCAAGGAAGGCCAAAATGTTCTGGACTTCGGAGCGAGTCAACTGGCGGGAGGAGGCGACTGGCGTTGGTGCAAGGAAGCGGTCGACGGCGGCCATCCATGCCGCTGAGGTGACCGGCACCGCTGCGAGACAGGTAATCGCCAACGGCGCTGGCGGAGACATTCGTGTGCACGGGCACCAACGCAGGCGCGCCGCGTCGATGCATGCGTGGCGCATCGCTGGCAGGTGCATGAGCACCGGCGCAGGCGTCTTGTCGGTGCACGCGCAGCGCATCTTGTTGGCAGGTGCGTCTTGGCGTGAAAGACGTAGCAGGGACCTCATGGAACCCCGTGGCATCAAGCTCGGCGAAAATGTGCGGCTCCCAGCCCATCAATGCCACGGGGATGGGCACTGGCGCAGTCGGGGCGACGGGAGCGGGGACAGGCGTGGCGTCTTCCCGCAAGGCCAGTTCAAGCTCGTCCCAAAGCGCCTTATGTTCTTGAGACTCCGGCTGGGTGTCTTCCTCATGAAACTGGTGTTGGGGAACGTAGCAGAAATTCAAAATTTTCTACGCATCACCAAGATCAATCTATGGAGTAATCTAGCAACGAGGGGAAGGGGAGTGCATCTACATACCCTTGTAGATCGCTAAGCGGAAGCGTTACAAGAACGCGGTTGGTGGAGTCGTACACACAGCGATTCAGATCGCGGTCGATTCCGATCTAAGCGACGAACGGATGGCTCCTCCGCGTTCAACACACATACAGCCGGGGGACGTCTCCTCCTTCTTGATCCAGCAAGGGGAGAGGAGAAGTTGAGGGAAAACTCCAGCAGCACGACGGCGTGGTGGCAATGGAGCTCGTGGTTCTCCGGCAGGGCTTCGCCAAGCACTACGGAGGAGGAGGAGGTGTTAGAGGAGGGAGAGGGCTGCGCCAGGGGAAGGGTGCGGCTGCCCTCTCTCTCCCTCACTATATATAGGGGAAGGGAGGAGGAGGCGCCTAGGGTTCCCTAGGGAGGGGCGGCGTCCACAGGGAAACCCTAGATGGGTTTGGGCGCCCCACACCCTAGGAAACTTGCCCCAAGCCGGGAGGCGGCTGCCATAGGGGTGGCGCCCCACCTCTCCTGGTTACGTGAGATGGGGTGGAGGGCGCTCAGCCCCTTAGTGGGCTGATGTGCCCTCTCCCCTTGGCCCATAAGGCCCCCAACGCTTGCCGGGGCCTCCGAAACCCCTTTCGGACACGCTGGTCATCACCTGGTACCCCCGGAACAATTCCGAACTCCAATACCCTTCGTCCAATATACCCATCTTCACCTCCGGACCATTCAAGAGCTCCTCGTCATGTCCGGGATCTCATCCGGGACTCCGAACAACCTTCGTTAACCACATACTATTTCCCATAACAACTCTAGCGTCACCGAACCTTAAGTGTGTAGACCCTACGGGTTTGGGAACCATGCAGACATGACCGAGACGTTCTCCGGTCAATAACCAACAGCGGGATCTGGATACCCATGTTGGCTCCCACATGTTCCACGATGATCTCATCGGATGAACCACAATGTCAAGGATTCAAGCAATCCCGTATGCAATTCCCTTTGTCTACCGGTATAGTACATGCCCGAGATTCGATTGTCGGTATCCCGATACCTTGTTCAATCTCGTTACCGGCAAGTCTCTTTACTCGTTCCGTAACACATCATCCCATGATCAACCCCTTGGTCACATTTTGCACATTATGATGATGTCCTACCGAGTGGGCCCAAAGATACCTCTCCATCACACGGAGTGACAAATCCCAGTCTCGATTCGTGCCAACCCAACAGACACTTTCGGAGATACCCGTAGTGCACCTTTAGAGCCACCCGATTCGTTGTGGCGTTTGGTACACCCAAAGCATTCTTACGGTATCCGGAGTTGCACAATCTCATGGTCTAAGGAAATGATACTTGACATTAGAAAAGCTTTAGCATACTAACTACACGATCTTTGTGCTAGGCTTAGGATTGGGTCTTGTCCATCACATCATTCTCCTAATGATGTGATCCCGTTATCAACGACATCCAATGTCCATGGTCGTGAAACCGTAACCATCTATTGATCAACGAGCTAGTCAACTAGAGGCTTACTAGGGACATGGTGTTGTCTATGTACCCACACATGTATCTGAGTTTCCTATCAATACAATTATAGCATGGATAATAAACGATTATCATGAACAAGGAAATATAATAATAATAACTAATTTATTATTGGCTCTAGGGCATATTTCCAACAGTCTCCCACTTGCACTAGAGTCAATAATCTAGTTCACATCGCCATGTGATTAACACTCACAGGTCACATCACCATGTGACCAACATCCAAAAAGTTTACTAGTGTCAATAAACTAGTTCACATCATCATGTGATTAAGACTCAATGAGTTCTGGGGTTTGATCTTGTTTTGCTTGTGAGAGAGGTTTTAGTCAACGGGTCTGCAACATTCAGATCCGTATGTACTTCGCAAATCTCTAGGTCATATTGTAAATGCTGCTTCCACGCTCCACTTGGAGCTATTCCAAATGGTTGCTCCAATATACGTATCCGGTTTTCTACTCAGAGTCATTCGGATAGGTGTTAAAGCTTGCATCGACGTAACCCTTTACGCCGAACTCTTTATCACCTCCATAATCGAGAAACATGTCCTTACTACTCCAAGGACAATTTTGACCGCTATCTGGTGATCCACTCCTTGATCACCTTTGTACCCTCTTTCCAGACATGTGGCAAGGCACACATCAGGTGCAGTACACAGCATAGCTTACTATGGAGCCTACGTCTAAGCATAGGGGACGACCTTCGTCCTTTCTTTCTATTCTGCCGTGGTCGAGATTTAAGTCTTAACTTCATACCTTACAACTCAGGCAAGAATTCCTTTTTTGACTGATCCATCTTGAACAACTTCAAGATCATGTCAAGGTATGTGCTCATTTCAAAGTACCATTAAGCGTTTTGATCTATCCTTATAGATCTTGATGCTCAATGTTCAAGCAGCTTAATCCAGGTTTTCCCTTGAAAAACTCCTGTCAAACAACCCTTTATGCTTTCCATAAATTCTACATCATTTCTGATCAACAATATGTCAACAACATATACTCATCAGAAATGCTATAGTGCTCCCACTCACTTCTTTGGAAATACAAGGTTCTCATAAACTTTGTATAAACACAAAATCTTTGATCATCTCATCAAAGCGTATATTCCAACTCCGAGATGCTTACTCCAGTCCTTAGAAGGATTGCTGGAGCTTTGCACACTTGTTAGCATCTTTCAGGATTGACAAAACCTTCTGGTGGTATCACATACAACCTTTCCTCAAGAATATCGTCGAGGAAACAATGTTTTTTGACATCCTATCTGCAAGATTTCATAAATGATGCAGTAACTGCTAATCCAATTCCAACAAACTCTTATCATCGCTACGAGTGAGAAAGCCTCACCGTAGTCAACTCCTTGAACTTGTCGGAAATCATCTTAACGACAAGTCGAGCTTTCTTAATGGTGATACATACTATCATTGTCCGTCTTCCTTTTAAATCCATCTATACCCAATAGCCTTACGACCATCAAGTAGTTCTTCCAAAGTCTACACTTTGTTTTCATACATGGATCCCCTCTCGGATTTTATGGCCTCGAGCCATTTGCCGGAATCCGGGCCCACCATCGCTTCTCCATAGCTCGTAGGTTCATTGTTGTCTAGCAACATGACCTCCAAGACAGGAGTACGTACCACTCTGAAGTAGTACGCATCCTTGTCGACCTACGAGGTTTGGTGGTGACTTGATCCGAAGTTTCATGATCACTATCATAAGCTTCTACTTCAATTGTTGTAGGCGCCATAGGAACAACTTCCTGTGCCCTGCTACACACTAGTTGAAGTGACGGTTCAATAACCTCATCAAGTCTCCACCATCCTCCCACTCAACTTTCCGAGACAAACTTTTTCTCGAGAAAGGACCCGATTCAAGAAACAATCCCTATTGCTTTCGGATCTGAATTAGGAGGTATACCCAACTATTTTGGGTGTCCTATGAAGATGCATTTTATCCGCTTTGGGTTCGAGCTTATCAACCTGAAACTTTTTCACATAAGCGTCGCAGCCCCAAACTTTTAAGAAACGACAACTTAGGTTTCTCCAAACCATAGTTCAAACGGTGTCGTCTCAACGGAATTACGTGGTGCCCTATTAAAGTGAGTGCGGTTGTCTCTAATGCCTAACCCATGAACGATAGTGGTAATTCGATTAGAGACATCATGGTACACACCATATCCAATAGGGTGCAACTATGATGTTCGGACACACCATCACACTATGGTGTTCCAGCGGTATTAATTGTGAAACAATTTCCACAAAGGTCTTAATTATGCCAAAACTCGTAACTCAGATATTCATCTCTATGATCATATCATAGACATTTTATCCTCTTGTCACGAAGATCTTAAACTTCACTCTGAAATTACTTGAACCATTCAATAATTCAGACTTGTGTTTCATCAAGTAAATATACTCAGTATCTACTTAAATCATCTGTGAAGTAAGAACATAACGATATCCATTGCGTGCCTCAGCACTCATTGAACTGCACACATCAAAATGTATTACTTCCAACAAGTTGCTTTCTTGTTCCATTTTACTGAAACCGAGGCTTTCAGTCATCTTGCCCATATGGTATGATTTGCATGTCTCAAGTGATTCAAAATCAAACGGTCCATCTGCATGGAGTTTCTTCATGCGTACATACCTATAGACATGGTTCACATGTCTCAATCTTTTCAAAAACGAGCGAGTCCAAAGATCCATCAACATGGAGCTTCTTCATGCGTTTTATACCAATATGACTTACATGGCAGTGCCACAAGTAGGTGGTACTATCATTACTATCTTATATCTTTTGGCATGAACATGTGTATCACTACGATCGAGATTCAATAAACCATTCATTTTGGGTGCAAGACCATTGAATGTATTATTCAAATAAACAGAGTAACCATTATTCTCCTTAAATGAATAACCATATTGCGATAGACATAATCCAATCATGTCTATGCTCAATGTAAATACCAAATAACAATTATTTAGGTTTAACACCAATCTCGATGGTAGAGGGAGCGTGCGATGCTTGATCACATCAAGATTGGAAAACACTTCCAACACATATCGTCGGCTCACCTTTAGCTAGTCTCTGTTTATTCCGTAGCCTTTTATTTCGAGTTACTAACACTTAGCAACCGAACCGGTATCTAATACCCTGGTGCTACTAGGAGTACTAGTAAAGTACACATTAACATAATGTATATCCAATATACTTCTATCGACCTTGCCAGCCTTCTCATCTACCAAGTATCTAGGGTAATTCTGCTCCAGTGGCTGTTCCCCTTATTACAGAAGCACTTACTCTCGGGTTTGGGTTCTACCTTGCCCTTGCCCTTCTTGAAACTAGTGGTTTCATTAACCATCAACAATTGATGCTCCTTCTTGATTTCTACTTTCATGTGTCAAACATCACGAATATTTCAAGGATCATCATATCTATCCCTGATATGTTATAGTTCATCACGAAGCTCTAGGAGCTTGGTGGCAATGACTCTGAAGAAACATCACTATCTCATCTGGAAGATTAACTCCCACTTGATTCAAGTGATTGTGGTACTCAGATAATCTAAGCACAAGCTCAACGATTGAGCTTTTCTCCCTTGGTTTGCAGGCTAAGAAACTCGTCGGAGGTCTTATACCTCTTGACGTGGGCACGAGCCTGAAATCCCAATTTCAGCCCTCGAAACATCTCATATGTTCCGCGATGTTTCGAAATCGTCTTCGGTGCCTCAACTCTAAACCGTTTAACATTACTGAACTATCACGTAGTTATCGAGACGTGTATGTCAGATGTTCGCAACATCCACAAACGACGTTCGAGGTTCAGCACACCGAGCGGTGCATTAAGGGCATAAGCCTTCTATGAAGCAATGAGGACAATCCTCAGTTTACGGACCTAGTACGCATAATTGCTACTATCAACTTTCAACTAAATTTTCTCTAGGAACATATCTAAGCAGTAGAACTAAAGCGCGAGCTTACGGCATAATTTGTAAAAATCTTTTGACTATGTTCAGGATAATTAAGTTCATCTTATGAACTCCCACTCAGATAGACATCCCTCTAGTCATCTAAGTGATTACATGATCCGAGGCAACTAGGCCGTGTCCGATCATCACGTGAGACGGACTAGTCATCATCGGTGAACATCTTCATGTTGATCGTATCTAACATACGACTCATGCTCGACCTTTCGGTCTCTTGTGTTCCGAGGCCATGTCTGTACATGCTAGGCTCGTCAAGTCAACCTAAGTGTTTCACGTGTGTAAATCTGGCTTACACCCGTTGTATGTGAACGTTAGAATCTATCACACCCGATCATCACATGGTGCTTCAAAACAACGAACTTTCGCAACGGTGCACAATTAGGGGGAACACTTTCTTGAAATTTTAATGAGGGATCATCTTATTTACTACCGCCGTTCTAAGCAAATAAGATGCATAAACATGATAAACATCACATGCAATCAAAAAGTGACATGATATGGCCAATATCATTTTTCTCCTTTTGTTCTCCATCTTCGGGGCTCCATGATCATCATCGTCACCGGCATAACACCATGATCTCCATCATCATGATCTCCATCATCGTGTCTCCATGAAGTTGTCTCGCCAATTATTACTTCTACTACTATGGCTAACGGTTTAGCAATGAAGTAAAGTAATTACATGGCGTTATTCAAAGGACACGCAGGTCATACAATAAATAAAGACAACTCCTATGGCTCCTGCCGGTTGTCATACTCATCGACATGCAAGTCGTGATTCCTATTACAAGAACATGATCAATCTCATACATCACATATCATTTATCACATTCTTTTTTTCATATCACATCACATAGCATACCCTGCAAAAACAAGTTAGACGTCCTCTAATTGTTGTTTGCATGTTTTACGTGGCTGCTATGGGTTTCTAGCAAGAACGCTTCTTACCTACGCAAAAGCCACAACGTGATATGCCAATTGCTATTTACCCTTCATAAGGAACCTTTTCATCGAATCCGATCTGACTAAAGTGGGAGAGACTGGCACCCGCTAGCCACCTTATGCAACAAGTGCATGTCAGTCAGTGGAACCTGTCTCACGTAAGTGTACGTGTAAAGTTGGTCCGGGCCGCTTAATCCCACAATACCGTCGAAACAAGATTAGACTAGTAACGGTAAGCATATTGAACAGAATCAACGCCCACAACAACTTGTGTTCTACTCGTGCATAGAAACTACACATAGACCTAGCTCATGATGCCATTGTTGGGGAACGTAGCAGAAATTCAAAAATTTCTACGCATCAAGATCAATCTATGGAGTAATCTAGCGACGAGGGGAAGGGGAGTGCATCTACATACCCTTGTAGATCACTAAGAGGAAGCGTTACAAGAACGCGGTTGGTGGAGTCGTACACGCAGCGATTCAGATCGCGGTCGATTCCGATCTAAGCGCCGAACGGATGGCTCCTCCACGTTCAACACACGTACAGCCTGGGGACGTCTCCTCCTTCTTGATCCAGCAAGGGGAGAGGAGAAGTTGAGGGAAAATTCCAGCAGCACAACGGCGTGGTGGCAATGGAGCTCGTGGTTCTCCGGCAGGGCTTCGCCAAGCACTACGGAGGAGGAGGAGGTGTTGGAGGAGGGAGAGGGCTGCGCCACGGGAAGGGTGCGGCTGCCCTCTCTCTCCCTCACTATATATAGGGGGAAGAGAGGAGGGGGAGGCGCCCTAGGGTTCCCTAGGGGAGGGGCGGCGGCCACAGGGGAAACCCTAGATGGGTTTGGGCGCCCCCACACCCTAGGAAACTTGCCCCCCAAGCCGGGAGGGGCGGCTGCCCTAGGGGTGGCGCCCCCACCTCTCTTGGTTACGTGAGACGGGGTGGGAGGGGCGCTCAGGCCCTTAGTGGGCTGATGTGCCCTCTCCCCTTGGCCAATAAGGCCCCCAACGCTTGACGGGGCCTCCGAAAGCCCTTTCGGACACGCTGGTCATCACCTGGTACCCTCGGAACAATTCTGGACTCCAATACCCTTCGTCCAATATATCGATCTTCACCTCCGGACCATTCCGGAGCTCCTTGTCATGTCCGGATCTCATCCGGACTCCGAACAACCTTCGGTAACCACATACTATTTCCCATAACAACTCTAGCGCCACCGAACCTTAAGTGTGTAGACCCTACGGGTTCGGGAACCATGCGAACATGACCGAGACGTTCTCCGGTCAATAACCAACAAAGTGGGATCTGGATACCCATGTTGGCTCCCACATGTTCCACGATGATCTCATCGGATGAACCACGATGTCAAGGATTCAAGCAATCCCGTATGCAATTCCCTTTGTCTACCGGTATAGTACTTGCCCGAGATTCGATCGTCGGTATCCCGATACCTTGTTCAATCTCATTACCGGCAAGTCTCTTTACTCGTTTCGTAACACATCATCCCGCGATCAACCCCTTGGTCACATTGTGCACATTATGATGATGTCCTATCGAGTGGGCCCAGAGATACCTCTCCGTCACACGGAGTGACAAATCCCAGTCTCGATTCGTGCCAACCCAACAGACACTTTCGGAGATACCCGTAGTGCACCTTTATAGCCACCCAGTTACGTTGTGACGTTTGGTACACCCAAAGCATTCTTACGGTATCCGGGAGTTGCACAATCTCATGGTCTAAGGAAATGATACTTGACATTAGAAAAGCTTTAGCATACGAACTACACGATCTTTGTGCTAGGCTTAGGATTGGGTCTTGTCCATCACATCATTCTCGTAATGATGTGATCCCGTTATCAACGACATCCAATGTCCATGGTCAGGAAACCGTAACCATCTATTGATCAACGAGCTAGTCAACTAGAGGCTTAGGGACATGGTGTTGTCTATGTACCCACACATGTATCTGAGTTTCCTATCAATACAATTACAGCATGGATAATAAACGATTATCATGAACAAGGAAATATAATAATAATAACTAATTTATTATTGCCTCTAGGGCATATTTCCAACAACTGGAACACTAAGGGCAGACCATCGTGATGCAGGATGGCGTACGTTTAGGTCAGGCTAGTTGGAGGTAGACGACAGGAGAATCGCATTGGAAGAGAGAGGATTGTAGCGATACCAGGTAGTGCGGGGTTGATTTTAAACTGCGGCGCCGACGACATTAAAAGGAGGAGCAGTTGGGACGATGGTTGGCGGCGGAGCCTGGTCAAAGTGCTCGCCTCCTGGTGAGTCTGCACAGCGGTCTGCTCGCACGCCTCCCTGACAGCCGGCGCAACGGTCTGCTCGCACACCTCCCGTCGACTCACACGCTTGCTGGGACGGCACCTGCCGATGAGAAGCGCGGACTCGTGGCGGCACGTAAACGCCCACGGTTTCAATAGTGAAAGCATTCGCCTTAACGTGACAGGTCTTTGTTCCAAAATACCTTGGCTCTTCATTTGTGCAACTTGTCATAAGCAGCTTGTCTCGAATTGAAGAAAAAACTTACGAAGTAATATTTGTGCCATATCACGTGACCATGCTCAGTTTCAAGAATTTATGATCGCTTTTGGATTTTCTGAAATTTAAGATCCAGGATTTGAATCAATATCATAACCTGCATCATGCAATAAATTTTCAAGCCGTACATCTGTCCTGTTGTATTTCTTAAGAAAGGATTTGGTCAAACATTTTGCTTAGTTAAACCTCCTTTCCGGTTTATAGGGCTCAATTCAAAAATCTCACCAACCAAGGTAGATGGTGAGTGGTGGAACAATTGTTGTAGTTTGCAAAACCACTCAATTAATGCGCTTGTTTTCCTCAAAAATTGTGTTTACGAATGCATTAATTGCAATGCATGCATGCATACATGCATTGGTCAATTTCCTCTTAATACTTGCATGTAATGATTTATTGCACCTTGAAATCTGAACATGTGATTGGGAACAACCAAATTGAGACTTATAAAATGGGAAAACTAAAATTTTGAGATAAGCCCTATAAGCCTAATATATTAACTCAAGTACTAGGCACGAACAAACGGGCTCAATTCTGTGCTCATCCTGGTGTAGTAGTAGTAGTACTAGGCAATGTATTTGACGGGTGACCTTGACGAGCGACGACCGAGGGAATGGAACCGTGCTCGGCACGGTAGGTAATGTTGTCTAGTTACTAAATCATCCCTCTGTTGTTCATCGGTAGTCATTATAGACCGGGGACATGAGGGGAATTTCCTAGGGCTGGAATTCTGGCCGCCAGATATTTCGACTTGAAACGCTGAGGATCGACTGGTTGGGGTTGCCTAATGTGCATACCACGCACGCCACCGAAGGACACGAGCCCTTTTTTTAGGATCAACACGAGCCAAGGTCTGGCTGGTACGCCGTTGAGTCCTACCATTTGAGAATACGAAAGGAACCTTATAATTGGTGGCACGTGTAGGTTTTTTCAGAGTTAAGCAGTCTGCTCGTTTCTTACTCTGTAATAACTCAGCTGTTACTAATGGCACTGAAGTTGACTGGATCGACATCCACAAGTTCCTACACTTTATTGATCGTCTTGAGGTCCTTGTGGGACGTTTCAATGGCGGAAGGTCACGTGGAATATGTGTGCCACTGCTGCACTCGTTGAACAGGTCCAACTGTGTCGAGAAACTTATGGTACGAGCTGTTTTCTGTTATATATGTTGTTCATAAACTATTGCTTATACACAGTTTTACAGCTGTGATCTTCTTGAAACAGGAACTGCCGAGTTCTATTGTTCCTATACAGATGCCTGACCATGGTCGGGTCAGACTTGCGCTTGGTCACAACGTGATGTTTATGTCGACCTACTCAATTCCCCTTGGAGGTGAAAAGATATTTATTCATGGGTGGTCTCAGATAATGAAGGCCCGTCCATCTTGGAGAATAGGACATAAGATTATGTTCATGCTTTTCCATGGCTCTAAGCGAATATCATGTTTATTGACCACGTTGCGAGATGAAGCCGCTTTCAGAAGGTTGTGGATGCGCGGGGTGGCGCCTGGGCCTTGGCGGCCTCACCCTTGGTTAACTGTAGGCAAAGTAGCACTGTTCGAGGCGTGCTTTGTACGGTTGAACCTGTATAAGTACTCATACTGCTTTCAGCTTTGGTTGTTAAGTGCCCCTGCTGGTTTCAGTTAAGGTTGTTAAGTACTCCTGCTGCTTTTACAGTCTGTCGTGTTTCTTCAGTCCTGTCTTCCTCCAGCCGCCAAAACCAAACCAGCGCCAGCGGGGCCGCCTGCTTCCGCCTCCCACGGCTGGCTGCGCCTCAGCACACGCATCGCCGCCCCACTGTCTCCTAAATCGTTAACACCGACGTCCTTCACGCGCTTTGGTGCGCTCGCCGCGGCGCCGCCCTCTCGCGTTGTCAACATGGTCAACAAACAACAGGAATCGGCAGAAGTACGTGGAGAGGATGACAGTAGGGGCCACCACGTCAGCGTATGGAAAAATAAAATGCTTCCTCCTAGTGTTTTCCTGACATCTGGGACCCACGACATTGTGAGCGTATATAGTCAATAGACAAGAGAACAACACAAGATCGGCTGACACCTGGGATGTAGCTACTCGAGCAGTATTTTTTTTGTTTGGTATTGTTGAGACGGAGCAGGGTTTGAACTGGGCTGTGGCCCGTCTAGCCAGGCTTATATTTTATGTTCACCATGTGACCCGCGCAGCTATTTTTTCTTTGTGAAAATGAGCCCAGTTTATTTTTTCTAAAGAATACCCAATCCAGGCCTACTTATTTTTCTACGCCCTGATGGGCTGCAACTCTTTCAAGACGCCTGCAAATCTTGAAAGTAATATGAAATGGGTTGTAAATATAAAAACAGATGACAAATTGGCAATTACTTTATAATTTCTGATTTTTTTCACATTTTCAGATTCCTATTTCACTGGGCATTAACCTAATTCAAATATATCTTCAAAGTACTTTAAATCTGGCTCGACATTTCGGTATTAAAAATAGTTTGGAACCCACAGAAATATGCGAAATTGGCCCTGGCCAACCAAAAAAAACGACTGCAATAAATTGCATAAGAAGTTGCCATGAGCTATATATAAATTATTAAAAAAAGAGGGAGTGGTCTGACTTGTGGGCCTGTTTAGTTGACGTGTATGCAAGAATTTTTTAGTTATTATATACTACGTCAACAAATGATTCTAGCAGACGTAACCGTTGGATGTCAATCCAACGGCCGTCGTGTTTCTTCAATCTCTGATCTTCTTGCTCCAGCCGCCAAAGCAGCGCCGGCGGGACCACCTGCTCCCGCCTCCCGTGGCCGGCTGTGCTGCCGCGCAGGCCTCAGCGCCCCCTACTACTCCCACCGCTGGCCAGGGCATCCCTCTACTCACCCACACCCACTGTTATTCTGCGGCGACGGCAGCCTCACACCGCAGCCGAACCGGTAAACCCTCGTACTCCTCTCAGCGCGGGCTTCCACTACCGTGTCTTCCCCAGCTCCGCGTCGTCCCCTTCCTAGGCCTCGCCGTCGTCCACCGCCGTGGTGCTCTCGGCGCGGCGTGGTCAATGTGGTCAACGACCGACTTCCATCGAAGAGTATCAGACGTGGAGAGGCCGATACCGGGTCCACGGCAGCCGCAAGGAAGTGCCTCCTTATTACGCGGAAAATAATTATTCCTCCACCTGACAGCTGGGACCCACTGGACGGGCCACCAGTATTTCGTGAAAAAAACGTTTCCCCCTGACTGCTGGGACCCACAGGTCGGGCCACCGTATTTCGCGAAAAAAACGTTCCCCCCGCTGTCAGCTCGGACCCACAGGAAGTGCCTGCTTATTACGCACAAAAAAATGAATACCCCCTGCTAGCTGGAACCAACCTTGGTGGGAGGCTGACTTGTGGGCCTACTAAGTTGACTGGGACGAAGGCCTTTGTCAACTTTAGTCAATATATGTATGATTCTAGCTCCAGTGACCGTACGATGTCCATCCAATGGCCGTAGTGCTTCTTCAACCTCTGGTCTTTTTGCTCCAGCCGCCCAAAGCAGCGCCGGTCATGCCACCTGCTCCTGCCACCCGTGGCCGGCTGTGATGCCGCGGAGGCCTCACCGCCCCCTATTACTCCCACCGCTGGCCAGGCCATCCCTCTACGCACCCACACTCCATGTTATTCTGCGGCGGCGGCAGCCTCACACCGCAGCCGAACGAGTGAACCCTCATACTCCTCTACGCATGGGCATCCACCGCTGTCTTCCCCGGCTCCGCGTCGTCCCCTTCCTAGGCCTCGCCGTCGTCCACCGCCCTGGTGCTCTCGGCGCGGCGTGGTCAAGGTGGTCAAGGAATGGCTTCCATCAGACGTGGACTGTACATGGAGAGGCTGACATCTGGGTCCACGGCCGCAAGGAAGTGCCTCCTTATTACGCGCGAAATAATTATTCCTCCACCTGACAGCGGGGACCCACCGGACGGGCCACCGTATTTCACGAAAAAAAACGTTTCCCCCTGTCCGCTGGGACCCACCAGCTACATCTTTGCACGCAAGGAAGTGTGTCCGAAAAAAAAACGATTCGCCTCCCTGACTGCTGGGACCCACCAGCTACATCTTCCCATGCAAGGAAGTGCGTCCGGGCAAAAAAAAACCCAAAACGATTCGCCCCCCTAACTGCTGGGACCGACAAGCTACATCTTCGCAGGAAAGGAAGTGCTTGACAGTCGCGACCCACCTGGTCGAAGCGTACGTACTGTTGTCATTCTGGTCACGAACATGTACGTACGTACTGGTCGTTGTAGAGGCGCGCACGTGTCGTAGTAGAGGCGCACACGTAGCATGTACACGTACGTACAGCGGCCAGGGTGCAAGAAAGAAAATACGGCCACTTATGTGTACATACGGGCGGGGTCTCGAACGCCTACTCGCGCATACGTACGGCGAGGGCTCGTGTACATGGCTGGTTCGGAACGGAGAAACAGCGTCGTCGACGTGTTCATGGGGAGCCAAACTGGCTGGGTCAGAACGGAATGCGTGGTCGTGTTCATCGGGAGGGCTTGGACGGAACAGGCGATGGAAACGAGGCCTGGCGTACCGCACAACGGAGGAAACGGCCTTGTGTTCGACCGGCCACGTTCGAAACGGGATCCTGTTCATCGGGAGGGGTCTGGCGTACCGCAAAACGGAGGAAACGGGCCTCCTACGGTCGAAACGGGGGTCCTGTTGATCGGGAGGGGTGTGGCGTACCGCAAAGCGAAGGAAACGGACCTCCTACGGTCGAAACGGGGGTCCTGTTGATCGGAGGGGTGTGGCGTATCGCAAAACGGATTTAAACGGACTTGTGTTGGAGCGCCACGGTCGAAACGGGGTCCTGTTCATCGGGAGGTGTGGCGTGCGCAAAACGGGACTCCACGGATACCGTTCATCTCCACCATCGACCTCCTCCAGCCTCCATGGGCTACCGTCGACCTCCTCCAGCCTCCACGGGCTCCTGTTCATCCAGCCTCCACCGCCGCGCTTACTCCACCGCTACTATTCAACCACCCTCCACGGGCACCCCTCCACCGCTTCACTGTTCATCCAGCCCTCCACACCACGGGGTCCTGTTCAACCACCCCTCCACGGCCACCCCTCCATCGTCTACTATTCATCCAGCCCTCCACACCACGGGGTCTTGTTCATCCAGAGGCAATGCCACCGCTCACTGTTCATCCAACCCCCCCTCCCCCGCAACGCTCACTGTTCATCCAATCGATCGGCTTTAGTTAACAGCAGCAGCGAAGGAATCGCTCCATCGGGTTCAGTTAACAGCCATCGATCGATCGCTCGGGTTCAGTAACGCGTAGCCTGCAGTGCAATCGCTCGGGTTCAGTTAGAGCCCAACGCCTCGCTCGGATTCAGTTAGAGCCAACGCCTCGCACACACGCGCATCGCTCGGCCCCCAACCTCCCATTGTAACCGGCAACTCCCCGAAATTTTCCTCTCCCTCGCTTCGACCACGGTTTTTTCCTTCATGGACAGCCCAAAGAATGTCATGCAGATGCGTCTACGGCCCGCCCAAGACGAAAAGCCCATTTTCTGTCATGATTTTTTGTCATAGAAGTAGGAGCCCACCACATCTATGATGATACCGGGTTTTGTCACAATTATCGTCATAGAAGTGTCATATGTATGACAGAAAAAAAAATTCGTTCGGCCCAAAATGTCGCGGATGTGTATTTTTTTGTAGTGTAGTGTGCCTTCTAGTATGATAATCATCTATTAAGTACTTTAGTATGAATTTCTGAACCTTTATGTATGTATTTTATGAGATCAGGTGTTGGATCCAACCATGATGAACCTTTATGAATGTGGGTGCACTTTGATGTTATCTGGTGTATGTGCTTAGTAGAATTTGATTTAATATATTTGGAGCTACCAAGCCTCATTTCATCGATGAATCGACAAAATGACCGTAGGGTGACCCCAAGCCTCATTTCATCGATGAATCGACAAAATGACCCTAGGGTGACCCCAAGCCTCATTTCATCGATGAATCGACAAAATGACCCTAGGGTGACCCCAAGCCTCATTTCATCGATGAATCAACAAAAATTATCCTAGGGTGACCCCAAGCCTCATTTCATCAATGAATCGACAAAATGACCCAAGGGTTACCCCAAGCCTCATTTCATCGATTAGTCGATAAAATGGCCCCAAGGGTTACCCCAAGCCTCATTTCATCGATGAATCGACAAAATGACCCTAGGGTGACCCCAAGCCTCATTTCATCGATGAATCGACAAATGACCATAGGGTGCCCCCAAGCCTCATTTCATCGATGAATCGCCAAAATGACCCTAGGGTTACCCAAGCCTCATTTTAAACAACCATCACAACAAGACAGGAATATCAGCAAAATATCATAGTAAGATAATATCATGATAACCATCACATGCCCATATTTTGAACAACCATCACAGCAAGACACAAATAGGAATCATCATAACAGTGCATCTAATAGAAGTGCTTACAGTTCATAAAAGCAAGATGATATTATCATGATAACATCACAACAGTTGCTGGCAGTGCTTGAAGTACCATAACAGCAAGATCATGACATGATGTTTCTTGCTAATAACATCAGACCTCCATAAGAAGTTTGCTTATATTACCATAACATAAAACCAGATCACATCATCAACAAGGTTTGCCATTAGTTCCCTGAAGCTTAGAACTAGTCCTTCAAGCTGCTGGGTTTCTTTCTCTGTCTTGGCGGCAAGAAGGGTGCTATTGTGGCAGTTGCAGCTGTTGAAGCTCTCCTAGTTGCAGATGTTGAAGCTCTCCTGGCTGGAGCAGCTGAGGAAGATGCGCTGGCTACTGGAGCAGTTGAGGAAGATGCCCTGGCTGCTGGACCTGCTAAGGAAGATGCCCTGGCTGCTGGAGCTGCTGAGGAAGAAGCCCTGGCTGCTGGAGCTGCTAATGAAGATGCCCTTGGTGGTGCCCTGGTTCCTGCAGTGCTTCCCTGTGTGCTACCCTCCTCTGCCCTGTTACTCTGCAATTAAGAATGCTAGCTAGTTAATACATACTACTGTAAAAAATAAAAAGAATGGCAGCAAGTACTAACCTCATGCTTGTTCTTCCTCATTGCTAGACTTGGCTTTAGGGTCTTGTGGCATGATGTGTATCTGTGACCCACAAGATTGTAAATGTTGCATGTAATTGATGCCATCCTAGATGTATCTTTAGGTGTTGGTGGCTCAAACTGGCTCTTTCTCCTCTTGGTTTGCTACTTCACTGGCTTATCCTTCAACACTGGAGGTTCTATGTCTCTAGTTTTGGTCTTGGGCCAGAGATCAGGTCCAGGTACAGGAAATATGATTGGGCTATATGCTGCCAGATACATAGAATTTTTGAAGAACTCATGAACAAAGTCTTCAGGCCTCAGTTTGGCTTTGGTAATAGCTACTATTGCATGCTTACATGGCATTGCAGTCATATCCCATTTTCTGCAACCACATGTCCTATGATGCAAGTTAACTGAATAGGTTTTTTCATTGCTTGTCACTTGGTAGACATTTGGCCCAGCCGTCAGTGCTTGACAGTTCCTAGATTGTTTCTTTGCTTCTTCAAACAACTCAGCATATGTTGGGAAAATATCCCACTTTGCTACCTCTGCTTAGTCCTATTTCCATTGAACCTAACCATCAACTTAGTCCTGATTCCATCTACCCTGGTCTTTATTGGTTTACCCCTCACATCTAATATCATCTTATTAAAAACCTCACTAATATTGTTGACCACTAAGTCATCTTTGCAATTGAAGTCCATGGCACATCTAGCCCAAGCATGTCTAGGAACTTTATTAAGCCAAGCCCAATCAGCCTTGCACTCTTGCTTAAGAGCATCCATTGCAGCTACATGCCCATGTTCAGTATAAGAGTAACTAGCCTTATCCATGTACTTCTTTAACTCTTACCCCCTAAAACCAGCAGTCTGAAAGTTTTGATAGATGTGTCTAAGGCAGAATCTATGTGGGCAATTGGGGAATACATGATGTGCAACATTTAGAAGGCCCGGTTTGAAAAAAATGACCAACATCACAACTACATCCAAGTAAATAATATGAGCAGGAAACAACTAAGCAATGGATAAGAGCAACAACTAAGCAGTGCATATGAACAATAATTAGAACAACATCTAAGCTATCAGTTTGAAATTACCTTATGTCTATCAGAGATTATGGTGTAACAACCAAATCTCCCTGATTCTCCACCAATTGCTATCTTTAGTTCTGTCAGAAACCAAGTCCAACTCTTTGTGTCTTCTTTGTCCACAACTGCAAAAGCAATGGGGTATATGTTATTATTCCCATCCTTTCCTGTGGCAGCTAAGATTTGTTGGCCAGTAGACAGGTTGATGAAGCATCCATCCACACATGCAATGGCAGATGACACAAGTTAGAAACAAAGCATCTATGAACACATGCAGGTATAAGAAAGTTCAGTAATAACCTATGAATGGTCTGCATCCATTCAAATATCCTTCCTTGCAAGCATTCAAACAGATGAACAACCCATGGAACCTTGGATTCTTGCTTGGATGATCTTTTAAGAACTTAGTAGTAACAATGCACCTACTACCTGGATTTGTGTCTAGCACAACCTGCAGGTAATCCCCGATCCTAGTATATTGCCCCCTCTGATCTCCTTGAACTATCTTAATAGCTTTGTTCTTAGCCCTATAGGCCATATGAGTGCTGATCTCAACTCCATATTTGCTCTTCAGATTTTGTATTATTGTACTAATTGAGGTGTTCAGGTATGTTATTATTGCTTTTAGAACCTGATGTGTAACCCACTTTGTAGTCACCTTGGTGGTCTCTGCTATAGCTGGACATGTGTGCACCAGATTTGTTTTCCTAATGCAGAAAGTTCTCTCATTTGACAGCACAGAAGCTACAATGAAGAAAGGACAGTCTTCATGGGTGCAAATTGCTATAATTCTGTCATTACAATTCCTATGAAACTGATAGTTTCTGTTCTGTGCTATGTGAAATGTGAGAAGTCCCTTCTAAATTGGTACACATTAGCAAAACAGAGCCTCTTAACAAACTGCAGCTCATGGCTCTCTCTATCCTCAGAATACCATATCCTTGTTTTTTGTTTTTTGGCCCTACTCCTACTGCCAAGCACAAATGGTAGGTCTACAGCCCCCATCATCTTCCTCTTCCTTCAACTCACCAGGATTTGGATCCTCATCAGATGATGGTACCCAAGCATCCTCAAACTGTTGCTCTAAACTTGAATGTGATCTTGTGGTTGGCCCCTTTCTTACTCTCAATTTCTTCCTCTTTTGCCCTTGTGGTACCAGCTCATCTTCAAATTCCTCATCCTCTCCATGTTGCTCTTGCTCTGCATGTTCCTCTTGCACTTCCTCTTCTTCTAGCTCATAAGGTTCTTCAACATCAGTGTCACCTTCAAAGTGTAAAAGTGGGTCCTCATCTCAGCCATCCTAGCCATGAAATCCTCATCTGCCTCCAAGTCAGAGTCATCTTTAGTTAGTAGAACAGTTAGCTTTCTTTTAAGTGCTTGCACCCTCTCAGCACTCTTCTTGTGCTTCTTAAACCTTTCAATTTTATTCCTCCTCTAAAGCTCCATACTTCTTTCTAGCTCCTCTTGCTCCAAATCAACATCCCCTATATTGCCTTCATCCATATATCAACATCCCCTATATTGTGCATAATCATATCTTTGCTTTGTTGTGTGGAGTAAAACTAAATTGGTTCTGCCTCTTGCTCATCTACTACTTGTCCAACTTTCTTTGATGGTGACTTGTACATAACACCTTTATCCCTGACCTCATAAACAGTCTTCTCTCCAACAATGCTTATAGAAACCTGCTGCTCACAGACATAACCTATATTTAAATCTCCAGGTCTGGGCTCACTACCCCTAACTACAGTCAAGTTAACTATGGTTTGATCTCTGTTGGCAATGTGGTCTAACATCTCATCAACCTGGTCATCATCAGAAATCTCTTGCAAACCTGCTATGCCCAACCCAGGATCCCTGAAAAAGTACATGTAATCATTCTCTCCATACCCTGTTGTCTCCATGAGTGCTATAAGATTCAGAAATGTAATGTCTGAAACACACATGGTCCTTTCCAAATTATCTCTGTCATGAAAGTGAGGTCTAATTTCCCAAATATCATCACACAAACTACAAAACAAAGAAAGAATGCATTTGTTAAACATTCCAAAAACAGAGGTTGAGCTACAATATATATGTGTTAACTGAACACATTCCAGTATTAAATGTTTTTTTAACTGAATACATGCCAGTGTGTCTAACTGAATTTTTAACTGAAGTTTGCCCATGGCATTGTTAACAGTGCAAACACATGGTGCACGCATTTGTTAACTGAATTCAGATTCAGATAACTTAAGGATTGGTACAGCAGAGCTAAGTCAACTATTGTTTCAGTGCACAAGACAAAGGAATCAACATCTGTTCATAATTACTACACAAATATTCTAAATGATCTAATTTATGCACAAGACAGAAGCAATCACCATCTGTTCATCCAAATTTATGCACATACATCAAGGGATAGGCTGGACTATAGATTAATCATACTAATTCACATACCTAATTTAACTATCTAATTTATATGATCCTTTCCAATCTCAAATAAGACATCTGGCATAAAAATCCCCAATTTGTTTAAGAACTTAACCCTAACCCTAAATTCGAAAGGAAACGAGGGACAAATCTTACTCAACACCCCCAAATGCTGAAGCCCATTGATGGCTACCAGTCGGAGTGCCCTGGATAGCACGGGCAAGAGTGCCGGCGGCGCGATACTCCAATGATGGCGAAGGCGCTCGCACATATGGGGCCTGAGTAGGGTTCGAGCTGCCGCACACTTCCTCCGCTGGGTTAGGATCGCCTCCGCCAAGCAACCCTCCGCCGATGCCATCCACTCCACCACCGTCCGCATCCACTCCGCCGCCATTGTCAGTAGCCATGGAGGACGAAGAGTGAGATAGACAGAGGAGAGCGGAGAAAGGGGGTGGGGGATGAACTTTTCAGAGCTACCGAGCCGGTTTTTACCCACACGGCGCGTCCGATGTCCCTGTAGCGCCGTTAGACGGCATCAGCTTGTTAGACGGCGTCAGCTCGCGGCCGTGACGCCTCGTCGACGAAACAGGGTCCCACCTGTCATAATAGTGCTTAAAATGCCCGAACAGAAGGTTTGGTGTTTTCTGCAAATGATTATGCGCGAAATCAGTGTTTTCTGCAACAAAATCGTAGAAGAGTCTTTTATGCAACCCTAGGCTTCAATGTGGTGGTTTTTTGCAATTCACTCTATGAGTGACCATACTACAGACCAAACACAGCCAAAAGCATCATATGTAAATGGAACCAATACATAGTTTATTTGTCACAAGTACATAGTTTATTTGTCACAAGTACCGTAAATGGTTGGGAAAAGAAACATTTATAAAATCTTTTGGCGCATGGTTTGGATGTTTATATCTTTTGGCTCATGGCTCTGATGGTCATGTATGTATAACCTGAGGGAATCATTATCATCATCCGTTTACTTTTCAGAAACGAACTGACTTCAGTGATATGCACCCCCAAAAAAATCTGAACTGAATGTAAGTAGAGTAGATCAGTACTGCAAGTCAACTTGTAACGGAGGCTCTTGGCCTTTCGCCTTGCTACTTCCCTTCCACGCACTTTGCAGTTACATATATAGGGTGTAGCAATAGCAGGTGCAGCCATAACCATGGGCAGATATACGACAGGGTAGAAAATATGTTGACAACAACGGTAGGATAATTTCCACATACAACAAAATCACACCAAGTCCGACTTCTTACAGTCTTATAGTTAACCATATAATTCAGCAGGAACTATGTGTAACAAACTGACACAACAATCATTGTCTGATCAAGGCCAACGATTACAGACCAGGTTCTGTGTTCTTCCGGATGACAACATTACAGACAAAACAGAGAGTCAAAGGTGGACCAACTTGGTCAATTGACGAGTCCTCGCCGCAACCTCAGCACCATCTTGAATCATCAACGCTTCAGCCTGACCTCCAGCATTCACGTCAACTGCTTTCTGACCCAGTTCTATGCGCTTGAACTTGCAGCGCGGCCTTGTGCCAGCATCTCCTCAGCCTCGTTCTCAGCACCTGTTCAGCATCTCAAGGTTATGCATGTTCAAAGTGCATACATTCAAGAGCTTGTGAGCAAAGAGGAACAACAGGATTGGTCCTATCATTGGGCAGTAACTGGTACACTGCTTACGTAAAAAGCATGTAATAAAGGAAAACAGATGAAATGGGATATTAGGACCTAAAACAAATGACACACAATAAATGGGAAATCCACCTTCGAGCCAATTGGTTTATCAACCACAAAGTCTCACTTGCTTTTATCTCTTGATATAAATGTAAATTGCAGCACCAATTTGAATACATAACCAGACAAAGGCATAGCCGCATAGGCATGTAAAACATAAGTAGTAAATGAATCCTAAAAGGACTTAAAAGTTGTAAATTAACTCTCAATAAATGGTGAGTAGCTTCGTGTTGCAAGGTTCATAAATTACCTAGAGTCCCAAATTTCTAACTTAACTCTCAATAGTCGATAAACAGGCCCGTACCGGATAGCTGTGCAGGCTGTTCGACTGCATAGGGCCCCAACTTAGGAGGAGGCCCAAATTTTTTATACTACTAATAAATGCATCTAGGAATTAGTGTTAGCTGGGAATCCACCACAACCTTACTCCCAAGACCCCATCTCTGGCCGTTCTCTTTCCCTTCCACTCCCGATCTACTCCAGTGGATTAATTCACTCACCTTTTCCCCAAAACAAATAGGTTGATGCAATCAGTATGTATTGCTCCACCCTCAATCTATATGTTTATTCGGTGTCTTCTTCTTTTTTTTCTCATCTAAGTAATTCTTTCAGTTCCCTTATTACTCGCTGCTAGCCTTGCACCCTGGGAGTACCGATCGGAGTTGAAGACAGGCCACAAGCGCTAGCTGCTAGGTAACCGATTCATCAAGAGGATCAACCGGGCCAGAGCCACATTCGTTGATTTTCTAATCGGCATTTTTTATGTCAAGGGCCTGTTTTTTTTTTTTTGCACCGGCCCTCTATGTTTTCGGATACGGCCCTGTCAATAAACTATGTGTGTGCTTTGTCATCCTACAAAAACTGATTGCTTTAATTAGACATGTGCCTCGGCTGAAAGACTGGGGTAAAGGCAGGTCAAAAGTTTAAACGGTCCAAACAAATATGGGTGCCCTAGTTCATTTCAAATCAAACAGCTTTTAAGCACAGGTTGAAAGCGGTTCTTATGGCAGGTCCATTGAGCAAAAGTAACAAATTTCGCCACTTCAACTTTACTCATATCATATACATGAGGAGCATTAGTGGTGGCGATGGCTCAGCCAACTTCAGATAAATATATAGGTATATAGATGACAAAAAATAAAGGCCCCTCCATCTTATATCTATGAAAGGAAAATAAGGTAAGATATGGAACGCTTGACTTGAACAATCAAACGTTGAACTGGCTTTAAAACTTGTATCCTTTATCCATTAGCTTCATCAGATTAAAAAACTTTTCTCCAAATCAATTGTTGCCATCTAGAGTTTTTTTACGATTCCATGATGCCTCTAGAATGCTACTTATAATGTGGAAATCCTTGGCTTTGTTTGGCCATAAAATAGCAATTAGAACAGGCAAACAAATATATCACAACTATGCTCCTGAGCTTGATTAGCCTTGCAACAAGCACAGAAAATGTAGTAGTACTTTTTTAGGAAAGAAGCACAGAAAAAGTAACTACCAAAGAGTGTCAACAAGAATTAATCACAGTAATGAACTATGAAGCATCCTACAAGGTGTAGTGTGAAACCTATGGAGGAAAGAGAATAAGTAGGACAAAGCAAAATGTTTACCACTTGATATTGTAGGTGACGACAGCAACGATGGTGGGAAGTTGCTATATATATATGGCCCATACTGTGATGCAACCCTCTCAAACTGGAATGTTTTGATGTCCAGCGTGAAAGTGCCTAGATCGGGCGATGGGAATTCTCGCCAACAACGCAGAAGCAAGTACCTTCCGGTTGAACCCATGAACCTAGACCCAGTAAAATCCAGTGGGATTGTCTTCTCCAACTTCCACTGGCTGGAACTCCCACCATTGTTTCGCTTAGTTAGATAACTGATACTATATGTGTTACCTGGATGCACAAACATCCCAGTGATGCCTTCCCCTGCTTCCACAAAGGCAATATCCACATCACGTTCCGAAGAACCTCTCGCTTCAGGTGGGAGGTCAGCAAGAGAGAACTCCATTTTCCATGTGTCAAGCACCAGCAACTTTTGCCTGCACTCTGTCAACCCGTAGAAGCAACCATACGCGTACCGGCACTGATTGAAGAATGCAAATCCTTCAATCCATGGACTTTGTCGCCACTGTCCGGTGCTGGAAGAGAACATGATTGCTCCCAGCCAATTTCCCCACTGTGAGATCGAGACCACTGTGAATGATGTCTCTTCCACGGCCTCCTCGTCGTCGCCAAGGAAGGTCTGCCATCCTGTCCTTAGGTTGTACAGTGAAGCCCAGCCCTCGAATTCAGGGATTGGGGGAAGCAGGAGGTACTGCCGGTGCAAGGGGTCGCACACTGCTAGGGAAAGATCATGGAAGGGGTGCCTGCTGAGGAGGACGCGGCCGCCGCGGACGTCCTCGATATCCCAGTAGTGGGCGGGGGTGAAGTAGGGATGCCTGGTGAGGAAGGACAGGGAGAAGTCGGCGGCGAGGGCGAGGGCGTCGGCTGCGGGCGCGGAAGGATGGGGCGGGATTGCGGGGATGAATTCACGGCCGTGATCGAGGAAGCCGAGGAGGGGCGGGGCATGGAGCTTGCGGAAGCGCCGGAGGAAGGAGCGACGGGCGACGAGACGGTAGAAGGAGACGCAGGCGGCGGAGGCGCGGATCAGATCGGTTGGCGTGGGCAGCAGGAGGAAGATCTCTTCCACGAGCTCGTCGTAGATCGGCAGCGGTGCCGTCTCCTGGAGGCCGCGGCGCGGCGGAAGCAGACGAGCACGGAGCTCGCGCTGGTGCTCGGGGACGGCCGGTTCAGCGCGAGAGTCCGCGCTGGTCTGGCCATGGTCCGAGTCCGACGCGGCGCCGCCCATCCTGCCGCCGGGGGATGTGGAGCTAACGGGGAACTCGGTGGTCTGCCCCCGATCCGTCGCGGAGCCACCCATCCCGCCGCCGGAGAACGAGGAGCTAGCTCGGAAACCCTAGCTCTGCTCAGCACGGGGGGAGGTGAGGAGTGTGGGGATTTGGGGGAAGTGTCCATTTCTGAAGAATGGGTGCCTTTTAGATGACCGGGCATGTGAAGAACCGGTGTCCATTTCTGAACAAGTTTTACCAGTGGCACATGTGAAATTGTGAATGTATATTTTTATCAAAATTATATATAAAGAAAAGTGCATATATATGATTATTTTTTTTCTGGTTTTGATATTCGGCGGTTGTCTGAAAATAAGAATTGGGTATGTCGATTCCAACATGAGAGCGGCACATAGCCCCATTGCCGAGACAGGGCACCGTGATGACTGGCAGTGAGGCGCGGGGACGCCAACGGGGACGACTCAACTCACCGGAGACGAGGACGATGCAACGTTGCTAGTGAAGGCGAGGACGGGAGTTAACAGGTACAAGGTGGGGGCCTTTTCATTTTGCATTGCCTCTTGGATTGGATGCTAGTCGAGTCTGGAGGTTGAAGATGAAGAAAACGGTTCGAGCTTGAAGATGACACACAACAACTGGATCTCAATCGGACGGTTAAGAAAATTGTCTCATTTAATAGAAAAGTCAGACAAATGATTAAAATCAAAGCGTGGATACATAGTTTATGAGCTTACATGGAAGATAGCGACCCAGTTTGCAATTTCGTAATAAAAAACACAGGCTAATATGTGTGTCACTTCGTTCGCTTCTCTTTGGCAATGCTTAAATTCGACCTCCCCAATCGACCGTCAGATCTCAACGCAAACCGCATAAATGGCAGTCGCGGCATTCCACTATTCTTTCTGTCTCGAGCATGCCTGAATCACTTCCAACGAATCCCCTCCTCTTTCACATGATTACACCTTGGGTATGACATTAACCTTAACATGTCTAGGGTTCAGTTTGCACATTCCTCCTCCTTCCCACACCCTTCATTGCATTCACCACAATTGCCAAAATAGACATCGAGCACTGATGAATATGGAATTGGCTCACAATCCGTCATTTTGCATAACCATTTATTTAACCACCACAGTTGAAATTGTTTACATTTGTGTTGGTGGATTGGGGGATTGGGAAAGGCATGAGGTACCGACAGTGCAAGGGATCGCACAACGCCATCACCCCGAGGCAATTTTCCCATCTGGTGGTAGGCTCTATTAATGAGGACACGTTCATATCAGACATCCTAGATGACCCAACAGAGGGAGGAGCCAGGGAAGAAGGAGAAGAAGAAGCAAGCGGTGAGGGCGACTGCGATGGTAACCGACAAGGAGGGGGTACTACGTGACGGTGTCCCGGCTAAGGCCTCTCTCACCACATCATATCCCGGCCTGAGGAGCCAGGCCAAGGACCCCCCCCCCCCCAAGTCCTTTGTCGATTCTGGCATGGGTCACTTCAGGCAGCCCATAACACCCAAATGGAAGGATTCATAAAACTTGACGTATACTTCAAGAAGCTGGATTCGTAGAAGACTCGGATTCCTCCTACGTAGTCGGCTAGCATACTGTGACCCTAGGACCCCACCCCCCCAGTATCTATATAAACCAAGGGGCTAGGCCCGTGGAGGACACACAACAATCTCTAGGTAGACAATTGTAATTTGTACTTACTCCAACACAATAGAGACAAGCAAAACATAGGGTATTATCTCCTCGGAGAGCCTGAACCTGGGTAAAACCTCGTGTCCCTGTTACCTTCGTACTTAGATGCTTAGCTCGTGATCCCCTACCCCAAAATCCGCCGGATTTACATTCGTCACTACACAATGGAAGGGGTGTGAGAATCAGTTTCCGCCGACACCGCAGTGGCAACGATGTGGTGTGATGAAGGCAAGGAGGGGTGTGTTGACACTAATTTGTCCAAAAATGGGGTGCAATAAATATTATTATAATATATTAAGGTATTGCAAACATTATATGGCCACCGTATGGAACCAATAAAGTTCCTTGGTCATAAGTACTCCAAACGGTTGGGAAAAGAAACATTATATGATCTTTTGGCCCATGGCTCTGATGTTCATATAATGTAGTGCCTATACATTTTTTCTAGAAGTCAAACATTACAAACTTTGATCATAATTATAGACAAAAATAGGTACATCTATAATATCAAATGCACATCATTGGATACATCATGAGTTATATTTTCATAATATACGTGTTTGGTAGTGTAGATTTAGACAATTTTCTCTAAAGTTGGTCAAAGTTGACAAAGTTTGATTTTTCAAAAAATCTATATGCACCGCATTGTGAAAAGGAGGGAGTATAACATTAGAGAATTATTATCATCGTCAGTGATAGAACACCCCCCCAAAAATCTGAACTGAATGCAAGCACTATAATATATCAGTGCTGCAAGTCAACTTGTAACAGAGGCTCTTGGTTTTTCTCCTTGCTACTTCCCTTCCACACACTTGCAGTAACATCAGGTGTAGCAATAGCAGGTATAGCCATGGGCAGACGTACAACACAGAAAATTTCCTAACAACAACGGCAGGATAATTTTCTCCACACAACAACATTTCACCTACATGATCTTCTTAATTAACCTCTAATACCATTCAATCGAAACTAAATGTCGTTAATGCCCATGACACATTATAAACACACAGCCAGACTGTAGGATCAAGGCTCACGGGATAAAATACTTCAGGTTCCACACTTCTGCAACACTATGCTGCCTAATTTTACGGGCCTTTCAATCAATTGAGGTCTCCAATTAAAATTGGGTCATCCAATTTTGAGCGGGTCAACAATTTCTCAAATCTTTCTCATTCAATTCTTTTTACATTGTACACTATGCTTTCTAATGAGGTAATATCAGTGCAAGTCACATAACTTGTGCTGGATGTGCAGTTTGGATCTAAAACTTGCAAAATACAGAATTTTGGTCACTTAACTTGTCTCGACGTGCAAATACGTGCTTTCTACCATTTCAGGATGTACGGCCCGCACACGTGGCGTGCGAGAACGGTGTAGGCCGGCCTGTCAATGACCGAAAGCATTTTTTTCAGAATCTGCAGCCCGGTTACTCACATACATTACCACCAGACCAAGCAGGCTAGACGCTTAGCATTTATAAAAACAACTATATATCCTATAAATACAGACTGTACAAATTATATTAAATTTGGAATCTAGACGGAAGACGCGAGCACCGTGGTTCGAACATGTTACCTTCTGAACGAAGGTTGCGTGTGAGTGGGATAACCTATTACACTTCATGTTTTGAATGGATAAACAACATTTATGTTGACAGACCTCGCAAATTTTATTTTTATGTTGTTAGTTCTTATGTCATGTCTATCCAAAACTAAATTGTGTTTTTTCTAAATTTTCTGTGGGAATAGTAAAACTTTTCATCGTGATGTAGCTTAAGATTACTTACTATATTTAGATTGAGCTGGCATTATCCCTAGTAGATAATAAAAGGGTGGCTAAGACTACAAATTTGCACACAGTACCTAACTTTTAAATATAGCTTTCCCACAAAAGAAAATTTATATATAGCTGGCTGGACTTGGGGCTCATAAACTTGAAACTATACAACACAAAACACTTCTATCTATATTTATCTCTAAGAAACTAAAATCAAGTCTGGCTTTAGCTAATTGTGAACAATGTAAAATGCAAAGGCAACATAAAGAAAACACAAAATACATGAGAATATAATTTGTTAAAATTAAAAAAAAAAGTTGTTTTCTTTACATAAATAAAACAAAAAAATTAGGCAACAAAGATTTGGGTCCCTTTATAGTAACAAGTGTCATCATGGTCGGATGGTTAGCTCATGCACATGCAGCCAGCCACCAGCAGGACAAAGGTTTGAACCGTGGGGCTCACAGTCTTCCGTTCAGATTTAGATATTATTTTGTATGGTCTTCAAAGGACATATCATGTATAGTTGTGAAAGTTTAACAAGACCCATTATTGGTGTGGTGGCTATCCATGCTAGTCGTTTAGTAGGGGATCGTTCATTCTATCCACACTGCGGTGTCTTTTTTCATTTTATTTGATTGATTTTGTATGTGAGTAAATAAAATGCAAGGGAGTTATTTGAAAAAAAAATGCTTCCAGCCGCCACTGACAGGTGGGCCTACACCACGCTGGCAGGCCACATGTGCATCCAGATATGAAAGGAAGAACCGTATTTGAACGCGGGAACAAGTTATATGATCGCAATTCCGTATTTTGTAAGTTTTAGAACCAAACTGCACATCGAACGCAAGTTCTGTGACTCCCAGTGATATTGACTCCTTTCTAATTTGTAAGGCCTCGTAAGTAATTAAGGCCTTCAATTTAGAATTTGGTCACCCGATTTTGACCGGGTCAACAATTTCTCAAGAAGATCTTGAATTAAATTCTTTTAATTCACTATGTTCCCTACTTTTGAAACTCTTTCATTCGATTGAGTTATTCAATTTTGATTTAGTTTACGGTTTTGATCGGAGTAGGGCGTTTTGGAGCTCGGCCTCCATGGAGGCCGGATTGTTAAAAAAATTCAAAATTCGCATTTTTCAATTTCAAAAAAATCTGAAAAAAATCATACAAGTAAACAAGGATGTTATGTGTATGTATGTGAAGTTTGAGGATGAGATACCCTAAAATGCGATCTGTGCAAAAAAGACAAATTCATAGACTTTGAGAATGAATAGTGCATCTACTAAAAAGTCTCAGATTTGTTCTTTTTGTGTAGCACTCATTTTAAGGTGTTTTGTCCTGAAAATTTACAGACATATGCTTTATGTCTCTAAGTATGTGTGTATTTTTTTTCAATTTTTTTTGAAACGTGAAAGTTCGAATTTTGACCAAGTCAAACCCGGCCTCCATGGAGCTCGAGCTCTAAAGAGCATTTTCGTTTTGATCGGGTCAATGTTTTTTTTAATCAATCAACAACAATCGGCCTGCAAAAACATATCAATCTCATGCACCCTCCCATCATCTAGAACTTTTAATAACTTCATAAGTAACTGTTCCATCTGCGAGCTCCCTCGGGTGGGGGCTCGTTTCACCTGGTCCAATCATCAACCTAACCCGGTCCGGTCGGTGCTGGATCAGGCCTTCATCTGTCCCAGGTGGGATTCGCTATTTCCCCGTGCTTCTCTCAAAGATAAGCCGACGGTTGGTTCGGATCACACTCCCCTCGTTCTGGACGCTGGCCTTTCCCGGCCTTTGGCCACCTCTCGCTTCCAATTTGATGCCTCCTGGCTGCTAGTTGAGGGATTTAATAACATGCTTGCTACCAGGATTTCCCTCCTCCTCTCCCCGTCTCCTCGCTCCTTTGGCCCCATGGATGACTGGCATAAGTGCTCCTATGAGATGCGTAAATTCCTTAGGGGTTGGGCGCGCAATAGAGCTGCGGAGGTCCGCAGGGAGAAGTGTGCTTTAGAGGCCCAAATTTAGGGCTTGGACCTGTGTGCGAACATGAATGGTCTCTCTGATCATGAATGGGCTGTCAGGTATAGTTTAGAAGCGGCTCTGATGCAGCTGCATCAGCAGGTTGAGATTTATTGGCGTTAGCGTGGCACTATCAACTGGACCCTTATGGGCGATGCTCCTATGACCTATTTCCTTGCCATTGCGAATGGGAGAAGGAGGAGATGCTTCATTGATAGTCTGATCATTAATGGTGTTAGGACCTCGGACCAGTCTCTCATCTCTGCCCACGTCGTGGATTTCTTCTCATCCCTTCTTCAGGCAAGGCAGGAGAGTGAATTATCGATTTCTAATTCTTTCTGGGATCCTGGCAACATGATATCTTCTACTGAGAATGAAGCTTTGATGGTTCCCTCTCCGACAAGGAGATCTAGGACGTTATTAACACGGCTAATCTAAACTTTTCCTCTGGCCCTGATGGGTTCTCTATCCCCTTTTTCAAGAAGTTTTGGCCACAGCTCCGGAGGTTGGTGTGCCAAATCATTCAGGGGTTTTGTATTGGGACTGTTGACATATCTCGTCTTAATTACACTATCATTTCCCTTATCCCTAAAGTGAAAGGTGTTGAGCTCATTTCCCAAATTAGACCTATAGCCCTGATTAATAACTTTGCCAAGTTCCCAGCGAAGGGTTTTGCCAACCGTCTCACTCCGATTGCTAATAGGACTATTAGTCAGTTTCAGTCTGCCTTCATGAAAGGCCGTTTTATTCTCGACG
Organism: Aegilops bicornis; assembly: GCA_021605145.1. Classification (NCBI taxonomy): domain Eukaryota; kingdom Viridiplantae; phylum Streptophyta; class Magnoliopsida; order Poales; family Poaceae; genus Aegilops; species Aegilops bicornis. The sequence continues at coordinate 40,466,876 of CM038674.1, read as the reverse complement.
GGATCCTTTGCCTTCATGAGATAGTGCATGATCTTAAGATTCGTAAGTCTAAAGCAGTGATTCTTAAGCTAGATTTTGAGAAAGCGTATGACTCGGTTAGCTGGACTTTTCTTCGAAAGGTGCTTCTTGCCAAAGGCTTTGATGGAGCCTACGTGCACAGGGTCATGCATTTGGTCTCGGGGGGGGGGGGGGGGGGGGGGGGTGCACACTGCAATTTCTGTTAATGGTCAGATCAGTAATTATTTTGCCAATGGTCGGGGCCTACGGCAAGGGGACCTTGCCTCCCCTATCTTGTTTAACTTTGTCGCGGATGCCTTATCTCGTATTCTTTCCCGAGCAGCTGCTCATGGTCACATCTCACCTGTCATCTCTCACCTCACTCCAGAAGGGGTTACCCACCTCCAATTTACGGACGACACGATTATTATGGTTGAGTTGAATGACTCCTGTCTTGCTCACCTTAAGTTTATTCTCCTTTGCTTCAAGGCCTTGTCGGGTTTAAAGATTAATGTCTCTAAAAGTGAAGTCATTGTGAATGGTGTGGAAGACACCAAGGCCCTTAGAGTGGCTCACCTCCTCAATTGTAAGCTGGGATCTTTTCCTTTCAAATATCTAGGTCTCCCCATCTCCCAGGATACGCTTTTTGCGAAAGATTTCGCCCCTCATGTGGCTAAAGTGGGTAACAGGGTATCACCCTGGAGAGGTAGATACAACACCAATGCTGGAAAAGTGGCTCTGATCAACGCATGCCTATCCTCCCTGCCTATGTTTCTTATGGGATTCTATTCTCTCGCGGCTGGTACCCACGCAGGCTTCGACAAGCATATATAGAGGGGCTTTTTACTAGAATTCAGCAGATAATAAGCACAACTATAGATCCGTCAGATGGAAGCTTATGTGCAGACCCAAAAGCCTTGGCGGGCTGGGCATTATTAATACCGCCATCATGAATAAATGCCTTTTAGTTAAGTGGTGGTGGAAGATAATCACTTTTGGGGCTGGAACTCTTTCGTTTTCCATCCTCAAAGCTAAGTATTTCCCTCATACCAGTCAGTTGTTTTCTCCTGCCCGCGGTGGCTCTCAATTCTAGAAGGATTTGGTTAGAGTTAGACCCGTGTTTCTGGAAAATGTTAAGTTTGTTGTCGGGGATGGCTCTTCAGTTCGTTTCTGGCTTGACTGGTGGTGTGGAGACTCAACGCTCTCCGTGAGTTTTCCCACCTTTTTTCTTATTGTCCTGACCGGGATATCTCTATTGCTGAGCTTTCGGCTAATAATATGGACCTTGCTTTCCGGCGTTCCCTTTCTCCTGAAGAGTTCGAAGACTGGCAAAGGCTCTCTGCTCTCTTCCCAACGCTCTCAGAGACAGTGGACTCGATGGTGTGGCCCCACACCTCTTCGGGTCGTTTTTGGTTAAGTCTCTCTATTCTAGGCTTATCGGTGGATCTCCCACCAACAGGTTTTCTCAGGTCTGGCGGGCCCGTGTTCCCCTGAAAATTCAAATCTTCCTTTGTCAAGCTTTTAGAGGTCGTTTTCCTGTGGTGGACCAGATTCGTAAACGAAATGGCGCGGGATCGAAGTTTTTTGCCCTTTGTGGCGCGCTGGAGAACATGAATCATATTTTCTTTCATTGTGTTTTGGCCAAGTTGGTCTGGAGTTGTGTGAGATCTTGGTTCCATGTCTCATGTGACCCTCCTTCTTTTGCTGATCTCTGGACCCTTGCTAAGTCTTTCACTACTGGAATCAGCTACTTTGCCATCTGCCAGATCTTTGCCGTCCGCTAGCGGACGGCAAAGAAGCTCTTTGCCATCAGCTACCGTAAAGCGGACGGCAAAGAAACAGCAGACGACAAAGAACCTCTTTGCCATGCGCCATTTCATTGCCGTCAGCCAGCTGACGGCAAAGAGGGAGGTGGCCCCCACCCACCCGCCCGTTTTAGAAAAACTTAACACCCCCACCTCTTTGCCGTCTGCTAGCTGACGGCAACGAGAGATAACGGTGGACGGGAAAGAGTGGCGGACGGCAAAGAGCCGAGTAACTAACGGATGCCATCCCCCGCCCGTTACTCTCCCTTCTCTTCCTCTCTCCTCACGCTAGATCCACCGCCGCCCCCGCCCCCGCACCCTTGGCCCATCGCGCCACCACCCTCCGCCCCACCCCACCCGCCGACGCCCGTCGCCCACCACCGCTCCGCCACCGCCGCCCGCGCCGCCCCGCCGCCGGCCGCCCGCCCGCCGCCCGGCGCCGCCCCCGCCCGCCGCCCGGCGCCGCCCTCCGCCCGGTGCCACCCCGCCCCGCACCTTGGCCCGTCGCCCCCCACCACCTCCGCCCCCACCCCACCCGCCGGCGCCCGTCGCCCGCCACCCGCCGCCCGACCGCCGCCACGCCCGCCCCGCCGCCCGGTGCGCACCCTCCGCCCAGTGCCGCCCCGCCGCCAGTGCCCCCCGCCGACCGTCCCATTGCTCAAGTGAGGGACTACTACTTTTTTCGGTTTTTTCATTTTTTTTGCTGTTTAATTGTTAGTGCTAGATTGTGTTAGTGTTAGTGTTAGAAAATAATTAGAAGAAGTAGAAGTAGTAGAAAGATGAAAAAAGAAGTAGAAGAAGTAGAAGAAGAAGAAAGGAAGAAATGAAAAGAAGTAAAAAAGTAGAAAAAAGATGAAAGAAGAAGAAGAAGAAAGGAAAGAAGAAGAAGAGAAAGAAAGAAGAAGAAGGATAGAAGGAAACATCCCGACCCCCTGACCCCCCTGACCTCGACACCCTGACCCCGACACCCCGACCCCCTGACCCTTGACCCAGACACCCCGACACCCGACCCCCCGAGGCCGACAGGGTCTTATATTTGTGAATTATTAGTTAGGTCATATATTTTTCGATTTTGTTATGAAAAACATCATATATAATTGTGTTGATCGGGTTGATTTAAATCTGCAGTTGTTTCACCGCTGCGAGGTTTGGTGTTCGACGACCTCGCCGTGCGTTTGACGAGATCTGCCCCTTCGTTCGTGGGTGAGCACAAATGACATGTCCTCCTCCCCCATTAATTATTTGCTATGTTCCGGTGTTCGTGCCGATGAAACTTGATAGCTAGCTATATATTTGTCTGGAATCATCAGCAGCGGACGGCAAAGAGGCCACGTGGCAGGCAACTGTGCTTCCTGGGAGGCTGACCAATTTGGTCAGTTTGCCTACAGTGGCTGACGGCAAAGGCCTTACGAAGTTTGCCGTCAGCGGCCGACGGCAAAGGCTTGCCGTTAACCACCTAACGGAAGTAACAGCGCATTTATTGCCGTCTGCATTCTTTGCCGTCGGCTGCTGATGGCAAAGGCTCCTTTGCCGTCAGCCGCCCGAAGCAGACGGCAACGTAGCTCTTAGCCGTCCCGTACTTTGCCGTCCACTTTTGCCGTCCGCCATCCATGCCTTTGCCGTCCGCCGTGGCAGATGACAAAGTAGCTGATTCCTGTAGTGTTTGAGTGGTGCCACCAAAAGGGTTTTTTGGGTTGGTTTTGGAGCGATCTGTTGGTCTCTGTGAACTATTAAGAATAAGTTTACCATCGAACATGTTTTTCTTACTAAACCTGCTGACTGCTTATTTAAATTATCTATCTTCTTGCAGTAGTGGAGATCATTGACTAGAGTGGAGGACCATGATGCTTTTGGTCTCCTGGTTTCCAAAATGCGGGCCTCAGCGTCTTTTCTATCTAGACAGGAGCATGTTGCTTAAATGGTGTTTTGCGTGTCCCCGACCAGTTGCTAGGTAGGTCGCTCCTTATCATTCCGGCCTGCGTGCCATGTGCTGGCATGGATGCCATGTATCTCTCCTTAATACTTTGGGGCCACTATGTGTTTGTGCGTGCTTGGTGGGTTGGCTGTTACATTTGCTTGACTCTGCCTTGTGGCTTTATTTATAAAGTCGGGCATATGTCTTCTCTCTAAAAAAATCTAGAAAAAAAAAACGCCACCATGTGATACTGTAGCACCAATATAGTACATGCAACAGTCGATGCAGAAATTTCTCCATATAAATATCAGTTGATTAGTGGATAACACAGAATCACACCGCACAAGACCCACCAAATCACTGCATTACAAATAAAAATGAAAGACACTCCATCATCACCCTCACCCTTCAAACCAACTATTCCATCGGTTCCAAAGGGGCAATAGTTTTTTTGGAAAGTCAATATTTTAACTATGACCAAGTTCAGAGCCTAAAATATCGATGTCTACGATATTAAACCAAAAAAATATGGAAATTCTTTTCATGATGAATCTGATGATACTGATATGATATTATGGATTTTGATATATTTATCTGTGAATTTGATCAAAGTTGAAGAGATTTGACTTTTAAAAGAAGTAATACACCTTATATTTCAAAACAGACCGAGTATTTTTAAAAACCCAACAACACCAATGGCAGGACAAAGAGATTTGATCAAACTTAAATAGATTTGACTTTTCAAAAAAAAATACACCTTCTAGTTACAGATCAAATCAGGCCCAAACATAGACCAACTTAGGGCATCTCCAACACCAACATGCAAATTTGCTCCCACAAGTCCGCGGACACGGATGCGGGAGGCAGCCATCCACCGCTACCCGCGTACAGTTCAACCACTATTTGAACTAACTGGACAAAACTCATGCAAACACAACGAAATTCATTACATTTTGACATTTTTCATACAAACCAGATGCAATTCATTACATTTTTTATATAAACCGGACTAAACCCTACTCTAAACCTAATCTAAATTATCCCCGGCACCTGTTCCCGATGTTCGGCCATGAGCCCCAAGAACTAAAGCTCCGACTCTGCTTGCCTTCGCCTTCTCCAGTTCCGCCTCGGTGCTCTCCAGCTCTGCCTCCGAAGTCCTGGGAAGTGACGCTATATGCCTCCACATCAGCACCAAGCGGGTAATCGGCAGACGATGTTCAGCCCACCAAGCTTGGCTTCAACGGGAGGGGAGGACCGCTGGCCTTCCTGGGACCCGAGCGGCAGCGACCTACCATGCACTACTCTTTCTCGCTGCCGTCTGCGCATGCGGACGTGCCGACTTCATGTCGTGGTGGCGGGGCGCTCCCGAGGCGGAGCTGGCGATGTCCTCCTTGTTATCACTCTTGCCCCACACCTAATCCGCCGCCTCATCGAACTCCCTGGAGGCAGCCTCCAATTCTGCCTGATGGCGGCAGTACTGCTAGCGGTCGCGGTGGATCTCACGGGTGGAGCGTAGGAGTCGACCAATGCCTCTTGCTCCGCCGCGCCCATGTCTAACAAGGCGGCCAAGACGATGGCGAGTTTCTCCTTCATGCGCCGGTGCTCCTCGAGGAGGCCGAGGTTGCAGGCTCGGTCAGCCTGCGCCAGCCAGAACTTGGGCTCCTGCTCCTCCCGCAGCATGTCCGTGTAGTGCACATGGGCCTCGTCGATGCTGAGGCCACCATGAACCAGCGAGAAGGGTGGCGTCGGCTCGCCCTTCATTGGGGCGTCGTTGGTCTTCGTCAACTGGCCGGCTGATACGTCTCCAAAGTATTGATTTTTTTCTCACGTTTTTCCTCTTGTTTTGGACTCTAGTTTTCAGCAGAACTACCATGATGTTATTTTTGTGCAGAAATAGAAGTTCTCGGAATGGAACGGAATTTTGCGAGGAATTTTTATGGAATAAAAGAGGATTTTTGGAGCCACGACCCACCAGAGAGGGGCCCCTAGGTGGGCACAACCCACCAGGGCGCGACGCCCTCTCCTGGCGCGCCCAGGTGGGTTGTACCCACCTGGTGGCCCCGTTGACGATCCCCCTGATACTATAAAATCACATTATTCCAGAAAAAATCGGGGAGAAAGAATTATCACGATCCACAAGACGGAGTCGCCGCCAAGCCCTATTCTTCCTCGGGAGGGTAGATCTGTAGTCCGTTTGGGCCTCCAGAGAGGGGGATCTTCGTTCTTCGTCATCACCAACCCATCTCCATCGCCAATTCAATGATGCTCCCCACCGGGAGTGAGTAATTCCTTTGTAGGCTCACTGGTTGGTGAGGAGTTGGATGAGATTCATCATGTAATCGAGTTAGTTTTGTTAGGGCCTGATCCCTAGTATCCACTATGTTCTTAGATTGATGTTGCTATGGCTTTGTTATGCTTAATGCTTGTCACTTTGGGCCCGGGTGCCATGATTTCATATCTGAACCGTTTATGAATTCATCATTATATCAATGTGTTAGATCCGATCTTGCAATTTATAGTCACCCACTAAGGTTATGATCCGACAACCCCGGAGTGACAACAACCGGGCCCACTCTCGGTGATGATCGTAGTTTGAGGAGTTCATGTATTCACTATGTGTTAATGCTTTGTTCCGGTTCTCTATTAAAATGATGCCTTAATATCCCTTAGTTTCCAATATGGACGCTGCTGCCACGGGAGGGTAGGACAAAAGATGTCATGCAAGTTATTTTAATAACGTATGACTATTTACGAAATACATGCCTACATTATATCGATGAACTGGAGCTAGTGCCGTATCGCCCTAGGTTATAACTGTCACATGATGAATATCATCCAACAAGTCACCGATCCAATGCCTACGAATTTATCATATATTGTTCTTGCTAAGTTACTACTATTGCTACTGCTATCGTTACTGCAATAATATCACTGTTACCGTTACCGTTGATGCTGTCACTACTATCAAAACTATCAAACTACTTTGCTACTGATCACTTTGTTGTAGATAATTAATCTCCAGGTGTGGTTGAATTGACAACTCAGCTTCTAATACCTTCAAATATTCTTTGGCTCCCCTTGTGTCGAATCTATAAATTTGGGTTGAATACTCTACCCTCAAAAACTGTTGTGATCCCCTATACTTGTGGGTTATCAAGACCTTTTTCTAGCGCCTTTGCCTGGGAGCATAGCTATATTTGTTGAGTCACTTGGGATTATTATCAATTTATCACTATGAAGAATCTGAAGGATCCAAAGACTAAGATATTTCCCTCAAAGACGAGGGGAGGTAAGGAACTGCCATCCAGTTCTGCTTTAGATTCACCTTCTGTTATGAGTAAACTTGCAACACCACCACATGCTATTAATTCTGATATGTCGCAAGTTATTGATGATGCTACTTCTACTATGAATGATGATGCTAGTACCATGCTTGATAATGATGATGTGCCACTTGGTGAATTTCTTGATGAACAAATTGCTAGAGTAATACAACATCATGTTGTTGAATCTGATGATTGATACGTCTCCAACGTATCTATAATTTTTGATTGCTCCATGCTACTTTATCTATTGTTTTGGACTATAATGGGCTTTATTTTCCACTTTTATATCATTTTTGGGACTAACCTATTAACCGGAGGCCCAGCCTAGAATTGCTATTTTTTGCCTTTTTCAGTGTTTCGAAGAAACATAATATCAAACGGAGTCCAAACGGAATGAAACCTTCGGAAACGTGACTTTCTCACCGAACATGATCCAGGAGACTTGGACCCTACGCCAAGGAACCAGAGAGGCGGTCACGAGGGTGGGAGCGCCCCCCCTAGGGCGCGCCCCCTGCCTCGTGGGCCACCTGTTGCTCCACCGATGTACTCCTTCCTCCTATATATACCTACGTACCCCCGAACGATCAGAACAGGAGCCAAAAACCTAATTCCACCACCGCAACTTCCTGTATCCACGAGATCCCATCTTGGGGCCTGTTCCGGAGCTCCGCCGGAGGGGGCATCCACCACAGAGGGCTTCTACATCAACACCATAGCCTCTCCGATGAAGTGTGAGTAGTTTACTTCAGACCTTCGGGTCCATAGCTAGTAGCTAGATGGCTTCTTCTCTCTTTTTGGATCTCAATACAATGTTCTCCCCTGTCTCATGGAGATCTATTCGATGTAATCTTCTTTTTGCGGTGTGTTTGTTGAGACCGATGAATTGTGGGTTTATGATCCAACTTATCTATGAATAATATTTGAATCTTCTCTGAATTCTTTTATGTATGATTGAGTTATCTTTGCAAGTCTCTTCAAATTATCCGTTTGGTTTGGCCAACTAGATTGGTAGTTCTTGCAATGGGAGAAGTGCATGGCTTTGGGTTCAATCTTGCGGTGTCCTTACCCAAAGGATGTAAAGGGTTGCAAGGCACGTATTGTATTGTTGCCATCGAGGATAACAAGATGGGGTATTTATCATATTGCATGAATTTATTCCTCTACATCATGTCATCTTGCTTAAGGCGTTACTCTGATTTTAACTTAATACTCTAGATGCATGCTGGATAGCGGTCGATGAGTGGAGTAATAGTAGTAGATGCAGAATCGTTTCGATCTACTTGTCTCGGACGTGATGCATATATACATGATCATACCTAGATATACTCATAAGTATGCTCAATTCTGTCAATTGCTCAACAGTAATTTGTTCACCCACCGTAGAGTACTTATGCTCTTGAGAGAAGCCACTAGTGAAACCTATGGCCCCGGGTCTATTCTCATCATATCAATCTCCATCACTTTTATACCTGCTTGTTTTTACTTTTCCTTTTACTTTTCACTTTGCATCTTTATACCAAAAATACCAAAAATATTATATCTGTCAGATCTCACTCTCGTAAGTGACCGTGAAGGGATTGACAACCCCTAATCGCGTTGGTTGCGAGTAGCTATCATTTTGTGCAGGTACGAGGGACTTGTGCGTGGCCTCCTACTGGATTGATACCTTGGTTCTCAAAACTGAGGGAAATACTTACGCTACTGTGATGCATCATCCTCTCCTCTTCGGGGAAAACCAACGCAAGCTGAAGACGTAGCAAGAAGGATTTCTGGAGCCGTTCTTTGGGGAGTCCACGCAAAGTCTACATACCAAGTACCCATCACAATCCCTATCTCTCGCATTACATTATTTGCCATTTGCCTCTCGTTTTCCTCTCCCCCACTTCACCCTTGCCGTTTTATTCGCCCTCTCTTTCCCAATCTCCTCTTCTTTTTCCCGTTGCCTTTTTCTCGTCCGCTTGTTTGCTCGTGTGTTAGTTTGCTTGCTTGTCGCTATGTCTGAAATTGGGGAAATTATCGCCGATATGGGCGATAATAATATCATGGAAAATTCTGAAGCTCCTGCTGAAGAATCCCCTACCTATCACACAAAAAGATTTCGAATCGGTAGTGGTAATATTATTGGAAAAGGAGTTATTGAAGATTTCTTTACTTGTGCTGGTGCTTTACCCTCTATGGGTGGTTCTATTCTCCATAGAACTAGTAGCCTTGCGGACGCTATTGACATGCTTATCGTTGAACTTGAAAGGAAATTTATGCATATGCACCCTTCTATACAGAGAATTTTCCTAGAATTTTCTAATATTGAACACTCCTCATTAAGCGTGCCGCTACTATCTTTTTGGCTCATGAATTCAGGTTTATAATAAAAGAAGCCAAAGAAATCTTTGCGCATTATAGGGTGGACGCTGGCCATCCTCCCATAGAATCTATCCTTTTTGATCAAGAAGAAATAATGTGTTTTCAATCTATCGACTATGTTGCTTTCAATGAAAATCTTAGAAAAAAGTGCCTACCAATATTTTAATTGATATAATCTTTTAGCTTAATGATGATTTGGCTATTCGAAATAATGAGCTAGGATGCTCTCTTGAGTATAGGCTCACCAAGTTCTGTCAAAAGAACGCTTATAATGATGAATTGGTTGTGCAATACGAAGGGCCGAAAGAGGAACCTATACCTCCTAAAATTGATGTTGGGGACTTTTGTCCTACTAAATTTAGCCCTTTTGATTACTTTTGCTTGCCTCAAAGAAAACTTGCTGCCGAACATAGAGAATATGAAATGAGTTTCACCGATCTATCTTATTACTATGGCACAACGTAGATCTATCCTTGCTTTTATGCCTATCTAGGGGCGTTAAAGGATAGCGCTTGTTGGGAGGCAACCCAATTTTATTTTTAATTTTTTTGTTTTTGCTTCTGTTTAGGAATAAATAATCCATCTAGCCTCTGTTAAGATGTGGTTTTATCTTTTAATTAGTGTTTGTGCCAAGTTAAACCTATTGGATCTTCTTGGATGATAGTTATTTGATCTTGCTGTAATTTCCAGAAATTTTGCGCTCAGTGCCCGAATTGTTAAAAATCACCAGAACGTGATAAAATATTGATTCCAATTGCTTCTGATCAATAAAAAAAAATTCCAGGTCGTCTAATTTTGGTAGAATTGTTTAGTTCCAGAAGTTTTCGTTAGTTACAGATTACTACAGACTGTTTTGTTTTTGATAGATTCTGTTTTGCGTGTGTTGTTTGCTTATTTTGATGAATCTATGGCTAGTAAAATAGTTTATGATCCATAGTGAAGTTGGAATACAGTAGGTTTAACACCAATATAAATAAGGAATGAGTTCATTACAGTACCTTAAAGTAGTCTTTTGTTTTGTTTCTCTAACGGAGCTCACAAGATTTCTATTGAGTTTTGTGTTGTGAAGTTTTCAAGTTTTGGGTGAATTCTTTTGATGGATTATGGAACAAGGAGTGGCAAGAGCCTAAGCTTGGGGATGCCCATGGCACCCCAAGATAATCCAAGGACACCAAAATTCAAAGCTTGGGGATGCCCGGAAGGCATCCCCTCTTTAAATCCACTTCCATCGGTAATTTACTTGGAGCTATATTTTTATTCACCACATGATAAGTGTTTTGCTTGGAGCGTCTTGTATTATTTGCGTCTTTGCTTGTTAGTTTACCACAATCATCCTTGCTGTACACACCGTTTGAGAGAGCCATACATGAATTGGAATTTGATAGAATACTCTATGTGCTTCACTTATATCTTTTGAGCTTGATAGTTTTGCTCATAGTGCTTCAGTTATATCTTTTGAGCGTGATAATTTTTGCTCTAGTACTTCACTTAGATCTTTTAGAGCACAGTGGTGGATTTGTTTTAAAGAAACTATTGATCTCTCATGCTTCACTTAGATTATTTTGAGAGTCGTTAATAGCATGGTAATTTGCTTAATATTAATGTACTTGGTATTCAAGATATGTGAAACTTTCTTTTGAGTGCGTTGAATACTAAGATAAGTTTGATGCTTGATAATTGTTTTGAGATATGGAGGTGATAATATTAAAGTCGTGCTAGTTGAGTAGTTGTGAATTTGAGAAATGCTTGTGTTGAAGTTTGCAAATCCCGTAGCATGCACGTATGGTTAAAGTTGTGTAACAAATTTGAAACATGAAGTGTACGTGGCTTGTGCATCCTTATGAGTGGCGGTCGGGGACGAGCGATGGTCTTTTCCTACCAATCTATCCCCCTAGGAGCATGCACGTAGTACTTGATTTTTGATGCCTTCTACATTTTTTCAATAAGTATATGAGTTCTTTTGACTAATGTTGAGTCCATGGATTATACGCACTTTTACCTTTCCGCCTTTGCTAGCCTCTTCGGTACCGTGCATTGCCCTTTCTCACCTTGAGAGTTGGTGCAAACTTCGCCGGTGCATACAAACCCCGTGATATGATACGCTCTATCACACATAAACCTCCTTATATCGTCCTCAAAACAGCCACTATACCTACCTATTATGGCATTTCCATAGCCATTCCGAGATATATTGCCATGCAACTTTCCATCGTTCCATTCATCATCATGACATACTTTACTTTTGTCATATTGCCATTGCATGATCATGTAGTTGACACCGTATTTGTGGCAAAGCCACCATGCATTATTTTTCATACATGTCACTCTTAATTCATTGCACCATCCCGGTACACCGCTGGAGGCATTCCTATAGAGTCATACCTTGTTCTAGTTTCGAGTTGTAATCCTTATGTTGTAATCAATAGAAGTGTGATGATCATCATTATTAGAGCATTGCCCAAAAAAAAAGAAAGTCCCAAAAAAAGAAAATAAATAAAAAGGGCAATGCTACTATCTCTTTTTCCACACTTGTGCTTCAAAGTAGCACCTTGTTCTTCATGTAGTGAGTCTCATATATTGTGCTTCAAAGTAGCACCATGTTTTTCATAGTGAGTCTCATAAGTTGTTTTTTATACTAGTGGGAATTTTTCATTATAGAACTTGGCTTGTATATTCCTACGATGGGCTTCCTCAAAATGCCCTAGGTCTTCATGAGCAGGCAAGTTGGATGCACCCCCACTAGTTTTCTTCTGTTGAGCATTCATAGCTCTAGTGCATCCGTTGCATGGCAATCCCTACTCCTCATGTTGACATCAATTGATGGGCATCTCCATAGCCCGTTGTTATCCTCGTCAATGTGAGACTTTCTCCTTTTTTGTCTTCTCCACACAATCCCCATGATCATATTCTATTCCACCCATAGTGCTATATCCATGGCTCACGCTCATGTATTGCGTGAAGGTTGAAAAAGTTTGAGATTATTTAAGTATGAAACAATTTCTTGGCTTGTCATCGGGGTATAGAAGTTGGGAACATCTTTGTGTGACTTAAAATGAAACATAGCCTAACTATATGATTTTGTAGGGATGAACTTTCTTTGGCCATGTTATTTTGAGAAGACATAATTGCTTAGTTAGTATGCTTGGAGTATTATTATTTTTATGTCAATATGAACTTTTGTCTTGAATCTTTCGGATCTGAATATTCATACCACAATTAAGAAGATTTACATTGAAATTATGCCAAAGTATCACTCCGCATCAAAAATTCTCTTTTTATAGTTTACCTACTCGAGGAAGAGCAAGAATTAAGCTTGGGGATGCCTGATACGTCTCCAACGTATCTATAATTTTTTATTGCTCCATGCTACTTTATCTATTTTTTTGGACTATAATGGGCTTTATTTTCCACTTTTATATTATTTTGGGACTAACCTATTAACCGGAGGCCCAGCCCAGAATTGCAGTTTTTTGCCTTTTTCAGTGTTTCGAAGAAACAGAATATCAAACGAAGTCCAAGCGGAATGAAACCTTCAGAAACGTGATTTTCTCACCGAACGTGATCCAGGAGACTTGGACCCTACGCCAAGGAACCAGAGAGGCGGTCACGAGGGTGGGGCGCCCCCTAGGCGCGCGCCTGCCTCGTGGGCCCCTGTTGCTCGGTGACGTACTCCTTCCTCCTATATATACCTCATTGCACCCCAAACGATCGTAACAGGAGCCAAAACCTAATTCCACCGCCGCAACTTCCTATATCTACGAGATCCCATCTTGGGGCCTGTTAGGAGCTCACGGGAGGGGCATCCACCACGTAGGGCTTCTAGATCACCAGCCTAGCCTCTCCGATGAAGTGTTAGTAGTTTACTTCAGACCTTCGTCCATAGCTAGTAGCTAGATGGCTTCTTCTCTCTTTTGGATCTCAATACAATGTTCTACCCCTCTCTCGTGGAGATCTATTCGATGTAATCTTCTTTTTGCGGTGTGTTTGTTGAGACCGATGAATTGTGGGTTTATGATCCAGCTTATCTATGAATAATATTTGAATCTTTTCTGAATTATTTTATGTATGATTGAGTTATCTTTGCAAGTCTCTTCGAATTATCCGTTTGGTTTGGCCAACTAGATTGGTAGTTCTTGCAATGGGAGAAGTGCATGGCTTTGGGTTCAATCTTGCGGTGTCCTTACCCAAGGATGTAAAGGGTTGCAAGGCACGTATTGTATTGTTGCCATCGAGGATAACAAGATGGGGTATTTATCATATTGCATGAATTTATTCGTCTACATCATGTCATCTTGCTTAAGGCGTTACTCTGTTTTTAACTTAATACTCTAGATGCATGCTTTGGATAGCGGTCGATGAGTGGAGTAATAGTAGTAGATGCAGAATCGTTTGATCTACTTGTCTCGGACGTGATGCCTATATACATGATCATACCTAGATATACTCATAACTATGCTCAATTCATCAATTGCTCAAAAGTAATTTGTTCACCCACCGTAGAATACTTATGCTCTTGAGAGAAGCCACTAGTGAAACCTATGGCCCCGGTCTATTCTCATCATATCAATCTCCATCACTTTTATACTTGCTTGTTTTTACTTTTGCCTTTTACTTTTCACTTTGCATCTTTATACCAAAAATACCAAAAATATTATCTCTATCAGATCTCACTCTAAGTAAGTGACCGTGAAGGGATTGACAACCCCTAATCACGTTGGTTGCGAGTAGCTATTATTTTGTGCAGGTATGAGGGACTTGTGTGTGGCCTCCTCTTTGGATTGATACATTGGTTCTCAAAAACTGAGGGAAATACTTACGCTACTGTGCTGCATCATCCTCTCCTCTTCGGGGAAAACCAACGCAAGCTCAAGACGTAGCAATGATGAGCTTGAAACTGAAACTCCTGAAACACTTGCTAGAGCTAGCCCTCCTAGATATGAATTGCCTAAGGTACCGGAAGGCTATGTTATGAGTGAAGAGGCAACTAGAGATATTCTTGCTTGTAAGGATAGAGATGATCCAGAGAAATTATTACACATGTATAAAGAAAAATCTCTGAATGCTAGAATGAAATGTGATCCTAAGTTTGCTACTTCACCTATTACTATTGCCAATAAGGATTATGAATTCTCTATCGACCCAGAGTTAATTACTTTGGTTGATTCTGATCCTTTCCATGGTTATGAAACTGAAACTGTTGTGGCACATCTTACTAAGTTGAATGATATAGCCACCCTTTTTACTCATGATGAGAAAAATCGATACTACTTTATTCTCAAATTATTTCCTTTCTCGTTAAAGGGTGATGCTAAAGCTTGGTACAATACTCTTGCTCCTGGTTGTGTGCGTAGTCCCCAAGATATGATTTACTACTTCTCTGAAAAATATTTTCCTGCTCATAAGAAACAAGCTGCCTTACAGGAAATATTTAACTTTGTGCAAACTAAAGAAGAGAGTCTCCCACAAGCTTGGGGGAGGCTTTGCCAGTTACTTAATGCGTTGCCTGATCATCCTCTTAAGAAAAATGAAATACTTGATATCTTCTATAATGGACTAACGATGTTTCTAGGGACTTCCTAGATAGTTGTGCTGGTTGTGTTTTCAGGGAACGAACTATTGCTCAAGCTGAAGAATTATTTAATAACATATTGAAAAATTATGATGATTGGACTATTCCTGAACCACCGCCTAAACCCACTCCAAAGAAGAGGGGTATATTATATCTCAGTCCTGAAGATATGCAAGAGGCAAAGAAATCTATGAAGGAAAAAAGAAGGTTGAGGATGTTAAAAATTTACCACCTATTGAACAAATACATGGGCTTGAAGCACCACCACCACCCAAGGTGGTAGAGGTAAAATCTTTAATGAAATTCAATGATAGTGATGATCCTCATAATAAACATCCTAGTCAATGCCCTCATGAGTTTGATAACTACATTAGAAAAGAAGACCACTTCAATGCAAATGTTATGAAACAATTGAAATATAATACTGATATGATTGCTCGCTTGCGTGGCTTGCTATTTAGAATCTCAAATGATGTTAGAGGTGTTGGAAAACATGCTTCTATGATTCAAACCCAATTAGAACAAGTTGCTAAATCACAAAGAGAATTACTTGATGAAATGAATCATAATATACTCCATCCGTTCCAAAATAGATGAATCAACTTTGTACTAAAGTTAATACAAAGTTGAGTCATCTATTTTGGAACGGAGGGAGTACATGACTTTGTTGTTAGAGTTGCAACTAGAGGAGGTAAAATGATTCAGGAACCACTTTATCCCGAGGGACACCCAAAAAGAATTGAACAAGATTCACAAAGAAAAAACACCACTACACCTAGTCCTTCTAAAAAGAAAAAGAAAAATAAAAATGATAGGACTTTGCATGCTTCTAGTGAACCTGAAATGACAAACCTCCTGATAATGAAAATGAAACTTCTATCTCTGATGCTGAAACTCAATCTGGTAATGAACATCCACCTAGTGATAATGAAAAAGATAATGATGAGGTTCATGAAGACACTCAACCAAATAATGATAAAGAACTAGATAATGATTTTGAGATAGAACCACCTGTTGATCTTGATAATCCACAACCTAAGAATAAAAGATATGATAAAAGAGACTTTCTTGCTAGAAAACACGGTAAAGAAAGAGAACCACTGGTTCAAAAGCCTATGCCCTTTCCGCCTAAGTCAACTAAAAAGAAAGATGATGAAGAATTTGAACGCTTTGTTGAAATGCTGAGGCCAGTCTTTTTGCGTACTCGCTTGACTGGCATCCTTAAAATGCCTCCTTATGCAAAGTATATGAAAGATATCATCACAAATAAAAGAAAAATACCGGAAGCTGAAATCTCCACTATGCTTGCTAACTACACTTTTAAAGATGGAGTACCTAAAAAACTTGGAGATCCGGGTATACCAACTATACCTTGCTCTATCAAAAAGAATTATGTGAAAACTGCTTTGTGTGATTTAGGAGCTGGTGTTAGTGTTATGCCTATCTATTTATACAAAAGACTTGACTTGAATAAACTCACACCTACTAAAATATCTTTGCAAATGGCTGACAAATCAACTGCCATACCTATCGGTATCTGTGAGGATGTGCCCGTTGTTGTTGCTAATGTTAGTATTTTGACTGACATTGTTATACTTTAGATGCCCGAGGACGACAACATGTCGATTATCCTTGGTAGACCTGATACCGTTGGGGAACGTAGTAATTTCAAAAAAATTCCTACGCACACGCAAGATCATGGTGATGTGTAAGTGCATCTAGTGCCCCTTAGTGATTTTGGTGTATTGAAGACTTATAGGTTAAGGGACTAATGTGTTTATGAGTGTACACAGGTCTATAAGTCTATGAGGAGTTTGATATTTACAAAGGAAAGTCGACCCCTAAAAATGAAGTTCTTCGATCAAGACTTTGATATTCAAGACTTTCAAGACTTTGAAAGTGAAGAAATTGGTGTGACCTTGAAGACTTGGTATTCATCTCGAGGAACATGAAGCGTGAAGACTTTTGTTTTCGTAGTTTCATTTTCTCTTTCTTGAGTCATAGGAAACACCGTCATCGTTAAAGGGGGTCGAGGAAATACTAAGGAAAATTTTCCATGTGATGCTCAACTCAAAATCCTACACCTACCAATCCCTTCGAAAGTGAAGCCTTTGGAAATCTCATACAGTTCAGTCAATTTCTTCAAAGGATGTAGACGAAGCTCTTACAGTCGCTGAGGAATTTGTTCTGACCGAGGAGTTAGGAATTCGCCAGTCGGATTGCCTACACAATGAGGAACATGATAGCCCGAGGAATTTGAGAGTCAAATTTCCATTTATTCTTGTGCTACGCCACTGTACCAAAATATCTTATCCACATAACGGTCATATCATTGAAGGGCATTTATGTCTTATCATGTCGAGCTGCTCCCTAGGCTATAAATAGCCGCCCCTACAACCACTAGCTGGTTGGCTGCTCCAAGAGAACTTGACACTTGTCATTTGAGAGCAACCCATCCTCCGAGGACTTTGAGCGAAAATCATCGAGTGAGGAAAAACCCAAAACCAAACCCCTACAAACCCAAATTGATTGATCCTGCGTGGATCCGATGCTTGTTACCTTTGAACACTGTGCTTCTTCCAGATGGTTAGGCGTCATGGTCTAGAGCATCCAAGAGGAATTGTGGATTGCCGAGTGACCAAGTCTGTGAAGGTTTGGAAGTCGCCTGAAGACTTACCACGAGTGATTGGACGAGGTCTGTGACCTTAGTTCAAGGAGAATACGGTGAGGACTTGGTGTCCCGAGCTGCGCTGCTCAATCGGGTGTCCGGGACTGTGTGTCCTCGAGTTTAAATACTCAGCCGCTCCAACCAGACGTACAACTGAGACAGCAGTTGGAACTGGTCTACCAAATCATTGTCTTCACCAACCTCACTGGTTCTATTTCCTCAACTCTTTCATTTCCTCATTACTGTGTTGAGTGTTTGTTCATATCTGTGTTTGAAGACTTTGACTGAAGACTTTCTCAATTTCCTCAGTTCAATTTCTTCAGTCTGTTTGTCTTCATCTTGTGTTATCCCGTGTTTACGCTTTCTGTACTCTTTGATTGGCTTCATTTCATCATGATGACCATGCACACATTCTGTTATGCTTACTTCTGAGTACTTATTCCACTGCAAGTAGTTCTTCGCTTGGGAATTTCCTCACCAGCAAATTCCTCAGTGAAGATTTCATAAAAATCGCCTATTCACCCCCCTCTAGTCGATATAACGCACTTTCAATTGGTATCAGAGAAAGGTACTCCCTTGTTCTGTTTGATTTTGGTTTAACCACCTGGAGTTTTAGTTATGTCGACCGCAGGTATGAAGAAAGTGACATGCCCTATCTTTGACGGTCATGATTATCCCAAATGGAAGGCCATGATGAGGAAGCACCTCATGGCTATGAACAGCGAGCTGTGGACCATCACTGAGATTGGTCTCACCGATCTATGCAAGAAGGCGGGCGCTGATGACATTCGCAAGTACACTCGACTTGACATCATGGCAAAGGACATCATCTGTTCCTGCCTATCCAGAGATGAATTCAAGCGCATTATGCATCTTTGCAATGCGAAGCTTATCTGGGACCGAATCTCTGAAATCTATGAAGGTCATCGATCTCGTTATGATCCTTGGTTTGAGGACTTCAAGGAATCTCTCAAAACGATGACTTTTGAACCAGAATCATCATCTTCTGCATCATGTCTCATGGCAAAGGGTGACAAGGCAACCGAATGTTCCTCATCCGAGTTTAGTGACGATGAATCTGATGATGATATTGAACCTAGCTATACCAAGCTTGTTTGTATTGCCACCAAACAACAACATGCCTTGGAAAAGGTTCAAAACATGTTAGGTAAAAGTGATGATATGTTGGGTGAAGAAATGAATCGCACTAAAGCCCCGATCGAAAATCTTCAGAGACTTCTACCTAGGTTTTACAGCCTTCAAGGTCATCATAACACTCTCTTATCTGATCATGAGAAGCTTTCTTATGAGTTTCTTCAAAGAAAGCAAGATCTTGAGAAGCTAAGAGTGAGTTATGAAAATCTTCAGAAGGAGCGTGATTCATTGTTAGCTCAACAAATCAACGCTTCTCAGGAAGAATTTGTTCCTCCATGCTTAAAGTGCATTGAACGTGAATCTGCTAATTCTTCACCTGAATGTTCAAATGCTTCAACTGTTACAAATTCTTCACCTGCCTCTGCTTTCACTAATTCCTCATCTGAGGACATTGCTAGTATCACTGACGATGCAGGGCTGAAGGAATTGTACATGACAGGCATGTACAAAAGCCTCAAAGGGCATCAGACTCTTTGTGATGTGCTTAAAAAGCAGATCCTCAACAGAACCCTAGGAAAGAGGGTATTGCCTTTGAGAGGAAACTCAATGCTGATGGAACATATTGAAGCCCGAGCAGTACCCCAAAACCTCATGGGTTGCTGCAAAGGGACCTCCAGTTGATCCATCTAACTTATCTGACTTTACATGTGAATCTCCTCATTCTTCTGATGAGTCATTTGACTCCAACTATAAACTGTTCAAAAATCAGAATGGTGAAGTATTTGCTATATATGTTGGCACTAACTGCAGGAACGGTTCTCCTATGAAGAAAATCTGGGTTCCCAAGAAGTGCCTTGAAAGTCTTCAGGTGAATGTCCTCATGACACCACCTGTGAAGAATAGGAACCCCAGGTCAAACTATTCATATGGACCAAATTCTTCATATGGATCCAAGTCCTCATATGGACCAAGGTCCTCACGTGGATCAAATTCCTCAAAAGGATCAAAGTCCTCATATGATCATCATCGTGCTAACAACTCTGTTTCGCAGGGTAGAGCTATGGACTATGAATATGTGCATTATTCTTCAAACCAATATGTTCATAAGTCCTCGAAGAATTTCTCTGCTTATTCATATGCTTACCCTAACCCCTCTTATGTGAAACGAAATGGATTGGCCTCTATGCCACCATTCTCATATGGAGCTCGCAGAGTGATGAACTCTTTGCCACCCCTTCAGATGTGGGTGGTGAAGAAAAGAACTAATCTCTTCTGCAGGGTCAGGTCTCCGCATCGTACTTTAACGTCCCAAGAATTTCTTTGGGGGCACGACAAAAATGCCTGTAAGGACGCAGGCTAATCATGAAGAAATGAACTTTCATTTCACACGTCCTCATACTGCTATATCTGTTTTACTGCTTGATGAAATTCATCTGATGAAATTGATATCATATTCTTCATTGATGAAGTATATGAGATCGTAAGTTGCACTAATTCATCTACAGGATGATCAACCCAAAGCCAATGAGTGGGTCCTCGATAGTGGATGTACAAATCACATGACTGGTGACAAGAACCTATTGATGGATGCTCCCTTATCACCGTCACATCTGAAGCATATCATCTTTGCTGACAAAGGCAAAAGTCGTATTGGGTCTTGGTAAGGTTGCGATCTCTAAGGACATACACATGGACAAAGTCATGCTTGTTGACTCCTTAGGATACAACCTCATGTCGATCTCAATGCTTTGTGATCTTGATATGGTTGTTGTCTTTGGCAAGTATCGTTGTGTTGTGATTATGGAAGTCGACAATTCCAAAGTCTTGAAGGCTTTAGGAGAGGAGACTTGTATATTGTTGATTTCTCTCTGAGGACCACAACCAGCCGTGTGTCTACTTGCAAAAGCTTGAGAAGGCTGGCTATGGCATCGACGACTTGGTCACACAGGCATGAGGAATTTGCACTGCCATGCGAAGAAGAAGCATGTCATCGGCATTGAGAATGTCAAATTCCTCAAGGATCACTTGTGTGGAGCCTGTGAAGCTAGAAAAATGACCAAGGCCAAGCATCCAGCGAAGACTATCATGACCACTACTCGTCCATTCGAATTGCTTCACATGGACCTCTTTGGTCCTAATCATTACTCAGCAGTCACTAATGATGCATCTCTATATGGATTTGTTATTGTTGATGATTATTCTCGTTACACATGGGTACACATTGTTACTTACAAACATGAAGTGCAGGAAGTCTTCAAACGATTTTCCTCGAGGGCTTCAACCAACTTTGGTGTGAAGATCAGGCACATCAGCAGTGATAATGGAACTGAGTTCAAGAATTCCGGTCTTGATGACTATCTTGATGAACTTGGTATTACTCATGAGTTATCTGCTCCCTATACTCCTCAGCAAAATGGCGTCATCGTGCTTAAGAACGAGAACTACTGGTTGAGATGGCTCGCACTATGCTTGATGAATACAAAACGCCTGTCGCTTTTGGATTGATGCAATTGATACTGCGTGCCACATCATCAACAGAGTATATCTTCACAAATTCTTCAAGAAGACTGCCTATGAACTCCTCACCGCAAGAAACCCAATGTGAGTTATTTCAAAATCTTGATTGCTAAATGCCGGATTAGAGATCCTCATCAAAATGCTAAATTTGCACCGAAAGCACATGAAGGTTTTATGCTTGGTTATGGAAAGGACTCAAGACACCTACGTAGTCTTCAACAATGTTCTTTACAAGATTGTTGAAACTGTAGATGTGCGGTTCGATGAAACTAATGGCTCGCAAAGAGAGCACCTACCTTCTGTGATAGATGAACCAGCACCTGAGGAATCTATCAAGTTCAAGGCAACTGAGGATGTCATTCCTACTGAAGAATCTGTTGAAGAATTCATTCCTGAACGCGAAGAACGTCGAGCTGATGCACCTGAAGATAATGCTGAAGATAATGGTGCTGAAGAAAACGCTGATCAAATTCCTCGACGACAACCAGCCCATCCTCGCGTTGCAAAAGAAGTGCAAGTTGACAAGATCATCAATGACATTGAAGCACCAGGTCCTCTCACATGCTCAAAAGATTCACATTTATCTAACTTTTGTGGGCACTATGCTTTTGTCTCTATCACAGAGCCCACTAAGGTAGATGAAGCATTTCTGGAGCCTGAGTGGATTCAGGCCATGCAAGAAGAATTACATCAGTTCGAGCTCAACAATGTCTCGAACTGGTCAAACGTCCAGATCCTCGCAAGCATAATATCATTGGCACAAAGTGGATCTACCGCAACAAGCAAGATGTTAATGGCCTTGTGGTGAGGAATAAGGCACGACTTGTAGCTCAAGGCTACACACAGGTTGAAGGAATTGATTTCGATGAAACTTTTGCACTTGTTACTAGACTTGAGGCTATTCGCATATTACTTGCTTATGCTAACCATCATAATATCACTTTATATCAAATGGATGTGAAAAGTGCATTCCTCAATGGTAAGCTTGAGGAAGAAGTATATGTTGCTCAACCCCCAGGTTTTAAAGATCCAAAGAATCCCGACAAAGTCTTCAGACACAACAAGGCCCTCTATGGCCTCAAGCAGGCCCCACGGGCGTGGTATGATACGTTGAAGGAATTCTTCATGAAGAATGGCTTCACACCCGGTTCACTTGACCCTACTCTCTTTACTAAATATTATGATGGTGAACTGTTTGTGTGCCAAATATACGTTGATGATATTATCATTGGCTGTACTGACCAACGTTATAGTGATGAATTTGCCTATATGATGAGTGAAGAATATCAAATGTCTATGATGGGAGAGTTGAAATTATTTTTAGGTCTTCAAATTCTTCAACAACACAATGGCATATTCATATCTCAGGAGAAATACCTCAAAGATGTTCTGAAGAAATTCGGCATGCAAGATTGCAAAGGCGTCAAAATTCCTATGCCCACAAATGGCCATCTATGCACTGATGAAAATGGTATTGACTTTGATCACAAGGTATACCGCTCCATGATTGTTTCTTTATTGTACTTATGTGCATCTAGGCCAGATATAATGCTTAGTGTTTGCATGTGTGCCCGATTTCAAGCTACACCGAAGGAATCACACCATAAGGCTGTGAAGCATATTCTTCGATATCTAGCTCACACACCAACACTAGGATTATGGTACCCCAAGGGCTCTACTTTTGATCTCATTGGATATTCTGACTCTGACTATGCTAGTGATCGTGTGGACTGCAAGTCAACATCTGGTACTTGTCATTTCCTCGGACGATCTTTGGTCTGTTGGTCCTCGAAGAAACAGAACTGCGTATCACTGTCTACTGCAGAAGCTGAGTACATTGCTGCTGGCTCTTGTTGTGCTCAATTGCTGTGGATGAAGCAAACTCTCAAGGACTACGGCATCAACGTGAAGAATGTGCCTCTCTTTTGTGATAATGAGAGTGCCATCAAGATTGCTCACAACCCAGTTCAGCACTCGAAGACAAAGCACATTCAGATTCGTCATCATTTTCTTTGCGATCATGTGTTGAAGGGCGACATCTTTATTGAGCATGTGAAGACTGAAGAACAGCTAGATTTAGCAAGTTGCGGTGTGAGCTAAATATCTTAGAATCTTCGAATGTTCTTTGAAAAGGACACACATCCTGACACTTATGCAAAATTGATGACTTAGATATGCAACACATAAAGAAACGTTTTTCTTCAATCAATGAAGAATAACACTCTAAGTGTGAAGAAGTTAATGAAGAATTTGATTCTCGGGACCCTACGACAATTGTATGTGGTGTCTGAAATCATCATTCTTATACGGTGGGTCACGCCACCACAAAATTTGAAAATCTTCAATTTGAGTTTTTCCTCAGTTTGAAATTCTTTAGTTTTTCAAATTCTTCATCTTTGCAAAATCTTCACTATTTTCGTTGTCTTTCTTCATTGACTATATACATATATGGGTTTATATCCTCTACATCATTCACTTATAGCTATTTCTTCGAGTTGTTTTTTTCTGCTAAGTGAATGTGATCGGACCCTTCCCCCTCTATGCTATACTCAACCCAATCTATTCACAAATTCTTCATCTGCGTTCTATTTGAAACTCGTTCAAAATCTTCACTGTGTCCTTGCCAGCTGAAGAAATTGCGAACGGAACTTTTAACTTATCTTATCCAAATTCTCGGCTTTGCCGCTCAATCCGTTCCGCTTCCTACGATAGACTTATCTATTCACCCACGATCTCCACTTTTCAGTACGTGGGTGACACATGTCAAGCGAATGAGAAGGGTCAGGGGCACGTTCGTCCAAAATCTTCAGGCAAACAGTTTTTCACCGTGGCTATATATACCCCCTCTCCCCTTCCTCACTTCCTTTACTCCGCTCAACCGCTCTCTCTCTCTCTCGCTCGAGCTTCTCAAACCCTAGCGCCGCCGCTACTCCATCGTCGCCCGGTGAGGAAGAGCTTCACCGCCTCGACCTCGTCGCCGTCGTACTTTCAGCGCCCGACATGAAATCTTCACTCCGCCGCTGCCGTAGCTGTCTTCCTCCGCCGAGTTAGGGCGTGGGAGATCTGAACTGGCGAACTTCTATTCTACACTTCTCAGTTCGTCGTGTTCTTTAGTTCGGGTAATTAAAATTTACTTTTATTACTCGATTTGATTCTCAAACCTTCCTGATAATATTCAAAGGTGTTTATTCTTCAAATCTTCACACATATGAACACCTCAAACGAAATACGCTCTTGATTCGTTTCTCTAAGCAATGATTTTTTCTTCAAGATTCCTCAATTGTGTGGATCCTCGATCTATACAACTCTGGAACCTAAGACAAAGATTGCTTAGTGAAATTCTTCAAGGCTCATCTGGTCAAATTCCTCAAACTAGTTCTTTTTGAAAAACCTTCTGAGAACGCATATGGCCTCTCCAAATTCCTCGCAACTATACTCTGTTCACAGGTACTCATGTCCGCTGCTGAATCACTATGTTCTCATCAACTTAACTCATTTGCAGCGTTCCTCGAAGAAAAGTTGCATACTTCTTCAGAGAATTCGATTGTTCAAATTCCTCAGCTGAAGAATATGGCAGAAGGAAAGAAGCCCCAGAAAGGAGGAAAGAGGCCTGAGGTCATGACGGCTTTTGAGATACCTGATGACATATATGCTGACTCTTGCACACCTGATGAAGCCAAGTTTGGCAAGGAAAACAAAAATCAGCGCAAGGTGCGCATTCAGAGGATTGAAAGGAGATGGGCAAGGGAATGGAGGGAGTACAGGTATGTTACTCCAAAGTATATGAAGAAATTCGCTCTTAATCCTCCATGCCCAAGAGCTCCATTGGCACACTGCCAAGAAGGCGGACCCCACCGACATCAAGCGTGGTGAGGACTTTCTGAAGAATGGGCCAAGCGCCAAGCCAAGTTGGCAAGACAAGCCAAAGAAGCGGTGAGGAAATTCAGTGAAGACTACGCTCTGCTGCTGCCATCGAGGCCCTGTCAAGCCCAGAAAATCAATGGCAAAGAAGCCAGCGCACAAGCCAAGTGCTTCACCAACAGTGCCCTCACTGCCAAAATCCTCAGCAATGCCCTCACGACTAGAATCTTCAATGCCCTCACGGCCAGTTCCTCATGCTGCTCCTGCTCCTCCCAAAACGTCAGCTCCTCCTCCAAAGTCCTCAGCAGCTCCTCCAAAGTCCTCGACTGTGCATGCATCCGCCACGTGCCAAAGGACTGCAGGCATCTCTATTGCCTCTGGTGTCTCGGCAAGTTCCTCACTGCACCAAATTCTTCATCAGGCCCCACTGCTGAATACTAAGGCAAGCTATTTGGGCGAGGTCCTCGGCCAAGTCCGAAGAAGAAAGCAGGTTGCCTTCCAAGTGCCATCTCGGCGATGAAGGCGATGATGATGAACTTGCAGAAATCATCAGAGACCGACAAGTTAGGGCTGCTAGAGCCAAAGGCACACCTGTGCCACTGCTTTTGGATCCAAGGGCGATCCTTAAATACATTGATCTATGGCACAAGGATCCAGAGACACCTATGCCTGATTTTCATTTGACTCCTGGACAAAGTCACATGCTGGCCCATTTCATTTCTGAAGAGAAATGGAAATTTGAGAAGGCAAGGCAGATCAATAAGGCTCAGTTCAGGAAAGACAAGTTCCTGAGGAAAAACTTTGTCAGAATGACAACTGAGGAACTCCTCAAGATCCAGTCTAAAATCAAAGCCCTCAGTGATGACTTTGATGCCTATTATGCTGATTGGCAAGGAGCCAAAGTCAGATTTATCAATCTGACAAAGAAGTTCACAAATGTTGCAGCCCCATCGCAACAAGAAATTCCTCAGGCTGGAGCCTCTCCTCACCTTGAAGAACATGCCAAGACACCGATGATTTTCAACTTCTTTGAAGACAATGCTAGTTCCAGGGCTGATGACTCCATTCCAGCCGCTGAAGAAATTGACAGGGCATCCACTAGTGGTGCGCCTGAAGAAACTGAAGAAGTCAGGGCAACTACATCAGTTGTGCCTGAGGAAATTCAAACAGATTCCTCAGCTCCTCCTGCGCCTACACCATCTCCTACCCTTCCATCTGCAACAGATGTGAAGAAGACCAAGGCTGCAGAGCGAGCTGCAGTGAAGAAAAGGAAAGCATCAGTTGCTTCAAATTCTTCAGCCCCGAAGAAAATGAAGCCTATGACCTTGTTCCAATTTCCTCCATTCCATCAAAGGACCTTGTTCCTTTTGGTGAAGAATATGAGATCCCAAGCGGATCTGATGAAGAAAATCATTCTCACGCTTGCCGTCAGAGCAGATTGATGAAGAAATTGAAGTGGATGCAATCCCTTCAACACCAATCATTTCCTCGCCTATGCCTCAGTTCACAGCTGAAGAGGCTGGTGTTGAGGTAATTGAAGACGAAGACGTGGATATTGGATGCACCACGGCTGTAATGAATGATGACTTTTGGGAAAGTCAGCATCCCAATTCTCCACTCTTTACCCCAATCCAACAAATTCCTCAGTCCCCTGCACCAACGGTTCAAATGGGCTCTAAATAAACTCATTCCACCTCGTCCGTGCATGAAGAAATTCCAGCCACTAGTGCTGATGATCCTGCTGCTGCTGATCCTTTGGGCACGCAGACTGCATATGAAGAGGAACCAGAAAATTCTCAGCCTGAAGAACCTGAGATTGTGATTCCTGAGGTAGTGATGCAACTCACTGACACTCCACTGCCAAAGCCAAAGAATCCATTCTCAACGAAGCAAAAGTTCAAGGCTGAAGATTTCTTCAGCGAGCATGTATTCTTCACTGACTACAACCCATATGACTCTGCTCGCATAAGGAAGAGGCGTTTCTGGACTGCTAGTCAAGCCAACTTCTATTCCTCTGTGCTATTCAACAAAGACAAAGTCTTGAATCATGCACATATTCCTCACGTGGACATGGAATCTCTGCTAGGCTTCGAGCCAGTCCTCAGTGTTCTTCACGATGCTGGATTGCTGAATTTCTGCAATGACATCTGTGATTGGAATGAAGAACTCATTCTTCAATTCTATGCGACGCTGCACATCACCGGAGATTCTGAAGATGTAAACTCATGGGTACTGGACTGGATGACGGAAAATACTCACTACAAGGCACCAGCAACTGAATTGCTTCGTGCCCTCCCACTCAGTCCTCCCCTAGATGGTGCTCGTTGCATCTACAGCAAACCTGAGCTCACAAATCACTACATGCAAGTTCTGATGAAGCCTTTGAAGCCAGGGCAGGCCCCACGAACCAAATTCTTCGTCAAGGAATTACTATATGTGCCTCGGACTGTCTATCGCATTACAGCGAAGACAATGAGTCCTATCAAAGGCCACGACTCAAATGATGAAGAAGTCGTTGGCATCATGAAGAATATGCTTTTCAATATCATTCATGGCGTTCCTTCAACTTCCATGATTTCTTCATGAGGACTACGGCAAACATTGCTATGTCACCTTTTGAGCTGAAGCCTTATGCACCATGGATTATGAGGTTCATCGGGACAAGGTCTTCACTCAATTACAAGGCTGATACTACGAACCACTGCAGCTACTTGCCTCCAATTGAAGTCCTCAAACGGACATTTTCCTTAGCTGATGACAAAGGCAAGGCAACTGCTGTGATAGATGAAGGCATTCGTCCATTGGATGGTCAATTTCGCAAGGCTGCATCCTACTCCACCAATGACGACTCTGCCACTCATGACTCTGCCGCCAATACCTCAGCCAAGCAAAATCCTCAAGCCACAACACCCAGGGTGATGACTGATCGTGAGTTACTCCTCAGTCTTCATCAGAAGGTTGATCGCAATCATGAATGGGTCAAGCGTCAGTTTGGTTCAATTCTTCACAACATGACCTCAACACACAATCCAGTGAAGAAAAACCAATGCTACCTCCATGAAACCTTCAACCGTACCCGGGCTATTCTATCTCATCTCTACAGCGCAGAAGATCTGAAGAACATGGGTCTCAAGGAAGAATTTGACTGGTCTACACCTCCACCGAAGAAATTCAAGAAGGTCAAGGTTCCTTCCTTGGTGGCCAGCTCCTATTCTTCATCATGCGACACTGATGAAAATGAAGACTTGGACGACACTGCGGCAGGCCCTACTACGACAACCGACCCCGACAACGCTGGCGCTCCTCCATCAACTTGATATTCTTCAGGGGCGTTAGTCCTCAGTTTAGATCCTTTTGGTCATTCGATGACAAAGGGGGCGAAATTTGAGTTAGTCTTCAAGTGGGTCCGTTATATGGGCGTTTTTTTACTAAGTTACAACTCTCATTCTTCTGAAACTTTTATTGGATCGAGTTGTAATCTTAAACCCGATGGTGCTCTGATACTTTTGATGTGTTCCTCTGCATGCTTATTCTTTGTTATGTGTTAATACACACATGCTGAATTACATCAGTCACCATATTTCATCATGCATTTCAAATTCTTCATATTATATGTCAAATGTGTGTATGAATTACAAGATATAGGGGGAGATCTCCATGATTCAACTCTTAAAATGTGCAATGCCTCAAAAGCAAATTCCTCACTATGCACATCTTCAGGGGGAGTTCTTCTATATCTTGCAATCAAATTCCTCAATATCAGTATTTACACTTCATATGTTTATCCCCGTTGAAAACTTAACCTATATTGTCATCAATCACCAAAAGGGGAGATTGTAAGTGCATCTAGTGCCCTTAGTGATTTTGGTGTATTGAAGACTTATAGGTTAAGGGACTAATGTGTTTATGAGTGTACACAGGTCTATAAGTCTATGAGGAGTTTGATATTTACAGTGAAAGTTGACCCCTAAAAATGAAGTTCTTCGACTGAAGACTTTGAAAGTGAATAAATTGGTGTGACCTTGAAGACTTGGTATTCATCTGAGGAACATGAAGCGTGAAGACTTTTGTTTTCGTAGTTTCATTTTATCTTTCTTGAGTCATAGGAAACACCGTCTTTGTTAAAGGGGTCAAGGAAATACTAAGGAAAAATTTCCATGTGATGCTCAACTCAAAATCCTACACCTACCAATCCCTTGAGTGAAGCCTTTGGAAATCTCATACAGTTCAGTCAATTTCTTGATGTGAGACGAAGCTCTTACGGTCATTTGAGAATTTGTTCTGGCGAGGAGTTAGAAATTCGCCAGTGCGGATTGCCTACACAGTGAGGAACATCATAGCCCTGAGGAATTTGAGAGTCAAATTTCCGACCGTTGCTGTGCTACGCGCCAGGTGTACCAAAATATCTTATCCACATAACGGTCGTATCATTGAAGGGCATTTATGTCTTATCATGTCAGGCTGCTTCCTAGGCTATAAATAGCCGCCCCCTACAACCACTAGCTGGTTGGCTTCTCTAAGAGAACTTGACACTTGTCATTTGAGAGCAACCCATCCTCCGAGGACTTTGAGCGAAAATCATCGAGTGAGGAAAAACCCAAAACCAAACCCCTACAAACCCAAAGTGATTGAGCATCATCAAGAGATTGATCCTGCGTGGATCCGACGCTTGTTACCTTTGAAGACTGTGCTTCTTCCAGACGGTTAGGCGTCATGGTCTAGAGCATCCAAGAGGAATTGTGGATCGCCGAGTAACCGAGTCTGTGAAGGTTTGGAAGTCGCCTGAAGACTTACCACGAGTGATTGGACGAGGTGCATGTGACCTTAGTTCAAGGAGAATACGGTGAGGACTTGGTGTCTGAGGCTGCCGCTCAGCGGCTGGGTGTCCGGGACTGTGTGTCCTCGAGTTTAAATACTCAGCCGCTCCAACCAGGCGTACAAGCTGAGACATCAGTTGAACTGGTCTACCAAATCATTGTCTTCACCAACCTCACGGTTCTATTTCCTCAACTCTTTCATTTCCTCATTACTGTGTTGAGTGTTTGTTCATATCTGTGTTTGAAGACTTTGACTAAAGACTTTCTCAATTTCCTCAGTTCAATTTCTTCAGTCTGTTTGTCTTCATCTTGTGCTATCCTGTGTTTACGCTTTCTGTACTCTGTGATTGTCTTCATTTCATCATGATGACCATGCATGCATTCTGTTATGCTTACTTCTGAGTACTTATTCCACTGCAAGTAGTTCTTCACTTAGGAATTTCCTCACCAGCAAATTCCTCAGTGAAGATTTCATAAAAATCGCCTATTCACCCCCCCTTTAGTCGATATAACGGACTTTCATGATGCATAGCAACGAGAGGGGAGAGTGTTGACCACGTACCCTTGTAGACCGAAAGCGGAAGCGTTAGCACAACGCGGTTGATGTAGTCGTACGTCTTCACGATCCGACCAATCAAGTACCGAACGCATGGCACCTCCGAGTTCAACACACGTTCAGCCCGATGACGTCCCTCGAACTCCGATCCAGCCGCGTGTTGAGGGAGAGTTTCGTCAGCACGACGACGTGGTGACGATGTTGATGTTCTACCGACGCAGGGCTTCGCCTAAGCACCGCTACAGTATTATCGAGGTGGACTATGGTGGAGGGGGGCACCGCACACGGCTAAAATATCAAACAGATCAATGTTATGTCTCTAGGGTGCCCCTGCCCCCGTATATAAAGGAGCAAGGGGGGAGGTGCGGCCGGCCCGGAGGAGGCGCGCCAGGAGGAGTCCTACTCCCACCGGGAGTAGGACTCCCTCCCTTCCTTGTTGGAGTAGGAGAGGAGAGGGAAGGAGAGAGAGGGAGAAAGGAAAGGGGGGTGAAAGCACAATTGCTCCCTAGGTGGTTTTGGTAATTAATGTCAACATATCTCTCGTTGGACTAACACTTTTATCTAGTATGTTTCAGATAAGTTCAACAATGGAGTGGCAAGGACTAAATGATGTGGGAACCCCTTAAAGATGCTAAGGACAAAGGATTGGCTCAAGCTTCAAGCTCAAGACTCTTCATTTTATATTTTAGTGATCCAAGATCACATTGAGTCTATAGGAAAAGCCAATACTATCAAGAAGGGATGAGGTGTTGCTTAATGAGTTTCTTGCTCCACAGTGCTTAGTGATATGCTCCAAAACCCTCAACTACTTTCTCACATCCACATATGACCTAAACCTAAAGTTAAACTCGGCCCCACCGATTCTTTCTATCCGGCGCCACTGAGTTCAAATGTCATAGCCACTGCCACAAACCCTAGGCAAATCGGTTTCACCGATAGGGATCTCGGTCTCACCGAGATGGGATTGTAATCTCTATGTGTATGTCCATTACCAAAATCGGTCTCACCGAGTCTGTATGTCGGTAATACCTATATTACAATGCAAACTCTCTTGTTAACTTATTAACAAAATCGGTCCAAACGAGTTTGAGTAATCGGTCCCACCGATCTTGCCTGACCAACTCTCTGGTTAGCTAATTACCAAAATCGGTCTCACCGAGTTTGTGTAATCGGTCTCACCGAGTTTGTGTAATCGGTCTCACTGAGATTACGCTATGCCCTAACCCTAACCATATCGGTTCTACCGAGTTGCATATCGGTCCCACCGAAAACCCTAACGGTCACTAGGTTTACTAAATCGGTCCGACCGAGTTTGTTGATTCGGTCCCACCGAGTTTGGTAAATTGTGTGTAATGGTTAGATTTTGTGTGGAGGCTATATATACCCCTCCACCTCCTCTTCATTCGTGGAGAGAGCCATCAGAACAAGCCTACACTTCCAGTATCCTATTTCTGAGAGAGAACTACCTACTCATGTGTTGAGGCCAAGATATTCCATTCCAACCACATGAATCTTGATCTCTAGCCTTCCCCAAGTTGCTTTCCACTCAAATCTTCTTTCCACCAGATCCAAATCCTGTGAGAGAGAGTTGAGTGTTGGGGAGACTATCATTTGAAGCACAAGAGCAAGGAGTTCATCATCAACGCACCATTTGTTACTTCTTGGAGAGTGGTGTATCCTAGATTGGCTAGGTGTCACTTGGGAGCCTCCGACAAGATTGTGGAGTTGAACCAAGGAGTTTGTAAGGGCAAGGAGATCGCCTACTTCGTGAAGATCTACCGCTAGTGAGGCAAGTCCTTCGTGGGCGACGGCCATGGTGGGATAGACAATGTTGCTTCTTCGTGGACCCTTCATGGGTGGAGCCATCCGTGGAATCGCACAACCGTTATCCTTCGTGGGTTGAAGTCTCCATCAACGTGGATGTACGATAGCACCACCTATCGGAACCACGACAAAAACATCCGTGTCTCCAATTGCGTTTGAATCCTCCAAACCCTTCCCTTTACATTCTTGCAAGTTGCGTGCTTTACTTTCCGCTGCTCATATACTCTTTGCATGCTTGCTTGTTATGTATTGTGAATGTTAAATTTGTGCCTAAACTCCACTTAAACCTAAAGAAGTTAAAAACTGCAACTTTTGTACTTAGTGTCTAATCACCCCCCCCCCCTCTAGAATCCTCTTCTCAAGATCCTACAAGTGGTATCAGAGCATTGGTCTCCATTGCCTTGGTTTAATCACCATTGGAGGAAGATGGATGAGTCTACTTTGGGGAGTCTTAGACATAGAGTGCCTACTCTTGATGGAGAGTATTTTCATGAGTGAAAAAATGAGATGCTTGTAATTTTCAATCAATATCATCTGAACAAGTACATTGCTAGCCCTTGTGCACCTCATGTTGATCCTATGCATCCTACCCTTGATGAATCAATTGACATGATTAGGAATCTTAGAAATGTTAATCTTATCACTAGAGGCTTGCCTAGAAACTTAATTAGAAACTTGCCTACTCTTGAGTGTGCCTACACTATATGGAAATTTCTTGAGGAACGCTTTCCAAATTATTCCTTGAAAAATCTAGATGAGATTCTCCATAAGTCTATTGCCTTGAGTAAGATGAATACTAGCGATCCTGTGTTTGGTGATCGTCTATTTGAACTTACAGACCTTATGCGTGCCAAAGGAGATGTTGGAATTATTAGTGATATTATTTCCGAAGCTATAAGAATTCATAGGCAAGATCATTGTCAAACTCACTCTAACGAATTACCCTCTCTAGGACTTGATCCACCACATGACGATGTTGAACATGGATACTATGATGAGGATGATGATAGTGACTTCGATCTTGATGATGCAATGAGACATTTTGTTCTTATGGCAAATCTTTGGGGATACATGTCAGGACGAAAGGAATGGGTTCTTGACAGTGGATGTACCGATCACATGACCGGAGATAAAGACATGTTTCGTGAGCTTGCTGAAAATGATAGTCCTCGAAAGTATGTCACTTTCGGTGAAAACTCAAAGGGTAAGGTGGTTGGCCTCGGTAAGGTGGCCATCTCACATGATAGCTCCATTCATAATGTTATGCTCGTTGAATCTCTTGGCTACAACTTACTTTCAGTATCTAGACTTGCTGATTTCGGTTTCAATGTCCTATTTACTGAAGTAGATTGCCAAGTGTTTCGTCGAGACAATCATAAAATGGTCTTTACCGGTATACGTAGAGGTGATCTTTACATTGTTGATTTCTCTAAAAGGCACAACCTAAAACTTGCTTCATTGCTAAATCCTCAAAAGGTTGGTTATGGCATAGACGACTAGGTCATGTTGGCATACGAAACCTTGACAAGCTTATTAAAGGAAATCATATCCTTGGAGTTAACGATGTCATATTTGATAAGGATAGACTTTGCAGCGCTTGTCAGGCAGGTAAAAAGGTTGGAGGAAGGCATCCCGTGAAGAACATCATGACCACAAGGAGGCCACTCGAGCTACTTCATATGGATCTCTTTGGTCCCAACGCTTACAAAAGTCTCGGTGGAAATTCTTTTGGTCTAGTTATAGTTGATGATTTTTCAAGATTTACGTGGGTATTCTTTCTCGATGATAAATCGCAGGTCGAAAAGATCTTCAAAAACTTCGCTAGGAAGGCCCAAAATCAATTTGAAGTGAAGATCAAGAAGGTTCGCAGCGACAACGGAACGGAGTTCAAGAAAGCAAATGTGGACACCTTTCTTGACAAAGAAGGGATTTCACACGAGTTCTCGGCTATGTACACACCTGAACAAAATGGAGTTGTTGAGAGGAAGAACCGGACGCTCATCGAAATGGCGAGAACGAGGCTTGATGAGCACAAGGCGCAAAAGCACTTTTTGGGCAGAAGCGGTTGAGACAGCTTGTCATGCAACAAATCACTTGTATCTTCACAAGCTACTCGGCAAGACGGCATACGAGCTCATCACTGGTAACAAACCCCAAGTTGGATACTTTTGAGTATTCGGCTCAAAGTGCTACATTCTTGATAAGCATCGTCGTTCAAAATTTGCTCCTAAGTCACATGAAGGTTTCCTACTAGGTTATGGCTCAAACTCTCACACTTACCGTGTCTACAACAATTTCACCCGAAAGGTTGACGAGGCGGTAGATGTGAAGTTTGATGAATCTAACGGCTCGCAAGTAGAGCAATTGCCAATTGATGTAGGAGACAAAGATCCTTCTGAAGCAATCCAAGACTTGTCTATTGGGAAGGTCCGTCCAACGGAGGTGAAGGAGAGTACCTCGTCCATCCAAGTGGAAGCTTCTACTTCACGACAAGGTGAACCAAGAGTTGATATGGAAGCATCCACAAGTGGGATACACCAAGATGAAGAAAACGAGGAAGTGCATCACTATGAACGCCAACAACCTCCTTCTCCACCACGACAAGAGAACGACAACGCCAACAATGAAGAAGGCCAAGAAGAAGAACAAGATGAAGAAGAAGTTCAACCAAGAACCAAGCCAAAGCTTTCACGAGTTCGAGCAAGAATTGCTAAAGACCATCCCGTCGAGCAAATCTACAATGATATTCAAACCGGGAGAATTACTCACTCTAAAACTCGTTTAGCTAACTTTTGTGAAAACTATTCTTTCATCTCTAGCATTGTACCTATGAAGGTCGAAGAAGAATTGGAAGATCCGGATTGGATAAATGCTATGCATGAAGAGCTACACAACTTTGAGAGGAACCAAGTTTGGACATTGGTTGAGAAGCCCGACAACAACCACAACATCATCGGTACCAAATGGGTGTTTCGCAACAAGCAAGATGAAGATGGACAAGTAGTTCGCAACAAAGCACGTCTCGTTGCCCAAGGCTACACACAAGTCGAAGGTATGGACTATGGTGAGACTTACACTCCCGTTGCTAGACTTGAGTCCATTTAAATCTTACTTGCCTACGCTAATCACCATGATATCACCTTGTACCAAATGGACATTAAAAGTGCTTTTCTAAATGGTGAAATAGAGGAGGAAGTTTATGTTAAACAACCTCCCGGCTTTGTCAATCCTAAGAAACCAAATCATGTTTAAAAACTTCACAAAGCTCTTTATGGTCTTAAACAAGCTCCTAGAGCTTGGTATAAATGCTTGACCAAGTTTCTTCTTGAAAAGGGATTTGAAATTGGGAAAATTGATTCCACACTTTTTACTAAAAGGGTTAATGGAGAATTATTTGTATGCCAAATTTATGTTGACGATATCATATTTGGATCAACTAACCCTCATTTTAGTGAGAAGTTAGGAAAGCTAATGTCGGAAAAGTTTGAGATGTCAATGATGAGTGAACTCAAATTGTTTCTTGGGTTGCAAATCAAGCAAACTAAGGAAGGTACTGTTGTCTCTCAAACGAAGTACACTAAGAACTTATTCAAGAAGTTCAATATGCAAGAGTGCAAAGGTATGTCTACACCCATGCCTACTAGTGGACATCTTGATTTGACCAAAGATGGTGAACCGGTTGATCAAAAGGTTTATCGCTCTATGATTGGTTCATTGTTATACCTATGTGCTTCACGTCCCGACATTATGCTAAGTGTGTGCATGTGTGCAAGATATCAAGCTGCTCCTAAAGAATGTCATCTTAAGGCCGTCAAAAGGATAGTGAGATACTTAATTCATACACCAAATTTTGGCATTTGGTATCCTAAGAGGGCCTCTTTCGATCTTGTTGGCTACTCCGACTCGGACTATGCTGGAGACAAGGTTGATAGAAATTCCACTTCGGGTACTTGTCAATTTCTTGGTAGATCTCTTGTGTCTTGGTCCTCCAAGAAACAAAACTCGGTATCCTTATCTACCGCCGAAGCGGAGTACATTGCCGCTGGTTCATGTTGTGCTCAATTACTTTGGATGACCCAAACTCTTAAAGATTATGGGATATATGTGAAACATGTTCCATTGCTTTGTGACAATGAAAGTGCTATCAAAATTGGTCATAATCCCGTACAACATTCTCGAACAAAGCATATTGAAGTTCGTCATCATTTCATTCGAGATCATGTTGCTAAGGGTGAGATTAATCTTAAGCATGTTTGCACCGAAAAGCAATTAGCGGATATATTCACTAAACCTCTTGATGAGAAAGTGTTTTGCAGGTTGAGAGGAGAATTGAACATCATTGATGCTTCAAACTTGGAGTAGAAACTCCATTGGATACATGCAAGACATGAGCTTATGACTAATCCTTGATATTTCTCTTATGATGAAAATCTTATGTCTTGGATACATTTGCATCGTGCATGTTATATAACCCATGTAGGTACTTGGTCGAATCAAATTCCATGAGATTGTAATCTACTCACATCTTGAGCAATCTCTACATCACCAAGTCTCTACACTATGGTGGTTGAAGAAAAGGAAGCACGGAATCATTCAAACATATCCTTTGAGAAATTCTATGTTGAGCTTCATGATTGTCATTTTTGGATATACAAGTGCTCTTCCTTGCAAGAACTAATCCATGTAGGTAGATGGACTCAAATTCAAAGTGGTGCTCCCAACTCTTGACGAGCTACATCAACCTTGAGCAACCCACACAAGTTCAACTGCATGGTCAACACCACCTACCAAGGTATGTTATTCCATCTTAGAGAAGCTTTACTCTAAGTCATGAGCTAAAGCAACTCGACAAGATGTGAATACATCAAGATTCTTAAACGAAAAATGGCAACCCCATTTTGAGCTTAAACGATGAGTATGACCTATGATCAAGTGATCTCACTTGACTCCTAAGTCAATATACTCTAACATAGGTGACTTTGTCGCTGACCATCTCTAGATGAAGTTCTCTTGTGTTCTTTTCTGTGTTTTTGCATTTGTCTCATGCATATTTGTTTCCCCTTTCAAAAAAAAACTTCATCTAGATTTCTTTATGTTTGCTCTGCATTTCCTGCATCCAATTCATTGCATATCATTCAGAAAATTCCTTGAAAATCTTTGTGAGATCTTACTAGTCTAGTGAGCTGAGGTGACCAGTATTTTCTCTGCGATGAACTCGGCTTCCCCGATTTGTTGTTTTC
Source organism: Aegilops bicornis (assembly GCA_021605145.1). Classification (NCBI taxonomy): domain Eukaryota; kingdom Viridiplantae; phylum Streptophyta; class Magnoliopsida; order Poales; family Poaceae; genus Aegilops; species Aegilops bicornis. The sequence continues at coordinate 40,429,325 of CM038674.1, read as the reverse complement.
GGTTCAACCGAATCCTTTCGGTACAACCGAAGCATACCACTCGGTGCCACCGATTTCACAACAGGAAAAACAGTTTGCCACTTATTCCGTGTTTCTTCTGATCCAGCTCCACTCAATGAATCTTGTCCTCTACAAGCATCACATTCTTATTCAGTGCTTTGTGTTGTGACTCAAGGACCAAACCCATTCACAACAAATTCCAGAAGGCCCTTCTTGGAAATTGATGTCAAAGGGGGAGAGAGAGATCACATCAAAGCTTATCACTTAGAGAAATCACATCAAAACTTATCACCTCCAAAGGGAGAGAGAGAGAAATCTCCAGGGGGAGAGAATACTCAAGGATCCCAGATGCTTGATGTTCAAGAGGAGAGATGCCACATGTCTTCTTGAGGGAAAAGACATGTTCATATGTGCTTATTTGCATTAGCTCTGTTCATTTATATCTTTCAGCTCTGATTTTGTGTTCCCTATCTTCTCCCAGTATCCCATGCTAGATTCAGGGGGAGCAAGACATCTAAGGGAAAGAAATCATTTAAATTCATTGCATACCTTTACCCTTGGGGACATGTCTAATCCAATGTGGTACTTAGTACTCACTCTCTACATGTCATCCCAGTCTTGGTATTCTTGTGGTTTCTTCTGTTTGCTCTGGCCAGTAGATGTACCTGTGTTATCTAACCTTATTTACGCAGGTTCATTCCATCCTAAGCCAACTCAAGACTACAAGGTAAGTATATGCATCACAATCATGTGTATGGGGAATTCTTGCTGATGTACATACTGTTTGCAAGAAGGACTCATGAGCATGAAGGTATTTTCCTTAATATTTTTTGCTCTGATGCATATGGCCAAGATACATGTAACACATTGCCTACTCTATCATGGTTATGCTCTCACACGCTTCTATATTCCATATTCACATGATTGCATACATGTAGGGGGAGCCTATGCTTGTTACATGTCTTTCCAAAGCTTTACTTGCTACTCTTTATATCTTTATCTAAAGCTTTGATGTATGTTGTCATCAATTACCAAAGGGGGAGATTGAAAGCACAAGTGCTCCCTAGGTGGTTTTGGTAATTAATGTCAACATATCTCTCGTTGGACTAACACTTTTATCTAGTATGTTTCAGATAAGTTCAACAATGGAGTGGCATGGACTAAATGATGTGGGAACCCCTTAAAGATGCTAAGGACAAAGGATTGGCTCAAGCTTCAAGCTCAAGACTCTTCATTTTATATTTTAGTGATCCAAGATCACATTGAGTCTATAGGAAAAGCCAATACTATCAAGAAGGGATGAGGTGTTGCTTAATGAGTTTCTTGCTCCACAGTGCTTAGTGATATGCTCCAAAACCCTCAACTACTTCCTCACATCCACATATGACCTAAACCTAAAGTTAAACTCGGCCCCACCGATTCTTTCTATCCGGCACCACCGAGTTCAAATGTCATAGCCACTGCCACAAACCCTAGGCAAATCAGTTTCACCGATAGGGATCTCGGTCTCACTGAGATGGGATTGTAATCTCTCTGTGTATGTCCATTACCAAAATCGGTCTCACCGAGTCTGTGTAATCGGTACTACCGAGATTACAATGCAAACTCTCTGGTTAACTTATTACCAAAATCGGTCCCACCGAGTTTGAGTAATCGTTCCCACCGAGTTTGCCTGACCAACTCTCTGGTTAGCTAATTACCAAAATCAGTCTCACCGAGTTTGTGTAATTGGTCTCACCGAGATAACGTTATGCCCTAACCCTAACCATATCGGTTCTACCGAGTTGCATATCGGTCCCACCAAAATCACTAACGGTCACTAGGTTTACTAAATCGGTCCGACCGAGTTTGTTGATTCGGTCCCACCGAGTTTGGTAAATTGTGTGTAACGGTTAGATTTTGTGTGGAGGCTATATATACCCCTCCACCTCCTCTTCATTCGTGGAGAGAGCCATCAGAACAAGCCCTACACTTCCATCATCCTATTTCTGAGAGAGAACTACCTACTCATGTGTTGAGGCGAAGATATTCCATTCCAACCACATGAATCTTGATCTCTAGCCTTCCCCAAGTTGCTTTCCACTCAAATCTTCTTTCCACCAGATCCAAATCCTGTGAGAGAGAGTTGAGTGTTGGGGAGACTATCATTTGAAGCACAAGAGCAAGGAGTTCATCATCAACGCACCATTTGTTACTTCTTGGAGAGTGGTGTCTCCTAGATTGGCTAGGTGTCACTTGGGAGCCTCCGGCAAGATTGTGGAGTTGAACCAAGGAGTTTGTAAGGGCAAGGAGATCGCCTACTTCGTGAAGATCTACCGCTAGTGAGGCAAGTCCTTCGTGGGCGACGGCCATGGTGGGATAGACAAGGTTGCTTCTTCGTGGACCCTTCGTGGGTGGAGCCCTCCGTGGACTCGCGCAACCGTTACCCTTCGTGGGTTGAAGTCTCCATCAACGTGGATGTACGATAGCACCACCAATCAGAACCACGACAAAAACATACATGTCTCCAATTGCGTTTGAATCCTCCAAACCCTTCCCTTTACATTCTTGCAAGTTGCATGCTTTACTTTCCGCTGCTCATATACTCTTTGCATGCTTGCTTGTTATGTATTCTGAATGTTAAACTTGTGCCTAAACTCCAGTTAAACCTAAAGAAGTTAAAAACTGCAACTTTGGTACTTAGTGTCTAATCACCCCCCCCCCCCTCTAGAATCCTCTTCTCAAGATCCTACGTCTCCAACATATCTATAATTTTTGATTGCTCCATGCTACTTTATCTACTGTTTTAGGCTTTATTGGGCTTTATTTTCCACTTTTATATTATTTTTGGGACTAACCTACTAACCGGAGGCCCAGCCCAGAATTGTTGTTTTTTGCCTATTTCAGTATTTCGAATTAAAGGAATATCAAATGGAGTCCAAACGGAATGAAACCTTCGGGAACGTGATTTCAAATGGAGTCCACGCGCCCCCTGTCTCGTGGGCCCCTCGGGCGGCCACCGACGTACTTCTTCTTCCTATATATAACTACGTACCCCAAAAACATCCAGGGGCACCACGAAACACAATTTCCACCACCGTAACCTTCAGATCCACGAGATCCCATCTTGGAGCCTTCACCGCACTTTCTGGGAGGGAATCAAGCACGGAGGGCCTCTACATCAACATCCTTGCCCCTCCGATGAGTTGTGAGTAGTTTACCACAGACTTACGGGTCCATAGTTATTAGCTAGATGGCTTCTTCTCTCTTTCTGGATCTCAATACAATGTTCTCCCCCTCTCTTGTGGAGATCTATTCGATGTAATCTCTTTTTGCGGTGTGTTTGTCGAGATCCGATGAATTGTGGGTTTATGATCAAGTTTATCTATGAATATTTTTTGAATCTTCTCTGAATTCTTTTATGTATGATTAAGTTATCTTTGCAAGTCTCTTCGAATTATCAGTTTGGTTTGGCCTACTAGATTGATCTTTCTTGCCATGGGAGAAGTGCTTAGCTGTGGGTTCAATCTTGCCGTGTCCTTACCTAGTGACAGAAAGGGTTGCAAGGCAAGTATTGTATTGTTGCCATCGAGGATAACAAGATGGGGTTTATATCATATTGCATGAGTTTATCCCTCTACATCATGTCATCTTGCTTAATGCGTTACCCTGTTCTTATGAACTTAATACTCTAGATGCATGCTGGATAGCGGTCGATGTGTGGAGCAATAGTAGGAGATGCAGGCAGGAGTCGGTCTACTTGTTATGGACGTGATTCCTATATACATGATCATGCCTTGATAATCTCATAACTGTGCGCTTTTCTATCAATTGCTCGACAGTAATTTGTTCACCCACCGTAATACTTATGCTATCTTGAGAGAAGCCACTAGTGAAACTTATGGCCCCAGGTCTATCTCTTATCATATTTACTTCCAATCTACTTTTATTTGCATCTTTACTTTTTGCATCTATATTATAAAAAACCAAAAATATATTTATCTTATTTACTATCTTTATTAGATCTCACTTTCGCAAGTGGCCGTGAAGGGATTGACAACCCATTTATTGCGTTGATTGCGAGTTCTCACTTTGTTTGTGTAGGTGCGTGGGACTTTTGAGGAGCCTCCTACTGGATTGATACCTTGGTTCTCAAAACTGAGGGAAATACTTACGCTACACTTTGCTGCATCACCCTCTCCTCTTCGAGGAAAACCAACGCAAGCTCAAGACTTAGCAAGAAGGATTTCTGGCGCCATTGTCGGGGAGGTCTTCGCTCAAGTCAAGACATATACCAAGTACCCATCACAAACCTATCTCCCTCGCATTTACATTATTTGCCATTTGCCTCTCGTTTTCCTCTCCCCCACTTCACCCTTGCCGTTTTATTCGCCCTCTCTTTCCCAGTCTCCTCCTCTCTCTCTTTTTCGCCCATTCTTTGCTGCTATGTCTGAAATTGGGGAGATTATCATTGATATGGACAATAATGATAACACAGAAAATCCCGAGGCTCCGGCCGATGAACCCCCTATCTTGCATACTAAAAAGTTTCGAATCGGTAGTGGTAACATCATTGGCAAAGGTGTTATTCAAGATTTCTTTACTTGTGCCGGTGCTTTACCTTCCATGGGTTGTTCTATCCTTCATAGAACTAGTAGTCTTGCGGATGCTAACGCTATGCTTGTAGTTTGACTTGAAAGACAATTTATGCATATGCATCCTTGCATACAAAGAATTTTCCTAGAATTCTCTAATATTGAGCACTGTTCTGTTAAGCGTGCTGTTACTATCTTTTTGGCTCACGAGTTCAGATTTATCAAAAGAGAGGCCAAACAAATCTTTGCGCACTATAGGGTGGACGCCGGTTGTCCTCCCATAGAAGCGATCCTCTATGATCAAGAGGAAATTAGACGTTTTCAATCTTCGGACTATGTCGCTTTCAATGAAAACCTGAGAAAAAAGGTTCCTACTAATGTCTTGGTTGATTGCATTAACGAGCTTAATAATAATTTTGCCCTTCGAAATAATGAGCTAGGATACTCTCTTGAGTATAGGCTTACAAGATTCTGCCAAAAGGATGCTTTTAGTGATGAAATAGTTGTGCACTATGAAGGGCCAAAGGAGGAACCCGTTCCTCCTGTGATTGATCTTGGGGATATTTGTCCCACTAAATTTAGCCCTTTTGATTACTTTTGCTTGCCTCAAAGGAAACTTGCTGCGAGCGTAGAGAATATGAAATGAGCTTCCAAGATCTATCTTATTATTACGGCACTACTTAGATCTATCCTCGCTTTTATGCCTAGCTAGGGGCGTTAACCGATAGCGCTAGTTGGGAGGCAACCCAATTTTATTTTATGTTTTTTGTTTTTGTTTCTTTTTAGGAATAAATAATCCATCTAGCCTCTGTTTAGATGTGGTTTTATCTTTTAATTAGTGTCTGTGCCAAGTTAAACCTATTGGATCTTCTTGGATGATAGTTATTTGATCTTGCTGTAAATTCCAGAAACTTTGCGCTCAGTGCCCGAATTGTTAAAAATCACCAGAACGTGATAAAATAGTGATTCCAATTGCTGCTGATCAATAAACAAATTTTCTAGGTCGTCTAATTTTGGTAGATGTTTTGGAGTTACAGAAGTTTGCGTTAGTTACATATTACTACAGACTGTTCTGTTTTTGACAGATTCTGTTTTTCGTGTGTTGTTTGCTTATTTGGATGAATGTATGGCTAGTAAAATAGTTTATAATCCATAGAGAAGTTGGAATACAGTAGGTTTAACACCAATATAAATAAAGAATGATTTCATTACAGTACCTTAAAGTAGTCTTTTGTTCTCTTTCTCTAACGGAGCTCACGAGATTTCTATTGAGTTTTGTGTTGTGAAGTTTTCATGTTTTGGGTAAAGCTTTTATGGACTATGGAATAAAGGGTGGCAAGAGCCTAAGCTTGGGGATGCCCATGGAACCCCAAGATATTCAAGAATAGCCAAAAGCCTAAGCTTGGGGATGCCCCGGGAAGGCATCCCCTCTTTCGTCTTCGTTCATTGGTAACTTTACTTGGGGCTATATTTTTATTCACCACATGATAAGTGTTTTGCTTGGAGCGTCGTGTGTTATATTAGTTCTTGCTTTTTAGTTTACCACAATCATCCTTGATGTACACACCTTTTGAGAGAAATACATAAACTGGAATTTGATAGAATACTCTATGTGCTTCACTTATATCTTTTGAGCTTGATAGTTTTGCTCATAGTGCTTCACTTATATCTTTTGAGCATGATAGTTTTTGCTCTAGTGCTTCACTTAGATCATTTAGAGCATGGTGGTATATTTGTTTTAAAGAAACTATTGATCTCTCATGCTTCACTTAGATTATTTTGAGAGTCATTAATAGCATGGTAATTTGCTTAAATATTGGTATTCAAGATATGTGAAACTTTCTTTTGAGTGCGTTGAATACTAAGAAAAGTTTGATGCTTGATAATTGTTTTGAGATATGAAGATGGTGATATTAGAGTCATGCTAGTTGAGTAGTTGTGAATTTAAAGAATACTTGTGTTGAAGTTTGTGATTCCCGTAGCATGCATTATGGTGAACCGTTATGTGATGAACTCGGAGCATGATGTATTTATTGATTGTCTTCCTTATGAGTGGCGGTCGGGGAATGACGATGGTCTTTTCCTACCAATCTATCCCCCTAGGAGCATGCGCGTAATACTTTTCTTTGATAACTTCTAGATTTTTGCAATAAGTATATGAGTTCTTTATGACTAATGTTGAGTCTATGGATTATACGCACTTTTTCCCATCCTTCCACCAATGCTAGCCTCTCTAATACCGCGCACTTTTCGCCGGTATCATACACCCACCATATATCTTCCTCAAAACAGCCACCATACCTACCTATTATGGCATTTCCATAGCCATTCCGAGATATATTGCCATGCAACTTTCCACCGTTCCGTTTATTATGACACGCTCCATCATTGTCATATTGCTAGCATGATCATGTAGTTGACATCGTATTTGTGGCAAAGCCACCGTTCGTAATTCTTTCATACATGTCACTCTTGCATATCCCGGTATACCGCCGGAGGCATTCATATAGAGTCATATTTTGTTCTAAGTATCGAGTTGTAATTGTTGAGTTGTAAGAAAATAAAAGTGTGATGATCATCATTATTAGAGCATTGTCCCAGTGAGGAAAGGATGATGGAGACTATGATTCCCCCACAAGTCGGGATGAGACTATGGTCGAAAAAAGAAATAAAAAAAGAGGCCATAAAAAAAGAGAAAAGGCCCAAAGAAAAAGAGAAAAGAGAAAAAAAATGAGAGAATAAGAGAGAAGGGGCAATGTTACTATCCTTTTACCACACTTGTGCTTCAAAGTAGTACCACAATCTTCATGATAGAGAGTCTCTCATTTTGTCACTTTCATATACTAGTGGGAATTTTTCATTATAGAACTTGTCTTGTATATTCCAATGATGGGCTTCCTCAAATGCCCTAGGTCTTCGTGAGCAAGCGAGTTGGATGCACACCCACTTAGTTTCTTTTGTTGAGCTTTCATATACTTATAGCTCTAGTGCATCCGTTGCATGGCAATCCCTACTCACTCACATTGATATCTATTGATGGGCATCTCCATATACCGTTGATACACCTAGTTGATGTGAGACTATCTTCTCCTTTTTGTCTTCTCCACAACCACCATTCTATTCCACATATAGTGCTATATCCATGGCTCACGCTCATGTATTGCGTGAAGATTGAAAAAGTTTTGAAAATGTTAAAGTATGAAACAATTGCTTGGCTTGTCATCGGGGTTGTGCATGATTTAAATATTTTGTCTGGGGAAGATGGAGCATAGCCAGACTATATGATTTTGTAGGGATAACTTTCTTTGGCCATGTTTGATACGTCTCCAACGTATCTATAATCTTTGATTGCTCCATGCTATATTATCTACTGTTTCGGGAAATATTGGGCTTTATTTTCCACTTTTATATTATTTGTCCGACTAACCTATTAACCGGAGGCCCAGCCCAGAATTGCTGTTTTTTTGCCTATTTCAGTGTTTCGAAGAAAAGGAATATCAAACGGAGTCCAAAAGACCTGAAACTCCACGGAACCTATTTTTGGACCAGAAGAAGCCCATTGAGTACAGGAAGCTCACCAGGGGAGTCCCGGGCTGCCCACGAGGGTGGGGGGCGCGCCCACCCCCCTGGGGCGCGCCCCCTACCTCATGGCTAGCCTGGAAGTCCACCGACGTCCTCCCTGCACCCATATATACTCTCGTACCCTAAAACTTCCAGAACGGAGATTGGATCAGAAGTTCCGCCGCCGTAAGCCTCTGTAGCCACGAGAAATCAATCTAGGCCCTCTCCGCACCCCTGGGAGGGCCATCATCACCGGTGGCCATGGAGGAGTATCCCGGAGGGGTCTTCATCACCATGAAGACTAAGGACCAGAAGGTGGAGGCCATGGAGGAGGAAGCACAAGGGGGAGAACCTCTCCTCCTCTCTTCCGGTGGCGCCGGAGTGCCATTGGGAGGGGAATCATTGCCACAGTGATCGTCTTCATCAACATCACCATCATCATCACCATCCTCATCTCTTTTACGCGGTCCACTCTCCCGCACCCCGCTGTAATCCTTACTTGAACATGGTGCTTTATGCCACATATTATGATCCAATGATGTGTTGCCATCCTATGATGTTTTGAGTAGATATCTTTTGTCTTTGGGTTGATTGACGATCTAGATTGGTATGAGTTGTATGTTTTACTTTGGTGCTGTCCTATGGTGCCCTCCGTGTCGGCATAGCGTGAGGGATTCCGCTGTAGGGTGTTGCAATACGTTCATGATTCGCTTATAGTGGGTTGGTGAGTGGTGAAACACAAACCCGAGTAAGAGGGATTGTTGTGTATGGGAATAAAGAGGACTTGATGCTTTAATGCTATGGTTGGGTTTCACCTTAATGATCTTTAGTAGTTGCGGATGATTGCTAGAGTTCCAATCATAAGTGCATATGATCCAAGTAGAGAAAGTATGTTAGCTTATGCCTCTCCCTCATATAAAACTGCAATAGTGATTATCGGTCTTGTTAACAATTGCCTAGGACAATTCCGCACACCGATCCACCATTATTCCACACTCTCTATTTATATTATTTAGTAATATATTCTAACTTTATGATAACAGCACCTAGTTTTATATTTTAGCTCTCCGTTATCTTGCAAAGTTATCCTCTTCATACCCACAACGTAGTTTTATTTCTCGTTTCTAGTTGGAAGTAAGCGTTAGATTGCGTGAAATTAAATGTCGATGGCAGATAGGGCTTGAGAGAATATTGATCTTACCTTTAGCTCCTTGTGGGTTCGACACTCCATACTTATCACTTCCACCTTTGGAAAGTGCTACGATGATTCCTTGCACTTGGGGATTATCAAGCTCTTTTACTGCGCCGTTCTTGGGGAGCAATAGCGTGGGGTTGATATTCTCGTGTGTGATTGTTTACTTCCTTCACTAAGTAGATTTTGTTTTTCCTTTTTGTTTCTGTTTAGTTGTGGGTGAAACATACAAAAAAATTTAAAAATGAAAATACAAAAAATTATTATTTGCCTCTCATGCCTAAAAAGTTTTTCAAAAATAGAAGTGATTGGAAGGTTTTGCATTGAAGAAGTGAGGGTCGACCTTGAGCACTTGTGCTCATGCTCACGGAAACAATGTAGAATTTTTCATGGAAGTTTCTCTGTAAATAATTACCCCCCTTTTTATATATTCATTGTATTATAAAAATAAATGTGCCAAGCTTGGTTTTAGGATGATTAGATTGCTTGTTTGCTTTGTGCAGAATAAAAACAGAAACTTTGGCTGTAGTGCATGAGTTTACAATTTTAACTGGAAAGTCAAATGGTTCTGATTCTTTTTGCACATTACTTATGTACAAATATTTCAAATTTTAAAATTTAGTTTATAATTTTAGTAGTTACAGAAGTTTGCAAAACTTCCAGATTACTACAGACTGTTCTGTTTTTATCAGATTCTGTTTTGCGTTCGTTGTTTGCTTATTTCAATGAATCTATGAGTAGTATCGGAGGGTATGAACCATAGAGAAGTTGGAATATAGTATATTTAACATCAATACAAATAAATACTGAGTTCATTACAGTACCTAGAGGTAGTGATTTGCTTTATTACACTAACGGATCTCACAAGTTTTTGTTAAAGTTTTGTGTGGATGAAGTGTCCGAACGTCGAGGAGCTATCAATATGAGAAGAATAAAGAGAGGCAAGAGCTCAAGATTGGGGATTCCCAAGGCACCCTAAGTAAATATTTCAAAGTATACTCAAGCATCTAAGCTTGGGGATGCCCCGGTTGGCATCCCATCTTTCTTCTTCAACAAATATCGGTATACCTCGGTTTTTGCTTTGTTCACATGATTTGTGTCCTTTGTGTTTTTGTTTTTCCTTTAAGAACCATGCTAGCATGAGATAGACTTTCATTGATTTATAGAAAACTTCATGTGCTTCACATAAATCTTTTAAGTATAATCTTATAGAATTACTCTTTGTGCTTCACTTAAATATTTTGGGTATGGTTTTATAGAATGCTTCATGTGCTTCACTTATACATTTTGAGCTTGGATATTGGTCAGTTGTAGAATGCTCCATGAACTTCACGTATACCTTTTGGAGTATGAATAATACTATCATTTAAAGTGGGTTTGGAAGAGTGTCAACTTTAGGAATTAGTGATCCCACTATTTTGGAGGATGTTAGTGTGATATTTATGAAAGTGGATTCTGAAGAGTGTCAACTTTAGCTAGTAATGATTCCACTATTTCGGAGACATTCCAATTGAGTATGAGAACAAAGTTGCTATCCATGATACTACTTAAAATTATTATGAGGGAGGAATACATGCTTGTAGGAGTTTCAATAATATTAAGTTTCCTCTCTATGTGCTTAAAGTTTTGAAGTTATACCTGTTTTGCCTTCCTATGCTAGTTGATTCTTGTTCCCATAAGTTGTGTGCTCACAAAATCCCTAGGAATAGGAAGTGTGTTAGATTTAAATATGCTAGTCATATTCTTCAAGATGCTCTCTTTGTGTTTCAATTCCTATCTTTAAAGTGAGCATCATTGAAATCATCATGCCTAGCTAAAAGGCATTAAAGAAAAGCGCTTGTTGGGAGACAACCCAATATTTAACCCTACTGTTTTTGTGTGTTTACATGATTAAGCTACTTTATTAATCATGTTTTATATATTTTGTTTCAATAAAGTGCCAAGTAAGACCTTTGGGAAGACTCGGGTGAAAATTAATGTGATCTTGCTGTAAAAAACAGAAACTTTGCGCTCACGAGAATAGATGTCATTTTTTTACAGAAGAGTGCTTTTGAGTTGATTCTTTTTGCATAAGATTATTAGACAAATTCCTCACGTCCACCAATTTATTTCATAATTTTTGGAGTAGTAGAAGTATGGTTATTGTTCAGATCATTATAGACTGTTCTGTTTCTGACAGATTCTGTTTTCATTGCATAGTCTACTTGTTTTCTAGTTTCTATGTCTTATATTTCTCAATATAAATTGTAGAAATGATACGGTACAGTAGGCATTGTGTGAAAACAATTCTGGAACTTGTCTTTGTCAGTACCAATGTGAATGGTTTGCTCTTTATCATACTAACCTATCTCACGAAGTTTGGCTAAGTTTTGTGTGATTGAAGTTTTCAAGTTTTGGGTGAGATATCGATATGGGGAAAATAAGGAGTGGAAAGACCCTAATCTTGGGGATGACCAAGGCACCCCAAGGTAATATTCAAGGATGACTCAAGCGCCTATGCTTGGGGATGCCCCGGAAGGGATCCCCTCTTTCGTCTTCAAAACTATCGGTACACCTTACTCGAAGCTATATTTTTATTCGTCACATGATATTTGTTTTACTTGGAGCATAATTTTATTTTATTAGTATTAGCTAGATGCTATTTAGAAATGTGTTTTGCATCTTTATTTTCAATAAAAATGTCAAGGATAGCCTTTACCATGCTTATTTTGCTAGTATACATGTTGCTGTTTGAAAACAGAAAGTTTACCGCTGTTGCAAAAATTCCCTAGAAAAGTCAGAGCATGATATAATGTTGAAACTTTTTGCATAATGAGATATGATAAATATAATACAGTGTGAATTTTCTCTCATAATTTTTGGAGTTAGGGAAGTATAGATATTCTTGCATTCTTTACAGGCTGTACTGTTTTGACAGATTGCTGTTATGTTTGCATTGTTTGCATATGTTTGCTTGTTTAATGATTCTATTTGAGAATAGGAGTATTAAATATTAAGAGTAATTTAGTATGCAATGTTTAATAATAATTTTAGCGGTTTGTTACAGTAGAAAATGATAAGGTTTTGCATTGGTTTATACTAACCTATCTCACGAGTTCTTGTTGAGTTTGGTGTGGATGAAGCTTTCAATAAAAAGAGAAACCATGATATGAGAGGAATTAAGGAGATATAAAAGTTAAAGCTTGGGGATTCCAGAGGCACCCCAAGATAATATTCCAAGAAGTCTCAAGCATCTAAGCTTGGGGATGCCCCGTTAGGCATCCCACCTTTCTTCTTCAACAACTATCGATTAGTATCGATTGAGCCTAAGTTTTTGCTTCTTCACATGAGTTGTGCTATCCTTGCAATGTCATTTTATTTTGTTTTATTTGAATAAAATCATTGGACCTGAATTATTGAATTGAATAGAAAAGGAACTCTCCCATGGCTAGTTAATTATTTGACTACTCAGTGGCTTTCACTCATATCTTTTAGAGTAGTTTGTCATTTACTCACGTGCTTCATATATATCCTATGAGTAAATGGGGGAATGAATTGAATGACATAAATCTGAACTTTTATATGTTTCATTTGCTTATAACATGGTTAGTGATGACTTCACACATAGAAAGTATGAGGCATAAAAGTTGTTGAGAATTGGCAAGCGTAGTTTGGGTCATCATTGCAATTAATAGGAAGTAATAAGGAAAGAGAGGTTAACATACAAATATATTATCTTGGACATCTTTTATGATTGTGAAGCACTCATTAAGTATGACATGCTAAAAGAGTTGACGTTGGACAAGGAAGACAATGTAATGGTTTATGTTTTCTGACATCTCAATTAAAGTATATTGTCATTGACCTTCCAAACATGTTGAGCTTGACTTTCTCCCTCATGCTAGCCAAATCCCTTGCACCAAGTAGAGATACTACTTGTGCTTCCAAATACCCGTAAACCCAGTTTTGCCATGAGAGTCCACCATACCTACCTATGGATTGAGTAAGATCCTTCAAGTAAGTTGTCATCGGTGCAAGCAATACAAATTGCTCTCTAAATATGCATGGCTTATTAGTGCAGAGAAAATAAGCTTTGTACGAACTTGGTGTGGAAGTAAAAAAAGTGACGGACTGAATAATAAAGGTCCACATACAAGAGGAAATCTAAAGAGACGTTATTTTTCATTAAGATTTTGTGCATAAACCCTAAACGCCAAGATGACAACCTCTGCTTCCCTCTGCGAAGGGCCTATCTTTTACTTTATGTTTTTTACTTTATGCTTGAGTCAAGGTGATCCTCACCATTCCCTTTTTCATTTTATCCTTTGGCAAGCTCCTTGTGTTTGAAAGATCATGATATATATATCCAATTGGATGTAAGTTAGCATGGGCTATTATTGTTGACATCACCTAAAGGTGAATACGTTGGGAGGCAACACAATAAGCCCCTATCTTTCTCAAAGTGTCCATGAAACTCCATAACCACAAGTCTTTGCGTGAGTGTTAGCAATTGCAGAAGACTATATGATAGTTGAGTATGTGGACTTGCTGAAAAGCTCTATTCTTGACTCTTCCTGATGTTATGATAAATTGCAATTGCTTCAATGACTGAGATTATAGTTTGTTAGTTCTCAATGAAGTTTCTGAACCATGCTTGACATTGTGAATAGATTGTTACTTGATCATGAAAAGTTTTATGAGATAAGCTGCTATTATGACACATATTGATGCTAGAAAAAGTGATTGGAATTATAATTGATCAAACTTAAGCACTTACTAGCATTCCGCATCAAAAATTATCTTTTTATCATTTACCTACTCAAGGACGAGAAGGAATTAAGCTTGTGGATGCCTGATACGTCTCCAACGTATCTATAATTTTTGATTGCTCCATGTTATATTATCTACTGTTTCGGGCAATATTGGGCTTTATTTTCCACTTCTATATTATTTTGGGACTAACCTATTAACCGGAGGCCCAACCCAGAATTGCTGTTTTTTGCCTATTTCAGTGTTTTGAAGAAAAGGAATATCAAACGGAGTCCAAAAGACCTGAAACTCCACGGAACCTTTTTTGGACCAGAAGAAGCCCATTGAGTACAGGAAGCTCACCAGGGGAGTCCCGGGCTGCCCACGAGGGTGGGGGCGCGCCCACCCCCCTGGGGCGCGCCCCCTACCTCGTGGCCAGCCCGGAAGTCCACCGACGTCCTCCCTGCACCCATATATACTCTCGTACCCTAAAACTTCCAGAACGGAGATTAGATCAGAAGTTCCGCCGCCGCAAGCCTCTGTAGCCACGAGAAATCAATCTAGACCCTCTTCGGCGCCCTGCGGAGGGGGACATCATCACTGGTGGCCATGGAGGAGTATCCCGGAGGGGTCTTCATCACCATGAAGGCCAAGGACCAGAAGGTGGAGGCCATGGAGGAGGAAGCACAAGGGGGAGAACCTCTCCTCCTCTCTTCCGGTGGCGCTGGAGTGCCATCGGGAGGGGAATCATCGCCACAGTGATCGTCTTCATCAACATCACCATCATCATCACCATCCTCATCTCTTTTACGCGGTCCACTCTCCCGCATCCCGCTGTAATCCCTACTTGAACATGGTGCTTTATGCCACATATTATGATCCAATGATGTGTTGCCATCCTATGATGTTTTGAGTAGATATCTTTTGTCTTTGGGTTGATTGGCGATCTAGATTGGTATGAGTTGTATGTTTTACTTTGGTGCTGTCCTATGGTGCCCTCCATGTCGCGCAAGCGTGAGGGAGTCCCGCTGTAGGGTGTTGCAATACGTTCATGATTCGCTTATAGTGGGTTGGTGAGTGACTGAAACACAAACCCGAGTAAGAGGGATTGTTGCGTATGGGAATAAAGAGGACTTGATGCTTTAATGGTATGGTTGGGTTTCACCTTAATGATATTTAGTAGTTGCGGATGCTTGCTAGAGTTCCAATCATAAGTGCATATGATCCAAGTAGAGAAAGTATGTTAGCTTATGCCTCTCCCTCATATAAAACAACAATAGTGATTATCGGTCTTGTTAATAATTGCCTAGGACAATTCCACACACCGATCCACCATTATTCCACACTCGCTATTTATATTATTTAGTAATATATTATAACTTTATGATAACAACACCTACTTTTATATTTTAGCTCTCCCTTATCTTGCAAAGTCATCCTCTTCATACCCACAACGTAGTTTTATTTCTCGTTTCTAGTTGGAAGTAAACGTTGATTGCACGTGAAATTAAATGTCGATGGCAGATAGGGCTTGACAGAATATTGATCTTACCTTTAGCTCCTTGTGGGTTCGACACTCCATACTTATCACTTCCACCTTTGGAAAGTGCTACAATGATTCCTTGTACTTGGGGATTAATGTTATTTTGAGAAGACATAATTGCTTAGTTAGTATGCTTGAAGTATTACTATTTTTATGTCAATATGAGCTTTTGTCTTGAATCTTTTGGATCTGAATATTCATACCACAATTAGGAAGATTTACATTGAAATTATGCCAAAGTATCACTCCGCATAAAAAATTCTCTTTTTATCATTTACCTACTCGAGGACGAGCAGGAATTAAGCTTGGGGATGCCTGATACGTCTCCAATGTATCTATAATTTTTGATTGCTCCATGCTACTTTATCTACTGTTTTAGGCTTTATTGGGCTTTATTTTCCACTTTTATATTATTTTTGGGACTAACCTATTAACCGGAGGCCCAGCCCAGAATTGCTGTTTTTTTGCCTATTTCAGTATTTCGAAGAAAACGAATATCAAACGGAGTCCAAACGGAATGAAACCTTCGGGAATGTGATTTTCTCACCGAACATGAACCAGAGAACTTGGAGTGCAACTCAAGAAGCAACCGGAGGCTCCACGAGATAGGAGGGCGCGCCTCCCTATCTCGTTAGCCACTCGGGCGGCCACCGACGTACTTCTTCTTCCTATATATACCTACGTACCCCGAAAACATCCAGGGGCACCACGAAACACAATTTCCACCACCGTAACCTTCTGTATCCGCGAGATCCCATCTTGGAGCCTTCACGGCACTCACGGGAGGGGAATCAAGCACGGTGGGCGTCTACATCAACATCCTTGCCCCTCTGATGAGTTGTGAGTAGTTTACCACAGACCTATGGTTCCATATTTATTAGCTAGATGCTTCTTCTCTCTTTTTGGAGCTCAATACAATGTTCTCCCCCTCTCTTGTGGAGATCTATTCGATGTAATCTCTTTTTGCGGTGTGTTTGTCGAGATCCGATGAATTGTGGGTTTATGATCAAGTTTATCTATGAACAATATTTGAATCTTCTCTGAATTCTTTTATGTATGATTAAGTTATCTTTGCAAGTCTCTTCGAATTATCAGTTTGGTTTGGCCTACTAGATTGATCTTTCTTGCCATGGGAGAAGTGCTTAGCTTTGGGTTCAATCTTGCGGTGTCCTTACCCAAAGGATGTAAAGGGTTGCAAGGCACGTATGTATTGTTGCCATCGAGGATAACAAGATGGGGTTTATATCATATCGCATGAGTTTATCCCTCTACATCATGTCATCTTGCTTAATGCGTTACTCTGTTCTTATGAAATTAATACTCTAGATGCATGCTGGATAGCGGTTGATGTGTGGAGTAATAGTAGTAGATGCAGGCAGGAGTCGGTCTACTTGTTATGGACGTGATGCCTATATACATGATCATGCCTAGATAATCTCATAACTATGCGCTTTTCTATCAATTGCTTGACAGTAATTTTTTCACCCACCGTAATTCTTATGCTATCTTGAGAGAAGCCACTAGTGAAACCTATGGCCCCGGGTCTATCTCTTATCATATTTACTTCCAATCTACTTTTATTTGCATCTATATTATAAAATACGAAAAATATATTTATCTTATTTACTATCTTTATTAGATCTCACTTTCGCAAGTGGCTGTGAAGGGATTGACAACCCATTTATTGCGTTGGTTGCGAGTTCTCAGTTTGTTTGTGTAGGTGCGTGGGACTTTTGAGGAGCTTCCTACTGGATTGATACCTTGGTTCTCAAAACTGAGGGAAATACTTACGCTACACTTTGCTGCATCACCCTCTCCTCTTCGAGGAAAACCAACGCAAGCTCAAGACGTAGCATATGCCAACTCAACAAATACCTTCGCAGACACCTGTAGAGCTCCTTTATAATCAACCAATTACGTTGTGACGTTTGGTAGCACACAAAGTGTTCCTCCGGTAAACGGGAGTTGCATAATCTCATAGTTGTAGGAACATGTATAAGTCATGAAGAAAGCAATAGCAACATACTAAACGATCAAGTGCTAAGCTAACGGAATGGGTCATGTCAATGGTTAGGAAACTTAACCATCTTTGATTAACGAGCTAGTCAAGTAGAGGCATACTAGTGACTTATGTTTGTCTATGTATTCACACATGTATCAAGTTTCCGGTTAATACAATTCTAGCATGAATAATAAACATTTATCATGAAATAAGGAAATAAATAATAACCTTATTATTTCCACTAGGGCATATTTCCTTCAGTCTCCCACTTGCACTGGAGTCAATAATCTAGTTCACATCACCATGTGATTTAACACCAATATTCACATCTGTATGTGATTAATACCCATAGTTCACATTGTCATGTGATCAACACCCAAAGGGTTTACTAGAGTCAATAATCTAGTTCACATTGCTACGTTATTAACACCCAAAGGGTCTGTCACATTCAGAGCTGTATGCATTTTGCAAATATTCTATGTCTACAATGCTCTGCACGGAGCTACTCTAGCTAATTGCTCCCACTTTCAATATGTATCCAGATTGAGATTTAGAGTTATCTGGATTGGTGTAAAATCTTGCATCGTTGTAGCTTTTTACGACGAGCTCTTTTATTACTTCCATTATCGAGAAATATTTCCTTAGTCCACACTAAGGATATTCTTGACTGTTGTCCAGTGATCTACTCTTAGATCAAAATTGTACTCCCTTGCCAAACTCAGAGCAAGGTATACAATAGGTCTGGTACACAACATATCATACTTTATAGAACCTATGACTGAGGCATAGGGAATGACTTTTCATTCTATTTCTATTTTCTGCCATGGTCGGGTTTTGAGTCTTACTCAACTTCACACCTTGGAACACAGGCAAGAACTCCTTCTTTGACTGTTCCATTTTGCACTACTTCAAAATCTTATCAAGGTATGTACTCATTGAAAAAAAATCTTATCAAGCGTCTTGATCTATCTCTATAGATCTTGATGCTCAATGTGTAAGCAGCTTCACCGAGGTTTTTCTTTGAAAAACTTTTATTCAAGTATCCTTTTATGCTTTCCAGAAAAATTCTACATTATTTCTGATCATCAATATGTTATTCACATATACTAATCAGAAATGCTGTAGTGCTCCTACTCACTTTCTTGTAAATACAGGCTTCTCCAAAAGTCTGTATAAAACCATATGCTTTGATCAACTCATCAAAGCGTATATTCCAACTCCGAGATGCTTGCACCAGTCCCTAGATGGATCACTGGAGCTTGCACATTTTGTTAGCACTTTTAGGATTGACAAAACCTTCTGGTTGTATCATATACAACTCTTCTCTAATAAATCCATTAAGGAATGTAGTTTTGACATCCATTTGCCAGATTTCATAAATGTGGCAATTGCTAACATGATTCGGACAGATTTAAGCATCGCTACTGGTGAGGAAGTCTCATCGTAGTCAACCCCTTGAACTTTGTCAAAAACCTTTTTTCCGACAAGTCTAGCTTTGTAGATAGTAACACTACTATCAGCATCCGTCTTCCTCTTGAAGATCCATTTATTCTTAATGACTCACCGACCATTGGGAAAGTCAATCTAAGTCCATAATTTGTTCTCATATATGGATCCCATCTCAGATTTCATGGCTTCAAGCCATTTCGCGGAATCTGGGCTCATCAACGCTTCCTCATAGTTCATAGGTTCATCATGGTCTAGTAACATGACTTCTAGAATAGGATCACCGTACCACTCTGGTGCAGACCGTACTCTGGAAGACCTATGATTTTCTGTAATAACTTGATCTGAAGCTTCATGATCATCATCATTAGCTTCCTCACTAATTGGTGTTGGAATCACTAGAACTGATTTCTGAGATAAACTATTTTCCAATTTGGGAGAAGGTACAATTACCTTATCAAGCTCTACTTTCCTCCCACTCACTTCTTTCGAGAGAAACTCCTTCTCTAGAAAGGATCCATCTTAGCAACGAATATTTTGCCTTCGGATCTGTGATAGAAGGTGTACCCAACAGTTTCCTTTGGGTATTCTATGAAGATGCACTTCTCCGATTTGGGTTCGAGCTTATCAGGTTGAAACTTTTTTCCACATAAGCATCGCAGCCCCAAACTTTAAGAAACGAGAACTTTGGTTTCTTGCCAAACCACAGTTCATAAGGCGTCGTCTCAACGGATTTTGATGGTGCCCTTTTTAAAGTGAATGCAGCTGTCTCTAATGCATAACCCCAAAACGATAGTGGTAAATCGGTAAGATACATCATAGATCGCACCATATCACATAAAGTGCGGTTACGACGTTCGGACACACCATAACGTTGTGGTGTTCCAGGTGGCGTGAGCTGTGAAACTATTCCACATTGTTTTATATGAAGGCCAAACTCGTAACTCAAATATTCTCCTCCACGTTCAGATCGTAGAAACTTTATTTTCTTGTTACGATGATTCTCCACTTCACTCTGAAATTCTTTGAACCTTTCAACTGTTTTAGACTTATGTTTCATCAAGTAGATATACCCATATCTGCTCAAATCATCTGTGAAGGTCAGAAAATAACGATACCCGCCACGAGCCTTAATACTCATTGGTCTACATACATCAATATGTATTATTTCCAACAAGTCAGTAGCTAGTTCCATTGTTCTGGAGAATGGAGTTTTAGTCATTTTGCCCAAAAAGCACGGTTCGCAAGCATCAAATGATTCATAACCAAGTGATTCCAAAAATCCATCTTTATGGAGTTTCTTCATGCGCTTTACACCGATATGACCCAAACGGCAGTGCCACAAATAAGTTGCACTATCATTATCAACTCTGCATCTTTTGGCATTAATATTATGAATATGTGTATCACTACGATCGAGATCCAACAAACTATTTTTATTGGGTGTATGACCATTGAAGGTTTTATTCATGTAAACAGAATAACAATTTATTCTCTAACTTAGATCAATAATCGTATCGCAATAAACATGATCAAATCATATTCATGCTCAACGCAAACACCAAATAACACTTATTTAGGTTCAATACTAATACCGAAAGTATAGGGAGTCTGCGATGATGATCATATAAATCTTGGAACCACTTCCAAAACACATCGTTCACTTCACCCTTTACTAGTCTCTGTTTATTCTGCAACTCCCGTTTCGAGTTACTAATCTTAGCAATTGAACTAGTATCAAATACTGAGGGGTTGCTATAAACACTAGTAAAGTACACATCAATAACATGTATATCAAATATACCTTTGTTCACTCTGCCATCCTTCTTATCCGCCAAATACTTGGGGCAGTTTTGCTTCCAGTGACCAGTTCCTTTGCAGTAGAAGCACTCAGTCTCAGGCTTAGGTCCAGACTTGGGCTTCTCCACTTGAGCAGCAACTCGTTTGCCGTTCTTTTTGAAGTTCCCCTTCTTCCCTTTGCCCTTTTCTTGAAACTAGTGGTCTTGTCAACCATCGACACTTGATGTTTTTCTTGATTTCTACCTTCGTTGATTTCTGCATCACGAAGAGCTTGGGAATCATTTCCGTTATCCCTTGCATATTATAGTTCATCACGAAGTTCTAGTAACTTGGTGATAGTGACTAGAGAACTTTGTCAATCACTATCTTATCTGGAAGATTAACTCCCACTTGATTCAAGTGATTGTAGTACCCACACAATCTGAGCACATGCTCACTGCTTGAGCTATTCTCCTCCATATTTTTAGCTATAGAACTTGTTGGAGACTTCATATCTCTCAACTCGGGTATTTGCTTGAAATATTAACTTCATCTCCTGGAACATTTCATACGGTCCATGACATTCAAAACGTCTTTGAAGTCCCGATTCTAAGCCGTTAAGCATGGTGCACTAAACTATCAAGTAGTCATCATATTGAGCTAGCAAAACGTTCATAACGTCTGTATCTGCTCCTGCAATAGGCCTGTCACCTAGCGATGCATCAAGGACATAATTCTTCTGTGCAGCAATGAGGTTTATCCTCAGATCACGGACCAAGTCCGCATCATTGCTACTAACATTTTTCAACTTATTTTTCTCTAGGAACATATCAAAATATAAACGGGAGCAACAACACGAGCTATTGATCTACAACATAGATATGCTAATACTACCAGGACTAAGTTCATGATAAATTAAAGTTCAATTAATCATATTACTTAAGAACTCCCACTTAGATAGACATCCCTCTAGTCATCTAAGTGATCACGTGATCCAAATCAACTAAACCATGTCTGATCATCACGTGAGATGGAGTAGTTTTCAATGGTGAACATCACTATGTTGATCATATCTACTATATGATTCACGCTCGACCTTTCGGTCTCCGGGTTCCGAGGCCATATCTGTATATGCTAGGCTCGTTAAGTTTAACCTGCGTATTCCGCGTGTGCAACTGTTTTGCACCCATTGTATTTGAACGTAGAGCCTATCACACCCGATCATCACGTGGCGTCTCAGCACGAAGAACTTTCGCAACAGTGCATACTCAGGGAGAACACTTCTTGATAATTAGTGAGAGATCATCTTCAAATGCTACCGTCAATCAAAGCAAAATAAGATGCATAAAGGATAAACATCACATGCAATCAATATAAGTGATATGATATGGCTATCATAGTCTTGTGCTTGTGATCTCCATCTCCGAAGCACCGTCGTGATCACCATCGTCACCGGCGCGACACCTTGATCTCCATCGTAGCATCGTTGTCGTTTCGCCATCTATTGCTTCTACGACTATCGCTATCGCTTAGAGATAAAGTAAAGCAATTACAGGGCGTTTGCATTTCATACAATAAAGTGACAACCATATGGCTCCTGCCAGTTGCCGATAACTTCGGTTACAAGACATGATCATCTCATACAATAAAATATAACATCACGTCTTGACCATATCACATCACAACATGCCCTGCAAAAACAAGTTAGACGTCCTCTACTTTGTTGTTGCAAATTTTACGTGGCTGCTACGGGCTGAGCAAGAACCGTTCTTACCTATGCATCAAAACCACAAAGATAGTTCGTCAATTTAGTGTTGTTTTAACCTTCGCAAGGACCGGGCGTAGCCACACTCGGTTCAACTAAAGTTGGAGAAACTGACACCCGCCAGCCACCTGTGTGCAAAGCACGTCGGTAGAACCAGTCTCGCGTAAGCGTACGCGTAATGTCGGCCCGGGCCGCTTCATCCAACAATACCGCCAAACAAAAGTATGACATGCTGGTAAGCAGTATGACTTGTATCGCCCACAACTCACTTGTGTTCTACTCGTGCATATAACATCTACGCATAAAACCAGGCTCGGATGCCACTGTTGGGGAACGTAGTAATTTCAAAAAAAATCCTACGCACACGCAAGATCATGGTGATGCATAGCAACGAGAGGGGAGAGTGTTGTCCACGTACCATCGTACACCGAGAGCGGAAGCGTTAGCACAACGTGGTTGATGTAGTCGTACGTCTTCATGATCCGACTGATCAAGTACCGAACGCATGGCACCTCCGAGTTCAGCACACGTTCAGCCCGATGACGTCCCTCGAACTCCGATCCAGCCGAGTGTTGAGGGAGAGTTTCGTCAGCACGACGGCGTGGTGACGATGTTGATGTTCTACCGACGCAGGGCTTCGCCTAAGCACCGCTACAGTATTATCGAGGTGGACTATGGTGGAGGGGGGCACCACACACGGCTAAAAGATCAAACAGATCAATGTTATGTCTCTAGGGTGCCCCCTGCCCCCGTATATAAAGGAGCAAGGGGGGGAGGTGCGGCCAGCCAGGAGGAGGCGCGCCAGGAGAGGTCCTACTCCCACCGGGAGTAGGACTCCCTCCCTTCCTTGTTGGAGTAGGAGAGGAGAGGGAAGGAGAGAGAGGAGAAAGGAAGGGGCACCCCTCCTTGTCCAATTCGGACTTGGGGGAGGGCGTGACTGCCCCTTGGCCGCCTCTCCTCTTCCACCTCTTTGGCCCATGAGGCCCATTAACCTCTGGGGGGTTCCGTAACCCCCCGGTACTCCGGTATATATCCGATAACCCCCGGAACCATTCCGGTGTCCGAATATAGTCGTCCAATATATCAATCTTCATGTCTCGACCATTTCGAGACTCCTCGTCATGTCCGTAATCACATCCGGGACTCCGAACAAACTTCGGTACCTCAAAACTCATGAACTCATAATATAACTTTCATCGAAACCTTAATCGCGAGGACCCTACGGGTTCGAGAACTATGTAGACATGACCGAGAACCATTTCGGGTCAATAACCAATAGCGGAACATGGATGCTCATATTGGCTCCTACATATTCTACGAAGATCTTTATCGGTCAATCCGCATAACAACATACGTTGTTCCCTTTGTCATTGGTATGTTACTTTCCCGAGATTCGATCGTCGGTATCTCAATACCTAGTTCAATCTCGTTACCGGCAAGTCTCTTTACTCGTTATGTAATGCATCATTCCGTAACTAACTCATTAGCTACATTGCTTGCAAGGCTTATAGTGATGTGCATTACCGAGAGGGCCTAGAGATACCTCTCCGACAATCGGAGTGACAAATCATAATCTCGAAATACGCCAACTCAACAAGTACCTTCGGAGACACCTATAGAGCTCATTTATAATCACCCAGTTACGTTGTGACATTTGGTAGCACACAAAGTGTTCCTCCAGTAAACGGGAGTTGCATAATCTCATAGTTGTAGGAACATGTATAAGTCATGAAGAAAGCAATAGCAACATACTAAATGATCAAGTGCTAAGCTAACGGAATGGGTCATGTCAATCACATCATTCTCCTAATGATGTGATCCCGTTAATCAAATGACAACTCATGTCTATGGTTAGGAAACTTAACCATCTTTGATTAACGAGCTAGTCAAGTAGAGGCATACTAGTGACTTATGTTTGTCTATGTATTCACACATGTATCAAGTTTCCGGTTAATACAATTCTAGCATGAATAATAAACATTTATCATGAAATAAGGAAATAAATAATAACTTTATTATTGCCTCTAGGGCATATTTCCTTCAGATACGTCTCCAACGTATCTATAATTTTTTATTGTTCCATGCTATTATATTACCCCTTTTGGATGTTTATGGGCTTTATTTTACACATTTATATCATTTTTGGGACTAACCTACTAACCGGAGGCCCAACCCGTATTGCTGTTTTTTTTTGCCTATTTTAGTATTTCGAAGAAAAGGAATATCAAACGGAGTCCAAACAGAATGAAACCTTCGGGAGCGTGATTTTTGGAACGAACGTGATCCATAGGACTTGGAGTGCAAGTCAAGAAGCAGCCGAGGCAGCCACGAGAGGGTAGGACGCGCCCACCCCTATAGGGTGCGCCCCCCTATCTCGTGGGCCCCTCAAGCGGCCACCGACGTACTTATTCCTCCTATATAAGCCTACGTACCCCCGAAAACATCCAGGGAGCCAACGAAACACAATTTCCACCACCGTAACCTTCTGTATCCGCGAGATCCCATCTTGGAGCCTTTGCCGGCGCTCCGCCGAAGGGGTAATCGACCATGGAGGGCTTCTACATCAACACCATAGCCCCTCCGATGAGTTGTGAGTAGTTTACCACAGACCTTCGGGTCCATAGTTATTAGCTAGATGGCTTCTTCTCTCTTTTTGGATCTCAATACAATGTTCTCCCCCTCTCTTGTGGAGATCTATTCGATGTAAACTCTTTTTGCGGTGTGTTTGTTGAGATCCGATGAATTGTGAGTTTATGATCAAGTTTATCTATGAGAAATATTTGAATCTTCTATGAATTCTTTTATGTATGATTGAGTTGTGTTTGCAAGTCTCTTCGAATTATCAGTTTGGTTTGGCCTACTAGATTGATCTTTCTTGCCATGGGAGAAGTGCTTAGCTTTGGGTTCAATCTTGCGGTGTCCTTACCAAAGGATGTAAAGGGTTGCAAGGCACGTATTGTATTGTTGCCATCGAGGATAAAATGATGGGGTTTATATCATATTGCATGAGTTTATCCCTCTACATCATGTCATCTTGCTTAAGGCGTTACTCTGTTCTTATGAACTTAATACTCTAGATGCAGGCAGGAGTCGGTCTATCTGTGGAGTAATAGTAGTAGATGCAGGCAGGATTCGGTTTACTTGTTGCGGACGTGATGCCTATATACATGATCATGCCTAGATAATCTCATAATTATTCGCTTTTCTATCAATTGCTCGATAGTAATTTGTTCACCCACCGTAATACTTATGCTATCTTGAGAGAAGCCACTAGTGAAACCTATGGCCCCGGGTCTATCTCTTATCATATTTGCTTCCAATCTACTTTTATTTGCATCTTTACTTTTTGCATCTATATTATAAAATACCAAAAATATATTTATCTTATCATACTATCTCTATTAGATCTCACTTTCGCAAGTGGCCGTGAAGGGATTGACAACCCCTTTATTGCATTGGTTGCGAGTTCTTTGTTTGTTTGTGTAGGTGCGTGGGACTTTTGAGGAGCCTCCTACTGGATTTTTTTGACACTAAGCCTCCTACTGGATTGATACCTTGGTTCTAAAAAACTGAGGGAAATACTTACGCTACTATTGCTGCATCACACTTTCCTCTTTAAGGAAAACCAACGCAAGCTCAAGACGTAGCAAGACCCTTGTTGAATACTGCAGGGGTTGTTATTGATTGCAATAAAGGCAAGGTCACTTTTCATATTAATGGTAATGAGCATACGGTGCACTTTCCGAAGAAACAATTCCAAGTGAATGGTACTAATGTTATTGAAAAATCTTCGACAATCACTATTGGAAGTTTTCAAATACCTCTACCTACTGTCAAAAATAAATATGAAATGCCTATTGTTGGGGAAATGCATATCCCCACTGAGGTAACTTAGTGATTTACGAAAGTTCTTCGGTTTAATGCTAATCGAAAATGGTTGTTAATAAGACCTGATCAACCTTATTAATGAATCATTTTTGAGTGGTATGAAGTTGATGAATTTAGTAAGCACTACCTTCTGTCCCTACCTTTTTTTTTCTGTTTTTGTTAGTCAAATAAAATAAAATGCCATGATTTGTCCGTTTTCTGAATTTCCCGAGCAATAAAAAGTGACCCAAAAATAAAAGTTCTCAGAATGCTCTGAAAACTTGATATGATTTTTCCTCATTATTTAAGAATTTTTGGTGAAAATAATACCAGAGGGAGGTGCACCAGGTGGGCACAACCCACCTGGGTGCGCCACGACCCCCAAGCGCGCCCTGGTGGATTGTGGTCCCCATGTGGCCCCCTCACTTATCTCTTTAGCCCACATCATCACTTACCTCCAGAAAAAAAATCCACACTGCTCTCTCTCCCGTGTTCTTGAGCTCAAACCCGCAGATTTTGATCTCTTAGCTCGAAGCTCCGTTTCCAAAATTGTTTCAGGGGATTGTTGCTTGGTATGTGACTCCACCATTTATCCAATTAGTTTTTTTTAGTGGTTTATACTTTGAATAATTAGCTACTTTTGGTGCTACTGTAGATGAGTTTGCATGTTGAATTCTTAGTGTTCTAAGTAGTTTGAATGCTTGCTATGGCCTCTATGTATCCCTAGGAGTGGTTGCTATCAATTTTGTGACGTTTTGTTGACAAATTTTTGTCACCTCAAAAATTTTTTTTCAAAAATTGTACACGGACACTATGAACCTATTTGGAAGGAGATCCTCGAAGAGACAATCCTCAGGGGTATCTTCTAGTGACAGTTCTGCTCGCCGGTCTTGTGTGGAACCAAGTGAAAGTTCCACGCGTAATGCCGCCATCAAAACATGCTTATGGCCTTGCGATGAATATATGGTGCGTGTGGGCATTAAGGAGGAATTTGAGCAATATGTTCACAATGCTGGCCTCGGTCCCTACCTTTCAGATAAGTGTGAACAACGCCAACTTCTCACTGAGTCATTTGTCAAAGGATTTACATTTTTCCCTCGTGAGTCCAGGGTGTCTTTTAAGCTTTATGATAATCCATTTACCATCTCACTGGAGAATTTTGCTTACCATTGCAAAATGCCATATTGAGGTTCGCTTGATGAACGACCGAAGGCTGAGTACGAGTCTTTCTTGACTAGCCTTTGTTACGGTGAAAATAGGGGAGTAAGACAAGGAAGAATAAAGAGGATTCACTTTCCCGCAATCCAGTACTTTGCATTATTTAACGGCAAATGCATAGTAGGCAAGCAAGACTATAGCATACTTTGTGCGCCAGACTTGAGCCTCATTCACACCTCTCTCACTGGTGAATGGAATTATAACCTTGGAGTGATTGTTGCACGTAGACTTCAGAATAATTAGATTTATGCCACATGTTTGGCATGAGAGCTGGGTGTTTCACCTTTGCCCTTTGATCCTATCCTACCCATGCAGTAATTAGATTTCAAGGCTTTAAAAAGGCATAAGATCCTCAAGGGAAAAACTCATGACTTCACTTACAATTTGTTGTTTAACCAAACCTCTGTTGTGCACACATATTTGCCTGCGCCTGCTCTTTTTGATTATCACAACAAGGGGAGATATTTTGTTCTTGAGAGCAAGGCCCGAGCTCATGACGCAACAGTGGTGGCAGCACGGCGGCCGAGGCATCCGCACTGAGAGCCTCTGTGAGCTAGCACGCAGACTACTACCCTCCAGGCTACTGACCGATTACTAACTTAGGCCAAAGGCCTAAGCTTGGGGGAGTACGTGTTTCACCGACCTTGCATTCATGTCCACATATTTCATTAGTCGGTGTTCACACTTTCTCATTGTATCATCCATGCTTAGATTTATTTCTTGCTTTCTTCTTGTGTATTTGAAAAACTTTAGAAAAACCAAAAAAATAGTTGTAGTAATTTACTTTCTTTGCATGCTTAGTAGTATTAAAAAGAAACCCCAAAAAGATTTCCTTGTTCTTATTTTGCTTGTTGGGAGCTGATACGTCTCCAACATATCTATAATTTTTGATTGCTCCATGCTATATTATCTACTGTTTTGGGCAATATTGGGATTTATTTTCCACTTTTATATTACTTTTGGGACTAATCTATTAACCGGAGGCCCAGCCTAGATTTGTTGTTTTTTGCCTATTTCAGTGTTTTGAAGAAAAGGAATATCACGCGGAGGCGAAACGGAGCGAAATCAACTAGAGAAGTTATTTTTGGAACGAAAGCTAACTGATGGACTTGGACCCCACGGCAAGGAAGGAAGAGGAAGCCACGAGGGTGGGGGGCGCGCCCACCCCCCTAGGGCGCGCCCCCCTACCTCGTGGGGCCCTCGTGGCTCCCATGACGTGCTTCTTCCGCCTATATAACTCCACGTACCCTAAAACTTCCAGAACGGAGAAGAGATCGGGAGTTCCGCCGCCGCAAGCCTCTGTAGCCACCAAAAACCAATTGGGACCCTGTTCCGGCACCCTGTCGGAGGGGGGAACCCTCATCGGTGGCAATCTTCATCATCCCGACGCTCTCCATGACGAGGAGGGAGTAGTTCACCCTCGGGGCTGAGGGTATGTACCAGTAGCTATGTGTTTGATCTCTCTCTCGTGTTCTTGATTTGGCACGATCTTGATGTATCGCGAGCTTTGCTATTATAGTTGGATCTTATGTTTCTTCTCCCCCTCTACTCTCTTGTAATGGATTGAATTTCCCCTTTGAAGTTATCTTATCGGATTGAGTCTTTAATGATTTGAGAACACTTGATGTATGTCTTGCCGTGCGTCTCTGTGGTGACAATGGGATATCACGTGATTCACTTGATGTATGTTTTGGTGATCAACTTGCGGGTTCCGCCCATGAACCTATGCATAGGGGTTGGCACACGTTTTCGTCGTGATTCTCCGGTAGAAACTTTGGGGCACTCTTTGAGGTTCTATGTGTTGGTTGAATAGATGAATCTGAGACTTTGTGATGCATATCGTATAATCATACCCACGGATACTTGAGGTGACATTGGAGTATCTTGGTGACATTAGGGTTTTGGTTGATTTTTATCTTAAGGTGTTATTCTAGTACGAACTCTAGGGCTGTTTGTGAAACTTATAGGAATAGCCCAACGGATTGATTGGAAAGAATAACTTTGAGGTGGTTTCGTACCCTACCATAATCTCTTCATTTGTTCTCCGCTATTAGTGACTTTGGAGTGACTCTTTGTTGCATGTTGAGGGATAGTTATATGATCCAATTATGTTATTATTGTTGAGAGAACTTGCACTAGTGAAAGTATGAACCCTAGGCCATGTTTCCTAGCATTGCAATACCGTTTACGCTCACTTTTACCACTTGTTACCTTGCTTTTTTTATATTTTCAGATTACAAAAACCTATATCTACCATCCATATTGCACTTGTACCACCATCTCTTCGCCGAACTAGTTCACCTATACATGTATTGGGTGTGTTGGGGACACAAGAGACTCTTTGTTATTTGGTTGCAGGGTTGCTTGAGAGAGACCATCTTCATCCTACGCCTCCCACAGATTGATAAACCTTAGGTCATCCACTTGAAGGAAATTTGCTACTGTCCTACAAACCTCTGCACTTGGAGGCCCAACAATGTCTACAAGGAGAAGGTTGCGTAGTAGACATCAAGCTCTTTTAAGCGCCCGTTGTCGGGAGGTTAGGTGGCGGCACTCACCCCGTCAACTAAGCTCTTTTCTGGCGCCGTTGCCGAGGAGGTGAGTGCTTGAAGGTATATCTTTAGATCTTGCAATCGAATATTTTTGTTTCTTGTTTTAGCACTAGTTTAGTTTATAAAAGAAAACTACAACAAAAAATGGAATTAAGTTTGTCTCATACGCTTCATCTTTTTAATATCTTTCGTGAGTATGATGGAAAAGAAAACTGTGCCAAAGTGTTAGAAGAAGAATGCATTGAAATGTTTGGCACTAAATCTTTGAATGATGAGCATGATTGCAATGTTGTTAGTATGAACTCCTTGAATATCCATAGTACTAATGATGATTGCACTAGTTATGATGAAAATGTCTCCTATAAACATGTCAATTTTTGTGGAGTGCATTGGGTTTGCAAGTACACACCAAATAGGGAAGATAGATATTGCAATAGGCATAAGTACTTAGAAACTAAATTGTTGAAAGAAAGTCTTGATGATTGCGCTGAAAGATTCAATATTTTTCATGCCCCTTGTGAAGTTTGCAATGAACATGGTCATTTAAAACTCCAATGCTATTTGTTTCATGACCAAGTCGTGTCCAATAATGTGGTAATTTGATTACCCTTGAGCATCATAAAGAGCTTAGTCTTCTTTTGGGTTATGAAGAAATGAAACGTATAACTGAGGGTATTCCAATATTTAATCTTGATATAATTCTTGATTTTGATCTAGAGAAGATATATATGTATTGTGTGGTGAATTGTATTGAAAATCCTTATATTGCAAATTAAATAAAGAAAAGAAAAGAAATAGAGGATGAAGAGAATACTAATGAAAGGGAAGAGACTTCCTAATATCTTCCTATTATTTATTATGATGAATCAGGTAACGAGGAGGAGCCTTCTATTCAACCAATCTTGTTAATAAGGAGCTCCAAAAAGAGGATTGAACCCACACATGAGGTGAAGAAGAAGAAAAGAAAAAGGAAGAGAGGTAAAAAGATATCTCTCCCAAACAATGTTGCTCCTATTATTGTTGTGCCTCATGAACATGAATTAAAAATAATTATGGAAGATGATGCACTTGATGATGATCTTGTTATGCCTATTGCTTGTTGTGATGATTATGATTGGGAAGATAATGATACTTCTTATGATCTTGAAAATCTTTTTGGCACTTGCTTGGAAGAATATGATAATTGCTATACTATTGGTGCTATCCATACTATTAATGATGAGAGTGATTATGCTTATGATATGAAAAGGCCCAAGCTTGGGGAAGCTATGTTTGATGAGGATGACATATTTGAGAATATATTTGCTGAAATTAATGTTTGTCCCAAGCTTGGGGATGCTATGTTTAATAATGATGATATTTTTAGTGGTGATAGCATGCCTCCTACTTATGATGATTATATTGATGAAAGTGGGTTTGGAAGAGTGTCAACTTTAGGGAGTAGTGATCCCACAATATTGGAGGATGTTGAATCTTATTGTGATAATTATGAAAGTGGATTTGGAGAGGTCGTGACTTTATTTAGTGATGTATCCACTATTTCGGAAGAGGTTTCAATCGATTATGATGAGAACAAAGTTGCTACTTATGATGATTATTGTGATGAAACTTATGCTATAAAAAATAGTGATGATTATATTTATAAAACATGTCATGATTATGATTACCCTTTTTCTGAACATTACTCTTTTAATGTGGAAACAATTTATAGTATTCAAGTCTCTTATGATACTCCCACTATTCCGAATGAGAAGAATTTTGCTTATGTGGAGAGTAGTAAAATTTCTATGCAAGTAGATCATGAAAAGAATGATTTAGGTGCTGGTTATATTGTTGAATTCATTCATGATGCTACTGAAAATTATTATGAGGGAGGAACATATGCTTGTAGGAATTGCAATAATATCAAGTTTCCTCTCTATGTGCTTAAAGTTTTGAAGTTATGCTTGTTTTGCCTTCCTATGCTAGTTGATTATTGTTCCCATAAGTTGTTTGCTCACAAAATCCCCATGCATAGGAATTGGGTTAGACTTAAATGTGCTAGTCATATTCTTCATGATGCTCTCTTTATGTTTCAATTGTTATCTTTTATGTGAGCATTATTGAAATCATCATGCCTAGCTAGGGGCGGTAAACGATAGCGTTTGTTGGGAGGCAACCCAATTTTATTTTAGTTTCTTGATTTTTGGTTCTGTTTAGGAATAAATAATCCATCTAGCTTCTTTTTAGATGTGGTTTTATGTTTTAATTAGTGTTCGTGCCAAGTAGAACATTTGGGAAGACTTGAGTGAAGTCTTTATGATCATGCTGTAAAAAACAGAAACTTTAGCGCTCACGAGATTAGCTAGAACTTTTTACTGGAGAGTGATATTTAGTTGATTCCTTTTGAAGATGATTACTAGACAAATTCCTCAGGTCCACCAATTTATTTTAGAATTTTTGGATTTCCAGAAGTTTGCGTTTGATACAGATTACTACAGACTGTTCTGTTTTTGACAGATTCTGTTTTCTATGTGTTGTTTGCTTATTTTGATGAATCTATGGCTAGTAAAATAATTTATAAACCATAGAGAAGTTATAATACAGTAGGTTTAACATCAATATAAATAAATAATGAGTTCATTACAGTACCATGAAGTGGTGTTTTGTTTTCTTTCGCTAACGGAGCTCGCGAGTTTTCTGTTAAGTTTTGTGTTGTGAAGTTTTCAAGTTTTGGGTAAAGATTCGATGGACTATGGAATAAGGAGTGGCAAGAGCCTAAGCTTGGGGATGCCCAAGGCACCCCAAGATAATATTCAAGGATAACCAAGCGTCTAAGCTAGGGGATGCCCCGGAAGGCATCCCCTCTTTCGTCTTCGTTCATCGGTAACTTTACTTGGAGCTATATTTTTATTCACCACATGATATGTATTTTGCTTGGAGCGTCATTTTATTTTCTTTAGCTTTGCTTGCTGTTTGAATAAAGTATCAAGATCTGAAATTCTTAAATGTTAGAGAGTCTTCAAATAGTTGCATAATTATTCGACTACTCATTGATCTTCACTTATATCTTTCAGAGTAGTTTGTCATTTGCTCTAGTGCTTCACTTATATCTTTTAGAGCACGGTGGTGGATTTGTTTTATAGAAACTATTGAAATCTCATTCTTCACTTATATTATTTTGAGAGTCTTAAATAGCATGGTAATTTTCTTACTAATAATAATATGCTTGGTATTCAAGATTTATAAAACTTTCTTTTGAGTGCGCTGAATACTAAGAGAAGTTTGATGCTTGACGATTGTTTTGAGATATGGAGATGATAATATCAAAGTCGTGCTAGTTGAGTAGTTGTGAATCTGAGAAATGCTTGTGTTGAAGTTTGCAAGTCCCGTAGCATGCACGTATGGTAAACGTTATGTAACAAATTTGAAACATGAGGTGTTCTCTGATTGTCCTCCTTATGAGTGGCGGTCGGGGACGAGCGATGGTCTTTTCCTACCAATCTATCCCCCTAAGAGCATGCGCGTAGTACTTTGGTTTTTGATGGCTTGTAGATTTTTGCAATAAGTATATGAGTTCTTTATGACTAATGTTGAGTCCATGGATTATACGCACTCTCACCCTTCCATCATTGCTAGCCTCTTCGGTACCGTGCATTGCCCTTTCTCACGTTGAGAGTTGGTGCAAACTTCGCCGGTGCATCCAAACCCCGTGATATGATACGCTCTTTCACACATAAACCTCCTTATATCTTCCTCAAAACAGCCACCATACCTACCTATTATGGCATTTCCATAGCCATTCCGAGATATATTGCCATGAAACTTTCCACCATTCCATTTATCATGACACATCCATCATTGTCATATTGCTAGCATGATCATGTAGTTGACATAGTATATGTGGCAAAGCCACCATTCATAATTCTTTCATACATGTCACTCTTGATTCATTGCATCTCCCGCACATCACGGAGGCATTCATATAGAGTCATACTTTGTTCTAGTATCGAGTTGTAATCATTGGGTTATAAACAAATAGAAGTGTGATGATCATCATTTTCTAGAGCATTGTCCCAAGTGAGGAATAAAAAAAAGAGAAAGGCCATAAAAAATAGAAGGCCCAAAAAAAAGAGAAAGTCCATAAAAAAGAGAAGGCCCAAAAAAATAAGAGAAAAAGAGAGAAGGGACAATGCTACTATCCTTTGCCACACTTGTGCTTCAAAGTAGCACCATAATCTTCATGATAGAGAGTCTCTTGTTTTGTCACTTTCATATACTAGTGAGAATTTTTCATTATAGAACTTGGCTTGTATATTCCAACAATGGGCCTCCTCAAGTGCTCTAGGTCTTCGTGGGCAAGCAAGTTGGATGCACACCCACTTAGTTTCTTTTGTTGAGCTTTCATACATTTATAGCTCTAGTGCATCCGTTGCATGGCAATCCCTACTCCTAGCATTACCATCAATCGATGGGCATCTCCATAGCCCATTGATTAGCCTCGTTGATGTGAGATCTTCTCCTTTTTTGTCTTCTCCACACAACCCCCATCATCATATTCTATTCCACCCATAGTGCTATGTCCATGGCTCGCGCTCATGTATTGCGTGAAGGTTTATAAGTTTGAGATTGCTAAAGTATGAAACAATTGCTTGGCTTGTCATCGGGGTTGTGCATGATGAGAGCATTCTTGTGTGACGAAAATGGAGCATGACTAAACTATATGACTTTGTAGGGATGAACTTTCTTTGGCCATGTTATTTTGAGAAGACATAATTGCTTAGTTAGTATGCTTGAAGTATTATTATTTTTATGTCAATATGAACTTTTGTCTTGAATCTTTCGGATCTGAATATTCATACCACAATTAAGAAGAATTACATTGAAATTATGCCAAGTAGCATTCCACATCAAAAATTATCTTTTTTATCATTTACCTACTCGAGGACGAGCAGGAATTAAGCTTGGGGATGTTGATACGTCTCCAACATATCTATAATTTTTGATTGCTTCATGCTATATTATCTACTGTTTGGGCAATATTGGGCTTTATTTTCCACTTTTATATTACTTTTGGGACTAACCTATTAACCGGAGGCCCAACCCAGATTTGCTGTTTTTGCCTATTTCAGTGTTTTGAAGAAAAGGAATATCAGATGGAGTCGAAACGGAACGAAATCAACTAGAGAAGTTATTTTTGGAACGAAACCTACCCAATGGACTTGGACCCCACATCAAGGAAGGAACGAGGAAGCCACGAGGGTGGGGGCGCGCCCACCCCCCTAGGGCGCGCCCCCTGCCTCATGGGGCCCTCGTGGCTCCCCTGACGTGCTTCTTCCGCCTATATAACTCCACGCATTCTAAAACTTCCAGAACGGAGAATAGATCGGGAGTTCACCGCTGCAAGCCTCTGTAGCCACCAAAACCAATCGGGACCCTGTTCCGCACCGCCGGAGAAGAGAACCTCACCGGTGGCCATCTTCATCATCCCGGCGCTCTCCATGACGCAGGAGGGAGTAGTTCACCCTCGGGGCTGAGGGTATGTACCGGTAGCTATGTGTTTGATCTCTCTCTCGTGTTCTTGATTTGGCACGATCTTGATGTATCGCGAGCTTTGCTATTATAGTTGGATCTTATGTTTCTTCTCCCCCTCTACTCTCTTGTAATGGATTGAGTTTCCCCTTTGAAGATATCTTATCGGATTGAGTCTTTAATGATTTGAGAACACTTCATGTATGTATTGCCGTGCGTATCTATGGTGACAATGGGATATCACGTGATTCACTTGATGTATGTTTTGGTGATCAACTTGCGGGTTCCACCCATGAACCTATGCATAGGGGTCGCCACACGTTTTCATCGTGATTCTCCGGTAGAAACTTTGGGGCACTCTTTGAGGTTCTATGTGTTGGCTGAATAGATGAATCTGAGATTTTGTGATGCATATCGTATAATCATAACCACGGATACTTGAGGTGACATTGGAGTATCTAGGTGACATTAGGGTTTTGGTTGATTTGTATCTTAATGTGTTATTCTAGTATGAACTCTAGGGCTGTTTGTGACACTTATAGGAATAGCCCAACGGATTGATTGGAAAGAATAACTTTGAGGTGGTTTCGTACCCTACCATAATCTCTTCGTTTGTTCTTCTCTATTAGTGACTTTGGAGTGACTCTTTGTTGCATGTTGAGGGATAGTTATATGATCCAATTATTTTATTATTGTTGAGAGAACTTGCACTAGTGAAAGTATGAACCCTAGGCCATGTTTCCTAGCATTGCAATACCGCTTTCGCTCACTTTTACCACTTGTTACCTTGCTGTTTTTATATTTTCAGATTACAAAAACCTATATCTACCATCCATATTGCACTTGTATCACCATCTCTTCGCCGAACTAGTGCATCTATACAATTTACCATTATATAGGGTGTGTTGGGGACACAAGAGACTCTTTGTTATTTGGTTGCAGGGTTGCTTGAGAGAGACCATCTTCATCCTACGCCTCCGACGGATTGATAAACCTTAGGTCATCCACTTGAGGTAAATTTACTACTGTCCTACAAACCTCTGCACTTGGAGGCCCAACAACGTCTACAAGGAGAAGGTTGCGTAGTAGACATCAGGAGCTTTCTCGTGTAAATAGTTTTCTCGTTCTTGCTTTTCCCTTTTATTTGCCCGTTCTAGAAAATCAAAAACTCCAAAAATATTTCAGTGTGTTTCTCTGAATTTCTGTTCCTTTTATTCGAGTTGTACCGAGGAGAAGACCATGATGAAAATGTTGAGTGGCTCTCATATGAATAATTGTTGAACTAATAAGAGCACATTTTACCTTGTCTTCACCTGTTGAATAAAATGTTTGCAGATTCCAACTTAGTCCACGACATTCTTGCACTATTATTATTTTCACATCGTTCGGTCATGCAAGTGAAAGATAATAATGACGACATCCGATGAACTGGCCGTGGCAGGGAGAAATTGGTATGAACTCGACTTGTTCTGTTTGTGTAAATATGTTTAACCTAGTATCCATGATTCAGCCCATTATGATTAAACATGTTTGCAATGACAATTAGATATTATAGTTTCTCATGCCATGCATAAGTAGCTGGGAGTTGATAATGATTTATCTTGGATATAAACATAGCGTTAAAATGATTGTGATGTAGTATGATGATATGGTATCCTCCTCTGAATGTTCGAGTGGCTTGACTTGGCACATGTTCATGCATGTAGTTGAATCAAACCAACATAGCCTCTATGATATTTATGTTCATGGTGTTCATATCCTACTCATGCTAGTGTCCAATGTTACTTATGCATAATGCATGGTTATGATCGTCGTTGCTCTCTAGCTGGCCGCTTATCAATCTAAATTGCTAGCCTTCACCTGTACTAAGTGGGAATTCTACTTGTACATCAAAAACCTTGAACCCAAAGTTATTCCAGATGAGTCCATGATACCTACCTATATGCGGTATTACCCTGCCGTCCTAAGTAAATTTGCATGGGCCACCTCTAAAAACTTCTAAAAAATGTCCTTTTTGTGTGCTTGGATCGTTCGTGGAACGACAGGAGGTGGTCGGTATCTTCCATGCTAAGCGGGTCATTCTCAGATCGAGTGTTTATTCACTGTCGTCGCACGAGAAAATGGGTGGTAATAGGGATGCCCAGTCCCAAACTGCAAACATGAAAAAGAGTTCATCTCTGAAATAATCAAACAAAAACTCCCACTGGAGTCAAAACCTTTACATTTCCGCTTGGGAACCTCCACTAGCGTGCTTAGCATGGAAGATGTTGATAACTAATGGTCGTGAAGTGAATAAGAAGGGTGCATGTCTCAAAATATCATTTATCTCTGTTTTAAAAATTGAGCTCTGGCACCTCTGCAAATCACTGCTTCCCTTTGCGAAGGGACTATCTATTTACTTTTATGTTGTGTCACCACCTTCCAAAACAAGCGCCAGAAACTGAGTAGAGCACAGTTGTCATGGTTTATGCATTATGTGTAGCTAATGTTGGGTGCATCATGAATGGATCTTTTCTACCATGAATTACAATGTTTAGTCACTGCTTGAACTTTGAAGGTGCTCTGCATTTATGTTTTGCGGTCTCACAAAGAGCTAGCGAGATACCACTATTTTCGTATTATATCATGGTTGTTTTGACAACGTGTTGCTATTTGAGATATTTTATTATTGCTCGCTTGCTGATTATGTCATTGATATGAGTCATTATAATCTTTAAATGTTATTGTTGACATGGTTAATTATAATGTTGGCTGAAAACTTGGGTGTTGTTTAAGGTTATTTATGCAAAATAGACCAAAAGAGTTCGTAAAAGTTTTTCTTTCTCACTTTCAGTTTATCAACTGAATTGCTTGAGGACAAGCAAAGGTTTAAGCTTGAGGGAGTTGATACGTCTCCAACGTATCGATTTTTTCTCACGTTTTTCCTCTTGTTTTTGACTCTAATTTACATGATTTGAATGAAACTAACCCCGGACTGACACTGTTTTTAGCAGAACTACCATGGTGTTGTTTTTGTGCAGAAATAAAAGTTCTCGAAATGGAACACAACTTTGCGAGGAATTTTTATGGAATAAAACAGGATTTTTGGAGCCAAGATCCACCAGAGAGGGGCCCCTGGGTGGGCACAACCCACCAGGGTGCGGCCCCCTCTCCTAGCGCGCCCAGGTGGGTTGTACCCACCTGATGGCCCCGCTGACGACCCCCCTGATACTATAAAATCACATTATTTCAGAAAAAATCAGGGAGAAAGAATTATCGTGATCCACGAGAATTAGCCACCGCCAAGCCCTGTTCTTCCTCAGGAGGGAAGATCTGGAGTCCGTTTGGGGCTCCGGAGAGGGGGATCTTCGTTCTTCGTCATCACCAACCCATCTCCATCGCCAATTCCATGATGCTCCCCACCGGGAGTGAGTAATTCCTTCGTAGGCTCGCTGATCGGTGAGGAGTTGGATGAGATCCATCATGTAATCGAGTTAGTTTTATT
Source organism: Aegilops bicornis (assembly GCA_021605145.1). Classification (NCBI taxonomy): domain Eukaryota; kingdom Viridiplantae; phylum Streptophyta; class Magnoliopsida; order Poales; family Poaceae; genus Aegilops; species Aegilops bicornis. The sequence continues at coordinate 40,390,103 of CM038674.1, read as the reverse complement.
AGGGCCTGATCCCTAGTATCCAGTATGTTCTTAGATTGATGTTGCTATGACTTTGCTATGCTTAATGCTTGTCACTTTGGGCCCGGGTGCCATGATTTTAGATCTGAACCATTTATGAATTCATTATTATATCCATGTGTTAGATCCGATCTTGCAAGTTATAGTCACCTACTACGGCTATGATCCGACAACTCCGGAGTGACAACAACCGGGCCCACTCTCGGTGATGATCGTAGTTTGAGGAGTTCATGTATTCACTATGTGTTAATGCTTTGTTCCGGTTCTCTATTAAAAGGAGGCCTTAATATCCCTCAGTTTCCAATATGGACCCCGCTGCCACGGGAGGGTAGGACAAAAGATGTCATGCAAGTTCTTTTAATAAAGCACGTATGACTATTCACGGAATACATGCGTACATTATATCGATGAACTGGAGTTAGTGCTGTATCGCCCTAGGTTATAACTGTCACATGATGAATATCATCCAACAAGTCACTGATCCAATGCCTACGAATTTATCATATATTGTTCTTGCTAAGTTACTACTATTGCTACTGCTATCGTTACTGCTACAATATCACTACTATCACTGTTACCGTTACCGTTGCTGCTGTCACTACTATCAAACTACTTTGCTACTGATCACTTTGCTACAGGTAATTAATCTCCAGGTGTGGTTGAATTGACAACTCCGCTACTAATACCTTCAAATATTCTTTGGCTCCCCTTGTGTCGAATCTATAAATTTGGGTTGAAAACTCTACCCTCATAAACTGTTGCGATCCCCTATACTTGTTGGTTATCGCCGGCCTACCAGCCGACAATAATGGCGGGAATTTCCTTCTTCTACTCCGAGGAGAGGGTGTCCCAAAGGACTTTGGAGCGCGAGGAGGCCATGGCGGGCATAGTGCGGAGAGGAGAAAGGGACCGGAAGAGGATGACTGCGGTTATGGCAATGGGCCACAACAGTGTGGTTAATGATGGGTAGCAGACGAACGAACGAGTGGCTCTGGAGTAGGTTTTCTTGGCAACTGCATATCATTCATGTAGGGCGACGGACCGACGGGGTGTCATTTGAACGCGGAGCAGTCGCTTTACCAAAAAGCGGGCGTGGGTGCCGCTCTCTCGCTCGGCGTGCTGCTTCAATGCTAGCATCAGTGAGGGGTCACGTCTGCTCTGACCGGAGATGAATGCGGCACTGACGCTATGAAGCGGCGTTGACTGTTTCAGACGGGAAGCCCGTGCGGGCGAGGGAGGGCGTTAATGGTGGGCCAAGACAGTCAGAAATGGATGTGGCAGCGGTCCGGGCGCCCTTAAAGCCCCCCTAGTTTGTCTCTGGCCTGCGGAAAAAAGTATGTCCGGACCACCGAACGGACCAATACAGGCTAGCGTTGGATGACACAACACGTCCAGACCCCGTGTTGGATGACACAACACGTCCAGAGCCCGTGTTGGATGACACAACACGTCCAGACTGTGTGGTCTGGACGGTTGCGGGTGGTTTGAGGGTCGACATTGAAGATGCGCTCAGTGGTTAAGTGTGTCACAGCCTCAGCACCGTCTCTAACCCACAAAACGTCAGCGTGAGCTGGTTAGAATTTCCCTACTCTGTAATTAACTGCATGCTATCTGTGTGTGTAACAGACTGAATGTCATCTGTTTGAAGCTTTCTAACCCTTTTTCAAAATGCAGTGTGGATGTGTCATTCGCTCAATTCTGCTGTAAGTTATTTCTGAGAAAAGAATGCACTCAGATCAGCTTGAGATATGTATGTATGTATGTATGTATGTGTGGGTGTGTCTAGCTGCTTCCTACTTGTTCTGTCCACCATTTCTGTTGCCGCTGAACAATCTAACCATGAGCTTTCTCAAAAAAAAAATCTAACCATGAGCACAAAGAAAAAAAATCCTAAGCTTCCGATTAAAGCTGGCCTCTGAAATACATAGCCAGGCAAAGGTTGTAATCATGAAGAAATCAACGCTAAGAAATTAAGTCACGACGGAAATTAAATCACGCTAGAGATTATCAGCTCATCTCTAGGATAACTTCTTTTTCCAGAGCCGCCAAATAATATGAAATCACTGTAAACAATAGAGTAGAAAGTCTGACTTTTAATACATCATCCTGTTGTCCTTACATCTCAATTACCTGACAAGGTCCACTCCACAAACTTGACTGCTTACTGGTCTTAGCTTTTGGCAAGGCTAATCAAACGCAAGATAAAACACTCCAGGTTCTATATTGTATCCTTCTAGATGGCCACATTACATACCAAAGGGCAAAAGCAGACCAATTTAGTGGTTAACTGTGGACTTGCATCACAACGGTCGTCGCCGTCTTGATGATCGACGAATCAGCCCTGACCTCCAGCACTGGTGTCAGGGCTATTCTAACCCTGGAGACTATGGGCTTGAGCTTGCAGCGCGGCGTTTTTCCAGCATCTCATCATCCTCGGTCTCAACACCTGACCAATATCTAGATATTAGGAGTACTCGAGTTGGAGATATTCAAAAGCCAGTGAGGAAAGAGGAAGGAAAGGACGGGCAGCACTAAGTAAATTGCTTGCAGAAAACACTTGGGAAGAAGGACAGCAAATTGGTTTATTGACCACAAAGTATCAAACACTCTCTTCTATGTGTTGTCCAGTGTAATTAGTAGTCCAAGTTTATCTACATAGCAGGAAAAAGGAACATAGAAGTGAATCCTAAAAGAACTAAATAATAGTGGTAAACTTTCTGTTGTGTCCAAGTTATGTAGGAGTAGTAGTTACCAAATTTCTCACTCAAGAAAAAATACACAGGGCCCTCAGTAGCGACACTCAACATACTATGTGTGTGCTCTGTCATCCTAAAAAAACTGATTGCTTGCATTTAGCATGTGCCTGAGACAGAGGAACATGCCGTCGAAACAAACATAGGCGCCCAACTGGTTTCAAATCAAACTGTTACCGAGCACAAGCTGACAAACTAAGGACATCTTCACCTCCTTATACCTATTAGTTTGACCACAGAAAACATTTCTCTAAATGAATTGTTGCCATCTAGTGTTTTTTACGAGTCCATAAGTCCAAGAAGAAACCAGTGGAATTGTCTTCTCCAACTACCACTGGCTGGAAGTCCCACCATTGTTTCGCCTAATCAGATAACTGAGGTCAGATGCGTGATATGGAAGCACAAACATCCCAACGATGCCTTCCCCTGCCTCCACAATGGCTATATTCACATATTGTCCTCTCGCTTCAGGCGGGAGGTCAGCAACTGAGAACTCCATTGTCCGAGTGTCAAGCACCACTGCACCAGCAACTTCTCCCTGCACGCTGTCACCCCGTAGAAGCAGCCATATGCGTGCCGGTACCCGGAGAATGAAGCAAAGCCTGAAATCCATGGAGTGCCTCGCCATTGTCTGGTGCTGGAAGAGAAGACGAATGCGCCCTGCTTATCTTTATCTCCCCAATGTGCGATGGAGATCACTGTGAATGATGTCTCCTCTGCGGCCTGCTCCTCGTCGCCCAGGAAGGACTGCCGGTGTGGGTTGTCCACTGAATGAGGAACCCAGTCCTCAACTTCAGGGATCAGGGGAAGCAGGCGGTACCGCCGGTGCAAGTGGTCGCACACCGCCAGAGAATTATCCAAGGGAGATCTGCTGAGGAGGACGCGGCCGCCGCGGGCGTCCCGGACCTTCCAGTCCCGAGCGGGGCCGGGTAGGAAGGAGAAGGAGAAGTCGGCGGCGAGGGCGACGGCGCTGGCTGCCGATGCGGAAGGAGAAGGCGGGATTACGGGGAAGAAGGCTCCGATTAGAGCGAGAAAGCCGAGGAGGGGAGGGTCGTGGAGCTTGCGGAAGCGCCGGAGGAAGGGGCACGGCCGGCGACGAGGCGACGCAGGCGCCAGAGGCGTGCACCAGGTCGGTTGGCGTGGGCAGCCGGAGGAAGATCTCCGCCACGAGCTCGTCGGGGATCGGCAGCGAGGCCATTTGCTGGAGGCCTTGTCGCGGCGGAAGCAGATGAGGAGTGGAATGGCGCCGTTGGTCGAGGATGCCCGGATCTAGGCGAGGGTCCTCGGTGGTCTGGCCCTGGTCCGCCGCACCGCCGCCCATCACGCCGCTATGGGTTATCATGTCATCTAAAGGCTAACTTTTTGTTTCTTCGGCGACATACTGTAAAGATCTGGATGACTGTAAACAATGAAGTAGATCATCACTACAAATAGACTATTAATAGATGGATCCTCCTGGTCATCTCCTGAACCCTGACTACCTCACAAACTCCATTCCACCAGCTTGGAGTTGTAGACATACATCAACCTGACCAACATTTACTTTGACTTCTCGCAGAGCCTTAGTTAACCTAATGAGTATGAAGAAACAAAACATAGCTAATGCTTTTCATCACCTTATCATGCCGAAAGCAACAATCATTGTCAGATCGGGGCACACAAGATGAATGCTCCAGGTTCTGTTCTATCCTTGTGGATGACCTGACCATATTACAAACCAAAGCGGACCAACTTTGTGGCCAGCATTCGAGTTGCTTTGCAGCCTCAGCACCATCTTGAATCCTCGATACGCCACTGCCAGCTTGACCTCCAGTGTCCAGCATTCACATCAGCACTATTCTGACCATGGCGACTATGCGCTTGAGCTTGCAGCACAACCTTGTTCCACTGTCTCCTTCTCGGCCTCTTTCTCCAAACCTGCCCAATATCTCAAAGTTTGCAAATGTTTAAATTGTCAATATCCAAGAGCTTGTGAGCAAAGCAGAAGAAACAATAGGTCATATTAACCACAGCGCAATTTGAAATATGCAAGAGCAAACACCTTTTTTTATGTGTTTTAACTTTTAACACTGTAACTTGCAAAAAGGCATGCAAACATTCAGAAATGAATATTATAAATAAAAAACTTGAGCCGCAAAAAAAGGTAGCTCTGTGACTGTCCCATTTCAACACAAAATAGCTACTCCCTCTGTCCGCAAATACTTGTCATGAAAATGGATAAAAAGAGATGTATCTAGAACTAATATACATCTAGATACATTCCCTTTTATTCATTTTGATGACAAGTATTTCCAGACGGAGGGAGTAGTATATATGGAATAACAAATTTCTCACTTTGGTCAGTGAAGTAAAAAAAAAACTCAGGGATCTCAATTGCAACAATCAACAAACTATGTGTGCCATCCACCATCCTACAACAATGATTGGTTGCATAGGGCATGTGCTTTGAAGGACTGAGAATAGGCAGGTGAAAGTTTGAACTCTCTACAAAATGTGGATGCAATGCTACCAGTTTATCTCGAGCACAAGCTGGTTCACTTTCTTAGCACAAGATGGCAAGCTCTTCATGCTATATGAATGACGTGTCTCCTAAGCAAACAAATTTGGAATGATTCCTTCAGAAACTATTCGACATCATTCCAGTTTCTCACATCAACTATTCGACATCATATCATCATCACTTCAGAAAAAATGCACTCAGAAATGGTATGTAGATGTGCAATACTTGCATCCTACTTGTCATGTGCGCCATTTATTCGCCAGCTGACTCAAACAAGTTGCCTCACCTCAGCACTCAACCAAAACCAATGCGATTTGTCCTACCAAAGTACCATCGATTGGGGATCACAAATGTCACACACAGTATCGCTGTCCTCTTGTTCTGCTGTATAATTTAACCATCCTAAACTTTTGTCGATGATTCAGGTTCACTGTACATCATGCCGATTGTGCAATACTGCAATACATCCTGCAGTTTTACCACTTGCACGAGTTGTGTGTACCGAATTCATTTTGTATATAAGCTTGTGAAGGTCTCTTTTGCCATGAAATATCAGGCCCCGTGGTCTCAGAACATGTTCGATATCCTAACATTTATATCACTCAGATCTACTGATTGTTAAGGAAAGCGATGAGGCACAATCCTGACACAGAAAAGCATATTGCAAGCCTGGAGTAGTCGAGCAGCGCCTGTCCCTCAGCAACGCCACCAAAGGCTTCAAAATACTGCAATACAGGCACGTTGTGAGAGACAGCACGAAAATATACCATTCAAAGAACTTGAAAATACCTCGCTGATCGGTCGGAGAAGACAAGTAGACAAGCAAGCTGGATACATGAAACCGACACTCCAAGCCCATTCATCTCTGCTCAGCAGATTCAGGTTCAGGCAGGCATGTATATACAGCAAGATCATAGTTACTTTGAATTCTGACAGCCTTCATTGACATACTTCAGCACCTTTTTTTAACATATGATCCTTTACTTACCTTATTTGGCAAATGCACTTAACATAGTTCGACCAAAGGCACACGATGATAAACTCCAACACTCCGAGCTTATTCATCTCTGCTCACCAGATTCAGGTTCACTAGGCAGGCATGTACGTATACAGCAAGATCATAGTTACTTTCAATTCTGACAGTCTTAATTATCATACTTCAGCACAATTTTTTTTAAGGAAAACACACCAATCATAGTTTGATCAAAGGTACAAGATGATAAACTCCAACTACATATAAAAAGGAGAAAAAACTAAAATGAAGAAGCCTTGTTCCTAATCTGCAATGCAGATTGAAACACATAGCCAGAGAAAGTCACGGTGAAAGTCAAGTCATGTTAGAGGTTATTATTTCATCTCTGGGCTTACCTGTTTTTTTGGCCAGTAATACGCGCCGGTGCGCCGGCCGAAAGTTCGGCCGGTCGCACCGCGTCCGTACGATTCGTGTAAGTTACAGCTGCAGGATTCGCATGTAGCCTTCTCCTCCTTCGCTAAATCTGCTTCGTTAGAGAGTTATCAAAAAAAAAAAACCTGCTTCGTTAGTCAGGGTGGACACGGTCCGGGCCGGTCCGGTCCCGGTCCGAGCCGGCGTTTGGACCGGCCGTCGGCGGTCCGGTCCGGACCGGACCGAGCAACGTCACGGTCCTGTTTTCAGGGACCGGACCGGCAATGGCCGAGCTCGGGCCGGACCGAGAGGACCGTGAGGACCGGCCAAGACATGGGCAGAGCGCGCTCTGGAGCTCCGGCGACGGCTCATCGGAGAGATATCTTGCTAGAGGAAGCGCAGCTCATCGAAAAGATGTCTGGGAGCTTGAGAAGCATCAGAGGAAGCTACGTGACCAAGAAGAACACCGGAGGGAGCTCATCGGCGACGAATCTGACACGACGGCCGGTGGACAGAGATGAACGATGGCTGATGAGGCTACGTAGGACCTTCCTCGTCGATTTTTTTGACGGAGATGATAGATCTCACGACGGAGGAACTCCTAGACATGATGGTTCGTCGCCGGAAGGCTGGTGGGCATGGTGTTATGCGGTGGTGCTCTGCTTGTGCGTTGGACGGCGGCGGCCGCGGCACAGGTGCATGGCCCTGTCACGCCTTGGCCGCCACGCACTCGCCAAGCCCCTGCCAAGCCCCTGCCAAGCCCCCGCCATGCCCCCGGCAAGCCCCCAGCCACGCCCCGCCCCGCTCTGGCCATGGCCCCGCCATGCCGCCGGCTGCTTCTTCGGTCCGCTCGGTCGGCCCGAGCTTTAACCGGACCGGACCGGCCGATTTTCGGTCTTGTTTTGAGGGACCGGACCGGCCGTTTTTTTTGTCGGGCTAGGACCGAGCCAGCCCGGACCGAGCGGGCCACGAGCCGGTCCAAAAGACCGCTCGTGCCGTCCACCCTGATTTGTTAGAGAAACAAAGGAAAAGCCATGGCGCCCCATCGCGAGTCCTTAAGGCAGCTAGCTCGCCGGGCGTCCTTGCCGCTTGCCTCAACGCCGGTCCGCCCTCGTCGCCGATGCTCGCCCTCGTAGCACCCGTCCTCGCCGGTTCTAACAGTACGTCGTCGCCCCTCGTAGCAAAACCGTGCCGCCCGACGTCTCTATTGTTGCATCACCTAGCCGCTGCCGCCGCAGTCGCCGTAGCACGTCCATCGAAGCACCACCATACCGCCGGCCACAGCTCTTAGCGTCACCGCTCGCACCTCGATTTGAAGCTTTTTCTCACGCCCGTTGAAGCTTTTTATCCACCCTGCCGTTGAAGCTTTTGCTCACACCGGTTGAAACTTTTATTCATGCTCGTTGGACCTTTTTATTTTCCGTCGACGCTCGCTGCACGGGGTAGCACGAACGACGGCCACCAATCAACACCATGTAGCCAAAAACCTCAATGGTCGTAGCCAAAAACAACGACAGTTGCAGCAAAAATCGTCGCCACCACCCCGGGTCGCATCTCTGCCATGAATGGATGTAGCAAATTTTTCTTGTCGGTCGTAGCAAAAGCAGACAACGGTTGTAGCAAATCCTCGTCTTCAACGTTGCAGGTCGTAGCTCCGCCACGAGTGGATGTAGCAAAAATTGTCTCTGGTTTCAGCTCGCCACGGCGCTAGTTCGAGCATACAACCACTACGGTCGTAGCATGCAGCACCCCACCGCCCCTGGAGCTTGCAGTGCCATGACGGTGTGGTCATGGCCATGGTCGCCACGGTCATAGCACCGCCGACAAACGGATGCAGCTTCGCCTAGCTGCGGTTGCAACTCCTTTTCCCATCCCATGTCGGAGTTCAGCGAGCGATTGTGAAGATGAAGATTGAAGAAGACCTGGGATGTGCTCCTCGCACGAGGCACTAGAGAGGACGAGAAAAAAAGAAACAGCTCGTGACGGGTCAAGGGAATTTGGTGGGCCAAGAGAGAAAAACAACAAACGCAAAAAATGGATCGGGAGACTTGTCCCGTTGGACTCTCGGCACGCAAAGTTTTCCTTTTTTTTTTCTTCAGTGACATCGAAATTTCTGAAATGACTGTAAATAAAATAGAGTAGATCAACAGTGCAGGTCTGACTTATAATAGATCGTCAAGTCTCCTTAATTCCAAACACCTGACAAGCTCCATTCCACAACTCCTCAAAAGGTCTTAGTTCAACTAATGATTCCATAAACTAAACGCTGACAATGCTCTCGCTGCCAAACAAACACAACAATCAATGTCGGATTAAGGAACACAAGATAAAATACTACAGGTTTTCCCCTTCAGGATGACCATATTACAGACCAACTTGAAATACATAGCAAGAAGACCAAAAAAAACCTCGGTGCCATCTCCAATATTAACACATCAGCCGGACCTCCAGCATTAGCATCAGCACTATTCTGACCAAGCTGACTATGTGCTTGAGCACTGCAGCGCAAGCCTTGTTCCAGCATCTCCTCATGTGCAATCTCCTGCCCAATATCTAAAAATTAGGAGTATTCAAGTTGCAGATATTCAGAAGCTTGGGGGCAAACAGGAAGGAAACGACAGGCAACATTCAGAAGAAGCATGGGAAGAAGCACAACACAAAGGAAATCAACCTTCTAAATTCTTTTTACCCATGGTCCAATTGGTTTATCGACCTAAAGTCTCAAACACTCGCTTTTATGCGTTGACCAGAGTAGTTAGCAGTCCAAGTTGAAATACATAGCAGGAAAAAATAAATTTAGTGAATTCAAAAAGAACTTGAAAGGTTTGAAGAAACAATGGCTTTCTGTTGCAAGACTTCATAAGTTTCCTAGTAGTTACCTAAATTTCCTAGTAGCAACACTCAACAACCTGTGTGTGCTCTGCCATCCTATGAAAACTCATTTTTCTTGCATTTGGCATGTGCCTTCATTGAAGGACCGAGACAGAGGCACAGGCCGTCTAAACAACGATTTCAAATCAAGCTGTTTGTAAGCACAAGCGGACAAACTGTTCTTGCTATTTTAATGGCAAGTCCATGGAGCAAAAGCATATTCAAGCTAAATTTTGCTCACATCATATACAAGTGTGCATCATTAACTGTAACAATGACTTGGCCTCTTATTTGCTAGCTTCTAATGGCAAGTTATGCAGGTTTATGTCAAATCAACATCATGAGATAAATTTATAGTTGTAAAGGTGACAAAAAGAAGATCCCCCCGCCTCCTTATATCTATGAAAAGAGAGAACAAGATAACACATTCTTGACTTGAACAATCAGAACGGTGATCTGGATTTAAACTTGTAATATCAACAATTAGCTTGATTACCCAAAAACATTTCTCCGAATCAATTGTTGCCATCTGGTGTTTTTTTAATGATTCCATGAGGCCTCCAAAATGCTACTTATAGTGTGCATGATATTTAGTTTTATTTGTCCAGCAAATGGCAATTAGAACAGGCAAACGCATATATCACAATTATGCTCATGGGCTTGGTTAACTTTGCCACAATCGCAGAAAAAAGTAACAGCTAACAAAATGTAAACAAGGATTACCAATCAGAATAATGAACTATGAAGCAGCACTCGATATTGTTGGGGACGATAGCAATGATGGTGGGAAGTTGCTATATACATATGGCATGTGATGTTTTGATGTTGTAAACACCTTCTCAAGCTGGAATGTTTTGGTGTCCAGCACGAAAGTACCTCCCTGTTGAACTTGTGACGAGCTTCCTGAAAGAAACAGGAGCAAGTGCCTCCCTGTTGAACCCATGAAACTGCACCAACAAGAATCCAGTTGTATTGTCTTCTCCAACCGCCACTGGCTGGAACTCTCACCATTGTTTCGCCTAATCAGATAACTGAGGTCAGATGCGTGATATAGAGGAAACACAAACATCCCAATGATGCCTTCCCCTGCCTCCACAATGGCTATACCCGCATCTTGTCGTCTCGCTTCAGGTGGGAGGTCAGCAACTGAGAACTCCATTGTCCGAGTGTCAAGCACCAGCAGCTTTCCCCTGCAATCAGTCACCCCGTAGAAGCAGCCATATGCGTACCGGCGGTAGGAGAAGAAAGCCAAAGAAAACCCTGCAGTCCATGGACCAGCTCGCCATTGTCCCGTGCTGGAAGAGAAGATGAAAGCGGCATGCTTATCTCCGCATCGCGCGATCGAGATCACTGTGAAGGATGTCTCTTCTGCGGCATCCTCCTCCTCTTTAAGGAAGGAGTGCCATTTGTTCACTGAACTAGGAACCCACCCCTCGACTTCAGGGATTGGGGGAAGGAGGTGGTACCTCCGGTACAAGGGGTCACACACCACCAGGGCACGAGTACGGAGGCGAGAGCGAGGTCTCTTGAGGAGGACGCGGCCGTCGCGGACGTCCCGGACCTTCCAGTCGTGGGCCGGGGCGGGTAGGAAGGAGAAGGAGAAGTCGCCGGCGAGGGCGACGGCGTTGGCTGCGGACGCGAAAGGAGAAGGCGGGATTACGGGGAAGAAGTTTCGGCGCTCGCCAAGGAAGCCGAGGAGGGGCGGGGCGTGGAGCCTGCGGAACCGCCGGAGGAAGGAGCGGTCGGTGATGAGGGTTCGGAAGGAGACGCGGGCGAGGGAGGCGCGGACCAGATCGGCCGGGGTGGGCAGCCGGAGGAAGATCTCCGCGACGAGCTCGTCGGGGATCGGCCGCGGCGCCGTCTCCTGGAGGCCGTGTGGCGGCGGAAGCAGACGAGCACGGGGCTCGCGCCGGTGCTCAAGGACGGCCGGATCCATGGGAGGGGCAGCGCTGGCCTGGCCGTGGCACGCCGCGCCGCCGCCCATCCTGCCGCCGGGGACGAGGAGAACCCTAGCTTACCACGGGAGTGAAGAATTGGCTATATTTTTAGCAGTTCGGGATCAGAGAATACCTGACAAATAAATATGAATCATCTCAGCTAAAAAAATATGAATACCCCTAAAAAGCTAAAAAATTATGAATCGTCTATTTTTTTATGAAAAAAGTCATTTAGCTTGGAGTTTCCTTAAAAAACTTTGTTCACACCAAGCTAAAAAAAACCATAGACAACAGGGCCAGATAGGGTTTTGGGGCGGGCTTTGCGATGCCCGACCTTGAAATGCCAAGCCTGATCCCAACCCAACCCAACAATATGAAGAGTGACTATTTTTGTATTTTAAAAAAATGAATCACTTTCAGAATAATATGATAAATTGTACTTGCCCAATCCAGTAAAACGTCTAGCTCAAAAGAATTTGAGAAGTGCACCTACTGCTCAAATTTGAACAGCAAAAGCCTAATCCCAATACAAAAAACTCCCTTAAGCGAAAGCCTAATCCGAGTAAAAGATTCCCTTGAGCGACTCTTTTCTCTTGTTCATGCCCAAGCCAACCATGTCGCCGTCCTTCTCTTTGGTGGCGCCTCAAAACTCGCCGATGTGAGGAATGGAGGCCCACGCCCCTCTCCCACTCTCTCCACCAACCTACGACACGTGTCCTCGTGCCCCACTCCTATCTTCACCAGCCTTGCTATAACACACGCCCTCACACCCCGCTCTGATGACACACGTCACCCCAACTCCCAGTTCCACCATGCCACGACGACAGCTGCTTCCTCGCCTCGTGGACACTGGACGCACGCGCCCTACCTCGGCAATACACGCCCCCCCCCCCCCCGCCTCGTGCGGTCGCGCGCCCGCCCTCCTCCATGTCACCAACATCTTGCCACTCGTCACACCACTCGATGTGTGCGCCGCTACTCGCCAACATCTCCCGCACCCCCGCCTCTTGACGTCTACCTCAAGACCGTGTGTATGTGGGTTATATGTGTGGTGGTAGTGAGTGATGCATGTGTGTTGTTGCCATTGCTATATGTTGTGACTTGCTACTACTCTTAGCCGTGAAATGCTACTTTGTGTTGCATTGTGAGTGTCTGACGAAATGCCTAAACCAAATGTAGGCTATAGAGAGTTAAGTTTTAGAGCATTTCTAGTTGAACCCATAAAATTTAGCCCCTCAAACGCTCCTTCAAGACTTAACTTCTCTATCTTAAGAAGTTAAATAAAAGCGGTTCCTGGCAAAACTCCTAAAACTTAACTCTCCAATTTTTTAACACAAATTCATTTATTTAGGCCATTGAGTTAAAGCTTCACTACTTAAACTACTTCATAAAATAGTATTTTGGGCACATAGTTCACCAGCTCATCACCAGGAGAACTGATCAAAATAAAACGACAAGAAAAATTACACACTTCAATAGAAACACAACTTTCTTGACTGCTACAACAAGTGCACTCAACACTTTCTCCATCTCCATATGTTCATTACCAACACTTTTCCCTTATCCGTTGACTTATCTAGCTTGCCCACTTGTTTCTTCTCTGCCTCCTCACGAAACTTGCACATTGCATCCTCTGTAATATCATCTCTAGCAGCTAGTGCATCAACATTCAGTTGACCTCTCTGAACCAATAGATCAATGTATTCTTCTTGTCAGTACCAAAAGTTGTAACCTTTCTGCAAAATATTATGCCAGCACTCGACTCTAATGAGTGGATTTTTGCATCACTTTCTAGATTCTATGCTAGTGCAGAAATCCCTCATAGAATATCCATCTAGAAAATTTTCATTTCCACAATGCATAGTTTTCTATCTTTACCCGTTTTACCAAGTTCATTGACAACTTTTAGTTTTGTATTAGTTTCCCTTTGTTTGTTGCCTTGGTACATGTATTGGTATTTCCATGTACATGGCACATATAAAAGGAACAAGTGCAGCTAAATTGAAGGAGTTTGAGGCATCAGATTAATGCCCTTTATAGAGTTGGAGATTTTGACATTTTCCAAGGTGTCCAAAGTGAAGATCTAACGCAATGGGTGTATAGGGCCTCCCGACATGAATCCAACAAGCCCAAGAACGCCCAAATTGGATACGTGTAAAGAAATGGCGACCAAACTACAAATCTGCACGCACAAACTCCAAAAGGAAAGATGATGCTTGGTATGACTGTGATAGGTACGGTGTGGGATTGAAAGTATGTCTAGAGGGGGTGTGATTAGACTACTTGACAAAATAAAAACTTATATTTTTCCAATTTGCGTTGTAGGCAAGTTTTAGCAATTCTACCAAGTCAAGATACATCCTACACATGCAAGTCTAAGAGTTGTGCAGTGGAAAGTAAAGACTTGGCATATGAACGTCAAGGAGGGATCGGAGAAATCAAACGCAATGAAGACATGGAGATTTTTGTCGTGGTTCTGATAGGTGGTGCTATCTTACGTCCACTTTGATGGAGACCTCAACCCACGGAGGGTAACGGCTGGGCGAGCCCACGGAGGGCTCCACCCACGAAGGGTCCATGAAGAAGCAACCTTGTCTATTCCATCATGGCTTACGTCCATGAAGGACTAGCCTCACTCGGTGTAGATCTTCACGAAGTAGGCGATCTCCTTACCCTTACAAACTCCTTGGTTCAACTCCACAAGATCTTGGAGGCTCCCAAGTGACACCTAACCAATCTAGGAGACACCACTCTCCAAAAGGTAATAGATGTTGATGTTGATGATGAACTCTTTCCTCTTGTGCTTCAAAAGATAGTCTCCTCAACATTCAATCGTTGTCTCACAAATTTGGCTTGGGTAGGAGAAGGATTGGAGTGGAAAACAACTTGGGGAGGCTAGAAATCAAGATTTAAATGGTTGGATTGGAATCTCTTGATCTCAACACATGAGTAGTTGGTTCCCTCTGAGAAAATTAATGGTGGAACTGTAGTTTCGTTCTGATGGCTCTTTCAAAGAGAAAGTGGGGGTGGAGGGGTATAAATAGCCTTCACCAAGAATCCAGCCGTTGCAACCTTTTGACTCAACTCGGTGACGCCGAAATGAAAATGTCGGTGAGACCGACCTGTGTAAAATATTTGAATGTTAGACGCCTCGGTGAGACCGAATGGAACAACTCAGTGAGATTGATGTGTGATGATCTAAGCAAGACCTCGTCTCGGTAATTCCGATCGAACCAATTCGGTGATTCCAAAATGGTGTGAGAGGGTTACAAAAACTTGGTCAGTGAAACTCGGTGAGACCGATTGTCATCTCGGTGAAACTGATAAATTAGGGTTTGGATGTGGCTCTATCTAGCTAGGGTTAACTCGATGGGTCCGGATGTGGAGATTTTGGTGGGAACGAGTTGGGCTTTTAGGGTTTGGACAAATATGATTTGGAGAAAGTGTTTGAGGGTTTTTGGAGCGATATCTTCAAGCACTTGAGCAATTGAGTCAGGATCAAAACCTCATCCCCTTTTAATAGTATTGGCTTTCCTATGGACTCAATGTGATCTTGGATCACTTAACCAAAAATGTAGAGTCTTAAAGCATGTGCCAGTCCATGTCCTAAACATTTTGAAGAGTCTACTTTCTCATGTCCTTCCATGCCAACATTGAACTTTCTTGAAATCTATCTTGAATAGGCATTAGTTCAGTGGCATATATGTTGTTATAAATTACCAAAACTACCCCGGGATTAGTTGCACTTTCAACATCCCCCTTCTTGGTAATTGATGATAACACATAGATAAAAGCTTCGGCAAATGATGTAATCAATGAATGACATCGACACGTTGAGAAGTATGTTATAAGTAAGAGCTCCCCCTAAATTTGTGAATTATTAAAAAAATCATTTGAATGCAAATGCACTATCGATTAAGATCATGAGCCACTCTTCCATGTCACATACATCTTGGTGGAGTGCTCAAAATGATATGAATGAAATATAACAAACAATCATCACCAAGCATACAAGTAAATGATCATACAAGAAGCATTTAGATAGATTGATCAACAAGCATATACAGCATCAAAGTACCATATGATCAAGCACAGAAGTAACATAGTCTCATACCAGCATCAAACACAAGTATCACAAAGTGGCATAAAACTCAACCAAAATCAAACGAGCAAAAGCAAAACACTCTCTCTCTCTCTCTCGAATCCCTATGATCTATACTAATTCTCCCCCTTTGGCAACAAGTACCAAAATGTTCGAATCAATATAGAGCTAAACGTTGCTCTGTGCTCGATCTCCGGCAGCTCTTGGTGAAGAAGTCTTCTAACTTGCAGCTTCGGTGTGTGTAGACGTTGTTGGAGTAGAGAGAAGCGTGTCTACGAAGATCTCGAAAGATGTTTGCAGGACAGGTGGAGTAGAGACAACTGGAGGAACTATAGGAGCAACTGAGGATGTAGCAGCTGGTGCAGAAACTGTAGCTCGTGTGTCTGCGACTAGCACTGTTGCTGACCTGGGCATCGTCTGAAACTGAGTGGTCATTGGAAGATCTATGCCCGGGTTGCTCACCATCACTGCTCGAATGCAACTTAGCTTCATCCACTTCTTCAGACTCTCAACTATGGTTTTCACCTTAGTGACCTTAACATCTAGGTCATGGAACTTTGTCTCTATGCTCCTCTCCAAGCTCTCTTGGTTCTTCACGAGGTTGGCCAGACTTCGCTCACTCCTCTGAGGAGCATGTAGAAGATATAGGATTTTATCGGCATTCGTCTTAACTGGAGTTGTAGATGAGCCAGGACCAATATTCTTTGCAGCCTCTGTCACTGCCTGAGACTTAGTAGATGTAGGCTGAATCTCATCCATAGTCACTATGCAGTCCTCTAGCTCTGGCTGTAGTGGCAGATGTGGACGATCAAGCAAATAGACCTTGCTTCCAACTCTAGAGTTGATAAGTGTTTGAATGTGCAGTGCAAACTCGCATGATCATTTATGATCCGCAACAGTCCTCTTAGTTGTCTCCACAATCAAGTCCATCACCTTGAATCTTGTGAAGCTATCCACCAAATGCAACATATTGATTGAATGTCCTCTTATCATCTTGTCGTCTCCAGACTTGGGCATCAAAGTATGCCTCAGGATGGTGTTGATAGTAGAAAGACCTGGCGAGAGATGAGAGATGGATCCCAACTTGCGAGTCTTGATGTAGTTTGGGGGAATCGGTCCATACATGTCTGCCATGGAGTTGTGGTCCATCTTGGGCTTGGCATAAACATCAACATCATTTTCCTTAGCTTCAGGTACAATCATCAGTTCTGCCCATTCAGCTATATGCCTGACTGGATTCTAGTTCCCTCAGTCATCCATGCAATCTTCCCATCGGGGTAAAAGTGTGATGTGGAGTAAAACTGCATGATGAGCTCATCTCTTCATGCTGTTATAAATGTTTTCTGTTTTTTAGTTATAGAAATATTTATAAAAATGTTAGCAATTTTTCTGTTTTTTAGTTATATAAATATTAGAATTGTTATAGAAAAATGTTAGTTATATAATCAGGAAATTTTAGAATTAGTTCTAGTTAGATGAATTACATTAATGTCAAATTGTTAGAATTTGCATATATATTTATATATATATTTATATATATATATAGAATTTTAGTTATCACAATCCAATCATTTAAAAATGTTACTTTTTGCGGGCATATAGTATTTGTTCTCGACGATATGCCCGGCCCGCATCCTCGCCGTCGACCCGTTCGCGACGACGTCCTGCTTCAGAGGACCCATGTCCGGGACTGGGCTCCGTCGGGCTTGCACTGGGAGGTGCTACCTGGAGGGGCGCACCGCTTGGTGAGGAACCCGACCTCGGGTCCCGTCGTCGACCCTGATCTTCTTTGGTGGCGTTCGCTGGGCCACATTCGGTGCAGAGGCAGCTGGCCCCGCCGGAGGTGGTGCGTCGCCGTGTCAGGGATGAAGATGAGCACGTCCATCGCTACATGGCTGCTATGGACGACGTCAGGTTCTCGACTACTTGGCGGGTTCTTTGGGCAGATGACCGGAGATATGATCCTGTGATGATTCCTTCTCTTTGGGTGTGCACCGCCTTCGCCCGAGAACCGCGAGTGGCGCCCTAGATTCTTCTCAGTACTCGATCTTTATTAGGTACCTAGCCAATGATGTATTCGATATATAATATTCGAGACGATGTATTCGAGATTATATATATTAAGACGATGATGTATTCGAGATTATATATTCGAGATGATGTATTCGAGATTCAGTTTTTCCTTATTGATTAATTGCATCCATGCATTGTAATTTGAATACTAAATTGTTTTATATTTCTTCTGTATTAATTAGTAAAGTAAAAGCTATGGCGGACAATACCGGCAGAGAGAGAAGAGGAATTGTTCTACATCATACGCAACCCTCATAGGGTAGGTGATCTGAATGAAGATGACGGCTCCCAATATCTGAACAATACCGGAGAGGGTGATGAAAAGATATTCGATCTCGACGACCGAGCTGATGAAGTCATGAACTATGATTATGATGACACAGACAATGCTGATCTTCAAATAACAAAGACTTCCGGCGAGGTATATATTTATATAAGCATGCATCCTGGTGATCATCACATGTTTTTTTATTGAAGATATATTAACGAATCGATCTTTCTTCTTTCAGCCCTCCGGATCGAGCAAATCTGCTTCTACGACAAAGCAAGACAAAGCGAGGCCCGGCAGATTGTTGAAGGATGGTGTAAAGTACCACATCGAATCCACCAAACTTAGTGGCGAACCCCTCACGCCTAAGAACGCGTTGCGGACAAGTGGACTCGTCGGTCATGGAGTTCTTGTGAAGGACAACTCGATCTCCATTCAAGAATGGAAAGAGCCAAAGACTAAACGTCCAGGTGTTACTTGGGTCGATGACAGAGCCAAAAAGACCTGGTGAAATCTCGATGGAATATTTCACCCTACCAGATCATTTCACTAAAGCAGATGTGGAGAAAGTCAAGGCCGCTGCTCTTAAGAAGATGGCAATTGCATTCAACACCCACAAGAAAACTGTATGGGCCAACTACCTCGCTAATGAAAGGAAGACTCCAGATTTCAAGGGAACACTGGAGAAGCAAAGAGAACACTGGGACGATTTCGTGACCTTCAAAGATTCAGAATTATCTAAGGAACAGTCGATGAAAAACAAGGCAAATGCCGCAAGAAAGACGCAGTTCCATAGGCTGGGTCCAGGTGGCTATGCGATGGGATTGCCTAAGTGGGATAAGTCTGAGCAAGAGATGGAGGGTGCAGGGTCACTCCGACATTAGAGCTGGCCCCCAAGTGCAGAACTTGGTTCTATGCGCATGGGGGGCGTTGGACCCGAAGACAGGCTTGGTTTCGAAGAAGGCAAGTCTAAAAGGAGCCGAACAAAAGATACTTGACGCAATATAAGAAGCTCGAACGGGGGTGTTCATGCCCAACAGAGAGAACGACGAGCTTACGCGCGCCCTGGGAAATCCTGAAGACCAGGGAAGAACACGAGGCATGGGCGTTATTCCCTGGTATGAGGGCTTTTCGGACTGGAATGACGACTACAGGTCCCGTGCAAGAAAGAAGATGGAGGAGGAGAAGAAGAGGAAGCTGGAGGAGGAGCAGAGGAAGCAGGACGCAGAACGCCTTCAAGGCCTAGAAGCAAGGCACGCGGACCTGGCACTCAAATTCCAGCTGCAGTAGCACCAGATCGACTCACTTAGCCAGGAAAGGGGGTCTCAGCAGCGGCAGCAGCAAGAGGATGATCATCCAGCATTGGATAGCACCATCCCATCCATGCCGAGAAGCAGCGTTGGTTCTGCCCCGGGCGACACACTGCTGGATACATACCCTGTGGATGACATCATAGAGAACACTAACTGTGAGCTACACTCCAAAATGAAGAACATATCCATTGAAGGAAATATGCCCTAGAGGCAATAATAAAGTTATTATTTATTTCCTTACATCATGATAAATGTTTATTATTCATGCTAGAATTGTATTAACCGGAAACATAATACATGTGTGAATATATAGACAAACAGAGTGTCACTAGTATGCCTCTACTTGACTAGCTCGTTAATCGAAGATGGTTATGTTTCCTAACCATAGACATGAGTTGTCATTTGATTAACGGGATCACATCATTAGGAGAATGATCTGATTGACATGACCCATTCCGTTAGCCTAGCACTTGATCGTTTAGTATGTTGCTATTGCTTTTATCCATGACTTATACATGTTCCTGTAACTATGAGATTATGCAACTCCCGTTTACTGTGAGGAACACTTTGGGTGCTACCAAACGTCACAACGTAATCGGGTGATTATAAAGGAGTACTACAGGTGTCTCCAAAGGTACATGTTGGGTTGGCGTATTTCGAGATTAGGTTTTGTCACTCCGATTGTCGGAGAGGTATCTCTGGCCCTCTCGGTAATGCACATCATTATAAGCCTTGCAAGCAATGTGACCAATGAGTTGGTTACGGGATGATGCATTACAGAGCGAGTAAAGAGACTTGCCGACGAGATTGAACTAGGTATTGGATACCGACGATCGAATCTCGGGCAAGTAACATACCGATGACAAAGGGAACAACGTATGTTGTTATGCGGTTTGACCGATAAAGATCTTCGTAGAATATGTAGGAGCCAATATGGGCATCCAGGTCCCGCTATTGGTTATTGACCGAGAATAGTTCTAGGTCATGTCTACATAGTTCTCGAACCCGTAGGGTCCGCACGCTTAAGGTTTCGGCGATGCTTATATTATGAGTTTATGAGTTTTGATGTACCGAAGGAGTTCGGAGTCCCAGATGAGATCGGGGACATGACGAGGAGTCTCGAAATGGTCGAGACGTAAAGATCGATATATTGGACGACTATATTCGGAGTTCGGAAAGGTTCCGAATGATTCGGTATTTTTCGAGTACCGGAGAGTTACGGAATTCGCCGGGAGAAGTATTGGGCCTTATTGGGCCCTGCGGAAAGAGAGAGGGCTGCCTAGGGCAGGCCGCGCCCCCCTGGCCTAGTCCGAATTGGACTAGGGGAGGGCCGCACCCCTCCTTCCTTCCCTTCTCTTCCCTTCCTTGTCTCCTACTCCTAATACATGGAAGGACTCCTAGTTGGACTAGGAAAGGGGAATCCTACCCGGTGGGAGTAGGACTCCCATGGCGCGCCTACTAGGGCCGGCCTCCTCCTCCCTCCCTCCTTTATATCACGGGGCAGGGGGCACCCCATGGACACACAAGTTGATCTACGGATCGTTCCTTAGCCGTGTGCGGTGCCCCCTCCACCATATTCCACTTTGGTCATATCGTCATGAGCTTAGGCGAAGCCTGCGCCGGAGAAGTCATATCGTCATGAGCTTAGGCGAAGCCCCGCGCCGGTGGAGCATCATCATTGTCACCACGCCGTCAGGTCGACGGAACTCATCCCCGACACTTTGCTGGATCGGAGTCCGGGATCGCCATCGAGCTGAACGTGTGCAGAACTCGGAGGTGCCGTGACGTTCGGTACTTGGATCGGTCGGATCGTGAAGACGCATTTACTACATCAACCGCTTGTTATAACGCTTCCGCCACGGTCTACGAGGGTACGTGGACATGCACTCTTCCCCCTCGTTGCTATGCATCACCATGATCTTGCGTGTGCGTAGGAAATTTTTTGAAATTACTACGTTCCCCAACAGTGGCATCCGAGCCTAGGTTTTTATGGTTTGATGTTTTGCACGAGTAGAACACAAGTGAGTTGTGGGCGATACAAGTCATACTGCCTACCAGCATGTCATACTTTGGTTCAGCGGTATTGTGAGATGAAGCGGCCTGGACCGACATTACGCCAGACGCTTACGCCGACTGGTTTCACTGCTACGAGCACTCGTGCTTAAAGGTGGCTGGCGGGTGTCTGTCTCTCTCACTTTAGTTGAACCGAGTGTGACTACGCCCGGTCCTTGCGAAGGTTAAACGGAGTCTATTTGACAAACTATCGTTGTGGTTTTGATGCGTAGGTGAGAACGGTTCTTGCTAAGCCCGTAGCAGCCACGTAAAATTTGCAACAACAAAGTAGAGGGCGTCTAACTTGTTTTTGCAGGGCATGTTGTGATGTGATATGGTCAAGACGTGATGAGATATAAGTTGTTGTATAAGATGATCATGTTTTGTTGAAGTTATCGGCAACCGGCAGAAGCCCTATGGTTGTCTCTTTGTTGCATAAGATGCAAGTGCCAAATAATTGCTTTACTTTATCGCTATGCGATAGCAATAGTTGCAAGAGCAATAGTTGGCGAGACAACCATGTGATGACACATTGATATAGATCAAGATGATAAAGATCATGGTGTCGTGCCGGTGACGATAGAGATCATGACAGTACTTTGGAGATGGAGATCAAAGACCCAAGATGATCATGGCCATATCATGTCACATATTTTGATTGCATGTGATGTTTATCTATTATACATCTTATTCTTGCTTTGATTGACGGTAGCATTTTAAGATGATCTCTCACTAATTATCAAGAAGTGTTCTCCCTGAGTATGCACCGTTGCCAAAGTTCGTCGTGCCTGCATACACCACGTGATGATCGGGTGTGATAAGCTCTCACGTCCATCTACAATGGGTGCAAGCCAGTTTTGCACACGCGAATACTCAGGTTAAACTTGACGAGCCTAGCATATGCAGATATGGCCTCGAGCACGGAGACCGAAAGGTCGGCGTGAATCATATAGTAGATATGATCAACATAGTGATGTTCACCATTGAAAACTACTCCATCTCACGTGATGATCGGTTATGGTTTAGTTGATTTGGATCACGTGATCACTTAGATGACTAGAGAGATGTTTGTCTAAGTGGGAGTTCTTAAGTAATATGATTAATTGAACTTAAATTTATCATGAACTTAGTCCTGGTAGTATTTTGCAAATTATGTTGTAGATCAATAGCTCGCGTTGTTGCTTTCATATGTTTATTTTCATATGTTCCTAGAGAAAATTGTGTTGAAAAATGTTAGTAGCAATGATGCGGATTGGATCCGCGATCTGAGGTTTATCCTCAATGCTGCATGTAAGAATTATGTCCTTAATGCACCGCTAGGTGACAGACCTATTGCAGGAGCAGATGCACGTTATGAACGTTTATTAGCTCAATATGATGACTACTTGATAGTTTAGTGCATCATACTTAACGGCTTAGAATCGGGACTTCAAAGACGTTTTGAACGTCATGGACCATATGAGATGTTCCAGGAATTGAAGTTAATATTTCAAGCAAATACCCGAGTTGAGAGATATGAAGTCTCCAACAAGTTCTATAGCTAAAAGATGGAGGAGAATCGCTCAACTAGTGAGCATGTGCTCAGATTGTCTGAATACTTAAATCGCTTGAATCAAGTGGGAGTTAATCTTCCAGATAAGATAGTGATTGACAGAATTCTCTAGTCACCATCACTAAGTTACTAGAACTTCGTGATGAACTATAGTATGCAGGGGATGACGAAAACGATTCCCGAGCTCTTCGTGATGTTGAAATCAACGAAGGTAGAAATCAAGAAAGAGCATCAAGTGTTGATGATTGACAAGACCACTAGTCTCAAGGAAAAGGGCAAAGGGAAGAAGGGGAACTTCAAAAGGAACGGCAAGCAAGTTGCTGCTCGAGTGAAGAAGCCCAAGTCTGGACCTAATCCTGAGACTAAGTACTTTTGCTGCAATGGAACTGGTCACCGAAGCGGAACTACCCCTGAATATTTGGTGGATAAGAAGGATGGCAAAGTGAACAAAGGTATATTTGATATACAGATTATTGATGTGTATTTTACTAGTGTTCATAGCAACCCTCGGTATTTGATACTTTGGTATAGTTGCTAAGAGTAGTAACTTGAAACGGGAGTTACAGAATGAATGTAAACTAGTTGAAGGGAAGTGACGATGAGTGTTGGAAGTAGTTCCAAGATTGATATGATCATCATTGCACACTCCCTATACTTTCGGGATTAGTGTGGAACCTAAATAAGTGTTATTTGGTGTTGAGCATAAATATGATTTGATCATGTTTATTGCAATACGGTTATTCATTTAAGTAAGAGAATAAATTGTTGTTCTGCTTACATGAATAAAACCTTATATGGTTACACACCCAATGAAAATGGTTCATTGGATCTCGATCATAGTGATACACATATTCATAATATTGAAACCAAAAGATGCAAAGTTAATAATGATAGTGCAACTTATTTGTGGCACTGCCGTTTAGGTCATATTGGTGTAAAGCGCTTGAAGAAAACTCCATGCCGATGGACTTTTGGAATCACTTGACTATGAATTATTTGATGCTTATGAACCGTGCCTTTTGGGCAAGATGACTAAAACTCCGTTCTCCGGAACAATGGAACAAGCTACCGACTTATTGGAAATAATACATACCGATGTATGCGATTCAATGAGTGTTGATGCTCGTGGCAAGTATCGTTATTTTCTGACCTTCACAAAATGATTTGAGCAGATATGGGTATATCTACTTGATGAAACATAAGTCTGAAATAATTGAAAAGTTCAAAGAATTTCAGAGTGAAGTGGAAAATCATCGTAACAAGAAAATAAAGTTTCTGCGATCTGATCGTGGAGATAAATATTTGAGTTACGAAGTTTGGTCTTCATTTGAAACAATGTGAAATAGTTTCGCAACTCACGCCATATGGAACACCACAACATAATGGTGTGTCCGAAAGTCGTGAACCGCACTTTATTGGATATGGTGCGATCTATGATGTCTCTTATCAATTTACCACTATCGCTTTTGGGGTTATGCATTAGAGACAGCTGCATTCACGCTTAATAGGGCACCGTCTAAATCCGTTGAGGCGACACCGTATGAACTATGGTTTAACAAGAAACCTAAGCTGTCGTTTCTTAAAGTTTGGAAGTTGTGATGCTTATGTGAAAAAGTTTCATCCTGATAAGCTCAAACCCAAATCGGAGAAATGCGTCTTCATAGAATACCCAAAGGAAATTGTTGGGTATACCTTCTATCACAGATCCGAAGGCAAAAACATTCGTTGCTTATAAATGGATCCTTTCTAGAGAAGGAGTTTCTCTCGAAAGAAGTGAGTGGGAGGAAAGTGGAGCTTGATAAGGTAATTTGTACCTTCTCCCGAATTGGAAAGTATTTCATCACGGAAATCAGTTCCAGTGATTCCTACACCAATTAGTGAGGAAGCTAATGATGATGATCATGTAACTTCAGATCAAGTCACTACCGAATCCCGTGAGGTAAACCAGAGTGAGATCCGCACCAAAGTGGTACGGCAATCCTGTTCTGGAAGTCATGCTGCTAGATCATGACGAACCTACAAACTATGAAGAAGCGATGGTGAGCCCAGATTCCGCTAAATGGCTAGAAGCCATGAAATCTGAGATGGGATCCATGTATGAAAACAAAGTGTGGACTTTGGTTGACTTGCCCGAGGGTCGGCAAGCAATAGAAAATAAATGGATCTTCAAGAGGAAGACGGACGTTGATAGTAGTGTTACTATCTACAAAGCTCGACTTGTCGCAAAAGGTTTTTGACAAGTTCAAGGTGTTAACTACAATGAGATTTTCTCAACTGTAGCGATGCTTAAGTCTGTCCGAATCATGTTAGCAATTGCCACAATTTATGAAATTTGGCAAATGGATGTAAAACTGCATTCCTGAATGGGTTTCGGAGGAAGAGTTGTATATGATGCAACCAGAAGGTTTTATCGATCCAAAGGGAGCTAACAAAGTGTGCAAGCTCCAGCGATCCATCTATGGACTGGTGCAAGCATCTCGGAGTTGGAATATACGCTTTGATAAGTTGATCAAAGCATATAGTTTATACAGACTTACAAAGGAAGCCTGTATTTACTAAAAAGTGAGTGGGAGCACTACAGCATTTCTGATAAGTATATGTGAATGACATATTGTAGATCGGAAATAATGTAGAATTATTCTGCAAAGCATAAAGGAGTGTTTGAAAGGAGTTTTTCAAACAAAGACCTCGGTGAAGTTGCTTACATATTGAGCATCAAGATCTATAGAGATAGATCAAGACGCTTGATAAGTTTTTTCAATGAGTACATACCTTGACAAGATTTTGAAGTAGTTCAAAATGGAACAGTCAAAGAAAGAGTTCTTGCCTGTGTTACAAGGTGTCAAATTGAGTAAGACTCAAAACCCGACCACGACGTAAGATAGAAAGAGAATGAAAGTCATTCCCTATGCCTTGGCCATAGGTTCTATAAAGTATGCCATGCTGTGTACCAGATCTATTGTATACCCTACACTGAGTTTGGCAAGGAGTACAATAGTGATCTAGGAGTAGATCATCGGACAGCGGTCAAAATTATCCTTAGTGGAATAAGGATATGTTTCTCGATTATGGAAGTGACAAAGGTTCACGTAAAGGGTTACGCCGATGCAAGTTTTGACACCGATCTGGATGACTCTAAGTCTCGATCTAGATACATATTGAAAGTGGGAGCAATTAGTTAGAATAGCTCCTCATGCGAGCATTGTTGACATAGAAATTAGCAAAATACTTACGGATCTGAATGTGACAGACCGTTGACTAAAAATATCTCACAAGCAAAACATGATCACACCTTAGTACTCTTTGGGTGTTAATCACATAGCGATGTGAACTAGATTACTGACTCTAGTAAACCCTTTGGGTGTTGATCACATATCGATGTGAACTATGGGTGTTAATCACATGGTGATGTGAACTATTGCTGTTAAATCACATGGCGATGTGAACTAGATTATTGACTCTAGTGCAAGTGGGAGACTCAAGGAAATATGCCCTAGAGGCAATAATAAAGTTATTATTTATTTCCTTACATCATGATAAATGTTTATTATTCATGCTAGAATTGTATTAACCGGAAACATAATACATGTGTGAATATATAGACAAACAGAGTGTCACTAGTATGCCTCTACTTGACTAGCTCGTTAATCGAAGATGGTTATGTTTCCTAACCATAGACATGAGTTGTCATTTGATTAACGGGATCACATCATTAGGAGAATGATCTGATTGACATGACCCATTCCGTTAGCCTAGCACTTGATCGTTTAGTATGTTGCTATTGCTTTTATCCATGACTTATACATGTTCCTGTAACTATGAGATTATGCAACTCCCGTTTACCAGAGGAACACTTTGGGTGCTACCAAACGTCACAACGTAATTGGGTGATTATAAAGGAGTACTACAGGTGTCTCCAAAGGTACATGTTGGGTTGGCGTATTTCGAGATTAGGTTTTGTCACTCCGATTGTCGGAGAGGTATCTCTGGGCCCTCTCGGTAATGCACATCATTATAAGCCTTGCAAGCAATGTGACCAATGAGTTGGTTACGGGATGATGCATTACGTAGCGAGTAAAGAGACTTGCCGGATTTAGATTGAACTAGGTATTGGATACCGACGATCGAATCTCGGGCAAGTAACATACCGATGACAAAGGGAACAACGTATGTTGTTATGCGGTTTGACCGATAAAGATCTTCGTAGAATATGTAGGAGCCAATATGGGCATCCAGGTCCCGCTATTGGTTATTGACCGAGAATAGTTCTAGGTCATGTCTACATAGTTCTCGAACCCGTAGGGTCCGCACGCTAAGGTTTCGATGGCGATGCTATATTATGAGTTTATGAGTTTTGATGTACCGAAGGAGTTCGGAGTCCCAGATGAGATCGGGGACATGACGAGGAGTCTCGAAATGGTCGAGACGTAAAGATCGATATATTGGACGACTATATTCGGAGTTCGGAAAGGTTCCGAATGATTCGGGTATTTTTCGGAGTACCGGAGAGTTACGGAATTCGCCGGGGAGAAGTATTGGGCCTTATTGGGCCCTGCGGGAAAGAGAGAGGGGCTGCCTAGGGCAGGCCGCCCCCCCCCCCCTGGCCTAGTCCGAATTGGACTAGGGGGAGGGGCCGCACCCCCTCCTTCCTTCCCTTCTCTCTTCCCCTTCCTTGTCTCCTACTCCTAATACATGGAAGGACGCCGAGTTGGACTAGGAAAGGGGAATCCTACTCCTGTGGGAGTAGGACTCCCCATGGCGCGCCTACTAGGGCCGGCCTCCTCCTCCCTCCCTCCTTTATATACGGGGCAGGGGGCACCCCATGGACACACAAGTTGATCTACGGATCGCCTTAGCCGTGCGGTGCCCCCTCCACCATATTCCACTTTGGTCATATCGTCATGGAGCTTAGGCGAAGCCCTGCGCCGGAGAAGTCATATCGTCATGGAGCTTAGGCGAAGCCCTGCGTCGGTGGAGCATCATCATTGTCACCACGCCGTCAGGTTGACGGAACTCATCCCCGACACTTTGCTGGATCGGAGTCCGGGATCGCCATCGAGCTGAACGTGTGCGTAACTCGGAGGTGCCGTGACGCTCGGTACTTGGATCGGTCGGATCGTGAAGACGCACGACTACATCAACCGCGTTGTTATAACGCTTCGCCACGGGTTCACGAGGGTACGTGGACATACACTCTCCCCTCTCGTTGCTATGCATCACCATGATCTTGCGTGTGCGTAGGAAATTTTTTGAAATTACTACGTTCCCCAACATCCATGAAGGTGGCGGACAGCGTTGCTTTTCCAGTGACCCCTGAAGCAACCTACCATTGCATCCCGATTACAGAGGGCTATGCTCGTGTCATGGTTGATGAAGTGGTGGACCCATATTCGGGGCTAACGCTGGACATTCCTGGAGGTGAAGACGAGCGCACACTGGGACAGTACATCGTATCATCCTATGGAGAAAGGATTGCATCATCTTTCGAAGTCCACCGACACCTCGTCGTCTGCTGACTCCTCGAAGTCCGCCACCGAGTCAGCAGATTCCCGCTCCTCCAAGTCCACGAACGCGTGAGACGACTCCTCCTCGAAGTCCGCCACCTCCTCCGCTGCCAAGTCCGCACTGTGTCGTGCCACACCGCCCGCTTCAAGTCCGGCACATCGTCGAGCACTTCTCCTGGTCCAACTCCACGTCGGCCGTCTCCGCCCGTCTCAGCAATCGCAGAAGAGACATGCCGCAGCTTTGGTGCGTAGCATTCTGCGTCGAGGTAGTTCAGGAAGTACAAAGGAGACAAGCGATATAAATATGGTCCAAGCCTCGCTCCTCTTCCTCAGAGGCCTTACGACAAGACCGAGGAGCAAAATGCAGCCATAGTGCAGGCCCAAGTGGACGCCCATTTTGGACCGAAACCGGCACCGCCGCCAAAGGAGAAAGTGCCTGAGAAAATGATTGACCACTTCATTCATATGGCTAGAGCACCAGCTCCCAAGCCCGCTGACTCAGACTATGAGCATCAAATCAGGAAGCTACATCAAGCACGGCTACGAAGGAAGCGAGCTCGAGCTCGAGCCAACAAGCAGCCGGCAAAAATGCGGAAAACCGTTCCCCCAATGGGAAAACAGTAGCGCAAGCGATCTCCCGCTTGTTGTGCCAACAACACATGAGAGGAGTACGCTACCAAATATTATTGTGGGCAAACCGTTAGCGTTCCCCAGCAGGGCGATGTGGTAATAACGGAGGAGTATATCATGCAGGCTGAAATGCTCAAGATCTCTGTTGGACAACTCCTCGAAATCGAGCCCATGTCTCCGCTTAAAGAATCGGAATAAAATGGAAATATGCTGGGGCCAACCTTTGGTCCATCCGCATAAGGTCAAGGACCTCCCAATGAGAATGTATGAATTGCATCAATGGTACATGAACATGACCAAGATTTCAATCGAGTGTCCCTCATGGTGAATGTCAAGAAGGATCATTATTACCATGAGAAAGCGCTGTCCATCGAAAGTATACAGAACTTTTTCAGTTATACAATCAAGACGCACTCGACAAGTCTATCGTCATTGCTATTGTATGTAAGTGATTTCTTTCTGTAATTTAAGTATCAAGCTAATTATGTAGTGATAATTTTGATCAATCATTACATGTAATTATCCTCACTATATTCTTTTCTGTGGTATTATATGCAGGATGAAGATGTATGAAATGAAAAAATCTGGACGCTATGGCATTGGGTTCATTGACCCAAATACCGTTAATAAGGACATATGTGAAGGAAATATGCTCTAGAGGCAATAATAAAGTTATTATTTATTTCCTTATTTCATGATAAATGTTTATTATTCATGCTAGAATTGTATTAACCGGAAACATGATACATGTGTGAATACATAGACAAACATATAGTCACTAGTATGCCTCTACTTGACTAGCTCATTAATCAAAGATGGTTATGTTTCCTAACCATAGACATGTGTTGTTATTTGATTAATGGGATCACATCATTAGGAGAATGATGTGATTGACATGACCCATTCCGTTAGCCTAGCACTTGATCGTTTAGTGTATTGCTATTGCTTTCTTCATGACTTATACATGTTCCGGTAACTATGAGATTATGCAACCCCTGCCATCGGAGGAACACTTTGGGTACTACCAAACGTCACAACGTAATCGGGTGATTATAAAGGAGTACTACAGGTGTCTCCAAAGGTACATGTTGGGTTGGCGTATTTCGAGATTAGGTTTTGTCACTCCGATTGTCGGAGAGGTATCTCTGGGCCTTCTCGGTAATACACATCATATAAGCATTGCAACTAATAAGTTAGTTGGGAGATGATGTATTACGGAACGAGTAAAGAGACTTGCCGGTAACGAGATTGAACTAGGTATTGGATACCGACGATCGAATCTCGGGCAAGTAACATACCGATGACAAAGGGAACAACGATGTTGTTATGCGGTTTGACCGATAAAGATCTTCAGAGAATATGTAGGAACCAATATGGGCATCCAGGTTCCGCTATTGGTTATTGACCAAGAATAGTTCTCGGTCATGTCTACATAGTTCTCGAACCCGTAGGGTCCGCACGCTTAAGGTTTCGATGACAGTTATATTATGAGTTTACATGTTTTGATGTACCGAAGGAGTTCGGAGTCCTGGATGAGATCGGGGACATGACGAGGAGTCTCGAAATGGTCGAGACGTAAAGATTCATATATTGGATGATATGTTTAGGCCAAGGGTCAAGCCCATGAGGCTTTAGGTCGGTGCAAAAAGAGTTTTATGGAGGCCAGGGGTCCAAACGCCGGAGACCACAGGCGTCGGCCTGGGCAGACGCCGAGGCCCATGGCGTCTGGGCCGACGCCAAGGATTGTGGCGTTTGGTCCTGGAGTCCGAGTGGGACTCTTACCTTTCGGCAAAACCGACTTTGAGGAGGCTTTTGCTCCAAGTTTCACCCCGGGCTCAACATATAAATAGAGGGCAGGGCTAGCACCAAACAGACAACAATTGATCCCTTGGATCTCTTAGCCGTGTCTGGTGCCCCTCCACCATATTCCACCTCGGTCATATCGTCATGAGTTTAGGCGAAGCCCCTGCGCCCGGTAGAGCATCATCATCGCCACCACGCCGTCCGTCGTCGACGGAACTCATCCCCGACACTTTGCTGTATCGGAGTCCGGGGATCGTCATCGAGCTGAACATGTGCTGAACTCGGAGGTGCCGTACGTTCGGTACATGGATCGGTCGGATTGTGAAGACGTACAACTACATCAACCGCGTTGTCATAACGCTTCCGCTTACGGTCTACGAGGGTACGTGGACAATACTCTCCCCTCTTGTTGCTATGCCATCACCATGATCTTGCGTGCGTAGGAAATTTTTTTGAAATTACTACGGTCCCCAACAGTGGCCTCAGAGCCTGGTTTTATGCGTTGATGTTATTTGCACGAGTAGAACACAAGTGAGTTGTGGGCGATACAAGTCATACTGCTTACCAGCATGTCATACTTTGGTTCAGCGTTATTGTGAGATGAAGCGGCCCGGACCGACATTACGCGTACGCTTACGCGAGACTGGTTTCACCGCCATGCAGCACTCGTTGCTTAAAGGTGACTGGCGGGTGTCTGCCTCTCTCACTTTAGTTGAACCGAGTGTGGCTACGCCCGGTCCTTGCGAAGGTTAAAACAGAACCAACTTGACAAACTATCGTTGTGGTTTTGATGCGTAGGTAAGAATGGTTCTTGCTCAGCCCGTAGCAGCCACGTAAAACT
Source organism: Aegilops bicornis (assembly GCA_021605145.1). Classification (NCBI taxonomy): domain Eukaryota; kingdom Viridiplantae; phylum Streptophyta; class Magnoliopsida; order Poales; family Poaceae; genus Aegilops; species Aegilops bicornis. Next base: position 40,358,502 of record CM038674.1, on the reverse strand, counting down.
TGCAACAACAAAGTAGAGGACGCCTAACTTGTTTTTGCAGGGCATGTTGTGATGTGATATGGTCAAGATGTGATGCTATATTTTATTGTATGAGATGATCATGTTTTGTAACCGAAGTTATCGGCAATCGCAGGAGCCATATGGTTGTCGCTTTATTGTATGAAATGCAAAAGTTATGTAATTGCTTTACTTTATCACTAAGCGGTAGCGATAGTCGTAGAAGCAATAGTTGGCGAGATGAAACGATGCTACGATGGAGATCAAGGTGTCGCGCCGGTGACGATGGAGATCACGACGGTGCTTCGGAGATGGAGATCACAAGCACAAGATGATGATGGCCATATCATATCACTTATATTGATTGCATGTGATGTTTATCCTTTATGCATCTTATCTTGCTTTGATTGATGGTAGCATTTTAAGATGATCTCTCACTAAAAATTATCAAGACGTGTTCTCCTGAGTATGCACCGTTGCCAAAGTTCGTCGTGCCTGCACACCACGTGATGATCGGGTGTGATAAGCTCTCGTCCATCTACAATGGGTGCAAGCAATGTGACCAATGAGTTGGTTACGGGATGATGCATTACAGAACGAGTAAAGAGACTTGCCGTGACGAGATTGAACTAGGTATTGGATACCGACGATCGAATCTCGGGCAAGTAACATACCGATGACAAAGGGAACAACGATGTTGTTATGCGGTTTGACCGATAAAGATCTTCGAGAATATGTAGGAGCCAATATGGGCATCCAGGTCCCGCTTATTGGTTATTGACCGAGAATAGTTCTAGGTCATGTCTACATAGTTCTCGAACCCGTAGGGTCCGCACGCTTAAGGTTTCGATGACAGTTATATTATGAGTTTATGAGTTTTGATGTACCGAAGGAGTTCGGAGTCCCAGATGAGATCGGGGACATGACGAGGAGTCTCGAAATGGTCGAGACGTAAAGATCGATATATTGGACGACTATATTCGAGTTCGGAAAGGTTCCGAATGATTCGGTATTTTTCGAGTACCGGAGAGTTACGGAATTCGCCGGGAGAAGTATTGGGCCTTATTGGGCCCTGCGGAAAGAGAGAGGGCTGCCTAGGGCAGGCCGCCCCCCCTGGCCTAGTCCGAATTGACTAGGGGAGGCCGCACCCTCCTTCCTTCCCTTCTCTCTTCCCCTTCCTTGTCTCCTACTCCTAATACATGGAAGGACTCCTAGTTGGACTAGGAAAGGGGAATCCTACTCCGTGGGAGTAGGACTCCCCATGGCGCCCCTACTAGGGCCGGCCTCCTCCTCCCTCCTTTATATACGGGGCAGGGGGCACCCCATGGACACACAAGTTGATCTACGGATCGTTCCTTAGCCGCAGTGTCGGTGCCCCCTCCACCATATTCCACTTTGGTCATATCGTCATGAGCTTAGGCGAAGCCCGCGCCGGAGAAGTCATATCGTCATGAGCTTAGGCGAAGCCCCTGCGCCGGTGGAGCATCATCATTGTCACCACGCCGTCAGGCCGACGGAACTCATCCCCGACACTTTGCTGGATCGGAGTCCGGGATCGCCATCGAGCTGAACGTGTGCAGAACTCGGAGGTGCCGTGACGTTCGGTACTTGGATCGGTCGGATCGTGAAGACGCATTTACTACATCAACCGCGTTGTTATAACGCTTCCGCCACGGTCTCACGAGGGTACGTGGACATACACTCTCCCCTCTCGTTGCTATGCATCACCATGATCTTGCGTGCGTAGGAAATTTTTGAAATTACCACGCTCCCCAACATCCATGAAGGTGGCGGACAGCGTTGCTTTTCCAAAGGACCCTGAAGCAACCTACCATTGCATCCCGATTACAGAGGGCTATGCTCGTGTCATGGTTGATGAAGTGGTGGACCCATATTCGGGGCTAACGCTTGACATTCCTGGAGGTGAAGACGAGCGCACACTGGGAGAGGCCATACATCGTATCATCCTATGGAGAAAGGATTGCATCATCTTTCGAAGTCCACCGACACCGTGTCGTCTGCTGACTCCTCGAAGTCCGCCACCGAGTCAGCAGACTCCCGCTCCTCCAAGTCCACGAACGCGTGAGACGACTCCTCCTCGAAGTCCGCCACCTCCTCCGTCAGTTTCAAGTCCGGCACTGTGTCAGGCCACACCGCCTGCTTCAAGTCCGGCACATCGTCAGGGCACTTCTCCTGGTCCAACTCCACGTCAGCCGTCTCCGCCGTCTCAGCAATCGCAGAAGAGACATGCCGCAGCTTTGGTGCGTAGCATTACGCGTCGAGGTAGTTCAGGAAGTACAGGCGGAGACAAGCGATATAAATATGGTCCAAGCCTCGCTCCTCTTCCTCAGAGGCCTTACGACAAGACCGAGGAGCAAAATGCAGCCATAGTGCAGGCCCAAGTGGACGCCCATTTTGGACCGAAACCGGCACCGCCGCCAAAGGAGAAAGTGCCTGAGAAAATGATTGACCACTTCATTCATATGGCTAGAGCACCAGCTCCCAAGCCCGTTGACTCAGACTATGAGCATCAAATCAGGAAGCTACATCAAGCACGGCTACAGAAGGAAGCGAGCTCGAGCTCGAGCCAACAAGCAGCTGGCAAAAAATGCGGGAAAACCGTTCCTCAAATTGGGAACAGGCGCGCAAGCGATCTCCCGCTTGTTGTGCCAACAACACATGAGAGGAGTACGCTACCAAATATTATTGTGGGCAAACCGTTAGCGTTCCCCAGCAGGGCGATGTGGTAATAACGGAGGAGTATATCATGCAGGCTGAAATGCTCAAGATCTCTGTTGGACAACTCCTCGAAATCGAGCCCATGTCTCCGCTTAAAGAATCGGAATAAAATGGAAATATGCCTGGGGCCAACCTTTGGTCCATCCAGACAAGGTCAAGGACCTCCCAATGAGAATGTATGAATTGCATCAATGGTACATGAACATGACCAAGATTTCCAATCGAGTGTCCCTCATGGTGAATGTCAAGAAGGATCATTATTACCATGAGAAAGCGCTGTCCACTGAGTATACAGAACTTTTTCAGTTATACAATCAAGACGCACTCGACAAGTCTATCGTCAGTTGCTATTGTATGTAAGTGATTTCTTTCTGTAATTTAAGTATCAAGCTAATTATGTAGTGATAATTTTGATCAATCATTACATGTAATTATCCTCACTATATTCTTTTCTGTGGTATTATATGCAGGATGAAGATGTATGAAATGAAAAAATCTGACGCTATGGCATTGGGTTCATTGACCCAAATACCGTTAATAAGGACATATGTGAAGGAAATATGCTCTAGAGGCAATAATAAAGTTATTATTTATTTCCTTATTTCATGATAAATGTTTATTATTCATGCTAGAATTGTATTAACCGGAAACATGATACATGTGTGAATACATAGACAAACATATAGTCACTAGTATGCCTCTACTTGACTAGCTCATTAATCAAAGATGGTTATGTTTCCTAACCATAGACATGTGTTGTTATTTGATTAATGGGATCACATCATTAGGAGAATGATGTGATTGACATGACCCATTCCGTTAGCCTAGCACTTGATCGCTTAGTGTATTGCTATTGCTTTCTTCATGACTTATACATGTTCCGGTAACTATGAGATTATGCAACCCTGCCATCGGAGGAACACTTTGGTACTACCAAACGTCACAACGTAATCGGGTGATTATAAAGGAGTACTACAGGTGTCTCCAAAGGTACATGTTGGGTTGGCATATTTCGAGATTAGGTTTTGTCACTCCGATTGTCGGAGAGGTATCTCCGGCCTTCTCGGTAATACACATCATATAAGCCTTGCAAGAATTGCAACTAATAAGTTAGTTAAGTAGATCATGTATTACGGAACGAGTAAAGAGACTTGCCGGTAACGAGATTGAACTAGGTATTGGATACCGACGATCGAATCTCGGCAAGTAACATACCGATGACAAAGGGAACAACGTATGTTGTTATGCGGTTTGACCGATAAAGATCTTCAGAGAATATGTAGGAACCAATATGGGCATCCAGGTTCCGCTTATTGGTTATTGACCAAGAATAGTTCTCGGTCATGTCTACATAGTTCTCGAACCCGTAGGGTCCGCACGCTTAAGGTTTCATGACAGTTATATTATGAGTTTACATGTTTTGATGTACCGAAGGAGTTCGAGTCCTGGATGAGATCGGGGACATGACGAGGAGTCTCGAAATGGTCGAGACGTAAAGATTCATATATTGGATGATATGTTTAGGCTAAGGGGTCAAGCCCATGAGGCTTTTAGGTCGGTGCAAAAGAGTTTTATGGAGGTTGTGGGTCCAAACGCCGGAGACCTCGGGCGTCGGCCTGGGCCAGACGCCGAGGCCCATGGCGTCTGGGCCAGACGCCAAGGATTGTATGGCGTTTGGTCCTGGAGTCCGAGTGGGACTCTTACCTTTCGGCAAAACCGACTTTGAGGAGGCTTTTGCTCCAAGTTTCGACCCCGGGGCTCAACATATAAATAGAGGGGCAGGGCTAGCACCAAACAGACAACAATTGATCCCTTGGATCTCTTAGCCGTGTGCGGTGCCCCCATCCATCATATTCCACCTCGGTCATATCGTCGCGGAGTTTAGGCGAATCCCTGCGCCGGTAGAGCATCATCATCGTCACCACGCCGTCGTGCTGACGGAACTCATCCCCGACACTTTGCTGTATCGGAGTCCGGGGATCGTCATCGAGCTGAACATGTGCTGAACTCGGAGGTGCCGACGCTCGTACATGGATCGGTCGGATTGTGAAGACGTACAACTACATCAACCGCGTTGTCATAACGCTTCCGCTTACGGTCTACGAGGGTACGTGGACAATACTCTCCCCTCTTGTTGCTATGCCATCACCATGATCTTGCGTGTGCGTAGGAATTTTTTTGAAATTACTACGTTCCCCAACAGTGGCATCCGAGCCTGGTTTTATGCGTTGACGTTATTTGCACGAGTAGAACACAAGTGAGTTGTGGGCGATACAAGTCATACTGCTTACCAGCATGTCATACTTTGGTTCAGCGTTATTGTGAGATGAAGCGGCCCGGACCGACATTACGCGTACGCTTACGCGAGACTGGTTTCACCGCCATGCAGCACTCGTTGCTTAAAGGTGACTGGCGGGTGTCTGTCTCTCTCACTTTAGTTGAACTGAGTGTGGCTACGCCCGGTCCTTGCGAAGGTTAAAACAGCACCAACTTGACAAACTATCGTTGTGGTTTTGATGCGTAGGTAAGAATGGTTCTTGCTCAGCCCGTAGCAGCCACGTAAAACTTGCAACAACAAAGTAGAGGACGCCTAACTTGTTTTTGCAGGGCATGTTGTGATGTGATATGGTCAAGATGTGATGCTATATTTTATTGTATGAGATGATCATGTTTTGTAACCGAAGTTATCGGCAACTGGCAGGAGCCATATGGTTGTCGCTTTATTGTATGAAATGCAAAAGCCATGTAATTGCTTTACTTTATCACTAAGCGGTAGCGATAGTCGTAGAAGCAATAGTTGGCGAGACGAAACGATGCTACGATGGAGATCAAGGTGTCGCGCCGGTGACGATGGAGATCACGACGGTGCTTCGGAGATGGAGATCACAAGCACAAGATGATGATGGCCATATCATATCACTTATATTGATTGCATGTGATGTTTATCCTTTATGCATCTTATCTTGCTTTGATTGATGGTAGCATTTTAAGATGATCTCTCACTAAAAATTATCAAGACGTGTTCTCCCTGAGTATGCACCGTTGCCAAAGTTCGTCGTGCCCAGACACCACGTGATGATCGGGTGTGATAAGCTCTACGTCCATCTACAACGGGTGCAAGCAATGTGACCAATGAGTTGGTTACGGGATGATGCATTACAGAACGAGTAAAGAGACTTGCCAGTGACGAGATTGAACTAGGTATTGGATACCGACGATCGAATCTCGGGCAAGTAACATACCGATGACAAAGGGAACAACGTATGTTGTTATGCGGTTTGACCGATAAAGATCTTCGTAGAATATGTAGGAGCCAATATGGGCATCCAGGTCCCGCTATTGGTTATTGACCGAGAATAGTTCTAGGTCATGTCTACATAGTTCTCGAACCCGTAGGGTCCGCACGCTTAAGGTTTCGGCGATGCTTATATTATGAGTTTATGAGTTTTGATGTACCGAAGGAGTTCGGAGTCCCAGATGAGATCGGGGACATGACGAGGAGTCTCGAAATGGTCGAGACGTAAAGATCGATATATTGGACGACTATATTCGGAGTTCGGAAAGGTTCCGAATGATTCTACGAGGGTACGTGGACAATACTCTCCCCTCTCGTTGCTATGCCATCACCATGATCTTGCGTGTGCGTAGGAAATTTTTTGAAATTACTACGTTCCCCAACAATATGAAAGTTTCCATTTTATCAAGCAGATGTAGAGGCCAGCATGGTAGAGTTCTTGAAGCGCCTCAATAGCAATGAAGATATACTACTTCCTTACAACTTCCCGTGAGTCACACTGTCTTGTACTACAAAATCTGTTTTTGCTTACTAGCTAGCTAGATGTTAATAATTAAGTGTATACGGTTTACGGTAGTTGATTAATTTTATGCACATGCCCGCTTATTTAAGACATGCAAACGCAGCGCATGCAGTTGGCACTGGGTCTTGATAGACATTAAAGTTGAGGAAGAAAAAGTTGAATTATTGGACTCACTAACTAAAGAAGAAAGTGACTTCACCATCGTGAAGGGATAGTCAACAGGTAATTTCAATCATTATTAACTATATATATCTCGGCCTATTATTAGTTCATCATTTCCTGATATGAACTATTTAATAACCCCTTTATTAATTTTCTTTGTCGGCGGGCAGGGCATGGGCAAAGTTCATCGCGGTGACTCCAGGCGAATGGAAACAAAAGTTGTTTTGGCATCGACCAAAGGTAAGTAATTAAGTAGTACTAGCTAGCTACCATCTCTTTAATTCTTGTTTCAATATCATTAATTAATTATCATGCTTGATTAATCATTATCGGATTCAATTTCATTCTCGTAAAGGCCCTGAAGCAGGCGCCGGGGAATAATCTGTGTGCATTCTACGTTTGCGAGAACATTCGCATGATGACGTCTGAAAGGAGCAGATCTGATAGAAAGGACTGGGTACGTTTGTCAGAATACTATTCACACCATTATCGATATCTAGTCACACAACTAACACACATGCATATTGATCTCCTTCTTAACAGTTCAGAGAGGTGCGGGGTAAGCTCCTACCATCGGAATACATACTAGCACTTCAAGAGGAAATAGCCGGATTTTTGCTCGACCAGGTCATAAATCCCAAAGGAGAATACAATTACCCGCTACCGCCCCCATGAACCACTTGTCATCGTGCTCCGGAGGCACCAACATATGTAGGAGAAATTATATATGTATATACATGTGTATGTGTGAATAATGGTGTTGGTTAATTGTGAGACATTCGATGATATATATATATATATATATATATATATATATATATATTTGTGTGTGTGTGTGTGTGTGTGTATGTATATATATGCGGTTCTATACATATGAGAAAATCTATTTATATATATGTATAACGTGTACAATTTGTAGTATCGTGAAATACCAACAAACAAAAAAAATATAATGGAAAATTAAAAAAAAAACCCAAACATTTAGTATCGGTTGGTGTTACCAACCGGTACTAAAGCCCCACGCTGCATTCGCCTGGCTCGTACACGTGTTCAAGATTTTTAGCGCCGGTTCGTGACGAACCGGTACTAAAGGGGGGGACCTTTAGTCCCCACTCTTTAGTGCCGGTTGTGGAACCGGCACTAAAGGCCGTTACGAACCGGCACTAAAGGCCGGTTCTGCACTAGTGACAGCATGGATCCGCACCACCACACGAGCCACTCGTCCCCCGTTGGATCCTCCTCAAGCAACTGCCGTCGTCGCGACGATGCCGCCTCTTCAGCTTCTCCGGCCTCACTGCACCGCGGCAACCGCAGATGAAGTACCACGGCGTCCGACCATGAGGGGTGGGGAGGTGGGTGGCGGTGATCACCGACAGAGAGACCCACCAACACCATTGGCTCTGGTCCTTCCACACGGTCGAACTCGCCGCGCTCGAGTACGACCGGTGGGATGTCCTGCAGCATGACTCCGCAGCGCACCTCAACTTCCCGTTCGGGACGGCGCCTGTCGAGCTCCAGCCACTGCCACCAGGAACGATGACCGCGTCGATGGCCAGGGAGGACTGGGAGGCGAGGGAGCGCCTTGCGGCAGAGGCCGCCACCGGAGAGTACATGGCGGACCTCCGCCGCCAGTACCTCGAGTTGGTGGAGACAGAGCGGAAGCAATTCGCTGACGAGGTGGCACGGGGCGGTCATCATCCTCTCCGACGGCGAGGGAGAGATCGACGTCGAAGAATGGCGCCGCATCTTCCCCGATTGAGGCAACGAGCACAGGGCCGGACCCCAAGATAGATGGTATGACGCTGGCCAAATGGATGGCACTCTATAAAAGTAGTGATTAGAGTTTATGTTTAGGTTGAGTTTAAGCCGAAGTTTAATTTAATTAGAATCTATGTTAAACTTTGCCTTAAATTTCTGATGAAATGGGCTGACCCATGGCCTGATATATAGGCCTTGGGCCACGGGGGCAGGTCCAAGGCCTAGGCCTTTTTTTCCTTTGCCTGAGCGGCGCTGCGTGTCGTCTTCCTCCATTTCCATTGGTCAACTGCATCGGGGCTCACCGGATTGCGACGAAGGGCGGAGGCGGCGACCCCTTCCAGATCAGCTCCGACGCCGGCGTGCAGGCAACTCCGGTGAGTCCACTTGACGCAGTGTACCTCGCGCAGTTTTTTTCTCTCTCTCTCGGGACGGTGGTTGGGCGGTGGCGCAATCGGTCGAGCGACAGAGGGGAATGACGCGAGATGTGGCCCGCCAAGCGGCTTACGCCGGTGGAGGATGATGATTACTACAGGCGGCGCAATTGTCATGTATGCTGGCGCTTCTTTGCATAGAGTAGTTGACATATATGTTGTTGCTACATTTACTCATTAGTGCAGTCTCCATATATGGCTGGTGCTTTTTGCATAAAGCAGTAGTCTGTGCTGTGCATCCATGCAAGCTCAATCAGATAAGCCGCTGAAGACGCTGATTTTCTTTATCTTCACTTATGTGTGCAAAACTATAGCGCGCAGCAGGGATGTTTTAACCAGTGGCCCTCTCTCACGGCGTTCTTTTTTACTCTCCGTGTTTTAAAATGGGCAGGGTTTTTTGAAAATGCCAAGGAGGAAGAAAAGCCGGCTGGATCCAGTTGCAGGCGGCAGGCAGATAGCCAATAAGGTTATTGTTTTTTACTAATTTACTGCCCTTTGTTATTCATCACATTGCCAACATCATGTTGTTCACGTAGTCAAATATCCATAGCATTTTTATTTTTTTGCATAGCTAATTTTTTCGTATCAATTGTGGCACACATACCCCTTTTTACCACATTTTTGCATATCAATTGTCGCTTTTTTTCCAGTAGTACTTGCCAAAATCATACTACATAGTTACCAATTTTTTTGCTCAGGCTAAGGTTGATGGAACTGAGCAGGCATCGCCACACGCCATTTGTAAGCTCTACGAGCACATCAACGAAGGTCAACGCGTTGCTGTCAGAGCCATGGGGACTGGGCCGCTCCTGGACATCAAGTGTGCATACTTACACAACACTGTCCTGACATGGTTCACAAGGTTGTACCACTCAGGAAGGAGAGGGTTTGTCGTGCCCGGACGCAGGTTCATTCCACTGATCGAGGAGTCTGTATATCATATTCTGGGCATCCCTCGTGGAGATATCGAGGTCAAGTATGAAGCCAACTATGACATGGAAGAGGAGTTCGCAGCTAGTTTGTTTCCGGGCGATGGCAGCAGGCCAAAGATCACGACAGTTGCTACTGCAATCATCAACCATAACGAGGCTGATGATAGATTCAAGAAGTTATGGCTTATTTACATTGTCTCAACCGTGTTGGCCCCTACGACCGATGCACGGATCAGCAACAAGTGCTACCCCATGCTGGTAACACACTTCTATGAGAGATTTCATATAGCAGCAGCACCTCTTTTGTTTGTTTTTCTCTTGCTTGCTTTAACACTTTTTTTCCTTTTTGTTTTGAGAAGGCGGATATCAACCGGGCAGACAGGTTGAACTTGTGCAAATTTGTCGTGGACCAGCTCCACGAACACCTCTCAAAGGGGAAGTACACAAATGGGTGCTTACTTTACTGCATGGTGAGTGACACCCCATCCGAAATTTTCTTGGTTTCCCAAAGTAAACATACAAGTATACTTACTAGGCATCTATTTTTAAGCATGTTTCTGGGTTTATTTTTTTATCTGGCAGCTCCATTTTTAGTATTTGTTTTCCTTAGGCAACCACATAAGTATAATATCAGGCAACTATGTGCTCCTCCATCTTGCCCAACTATGTGCTCCTACATTTTGCCCAACCTGGGTTTATTAGCCATTTTGGGGTTCCGCGTATTTTTGCATGTCCCACTCTCTGATTTATATCTTTTTTTTCTGTCTGTTAATCTTGTACCCACAGCTAAGGTACCTCGATGCTTTGGATTGTGATGGCATGGAGCTTGAGTTAACTGACACACCATATAGAGTAAACGCATGGTCCAAGACCCAGGTTGATGTTGTCGCTGAGCTGGACATGTTAGAGCATGATCCACCCTGTTTTGGCAAACTTCAGGTTCTTTTCACCTCCTCCTCCCTCTTTTTGTTTCCACGCAGCATTACTGACAATAGGTTCATTTTAGAATAGTACTTCCAGAGAATCAACCTCTCTCATGGAGGATCAACCTTTTTCTGATCTCTTTTTTTCAAACATGTACATGCAGCTAAAGGAAGAATTCAGAGAGGAGGCTGCTAGTGGATCAGGCACAAGCACATTGGGTCTGTTCGGAGGCCCTGGTGGCTTCGAAACCTGGATGAAGCAAAACACCCACCCAAGTTGCTCTGAAAATGTAAAAACAAGAATCCTTTTTTCTCTTTCTTTGACAAGGATGAGTTGATGTGCCATCTACCCTATCACCTTTTCTCACACCCAAACCTCACCCTAAATTGCTCTGATAATGCTTTTTACTGTTCTTTTTTTCTGCAGGACAAGCTTAAAATACAGGGGATCATCCACAAGTTTGCATCAGGGTTGGAGACCCTCCTTGGTGATCTCGTGCAGGGGATGACAGCCCCAACAGCAAGTGATTCAACCAAAAGTAGGAGGGGCAGGCGCAACGAAATAGAAGAAAATGATGATGTGTTGTTTGAAGATTCGTCATCATCAGAATCTGACGGCGACACGGATGGGGACGATGATACGTCGTTTGCGTCATCATCAGGATCCGTAGTGCTAGCAGAATGAAATGTTTTCTTGTTTACTTTGTGCCGGTTGCTAGATTTATTTTGATATTTTGTAGTGCTAGCGTGAGTTTATCTATCAAGAGTCGATGCGATTTGCACGCTGTCCCCTCTATGCTAGTGATTGATAACCAACAATACTGGAGCATTTTCAGACTTCGTTTATCAACACAGGATTATAACAATCGTCATTTGACATTGCTGTTCATTTGGGACATTATGATACCTAATGTTTGGTCGGAGTTATTTTCTCAGCGTGTCTTGGTCTGCCACTCATATGTAATCGGGCCATTAGCCTATAGAGTTTTTAGATGCTGTCAGGTAGTTATGGGGAGTCGTTTCTATGATCCTAGATTCCACATGCATACACGCTACCTCGTATGAGATTTTAACTGCAAAGTGAGAATTGATTAGATTACTGAAAAGGCTCGTGCCCCGATTTATATATACTTATAAAGCAACGACCAATCATCGTACAACTCAACACACTCCACTCAATACCACAACGCATACACTCAAGGCATGATAGGAACATGTACACAAAAGAGTCGTGTATGACGGACCGGAGCTCTAAGTCAAGAAGAAAACAACACCTAAATGCCACCACTGCCCGATCCAGCTATCGTGGTTTCCCCGGAGGAAGAAGAGGAAGAGTCACGACGACGCCTTCAAGAAGGGGATAACACCATAGGTGCCGTCACCGTCGACCTGGCATAGCCAGAATGGGTTTTCACTCCGGCACCATGCCATCGTTTTCAAACGGGGTGCACCAAGCCATCGTTTGCCACACCACGGCCGCCGCACACAGACCACCATGCCGCCTGCTCGACCATGGTAGCCAGACCACACCCTAACCCCGAGCTCCGCCCACAAGCAACGTGACTACCACCACGAGGGCCGCCGCCCTGGAATCCAAGACCCCGACACCACCCCCACCCGAGAGCACAACTATGATGGCCAAAGAGACGACCGGAAAGGACCCTCATTTCCCACCCATGGGCAGCCCCAAGACCCTCCCCCCCCCCCCCCCCGCACGTGCTTGTCGGCCAGATCTAGCCGCCACTGCCCCGCCCTGCCGCTCCCGGACAATGCACGAGCTCACCAATGGCACACCACCAACCGAAGGGAGGCAATGATGATTCCTCTACCCTCCTGGCAGGGGAATCGTCCCTCAATGATGGACAACGACTGGGAGAGGACCAATCCTCCGGCAAAGACAGCATACGCGCGACGAAGAGAGGAAGCAGAGGCCGAAACGATCCTGCTAACGAGCTGACGTCGGAAAAGCTAACCGTCGCCGCAGCCGGAGCTGCCAAGCTACAATGTATAGTCATGTGTAGGAAGGCCACCGTACACTAGACCTCACCTCGTCATCACCACCCACGGTTAGAGCAGCAACCACGCCAAGTTGTTGCCCCAACCCGCGCACCCCGCCGGCCACAGCAGCAACAGAGAACACCGGGGCACCAACCACCACCATGATAGCAACAAATCCACCCGGAACCTCGCCACCCCGCACAGGAGCAACATGGAGCCAGCTGCATCACCACCACCTTTGCAGGGCCACCGGTCACCCTCCCTCCCCCGGCGTGCTGGCGCCAACCACCGCCACCAACCGGATTGGGGCAGGGGCTCCCAAATCCGCTGTCAGCACGCCCCCGGGAGGCCGGGACCACGGAGCCCCCACGAGCTACCACTGGAGGGGGGAGGAGAGGCGTGTAACACCCCGGATACAACTTTCCATTTTCGTAACTCCAACTCTTGCCTTTTCCGGAAATGCGATATGTTATTTCCTTCGTGGTTGGGTTTTTGTCTTTTGTTTTGCATTTTGTTCATGGCGTGCATCTCATCTCATCGCATCATTCGCATTGCATCCGCATGTTTTCATAAAACTCGTTGTCGTTTGTAGTTGCCGCTTCTCTTTGTCTCCGTTTATCTTTTGTCAAGCCCTCTTGTCTTCGTCGACCTCTCTCAAACCCCCTTGTGCGCATCCGAAACCTTCCCCAAACCCGAACCGGTCTGTCGTTACCAATGAGTTCGGATCATCCCCAAACATTCCAAAGTATCTCCATTTTCTTTGTTGGACTCTCCTAAGTTATTTTCTCGACTGCTCGATTTTGATCGGAGGGTCCAAACCTAGACTCACTTTGCTATATATAGTCCAACCCTAGACCAATCCCTAAAATCTAGCCCCTTGTCCCATCCATCCTCCTGCCCGCCGCCACTCTCTACCAAATCCCCCTCGATCCATCCCCAACCTACCAGCCTCCTCCTTCCCGATCGGGACAGCCAAGCCTCCAGCTTCTCCTTGATTTCCCGCAACCGGCGCTCTCCTCTGGACACCCGAGATTCGGTCAGCCGAGCGCCTCCTCCTTCCTCTGCCTGCTATCCCGCGCCTCCGCTTGTTCTTCTCGAGGACCAGCAGAGCTCACGCGTCTCCTCCGCCTCGTCCCTGCCACCGGCAGCAGGAGCAGCTCCTGCATCCCCGAACCCCGAGCACCTCCACCGTCGTCGTCTAAGATGAGCGCCGCCCTGGTTCCCTTTCACTCCTTCCTCCGGTTCGCTCTTCTCATCTCTCTCTCTCTCTCTCTCTCTCTCTCTCTCTCTCTCTCTCTGTGTGCGTTGCAGCAGCAGCCTCGCGCCATGGAGCTCCAAGTCCGCCGGCCCGCCTCTGCTTCGATCCGGCAGGGAACGTGACCCCGGCGACCTCCCGCGTCCGGGATCCGGCCACCCCAACGCCCTGTGCCCTCGGGCCCCGCCAGACCTCCTTCCTCCGGTGCCCCAAGCTCTGCCGCTGCTGTCGTTCCACTGCCATGGCGCCGGGCCTCCTCTCGCTTCCGCATCGCCAAGTGCCTTGCCTGCCGGAGCCTCCGCCCGAGCCCCGATCCGCGCCTCCCTTGCCGGATTTGGACCTCAAGGCCTGCTCCGCCTGCTCCGCCGGTTCCCGCCGATTCCGCCGCCAGACCCCCGCCGCGTCTTCCTCTCCATCGTCAGGGTCCTGCTGCTCTGCTTGTGTTCTTCAGAAACGAGAGCAGCAGCTCGCTCGTTCCGAGCGTTGACCGCGCCTCCAGCGCCTGGGCCGCAGCCTCCTAGCACAGCTGCGCCCCCTTCTTGGGCCTCCTTCATGAACCAGCCCATGAGGCCTGGTGAGCCGCCCAGTTCCTGTAGCTCCAGATTCGGCCCATGCATGTTTTTTTTCCTTGCTGCGATTTATCTAATTTCCAGAGAAACTGCATATTTACAGAAAAACCCTTATGTTCATGCATCTAATAACTCACAAACCGTGCATCAGATTAAAATGATTTATATATGTAAGATGCTTAGAATTTCATCTAGTTTCATAATATGCCACTTTCATCCATGTTTAAAATGTTTAAAATGTTGTTTCTTTAAATTTGTTCAAATGCCATGTTAAAATGATTTATTTCATAACTAAATAACCGTAGCTCGGATTTAAATGTTCTTTATATGTAAATGGGGTGGAATAATGCCTAGTTTAACGTGGTGGACTTTATTTTTCTGTTTAACAACATTAAAATTGTGTTTAGGGCAGAACAGTACCAAATTCATAAATTGTGTATGAGGATTTTCCGGAATTGTTGTTTGTGCTTCCGGTCTCATTTAAACTTGCCTAGATAGGTAGTTTTATTATGCTTCACCTCTTGCCATGTTAACCAACATTTAATTTTGTTGAGTAGTTTAAACGGGAGAGAACTAAATAATTGTTGTGAAGTTTCGTCAATATGCAACTCGTTGCATATTGAGCTCCACTTAATTTGTAGTGTTGTTTGTTGCAATTTGCGATGCCATGCTCTTTAAACCGGACATGCATCATACTTGATTGTGCATCGTGCCATGTTTATGCTTGTGCATTTATCATGTTGTTTCTTTCTTTCCGGTGTTGCTTCTCAGTTCCGGTAATGTTGCGATTGTGAGGATTCGCCGACTACTCCCTGCTCATCTTCTTCATGGACTCGTTCTTCTTCCTAGCAGGATTTCAGGCAAGATGACCGTCACCTTGGATCTCATTACTATCATTGCTATGCTAGTTTCTTCGTTCTATCGCTATGCTGCGTTACCTACCACTTGCTGCTCAAGCCTCCCAAATTGCATGAACCTCTAACCTTTGTCACCCTTCCTAGCAAACTATTGTTTGGCTATGTTACCGCTTTTGCTCAGCCCCTCTTATAGCGTTGCTAGTTGCAGGTGAAGATGAAGATTGCTCCATGTTGGATTATGTTTATGTTGGGATATCACAATATCTCTTATATTTTTTAATGCATCTATATACTTGGTAAAGGGTGGAAGGCTCGGCCTTATGCCTGGTGTTTTGTTCCACTCTTGCCGCCCTAGTTTCTCATATATCGGTATTATGTTCCCGGATTTTGCGTCCCCCGACGCGGTTGGGTGATTTATGGGACCCCTTGACAGTTCGCTTTGAATAAAACTCCTCCAAAGAAGGCCCAACCTTGGTTTTACCATTTGCATCACCACCACCTATACCTTTCCCTTGGGTCGGCCAACCCGAGGGTCATCTTTATTTTAGCCCCCGGCCGCTTCTCTCGAAAGTGCTGGTTCGAACCGAAAGTCACCAAGGGGCCACCACGGGAAACTCGAGGCTTGGTTTTACTCAGAGCCTGTCTCATCCGGTGTTGCCCTCGAGAACGAGATATGTGCAGCTCCTATCGGGATTGTCGGCGCATCGGGCGGTCTTGCTGGTCTTGTTTTATTACCGTCGAAATGTCTTGTAGCCGGATTCCGAGACCGATAGGGTCTTCCCGGGAGAAGGAATATCCTTCGTTGATCGCGAGAGCTTATCATGGGCTAAGTTGGGACACCCCTCTGTGGTTTGAACTTTCAAAGCCGTGCCAGCGGTTATGTGGCAGATGGGAATTTGTTAATATCCAGCTTGTACTTAACTTGAAGCAAACTCTTCTAAAATACACCAACCGTGTGCGTAATCGTGAGTGTCTCTTTTCGGGTTGATCGAGAGGAGAACACGGTTTCGGGTTATGTCTCGACGTAAGTAGGAGTTCGTGATCACTTCTTGATCATTACTAGTTGACGCATCGCCTTTGTTTCTCTTCTCGCCTCATTTGCTTATGTTAGCCACCATATATGCTTAGCCGCTGCTGCAACCTCACCACTTTACCCCTTCCTTTCCCTTTAAGCTTTGCTAGTCTTGATACCCATGGTAATGGGATTGCCGAGTCCTCGTGGCTCACAGATTACTACACCAACAACAGTTGCAGGTACAGGTTTATGGCGATCATGACGCGAGAATGATGTTTGCTTGTTTGGAGTTCTTCTTCCGCTTCTTCTTCGATCAGGGGTAGGTTCCAGTTGGCAGCCCGGGCAAGGTGGTGGATGTCGTTTGAGTTTCGTTTGTGTTTCATCCGTAGTCGGATGTTGATCTTATGGATGATGTATTGTTGTATTCGTGGTGGCATTGTATGTCTTGGTTTTATCCCCACTATTATGTAATGTTGATGTAATGATATCCACCTTGCAAAAGCGTCTTCAAGATGCGCTCATTCCTTGGTGGGACCTTCGAGTTCCTTTACGATGGGGTCGTATCTTGGGCGTGACAAGTTGGTATCAGAGCCTCGACCGACCATAGGAGCCCCTTTGATTGTTGGCCGTTGTTGAGTCTAGAAGAAAACTATTTTGAGTCTTAGGATTATATATATCGGAGAGTAGGATTCTTTTACTCCTCGGTCCTTAAATCGCTCCTGGTGAGGCATCCCGACGTAGATGTTTTGTCTTTCCTCTCCTCAAATTTCACGAATTTTTTTAAGATCACGCTGGTATCTTGGGATCGTTCCGATAGTCTTGTGACGAGAACATTGTTCTTGGTGCCTCCCGACATTTAGGGGTTGTGGCAGTGTCCCGGGAGTTGAGCTCCGAGGTGTTGTCGCCACAATTTTATCGCTGCAGTTCGAATACCTGAGTTTTGCCGACATCGAAAATCTCTTTTATGCAGTTGTTGGTGAGATAACCTCGACGCCACCCAGTACTGGGGAGTTCGGGAGTATTGCCATAACTCGTATAACGGATGCTTTTCAAAGGTTGAGGTACACGATTTCCGGAGTTTTCTTGGTTATGTGTTGAAGGATGGATACAGCTGGATCTAGGTATTGTTAGTTTGGGTGATATATTTTGTGTCCCCTGTATCCCCAACACCAGATTGCATAACCAGAAAGTTTCGGGAGTTTATAGGTGGGAATTCAAGTAGCTCCTAGAATATCTTTTCGATGTATGCATGATATGGGATTGGGTAAATGTCTATCATATGTATTTGTTCCGCTTATTCTGCGAGCCAATCCTTTGTTTTGTTTTATTTGTGGTATTCGAGTTGCTTCGATGTCAAGTGTTGATTCCATACCTTTCAAGCGGTGTTCTCATATTTCTATGGGAGTACTAATCCTTTTGATCACGAGATTGTCATGTCAATTCTTCCCAACCGGCATGCTTCTCTTCAAGTGGATCCGATCATTTCAACATTTGCAAGATCATTTCCAAGTTTTCTCAACGGTGTTTGTCCCATCCGTCCCAAGTTGTCTTTGTTTTCCCGCCCTCCCACCCTTTTTCTTCAAGGACTCAGATTTCTTAATCATGTATCCTTTTATTTGTGGGAAGTCTCTTCATTCTTGTCTTTCAATGTTCTTATCCGGTGATTTCCCATGGAGATGCTCAACAGTTTCAAGTTCATCATTCTTCATTCTCGTATTCTTTTCCGTGGATCCAACTCAAGCTTTCAATATTCATCATATTCCTTTCCTTGTTGCAAATGCTTTCTCTTGCCGATGCACCTCTTAATCATTCACTTCTCGCTATTCATATGTTCGAGTGTTGAAGATATCTCGTAAGGCCTGCCTTTTCATTCTAGATCCGTTCAAGTTATTTTGAGGTTGTTATCTCATTCAAGCCATTTAATTCTACCGGTGCAATCTTTATTTCAAGCAATCCTTCAACGATGTTTCTTTCGAGTGGGCCCTAACCCACAGGTCTTTCCCAGGATCTTACTTGACTTTTCTAATTTTCCCGGAGCCATTCCCAAATTCATTTCAAAGTTTGACGTAAGAATGAATTTTCATCAGTCACATGCTTTCTCCTAGGCCGCTTTCAAATTCTTTTCATCTCTGGCTCAACCTTTCCTCTTTTAATCCTTCCGGAGTTTCTCAACAATTAGGTGGTGTTTCTCCTCGTCATTCTCAGCATGTGAAGACCGAAGAAGAGTTCCTCTTAAATCCTTACCCGTTCTTCCAAAGATGCGTAGTTCAAGTTTGATGCCATCCTCTCATAATTGTTTTCGATTGTGGGAATTCTTTTCACCCATCCGGAGCATTTCATGAGTTGTTTCCATTTCTTTCCTCCAAAGGCCATCATGTCATAATTCTTCATTCTCGCCGTAGCTATCGTTCTCCAAATCTTAATGGTGCATCGCTCAAATATCCTCTAATCAATTCATGATCTCTTCGCTCTCATGTATCTAAATCCTCTCAAGTATCTTCGTTTTATTTTTCTCCAATTCTTCCCGTGAATTGTGCCTTTGCTACGCTCATTTTCAATTTTTATGGTGGTTCGCTCAAGATTTCACTTCCTTCGTTACCATATGAATTCATTCGTTGTTTCCAAATTCCACAGGTGGCTCCATCAATACCTTATCAAGTTTGTGTTGGAAATATGCCCTAGAGGCAATAATAAAAGCATTATTATTATATTTCCTTGTTTGTGATAATTGTCTTTTATTCATGCTATAACTGTATTATCCGGAAATCGTAATACACGTGTGAATACATAGACTACCATACGTCCCTAGTAAGCCTCTAGTTGACTAGCTCGTTGGTCAACAGATAGTCATGGTTTCGACTATGGACATAAGATGTCATTGACAACGGGATCACGCCATTAGGAGAATGACGTGATGGACAAGACCCAATCCTAAGCATGGCACAAGATCGTGTAGTTCGCTTTGCTAGAGCTTTTCCAATGTCAAGTATCTCTTCCTTAGACCATGAGATCGTGTAACTCCCGGATACCGTAGGAGTGCTTTGGGTGTACCAAACGTCACAACGTAATCGGGTGACTATAAAGGTGCACTACAGGTATCTCCGAAAGTGTCTGTTGGGTTGACACGGATCGAGACTGGATTTGTCACTCCGTGTTACGGAGAGGTATCACTGGGCCCACTCGGTAGTGCATCATCATAATGAGCTCAAAGTGACCAAGTGTCTGGTCACGGGATCATGCATTACGGTACGAGTAAAGTGACTTGCCAGTAACGAGACTGAACGAGGTATTGGGATACCGACGATCGAGTCTCGGGCAAGTAACATACCGTCTGACAAAGGGAATAGAATACGGGGTTGCTTGAACCCTTGACATCGTGGTTCATCCGATGACAACATCGAGGAGCGTGTGGGAACCAACATGGGTATCCAGATCCCGCTGTTGGTTATTGACCTAAGGTCGTCTCGGTCATGTCTCAGATGTTCACCGAACCCGTAGGGTCTACACACTTAAGGTTCGGTGACGCTAGGGTTATTAGGAAAACAAGTATGTGATTACCGAATGTTGTTCGGAGTCCCGGATGAGATCCCGGACGTCACGAGGAGTTCCGGAATGGTCCGGAGGTAAAGATTTATATATGGAAAGTGGTTAAACGGACTCCGGAAAGTTTCGGGGGTATACTGGTAATGTACCGGGGCCACCGGAGGGTTCCGGAGGTCCACTGGAGGGGCCACCTCCGGGGGCCACATGGGCTGTGTGGGAGAGGGAGCCAGCCTGGTGGGCTGGGCGCCTCCCACCTAGGCCCATGCGGCTAGGGCTTGGGAGGGGAAACCCTAAAGGGCAAAGGGGCGCCCCAGCTTGGGGGCAAGCCACCCCTTTCCTCCTCCCTTTGTCAGCCGCCCCCATCTAGGGTTTCCCCAGATGGCCGGCCCCTTGCCCTCTCCTCCTATATAAAGAGGGGTGAGGGAGGGCTGCGAACACAATTGAAGGTGCAGCCCTCCCTCCCCAACACCTCTCTTTCTCCGCATTTAGCTTGGCGAAGTCACCGCCGAGAACAGCTGTACCAATTGCACCACGCCGTCGTGCTACCATTGGAGTTGTCTTCCTCAACCTCTCCTTCATCCTTGCTGGATCAAGACGGAGGAGACGCCATCATCCCGTACGTGTGTTGAACACGGAGGTGCTGTCCTTTCAGCGCTTGGTCATCGGGTGATCGGAATCACGTTGGGAACGACTCCATCATCACCACTCCCTCGAACGCTTCCGCACTCGATCTACAAGTGGTATGTAGATGCAAACTCACTCCCTTGACTCGTTGCTTAGATGAACTCATAGATGGATCTTGGTGAAACGGTAGGAAAAATTTTAATTTTCTGCAACGCTCCCCAACAAAGGGCATCATGAGCTAGGTTTATGCGTAGTTCTCTATTGCACGAGTAGAACACAATTTGGTTGTGGGCGAGATCTTGTCAACTTGCTTGCCGCTACTAGTCTTATCTTGCTTCAACGGTATTGTGGGATGAAGCGGCCCGGACCAACCTTACACGCATTTCACGTGAGACCGGTTCCACCAACTAACATGCACTAGTTGCATAAGGTGGTCGGCGGGTGACCTGTCTCTCCCACTTTAGTTAGAGCGGATTCGATGAAAAGGGTCCTTATGAAGGGTAAATAGAAGTTGACAAGATCACGTTGTGGTTACTCGTAGGTAAGAAAACGTTCTTGCTAGAACCCAATTGCAGCCACGTAAAAGATGCAACAACAATTAGAGGACGGCTAACTTGTTTTTGCAGCAATTGTCATGTGATGTGATATGGCCAAATTGTGATGTATGATGAATGACATATTGTGATGTATGAGATCATGTTCTTGTAATAGGAATCACGACTTGCATGTCGATGAGTATGACAACCGCAGCAGCCATAGGAGTTGTCTTTATTTTTTGTATGACCTGCGTGTCATTGAAGAACGCCATGTAAATTACTTTACTTTATTGCTAAACGCGTTAGCCATAGAAGTAGAAGTAGTCGTTGGCGTGACAACTTCATGAAGACACGATGATGGAGATCATGATGATGGAGATCATGGTGTCATGCCGGTGACAAGATGATCATGGAGCCCTGAAGATGGAGATCAATGGAGCTTTATGATATTGGCCATATCATGTCACTACTATATATAGTTTCATGTGATGTTTATTATGTTTATGCATCTTGTTTACTTAGAACGACGGTAGTAAATAAGATGATCCCTTACAACAATATCAAGAAGTGTTCTCCCTAACTGTGCACCGCTATAAAGTTCGCTGCTTCTAAGCACCACGTGATGATCGGGTGTGATGGATTCTTACGTTCACATACAACGGGTGTAAGACAGATTTACACACGCAAAACACTTAGGGTTAACTTGACGAGCCTAGCATGTACACACATGGCCTCGGAACACGGAGACCGAAAGGTCGAACACGAGTCGTATGGAAGATACGATCAACATGAGAATGTTCACCGACGATGACTAGTCCGTCTCACGTGATGATCGGACACGGCCTAGTCGACTCGGATCGTGTAACACTTAGATGACTAGAGGTATGTCTAATCTGAGTGGGAGTTCATTGAAATAATTTGATTAGATGAACTTAATTATCATGAACTTAGTCTAAAACTTTTGCATAATATGTCTTGTAGATCAAATGGCCAACGCTCATGTCAACTTGAACTTCAACGCGTTCCTAGAGAAAACCAAGCTGAAAGATGACGGCAGCAACTATACGGATTGGGTCCGGAACCTGAGGATCATCCTCATAGCTGTCAGGAAACAATATGTCCTAGAAGGACCGCTAGGTGACGCCCCGTCCCTGCAGAACCAAGACATTATGAATGCTTGGCAAACTCAAGGCTGATGATTACTCCCTCGTTCAGTGCGGCATGCTTTACAGCTTAGAACCAGGGCTCCAAAAGCGTTTTGAGCATCACGGAGCATATGAGATGTTCGAGGAGCTGAAACTAGTTTTCCAAGCTCACGCCCGGGTCGAGAGATATGACATCTCCGACAAGTTCTATAGTTGTAAGATGGAGGAAAATAGTTTTGTCAGTGAGCACATACTCAAGATGTCTGGGTTGCACAACCGTATGACCCAGCTGAATATTAACCTCCCTGATGAGGCGGTCATTGACAGAATCCTTCAGTCGCTTCCCACCAAGCTACAAGAGCTTTGTGATGAACTACAATATGCATGGGATGGTGAAGACCATTCCTGAAGTATTTTCAATGCTGAAGTCAGCAGAGGTTGAGATCAAGAAAGAACATCAAGTGTTGATGGTCAATAAGACCACTAAGTTCAAGAAGGGCAAGGGCAAGAAGAACTTCAAGAAAGACGGCAAGGATAAAGTTGCGGCCGCCCAAGCCGCCATCGGGAAGAAGTCAAAGAATGGACCCAAGCCTGAGACTGAGTGCTTTTATTGCAAGGGAAGGGTCACCGAAGCGGAACTGCCCCAAATACTTAGCGGATAAGAAGGCCGGCAACACCAAAGGTATATTTGATATACATGTAATTGATGTGTACCTTACCAGTACTCGTAGTAACTCCTGGGTATTTGATACCCGTGCCGTTGCTCATATTTGTAACTCACAGCAGGAGCTGCGGAATAAGCGGAGACTGGCGAAGGACGAGGTGACGATGCGCGTCGGGAATGGTTCCAGAGTCGATGTGATCGCCGTCGGCACGCTACCTCTACATTTACCTACGGGATTAGTTTTGAACCTTAATAATTGTTATTTGGTGCCAAGATTGAGCATGAACATTGTATCTGGATCTCGTTTAATGTGAGATGGCTACTAATTTAATAATGGTTGTTCTATTTATATGAGAGATACGTTTTATGGTCATGCTCCGATGGTCAATGGTTTATTCTTAATGAATCTCGAGCGTAATGTTACACATATTCATAGCGTGAATACCAAAAGATGTAAAGTTGATAAGGATAGTCCCACATACTTGTGGCACTGCCGCCTTGGTCACATTGGTGTCAAGCGCATGAAGAAGCTCCATGCTGATGGACTTTTGGAGTCTCTAGATTATGAATCATTTGACACATGCGAACCATGCCTCATGGGCAAGATGACCAAGACTCCGTTCTCCGGAACAATGGAGCGAGCAACCAACTTGTTGGAAATCATACATACCGATGTGTGCGGTCCAATGAGTGTTGAGGCTCATGGAGGATATCGTTATGTTCTCACTCTCACAGATGACTTGAGTAGATATGGGTATGTCTACTTGATGAAACACAAGTCTGAGACCTTTGAAAAGTTCAAGGAATTTCAGAATGAGGTAGAGAATCAACGTGACCGAAAAATAAAGTTCTTACGATCAGATCATGGAGGAGAATATTTAAGTCATGAATTTGGTACACACTTAAGAAAATGTGGAATCGTTTCACAACTCACGCTACCGAACACCTCAACAGAACGGTGTGTCCGAACGTCGTAATCGCACTCTATTGGATATGGTGCGATCTATGATGTCTCTTACCGATTTACCGCTATCATTTTGGGGATACGCTCTAGAGACAGCTACATTCACTTTAAATAGGGCACCGTCTAAATCCGTTGAGACGACATCGTATGAATTATGGTTTGGGAAGAAACCTAAGCTGTCGTTTCTAAAAGTTTGGGGATGCGATGCTTATGTCAAGAAACTTCAACCTGAAAAGCTCGAACCCAAGTTGGAAAAATGCGTCTTCATAGGATACCCTAAGGAAACCATTGGGTATACCTTCTACCTTAGATCCGAAGGCAAGATCTTTGTTGCCAAGAACGGATCCTTTCTGAAAAAAGAGTTTCTCTCGAAAGGAGTAAGTGGGAGGAAAGTATAACTCGATGAAGTACTACCTCTTGAACCGGAAAGTAGTGCATCTCAGGAAAATGTTCCTGTGGTGCCTACACCAATTGGAGAGGAAATTAATGATGATGATCAAGGTACTTCGGATCAAGTTGCTACTGAACTTCGTAGGTCCACTAGGACACGCCCGCACTGCAGTGGTACGCAACCCTGTCCTGGAAATCATGTTGTTAGACAACGGTGAACCTTCGAACTATGAAGAAGCGATGGCGGACCCAGATTCCAACAAATGGCTAGAAGCCATGAAATCCGAGATAGAATCCATGTATGAAAACAAAGTATGGACTTTGACCGACTTGCCCGATGATCGGCGACGATAGAAAACAAATGGATCTTTAAGAAGAAGACGGACGCGGATGGTAATGTCACCATCTATAAAGCTCGACTTGTCGCTAAGGGTTATCGGCAAGTTCAAGGGATTGACTACGATGAGACTTTCTCTCCCGTAGCGAAGCTTAAGTCCGTCCGAATCATGTTAGCAATTGCCGCATACTATGATTATGAGATATGGCAGATGGACGCCAAAACAGCGTTCCTTAACGGGCATCTTAAGGAAGAGCTGTATATGATGCAGCCGGAAGGTTTTGTCGATCCTAAGAATGCTAACAAAGTATGCAAGCTCCAGCGATCCATTTATGGGCTGGTGCAAGCATCTCGGAGTTGGAACATTCGCTTTGATGAGATGATCAAAGCGTTTGGGTTTATGCAGACTTATGGAGAAGCATGCGTTTACAAGAAAGTGAGTGGGAGCTCAGAGCATTTCTCATATTATATGTAGATGACATACTTTTGATGGGAAATGATATAGAATTCTTGGACAGCATTAAGGCCTACTTGAATAAGTGTTTTTCAATGAAGGACCTTGGAGAAGCTGCTTATATATTAGGCATCAAGATCTATAGAGATAGATCGAGACGCCTCATAGGTCTTTCACAAAGCACATACCTTGATAAGATTTTGAAGAAGT
Organism: Aegilops bicornis; assembly: GCA_021605145.1. Classification (NCBI taxonomy): domain Eukaryota; kingdom Viridiplantae; phylum Streptophyta; class Magnoliopsida; order Poales; family Poaceae; genus Aegilops; species Aegilops bicornis. Next base: position 40,333,181 of record CM038674.1, on the reverse strand, counting down.
TCAAAATGGATCAGTCCAAGAAAGGGTTCTTGCCTCAGATCGCAAGGTGTGAGATTGAGCTCAGCTCAATGCCCGACCACGGCAAAAGATAAAGAAGAGATGAGCGTCATCCCCTATGCCTCAGCCATAGGATCTATTATGTATGCCATGCTGTGTACCGGACCTGATGTAAACCTTGCCGTAAGTTTGGTAGGAAGGTACCAAAGTAATCCCGCAAGGAACACTAGACAATGATCAAGAATATCCCAAGTACACCGAAAAGGACAAAGGACATGTTTCTCGTTTATGGAGGTGACGAAGAGCTCGTCAGAGGGGTTACGTCGACGCTTAGCTTCGACAAAGCAGATCTGGATGACTCTAAGTCACAAACCGGATACGTGTATATGTTGAATGGTGGAGCAGTAAGCTGGTCCAGCTGCAAGCAGAGCATCGTGGCGGGATCTACATGTGAAGCGGAGTACATGGCAGCCTCGGAGGCAGCGTATGAAGCAATTTGGGTGAAGGAGTTCATCACCGACCTAGGAGTCATACCCAATGCGTCGGGGCCGATCAAACTCTTCTGTGACAACACTGGAGCTATTGCACTTGCAAAGGAGCCCAGGTTTCACAAGAAGACCGGGCACATCAAGCGTCGCTTCAACTCCATCCGTGAAAATGTTCAAGATGGAGACATAGAAATATGCAAAGTGCATACGGATCTGAATGTCGCAGATCCGTTGACTAAACCTCTTCATGGGCAAAACATGATCACCACCAGAACTCTATGGGTGTTCGATTCATCACAATGTAACTAGATTATTGACTCTAGTGCAAGTGGGAGACTGTTGGAAATATGCCCTAGAGGCAATAACAAAAGCATTATTATTATATTTCCTTGTTCGTGATAATTGTCTTTTATTCATGCTATAACTGTATTATCCGGAAATTGTAATACACGTGTGAATACATAGACTACCATACGTCCCTAGTAAGCCTCTAGTTGACTAGCTCGTTGGTCAACAGATAGTCATGGTTTCCTGACTATGGACATAAGATGTCATTGACAACGGGATCACGTCATTAGGAGAATGACGTGATGGACAAGACCCAATCCTAAGCATGGCACAAGATCGTGTAGTTCGTTTTGCTAGAGCTTTTCCAATGTCAAGTATCTCTTCCTTAGACCATGAGATCGTGTAACTCCCGGATACCGTAGGAGTGCTTTGGGTGTACCAAACGTCACAACGTAACTGGGTGACTATAAAGGTGCACTACAGGTATCTCCGAAAGTGTCTGTTGGGTTGACACGGATCAAGACTGGGATTTGTCACTCCGTGTTACGGAGAGGTATCACTGGGCCCACTCGGTAGTGCATCATCATAATGAGCTCAAAGTGACCAAGTGTCTGGTCACGGGATCATGCATTATGGTATAGTAAAGTGACTTGCCGGTAACGAGACTGAACGAGGTATTGGGATACCGACGATCGAGTCTCGGGCAAGTAACATACCGTCTGACAAAGGGAATAGAATACGGGGTTGCTTGAACCCTTGACATCGTGGTTCATCCGATGACAACATCGAGGAGCGTGGGAACCAACATGGGTATCCAGATCCCGCTGTTGGTTATTGACCTAAGGTCGTCTCGGTCATGTCTGCATGTCTACCGAACCCGTGAGGGTCTACACACTTAAGGTTCGGTGACGCTTAGGGTTATTAGGAAGACAAGTATGTGATTACCGAATGTTGTTCGAGTCCGGATGAGATCCCGGATGTCACGAGGAGTTCCGGAATGGTCCGGAGGTAAAGATTTATATATGGAAAGTGGTTAAACGGACTCCGGAAAGTTTCGGGGGTATACCGGTAATGTACCGGGGCCACCGGGAGGGTTCCGGAGGTCCACCGGGAGGGGCCACCCCTCCCGGGGGGCCACATGGGCTGTGTGGGAGAGGGAGCCAGCCCCTGGTGGGCTGGGCGCGCCTCCCCACCTAGGCGCATCGGCTAGGGCTTGGGAGGGAAACCCTAAAGGGGCAAAGGGGCGCCCCAGCTTGGGGGCAAGCCACCCCTTTCCTCCTCCCTTTGTCACGCCCCCATCTAGGGTTTCCCCTAGATGGCCGGCCCCTTGCCCTCTCCTCCTATATAAAGAGGGGTGAGGGAGGGCTGCAGAACACAATTGAAGGTGCAGCCCTCCCTCCCCAACACCTCTCTTTCTCCGCACGAGTTTGGCGAAGCCTTGTCGGAGAACTGCTGTACCAATTGCACCACGCCGTCGTGCTGCCATTGGAGTTGTCTTCCTCAACCTCTCCTTCATCCTTGCTGGATCAAGACGGAGGAGACGCCATCGTCCCGTACGTGTGTTGAACACGGAGGTGCTGTCCTTTCAGCGCTTGGTCATCGGTGATCGGAATCACGTTGGGAACGACTCCATCATCACCACTCCCTCGAACGCTTCACTTTTCGATCTACAAGTGGTATGTAGATGCAAACTCACTCCCTTGACTCGTTGCTTAGATGAACTCATAGATGGATCTTGGTGAAACGGTAGGAAAAATTTTAATTTTCTGCAACGTTCCCCAACAGTTTGCGCTATATCTCTCTTAATCCTTTCTACGGGAATAAGTAGTATGCCAAATCCGTTGCTTATCATCAATTAAATTGGTGAAGGATACACATAACGTAATTCTTATTATTGTTTCATCCAAGTGATCTAGTTTCTTCTTTCCATCATTGTCATCATGTCACATTTCTCGGTTCGAGATGCTCCATCTTTTCTTTTCCGGAGTTCCAAGTTCTCTCGGTTATATAATCGCGAAGCTCCATCTAAATCATTGCAAGGCTTCACCCTGTGTTTTCAACTTATCTTTCTTTTTATCATCCTTTTATTACCGGAGTTCTTCATGGAGGCTCTACATGGTGGTTCGTCAAGGATTCTTTTCATTCTTCAATTGTTCTTCAAGATTTCTCTCGAAGCTATGACCCTCCAAGCTATACTCTAAAATAAACATGGTGCCCAACACATGTTTTGTTTTGAGGAGTTCAAGTTTTCTTCTTCTTGCATTTCGAAGTGCAATTCGTTCTACCTTATCATTTGAGGTGGTGTTATGCCATTCTTGACAATTCCCTTCGTGTTTCATGATTCACAAGTTTTCAAGAATGACATATTTTAAACCCATCACTTTCTTCCTTGGAGTTATCTTGGGTTAGGTTACACCTAAAGCCTTTCCTAAGGAATGTTGCTAATTGTGGTGCCTATCGATAATCCAAGTTTCCTCCTATTCTCTCATTAAAAGGAGTTTTCATCTCCTTGATGATCTCAATCCAATTAACTGTTTCCATCGGTGGCCGGTTGTCACCTCATCATTTTGAGATGTTGCCATAAACCCATAACAAGCTTGTGCTTTTCGTTGTTGATTTTCCAACAACTCCGTTCAATTCTTCTTTGCAAGGATGCTTTCCAAGCTCATTTGTGGCAGAAGTTGGCATTTTCTTCTCCGTCCCTTTGTCCCAATGATCTATCTTCTTTTCGTTCTTCCGGAGGCATGGTGATGTTGCTCTCTTCACTCATCATCTCGAATTGTGGAGATCGTGTTCTTTTCATGCTTACCCATTTAATCAGAGTGTTGTATCATCTCTTCAATATCTTTTCATCTCATCAAGTTTTCTTCTCTTTTCTACCGGAGTGTTGTCCAGATTCTGTCATTGTTGTTCCTTCGCTATCTCATTATACCGGAGGTGGTCATATTCTTTTCGTTCGTGAAGCTCTTATTTCCATGTCTTTCAACCTTCAAGTTCTCGTAATACTCCTTGTTCCTCTTTTCTACCGAATTGTTTGCAATCTCGTTCATCTCTGTTGTAATCTTTCTTTTAAATTGCTCAACCTCTCAAGGTTCGTGGTTTCACTCGTTCGTCAAAGAAGCAACTTAGTTTTACCTCTTATCTTCCTCTTCCTTTTCTCTCTGGTGCCATCCTAGATCTCGGGACGAGATCCTCTCGTAGTGGTGGAGTGTTGTAACGCCCCGGATACAACTTTCCATTTTCGTAACTCCAACTCTTGCCTTTTCCGGAGATGCGATATGTTATTTCCTTCGTGGTTGGGATTTTGTCTTTCGTTTTGCATTTTGTTCATGGCGTGCATCTCATCTCATCGCATCATCCGCATTGCATCCGCATGTTTTCATAAAACTCGTAGTCGTTTGTAGTTGCCGCTTCTCTCTTTGTCTCCGTTTATCTTTTGTCAAGCCCTCTTGTCTTCGTCGACCTCTCTCAAACCCCCTTGTGCGCGTCCGAAACCTTCCCCGAACCCGAACCGGTCTATCGTTACCAATGAGTTCGGATCATCCCCAAACATTCCGAAAGTATCTCCATTTTCTTTGTTGGACTCTCCTAAGTTATTTTCTCGACCGTTCGATTTTGATCGGAGGGTCCAAACCTAGACTCACTTTTCTATATATAGTCCAACCCTAGACCAATCCCTAAAATCTATCCCCCTTGTCCCATCCATCCTCCTGCCCGCCACCACTCTCTACCAAATACCCCCCTCGGGATCCATCCCCAACCTACCAGCCTCCTCCTTCCCGATCGGGACAGCCAAGCCTCCAGCTTCTCCTTGATTTCCCGCAACCGGCGCCCTCCTCTGGACACACGAGATTCGGTCCCGTGCCTCCGCTTGTTCTTCACGACGACGCCTTCAAGAAGGGGATAACACCATAGGTGCCGTCACCGTCGACCTGGCATAGCCAGAATGGGTTTTCACTCCGGCACCATGCCATCGTTTTCAAACGGGGTGCACCAAGCCATCGTTTGCCACACCACGGCCGCCGCACACAGACCACCATGCCGCCTGCCAGACCACACCCTAACCCCGAGCTCCGCCCACAAGCAACGTGACTACACCATGAAGGCCGCCGCCCCGGAATCCAAGACCCCGACACCACCCCCACCCAAGAGCACAACAAAGATGGCCCAAGAGACGACAGGAAAGGACCCTCATTTCCCACCCATGGGCAGCCCTAAGACCCTCCCCCGCGTGCTTGTCGGCCAGATCTAGCCGCCATCGCTTGCCCCGCCGCCTCCCGGACAATGCACGAGCTCACCAATGGCACACCACCAACCGAAGGGAGGCAATGATGATTCCTCTACCCTCCTGGCAGGGAATCGTCCCTCAATGATGGACAACGACCGAGAGGACCAATCCTCCGGCAAAGACAGCATACGCGCGACGAAGAGAGGAAGCAGAGGCCGAAACGATCCTGCTAACGAGCTGACGTCGGAAAAGCTAACCGTCGCCGCAGCCGGAGCTGCCAAGCTACAATGTATAGCCGCGGTGTAGGAAGGCCACCGTACACTGGACCTCACCTCGTCATCACCACCCACGGTTAGAGCAGCAACCACGCCAAGTTGTTGCCCCAACCCGCGCACCCCGCCGGCCACAGCAGCAACAGAGAACACCGGGGCACCAACCACCACCATGATAGCAACAAATCCACCCGGAACCTCGCCACCCTCAAGACGGGAGCAACATGGAGCCAGCTGCATCACCACCACCTTTGCAGGGCCACGGTCACCCTCCCTCCCGGCGTCTGGCGCCAACCACCGCCACCAACCGGATTGGGGCAGGGCTCCCAAATCATTGTCAAGACGCCCCGGAGGCCGGGACCACGGAGCCCCCACGAGCTACCACCGAGGGGGAGGAGAGGCGTGTAACACCCGGATACAACTTTCCATTTTCAGAACTCCAACTCTTGCCTTTTCCGGAAATGCGATATGTTATTTCCTTCGTGGTTGGGTTTTTGTCTTTTGTTTTGCATTTTGTTCATGGCGTGCATCTCATCTCATCGCATCATTCGCATTGCATCCGCATGTTTTCATAAAACTCGTTGTCGTTTGTAGTTGCCGCTTCTCTCTTTGTCTCCGTTTATCTTTTGTCAAGCCCTCTTGTCTTCGTCGACCTCTCTCAAACCCCCTTGTGCGCATCCGAAACCTTCCCCAAACCCGAACCGGTCTGTCGTTACCAATGAGTTCGGATCATCCCCAAACATTCCGAAAGTATCTCCATTTTCTTTGTTGGACTCTCCTAAGTTATTTTCTCGACCGTTCGATTTTGATCGGAGGGTCCAAACCTAGACTCACTTTGCTATATATAGTCCAACCCTAGACCAATCCCTAAAATCTAGCCCCCTTGTCCCATCCATCCTCCTGCCCGCCGCCACTCTCTACCAAATCCCCCCCTCGGGATCCATCCCCAACCTACCAGCCTCCTCCTTCCCGATCGGGACAGCCAAGCCTCCAGCTTCTCCTTGATTTCCCGCAACCGGCGCTCTCCTCTGGACACCCGAGATTCGGTCAGCCGAGCGCCTCCTCCTTCCTCTGCCTGCTATCACGCGCCTCCGCTTGTTCTTCTCGAGGACCAGCAGAGCTCATGCGTCTCCTCCGCCTCGTCCCTGCCACCGGCAGCAGGAGCAGCTCCTGCATCCCCGAACCCCGAGCACCTCCACCGTCATCGTCTAAGATGAGCGCCGCCCTGGTTCCCTTTCACTCCTTCCTCCGGTTCGCTCTTCTCATCTCTCTCTCTCTCTCTCTCTCTCTCTCTCTCTCTCTCTCTCTCTGTGTGTGCGTTGCAGCAGCAGCCTCGCGCCATGGAGCTCCAAGTCCGCTGCCCGCCTGCTTCGATCCGGCAGGGAACGTGACTCGGCGACCTCCGCGTCCGGGATCCGCCACCCCAACGCCTGTGCCTCGGGCCCGCTTGAACCTCCTTCCTCCGGTGCCCCAAGCTCCGCCGCTGCTGTCGTTCCACTGCCATGGCGCCTCGGCCTCCTCTGCTTCCCGCATCGCCAAGTGCCTTGCCTCGTCGGAGCCTCTGCCCGAGCCCCGATCCGCGCCTCCCCTTGCCGGATTTGGACCCCGCGCTCCGTTCCGCCCGTTCCGGCCGGTTCCCGCCAATTCCGTCGCCAGGACCCCCCTGCGTCTTCCTCTCCATCGTCAGGGTCCTGCTGCTCTGCTTGTGTTCTTCAGAAACGAGAGCAGCAGCTCGCTCGTTCCGAGCGTTGACCGCGCCTCCAGCGCCTGGGCCGCAGCCTCCTAGCACAGCTGCGCCCCCTTCTTGGGCCTCCTTCATGAACCAGCCCATGAGGCCTGGTGAGCCGCCCAGTTCCTCTGTAGCTCCAGATTCGCCCATGCATGTTTTTTTTTTTCCTTGCTGCGATTTATCTAATTTCCAGAGAAACTGCATATTTACGTAAAAACCCTTATGTTCATGCATCTAATAACTCACAAACCGTGCATCGATTAAAATGATTTATATATGTAAGATGCTTAGAATTTCATCTAGTTTCATAATATGCCACTTTCATCCATGTTTAAAATGTTTAAAATGTTGTTTCTTTAAATTTGTTCAAATGCCATGTTAAAATGATTTATTTCATAACTAAATAACCGTAGCTCGGATTTAAATGTTCTTTATATGTAAATGGGGTGGAATAATGCCTAGTTTAACGTGGTGGACTTTATTTTTCTGTTTAACAACATTAAAATTGTGTTTAGGGCAGAACAGTACCAAATTCATAAATTGTGTATGAGGATTTTCCGGAATTGTTGTTTGTGCTTCCGGTCTCATTTAAACTTGCCTAGATAGGTAGTTTTATTATGCTTCACCTCTTGCCATGTTAACCAACATTTAATTTTGTTGAGTAGTTTAAACGGGAGAGAACTAAATAATTGTTGTGAAGTTTCGTCAATATGCAACTCGTTGCATATTGAGCTCCACTTAATTTGTAGTGTTGTTTGTTGCAATTTGCGATGCCATGCTCTTTAAACCGGACATGCATCATACTTGATTGTGCATCGTGCCATGTTTATGCTTGTGCATTTATCATGTTGTTTCTTTCTTTCCGGTGTTGCTTCTCAGTTCCGGTAATGTTGCGATTGTGAGGATTCGCTCGACTACTCCCGTTCATCTTCTTCATGGACTCGTTCTTCTTCCTAGCAGGATTTCAGGCAAGATGACCGTCACCTTGGATCTCATTACTATCATTGCTATGCTAGTTTCTTCGTTCTATCGCTATGCTGCGTTACCTACCACTTGCTGCTCAAGCCTCCCAAATTGCATGAACCTCTAACCTTTGTCACCCTTCCTAGCAAACTATTGTTTGGCTATGTTACCGCTTTTGCTCAGCCCCTCTTATAGCGTTGCTAGTTGCAGGTGAAGATGAAGATTGCTCCATGTTGGATTATGTTTATGTTGGGATATCACAATATCTCTTATATTTTTTAATGCATCTATATACTTGGTAAAGGGTGGAAGGCTCGGCCTTATGCCTGGTGTTTTGTTCCACTCTTGCCGCCCTAGTTTACATCATATCGGTATTATGTTCCGGATTTTGCGTCCCGACGCGGTTGGGTGATTTATGGGACCCCCTTGACAGTTCGCTTTGAATAAAACTCCTCCAGCAAGGCCCAACCTTGGTTTTACCATTTGCATCACCACCACCTATACCTTTCCCTTGGGTCGGCCAACCCGAGGGTCATCTTTATTTTAGCCCCCCCGGGCCAGTGCTTCTCTGAGTGCTGGTTCGAACCGAGCCGCCTGCGGGGCCACCACGGGGAAACTCGAGGCTTGGTTTTACTCGTAGCCTGTCTCATCCGGTGTTGCCCTGAGAACAAGATATGTGCAGCTCCTATCGGGATTGTCGGCGCATCGGGCGGTCTTGCTGGTCTTGTTTTATTGATGTCGAAATGTATTATAGCCGGGATTCCGAGACTGATAGGGTCTTCCCGGGGAGAAGGAATATCCTTCGTTGATCGCGAGAGCTTATCATGGGCTAAGTTGGGACACCCCTACAGGGTTTGAACTTTCGAAAGCCGTGCCCGCGGTTATGTGGCAGATGGGAATTTGTTAATATCCAGTTGTACTTAACTTGAAGCAAACTCTTCTAAAATACACCAACCGTGTGCGTAATCGTGAGTGTCTCTTTTCGGGGTTGATCGAGAGGAGAACACGGTTTCTGGGTTATGTCTGACGTAAGTAGGAGTTCAGGATCACTTCTTGATCATTACTAGTTGACGACCGTTCCTTTGTTTCTCTTCTCGCTCTCATTTGCTTATGTTAGCCACCATATATGCTTAGCCGCTGCTGCAACCTCACCACTTTACCCCTTCCTTTCCCTTTAAGCTTTGCTAGTCTTGATACCCATGGTAATGGGATTCTTTGAGTCCTCGTGGCTCACAGATTACTACACCAACAGTTGCAGGTACAGGTTTGCGATGATCATGACGCGAGAATGATGTTTGCTTGTTTGGAGTTCTTCTTCTGCTTCTTCTTCGATCAGGGGGTAGGTTCCAGGTTGGCAGCCTGGGCAAGCAGGGTGGATGTCGTTTGAGTTTCTGTTTGTGTTTCATCCGTAGTCGGATGTTGATCTTATGGATGATGTATTGTTGTATTCGTGTGGCATTGTATGTCTTGGTTTTATCCCCACTATTATGTAATGTTGATGTAATGATATCCACCTTGCAAAAGCGTCTTCAAGATGCGCTTCTATCCTTGGTGGGACCTTCGAGTTCCTTTAGGATGGGGTCGTATCTTGGGCGTGACAAGTTGGTATCAGAGCCTCGACCGACCATAGGAGCCCCTTTGATTGTTGGCCGTTGTTGAGTCTAGAAGAAAACTATTTTGAGTCTTAGGATTATATATATCGGAGAGTAGGATTCTTTTTACTCCTCAGTCCCTTCGTCGCTCTGGTGAGGCCTCCCGACGTAGATGTTTTGTCTTTCCTCTCAAATTTCATGAAATTTTTTTTAGGATCACGCGGGTATCTTGGGATCGTTCCGATAGTCTTGTGACGAGAACATTGTTCTTGGTGCCTCCTGACATTTAGGGGTTGTGGCAGTGTCCCGGGAGTTGAGCTCCGAGGTGTTGTCGTCACAATTTTATCGTTGATTACGGAATACATGAGTTTTGCCGACATCGAAAATCTCTTTTATGCAGTTGTTGGTGAGATAACCTCGACGCCACCCAGTACTGGGGAGTTCGGGAGTATTGCCATAACTCGTATAACGGATGCTTTTCAAAGGTTGAGGTACACGATTTCCGGAGTTTTCTTGGTTATGTGTTGAAGGATGGATACAATTTGGATCTAGGTATTGTTAGTTTGGGTGATATATTTTGTGTCCCTGTATCCCCAACACCAGATTGCATAACCAGAAAGTTTCGGGAGTTTATAGGTGGGAATTCAAGTAGCTCCTAGAATATCTTTTCGACAGATGCATGATATGGGATTGGGTAAATGTCTATCATATGTATTTGTTCCGGCTTATTCTGCGAGCCAATCCTTTGTTTTGTTTTATTTGTGGTATTCGAGTTGCTTCGATGTCAAGTGTTGATTCCATACCTTTCAAGCGGTGTTCTCATATTTCTATGGGAGTACTAATCCTTTTGATCACGAGATTGTCATGTCAATTCTTCCCAACCGGCATGCTTCTCTTCAAGTGGATCCGATCATTTCAACATTTGCAAGATCAATTCCAAGTTTTCTCAACGGTGTTTGTCCCATCCGTCCCAAGTTGTCTTTGTTTTCCCGCCCTCCCACCCTTTTTCTTCAAGGACTCAGATTTCTTAATCATGTATCCTTTTATTTGTGGGAAGTCTCTTCATTCTTTTCTTTCAATGTTCTTATCCAGTGATTTCCCATGGAGATGCTCAACAGTTTCAAGTTCATCATTCTTCATTCTCGTATTCTTTTCCGGTGGATCCAACTCAAGCTTTCGATATTCATCATATTCCTTTCCTTGTTGCAAATGCTTTCTCTTGCCGATGCACCTCTTAATCATTCACTTCTCGCTATTCATTTGTTCTGGAGTGTTGAAGATATCTCAGAAGGCTCGTCTTTTCATTCTAGATCCGTTCAAGTTATTTTGAGGTTGTTATCTCATTCAAGCCATTTAATTCTACCGGTGCAATCTTTATTTCAAGCAATCCTTCAACGATGTTTCTTTCGAGTGGGCCCTAACCCACAGGTCTTTTCCCAGGATCTTACTTGACTTTTTTAATTTTCCCGGAGCCATTCCCAAATTCATTTCAAAGTTTGACGTAAGAATGAATTTTCATCAGTCACATGCTTTCTCCTAGGCCGCTTTCAAATTCTTTTCATCTCTGGCTCAACCTTTCCTCTTTTAATCCTTCCGTAGTTTCTCAACAATTAGGTGGTGTTTCTCCTCGTCATTCTCAGCATGTGAAGACCGAAGAAGAGTTCCTCTTAAATCCTTACCCATTCTTCCAAAGATGCGTAGTTCAAGTTTGATGCCATCCTCTCATAATTGTTTTCGATTGTGGGAATTCTTTTCACCATCCGGAGCATTTCATGAGTTGTTTCCATTTCTTTCCTCCGAAGGCCATCATGTCATAATTCTTCATTCTCAGCGTGTAGCTATCGTTCTCCAAATCTTAATGGTGCATCGTTCAAATATCCTCTAATCAATTCATGATCTCTTCGTTCTCATGTATCTAAATCCTCTCAAGTATCTTCGTTTTATTTTTCTCCAATTCTTCCCGGTGAATTGTGCCTTTGCTACGTTCATTTTCAATTTTTATGGTGGTTCGTTCAAGATTTCACTTCCTTCGTTACCATATGAATTCATTCGTTGTTTCCAAATTCCACAGGTGGCTCCATCAATACCTTATCAAGTTTGTGTTGGAAATATGCCCTAGAGGCAATAATAAAAGCATTATTATTATATTTCCTTGTTCGTGATAATTGTCTTTTATTCATGCTATAACTGTATTATCCGGAAATCGTAATACACGTGTGAATACATAGACTACCATACGTCCCTAGTAAGCCTCTAGTTGACTAGCTCGTTGGTCAACAGATAGTCATGGTTTCCTGACTATGGACATAAGATGTCATTGACAACGGGATCACGTCATTAGGAGACTGACGTGATGGACAAGACCCAATCGTAAGCATGGCACAAGATCGTGTAGTTCGTTTTGCTAGAGCTTTTCCAGTGTCAAGTATCTCTTCCTTAGACCATGAGATCGTGTAACTCCCGGATACCGTAGGAGTGCTTTGGGTGTACCAAACGTCACAACGTAATCGGGTGACTATAAAGGTGCACTACGGTATCTCCGAAAGTGTCATTGGGTTGACACGGATCGAGATCGATTTGTCACTCCGTATTGCGGAGAGGTATCACTGGGCCCACTCGGTAGTGCATCATCATAATGAGCTCAAAGTAACCAAGTGTCTGGTCACGGGATCATGCATTACGGTACTAGTAAAGTGACTTGCCGGTAACGAGACTGAACGAGGTATTGGGATACCGACGATCGAGTCTCGGGCAAGTAACATACCGTCTGACAAAGGGAATAGAATACGGGGTTGCTTGAACCCTTGACATCGTGGTTCATCCGATGACAACATCGAGGAGCGTGTGGGAACCAACATGGGTATCCAGATCCCGCTGTTGGTTATTGACCTGAGGTCGTCTCGGTCATGTCTGCATGTCTACCGAACCCGTAGGGTCTACACTTAAGGTTCGGTGACGCTAGGGTTATTAGGAAAACAAGTATGTGATTACCGAATGTTGTTGAGTCCGGATGAGATCCCGGACGTCACGAGGAGTTCCGGAATGGTCCGGAGGTAAAGATTTATATATGGAAAGTGGTTAAACGGACTCCGGAAAGTTTCGGGGTATACTGTAATGTACCGGGGCCACGGGAGGGTTCCGGAGGTCCACCGGAGGGGCCACCCTCCCGGGGGCCACATGGGCTGTGTGGGAGAGGGAGCCAGCCCTGGTGGGCTGGGCGCGCCTCCCACCTAGGCCCATGCGGCTAGGGCTTGGGGAGGGGAAACCCTAAAGGGGCAAAGGGGGCGCCCCCCTAGCTTGGGGGGCAAGCCACCCCTTTTCCTCCCCCTTTGGCCGCCGCCCCCATCTAGGGTTTCCCCTAGATGGCCGGCCCCCCTTGCCCTCTCCTCCTATATAAAGAGGGGTGAGGGGAGGGCTGCAGACACAATTGAAGGTGCAGCCCCTCCCCTCCCCAACACCTCTCTTTCTCCGTACGAGCTTGGCGAAGCCACAGCCGGAGAATCGCCGTACCAATTGCACCACGCCGTCGTGCTGCCATTGGAGTTGTCTTCCTCAACCTCTCCTTCATCCTTGCTGGATCAAGACGGAGGAGACGCCATCGTCCCGTACGTGTGTTGAACACGGAGGTGCTGTCCTTTCAGCGCTTGGTCATCGGTGATCGGAATCACGTTGGGAACGACTCCATCATCACCACTCCCTCGAACGCTTCCGCACTCGATCTACAAGTGGTATGTAGATGCAAACTCACTCCCTTGACTCGTTGCTTAGATGAACTCATAGATGGATCTTGGTGAAACGGTAGGAAAAATTTTAATTTTCTGCAACGCTCCCAACAACAGTGGCATCATGAGCTAGGTTTATGCGTAGTTCTCTATTGCACGAGTAGAACACAATTTGGTTGTGGGCGTAGATCTTGTCAACTTGCTTGCCGCTACTAGTCTTATCTTGCTTCAACGGTATTGTGGGATGAAGCGGCCCGGACCAACCTTACACGCATTTACGTGAGACCGGTTCCACCAACTAACATGCACTAGTTGCATAAGGTGGTCAAGGGTGACCGTCTCTCCCACTTTAGTTAGAGCGGATTCGATGAAAAGGGTCCTTATGAAGGGTAAATAGAAGTTGACAAGATCACGTTGTGGTTACTCGTAGGTAAGAAAACGTTCTTGCTAGAACCCAATTGCAGCCACGTAAAAGATGCAACAACAATTAGAGGACGTCTAACTTGTTTTTGCAGCAATTGTCATGTGATGTGATATGGCCAAATTGTGATGTATGATGAATGACATATTGTGATGTATGAGATCATGTTCTTGTAATAGGAATCACGACTTGCATGTCGATGAGTATGACAACCGGCAGGAGCCATAGGAGTTGTCTTTATTTTTTTGTATGACCTGCGTGTCATTGAAGAACGCCATGTAAATTACTTTACTTTATTGCTAAACGCGTTAGCCATAGAAGTAGAAGTAGTCGTTGGCGTGACAACTTCATGAAGACACGGTGATGGAGATCATGATGATGGAGATCATGGTGTCATGCCGGTGACAAGATGATCATGGAGCCCCGAAGATGGAGATCAATGGAGCTTTATGATATTGGCCATATCATGTCACTACTATATATAGTTGCATGTGATGTTTATTATGTTTATGCATCTTGTTTACTTAGAGCGACGGTAGTAAATAAGATGATCCCTTACAACAATATCAAGAAGTGTTCTCCCCTAACTGTGCACCGTTGCTAAAGTTAGACGCTTCTAAGCACCACGTGATGATCGGGTGTGATGGATTCTTACGTTCACATACAACGGGTGTAAGACAGATTTACACACGCAAAACACTTAGGGTTAACTTGACGAGCCTAGCATGTACACACATGGCCTCGGAACACGGAGACCGAAAGGTCGAACACGAGTCGTATGGAAGATACGATCAACATGAGAATGTTCACCGACGATGACTAGTCCGTCTCACGTGATGATCGGACACGGCCTAGTCGACTCGGATCGTGTAACACTTAGATGACTAGAGGGATGTCTAATCTGAGTGGGAGTTCATTGAAATAATTTGATTAGATGAACTTAATTATCATGAACTTAGTCTAAAACTTTTGCATAATATGTCTTGTAGATCAAATGGCCAACGCTCATGTCAACTTGAACTTCAACGCGTTCCTAGAGAAAACCAAGCTGAAAGATGACGGCAGCAACTATACGGACTGGGTCGGAACCTGAGGATCATCCTCATAGCTGCCAGGAAACAATATGTCCTAGAAGGACCGCTAGGTGACGCCTCCGTCTGCAGAACCAAGACATTATGAATGCTTGGCAAACTCGCTGATGATTACTCCCTCGTTCAAGGCGGCATGCTTTACAGCTTAGAACCGGGGCTCCAAAAGCGTTTTGAGCATCACGGAGCATATGAGATGTTCGAGGAGCTGAAACTAGTTTTCCAAGCTCACGCCTGGGTCGAGAGATATGACATCTCCGACAAGTTCTATAGTTGTAAGATGGAGGAAAATAGTTTTGTCGGTGAGCACATACTCAAGATGTCCGGGTTGCACAACCGTATGACCCAATTGAATATTAACCTCCCCGATGAGGCGGTCATTGACAGAATCCTTCATCGCTTCCCACCAAGCTACAAGAGCTTTGTGATGAACTACAATATGCAGGGGATGGTGAAGACCATTCCTGAAGTATTTTCAATGCTGAAGTCAGCAGAGGTTGAGATCAAGAAAGAACATCAAGTGTTGATGGTCAATAAGACCACTAAGTTCAAGAAGGGCAAGGGCAAGAAGAACTTCAAGAAAGACGGCAAGGATGTTGCCGCGCCCGATAAGCCGCCATCTGGAAGAAGTCAAAGAATGGACCCAAGCCCGAGACTGAGTGCTTTTATTGCAAGGGAAGGGTCATCGAAGCGGAACTGCCCCAAATACTTAGCGGATAAGAAGGCCGGCAACACCAAAGGTATATTTGATATACATGTAATTTATGTGTACCTTACCGATTACTCGTAGTAACTCCCGGTATTTGATACCGTGCCGTTGCTCATATTTGTAACTCACAGCAGGAGCTGCGGAATAAGCGGAGATCGGCGAAGGGCGAGGTGACGATGCGCGTCGGGGAATGGTTCCAGAGTCGATGTGATCGCCACGGCACGCTACCTCTACATTTACCTACGGGATTAGTTTTGAACCTTAATAATTGTTATTTGGTGCCAAGTTTGAGCATGAACATTGTATCTGGATCTCGTTTAATGTGAGATGGCTACTCATTTAATAATGGTTGTTCTATTTATATGAGAGATATGTTTTATGGTCATGCTCCGATGGTCAATGGTTTATTCTTAATGAATCTCGAGCATAATGTTACACATATTCATAGCGTGAATACCAAAAGATGTAAAGTTGATAAGGATAGTCCCACATACTTGTGGCAATCGCCGCCTTG
The DNA here is from genome assembly GCA_021605145.1 of Aegilops bicornis. NCBI lineage: Eukaryota > Viridiplantae > Streptophyta > Magnoliopsida > Poales > Poaceae > Aegilops > Aegilops bicornis. The sequence goes on along the minus strand of CM038674.1, from coordinate 40,317,170 downwards.
GTCACATTGGTGTCAAGCGCATGAAGAAGCTCCATGCCGATGGACTTTTGGAGTCTCTAGATTATGAATCATTTGACACATGCGAACCATGCCTCATGGGCAAGATGACCAAGACTCCGTTCTCCTAACAATGGAGCGAGCAACCAACTTGTTGGAAATCATACATACCGATGTGTGCGGTCCAATGAGTGTTGAGGCTCATGGAGGATATCGTTATGTTCTCACTCTCACGGATGACTTGAGTAGATATGGGTATGTCTACTTGATGAAACACAAGTCCGAGACCTTTGAAAAGTTCAAGGAATTTCAGAATGAGGTAGAGAATCAACGTGACCGAAAAATAAAGTTCTTACGATCAGATCATGGAGGAGAATATTTAAGTCATGAATTTGGTACACACTTAAGAAAATGTGGAATCGTTTCACAACTCACGCCGCCTGGAACACCTCAGCGTAACGGTGTGTCCGAACGTCGTAATCGCACTCTATTGGATATGGTGCGATCTATGATGTCTCTTACCGATTTACCGCTATCATTTTGGGGATACGCCTAGAGACAACTACATTCACTTTAAATAGGGCACCGTCTAAATCCGTTGAGACGACATCGTATGAATTATGGTTTGGGAAGAAACCTAAGCTGTCGTTTCTAAAAGTTTGGGGATGCGATGCTTATGTCAAGAAACTTCAACCTGAAAAGCTCGAACCCAAGTCGGAAAAATGCGTCTTCATAGGATACCCTAAGGAAACCATTGGGTATACCTTCTACCTTAGATCCGAAGGCAAGATCTTTGTTGCCAAGAACGGATCCTTTCTGAAAAAAGAGTTTCTCTCGAAAGGAGTAAGTGGGAGGAAAGTATAACTCGATGAAGTACTACCTCTTGAACCGGAAAGTAGTGCATCTCAGGAAAATGTTCCTGTGGTGCCTACACCAATTGGAGAGGAAATTAATGATGATGATCAAGGTACTTCGGATCAAGTTGCTACTGAACTTCGTAGGTCCACTAGGACACGCCCGCACTGCAGTGGTACGGCAACCCTGTCCCGGAAATCATGTTGTTAGACAACGGTGAACCTTCGAACTATGAAGAAGCGATGGCGGACCCAGATTCCAACAAATGGCTAGAAGCCATGAAAATCCGAGATAGAATCCATGTATGAAAACAAAGTATGGACTTTGACCGACTTGCCCGATGATCGGCGCGATAGAAAACAAATGGATCTTTAAGAAGAAGACGGACGCGGATGGTAATGTCACCATCTATAAAGCTCGACTTGTCGCTAAGGGTTATCGGCAAGTTCAAGGGATTGACTACGATGAGACTTTCTCTCCGTAGCGAAGCTTAAGTCCGTCCGAATCATGTTAGCAATTGCCGCATACTATGATTATGAGATATGGCAGATGGACGCCAAAACAGCGTTCCTTAACGGGCATCTTAAGGAAGAGCTGTATATGATGCAGCCGGAAGGTTTTGTCGATCCTAAGAATGCTAACAAATTATGCAAGCTCCAGCGATCCATTTATGGGCTGGTGCAAGCATCTCGGAGTTGGAACATTCGCTTTGATGAGATGATCAAAGCGTTTGGGTTTATGCAGACTTATGGAGAAGCCTGCGTTTACAAGAAAGTGAGTGGGAGCTCAGTAGCATTTCTCATATTATATGTAGATGACATACTTTTGATGGGAAATGATATAGAATTCTTGGACAGCATTAAGGCCTACTTGAATAAGTGTTTTTCAATGAAGGACCTTGGAGAAGCTGCTTATATATTAGGCATCAAGATCTATAGAGATAGATCGAGACGCCTCATAGGTCTTTCACAAAGCACATACCTTGATAAGATTTTGAAGAAGTTCAAAATGGATCAGTCCAAGAAAGGGTTCTTGCCTGTACTGCAAGGTGTGAGATTGAGCTCAGCTCAATGCCCGACCACGGCAAAAGATAAAGAAGAGATGAGCGTCATCCCCTATGCCTCAGCCATAGGATCTATTATGTATGCCATGCTGTGTACCAGACCTGATGTAAACCTTGCCGTAAGTTTGGTAGGAAGGTACCAAAGTAATCCCGGCAAGGAACACTAGACAGCGGTCAAGAATATCCTGAAGTACCTGAAAAGGACAAAGGACATGTTTCTCGTTTATGGAGGTGACGAAGAGCTCGTCAGAGGGGTTACGTCGACGCTAGCTTCGACGCAGATCTAGATGACTCTAAGTCACAAACCGGATACGTGTATATGTTGAATGGTGGAGCAGTAAGCTGGTGCAGCTGCAAGCAGAGCATCGTGGCGGGATCTACATGTGAAGCGGAGTACATGGCAGCCTCGGAGGCAGCGCATGAAGCAATTTGGGTGAAGGAGTTCATCACCGACCTAGGAGTCATACCCAATGCGTCGGGGCCGATCAAACTCTTCTGTGACAACACCGAGCTATTGCACTTGCAAAGGAGCCCAGGTTTCACAAGAAGACCAGGCACATCAAGCGTCGCTTCAACTCCATCCGTGAAAATGTTCAAGATGGAGACATAGAAATATGCAAAGTGCATACGGATCTGAATGTCGCAGATCCGTTGACTAAACCTCTTCATGGGCAAAACATGATCAACACCGTAACTCTATGGGTGTTCGATTCATCACAATGTAACTAGATTATTGACTCTAGTGCAAGTGGGAGACTGTTGGAAATATGCCCTAGAGGCAATAATAAAAGCATTATTATTATATTTCCTTGTTCGTGATAATTGTCTTTTATTCATGCTATAACTGTATTATCCGGAAATTGTAATACACGTGTGAATACATAGACTACCATACGTCCCTAGTAAGCCTCTAGTTGACTAGCTCGTTGGTCAACACATAGTCATGGTTTCCTGACTATGGACATAAGATGTCATTGACAACGGATCACGCCATTAGGAGAATGACGTGATGGACAAGACCCAATCCTAAGCATGGCACAAGATCGTGTAGTTCGCTTTGCTAGAGCTTTTCCAATGTCAAGTATCTCTTCCTTAGACCATGAGATCGTGTAACTCCCGGATACCGTACGAGAGCTTTGGGTGTATCAAACGTCACAACGTAAGACTATAAAGGTGCACTACAGGTATCTCCGAAAGTGTCTGTTGGGTTGACACGGATCAAGACTGGGATTTGTCACTCCGTGTTACGGAGAGGTATCACTGGGCCCACTCGGTAGTGCATCATCATAATGAGCTCAAAGTGACCAAGTGTCTGGTCACGGATCATGCATTATGGTACGAGTAAAGTGACTTGCCGGTAACGAGACAGAACGAGGTATTGGGATACCGACGATCGAGTCTCGGGCAAGTAACATACCGTCTGACAAAGGGAATAGAATACGGGGTTGCTTGAACCCTTGACATCGTGGTTCATCCGATGACAACATCGAGGAGCGTGTGGGAACCAACATGGGTATCCAGATCCCGCTGTTGGTTATTGACCTAAGGTCGTCTCGGTCATGTCTGCATGTCTACCGAACCCGTAGGGTCTACACACTTAAGGTTCGGTGACGCTAGGGTTATTAGGAAGACAAGTATGTGATTACCGAATGTTGTTCGGAGTCCCGGATGAGATCCCGGATGTCACGAGGAGTTCCGGAATGGTCCGGAGGTAAAGATTTATATATGGAAAGTGGTTAAACGGACTCAAAGTTTCGGGGTATACTGTAATGTACCGGGGCCACTGGAGGGTTCCGGAGGTCCACCGGAGGGGCCACCTCCTCGGGGGCCACATGGGCTGTGTGGGAGAGGAGCCAGCCCTGGTGGGCTGGGCGCCCCCACCTAGGCCCATGCGGCTAGGGCTTGGGAGGGAAACCCTAAAGGGGCAAAGGGGCGCCTCAGCTTGGGGGCAAGCCACCCCTTTCCTCCTCCCTTGTCACGCCCCCATCTAGGGTTGCCCCTAGATGGCCGGCCCCCCTTGCCCTCTCCTCCTATATAAAGAGGGGTGAGGGGAGGGCTGCAGACACAATTGAAGGTGCAGCCCCTCCCCTCCCCAACACCTCTCTTTCTCCGTACGAGCTTGGCGAAGCCCTGTCGGAGAACTGCTGTACCAATTGCACCACGCCGTCGTGCTGCCATTGGAGTTGTCTTCCTCAACCTCTCCTTCATCCTTGCTGGATCAAGACGGAGGAGACGCCATCGTCCCGTACGTGTGTTGAACACGGAGGTGTTGTCCTTTCAGCGCTTGGTCATCGGTGATCGGAATCACGTTGGGAACGACTCCATCATCACCACTCCCTCGAACGCTTCCGCACGCGATCTACAAGTGGTATGTAGATGCAATCACTCTCCCATGACTCGTTGCTTAGATGAACTCATAGATGGATCTTGGTGAAACGGTAGGAAAAATTTTAATTTTCTAACGCTCCCCAACAGTTTATGCTTATATCTCTCTTAATCCTTTCTACGGAATAAGTAGTATGCCAAATCCGTTGCTTATCATCAATTAAATTGGTGAAGGATACACATAACGTAATTCTTATTATTGTTTCATCCAAGTGATCTAGTTTCTTCTTTCCATCATTGTCATCATGTCACATTTCTCGGTTCGAGATGCTCCATCTTTTCTTTTCCGGAGTTCCAAGTTCTCTCGGTTATATAATCGCGAAGCTCCATCTAAATCATTGCAAGGCTTCACCCTGTGTTTTCAACTTATCTTTCTTTTTATCATCCTTTTATTACCGGAGTTCTTCATGGAGGCTCTACATGGTGGTTCGTCAAGGATTCTTTTCATTCTTCAATTGTTCTTCAAGATTTCTCTCGAAGCTATGACCCTCCAAGCTATACTCTAAAATAAACATGGTGCCCAACACATGTTTTGTTTTGAGGAGTTCAAGTTTTGTTCTTCTTGCATTTCGAAGTGCAATTCGTTCTACCTTATCATTTGAGGTGGTGTTATGCCATTCTTGACAATTCCCTTCGTGTTTCATGATTCACAAGTTTTCAAGAATGACATATTTTAAACCCATCACTTTCTTCCTTGGAGTTATCTTGGGTTAGGTTACACCTAAAGCCTTTCCTAAGGAATGTTGCTAATTGTGGTGCCTATCGATAATCCAAGTTTCCTCCTATTCTCTCATTAAAAGGAGTTTTCATCTCCTTGATGATCTCAATCCAATTAACTGTTTCCATCGGTGGCCGGTTGTCACCTCATCATTTTGAGATGTTGCCATAAACCCATAACAAGCTTGTGCTTTTCGTTGTTGATTTTCCAACAACTCCGCTCAATTCTTCTTTGCAAGGATGCTTTCCAAGCTCATTTGTGGCAGAAGTTGGCATTTTCTTCTCCGTCCCTTTGTCCCAATGATCTATCTTCTTTTCGTTCTTCCGGAGGCATGGTGATGTTGCTCTCTTCACTCATCATCTCAAATTGTGGAGATCGTGTTCTTTTCATGCTTACCCATTTAATCAGAGTGTTGTATCATCTCTTCAATATCTTTTCATCTCATCAAGTTTTCTTCTCTTTTCTACCGGAGTGTTGTCCAGATTCTGTCATTGTTGTTCCTTCGCTATCTCATTATACTTTGAGGTGGTCATATTCTTTTCGCTCGTGAAGCTCTTATTTCCATGTCTTTCAACCTTCAAGTTCTCGTAATACTCCTTGTTCCTCTTTTCTACCGAATTGTTTGCAATCTCGCTCATCTCTGTTGTAATCTTTCTTTTAAATTGCTCAACCTCTCAAGGTTCGTGGTTTCACTCGTTCACAAAGAAGCAACTTAGTTTTACCTCTTATCTTCCTCTTCCTTTTCTCTCTGGTGCCATCCTAGATCTCGGACGAGATCCTCTCGTAGTGGTGGAGTGTTGTAACGCCCGGATACAACTTTCCATTTTCGTAACTCCAACTCTTGCCTTTTCCGGAGATGCGATATGTTATTTCCTTCGTGGTTGGGATTTTGTCTTTCGTTTTGCATTTTGTTCATGGCGTGCATCTCATCTCATCGCATCATCCGCATTGCATCCGCATGTTTTCATAAAACTCGTAGTCGCTTGTAGTTGCCGCTTCTCTCTTTGTCTCCGCTTATCTTTTGTCAAGCCCTCTTGTCTTCGCCGACCTCTCTCAAACCCCCTTGTGCGCGTCAAAACCTTCCCCGAACCCGAACCGGTCTATCGTTACCAATGAGTTCGGATCATCCCCAAACATTCCGAAAGTATCTCCATTTTCTTTGTTGGACTCTCCTAAGTTATTTTCTCGACCGTTCGATTTTGATCGGAGGGTCCAAACCTAGACTCACTTTTCTATATATAGTCCAACCCTAGACCAATCCCTAAAATCTATCCCCCTTGTCCCATCCATCCTCCTGCCCGCCACCACTCTCTACCAAATACCCCCTCGATCCATCCCCAACCTACCAGCCTCCTCCTTCCCGATCGGGACAGCCAAGCCTCCAAATTTTCTCCTTGATTTCCCGCAACCGCGCCTCCTCCGACACACGAGATTCGGTCCCGTGCCTCCGCTTGTTCTTCACGACGACGCCTTCAAGAAGGGGATAACACCATAGGTGCCGTCATCACGACCGCATAGCTGTAATGGGTTTTCACTCCGCACCATGCCATCGTTTTCAAACGGGTGCACCAAGCCATCGCTTGCCACACCACGGCCGCCAGACACGCACCACCATGCCGCCTGCTCGACCATGGTAGCCAGACCACACCCTAACCCCGAGCTCCGCCCACAAGCAACGTGACTACCACCACGAGGGCCGCCACCGAATCCAAGACCCCGACACCACCCCCACCCGAGAGCACAACTATGATGGCCAAAGAGACGACCGAAAGGACCCTCATTTCCCACCCATGGGCAGCCCCAAGACCCTCCCGCACGCGTGCTTGTCGGCCAGATCTAGCCGCCATCGCCTACCGCCGCCTCCCGGACAATGCACGAGCTCACCAATGGCACACCACCAACCGAAGGGAGGCAATGATGATTCCTCTACCCTCCTGGCAGGGGAATCGTCCCTCAATGATGGACAACGACTGGGAGAGGACCAATCCTCCGGCAAAGACAGCATATGCGCGACGAAGAGAGGAAGCAAAGGCCGAAACGATCCTGCTAACGAGCTGACGTCGGAAAAGCTAACCGTCGCCGCAGCCGGAGCTGCTGTTACAATGTATAGTCATGTGTAGGAAGGCCACCGTACACTGGACCTCACCTCGTCATCACCACCCACGGTTAGAGCAGCAACCACGCCAAGTTGTTGCCCCAACTCACAAGACCCCGCCGCCACAAAGAAGAACAGAGAACACCGGGCACCAACCACCACCATGATAGCAACAAATCCACCCGAACCTCGCCACCCCAAGACAGAGCAACATGGAGCCAGCTGCATCACCACCACCTTTGCAGGGCCACCGGTCACCCTCCCTCCCCCGGCGTGCTGGCGCCAACCACCGCCACCAACCGGATTGGGGCAGGGGCTCCCAAATCATTGTCAAGACGCTTCGGAGGCCGGGACCACGGAGCCCCCACGAGCTACCACTGGAGGGGGGAGGAGAGGCGTGTAACACCCCGGATACAACTTTCCATTTTCGTAACTCCAACTCTTGCCTTTTCCGGAAATGCGATATGTTATTTCCTTCGTGGTTGGGTTTTTGTCTTTTGTTTTGCATTTTGTTCATGGCGTGCATCTCATCTCATCGCATCATTCGCATTGCATCCGCATGTTTTCATAAAACTCGTTGTCGTTTGTAGTTGCCGCTTCTCTTTGTCTCCGCTATCTTTTGTCAAGCCCTCTTGTCTTCGCCGACCTCTCTCAAACCCCCTTGTGCGCATCCGAAACCTTCCCCAAACCCGAACCGTCTGTCGTTACCAATGAGTTCGATCATCCCCAAACATTCGAAAGTATCTCCATTTTCTTTGTTGGACTCTCCTAAGTTATTTTATCGACCGTTCGATTTTTGATCGGAGGGTCCAAACCTAGACTCACTTTGCTATATATAGTCCAACCCTAGACCAATCCCTAAAATCTAGCCCCCTTGTCCCATCCATCCTCCTGCATGCCGCCACTCTCTACCAAATCCCCCGCTCGGGATCCAGCCCCAACCTACCAGCCTCCTCCTTCCCGATCGGGACAGCCAAGCCTCCAGCTTCTCCTCGATTTCCCATAACCGCGCTCTCCTCGACACCCGAGATTCGGTCAGCCGAGCGCCTCCTCCTTCCTCTGCTGCTATCACGCTGGCCCGCTTGTTCTTCTCGAGGACCAGCAGAGCTCATGCGCGTCTCCTCCGCCTCGCCAATCGGCAGCAGGAGCAGCCTCCTGCATCCCCGAACCCCGAGCACCTCCACCGCCATCGCCTAAGATGAGCGCCGCCCTGGTTCCCTTTCACTCCTTCCTCCGGTTCGCTTCTTCTCATCTCTCTCTCTCTCTCTCTCTCTCTCTCTCTCTCTCTCTCTGTGTGCGTTGCAGCAGCCTCGCGCCATGGAGCTCCAAGTCCGCTGCCCGCCTCGCTTCGATCCGGCAGGGAACGTGACTCGGCGACCTCCCGTCCGGGATCCGCCACCCTAACGCCTGTGCCTCGGGCCCCGCCAGACCTCCTTCCTCCGGTGCCCCAAGCTCCGCCATTGCTGTCGTTCCACCGCCATGGCGCCTCGGCCTCCTTCGCTTCCGCGACGCCAAGTGCCTTGCCTCGCCGGAGCCTCCGCCTGAGCCCCGATCCGCGCCTCCCCTTGCCGGATTTGGACCTCAGCCTGCTCCGCCTGCTCGGCCGGTTCCCGCCGATTCCGCCGCCAGACCCCCTGCTGCGCCTTCCTCTCCATCGTCAGGTCCTGCTGCTCGCTTGTGTTCTTCAAACGAGAGCAGCAGCTCGCTTGCCTGAAGGCCTGATCACGCCCTCACGGGCCGCAGCCTCCTAGCACAGCTGCGCCTTCTTGGGCCTCCTTCATGAACCAGCCCATGAGGCCTGGTGAGCCGCCTGGGTTCCTGTAGCTCCAGATTCGGCCCATGCATGTTTTTTTTCCTTGCTGCGATTTATCTAATTTCCAGAGAAACTGCATATTTACAGAAAAACCCTTATGTTCATGCATCTAATAACTCACAAACCGTGCATCAGATTAAAATGATTTATATATGTAAGATGCTTAGAATTTCATCTAGTTTCATAATATGCCACTTTCATCCATGTTTAAAATGTTTAAAATGTTGTTTCTTTAAATTTGTTCAAATGCCATGTTAAAATGATTTATTTCATAACTAAATAACCGTAGCTCGGATTTAAATGTTCTTTATATGTAAATGGGGTGGAATAATGCCTAGTTTAACGTGGTGGACTTTATTTTTCTGTTTAACAACATTAAAATTGTGTTTAGGGCAGAACAGTACCAAATTCATAAATGGTGTATGAGGATTTTACGGAATTGTTGTTTGTGGTTCCGGTCTCATTTAAACTTGCCTAGATAGGTAGTTTTATTATGCTTCACCTCTTGCCATGTTAACCAACATTTAATTTTGTTGAGTAGTTTAAACGGGAGAGAACTAAATAATTGTTGTGAAGTTTTCATTAATATGCAACTCGTTGCATATTGAGCTCCACTTAATTTGTAGTGTTGTTTGTTGCAATTTGCGATGCCATGCTCTTTAAACCGGACATGCATCATACTTGATTGTGCATCATGCCATGTTTATGCTTGTGCATTTATCATGTTGTTTCTTTCTTTCCGTGTTGCTTCTCGCCCGTAATGTTGCGATTGTGAGGTTTCGCCGACTACTCCTGCTCATCTTCTTCATGGACTCGTTCTTCTTCCTAGCAGGATTTCAGGCAAGATGACCGTCACCTTGGATCTCATTACTATCATTGCTATGCTAGTTTCTTCGTTCTATCGCTATGCTGTTACCTACCACTTGCTGCTCAAGCCTCCCAAATTGCATGAACCTCTAACCTTTGTCACCCTTCCTAGCAAACTATTGTTTGGCTATGTTACCGCTTTTGCTCAGCCCCTCTTATAGCGTTGCTAGTTGCAGGTGAAGATGAAGATTGCTCCATGTTGGATTATGTTTATGTTGGGATATCACAATATCTCTTATATTTTTTAATGCATCTATATACTTGGTAAAGGGTGGAAGGCTCGGCCTTATGCCTGGTGTTTTGTTCCACTCTTGCCGCCTCTAGTTTCTGTCATATCGGTATTATGTTCCCGGATTTTATGCCCCTCGACGCTGTTGGGTGATTTATGGGACCCCTTGACAGTTCGCTTTGAATAAAACTCCTCCAAAGAAGGCCCAACCTTGGTTTTACCATTTGCATCACCACCACCTATACCTTTCCTTTGGGTCGGCCAACCCGAGGGTCATCTTTATTTTAGCCCCCCGGCCAAGGCTTCTTCTGAGTGCTGGTTCGAACCGAAATACCAAGGGGCCACCACGGGAAACTCGAGGCTTGGTTTTACTCAGAGCCTGTCTCATCCGGTGTTGCCTCGAGAACAAGATATGTGCAGCTCCTATCGGGATTGTCGGCCATCGGGCGGTCTTGCTGGTCTTGTTTTATTACTGTCGAAATGTCTTGTAGCCGGATTCCGAGACCGATAGGGTCTTCCGGGAGAAATAATATCCTTCGTTGATCGCGAGAGCTTATCATGGGTTGTTGGGACACCCCTACAGGGTTTGAACTTTCAAAGCCGTGCTCATGTTATGTGGCAGTATGGGAATTTGTTAATATCCAGTTGTACTTAACTTGAAGCAAACTCTTCTAAAATACACCAACCGTAGCGTAATCGTGAGTGTCTCTTTTCGGGTTGATCGAGAGGAGAACACGGTTTCGGGTTATGTCTCGACGTAAGTAGGAGTTCGTGATCACTTCTTGATCATTACTAGTTGACGACTGCCTTTGTTTCTCTTCTCGCCTCATTTGCTTATGTTAGCCACCATATATGCTTAGCCGCTGCTGCAACCTCACCACTTTACCCCTTCCTTTCCCTTTAAGCTTTGCTAGTCTTGATACCCATGGTAATGGGATTGCTGAGTCCTCGTGGCTCACAGATTACTACACCAACAGTTGCAGGTACAGGTTTGCGATGATCATGACGCGAGAATGATGTTTGCTTGTTTGGAGTTCTTCTTCTGCTTCTTCTTCGATCAGGGGGTAGGTTCCAGTTGGCAGCCCGGCAAGGTGGTGGATGTCGCTTGAGTTTCTGTTTGTGTTTCATCCGTAGTCGGATGTTGATCTTATGGATGATGTATTGTTGTATTCGTGTGGCATTGTATGTCTTGGTTTTATCCCCACTATTATGTAATGTTGATGTAATGATATCCACCTTGCAAAAGCTGCCTTCAAGATGCGCTTCTATCCTTGGTGGGACCTTCGAGTTCCTTTAGGATGGGGTCGATTCTTGGGCGTGACAAGTTGGTATCGAGCCTCGACCACCATAGGAGCCCCTTTGATTGTTGGCCGTTGTTGAGTCTAGAAGAAAACTATTTTGAGTCTTAGGATTATATATATCGGAGAGTAGGATTCTTTTTACTCCTCAGTCCCTTCGTCGCTCTGGTGAGGCCTCCTGACGTAGATGTTTTGTCTTTCCTCTCCTCAAATTTCACGAATTTTTTTTTAAGATCACGCGGGTATCTTGGGATCGTTCCGATAGTCTTGTGACGAGAACATTGTTCTTGGTGCCTCCTGACATTTAGGGGTTGTGGCAGTGTCCCGGGAGTTGAGCTCCGAGGTGTTGTCGCCACAATTTTATCGCTGCAGTTCGAATACCTGAGTTTTGCCGACATCGAAAATCTCTTTTATGCAGTTGTTGGAGAGATAACCTCGACGCCACCCAGTACTGGGGAGTTCGGGAGTATTGCCATAACTCGTATAACGGATGCTTTTCAAAGGTTGAGGTACACGATTTCGGAGTTTTCTTGGTTATGTGTTGAAGGATGGATACAAATTGGATCTAGGTATTGTTAGTTTGGGTGATATATTTTGTGTCCCTCAGATCCCCAACACCAGATTGCATAACCGTAAAGTTTCGGAGTTTATAGGTGGGAATTCAAGTAGCTCCTAGAATATCTTTTTCGATGTATGCATGATATGGGATTGGGTAAATGTCTATCATATGTATTTGTTCCGCTTATTCTCATGAGCCAATCCTTTGTTTTGTTTTATTTGTGGTATTCGAGTTGCTTCGATGTCAAGTGTTGATTCCATACCTTTCAAGCGGTGTTCTCATATTTCTATGGGAGTACTAATCCTTTTGATCACGAGATTGTCATGTCAATTCTTCCCAACCGGCATGCTTCTCTTCAAGTGGATCCGATCATTTCAACATTTGCAAGATCAATTCCAAGTTTTCTCAACGGTGTTTGTCCCATCCGTCCCAAGTTGTCTTTGTTTTCCCGCCCTCCCACCCTTTTTTCTTCAAGGACTCAGATTTCTTAATCATGTATCCTTTTATTTGTGGGAAGTCTCTTCATTCTTTTCTTTCAATGTTCTTATCCAAAGTGATTTCCCATGGAGATGCTCAACAGTTTCAAGTTCATCATTCTTCATTCTCGTATTCTTTTCCGTGGATCCAACTCAAGCTTTCGATATTCATCATATTCCTTTCCTTGTTGCAAATGCTTTCTCTTGCCGATGCACCTCTTAATCATTCACTTCTCGCTATTCATTTGTTCTCGAGTGTTGAAGATATCTCGTAAGGCCTGCCTTTTCATTCTAGATCCGCTCAAGTTATTTTGAGGTTGTTATCTCATTCAAGCCATTTAATTCTACCGGTGCAATCTTTATTTCAAGCAATCCTTCAACGATGTTTCTTTCGAGTGGGCCCTAACCCACGTGTCTTTTCCTGTGATCTTACTTGACTTTTCTAATTTTCCGGAGCCATTCCCAAATTCATTTCAAAGTTTGACGTAAGAATGAATTTTCATCACCACATGCTTTCTCCTAGGCCGCTTTCAAATTCTTTTCATCTCCGACTCAACCTTTCCTCTTTTAATCCTTCCGAGTTTCTCAACAATTAGGTGGTGTTTATCCTCGTCATTCTCAAAGATGTGAAGACCGAAGAAGAGTTCCTCTTAAATCCTTACCCGTTCTTCCAAAGATGCGTAGTTCAAGTTTGATGCCATCCTCTCATAATTGTTTTCGATTGTGGGAATTCTTTTCACCCATCCGGAGCATTTCATGAGTTGTTTCCATTTCTTTCCTCCGAAGGCCATCATGTCATAATTCTTCATTCTCAGCGTGTAGCTATCGCTCTCCAAATCTTAATGGTGCATCGTTCAAATATCCTCTAATCAATTCATGATCTCTTCGTTCTCATGTATCTAAATCCTCTCAAGTATCTTCGTTTTATTTTTCTCCAATTCTTCCCGTGAATTGTGCCTTTGCTACGCTCATTTTCAATTTTTATGGTGGTTCGCTCAAGATTTCACTTCCTTCGTTACCATATGAATTCATTCGTTGTTTCCAAATTCCACAGGTGGCTCCATCAATACCTTATCAAGTTTGTGTTGGAAATATGCCCTAGAGGCAATAATAAAAGCATTATTATTATATTTCCTTGTTTGTGATAATTGTCTTTTATTCATGCTATAACTGTATTATCCGGAAATCGTAATACACGTGTGAATACATAGACTACCATACGTCCCTAGTAAGCCTCTAGTTGACTAGCTCGTTGGTCAACAGATAGTCATGGTTTCCTGACTATGGACATAAGATGTCATTGACAACGGATCACGTCATTAGGAGAATTACGTGATGGACAAGACCCAATCCTAAGCATAGCACAAGATCGTGTAGTTCGCTTTTGCTAGAGCTTTTCCAATGTCAAGTATCTCTTCCTTAGACCATGAGATCGTGTAACTCCCGGATACCGTAGGAGTGCTTTGGGTGTACCAAACGTCACAACGTAATCGGGTGACTATAAAGGTGCACTACATATCTCCGAAAGTGTCTCATTGGGTTGACACGGATCGAGACTCGGATTTGTCACTCCGTGTTACGGAGAGGTATCACCGGGCCCACTCGGTAGTGCATCATCATAATGAGCTCAAAGTGACCAAGTGTCCGTCACGGGATCATGCATTACGGTATTTAGTAAAGTGACTTGCCGGTAACGAGACTGAACGAGGTATTGGGATACCGACGATCGAGTCTCGGGCAAGTAACATACCGTCGACAAAGGGAATAGAATACGGGTTGCTTGAACCCTTGACATCGTGGTTCATCCGATGACAACATCGAGGAGCGTGGGAACCAACATGGGTATCCGGATCCCGCTGTTGGTTATTGACCTAAGGTCGCCTCGGTCATGTCTCAAGATGTCTACCGAACCCGTAGGGTCTACACACTTAAGGTTCGGTGACGCTTAGGGTTATTAGGAAAACAAGTATGTGATTACCGAATGTTGTTCGAGTCCCGGATGAGATCCCGGACGTCACGAGGAGTTCCGGAATGGTCCGGAGGTAAAGATTTATATATGGAAAGTGGTTAAACGGACTCGGAAAGTTTCGGGGTATACTGTAATGTACCGGCCACCGGGAGGGTTCCTGAGGTCCACCGAGGGGCCACCCTCCGGGGGCCACATGGGCTGTGTGGGAGAGGGAGCCAGCCCCTGGTGGGCTGGGCGCGCCCCACCTAGGCCCATGCGGCTAGGGCTTGGGGAGGAAACCCTAAAGGGGCAAAGGGGCGCCCCTAGCTTGGGGGCAAGCCACCCCTTTGCTCCTCCCCTTTGGCCGCCCCCATCTAGGGTTTCCCCAGATGGTCGGCCCCTTGCCCTCTCCTCCTATATAAAGAGGGGTGAGGGAGGGCTGCACACAATTGAAGGTGCAGCCCCTCCCCTCCCCAACACCTCTCTTTCTCCGTACGAGCTTGGCGAAGCCCTGTCGGAGAACTGATGTACCAATTGCACCACGCCGTCGTGCTGCCATTGGAGTTGTCTTCCTCAACCTCTCCTTCATCCTTGCTGGATCAAGACGGAGGAGACGCCATCGTCCCGTACGTGTGTTGAACACGGAGGTGCTGTCCTTTCAGCGCTTGGTCATCGGTGATCGGAATCACGTTGGGAACGACTCCATCATCACCACTCCCTCGAATGCTTCCGCACTCGATCTACAAGTGTATGTAGATGCAAACTCACTCCCTTGACTCGTTGCTTAGATGAACTCATAGATGGATCTTGGTGAAACGGTAGGAAAAATTTTAATTTTCTGCAACGTTCCCCAACAGTGGCATCATGAGCTAGGTTTATGCGTAGTTCTCTATTGCACGAGTAGAACACAATTTGGTTGTGGGCGAGATCTTGTCAACTTGCTTGCCGCTACTAGTCTTATCTTGCTTCAACGGTATTGTGGGATGAAGCGCCCGGACCAACCTTACACGCATTTTCCACGTGAGACCGGTTCCACCAACTAACATGCACTAGTTGCATAAGGTGGCTGGCGGGTGACCTGTCTCTCCCACTTTAGTTAGAGCGGATTCGATGAAAAGGGTCCTTATGAAGGGTAAATAGAAGTTGACAAGATCACGCTAGGTTACTCGTAGGTAAGAAAACGTTCTTGCTAGAACCCAATTGCAGCCATCGTAAAAGATGCAACAACAATTAGAGGACGCCTAACTTGTTTTTGCAGAATTGTCATGTGATGTGATATGGCCAAATTGTGATGTATGATGAATGACATATTGTGATGTATGAGATCATGTTCTTGTAATAGGAATCACGACTTGCATGTCGATGAGTATGACAACCGCAGGAGCCATAGGAGTTGTCTTTATTTTTGTATGACCTGCGTGTCATTGAAGAACGCCATGTAAATTACTTTACTTTATTGCTAAACGTTAGCCATAGAAGTAGAAGTAGTCGCTATGTGACAACTTCATGAAGACACGATGATGGAGATCATGATGATGGAGATCATGGTGTCATGCCGGTGACAAGATGATCATGGAGCCCCGAAGATGGAGATCAATGGAGCTTTATGATATTGGCCATATCATGTCACTACTATATATAGTTGCATGTGATGTTTATTATGTTTATGCATCTTGTTTACTTAGAACGACGGTAGTAAATAAGATGATCCCTTACAACAATATCAAGAAGTGTTCTCCCTAATCGTGCACCGTTGCTAAAGTTCGTCGTTTCTAAGCACCACGTGATGATCGGGTGTGATGGATTCTTACGTTCACATACAACGGGTGTAAGACAGATTTACACACGCAAAACACTTAGGGTTAACTTGACGAGCCTAGCATGTACACACATGGCCTCGGAACACGGAGACCGAAAGGTCGAACACGAGTCGTATGGAAGATACGATCAACATGAGAATGTTCACCGACGATGACTAGTCCGTCTCACGTGATGATCGGACACGGCCTAGTCGACTCGGATCGTGTAACACTTAGATGACTAGAGGATGTCTAATCTGAGTGGGAGTTCATTGAAATAATTTGATTAGATGAACTTAATTATCATGAACTTAGTCTAAAACTTTTGCATAATATGTCTTGTAGATCAAATGGCCAACGCTCATGTCAACTTGAACTTCAACGCGTTCCTAGAGAAAACCAAGCTGAAAGATTACGGCAAGAACTATAATGGACTGGTCCGGAACCCGAGGATCATCCTCATAGCTGTCAGAAACAATATGTCCTAGAAGGACCGCTAGGTGACGCCCTGTCCCTGCAGAACCAAGACATTATGAATGCTTGGCAAACTCACTACCGATGATTACTCCCTCGTTCAAGGCGGCATGCTTTACAGCTTAGAACCGGGCTCCAAAAGCGCTTTTGAGCATCACGGAGCATATGAGATGTTCGAGGAGCTGAAACTAGTTTTCCAAGCTCACGCCCGGGTCGAGAGATATGACATCTCCGACAAGTTCTATAGTTGTAAGATGGAGGAAAATAGTTTTGTCAGTGAGCACATACTCAAGATGTCTGGGTTGCACAATCGTATGACCCAAATTTGAATATTAACCTCCCCGATGAGGCGGTCATTGACAGAATCCTTCGTCCGCTCCCACCAAGCTACAAGAGCTTTGTGATGAACTACAATATGCGTGGGATGGTGAAGACCATTCCTGAAGTATTTTCAATGCTGAAGTCAGCAGAGGTTGAGATCAAGAAAGAACATCAAGTGTTGATGGTCAATAAGATCACTAAGTTCAAGAAGGGCAAGGGCAAGAAGAACTTCAAGAAAGACGGCAAGGATAAAGTTGCGGCGCCCGTAAGCCGCCATCGAAGAAGTCAAAGAATGGACCCAAGCCCGAGACTGAAAGTGCTTTTATTGCAAGGGAAGGGTCACCGGAAGCGGAACTGCCCCAAATACTTAGCGGATAAGAAGGCCGCAACACCAAAGGTATATTTGATATACATGTAATTTATGTGTACCTTACCAAGATCGTAGTAACTCCCGGTATTTGATACCGTGTCGTTGCTCATATTTGTAACTCACAGCAGGAGCTGCGAATAAGCGGAGATCGCGAAGGGACGAGGTGACGATGCGCGTCGGGAATGGTTCCAGAGTCGATGTGATCGCCACGGCACGCTACCTCTACATTTACCTACGGGATTAGTTTTGAACCTTAATAATTGTTATTTGGTGCCAAGTTTGAGCATGAACATTGTATCTGGATCTCGTTTAATGTGAGATGGCTACTCATTTAATAATGGTTGTTCTATTTATATGAGAGATATGTTTTATGGTCATGCTTCGATGGTCAATGGTTTATTCTTAATGAATCTCGAGCGTAATGTTACACATATTCATAGCGTGAATACCAAAAGATGTAAAGTTGATAAGGATAGTCCCACATACTTGTGGCAATCGCCGCCTTGGTCACATTGGTGTCAAGCGCATGAAGAAGCTCCATGCTGATGGACTTTTGGAGTCTCTAGATTATGAATCATTTGACACATGCGAACCATGCCTCATGGGCAAGATGACCAAGACTCCGCTTCTCCTAACAATGGAGCGAGCAACCAACTTGTTGGAAATCATACATACCGATGTGTGCGGTCCAATGAGTGTTGAGGCTCATGGAGGATATCGTTATGTTCTCACTCTCACAGATGACTTGAGTAGATATGGGTATGTCTACTTGATGAAACACAAGTCCGAGACCTTTGAAAAGTTCAAGGAATTTCAGAATGAGGTAGAGAATCAACGTGACGAAAAATAAAGTTCTTACGATCAGATCATGGAGGAGAATATTTAAGTCATGAATTTGGTACACACTTAAGAAAATGTGGAATCGTTTCACAACTCACGCCGCCGAACACCTCAACAGAACGGTGTGTCCGAACGTCAGAATCGCACTCTATTGGATATGGTGCGATCTATGATGTCTCTTACCGATTTACCGCTATAATTTTCGGATACGCCTAGAGACAGCTACATTCACTTTAAATAGGGCACCGCCTAAATCCGTTGAGACGACATCGTATGAATTATGGTTTGGGAAGAAACCTAAGTCGCTGCTTCTAAAAGTTTGGGGATGCGATGCTTATGTCAAGAATCTTCAACCTGAAAAGCTTCGAACCCAAGTCGGAAAATGCGTCTTCATAGGATACCCTAAGGAAACCATTGGGTATACCTTCTACCTTAGATCCGAAGGCAAGATCTTTGTTGCCAAGAACGGATCCTTTCTCAAAAAGAGTTTCTCTCGAAAGGAGTAAGTGGGAGGAAAGTATAACTTGATGAAGTACTACCTCTTGAACCGGAAAGTAGTGCATCTCAGGAAAATGTTCCTGTGGTGCCTACACCAATTGGAGAGGAAATTAATGATGATGATCAAGGTACTTCGGATCAAGTTGCTACTGAACTTCAGAGGTCCACTAGGACACGCCCGCACTGCAGTGGTACGCAACCCTGTCCTGGAAATCATGTTGTTAGACAACGGTGAACCTTCGAACTATGAAGAAGCGATGGCGGACCCAGATTCCAACAAATGGCTAGAAGCCATGAAATCCGAGATAGAATCCATGTATGAAAACAAAGTATGGACTTTGACTGACTTGCCCGATGATCGGCGAGCGATAGAAAACAAATGGATCTTTAAGAAGAAGACGGACGCGGATGGTAATGTCACCATCTATAAAGCTCGACTTGTCGCTAAGGGTTATCGGCAAGTTCAAGGGATTGACTACGATGAGACTTTCTCTCCCGTAGCGAAGCTTAAGTCCGTCCGAATCATGTTAGCAATTGCCGCATACTATGATTATGAGATATGGCAGATGGACGTCAAAACAGCGTTCCTTAATGGGCATCTTAAGGAAGAGCTGTATATGATGCAGCCGGAAGGTTTTGTCGATCCTAAGAATGCTAACAAAGTATGCAAGCTCCAGCGATCCATTTATGGGCTGGTGCAAGCATCTCGAGTTAGAACATTCGCTTTGATGAGATGATCAAAGCGTTTGGGTTTATGCGCACTTATGGAGAAGCATGCGTTTACAAGAAAGTGAGTGGGAGCTCAGAGCATTTCTCATATTATATGTAGATGACATACTTTTGATGGGAAATGATATAGAATTCTTGGACAGCATTAAGGCCTACTTGAATAAGTGTTTTTCAATGAAGGACCTTGGAGAAGTTGCTTATATATTAGGCATCAAGATCTATAGAGATAGATCGAGACGCCTCATAGGTCTTTCACAAAGCACATACCTTGATAAGATTTTGAAGAAGTTCAAAATGGATCAGTCCAAGAAAGGGTTCTTGCCTGTCTTTGCAAGGTGTGAGATTGAGCTCAGCTCAATGCCCGACCACGGCAAAAGATAAAGAAGAGATGAGCGTCATCCCCTATGCCTCAGCCATAGGATCTATTATGTATGCCATGTGTGTACCAGACCTGATGTAAACCTTGCCGTAAGTTTGGTAGGAAGGTACCAAAGTAATCCCGGCAAGGAACACTAGACGATGGTCAAGAATATCCTGAAGTACACTGAAAAGGACAAAGGACATGTTTCTCGTTTATGGAGGTGACGAAGAGCTCGTCAGAGGGGTTACGCCGACGCTTAGCTTCGACGCAGATCTAGATGACTCTAAGTCACAAACCGGATAATGTATATGTTGAATGGTGGAGCAGTTAGCTGGTGGAGCTGCATGTTGAGCGTCGTGGCGGGATCTACATGTGTAGCGGAGTACTTGGCAGGCTCGGAGGCTGCGCATGAAGCTATTTGGGTGTAGGAGTTCATCACCGTCCTAGGAGTCATACCCAATGCGTCGGGGCCGATCAAACTCTTCTGTGACAACACCGGAGCTATTGCACTTGCAAAGGAGCCCAGGTTTCACAAGAAGACCAGGCACATCAAGTTGCCGCTTCAACTCCATCCGTGAAAATGTTCAAGATGGAGACATAGAAATATGCAAAGTGCATACGGATCTGAATGTCGCAGATCCGCTGACTAAACCTCTTCCATGGGCAAAACATGATCAACACCGTAACTCTATGGGTGTTCGATTCATCACAATGTAACTAGATTATTGACTCTAGTGCAAGTGGGAGACTGTTGGAAATATGCCCTAGAGGCAATAATAAAAGCATTATTATTATATTTCCTTGTTCGTGATAATTGTCTTTTATTCATGCTATAACTGTATTATCCGGAAATTGTAATACACGTGTGAATACATAGACTACCATACGTCCCTAGTAAGCCTCTAGTTGACTAGCTCGTTGGTCAACACATAGTCATGGTTTCTCGACTATGGACATAAGATGTCATTGACAAGCGGGATCACGCCATTAGGAGAATGACGTGATGGACAAGACCCAATCCTAAGCATGGCACAAGATCGTGTAGTTCGCTTTTGCTAGAGCTTTTCCAATGTCAAGTATCTCTTCCTTAGACCATGAGATCGTGTAACTCCCGGATACCGTGAGGAGTGCTTTGGTGTACCAAACGTCACAACGTAATCGGGTGACTATAAAGGTGCACTACAGTATCTCCGAAAGTGTCTGCATTGGGTTGACACGGATCGAGATCGATTTGTCACTCCGTGTTACGGAGAGGTATCACCGCCCACTTTCGGTAGTGCATCATCATAATGAGCTCAAAGTGACCAAGTGTCCGTCACGGGATCATGCATTATGGTACGAGTAAAGTGACTTGCCGGTAACGTAGACCGAACGAGGTATTGGGATACCGACGATCGAGTCTCGCAAGTAACATACCGTCTGACAAAGGGAATAGAATACGGGGTTGCTTGAACCCTTGACATCGTGGTTCATCCGATGACAACATCGAGGAGCGTGTGGGAACCAACATGGGTATCCAGATCCCGCTGTTGGTTATTGACCTAAGGTCGTCTCGGTCATGTCTCAAGATGTCTACCGAACCCGTAGGGTCTACACTTAAGGTTCGGTGACGCTTAGGTTATTAGGAAGACAAGTATGTGATTAACGAATGTTGTTCGAGTCCCGGATGAGATCCCGGACGTCACGAGGAGTTCCGGAATGGTCCGGAGGTAAAGATTTATATATGGAAAGTGGTTAAACGGACTCCGAAAGTTTCGGTGTATACTGTAATGTACTGGGCCACCGGAGGGTTCCGGAGGTCCACCGGAGGGGCCACCTCCTGGGGGCACATGGGCTGTGTGGGAGAGGAGCCAGCCCTGGTGGGCTGGGCGCGCCTCCCCACCTAGGCCCATGGCTAGGGCTTGGGAGGAAACCCTAAAGGGGCAAAGGGGCGCCCCTAGCTTGGGGGCAAGCCACCCCTTTCCTCCTCCCTTTGTCAGCCGCCCCCATCTAGGGTTTCCCTAGATGGCCACCCCTTGCCCTCTCTCCTCCTATATAAAGAGGGGTGAGGGAGGGCTGCACACAATTGAAGGTGCAGCCCTCCTCCCCAACACCTCTCTTTCTCCGCACGAAGCTTGGCGAAGCCACAGCCGGAGAACTGATGTACCAATTGCACCACGCCGTCGTGCTGCCATTGGAGTTGTCTTCCTCAACCTCTCCTTCATCCTTGCTGGATCAAGACGGAGGAGACGCCATCGTCTCCGCACGTGTGTTGAACACGGAGGTGCTGTCCTTTCAGCGCTTGGTCATCGGGTGATCGGAATCACGTTGGGAACGACTCCATCATCACCACTCCCTCGAACGCTTCCTTTTCGATCTACAAGTGGTATGTAGATGCAAACTCACTCCCTTGACTCGTTGCTTAGATGAACTCATAGATGGATCTTGGTGAAACGGTAGGAAAAATTTTAATTTTCTGCAACGCTCCCCAACAGTTTTCGCTTATATCTCTTAATCCTTTCTACGGAATAAGTAGTATGCCAAATCCGTTGCTTATCATCAATTAAATTGGTGAAGGATACACATAACGTAATTCTTATTATTGTTTCATCCAAGTGATCTAGTTTCTTCTTTCCATCATTGTCATCATGTCACATTTCTCGGTTCGAGATGCTCCATCTTTTCTTTTCCGGAGTTCCAAGTTCTCTCGGTTATATAATCGCGAAGCTCCATCTAAATCATTGCAAGGCTTCACCCTGTGTTTTCAACTTATCTTTCTTTTTATCATCCTTTTATTACCGGAGTTCTTCATGGAGGCTCTACATGGTGGTTCGTCAAGGATTCTTTTCATTCTTCAATTGTTCTTCAAGATTTCTCTCGAAGCTATGACCCTCCAAGCTATACTCTAAAATAAACATGGTGCCCAACACATGTTTTGTTTTGAGGAGTTCAAGTTTTCTTCTTCTTGCATTTCGAAGTGCAATTCGTTCTACCTTATCATTTGAGGTGGTGTTATGCCATTCTTGACAATTCCCTTCGTGTTTCATGATTCACAAGTTTTCAAGAATGACATATTTTAAACCCATCACTTTCTTCCTTGGAGTTATCTTGGGTTAGGTTACACCTAAAGCCTTTCCTAAGGAATGTTGCTAATTGTGGTGCCTATCGATAATCCAAGTTTCCTCCTATTATCTCATTAAAAGGAGTTTTCATCTCCTTGATGATCTCAATCCAATTAACTGTTTCCATCGGTGGCCGGTTGTCACCTCATCATTTGGAGATGTTGCCATAAACCCATAACAAGCTTGTGCTTTTCGTTGTTGATTTTCCAACAACTCCGTTCAATTCTTCTTTGCAAGGATGCTTTCCAAGCTCATTTGTGGCAGAAGTTGGCATTTTCTTCTCCGTCCCTTTGTCCCAATGATCTATCTTCTTTTCGTTCTTCCGGAGGCATGGTGATGTTGCTCTCTTCACTCATCATCTCGAATTGTGGAGATCGTGTTCTTTTCATGCTTACCCATTTAATCAGAGTGTTGTATCATCTCTTCAATATCTTTTCATCTCATCAAGTTTTCTTCTCTTTTCTACCGGAGTGTTGTCCAGATTCTGTCATTGTTGTTCCTTCGCTATCTCATTATACTGAGGTGGTCATATTCTTTTCGTTCGTGAAGCTCTTATTTCCATGTCTTTCAACCTTCAAGTTCTCGTAATACTCCTTGTTCCTCTTTTCTACCGAATTGTTTGCAATCTCGTTCATCTCTGTTGTAATCTTTCTTTTAAATTGCTCAACCTCTCAAGGTTCGTGGTTTCACCTGCTCACAAAGAAGCAACTTAGTTTTACCTCTTATCTTCCTCTTCCTTTTCTCTCCGGTGCCATCCTAGATCTCGGACGAGATCCTCTCGTAGTGGTGGAGTGTTGTAACGCCCGGATACAACTTTCCATTTTCAGAACTCAACTCTTGCCTTTTCCGGAGATGCGATATGTTATTTCCTTCGTGGTTGGGTTTTTGTCTTTCGCTTTGCATTTTGTTCATGGCGTGCATCTCATCTCATCGCATCATCCGCATTGCATCCGCATGTTTTCATAAAACTTCGTAGTCGCTTGTAGTTGCCGCTTCTCTCTTTGTCTCCGTTTATCTTTTGTCAAGCCCTCTTGTCTTCGTCGACCTCTCTCAAACCCCCTTGTGCGTCCGAAACCTTCCCGAACCCGAACCGGTCTATCGTTACCAATGAGTTCGGATCATCCCCAAACATTCCGAAAGTATCTCCATTTTCTTTGTTGGACTCTCCTAAGTTATTTTCTCGACTGCTCGATTTTGATCGGAGGGTCCAAACCTAGACTCACTTTTCTATATATAGTCCAACCCTAGACCAATCCCTAAAATCTATCCCCCTTGTCCCATCCATCCTCCTGCCCGCCACCACTCTCTACCAAATACCCCCCTCGGGATCCATCCCCAACCTACCAGCCTCCTCCTTCCCGATCGGGACAGCCAAGCCTCCAGCTTCTCCTTGATTTCCCGCAACCGGAGCCCTCCTCTGGACACACGAGATTCGGTCCCGTGCCTCCGCTTGTTCTTCTCGAGGACCAGCAGAGCTCACGCGTCTCCTCCGCCTCGTCCCTGCCACCGGCAGCAGGAGCAGCTCCTGCATCCCCGAACCCCGAGCACCTCCACCGTCGTCGTCTAAGATGAGCGCCGCCCTGGTTCCCTTTCACTCCTTCCTCCGGTTCGCTCTTCTCATATCTCTCTCTCTCTCTCTCTGTGCGTTGCAGCAGCAGCCTCGCGCCATGGAGCTCCAAGTCCGCCGGCCCGCCTCTGCTTCGATCCGGCAGGGAACGTGACCCCGGCGACCTCCCGCGTCCGGGATCCGGACACCCCGACGCCCTGTGCCCTCGGGCCCCGCCAGACCTCCTTCCTCCGGTGCCCCAAGCTCCGCCCGCTGTCGTTCCACTGCCATGGCGCCTCGGCCTCCTCTGCTTTCCGCGTCGCCAAGTGCCTTGCCTCGTCGGAGCCTCTGCCCGAGCCCCGATCCGCGCCTCCCCTGGCCGGATTTGGACCCCGCGCTCCGTTCCGCCCGTTCCGGCCGGTTCCCGCCGATTCCGTTGCCAGGACCCCCCGCTGCGTCTTCCTCTCCATCGTCAGGGTCCTGCTGCTCTGCTTGTGTTCTTCAGAAACGAGAGCAGCAGCTCGCTGCCTGAAGGCCGATCGCGCCTCAGCGCTGGCCGCAGCCTCCTAGCACAGCTGCGCCCCCTTCTTGGGCCTCCTTCATGAACCAGCCCATGAGGCCTGGTGAGCCGCCCAGTTCCTGTAGCTCCAGATTCGGCCCATGCATGTTTTTTTTCCTTGCTGCGATTTATCTAATTTCCAGAGAAACTGCATATTTACAGAAAAACCCTTATGTTCATGCATCTAATAACTCACAAACCGTGCATCGGATTAAAATGATTTATATATGTAAGATGCTTAGAATTTCATCTAGTTTCATAATATGCCACTTTCATCCATGTTTAAAATGTTTAAAATGTTGTTTCTTTAAATTTGTTCAAATGCCATGTTAAAATGATTTATTTCATAACTAAATAACCGTAGCTCGGATTTAAATGTTCTTTATATGTAAATGGGGTGGAATAATGCCTAGTTTAACATGGTGGACTTTATTTTGCTGTTTAACAACATTAAAATTGTGTTTAGGGCAGAACAGTACCAAATTCATAAATTGTGTATGAGGATTTTCCGGAATTGTTGTTTGTGGTTCCGATCTCATTTAAACTTGCCTAGATAGGTAGTTTTATTATGCTTCACCTCTTGCCATGTTAACCAACATTTAATTTTGTTGAGTAGTTTAAACGGGAGAGAACTAAATAATTGTTGTGAAGTTTCGTCAATATGCAACTCGTTGCATATTGAGCTCCACTTAATTTGTAGTGTTGTTTGTTGCACTTTGCCATGCCATGCTCTTTAAACCGGACATGCATCATACTTGATTGTGCATCGTGCCATGTTTATGCTTGTGCATTTATCATGTTGTTTCTTTCTTTCCGGTGTTGCTTCTCAGTTCCGGTAATGTTGCGATTGTGAGGATTCGTTCGACTACTCCTGTTCATCTTCTTCATGGACTCGTTCTTCTTCCTAGCAGGATTTCAGGCAAGATGACCGTCACCTTGGATCTCATTACTATCATTGCTATGCTAGTTGCTTCGTTCTATCGCTATGCTGCGTTACCTACCACTTGCTGCTCAAGCCTCCCAAATTGCATGAACCTCTAACCTTTGTCACCCTTCCTAGCAAACCATTGTTTGGCTATGTTACCGCTTTTGCTCAGCCCCTCTTATAGCGTTGCTAGTTGCAGGTGAAGATGAAGATTGCTCCATGTTGGATTATGTTTATGTTGGGATATCACAATATCTCTTATATTTTTTAATGCATCTATATACTTGGTAAAGGGTGGAAGGCTCGGCCTTATGCCTGGTGTTTTGTTCCACTCTTGCCGCCCTAGTTTCCGTCATATCGGTATTATGTTCCCGGATTTTGCGTCCCTAACGCGGTTGGGTGATTTATGGGACCCCCTTGACAGTTCACTTTGAATAAAACTCCTCCAGCAAGGCCCAACCTTGGTTTTACCATTTGCATCACCACCACCTATACATTTTCCTTGGGTCGGCCAACCCGAGGGTCATCTTTATTTTAGCCCCCCCGGGCCAGTGCTTCTCTGAGTGCTGGTTCGAACCGAGCCGCCAAGGCCACCACGGGAAACTCGAGGCTTGGTTTTACTCAGAGTATGTCTCATCCAAAGGTTGCCCACGAGAACGAGATATGTGCAGCTCCTATCGGGATTGTCGGCGCATCGGGCGGTCTTGCTGGTCTTGTTTTATTATCGTCGAAATGTCTTGTAGCCGGATTCCGAGACTGATCGGGTCTTCCCGGGAGAAATAATATCCTTCGTTGATCGCGAGAGCTTATCATGGGCTAAGTTGGGACACCCTGCAGGGTTTGAACTTTCAAAGCCGTGTCCGCGTTATGTGGCAGATGGGAATTTGTTAATATCCGGTTGTAGTTAACTTGAAGCAAACTCTTCTAAAATACACCAACCGTAGCGTAATCGTGAGTGTCTCTTTTCGGGGTTGATCGAGAGGAGAACACGGTTTCGGGTTATGTCTCGACGTAAGTAGGAGTTCGTGATCACTTCTTGATCATTACTAGTTGACGCACCGTTCCTTTGTTTCTCTTCTCGCTCTCATTTGCGTATGTTAGCCACCATATATGCTTAGCCGCTGCTGCAACCTCACCACTTTACCCCTTCCTTTTCCTTTAAGCTTTGCTAGTCTTAATACCCATGGTAATGGGATTGCTGAGTCCTCGTGGCTCACAGATTACTACACCAACAGTTGCAGGTACAGGTTTGCGATGATCATGACGCGAGAGCGATGTTTGCTTGTTTGGAGTTCTTCTTCTGCTTCTTCTTCGATCAGGGGATAGGTTCCAGGTCGGCAGCCTGGGCTAGCAGGGTGGATGTCGTTTGAGTTTCTGTTTGTGTTTCATCCGTAGTCGGATGTTGATCTTATGGATGATGTATTGTTGTATTCGTGTGGCATTGTATGTCTTGGTTGTATCCCCACTATTATGTAATGTTGATGTAATGATATCCACCTTGCAAAAGCGTCTTCAAGATGCGCTTCTATCCTTGGTGGGACCTTCGAGTTCCTTTAGGATAGGGTCGCATCTTGGGCGTGACAAGGCGGCTGCTTCAGCGGGCCGCTAGGACGTAGGGAGGAAGGGGCCGGAGCAGGAGCATGCCTGACACCGCCGAGCAGGAGACGAAATGGGTCAGCATGTTATAGTTGGCCTTAGTCCAACATATGTATATATGTATTAAAAAAGTGTAAATAACCAAACAAACCTTTTTTAGGGGAATAGCCAAATATACCATAGTACTAGGTGGCTGGGGATAAATACCCAACAGATTTTGGCCAGGTCACCGATCCTCGCCAAAACGAACCCTGTCCGTCCATCTCAAACACCACCGAACGGCTGGAACTACTCCGAGGCATCGATCCGAAGCAACAGCCCATCCACCAATCACAGCTCACCTCCTCCTTCCACCTTCCTATTTAACGATCTCGCCGTCGGCGTCCAAGGAGGGCGGCGAGAAGAAGGGGAAGAAGAAGGCCAAGAAGAGCGTGGAGACTACTTTGGAGAGAATACGGTATATGGTGCAAAAACTTTTAGGAGAAGATTCCAAATGTCAATGAGTTTGTTCTTGCGCATTGTTCGTGCCGTCGAAGAACACTGCTCGTTCTTTCAACAAAAAAGAAATGCAGCGGTCAACAAGGTCACAACAGTTTGAAAAAAGTTTGTGTTGCTGAGAGAATGCTTGCATATGGATGTGCAGCTGATTCTGGTGATGATTGGATTGAAGTGGCAGAGAGTACTTGCATTGCCAGTTTGAAAAAAAAAGTGCTATTTGGAGAATAATATCTTCGAGCTCCAAACGAAGAGGACACGGCAAGCTTTCTTGAGATGGGTGCATCAAAAGGTTTTCCAAGAATGCTTGGAAGTATCGATTGCATGCATTGGAAGTGGGAGCTTTGCCCTACGACGTTGCATGGACAATTCAAAGGAAAGGGTAGATCCGCAATTATAATTCTAGAAGATGTGACATCAAATGACCCGTGGATTTGGATTGCTAGGATCTAACAACGATCTAAACGTTCTGCAAAGATCTCATCGATTTTCAAGGTTTTCTGTTGGAGAGGCACTCTAGTGAATTTTGAAATCAATGGCCGTCAATACAACATGGGCTACAAATCTCGATGATGACATATATTTGGCATTGTTAGCTTTTGTGAAGACAATATCAAACCCTGAAGGTAACAAGAATACTTGCTTTCCTAGGAGACAATGTAGAAATGATGTTGAGCGGACATTTGGGGTTCTCCAAGCTCGGTTGTCATTGTTTGTGGTCCTGCACACTTTTGGCATCAAAAGGACTTGTGGTGTATCATGATCACGTGCGTGATATGGCATAACCTGATGATAGAGGATGAGAGGGAACAACTTCATGACTACTGCTATGAGAATGAGGGGAACAAAATTTACATACCACCAGTTTAGGCACACAAGGATGAACGACAATTGTAGAAATTTCTCAATATGCATCGACGGATAGAAGCCCGTGCCGGTTCTCACCAACTCAGGCATGATCTAGCTAGTTGAGCATTTGTGGACGCTTCATGGTCAATAAATTTCGCACTATGTTTTATTTGCAATGTTGACCATCGATTATGTTTAAATTTGGACTTGAATGCCATACCATTTTGAAACTATTATCAAGTATGTGACTTGTATGTATCATTGTTTGAATTATTATATATGATGATATTAGACATATGCATATGTCATTTCTATTTATGATTAATAAAAAATAGGATAATTAGGATTTTAGGGGAAGAAATTTACATGATCTGACAAAAGTTGCTATGAAGGAACTTCCCCTAAAATCTGTAAAACCTATTTTACAAGGAGTTTTTTTAGGGAAACTGTTAGAGTCACCCTTAGCAATTGTTCATTGTGTGGCTAAATATTAGTAATATTTTGTTTAATAAAATTTATCTTTCTTTTACTCTTTTGTGGATTAGGATCACGAGGTAAAGGCACCGTACAACATTCCTAGTAAGTTGGTTGAACCTACATGTTTGATCTTTTTTTATTTAAAATATTCCAGCAATTGTGAGTTTGCACCCTTACTCACAGGGTTAGGGTAACTCCAACGTGGATCACCAAATGGACGACATTAAATATCGACACACACGTCTAAGAGCATCTCCAGCCGTTGGCCCCTCAGCCGGCGATTTTACGCGCCCCCTGGGGGCGAGCCGGCGCTAAAATCGGCATGGGGGCGAGCGGGTTCCCAGCCGCTCGCTCCAGGGTCGCCCCAGATGCGTTTTTTTTTATTTTAAAAAAATTTGAATTCGGCAAAGTTTAGCTAAAATTCGGCAAACTTGACATTCATATTCAACATGTTCGGCGTTTACATAAATTATTTAAAAACAAAGGCATCTACGGGGCGAAGAAATCGATCAGTGCGGCGAAGTAACCGACATCGTCCTCGTCGGCGGCGGCCTTCTACTTCTTGATGGCGCGACCGCCCCTGCTGGACCCCTGCCCGGCGTCTTCATGGCGGACCGGTGGTGGCGGCGCATCGTCGTCGTCGTCGCAGTCGTCGAGGACGACGATGCCTCCCTCGTCCCGGCCACGGCGACGAGCTTCGAACCGCGCGAAGGCGGCGCACTGGCGCTCCATCTCCGTCTGCGCCCAGTCGTCGCACGCCCATTTGAGGGCCGCTTCATCGTCGAGCGCCTCCTCCTTGACACCGCTGGCGAGCCCGGGCTCCGTCTTCACGATGGGGAGCCCCGGCTTCGTCTTTAGCTTGACGAAACACGGAGGAGCCGAGGAGGAGGCACGCCGGCCGCCCTCGTTGATAACGATGCCGGCGCTGCGGGTGCGCCGGCCGAGCGGCGTCTCCGCGGCGGGCTCGGCCTTGACGCCGAAGAGCGCCTGCGAGCCGGAAGAGTGGGAGGAGGAGCGGGACGAGGAGGAAGAGTGGGAGGAGGAGGAGCTAGCGAACCTCCTGGGCACCCACGGCCGTCGCGGCAGGGTATATGCCAGCGGTGGGTTGTTGCCGCCCTCGAGGTGTGCCATCACCTCATGCAGGGGTGCGGCCGAGGACGCCCCACCAGACGCGACGGTCATCGCTGTTCTTTATGCCGCCGACCACCGGCGCCCCGTTCGTGGACGCCAGCCGCTGCGCCTGCCGCTGCTGAAAATAGTTCGTCCAGGCCGCGTGGTTGTCGGTGGCATACTGGGGGAGGGCGCGCTGCTCCTCCGTCAGGGACGACCGCACGCGGTCGTCCTCGGCGGCGAATAGACCGAGGCGCGCGTCGACGTCGGACACCAGGGAATGGGGACGCCGCCGTTGCTGAGCTTCCACCCCGTTGGCCCGACGCGCATGTCCGGCGGCGCCGGGATGTTGGCCTCGAAGAGAAGCCACGCCTCGCCCTCCTGGAGCATGCGGCGGCCGAAGCCGTTGGCCGCCGCGGCGTCGCCGGGGAAGCGTTCGGCCATGGAGAGAAGAAGGGGAAGGGGAGGAAGGGGAGAGCGGCAGAGCTCGTCGGCGGAAGGGGGGACGGCGACTGGTTTGGGCTCGGCGGACTCGGTCTGGTGTGGCCAGCGGCGAGGGGAAGCCTCTGTTTTTATAGAGCCCCAGGCTGTGTGAACGCGTGGCGGAAGGGGATGCGTCGCCGCGCCAGCCAGCCCGTGACACGCCGCCCGTGAGGAATCAATGGCAAGGCTAACCGGCGGCAACCTTGCCATTGATTTCCCGCGGGAAACAGAGACGTTCTGAGGAAGACGAGGCGCGTGCAGCTGACTCGACGGGCCCGCCGCGCTTTTGCGCCAAAACCCAGCGCCCCGGCGCCCCCCAGCGTGCCGGGTTCGGCTTGGGGCCGCCGACGCCGATTTCGGCCCAAGCCGGTGAAAAACGGGTTCTTATGGGCGCGACTGGGCCGATTTTTTAGCGCCGGCGCGGCAAAAATGTCTGGGAAGGGCCTGTTGGGGCCGCGGCTGGAGATGCTCTAAACGTGTTCAAGATTGATGGGCGGGGAATCGACCATACAGCCGTGGACACCAAATATCTGGTCCACTAGAAACGGAGCTCTCACAGACATAGACGAAACTGAAATGAAACATACGTAATTTAAACAGCGATCGATACATTACAACTAAATAGACGAATTAAATAAGTTCAATCTAAAATCAAACTAATCATAACTAATACTTTGTGAGGTACCAAGATGTTGACCTTGTAATGTGGACTCCGAAGCCACCGGCACCTTCTTCGCCATCCGATCTTGATCAGGTAATCGTTGATATGAGCATGAGTGTGGTTTCTCTTCCTTCTCATACGGGATCAACACGTAGAAGTGCAGGATATCCGGCACAATGAGATGTGTTTTGGGGTACCAATTCAGGTACTCATCGAGGGCAAGGTCCTCATGCGCGGGCGACGACGCATAATAACAACTGTCCTCCTCGGCGACGAGGGCAACCTCCTCCTCCGCTCGCTCCTCCTCAAATGTCCACACCTTCTCCTTCAGGATTGACACCCAGTCCACCCGAAGTGGAACCGTCACCCAAAGCGGCACCTGGTTTATGGAGCTGCCCCCGGACACAGAGTCGTGCGCCGACGATCACATACTTCTTTGGCCATCGCGGCGGCCATAGGTGTGCTGATGTGCGTCGATCAGTGGATGGGTGGGAGAGGATGAGGAGTGCGGGTATGATTTGCGGAGGAGGAGGAGTCGCCAAGTAGGCTTCTCAGTCGTCATGCTGCCATGAATGCGAGCAGGCGGAAGGCCGAAGTGAATGAGGGCAAGCCGAAGTGGACGTGACGAGAGAGAGAGAGAGAGAGAGAGAGAGAGAGAGAGAGAGAGAGAGAAGGGTTTTGATGGGCATGGGCATCGGAGTCCAACATGGTACGGGGGTGGATGTCGAAACTCCACCAAATCTTCTCAGTTTGATGCCGGCTCGCAGGATTTCACGCGTCCAGTCTGATGCAACGCCCCGACGGCGGCGACGTGCACGCTGGCCAACGTTCTGAGCATCGTCTTCATGCTCTGCACACATGGGTCTGGCCTGCTACGGCATCCCACAGCGCGTGATTGCAGGTGAAAGAAACGGCCGGCCGTGATATTCATAGTTCTGCTCGCCGGCGATGTCTACGACGAGCTGCTCTTTCTGCAACTGCAAGGCGTCGCAGCCAGGCCACTGTCGATCGACCGACCCGCCCGTGAGCGTTTCCGCCACGTCACCGATCCGCGTCAAAGTGCATCCGGCCCGTCCATCCAACACAGCGACGAACGGCTGAAACTACTCCAAGGAATCAATCCGCGGCATCCGTATCCACACCAATCACAGCCCACCTTCCTCCTCCGTCCTCTATATAACAAATCTCGCCGCCCCCCGCTTCCACACACCTCAGCATCCGCAGCCCCCCAGCCCCCCAGCCCACACCTTCGCACCAAGCTCCACCTCCTCACCGTAGAAGCACCCATGGCGCCCAAGGCGGAGAAGAAGCCGGCGCCGGAGAAGACCCCGGCGGGGAAGAAGCCTGCGGCGGAGAAGAGGCCCGCGGCCGGCAAGACGGCGTCCAAGGAGGGCGGGGGCGAGAAGAAGGGGAAGAAGAAGGCCAAGAAGAGCGTGGAGACGTACAAGATCTACATCTTCAAGGTGCTCAAGCAGGTGCACCCGGACATCGGCATCTCCTCCAAGGCCATGTCCATCATGAACTCCTTCATCAACGACATCTTCGAGAAGCTCGCCGGCGAGTCCGCCAAGCTCGCGCGATACAACAAGAAGCCCACCATCACCTCCCGGGAGATCCAGACCTCCGTCCGCCTCGTCCTCCCTGGCGAGCTCGCCAAGCACGCCGTCTCCGAGGGCACCAAGGCCGTCACCAAGTTCACCTCCTCCTAGACGTCGTCCTTGTATCATGAAATGACGGCGGCGTTCTGTGTGTAGTTAGCAGTTCGATGTTACAATCTCTGTAAGAATTGTGCTGCTTGTTGGTCTGAAGAATTAGTGATGTTGCTGTCTGAATTATTGCTCAATTGTGTGGTTGTATTATTCAGTTTCGGTTGGAAGGTTCTTCTGTACGCCCTGCTACTTCTCATTTTTGTGCAGTCTGAATCTGGTAATGTACTACTCTCTCCGTCCCATAATGTAAGACGTTTTTCTACACTAGTGTGGAAAAACGTCTTACATTATGGGATGAAGGGAATAGTTCGTAAGTCTGCAGGTGTAACCTCTCGTTTTCATTAACCTCTCTGTAGTTTGGATTGCTGCAATTAATTCGTGATTTTGCAGCCGTTTAGGTGTTGTCAGGTTTGTCATTTAGGCGACGTACTGAAATTTTCAACCTCTGTTTGTTGCCATTCGAGTAAAACTGAAGTTGGTCAACGTTGTTAATTTCTGACTTGTCATCCATCAAGAACATGTCTGAAAATTTGGAATATGTCAGATTCAGAGAAATCAGATGCTTTCTGCCATTTTTCAGAGAAATTAGATGCTTGCTGCAAAAAAGAAGAGATAAGCTAGAAGCATTGCGCCCATGTTTTATAAAGGCAAGGGACATGCCAAATGCAACCAACACTTTGTGACGGCACACAAAAAGTTTGTTAATTGTTGAGACACCTGAGTTTTTTCTCTATGTTTATACTACACTAGGTAATTTTATTTATAGTGTACTAGACTAGGTAATTAGTGGACACAAAACTACCATTGTATGAATATAGTACATTCTAACTTACTTGCATTTGCAAGAGCCATTCGCCATCTTTTGGTACGGGAGTAGTTCCTGTTCGTGCTTTGATGATGTTACTATCTTTTAAGAGTTCTGTCATGTGAGTATGTAGAAATAGGAGAAATTTACGCTCATAGCTGTAGATGCACCCATTGTCTAAATACATATTTTACAAAGTTAAAAGAAAATTGAGAAAAAATAATCCCGCCTGTACATCCGGACATTATATGCTCGTGCACAAAATTTCGGTGAAAAAGGGATTTCTCGTGGCTTGTGTAAAAAAAAGACAATTTTCGATTCTTGATTAAAACTATTCAGGAGGCATTTTTAAATCTTTTTTATGCATGCCACAAAAATATTCTTTTTTGCGAAATTTTGTGTGCGAACAGAGAATGTCCGGATGTACACACGAAATTATTGTTCCTATATTTTATCATTTTGAAATGTGTTTATATATATATATTTCATAATAGGTGTACCCCCCAAAAAAGGTGTATCTACACATATGAGCCAAAACACCACTAATTTTACTTTGGCTCATAGGTGTAGATGCACCCATTGTCTAAATACACATTTTAAAATTTAAAAAAAATCAAGAAAAAAAATCCGTGTGTACATCTGGACGTCTGCTTAAATTATTTTTCAAGGTTTGTAGTTTGGCATCAGATTCTTTGCATAGAAATCTTTACGGTTTGTAGTTTCAATTTCTGTAATTAATCTGTGATTCTTGCTGCTGTTCAAGCGTCGCCCAGCAATTGGGTTCCTATTTTGTCTACTGCTTTTGGTGCAATATGAAAATTTGAAATCTCTACTGTTGGCGCCATATCAAAGCACCCGGTCATGCGTTGCTGAGGCAGCTTGGCTTGGAGGACTTCGTACATTTGGAGGGGGCAGCCGGTAGTGCCATCAACAGAGGCATTCGAGTTGTGACTGTAGTTGATGGGCATTCAAACCTTGTGGATGCCATGGTGAGATGATCAGCTTGATGGAATATTTGGAGAGGATTGCAGCTGGGTGAATACAATGAACCTCAAATTAGGTTGTTTTAGCAGCCGAATGATGCTCAGGTGTGCAATGCACCTGCTCAAAGTAGCAACGTGTGACTGAGGTACTATGCTCAAAGTTTGCAGTTTTGCTGAGGTATGTAGGCATCCTGAACATACTATTATTCTAGCTTGGCATCCGGAGACATAAATTGCAGTCTTATCTTCGAATAGCCGGGAAGGCACCACCGAGCATGAACTTGAATCACGCAGCGGCACCAGCGACTTAAGGTCGAAGCTTTTGTCTTGATACGTAGTCCGGCTTCACATATAACAACAACAAGGTCATCACTATGCGGCTGCCAGCGCGACAGATAAAAAGACACGCCAAAATCTTGTTGGAGCAGCACGAGGAATGAGAGAGGAAGATCGTAGCAGCGACCTAGTTGTACGGGAGTCTTGAATGGGCTATTTTGGTTGTGGTGTCTAAACCTAAGGGTCAGGCTAACTCTCTTGTGTTCGCTAAACTCTCCTAGCTAGTTGTCCATTTACCCGAGTCATGTCCTTCTACTTTTTATAAATAAGATTAAATCATTTTTTTCTGAGAGTGGGGTAGAGAACAAAATTAAGTTTTTTTTGTGTGTGAACATTTATTGTCACACACAAACATTTTTTATTGATTAAAATCATTTTTATAGAAAAATTAATAAGATTAAAATTAATTTTTCATTTTTCTGAGAGAATACAATTAAGTTTTTTGAGACAAATAAAATTAAGTTTTCATACGAAAGGGAAACCTACTAGTTTGAACGGGCCGCACTGACGGGGCCGTCTTTAACCAGTGCGCGCGGGCCGTTGGGCCGTCGGTCCAAAACAAACATGGCGTGATGCGCGAGCGGCGCCGTGAATAAATACAGCACCACCCCTCGGACAAACCCTAACCTAACCAGTCTAACGCGATCGGCGGCGGCCGCCCTGCACGCATCTAGCGGTGCAGGCGGCTGCGACGGCGGGGCGCAGCGGTCGGGGTTCCTGCGCCCTCTCGCTTCCTCTCCGACGGCCCCTCCGCTCCGGTTCTCTCTTCCGGGCGAGATCGAGAGCGCACCACCTGTTCGGCCGATGGCCGAGCCAGCCCCCTCCGACGCGCAGCAGGTCCTCTGGTTGAACTTGTCCATAGCATCATCCATCCTACCCTACCCTTCAACGGCGGCCGCTGGTGCCCCACGGTGGGTAGGATGGCTGGTGCTATGGGTAGCTTCAACCCGATGGTTAGGAAGTCTATTTTATCGTCGCCGCTGCCCAAATCAAGGCGCGCAGAAGCAGGGAGCCAATCCTCTGGTTGAATTTGTCCATAGCATCAGCCAATCCTCTGCGGTTTTGCATGATGGGTACTATGATGGCTGGTGCTATGGATAAATTCAACCCGATGGTTGTGACATACCCGATTTGAAGAGGAAACTTTGCTTGATGTTGGATGAGCCGGCAATCAGGTTGAAGTAGGGAAGGATGGTTCTTGCCATGGACGAATTCCACCGGATGATACATATTCGACTACCACTTTTAACAGCTTCCTTTAGTTCTGTTATATCTAGACTAGATCTAGAAAAAAGATGGTTAAAACCTAGATGTAATTAACTCTGCCTTGTTTTTGCAGTTCTGAGATGCATACATGGTACTAAGGACCAAGATCTGGACAGTGCTAAGGAGATGAAGAGGGAGAGGACTCGATTGGATTGAATTAGTAATCTAACTTTTTCCATCCGATTCAAGATATTGGTTGTCTTTCAGGTTCAGTTTGCTGTTGTGAATTCTGCTTGAATTTGTTGCAGCAAACTTGTGGTGATGTATGGTTTTTGCTTTTGTATAAGCATGCATAGTTTAGAAGTTAGAAAGCTTGTTCATGTATTGTTCTAAACTGAAAGTTTAAGTGGCTTTTCCACCCATGGTATTGTGGTGGTCATAATAGCAAGCCTGACAATTATTGATGACCAATCAGCTTGCTCCCCCTCCGCGCGTGTAGATGTTTTCCGTGCGCTGACCGTCCGAACTTTTGGATGCACCAGTGCCTGTTATCCTGATTGCATGCATGATGAGTTGGTTCTGCTGTTATTTTGAGGAGGCAAGCTGTGGTTGAGGAAGTCAGGGTGCCTCACTTTCTATTTCAATCTGCGAGATAATGAAGGCAAAAAAAAAGAAGTTTCTACTCGCTCTGTTCTTGCAACTAAACAGAGAAAAACTGTGTGGTTACTGAAGCATTGTGGTCTGTAGTTACTCATCACGGTTACTATATCAACCTACTAGGAATGGGAGTAATATGATCAAATTGGTACGCAGAATCTTCTGGTTGATGATTGCAACCTGTAACATAAATGTAGAAAAGCATAATTGCCTATGCTAGAGGCAGATGAGCAGGGGTTTAAAATCAATGCAATTTGCGTGGAGGGTGTTTCATGATGGTGCTATGTGTTTCAGCTGTTTAGCAGTATTGTTGGGGCTTTTCTTTTCATCAATCAAGTGGTTGATTTTTGTTCCCAGGTCAGAAGATTTTGTGCCTCTGTAAATACGGGAATCTAAAGGTAGAACTGTCTATTTCATGTGGCAAAAATACTATGAACAAAAGCCAAAGGAACTTGTTACACAGGCAAGCATCCCACGCACGCAGGGATGTTTTATTAGCCTCGAGCGGTGAGGTTACTGGGCGTCACAATCCTTGATTCTGCTGGAGCATACGTACATAGGCATCTTCAACAAGCCATCTGTTGAATCCCCAGCCTCCGGCCAAACTAAGGGGAGGCTTCATTTGCTACTTGCTCAATTTTTTTTACCACTCACATCATCAGCTCTTTGTTTCCCTGTTTTGTTTGCAGGATCGACGTATTTGACCAGATCATGTGTATGAGTACAGAAGGATCTTCTAAAATGTGTATGCTTAGGCTGCATTTCTAGAATTATTGATTTCCTTGAGCAGGGGAAGTCTCTCACCGCTGCTAGAGATCGGGATGCGTCCTTCAACATGCCTCTTCCGTCTTAGACAGCTTAGTTTTCTGTTGTCCTGGGCCATGATGTTGTGCCCCAATGCCGTATGCTGTAATGGATCATTTTTACTGTATCATTTGGACCTCTGTTTCAATGTGTATAAGCTACTCTGCCATTTATTCGGCTTTATTTATAAAAGGCGGGCTTCGGTTTTTTTCTCTCTAGAAGAGAAGTGTAAAACGAAAGTATACTGATTTTCCATCTCACCTGGAGATGGAGTTATGTTCGCTAATTTGGTTTAAGTTCTTCCTTTTTTTTGGCAGCAGAATGTGTTTACTCCGAATTAGTTCTTGTCTTGCTGATTTATGTGTCATGTCAGAGTACCCTACTACTTTCTGTCTTTCTTTATCACACGTCGGCGTCTCCCAGAAGTGCCAAGAACTGTTGTATTAAATTTAGTTGGTCAACATAAAATGTATGGAGAGATGCTGTTTGCCTTTCTAGCCTTCAAATCCTCTAAGTTTTTTTAAGATGTTGTTCAGCAAAGCACCAGTGGTCTAGTGGTAGAATAGTACCCTGCCACGGTACAGACCCGGGTTCGATTCCCGGCTGGTGCATCTTTTTTTTCCCTTGGGCCTCCTCACTTGTGTTGGCATAATTTTAATTTGCTTACTGTCACTTGTGGATTTCATTTTTTCTTTGCCGCAACTTGTGGATTTCTTGAACCTACTCCTAATGAAGCAGTTGGTAGTCTCCGCCGGTCAATTTTTGTCTCACCAGAGACGGTTTTTTTTCGTCCTCAATCCCACCTCCCGCATCCCATCGATTCCCCACTCCGCCCTCGAACCAGGAAAGAAAAAACGGTATGCTCCCACGATGTCCAGTGCTAAACCCTCCGGTTGATCGAAAAAACCTCGTTTTGAAAAAAATCTACGAAAATAAACCTACGAAAATTAGCCAGACGCTTGCACCCGAATCCTCGTGCCCTCGATGCACTTGCCCGCACGAGTCGCCGCCGTCATTCGTCCCTACGTCCACGCAGCTAACGTCACCGCCGCTCAATCCCTTCGCCGCCGCTCAACCCCTTCGCCACTGCCATCCAAGTGCAAAGCCTCCACCCATCTGCACCTGAACCCGTAGGATCCGTAGCGGATCATCGGATCTGCGGCCGATCCTGTTGAGGGCCCCTGATCCGGCGCTGTTGTCGTTGATCGTGTTCGTTGCTTGCAGGGGCCACCACCGACCGCTTCCCCCGCGATGCAGATCGGTTCCAGTTCCCGTCGCCGATGTTCCAGGACCCGTTGATCGTGTTTGTAAGCATTATCTTCGTGCCCCGTTCATGAAGAATATGTTGGATGAAAGAAGTGACTCCCTCTAGTTCATGTGCATTTGAAGCAAGTTGCCGCCGTGAATTCGAGAAAGTTTGTTTTTGCTTCCTCTGGAATCATCCCAAGGTAGTCATGCATATGTGCGAAGTATTCTGTGGTCTGGAGACTTGCAATCTTCATTCTATAAGTATACCTAGCACACCAAGCCACTCATTGATTTGTTCAAGGAGAAGAAGTTCCTTCTTAGGATCTGGACTTATGCAAGGGCTTCGATATCCTCGATGATGGTTTCCAACCAGAACTCGGTAGTGTTTTGTTGTAAGACTACTATGTGGTCATGCTTGTCTGGAACAGCGTGTTCACATGTATGTAGCAGAACCAGCTCATGTTTTGGAGCTTGCTATCGTAGTTCATTTCTCGAGAATCTCGCAACGTCATCTTGTCGGTTTGTGTTGCAAACTTTCATTTTTCTTCAAACATGAGGAGTCTGAAGAATCCTGTTACCAACCAGATCTGAATCTCAGGCAGATATGATGGTTGGGCTTTTCCAAGATCTAGGATGTAGATTCCGACAAGGTCGATGTTCAGGCCGACACACCTAGTTGGAAGATCTACTATTGTAGTATCTTGATTGAGCAATTTGACCATCTTCTCCATGAGGATTTCGTATGATCTATACTAAAAGTTGATCCTTATGGATGTTTGTGCTCCCGAAGTCAGACCTTTATTTGACGTTCCAGATACCGAATGGTATTGAGTTAAGCTGGTACATTAAGGAGAACATTAGAAGCGGAGTGCTAAATGTCTCTCGGTCGATCATCCAGATTTTGTTTCCTTGGCCTCGCCAAGGTAAAATCTGAGAAAGTGTTGTCTTCCTTTGCACCTGCATCCTCCATCATTATTCATCATGGTAGTACGAGGTGTCACCATAATCTTGGCAAAGATGTTGGTAAAACCTTGATGATTATGGAGATACTCAATTTCTTGAAAGCACGCTCAGCCATTGGGTTATACCCTCGGTATGTATTGGAATGTGCCTTCCGTTTGCCGAGTTGTCTTATAACTCTAGTTTCCTTCCCAAACTGAGTATGCCATTCTTCTGAATTCCTTCAAATGATCAATTGTGAATTGCCTCAGGCTGGTATGAAGAGTTTCAATGATCTATGGATCAAAAGTTATTCTTTTTGCCACTTCAGGGAATAATTCCAACGAGTCACCTCTTCTAAGGTGCCCCGTTATGGAATCACGGCAATTATCTCCTCGCTACTTTGAAACCATGCACCATCTTACTCAAGCGTGGAATTGTTGCCTACCAAATTGAACCCTTGTCATCTGCTTCTTTCCATTGCCCATGATGTGTGTTTTGTGTCTCAGCTCAAGAGATGTTTCTATGTCTCATTTCGTGAGTTGATCGTGAGTTGCTCGATCTTCGAGAAGATCGACTCTTTAGGGTTTCCCTTCCTTCTCTTTGTCGTGTTGGATGAAGTTCTCAAAGCAAGACGTCGAGATCAAGATGATGCAATGAATCAACATCCTTGGGAAGGGCAGTTGGATCGAGAAGATTGTGATAGTTTTGTGAACCCCTTCCTTTTTACCTCACGTCTTGAATCTCGGGACGAGATTCTTGTTTAGTGGGGGTGAGCTGTCATAGCCCTAGCTTTAGCTTTGCTTGTGGACTAATCTTGGTTGTTGCGTCATGTTTAAATTTTGCTTAAACTTGAAATGGGGATGTTCAAACCCTAGCACCAAATGAAATGCAACTAGGATCAAAATAAAAATATTTTCTATGATCCCAAAATGCCCTTTGAAAATGTTCATGATTTCTGATAAAGGTGAAAAACCTCTGCCAAAAATGATGAACATATTTCTAGGTCATTTCTGGATTTTTGAATTAAATCTTAGTGTATTTGAATTTGAGCATTTACTTGCTATAACTATTTTAAATGCTCAAATAATTCTGAAACTAAATGTGTGCCACTGAAATAATTCAGAATGTGTCCAAAAGTTATTTCAGGATTTTACAAAATGCTTTAGTATTTTATTAAAGCCAAAACAGATTGCAGAAAAATAGAAAACAGAAACAAAACAACAGAGAGAGAGAGAGATAGTACTTGGGCCACTTACCTGTGCAGCCCATGAGCCGGCCCAGCCCACCTGGCCATTGCGAGTCGTCTCCCACCTCTGCCAGTAGGCACAGACAGAGACAACGCACGGGCGCGCGCGAGCGCCACGCCACCAGGCTGCCTACTTGCGTCCGAGGACAGGGCGACACCGCGAATCCCCTCCTCAGTGTCGTCCCAATCCCTCTAGCTCGCTCACTCTTCCGCCTGCTATCTCCCTCGCCGTTCCCGACCTCACCGAATGCGCCCGTCGCCGCCGACGAGCACCACCGCGGCCATCGCCTCTCCCTAGTTCCCTCGAGCAGTCCAGAAGCTCCTCCTCGCCGCCCTAGTCCTCTCCGCCGAGCCACGTGGCACCGGACGCCTCCGAACGCCGTCACCGCGGTCGTCTTATACCTCGGGCAACTGAGATCGCCGACGCCCGTTCGTCGACCGTAGTGTCTCCCCGAGCCCGCCGAGTCCTCCATTGGAATCCCAGTGAGCTCCTACGTCTTTCCCCTCACCCCGTGCTCTAATTTGCGCGTTAGCCACCGCCCCGCGAGTCCCGAGCGCCGCCGTCCGCCATGGCCGATGAGGTCCTCGCTCCTGAGCACCTCCGCTCGGTCCAGTGGCACTAGTGTGCTCCTGGAGCTCCCAGGAGTCTGCCCCGCTGCTTAGCTTGCTCGTCAGCCAAGCGTAGCG
Organism: Aegilops bicornis; assembly: GCA_021605145.1. Classification (NCBI taxonomy): domain Eukaryota; kingdom Viridiplantae; phylum Streptophyta; class Magnoliopsida; order Poales; family Poaceae; genus Aegilops; species Aegilops bicornis. The sequence goes on along the minus strand of CM038674.1, from coordinate 40,275,050 downwards.
CCTCGCCCGCGCTAAGCCGAACTCCGGCCGCCGCATCACTCGATGTTGTGCTCAACTCCGGCCACCCCCGCCTCCGTGGTTTGCTCCATCGGATGCACGTCACTCCCTGGAGCAGTTAGGTGCAAGCTGCTCTTCAAATCGGGCCCTATAGCGAAAGTCCGACGCCCTCCGCCACGGATTTGGTCGCCGGCGTTTACACGCCGGTGGTGATGACGTGGCATCGTCATTAGGGCTTAATCGCGTTTAATTTAATCACACCAGCCGCTGACATCAGGGCCCCACCAGCTAAATAACCTCGGGTTATTTCTGATTAGATTTAGTTAAACCAGGCAGGACCCACGCGTCAGAGTTGACGGTGCTGACGTGGTCATTGACCGGACCCACCTGTCTGTGACCTAACAAGCCTAGGGTCTCTGACCAATGGATCCCGCAGGTCAGGTTTGACCTGGCCGACCACGTTGACCCGCTCACATCACCCTGGCGCAATGCTGACGCAATAAGTCATTTTCTGGATTTAGTTTAAATTAGAATAACCAAGAAATTCCAGAAAATGTTTAAAATTTCAAAAATTCATAGAAATTCAACCATAACTCAGAATGAAATAAGCTATATATATGAAAAACTATCAGAAAAATCCAATCTATCCATCTATACTGGTTTCATGCATGTTTAAGCAACTTAACCTTGCTGTTTAGTGCAAAACATGATAAGTCACTATTTAAATTCATAAGTTGAGTTTGGGATTGAACCTTTGGTTCAAAATGACTCAAACCCAGCTGGTTGTAGTTGCATTAGCCCAACAGACTCATTTTGCCTTGTCCTGATCATGCATCATATTGAGCATTGCATTGATTGTGTTCTTCCTTGTTTGCCGGTAATTGTCCCCTCTGAGTAGACGACGTTCCGACGATGAGATCGATGACACCGATGAAGAGCTATTACTATCTTCAGAAGTGCCAGGCAAGCAAAACCCCCTTGTTCATTCGGATACAATCCCACTCTCCCGCTTCTGCTCTCTTTTACTGCATTAGGACAGCAATGATTCAACTGTTACATGATGCGGTAGTTGAACCCCTTTCCTCTGCATGACCTGTCATTGCCACAGTAAATAGATGAAACCCACTAGCATGAGTAGGAGTTGTTTGAGCCCTAATGTGCCTACTCATTCATGCTTGTTTTTTATGCCTGCTAGTGCTTAGAGTTGAGTCAGGTCTGATTAATCGGGGATGAATTGGAGGTGTGTGAACATGTCTTACTGTTGAGAGCTATGTATGTGAACACGATTTGGTAAAGGTAGCGGTGAGAGGCCATGTAGGAGTACATGGTGGGTTGTCTCATTGAAACCGTCCTCAGGAACTGATTTCTGTGTTTGTGATCCATGAACAACTACTACCACACATTGGGATCCTTAATTGACTCTCTCGGCTTCTTAACCACCTTGTCCTTTGTCCAGGAATTGCAAGTAGTTTCTGGTGTTTGTAGTATGCTGGAGGCCGTGCGCAGTGCTGACCCGAGGGGTGGGCTGTGATGCGGTAGGCACGTGGTCGGGTATGCCGAGCGCCCGTTTGGTGTCGCGGAACCTTGTACACATCGTTCGGGGCCATATGTGGAAACCTCAGCCGGACTCCCTGCGGATGGAACCTGAATAGGCGATAAACCTGGACTAGAGACTTGAGTGTTTAGGTAGGCCGTGGCCGACACCCTCGCTGGGCTTCCACTTGAAGGTTGCCGAGTACATGTCGTGTAAACGGCGATAAGTGGTGAGCGTGTGTGAAGAAGTACACCCCTGCAGGGTTAACATCATCTATTCGAATAGCCGCGTCCGCGGTAAAGGACCTCTGGGTTGCATGTACAGTTCATAGACAAGTGAAAGTGGATACTCTAAAATGCACAAGATAAGCGTGAGTGCTATGGATGGTGTTATCGTAGGGAGACGGGAGCGAATCCATAGTGGTGTATTGATATGGTGAATATGTGGACTCGTGTGCGCCACCTCAAAAGAGTTACTTGCAATCGTAGTTTAGGATAGCCACCGAGTCAAAGCTGGCTTGCTACAGTTAAACTCCACCAACCCCTTTGTTGATACCGATGCATATGTAGTTGAAGGAAATATGCCCTAGAGGCAATAATAAAGTTATTATTTATTTCCTTATATCATGATAAATGTTTATTATTCATGCTAGAATTGTATTAACCGGAAACATAATACATGTGTGAATATATAGACAAACAGTATGTCACTAGTATGCCTCTACTTGACTAGCTTGTTAATCAAAGATGGTTATGTTTCCTAACCATGAACAAGGAGTTGTTATTTGATTAACAAGGTCACATCATTAGTAGAATGATCTGATTGACATGACCCATTCCGTTAGCTTAACACTTGATCGTTTAGTATGTTAATGCTTTCTTCATGACCCATACATGTTCCTGTAACTATGAGATTATGCAACTCCGTTTACGGAGGAACACTTTAGGTACTACCAAACGTCACAACGTAATCGGGTGATTATAAAGGAGTACTACAGGTGTCTCCAAAGGTACTTGTTGGGTTGGCGTATTTCGAGATTAGGTTTTGTCACTCCGATTGTTGGAGAGGTATCTCCAGGCCTTCTCGGTAATACACATCACTTAAAGCCTTGCAAGCATCACAACTAATGAGTTAGTTATGAGATGATGTATTACGGAACGAGTAAAGAGACTTACCGATGTGAGATTGAACTAGGTATTGGATACCGACGATCGAATCTCGGGTAAGTAACATACCGATGACAAAGGGAACAACGTATGTCGTTATGCGGTTTGACCGATAAAGATCTTCGTAGAATATGTAGGAACCAATATGAGCATCCAGGTTCCGCTATTGGTTATTGACCGAGAATGGTTCTAGGTCATGTCTACATAGTTCTCGAACCCGTAGGGTCCGCACGCTTAACGCTTCGATGACAGTTCATAATGAGTTTATAAGTATTGATGCACCGAAGGTTGTTCGAGTCCTGGATGTGATCACGGACATGAAGAGGAGTCTCGAAATGGTCGAGACATAAAGATTGATATATTGGAAGCCTATGTTTGGACTTGGAATGGTTCGAGTGAAAGCAGGATGTTACGGAACACCGGGTTACGGAACCCCGGGGTATATGGGCCCTCATGGGCCTTGAGGGAGAAGGAGAAGGGCCGGCCAGGTGGGCTGCGCGCCCCCTCCCCTTCCAGTCCGAATAGGACAAGGAGAAGAGGCGGCGCCTTCCTCCTTTCCCCTCCCCAATCCTAATCCAACTAGGAGAGGGGGGAGTCCTACTCCCGGTGGGAGTAGGACTCCTGGCAGCGCCTCCTCTAGGCCAGCCGGCCCCTCCCCTTGGCTCCTTTATATCTGAGGCAGGGGCACCCCAACACACACAAGTTGATCTCTGGATCTTTCCTTAGCCGTGTCTGGTGCCCCTTCCACCATATTCCACTTCGGTCATATCGTCGTAGAGCTTAGGCGAAGCCTGCGCCGGAGAAGTCATATCGTCATGGAGCTTAGGCGAAGCCCTGCGTCGGTGGAGCATCAACATCGCCACCACGCCGTCGTCTTGTGGAACTCATCCCGACACTTTGCCGGATCGGAGTCCGGGATCGTCATCGAGCTGAGCGATGTGCGAGAACTCGGAGGTGCCGTCGTTCGGTGCTTGGATCGGTCGGATCGTGAAGACGCGTCTGACTACATCAACCGCGTTGTTATAACGCTTCCGCTTTCGGTCTCACGAGTGCGTGGGCGGACACTCTTCCCTCTCGTTGCTATGCCATCACCATGGTCTTGCGTGATCGTAGGAAAATTTTTGAAATTACTGCGTTCCCCAACAAAGTATCGAGCCTGGTTTTATGCGTTGATGTCATATGCACGAGTAGAACACAAGTGAGTTGTGGACGATACAAGTCATACTGCCTACCAAAGCATGTCATACTTTGGTTCAGCGGTATTGTTGGGCCGAGACGATCCGGACCAACCTTACGCGACCGGTTCCCTCGACGTGCTTTGCACATAGATGGCTTGCGGAAGACTGTCTCTCCAACTTTAGTTGAACCGAGTGTGGCTACGCCCGGTCCTTGAGAAGGTTAAAACGGAGTCTATTTGACAAACTATCGTTGTGGTTTTGATGCGTAGGTAAGAACGGTTCTTGCTCAGCCCGTAGCAGCCACGTAAAACTTGCAACAACAAAGTAGAGGACGTCTAACTTGTTTTTGCAGGGCATGTTGTGATGTGATATGGTCAAGACGTGATGCTATATTTTATTGTATGAGATGATCATGTTTTGTAACCGAGTTATCGGCAATCGGCGAAGCCATATGGTTGTCGCTTTATTGTATGCAATGCAATCGCGATGTAATGCTTTACTTTATTACTAAGCGGTAGTGATAGTCGTGGAAGCATAAGATTGGCGAGGCGACAACGATGCTACGATGGAGATCAAGGTGTCGCGCCGGTGGCGATGGTGATCATGACGGTGCTTGGCGATGGAGATCACAAGCACAAGATGATGATGACCATATCATATCACTTATATTGATTGCATGTGATGTTTATCCTTTATGCATCTTATCTTGCTTTGATTGACGGTAGCATTATAAGATGATCTCTCACTAAAAATTATCAAGAAGTGTTCTCCCTGAGTATGCACCGTTGCCAAAGTTCGTAGTACCCAGACACCACGTGATGATCGGGTGTGATAAGTTCTCGTCCATCTACAACGGGTGCAAAACAGTTGCACACGCGGAATACTCAGGTTAAAACTTGACGAGCCTAGCATATAACAGATATGGCCTCGGAACACGGAGACCGAAAGGTCGAACGTGAATCATATAGTAGATATGATCAACATAATGATGTTCACCGTTGAAACTACTCCGTCTCACGTGATGATCGGACACGGTTTAGTTGATATGGATCACGTGATCACTTAGATGACTAGAGAGATGTCTGTCTAAGTGGGAGTTTTAATATGATTAATTGAACTTAAATTTATCATGAACTTAGTACCTGATAGTATTTTGCTTGTGCGTGTTTACTGTAGATAGATGGCTCGTCTTTGTTGTTCCGTTGAATTTTAATGCGTTCCTTGAGAAAGCAAAGTTGAAAGATGATGGTAGCAATTACGGACTGGGTCCGTAACTTGAGGATTATCCTCATTGCTGCACGTAAAAATTACGTCACTGGAAGCACCGCTGGGTGACAGGCCTGCTGCGAGATGCCGAGCGAAGTTATGAACGTCGGCAAAGCGGCCGATGACTACTCTATAGTTCGCTGTGCCATGCTTTACGGCTTAGAACCGGGTCTTCAACGATGTTTTGCCCGTCATGGAGCATTTGAGATGTTCCAGGAGTTGAAGTTAATATTTCAAGCACAGGCCCGGATTGAGAGATATGAAGTCTCCAATAAGTTCTATAGCTGCAAGATGGAGGAGAATAGTTACGTCGGTGAGCACATACTCGGTAATGTCAGGTATAACAATCACTTAATTCAGCTGGGAGTTAATCTTCCGGATGATAGTGTCATTGACAGAATTCTCCAATCATCGCCACCAAGCTACAAGAGCTTTGTGATGAACTATAATATGCAAGGGATGACTAAGACAATTCGTGAGCTCTTCGCAATGCTAAAAGCCGCGGAGGTAGAAATCAAGAAAGAGCATCAAGTGTTGATGGTCAGCAAGACCACTAGTTTCAAGAAAAAGGGCAAAGGGAAGAAGAAGGGAAACTTCAAAAAGAACAGCAAGAAAGTTGCTGATCAAGAGAAGAAACCCAAGTCTGGACCTAAGCCCTGAAATCGAGTGTTTTTACCGCAAGCAGACGGACCTTTGAAGCGGAACTGCCCCAAGTATTTGGCGGATAAAAAGGATGGCAAGGTGAACAAAGGTATATATGATATACATGTTATTGATGTGTACCTTACTAGAGCTCGTAGTAGCACTGGGTATTTGATACTGGTTACATTGCTAATATTTGCAACTCAAAGCAGGGACTACGGAATAGTCGAGCACTGGCAAAGGACGAGGTTACGATTCTCGTGGGAAATGGTTCCAAAGTCAATGTGAACGCGGTCGGCACGCTACCTCTACATCTACCTTCGGGATTAGTTTTAGACCTAAATAATTGTTATTTGGTGCAAGAGTTGAGCAAGAACATTATATCTGGAACTTGTTTAATGCGAGACGGTTATTCATTTAAATCGAGAGAATAATGGTTGTTCTATTTATATGAATAATATCTTTTATGGTCATGCACCCTTGAAGAATGGTCTATTCTTGTTGAATCTCGGACGGTAGTGATACACATATTCATAATGTTGAAGCCAAAAGATGCAGAGTTGATAATGATAGTGCAACTTATTTGTGGCACCGCCGTTTAGGTCATATCGGTGTAAAACGCATGAAGAAACTCCATCTTGATGGGCTTCGAATCACTTGATTATGAATCACTTGGTACTTGCGAACCGTGTCTCATGGGCAAGATGACAAAACGCCGTTCTCCGGAACTATGGAGCGTGCAACTGATTTGTTGGAAATCATACATACTGATGTTTGTGGTCCAATGAATGTTGAGGCACGCGGCGGGTATCGTTATTTTCTCACCTTCACAGATGATTTGAGCAGATATGGGTATATCTACTTAATGAAACACAAATCTGAAACATTTGAAAAGTTCAAAGAATTTCAGAGTGAAGTGGAAAATCATCGTAACAAGAAAATAAAATTCCTACGATCTGATCGTGGAGGAGAATATTTGAGTTCTGAGTTTGGTTTACATTTGAAACAATGTGGAATAGTTTACGCAACTCACGCCACCGGAACACCACGGAGAAATGGTGTGTCCGAGCGTCATCGTGCTTTACTAGATATGGTGCGATCTATGATGTCTATTTCCGATTTACCGCTATCGTTTTGGGGTTATGCTTTAGAGGCGGCCGCATTCACGTTGAATAGGACACCGTCAAAATCCGTTGAGACGACGCCTTATGAACTGTGGTTTGGCAAGAAACCAAAGTTGTCGTTTCTTAAAGTTTGGGGCTGCGATGCTTATGTAAAGAAACTTCAACCAGATAAGCTCGAACCCAAATCGGAAAAATGTGTCTTCATAGGATACCCAAAGGAGACTGTTGGGTACACCTTCTATCACAGATCTGAAGGCAAGATTTTCGTTGCTAAATTCGGATCCTTTCTAGAGAAAGAGTTTCTCTCGAAAGAAGTGAGTGGGAGAAAAGTAGAACTTGATGAGATAACTGTATCTGCTCCCTTGTTGGAAAGTAGTTCATCACAAGAAATGGTTCATGTGACAACTACACCAATTAGTGAGGAAACTAATGATGATGATCATGAAGCTTGAGATCAAGTTACTCTTGAACCTCAGAGGGTCGACCAGAATAAAATACGCACCCAGTGGTACGGTAATCCTATTCGGAAGTCATGTTACTTGACCATGGCGAACCTACAAACTATGAAGAAGCGATGGTGAGCCCAGATTCCATAAAATGGCTGGAAGCCATGAAATCTGAGATGGGATCCATGTATGAGAACAAGGTATGGACTTTGGTTGACTTGCCCGATGATCGGCAAGCCATTGAAAATAAATGGATCTTTAAGAAGAAGACAGACGCCGATGGTAATGTAACTGTCTACAAAGCTCGACTTGTTGCGAAAGGTTTTCGACAAGTTCAAGGGGTTGACTACGATGAGACTTTCTCACCCGTAGCGATGCTTAAGTCTGTCCGAATCATGTTAGCAATTGCCGCATTTTATGATTATGAAATTTGGCAAATGGATGTAAAAACTGCATTCTTGAATGGATTTCTAGAAGAAGAGTTGTATATGATGCAACCAGAAGGTTTTGTCGATCCAAAAGGTGCTAACAAAGTGTGCAAGCTCCAACGATCAATTTATGGTCCGTGCAAGCCTCTCGGAGTTGGAATAAACGCTTTGATAGTGTGATCAAAGCATATGGGTTTATACGGACTTTTGGAGAAGCCTGTATTTACAAGAAAGTGAGTGGGAGCTCTGTAGCATTTACGATATTATATGTGGACGACATATTATTAATTGGAAATGATATAGAATTTCTGGATGGCATAAAAGGATACTTGAATAAAAGTTTTTCAATGAAAGACCTCGGTGAAGCTGCTTACATATTGGGCATCAAGATCTATAGAGATAGATCAAGGCGCTTAATTGGACTTTCACAAAGCACATACCTTGATAAAATTTTGAAAAAGTTCAAAATGGATCGAGCAAAGAAAGGTTTTTGCACTGTGTTGCAAGGTATAAGATTGAGTAAGACTCAATGCCCACCACAATGAGAAGATAGAGAGAAAATGAAAGATGTTCCCTATGCTTCAGCCATAGGCTCTATCATGTATGCAATCTTGTGTACCAGACCTGACGTATGCTTAGCTATAAGCTTGGCAGGAAGGTACCAAAGTAATCCAGGAATGGATCCTTTGGACAGCGGTCAAGAACATCCTGAAATACGAAAAGGACTAAGGATATGTTTCTCGTATATGGAGGTGACAAAGAGCTAGTCGTAAATGGTTACGTCGATGCAAGCTTTGACACTGATCCGGACGATTCTAAATCGCAAACCGGATACGTGTTTTTATTAAGCGGTGGAGCTGTCAGTTGGTGCAGTTCTAAACAAAGCGTCGTGGCGGGATCTACATGTGAAGCAGAGTACATAGCTGCTTCGGAAGCAGCAAATGAAGGAGTCTGGATGAAAGAGTTCATTTCCGATCTAGGTGTTACACCTAGTGCATCGGGACCGATGAAAATCTTCTGTGACAATACTGGTGCAATTGCCTTGGCAAAGGAATCCAGATTTCACAAGAGGACCAAGCACATCAAGAGACGCTTCAATTCCATCCGGGACCAATTCCAAGTGGGAGACATAGAGATTTGCAAAATACATACGGATCTGAATATTGCAGACCCGTTGACTAAAGCCTCTTCCACGAGCAAAACATGATCAGCACCAAGACTCCATGGGTGTAAGGATCATTACTTTGTAATCTAGATTATTGACTCTAGTGCAAGTGGGAGACTGAAGGAAATATGCCCTAGAGGCAATAATAAAGTTATTATTTATTTCCTTATATCATGATAAATGTTTATTATTCATGCTAGAATTGTATTAACCGGAAACATAATACATGTGTGAATATATAGACAAACAGTATGTCACTAGTATGCCTCTACTTGATTAGCTTGTTAATCAAAGATGGTTATGTTTCCTAACCATGAACAAGGAGTTGTTATTTGATTAACAAGGTCACATCATTAGTAGAATGATCTGATTGACATGACCCATTCCGTTAGCTTAACACTTGATCGTTTAGTATGTTAATGCTTTCTTCATGACCCATACATGTTCCTGTAACTATGAGATTATGCAACTCCGTTTACGGAGGAACACTTTGGGTACTACCAAACGTCACAACGTAATCGGGTGATTATAAAGGAGTACTACAGGTGTCTCCAAAGGTACTTGTTGGGTTGACGTATTTCGAGATTAGATTTTGTCATCCGATTGTCGGAGAGGTATCTCGAGCCTTCTCGGTAATACACATCACTTAAAGCCTTGCAAGCATCACAACTAATGAGTTAGTTATGAGATGATGTATTACGGAACGAGTAAAGAGACTTACCGGTAACGAGATTGAACTAGGTATTGGATACCGACGATCGAATCTCGGGTAAGTAACATACCGATGACAAAGGGAACAACGTATGTCGTTATGCGGTTTGACCGATAAAGATCTTCGTAGAATATGTAGGAACCAATATGAGCATCCAGGTTCCGCTATTGGTTATTGACCGAGAATGGTTCTAGGTCATGTCTACATAGTTCTCGAACCCGTAGGGTCCGCACGCTTAACGTTTGATGACGATTCATAATGAGTTTATAAGTATTGATGCACGAAGGTTGTTGGAGTTCGGATGTGATCACGGACATGACGAGGAGTCTCGAAATGGTCGAGACATAAAGATTGATATATTGGAAGCCTATGTTTGGACTTGAATGGTTCCGAGTGAAAACAGGATGTTACCGGAACACCGGGGTTACGGAACCCCGGGGGTATATGGGCCCTCATGGGCCTTGAGGGAGAAGGAGAAGGGCCGGCCAGGTGGGCTGCGCGCCTCCCCTTCCAGTCGAATAGGACAAGGAGAAGAGGCGGCGCCTTCCTCCTTTCCCCTCCCCAATCCTAATCCAACTAGGAGAAGGGGGAGTCCTACTCCCGGTGGGAGTAGGACTCCTGGCCAGCCGCCCTCCTCTAGGCGGCCGGCCCCCTCCCCTTGGCTCCTTTATATACAGGGGCAGGGGCACCCCAACACACACAAGTTGATCTACGGATCTTTCCTTAGCCGTGCGGTGCCCCTTCCACCATATTCCACTTCGGTCATATCGTCAGAGAGCTTAGGCGAAGCCCTGCGCCGGAGAAGTCATATCGTCATGAGCTTAGGCGAAGCCCTGCGTCGGTGGAGCATCAACATCGTCCACCACGCCCGTCGTGCTGACGGAACTCATCCCCGACACTTTGCTGGATCGAGTCCGGGATCGTCATCGAAATGAGCGTGTGCGTAACTTCGGAGGTGCCGTCGTTCGGTGCTTGGATCGGTCGGATCGTGAAGACGTCGACTACATCAACCGCAGCGTTGTTATAACGCCTTCGCTTTCGGTCTCACGAGGGTACGTGGACGGACACTCTTCCCTCTCGTTGCTATGCCATCACCATGGTCTTGCGTGATCGTAGGAAAAATTTTGAAATTACTGCGTTCCCCAACAGTAGTTAGTTCTGATGTAAGTCTTGCTGGGTACATTTGTACTCATGTTTGCTTAATTTATGTTTTTGCAGAGAGACTTCAGTCTCGCTAGTAGTTCCGCATGGACTTGGGCGTTTAGCTTGTTACCTCAGCTACGATCTTGTGCCCTCGGCAGGGTCTTTTAGATAGTCAGGCTTCTCAACCTTTTTCATTTGTAGTTGTCTGTACTCAGACATGTTATGCTTCCGTTGCTTGTACGCTCTGTATGTTGGGTCATGTGACCCATGATTGTAATTCTTACTATGTATGACTCCTCGGAGCCTAATGAATAAATACTTTGAGTTGTAGAGTTCTGTTGTGATGCCATGTTGTATTTGCACATATCGAGCATATTGTGTGTATAATTTGAAATGCTTGGTATGTGTGGGATCCGACAACCTAGTTATTTGTCTTTGGTAGCCTCTCTTACCGGGAAATGTCTCCTAGTGCTTCCACTGAGCCATGGTAGCTTGTTACTGCTCCGGAACACTTAGGTTGGCTGGCATGTGTCCTTCTTTGTTCCTGTGTCTATCCCTTCGGGGAAATGTCACACGGTGTCTACCAGATTCCTATTAGCCTGCTATAGCCCGGATTCTCCGGAGTCCTGTTAGCCCAGCTGCTACATCCCGGATTCACTCGCTGATGACCGACACGTTCGTTGTTGGGTCATGTATGCATGTCCTTGTAAGTTAGTGACACTTTGGGTTCACGACTAGTCATGCCGGCCCGGGTTCTCTGTCATATGGATGCTAGTGACACTATCATATACGTGAGCCAAAAGGCGCAAACGGTCCCGACCAGGTAAGGTGGCACCCGTGGGAATACCGTGCGTGAGGCCGCAAAGTTATATGATGTGTTTTTTTTGACACCTGAAACAATAGGAGAGGCTCCTACTGTATGTATTAGATTAAAGTATCAAAAAGGGTCTTACAAGGTCATAACCTTATATCCATAGCCATTGATAAACTAAGGTAGAAAAGGGAAAACCAACATAAATATTGGGTTATGGTACAACAAAGGATTGGGCAAAAGAGGAAATAAACTGTCTGTGCTTCTCTTTGGCTCTATGTCTGAGTAGAGAGAAAGCCTCTATGAATCTTCTTGCCCATGAGCCGACAGTGGGGTTTATCCTTCGGAAGTGTTTGTTATTTCTTTCTTTCCATAGACTCCAGGAGGCGTATAGGAAAATCTCCATGAACATTGGGTTGTTCCATGCTGTCTTTGCATCTTTGATCCAATTGAGACGATCTCCATTAGTTGTCCAGTGGATGTTCAAAGTATCCCAACAAGTCATACTGAAATGGCACGTAAAAATCATGTTCTCAATCGTTTCTTCCTCCATGCTGCCACATAGGATGCAACCATGATTGTCCCCAATGTTATAGTGTCTTCTCTTAAGCATGTTTCTGGTGTTCAGGCGATCAGATAGCAGGAGCCAACCAAAAACCTTTATTTTCATTGTGGCCGAGGATTTCCAGAGCCATTTATAACAATTGTGTGCAGTGACCTCCCGAAAGTAGAAGTTGTAGTATCTTTTTGCCGTATAAATCTCAGAGCCCCACTCATAGACCCAAGAGTCTACGCCCTCTTCTGCATCATTGCCAATATGTGAAGTGATCTCCTGGATATCTCGCAATTCATTGTAAGCTTGCATGGATATGGGAAGGTGGAAGGTTTCGTTGAGGTTGGTGCAGCCAAGGAAGTCCCGGACCGAAATATCTTCATTTTTGGCATAAGAGAATGCACGTGGATGTGAATCTGTCAGCACCTCATCCAACCAGAGATCTTTCCACATAAGCGCAGTATCCCCTCTGCAAACGATCACATGTGAGATGCCTCGATAGATAGGAGTAAGTTTGAGCAAGTCTTTCCACCAGAACGAGCCACATAGGTCTGAGGCATGTGGGATTTTGTCTGTGTAGTATGTGGACCAAATCAAATCAACCCACGGCAGATCCCAATGGTTGTAGAACTTGTGAAGGTATTTCATGAGTAAAGCATCACTTTGAGTTTGTAAGTCAAGCACCCCAAGGCCTCCACATTCCTTGGGTCTGCAAACCATCTGCCATGAAGCTAAAGAGTTGCACTTGTCCCCATCATCAGTCTTCTTAGTACAAAGACATTGCCTTCTAATTTTATCCAGTAGATCAATAATCTTTTGTGACAGTTTGAGGGTGCAGAGCGCAAAGATGATGAGCGAAGTGATGACCGAGTTGAGAAGCGATAGTTTCCCTCCATAGGAGATCATTGATGATGTTGAGGAAAGTCTTCGTTGAACTCCACAGACCAAAGGTATGAGATCATGTACAGAAGGTTTTGTCATGCCCATTGGCAACCCAAGATAGGTAAAAGGTAACTTCCCCACCACGCAACCGAAAATTTGGGCAATATGTTGAGCAGTTGCATCATCACAATTCATGGGCACAAGAGTTGACTTGTGCAAGTTGATCTTTAGTCCAATAGAAGTTGCATAATCGGTGAGAATGTTTTTGAAAAGAGTCGCTTTCTGGACACGCCGGTAACAAAATGATAGTGTCGTCGGCGTATTGGATCACTGGGTAGTCAGATTGGTTAGGACGGTTGAAGGGCAAGTGGAGATCATTTCTTCAAAAGGAGTCATTAATTGCAGCTTGCACTAAATTTGCCGCCAAGACAAAGATTAAGGGGGACAACGGATCGCCCTGTCGTACGCCACAAACGCAATTAAATTGCCTGCCCGGGACGCCATTTAGTAGAACTAAAGATTTGGCAGATGAAAAAATGGTTTTGATCCACCCCCAACCATTTGTCATTGAAGCCCATGTGCTTCATAATATCCAACATAGCCTCATGATCAATGGTGTCAAACGCTTTTGCAAAGTCCAGTTTGAGAATAACTATTGGATTTTTAGAAGCTTGGCATTGGTATATGTACTCAAACGCCCATGCAAGGCAATCCTGGATGGACCTCTTTTTCAAGAACCCATACTGGTTTCGGTGTATAATTTTCGAATGATTTTTTGAAGCCGATTGGCAAGGAGTTTTGTGATGACTTTGAGACAACAATTTAACAGAGTAATCGGTCGGAAGTCATTAACTCCTTGAGGTGCATCAACTTTTGGAATAAGTGTGATTAATCCATAATTAATGCTCTCCAGATTAAGGCCACCCTCGAAGAACTGATCGCAGAGAGCATAAAAGTCCTTCTTAATTATATGCCAACAAGATTTGAGGAATGCTCCGTTGAACCCATCCGGACCCGGTGCCCTATCCGCCGGCATTTCTTTGATGACTAGATCAATCTCTTGTCGAGTAAAAGGCACCGTTATCTCGTCCAATCCCTCAATTAGCTTGATGATGGAGGGAAGATTGAATTTCATGTCATGTTTAGAAGAGGTCCCAAGTCTTTCTTTGAAGGAATGATAAATGACCGATTCCTTGCTTGCATGATCATCAACTACAGTTCCATCATGTAAAGTTATAGAGGCAATATTATTTCTTCTGTATCGTTCGGAAGCCATTGCTTGGAAAAATTTAGAATTCTCATCACCAAAACGGACCCACCGTATTGTGCAACGTTTCTTCCAATACTCTCGCTGGTAAGATAATAACCGCAGAATGTGGGCCTTGAGTATTTTCCTAAAATTTGCCTCAGGAATGGTCAGCTGCCTTCTGTTTTCAATCGTGTCCAGGTGTGCAAGAGTTTTGTTGGAGTTATCAATGGCAATAGAGAGGCGGGAAATGTTCTTACTCCACTTTTTCGACAAAGATCGTAAGTGCTTGAATTTTCTGCAAAGAATAGTTGCACTATTGGTAGAACGTACTGGCTTATCCCAAGCTGACTGCACAATGTCCATAAAGCCCAGATGTTGTATCCAAAAAGGTTCAAAACGAAAGAGTTTGGTCCTTGGGATCGAGGTTTCAATTGTGACAACACACGGGATGTGATCAGATACTGGCTTACCCAATGGTTTAACAATGGTATTAGGGTAAGAACCCGTCCAATTGCAAGAGGTGAAAACCCAATCTAGTTGCTCCAAAAGTGGATCCTGTTGCATATTACTCCAAGTAAAAGTGCGGCCTTTAATTGGTAGTTCAACAAGACATTGCGTTCGTATGAAATCATTGAACGTGATCATGTCATTAATGCTCCCGCCCGGCTTATTACGATTTTCGGGGCTACGGATATAATTAAAGTCATCGAGGAGAAGCCAATCTTCGTTGGTTGGGATGTTTAATGAGAAAAGCCAATTTGTGTAATTAGTTCGAGCTTAACCTTGACATGGGCCATAAATGTTTACTAGTGTCCAAGATTGAGATGATTGTGTGGACTGAAATTTAATCACAAGCGCAAAATCTTCAGAAGCAATGACCGAGCCAGTGAAAACCGAACTGTTCCAAATAGTAGCAATTCCACCCGAGGCCCCAATCGAAGGAACAAAAGCAAATTGGTCAAAACGACGGGGACAACAAGATTTGATAAAAGCATGATCGATCATAGGCTTCTTAGTTTCTTGCAAACATAAAACTGAACAACCACTAGCGTTGATAGCATTAGAGAGAGCTAATTGTTTATCACCAGAGTTTAACCCACGAATGTTCCAACAGAGCACATTCCAATTAACCAAAAGACCCATTTAAGCAAATAAACCCGAAGATTAGGCCGAAGATGAAGGACCCGCCTCGGTGGACTCCAAGAGGGAAGCTTCAGTGAGTTCCTCCGCCGGGACTGCGCATTTGAGGATGCCCACCTGTTGGATAACCTGAATAGGAGTGGGAGGTGGAATCTCCGGAGTGTCAGCACTGTCCAGCTCTGTGATGATCACCGAGGAGGGCGCAGCAGGCGTGTGGCGCGGCTTCACCTTGGACGCCTTCTTCTTAGTATCAATCATAGCATGCACCCGAAATCCATCATATTTATTCAATCTGGCACTGCGACGGAGAGAGACCTCACATTCTGGTGCCTGCACTTTACCACGGTGCAAGGAGGCGTCGATCACAGTCAGGGCCCCCTCAGAAGGAGGCAGAGTGAGAGAACTGGAATTGGCCTGAAGCATAGCCGAGTCGTCAGAGGGGACAGACCAGGAATGAACCACCGAGAGGCGTTCCTCACTGTTTGTGGTGATTTGATGCCCAGCAGAAATCACAGAAGAATCATTGCTGCGATGAACCTCAACGTGAACCTTCAGAGAATCCCTGAAGCCCAACCCTGTGCTCCAAGGGCCAAATGTAGCCATAATCGGTTTGATAGCCTGAAGAAGATAGTCATTGATTTGCCTCGCCGGCCTAGAGTAGTGAAAAAGCATTGCGGCCACCAAATTTCCATGGTCTAACAAAGACATGTGCATACCAGAGTTGTTCAGAGAGAGATCAATGCTGAGACTGTCTCTCGACTGCAGAATGGGAACCATGGAAGTGCTAGCAGAGCTGTCTAAATTAATTCTCCAAAGGTTATTGAGGATATTGACAGGCACGAGAACCAGGCCATCAGAATTAACAGAAGAATCAGAACTGCTGCTCCAGGAAATGGAGTCATTCCAAGCCCTTGCAGGACTGTCAAGAAGATTGTTTTCAGGGACAATT
Organism: Aegilops bicornis; assembly: GCA_021605145.1. NCBI lineage: Eukaryota > Viridiplantae > Streptophyta > Magnoliopsida > Poales > Poaceae > Aegilops > Aegilops bicornis. The sequence continues at coordinate 40,258,665 of CM038674.1, read as the reverse complement.
CCATCAGCAACCTGTAAACCTTCAGCGGCCAACCATGCTTGGAAGTTGTACACAGCGGGAGGAGGAGGGGCTGGCAGCCCCCAAACAACTGGCCCGAACACATTGATCAACTACCACATCTCCATTAGCCTGATTTGCCTGGTGTATAGCATGATCAACAGCCACATTCTGGGCCATCCAGTTGTAAAGTTGCGCTTGATAGATCTGCTCAGCAGTCAGGCCCTCACCAAAAAGCGGATGAGGGACACCATCCTCCGGAGGAGGATCCTCGCCAGCAGGCGGCACCTCAGGTAAGTGTGCATTCCAGTCAGAGCTACGCAACATAGTAACAGCAACAGTCCAGCATCTACGGGCACCACCAATCTGCCTCATAATAATACTATTAGGGACTAAACGGAGATGAATAACCCTTGCCTTTAGCAGAAAAAATCGCCTATCGCCCCTAGGGTTGTGCCATTCAAGCAGAGTACCAAAACTATCCACTGACTTATGGATGTAATGCTGCGTTCGATAGTCGTAAGGGAAGCCGACATATAAAATCCAAATCTCCGGGCCGAAAGAGGTGAGCCTCATATTCAGAGCAGCATCATGAGGTACAAAGGAAATAACCGTATGTTCATCAGCTTGCAGTTCTTCCAGTTCAAAAGTAGTCCCCACAACAGAGTCACGAACTAGGGAATCATCGAATCCAAAAATACCAATCCCTAAAGGGTGATCTTCAACTTCAGTAGGGAAGTAATGGGATTCATGGAGCAAACCTTGGATTGTATCTCTGAGAGCTTCTTTCTGATGCTGCGGGATGAACCTGTTGGCCTCAGCAATGGCCAAGAAATCATGCCGCAGAGGAGGCACCGCGCTAACCACCATATCAAATCGTACCTTCCGATCGGTCGAGCCGAGCTCCACTGTCATGCCCTGCGGGAGGTAGGGGACTACATTGACTGGGAAGTTCGCCATTGTTGGAGGTGGAGAGCGGAGCAGCGCCTGTGCAGGAGGAGGCACAGCAGGCGAGGTGGAATGCGTATCGGCAGGGGGTATGGATGGTTTGGGTAGCCAAGTTTCCTTGTTGGAGCGCTGCCCCTGTCCACGGGATGATGCCACGTGTCCCGCCGAACCACAAAGATTGTCATGGACGGTCGATGATGGCTTGGGTCGAATGGTGGGGCACAAATTAGGTGTCTGCGGTAAATGCGAGCGAGAGGAAGGAATCCGTGCAGACCCTGATTTGACTGGACCAAAATCAATTAGCCTCTCGTTTCCCAAGTTGGGCATGGCAGAGCTACTAGTAGATGGTAAGCATTGTAATGAGTCCGTCTCAAAAATAGGATCAATAGGATTCTTGCCTTTCAAAGAATGATCAAAATCATTTGTTTTACCCCAGAGAAAGGAAGAACCAAATCTTGAGCAGGCTTGGGCTTCCAAAAATAATGTTTAGCTTTAGTATCCAGGCAGTTGTGCTTCGTATGGCCCAGAAAGAAGCAAGAGTCACATTTGAGATAGGCCGGGCATTGGAAAAAAAGATGGTTGGAGGAGACACATGTGGTACATACTCGTGGAGTCCAATGCGGCCCAGGGCCGATCGCCTTAGTGGGCTGACCAATATTGGCCTGACTAATAGTCGGGGGGCAGCAGCAAATGTCATTAAGACACACCGAGCAGATATTGTCGGGGCAAACAGAAGCCAGGTGGCCCATCGAGTTGCAATGGGAGCACAAATTCAGCTTTCCATAAATATAGTCCGATGGAGGGACCGATGTCAGAGACCAGATAGATGCAATACGTGAATCAGAATACCCAAAGTGACGTTGATCAAGAATATGCAACAGCATAAAATTCGGAATGTTGGTCCAAGCATTCTCCTTAAACCGACAGCCTTCAAATTTGTAGTTATTGGTATTAACCCCTGTAATAATGGTCGGTTGGAAACTACCAAAGATGATGTCAGAGGTCATGGCAGGTGGGTTAAGGCCCACAATTATAGGATGACTGGCTGTCGGGCCCAACACTGCCGGAATTGGCAAATGAGGCGCCGGCGACGAGCCTTCCGGCGACTTATCATGGTCGGACCCCTTTTCCTTCGAATGATATAGACCAAACTTTGATAAAACCTGTTGGGATGCACTCAAATCATTGGGATGCTGCTGTGTGAATTTATATTTAGACTTGATCGCAACAGGAGAACGCGCAGCCACCTCAGGAATATGAGAATCAAGGTGCCAAGATGAATCCATGGATGAGACACCAATGTAGCTCTGGCGAAAAAGACTGAAGTGACAGACAAAATCCGGCCAAACTCGATCCTTGAGACCATAGATGAAGTGACCAACTTTATTGGATGCCACTGAAAAACGAAATCTTCATCCAGAAATATGTGTCACATTAAGACCAGATGGTAACCCTCCAATACAACATTGTAGGGCAATGGCAACCGAGTCTTCATTGTAGTGATATGATGTGTTACATGCCAGATCAGTGTGACTTAGGATCGGGGTCCTGACAGTGGGCACGAGGTTGTGCAAGCCGGGTCGGCGGGAAGCACGGATCGTTTACCCGAGGTTAAGACGCGAAGATGCGTAATACCCTAGTCCTGCTTTGGTGGATGTATTAGAGTGTTCTTGTGTTCTTGAGCTAGCTACGGGGTGTAACTTGCCCAAAAGATCCGAATCCACCTCCTATGTGCCACTGTGGCAACCCCTTTTCCCTATAAAAGGAGGCCCGAGGCAACCAGGTGGAGGATTCGGATCTTTTGGGCAAGTTACACCCCGTAGCTAGCTCAAGAACACAAGAACACTCTAATACCCACCAAAGCAGGACTAGGGTATTACATATCTTCGCGGTCCGAACCTGGGTAAATGATCCGTGTGCTTCCTGTCAGACCCGCTCTTTGCACAACCTCGCGCCCGCCAACCGTAGAAGGAATCCCAGTGATTCCATAGGTGTCGTTTCCACCGACAGGAGTAGAGTGGGTGAGGGGAAGGAGAGTGGAGAGGATGCCGCCGCCGTCGGGTCAAGAGCGGAGGGAGTGGAGTGAGGGAGGGGAAGGAGAGTGAATAGGGATTAGGGATTGTGCTTCACTGGAGTGGAGAGAGTGAGGGGAATTTGTTGGTGCTGGTTGGCCCATTAGTAGAGTCAACAGAATGCGAGTGGGCTTGGGCTTCTTTGGGCTTTGGATCAACAATTGAAATGCGGTAGGGAAAAAAATGTCTCAACTAAAATGATGTACGAAAAAACATATATTAAAGAAAAATCAGATATATATTAATTAAACATGGATCATCCAAAAAAATTCCTTTTCTATATATACAGAATATCACAGAAAAAACACAATTTTGTGAGAAGAAATAAAGTATACTTGGTTTATGTTGGATTTCTTACATGTTTTTTACTTGGTTTATGTTGATATAAATATTTTTTATACTTATTAGGTATATTCAGAATATCACAAAAAATGAAAATTTTGATAAAATAAACCGAATATACTTGGTTTATCTTGGATTGCTTGCATGCTTTTATCCTTTGTTGGACAATTTTCCTTAGCCTAATATGTTAAAGAAATAGACTAAAATGATTCAGAAATTTCAGATGACATATTATTATATATGAACATTATATTTGGTTGTTTGCTCTGAAAGAAAGGCAACATCTTTTGTTTAATAATATGAAAACTGGTTTTTATTTTTTACAAAATAAAAAAGTTGTGTTAGTTTCACTTTTTTATTATATGTTAATATGATGCAGTAAAAATCACTGTTCACATTTCATCAGAGATAAAATCTGATGGGTTCCGACATACACATTAATGTAACGATGACAGATCAAACTGAAACACCACGAGAAGAGGTATATATGTAATCCATCTTTGTCTGTGTCTTATACATGGTAATACAAAATGTTTATTTTTTACATATTTTTATTTTTTAGAATATAGGAGACATAGGTATGAATTTTGGAGATACACAAAAAGAATGCATCGACAAGGGTTCGGAAGCGGCAACGCTGAAAACGACCGAAAATCCACCAAGTTTTTCACAACATAATGATGTCGAGGCGGTGATATCTCACAACAAACCCAAAAAGAATGCCAATTTAAATGTTATCGCACAAGGTATTCTTTTCAACGTTATTATCGATCTTTCCTTCTTCATATTGCCTTTTGTATTCAACCAAATTGTCTCATTTTTTATACTAATTTGGCTCTCTTTTTTATTATGCCGACATACTATGTCTGTACCCCTAGAGATATTACAGTCATCGAATCAATAATGTCTGCCCCCAAAAAAACCATATTCGTGGACATTGAAGATGCCTTATTATCAAACGACGATCTGCAATGTCTTATGAAGGATGATGCGTTCTTACATGATGGTGTAAGACCAATTGCATAAAATTGTGATTATTAATATAAACAATATATAATATCGCGCAAAACATAGATATAATCCATATGTGGAATTGCAGGTGATAAATGCTTACATATATTGCATGCTGGCTCACGACCATCTACGAGACAAGGCGGGTGGAAAGGTACATATTATTAGCACATTCGTTTCTGGCTAGATAAAATAAGACGGAGAAAGAGACATAGACCCATCAAAATATCACCGCATCGTACATCATGTTAATACTTATCAACAACAAGATATGGTTAGTCTCGCCTCATCATCCATGCGTATCATGATGTATTTTTTAATTAATCCATGTGTATAATGATTTGTTATAATTTATATCTAATTACGACTACAACTTATATGATATTTACACCAGCTATTCATTGCGATTAACATTGAGCGCAGTCATTGGTATCTTGTAGTCGTCAATGCCCAAAAACGCGAGATTCAAGTATTGGACTCGCTTGGTTCTCGGATAATTCGGAGTGACATTACTGTTACGGTAACTACTATTCTTTTTTGGTACTCTTGACATATGTTTTTTTGCCTTAACCCCTACTACTTTCCATATATAAAATAGTTACTAGGACTTGAGAAGCGTTTGAAACTTGGAGAACAAAGTTCAGAGTTTAATAAAGATCATAAGTGGCCTGATCTCAATGTTACAAAATGGATTGTCGTAGAACAGTTCCATGAGGCAAAACAAACGGATGGGTAAGCACTTGTCACAAATTGAAATTTATTTTCTTTGGTACTCATCAACATAAAAATATGATAGAGTAGAACATTTTGATAGTAAAATGTCATACTGTATCTATTAGTTGATGCAAGCATGTGGGTATAATGAACACTATTATTTTTCTTGAAATGGTCTATTTATTTGATTCAGATGTGTGATATTCTAAAGTATTTTATATGATATTATAGTGCATCTTGTGGACTGTTTATGCTAAATTTTATGGAATATTGGACATCAGATGTATTAACAGATCAGTTCACCCAGGTATTTCCTTTTATACATTATCTCATTATTTTATATCAAATAATGTTATATCGATTTTTTGTATATCTTGCAGGAGGATATCAAGCACTCTCGACGAAAATTAGTTGTCATTTTGCTCGATTCAGAACTGAATAAGCTAAAAGGATGTCCGATATACCATCAACCAGAAATTAAAGAAAATGTATCAAAATCTGATGTCAAGCTCCTGGATAATCCACCGGATGGAGTCAAAGACAGACGTCCTAGCCCAATCCCCAATATGCCCACAGATCAATGTGAATTGCTTGTCGGCCTTTGTAACTATATCATGTCCATTGATGATGCCAAGTGTTTGGAGTAAGTATCATTTATCAATATGTAAGGTGCCAGTATACACTGTTGTTATTCTTACCATCCAATTCTCAGAAAAGAATGGGTCCGAAGCTCGACACCCTGTCCAATGGGCTTAAGTCTCAAAAAACTTCAGAGCATACTTAACATGGAGCAGTCTATGGACAATGATTGTTTCAACATTGTTGTGCGTATTCTGGCATGTGACGAGGGAGTATTGTTCACAGACCCTCCAATACACTACATGGATCTACAATTTTGTGTAAGTTATCATACTTCTTCATTCAATATCATTAGTATGAACTTGTTTTTAAATAGTATTTTTTACTCAGTCCATGCTGCGGGATTCAACACGAGATCAAAAGTTTTGCGATAAGGAAACTATTCAGAAGTTGGCAACTTTGTTTGATAGCTGGCCTGGGATAGATAACAACATCTTATCGTGCAACATGGTAAGTAAGGTATTTTTTCCATTATTTGTCATGGTTTATTGTTGTCTGTAATACCTACCACTTGTAAATTTATCTTCCATATGAATCCATCGGTCGATACATCCTGTACGTCATCGACAAAGAGGCATGTCGTGTATCTATTCTGGATCCAATTCGTACAACACAAACAACGGAGATGAAAATTTTGAGGCACTTAGTGAAATTAAAAAGTTTTGTGAGGGAATTCAAAGAAGCACTCGAAATAAAGCAACCAGGATGGCATTCTGATATATCAAAATGGCAATGTGTATTTCCTAATGGTATTCCAGCGAGCATAGACGGGTAATAAATTTATCATACAAACATTTATTTTTATTATCACCATATTTAATACAATAACAATTTAGTAAATTGCAGGGATTTGTCAGACTTTTATGTCTTCCATTTTGTGCTCTGGTGGAACGGTAAAGACCTTTTGCAGCCGGTTTGTGCGGTGAGTATTGTGCGTTACACATGCTTTTAAATCTTCCATGTGAAGTATTTGTCCTAACTACGTATATTGCTTTTGCAGGATGGGTATGAGTTGAGGAAGCAGTTTTTATTATACTTGCTTAAACATCGTGCGAATGAAGCTAAAGACAACTTGCCTGATATTGTGCGAGAATTTCTTAAGCGCATCAAGTAGATCTCAATATTCTGTAATACATTCTTATTTGGATCATTACTTCAAACGTATACGTTCTCAATTTGATATCTTGTTATGAGTTTACATTACAAGTGAATTGGACTTCAATTATTATGCAATTGTGACAAACTATTTTAGAAGCCCGTGGCAACGCACGGACACTGTACTAGTAACTTTTTAGTTACACACTAATGTCACTTGACATATAGCGTTGATACAACTTACATGCTAATGCCACTTGTTCATACATCTTACCTACTAAAGTTTCCTGCATTTTGTATGCAAATTGACGAACCTGCTTAGTTGTTGAATTAACGAGTGGACAAAATAACACTTTTTTTTTACTTTCCCATAAGTGCGGCTAACTGATTTTCATTTTGTGAACAATCATGTTTTCGTCCCTCAGATTCAATTCAACCTGGTGTGTACCTCAACATCCAACTGGCTTTTTTTGGTTATCAACTTTTTTTTACGGTTACTTCCAGATTGATTTGTGGGGTGTCTTATTTTTTCAAAACAAAGTATATGTCCAGGGAAACGACGTGTCATTTGCCCTTCTTCCGACCTCACTTGTGTTGGCATAATTTTAATTTGCATACTTTCACTTTTGGATTTCATATTTTCTTTGCGGCGACTTGTAGATTTCTTGGACCTTCTCACTTGATAGTATAATTTTTTAGTTACACACTAATGTCGCTTGTCCATATAGTGTTGATACAACTTACATGCTAATGCCACTTGTTCATACATCTTACCTACTAAAGTTTCCTGCATTTTTTGACGAACCTGCTTAGTTGTTGAATTAACAAGTGGATAAAATAACACTTTTTGGATTGGTAATTTGAGTTGCTCTTGCAAACTGAGCATGATGATCAGGTTCCTTGTGGTGGAACCAACCCAATAGGGTTCAAGTGCTAGACCTGGTAGTTAAACTAAGTTCGAAAAGGAAAAAAGAAAGAGATAGTACAAGCTGGGGGCATCAACATAACAAGCCCACAAAAGGACTTGTACGCATCTGTTTCCCCTTTTGTACTGAAAAAAACTATTTCCCTTTTTACCAAGCAGGGTATGTCTTCGTCTCCAACATCCGGTTTCCCTCTCCTGTCCCCTTCTCTATAGTTAGAAGTGAGGCTAGATCATGACAATTGTCCCTAACAAAAATCGTGACAATTGGTGATAACGATCGAAATACTACCAAATATTCAAACTAAGACGTTACGCCTGGCACAGTTTGAACACTTTGGATGGTTGTGCCCTTTTGTCGCTAGCATTAGATAAAAATGAGAATCTGGTAACCACAACACACAACCCCTAAAAAAACTACAACACAACTGGTTTGGATCTGGATTCTGGACCCTAATCAAGATTGGAGTTGCGCCCTCCTTCAGACTGAAACACTACCAACAAACAAACTATAAAATGTACATCTAGCATGGTTTAAACACAAGTCAAAATCCGGGGCTTCAGTCCTTCAAACGTAAGTGTTGGGAGCACCGGGTATTCTGCCCTTCAAACCCTGAAGCATTGCATCCCCATTCGGCGTGACCCTCAAAGTCAAATCGAAATGGTCAATCTAAAGGTTATGATAGCTAGTGTGGAGTAATTAATGGGCTCGACCGGTGTGGTCCGTGATCTGAAATGAAGAGAGAAGAGACCAAATCTCGAGGGTAAATGATATTGAATCTTTTTATTGAGTGTGTTATCACTCCATCCAGTAATGTAAATGGTGTCATGGTTCCAGACATTACCTCCAATTACAATATATTCATGAAATCAAAATGTATAATGTGAAAAAGCTTTTTGAGGTAATTCACATGTATGATATAAAATATTCATGGCCAAATCTTGAGTTTTACTCCGTCAATCCATTCGATTCTCAAACGAACTAGCAAAAAATGCATAAGTGCATCTATATGCACAAATGGCCTATTGGGGTCAATATTAAATAGGAAAAGTTTCAATCCGACAAAAAAAAATTAGGCACAAAAGGAAAAAAGTGGGAGTAGATGACATATAAAAGTTATAAAGGGAATGATTTTCTATTCTGCAAAACCCAATCGAGTTTAGGTATCTCCTGATGGAGATACTATGGCCAATCAACATTTTTCCTTCAATATATACCCTGCCACTCATCCCTTACCCAGGAACTCATGCCTCTCCCAGCACCATCGCCACCTTATTTCTCAATAGTGTCGCCTTCAAATCCAGTGAGGCCACCGAGAGCGCCACTACCACTTGTACTTACCAAGTGCCTCATTCCATGCCCTTGCATCTTCTCTCACTTAACAACCACCACCTTCAGGTAGCTAACAAAAAGAGAAATTGTCGGCCCATGACAATGATAAGAAAATGATAAGATGTATTTGGTAGAAAGATGGACATTTGGTGAAGGGAATTCGATGAAACTATGTTCTCCTCGGTGGTGTTAAGTTGTTTTGGATGGTGGTAATGCTCGTGCACTCTTTGACATGGGTAGGACAATCATGAACCTTGCTGAGATGAGTACTACCGCCAGGAGTACTATTCTTCACGAGAATGGCAAGGTAAATCCCATGATGATTCCTAAAAAAAATTATGACATATATCTCTATCTTTCTAGTTAACCTGCTTTGTATGATAATAAATCTTTTTTATAGTTGCATATGTATAATCGATATTTTTGTGTAAACTACAGATTGTATATTACCGACGAAGGAAGGATCAAGGTAACCTTTTGAATTCGCGTATTTAATAATTTTTGTGTTTACCATTAACAACTTACAGACCACTCATGCATCATGTTATAAAAGATGAACTATTAACACGGAACGTACATCAGTCAACTTAGGCCTGATAGTAAGAAATCACAGTACTGCACAAGTCAGCCATCTTAGTTCACATACTAATTAATACGAAATCACATTAGTGCAGTTCAACAAATTGAAAATGTCTATTGCTTAGTGATTGGCATATTACTTTCACATGTGAAGATTATAGTGTTTTTTAGCATATGGTGAGAGAAAATCAAATCAGAAGAGTACATGATACTTAGTGGGGTTAATTTGAAGCTCATCCCCAAAATATAGAAAAGTAAAATACATTCTCTCTCATGAAGAGATAGTTCCTTCTGACCAACATAATGATAACATCATTTGTTCTTCCTTGTCATGACATAGGACATTCCTGTAATAAAGAACAACTTATGACAAAGTCGAAAACTTGATTTAGCCCCAAATCTGTTTCTTCAGACACTGAATTGTTTTTTCCAACTCAGTCTTCTCAGCCTCTCGAGCTTCAGATGCTTGCTTAATCATTTCCACCGTCCCCACTTCCCGTTTTGGTTGAAAAAATTCTTGATCTGAATTTCTCCTGCTTGAGCCCACCTGGCCATATTTGGCCTGCTCAAATGGCCTTAGATAGTAGAGTGTTCTAGTACAAACCACTTTCTCAGCTACTTCAACATTTTCGTAAGCCACAATCTTCTCGAACTTCTTCTTGCCCTTCTTGCCGCCGTCCTCCTTGGACGCCGTCTTACCCGCCGATGGCCTCTTATCCGTCGTGGGCTTCTTCCCCTCCGGGTTCTTCTCGGGCACCGGCTTCTTCTCCGCCGTGGGCTTCTTCCCCTTCGGGGTCTTCTTAGGCACCGGCTTCTTCTCCACCTTGGGTGCCATGGGTACTTTGACGGTGTGGTGCGGTGGTCGAGTTTGGTTGGAATTTTTGGGCTGGCGGATTGCAGATGCTGCGATGTGAGGAAACAGAGGGGGTGGCGAGATTGTTATAGTAGAAAGCAGGACAAAGGAGATGGCCTGTGATTGGTGGACACATTGGTGCCACGGATTGATGCCTTGGAGTACTTCCAGCCGTTCGCTGCTCCTTTTGGATGGACGGGCTAGATGAATCGGATCGATGACGTGGCCGAAACGTGCACGAGCGGGGACTAGAAGAGTTGGGTTCGAGCGATAGTGGCCTGGCCTGGGTGCAAAGTTCGCCATCTGGGCCAGGCAGGCTGACATGTTAGCCCGTGTGCCCGCCCTGCGGCGGGCCTGGTCCGACACATATCTAATTGGGTCGTGCCGACACGTGGCCCGTCTGGGGTCGTGCTAGGGCCTCGAGGCTGGGCAAGTGTGCCGGCACGGCACCACCCGTTTACTTTTTTTTCTAGTTTTTTTAAATATTTGCTCAGAAAACATCCTAAATAGGCCTAAAATAGCCTCAAATCAGTCGAGTTGGTGTCTAAATGCGTTAGTGGGCCGACCCATTTCCTTGTTGTGTCGTGCCTGGGCTAGGGAGCGCAGAACACGTGCCAGCCAAGCACGAACTGTGTAGTTTGCGTGCTTGAGTGGGTTGTGCCATGCCACACACGTATAGGAGTCATCCCAGCCCATCTGGCTAGGGTTGCATGGGTATGACGCCTCGCTGAAGAAGCATGGGCATCTCCAGTCAAAGGAGGGTCACCAAAATTTTTGCCCTCTGTGGCGGTTTGTTTCCAATGAAACGAAGCTTGACGATGGCCTTATTGAGCCACGAGCTTCCAGCCGACGGCGACGAAGATAACCAGTGATTCCGGCTGCGGTGTCAGTTGACGAGCGAATCAAAGGTGTGCCGAGAAGTCTGGGGGGTTGCAGGGTATTGACAGGCATCCGCTATGTTTTTTTTAAAAAAAGGGAGACTCCCCGGCCTCTGCATCAGAACGATGCATACGATCATTTTTATAAATAAATAAACTAGTTCTACAAGGTCTTGCAGTCTGCAATAAAATAAAAAGCTGGCTCACAAAGAGCTACAAAAGCAAAAAAAAAAACCAAACGCCACAACCATCTGGCATAAGAGAGATAGGTAAACTAATCGCCTATCTATTATATGACCGTCATCCAAACCGTTGAAGATATCCCGCGCTATCATCTCCCACCGGACAGATCCAGTAACCAAACGCTCCCTGGCCTCCGTCGGAGTGAGTAAGGACCACATACGGATTAGCGATGGCAGGAATAAAACCTGCAAAAAATGAATAGTTGTTGTTCTGTTAAAAGCCAAATCATTTCTGCAGTTCCAAATTGCCCATAACAACGCACATACTCCTACGCGAATTTTTCTAGCTGTTTCGGGCTCTATCCCAACAAGCCACGTTCCAAATAACGACTTGACCGAATTCGAAGGAGTAATGTTAAAGGCAATTTGCACCGAGCGCCATAACACCCTCGCCAACGGGCAATCAAAGAAAAGGTGCTTGATAGTTTCATCCCGATCACAGAAACTACACCTAGTAGAGCCTGTCCAGTTACGCTTAACGAAATTATCTTTCGTTAAGATGACTTGTTTATGTACAAACCACATAAACACTTTAATTTTCAGAGGAACCTTAACTTTCCAAACATGTTTGGAACTAGGAATAACACTAGAATTGATGACATCAATGTACATCGACTTGATTGTGAATTCCCCAGATCTAGTAAGCTTCCAACACAATTGATCGGACTGATGAGTAAGCTGAACCTCCATCAGTCTCCTCACCAGATGAAGCCAAGCTTCCCACCGATCTCCAACAAGCACCCTCCTAAACTGAATATTAAGGGGAGTGGACTGCAAACTCGTCGCAACCAGAGCATCTCGTCGCTGCACAATACGATATAGCGACAGATACTGAAGCGCCAACGGCGTTTCTCCCAGCCAAGTATCCTCCCAGAAGCGAGTGTCATTGCCATCACCGACAATAAACTCTGTTCTATTAAAGAAAGTAGCTTTGACTCTCATTAGCATAAACATCTAATCTAATCTGTTTTTATCTCACGGAAAATCAAAAGATAACTTTTTTTTAGAACGAAGGCTCGCAAAGAGCCCGACTTTGAATTAACAAAGCCATCAACCGGTCAGAAATTACAACAGACAATCCAACTTACAACGGTCAGAACGATACAACGGGGAACACTGGAAAGCCTACTCACTACAGCCTCCACAAGCCGCAAATGAATTGCAGCTAGCAAAGGCCGAGCACTCCACACCAGGATCATATGTAGCAGAAACAGAGCAGCACACCAGGATCAAAAGAGCACTTTCGCTTCCTCTGTCGGCTATTTACACTGATGCAAACAAGAAACCGGTCTTGGATAATGAGATTGTTGAATAGAAACTTTGAACAAAAGTATCACGATTGCATATTCTTGCCGCCTGAATAAAATGTCAGGATGGCTTGAACTGATAAGGTCAAACCAAGACCTGGACGCAACCGGATTCTGCAACTGTTAAAATAGACTTTATTTCCTATAGAAATCTTGCAACTAAGCATACGGTGCTGCTTTAACTCGGCAGTTCTACTTCCCTCGAAAAAGTGATGCAGTGTCAACTGAAAGCCTGAAATAACTCCCAGATTTGGTGCAAGAAAAGTGCAGAACAGAGAACACAGCTCTTGTAATGATGCTATTCAGCCTCTCCATTGTGCATATGGAACCGTCACATTGTGGAAAAGAGAACACAAAAATCTGTATGTTCGTCTGATTCGAAGCTAGCTGCCTCACAACATGACATGGACAATACTACGAGAAATACAGACTACAAATACTAGTACAGAATTGAAATGAGAACAAAGGCAAGCTTTGTGCAACTTCAGAGGTTGCATCTGCAGAGACTATTTGTGAAGGGAATCAAAGTACAGTGAAGAAAAATGAAGTATTTCATGGCCTTGTTAGAGTTCCGTCAAGTGGTACAGAAGATAAAATCAAGTAGTAAAAACACCACAGCAAGAAGAATCTGATGGGACACACAATATTTCTTCAAGCGGCAAGAATATTCATTAAGCAGTCCCATGAACATTTCTTCAGACCCACGAGCAGCACAAGATCACACATTCAGAACAATCTTGCAGCTAACTACATACAGAATCAAATGGATTCAGAAACGAGGATGACGCCTAGGAGGAGGTGAACTTGGTGACGGCCTTGGTGCCCTCGGAGACGGCGTGCTTGGCGAGCTCGCCGGGGAGGACGAGGCGAACGGAGGTCTGGATCTCCCGGGAGGTGATGGTTGGCTTCTTGTTGTACCGCGCGAGCTTGGCGGACTCACCGGCGAGCTTCTCGAAGATGTCGTTGATGAAGGAGTTCATGATGGACATGGCCTTGGAGGAGATGCCGATGTCCGGGTGCACCTGTTTGAGCACCTTGAAGATGTAGATCTTGTACGTCTCCACGCTCTTCTTGGCCTTCTTCTTCCCCTTCTTCTCGCCTCCGCCCTCCTTGGACGCCGGCGGCCGCTTCTCGGCCTTGGGCTTCTTCCCCGCCGGGGTCTTCTCGGTCGCCACCGGCTTCTTCTCCGCCTTGGGCGCCATGGGAGCTGCTGCTGATGATGATTCGAGGGTGTGGGGAGGTGGGGTTTGGATTGGAGGTGATGGGGGGCTGCAGATGCTGCGATGTGGGGTGAAGGGAGGGGGCGGCGAGATTTATATAGGAAAGTGGAAGGAGGAAGGAGGCCAGCTGTGGTTGGTGGACAGGCTGCTGCCTCGGATCGATGCCGTGGAGCGGTTTCAGCCGTCGGTTGATGTTTGGGGTGGACGGCCCGGATGCGCTTTTGGCGCGGATCGGTGACCTGGCCGAAACGTGCGCGGGATGGGCGGTACATGACTCTGGCCGGCGGATAGTGAACGATCGTGGCCATGCATATACCAGCACACATCGTAGGTGTAGGCTTAGGCCAACTCCAACCGCGTCCGTTCCATGGTAAACGGACATAATAAAACTGTTCTCGACGTGCGGGAGCAAATGGACAAACATCCTTTTTTGTCCACTTTCAAACTATTTTTATTCAAATTTGAACCGTATTTGTGTGGAAAGGGACATGCGCGAACGGGCGGGACGCGTGCCCTTGTCCTTCCCTGGCCCGCCCGTCGGGGACACAAACGCCACTTTTACGGGATCTACTAGAGATGGCCTTACCACACGCTTTCTGTAGGCACACTACATGCCCTTTTTGAAGGGCTAACTTTAGGCCCGCTTGATCGCCCAAATTTGGGCCGGTCACTGCGTGTGCGTTAGATCAAACCGCCTTGCGCCGTTAAATTGTTTTGTCTCGAATTTCGCTGCAGAACCCGTGCCATCAATAGTCGTCGGTCCCCCGTGTCACCGCACTGCCCTCGTTGTTGGACCATGCAGAACACCGTTTGCGGGGGCTTTCACTGCACGTTCTCCCTGTTGACGCGGCACCGTGCGCTCGTGGTCACAACACTCATCCGGTTACCCTCTCTCGCAGCTCCTCCCCGCACGCGGGTTGCAACTATGTCAGACCACGGTTGCAGCTCCACCGGCATGCGGTTGTAGCATCCCGACGCAGACGTCGTCGACATCGTAGCACCGCCAGGCCATGGTCATAGCATCGCGTGGCATCGATTGCAGCTTTGCCGTCTCATGGTTGTAACATCCCCAACACACACGTCGTCGAGCTCGTAGCACCATCGAACCACGGACATAGCATCACGCGACACTGATTGCAGCTCCGTCAACCCGCGGTTGTAGCATCCGCTACCGCCGGTTCCAGCATCCGTCACCGTCAGTCCCAACAATCTCCATGATCGGTTGTAGCATCCACAATTGCCGGTTCCAGTATCTGCCATGGACGGTGCCAGCATTTGCCATGGTCAACTAAAGCATCTGCCACCGCCCGTCCCAGCAGCCTCCATGGCCGGTTCCAGCAAACAGGTGCCATCGTTCCTGCATGTACGGGTGCCTGTTGTAGCATTGTGGCGTTCGGACACATCTTCTACATCACAGATGGGTGTCGGGCTTGTCACCGGTCGAGCCACGTGTCGTGTGGCCGCACCATGCTTACTGATGGGTCCCCGTCGTTGTCCCCGAGGGTCGTTGTAGCAACACCAGATGCGGCAACAACAAAAAATCATCGGGAGGCACTAGGAATCAGACTACTGCTATACTGCTTTCATCAGACCACTCGGTGACCATCGGACTAATGGCATAACAGCCGTTGGATCTGTACGAGGAAGGCTAGGCTGTTTGCCGTTTTATTAGCCTTAATTAGGTCCTTCCAGCCATAACTGCTTCCGAAACGCACGTATATGGTGAGATCCTTGTTGCTGCTTCCATCGCAGAGAATGTCACATCTGTTGTAAAACATGTACACTTCCTATGCTTCTTTATTTTATAAATTTTACTCGGTGTTTTTTTCAGATGCCAACAAAATTTGATTCCAATGCACATCAAATTTCATATGATCTGGTGCAATATTTTACTTTGTTTTTTATGTAAATAAGAATATTTTACTTTGTTTCCAACACAATAAAAATGTGTCCCGTGGCAAGATAATTTGCTTATACTGCAATCAAGTTTTGGTTAGCCCTAGCAAAATTTTAGCTCCTTGCTTCCATGTAAATAAATTTTGCATCCAAGATTTCGACATGGGAAGTTTTAAGTCCCATGCATCTTGCTTCCATGTAACAGAATTTTGCAACCTAGAATTTCACATGGGAATTTGGAGTCCAATGCATCATTTTTTTATTATGTTTGAACAGAGAAACTTTGCTTCCATCCCCTACAAAAATGTTTCCATCGCACAACTAATTCGCTTCTAACCAAACATAAGTTTGTTTCCATGCTTTGCTCGTTCATACACCATCTTCATATGATAAAAGTTTGCTTCCTTCTAGTTAGTAATGATACAATGCTTTCTATGTTCATATTCTATGTTTCCTATAGACTACGGAGTTGCTTCCTTCCTCTAGCATGAGATCGTCTTCGCTGTGGGGTCAGATCCAAGTGTCTTGGTGCTTCTTAGTGCATGCGCCGCTTCATCATAAGTCTCCTTTGGTCTGCTTCATTATTTCTAGTGATCTGAAAATGTATAGAGTGTAGTACACTGGCATTATGAAAATTATGCGAGTAATCTATGGAAGCAAAATACATAGACCAAAGAAAAAAAATGCCATATCATATGGGACTGTGTCATATTATAGCCGTGATATTAATGAAAACATTTTTTTGTAAATGAAGCAGGATATGTGAAAGTAGAACTATGGACATTGTCTGATAAAAAAATAGAACTATGGACACTGAAGAAGCACATATAGTACAATTTAGAAACTTCATAACACATAAGAAGCATCTGAATATAGGGCAATCTCAACATAACTCATCTAAATTCGAAGCATATTGAAGTAGAAATTATAAACCCTTCAGCAAATACCTAAACATATGCTATTATGTTTGGAAGCATGAAAGTAAATAAGAAAGGGTTAGTAAAACAAAACTAAAAATAATTGGCCACCACGGGATGGATTTTTTGACTCACCAACATATCATGTGATCTATATTAGTTATTTGGGCATTTGAAAGCAAAAAAAAAGAACTCCAGAAGCATCTGTATAGCATTATAGATGCTACAGAACTAAGAAGCACGAACATATTAGTTTGGCAACAGATACATACTTCAGTAGAAGCATGCAAAATTGAAATCATGTTGAAACTAATAATACCACCAATAGTAGGATCAGGTTATTGTGATTTGCATCAGAAATTAACCAAAATTCGTAGGTCATATAGTGATGCATTACACATTGGACATAACATAGATACATTAAAACAGATTTCATCGAAGCAAGCATTGCATCACCTAGTTTGGGTGAGTACAATTCGAAGGGATTGGGAACGACGCTTGGGATGCGTGTGCAGCTTCTTTGCTGAGCCACAACAATGCATCGGCAAGGTGGGAGAGGTGGTGACGGGGCAGGCCGACAGTGCGGCGGGGACCGGGCGGCGAAGGGGTTGCAGGGTCAGCCGGTGGTCGAAGCGAGGGACCAAGGGAGAAGAGGTGAGCGGGATGCCACACAAGCGGCGTGAAGAAGCCGTGGTTGTCTCAAGTTTTGGGTGCAGAGCGGGGATGGCGGAGGTAGCCGTCGCCATGGGCGATCTGAGAGATGAGCTCGTCCGTGGGATGCGACCACGAGGTGGGGGTGTGGGTGAATCGGGCGGAGAGATTTACTCGCCACGGAGATGGTGACGTGGTGTGGTGGTTGGGATGAAGCATCGGGAGAGATTTACGTGGGATGGAGCAAATCGTGGGCTTAATTAACGGGATGGGGGATTTGCTTAGAAATATAGACCGTGAGATTACAGAAGAATCAACGGCGCGGCATTGGTCTGACGGAAACTTTCTATCAGACTTCTGATAGGAAGTGTTTCCCAAAATCATCGCATCACAGAGGCCATGCTACTCCTGGCCTCAAGGAGGGGGGAGGACATCAATGAAGTTAGTAGCAGTAGGAGGGAGCAGGCTGGGTGTGATTTTCACGAGGGAGAGGAGCTGGTCTGAGAAGAGGAATTGGGGAAGAAGAGGTCTCGTCCAAACGATAAGATTGAGCATTGTCGGTGGAAGGGGCCCATATACGGGGACATGGATCCACATGCGTGGGCGCAACGTGGCACGTGAATCTGCATCCGGCGAAAGCGTTCACCGGTCGGTCGTCACAATCATTATACTTTTTGAAGTCACTACGGAGGCTGCCAACACTAAACCCTCTAGTGTTGCACAATGTCAAGGCAACCTTTGCCACTGGTGTTGCCTTGACATGACCTCCAGGCTCCAGACGTAGCCTTACGCTGGTGCGTTGCATCGTGATGCTTCAAGTGGTCGAGATCTTGACCCCAACTAGTGTTTTATGACAAGCCACCAGTGGCCTAGGCGGGGATGAAGCCAGTGTGCCGAGGAGCGCGTCCTACCGCACCTCGAAAAGTGGCGCGAGGCCGGCATCTGCCTGGGTGGCGTCAACAGGCTTGCGAGGACGCGTCTGAACGGCCCACCAGAGGTGAGCGTGGGGGTAGAGGAGACCTCGAACCCCGGCGGTCTTGCCGCCGATGACAGCAGCAGCAGGAGCACTGTTGGCGAGCAGAGCTCCAACCCTGGAAGAACGCATGGCCCATGGCTGATGACGTCATCCCGTTGGCGAGCAGAGCTCTATTTTTTTTTTACTTTGTGTGTACTCTGGCTCACATCGTTCTCTCGTTCTGCCACATCAGCCCGTTGGCATGCTTTCTGTGACAGTTGTCTGTAAGTAGTACATTTGACTTCAGCGTCCTACATAGACTATAGTTACATGTGCATATATATGCAGGTCAACAAAAATCGATGGATCGTGTCCATAGCATCTAATCAACCGGGATATACATTTATTTACTTGAACTTTTAAATTCAGACCATTAAAATTTACAATCAATGGATTAGATATTTTTATCATTTGTGAAATGAATGTAGCGACTTATTTGCTTCTTGTTTCAGTGAATTATATACTATTAATAAATAGACAGATTTTCTAGGTGTGAGTAACAAGAAGATAATCTTCACATTTACTTTTTCTTTACCATTTCTCGAATGGTCGATAGTTCTTTATTCCCTAGACGATCAAAATCGGTTAGGATCGGTTAAGATCTATACATGAAATACACAAGATTTAATATGCACAAGATTTGCACAATTACTATCCGATTCACCATGCAGCATGAAATTTTCAGTGACAACCTTGCCTAAATGTTGTTCCACTAGCGTACGTCCACGATGGGAATTCCCTATATAAGGAGGTCCATCGCTACATACCTAGGACACTCGCAGTAACCACATAACAATGGAAAGAGCACTTGAGATGATGCTACTCGTGGCCATTGTGCTGGCCGCCACTACATCGGGGGCGCTCGCCATGGACATCAAGGACAAGGACATGGCGTCGGAGGATTCCTTGCGGGCGCTGTATGAGCGCTGGTGCGAGCACTACAGGGTGGCACGCGACCTCGACGACAAGACCCGGCGCTTCAACGTGTTCAAGGAGAATGCACGCATGATCCACAAGTTCAACCAAGGTGACGCGCCCTACAAGCTGAGCCTCAACCTCTTCGGCGACATGACCGATGAAGAGGTCCATCGCGCGTATGGTCGCTGCTCCAACATCAAGTCTGATGGCCGGAAGCATTGGCTACAGGGCCAGTTCACGGACGACGCCATCAACACCCGCAAGGGCCTCCCGTCATCCGTGGATTGGCGCAAACGCCCGTCGGCGGTGTCAAACGTGAAGCTACAGGGAGTGCATTGCGGTTCCTGCTGGGCCTTCGCGGCAACGGCAGCGGTGGAGGGCATCAACTCCATCAGGACCCGGAACCTGACGTCATTGTCCACGCAACAACTCGTGGACTGCGACAAGGGGAACGGGGGCTGTAAAGGAGGATTCGCAAAGTTAGCCTTCAAGTACATAATGCAATCGGGCGGCATCGAAACAGATGCTAAGTATCCTTATGTTAGCCATGAGGAGGGCCACTGCTCAGTGCCCAAGCCAAACCGGAACACGGTCGTCACCATCGATGGCTACAAACAGGTGGCGCCGAATGAGGTGGTGGCGTTGGAGCAGGCTGTGGCGGCCCAACCCGTGGTGGTCGGAGTTGATTCAAACTCGACGGCCTTCCAACGCTATGGGCGAGGCGTCTTCGTGGGGCCATGCGGGACAAACCTGGACCACGAAATGACGGTGGTGGGCTATGGCACCACGCATAAGCACGAGTATAAGACTCCCATAAAATATTGGATCGTGAAAAACTCATAGGGGGCAAACTGAGGTGAAAACGGCTACATCCGCATAGCGCACGAGGTGAGAGGTCAGCCCAAGGAAGGCATCTGTGGCATCGTCATACCCAGTGAAATTTAGTAGGAAATGTAGAAATGGTATCATGAAGAGAAATTAGCGGTGTGTGTATAGGTAGCGATTTTAACATCCCCCAAACATATGTGGACCGTTCATGTGTTCTATTATACAACAAGCAATATTACTTTACCTTCTGGAAGGTGATGTCTATGATAGTATATAGCTAATGTAGACAATTTACTTTTATAAAAAAATTGTATCGCTATTAAAACACAACACCAAATAAGAAAAGATATAACCATGATCAATTAATGTTGTCTCTATCATACAATTTTGATTGCTTATAATAATTTTTTAGTATTAATACGTACAATATATGCTAGTGCAACAAAGAATCATAGTTATAATATACTAAATAAATATGTTGTAGAACGCGGGGACCAACCAACTTGTCGCCTCCTCCGGAACCGGAGATCTTCCCTACCAAGGAAGCGGCTCCCCTGACGTATGGCGCCTGCCGTTGTGGCACTGCCATGTGGGCCTGTTTCCCAATGGGCCCACCTGCCAGTGGCCAAATGTCACCCTGCCGAACGACAGAGGATCATCGTTGCCCTATCAAATAGTCCAACTAACCACTTTATGATAACAACAACACCACAATGATTTTTTTTTGTGAAGGGCATTGCACAGATCTTGCCATAGACTACGGTTGGAGGAGTCGTGGTCGTGGGGAAGGCATGGATCCAAGCACAAGGGACTGCCACTTGGGCGCGGCACACTTACGAATGGGCATGGTTGTCGGCCCGTTAGGCGCTTGATTCCTTTAAACTGCAAAAAACTGCGGGCGTGCGTGATTCGATCCCGCGACCTCTCGTTCAGTGTTAGCACCGATAGCTAACTGGTCGACCTACCTTGCATGACTTGTAACATCCTTTTTCTTCTTTCCTGTTTTATTTTTTAAATTTTATTTCTCTTTTCCGTTTTTCTTTCTAAAAAAAAGCTTGGACTATTTTTTCAGAATAGATGGTTTTTTTAAGAATCCGGTGAACCTTTTCTCAATATTGATGAACTTTTCTAAATCCGTGAACATTTATTGAAATCGATGAACTGTTTTCAAATTCATGAAGTTTTTATCAAAAGCGAAAAACTATTTGCAAAATCAAGTGAATTTTTCTTAAATTCATGAACTTCTTTTTTTTATCAAAATCGATGGACTTTTTCAAATCCGTGAACTTTTTCTCAAAATCCGGTGATTTTTTTTTACCAAAATCGATGACCTTTTCCAAATCCGTGTTTTTTTCAAAATCTGGTGAAATTTTTTCAAAATTGATGTTTTTTTATTTCTGTTAACATTTCTTTGAAAATCCGTGAAAATTTAGGGAAAAGCTATCCCTCAACCGGCGGATATTTATGCACACTTCAATCTCCTCTGTGATCGTCGGATTTGATTTGAATCGAACGACTCGGAATACTCTATCCTAGTACAGTTTTTGCAACTTGCCCATTGTTTCGATTGGTTTGACTGAAACAAATGATCTGTTACAGACTGGACACTCATAACCAACAATCAAGCCGACCTCCCCTGCATGTATGTCGTCGCCGCTGAGCGCCCCTGCCGGTAGGTCATCACCGCCCGGCCTTGCGCCGCTTTGTAGGTCGTAAATCGTCACCCGCTGTCTGTAGGTGCCGCCCTCTGATGGTTCGCCCGCCTTTGTAGGTCATCGTCACCCATTGTCAGGTGCCGCCTCCGGTAGTTCGCCCCGCCGAGCACCGCCGCCTATAGGTCGTCGTCGCCAACGCATCCATGCCAGATCTCTGTCGCCAAACGCCTCCCGGCGACCGGATCAACGGATCCGACGGAATCCGCCACGCCGGCATGGAGCACCATCAACCTCACCACCGTCCTAGTACCACCAACGCTAGACACATCCACACCAGAATGCCTTACGTCCACACACACTCCAAGTTTCTGCAACAACAACGTTGTTGTAGAACGGCGGTAGTGAAAGACTGCACAATGTGGCCAGAGATGTTGTTGCAATTTTTGTAGCAAGGGTCTTGTTACAGAAAATTAGCTGTGGCGGGAGATGTGTTTTCATGTTATGCAACAATGGTCTTGTTGTAGAAAATGAGAGAATAAGAGGTTTTACAACAGTGGACTTATTGCAGAAAATTAGAGAAAAGAAGGTTTCACAACAAAGCTCTTGTTGCAAGAAATTAGAGAAAAGAAGGTTTTCAACAAAGCTCTTGTTGCAGGAAATTACAGAAGTGGAGGTTTCACAACAATAGTATTGTTGCAGGAAATTAGAGAAGAGAAACCGAGGACTCGCGTGAGACAATCGAACGGCTTGCGAGGCGGCGGATGATCCGCCGGCCGACGCGTAGCACTCCCCAAAAACTTATTCAAAATAGACGATCTTTCTTAAAATTCGTGAATTCTTGTTCAAATTGTCGTTTCCATTTTTAATCATTCGTAGTGGGACTGAAACATGGGTCAAATAAATTGGTTTTGGGATTGTGCACAACAAAGTTATCGTGGTGCAGTCTGGTTGTAGCACCAATCCGTAGTAGTATTGCAGGTTTTTCTTGCATTTTGTTTTTGAGCATCTGGAGTTTTGGACGCGAGCTGCTGGGCCGGCCCACTACCGCGCATCATTCGAGCGCCAGCTAGCCTAAGCGGCGCTGAAAGGGGAGCACTCAGTTACCCTAAAAAAAACTTTTTGTACCCACAAATAAAAAGTTACCCTCAAAAAAAGAAAAGAAAAAAAGAGGAGCATTCAGTATGAGGGACGCTGACATCCGAGCTGTACCTGGAGCCGGTTGTCGATTGTTCCGACTCGGCTTTGGGCTTCCTCTATCGCGGTTCGGTGCCCATAAATCCAAAAGAACTCCACGCTGCTTTCCTTCCTTCCCTGTAACTCAGCCGCTTTCCCAACTCACGATCCACATCCAGCCGCATCGCTTCCCAACTCGTTTCCCTGCTGCTTCCGCTCGTCTCCATGGCGGAAGGCACCTATCCGGCCGGCGGCGGCGATGGCGGACGGTGGCTAGCGGCGGCCCCTCCAAACCTCCGCGCCAAAGTGGTTCAGAAGATGTACGTATGCTCTGCTCATGCTTTTCATCTCCCTCCCGATTGCTCGGCTCATGTTTTTTGCTGTGATCTCTTCACCAATATAATCCATCTAACTATTTTCCTCCCTGTCTGTCCTGTTGGTTCACTTCAGAACGAATAATTTGTGCCGGTCCCAAGTCCAAGGGAATCAGCTCGACCAGCTCCACGCCGTCGCTTCCCGATTTGAGGCCAAGGTGTTCAGCGACTCCGACAACGTGCAGGACTATCTCAGAACAATAAGCATCAAGATGATGACTCTTCAGAGCAAATGGCAGCCGGTTGCACAGCCTGCTGCTGCAGACCATCAGGCACACACCGGAGGCCAGATGCGGCCTCTCAATGCAGCTCCGGCCTACGCCGCCGCAGTGCTGCCGCCGCAAGCATCGCCATCAACCACGACACGTCTCGCTGTAAGGCCACCTCAGGCGCAAAACATGCAGATCAAACAAAAATCATCACAACAGCCCACGATGGCACCCGTTGCCCAGTTCCACCCTTGTCATCCGACCGCGGCAGCTCAGATTCAGACTCAGTCCCTGTCCAGGCACAACAACTCCAGCGGCATGTGTACACGGCAGCCGGTTGCGCAGGCTCCTTTCAACCATCAGCCACACATGCCTCCCAATGGAGTAATTCAGATTCAGACTGCAGTGCCGCGGACAACATCAGCAAATCGGCTTCCTCCTACAGATCAAGTGCAAAACATGGGGATCAACCCAATGGCACCCACTGGCCAGCTCCACCCTTGTCATCCAACGGCGGTAACTCAGATTCAGACCCATCCCATGGCCAGGCATAACTCAAGCGGCATGCGCGCACAACAGCCACAGCAAGATTATTTGAGGGTCAACCAAGGGCAGAGTTACCAAGCTCACGAAGGACAGCATTCCGGAGGACATAACAACCAACAATACAAGCACGCACCCCTCAAGGTCGAAGTGGATTGGAGGGAAGACATGTTCCAGAGGATCACATCCCTCAAGGTCGCTCACTTCTCGGAGCTCGTGGAATTTCAGCGAGCAATACAAGCACGCACCCCTCAGAGGATAACAAACGAACAGCTCGAGTCATTACCTACAGAGCAAGCAGATAAATATCGGAAATTGGTAGATACCACGGCAAAGATTGGTTCTGCATTGAGCTTCCTACAACTCCAGAAAAGCAACATACCTGAGACCATGAAGGATCAGTTTGACAAGCACGAGACATTCTTATATCGTATTCTGCATTTTCACAGGGCCATGAAGGATCAGTTGCAGAACCCTCCTCGGGCTGTAAATACCATTGCTGCAACAGATAGCCAGCAGAAACATCAAGAGCAACCTGCAGCTGACACGTCGTTTTCGCAGTCTTCAGAAAACGTTCCGGCTAGAAGTCCATTGGTACAGCAGCAAGAGAACAGCCACCACTTGGCAGGTGAAGAAACAGTGGAGGACGAGGTGTGCCGTGAAGCTGAAGCATCGGTAGCCACCAATCTTACCGGCAGCAGTACGCCACCATTGACCGGTGGAAGTGGAACATGTAGCCAAGAAAAACAGCAAGAGCATCATCCAGCATATGAAGCAATTCCACAGCTGACACAGAACGCTAATCCTGTTGAACCTCCGCCGGCTCAGCAGCAAACCAATAGGTCTTTGTCGCCGGCAGCGCTTCGCAGCCTAGCCCAAGATATGGGAGTGAACTTGAAGCGGGCCTTCCGCCACACAATGTCTGGCAGCTGCGCATGGTTTGATGAATCCAGCGTGAAAAGCTGCAACAAGAGGCAAAAAACACACGGCGGCGCTCTGCGCGACGAGATCAGAGCTGCGTACAGCATGCTAGTGGAGACCGAGATCAGAATGACCGACGAAGACACAGGAGGAGCAGACGGGGCGGTGGTGATCGAGCTCTGCTACATCCCAGTGTCGCTTACACCGGACCTCAGGGCGGTTATCGACCCTTCTGAGATGTCGACAAAGCTGCTCGTCCCCGCGGACTACCCACGAAGCTCTCCGGTGCTTCTCGGAGACGACGGCGAACGTAGGAAGGGGATTGCAGCTGGCGGGCTGGACGTGGAGTTCCGGCACGCCCTCGGCCAGCTCCCGGAGCCCAGGTCAATCAAGGGGATAGCCCAGGCGTGGGACGCCTGCGTGCGGAGAGCCGTGGTGCAGTTTGCGCATGGCCTCGGCGGAGGGACGTTCGGCACGAGGTACGGCCGGTGGGAGAGCTGCATCGGAGCCTGAAACTGGAAGCAGCATGTGACGTACTCTCTGTGCTGGGCGCAAGAGAGCTATCTGCAGATAAACCATCCAAACTGTTGATGTTGTTTGTTTTGTTACACTGTACTCGCAACTACGACGGCTCATTTAGTAATTAATTTTGGTTGGTAGGAATAGGATGATCTGCAATATACAGTAGTTAAAGTCCGCGCGCAAACATGTTATGATACACTACAAACTTCTGAAAGGAAAATAAACCTTTTTCTAAGCGTGAAAAAAAAAACAATTAAAGGTAAAGAGAATCAGGAGATGTGCTGAGATGTTTGCATGTGACATATTTCACAAAAGATATGCAAAGTCAAAGAAGAAACTCCCATACTAGATCCACCAAATTGATTTTTGAGTATGAAGAAATCAAACTGGGTCTTGTTGTTAGTTTTGCCTCACACAACTTCCATTCGATTCAGAGCCAAAGTAACAACTAGTTCCTTGGCATTTCTCCTAGATTTCCAAATAGTACTACTCCAATCCAAAACTGCGACACTTACTATGGATCGGAGGGAGTACTTCACTAGTTCCATTCTACATGCCTCTACCAACAGCAGCTACAGCGACGCGCAGGCAACAAGATCACACTCACTTTGGGTTCTTACATTGTCTTGATTAACCTACTGATTGTGCATAAACTTAAAGGTGTTAATGCACTCGCCACCTTATTTAACAGACAGACGCACAGATCATTGTCAAATCAAGGCACACGAGATTAATCCGGGTTAATAATAGATGACCATATTACAGACCAATAAGAGCCAATAGCACACTACTACTGAGTACTGACCAACCTGTGGTTAACCGGCGAGGACCAGCACAACCTCAATCAGCACTATCTCCAATCCTCGACTCATCGACCCGACATCCAACATCTGCAGCTATGGGCTCTTCAGCTCGCAAAACCTCCATGCCTTGTTCCAGCATCTCCTCGGCACCTTCCTGAGTATCTGCCCAATTTATTAAAATTATGCATATTCATATAATAGATATTCATTACTATTGGCGAAGACTTGGTAAACTGCTTATACAAGAAATGGACAGGAAGAAGCAGAATGGCCAATATTCACATTGATATAATTTTGAACTCAATAAAATTTGAGATATTTAACTACTCAGACTCAGTTTTATGTGTTTACTAGTGTACTTTTGCAATACAAATTGGAAACCTGGAATACATAGCCAGAAAAAGATTGGTACACATAAGAAATTGATCTTAAAAGAAGTAAGAGCCATGAGAGAAATGGTAGCTTCATGTTACAGGAATTCATGTATTGCCTACAGGTTTACTTAGCTAGTTTAACAGATTTCTAACTTAAGAAACATAGGGGTCTCAGTAGCAGTGTTCAACAAACTGATTGCTTGCATATATGGCATGCAAAGTGAGATAGAGGTGGGTGAGAATTTCAAAATGTCTAAAAAAGCATGGTTGCTCTGCCTCTTTCTTTTTTGACAGCCATGGTTGCTCTGCCTCTAATTTATATACAGAAGATTATTTCAAATCAAAGAGTTTCTGAGCACAAGCTATTTTTGCTACTTATATGGCAACTCCATTAAGGATTTTTTGGGTGAATACTCCCTTGAGAAATTAATTAAGATCATCACTTAATTTTGATTTTCTGATTAGCACCTCAAAATGGGAACGAAAACAGACAAACAAATGAATCATTCTATGTTCTTGAGCTTGGTTAGCTTCACCACAAGCACATAAAAAGTAGCAACTACAAAATAGTGTAACAAGAATTACCAATCACAATAATGAACTATCTAGCATGAGACAAGTGTGATTATTATGAAAGCTAGGAGATAATTAGGACGCATCAGAAAGTTTACCGCTTGATACCGTCGGCGTAGATAACAACGATGGTGGCAAGTTGCTATATGCGTGAGTAAACGGATGCCCTGTTGAAATGTTCACTCTCTCAAGCTGGAATGTCTGGACGTCCAGGGTGAAATAGCCTGCATCATGACAGCCTCCATACTTATATAGGAGCGAGTACCTCCCTGTTGAACCAATGAAGAAGTATTGATAACCCAGGTTTATTTGATGTAACTCCATTGTTTGGAACTCTCTTCATTGTTTTCCCTAATGGTCTATTTGATGTAAGATGTGTTAAATTTAGCACGCACAAATATCCCAGGCCTGCATTCCCCTGCCTCCACAATGGCTATATCTGGGCCACCAGCACTACTGGCCATGGGTGGGTCATCAGCCATGGATAACTCAATACTCTGGGTGTCAAGCATAAGAAGCTTCTCCAACCAATTTATCACCCAGTAGAAGCAGCCATACAGATACTTGCAGAAGGTGAATGATGTAGGGTAGAACCCTAGGTGCCCGATCTTTCACGATTGGAGCGGATCCCGCGATGAACACGACGAACACGAGGGGAAACACGAGAGTACATAAAATGTTCTAGGAAGTCTGAATTTTCAGCTAAAAATTGAAGTTGATCCCTCTCCCAATCTGCCGAAAATTTCCTAGATTGCTCAAATATATAAATTTAATTTTATCGATTTTTGCCAGATTTTTCTAGGCATTTCACTTTTCAAAACAGTTTTTGAAGAGAGCATTGGGCCCTGTTTGGACAGTATTTTAGCAGCATTTTACCATTACGGACCAAACAGCGCCAAAGGTACCCTACGTCCCTACTGATGAGCGATGACTAACACGTGGTTATTTTTTGAGTGGCAGCACAACCTCAATGAGCACCATCTCCAATCCTCCACACAATGGCCACCTTTGTGCCAGCATCTCCTTCTCAACACCTGTCTGAATTTGATATCTCAAAATTATGTGAATATTCAAGGTGTTGATATTATGGGAGAAACACTGGGTGGCATACTGGCATTGGGCTAATTATTTACGAGAGAAGCACGGAAAGAAACTTGATAGCTAAGATGAAGTACTCGGGCACAAATCAAACAACAGACAATGCTATAACATTGAAAAACACGATGACCGATGAGAGCCGCGACGATGCCTTCAAGAAAGTAACACGCTAAAATCGTGTTGCTCTAGAGGAAACTCTGACCCCCGGGTCGGGCGGTGGCGGCGCGTTGGCGTCGTAACCTTCTTGGAGGCGCCGCCTTGGAGCTCACGGTTCGTCATATGCGGCTTCATCTCTTCGCGGTGGCGTGTTCACGGTGGAGGACCCCGATTGCTCTTGTAGTGGTTGTGGTGGTGTTGCTGCGCTCAGCGCCTATGTATCCCTTCTTGGGTGTGTGCGTGTGTTGTCGTGGGATGCGTTTGTACTTGGGTTGTGGCTGATCATTGCTTTATATATAAAGCGGGGCGAAAGCCTTTTTCGGTATAACATTGAAAAACCAAAATGTATTAGAGCAAATACTTATTTCTATGTGCTTCTCATTGTGATATCAAGTACAGGTTGGAAGACAAGGGCACGTAATGATAAGGAGGTGAATCATAAAGCAAATTGCTTCCAAGTTGAATCTGCAATGCTAGAAAAGCCGAGCTAACATAATATGTCAAGACATAAAACACACGCACACCCACACACACACCCACACGCGCATGCGCGTGAGCGCGCACACACCCACACCCACACGCACACGCACGCGCGCGCGCGACACACACACACACAAACTAACTATTGTCATCAACCTTGGTTGTGATTAAAATAAATTGCAATCTGATGCAGCACAATTAGCAGAACAGTACACATATAACCATGCAATTCTGTTCTTTGTAACCATGCAATGCATGTGCAGGACGAAATTGACGTTTCCCCTTCATTACAGATAACTGACTTCATTCCACACACTTTTAAGTTTTTTTTCCCGAGGAACTCACATTTCAAGTTTTAGCAATAGCAGGCACATCTATTAGCAAGAATACAACAAGATCACAATCACTCTGATTTAATGCAGAGCCTTAATTAACATATTAATTGCACAGAAACTTAACACCAATGATGCCCTTGCCACCTTATGCGGCATAGACTCCCCCATTGTTTGTCACATCAAGGCACACAGGGCAATGTGAGTAAGCTCCTGGTCAAATATATACGACCATATTACAACACAAAGCACCCTACTACAGACCACAAGCCTATTGCCAAGTTGCAGCACAACCTTAATTGGAACCATGATTCTCAAACCCTCATCACATCAGCCTGATCACCATCGTGGTGGGCATCTATGCGGCCCTCAGCTTGCATGCGCCTTGTTCCAGCGTCTACTCCTCAACACCTGCGCAATATCTCAAAATTATGCACAACCAAAATGTATATATATTCAGAACAAAGGGGGGGGGGGGGTATTTATATTATGTAACGTCTGCCAAATCGCTTAAAGAGGAAACACATGAAGAAGTTAAGCAGAATAGTTGTGATAAAATAATGGGCTTAAAACAAATGACACACAATACATGGTGCAGTTAGTAATACTGAACTCAAAACACTTACTTTTCTTTGTTTACAATCGTACTTTGCCGCACACGAGTAAATGCACAGCAACACAAAAGCATGCAATAATTCAGAAATGAATCGTAGATAACTTTTTTTTTGAATTTTCAACCGGGGGGGGGGGGGGGGTTCCCCTGAATCTTTTTATAGATGTATAGACCCAAAAGTCCAGATGATACAACATTCACACATACATGTCAAGGGAGAGGGAGAGGGGACGGGGGAGCGGAACCCAGAGAGGAGGCCTTAGCCGGGGCTGGTGAGACAAGCCAGCCAAACATCTACCGCGTGCTTCAGGGGCCGAGGAAGTCGCACGCGCCAGAGCACCTCCTCGTAGATAACTTAGAAGTCAGAAAGGAAATGCGTTGCAAGACTTCATAAATTACCTAGTAATTTACCATCAATCTTCCATGTCAAGTCAAGCAAATAAACCCAGAGGTTTTAATTAGTAGCCACAATCGACAAACTAATTGCATTTGGCATGCACCTTGAAGGACAGTTGAGAAGTTCAAAATTTTAAACAATGAAAAAACACAGTGCCTCTAATTTATCTCAAGAAGCTTCAAATCAAATAGTATCTAAGCACAGCCTATTTACTCTATTTGAATGGCAAAATAATTGAGCAATTTCTGGGTGGGATGGCACTCCTTGCAAAATTGTTCAAGCTCACCCCTACAGAATATACACAGGAGATGTGTTAAAGGTGGCAATTGCTCGGGTTCTTATTAGCAACCATACCAGCTGTGCCTCTTTATATATTATCTGAAGTTAACACCATGAGATAAATTTATAGATGTAAAGATGAAGAAAATATAACTTTCTTTCTCATTATATCTATCAAAAGAGAAAAAGCAACTTCCATTGCCTGGAATAAATGTTTCTAAGGTTAAATAATCCAAATGTGAAAAGAATTTTCAACTTGTATACCTTCTTAATTGGTTTTCTTGAACATAAAATTCATTTCTCCAAAATAACCATAGTATTGAAGGTCATTCCTATTGTCTTATTACCTTAATGTGGCATTTAAAACAGACTAAAAAATAAATCACAATCAATTATCCATGTTCCTGAGACTCATCAGCTTTGGCACAAGCACAAATTTATTAACAACTACGGAACATGTAAACAATAATTAGCAATTACTATAGCCAACAATCAAGCATTAGACAAGCTGTGTGACAACAATAAGAAGCAGCAGAGAGTTTACCGCTTGATATTGTCGGTGATGATAACGATGGTGGGTAGTTGCTATATGCGAAGCCAAGCACTGTCGTCGAAGCACACACCCTCTTGAGCTGTAATGTTTCAATGTCCAACGTGTATAAGCCTCGCTCAAGCGATGAGGTTCCGGGGTGATCCACGACCAAGTACGTCCCAATTGAACAGCCAACCACGTACCGAGAGCCCAACAAGGGTGAGATTATCTTCTCCTTCTGCCACTGGCTGGAACTCCCACCATTGTTTCTCCCAAGAGTATAAATGCAGCCAGGTGTCTTATATCCATCGACAAACGTGCCAGGCCTGTCTTCTCCTGCCTCCACCATAGTTATATGAAGACTGGATGCATCTTTGGCTTCAGGTGGGGGGTCAGCAATGGAGAATTCCATCCTTTGGGTGTCGAACACCAACATTTTCATTTCACACTCCCAGTCTGAAAACCAGTAAAAGCAGCCATACGCATATTGGCGCTGGCAGAAGAGTCTCTCCTCTATCGAGGATAGCATGCCAGCTAACAAATCTCTCCAACTATGGGATGCAACGGCTCACCATTGTCTGGTGCTGGAAGAGAAGACAAAGGAGATGAGCTTAGCTTGGCACTGCACCATACACATGACTCTGAATGATGTCTCTTCCGCAGCTGCCGCCTCATAATCATGGCCATCTCCTTGGGAAATGAGGAAAGTCTCGGAGCAACGTGGTTTTGCTACCATGGCAGCTAGGTCGTCAGGGATTTGTGGAAGCAGATTGTATCGCCGGTGCAAGGAGTCGCACACCACCATCTCTTTCTCTCCACAAAAAGATCCCATGGGGGCTAGGACCTAGGAGGACGCGGCCGTCGCGTATGTCCTGGATGACCCAGCGGTGACTGGTAGTGGGGGAAGGGACGAAAGAAAAGGAGAAGTCGGCGACGAGGGAAACGGCGCTGGCTACTGAAGCGGAGGGGTGAGGCCGCTTGGCGGGGATGAAGCCTGTGCTTGTAAGGAGGAAGCCGAGGAGGGGCGGGTGGTGGAGCTTGCGGTACTGCCTGAGGAAGGAGCGGTCGGCTACGACACGGCGGAAGGCGACGCAGGCGGCGGAGGCACGGACGAGGTCGGTTGGGGTGGGAAGGCGAACGAAGATTTCAGCCAGGAGTTCCTCGGGGATCGGCAACGAGGCCATGCCCTGGGGGCCAAGCCGCCGCGGACGGAGACGACGAGGGGCCCGACGGCAGTGCTCGAGGAAGGCAGGTTTCAGGCGGTGCTCCGCCGAGTCGCGGCCCATCCCGGCCGCCGCCGGCGGTGAGAAACCCTAGTCCTACTGGTCTCGACTGTGTGAGCGATTTGGGGAAAGATGAGAGGTCTTAGGCTCGAATTTGGACATTTTGAAGGGAACCTCTAGACATTTTCTTCCTGTCAGATTAAAGCACGCAGGTAGTTCGACTTGCTAGCAAACTCCCCCACGTCAGTCAGCTTGCATGCAAGATTTCACATTAATTGCGATTAATTTGTTTCCTAACAGCTTCCTCCTCAAATCGAGACGTAACAAACTAAAGATATTTTGTTTCCAATCGTGAGGATCCTTGTTCCTACTACCTCCGTCCGGGTTTATTGGTCCTTATTATATTTCGTGCCAAATTTTGACCATAAATTAAACAAAAAAAATGTCCATGCATGCAACCAAACATTATATTTTTGAGAACTATGTTCAAATACGAATGCAATGAGATAATTTTTCTTGACATGCATTAACATTTTTTAGTTAAATCTTTAGTCAAAATTTGGCATAAACTACAAAGGGGACCTACAAATCAGGACGGAGGTAGTAAACTTTAGTTTGCTGCCCATGCAATTTTCAAATCAAGGCATGTATAATTAAAGATTGTTTTGTTGCTTCCAAATTTTTTATTTGCTTCGTTACGTATACTTTTCAATCGTGTTGAGGATTCTTTATGTTTGCTTCCTACATAGTTTTCAATAGCGAGGATCCTTGCTTCCGCAACTTTAGTTTGGTTTGCTTCCTAGGCTTAATCATTTTTTTGGTCTTTTTTATTATTTGTTTCGATGAAATTGCTTCCATATGATTAGAAGTTTGTTTGGATCGGCCGTGCGCAGGTTTTCATGGAAACTGGTGATTGCTTCGGTTTGGTTAGTATTGTTAGTCTTGCACTAGAAGTTATGTCTAGTGTATTTTGTTTGCGCAGATCAACTATGTTTCATGCGACCATAGAATTGTTTCGAGTGTATCCACGAAGTGCTTCCAAGAAAATAAAAACGTAGTTCTAAAAACCGATGTATGATGTTTGGTGTATTCTTTTGTGTGTCCATCCGAATGGCATATGGTGGGAGGACGATGCTCCACATGGTAAGTTTTTTTTAACAGTTGTGGATGTTTTTCTGATGTGTTTGCAACTCGGCATGAGAGGTGTACGATTTATGCATGTAGTAATTTTGGTCTAGATATTGACAAAGGATGATGCTTCCTCATTTGAAGAGGCTATATTATTTCCTGTTGATAAGTTTCTGCATTCCGATGTGTATCTAAGAAAAAAAATTCAGGAGTCTTTAATGAATTAATTGTGCCTATAAGAGGTTGTCTTGACATTGGACGGTCGTCATGTCCATATTGCACAAACACGGTTCATTGACATGTGTGCTCTTAACATCTTGAGATTGACAAATTCGGCTGGGCTGTGATTGGCTCAATACGTAGTCCATTGATTAGGGTGGAAAGGAGGACAAGTGGCTACACGAATAGAGGATTATTACATTACGGGTGTTTGATAGTTTTTTTCTCCCGTTGTAATGCACGGGCAAGTTTGCTAGTACTTATAAAATATCTTCATTGATTTAGTAAATGGAGAGTTCGTGTTACGCTGTTATAGTTAGGCTTGTGTAGACGTTGCAAATAATTTGGCTGCCTTCCAAATCTCATAGTGAAGTTGTTTCTGATGGTTCAGGGTTGAGTCTCCATCCAGAATAGAGCAACAGAGAACAAGTGTATTCATTCATCATTTAATAAAATGGAAAAATACAAAATTCAAGTTAATTATTTAATTAAGGAAATGAATTGTTAATTTAGGAAAAGCCTCTGGGCGTTGCAATTTATTCTGCAACTCTTAGGAACGGGAGTTGAGAATATTTGTACCTTATGCGTGTGTGTGCTCACGTGCGTGTGTTGTAGATAGATAGAGATAGAGATATAGAGAAAGATATAGAGATAGAGATATAGAGATAGAGACAGAGATAGAAAGATTCAATGTTATCTAGATATGAACAAATATCTCGAACAGTTACTACTAAATTCACCATTGTAGCTCTAAATCTTCTAGTGGCGACCTTGCCTGTGGTTCGTTCTACTACTTCAGCATTTCCGAGTTAACCGGGTATACACAAAAAATCCCCATGCACCACGAGAATTCTGCTATATAAGGAGGACCAAAGCTACATAGCACACACCACACTAGCCTGATAGCTATCTAAGACACTCAAAGCAACCATTTAGAACATATGGCAAGAGCAATTGCAACAATATTACTCATGGCCATCGTGCTTACTGCCACTACACCTAGGACAAGCACCATGGACATCACAGATAGGGACTTGGCGTCAGAGGAGTCCCTATGGGCACTATATATATGAGCGCTGGTGCGAGCATCACAATGCAGGACGCAACCTCAGCGACAAGGCCCGGCGCTTCAATGTGTTCAAGGAGAACGCTCGCATGATCCATCAATTCAACCAAGGTGACACACCCTACAAGATGAGCCTCAACCTCTTTGGTGACATGACCGATGAGGAGGTTGACCACATGTATGGTAGCTGCTCCAACCTTAGGTCAGACAGTGGGAAGCGACGCCAAGACTGGTTCACACATGGAGACGTTACCGTGCCTGACAACTTCCCAATGCATGTGGACTGGCGCATGAGAGGCTACGACCAACGGCCACCGGCGGTGACAAATGTGAAGATGCAAGGAGGGTGCGGGGCTTGTTGGGCCTTTGCGGTGACAGCAGCAGTGGAGGGCATCAACTCCATCGGGACTAGGAACCTGGTGTCATTGTCCGCGCAACAGCTGATAGACTGCGACAAGGGAAGTTTCGCTGTCGTGGCGGCTACGTATCATCGGCCTTCAAATACATGATCAAACACCGCGGCATCACCACGGCTGCTAACTACCCATACATTGCCCATGAGCATGACTACTGCTTGATGCCGAAGTGGAAACATGTCGTCACTATCAATGGCTTTAAAGAGGTGCCGCCAAATGATGAGATGGTGTTGTTGCAGGCGGTGGCGGCCCAACCTGTCATTGTGGCTGTCGACCCGAAGGCCTTCCAGCGCTATGGAGGAGGCGTCTTTGTGGATCCGTGTGGGACGAATCGGACCCATACAATGACGGTGGTTGGCTATGGCACCACCCATGATCATGACCCCAAGAGACGCATGCAATACTGGATTATAAAGAACTCGTGGGGGGCAAAATGGGGGTGAAAACGGCTACATTCGCATGGTGCGCGGAGCCGGTCCCTCCAAGCAGGGCTTGTGTGGCATCCTGATGGAAGCTTCGTACCCAGTGAAAAAATAGTAACAAAGGTGGGAATGATATCATGAAGATAATTTAATGAAAGTCTATCTAATAATCAAACTGGTGCACATGTGTGTAACCATATGATTTACATTCAATGAACAGCTAGACTTACTATTGACCAGAATATAAGGTGCATAAATTTCCACAGAAGTCAAACATATGTATGTTTGATGAGGATTCTATTATAAAATGTGAAGATCCGCAATAAAAATAAATAAAATATAACAATACATTTCATAACAGGTCTAATTATAAATATGTGGTATTATAGATATTAATAATTTTAAAAAATTGGACAAATATGCACAAGTTTGACTTTTCAGAAGATAATAGAGCTTACATTTTGGACTAGGGGAGTACTACTTATAAAAAAGCTAGTTTGGTGAATCCAAATGATCTGAGCCATCCAACCACCTATACCCAACGTCTCACACCACACCAATGGTGTATTCATCACAACATCAATAATTTTCAAACCTTTTAATTACATTAATCATAATAAAAAATGACATTAATTGCATTAATAACAATAAATCTTCGAATCAATATTAATTACAGTTAATCTTGGATATTATCAAACTGGATGTTCGTGCACGTGCACGATTACTAGTGAAGACATAATGTAGACTAGTGTTATTTGCTAGGTAGTGCAATTTAGTTGTTTGTACAGTTCGATCTATGTTTCCATATTTAGTTGTTTCTTTTAAACTTTTAGGTTGCTTGGCCCACTCACTAGACTCTACTCTCCTTTTCGCTAATGAAATGAACATCTGTGTGTGTTATCCCCAAGAAAGAGCAGCTTCACCCTGGGTCCCACTTCTAGAGATGATATAACAACACCCCACATATGTAAAATGCATAATGAAACATCTTGATGCATGCTTCTTATCTGGGAACTACAACACTTAAAATGGCAAAAAAATGTACAAATTGTTAGGTGAATTTTGATGAAGCAGGAATGTCCAAGAGATGCTATGTGCACTGACTTCGTATCCAAAAAGTTGGATTCGCAGTCTAGCTGGAAGGACTAATTTAAATATGCATGACCATCTCCTTTCTTGCTAGGTAACTATCACCACAAATGGGAGTACCAATAGGTTAATGTGTCATCAAGTGGTTACAACGCAAAATAAGTTTACAGACGTTCTCTGTATACAGCCAACATGAAAAACGCACAATATAAGAAGAAAGCATCGAAAATGCTTATGTTGAGGGTGGAAGTCCTATTTCTAGACTATGCTGCCACCCATGTTGGGTAAGAATCTCTTGAGCCATCTGCTCTAACCACGTACGCATTGCCATGAACATCGATCAATACTCCATTATATGTAGCGTAGACAACGTACAAAGCCAATGCTTACAACGGTAGATAACCTATAAGGGAGATGAAGTTTTACTATTAAGAATATATTACTTTAACAAAGCAAAAGCAACCATAGTAAGAGAAACGCTCCCACCCTTATTAGTGTACTAAACTTGTTAGCTATACCATCGAGTTAGTGACCATATATAGTAGCAACTTGATGGATACGAATTGGATGCTATTTGACTGATTTACAATGTTGAACGCGTGAAAATTGCACTAGAAGAAGAGAATTAGGTTGTCTCATCATGAGCACAAAATCAATACTTCTTGCTTTCCAACCAATTATGAAGCGTGAGGTTTTCCTTTGTTAGTACAACTCCACAACGATGGTACCACATAAAAATCTTAACATTAGTGATCTATATTTTCCACTCGAGTCTCCATGTGCCAAAGCGCCTTATACATGGAGTCGACTGTGAAAGACCCATTTTGCTTTAGGTTCATCCCATCCTTACTTCAGGTGCATCGAATCCAAATGGACTAGAAGATTGTGCCATGGCAGAAGGCGGCGGCCAAGCAAATCCTACCAAAAAGATATATCCACTACTAGGAAAATGCCTATACACAGAAGTTTAATAGTAGCGCGGGTTATTTAACACGCGCTACTGCTACTTAGTAGTAGCGAGGGCAGAAAAAACACGCTACTAATAGAAAATAGTAGTAGCGCGGATACAGAAGACCACGCTACTACTAAGAAGTTCCCACCGTGTCTCTTTGACAGGAAGTAGTAGTAGCGTGGGGTGTATAACCCGCGCTACTACTAAGTACTCCCTCCGTCTCATAGCGTAAGACGTCAAAAAACATCTTTCATTATGGGACGGAGGGAGTAGATAGCAGTAGCACGTGTTGTACATCCCGCGCTACTACTATGGGTAGACCGGGTCAGCCTGCGGGCCACCATCCACCCCACGCTACCACTACCAACGTAATCACACAAGTCTTCCCGTATCCCCCGTATCCCCATCCCACGCCAATCCCCATTACTCTCCCCGTCTCCCGGATCCCACGCCAGTGCATCTCCCAGCTCCCTCCCCCCACCTGCTTCCTCCACCTCCAGACGATGCTGACGGCCAGATCACACAGGAGCCTGTGGTCCTCCTCCACCTTCAGTTCGTCTCCTCTCCAGTCGCACCGCCACCCTGTTCGTGGTCGAGCTGCGGCGAGCAGCAGAGGACCGCCACCAGCTCGTCCACAACCAATCGGCGAGCAGCATAGCAGAGGACCCCGTAGCCGCCTACCGCGCCAACCTCCCTCCCTCCTCGCGAACGAAGCCATAGCCCACGGCCATGGCTAGGGTTTGTGCAGTTTTTCCCCATCTCATCTGGTGAGTTCCCTTTCCTCTAAGGAGAAGCTGCTGCGGATCCTTCTCCCTCCCTTCTCCCTCTGACCCCCGTCTCTGTATCGTCTCTGCAGGTAGACCAAATCAAACTTCTGCACCTCCTAGTCTCCTAGGCTTGCTACTGTACAGCGGCAACCAAAATCTCAACACTTTGTTTGCAAGGTACATGTTGTTTATGTGTTGTTGTTTACTCTGCATTTGATATGATACAAGTATTCAATCCGATCTGCTTGTATTATGTGAAGGAAGGGGGTCATGGAGATCTCTGACGGCGGCGGGTCACACAGGAGGGTTGTGGTGGGTCTCAGGATCACCGACTCGCCGATGCGGTCCCTGCCGTCTCTGCCGGAGCAGCGAACGCTTTGCTTGGTGCTGGACCAATTGGGGGCAGATATTTAGGAAATGGACCTGAAGCTGCTAAAGTTTTGGAACAAGATTGCATCTGGATCAAAGGGCAGCATGTAAGTTCTAGCTTGCTTTTTGATTGTACAGTGTAAACAGTAGAATCTTACAAAACTTGGAAGAGTGTCATTTGATGTTTTAGTTTCTTAGGCACCGCAGACCATACTGTAGTCAGGATGTAACATCAGCATAGTTATGTGTAGGTTAGTGTAAAATTTTAGTTTCCAAGAAAAGCCCCAGCTCTCACTAGTTGCAAATTTTCCAGTGTTCAAATGTCTTGCTGGGTCGCGCTATTCGTCACCCCAGCCAACTTCTGCTCCCACGTCCAAAACCACAGACAGTAAGAAGCACAACTTTTGTGAGGTAATATTATAGCTTTGAATGAGAAATGGGTCTCCGCACTAAAACAACTGTAAAGAAAAGAGTGCAAGGTAATCTTACAGTTTGCATGTGAGTCAATTACTTCCTGTAGGCATTTAAAATAAAATAAAATTGCTTTCTGTTCCTGTAGGTGAGCAACCCACAGAGCGCCTCTTGCTGTAATTTTACGGCTAATCAGGTAATCTTACAGTACTGAGGCGTTCTTGATTTTTTTCAGATATAGGTCTGCCTTTCTATAGTTCAGGTATTTTGCCTTAGATATATTGCTGTTTACATTGGACTGAGTACACCGGTTCTCTACTAAAAATGAAATATGGTACGTGATTGATTTAAGTAACATAGGCCACTATCACAATTCTGTAGGAGGCATTTTTAGTAACCGTAAGAAACATAGGTCACTGGTTGATTTTGTACACAAGGAATTTTTGGTAACCATGGAATAACAAAGCGGTCTAATAAATACTAGATTCCATGTAGTAGTAACAAAAGCCATCTTAAGATTACAAATAAAATTCGTTTGGACGTAACTGAATGCCACTGAGCACTAATAAACAGCGGCATGATTATTATTTTTCAGAAATCACTATTACAAAATTGAATGCTACCGAATTTGCAAACTGACTACTATTGAACTTGATCTTCAAGCAGTAGGTGACCATAGATTTTACGCCAACTTCATCTGTTCAGCTATCTCTGCAGCGACTGAAACATTCTTATCCATGGGCTGGAAGCAACACAGTATCCTATTAGTAGTACTATAGCGTTTGGTTCACTTTTCTTCTCACAAAACCTGAACTTTGCTACTGGTATTAGTAAACAAAGGTTTGAATTTCAATTGCACATTTTCTTAATACTACTAGAAGTTATGCTACTAAACTTCATTGCTTTGTGATGAAACAAAAGGAGCAACGAATTGGAGGTAAATCATGTTGTAAGTAAAGACTTGAAGTAATTGAATTTCATGATTAGTTTGCAACGAACATTAGTGTGAAAGAGGCACACCCCATAATTCGTCAGACACACGATTGTAAGGGAAAAATGCCAAAGCCACCCATAATATAGCTGAATCAATATTAAATGGAACTAAATAAAAACATATCAAATCTAGTGGTACAGTGGTAGTAAACACAGGGAATTAAGAAGAAATTAAGCAGTATATAGGAATCTCAGGCAAAAAAGCCATAAGATTGAAATACACCTACACAATGGCTACTGAACTACAAAGTTCAGAGTTTCAACAAAATAGGTTTATCTACCTAGAAAAATGTATGCCATTTGTTGACCCAATTACAATCTCTTTCAGTTAGGTGGAATGACAAAACCGGGGACAACCCATGAACAAAACCAAACATTACTTCTGATCGAACACATACAAATAGGTTTTAGAATTTCAGTAGTATTAGGCTTGTACGTTTAGCTATGCCCAAAACAAGTTATGCCATTTTAAATAACATGTTTGAAATTTTGAAATTTTCCAAGTTACTCTATAGTGACAATGTATTTTTTTTGTTAAGAGGTTTTAAGGGTTAATTATTTTTCTGAAAGTTATCCTTTAATCTAACCTAAATGGTTGTCGTCTCAGATGAAACAGTGTGTTTACTGTACCAAGAAGGGGATGTATGCATTGTTTCTATATATCCAAATTAGCCAAGTTGTAATTTCTTATATGGAGGCTTTTTGCAGTACATCTTGGGGCGACGTGCAAAATTTATGCTGGACTCATGAGTCGGTGTGGCAAATTGTGCATGTTGCTTCTAGTTTTATTGTTAACCATGCTATGGTCGAAACTCCTTTTTATTCTGCTCATATGATATTGCTCATCTTTTGTTTTCTATCCCGATGCCTCATGTATTTACAGTAGAAATGTTCTAAATTTAGTGCTTCTTGAACATGGCCAGGGCAATGGATAAAATCTAGATGCTAAGTTGACTTTTCTCCTGTAGATTTGCTTATCGTGAAGACGCTTGCAAAGATGCAGTGGAAGCAGATCATTTGGAGAGATAGGATGCCACAGTTTGGTGTTTCTATGCATTTTTGGTTTGCTTGTAATTTTGCTTGCACTAGCTGGGAATAAGTGACTTGGCAAGAACTGTAGGTGTCTGGATATGCTCTAATGCTCCTGGTTTACTATAAATATTGGATTTGTAATGATGTGTAATGCATAAAATGGAATTTGTGGATTTTTTTAATTCATAATTTGTTAGTAGTAGCGTTGGGAAAAAATCGTGCGCCACTAGTATCTAGATACTAGTAGCGTGTGTTACTGTAGAAGCGCTACTAGTATCCTAGATACTAGTAGCATGTGTTACTAAGGAAGCGCTACTACTATTTTAGTAGTAGCGTGGGTTTATCCGCACTACTACTAACTTTTAGCTGTAGCGCGATAGTAGTAGCGTGGGAATCCGCGCTACTACTAGCAAGTTTTCCAACGCTACTAGTAGCCTTTTTCCTAGTAGTGATCCGATGGGGAGGAGCTTAGAACTTGCACAAGTGTATCATCCTTTTTGCAAGAAATTTAGTACGATGTTGGACAGTGTTCCGGATAGTAGAGTTTCCCAATAACTTCTCCCCCCAGAAGAAAATATCGGAATTATCCTCGAACATGAACGAACGAAAATGAAAAAAGATCTCTCTTTGCCGCCAAGGGTCATGCCCAAAAATGTGAGCCCCAGGCTTCCAACTTGCTTGAGACGTAGCTTTCAGGACTAAATACTTTTTGTGCAAGATGGTTTGCCATACACAATCCTCGGTAACAAGCTAGTAAAACCATTTACTAAGTAAGTCATTAGCTTATTTTATGGTTGCTGGAGGCAACTTTGCACTGTAGTATATAAGTTGGTGCAATAAAGTAGTCTTTGTATATGGTAAGAACTGGAACAAGAAGTACTAAAATAGCATTTTAAATGTTGGCAAAACCTAGTAGCTCCAGAGATTCCAGAGCATTTAACAAGGTTAGATACCTCCCAGAATCTAACATTCGGCAAAACCTATTTTTGTTCTGTGTGAAAGATAGGCTGCGAATACAATATGGTACCGAAGTGAGGAAACATGAGGCACGATCTCACTTTGCCACATCCCCCCCGCGCACCATAAGGCCTCATTTGGTTGCAGTGGAACCCGGAGGGATCCCGGCCTTATCCCCTGGGGGAAGTTGCCACGGGCCGACTTCACCCCGGGCCGCCCAAGGCGCCATTTGGTTGCCCACTGTCGGGAGGGAGCCCCGCCCTTTCCACGGCCCTTCCCTGGGAGCGATTTCCTGATCTCATCAGGTCGGGCAGGAAATCCTCGAGATGACGCGGACTCATCCCTCGATCCTCCGCCGCCCCGCGACGGCCCGTCCCTCCTCCTCCGCCCCCCGAGCATGAGCTTCTCCCTCCGCCGCCCCCTCCCCCCCTCCCCGATCAGGAGCTTCTCCCTCCGCCGCCGGCGAGCCCCCCTCCCCCAGCGACCAGGAGCTTCTCCCTTCGACGCCGGCGAGCCCCCCTCCCCCGGCGACCAGGAGCCTCTCCCTCCGTCGCTGCTCCCCCCGCCGTCGGCGACGTTCCCTCGAGCTCTCTGTCAAATTAATGGTGAGCACCATCTCTTCCTCCCGCTTCTTCAATTCTTTGTTTCCCGGTTCGGGCTTCCCAGGTCTGCTGTCGGCCAAATGGTAATGTTGATCTTCCACGGGATTACAGTTTGCATAAGATGATTTCAACCGGGGGGGGGGGGGGGGGGCTCTTCCCTGGGAATAGCTCCCCTAGCATCCAAATTAAGCCTAAAAGGTACCCTTTGGTACTCGTGTCCATTGGCATTCTTCCCTATAAGTAAAGGAGATAGTCATGTATACTTAAGCTACAGCTTTGTGCGTCCTCTCTGCTACACAGGGAGCCCAACTTTATGGAAATGGAAGAAGTGCACATAGCATTGCTCAGACATTAGTGCTAAACTCACCTAACAACTTTTCCTATCATTTTTAATTTTCAAATAACATCTAGAAGTTGCATTATACATTTTACACATGTGACTTACATGACTGGTGCTACACTCTAGATGAAAGTGCAAATTTCGACTTTTTGGTGAGATCCTCGTTTATGGGTCAGCCGAAGTGTTTCCAAGCAACTCATTCATCAAGATTAAAAGAAGGT
Organism: Aegilops bicornis; assembly: GCA_021605145.1. Lineage (NCBI taxonomy): Eukaryota > Viridiplantae > Streptophyta > Magnoliopsida > Poales > Poaceae > Aegilops > Aegilops bicornis. The sequence goes on along the minus strand of CM038674.1, from coordinate 40,215,047 downwards.
TAATGGTGTCAAGCTAAGAAAATGGTAGTACATGTCAAGCATAGATATACTAGACACGTGCATCTAATGTCTTGCATAGCACAAGGGATTCCAAGTAGGCCCCCTCCACCCTCCGAATTCCATTCTTGGAGAAAAGTACTTAGGACTTCGCAATAGTGTCATGTTTGTTATGCAGTGTGGAAAAAAAATCTAAACATTAGTCCCACATAAGGGCATTACACAACGGACGGGAACTTTTGTCCCTTGGTGGCACGCGTCCCTCGTATTTGTGGGTAGGAGGGGCATTGAGATATGTGGACAAAATAACAGAAAATAGTTTTTTCATGAATACTTTACCAACACATAACGGGCATCACCAAAAAACAAGATCAGTACAACTGCAAAGTTAACACGTTTAACCACTAGTAGAAAAACCCCCTATCGTCCCGGTTGGTAAGGGCCTTTTGTCCCGGTTCTTGAACTGGGACTAAAGGGTCGTTACTAATGCCCTAGACCTTTAGTCCCGGTTCTAACACGAACCGGGACAGATGGGCCTCCACGTGGCCGGTACGCCGAGCCCAGGCAGGAGGGCCTTTGGTCCCGGTTGGTGGCACCAACCGGGACCAAAAGGCATCCACGCGTCAGCATTTCAGGGGCTGGGGTTTTTGTTTTTTTAAGGGGGGGGGAGGGTTGGGGGTTTTGGAGGGTTAATTTAGGTGTTTCATATATTGTGTTAGCTAGCTAATTAATAGAGAGAAGTGTCCTCTCTTATGTCCGTGCTTGGTCGACACTACGTACTATACATAGAGAGGCCCTCGACACGCTAGCTAGTAAGAAAATGAAGGAAACCATTAAGTACAGAAGTTCGTCATGCATACCGAGAGAAGTGATCGATCGACCTCTCCTTCTCCGAGAGATTGGTCGAGCAACAAGTTTTCGTATTATCTATCCGACGCTACTGGCTACATACATATACAATATGTAAGATCTCTTACAAGCCCCTAGCATTTGAAATCAACTTCCACATGGTATTCTCCGGCTTTATTGATGACGTGGTCAAGAAAGAATCCTGCCAATTCCTCTTGAATTGCTTTAATGCGATCTTGTGGTAGGAGTTCATTCCGCATCTGCCACGTCTAATTTGAAGAAGGGGGTTAATACATATATATGAATGAAACTGAACAGAAATGATGGTGTAATAAAATGAAATTGTGAATATTATTGCTTACGCACTTCATATTGTCTTTTAGAGTAGCCCCGCTTATTTTTTAAAGTCGCGTTGTAGATGAACTCGCACACGTAGTATGCACAGTAATTATTCCCTTGTTCCTACCACAAGCACTTTATGAGAAATAAAGGTCAATCAAACTGATAATGAAGCATTATAAATGGCATTGATAAAAGTATAGCTATAGAATCAACGGGAGATGCGTGCAACTAGCTAGCTAGTAGTACTTACTTTCGGTTATGTATATCGCAGCTCCTTCGGCAGTCCCGGAGCTTCTGCGGTGAACTGTTTCCAAACCCTGCAAGACAAAGAAAATAATTATTATTACTTGAGATATCAGGAAATGAACAAAAAGTTGCCGATATGGTGCGATAATGATCGATTGAACTTACTTGTTGAGCAATTTAGTCATGTCCGCATAGGTTTCGGGATCTTTTCATCTCGAGTCTAAGACGGTTACTAGTCCCCAATTAAGCTTAATCTTCATAAGAACATAGTGGAAGCTGCGCACGCATGCATAATTCGTCAATTACATTACTATAACCTCGCTCGAGTAATAAGGGAAATCGAATATGCACACGACAGTAACACTCATTTGAAGTTGTAAGGAAAGAATATGGTATCTTTGTTTTGATTTTTGATCAACGATTGTAGCAAGTTGTCCTCGGCCTTTTCGACGTGCTTTTTAACCTGAATTTCATCTATGATATTTGTGTTAATGAACCCAATATCATACATTTCTTGTTTTCTGCACTCGACGATCTTCAATCTGCATAATATAGCGAGGATAATGAATTATAAATACATGCAATGAAAGAGCTGAGCTATATATAGAGACTTAATGACAGAAATAGTACTTACAGACAGTAGCAAAAGACCGTTAATTTATCGAGGGCCTTTTGATTGAAGAACTCGAAGAACTGCTCAAATGGAATAGGCAACAGATCAATTCCAACGAGGTCGTGCTCCTCTTTAATTCTCAGATACAAAGTATTCGTCCCCTGCACTCTCTCGCAGGTTTTCATGTACCAATTATGGAATCTTCGCATCATCGTTGTTAGAGATTTTCATCTTTGACGAGAGGCTTCCTGCACCAGTATCTGTGTTCGACCACCTCCATGAAATCAAAATTTACATCGTCAGGCAGGTAATCTCCAAGATTGCTATAACTGGGCACCGTCCCCGGAGCATTAGCGACGATGTCGCTAGACACATTGAGCGGGGGGCACGATTGCTTTGCTTGTTCGCCGAGCTGGGCAATTTTTTTCCCAGCTGCTCGTTCTTTTAGCCTTTGATCACGGACAATACTTTCCGATTGCTCCGCTTCGAGATATGCCTTTTCAGTAATGCACTCATAGTTGGCTTTCGGCGGAGACTTTGGTGGTTTCCTCAGGGCATCGATAGTGCGCTTTGCTTTCACCGGATCTACCCTCTCCTTCGGAGGTGGATGTCTCTGCACTTTCAACCCTTCAAAGAAGTCCTTCACTTCGGTCTGCACGGTCTTCTTATTTTCCTCCACGGTCATCTCGTACGGTAACTTCTCTAGAGGCTTCAGAGGTGGACCGTATCTGTATTGCCTCCCGCCTCTGGCTGTACTGCTAGACACCGGAGCAGACGGAGTGGCTGCGGCTGTCTTCTTTCGTGCTTGCTTACGAGGCGGAGGAGAAGGACTACGACGCGCCGGAGCAGCCGGGGCGGCGGCGGGTCTCTTCCGCCCTTGCTGGCGAGGCGGAGAAGGAGGAGGCTGCTGGCTGCTCGGGCGCGCCGGCGCAGGTGGAGAAGGAGGCGGGGTGCTGCCACGCGCCGGAGAAGGAGGCTGAGTGCCCTGATCATCACTCGCCGGAGAAGGAGGCGGTGGAGGAGGCGGAGTGTCCTGACTCGCCGGAGGAGGAGGAGGAGGCGTCCAGTTCGGAAGGTTGATGAACTCCTTCCACCATAGGCATGGAGCCTTCAGAGCAGAACCCAGCCGAGTCTCCCCTTCACCGGTAGGGTGGTCAAGCCGGAGGTCCTCAAATTCCTCCGTTATTTCTTCCACCATCACCCTAGCATATCCTTCTGGAATCAGACGACAGTGAAAAGTTGCCCCGGGTTCAGAAGGTCAAACTTGGCCGACAACCGCCTTGACTTTTAAGTTCTGCCATTGCGTCATAAGGTGGCAATTTTGAGACTCCGTGATAAAATCCACGGGGTAGCTAGCAGGAGCCGTCAAGACATGCTCCGGCTGAAGCAGCTCGGTGGAAGCCACGCTGCTTCTCCGCTGAGATGGCGGGGTAGCTTCGGGGGAAGCTTCGGCAGTTCGTTTGCTGCGATTTTATTCTCGTTCCTCTATCGCTTGTACCCTTTGTAAGGGCATATTTATCCCTAATGTGTTTTGGTGATTGATGACAATGCTTCTGCGGACTAATCGTGTGCATTGAGTTTTTCAGAGATTCATCCTGTGGCACGAGACGATTCCCTTCCCTCGGAGTTTGAAGCGAAGACGGTGTAGTCCTTTCGTTTCAGTTTGGTGGACTAGTTTCATAGGGTTCACCGTACTATCAAGAGAGGGTCCGCTTTGGAAAGGCTAGGCCGGAATCATCACGTACACATCCCTTGCACACCTTCCGAGCCTTTCCACTTCAATGGAGCGCTCGTTCTTGTCCTCTTTGTGCCTTCTCTGGTCTGAGCGGTAGTACCACGGTCCGGAGCGGTAGTACCGCTTGGGTGCTATAAGCGGCAGTACCGCTCCACAGCGGTAGTACCGCTTGTAGCCCCAGCCGTAGTACCGCTGCGATTTCGTGCTAGTGCCGTCTCGATTCGAGGGCTCGTTTTTCGTGTCGGACTTTGCGGTACCAGCCGCGGCAGGAGAGGCGGTAGTACCGCTCTCGAGCGGTAGTACAGCGAGGAGGAGCGGTAGTACCGCTGGCCTAGCGGTAGTACCGCTCTCCGCGGGGCTGGTAGGGGGGTAACGGTTGGGTTATTCCCTCCACTATATAAGTGGGTCTTCTTCTCCAAAGTTGACCTACCTCTTCCCCCAAAAGCTCCATTGTTGCTCCAAGCTCCATTTTCGCCCGATCTCTCTCCCTAGCCAATCAAACTTGTTGATTTGCTTGGGATTGGTTGAGAAGGCCCGATCTACACTTCCACCAAGAGAAATTTGATTCCCCCCACTAATCCCTAGCAGATCTTGTTACTCTTGGGTGTTTGAGCACCCTAGACGGTTGAGGTCACCTTGAAGCCATAGTCCATTGTGGTGAAGCTTCGTGCTGTCATTGAGAGCCTCCAATTAAGTTGTGGAGATTGCCCCAACCTTGTTTGTAAAGGTTCGGTCGCCGCCTTCAAGGGCACCAATAGTGGAATCACGGCATCTCACATTGTGCGAGGGCGTGAGGAAAATACGGTGGCCCTAGTGGCTTCTTGGGGAGCATTGTGCCTCCACACCGCTCTAACGGAGACGCATTTCCCTCAAAAGGAAGGAACTTCGGTAACACATCCTCGTCTCCACCAGCTCCACTCTTGGTTATCTCGTGACTTTACTTGTGCAAGCTTATTTGTGTTATATCCTTTGCTTGCTTGTGTGCTTGTTGTTGTTGCATCATATAGGTTGCTTACCTAGTTGCATTTCTACACAACCTACTTTGATGCAAAGTTTAATTTAGTAAAGAAAAGCTAAAAATTGTTAGTTGCCTATTCACCCCCCTCTAGTCAACTATATCGATCCTTTCAATTGGCATCAGAGCTTCGTCTCTTGACTAAGGACTTTACCGTCTGAAGAGTATGGTTGACGTCGTAGAAGGTGCGGAGGAGCACTCCGGTGCAAATCCGGTCTCTTCTACGGGAGATGGGGGAATCGCGGTCTCTCGTGAGGAGTTCAATGTGGCATTGGAAACATTGAAAACCTCCATGATGACCGAGGTCAAAGGCATGTTTCATGAATTCTTAGAAGGGCTTAAACTTTCCACCACACCGTTGAAAGTGGGTGATCCCACCAACAAGGTGAAGGATGCTACCTCCGACAAGGGGGAAGCTACTAGTGAGAAAGCCCTTCCTTCTAGTGGTAAAAGTGGCACCGACATCTTTGCCAATGTGGAACCTCCACTTGTCTATGGTGGACCGATTCCTTCTACTCACTTGAATCATGCCGGTCCTCCCCCAAAGATTGATAAAAGGGAGGATTTTGATTCTTGGGTCTATCGCTTTAAGCGTCATTTAAATCATGTGAACACTAACCTTTGGAGAATCATTGAAGAAGGTTTTCATCCGCATGACCGGAGCAACTTCACTCCTAGAGAAGCCATGGATGATCAATTCAATGAGAATGCTCTCTTCATCATCCAAGAGGCAATCCCTCCCGAAGACCTTCCTCATCTACGGCCCTACTCATTGGCCAAAGATGCTTGGCGTCAAGTGGTTTCCCTCTATCGGGGAAGCGCAAGCATTCAATGTTCCAACTATGAAGTGGTACAAGATGTAGCCGATGAGTTTGCAATGGAAGAAGATGAAGAACCTCGTGAGCTTTATCGGAGAGTAACCAAGCTCGCGGTCTCTCTCCGAGATCATGGAAGTAAGGACATGGATGACAATTGGATCAAGCGCAAATTCCTCAAGGCAATGATGCCCTACCACAAAGCCATGTCCTCCGTCATCCGTCAAAGGCCGGACTTCCACACCTTGTCCTCAAGTGAGGTGTTAGTTGAGTTTGTGGCTATGAGCATATTGGACAAGACCGCCGACAATGCGGTACTTCGCTCTCAAAGAGCAAAAAGGCCCAACCTTGCTTTGAAGGCCAAGTTCTATGTCGAAGAAGAGGAAGAGGAGGAAGAAGAGGAGAGCAATCTCGAAGATACGAAGTATGCCTATCATGAACACATGGCACTTGCTTCAAGGCAATTTTGGAGCAAGAAGAACTCAAGGCCCAACTTCAACAAGAACAATTCAAGTGGCGCAAAGGGCAAGCAATGAGTGAGGACTTGCTTCAATTGTGGCAATGTAAGCCACTTTGTTGCGGAGTGCCCTTATGAGAAGAGGGAAGACAACGGTGGCAAGCTCATCCGTAAGGACAAGGCCAAGTCGTTCCCCAACGAGAGCAACTTCACCAAGAAGACTCCTCCCAAGGCTTTGGTGGTACAAGAAGAGTACAATGAGGACGATGACGATGATGAAGATGGTGAGTCGGTTGCCATGGCCTCCGTTGCCATTGCAACGACTCCACGGGTGTCTCTCTTCGACTCACCCAATGAGAGCATCACCGCCAAGTGCCTCATGGCTAAAGCCACCAACACACTACTAGGGAAAAGCCTATACACAGAATCTTACCAGCAGCGTGCTCTAAAATAAGGCGCTGCTGCTAATTAGCAGCAGCGCTTGATATAAAAACGCGCTGCTGAAAGGAAAGTAGCAGTAGCGCTCCCACGCGAAACTGCGCTACTGCTCTAATTGCCATGACCTCACAACCCAGCTAGTTATAGCAGTAGCGCCCTATAGTGAACCGCGCTACTACTATAGAAGTTAGCAGCAGCACGCTTCTAAGAAAATCGCTACTGCTACGATCAGCCCACAAGAACTAGTTTTTTAGTAAGATAATTAATATAACTAGTTGAACCACATATTCTATTTATAGTAAGTTTATATTTAGTAAGAACTAGTTGAATTAATAAAACTAGTTGAACATGTAATATTTGTTGTTATTTTTTAGTTTAAGCGGTTTTTGCTTTTGCAAAAATCAAGGAGCCCCTCCATCATCCCCGCCGTCATCTCCGTCACCGACCCCCTCAGACATCGAGGTGAGACTAGCCAAATATCCATGTATATCTTTTGTTGCTCAAATAGGATAGTGGTTGCCAAGTGGCCGTTCATGTTCAGTTTACACCTCCGAGTGGCCTATGTTTTGCCGGAGTGTTGATTAATTTCCGTTCCGCAAATTTCAGGCGCTCGATATGTCCTTTTAGCAAAGGTCATGCCGGATTTTTCAGGCCTATGTTTTTTAGTACATATATTTAATTTTACAAGTTTAATCTTTGAATTATGAACGTAGGAAATGTCGTACTTTCGACGCATTTACAGTCTCCCGGAGGAGTGCAGCTGGTGCCACGACGATCGAGGTATGTGCGACAGGTTCGTTGAGCTGGACGAAGATCGGCGCTTCAGCATTAAGCTCGAGGAGACCTTCGATGTTGAAACGGTACGCAACAACGACAAGAGTTTTTTTTTCGTAATTAAGCATGACTTCAACTATTTCAACGTCTAATTTTCATCTTTTACAATTCGACTAGCTTATCCCATGCCATGCAAGACACTATGTCTTGGAGAGGATGGGTTTTGAAGACCATGAAAATTTTGAAGTAAATCTATACAATGCTCAGAGCGTAACCCATTTTGGTTGCCAAAATTGGGAAGCACTTTGCAAAATGTATGGTTTTTATGAGGGTATGATTGTCACCATGGATCTTGGTGATCCGACATCGAGCAAGACAATATGGACATTTGGGTCCTTGTTGATACGCTTCGATTCTACCACAATGTGAGTTTCTCAAACATAGTTATTAACTAATTTATATTGTTTATTTCAAAATAATTGACAGCTTATTTCCATTGACAGCTTATTTTGAATCTTCAAAGAATGTGCAGAAGATGGTAGACAAAACCCACTACAGTGGTAGCTCCGAATTAACTTATAAGGAGAAAAATCATCTGATCGCATTTTGTACTTTCTTTGAGAATTACAATACCTATTATCGAACTCCTCCAAATTATGGTGAATACATGCCACTAGTGCACGTGTTGAACCACAATAACTTCTATGGAGATACCCTGGTAAGATTTTTACTATTACGACATCCGTGCATCTTTTGCATACTTCCAAAACTAGTACATCATTGCTAACTACGAAGTTATTACTATGTTTTTCAACAGAAAATCCCGATGGATTGTGTGCCTCATCGATGTATTACAATGGTCGCCTTGAAGTTCTCGAACATACAGCCAGGTCATCCTACGGATCTCACCGTGCATATCGGATTTCTAAAACCGTGAACACATGCTAATCAAAGAATGGAAAAATGTTTGGACATTCGCAAGGAGGTTCTTGGAAGTAACATTGCTTAAAGGCAAGAATTGGAGACAGGATAATCTCCATTCTCCATAATGGAGAGTCAGGGCTATCTTGTTTTTGCTATTTTACCTTAGAGAATATAGTAGGTCCTAAGAGAATGTAGTAGGTCCTATGAGGTACAATATGTTTATTATGTGATACAATGTGTTAGAGTTGATGATGAGGAGTACTTGTGATTACGACTAGTGACCAATTTGCTATGTGATGTCTCATTGATGAAAACGATGATCTTGAGGAGGTGTTATATGACAATGATGTATTATGATGATAAGTTGTTAATGATATGATAATGATGATACAATGTGTTTGGGTGAAAGAACCGCAGATTAGTTTCAAGTGGATGTCCATCCACTTGAAACTAGTCCACGGTTGTTTCACCTACTCATTATGATGTAAAAACAGTCTCTAAATTCCTGTTGTATGAAAACTTGTGTAAAGGTGTATGAAATACAACATGAAATAAAAAAGAAATAAAATACAAAATAATAGTAGTAAGAGGCAAGGAGGAGCGCTACTACTAATTACCAACAGCGCCCGCTCAGAGAAGCGCTACTACTAGATCATTTTAGCAGAGTTTCGGGTCCAGCGCCGCTACGCTAAGCTTTAGTCAGGCGCCTTATCGATGGCGCTCTGGCCGCGCCATCGATAGGCCTAAAACCCGCGCTGCTGCTAGGCTTTTCCCTAGTAGTGACAAGGTAACCCCCAACATCAAAACTACCATCATCAATCATTCCTCTTCGACGGATAGAGCATTGATGAACATGAGGGAACTAATGTGGAGGAGAATGAGTTTGAGGCCTTTATGGGTAAACTCAAGGGCAAATCCAAGAAGCACTTCGTTGCTCTCTTGGAACAACTTGGTGAAGCCAATGACATGATCGAGGCTCACGAAGATACCATCTCTAAGATGGAGGGGCATAGTCGTGACTATGCCGATGAGATTTCGGATCTTTCCTATGCTCTTGAGGTAGAGCGTGGTCTTCGTTTGGCTCTTGAGGAGTCATACAACGATGATCATGCTAAATTAAAGAAAGATCTTGATCATGCTCTTGTTGTTTCTCGTGTGCTAAACTCCGAGAAGGCAAAGCTTGGGGTTGATCTTGCTAGACTCAAAGAGGAGTTTGACATTCTCGACAAGGCTCACAAAGTCTTGAAGGGCGTTCATGCTAGCCTCAAAGAGTCTCATGATCAACTCCAAGTAAAGCTAACCAAGGAGAAAGCCACCTTTCCTCATATGGTTTTAATTGATAATGCAAATGCTACTAACCCTTGTTGTGAGCATGAGCATCTTATTGAGGAGAATGCTAAGTTGAAGAAGCAACTTGAGAAAGGCCTTGTGTCGTGCATATAAGGTGAGAAGAACCTCGACGACCTTTTGGTTGCCAAGGAAGGGATTGGGTTCGCACCCAACCCCAAGAACAAGAAGAAGAATGACAAGACCAAACGACCTCCTCCACTCAAGCAAACGTTTGTGAAGGAAGGAGAGGGTGCTCCCAAGGAGAAGAAGAATAATGAGAAGGGTGGTAATGTCAAGAAGGGCAATGCCACCCCTTCCAACCAAGCCGGCGACTTTAACCCTTCTTATGTGTTGTGCCGTGCTAGTGATGGGCATGTCTATGCCAAATTTGTTGGTTCTCCTTATGAGTACATTGAATGGTCTATTTGGGTTCCTAAGACCCTTGTTACTAACATCAAAGGACCCATTACAAAATGGGTACCTAAAACCAAGCATTGATCTCTTGTAGGTGTTTGCTTCCGGTGGGTAATCATGGTTGCTCGATAGTGGAGCTACAAATCATATGACCGGAAGCAAGGACTTGGTGGTGGACGTGCACAAGATTCCATCTATGCCCACCAATGTCGAGTGGGGTGATGCCTCATCTTCTAAGGTATTGGGACTCAGCAAGGTTGTCATTTCTCATGATCTCACGATCGAGAAGGTCATGCTTGTAGAGTCCCTTGCATACAATTTACTTTCCGTTCGTCAACTTGCAATCATGGGCTTTACCACTTTCTTTGATATTGACACCGTGGCCCTCTTGTGGAGCAAGACTCTTATAGTAGCCTTTGTTGGGCATGTCGAGAATGGTCTATATGTGATTAACTTCTTGGAGCGACCCACTAAGACCGCGACATGCCTAATGACTAAAGTTGATGTGGGATGGCTTTGGCATCGCCGTTTAGCCCACGTCAATATGAGATCTTTGCAAAGTCTTCTCAAGGGGGACCATGTTCGTCAACTAACGGATGTTAGTTTTGCTAAAGATCGTGCTTGCAGTGCTTGTATCGAAGGAAAGCTTCATGAGAAGGCTCACCCTCCCACGACTATCATTTACTCGAAGAGGCCTTTGGAGCTCCTTCACTTGGATATCTTTGGGCCTCCATCCTTTGATAGTCTTGGGGGTAGAAAGTATTGCTTGGTGACTGTGGATGACTATTCAAGATACACTTGGGTATATTTCTTCAAGAGGAAGAGCGAGACCCAACAAACCATCATTGACTTTGCAAATGAAGCTCAACGTCAACACAATGCAAAGATCTTGACAATAAGGAGTGACAACGGCACCAAGTTCAAGAACTACACCTTGGATGAGTTTCTTAGTGATGAGGGGATCAAGCATCAATATTCCGCTCCATACACCCCTCAACAAAATGGTGTTGCAGAGAGGAAGAACCGGATGTTGATGGATGCGGCAAGGACCATGATGGAGGAGTTCAATTCTCCATACAACTTTTGGGCCGAAGCCATCAACATCGCGTGTCATGCATCAAATCGTCTCTATCTTCGCAAAGGCTTGAACAAGACTCCTTATGAGATACTCACCGGTAACAAGCCCAACCTCAAGTACTTTCGGGTGTTCGGGTGTAAGTGTTTCATTCTCAAGAAAGGTGTTCATTTGTCCAAATTTGAAGCTAGAGCTCATGAGGGCATATTTGTTGGTTATGCTACAAACTCCCATGCTTACCGTGTTCTCAATAAGTCCACGAGACTTATTGAGGAGACTTGTAATGTGGAGTTTGATGAGAATAACGGCTCCCAAGTGGAGCAAAGTGGTACTTGTGATGTAGGTGATGAAATTCCTCCCCAAGCCATAAGAAGAATGGGTGTTGGTCATATCCTACCCATTGAGGAACCCCTTGTGGCCGAAGGAGAAGGACAATGCTCCACCCAAGTGGAGCCATCACCAACCCAAGACCCACACGCTCCGAAGAACAAAGTGAAGGCCCTCAACCTTGTGAACAAGATCAAGGGCAAGATCAACCTCAAGATGGTGGTGAACCACCAAATGATGCCCAAGGTCAAGTTCTCCCCCTCGAGCAAGTCCAAGATCATGAGCAAGCTCAAGATCAAAAACAATCTCAAGACGACGCTCAAGATGATCAAGTTACCCCTCCTCGTCTCACTTCTGAGGAGGAATTGGAGCGTCGTGCCGCGAAGATTGCTTCCAAGCTCACCACCAAAGGTCATCTCATGGAGAATGTGGTTGGAAGCCTAAGAAAGGAGGTAAGCACTCATAGACAATTAGCAAACTATTGTGAACATCATGCGTTTGTCTCTTGTGTGGAACCCCAAAAGGTCTACGAGGCGCTCGAAGATCCGGATTGGCTCAATGCCATGCATGAAGAACTCAATAACTTCGAGTACAACAAGGTGTGGAGATTGGTGCCAAGGCCAACAGGGAACCACAATGTCATTGGAACCAAGTGGATTTTCAAGAACAAACAAGATGCTCATGGGACCATCGTTTGCAACAAGGCAAGATTGGTGGCACAAGGCTACTCCCAAGTCGAGGGTATCGACTACGGTGAAACCTTTGCTCCCGTTGCTCGCCTTGAATCCATTCGTTTGTTGATTGCTTATGCTTCTCACATCAACTTTAAGTTGCAACAAATGGATGTTAAAAGTGCGTTTCTTAATGGTCCTATTAATGAGTTGGTATACGTCAAGCAACCCCCCGGGTTCGAGGATCCCTACTTTCCCGATCATGTGTATCAACTCGACAAGGCACTCTATGGCCTTAAACAAGCCCCACGTGCGTGGTATGACCACCTTACCGAGTTGCTACAAGACCGTGGATTTGAAGTTGGGCTAATCGACCCCACACTTTTTACTAAGAAGGTCAAAGGGGAGTTGTTTGTATGCCAACTATATGTTGATGATATTATCTTTGGTTCCCCTAAACAAGCTTTCAATGAGGAATTTTCCGCTCTCATAACCTCCAAGTTCAAGATGTCTTCGATGGGAGATTTGAAGTTCTTCCTTGGTTTTGATATCAAGCAAAGAAGAGAAGGTACCTTCATCAACCAAGCCAAATACAATCAAGACATGCTAAAGAGATTCAAGCTAAGTGATGTCAAGCCGGCTACTACTCCAATGCCTACCAAGTGCCAACTTGACATTGATCCCAATGGTAAAGTGGTGGATCAAAAGGTATATCGCTCCATGATTGGCTCCCTGCTTTACCTTTGTGCATCTAGACCGGATATCATGTTGAGTGTGGGAATATGTGCATGGTTTCAAGCCGCACCAAAGGAAAGCCACTATGTGGCGGTCAAACGAATCTTCCGATATTTAGCTCATACCCCAAACTTTGGCTTATGGTACCCAAGAGGAGAAAATTTCAAGCTTGAAGGATATACGGATTCCGATTGGGCGGGAGACAAAGTGGATAGGAAGTCAACTTCCGGAGGGTGCCAATTTCTGGGTTGCTCTTTGGTGAGTTGGTCTTCCAAGAAGCAAAGTTGTGTGTCTCTCTCGTCCACCGAAGCGGAATATGTGGCGGCCGGTAGTTGTTGTGCACAACTCCTATGGATGAGACAAACTTTAAAGGAGTACGGTGTCATTTGTGACAAAGTGCCTCTTTGGTGTGACAACGAAAGTGCCATCAAGATTTCTCTCAACCCAGTGCAACACTTCAAGACGAAGCATATTGAGATTCGGTATCATTTCATCCGGGATCATATTAGGCGAGGGGAGATCAAGCTCAAGTATGTCAACACTCATGATAACCTTGCAGATATTTTCACGAAGCCCTTGGATGAAGCAAGATTTCGCGAGTTAAGGCATGAGCTAAATATCATTGATTCGAGCAATGTGGTTTGAACCCTTGCACAACCCACCACACTCAACTTGATGTCTAGTTTAGATGTAGGCATGGACATAGGGGAGTGTTGTTCTCTCAATGAACTTTCCCTCCCCATTATGCATAAATTGATCAAATCTTTCACATTAGCCATTTTTGATGGTACTTGTGCTTCAAAGAGGAGTTTTGGTCATGGGCCCAAGGTTAAAATCTTCGCGGTGCCGTACCTCTTGAATCAAACATAGGTGGCCTCGGCCACCACCCCTCTCTTGAAGGGGTGCGTATTCTGTCCTCTTGCTAGTGTTCCTTGGTGGTTGCTTGGTTTTCGGTTTGTCTTTCCTTGTCTTTTGAGCCGTGCGTTTAAAAGTTTAGTTTTGATGTGCGCTGGGCGGTACTACCACTGGTGGTGCGTGATACTACCGCTTACGTTGTTAAGCAGTACTACCGCCCGCCACCGTGGTACTACCGCTAGGGGGCGGGTCCAGGGGGTTAAGTCGTGGGCAGGGGTGGTTTTCTCCCCCCATACCCATTTGCTTCGTTCCCCAGTTCCTCTTCTTCTCTCCAGCGCCGTCTCGCTGTGGGAGGGCTCCGGTGGCCCTCCATCTCCGGGCCGTCCCTCTCCATTTCCTTCGGTTGAGTCGATCCCCACCTCGTCCTCTTGCCATGGATGCAGGTATTGCCCTTGTTCCTCTTCTCTTCTTGTCTAGATTTCAGATCTAGTGTTTGGAGGCAATAGTGGATGCATCTCTAGGTTTTTTGGCTAAAACTAGGCTTGAGTAGGTTGAAGAAGGCAACTAGACTCTTTGGATTGATATTTGGTAGGTTTATTTTTGAATTTGCCATCTCCGGTAGTGCCGGAACTTTCCACGGCAGTAGGGAACTGATGTTCCTCGTCTCGAGCGGTACTACCGCACGAGCGGCACTAGGGCGGTACTACCGCGGAGGGTCGCGGTACTACCGCCTGATGCCCATTTCCATCGTTTCCTACCACATATTGATCTTTGTTTGGTTTGTTTGTTGGTTTTTGATCGTTCTTTCTGGCTGCTTCGTGTGTCCGTGTGTTTGGTTCCAGGTGATGAACATCCTGAGCAGCAAGCCCGCCGTGTCAACCCCGGGCGTTCCACGTCAAAGCGCTACCGCACTTCTGAGTCTGCTGGTGGTTCCTCCAATGCTCCACCGCCGCCAATGGGTGCTTCTTCAAGCACTAATCCCCCTCCCAAGAAGATGCCAGCCAATAGACCAAAGCCTCGTGGGAAGAAGGTGACTGAGATGTCCTCCAAGGAATTCTGGGATAGGCGTCGCCCCAATCCTTATGATGAAGACCAAGAGCCCACCTTTGTCAGTCGTCCGTTCTGGAACCGCTTTCAGTATGCCAGCTACTTTGAAGTGATCAAGTCTAAGAAGAACCTCTTTGTCAATGTTCACTCCATCAACACGGATGCTATGGAAAAGGACCCTGAGTACTTTGGTGAAGCCCTTCAGATGTGCTCTCAGTTGAACATTCTCAGTATCATGCAGTTCAACAAGGACTTTGATGCTGACTTGGTGGCTCAATTCTATGCCACTATCCATCTAGGAACTGATGAAAACAGGATTTTGACTTGGATGATGAATGGGAAGCTTCTAGTTGTCAAGTGGAAGGCTTTCATGGAGTTGCTTGAGGTGGAAGATCAAGGGCTTGAGTCTCCAGTCGGGTTCCGTCCTCACCAAAATGTTACCTCCACTCACAAGCAAGCTCTCTGGCCCTACTGCATTAAGAAGGTCAATCCTGAGACTAAGAAGACAACCTATGAGCTGCCTGCCTTTCTGGACATCCTTCACCGTGTGTTCCGCGAGACTCTATTCCCTCATATCAGGAATGTAGATCAGGTTCATTTCTATCTTGTGGACATGCTTCTCTTCTGCCAACATGAGAAGGAGGCAAACACTGGCGAGTCCCTGGATATCTCTCATGTGATGTGGTCTGAACTTCTTTCTGCTGTGTCTGAGCGCAAGTGCCCGATCTATGCTCCGTTCATCATGTTGCTCATTGAGAAGGCTTGGAGACGCACCTATCCCGAGGAGTCGCTGGAAACTGGAGAGTTGGTTTCTCATGAGATCAAGCGTCTGAGGAAGAAGGATAATTGGGGTACCTCCATTCCTCAAATTGGGGTTCCATCTTCTGCGGCTGCCATGGAGACTGAGGGCGAGGCTGATGCTGGTAATGATCATGACTCTGAGCCTTCTGAGGCAGAGCCCTCTTGGGCAAAGAAGCTCAAGCACAAGATGAAGAAGCTTTTCTGTATGGAGTCTCACGGTCAGTACATGACACATGTGGCTAAGAAGAAGGCAAGGGGCCGTCACAAGGAGCTTATGCGTCAGTTGGGTGCGACTGTCACCAGCGGCTCTGAGGGTCAGATCACTGAGGAAGAGGAGTGGGTCCAGCAGCACTGTCCATGGACTGATTCAGATGCCGAGCAGTTTCCGACTGAGGATGGTGGTGCAGACGTCTGATGTTCGAGATCTTCAGTTTGCTCTCACCTGGAGCCGTAGGATCGCTCTTTGCCCCTTTTGGTGTCTCGATGCCGAAGGGGGAGAGAGTTTAGGATTTGCTTCATGGTGTTGCGAGTGTGTCGTTGTGCTTTCGTTGTGTTTGCTACCATTTGCTTTTCTTTGTTTGGTTTTGTGTTCTGTGAGACCTAAGTTCCAGTCATATGGTGTGAGACATATGCTACCTTATCTTTATCTTCATTCTGTGTCTCTAGTCAGTTGGTATCTTATGAGTTGCATGCTTATTATGTTATATACCCTGCTCTCATGGTTAGCGCTTAGGTTATTGGTCTCTAAAATACAGGGGGAGTGTTGATCCTAGTATGTGTGCCGTGCAGTCCAAAGCACTTATCTTGATGACACACATCTAGGGGAGCCCGTCTATATTTTAGAGATGTGGGGTTTGCTTATGTACTGTGTCTTTTTCCGTCTATGCAAATCGTATTGTCATCAATCCACCAAAAAGGGGAGACTGTAAGGGCATATTTATCCCTAAGGTGTTTTGGTGATTGATGACAATGCTTCATGGACTAATCGTGTGCATTGAGTTTTTCGTAGATTCATCCTGTGGCACGAGACGATTCCTCCCTCGGAGTTTGAAGCGAAGACGGTGTAGTCCTTTCGTTTCATTTTGGTGGACTAGTTTCGTAGGGTTCACCGTACTATCAAGAGAGGGTCCGCTTTGGAAAGGCTAGGGTGGAATCATCACGTACACATCCCTTGCATACCTTCCGAGCCTTTCCACATCAATGGAGAGCTCGTTCTTGTCCTCTTTGTGCCTTCTCTGGTCTGAGCGGTAGTACCGCGGGCCGGAGCGGTAGTACCGCTTGGGTGCTATAAGCGGGCAAGAGCTCCACAGCGGTAGTACCGCTTGTAGCCCCAGCTGTAGTACCGCTGCGGTTTCGTGCTAGTGCCGCCTCGATTTGAGGGCTCGTTTTTTCGTGTCGGACTTTGCGGTACCAGCCATGGCAGGAGAGGCGATAGTACCGCTCTCGAGCGGTAGTACCGCGAGGAGGAGCGGTAGTACCGCTTAGGCTGTTAAGCGGTAGTACCGCTGGCCTAGCAGTAGTACCGCTCTCTGCAGGGCTGGTAGGGGGGTAACGGTTGGGTTGTTCCCCCCACTATATAGGTGAGTCTTCTTCTCCAAAGTGGACCTACCTCTTCCCCCAAAAGCTCCATTGTTGCTCCAAGCTCCATTTGCGCCCGATATCTCTCCCTAGCCAATCAAACTTGTTGATTTGCTCGGGATTGGTTGAGAAGGCCCCGATCTACACTTCCACCAAGAGAAATTTGATTCCCCCCACTAATCCCTAGCGGATCTTGTTACTCTTGGGTGTTTGAGCACCCTAGACAGTTGAGGTCACCGTGAAGCCATAGTCCATTGTGGTGAAGCTTCGTGGTGTTGTTGGGAGCCTCCAATTAAGTTGTGGAGATTGCCCCAACCTTGTTTGTAAAGGTTCGGCCACCGCCTTCAAGGGCACCAATAGTGGAATCACGGCATCTCGCATTATGCGAGGGCGTGAGGAGAATATGGTGGCCCTAGTGGCTTCTTGGGGAGCATTGTGCCTCCACACCGCTCTAACGGAGACGTACTGCCCCTCAAAAGGAAGGAACTTCGGTAACACATCCTCGTCTCCACCAGCTCCACTCTTGGTTATCTCGTGCCTTTACTTGTGCAAGCTTATTTGTGTTATATCCTTTGCTTGCTTGTGTGCTTGTTGTTGTTGCATCATATAGGTTGCTCACCTAGTTGCATTTCTAGACAACCTACTTTGAACCAAAGTTTAATTTGGTAAAGAAAAGCTTAAAATTGTTAGTTGCCTATTCACCCCCCTCTAGTCAACTATATCGATCCTTTCACCCTTGCATGCATCGCCTGCAGTTCGGTCTGCTGCACTTCCTTCCTCCTCTCCTGGTATTTGTAACCGCCTGCATCCGGAAAACCAACCTTCCACGGAACAGAGCCTGGCGTGCCTCATGTCTGACCAGGGTGCTCATGATTCCCGAGGGCCATTGTGAGCTCGTCGCTCTCTCTGTCTGGAACGAACGTCCGTTGCTGCGCTGCATCGATATAGTGCCGAAGCCTCTTGACTGGTATTTTCAGTTGCTCATCCGTCCAACAACACTTCCCGACATAGGTCCAAGGTTCTGCCATTACACGAAGAACCAAGTCCGCAACGGTCTGGCCAGTTCATTGTCTCTGGTTCGATCCCTTTATCAAGCAGATCATTCTCAGCCTTGGCCAACTTAGGCCGGGCTTTGAGGTAGCCACCTGACCCCGTGCGATGGTGAAACTTCTTCTGCGCAACATTTTGCTTGTTTGTCACCGACATCTTCTTACTCTTTTCCGATGTCTTGTGGGCCAGAAATGCGGGCTAGTGATCTCTGATCTTCTCATATTTGCCGATGAATTCTGGTGTCTCTTCTTTGTCGACAATCTTTTTCAGCTCTTTCCTCCACCTCCTGAATAGGTCTGCCATCTTCTTAAGAGCAAAATACTTGATTAATTGCTCTATAACTGGCTTCTCCGGATCCTCCTCTGGCGGTAGGGTGAAATTTGCCTTCAGCTCAGTCCAGAGATCATCTTTCTGCATATCATTGACATATGACACCTCAGGGTCTTCGTTCTTAGGCTTATACCATTGGTGGATGCTGATCGGGATCTTGTCCCTAACAAGAAGCCCACACTGAGCAGCAAATGTGTTCTTTGTCCAGATGGGTCCAATCGGTTCGCCGTCGTGCGCGATTGCTGTGATCTCAAACCTTTCATCCGAGCTCAACTTTTTCTTCAGGCCTCGTCTCCTTACCAAAGTTGTGCTCGATCCGGAGGGCTAGAAAAAAGAAGAAAGACGAGAGTTAATTAATATGTGTACATATACCAAAACAATGAATGCATCAATTAGCTAGCAGTCAGCACATGCTTAACTAATATATATACCTAGCCAGACTCGGTTCGGTCACCGGAGCCGTCATCACGGTCTCCTTCTTGCACTGTCATAGGGTCACCGGAGCCGTCCTCACGGTCTCCTTCTTGCACCGGCATTGGGTCAAAGGAGCCATCATAATCATAGCCTGCTTCTTCACCCTGTCCTTCCAGACCATCGGTGTCGTTGAGAAAGCGAAGACGACATCACTTCCTTGTGCGATTATGTCCCCAACACCGCTTCATTTGCTTCGTCTCGGGGTGTCCATAGTTTCTACAAATATTTACAACATGGCAATTATTATTCAAACATGACAGATGGATATATTAGTGGCAAACGTAGAACTAGCTCGCTAATCACAGTAAGGAATCATATTAATTAGTGGCCTCGATGCTGCTTCTCTAGGGTTTGCCGTGGCCTCGACAACGCTTCAAGGGTTTGGGGTGGCCTCGAGAGAGTTTGTCTGGTAGGGGCGCGGCGGGAGGGGGTAGGAGACCGACATCGTTTTTTTCTAGGGTTTGGGTGTCCTCGAGAGTTTTGGTCAAGCGAGAGGGTCGAGGGGTGCTCCCACGGTATAAGTTATCACAGTCGAGAGGGGGTATATATATCGACCGCACCTCATGTCGAAGTTATCCGGGAGGGGGTAATATCAACAACGACGACATACGTACATGGGAAAATAATATTATCGGGGAGGGGGTATATCGACCCCCCCTCGTGTTGAAGTTATCGGGAGGGGTATATCAACGACGACAGACCCGATAAAACATAAGAAAACTAAGAAGAAATAAAAAGAGGAGAAGAAGAAAGGAATAGAGGAGAAGATCAAAGAAAAAAAGAAGAAAAAAAAGAGGAGAAGAAGAAAGGAATAGAGGAGAAGAAGAAAAAATAGATATTTTTCTATTTTTTTGTTCTTGTCCTCTGTTCGTGTGTTCTTCTGCTCTTCCGTTTCTTCTTTTTTGCTCTTCTTATTTATTTCTCCTCTTCTCCTCCTTTCTTCCTCTTCTTATTTTCCTTTTTCCTCTCATTTCTTTTAGTATTGCTTGTTTTTTTAAATGTTCAAATAGAAAATTTTGAAAAAAGTAAAGGTTTTGCCTAATTCATTGTTCATATGAATATACAAACATTTGCATATTCTACAATAATTAATATCACCAAAAAAATCTATGAACAGAAAAAATCCTAACTTTTCTAAAAATCTATCTTTTGCATATATACATGAACATATATACACAGAGAACATATATACATACATATACATTTTTATAAAAATGCAAAAAACAAAAGATCTAAAAGAAGACATATAAACAGATATACACACATAAATAGTCTCATACATATACATATAATCAGGAAAAAACTGTTGGAAATATGCCCTAGAGGCAATAATAAATTAGTTATTATTATATTTCCTTGCTCAATGATAATCGTTTATTATCGATGCTATAATTGTATTGATAGGAAACTCAGATACATGTGTGGATACATAAACACCACCATGTCCCTAGTAAGCCTCTAGTTGACTAGCTCGTTGATCAACAGATGGTTACGGTTTCCTGACCATGGACATTGGATGTCGTTGATAACGGGATCACATCATTTGGAGAATGATGTGATGGATAAGACGCAATCCTAAGCCTAGCACAAAGATCGTAGTTCGTATGCTAAAGCTTTTCTAAGGTTAAGTATCATTTCCTCAGACCATGAGATTATGCAACTCCCGGATACCGTAGGAATGCTTTGGGTGTACCAAACGTCACAACGTAACTGGGTGGCTACAAAGGTGCACTACAGGTATCTCCGAAAGTGTCTGTTGGGTTGGCACGAATCAAGACTGGGATTTGTCACTCCATGTGACGGAGAGGTATCTCTGGGCCCACTCGGTAGGACATCATCATAATGTGCACAATGTGACCAAGGGGTTGATCACGGGATGATGTGTTACGGAACGAGTAAAGAGACTTGCCGGTAACGAGATTGAACAAGGTATCGGCATACCGACGATCGAATCTCGGGCAAGTACAATACCGCTAGACAAAGGGAATTGTATACGGGATCGATTGAGTCCTTGACATCGTGGTTCATCCGATGAGATCATCGTGGAACATGTGGGAGCCAACATGGGTATCCAGATCCCGCTGTTGGTTATTGACCGGAGAACGTCTCGGTCATGTCTGCATGATTCCCGAACCCGTAGGGTCTACACACTTAAGGTTCGATGACGCTAGGGTTATAAAGGAAGTTTGTATGTGGTCACCGAATGTTGTTCGGAGTCCCGGATGAGATCCCGGACGTCACGAGGAGTTCCGGAATGGTCCGGAGGTAAAGATTTATATATGGGAAGTCCTGTTTTGGTCACCGGAAAAGTTTCGGGTTTTATCGATAACGTACCGGGACCACCGGGAGGGTCCTGGGTTCACTCAAGTGGGGCCACTGCCCCGAGGGCTGCATGGGCCAAGTGTGGGAGGGACCAGCCCCAGCTGGGCTGGTGCGCCCCACAAGGGCCCAAGGCGCCTAGGGTTGGGGAGGGGCGACCCACCCAACTTGGGGGCAAGTTTCCTCTCCCCCTTGGCCGCCACCCATAGATGGGATTGGGGCTGCCGCACTTGGGGTGGAAACCCTAGAGGGGCGCAGCCCCCTCCCTCTCCCTATATATAGTTGAGGTCTTGAGGGCTGCCAATACATGAGTTTCACCTCTCCCTGGCGCAGCCCTACCTCTCTCCCTTCTCCTCTCCCGCGGTGCTTGGCGAAGCCCTGCAGGATTGCCACGCTCCTCCATCACCACCAAGCCGTTGTGCTGCTGCTGGACGGAGTCTTCCTCAACCTCTCCCTCTCTCCTTGCTGGATCAAGGCGCGGGAGACGTCACCGGGCTGTACGTGTGTTGAAAGCGGAGGTGCCGTCCGTTCGGCACTAGGATCTCCGGTGATTTGGATCACGGCATTTAGTACGACTCCTTCAACCCCGTTCTCTTGAACGCTTCCGCTTAGCGATGTACAAGGGTATGTAGATGCACTCTCCTTCCCCTCGTTGCTAGTTTCTCCATAAATAGATCTTGGTGACACGTAGGAAAATTTTGAATTTCTGCCACGTTCCCCAACAAAGGGCATCATGAGCTAGGTCTATTGCGTAGATTCTTTGCACGAGTAGAACACAAAGTAGTTGTGGGCGTTGATTTTGTTCAATATGCTTACCATTACTAGTCCAATCTTGTTTCTACGGTATTGTGGGATAAAGCGGCCCGGACCGACCTTACACGTACACTTACGAGAGACAGGTTCCACCGACTGACATGCACTTGGTGCATAAGGTGGCTAGTGGGTGCCAGTTTCTCCCACTTTAGTCGGAACGGATTCGATGAAAAGGGTCCTTATGAAGGGTAAATAACAATTGGCATATCACGTTGTGGTTTTGCGTAGGTAAGAAATGTTCTTGCTAGAAACCCATAGCAGCCACGTAAAACATGCAAACAACAATAAGAGGACGTCTAACTTGTTTTTGCAGGGTATGCTATGTGATGTGATATGGCCAAGAAGAATGTGATGAATGATATGTGATGTATGAGATTGATCATGTTCTTGTAATAGGAATCACGACTTGCATGTCGATGAGTATGACAACCGGCAGGAGGCATAGGAGTTGTCTTTATTTATTGTATGACCTGCGTGTCATTGAACAACACCATGTAATTACTTTACTTTATTGCTAACCGTAGCCATAGTAGTAGAAGTAATAAGTTGGCGAGACAACTTCATGGAGACACGATGATGGAGATCATGATGATGGAGATCATGGTGTCATGCCGGTGACGATGATGATCATGGAGCCCCGAAGATGGAGATCTAAAGGAGCAATATGATATTGGCCATATCATGTCACTATTTGATTGCATGTGATGTTTATCATGATTATACATCTTATTTGCTTAGAACGACGGTAGTAAATAAGATGATCCCTCATTAAAATTTCAAGAAAGTGTTCCCCTAAGCGTGCACTTTGTTGCGAAAGTTCCTCGTTTCAAGCACCACGTGATGATCGGGTGTGATAGATTCTTACGTTCACATACAACGGGTGTAAGCCAGATTTACACACGCCGAAACACTTAGGTTGACTTGACGAGCCTAGCATGTACGGACATGGCCTCGGAACACAAGAGACCGAAAGGTCGAGCATGAGTCGTATAGTAGATACGATCAACATGAAGATGTTCACCGATGATGACTAGTCCGTCTCACGTGATGATCGGACACGGCCTAGTTGACTCGGATCATGTAATCACTTAGATGACTAGAGGGATGTCTATCTGAGTGGGAGTTCATGAGATGAACTTAATTATCCTGAACATAGTCAAAAGATCTTTGCAAATTATATCGTAAGCTCGCGCTTTAGTTCCACTGTTTAGATATGTTCCTAGATAAAATATAGTTGAAAGTTGATGATGGCGATTATGCGGACAGTAGAAAGCTTATGTCCTTAATGCACCGCTCGTGTGTTGAACCCCAAACGTCGTCTGTGGATGTTGCGTAACATCGACATACACGCTTTTGATAACTACGTGATAGTTCAGTTAAATGGTTTAGAGTAGAGGCACCAAAGACATTTCTCGAAACATATAAGATGTTTGAGGGCTGAAATTGGGATTTCAGGCTTGTGCCCACGTCCAAAAGGTATAAGACCTCCGACGATTTTCTTAGCCTGCAAACTAAGGGAGAAAAGCTCAATCGTTGAGCTTGTGCTCAGATTGTCTCGAGTGCAACAATCACTTGAATCGAGTGGGAGTTGATCTTCCGGATGAGATAGTGATGTTTCTCCAAAGTCATTGCCACCAAGCTGCTAGAGCTTCGTGATGAACTATAACCTATCAGGGATAGATATGATGATCCTTGAGGTATTCACGATGTTTGACACCGCTGAAAGTAGAAATCAAGAAGGAGCATCAATTGTTGATGGTTGGTGAAACCACTAGTTTCAAGAAGGGCAAGGGCAAGAAGGGATACTTCATGAAACGACAAATCAGCTGCTGCTCTAGTGAAGAAACCCAAGGTTGAACCCAAAACCGAGACTAAGTGCTTCTGTAATAAGGGGAACATCCACTGGAGCAGAATTACCCTAGATACTTGGTAGATGAGAAGGCTGGCAAGGTCGATAGAAGTATATTGGATATACATTATGTTAATGTGTACTTTACTATTACTCCTAGTAGCACCAGGGTATTAAGATACCGGTTCGGTTGCTAAGTGTTAGTAACTCGAAATAAAAGAGCTACGGAATAAACGGAGACTAGCTAAAGGTGAGCTGACGATATGTGTTGGAAGTGTTTCCAAGTTTGATTTGATCAAACATCGCACACTCCCTCTACCATCAAGATTAGTATTAAACCTGAATAATTGTCATTTGGTGATTGCGTTGAGCATAGACATGATTGGATTATGTCTATCGCAATACGGTTATTCATTTAAGGAGAATAATGGTTACTCTATTTATTTGAATAATACCTTCAATGGTCTTGCACCTAAAGGAATGGTTTATTGAATCTCGATCGTAGTGATACACATTTTCATGCCAAAAGATATAAGATAGTAATGATAGTACCACCTGCTTGTGGCACTGCCATTTGAGTCATGTTGGTATAGAACGCATGAAGAAGCTCCATGTTGATGGATCTTTGGACTCACTCGTTTTTGAAAAGTTTGAGACATGCAAACCATGTCTATTGGTGTATATGCATGAAGAAACTCCATGCAAATGGACCGTTTGGACTCACTTGATTTTGAATCACTTGAGACATGCAAATCATACCACATGGGCAAGATGACTGAAAGCCTCGTTTTTCAAAGGAAATGGAACAAGAAAGCAACTTGTTGGAAGTAATACATTTTGATGTGTGCAGTCCAATGAATGCTTTGAGGCACGCAAAGTGGATATCGTTATGTTCTTACTTCACGGATGATTTGAGTAGATACTGAGTATATTTACTTGATGAAACACAAGTCTAAATTATTGAATGGTTCAAGTAATTTCAGAGTGAAGTTAAAGATCATCGTGACAAGAGGATAAAATGTCTATGATATGATCATAGAGATGAGTATCTGAGTTACGAGCTTTGGCACGCTATTAAGACATTGTGGAAATTGTTTCACAATTAATACCGCCTGGAACACCATAGTGTGATGGTGTGTCCGAACATCATAGTTGCACCCTATTAGATATGGTGCGTACCATGATGTCTCTTATTGAATTACCACTATCGTTCATGGGTTAGGCATTATAGACAACCGCACTCACTTTAATAGGGCACCACGTAATTCCGTGGAGACGACACCATTTGAACTGTGGTTTGGAGAAACCTAAGTTGTCATTTCTTAAAAGTTTGGGGCTGCGATGCTTATGTGAAAAAGTTTCAGGTTGATGAGCTCGAACCCAAAGCGGATAAAAATGCATCTTCATAGGACACCTAAAACAGTTGGGTACACCTCCTATCTCAGATCCGGAAGCAAAAGTAATTGTTTCTAGAAACGGGTCCTTTCTCGAGGAAAAGTTTCTCTCGAAAGAATTGAGTGGGAGGATGGTGGAGACTTAATGAGGTTATTAAACCATCACTTCAACCAGTGTATAGCAGGGCACAGGAAGTTGTTCATGTGGCACCTACACCAATTGAAGTGGAAGCTGATGATAGTGATCATGATGCTTCGGATCAAGTCACTACCGGACCTCGTAGGTCGACAAGGACGCGTACTACTTCAGAGTGGTACGCAATCCTGTCTTAGAGGTCATGTTGCTAGACAACAATGAACCTACAAGCTATGGAGAAGCGATGGTGGGCCCGGATTCCGACGAATGGCTCGAGGCCGTAACATCCGAGAGAGGATCCATGACTTTGGAAGAAATACTTGATGGTCGTAAGGACGTTGGGTAAAGATGGATTTTAAAAGGAAGACAAACAATGATGGTAAGTATCTATCACCATTAAGAAAGCTCGACTTGTCGTTAAAGATATTTTCTGACAAGTTCAAGGAGTTGACTACGGTGAGGCTTTCTCACTCGTAGCGATGCTAAGAGTCTGTTGGAATTGGATTAGCGATTCTGCATTATTTATGAAATCTTGCATATAGGATGTCAAAACATTGTTTCCTTGACAGTTTTCTTGAGGAAAGGTTGTATGTGATACAACCAGAAGGTTTTTGACAATCCTGAAAGACGCTAACAAGTGTGCAAAGCTCCAGCTATCCTTCTAAGAACTGGAGTAAGCATCTCGGAGTTGGAATGTACGCTTTGATGAGATGATCAAAGATTTTGGGTCTATACAAAGTTTATGAGAAACTTGTATTTCCAAAGAAGTGAGTGGGAGCACTATAGAATTTCTGATGAGTATATGTTGTTGACATATTGTTGATCAGAAATGATGTAGAATTTCTGGAAAGCATATAGGGTTATGTGAATGGTGTTTTTCAATAGAAAACCTGGATTAAGCTACTTGAACATTGAGCATAAGATCTATAAGGATAGATAAAAAACGCTTAATGGTACTTTCAAATGAGCACATACCTTGACATAATCTTGAAGGTGTTCAAGATGGATCTGTCAAAGAAGGAGTTCTTGCCTGAGTTGTAAGGTATGAAGTTAAGAGTTAAAGCTCGACCACGGCAGAAAAGAGAGAAAGGACGAAGGTCGTCCCCTATGCCTTAGACGTAGGCTCTACAGTATGCTATGCTGTGTACCGCACCGGAAGTGTGCCTTGCCATGAGTCAGTCAAGGGGTACAAGAATGATCCGGGAATGGATCATTGGACAGCGGTCAAAATTATCCTTAGAGGAATAAGGATATGTTTCTCGGTTATGGAGGTGATAAAGAGTTCGACGTAAAGAGTTGCGTCGATGCAAGCTTAACACCTATCCGGATAGCTCTGAGTAGAGATACCGGATACGTATAATGGAGCAACAATTTGGAATAGCTCCAAGTGGAACGTGGTAGCAGCATCTACGATATGACATAAAGTTTTGCGAAATACATAGGGATCTGAATATTGCAGACCCGTTGACTACAACCTATCTCACAAGCATAACATGATCAAACCCATAACTCATTGAGTGTTAATCACATAGTGATGTGAACTAGATTATTGATTCTAGTAAACTCTTTGATGTTGGTCACATGGCGATGTGACCTATGAGTGTTAATCACATGGCGATGTGAACTAGATTATTGACTCTAGTGCAAGTGGGAGACTGTTGGAAATATGCCCTAGAGGCAATAATAAATTAGTTATTATTATATTTCCTTGTTCAATGATAATCGTTTATTATCCATGCTATAATTGTATTGATAGGAAACTCAGATACATGTGTGGATACATAAACAACACCATGTCCCTAGTAAGCCTCTAGTTGACTAGCTCGTTGATCAACAGATGGTTACGGATTTCTGACCATGGACATTGGATGTCGTTGATAACGGGATCACATCATTTGGAGAATGGTGTGATGGACAAGACCCAATCCTAAGCCTAGCACAAAGATCGTAGTTCGTATGCTAAAGCTTTTCTAATGTCAAGTATCATTTCCTTAGACCATGAGATTATGCAACTCCCGGATACCGTAGGAATGCTTTGGGTGTACCAAAACGTCACAACGTAACTGGGTGACTATAAATGTGCACTACAGGTATCTCCGAAAGTGTCATTGGGTTGTCACGAATCGAGGCTGGATTTGTCACTCCGTGTGACGGAGAGGTATCTCTGGGCCCACTCAGTAGGACATCATCATAATGTGCACAATGTGACCAAGGGGTTGATCACGGGATGATGTGTTACGGAACGAGTAAAGAGACTTGCTAGTAACGAGATTGAACAAGGTATCGGCATACCGACGATCGAATCTCGGGAAAGTACAATACCACTAGACAAAGGGAATTGTATACGGGATCGATTGAGTCCTTGACATCGTGGTTCATCCGATGAGATCATCGTGGAACATGTGGGAGCCAACATGGGTATCCAGATCCCGCTGTTGGTTATTGACGGAGAACGTCTCGGTCATGTTCGCATGATTCCCGAACCCGTAGGGTCTACACACTTAAGGTTCGATGGCGCTAGGGTTATAAAGGAAGTTTGTATGTGGTTAGCGAATGTTGTTGAGTTCCGGATGAGATCTCGGACGTCACGAGGAGTTCTGGAATGGTCCGGAGGTAAAGATTTATATATGGGAAGTCCTGTTTTGGTCACCGGAAAAGTTTCGGGTTTTATCGGTAACGTACCGGGACCACCGGGAGGGTCCCGGGGGTCCACCAAGTGGGGCCACCGGCCCCGGAGGGCTGCATGGGCCAAGTGTGGGAGGGGACCAGCCCCAGGTGGGCTGGTGCGCCCCCCCACAAGGGCCCAAGGCGCCTAGGGTTGGGGGAGGGGGCGCACACCCCTAACTTGGGGGGCAAGTTTCCCCTCTCCCCCCTTGTGTGACGCCCCCGATTCAATCGTACACTAATCATGCACGCAAATGTGTACGATCAAGATCAACGACTCACGGGAAGATATCACAACACAACTCTAAAACATAAATAAGTTATACAAGCATCATAATACAAGCCAGGGGCCTCGAGGGCTCGAATACAAGTGCTCGATCATAGACGAAGTCGTGGAAGCAACAATATCTGAGTACAGACATAAGTTAAACAAGGTTGCCTTGGAAGGCTAGCACAAATCGGGATACGTAGATCGAAGAGGTGCAGGCCTCCTGCACTCGATCCTCCTAAACTACTCCAATTAAATGTCGTCGCTGGGCTGCTGCGTAGTAGTAGGCACCTTCGGGGTAGTAGTCGCCATCGACGGTGGCGTCACAGCTCCTGGGCTCCATCGTGCAGTTGCAACAATCGGGTAGAGGTAGGGGAAAAGGGGGAACAAGGCAACCGTGAGTACTCATCCAAAGTACTCGCAAGCAAGGAGCTACACTACATATGCATGGATATATGTGTAAAGGGCCATATCAGTGGACTGAACTGCAGAATGCCAGAAAAAGAGGGGGATAGCTAATCCTGTCGGAGACTACGCTTCTGGCAGCCTCCGTCTTGCAACATGTAGAAGAGAGCAGACTGAAGTCCTCCAAGTAGCATCGCATAGCATAATCCTACCCGACGATCCCCTCCTCGTAACCCTCAGAGAGAGCGACCACCGGGTTATATCTGGCACTTGGAAGAGTGTGTTTTATTAAGTATCCGGTTCTAGTTGTCATAAGGTCAAGGTACAACTCCAAGTCGTCACATTCTATCAAGATCACGGCTGTTGAATAGATTAAACTTCCTGCGGTGCACCACATAACCCAACACGCTTGATCCCATTTGGCGGACACACTTTCCTGGGTCATGCCCGCCGCGGAAGATCAACACGCCGCAGCCCCACCTAGGCACAACAGAGAGGCCCGACGCCGGTCTAAACCTAAGCGCCGCGAAGTGCAGGCCCATCGCCCATAGCACACCAAGACGCTATGATGCGGTCGAAAGCGGAACTAGCCCCTTAATACAAGAGCAGGCTTACGTTCCAATCCGGTAGCGCCACTCGATCAGGCGTCACGAAGTGCTTCGGCTGATACCACGACGTCGGGATACCCATAACTACTCCCACGTAGATGGTTAGTGCGTATAGACCAAATGGCCAGACTCAGATCAAATACCCAGATCTCGTTAAACGTGTTAAGTATCCGCGAACGCCGACCAGGGCCAGGCCCACCTCTCACCCAGGTAGTCTCAACCTGCCCTGTCGCTCCGCCACAAGTAACAGTCGGGGGCCGTCGGGAACCCAGGCCCACCTCTACCGGGATGGAGCCACCTGTCCTTTCAGCCCCCATCTCCGAACAGTATCACAGGTATATGCCCGTGATCACCTCCCGAAGTGATCACAGCCGATCAGTATAGCATGGCGTACGGACAAGAGTGTAGGGCCACCGATGGAACACTAGCATCCTATACTAAGCGATGGGATAGCAGGTAAAGGTAACAACAAGATTAGCAAGGACAAAGCTATGCAAAGCAGTATAGGATTAACTGAAAGCAGTAACATGCTACACTACTCTAATGCAAGCAGTATAGAGAAGAGTAGGCGATATCTGGTGATCAAAGGGGGGGCTTGCCTGGTTGCTCAGACAAGAAGGAGGGGTCGTCAACACCGTAGTCGATCGGGGTACCAGCAGCAGCATCAGTCTCGGGGTCTACCGGGGAAGACGAGGGGGAAGAAACAGTAAATACGGAGCAAACAAAGCATCACAAAACATAACGAGGCAATACGCGGTGCTAGGTATGCCCTAACGCGGTAGGACGTGATACCGACGAAGGAGGGGGGGGGATCATCCGGGAAAGTATTCCCGGTGTTTCGCGTTTTCGGGCAGAGGAGCCGGAGGGGGAAAGTTGCGAGTTCGATAGGTTAGGGGTGTGTGGCGGACGAACGGACTGCGTATCCGGATTCGTCTCGTCGTTCTGAGCAACTTTCATGTTGAAAATATTTTAATCCGAGTTACGGATTAAAAGATATGATTTTCTAAAGATTTTATTAATTTCTGGAATTTAATTAATTATTTAATTAATTCGAAAATGATTTAATGACATCAGCATGATGTCATGCTGACATCAGCAGTCAACATAGTTGACTGGGTCAAACTGACACGTGGGTCCCGTCTGTCATAGACACATCACCCTAACTAACATATTAGTTAGGTTAATTCTATATTTTAGGTTAATCACGTTTAATTAGTTTAACTAAACCGGATTAATTAAGTTAAATAAATAATTAATTTTACTATTAATTATATTTTTTAATTCCTTTTTTTTATAAGCGTTTTGGGCGTGGGGCCCATCTGTCATAGGCCCCAGGGGGCCTTGCGGGCGCTGGAGCGTGCAGGCGCTAACCCGAACGGGGCATGCCCGTTAATGCGCGGGCGGGCGACTGACCGAGCGACTGGGGAAAAGCGGCGAGGCCACCGGCGCCATCCGTGACGGACATGTGCTGGCAGCCATCGAGGAGCCCAGCGAGGCGGCCAAGATGGCGGGCATATGGTAGCCCGGGCGGGACCGACAACGGTAGGGGAGGCGGAGGAGCCGGACGCGCTGGCGGGTGCCGGGCGGGCGGCGGTGTCCATGAAAGCACGGTGAGCATCGGCGCTGCCACAGCGAACATAGCCGTGAGTGAGGGAGGCGAAGAGGAGAAGGGGAGGGGGCGGCTCACAGGGGGTCGTAGGTTTCGGGGCAGTGGGCTCGGGGCGGAAGACGGGGACGACGTCGACGGAGTCGAGGCGGAGGAGCTCCGGGTGGCGGCGATTGGAGTCGGGACAAGGAGCACGACGTCCTGCGGGGCTCAGGGAGGAGGACGAGGACGCGAGGTCCGGTAAGGAGGCGGTCGATCCGAGCGGCGACGGCGGGGCCTTCGGCGGTGGTGGTGGCGCACGGCGATGACGAGCGGGTGCGGTCCGGTGGGTGGCTCCGGCGACGGCGGTCCCGTCAGGCGCGTCAAGGCCGGCGAGCAGCAAGCGTCGTTGCAACCCGATCTAGATCGGGGGAGAGGGAGGAGCGGGGTCGTGGGAGCGGGCGACGTTGGGGGCGTGCGCTAGGGGCGATGGGGACGAGGTGCAGGCCGGCGAGGACGGCCTGACGAATCCGGCGAGCGCGGGGCGGCATCGGGAGGTGGTGACGCGGGGGAGGACGGAGGCACGGCGGGGTTGGTCGACGGGGTCGGGGCGCAGTTGCCCCGATCTGGATCGAGGCCTCGGGTGGGGGGTAAGTGTGTGTGGGGAGAGTGGGGAGAGCGATGGGGTCGTGCGCCCTCTCCTGACGTGTTGGAGGGAGAGGTGGGATCATGGGGAAGTGGGGTGGGGCTCTAGGGTTTCGGGGAGCGATGGGGGGGGGTTATGGGCGCGGCTGACGGGCCGGCCTGGTGGCCCGGCTGGGTGGCTGGGCCGTTTGGCCCAGTTGGCCAGGGGGTCTCCCTCACTTGTTGTTTTTTTCCTGCTAGTTTTAGGTTTTAGTTTTTCTGTTTAGTTTTTATTTATTTTCTTTTCTGTTTTAAATCAGTTTAAATTATTTAGACATCTTCTAAAAATGTGATTGCTGTACCATAACTACCCTTGTAATATTTGGCACCCACCGAACAATTTTGTTTCTACTTTCGAAAACTTTTATTGTCGACGTTAATTTTAGATTTTAATTTGGCGCGGTTTGAACTAACGCAAGGTTATCAGCAGTAACCGAGGTGACATGTCATCATTAACGCGGGATTACTGTAGCCTAATTATTCGGGCGTCACAAATCTCCTCTACTACAAGAAATCTCGTCCCGAGATTTAAGAGGGGAGTAAGGGGGGAAGGTTTGGTAACGAATCTAGCGGGTCTTCTCATCCTGGCTTGGTCTTCTCGAAGAGGCCGGTACAATACATTGATGTCTTCATTTCTCTGCTTCAGGTCATCATGGTGAAGTCGTCCTTTTCTTCGGGAACTCCAATGTACTTACTAATAGGTAAGGGGAAGCTCGGCTACGACATAATGCTTATGAGGTCAACAATCTGGGGTTAACCCATGAATGAGCATAAGATTATCTCTCGAGTTGAACATATAACATACATCGAGAGTAAGGTACGAAGGTACAATAAGAGGTTCCAAGCGGATAGATAGTTGCTCGAAGTCTGAACCAGAGTGAGAAAGGGGCTCAGAGTAGCGAGAGTAGGTATCGCGTCAGATACCATAACAGAGCACTAGGAAGGTGGCCCATGAATTAAATACGAAGCCAAGCGTGGGGAATAACCATTGGAAACAGGGTTGTACAGGAGAGTCAGGTTTCGATCCTGGGACCTGTGGGTTATGGGCCCACCATGTGGGTTAAAAGTAGGAAGGGCGTTGACATCTTGCACAGTCATGTAAGCAAGGCATGTCAGAGGTTAGTCTGCCGGTTATGTCGACAACAACATCGGTACCAAGGGCGAGGGACGAAGAGAACCATTTTCCTGCTCGTTGAACGAGGCGGACCAATAGGCAAAGTTCTCATCCATCAGTGGTTACCGGAATGTCATCAACAATAGAAACACGGTCTCACTGACAGAAGTGTACACCGAGGTGTTTACATAAGCAGTGAATTAATACTGCTTACTTTATATAGATCACAAGAAAGGTCAAACAAACCAATGAAAAGGAAAATGTGATCATCAGGTTAATCAGAACAATGGAAAGGAAAAATGTGTTTAAACACATTTCGGGGGCATATCCTTCCCAAGGACAAACAGAGCATGATATGCACAACAGGATATAATGTAGAAAACCCTTTAGGAAAGGGGAAGAAATTTCCTGACATTACCCATACAACGGTGTTTGGATGATAAAGAAAATTAAGCATTGTGCTTCAGATGTTCTTATTAAAAATCAGAGTACCATGGACATGCTTCAAGATAGCACTGACATGGTCATCAGGTGAAGATCAGACTTTGGAAGCACAAAGGATCCATCATGAATAACTTGTTAAAAAAAGTCATTCAATTTCCTCATGGAAGAATGGTTAACCTTGTTAAAAAGGAAACTATAACAATAGGTCCACCGGCCAGGTGTGCTGGACATGACATCACCTTACCGGGTCATAAAAGACCAATGTTATAACTCTTGGAAATGTCCCAACCATCATATCTGACCGAGGTTTAGATCTGATTGGTGTCAGGATACCTCTGACTTAGGAGGCCAGAGAAGAAAAGGTGCAACACAATTTGACATGATGGAGTTGCAAGATTCTCGGGAAATAAACTATGGAAGCAAGTTCCGAATCATGAGTTCATCATTAAATCAAGGAGAGGATGGGGAGGTGGCTGATGAACTCAGCGGAAATTCATTGGGACCTCCAAAAGATGGATTTCCACAATTATGTGAACAGGGAGATAGCATTTGTCAGATCAAATGATATAATGAGTTATGCTCGAGGAAAACATACCCAATTAAACATTGGTGGAAAGGTGCGCCCGAAATATGGGTTGGGTTGCACGACCAATGTTATAATGGTGATTCGATAACCAATGGTCTAAGAATGAAATGTCGACCATTAACTTCAAAGCAATAGGGTTGCTAGAAGGAAAGCATCCAAACGACACCGTCCACTTGTTGAAATCAACACAGGGACCAAGAAAAATGGTGATGGTGAGAAGTATCACAATACCAAGAATTCTCAAGAGGTGGTGTAATTCTCACAACATTCTTGTCATCAAAGATGGTAATACTCCAAGGTAAAGAACAAATTCTGGATAGCAAGGAAATCAAGATACAACACAAAATGTGAACAAGTTTGTGTTGGGGGGGAAGGCAAGAATGTTTCCGATGATAACACAAATCATTGAGGGACAAGGATGGTATTTCCCATCATGAATTCAATTCATATCCTGGAAGAGCTCGGAATGATGATGATGATCACGACACATTTGTCGAGAGATTTCATGAAGATGTAATCGATCGACGATGACATCAAGTCAAACGAATGATGAAGCGGAAGGTTATTGGAACCATGGGCACGACACAAACTTGAAATCAAGTTTGTTGTTCAAGGAGAAATGATATGACAAGGAAGATTGCCGTAAGATTAGCTCATCGTCGAAAGTTGTGCTCGGGAATAAGGACCAGGTAGCACACAGTTGAAAAGTTGCACGATATTGATATAGTTGATCAGGCTAGGAATGACTTGAAGGATTATTAAACTCATAAGCAACAGAAATTACTTAGAGTATTGAATCGGAGTGCGGAATCGATTCACTTATCGATGTTCTCGGTCGATGACAACCCAGAACTTGTGGGGTGACTATGACAGGGAAAGGTATTACTCCATTACAAACTCATAAGATGTAGTGCAATGGCATGATATCCTCGAGATACCAGGTGGATAATACTCGAAGGCATATCAAATTAAAGATTGAAGTGGGGTGTATTGATCTATAGAAGACAAGGGCTTTAACTTGTCTGAGAAATGGAATCAAAGGAAGAAATTATGGTCGGAACCACGATTGCAAAAAGGCCAGATCCCAGATATAAGATGAGCTTATACCAAAGGAATAATTAATTTAAGAGAAGCTTTAATGATAAGATCTACATCGTGTCCATGGGCATGAACACAAGTTCAAGGTCGACTCCCACTTCTTCAATGTATAACCTTTCATTCACTTCTCGCGTTCAATGAAGTTGGAGTGTTGAAATTTTACCTGGCAAAATACCAGAAGAGTACGACTCGTGAAAACTTTCGAGTTCACACATATTAAGGAAGGCATAGGGTCAACCCATCGGGGAATCTTAGAATCATATACCAGAATCTTTTAGAAGTAATTAACTCAAGCTCAAAGGCAGAGCATGGTTGAGAAAGCGGAGGATACAATTTACCAAAGGCATTATGTATCAGAGGAAAGGCTCACAAGGTTATTGAATATGAAGGGCGTTGTCAGATAAAATCCAACAAAGGATCCGTGGTCCACAAGGGATCTGGCGTGAGCATCGGTACTCAACTAGAGGAAGAAGAATGCAAGGAGATCAGATTATAGAAACAACTGACTATCTCAATTGTCAAATGCAAAGGAATTATGATTTCCAAATCAAGGGATCAGAAGCAATGCTCGGATTAGGGATGGATAAGTTGAATAGCCTTAGGGTACAATCAACGACAATTGGATTGGTCGAGAACCAATTCCAGTTAAAAGAATGGCAGCTCAGTCGGAAAGGTAATTTATAAGGATCAATGATGATTGCGTGTATTCGCAAACATATTGAGTTAACAGACCCAAAATGATAATGACAAGGAATGTCAATAAGACTACGAGACTTATGGGATTAACCATAATGCGAGCAAGCAACAATTTCAAGAGCCAAAGGCTCCATAGGATTTTCGGAAGATCGAATAGTATTTTGAAGACTTTTGTGAAACGCATGAACAACTGGGGATGAGCGGATACTCGACAAGTGCGAGGATTTATTTGAAGGGGTATTCATGTGGCAAAGAACTGCTAGGCAGTAGGCACAAAGTATTCTTGGAACAATCGAGAAAACTTTGGTGTATCTTGTAATAACAAGATCAATGGGGGATGATCGTATGAATGGCAAGTGTAAGTAGTTATCCATAAGGATTTATCGGTGGTCGGGAATAGCAAAAGTGATGGGCACAAAGTCTCGAGAGAATATCAAAGAGTATCTCGAAATCTTACAGTGCGATCGGTGATCATCTGGACTGAAGGGCCTCTCCGGGAGAAAGTATTTTCGAGAACCTAAAGTTAGATTTTAGTAAAAATCGTTTAACCTAAATAGAAGAGAGTCCAGAATCCCAGAGTAAAGGTCGTGGAGTAAAAGATCCTAGTACCACCCAATGGCGACGTGGGCCCATGGGCCGCACAGCCATGTTAGTAAAAGTTTTGTAAAGTCTAGACTCGACTTCGGCCAAGGACTGTGGAAGGGGATTCCTACAGGCAATCGACTCGATACCAACTTGTGACGCCCGATTCAATCGTACACTAATCATGCACGCAAATGTGTACGATCAAGATCGAGACTCACGGGAAGATATCACAACACAACTCTAAAACATAAATAAGTCATACAAGCATCATAATACAAGCCGGGGGCCTCGAGGGCTCGAATACAAGTGCTCGATCATAGACGAAGTCAGCGGAAGCAACAATATCTGAGTACAAACATAAGTTAAACAAGGTTGCCTTAAGAAGGCTAGCACAAAGCTGGGATACAGATCGAAGAGGTGCAGGCCTCCTGCACAGGATCCTCCTAAACTACTCGATTAAATCGTGAGCTGCTGCGTAGTAGTAGGCACCTCCGGGGTAGTAGTTCGTCATCGGCCGGTGGCGTCACAGCTCCTGGGCTCCATCGTCTGGTTGCAGCAATCGGGTAAAGGAAGGGGGAAAAGGGGGAACAAGGCAACCGTGAGTACTCATCCAAAGTACTCGCAAGCAAGGAGCTACACTACATATGCATGGATATATGTGTAAAGGGCCATATCAGTGGACTGAACCGCAGAATGCCAGAATAAGAGGGGGATAGCTAATCCTGTCGAAGACTACGCTTCTGGCAGCCTCCGTCTTGCAACATGTAGAAGAGAGCAGACTGAAGTCCTGCAAGTAGCATCGCATAGCATAATCCTACCCGACGATCCCCTCCTCGTAACCCTGAGAGAGAGCGACCACCGGGTTATATCTGGCACTTGGAAGGGTGTGTTTTATTAAGTATCCGGTTCTAGTTGTCATAAGGTCAAGGTACAACTCCAAGTCGTCCTGTTACCAAGATCACGGCTATTCAAATAGATTAAACTTCCCTGCGGTGCACCACATAACCCAACACGCTTGATCCCATTTGGCGGACACACTTTCTGGGTCATGCCCGCCGCGGAAGATCAACACGTCGCAGCCCCACCTAGGCACAACAGAGAGGCCAGCACGCCGGTCTAAACCTAAGCGCCAGGGTCTAGGCCCATCGCCCATAGCACACCACGCTATGACGTCTGTGACGAAAGTGGAACTAGCCCCTTAATACAAGAGCAGGCTTACGTTCCAATCCGGTAGCGCCACTCCATCGCTGGCGTCACGAAGTGCTTCGGCTGATACCACGACGTCGGGATACCCATAACTACTCCCACGTAGATGGTTAGTGCGTATAGACCAAATGTCCAGACTCAGATCAAATACCCAGATCTCGTTAAACGTGTTAAGTATCCGCGAAGGCCGACTAGGGACAGGCCCACCTCTCACCCAGGTAGTCTCAACCTGCCAGGCCGCTCCGCCACAAGTAACAGTCGGGGGCCGTCGGGAACCCAGGCCCACCTCTACCGGGATGGAGCCACCTGTCCTTTCAGCCCCCATCTCCAAACAGTGTCACATGTAACGTAACAGTGTAAAGTATATGGTATATGCCCGTGATCACCTCCCGAAGTGATCACAGCCCAGTAGTATAGCATGGTAGACGGACAAGAGTGTAGGGCCACTGATGGAACACTAGCATCCTATACTAAGCGATGGGATAGCAGGTAAAGGTAACAACAGTATTAGCAAGGACAGGCTATGCAGCAGTATAGGATTAACTGAAAGCAGTAACATGCTACACTACTCTAATGCAAGCAGTATAGAGAAGAGTAGGCGATATCTGGTGATCAAAGGGGGGGCTTGCCTGGTTGCTCAGACAAGAAGGAGGGGTCGTCAACACCGTAGTCGATCGGGGTACCAGCAGCAGCATCAGTCTCGGGGTCTACCGGGGAAGAAGAGGGGGAAGAAACAGTAAATACGGAGCAAACAAAGCATCACAAAACATAACGAGGCAATACGCGGTGCTAGGTATGCCCTAACGCGGTAGGAGGTGATACCGACGAAGGGGGGAATCATCCGGGAAAGTATCCCCGGTGTTTC
This sequence comes from Aegilops bicornis, assembly GCA_021605145.1. Taxonomy (NCBI): domain Eukaryota; kingdom Viridiplantae; phylum Streptophyta; class Magnoliopsida; order Poales; family Poaceae; genus Aegilops; species Aegilops bicornis. The sequence goes on along the minus strand of CM038674.1, from coordinate 40,176,837 downwards.
GCATTTTCGGGCAGAGGAGCCGGAGGGGAAAAGTTGCGAGTTCGATAGGTTAGGGGTGTGTGGCGGACGAACGGACTGCGTATCCGGATTCGTCTCGTCGTTCTGAGCAACTTTCATGTTGAAAATATTTTAATCCGAGTTACGGATTAAAAGATATGATTTTCTAAAGATTTAATTAATTTCTGGAATTTAATTAATTATTTAATTAATTCGAAAATGATTTAATGACATCAGCATGATGTCATGCTGACATCAGTAGTCAACATAGTTGACTAGGTCAAACTGACACGTGGGTCCCGTCTGTCATAGACACATCACCCTAACTAACATATTAGTTAGGTTAATTCTATATTTTAGGTTAATCACGTTTAATTAGTTTAACTAAACCGGATTAATTAAGTTAAATAATTAATTAATTTTATTATTAATTATATTTTTTAATTCCTTTTTTTATAAACATTTTGGGCGTGGGGCCCATCTGTCATAGGCCCGAGGGGGCCTTTGGTATTGGAGCGTCTGGCTAACTTAACGAGCAGGGCATGCCCGTTAATGGCGGCGCGGCGGCCACCGAAAGCGACAGTGTGGGGAACGGGCGAGGCCACGGGCGCCACCGGCGGACGGGCCGCGACAGCCATCGAGGAGCCCAATGAGGCGGCCAAGATGGCGATGGCAGTGCACGGTAGCCCGGGCAGGGCCGGCAATTAGGGAGAGGCGGAGGGAGCGGACGCTGCCACGGGCGTAGGCGCCGGGCGGGCGGCGGTGTCCGCAAAGCACGCGCTGCCACGGCGAATATAGCCGCGGTGAGGGAGGCGAGAGGAGAAGGGAGGGTTCGGGCGTAAGACGGGACGACGCCGACGGAGTCGAGGCGGAGGAGCTCCGGTGGCGGCGACATGCGTCGGGCGGCGAAAGCACGGCGTCTGCGGGCTCGGGAAGGAGGACGAGGACGCGAGGTCCGGTAAGGAGGCGGTCGATCCGAGCGGCGACGGCGGGGCCTTCGGCGGTGGTGGTGGTGCACGGCGATGACGAGCGGGTGCGGTCCGGTGGGTGGCTCCGGCGACGGCGGTCCGTCGAGGCGCGGCGTCGGGCGAGCAGCAAGGGGCGTCGTTGCCCCCCGATCTAGATCGGGGGAGAGGGAGGAGCGGGGTCGTGGGATCGGGCGACGTTGGGGGCGTGCGCCAGGGGCGATGGGGACGAGGTGCAGGCCGGCTAGGACGGCCTGACGAATCCGGCGAGGGCGGGGCGGCATCGGGAGGTGGTTTCGTGGGGGAGGACGGAGGCGCGGCGGGGTTGGTCGACGGGGTCGAGGCGCAGTTGCCCCGATCTGGATCGAGGCCTCGGGTGGGGGTGGGGTGGGGGAAGAGAGCGAGGGGAGAGTGGGGAGAGCGATGGGGTCGTGCGCCCTCTCCTGTGACGGCGCTGGAGGGAGAGGTGGGATCGTGGGGGAAGTGGGGTGGGGCTCTAGGGTTTCAGGAGCAGTGGGGGGGGGGGGGGGGTTATGGGCGCGGCTGATGGGCCGGCCTGGTGGCCCGGCTGGGTGGCTGGGCCGTTTGGCCCAGTTGGCCAGGGGGTCTCCCTCACTTGTTGTTTTTTTTTCTGCTAGTTTTAGGTTTTAGTTTTTCTGTTTTGTTTTTATTTATTTTCTTTTCTGTTTTAAATCAGTTTAAATTATTTAGACATCTCCTAAAAATGTGATTGCTGTACCATAACTACCCTTGTAATATTTGGCACCCACCGAACAATTTTGTTTCTACTTTCGAAAACTTTTATTGTCGACGTTAATTTTAGATTTTAATTTGGCGCGGTTTGAACTAACGCGAGGTTATCAGCAGTAACCGAGGTGACGTGTCATCATTAACGCGGGATTACTGTAGCCTAATTATCCGGGCGTCACACCTTGGCCGCCACCCATAGATGGGATTGGGGCTGCCGCACCCCTTGGGGTGGAAACCCTAGAGGGGGCGCACCCCCCTCCCTCTCCCTTATATATAGTTGAGGTCTTGAGGGCTGCCAATACATGAGTTACACCTCTCCCTGGCGCAGCCCTACCTCTCTCCCTTCTCCTCTCCCGCGGTGCTTGGCGAAGCCCTGCAGGATTGCCACGCTCCTCCATCACCACCAAGCCGTTGTGCTGCTGCTGGACGGAGTCTTCCTCAACCTCTCCCTCTCTTCTTGCTGGATCAAGGCGTGGGAGACGTCACCGGGCTGTACGTGTGTCGAACGCGGAGGTGCCGTCCGTTAGGCACTAGGATCTCCGGTGATTTGGATCACGACGAGTACGACTCCTTCAACCCCGTTCTCTTGAACGCTTCCGCTTAGCGATCTACAAGGGTATGTAGATGCACTCTCCTTCCCCTCGTTGCTAGTTTCTCCATAGATAGATCTTGGTGACACGTAGGAAAATTTTGAATTTCTGCTACGTTCCCCAACAAAAACATCATATATATGTGCAGAAAAAACAGGGAGGAAGGGGGCGGTGCCGACCCTGACCAAAGGATGAGAGGTGCGGCGTGGTCGGGGTAGGGGCAGAGGCATGGCGCGCGTCGGGGTAGAGGCAACGACGGCGTGGTCGGGGCAGGGGCAGAGGCGACGGCGGCGTGGTTGGGGCAGCTGGGGCAACGACGACGTGGTCGGGGCGAAGGCCGGCGGCGTGCTCGAAGCAGGCGGCTGTCGTCGACGAGGCAGCGAGAGGGCGGCAGCGTCGGACGGGCGAGCTCGGGCAGCTGGCGACGTCGTCGGGGTGGGGGAACTGATGCAGATGAATCTGAAAAACGCTAAGTGCTTTCTTATATACTGAGTGCATTGGTCCCGGTTCGTGGCAACAACCGGGACCAATGCCACCCTTAAGTCCCGGTTGGTGGCACCAACCGGGACCAAAAGGTCTCTTTTCGAGCCCAAAGGGCGGCGGAAGCGAAGGCCTTTGGTCCCGGTTGAGTGGCACCAACCGACTAAAGGGGGCATTGGTCCCGGTTGGTGCCACAAACCGGTACCAATGCGCCCCTTTAGTCCCGGTTGGTGGCACCAATCGGGATCAAAGGCCTTGTGCTGCCCCGCGTCAAAAGTTTAGTACCACCTCGCTAGCTGAGAGAGCTCGAGAGTGGTTTATAAGCGCTGCTGCGCCCACCCTCTCGAGCTCCTCTCAATTGTAGGCTTTCGGGCCTAACCGTACGATGTGTGTGCCTGTGGGCCTACTGGGCCTCCTGCGGGCCTGAATCCTGGCCCATGGTAGGGTTTCTAGTCGTATTCAGGCCGTGGGGGCCTAGTAGGAAGCACTTTTTTTGCTTTATTTGTTGCTTTATTTATTTTATTTTGTTTCTACTTACAACAAATACTTATTGTTGCAATTTTTATTTTTTCCCAGTTTTTTGTTTTGTTTTTTGCATTATTTATTTTCTTTGGTTTTTTGCTTTATTTTTTAATTCTTTTTTGCTTTTAGGTCAGAAAAATTATAAACTTTCTGTTAGTGCCATTAGTTTTCAAATTTGAATAGTTAAAATTTGAATTCTTTGAAATTTGTGTGAATCACAAGTTTGTGATTAACTTTACTATAAAAATAGTACTTTTTTTTCATTTTTTGTTTTTTTTGCATTATTTATTTTCTTTTGTTTTTTGCTTTATTTTTTAATTCTTTTTTGCTGTTAGGTAAGCAAAATTATAAACTTTCTGTTAGTGCCATTAGTTTTAGAAAAATTATAAACTTTCTGTTAGTGCCATTAGTTTTCAAATTAGAATATTTAAAATTTGAGTTCTTTGAAATTTATGTGAATCACAAGTTTGTGATTAACTTTACTAAAAAAATAGTTTTTTCCAGTTTTTTTGTTTTATTTTTTGCATTATTTACTTTCTCTTGTTTTTTGCTTTAATTTTTAATTCTTTTTGCTTTTAGGTCAGCAAAATTATAAACTTTCTTTTAGTGCCATTAGTTTTAGAAAAATTATAAACTTTCTGTTAGTGCCATTAGTTTTCAAATTTGAATAGTTAAAATTTGAATTCTTTGAAATTTGTGTGAATCACAAGCTTGTGATTAACTTTACTAAAAAAATGAGCATAGATGCCTATAGAGAATTCAACCTAAATTCATAATAAATTTCTATGAATTTCAGAGAAATTAAGTATGAATTTAGGTCAAATTCCCTGTATAAGGGCATCTATTTTCACTTGGAGAGGAGCTCAACAAGGCAGAGAGGGGGGCCTTATAAACCGGTGTGGGCGCCCTTCGGTTAGCGAGGTGGGACGAAACTCTGACCGCAACGAGGACCAACCCTTTAGTCCCGGTTTGTGGCACAAACCGGGACTAATGGTCATGGGCCAGGGGCGAGGCGCATAGGTCCCAGTTCGTGCGTGGAACCGGGACCAAAAGGTCCAGACGGACCGGGACCAATGGCCCACGTGGCTGCCCTCTTGAGTGTTCTTGGTGAGAACATAGTTGACAAGGAGCGAACCGGGATTAATGGTATTACGAGGTCTGAACCATAAGACATTAAATTAAAGCATTTCAAATGAACTCTGGAAAAGTTGAAAATTGGCATGGTATCATAATTTCACTCACATAGCATGTACATGTACAAAACAGACAATGGTATCATACTCGTCGTTACAAAGTTGGCATGGTATCATCATAATAGTTGCGGGAGAAAGTCTTCACTTTTTCTTCGCTTGTGTCATTTGCTTATTGCGCCGTAACCATGGATAATCTTCATCGCCGTTTATCAGGATGCTTGGGTCAGCCTTGACTTTGAAGGGAGGAATTTCATCAAACTTTTCATAATCTTCAGACATGTCTGTCTTGCCCTCCACTCCCATGATGTCCCTTTTTCCTGAAAGAACTATGTAGCGCTTTGGCTCATCGTATGATGTATTCGCTTCATTATCTTTTCTTTTTCTCGGTTTGTTAGACATGTCCTTCACATAGATAACATGTGCCACATCATTGGCTAGGACTAACGGTTCGTCAGTGTACCCAAGATTTTTTAGATCCACTGTTGTCATTCCGTACTGTGGATCTACTTGTACCCCGCCTCCTGACAGATTGACCCATTTGCACTTAAACAATGGGACCTTAAAATCATGTCCGTAGTCAAGTTCCCATATGTCCACTATGTAACCATAATATGTGTCCTTTCCCCTTTCGGTTGCTGCATCAAAGCGGACACCGCTATTTTGGTTGGTGCTCTTTTGATCTTGTTCAATCGTGTAAAATGTATTCCCATTTATCTCGTATCCTTTGTAAGTCAATACAGTCGAAGATGGTCCCCTGGACAACAAGTATAGCTCATCACAAACAGTCTTGTCACCTCTGAGACGTGTTTCCAACCAACTGCTGAAAGTCCTGATGTGTTCACATGTAATCCGATCGTCGCCTTTGCTCCGCCGTTTGGAGCGCAGACTGTTCTTGTGTTCATCGACATACGGGGTCACCAAGGTAGAGTTCTGTAGAACTGTGTAGTGTGCTTGAGACCAAGAATATCCCTCCCTGCATATTATTGAGTCCCCTCCAAGTGTGCCTTTTCCAGTCAGTCTCCCCTCATACTGCGATTTAGGGAGACCTATCTTCTTAAGGCCAGGAATGAAGTCAACACAAAACCCAATGACATCCTCTGTTCGATGGCCCATGGAGATGCTTCCTTCTGTCCTAGCGCGGTTACAGATATATTTCTTTAGGACTCCCATGAACCTCTCAAAGGGGAACATATTGTGTAGAAATACAGGCCCCACAATGACAATCTCGTCGACTAGATGAACTAGGACGTGCGTGATGATATTGAAGAAGGATGGTGGGAACACCAGCTCGAAACTGACAAGACATTGCGCCACATCACTCCTTAGCGTTGGTACGATTTCTGGATAGATCACCTTCTGAGATATTGCATTGAGGAATGCACATAGCTTCACAATGGCTAATCGGACGTTTTCCGATAGAAGCCCCCTCAATGCAACCGGAAACAGTTGTGTCATAATCACGTGGCAGTCATGAGACTTTAGGTTCTGGAACTTTTTCTCTGGAATATTTTATTATTCCCTTTATATTCGACGAGAAGCTAGTCGGGACCGTCATACTGAGTAGGCATTCAAAGAAGATTTCTTTCTCTTCTTTCGTAAGAGTGTAGCTGGCAGGACCTTCATAGTGCTTCGGAGGCATGCCGTCTTTTTCGTGCAAGCTTTGCAGGTCCTCCCGTGCCTCAGGTGTATCTTTTGTCTTCCCATACACGCCCAAGAAGCCTAGCAGGTTCACGCAAAGGTTTTTCGTCACGTGCATCACATCGATCGAAGAGTGGACCTCTAGGTCTTTCCAGTAGGGTAGGTCCCAAAATATACATTTGTTCTTCCACATGAGTGCTTGTTTCTTAGCGTCATTCGGAACAGCTAGTCCGTCGGGACCCTTTCCAAAGATTACATGTAAATCATTGACCATAACAAGTACGTGATCACCGGTACGGATGGCGGGCTTCTTCCGGTGATCCGCCTCACCTTTGAAATGCTTGCCTTTCTTTCGACATTGATTGTTGGTCGGAAGAAATCGTCGATGGTCGAGGTACACATTCTTCCTGCAGCTTCCCAGGTATATACTTTCAGTGTGAGCTAAACAGTGCGTGCATGCATGGTATCCCTTGTTTGTCTATCCTGAAAGGTTACTGAGAGCGGGCCAATCGTTGATGGTCACGAACAGCAACGCCTTTAGGTCAAATTCCTCCCACGTACGTACACCGTTTCCATTCCACAGCTGTAAAAGTTCTTCAACTAATGGCCTTAGGTACACATCAATGTCGTTGCCAGGTTGCTTAGGGCCTTGGATGAGAACTGGCATCATAATGAACTTCCGCTTCATGCACATCCAAGGAGGAAGGTTATACATACATAGAGTCACGGGCCAGGTCTTTGTGATTGCCGCTCTGCTCCCGAAAGGATTAATGCCATCCGCGCTTAAAGCAAACCATACGTTCCTTGGGTCACTTGCAAACTCATCCCAAGATTTTCTCTCAATTTTTCTCCACTGCGACCCGTCACCGGTGCTCTCAACTTCCCGTCTTTCTTACGGTCCTCACTGTGCCATCACATCAACTTGGCATGCTCTCCGTTTCTGAACAGACGTTTCAACCGTGGTATTATAGGAGCATACCACATCACCTTCGCAGGAACCCTCTTCCTGGGGGGCTCGTCGTGAACATCACTAGGGTCATCTCGTCTGATCTTATACCGTAATGCACCGCATACCGGGCATGCGTTCAGATCCTTATACGCACCACGGTAGAGGATGCAGTCATTAGGGCATGCATGTATCTTCTGCACCTCCAATCCTAGAGGGCATACGACCTTCTTTGCTGTGTATGTACTGTCGGGCAATTCGTTATCCTTTCGAAGCTTCTTCTTCAATATTTTCAAGTAGCTTCTCAAATCCTTTGTCGGGCACAACATTCTGCCTTCCACCGCAGCAATTCCATTACAGTATGCGAGCTTTGTGTTGCCATCTTCGCAATTGGGGTACAACCCTTTTTTGTGATCCTCTAACATGCGATCGAACTTCAGCTTCTCCTTTTGACTTTCACATTGCATCCTTGCATCGACAATGACCCGGCGGAGATAATCATCATCGGGCACATCGTCTGGTTCCTCTTGATCTTCAGCAGCTTCGCCCGTTGCAGCATCATCGTGCACATCGTCTGGTTCCTCTTGATGTTCAGTAGCATCACCGTATTCAGGGGGCACATAGTTGTCATCGTACTCTTATTCTTCGCCGTCTTCCATCATAACCCCTATTTCTCCATGCCTCGTCCAAACATTATAGTGTGGCATGAAACCCTTGTAAAGCAGGTGGGTGTGAAGGATTTTCCGGTCAGAGTAAGACTTCGTATTCCCACATATAGGGCATGGACAACACATAAAACCATTCTGCTTGTTTGCCTCAGCCACTTCGAGAAAATCATGCACGCCCTTAATGTACTCGGAGGTGTGTCTGTCACCGTACATCCATTGCTGGTTCATCTGCGTGCATTATATATAATTAAGTGTGTCAAAAACCATTACAGAACATCATGAATAGATAATTAAGTGAACAAATTAATAGAAGTTCATCATCACATTAAAACCAAAGTACATACATAGTTCTCATCTAACAACATAAAGCTCTGCAGAGCATCTAAATTAATTAAACCATACATTGAAACTATGTAAAACATTTCAATGCGAAAACAAATGCGATCATAATCGCAACCAAGGTAACAATTGATCCAGTGACATAATGATACCAAGCCTCGGTATGAATGGAATATTTTCTAATCTTTCTAATCTTCAAGCGCATTGCATCCATCTTGATCTTGTGGTCATCGACGACATCCGCAACATGCAACTCCAATATCATCTTCTCCTCCTCATTTTTTTTATTTTTTCCTTCAAGAAATTGTTTTCTTCTTCAACTAAATTTAACCTCTCGACAATAGGGTCGGTTGGAATTTCCGGTTCACATACCTCCTAGATAAATAAAATCTATGTCACGTTGGTCGGCCTAATTTTCATAAACAATAAATGAAGCAATAGTTATAAAGATAATATATACCACATCCGAATCATAGACAGGACGAGGGGCCGGGGCGGATACCAAAACCATCGCGCTATATAATAACAAGCAATAAAATAGTAAGAAAATTAGACAAGTATATATCTCTAAAGCAAGAATTTTTTTCTTTCAGAAAGAAGATAAGAACAAGAGGCTCACCACGGTGGTGCCGGCGACAAGATCGGCGCGGGCGATCGACAACAGTGAAGACGGGGACGGGGCGTGACGGGCCGCTAATATAAACCTAGACAAATCTCGGGAAAAATAGAGTTCGGAGGTCGTGCTTCGAGAGGAGAAAGCTTAACTAGTGTGGCTCGGGCATTTCATCGAACACCTCATGTGCATAGGAGGTGAGCTAGAGCACCACAAAGCCTCCGCCCCGCCCCGGCCAGAGAAAGCCAGAGCAGTGGAGTGCTCTGCTCGCGGGCGAGGGGTATATATAGGCTCCTCAAGAACCGGGACTAAAGGGCAGCCTGTTGTCACCAACCGGGACCAATGATGATGGGGCAGGAGCCAGGCCCATTGGTCCCGGTTCATCCAACTAACCGGGACCAAAAGGTCCAGACGAACCGGGACAAATGGCCCACGTGGTCCGGCCGGCCCCCTGGGCTCACGAACCGAGACCAATGCCCCCATAGGTCCCGGTTCTGGACTGAACAGGGACTAATGGGCTAACCCGGCCAGGACCAAAGCCCTCTTTTCTACTAGTGAACACAGATGCCCAAGCCAACTTCTGAGATAGATGACTGCAAGTTAATACGTCATCCACCAATGTACAACTAAAGAGTTATCGCTTTGTAAAGATGTGTAGGGACACATTACCTTAATAAAAAAAGTACATCCCATGAATGCTTGTGGAATTATTAAATAATCTATTTGGCCCGATAGATGCAAGCCTTGAAGCTTCTCCTTGGACTGAGAAAACGAGATCATCTTCAGCCCTCTGGGGTTGCGCTCAATGTAGTGTGTATACATACTCCCACTTCCAAAAGGTTCATCCACCAAACTAAAATTAAAACACAAATATCTCAACAACATGGACTGATATGTGTCATCGCACAAAAGGGCTGACCTGTGCACTCCTAGCAGAGAAAAATGAAATTGCTACACCTACGTAATACATCTACTCAAAACTACGTAACCTGCCTAACAAATTCTCCCCCCGCCCCCTTGATTTTCACCGGTGTGGGCCCCTTCCACCCCCTCGATCCAATAGCGAGTATCCATGTTTTCTGTTACGTAAAAACCTTACGTTAGTTTACGTACGTCTAGCATTACTCAGAGAAAAAACACCATAATGCGCAATGGAACCGATTATACTCTATGTTGGATGAGCAAAGACGACTGTGGTGACTCATGGCACATAAACTCTAGGAAGTGGTCAAATGCAGTAATAAAGGAAGCACAATAACAGAGCGAGGACAAGGAAGCCTATGGAAAACACATTATACTATGATCAAAGAGCTTGTTGTTGAGCTACACAAAATTCTCATTACATAGCATGTGTCTGTTTTGTGAGTTCTCTTACCGACACTAAAACGCAAAGATCGTCTCTACTCCTAAAGGGGCATAACGTAGGTCGTTCGTTAGTTTGTTACTAGATGTTCGTTAATAAAGTTTCCAGTCAGGGTGGACGAAACGAGCGGTCTTTCAGACCGGCTCGTAGCCCGCTCGGTCCAGGCCGGCTCGGTCCTAGCCCGACGAAAAATACAGCCGGTCCGAGCTGCAGATTCCGGCCCGAAAATTCATCGGTCTGGTCCGGGCTTTCACCGAGCCAGCTCGCAGGACCGACAAACTGATGCATCGGCATGGCGGGAGCATAGCCGGAGCGCGGCGGGAGCACGGTGAGCACCGAGTGGGCCGTGGCTGGGGCATGGCGGGGCTGTGGCGAGGGCGTGGCGGGGCTATGGCGGGTGCGTGGCGGGGGCGCAAGAAAACTACCGTCGTCTACGTCCGCCACCGCGGGGCTGTCGTCCGCGCGGCCACTAGACTCTCTGGCCCCGGTAACCTTGTCCATTGGATGCGCCAGAGACTGATTAGTCGTCTCAGCCAAAGAAATCGATGTGGGAGGTCCTACGGCGCCGCATCGATCATCGTCCCTTTCGTCTCAGTTCACTGGCCGTCCGTCACTGTTGGGCTGCCATTGGTGATGTTCTTGGTTACTCTAGCTTCCTTTGGTTCTGCTGTAGCTTGCAGACATCTCGTAAATGAGCTGCGCTTCCTCTAGCCGGAGCAGCCGCCGTCGGAGCTCGAGTGCGCGCTCTGGCTTGTGTACTGGCCGGTCCTCTCGGTCCGGCCCGGGCTTTGCCGCCGCCGGTCCGGTCCCTAGAAACAGGACCGCCAGACTGGTCGGTCCGGTCCGGCTCGGTCCGCCGGCGGCCGGTCCAAGTGACGGCTCGGTCAGGGACCGGACCGGCCCGGACCGTGTCCACCCTGAGTTTCCAGTAATACATTCCTTGTGCTCAGATGGGTGAACTATTGTACATTTCACTCAAGAGTCTCTGTCAAACTAACAACTCCTCGTGGCCGACCTGCTTGATATTCTTCTCCTCCAACTTTATCTTATCCTCCTTGTCACCATTACGAGCATTTACTACTACAGCATCCTTGTTTAACGGCGGACGCTGCTGATGCAGGAGCTAGACTAGGTGGCGGTGGCGGTTGCTGCTCCTTGCTCTTCCCTAAGAGCATGCTGTACAGCCCGGCGACCAGCAGCGCCCCGCCAAGGACGCTGCCGAGGTGAACGACCTCACCGAGGAAGAAGGAGGAGCAGAACATGGTGAGCACGAGCCCTACCGGATTAGTCATGGCCAGAAACACGGGGCCTCGCCTCTCGATGCACCACGCCTGCAGGTAGAAGGACACCCCAGTCACCACGAACCCGGAGTAGGCCACGGCGACGAGCCCCACATCCAGCCGTAGCCTCCACACGACGGACATGTCCTCCCCGAAAGCGGTCACCGCTGCCGCCAGGGCGAGCGACTGTGCCGTGCTGAGCAGGCATTGCAGTGTCGTGGGCTCGTGACCAGCAACTTATTGGGGTACTCCGTGAGGAGGCGCGCTTGGAGCACAATCCAGAGTGACCACGTCAGGTTGGCCAGGAGCATCAGGAACGTGCCTTTCATCCAATCCCCTTGCTTCCCGGCGCTGGCCATGGCGGCGGCGAAGGCACGGTGGTGGTTGAGGGGGTTGAGCGGCGGGCCGGCGTAGAGGGCGATGACGAGGACCCCGGCGACACAGAGCGCGACGCCGGCGAGCTTTGCTGCGCCCGAGGCGGTGCGGAGCTTGACGGCTTCGAAATGTAGGAGGACGGCGAAGAGGAAGGTGAAGACGGGGATGGAGTTGCTCGTGGCTGAAGCCACCGTCGCGGAGGTGTACTTGAGGCTCATGTTGTGCAGGTTCATGCTCACCGTGTTCCTGCGTACGTGTGCAAATACTTGTTACTGTTACACGTACGCATGTATATATGATCACTTCCTCGATCCATTTAAGCAAAACAAACGACGAGTCCAAAGGGCAATGTTAACGGTGTCGTGCTCTTACTCTTACCCGAGTAAAGCATACATGAATATCTTGGTGAACAACCACAGTGACATGGGTGGCGCGTTTCTCCTGCAAAATCGTTGACATTCATGGATATTAGAGGGGGTCGGCTAATCTTAGGTGGTAATTACATCCAGATCAACTAACTAACTAATTAGTTGGTGAATTACCATTCAAGGAGGATAGCGAGGGGTAGCAAGAGAAGACCGGCGGCTGCCTGGCGGTAGAAGATGAAGACAAAGGTATTCATGCCGCCGTCGAAGGCCGCCTTGGAGACGACGTACATGCCGGTGTAGATCACCCGGATCACCATTGCGACAACGTACACCTTCTTCCCTGCATCCGTTGACATGCCTAGCTTCTTCTCCCGACTGATCTTCAAGTATTCACTTTTCACTGATGAGTACGCCTTATATAATCAAAGCTCAACCGGGAATGCATATATGCTCATGTTTAAACTAAGTACTCCCTATTGCTCTCTAGATGCTCATGTTTAAACTAAGTACTCCCTTCCTCTATAGTGCGCATACATTCTAGCTCCAATACCAATGTATGACATGGATGTTGTAGTACGGACGAAAACAGCCTCGCTGCCGCAGCCTGTCCTACGCACTATGGAGAGGAGATTCTAAGCCAGGGTCAGTTTCGTCCACACATGCATGTGGCTGCAAATGCGCACTACAATTTGGAATCCCAGCCAAAAAAATACGCGCACTACAATTCGGAATGCATAGTATTAGCTAGTAGCTTTTTCTCTTTATCTTTTTGTGACAAAGTTAGCCTTTTCTCTCTTTTTCTTTTTGTGACAATGTTGCTTTTTCTCCGGCTTGCTCTGATTCACACATTTTATGTCTTTGGGCAAAGAGTGATGTATCTCTCACCTTTCTTTCCCTTTGGAAAAGATCTGATGCGGTTGCATGGCACTTTAGTTTGGTCAGTGCTCACTGCTCACTTGGGAAACTAGCTAGCTAGCTAGTGTTGTACCCCTCTTGCTTCCTCCAAAATATATGTGGTCAATCGTCATTGATGGGAAGTGTAAGAATGTACCAACTAGTGTGTGTCTTGTAGAAATGATTTTTTTTTCCATTAGGGGATGTCCTCCTACACCATCCACCCTGCAATGTGCATTCGGATCTCCACTATGTCCATAGTGTCTTCTGTTGCAACTGCGTTCTTGTTTCTTCGAGCATAATTATTAAAATTACTCATTTTAATATACATGAAATCAGCTGAATTTTCATGTGTTAAACTAGGAAAATATTGCAAGGTAGTTTTCAACGTACTTGACATTCTAGAATTCATGCCGCCTGATTCTTAAAAATTATACAATTAGATTTACCATTCAAACATTTTCATAATATAAGCTGCGATATGGGCGGTGATTATGATAATCCCAGTTGTCGTATATACCAGTTATTGTCTAGTCTATCATTTGTTTTACTAACGTTTTCTTAATTTCCAGGCTATTTCATATAATAATTTATTGATTATAGATTAAGTTTAGGACAACGAAATTAAGTAACCCCAAATGAGCCGAAACCTCAAGTAGATAAAAAGAATGGAATGCCTCTAACTCACTTTGGATAACTCTAATGAAGTTCGCCTTTTTCTTTTTGAGCCACCGCAGGCCATCCTCTTCTTCTTTTTTAAAGGTAAGAAAAACCACGGAGGCTCATCCTCGTTCTTTTCACCAACATGAAAATCAAACATTGACGACGACTCATCAATGGCAAATATTTGCCGGCTGGTGTCTCTTACAATTGCATGAAGCTAAAAATATGCCTTTGCACATGGGGGCAATGGGCAACTGTATGGCGTTTAAAAAACACCACTATCTTAAAAAGACGAAAAACTTAAAAAAAAAAGCAGTGGTAAACATGCAACTCCCCGCCCCCTCCCATACCGCGAGAAAACACCACTTTATTGTTGTCACGTTGAAGTCATGCAGTTGTGGTCGGGCGATGTTTGCAGTTGTGTGCCTAGTCGCAGATGTGCAACTACTCCTCCCCCGGCAAAACACCACCAAGTTTGCAGTTGCACTGAAGACATATAAAATCAGCCAGGTATGGTAGTTACAATTGCGTGCCTAGTAAAAGACATGCTACTACCCCTCTCCTCGACAAAACATCAGAGTTGCAGTGCGTTGAAGGCATGCAACTGCAGTCGTCGCCGACAATAGCAATTTAGCAATTTTGTGCTTAATGCAAGACATGCAACTACCCCTCCCTCGATAAAACACCATAGAATTGCAGCTGCATTGAAGACATGTACTTGCAGTCGGAGACAACACTTGCAGTTGCTTGCCTAGTAGCAGACATGCAACTCCCCCTCTTGGAAAAGCAGATGTAATAAGACCTTCAAAGATCAAGGACTGACTAGACACTGTAATTCATGGTAAAAAAGATCCAATCATAGTCATACCTGATATAAATTAACAGTAATGAATGCAAATGACAGCTGTGCTCTCCAGCTAGTGCTTTTAATAAGAAGGTGATGACTCAACATAAAAGTAAATAGATAGGCCCTTCGCAGAGGGAAGCAGGGATTTGTAGAGGTGCCAGAGCTCGGTTTTGAAATAGAGATAAATTATGTTTTGAGCGACATACTTTCATTGTCAACATAACAACTAAGAGATGACGATATCTTCCATGCTAAACAAATTATAGGCGGTTCCCAACAGAATGGTAAAGTTTATACTCCCCCTCCTCCACAAGCATCAATCCATGGCTTGCTCGAAACAACGAGTGCCTCCAACATTCAACGGGTCCCGGAGGAGTTTTGTTTGCAATTATTTTGATTTAGTTTGCATAAAGCATGGGACTGGGCATCCCGGTGACCAGCCATTTTCCCGTGAGTGAGGAGCGGAGTCCACTCCTCTTGAGAATAACCCGCCTAACACGGAAGATAAGGGCAGCCCTAGTTGATATATGAGCTATTCGAGCATGCAAAACAGAATGTTTATGTGAAGGTTTAGAGTTTGGCACATACAAATTTACTTGGAACGGCAGGTAGATACCGCATATAGAAAGGTATGGTGGATTCATATGGAATAACTTTGGGGTTTAAGGGATTGGATGCACAAGCAGTATTCCCGCTTAGTACAAGTGAATGCTAGCAAAAGACTGGGAAGCGACCAACTCGAGAGCGACAACAGTCATGAACATGCATTAAAATTAATAAACATTCAATACAAGCATGAGTAGGATATAATCCACCATGAACATAAATATCGTGAAGGCTATGTTGATTTGTTTCAACTACATGTGTGAACATATGCCAAGTCAAGTCACTTAAATCATTCAAAGGAGGATACCACCCCATCATACCACATCACAATCATTTTAATAGCATGTTGGCACGCAAGGTAAACCATTATAACTCATAGCTAATCAAGAATGGCACAAGCAACTATGATCTCTAATTGTCATTGCAAACATGTTTATTCATAATAAGCTGAATCAAGAATGATGAACTCATCATATTTACAAAAACAAAAGAGGTCGAGTTCATACCAGCTTTTCCCATCTCAGTCAGTCCATCATATATGTCATCATAATTTCCTTTCACTTGCATGACTGAACGATGTGAATAATAATAAGAGTGCACGTGCATTGGACTAAGTTGGAATCTGCGAGCATTCAATAAACAGGAGAAGACAAGGCAATATGGGCTCTTGGTTAAATCAACAATGATGCATATAAGAGCCACTTTAACAATTTAATCATGGTCTTCTCCTACTGACCCCCAAAGAAAAGGAAAAGAAATAAAAACTATTTACACGGGAAATCTCCCAACAAGCAAAAGAAGAACGGGAAATATTTTTGGGTTTTCTTTTTAATTAATACTACTACAGCAGGAAAAATAAACTACTACTAATTTTTTTGGTTTTTCTAAAGGTTTATTAAACACACAAGAAGAAAGCAGGAAAAAGAAAATAAACTAGCATGGATATTACAGTGAAAGAGTATGAGCACCGACATCTAGCAATGAGTGTGTGTGAACATAAATGTAATGTCGGTGAGAATACGTACTCCCCCAAGCTTAGGCTTTTGGCCTAAGTTGGTCTATTGCCAGGGATAACCTGGCTGATACCCGTAGGTGTAGCCGGGGTCATACTGCGACGAAGAATAGTTGGGATCAAACTGTGATGAAGAGGACTCTGACTGCCACTGGCTGGCAACCACCTCCGGATCCCAAGAATAAATAGACTGTCGTGGAGGCTCATCTTGTGGCTCCGGTTCCGGGGCTGGTGCAGGATTCCGATAGGCTTGAACGGCCGCCCACGGAACGATGTGAGGACCTGCAGACAAGTTAAACAAAGAGGGAGCAGGCAAAGTAATAGTCTCGTGGTAATGTTTATCAAAGTACAATTTATATTTAAGCTCCCCTTCCTTGCCCTTAACAAGAAAGTCATGCGCTAGCATACTCTTATAATCTAAATAAACACGGGGCAACGATGTTTCTTCTTTCTCCAAATGCCTGATAGGTATCTCAAAATATTCAGCCAGGCGTGAAGCGTAAATGCCTCCAAAGATGGGGCCCTTAGTATGGCCAGACTTAACCGTCTAGCAACAATTCCACCCATACTAACAGAGTTATTGCGGTATAAACCATGGAACAAAATGATAATATCAGGAACACTAAGGTTTTCACAGTTCCCGCGACCAATCAAGCAACGACTAGCAAATAAGGCAAAGTAGCGTAAAATAGGAAAATGTATGCTAGTAATTCTTGCATCAGAAACCTTCCTGGTTTCTCCCACAGTGATAGTGTTAATAAAAGCTTCTACCTCGTTACAGTGTGGTTCATCCAAGGTACCCTCAAAGGGTATTTTGCAAACCTCGCAAAAATTCAGCTAATGGATCTCCTTAACAACGTCATATAAATGAAACTCTATTGTTGGAGGTGATTTCTTAGGGAAAAAGTAGAAGTTCTGCACAAAAGTATTTGTGAGTAAGAGATACTGATGACGTTGATCGCGGAGGAAGTCGGTGAGGCCAGCATTCTCAATCAATAAATATAATTCCTCATAAATCCCGGCTCTCCTCAAGAAGTCATCGGAAGGCCATTCACACGGCCGGACCTCCGCGGTACGAGGCAAATTAAATTTGGGCTTCTGCTCTTCTTCCTTTTATTTTTCCTTCGAGCTTGACTCGGCAGGCCCCTCAAAAGTCTCTTCATTATTTATGAAATAATCTGAAATTTTAGTAACTTCAAATAAAAGTGAACCAACTTCAATAAAATTGATAGCAACTACTCCTACAAGTGCCTAGAGCCTATATCAAGCATTAGAACTACTTGGAACCATATAAATTTGACATGCAAGCTTAAGAACATGGTCACCTATGCAGCACAAATTTGCAATGAATAAAGCACTAGAAAAAAACTAATTGGACCAATGGAGGAGTCACATACCAAGGAACAATCTCCCCAAGCAGTTTTGCGAGAGGTGCTTTGAGCAAGGAGATCGAAAATCACAGCAAAAGTGGCTGGAACTCGAGCTTGAGTTGGGTTTTCGGGTTTGTGTGAGGCATAGGAATTAGATGGGTGCAGGGATAAGTGGAGGAGGGCCACCATGGGCCCACGAGGCAGGGGGGCGCGCCCTCCACCCTCGTGGCCAGGTGGCAGCTCCCCCCGCGGTAATTTTTGCACTGGAAATCCTCAAATATTTCCGAAAAAATCATATTAAATTGGCATGGCATTCTGAGGACTTTTATTTTCGGGATATTTTTATATTGCACGGATAAATCAGGAAACAGACAGAAAAATACTATTTTTTACTTTATTTCTACTAAATAACAGAAAATATAAAGAGGGTACAGAAGGTTGTGCATCTAGTTTCATCCATCTCATGCTCATCAAAAAGAATCCACTAATAAGGTTGATCAGGTCTTGTTAACACACTCATTCCGACTAACATGGAACCGGAGAACTTTCGAATAACACTAAGTTACCTCAACAGGGATATGGACATCCCAATAATAAGTATACCGTATTTCTTCTTGACAGTAGGAAGAGGAAATTCAAAACCTCCAAATATAATCGATGGAATTTTTCCAATAGAGTTGATACTATGAACTTGAGGTTTTTTCCTCAGAATATGTACCGTATGCTCATTACCATTAACATGAAAAGTGACGTTGCCTTTGTTGCAATCAATAACAGCCCCTGCAGTGTTAAGGAAAGGTCTTCCAAGAATAATAGACATACTATCATCCTCGGGAATATCAAGAATAACAAAGTCCGTTAAAATAGTAACATTTGCAACCACAACAGGCACATCCTCACAAATACCGACAGGTATAGCAGTTGATTTATCAGCCATTTGTAGAGATATTTCAGTAGGTGTCAACTTATTCAAGTCAAGTCTACGATATAAAGAGAGAGGCATAACACTAACACCGGATCCAAGATCACATAAATCAGTTTTAACATAATTTTTCTTAACTAGATATACTAGTCGTCAACCCGTGCACCTGCATGGGCTAGCAATTTTAATATTAGGTATAACAATCTTTTGAGAGATTCAAAATGTCAAACAATAATTTGCATATGTTGATATAGGTTATTATTATCATACATGCACATAGATTGCAATGAAGTTACATTACTTTGACTTTTTTGTGATTAGATTGTTTGCATCCAATTATGTCACAGCAATCCACATCAAATTTATGGCCGATATGTGGACATATGGATGTCCTACTTATCAAGGTTACATAAGGGTATATGTGTTATATTGGTAGAAAACATGGTTACGGACCTAGATGTTGTTGCATGTATCATGTACTTATGATCTAAAAGTTTCTAGAAGGTATAAAGATAAAGTGCCCAATTGCAACATATATATTACTTTCTTATTAAGCCAAAAAAAGACAGACGTCTTTTTTTTGCCACGGAAGCATGGTAGACTTATAAAAACTTTGTTTCTATAAAGAATAACGGATACATACATGAACGACTTTTTATCAACATACGCCACGTCGTAGCGAATAATGTACATGTTTAAAAAAATAGGCAGTTGTATATTCTCATTATACTATAAGCACCATAGATTATTCTGATTATAAGATCTTGTCTGTACCAATTTTTATTAAAGAATTTCTCTTATGATTAACATGTATGGGAATTTTTTTAATATTTTCTATCCATACTATACATATTCATATCACATAGACAATCATGTTTATATGAGAGAGACAGTAGTGGCTATAGAAAAACTGTACTGTTTATATGAGATCTTTTTGGCGCATGATACAATCAAATTTATTTTTTTGATAATTCAGCGATTTATATGTATATATTGATGTTTTAATAGCTATTATTTTTCTCTTTTTATTAGGATAAAAAATACATGTACATACTTACTATATATGACAACAATCTACACCTCCAAAGAATTATGTTAATATTTTTTATACATGATTAAGTGGCCATGTACAGGAGTCGAGGGGGATATTTTCCTTTTTTCTTTGAGGATGAGATGTCGTTCCTTTCTTACGTTTGATCTGTTTCTTTTTTCTTTCCATTGGTGTTGTTTTTATGTAAAGAAGCTATCCCTTTTCATATAAGGAACTATTTATATGAGGATGATTTCATACTTTCTTTTCACCAACGTTATGTGTAGATGTTTGTTTTTTGGCCGGGCCATCTATATGTTACGTATAACTTTCACCCACGTACGACAGGTTTGTGTGGCTGTTTTTTTCCTTTTCAATCGGGAAAAAAAAGATTGGTTACTTTTTTTCATCCCTGGAGTTTTCTATGCAAGGAGTTTAGATCTAATTTTTTTCATCGGTGGAGTTTTATTGAAGGATATTATTCTTTTTTGAGGGAACCGTGGATTCTTCCTAGTTTTGTTTCACCAAATTATAATGTGACAGTTCCCTCAAAAAAAAATTTTATAACATGACAGATGTGATTTGTTTTTTTCTTTTCTAGATGCGATCTGTTTTTTTTTCTTTTTCAGCGCCCAACTTTTGTGGAAGTGGGCTATCCTTTTTTATGGAACCGTGGCTGAAATTTTTTTCTTTCAACCAATGTTGAACGTGAGGAAGCTGGACTACAAATGTAACGCTTTCATCTAAATGATATGGCCACTCAGATTTTTGTTTTTCTAGGAAATAGAGAGAGTCCCATGGGATCAAGACTTCCATACGTGATAGTATAAGACAACATATGGCCGCTCAGATTTTTGTTTTTTCTAGGAAATAGAGAGAGTCCCAAGGGGTCAAGACTTCCATATGTGGTAGTTTGAGACAACATGTCTTATACTTCATCTGATGGCTACAGATAGATTATATATTAATCCATCGGTCAAAATTCTTTAATTCTAAGGATTAACGTGGTGCCTCGTATGGTGCCTCCAATTAGTAAATATAAGATGGAGCATGGTATAGTAGGTACTCCTGGATCTCCAAGTTTCTTTGGTATTCCACCCTTAAAAGTATAATTAGCAAGCATGGTGGAAATTTCAGCTTCCGGTATCTTTCTTTTATTTGTAACAATATCTTTCATATATTTAGCATAAGGATTCATTTTGAGCATATTAGTCAATCGCATACGCAAAAAGATGGGTCTAATCATTTCAGCAAAGCGCTCAAAATCCTCATCATCCTTTTTCGTGGATGGTTTGGAGGAAAAGGCATGGGTTTCTGAACCCATGGTTCCCTTTCTTTACCATGTTTCCTAGCAACAAAGTTTATTTTATCATAATGTTGATTCTTTTATTGTGGGTTATCAAGATCAACAGCAGGTTCAACTTCTACTTCATTATCATTACTAGGTTGAGCATCATCATGAACATCATCATTAACATTTTCACTAGGTTCATGTTCATTACCAGATTGTGTTTCAGCATCAGACATAGAGATATCATTTGGATTCTCAGGTGGTTCAGCAATAGGTTCACTAGAAGTTTGCAGAGTCCTATCATTTTTCTTTTTCTTCCTTTTAGAAGAACTAGGTACATCAATATTATTTCTCTGAGAATCTTGCTCGATTCTCTTAGGGTGGCCTTCAGGATACAAAGGTTCCTGAGTCATTGTACCAGTTCTAGTAGCCACTCTAACAACATAATCATTTTTCTTACTATTCATTTCATCAAGCACTTCTTTTTGAGCTTTAAGTACTTGTTCTACTTGAGTGGTAACCATAGAAGCATGTTTGCTAACAAGTTTAAGTTCACCTCTAATATTAGCCATATAATCACCCAATCGTTTAATCATAAAGGTATTTTGTTTTAATTGTCTACTAAAATAAGCATTAAAGTCATCTTGCTTAAACATAAAGTTATCAAACTCATCCAAGCACTGACTAGCAATTTTAGTAGGAGGGACTTCAGCTTTATCATATCTATAGAGAGAATTTACCTTTACTACCTGGGTCGGGATATCGGGATCAGGAGGTTCTTCAGTGAATAACGAATTGAGATCATATACTTCTTCAACAGGCTGTAAATTAAGACCATGTATTTCTTCAATAGGAGGTAAATTCTTAACATCTTCAGCTTTAATACCTTTTTCTTTCATAGATTTCTTTGCCTCTTGCATATCTTCAGGACTGAGAAATAGAACGCCTATTTTCTTAGGAGTTGGTTTAGGAATTGGCTCAGTTATTGGCTCAGGAGCTGGATCGGGAGTTGGCTCAGGATGTGCCCAATTATTTTCATTTGTCAACATATTATTCAATAGAGTTTCAGCTTCATTCGCGTTCTTTCCCTGAAAAGAGAACCAGCACAACTATCCAGGTAATCTCTGGAAGCATCGGTTAGTCCATTATAAAAGATATCAAGTATTTCAGGTTTCTTAAGAGGATGATCAGGCAAAGCATTAAGTAACTTGAGAAGTCTCCCCCAAGCTTGTGGGAGACTCTCATCTTTAATTTGCACGAAGTTGTATATTTCCCTCAGAGCAGCTTGTTTCTTATGAGCAGGAAATATTTAGCGAGATAAGTAATAAATCATATCACAGGGACTACGCTTTACAACCAGGATCAAGAGAATTAAACCATATCTTAGCATCACCCTTTAATGAGAACGGAAATATTTTGAGTATATAAAAGTAGCGCGATCTCTCATCATTAGTAAACAGGGCAGCTATATCATTTAACTTAGTAAGATGTGCCACAACAGTTTCAGATTCATAGCCATAAAAACGATCAGATTCTACCAAGGTAATTATATCTGGATCAACAGAAAATTCATAATCCTTATCGGGAACACAAATAGGTGAAGTAGCAAAAGCAGGGTCGGGTTTCATTCTGTCTCTAAGAGATTCTTTACTCCATTTAACTAGCAGCCTTTTAAGATCATATCTATCCTTACAAGCAAAAATAGCTGCAGAAGATTCCCTATCAAAAAGATAACCCTCAGGAATAACAAGCATATTTTCATCATCACTTTCATCATCGTATTAAGATTCAATAATTTCTTTCTCTCTAGACCTAGAAATTTGTTCATCTAGAAATTCACCAAGGGGCACAGTAGTATCAAGCATAGAAGTAGTTTCATCATAAGTATCATGCATAGCAGAAGTGGCATCATCAATGACATGCGACATATCGGAACGAATAGCAGAAGCAGGTTTAGGTGTTGCTAGCTTACTCATAACAGAAGGTGAATCAAGTGCAGAGCTAGATGGCAGTTCCTTACCTCCCCTCGTAGTTGAGGGATAAACTTTTGTCTTAGCGTCTTTCAAGTTCTTGATAGTGAACAACAGATATAAATTCCAAGTGACTCAAAGAATAGAGTTATGCTCCCCAGCAACAGCGCCAGAAAAAGGTCTTGATAACCCACAAGTATAGGGGGTCGCAACAGTTTTCGAGGATAGAGTATTCGACCCAAATTTATTGATTCGACACAAGGGGAGCCAAATAATATTCTCAAGTATTAGCAGCTGAGTTGTCAATTCAACCACACCTGGAAACTTAATATCTGCAGCAAAGTGTTTAATAGCAAAGTAATATGATAGTGGTGGTAACGGTAACAAAAGTAAACACGCAAAAGTAATGTTTTTGGTATTTTGTAGTGATTGTAACAGTAGCAGCGGGAAAGTAAATAAGCGAGAACCAGTATATGGAAAGCTCGTAGGCACCGGATTAGTGATGGATAATTATGCCGGATGCGGTTCGTCATGTAACAGTCATAACATAGGGTGACACAGAACTAGCTCCAATTCATCAATATAATGTAGGCATGTATTCCGTATATAGTCATACGTGCTTATGGAAAAGAACTTGCATGGCATCTTTTGTCCTACCCTCCCGTGGCAGCGGGGTCCTATTGGAAACTAAGGGATATTAAGGCCTCCTTTTAATAGAGAACTGGAACAAAGCATTAGCACATAGTGAATACATGAACTCCTCAAACTATGGTCATCACCGGGAGTGGTCCCTATTGTTGTCACTTCGGGGTTGCCGGATCATAACTCATAGTAGGTGACTATAGACTTGCAAGATAGGATCAAGAACACACATATATTCATGAAAACATAATAGGTTCAGATCTGAAATCATGGCACTCGGGCCCTAGTGACAAGCATTAAGCATAGCAAAGTCATAGCAACATCAATCTCAGAACATAGTGGATAATAGGGATCAAACCCTAACAAAACTAACTCGATTACATGATAAATCTCATCCAACCCATCACCGTCCAGCAAGCCTACGATGGACTTACTCACGCACGACGGTGAGCATCATGAAATTGGTGATGGAGGATGGTTGATGATGATGACGACGACGAATCCCCCTCTCCGGAGCCCCGAACGGGCTCCAGATCAGCCCTCCCGAGAGAGATTAGGGCTTGGCGGCGGCTCCGTATCGTAAAACGCGATGATTTCTTCTCTCTGATTTTTTTCTCCCCGAAACCCAATAAATAGAGTTGGAGCTGGCGTCGGAAGGTCTCCAGGGGGCCCAGGAGGGGGGGCGCGCCCCCCACCCTCGTGGAGAGGGTGTGGCCCACCTGGTCTTCATCTTTGGCGAGGATTTTTTATTATTTATTCTAAGATGTTCCGTGGAGTTTCAGGTCATTCCGAGAACTTTTGTTTTCTGCACATAAAACAACACCATGGCAATTCTGCTGAAAACAGCGTCAGTCCGGGTTAGTTCCATTCAAATCATACAAGTTAGAGTCCAAAACAAGGGCACAGGTGTTTGGAAAAGTAGATACGACGGAGACGTATCAGAGCTCTGTACCATTTCTGATATTATATGTAGATGACTTATTGTTAATTGGAAATGATATAGAATTTCTGGATGGCATAAAAGGATACTTGAATAAAAGTTTTTCAATGAAAGACCTCGGTGAAGCTGCTTACATATTGGGCATCAAGATCTATAGGGATAGATCAAGATGCTTAATTGGACTTTCACAAAGCACATACCTTGATATAGTTTTGAAAAAGTTCAAAATGGATTAGGTAAAGAAAGGGTTATTGCCTGTGTTACAAGGTGTGAAGTTGAGTCAGACTCAATGCCCGACCATAGCAGAAGATAGAGAGAAAATGAAAGATGTTCCCTATGCTTCAGCCATAGGCTCTATCATGTATGCAATGCTGTGTACCAGACCTGACGTATGCTTAGCAATAAGCTTGGCAGGTAGGTACCAAAGTAATCCAGGAGTGGATCACTGGACAGTGGTCAAGAATAACCTGAAATACCTGAAAAGGACTAAGGATATGTGTCTCGTTTATGGAGGTGACAAAGAGCTAGTCGTAAATGGTTACGTCGATGCAAGCTTTGACACTGATCCGGACGATTCTAAATCGCAAACCGGATACGTGTTTTTATTAAATGGTGGAGCTGTAAGTTGGTGCAGTTCTAAACAAAGCGTCGTGGTGGGATCTACATGCGAAGCGGAGTACATAGCTGCTTTGGAAGCAGCAAATGAAGGAGTCTGGATGAAAGAGTTCATTTCTGATCTAGGTGTCATACCTAGTGCATCGGGACCAATGAAGATCTTCTGTGACAATATTGGTGCAATTGCCTTGGCAAAGGAATCCAGATTTCACAAGAGGACCAAGCACATCAAGAGATGCTTCAATTCCATCCGGGACCAAGTCCAGGTGGGAGACATAGAGATTTGCAAGATACATACGGATATGAATGTTGCAGACCCGTTGACCAAGCCTCTTCCACGAGCAAAACATGATCAGCACCAAGACTCCATGGGTGTTAGCATCATTACTATGTAATCTAGATTATTGACTCTAGTGCAAATGGGATACTGAAGGAAATATGCCCTAGAGGCAATAATAAAGTTATTATTTATTTCCTCATATCATGATAAATGTTTATTATTCATGATAGAATTGTATTAACCGGAAACATGATACATGTGTGAATACATAGACAAACTTAATGTCGCTAGTATGCCTCTACTTGACTAGCTCATTAATCAAAGATGGCTATGTTTCCTAACCATAAACATGTGTTGTCATTTGATTAATGGGATCACATCAGTAGGAGAATGATGTGATTGACTTGACCCATTCCGTTAGCTAAGCACTTGATCGTTTAGTATGTTGATATTGCTTTCTTCATGACTTATACAAGTTCCTATAACTATGAGATTATGCAAATCCCATTTACCAGAGGAACACTTTGTGTGCTAACAAACGTCACAACGTAACTGGGTGATTATAAAGGAGCTCTACAGGTGTCTCCAAAGGTACATGTTGAGTTGGCGTATTTCGAGATTAGGTTTTGTCACTCCGATTGTCGGAGAGGTATCTCTGGGCCCTCTCAGTAATGCACATCACTATAAGCCTTGCAAGCAATGTAGCTAATGAGTTAATTACGGAATGATGCATTACGTAACGAGTAAAGAGACTTGCGATGCGAGATTGAACTAGGTATTGGATCTTGACGATCGAATCTCGGGCAAGTAACATACCGATGACAAAGGGAACAACGTATGTTGTTATGCGGTTTGACCGATAAAGATCTTCGTAGAATATGTAGGAGCCAATATGAGCATCCAGGTTCCGCTATTGGTTATTGACCGGAAACAGTTCTAGGTCATGTCTACATAGTTCTCGAACCCGTAGGGTCCGCACGCTTAAGGTTTCGATGACAGTTATATTATGAGTTTATGAGTTTTGATGTACCGAAGTTTGTTCGGAGTCCCGAATGAGATTACGGACATGACGAGGAGTCTCGAAATGGTCGAGACATGAAGATTGATATATTGGAAGCCTATATTTGGATATCGAAAATGTTTCGGGTGAAATCGGGATTTTACCGGAGTACCGGGAGGTTACCGGAACCCCCTGGGGGGCTTAATGGGCCTACATGGGCCATAGTGGAGAGGAAGAGAGGAGGCAAGGGCTGGCCGCGCCCCCTCCCCCCCTAGTCCGAATAGGACAAGGAGAGGGGGGCGGCGCCCCCCCTCCTTTCCTTCCCCTCTCCCTTCTCTTTCCCCCTTCTCCTTGTCCAACTAGGAAAGAAGGGAGTCCTACTCCCAGTGGGAGTAGGACTCCCCCTTTGCGCGCCCTCCTTGGCCGGCCGCCCCCTTCCCCTTGGCTCCTTTATATATGGGGGCAGGGGGCACCTCTAAGACACAACAATTGATCCTTGAGATCTCTTAGCCGTGTGCGGTGCCCCCCTCCACCATAGTCCTCGATAATATTGTAGCGGTGCTTAGGCGAAGCCCTGTGATGGTAGAACATCAAGATCGTCCACCACGCCCGTCGTCTTGTGGAACTCTTCCCCGACACCCTGCTGGATCGGAGTCCGGGGATCGTCATCGAGCTGAACATGTGCTAGAACTCGGAGGTGCCGTAGTTTCGGTGCTTGATCGGTCGGGTCGTGAAGACGTACGACTACATCAACCGCGTTGTTCTAATGCTTCCGCTTTTGGTCTACGAGGGTACGTGGACAACACTCTCCCCTCTTGTTGCTATGCATCACCATGATCTTGTGTGTGCGTAGGAAATTTTTTGAAATTACTACGTTCCCCAACAATGTTGAGTTCAGGTAACTCTTATGTGTGACACCCAATATGTGAGTTGTTCACTTTCACGCAGGTAAGTCATGGAAGTTGGGAGCACAAACTAGAGAAGCAAGGAACTTAATTTTGCTCGAGTGGTGACTGTGGTCAAGAAAAGAAGGGACTACAAGTTGTAGGTGGAGTCATATGGAGTCTTTAGAGTGGCAGCAGAACTCACGGGATAAACTCAAGTCCAATGTACATGAAAGTTTGATGAATTGACGAATTCAAGGTGGTGGAGAATATTCGCCAAGGTGGAGTTTGTTAGAGTTGTGTCAAATATTGTGTACAAGATAGGTTATAGTTGGACTCTGAGTAGTATTGTGTTTAGTTAGGTGATACGTCTCCAACGTATCTACTTTTCCAAACACTTTTGCCCTTGTTTTGGACTCTAACTTGCATGATTTGAATGAAACTAACCCGTACTGACGCTGTTTTCAGCAGAACTGCCATGATGTTGTTTTATGTGTAGGAAAGAAAAGTTCTCAGGATGTCCTAAAAATCCACGGAGGCACTTTTTGGAAAATATAAAAAATACTGGCGAAAGAATCAAGACCAGGGGGCCCACACCCTGTCCACGAGGGTGGGGGCGCGCCCCCTCCCCCTGGGCGCGCCCCCTGTCTCGTGGGCCCCCTGGACCTCCACCGACCTCAACTCCAACTCCATATATTCACGTTCGGGGAGAAAAAAATCTGAGAGAAAGTTTCATCGCGTTTTACGACACGGAGCCGCCGCCAAGCCCTAATCTCTCTCGGGAGGGCTGATCTGGAGTCTGTTCGGGGCACCGGAGAGGGGGATTCGTCGCCGTCGTCGTCATCAACCATCCTCCATCACCAATTTCATGATGCTCACCGCCGTGCGTGAGTAATTCCATCGTAGGCTTGCTGGACGGTGATGGGTTGGATGAGATTTACCATGTAATCAAGTTAGTTTTGTTAGGGTTTGATCCCTAGTATCCACTATGTTCTGAGATTGATGTTGCTATGACTTTGCTATGCTTAATGCTTGTCACTAGGGCCCGAGTGCCATGATTTCAGATCTGAACCTATTATGTTTTCATGAATATATGTGTGTTCTTGATCCTATCTTGCAAGTCTATAGTCACCTATTATGTATTATGATCCAACAACCCCGAAGTGATAATAATCGGGATACTTCTCGGTGATGACCGTAGTTTGAGGAGTTATGTATTCACTATGTGCTAATGCTTTGTTCCGGTTCTCTATTAAAAGGAGGCCTTAATATCCCGTAGTTTCCGGTAGGACCCCACTGCCACGGGAGGGTAGGACAAAAGATGTTATGCAAGTTCTTTTCCATAAGCACGTATGACTATTTACGGAATACATGCCTACATTACATTGATGAACTGGAGCTAGTTATGTGTCACCCCATGTTATAGCTATTACATGAGGAATCGCATTCGGCATAATTATCCATCACTGATCCATTGAATACGAGCTTTTCACATATTGTGCTTTGCTTATTTACTTTTCCGTTGCTACTATTACAATCACTATAAAACCCAAAAACATTACTTTTGCTACCGTTACCTTTATTATCATACTACTTTGCTACTAAATACTTTGCTGCAGATACTAAGTTATCCAGGTGTGGTTGAATTGACAACTCAACTGCTAATACTCAAGAATATTCTTTGGCTCCCCTTGTGTCGAATCAATAAATTTGGGTTAAATACTTTACGCTCGAAAGCTGTTGCGATCCCCTACACTTGTGGGTTATCAAGAATAATTTCTGGCGCCGTTGCCGGGGAGCATAGCTCTATTCTCTGAGTCACTTGGGATTTATATCTGTTGATCACTATGAAGAACTTGAAATACGACAGAACCAAGATTTTGCCCTCAACTACGAGGGGAGGTAAGGAACTGGCATCTAGCTCTGCACTAGATTCTCCTTCTGTTATTAGTAAGCTTGCGACACCTAAAACTGCTACTGCTATGAATTCTAATATGTCTCATGTTATTGATGATGCCACTTCTGCTTTGCATGATACTTATGATGAAACTACTTCTGTACGTGATACTACTTTGCCATTAGGTGAATTTCTTGATGAACAACTTGCTAGAGTTAGGGGGAATGAAATTATTGAAGATGCTATTATTGATGATAGTGATGATGAAAATTCTCCCAATGATTATGAATTGCCTGTTGTTCCTGAGGGTTATGTTATGAATGAAAAAGCTGCTAGAGCTATCTTTGCTTGCAGTGATAGATATGATCTTAATGCTAGAATAAAACCTGACTCTGCTTTTGTTACTTCACCTATTTGTGTTACTGATAAGGATTATGAATTCTCTGTTGATCCTGAGATTATTACTTTGGTTGAATCTGATCCTTTTTATGGCCTTGAATCTGAAACTATTGTGGCACATCTTACCAAGTTGAATGATACAGCTACCCTGTTTACTCATGATGGCAAATCCCGCTATTATTATATCCTTAAGATATTTCTGTTCTCGTTAAAGGGTGATGCTAAGACTTGGTATAATTCTCTTGCTCCTGGTTGTGTGCGTAGTCCCTAGGATATGACTTATTACTTCTCTGCTAAATATTTCCCTGCTCATAAGAAACAAGCTGCCTTGCGGGAAATATATAATTTTGTGCAAATCAAAGAAAAGAGTCTCCCACAAGCTTGGGGGAGGCTTCTACGATTACTTAATGCTTTTCCTGATCATCCCCTTAAGAAAAATGAAATACTTGATATCTTTTATAATGGACTAACCGATGCTTCCAAGGACTACTTGGATAGTTGTGTTGGTTGTGTTTTCAGGGAAAGAACAGTCGATGAAGCAGAATTACTATTGAATAATATGTTGACTAATGAAAATAATTGGACTCTTCCTGAGCCAATTCCTGAGGCAATTCCTGAATCAATTAAGCCAACTCCTGAGCCTATTCCTAAACCCACTCCGAAGAAGAGAGGTGTTTTATTTCTCAGTCTTGAATATATGCAAGACGCAAAGAAAGCGATGAAAGAAAAAGGTATTGAAGCTGAAGATGTTAAGAATTTACCTCCTATTGAAGAAATACATGGTCTTAATATACCGCCTATTGAAGAACCACATTGTCTTGATAACCCGGCACAGATAGTAAAGGTAAATTCTCTCTATAGATATGATAAAGTTGAAATTCCCTCTACTAAATTTCATAGCCCGTGCTTAGATGAATTTGATGACTTTATGGCTAGACAAGAAAGTTTTAATGCTTATGTTGGTATAGAGTTAAAGAATAATGCTCTCGAGATAGGACGCGTGAGCGATAATATGGCTAGAGTTAAAGGTGAACTCAAACTCATTAGCAAATATGCTTCTATGGTTTCTATTCAAGCTGAGCAAGTACTTAAATCTCAAAATGATTTGCTTGATGAATTAAATAATAAAAATGACTTTGCTGTTAGAGTGGATATTAGAACAGGTAGAATGACTCAGGAACCTTTGTATCCTGAAGGCCACCCTAAGAGAATCGAGCAAGATTCTCAGAGAAATAATTTAGAGGCACCTAGTTCTTCAAAAAAGAAGAAAAAGTAAAACGATAGGACTTTGCATGCTTCTAGTGAACCCTCAGAGACACACCTGAGAATCCCAATGATATTTCTATCTCTGATGCTGAAACACAATCAGGTGATGAACATGAACCTAGTGATAATGTAAATGATAATGTTCATGTTGATGCTCAACCTAGCAAAAACAATGAAGTAGAGATTGAACCTGCTGTTGATCTTGATAACCCACAATCAAAGAATCAACGTTATGATAAGAGAGATTTTGTTGCTAGGAAGCACGGTAGAGAAAGAGAACCGTGGGTTCATAAACCCATGCCCTTTCCTCCTAAACCATCCAAGTCAAAGGATGATGAGGATTTTGAGCGCTTTGCTGAAATGATTAGATCTATCTTCTTACGTATGCGCTTAATTGATATGCTTAAAGTAAACCCTTATGCTAAGTATATGAAGGATATCATTACAAGCAAAAGAAAGATACCAGAAGCTGAAATTTCCACCATGCTTGCCAGTTACACTTTTAAGGGTAGAATACCAAAGAAACTTGGAGATCCGGGTGTACCAACTATACCATGCTCCATTAAAAGAAATTACGTTAGAACTGCTTTATGTGATCTTGGAGCCGGTGTTAATGTTATGCCTCTCTCTTTATATCGTAGACTCGAATTGAATAAGTTGACACCTACTGAAATATCTTTGCAAATGGCTGATAAATCAACTGCTATACATTGCCGGTATTTGTGAGGATGTGCCTGTTGTGGTTGCAAATGTCACTATCTTAACAGACTTTGTTATTCTTGATATTCCCGAGGACGATAGTATGTCAATTACCCTTGGTAGACCCTTTTTGAATACTGCAGGGGCTGTTATTGATTGCAACAAAGGCAATGTAACTTTTCGTGTTAATGGTAATGAGCATACGGTACATTTTCTGAGGAAACAATCTCAAGTACATATCATCAATTCTATTGGAAAAGTTCCAACTATTATTATTGGAGGTTTTGAATTTCCTCTTCCTACTGTCAAGAAAAAAAATGATATTCTTATTTGGGCATTTTCATATCCCCGTTGAGGTAACTTAGTGTTATTCGAAATTTCTCCGGTTCCGTGTTATTCGGAATGAGTTTGTTAACAAGACTTGATCAACCTTGTTAGTGGATCATTTTGATGATCATGAGATGGATGAAACTAGAAGGCACAACCTTCTGTACCCTCTTTTTACTTTCTGTTATTTAGAATAAATAAATCAAAATTAGTATTATCTGTCTGTTTTCTGAATTATCCGTGCATTAAAAAAATATCCCGAAAATAAAAGTGCTCCAAATGCCCTGCAAATTTAGTATGATTTTTGATGGAATATTTGAGTATTTTAGGCACTGAAATCACTGCAGGAGGGGCAAGCACCAGGCCACGAGAGTGGAGGGCGCTCCCACCCCCCTGGGCGCGCCCCCTGTCTCGTGGGCCCCTGGTGGCCCCCCTCCACTTATGCCAGCACCCACACACTTCATCTTCTACCCAAAAAAAATCCTCATCCAGCTCAAGCACGAGTTCTAGCTCATTTTGCTGCGATTTTTGATCCTTGCTCAAAGCTCCATTCACAAAACTACTTTGGGAGATTGTTGCTTGGTATGTGACTCCTCCATTGGTCCAATTAGTTTTTGTTCTAGTCTTTATTCATTGCATATTTTTGCTGCATAGGTGACCATGTTCTTGAGCTTGCATGTTAAATTTATGAGGTCCCAAGCAATTCTAATGCTTGATATAGGCTCTAGGCAGTTGTAGGAGTAGTTGCTACCAAGCTTGTTTAGTTTTATTTACTTTTATTTTGAAGTTACTAAAATTTTAGAAAATTTCAGAAAATTTCAGAAAATGTTAAGGAAACTTTTGAGGGGCTCTTCTGGCAAGGGATCTCAGGAAAAACAAGCTAAAGAAAAGGAAAAAGCCAAGTATAATCTTCCTCGCTTAGCGGAAGTACGTCGTGTGAATGGCCATGCGATGATTTCTTGAAAGAAGCTGGAATTCATGAAGATTTTTATTCTTTGATCGAGAATGCAGGCCTCACCGGTTTCATCCACGACCGGATCGATCAGTATCTCTTACTCACCAATACTTTCGTGCAAAATTTTTATTACTATCCTAAGAAGTCACCGCCTTCAGTATCATTTCATTTATATGATGAATTCAGAGAAATGTCTTTACGTAATTTTTGCGTGGTATGTAGGATACCCTATGAGGGAGAATTAGAGGAACCCCATCGTAAAGATGTGGATGGCTTTGTTAACACTATCGCTGTAGAGAGCCAAAGAAGGGTTCCGAGGCGAAAATCTCTAGCATACACTTTCCTGTTTTACGCTACTTTGCCATATTTGCTAGTAGATGCTTGATTGGTCGTGGAAATAGTGAAAACTTTAGTGTTCCTGATATTATCATTCTTCAACATGCCTTGCTTGGAGATAATAGTTTTAGTATGGGTGCCGTCATTGCTAAACGGCTAGGCCTGAATCGTACAAAAGGCCCCATATTTGGAGGTATCTATGCTTCACGTCTTGCTAGACATTTTCAAATACCTATTAGGCACCATGAGAAAGAGGAGACAAAATTGCCTCCTCACATTTTAGATTACAAGAGCATGGTAGCCCACACGTTTATTGTTGACAACGAAGAGAAGATGCTCTTGTATAACCTTAGATTTAATAAGAAACACAATGAGACTATTATTTTGCCTGCGCCTCTGTTGTTTGATTTGACTGCAGATAATTTTCTGGTTACTCCAGAAGCGGTGTATGCTCATCGAGCCCAAGCATCCACTCCAGAACCTGAACCTGAGCCGGAACCTGCACTGGACCCTTATCGTGCATCATCTTTCCAGTGGGATCCGGAGATGACCAGCCAGTGGTATCCTGATTACACCTCCCAGTACACCGGGGAGAGTAGTAGTGGTCCTTGGTATTAGACCAACTTAAGCCAAAAGCCTAAGCTTGGGGGAGTACGTATTTCTCACCGACTTTACATTCATGTTCACACACTACTCGTCGGTGCTCATACTCTTTCATTGTATTATCCATGCTAGTTTAAATTTTATTTTTCGCTTTCTTCTTGTGTGTTTGATAAACCTTAAGAAAAACCAAAAAAATTAGTTAGTTTAATTTCCATGCTTGTAGTAGAAATTAAAATGAAAACCTAAAAAGATTTCTTATTCTTCTTTTACTTGTTGGGAGATTTCCCGTGTAAATAGTTTTATTTTCTTTTCCTATCTTTGGGGGTCGAGAAGACCATATTGAAAATGTTTAGTGGCTCTCATATGCATGATTGTTTATTTAACTTAGAGCCCATATTATCTTGTCTTCTCTTTTGAGTTGAATGCTTGCAGATTCCAGCTTAGTCCAATGCACGTGCACTCTTATTATTATACACATCGTTCGGCCGTGCAAGTGAAAGGCAATAATGACGATATATGATAGACTTATTGAGATGAGAAAAGCTGGTATCGACCTCTCTTATCTTTGTAAATATGATGAATTCATCATTTCTGATTCGGCTTATTATGAGGTAAACATATTTGCAATGACATTTAGAGATTATAGTTGCTTGTGCCATGCTTGATTAGCTATGAGTTATAATGGTTTACCTTGCAAGCCAACATGCTATTAGAATGATTATGATGTGGTATGATGGGATGGTATCCTCCTTTGAATGAATTGAGTGACTCGACTTGGCACATGTTCACGCATGTAGTTGAAACAAATCAACATAGCCTTCATGATATTTATGTTCATCGTAGATTTTATCCTACTCATGTACTCGGTGTGAATTAATTTTAATGCATGTTTATGACTTTTGTCGCTCTCTCTGTTGGTCGCTTCCAAGTCTTTTGCTAGCCTTCACCTGTACTAAGCGGGAATACTGCTTGTGCATCCAAACTCCATAAACCCCAAAGTTGTCCCATACGAGTCCACCATACCTACCTATATGCGGTATTTACCTGCCGTTCCAAGTAAATTTGTATGTGCCATACTCTAAACCTTCAAATGAAATTCTGTTTTGTATGCTCGAGCAGCTCATGTGTAACACCCCGGATGTAACTTTCCATATTTGTAACTCCAACTCTTGCCATTTTCGGCATTGTGATATGATATTCCCTCCGTGGTTGGGTTTTTCTTCATTTTTGCTTTTTGTCCATGTCATGCATCTCATATCATGTCATCATGTGCATCTCATTCGCATACGTGTTCGTCTCATGATTCCGAGCATTTTCCCCGTTGTCCGTTTTGCAATCCGGCACTCCTATGTCCCCGGCGTCCCCTTTTACGTTTTTCCGTGAGCGGTTACTAAACTTTCTCGGAATGGACCGAACCTTGCCAAGTGGCCTTGGTATACCACCGGTAGACCACCTGTCGTGGAATTGTCACGGCAGATGTCCTTAGTGTCAGGACTTAGTCGCGAGGCCAACGCATCTATGTGGTAGCTTGAGAGGGGTTGAGCGGAATCGAGAGACGCAACACAAGACAGGGATTTAGACAGCTTCGGGCCCCGGGAAACATCATTCGGTAAAAACCCTACATGCTGTTTGAGGCTAGGTCTCATTATCATCACGAGGGAGTCGCCGTAAACCGGCTCTCCTCTTTGTGTCTAGCCCTAAGATTGTTTCTTCTTGCTTGTAGCTTGTCCCTCTTTGGGGAGCCCTACCTCTCCTTATATATGCTGAAGAGGCGGGTTACATGTAGAGTCCAACTCGGACTTTAACTTAAACTATTCTAACTTATCGCCATGGGCTTCTTAACATCTTGGGCTTCATAACGTCTTGGGCTTCATAACCCCTGACAACCCAGTTATCACTGTTTGTCGGTTTAACATTGTCTGCCGGTTTAACATTGTCTGTCGGTTTAACATTGTCTGCCGGTTTAACATTGTCTGCCGGTTTAACACCAGCCGGTTTACCGTCTGTCTGAGCTATCTGTCTTGACTGTCCGCCGGTTTAACATCCGCCGGTTTATCAAGTCCCGGCCGGTTTACGACTCCGGCCGGGTCATTCCGCGGGGTATATCCCCGACATTAGCCCCCAGTTTAATTTGGATTTATCCATGTTAAACTGATCCTGATCATCCTTAAGTCCTTGTCACTTCCTTCTTCTAGAAAATCCGGTTTAATAGGCCAGCTTCATAATCAATTTGCTGACATTGGTTTGTCCCAGAGAAATATTGTGAAGAATAACTTTCTTGACTCAGCTCCCAATGCTTTAACAAAAATATTGGTCTTTGAAATACTCATCTGATCTTCACCGGTTGTAGAACTTTGCGGTTTACAAATATTGATGGCACGGATCATAACTGTTTGTTAACATCAGCTTTTGAAAATATACCTCTTATATGCCTATCATTTGTAGCCCGCAACTCTTAAGAAGGTAACGTAGTAACAACTTAAGATTTGCTTCAATATGAATGTCACAAGCTTGAAGAAACCCAGGTTGTTCATCTCAATCACTAGCTAGAATTGAGTATTCCACATATGTAGCCCCCAAGTGCCGGGTTGTCATGCTTGCAGCAACCTGGGACTTGTAATTGATGCTCATAAAAACTTCAACCAATGTAGCCCCCAAGGGCCGGGTCATTATGCAATAATGAGCAGGGACTTTGTAAATATAATCTTGTAAACTTTGAACAGCAACGTGTAGCCCCCATCATGGGGCTTGAATCCATGTCCACAAGGTTAAGAGCTTTGTGCTTTACCAACCTGAAAGCGGTGGTCCCTTCAATATAATGGATAAAAAGCTTTGTACCTTGAATAATTGGCAGGAGCAATTGGTAGCCCCCAATGGCGGCTTATTATGATGTGATGAGTCGGGTCTTCAATAAGGTGAGCAAACAATGACTTTGCATTTGCCCCCAAGTGTCATGGTGCATGCTTGCAGCGACATGAGACTTGCATATTTGATGTAATCTCAACTTGAATACTGTAGCCCCCAAGGGCCGGGTCGTAGCCTGCAGCGACTCGAGACTATTCCCTCCATTGTAGAATAAATCATATCCATTGACAATATGATAGCCATTAAGCTAACGCGACTTTGAAAACCTTAATCATAATACTGGTTATTGATAACCAAAATAAAATCCAGCCATGTTGGCTATTTGAATAATATATTCAATGATTTATAAGCGCATGATTCCAATGGCGCAATCCAAATATATCTTGGCGACTTATAGTCGAAAGCCGTGCCGGGTCAATAAACACCGGATTATAAGTGATTATGTCTTGACAACTTGTAGTTGAAAGTCGAGCCGGTTAAAGAACACCGGGTTAATTTGATGATTGTTAGTCATGCCGGGTCGAGACGCCGGTTCAACATAAAATTTATCAAAAGAGAAAAATCTTGACAAAGGCAAATAAAACTGTGTAATCGAGGCTTTTCAAGGGCTGCAGGCCCAAATTCGAGGCTTTTCATGGGCGGCTGTGCCGCTGAGTTAAACCATTTGACAAAGCCTTTTAAGATGGGCCTCCAACTAACCAATCGTCGTTTTAACTTTGACAAGTTCGTGGTCTCGGTGAGAGTAATCACAAAGCGTTAAGCGAGTCATGCCAGGATTACCTGGATAGGAGTGGCTTACTTGATGAAGGCAGGTTAACCCGGTGTTTTAGGTGAATACACCAGGCTTCCAAGCCGTGGGTCGATACCCGGTTACAAGGGTCCTTTCAAACTCTTTGGTATTTGACACAAAGAGCCCCCAAGTAACTTTGTGAGCTGTGCTCAATGGGTGCCTATGTTTGAGTTGTGCTTAGCAACAAGACTCTCTTTGGCCCCTTGGGTGTGAAGCTCCCAAGCTTTGTTCTCAGCGTGATAGCGGATTAATGGACTCCGCTTTGCAAGCGAAGCCCCCATGTGACTCTCTGACCTTAGGCCGATCAAGAGGCGTGACTGGTTCAGACTTGACCATGTCCCCAAGTGATCTGGTGGCTTTCGCCTATCAAAAGGTGTTGCATTGGTTCGGACACGACCAAGCCCCCAAGTGACACTGTGGCATTGCGCCGATCAAGAGGTGTGACTATGGTTCAAACATGACCAAGCCCCCAAGTGATCAATAATATGATAAACCAATAAGGCATGATACCCATGTCTGAACCGTGCATCATGGCAGCAGGTCCTCTTTGGCACCCTTTAACTTTTTACAAGAGATAAATCCTTCTTGAACCGGGATTTTGAACCGGATTTTAGAGCTTCAAAGCTTTGTGGGAGATATCTTCCCTTGAGCCGGATTTTAAACCGAAATCCCTCTTTTAAGCCGGAAATTTTCTCGACGGCCTTTAAATTTGCACCAATATGGCGGTTTAGGGTCCTGCATTAGACAACTTTGCAGGCCAAAGTAATTGCTCTTTTAAAGAAGGCAATATACAATATAAAATATTTTGGATGGATTTCACCTGATATATCATGCCAGGGGTTATTCACCGTGGAGTTGATGATCAGCATGGTAAAGCTGAAATTAATGACGGCCGCGTTGGCCGCGGCGTTGTAAATCAAAGCGGACGAAGCGTATCGATCGCATGCGCTGATAAGCCGCGCAGACGGGCGAGTCAACCGCAGGCGCAGTCCCGGCGAGTCGATGTAGACTGGATGGCGGCTTGTGCGCGTCCATTCATCGGGTAATATGTTACGGACTATCACCGGCGGAATATTGTCAGCCCGTGCTCCATATCCATGGTATAAACCACATTTGTAGTGAATAATGGTCCTGTATATAAAAACATGCAAACCAAAGTAATTTGTCCTTTGATAAAACAATATGTGCCAATGAAATAGACTTAGATAGACATCACCTGACTTTGTTTGGACGATGGATGATCCGTAAATAATACCAGTTTCCAGAGAACATTGCCTGTGAGTCAATTAGCCTAATCACCTCCTGATACCGCGGCGGTTCAGCGGGCGAAAAAAGATGGAAGCACGCCCGGTTACAGCACGGTTGCAGCAAAGATTTTGTCACATTTTTTTTAGACCCCTTTTTTTTTCAAACAGTCTCCTCTTATCTTTTCCTTCAACCAGCGGGCGAAGCCAACCAACCACGGGGTGTCTCAGAAAAGACGGCTTGGCGCAGCATGGCAGCTCTGCACAGAACGAGGCACGGTAAAGCGGCACTCGACGGGCAACGACTTGGAGCGGAAAGCCGGGGCGCTCGGCAATGGAGGCGAGGGCCGTGACCATGGCGGGTCGAAACCGCGGTCCAGGGGCGAGGTGGACCGGCGGGTCGACGGAGGCGACTCAAAGGAGTGCTAAAGCGGGGCGACTTATGGAGCGGTGAAGCAGGTTACGCCGCAGTGGCGGCTGACGGGGCGATTTGTGGCAGGAGCGACTCGGCACGGCGGAGGTAACCCGGCGGCGGTTTGGCCATGGTGTGTTGCAACA
The DNA here is from genome assembly GCA_021605145.1 of Aegilops bicornis. Taxonomy (NCBI): domain Eukaryota; kingdom Viridiplantae; phylum Streptophyta; class Magnoliopsida; order Poales; family Poaceae; genus Aegilops; species Aegilops bicornis. The sequence continues at coordinate 40,137,845 of CM038674.1, read as the reverse complement.
GACGCGGGTGGTCCAAGACTGGAGCGAGGCACGGCGACTGCGATTCATCACAGACGCGGGCAGTTCAGGGCCAGAGCGAGGCATGGGGACTTGGAGGAGGCAGCCCGGGGGCGCTGGTTTAAAGCAGCAAGGCCGAGCTTGGCTGTGGCAAGTTGTACGTGGCTTGGAGGCGTGTCTTGGGCGCAGAGATGAACCAGCCACATCCAAGCGCGTCTCGGGCGCAGAGATGAATCGGCCGCATCGATGCTCGAGCGGCTGTTCCATAGCAGACGACAGGAGCGGAGGTCATGGCTGGCGGCGCTGGGCCGACGATGATGCAAGACAGCCATACCCACGGTAGTGTGGATTACCTTATCTTCATAAATTGATTGGCTTGATTCTCATAAGTACGGGTTGAATTGGCTCACACCACATACGCATGAGTTGAATCGGACTCAACATCGTCTTCCCTCCTCTAAATTCAGACGGCTCTTAGGATCCCTCGTTGCTAGCGTCTGTTTATCCTCTGAAGAAGGATCATCGCCATATTGACTCTGAATTGGGGGTGCGACGATTCAGAATCGTGCACGGCGGTTTGGCGCACGGCGAACTCGAGCGGTGAGATGGAAGCGCGACCGGTTCAGAACTGCGACTGCGGCAGCAGCCTGGCTTCAGCGCGGAAACGGCCGGGTCACGCAGATGCGACCGGCAGTAGCGACTTGGTCTGGGCGGGCAGCCAGCTGAGGCGGCAGCTCGAGGATGACGCAGTTGCTGCTGAGGCGTCCCGCGGCCGGGCGGATCATGGAGGCAACTTGGCAAAGGCGATTTTGACTTGGCAGCGGTTTTTCTCGGTCGGGGACAGAGCACGGCCAGGGCAGACGCGGGCGTTGGAGAACAAGGCAAACCACTGCGGCTCGGCGATGGTGAACCTATGTCAGAGGTGAGTCGGTGCGGCATTGGCGACGATGCAGCCGGTTTGACGACCGGCGGTTCGACGCGCGGGCGTTGCAACGAGGGCGACTCACGGGCAGAGGGGAACCGCAGCAGCGGGTTACTGAGGCTGTGGCCGGTTTCGGGGCTGCAACAGCTCACAACCCGGCCAGAGCAGAGCCCGGTGGCCCGGCAGTAGATCGCAGGTGAGAAAATTCCGCGGCCGCGGCGGAGGACCCGTCACGCAAGGCGGCGATTTGAGAGGCCGTAGAAGTGGAGACGGTCGGCGACGTGGCGGCTTCAGGCAGGCGCGAGGGCGCACCAGCGGTTCAGCAATGGCGCAAGGCGCAAACCGGGGCGGCTCGCGGCAGCGGCAAGCCGGCGGAGCGACTTGAGGCACGGCCCAGCGGGGTCGAGATTGCTCAGCCGGGGCGGCTCAACACGGCTGTGACGGCGGCTCGGCAAGGCGGTGACCCGGCGAGTCCGCGGCGGCTATGGCGACAAGGACCAGGCCGATTCGATGTGTGTGTGGATGTAGACTGCTCACCGATGGCGGCAGGTGGCGACTTGATGTTGGTGGATCAGTGAGGCTGTCCAGCGAGGAGAGGCAGAAGGCCGGCGGCGGCTCGGCCTCGGCATAGGAGGAACGGGACCGAGGTGACAGAGGCCAGGCGGCTGGATCACGACGGGCCAAAACACAGTGGCGGAGATTCGGTCAACGCCCACAGCCAGCTCCAAGGCGGGCGGTTCAATGCGAGGGAGACTTCGATAGCGTGAACCGAGCGCGTATTTTAATCCGGTTCCGGGTCGCACCACTAGTCCATGGTTGATATTCTCTGGTAGTCTGGTTTGCCTTGATCGATGCGTAGCACAGACGTGGATCTCCCTTCTGCAGGATTCGACTGCTGTTTGTTGCCTTACCCGTACACATAGACGAGTACTAGTTGAATTACTAGTACTTGACCCGACGTAAACAGCTTGTATTTGAAATCGATCTTCGATCGAAAAGATACAGACGGCCGTGGCGCACGGACCAAAACGGCGGCCGGCTTGGCAAGTTATTGATGGAAACTTTAGACACGCCAAGGGCAAAATAGGTCATAGAAGATGGTATTGGCGATTTGTCCCTTCTTTTCTGTTAATCTCGACGGTTTAAGGTAACGCACAGCCGCACCCCTTATTCCTTTGAACTTCAAGTCTCACAGATCTTGAACCCTGGACTGATGGACTTGAAATTGATGCAAATACTTCTAAACCGGTTTCTCTTCATCCGGAAAATTACCTTCTCGATCCCTGAGAAAAGATCCCTTCAAGAACTCATCACCATCGTACGCAGGCCCCACGGTGGGCGCCAACTGTCGTGGAATTGTCACGGCAGATGTCCTTAGTGTCAGGACTTAGTCGCGAGGCCAACGCATCTATGTGGTAGCTTGAGAGGGGTTGAGCGGAATCGAGAGACGCAACACAAGACAGGGATTTAGACAGCTTCAGGCCCCGGGAAACATCATCCGGTAAAAACCCTACATGCTGTTTGAGGCTAGGTCTCATTATCATCACGAGGGAGTCGCCGTAAACCGGCTCTCCTCTTTGTGTCTAGCCCTAAGATTGTTTCTTCTTGCTTGTAGCTTGTCCCTCTTTGGGGAGCCCTACCTCTCCTTATATATGTCAAGAGGCGGGTTACATGTAGAGTCCAACTCGGACTTTAACTTAAACTATTCTAACTTATCGCCATGGGCTTCTTAACATCTTGGGCTTCATAACGTCTTGGGCTTTATAACCCACGACAACCCAGTTATCACTGTTTGTCGGTTTAACATTGTCTGCCGGTTTAACATTGTCTGCATCGGTTTAACATTGTATGCGCGGTTTAACATTGTTTGCGGTTTAACACCAGCCGGTTTACCGTCTGTCGAGCTATCTATCTTGACTGTCCGCGGTTTAACATCCGCGGTTTATCAAGTCCCGGCGATTCTGACTCCGGCGGGTCATTCCATGAGGTATATCCCCGAAATTAGCCCCCAGTTTAATTTGGATTTATCCATGTTAAACTTATCCTGATCATCCTTAAGTCCTTGTCACTTCCTTCTTCTAGAAAATCCGGTTTAATAGGCCAGCTTCATAATCAATTTGCTGACATTGGTTTGTCCCAGAGAAATATTGTGAAGAATAACTTTCTTGACTCAGCTCCCAATGCTTTAACAAAAATATTGGTCTTTGAAATACTCATCCGATCTTCACCGGTTGTAGAACTTTGCGGTTTACAAATATTGATGGCACCGGATCATAACTGTTTGTTAACATCAGCTTTTGAAAATATACCTCTTATATGCCTATCATTTGTAGCCCGCAACTCTTAAGAAGGTAACGTAGTAACAACTTAAGATTTGCTTCAATATGAATGTCACAAGCTTGAAGAAATCCAGGTTGTTCATCTCAATCACTAGCTAGAATTGAGTATTCCACATATGTAGCCCCCAAGTGCGGGTTGTCATGCTTGCAGCAACCTGGGACTTGTAATTGATGCTCATAAAAACTTCAACCAATGTAGCCCCCAAGGGCCGGGTCATTATGCAATAATGAGCAGGGACTTTGTAAATATAATCTTGTAAACTTTGAACAGCAACGTGTAGCCCCCATCATGGGGCTTGAATCCATGTCCACAAGGTTAAGAGCTTTGTGCTTTACCAACTGAGCGGTGGTCCCTTCAATATAATGGATAAAAAGCTTTGTACCTTGAATAATTGACAGGAGCAATTGGTAGCCCCCAATGGCCGGCTCATTATGATGTGATGAGTCGGGTCTTCAATAAGGTGAGCAAACAATGACTTTGCATTAGCCCCCAAGTGTCATGGTGCATGCTTGCAGCGACATGAGACTTGCATATTTGATGTAATCTCAACTTGAATAATGTAGCCCCCAAGTGCCGGGTCGTAAGCCTGCAGCGACTCGGGACTATTCCTTCAATTGTAGAATAAATCATATCCATTGACAATATGATAGCCATTGCGCTAACGCGACTTTGAAAACCTTAATCATAATACTGGTTATTGATAACCAAAATAAAAATCCAGCCATGTTGGCTATTTGAATAATATATTCAATGATTTATAAGCGCATGATTCCAATGGCGCAATCCAAATATATACTGGCGACTTATAGCCGAAAGCCAGGCGGGTCAATAAACACCGGATTATAAGTGATTATGTACTGACAACTTGTAGTTGAAAGTCGAGCCGGGTTAAAGAACACCGGGTTAATTTGATGATTGTTAGTCATGCCGGGTCGAGAGACGCCGGTTTAACATAAAATTTATCAAAAGAGAAAAAATCTTGACAAAGGCAAATAAAAGCGTAATCGAGGCTTTTCAAGGGCTGCGGGCCCAAATTCGAGGCTTTTCATGGGCTGCCGGGCGTGAGTTAAACCATTTGACAAAGCCTTTTAAGATGGGCCTCCAACTAACCAATAAATCGATTCTGCGGCCCGCCGCCTCCCATGAGCCCGCCCGCGCTGATCGCCCGCCCAGGCGGCCGCCTCCGCCCGCATCACTCACTTGCCGCCCGCGCCGCCGGTGCCCGTCGGCCCAGTTGCCGTCGCCCGGCCCGCGCCATCGGCCTCCTCCCGGCCTCTCCTCTCCACGGCCGCCTTCCCCGGCCCTCCATCCTGCGCTCCGGCCGCCGCCTCGGGTCGCGCGCGCGCCGGATCTCAGATCCAACGGGCGGTTGACTTCTCCCCCCGAAAACCTCGTCTTTTCCTGTGATTATTTTATTGCAATTTCGTCGTGCCATGACTCTGTACCCGTAGCTCCGTTTCGTGCGTGTAATATGTCAAAATGTTCGCCCCAAAGAGTAGATCATTCCATCTCATTGAATCATTTTCATTTGAGCTCATCCTGATGCCCGAAATGCTGTAAGAAGAGGGCTATGTGATGTTAGTTTCTGTTCGTAACAGAACATGCACTTTTGTCATTTTTGTCATGATTGATGTGTGCATCCTATGAATTTGAGTCCTACATGTGTTTTGTAATATGCCATGCCATATTTCCAGGGGTGTATGACATGTATTTTTGTGATCTTTGTGGTGACTAGCATAAGCATGCAAACTAGGCTTCATGATGTTGCTGATTTCAGCCCCTGTTTTGCTGATATTTTTATGCCATGTTAACTTGATGCTACCGAGAGATCCATGCATATTTTGAGATACTTCAGTAAGGATGTTTTGAACATATGGTTATGCTCTATCCATCCATGCCTTTTTTTGCAATTATGGATTGCCTTAGCTTGAGTCAATCGAGCTCTACGTTTGCTATAAAATATTTCCTGGCAGATTGTTTACATGTTATTCAATTTTGCCAAGGTTGTTGTGGTTGATTCGTATATGCTATGATGTTGTTCTTGCCATGTATGTCTTCTATGCCATGTCTTCTTGATGTATGTATGCTTAGTTTATCATGAGATGCTCTGTAGTGAGTGCATCGAGCTCTTAAACATGCCTACTTGTTATCTGTTATTGCCATGCCCTGTTGCTGAATCTGTTAACGAAACTTGCTATATTGACATGGGTGTTATTATATTTTCTTATCCTTTTTGACTTATGGTCAGTAAGGGACTTTTGTTCTATGCTTTGACTAGATTCATGCCATGCCTTGTTTTGCTATTATAAGTTCCTGTAGCATGCTGTTTCGTTGCTCTGAACATTGCTTCCTGATGCTGATTTTGCCATGTTCAGTAATTTCATTGTCTGTGAAGCTGATATATTTTGCACTTTTCCATGTTTGTTTGGACCTGTTATGATGTGATTTAGCCGTAGCTCAGTGTTCATCTTTTGTCAAGCATCTTGAGTAGATCACTGCCATGTGCTTTGTTGGTGCGTTGGGGTGCAGTAGCTTAATTTCTTGTTGCTTGCTATGTGGCATCATGCTGTTAATGGCAGATTTGTGCCATTCTTGTTTTGCTTGTCATTTGCAAACCGTGCATCCGATTCCGGTGATCTTTATATCGATTTCAACCGAAATCATCTCATCTATCTAGCGGCATACTTGGTTTGCCAAGTTAATGCCTGGTTCATCATTTTCCTTCGAGCACGCATACGCATTGCATATCACATCTCGCATATCATGCCATGTATTGCATCATGTTGCTTGTGCATTGCACCGTGATTTATTGTGGTTCCTTTGTTTGTGTTCTTGCTTTGGGTATAGCCGGAGGCGAGTGCGTGAACGAGGAACCTGTTGAGAACGCTTACGAGGATCAAGCTTTCGACAACTCTGAGAACCTTGCAGGCAAGATGACCGTACCCTCGAAATCACTTCTATCTTTGCTATGCTAGTTGCTCGCTCTTTTGCTATGCCTATGCTACGATGCCTATCACTTGCTTATCATGCCTCCCATATTGCCATGTCAAACCTCTAACCATCCTTTCCTAGCAAACCATTGATTGGCTATGTTACCGCTGTGCTCAGCCCCTCTTATAAGCGTTGCTAGTTGCGGTGAAGATGAAGTTTGTTCCTTATTGGAACATGGAGATGTTGTTCCTTGTTGGAACATGTTTACTTGTTGGGGATATCACAATATATCTGCTATAATTAATGCATCTATATACTTGGTAAAGGGTGGAAGACTCGGCCTTATGCACGGTGTTTTGTTCCACTCTTGCCACCCTAGTTTCCGTCATACCGGTGTTATGTTCCTTGATTTCGCGTTCCTTACACGGTTGGGTGATTTATGGGACCCCTTGACAGTTCGCTTTGAATAAGACTCCTCCAGCAAGGCCCAACTTTGGTTTTACCATTTGCCACCTAAGCCTTTTTCCCCCGGGTTTTCGTGAGCCCGAGGGTCATCTTTATTTTAACCCCCGGGCCAGTTCTCCTTCGAGTGCTGGTCCAACTTGAGCGATGTCCGGCGCCCGTTGGGCAATCGGGGTCTATGCCAACCCGACGTCTGGCTCATCCGGTGTGCCGGAGAACGAGATATGTGCAGCTCCTATCGGGATTTGTCGGCACATTCGGGCGGCTTCTTTGGTCTTGTTTTATTCTTTGTCGAAATGTCTTGTAGTCCGGGATTCCGAGACTGATCGGGTCTTCCGGTAGAAGGAATATCCTTCGTTGACCGTGAGAGCTTATAATGGGCTAAGTTGGGACACCCTGCAGGGTATTATCTTTCGAAAGCCGTGCCGCGGTTATGAGGCAGATGGGAATTTGTTAATGTCCGTTTGTAGAAAACCCGAAGTTGACCTTAATTAATACACATCAACGCGTGTGTAACGTGATGGTCTCTTCTCGGCTGAGTCCGGGAAGTGAACACGGTGTTGGAGTTATGTTTGGCGTAAGTAGTTTCGGGATCACTTCTTGATCGCTACTAGCTTCACGACCGTGCCTTGCTTCTCTTCTTGCTCTCTTTTTGCGAATGTAGCCAGCATATATGCTGGTAAACTTGCTGCAGCTCCACCTCACAACTCTGTCCTTCCTATAAGCTTAAATAGTCTTGATCTCGCGAGGCGTGAGATTGCTTTGAGTCCCGTGACTCACAGATTCTACCAAAACAGTTGCAGTGCCGGCGATGCGGTCACGGTGGCGCAACCGAGCTCAAGTGGGAGTTCGATGAGGAACGTGGTCGTTACTATGTGTCTTTCCTGATGATCAGTAGTGGAGCCCAGTTGGGACGATCGGGGATCTGTGTAGCATTTGGGGTATCTTCTTTTATTTTGGTTCCGTAGTCGGACCTTGAGTGTAATCTGAATGATGGATGTTTATTTATGTATTGTGTGAAGTGGCGACTGTAAGCCAACTATGTATCTCTTTCCCTTATGTATTACATGGGTTGTGTGAAGATTACCTCACTTGCGACATTGCTTTCAATGCGGTTATGCCTCTAAGTCGTTAACCCGACACGTGGGAGATATAGCCGCATCGAGGGCGTTACAAGTTGGTAATCAGAGCCATCCCCGACTTAGGAGCCCCCTGCTTGATTGTTTGCTGGCGTTGTTGAGTCTAGAACGGAAAATGTTTTGAGTCTTAGGATTATATATATCGGAGTAGGATTCTTTTTACTCCCCAGTCCCTTAAATCGCTCTGGTGAGGTCTCCTGGCGTAGAAGTTTTGACTCTCCTCTCCTCGAATGTCACTAAAAAAATTTAGGATCACGCTGGTATCTTGGAATCGTTCGATGGTTTTGTGGCGAGAACATTGTTCTTGGTGCCTCCTGACATTTAGGGGTTGTGGCAGTGTCCCGGGGAGTTGAGCTCCGAGGTGTTGTCGTCACAATTTTATCATTGCAGTTCTGGAATACCTGAGTTTTGCCGACATCGAAATCTCTTTTGTGCAGTTGTTGGTGAGATAACCCCGATAACCCAGTACTGGGGCGAGCTCGGGAGTATTGCCATGACTCGTATAACGGATGCTTTTAAATGGTCGAGGTACACGATTTCCGAAGGTTTCTTGGTTATGTGTTGACGGATGGATACAGTTGGATCTAGGTATTGTTAGTTTGGGTGATATATTTTGTGTCCCCTGTATCCCCAACACCAGATTGCATAACCAGAAAGTTTCGGGAGTTTATAGGTGGGAATTCTAGTAGCTTATAGGATATCTTTCCGACAGATGTATGATTTGAGATTGGGGTCCAACGTCTAGCGGTCCGCCCATCCACGGTCGATTCTGATGGTCGCGAGGCGTCTTAAAGAATCCTTGGCTATGCTGATTCGGGGACGTCTTGTTTGTCATTCGTGACGTCCGCTGTACGTCGTGCCCGTGTGGGCCCCACCACGAACACACTGGGCGAAATCTCTATCATGTGTTTGTTCCTGCTTATTCTAGAAGCCAATCTTTTGTTTTGTTTTTAGTTGTGTTATTCGAGTTGTTTCAAAGGCAGATGATGATTCCATACCTTTATCTAAGTGGCTTCTCACCTTAATGGACGTGTGACGTTAGCTTTTGGAATTCATTCGTTCATCCTTGTTCGAATGTTTATTGTGAAGACTATTTGTTGCAATTTCTATCCGTTGATTCAACTTGTCTATCTGTCTATCAAGTGCTAACGGATGTCACCCTCTTCGTGATGGCTCCATGTAGCGTCTGAATCCGGATCGCAATGATGAGAGTCGATCGAACCCTCCACCTCCACCTCTGCGCCGGAGGCATGGCAAACTATCATGGCAGCCACCAATGCTAATGCTCGAGATGATTTTGCAACTCTTGCAGAAGCGTACCCAAAGGGCAAGGCAATCAAGGAAATCAAGGCCAAGGCAACAACCAGCCGCACTTTGCTACCCTCAATCGGTTCCTCGCTAATCAGCGAAGTCTTTCGGTTTACGTGTCGAGGCCACAGACGCCGACGATTGGCTTGTGGACATCTGCAAACATTTTGAATGTAGCAATGTCGGACACGAGGACTTTGTCAAGTTTGCTTCGTTTCAACTCAAGGCCAAGCTGCTTGAGTGGTTCCAGCAATACAAAGATTCCAGAGGAGGTCGTGTCATTACAGGATGAGTTCATGAGACTTGAGCTCACCACATTCCGAAAAGTGTTGTTGAGAGCAAGCGTGAGGAGTTCCGCAATCTCAAGCAAGGCAACATGTCTGTGTATCAATACAATATCCAGTTCGAGCTTCGCTCGCTTTGCTAAGCAAGGCGTCCACGATGAAAATAGTATGATCTATCAATTCAGAGGTGGTCTCGGAGAAGATCTGCAATTAGCTCTTGTGCTTTTTGAGCGAGAAAAGTATGATGAATTCTACAACATGGCATGAAGCAAGAAGCTGCCCAGCTCAAATGTGAGGCTTCTAAGAAGAGAATCGAGGATGCAGTCCGGTCTTCCTCTTCCTCTCAAGTGGCAGCTAAGCGGCAAAAGTTCTACCTTCCACCTCCTCCGTTCCGTCGGCCTTATCGTGAGAAGAACTCGGTGGTCGTGGATCTTCCCACCCGCCCAACCAGGCTATCGTAACAAGTCAAATTCTCAAGCTCCAAGGTCAAATGCTCCTTATCACCGTTCGCTCTCGGAGGTGACTTGCAACAAATGTCGCCAGAAAGGTCACTATGCGAACAAATGCTTCAACCAAAGGCGCCTTCCGCCTCCTCCTCTGTGAAATCTTCCGGCAATGCGTTGGTCAAGCATAATCCCAAGTCTGCAAAGGTGAACATGATGAATGCAGCTCAAGCGGAGGAATCTCTTGATGTGATTATGGGTAATCTTCCGATTAATGATATTCCTACAAAAGTCTTATTTGATCTTTGGTGCATCGCATTCTTTCATTTCAAGACCTTTTGCATCTAAACATGAGTTGGTTTTCAAGATTTGCCTAAACCGTTATCGGTTGTCTCTCCGTAAATTCATGCATGCAAGCTCCTTGGTTCGGATGTTTCTATCAAGATGGGCGATTATAGATTTCTGGCTAAACCAATTGTCCTTGGTGACTCGGATATTGATCTAATTCTCGGGATGGATCGGCTTTCTCGGCAAAGCTCAGCTTGATTGTGCTGCCGGGGAAATTCAATTGACTCACTCCTCTAATGATGTGATCATCTATGCCGCTTCGTGTGAAACCATTCGGTTGTTTTCTCTCAATGAGAAGGGCGAATTGGATGCTATCTCTCGATTCCAGTCGTTTGTGAGTACCAAGATGTCTTTCCGGAAGAGCTTCGAGAATGCCTCCTCATCGGCGATTGAGTTCGTTATCGATCTTGAGCACGGCATCGAACCCGTTGTGGCGTCCATACAAGCTTGGACCTAATGAGCTGAAGGAATTGAAGAAGCAGCTCGATGAACAAGATCGTCTGGGTTTGATCAGACCGAGTTCATCTCCTTGGGGTTGTGGTGTTCTTTTTGTCCAGAAGAAGGATGGCACGGACCGACTTTGTGTCGATTACCGTCCATTGAAAAAGAAGACAATCAAGAACAAGTATCCACTTCCCAACATCAATGAGCTTTTCGAGCAACTCAAAGGTGCTAAAGTGTTCTCCAAGCTTGACCTTCGTATGTATGGGTTATCATCAGATTCGCATTCGTGAACAAGATATTCCCAAGCAGCATTCAGAACAAGCTTTGGCTCATACGAATTTACTGTCATGTCTTTCGGCCTTGTCAATGCTCCTCCAACATTCTCTCGAATGATGAACTTCATCTTCAACCCCTACACCAATGAATTCGTCTTGGTCTATCTTGATGATATTTTGGTCTTCTCCAAGAATAAGAAGGATCATGCCAAACATTTGCGATTGGTGCTCGACAAGCTCGAGAGTATCAATTCTATCGAAGTTCTCCAAATGTGAATTTTGGCTTGATGAAGTGATTTATCTTCGTCACATCATCTCCGCCAAAGGGCATCGCTGTTAACCCGAGAAGGTGTCCGCGGTTGTGAATTGGGAACCTCCTCGGAATGTCAAGCAACTTCATGATTTTCTTGGTCTTGCAAGCTATTGCGAAGATTCGTTGAGAACTTCTCAAAGATTGCAAAGCCTCTTTCCAACCTCCTCCGAAGCATGTGAAGTATGTCTGGTCTCTGAGTGTGGCGTTGCTTTCAACACCCTCAAAGAGAAACTCGTCACAGCTCTGTCTTGACTCCTCCCGATGAATCCAAGCCATTCAAGTTTTACGTGATGCTTCTCTTCAAGGTCTCGGTCTTTGTGTTAATGCAAGAGAAGAGAGTTGTGGCTTATACCTCTCGTCAGCTGAAACCCAACGAAAAGAACTACCCCACTCACGATCTTGAGTTGGCAGCAGTTGTCCATGCATTGATAACATGGAGACATCACTTGTTGGGAAGGAAAGTGGACATATTCACCGATCACAAGAGCCTCAAGTATATCTTCACTCAACCCAACCTCAACCTCAGGCAAACTCGATGGGTCGAAATGATTCAAGAGTACAACCCAAGTATTGAATTTACTCTGGGCAAGGCCAATGTCATTGCAGATGCTTTGAGCAGGAAGGCTTATTGCAACAGTTTAATCCTCAAGCCCTTCCAACCGGTTCTCTGTGAAGCTTTCCATAGCTGAATCTTCAAGTTGTTCCTCAAGGCTTTCTTGCCAACCTCATAGTCTCTCCTACTTTGAAAGAGCAAATTCGTTAGGCTCAACTCCTGGATACCATGGTGAAAAAGGTGAAACGTGGTATCGACAAGGGCATTTCCAAATACAAGTGCTTCCACATTGATGACAAAGATACTCTTTTCTTTGAGGACCGGATTGTGGTTCCAAAGGGTGATCTACGTAAAGTCATTATGAACGAGGCGCACAATTCGCTTCTATCCATTCATCACGGAAATGCGAAGATGTACCATGACCTCAAGCAGTCATATTGGTGGACTCGAATGAAGTGAGAAATTGCTCAATTCGTGAATGAGTGTGATGTCTGCAGAAGAGTGAAAGCAGAACACCAACGACCAGCTGGTCTCCTCCAACCTCTTGCTATCCCAGAATGGAAGTTTGATCATATCGAAATGGACTTCATGACTGGATTTCCAAAGTCCAAGCGTGGAAATGATGCTATCTTCGTTGTCATTGACAAGCTTACTAAAGTGGCTCATTTTCTTCCTATCAAAGAATCTATCACAGCAGCTCGGTTGGCGAGCTATACACCTCGAGGATTGTCTCCTTGCACGGCATTCCACAAGTGATCTCTTGAACCGTGGCAGCATCTTTACCTCCAAGTTTTGGGATTCTTTTCGTAAGGCCATGGGCACCAACATTCGTTTCAAAGACAGCTTTCCACCCTCAAACAAGTGGCCAAGTCGAGCGAGTCAATCAAATCCTCGAAGATATGCTCAGGGCTTGTGTCATTTCCTTTGGTATGAAGTGGGAAGATTGTCTTCCATATGCCGAGTTCTCCTACAACAACAGCTTCCAAGCGAGTTCGGGCATGGCCCCATTCGAAATTCTCTATGGCAGAAAGTGCCGTACTCCTCTCAATTGGTCCGAGACAGGTGAACGCCAACTTCTTGGCAACGATGTGACGCCCCCGATTTAATCGTACACTAGTGATGCACGCAAATGTGTACGATCAAGATCAGGGACTCACGGGTAGATATCACAACACAACTCTAAAACATAAATAAGTCATACAAGCATCATAATACAAGCCAAGGGCCTCGAGGGCTCGAATACAAGTGCTCGATCATAGACGAGTCAGCGGAAGCAAAAATATGTGAGTACAGACATAGGCTAAACAAGTTTTCCTTAAGAAGGCTAGCACAAAGCGGGATCTGAGATCGAAGAGGAGCAGGCCTCCCCTGCAGGATCCTCCTAACTTCTCCACAGTGGTAAATCGTCGATGGGCTGCTGCGTAGTAAGTAGGCACCTCCGGTGTAGTAGTCGCCATCGACGGTGGCGTCTGCTCCTGGGCTCCATCGTGCAGTTGCAGCAATCGTGTAGAGATAGGGGAAAAGGGGAACAAGGCAACCGTGAGTACTCATCCAAAGTACTGCAAGCAAGGAGCTACACTACATATGTATGGATATATGTGTAAAGGGCCATATCGGTGGGTGAACTGCAGAATGCCGTAATAAGAGGGGATAGCTAGTCTTATCGAAGACTACGCTTACGGTCACCTGTCTTGCAACAGTAGAAGAGGGTAGGTTGAAGTCCTCCAAGTAACATCACATAGCAATAATCCTACCCGACGATCCCTCCTCATATCCACGAGAGAGAGAGACCACGGTTGTATCGGCACTTGGAAGGGGTGTTTTATTAAGTATCCGGTTCTAGTTGTCATAAGGTCAAGGTACAACTCCAAGTCGTCCTGTTACCAAAGATCACGGCTATTCAATAGATTAACTTCCTGCAGGGTGCACCAACTTACCCAACACGTTTGATCCCATTTGGCGGACACACTTTCCGGGGTCATGCCCGCCGCGGAAGATCAACACATCGCAGCCCCACCTAGGCACTGTGAGAGAGGCCCGACGCCGGTCTAAACCTAAGCGCCGGGTGCAGGCCCATCGCCCAATGCACACCTACGCTAAGTAGGCGGCCGAAGTGCACCTAGCCTAGTGGCGTTTCCAGTCCAATTCGGCGCCGCTCGTCCGACGTCTCAAGTGCTTCACTGATACCACGAGACCGAGTGCCCATATCTTTCCCACGTGGTTGGTTAGTGCGTATAAGCTCAGAGCCAACTCAGATCAAATACCATGATCTCGTTAAGCGTGTTAGGTATCCATGAGCGCCCGAGCAGGGGCCAGGCCCACCTCTCACCCAGGTAGTCTCAACCTGCCTGTCAGCTCCGCCTCAAAGATCCACTCATGGGTGCTCCACAAGCCCGACCGTCTTTAGTCACCACATGTATCATGTATAAGTATAAGTATATACCCGTGATCACCTCCCGAGTGATCACGGCCCGATAGTATATAACAATGACGGACAAGAATGTAGGGCCACAGATGGAAATACTAGCATCCTATACTAAGCATATAGGATTGCAGGTAAAGGTAACAACAGTAGTAACAAGGACATGCTATGCATCAGGATAGGTATAATGGAAAGCAGTAACATGCTACAGTACTCTAATGCAAGCAGTATAGAGTAGAATAGGCGATATCTGGTGATCAAGGGGGGGGCTTGCCTGGTTGCTCTGGCAAGAGAGAGGGGTCAAACTCCGTAGTCGAATCGGGCAGCAGCGTCGGTCTCGTAGTCTCTAGGAGAGAAGAGGGGGAAGAACAATGAATACCATGTAAACAGATGCATAACAATGCATGACATGACAAATAACGATGCTAGGCGTGCCCTAACGTGGTATGAGATGGTACCGGTTAATGGGGAAACATCCGGGAAAATATCCCGGGGTTTCGTGTTTTCGAGCGAGCCGGGGGAAAGTTGCGGGTTCGATAGGTTAGGGGTGTATGGCGGACGAACGGACTGCGTATCCGGATTCGTCTCGTCGTTCTGAGTAACTTTCATGTAATATTTTAATCCGAGTTACGGATTAAAAGATATGATTTTCTAAAGATTTTATTAATTTCTGGAATTTAATTAATTAATTAATTAATTCGAAAAATGGATTTATGACGTCAGCATGATGTCATGCTGACGTCAGCAGTCAACAGAGTTGACTTGGTCAACCTGACATGTGGGGTCGGTTAGTCATTGACTGCTAACTAATTAACCTAGTTTAGTTTAATTAACAGATTAATTAGGTTAATTAAACATGATTAATTAAGTTAATTAACTTAGTTAATTAATTAATTAATTAGCATTTTTATTTTTATTATTTATTTATTTTTTATTTTTTAACGCCTGGGGTGGGACCCCATGTCATTGGCCCCTGTGGGGTTAGTGGGTTTGACGGGAGCCCGAATGGGCGTTGGCCCTCGAGGGTGCACCCGACCGGGTGCGAGGTGCGGCGGGTGGCTCGCGGAGCACACCCAGCGAGCACCGTGGTTGGCCGAGACGCAGTGGGGGGAGCGAGCAGGGCCTGGCCAAGGGCGCGGAGGTCATGGGCCGTGAGCGCTGCGGCGTGGGCGAAGCAGCGAGGCCAGTGGTCATCGGGGCAGCACAGGGCCTCGGCGCGGATGGCGGGCAGTCGGATCCGGGCGACGGAGCAGAGGACGGCGCACGGGAGCCGCGGTGAGCGCGGGCGCCGCGAGGCGAGAGCAACGTCGGTGGCGGGAGCTCATGGCCGAGGCGACTGTGGGGAGGGGCGCGGGCAGGGAGCCGACGGGAAACGGGAGGGGCTGGTGTAACGGCCCGGCGCGGGCAGCGCGGCGGCGGTGGCGCCGGAGCTGCCGTCTGGCCGGGGGAGGGGCGACGCGTGGCGCCCTAGGGGGAGAGAGGGGAGCCGAAGGGGGGGAGCTCACGGGGGTTTCAGAGGGGTTCGGGAGGGATTAGGAGAGGAGTGGGGCGGATGGGCGGTGGGCTGGGTGGGCCGTTGGCCCGATTAGGCGAGAATCCAGTGAGGGCTTCTCCCCTTTGGTTTTGTTTTCTTTTTTTTTCTGTCTTATTTTTCATTTTCTGTTTTAATTCATTTAAACATATTTAGGCATTTTATAAAAATGGGTTTGTTGCACCATAATTAACTTTGTAATATTTGACAACCCCCGAACTTTTTAGTTTTAAATTTTTGAAAACTTCTATTGTCATCATAATTTTGAATTTGAATTTCGAAACAGTTTTGAATTAACCCGAGATTAACTACGGTGGCGAGGTGGCGTGGCACCATCAACGTGAGTTCTTGTAGCATGATTATCCGGGCGTTACAAATCTCCTCCACTACAAGAAATCTCGTCCCGAGATTTAGGAGGTAGAAGGAAAGAGTGCGGGGTATTCATCACGCAGGCGATCCTCGCGTTCCCAGGTGGCTTCATCTTCAGAGTTATTCGACCACTGGACCTTGAGGAACTTGATCGCCTTCTGACGTGTGCGGCGTTCAGCTTGGTCGAGAATGCGGACCGGATGCTCTTTATAGGAGAGGTCCTGTTGCAATTCGAGCACTTCATGGTCCACTGCTCGGATTGGGTCCTTGAAGCAGCGTCGGAGTTGTGACACATGGAACACATCGTGAACCTGAGAAAGGTTCGGCGGAAGCTCAAGTTGATATGCCACTTTTCCACGCCTTTCCAGAATAGTGAATGGGCCAATATAGCGAGGGGCTAGCTTGCCCTTGATCCCGAAGCGGTGAGCACCCTTCATTGGTGTAACGCGAAGATAGGCCTTTTCGCCAGGTTGATAGACCATGTCTTTATGATGACGGTCATAATTACTCTTTTGCCGAGACTGAGCAGTCTTGAGATTCTCGCGAATAATGCGGACTTGTTCTTCGGCATGTTGGTTAATATCCGGACCGAAGAGTGGACGTTCCCCAGTTTCTGACTAGTTCAGAGGGGTTCGGCACTTTCGTCCATATAACACTTCGAAGGGGGCCATCTTCAGACTAGCTTGATAGCTATTATTATAAGAGAACTCAGCATACGGGAGAGATTCCTCCCATTTCTTGCTGAAGGAAATAACACAAGCTCGAAGCATGTCTTGAGAACTTGGTTGACACGTTCAACTTGCCCTTGTATTTGCGGATGAAACGCAGCGATCTTGAAAAGATAAGTGAGTACCCATAGCTTCTTGAAAACTTGCCCGTAATCTTGAAGTGAATAAGCTGCCACGGTCCGAATCGATAACCAATGGAATACCGTGAAGTGAAACAATTACGGACATATAGAGAGTTGCAAGCTGACTAGCAAAGTGATCGTTTCTTTGACCGCCAGAAAATGTGCAACTTTAGAAAGCGGTCGATGACGACAAGAATAGCATCATTACCTTTCTGCGACTTGGGAAATCCAAAGGCGAAGTCCATTTCAACATGGTCCCATTTCCATTCAGGAATAGAGATAGGTTGCGAGTTCCAGCGGGCCTTTGATGTTCTGCTTTGATACGACAAAGCGTCACATTCAAGCAACATAACGAGCAATGTCTCGCTTCATATTAGACCACTGTAATCTCGGCGAATGTCTTGGTACATCTTGGTGCTACGGGATGAATAGACAAATGCGTATCATGAGCTTCTTTCATAACCTTTGGAGTCAGATTCAGGTTTTCCCTCTTACTCGGTACCACTAGGCGACCTTTGAAGAATAGGGTGCCCGCGTCATCCACAGTGAAGAATGAGGGCTTTCCTTCAGCGAGATAAAGTTTAATCCTCTCGACTTCATCATCACATTTCTGTATCCATTTGATGGTGTCCACAAGATCTGGTTTCGCAACCAGGGTATTGAGAGAACCCCGAAACAACATGGAGGTTCATCTTGCGAAACTCCGGGGAGGGGGAGTGAGTGCACCGGAGGAACAATATGGAGGTTCAGCTTTCTCGAACTCTTCAACGAAAGTGAGGGCTGAACTTTGTGAACACGGAGGTGGTTGCGATAAGACTTGCGGCTCAAGGCATCAGCCATTACATTAGCCTTGCACGGTGTATAGGAAATACCCAAATCAAAGTCTGCAGCAGTCTCCATCCATCTCTGGCCGGAGGTTCAGGTCTGGCTGAGTAAACAGATACTTCAGACTTTGGTGGTCGGTGAAGATTTCGCAACGATTACCGAGAAGGTAATGTCGCCACCGCTTCAAAGGCATGAAAGACAGCAACAAGCTCGAGGTCGTGAACTGGGTAGTTCTCTTCGTGAGGGCATAATTGTCGAGAGGCATAAGCAACCACTTTGGCGCTCTTGCATTAGGACACAGCCTAATCCTTGACGGGAAGCGTCGCGATAAATGACGAAGTCCTTCTTAGTATCGGGAGGAGCTAATCTTTGGGGCGTAAGTCAACTTGTCTTTGAGTGCTCGGAAACTTTCCCCGACATTTATCATCCATTGGAACTTGACGCCCTTATGCAGCAAAGTTAGTCGAGGCTCGGCAATCTTGGAGAAGTTCTCGGCGAATCGACGGCAATAGTCAAGTAGACCGAGAAAACTTCTGACTTGCTTAACGTTCTTCGGAGGAGTCCAATCGAGAATAGCCTGAACTCGTTCAGGGTTGATGGCAATACCATCCTTAGAGATGACATGCCCGAGATAGGTTACTTCGGGAAGCCAGAATTCACATTTGGAGAACTTGGCATATAGCTGATGTTCTCGTAGTTTTTCCAAAGACAAGACGAAGATGTTCAAGATGTTCTTCTTCATTCTTGGAAAATATCAGGATATCATCCAGATAAACCACGGCGAACTTGTCGAGGTAATCCATGAATATATAGTTCATCAAAGTAGAGAAGGTGGCTGGAGCATTGGTTAAGCCGAAGACATGACGGTGTACTCGTATGAACCATAACGAGTCACAAAGGCGGTCTTGGGGATATCCTCCTCACGAACACGGATCTGGTGATAACCCAACCTCAAGTCGAGTTTAGAGAACACTAATGAACCAGCCAGTTTATCATACAGATCATTGATCCGAGGAAGAGGATACTTATTCTGAATGGTAGCTTGATTTATAGGACGGTAGTCTTGGACCAATCGGTTTGTCCCATCCTTCTTCTTGACAAAGAGAGAAGGTGCTCCCCAAGGAGAGCAGCTTGGGCGAATGAAACCACTGCGAAGAGACTTGTCGATTTCCTCCTTAAGCTCAAGGAGTTCATGCGGCGGCATCTTGTAGGGTCGCTTGGCTATAGGAGTGGTGCACGGTTTCAAGTCGATGACGAATTAATGACTCTAGCAGGGGAATCCTGGAGTTCTTCAGAAAGACGCCGAGGAATTCACGACGACAGAATGTTTTCAATACCCTCGAGTGGTGCAGCGTTCAATGCATTCAATGCATAGAGCCTTGCCTCGGCATTTTGCACCAGATGAGCTTGGTAAGTGACTATTTCGTCGGAAGGGTGTAGCAGATGAACGGTCTTAGTGGCGCAAACTATAGAAGCAGTATGCTCCTTTAACCAATTCATTCCCAGAATGAGGTCAATGCTGCAAGATTTCAGCACGATGGGTGAGACAAGGAATTCCAGTCCTTCGATTTCAACGGGGACGTTGTTGCAAATCATGGAGGTTCGACATTGGCCCGCGGGGGTGTGTACTAATAGTGAAGCATTCATGTCTTCACTTTTAATGCCATGCATGAATGCAAAATCTTCAGACATGAATGAATGCGATGCACCTGTATCAAATAAAACGCATGCTGGTACTGAATTTACGAGAAGTGTACCCATCACGATGTGAGGCTGGTCCTGAGCTTCGTTCAGATCAACGTGGTTGGCCTGAACTCGACCATAGGGCTTGGCATTGTTGTTGCGGGGTTGGTTGCTTCCATGGCCAGTCGCTGGAAGGGCCAGCTGATTCTGGTTCTGGTTGAATTCTCTAGCACGGTGCCCTTGTTGTCCACACCTGAAGCACAAACCATTATTGGGAGTGGGAACAGGAGCTTGGGGTGGTGGAGCTGGAAGCTTTGGCTGCCTAGTTGGAGTAGGCAGTCGAGGTGCAGCATAGCTTTGCCTTGGGGCAGGTGCAGTCGGTGGTACATGCTGTTGGGAATCCATATCTTGCGCTTACGTGAGGACGGGCCGAAGATGAGCCCGTGTCACGGTTGCGCCTGTTAGAGCTCTGGTATTCCTGCAAACCAGTTTCGATATTGATAGCTTTGTTCACCAAGGTGGCGAAATCAGCAAAGTCGTGCACTAGAAGTGCGAGCTTGATGTCAGCTTGAAGGCCATCACGGAACTTCTCTTGTCTGCGTGCATCAGTTGCAATATCCTCTTGACATAGCGAGACAAGTCCAGAACTCTCAGATAAGCTTCAACAGTCTTGTTGCCTTGGGTGAGGTTATGGAACTCACGCTTCTTCCGTCCATGACTCCTTGAGGGATGAAGCGGGCACGGAAAGCAACTGGAAGTCTGGCGGTGATGGTTGTTCCAAGCTGGCGTAGTACGCCTGTGGCTGTCCCACCATTGAGCTGCGGGTCCCTTCGGAAGAAGGAAGCAAAAGTGACATAGCTAGCAGGGCTACATCAGCAGACTCCATCTCATAGGTGATGTCACGGAGCCAGTCCATCAGCATCCAGGGGCTGGGTTGAGCTGCGGTACACACTTGGGTTGAGGCGTATGAAATCCTGCAGAGTTGTTGTGTTTGGCTGCTGATTCATATTGGGGCGAGAAACCGAGCCATCATGTTCTCCATGAACTGGCGATTCATCTCAAGCTGTTGGATCATACCAGCCATGTACTCAAAGCGGTGGTGGGAAGTTGCCACCACGACCACGACCAGCTGGTCTAACCATCCTGCTAATATATAACAGGGGTAGTTCAGCACTTGAGAAATTATGCAAAGGACAAGAATCATTCATGATGAAACATGCATAATGAAAGCAGCACGATAGAAACTACATAGTAGTCGGCATATCTTACAAAAGGGATCATGCATAGAGTTCGGTACATAGACTAAGACATCATAGGTGGCACGCAGGCTCGCGGCGAATGCATCTAACACTAACAAGCAAGCCTACATCAGGTCCACGCTGCATCATGGAGGTAGTCAGTAGCCGAAAGCTGGTAGTGTGGCAGCGGATAGTCCTCCACGTCAGTGACCTGGGGGCCGTGGATACTCTGGTGCAGAACCCGACGACCAAGTGACAGGAGAGGACCAAGTGCGGGAGAGTAGCCTCCCACCTCTGGCCAACCGACACCCTGGGGCATCACGGTCTTGGCTGGGTAGATCGCAGATCGCGGCAGCTCTCTGGATCAGACAAAGGGGTGCAACAGCGTCAGAGCACGGTAAAGGTGCTGACGGGTGATGTACAACCCGTGGCGAAGAGCTCGGTTAGCTCGATCCAGCCCATCGACATGCGTAACAAAGTTACGATGGTAGAAGGGCTCTCTCTGGTGACAATGGAGTAGGCGCGATGTAGTAACCCTCCTCACCAACATCAGACGCAATAGCAATGTGCCTGAAGGGGGAGGTGTCCAACTCCCGATACTCTCCACGAAGACGTGTCAGAGCAGCATAAGCAGCATCGTGGACTGCCATATCGATAGTCACCCCAACACCATGTGCGGTGTGCAGCACAGTAGTGGAGTCATACTCCCGAGAGTAGAGGTGGACGATGGCTCGGTACTGCTCCTGGTTAAAGTCCTGGTACTCCTCAAAGACGGTGTACTCAAGGTGCCGCCGATAACCCAGATAGGTCATCATCTCTGCTAGCACCGCAGTGATCCCGAGGCACCAATGGCCGCCGTGTGGCGCCACGACCTGCCTCGTGGGTTCCATCTGAAAACAAAGATGTTTCAAAGGAGTCAAATGACAAGGTGGAAATTGATCAAAATACAATTCCAAGGAATAACTATGGCTTTATCCAACTTTGGGGTGAATGTGGTCACGGGATCCTAGTGTTAGTTAGTAAAATCGTTTAACCCGAGTAGAAGAGAGTTCAGAGTCCCGAGTAAAGGTCGAGGAGTAAAAGATCCTAGTACCACCCGATGGCGGCGTGGGCCCGTAAGGCACACAGCCAAGTTAGTAAAAGTTTTGAAATGTCTAGACTCGACTTCGCCAAGGAGTGTGGAAGGGGATTCCTACAGGCAATCGGCTCGATACCAACTTCAGACGCCCGATTTAATCGTGACACTAGTGATGCACGCAAATGTGTACGATCAAGATCGAGACTCACGGGTAGATATCACAACACAACTCTAAAACATAAATAAGTCATACAAGCATCATAATACAAGCCCGGGGCCTCGAGGGCTCGAATATAAGTGCTCGATCATAGGCGAGTCAGCGGAAGCAACAATATCTGAAATCTGGACATAGGCTAAACAAGTTTGCCTTAAGAAGGCTAGCACAAACTGGGATACAGATCGAAGAGGAGCAGGCCTCCTGCACTGGGATCCTCCTAACTACTCCTGGTCGCCGCTGCGGGTTGCACGTAGTAGTAGTAGGCACCTCCGTGTAGTAGTAAATCATCGACGGTGGCGTCTGCTCACTGGGCTCCATCGTGCTGTTGCGACAATCGTGTAGAGATAGGGGAAAAGGGGAACAAGGCAACCGTGAGTACTCATCCAAAGTACTCAAGCAAGGAGCTACACTACATATGCATGGATATATGTGTAAAGGGCCATATCGGTGGACCGAAGTGCGTAATGCCGTAATAAGAGGGGATAGCTAGTCTTATCGAAGACTACGCTTGGTCACCGTCTTGCAACAGGTAGAAGAGGGTAGGTTGAAGTCCTCCAAGTAACATCACATAGCAATAATCCTACCCGGCGATCCCTCCTCATATCCCCGAGAGAGAGAGACCACCGGTTGTATCCGCACTTGGAAGGGGTGTTTTATTAAGTATCCGGTTCTAGTTGTCATAAGGTCAAGGTACAACTCCAAGTCGTCCTGTTATCAAGATCACGACTATTCGAATAGATTAACTTCCCTGCGAGGGTGCACCAACTTACCCAACACGTTTGATCCCATTTGGCCGGACACACTTTCCCGGGTCATGCCCGGCCGCGGAAGATCAACACGTCGCAACCCCACCCTAGACACAACAGAGAGGCCAGCACGCCGGTCTAAACCTAAGCGCACAGGGGTCTGGGCCCATCGCCCAATGCACACCTGCACGTTGCGAGGGCGGCCGAAAGCAGACCTGGCCTAGTGGCGTTCCAGTCCAATTCAGCGCGCGCCGCTCCGTCGCTGACGTCTGAAGTGCTTCGGCTGATACCACGACGCCGAGTGCCCATATCTTTCCCACGTAGTTGGTTAGTGCGTATAAGCTCGTAGCCAACTCAGATCAAATACCGTATCCGCGAACGCCGAACAGGGCCAGGCCCACCTCTCACCGAGGTAGTCTCAACCTGCCCTGTCGCTCCGCCTCAAAGATCCACTCGCGGGTGCTCCACAAGCCGACCCGTCTTTAGTCACATCATGTATCATGTATATGTATATAGTATATACCCGTGATCACCTCCCGAGTGATCACGGCCCGATAGTATAGCACAAGACGGACAAGAATGTAGGGCCACAGATGGAAATACTAGCATCCTATACTAAGCATATAGGATTGCGTAAAGGTAACAACAAGAGTAACAAGGACGGGCTATGCATCAGATAGGTATAATGGAAAGCAAGAACATGCTACAAGATTTCTAATGCAAGCAGTATAGAGTAGAATAGGCGATATCTGGTGATCAAGGGGGGCTTGCCTGGTTGCTCTGGCAAGAGAGAGGGGTCGTCAACTCCGTAGTCGAACTGGGCAGCAGCAGCGTCGGTCTCGTAGTCTACCGGAGAGAAGAGGGGGGAAGAACAATGAATACCATGTAAACAGATGCATAACAATGCATGACATGACAAGTAACGATGCTAGGCGTGCCCTAACGTGGTATGAGATGGTACCGGTTAATGGGGGAAACATCCGGGAAAATATCCCCGGGGTTTCGTGTTTTTCGCGAGAGGCGGAGGGGAAAGTTGCGGGTTCGATAGGTTAGGGGTGTGTGGCGGACGAGCGGATCGCGTATCCGGATTCGCCTCGCCGCTCGAGTAACTTTCATGTTGAAAATATTTTAACCGAGTTACGGATTAAAAGATATGATTTTCTAAAGATTTTATTAATTTCTGGAATTTAATTAATTAATTAATTAATTGAAAAATGGATTTATGACGTCGAGATGATGTCATGTTGACGTCGGCCAGTCAACAGAGTTGACTTGGTCAACCTGACATGTGGGGTCGGTTAGTCATTGACTGCTAACTAATTAACCTAGTTTAGTTTAATTAACAGATTAATTAGGTTAATTAAACATGATTAATTAAGTTAATTAACTTAGTTAATTAATAAATTAATTAGCATTTTTATTTTTATTATTTATTTTATTATTATTTTTTTCTTTTTTTTTAAAACGCTCTGGGGTGGGACCCCCATGTCATTGGCCCCTGTGGGGGTTAGTGGGTTTGGGCGAACGGGAGCCCGAACGGGCGCTGGCCCTCGAGGGTGCACCCGACTGGGTGCGGGGGTGCGGGCGGGTGGCTCGCCGGAGCACACCCACGGCGAGCACCGTGGTTGACCGAGACGGTGGGGGGAGCGAACGGGCATCGCCTGGCCAAGGCGCGAGGTCGCGACCGTGAGCGCGCGTGGCGGGCGGCGGCAACGAGGCCGGTGGTCATCGGGACGGCACTGTGGCCTCGCGCGATGGCGGGCACGGTCGGATCCGGCGACGGGAGCAGAGGACGGCGACGGGAGCCAGGAGCTGGGAGCGCCGGGCGAGGCTGTGCAGTAACGCCGGTGAGGCGGGAGCTCATGGCCGAGGCGACCAGTGGGGGGAGGGCGGCGGCGCGCAGGGAGCCGCACGGGAAACGGGAGGGGCCGGGTGGAACGGCCCCAAGGGCAGTATGCTGGGCGGCGGTGGCGCCGAGCTGGCCGTCCGGCTGGGAGGGCGACGCGGTGGCGTCCTAGGGGAGAGGGGAGCGAAGGGGGAGCTCACGGGGGTTTCAGAGGGGTTCTGGAGGGATTAGGAGAGGGAGTGGGGGATGGGCCGATGGGCTGGGGCTGGCCGTTTGGCCCGTTGGCGAGAAGTCCAAACAGGGGGCTTCTCCCCCCTTTGGTTTTGTTTTCTGTTTTTTTTCTTATTTTTCCTTTTCTGTTTTAATTAATTTAAACATATTTAGGCATTTTATAAAAATGGGTTTGTTGCACCATAATTAACTTTGTAATATTTGACAACCCCCGAACTTTTTAGTTTTAAATTTTTCAAAACTTCTATTGTCATCATAATTTTGAATTTGAATTTCGAAACAGTTTTGAATTAACCCGAGATTAACTACAGTGACAGAGGTGACGTGGCACCATCAACGTGAGTTTACTGTAGCATGATTATCTGGGCGTTACAAACGACTTGATCACAGAAGCCGAAGAAATGTGCAAAGTCATTCGTGAGAATCTCAAAGCCGCGCAATCGCACCAGAAGAGCTATTATGATGACAAGCACCGTGATGTGGCTTTTGAAATCGGAGACCATGTCTACCTCCGCGTCTCTCCAATGAAAGGCACTCGTCACTTCGGTATCAAAGGGAAGCTTGCCCCTAGATACGTGGGTCCTTTCAAGATCATTGGCAAAAGAGGCGATCTCACCTATCAACTTGAGCTTCCGTCCAACTTCGCAAATGTGCACGACGTGTTTCATGTGTCACAGCTTCGCAAGTGCTTCAAGACTCCTGAACGCACTATCAACTTCGAAGAAATTAACCTCCAAGAAGATCTCTCTTATCATGAGCACCCCGTTGCTATTCTTGAAGAAACCGAGCGCAAGACTCGCAACAAGTCAATCAAATTCCTGAAAGTGAAGTGGTCACACCATTCCGACCGAGAAGCCACCGGGAGCGCGAGGATCACCTCCGTTCGAATATCCGGAGTTCTTTCAGTCCTAGATCTCGGACGAGATCCACTTGTAGTGGTGGAGTGTTGTAACACCCCGGATGTAACTTTCCATATTTGTAACTCTAACTCTTGCCATTTTCGGCATTGTGATATGATATTCCCTCCGTGGTTGGGTTTTTCTTCATTTTTGCTTTTTGTCCATGTCATGCATCTCATATCATGTCATCATGTGCATCTCATTCGCATACGTGTTCGTCTCATGATTCCGAGCATTTTCCCCGTTGTCCGTTTTGCAATCCGGCACTCCTATGTCCCCCGGCGTCCCTTTTACGTTCTTCCGTGAGCGGTTACTAAACTTTCTCGGAATGGACCGAGCCTTGCCAAGTGGCCTTGGTATACCACCGGTAGACCACCTGTCAAGTTTCGGGTCATTTGGAGCTCGTTTGGTACTCCAACGGTTAATCGCACCCTCATAAAAAGCCTCTTTTGAGTTGCAGCCCAACACCCCCTCAAAACAGCCCAATAACCCATCTAAGTCACTTCCATGCTCTCCCTCGTCGGATCACGATCGTGTGGGCGAAAACTACACTCCATTTGGAGCTTCCTAGCTCCTTCTACCTATAAATATGCCTCCCTCTCCGAATTTCCGGACGAAACCCTAGCATTTGTTCCCTCTTCGCGCTGCCGGACGAAATCCGCCCGGCCGGACACGTCCGCCCCACGCGCCCGGACGAACCGGAAGCCGCCACGTGGCCCCGTGCCCACTTCGCCGCGCCGCCGCCCGCTTGGTCAGGCGGCCCTCACGGCCCAGGCCGCACCGCCCCACCGCCGCCCGCCGCCTCCCGCCACGGCCCGCCGGCCGCCACCTCACGCATCACTCCGCCATTGCAGTGCCGTCGGCTGGGTCATTGCCGCCCGACCGGCGCCATCGGCCTCCTCCCCGGCCTCTCCTCTCCACCGGCCACCTTCCCCGGCCCTCCATCCTGCGCTCCGGCCGCCGCCTCGGGTCGCGCGCGCGCCGGATCTCAGATCCAACGGGCGGTTGACTTCTCCCCCCTAAGTCTTTTCCTGTGATTATTTTATTGCATTTTCGTCGTGCTATAACTCTGTACCCGTAGCTCCGTTTCGTGCGTGTAAATGTCAAAATGTTCGTTCAAAGAGTAGATCATTTCATCTCATTGCATCATTTTCATTTGAGCTCCTCTTGATGCCCGAAATGCTGTTAGAAGAGGGCTAAGTGATGTTAGTTTCTGTTTTGTAACAGAACATGCACTTTTGTCATTTTTGCCATGATTGATGTGTGCATCCTATGAATTTGAGTCCTACATGTGTTTTGTAATATGCCATGCCATATTTCCAGGAGTATATGCCATGTATTTTTTTGATCTCTGTGGTGACTAGAACAAGCATGCAAACTAGGCTTCACGATGTTGCTGATTTCAGCTCCTGTTCTGCTGATATTTTATGCCATGTTAACTTGATGCTACCGAGAGATCCATGCATATTTTGAGATACTTCAGTAAGGATGTTTTGAACATATGGTTATGCTCTATCTATCCATGCCTTTGTTTGCAATTATGGAGTGACTTAGCTTGAGTCAATCGAGCTCTACTTTTGTTATAAAATGTTTCCTGGCAGATTGTTTACATGTTATTCAATTTTGCCAAGGTTGTTGTAGTTGATTCGTGTATTCTATGATGTTGTTCTTTCCATGTATGTCTTCTATGCCATGTCTTCTTGATGTATGTATGCTTAGTTTATCATGAGATGCTCTGTAGTGAGTGCATCGAGCTCTTAAACATGCCTACTTGTTATCTGTTATTGCCATGCCCTGTTGCTGAATCTGTTAACGAAACTTGCTATATTGACATGGGTGTTACTATATTTTCTGATCCTTTTTGGCTTATGGTCAGTAAGGGACTTTTGTTCTATGCTTTGAGTAGATTCATGCTATTCCTTGTTTTTCTATTATAAGTTCTTGTAGCATGCTCTTTAATTGCTCTGAACATTGCTTCCTGATGCTGATTTTGCCATGTTCAGTAATTTCACTAAGTCTGTGAAGCTGATATGTTTTGCACTTTTTCCATGCTTGTTTGGACATGTTATGATGTGATTTAGCCGTATCTCAGTGTTCATCTTTTGTCAAGCATCTTGAGTAGATCACTGTCATGTGCTTTGTTGGTGCGTTTGGGTGCAGTAGCTTAATTTCTTGTTGCTTGCTATGTGGCATCATGCTGTTAATGGCAGATTTGTGCCATTCTTGTTTTGCTTGTCATTTGCAAACCGTGCATCCGATTCCGGTGATCTTTATATCGATTTCAACCGAAATCATCTCATCTTTCCAGAGGCATACTTGGTTTGCCAAGTTGATGCCTGGTTCATCATTTTCCTTCCGGAGCACGCATACGCATTGCATATCACATATCGCATATCATGCCATGTATTGCATCATGTTGCTTGTGCATTGCACCGTGATTTATTGTGGTTCCTTTGTTTGTGTTCTTGCTTTGGGTAGAGCCGGAGACGAAATGCGTGAATGAGGAACCTGTTGAGAACGCTTCGAGGATCAAGCTTTCGACAACTCTGAGAACCTTGCAGGCAAGATGACCGTACCCTCGAAATCACTTCTATCTTTGCTATGCTAGTTGCTCGCTCTTTTGCTATGCCTATGCTACGATGCCTATCACTTTCTTATCATGCCTCCCATATTGCCATGTCAAACCTCTAACCATCCTTTCCTAGCAAACCGTTGATTGGCTATGTTACCGCTTTGCTCAGCCCCTCTTATAGCGTTGCTAGTTGCAGGTGAAGATGAAGTTTGTTCCTTATTGGAACATGGAGATGTTGTTCTTAACATGTTTACTTGTTGGGGATATCACAATATATCTGCTATAATTAATGCATCTATATACTTGGTAAAGGGTGGAAGACTCGGCCTTATGCCTGGTGTTTTGTTCCACTCTTGCCACCCTAGTTTCCGTCATACCGGTGTTATGTTCCTTGATTTCGCGTTCCTTACACGGTTGGGTGATTTATGGGACCCCCTTGACAGTTCGCTTTGAATAAGACTCCTCCAGCAAGGCCCAACTTTGGTTTTACCATTTGCCACCTAACCCTTTTTCCCCCGGGTTTTCACGAGCCCGAGGGTCATCTTTATTTTAACCCCCGGGCCAGTTCTCCTTCGAGTGCTGGTCCAACTTGAGCGATGTCCGGCGCCCTTTGAGCAATCAGGGTCTATGCCAACCCGACGTCTGGCTCATCCGGTGTGCCCTGAGAACGAGATATGTGCAGCTCCTATCGGGATTTGTCGGCACATTCGGGCGGCTTTGCTGGTCTTGTTTTATTGCTGTCGAAATGTCTTGTAGTCCGGGATTCCGAGACTGATCGGGTCTTCCGGTAGAAGGAATATCCTTCGTTGACCGTGAGAGCTTATAATGGGCTAAGTTGGGACACCCCTGCAGGGTATTATCTTTCGAAAGCCGTGCCCGCGGTTATGAGGCAGATGGGAATTTGTTAATGTCCGTTTGTAGAAAACCCGAAGTTGACCTTAATTAATACACATCAACCGCGTGTGTAACCGTGATGGTCTCTTCTCGGCTGAGTCCGGGAAGTGAACACGGTGTTGGAGTTATGTTTGACGTAAGTAGTTTCAGGATCACTTCTTGATCGCTACTAGCTTCACGACCGTGCCTTGCTCCTCTTCTCGCTCTCTTTTGCGAATGTAGCCACCATATATGCTAGTCGCTTGCTGCAGCTCCACCTCACAACTCTCTCCTTCCTATAAACTTAAATAGTCTTGATCCCGCGGGCGTGAGATTGCTGAGTCCCTGTGACTCACAGATTCTACCAAAACAGTTGCAGGTGCCGACGATGCCAGTGCAGGTGACGCAACCGAGCTCAAGTGGGAGTTCGATGAGGAACGTGGTCGTTACTATGTGTCTTTTCCTGATGATCAGTAGTGGAGCCCAGTTGGGACGATCGGGGATCTGTGTAGCATTTGGGGTATCTTCTTTTATTTTGGTTCCGTAGTCGGACCTTGAGTGTAATCTGAATGATGGATGTTTATTTATGTATTGTATGAAGTGGCGACTGTAAGCCAACTATGTATCTCTTTCCCTTATGTATTACATGGGTTGTGTGAAGATTACCTCACTTGCGACATTGCTTTCAATGCGGTTATGCCTCTAAGGCGTGCTTCGACACGTGGGAGATATAGCCGCATCGAGGGCGTTACATCATGTTTCAACTAGGGCTGCATATATCTTCCATGCTAGGTGGGTTATTCTCTGGAGGAGTGGACTCCGCTCCTCATTCACGAGAAAGGACCGGTAACCGGGATGCCCAGTCCCATGATCCAAAAAGATCAAAGCAAATCAAAATAATTAAACAAAACTCCCCCAAGGCTGTTGTTAGTTGGAGGCACTCGTTGTTTCGAGCAAGCCATGGATTGATGCTTGTTGGTGGTTGGGGGAGTATAAACCTTTACCATTCTGTTTGGGAACTGCCTATAATGCATGTAGTATGGAAGATACAACCATCTCATAGTTGTTGCGTTGACAGTGAAAGTATGCCGCTCAAAATGTTATTCAATCTCTATTTTAAAATCGAGCTCTGGCACCTCTACAAATCCCTGCTTCCCTCTGTGAAGGGCCTATCTATTTACTTTTATGTTGAGTCATCACCTTCTTATTAAAAAGCACCCGCTGGAGAGCACACTGTTATTTGCATTCATTACTATTGGTTATATTGGGTATGACTTGACTGTATCTCTTTTACCATGAATTACAATGTTTAGTCAGTCCTTGATCTTTAAAGGTGCTCTGCATTTATGTTTTGCGGTCTCAGAAAGGGCTAGCGAGATACCATTTTGTTATATCATGTTATGATTGTTTTGAGAAAGTGCTGTCATCCGAATTTTATTATTATGGCTCGCTAGCTGATTATGCTATTGATATGAGTAATTGTGAGAGCTAGGTGTTATTGTGAGTAGGGTTAGTTCATAATTTTTGCTGAAACCTGAATGATGGCTTTGCATGTTTTTAAGAACAAGAGCAAATAAAGTTTGTAAAATTTTTTCTTTATCACTTTCAGTTTATCAACTGAATTGCTTGAAGACTATAGTTGCACCAGACGCGCAGTCGTCGAATACAAGTTTAATCGGACGACATGCAGCCTTCTATCAGCCACCCAAAACCTACGTCACTGGACGCATGCCTCTGCCATTTTTCTGCAACATAATCTGGGTTACAGAAGTCATATCGCAACAACGTCCATGTTACAAAAACATTAAGACAAGAAAAAAAATTCTACAACATTATATGTGTTGTAGAAGTCTATCCGCAACAACACACATGCTTTAAAAAGGTTAATGCGAAAAAAAATCTACAACAAAATCTCTCTTGCAAAATTTCCGCAACAAGAAATATGTGCAAATGGTTTCGCAACACTGCCTTTATTGCAATTGTGAGGAAAGAGGCTGAGGAAAGAGGCGGGCCGATGGATGCGCCAGATCAAACACCTGTGAAGATGGCGTATCTTTGAAAATAATCCACCGGCGGACGCGTAGTGGTCGCCCATAAAGTTTCCAACAAGTTAATCGGTTACTTTAATAGTATATGCGTGAGAGGGACCAGACTTTGTTCACAAAATGTCCAAGTTGCAGAAATGAACAGCGAGAAGGCCCAGACGCTTTTTGCATCCGCCCATCCACGCGAAACCCTAGCAAGTGAGTGAGCATCTCACTTCGCATTGGCCGGAAGCTGCTCCTCGCCGCCGCCACTCTCCTCCCCCATCGCCGTCGCCCGACGCCATGGATCCGCCCCTCTGGGTCGAGCAACTCATGCACTCCTGCCTTCCAGCCTCCCCGGTTTCCGCCACCGCATCCCTCTCCGCCTCCACCTCCACCTCTGACCAGGACGGCGGCGGCGAGGACCGCATCAGCGCTCTCCCAAACGACCTCCTTTGCAACGTCGTCTCCCGCCTCCCCGTCAAGGACGCTGCCCGCACCGGCGCACTCTCCCAGCGCTGGCGCGGCCTCTGGCGCGCCGCCCCGCTCGTCCTCGACGACGCCCACCTCCTCCCAGACGCCGCCACGGCGACCCGCGTCCTCGCCGCTCACCCGGGCCCCTTCCGCTCCGTCCGGCTTGTGCACAACCTCATCGACGAGTCCAACAAGGAGGCGCTCCTCGCCGAGTGGCTCCGCCTCCTCGCCGACAAGGGCGTGGAAGATCTCATCCTCGCCAACGACCCTTGCTCCCGTGGAGCGATGCCCGTGCAGCTACCGCCGTCCCTCCTCAGCTGCGGCGCCTCGCTCCGCCGCCTCTACCTCGGCCTCTGGCTCTTCCCTTTCACCGTCGACCTCCCGCGTGGCCCCGACGTCTTCCCCGACCTCCAGGAGCTCGGCATCTGTCACGGCATCACCCTGGAGCGCGATCTCGACTACATGCTCGATTGCAGCCCCAAGCTGGAGATCTTGGCGCTCATCGGCACCTTCTGCCTCCCCAACCGCGTCCGCGTCCGCCACCAAAGCCTCCGTTGCATGGTGCTCTGGCATTCCCTTGTGGACGAGGTCAGCGCCATGGCCGCCGCACCTGCAGCGGCTCATCATCTACTGCACGAACCCCACTGGGCCTGGAACCACCATCAAGGTCAAGATTGGCTGTGCTCCTCAGCTCGCCGTGCTCGGCTACTTGGACACGGCCAAGCACGTGCTTGAGATCGGCGACACCATCATCAAGGTCGTCAAATTTCTCCCAGTGATCTTTGATTGATACCTTGTTTGACTTGCATTGAATTAGACAATCAATTTGAGTGATCTTTCCTTTTCAAAAACAAAATTGAGTGATCTTTGAGTGGTAGCTGGCTTGAATTAAACTATCAGTTTGATCGCTTTGCAGGCTGGGGTGACAAAGGTTTGTCCAAGTACAGTGGTTCCAAGCATCAAGGTGTTAGCTCTCAAGGTGCGTTTCAGAGTCGCTGTTGAAGTGAAAACTTTGCTCGGCTTCTTGAGATGCTTCCCTGAAGTAGAGACCTTACACATCATGGCAGTGAGTTCTTTTTTCTTACTCTGTGTTGTTCCATCACTGCAGTCACAATTTGTGTCATCACAATGTGTATTGCTTTGCGTTGTTCCATCTTTCAATAAATTGAATGGCACACTTTGATTTTGCAGTCCGACAATGACACCGACTACTATGATGACCATGGTGAAGTCAAGGTAAGGGACAAGCTCAATTCCACCTTCTGGCAGGGGGTCGGTCCGATCGGATGCGTGCAGTCGCGTGTCAAGAGGGTGGTGTTCGATCAGTTCACCGGGGGAACAAACGAGGTTCGGTTCCTGAAGCTGGTCCTTGGGAGAGCTGTGCTGCTGCAGAAGGTGACAGTCGTGCTGGCCCGTCCGGATTCTGTGGCGATGAGTGAGGCCATGTGCAAACTCCAGCCGTTGGCTTCGAAGAGAATGTGGGCCACTAAGGTTGTGGACAATCCTTCCTTTGAAGTCTGTGGGCGCGTGGCAGGTCATTTGTGTTGGTACAAAGAAGCATCTGATCTTTCTATCACCGACCCGTTCATTTCTATGTTAAGGCTGTACTGATGGAGCGTTCGTTAGAAGCTAGAGCATCGCCGTTTGGCTGTTTATGTTAAGGCAGTACCAATGGAGCGTTCACCGCCATTGGCTGTTCGAGTGACTTATTTCTATGTTAAGGCAGTACCGATGGAGTGTTCATTAGCGTTGTCGTTTGAATGACTCGTATCTCTTTGTGAATGGTAGTGATTCATCTTTCAGTTAGCAGCCTTTTTTGGGTGTTGGAGATTTGGGCTGCAAAAGACTTGTCATGGCTTGGATATGCAGTTACTGTGGCTGTTGCTCATGTTGCTATCTGAATGATAAATATTGTTTCTGCACTCGAGGTGATTTTTACATTTTGGTATATGCATTCAAAGTGATTTTCATGGTCTCACTCTGCTAATGTTGCAATTGGGCAAGATTTATGCTTAGTTTTAGTACTCAATGCTCTGGTTTGTTGTAATTTCTGGAACAACTCCTGATAATTGCTGAAATTTTCAGACTCCGTATAAGGGACAGAAACTTTGACAATCCTTCTACACTCCTGCCATCACTTACGTTACACTTTCTGTTAAAAAGGACTGACCATCTTTTCACTTCTTTGGACCCACCTGTCATGCACTTATTAATTATAATTCAGCGAACAAAATTTGAACAGAAAGCCCTCTGTTCTCCATCCAAAATTTGAAGCTGAAAGTTCAGAAGCATGAATCACTCAAAACAATGATCCAAATGGTCTGAAACTTGCCAGATTACTCATACATGTATTCTTCAATTTCTGCATATTTTTCAAATTTTTGTGTCAAAATTCAGTCCAATTTTGTACCTGAAAGTTCAGAAGGATGAAAACTCTAAAACAAATGATCTAACTTAGCTGAAACTTTCCCAGATTAAGCATATATGTATTCTTATTTCTGGAACTGTTTCAATGAAAATCTGGAAATATGAAATTTCTGTCCAAATTTGCAGGTGAAAATTGAAGTCGATGTTTCTCCCAATCAGCTGATACAAATCAGCTGAGATTCTCCTAGAATGGACAAATATATATTTTTGACATTATGGAACATTTCCATGTTTTCTCCGGGCACTTCAATTTTTCATTCTAAGTTGTAAGGCACATATGGGCATCATTTTGACCATACTAGGGCTGGAATAAAAAACACATACGCACTGTGTGAGTGTTCTAAAACAAGAAAGGTAAACTAGTAGTATCTCTTTTAAGACATGATGCACATTCCAAACACACGCTACTACTGTCAGCGAACCAGGCTCAGATTTATGAATAAACAACAGATTGAGATTCAGATAAAGAAGCAATCTGATGCAGCACAATCAACAGAAGAGAGCAAATTGACAGGTTTCAGATACCTGGTGTTTTAATGAAACGTATTTGCTTTTGTCCTTGATTCCATATACAACTACTCCCTCCGTCCAAAAATACTTGTCATCAAAATGGATAAAAAGGAATGTATATAAAACTGAAATACGTCTAGATACATTCCCTTTTATTCATTTTAATGACAAGTATTTCCGGACGGAGGGAGTACATTACAACCAAAAGCACCGTACTGCATAACACAAGTCTATTTTGAAGTTGCAGCCCAGCCTTAGTAGGCACCATCTCCATTCTCCAATCCTCGACACATCAGCCTGACCTCCAGCATCTGCGTCATCATCATGATGGCCATTTATGGCCCCTTCAGCTTGCAGGGCCTCCATGCAGATATTCAGATGTCTAATTTCTCCTCAACAGCTGTCTAATATCTCAAAATTGTGCACAACCGAAATGCAGATATTCAGATGCTTGTTAGCTAAAAAGAAGAAACCGGGCAAATCGCTTAGGAGAAAACATACAAGGAAGCTAGCAGCTTAAAACAAATGATGTGCATGATACATAGAAAATCAACCTTCAGAACAACCTGAGCGATTTGGAAAACGAAGGCTCATGCTAACAAAAATGATCATTACTGATACGGAAAAAAACATGAGCCGAGTAGCAGTGCCAATCATGACTCTAGAAAACAACCTGCACATACCTTGATCTTCCCCCTCTGGCTCTAATAATGTATCTTTGTATCTTTCTCGGTACACAAAACACAAAACACGTAAATTAGAAAATTCATTGTGGTTATCAATTTCAAAAATAACTTTTAATGGGCTGTCATGTGCCGGTCCTGTAGGAAAATCAAAGCCTCCCTGGTGGAGCAAGAGAGGTTACTAATGTAATCACCAATGATATGTTCCCCAGCACTAAAATCATACACGGATGGCGAGTGATACACGCCGGCGTGCCTGCCCAAATTTGGGCCGGTCGTAGTGCAGGAGTTGGATGCGTACACGTACAGCCGCCAGATTTGGACTTCTCCCTGTCGTTTTTCCTTCCAAAAAGAAATCCAGCGAAGCCAGCGGAGAACAGGAGCAGCGGTGCCGCACGCACTCGACATGGATGACCGCCTCCAACGCCGCCGCTTCGCCGCGGGTCACCACCCTCGCCAGTGATCGACACCTCCCATGTGTTTCTCGTCGGCTTCACTCATGCATGCAACACGAGCGCTTGGAGGTTGTAGTCAAAAAATTGCCATGGGCGCTGCTCCGGTTAACGACGGGGTGCAACTCCGATGGCGGTGGTCACCGGCCGCAGCGCCCCATGGACGAGCTCGCAGTCTAACTCCCTCAGTAGCTGGTTGCAGCAAAACCGGCTGCCGGTCGTAGGAAACACCAACAACAGTTGCATAAAAAAATGTCGTCGTCATTCGCCGCTGGTCACCGTCGCAGCAACTCGGCTCGCTGGTTCCAGCTCGCCGTGCTGATGTAGCAAAACAGGACACTGGCTATAGCAGGACGTGACACTGATTGAAGCAAAATCGATCGCCTGTTGTAGCTTTTGTGATTGTCGGTTGTAGCTTTCGTGATTGCGGATGCAGCAAAAACAATTTCTGGTTCCATCTCAGGTAGGTACTTCGAGCAAAACTCTTGTCCGCCGCCCTCCACGGTTCCAGAATCTTTTCAACACCGTTGTAGCACTGACTCTGCTGGTTCCAGCAAATCTCGTTTCGCAAAATCCGCCCTTTGTTTCCAGCTTTTTTATTGGTCGGTTCCAGCATTTTATTTCATCAGTTGCAGCGTTTTTCTCAGCCGGATGCAACACTTTGTAGCAGAGTAGAACTTGATGTGGCTGGAGGTAGAGAAAAGGTAGCAGATAAGGCAAGAGATAAGTCAGGGAGAAAAAGAAGGGCAGTCACGCAGGCCCCTAACGTACACGTGAGACATGGAGAACAGTTTGCCTGAGACTACGAGGCCAGCGTGGTGCGTGTATTGTGCGCGCGAGCGAGCGCGTCCGGCCTAAAATTGCGTTAGCGCGCCGTATATAAACGCCTCCCTACTTGGATGTCACTGTGGACGGTGGAATAGCCAATATGCCGTGGGCTATCCTAGAGAGAACCAGGTTTTCATCGCCGGAACCATGCACACAACCATATTTAATGTATTACCCCCTCGGTTCCCAAATATTTGTCTTTCTAGGCATTTTAAATGGACATAACATACGGATGTATGTAGACTTATGTTAGAGTGTAGATTCATTTATTTTGCTTCGTCACGGGAGGAGACCTAACCGCCGCCGCCGGAGACCCCTCCTCCTCCTCCTCCTCCCTTTCTCACTGCAGCCGGCGGCGGGGCGACCTCTCCTCTTTGCTTGGCTGCGGGTGGCGCAGGACGGCGCATCCAGGCGGAGGCGCTTGGCGAGGCGTGGCGGCGCGAGGTGGCGCCGCCTGGTCATGGTGGCTGCGCGGGCGGCTCCATGTCCGCAAGGGTGGCCGGGGGCGCTGACGGCCATGGCTGGGCATGCCCAGATCTGGCTCCTGGTGTGCCTCCGGGAGGCTTGGGCTCGACGGCGGCCGGGTTGGTTTGGCTTGCGTGGGAGCTCGGCTGGCGGTGGATTTGGTTGCCGCTGCACCTCGTGGTCGGCTCTGTGGAAGATGGTGGTGGATGGCACCGAATCTGATGCGCGGATCCTGGCGGATGGTGCGGGTGGGGCAGTTGCTCGGCGTGGTGGCTGCTCTGGCCATGGGCGGCGGCGGCACAATGAGGTCTGGCTACACGATGGTTCGGTGGTCTCGGCCACGACGACGATCAGACTCTGCTCCGGCATCGGCTCGTCTGCGTTCGAACCGTCTCGACCTTCACCCCATCTTCTCATCGCCCGGGCGCTACTCCCATCAAAGGGATGGTCCTCTCGCAGCTACGGTCAACCGCTCGTCTCGCGCCCGGTGCTGTAGGACCGAGCTCGTCTCGCGCATGATGCAGGGGGACCGAGCTCGTCTCGCGCACGGTGCAGTAGGACTGACCTCGTCCCCCTCGCGGTTCTGCAGGATCGAGCTCGTCTCGTGCTCGGGGCAGCAGGACAGGTCGGCGGATGCCAGTTCTGGCTGCCTATTGGGTCTCGACGCCGTGGGTCGCCCAGGGGCGCGAATGGTGGGACCTTCCGCTCGTCTCTTTCGTTGGGGTTGCGGCTGGTCTCGAGTGAGGTGGTGTCAAGGTCTTGGATGCTGGGGGTGGCGGCCCTTGTGGTGGTAGCGCGGTGCTCTTGGGCAAAGCCCGTGCCTGGGTGCTGCCCGGTAACCATGGCTGTGTGGGCGGCGTGGTTGCCGGGGTGTGCCGTTCGGTGGCGGTCAGTGTTGGTCGAGGTGAAAACTTGTTCTATCTTCGGACAGACCGTCGGTGGCCAAGATCGTTCCCTTTTTGAAGACGTCGTCCTGGCTCTCATTGCCCGACATGCAGCTCCAGAGGAAACTCCGATCCTTGGATCACGCGGTGGCGGTGCTCCGGTGTCGTACCCTTCCTGAAGGCGCCGCCTTGGAGCACATGGATCATCATATATAGCTTCATCTCTTCGTGGTGGTAGTGCTAGGGGTGATGTTGCTGCGCTCAGCGCCTTTGTATCCCGCCTTGGGTGTGTGCGTGTTTTGCGGTGGCGTGTGTTTGTACTGGGTGCTTGATGATCGGTGCTTTATATATAAAGCGGGGCGAAAGCCTATTTCGGTAAAGACACCTTCCTGGCAAAAGCTGTCATCCTACTTACAAGACTGATGATGTATCCTAGCCTCGCGCCACGCACACTAAGAAATCATGTGGCCTCACTAAGCCGCCCGCCGGCTAGCCGGGAGCACGAACCTGTTTATATCTTCAGCATGCATCGCATGCACACGCTGTAGAATTCATTGCGTTCCTCCATAGTGCCATCTTCAGAAGCAATCAATGCACTGATCTTGCCAGACCATTCTACCGTCGACATCACCACGACGTTGGACAACGCCAGCCTACTGCGTGCCCGTCAAATGGTATCCAACAACGAGGCCTGTTGCACCTTGCCGCCGAGACTCGCCTTCATTGATACTGTAGAATGCACGCCACTTCATCTTGGTCACCGCATGATGGCACAAGAAGCATACAGAGACCTGTGCCCACCCACCAATTCAAATACTTGTCCCTCTAGCCGATGCACAGCCCAAAGATGATGCCTCCATGAGGGTGACCAGGGACGGATCCAGAACAAAAATGTCCCGGTGTCCACGTGCATGTGCATATCATATGTATAAGGATGGACACCAAGCAATAATATAAAATAACACACCCAAGTACACTAATTATATGTCAACGAGATTTCTTACCAAAATAAATTATTCACTTTCATTTGAAATACTAGTTGATTATGCAAATTTGAACAAGCCTAAGAACGCCAAACAATGAACGAGTTACAATATTATTTAAGAAATCTTTTCATAAATTCTCCTGTGATTAATTATTACTGTTTTAGCAAAAAATGTACGAGTTACATTATTTGTGTTTGCATATGCAAGAGTATAAACAATAAACAAAATGTATCGCTCGAATGATACAATTAGGGACTTAAACTTACTCGACATTGTGTCTCGCCGTTGTTGCAGAAATAATCCTCCCCTGGTTAGATATGAATCACAGCGAATTGTTTCCAATTGTAATAGCTTTAAATTTTAAGACCCTAGCCATACAATTAGAAAAACAAAACTTAAAAAAAATTGTAATTCCTACACACAGCTGAGATTTCAGATTTGAGAGAGATCGGCAATTACCAAGTACTGAGTTGAGATTGAGACGTACCTCAAACTTTCAACAATCCATGACTGGGCGAGGGTTCAGGTGGCCGGCTAGCGATGCTTGAACAACGGTGACTGGGCGGACCGGCGGCTGACCGTGCGACGGAGAAGGGCCGAGGACGGGCGATGCTGTGAGGGTTGAGGCGCAGAAGCCGGGCGGACGAGCAACCGGACAGGCGCACGTACAGATAAGGTACAGCCGTATTGGGGGATGGATTAATCAGATCGATAGCTTTTTTTTCTTTCAACACACGCACATGCAGCGACCAAGGATTAATCGATCGTTTCAGGAGTGGGCATTACGTAGATGGGCTGGACTGCCTCGCTTGTGTTTGTCAGTCGCTGGGCTGGCCGGTGTCCAGGTTCAAAAGTTACCGGTGTCCAGCCCAAAAATCTGGACTTTGTATGAGGTAAATATGTATCTACCCGTAAAAAAAAAAGGTAAATATGTATCTTACCCTGTGCCAATGACACCGGTGTTCATAACGTGCCTCCGCCCTGAGGGTGACGACGCAGGAACCTCGCCACCATACGATCCGGAAGTAGAGATGGCTAGTGTGATAGTTTAGATATAAGTTTGTTAGTGTGTAAAACACCTTTAGCAACTTGCATACATCTTCAGCCATTTTCCATTCAGCGAGTGAAGGGTATATTTGTAGTTCTTGTCCTGTTGTTCTAAAGCATTAAATGCATTTCTAAAAGGTATAGCTGATTGTTGTATGTGAAATTCCAACAGTGGGTACATCAACTAAAGAGTGCTTATAAAAAAACATCCTACTTGGTTGATTATTTCTTGAAAAATTTCGCCTCTGGGTTGTGAACTATTCACATATTTTGCAGATTTTCTAATATTGTTGACTATAAATTCCTTGATAATGTGACACGAATTTCCTCTCACATTGGTACGTTCAACTCGTACAACACTGTCAATTTTTTTTTTGCTTTGCACACACTGATCGTGGCTCCACCAGACCTCTCGCTAGGGTTCCTCCCCTGCCTCCCTCCCACTGCCGCCGGCCGTCCTAATGCCCTCCCGCCGCCACGGGTCGCTCGAGCCCGGCCCCACCCCCTCTCCCCCTCCCAGATCCGCCCTTGCGCCGCCTCCCCGGGAGGTGGCCGGGGCGGCACGCGCCCCTCTCTATCGGCGGTCCACCAACACCTTTCTCCCCCCCCACTTCGCCACCGGGCGCGCTTCCCCAACAACGGTGTTGCTCGGTTTGGCAGCGGTCCGGCGACCCGGCGACGAACGAGGTGGCGGGGCGGCTTACTGGTGCGGGGTGGTCGGCGGTGTGCCCCCGGCTCAGATCTGGGCCCTATGGGCCCCATCTGGGTCCTAGCGGGCCGGCCACCGGCACGCCTTCGTTGTCTTCTGCAGGGGAGAAGAAGGAGCTCAGACCGGGACAGCGACGCCGACGACGTGCCTTCTGCAGTGCAAAGGCGGGAGCTTTAAGGACCTATGAGGGCCCGGCCGGGCCTGGTATTCTCCTGCTATTGCATCCGCTCGGCAACCGTCATTGACGATGGAGATTGAGCCATCCCGCATGCCAACGGTGCTGCTACCACTAGTCCTGGCTCCTCTTCTTTGGTGTGTAGACCTCACTTCGTGGTGCCGTGGTGAGACGACGTGGAAGCTTCAAGACCATGTTGGCGCAGGGGTGGTGGTCGATTTGGTGGTGGGCTCCGGAGTTCCTGAGGTGAAGGTTGGGATCGGGAGAAATCCCTGTCGGCCTGGCCGACACCGACGTGGTGGCACCTAAGGGTCCTGTCGGACCTTCATAGAGGGCGTCGGGGGCTACCCTTCCTCTCTCCTCGTCGCGTACCGGGGGAAACCCTTGGGAGCAACATCGTCGCGTCCCTTCTTGGAGGTGTTGATTGGCACTAGGGATTCGGAATCTAGGAGCTTGGTGGAAGTTTTTCGGTGGGCGCAGTCACTAGTAGGGAAAACTATATAACAGAAACTTAGCAGTAGCGCTGTCCAAAAAGGGGCGCTACTGCTAATTAGCAGCAAGATTTTAAGTCTAGGCCGATACGACCGATATATAGGCCGATATATCACTTTTAGGACTCTACTGATATAAACAAAACATATCATTTTATAAATATCATTTTCCAACATATCATCCGATATGAACCGAGCCCCATATATGTACCGATATAGAACGATATGTAGATGACAACAATCCTTTATTAGAAAGAACTGAAAAAAGATTGAGAGCGGCGTTTTGGCTCCTAGGTGCATATGCACCCATTGTCGAAATACACATTTCAAAAAATTGAAAAATTCGGAACAAAAATCCCACGTGTATATCCGAACATTTTATGTGCGTTCACAAGGTTTCAGTGAAAAACGACCTTTTTTGTGGCTTGTGTAAAAAAGATAAAGAAATGCCTCGTGAATAGTTAGAATGAAGCATCCGAATTTGTCTTTTTTACACAAGCCACAAAAAACGCCGTTTTTCACTGAAACCTTGTAAACGCACATAAAATGTCCGGATATACACGCGGGATTTTTGTTTCGAATTTTTCAACTTTTTGAAATGTGTATTTCGACAATAGGTGCATATGCACCTAGGAGCCAAAGGCAATTACCGAAAAAGATTATGCATCTACAACTTCGTTATATATTATCAAAGTCATGCGCAATGTTTCGTACAAACGCAGATATATTGTATTATTTTTAATGATAGAGTAAGGATTTTGTGAATATTTCCTTAATAGTTTCTTAATCAACAACTTAAAAACTAGAAATCTACAAGTGTTATGTTGGAGCATTGACATCATACATTTTCTTTTACTAAAACTAAATGTTTTGAACAAGAATATTGATAAAAAAACTGGACATGTTTTCTCCGATATATCTACATATCGTCCGATATATCATCCGATATGTCGAAGCCAAACCGATATGAACCCGATATCCGATATTTTGATGCTTGATTAGCAGTAGCGTGCGAAAACAAACCGCGCTACTGATACCGACGTAGCAGTAGCGCGCTAGGAAAAAAGGGCGCTACTACTAATATTGCCACTACGTAGACACCAGACTAGGGGATTTTGGGAATGGGGGAAACACTGAAAAAATTTGATAGAAAAAGTGATCTGAAATATTCTAAAAGAATTAGGGAATTTGTGAGGGCTAGCAAATAATTTGTGAACACACATAAGTTTTTTCTTTCTAATGAGACTCCACAAATTTATACTTTTGTTGATTTGGAAAAAAAAGCACTGTGAATTTCAGATGGTTAGCCAACGCAGCATAGCATCTAAGGCAAAGATAGTTCTACCAATGTAGCTAGTATGACTTGCAAGGGGATATGCCGTACGTAGTCTATCAAAGATGCGAATGCCCGAGCATACAATTGCTTTGCATCAATTCCCGGTGCATCCTATTCACATGGATCAGTATATACATACAATCTAATGCCGCTAATGTTTGTCACAATGGCTCCCCGATCAAACCTCCCATGATTTCTCCTCCATATCATCAGTCAGATTCCATGATTTCACCGTGTCTTTGTTCACGTTAAAACTACTAGTCTTAGGTGAATCAGGAGGGCGATAGCTACTACCATATATAGGTACACGGTTCAACCACTCGATGGTCTTAGACTTGAATGTATCAACTATCATCTGACTTTTTTTTATCTTGTGAAAAATATATCTCCTAGTTGTACTACCAAACAATAGTTAAGTATTGTTGGGCTTCCTTACTCTGTAAGAGGCAGAGACTATAATAAACAACCCACACTTCTCGTCATCACTCCTTCCTAATAAGAAAATGAAGGACACATCCACTACTGGAATCGAGTTATACGCTGAGTGCCATGGACACTCGGCAAAGGGCCAAACCCGCCGGCAAAGCCTTTGCCGAGTGCCGCATTTGGCAAAAGCCACCTGGCTTACACCCCTCAGGCAAACAGGAATTTGTCGGGAGCCAGGACATGCGCACCGGGCAAAGTGTTTGCCGAGAGCCAAATAGTAGCACTCGGCAAAATAAAGTAGCTAATAGACAATAGACGGGGACGGCGGTTGCCACGTGGCGGATCTTTTCCGTGAGTCACTCTCGGCAAAGAGAGCGAATAGGAGAGCGCCACGTGTCAACTCCTGATATGTGTGGTCCACAGT
This sequence comes from Aegilops bicornis, assembly GCA_021605145.1. Classification (NCBI taxonomy): domain Eukaryota; kingdom Viridiplantae; phylum Streptophyta; class Magnoliopsida; order Poales; family Poaceae; genus Aegilops; species Aegilops bicornis. Next base: position 40,094,365 of record CM038674.1, on the reverse strand, counting down.
AAAATGCCAAGGGCCATCTTTGCCGAGTGCGACTCTCGGCAACGAGAACCAATAGGAGAGCACCACGTGTCAGCTCCTGACATGTGGGGTCCATAGTAACATGCCGAGGGCCATCTTTGGAGAGAGCTACTATCGGCAAAGAGAGCCAATAGGAGAGCACCACGTGTCAGCTCCGGACATGTGGAGTCCATAGTAACATGCCGAGGGCCATCTTTGCCGAGAGGCGCCACTCTCGGCAAAGAGAGCCAATAGGAGAGCGCCACGTGTCAGCTCCTGACATGAGGGTCCATAGTAACATGCCGAGGGCCATCTTTGCCGAGTGCGACTCTCGGAAAGAGAGCCAATAGGAGAGCGCCACATGGCAGCTCCTGACATGTGGGTCCGCAGTCACGTGCCGATGGCCGTATTTGCTGAGAGTGGCTCTCGGCAAACCTTGTGCCTTTTCCAAGAGGCATCTCAATAAAGTTGTCAGGGGCGCTATAGGTTGTGATCCTTTTCCGAGAGGCCTCTCGGTAAAGGTGTCAGGTTCTACTGGTTGGGGCCCTTTACCGAGAGTCCACTCGGTAATGGTTGCAGTTTCACAGTCTTCGCCGATAGTCCCTCTCGGTATTGTTGTGCCCAGCAGCCTTTTTGTTTTCTTTCCTGCAGCAAAACATATACTGCAGCAGCATATAGTTCACCACACATAGAACATGTCACATATAGGCATCATTGAACAAAAAAAGGCATTGATTCTCAAGAACATCCCACATAAAAGCAGTAGTGCATAAAAGGTGCAATAGTTGTCAAGAACACTCGACTACCACAAGTTTACAAGTCTCAAGGTCATACAAGATGCAATAGTTCTCAAAGATGCACATACAAGGAACAGTTTCAAACACAACATACCATGAAGTTCACGAGTTTTGGAGATCCGAGTGGTAACATAAACTTCAGAAGGCGTCATTCTGTTTGCTTCCCCAACTCCATCAACTCGAGGTGGAACTACCGGAACATTGTTCGACCCTTGTATGGATTGAGCTGTGATGGATTGACCCAATAATGAGATGAATGCATATGGTAATGCCAAAAATTGTGATAGAAATAGTTTGAACGAAACTCACAATGTTCCACTTTGGCGTCGGTGGCATCTCTGGCGTTGGTTTGCCTTGTATGGAATAAAGATTAGCCACCATATGTTGTAAAGACTTCACTAGATCATCTTGTGCCTTCAGCTTAGCCCGGTCTTCATCTCGTTCTTTCTGGGTGTCAATCAGTTGAGTCTACAACATGGCAATGCAAATGTCATTCGTGTTGAAATGCAAACATGCAGGACCATGAAGGATCAATGAAGAAGCACTGACCTGAATACCCTCAATAATGGTCGTGGTATGTGGTACGTGACGCTCTATGGTAGGATTAGAGCCAATACTCATAGCATGAAGCATGTTGACTCTCGGAAGGGAGGATGTTATGACAGAATCGAGGTGAACTACCATCCGACCATTCGGTCTACCGCGTGCCGCGGCAATGGCCACAAGATGGTCAAACGGCAGCATGTGAGGATCAGCCTCTTGCCCGTACGTCTCCTTCAATTTTTTGGCGTAGTCCTCCCCATCTAACCGGGCTTTTGAGCTGATCCAGTCCCTCTCGGGGGGAGAGGGTCCTTGTCCTTGTTGTCTTTGGTATGTTTGATGGGTCATGCCTCGAAGTAAGATATATCATTGCCAGTGTCTTCTTTCTGCAAAAGAAAGCAATCCAAACAATCAAGCGAAGGACGAGACGGCCCGAACACAGACGAGCCGACGCTGGAGAAGCCGGCCGCCGCCGCGGGCAAATCCGTCAACCACCGTGAAGCCGCCACGACACCGGGAGAGCACCACCGTCGGACCTCCCCACGCCGCGGCCCGCGGTCGAAGTAGCGGCCACGCCCGGCCGCTACCCAACCCACGTCACTTGGCGAGCTCCAAGCGGCGGAGCCGCCGGGCACGCAACACCGGTTCCACGCGCCGCCGGCCGGCCCCCAACGCCAGATCCGGTGGATCCAGCAAGAGACCGGCCGCGTGCACACACCCCCCGCGACTCCACGCCCTGGCCAGGTCCAGCCGATGCCCAGCTACCCCACCGAAGAGGAAGAACCCCGGCTGCAGCACCACCACCTTAGAGGGGCCGCCAGTTGCCCCTGCAGCCGCCAACCGCCAGCACCCGCCGGATCTGGGCAGGGGGCACCAGATCCGCCGCCAGCACGCCCCCGGGCCTCCAGAGCCCCTCGAGCCGAGGTGGGCGCGGGAGGGGGGGGGGGTGGGGGGAGGAGAGGAGGCGACGCCGGCAGGTCACCAGGGAGCGAGGCGGAGGAGGGAAGACGGAGCAGAGGCAAGCCGGCGCCCGTCGCCACCGAGCAGGGGAGGCCGTCCCGCGACGTCTGCCACACGCGCAAGGGAGAGAGCCACCCTGCCGCCGCCTGCGCTACGCGGCGTTTGGCCGGTGACGCCACCGACGACGGCGAGGGAGGGGGAAAGGGGCGAAAGGACGGGGGAGGGACTAATGCCTTTAGCCACACGAACCGGGACTATGGCTCACATTAGTCCCGGTTCATAATGCAACCGGGACTAATATATATATTGAGTTATGACCAAAGCCTGTTTTCTACTAGTGTTTATGTCTGTTGAATTCCTGAAGCTAGTATAATTGATCCAGTGCATGGAGCTGCAAGGCGATGACAAGAGAAAACAGACCCTGTTCCCCTACATCAAAGCGAGTGTCGATCACGACCAATCATTGGGAAGCCCCTCCAGTTTGCTGGCGGAAACTAAATACAGACGCGACATTCATGTGCACTGATGGACAAGCACGGCCGGATGGGTTGTCAGGGACCAGCTGTTGGAACTTGCCCACAGGTTCGATCACATTACAGTACAACGAACACGTGCGCGCAAAACTTTTGGCCAAAGGCACGTGTCGTGCCTTTCTTTTTATTCTTTTTTCTGTTTTCTCCTTTTCTCTTTTTATTTCTTTTTTCTGTTTTCTCCTTTTCTCACTATGTTACAATCTCGTACAGCTTCCCGTGTATATATATACACACATGAAGCTGCCGACCTAAGGTATTATGTCTCACACGGACCGACTCAGACATCAACTCATAATCCTAGTACAACTCCTACCAACACACCTAGACACAAGTCCTAGCCGGACTCAGCTTGGTAATTTCCCTAGTCGAATTACACGGCCACGTTGATCGCCTTGTAGCCAACACAACACACACTGAATACATGCATGCATGTATCCTACTTGTGCTACTGGGACATGAACTACCAATACTTTTGGTGATCAGACTCTTTACTACCTCAAGATTATTTCTAACATTCTCTCCTTAATCTTGACTCTTTGACTTCTGGGCTCGTCCAGTCTTGGCTCATTGTAGATCACCCTTTGTCGACTCATCCGCTTGCCCCATGACAAGTCAAATTGACAACCTTGATTGCTCGCAACACCAGCTTGGCGCAGTGGCTCTGTCCGGCTGTCTGTGGTTCCCGTCGTGTACAGAGGCAGAGGAAGCAGAGGTGTTGGCTGTAAAATACGGCCTGCAGGAGCTGGCCTCTAGATTCAGAGGCAAAGTCATGATGGAGACTGACTGTGCTTCTCTTGCACCACTCCTGAAACCCAAATCACCGAATAAATCTGCCTTGGACCATATCATTGTTGACATTAAACTTTTTATGCATAACTTTCAGGAGACTGCAAACTCAGTGATTAGAAGAACCTGCAATAGTGTGGCCACGAGTTAGCGGCCTTCATCCGAGTGCATGGCGCCTGTAGCATGATCACTACTGTTCCTACTGATATCCTACCCCTGATTGCCAGGGACTGTAATAGCTGTTTAATCAGGTCGTAAGCCATGTGCTCTCCTCAAAAAAGAAAAAAAGAAAAAAAAGAACAACAGCATTCCTCTGTCTTCAGAACAATAACATACTTAAAACATCATTGCGCATTCCATTGCATAATTGAACTAAACATTCATTACACAAGTAACTACTATCATATTGTGCATCTCATTCAATAATTACCTAAACTAGGGACCTTAAGCTGTGGATACTAAGCTACTCATCCTCGTAGTCGAAGGAGCACCTGTTCAAATCCTCATAGTTGGAGATCTCCATTCTCGATGCTTCCTCGAGCTCGATGCCCTTTGCGTTAAAGTAATCTCTAGCCCGATGCAAGATCCTTCCTTGAAAGGAAGGATCAACGTCCTTTTCGGGATGGACCATGTCCTTGACATTTTTCGTAAGCCCTTTGATGGGTCTCCTCCTGCCGTGTAGTGGTGGCGGGCACGACGAGGTGGTGTTCGTGGCATATCGGCGTGTGCGGCAGTGGTTGCGGTCTCTTCCACACGTGGAGTACGGGAAATGACCTCATCCGTGCATGCGGCCGCGGCGACCGCAGCCTCTTCTGCATGTGCTGTGTGCACTGCCACAACCACGGCCTCATCCGCGCGTGGTGTCGGGGCATTTACGTCACGTCCGGCCACGGAAGTGGGCACATCTTCGTGTGCGATCATGAATGGCGCCGAGCAGACGAGCATACTTGCGCTTTGCGTCAATTCCCGGTGCATCATATTCCTGTCACCATATATGTAAGAATCCAATGCCACTAAATGTTTGTCACGATCAACCTCCTGATCAAGCCTAGGGTCCTCCATATCTTCAGTCACATTCAACTTTGTTGACTCAAAGAAGGCTACTAGTCTTAGGTGAACCATGGGCCGATAAGCTACTGGCGTATATAGGAACATGGCTCAACCACTCGATGCTCTTAGACTTGAATGTATTACAGACCATGTGACGCTTTATTGGGCTGTAAATATCAAAGAATAATAGTAATTCCATTTATTGGGCTTGGACTGTACTCTGCCAGAGGTAGAGTATAAATACCACACTATTTTGTCTGCAGTAGCCAATGATCCATCCAATAGGCAACCATTAGTCCATACAACATTCTAGATCATACTCTACCAGCAAATCCCATACCTTGCCACTGCCGTCTCCTTTATTTTGTTGTACCTGACTAGTTCCATACAGCAGGATCACAAAATCGCACTGACAGTCAAAATTAGTCTACTGACTGTAAAGAAACTAAAATGATTGTACTGCTCTTGCCACCTTATCTGACAAAAGCACCAATCATTGTCAGATCAAGCCACAACAGATAAGCTCCATGTCAATGCCAGATGACCATACAACATGATCACAATCGCATTGGCTGGTCACATATACTCTTATTAGTTAACTTGCTGATTTTCCAGAAGCTAAACGCCGTTAATGCTCTCACCGCCTAATCCGACAACCAAACAAACGCAACAATCATTGTCAGATCAAGGCGTAGAAGATAAATTCCAGGTTTAGTCTAGATGACCATACTACAGCGAAGCAGAGCAAAAAAGCACGCTAGTAGGGGCCCACTTAGTGGGTCTTAGTTTGTATCACATCACCACCAGCATCTCTAATCCTCAACACCACCTGACCTCCAGAATCCGCATCAGCATTATCTGACCGCGGTGACTGTGCACTTGATCTTGCAGCAAAGCCTTGTTCCAGCGTCTCGTTCTCAGCCCTGTTTCCAAAACATGTTCAATATCCCCAAATTAAGTGTATTCAAATAGTAGATATTCAACAACTTGTGAATAAAGAGGAACAAAAGGCAGGTCTTGGCATTGGCAACACTCTGGCCCAATGCTTACAGGAAAAGCAATGCTAGAAAAGCTGAGACGAAATATCACAGCCTAGTCAAACAGGTACATGGGCACTGCACATAGGCGAAGGCATGTACAAATAGGGAAATGAATCCTGCAAAAGAACTTAAAGCTGTACAACAACTGGAAAGCTTCATGCTCCAGGACTTCACAGATTACCTAGTATAGTACAACAAATCTCTACACTGAGCGGGAAATAAAAATCAGGGGCCGCAATAGAAACAGCGACCAAACTATTTCTATAAATTTTTTCATTTAAACCATAATTAAGTTGTCTTCAAAAGAGCTTTATTCCAGACCAGCCACCTTGGCAAAATTTTGTTTAGCATAGGACCAGCATTGGGTGGTTCCATTTATTCTTTTTGCAGGTTGGCTAGGAGGAAGCTCCATGAGCTTTGCTCAGAATAAGTCCGTTGACTCCTCTCAGAATGTAAGGGTCCGTTTCCAAACACTAACGAAAAGGTGAGAAATGTCATACTCATACAAGGTCTTAACTGTTTCTTGTTGAATCTTTGCTCTTATATACAGAACAACTTTGCCATTAGGCATATTGAATACAGAGTTTAGCTTAGAGAGATTGAGCTGACATAAGAAACGTGAGAAGTTTTGTAAGAAAAATGGAGACGCCGGAACAGAAGCGCAACCAAAGCAAGGCCTTTCTGAAATGAAAGCACCAAAGTAATGGTGATCACCAATATGCTGCTAGACAGAACAGGTGGGAAGACTGTATGTTTTACCGAGTATAGTAGGTACTCACATGCTCAGATTCAAGTGCGCTAGGATTGAAGGCTCTGATTACCAATTGTGATGACCGATCAGACGGAATCGATCGCACAGGGAGGAACTTGGGGGGTGAGAAGAGATAGCAGACGAGGTGAGGTAGGAGGAAGGGGATGAGATTTAGAGTTGTGAGCGTTTCTCTCGCTGTTGTCTCTGTCTGGGTTAGGTAGCTTATACAGACACGCACGCCACATGGTCTGGGCCACAGACGGCCCAGACAACCCAATGGGCTCAGCCCATGTACAAAGGATCATCTCATCCTTCTCCCTCGTTGTCCACTGCTCACTGGGTAGTAGCAGATGTGGCAAAAACTCTCTCCATATCACTAGGCCGAGTACGTGACGAACAAAACACAGAGAAGTGAAAGAGGGAGAGAGGGACTAAGAATCACGAAGTGGTGGTTAATATTACACTCTAGACTACTCCCTCTGTCCCATGATGTAAGACGTTTTTTGACACTAGTATAGCGTCAAAAGACGTCTTACATTATGAAACGGAGGGAGTAGTATTTAAGTTCCGCTGGTGTTTGTCAGCAACAGCTGGTCTTTAGCTAGCCTGCGAGTCAGCCTGGACGGCACGAGCGGGCTTTCCGGCCCGCTCGTGGCCCGTTTAGGACCGGCCCATACGGTCCAGGCCTGATAGGAAAATATGCCGGTCCGAGCCAAGAAAAGGAGACCGAAAAAAATCGGTCCGGTCCGGTCTTTAACTGGGCCGACCGAGCAGACCGATGGCGCAAGGCCCATCAACTGTAACAGATCGAGCCACCGAGCCCCCGGTTCCGAGGAAGAAGAGGAAGCCTAAGGTGAAGATTAGGAAGGCAAAAGACTTTCCCAATGCCCCAACGGGAGAGTTGATTTGTAGGTTAAAAAAACACCCTCCACCTCCTTGGTGTCTCCCCGACCGCACCGTGCCGGCGTGCGTGCCGCGGAAGCCGCTGCCTTCGGCTCCGCAACCTGCTCCGAGCTGCCTCATGCATCTACTATTGTATGATTGCTTTACTTGATGCTTGATGTAGCCATATTTCCATATAACCATATAGGTGTTGTTTGCTTATTTGTGTGCTCATGTGTGTTAGGTGGTAGATGACGAGGAGAAGGAGGACGATGAGGACGAGGACGTGGACATGGATGAGGACAAGAACAAGGACGATGAGGAATATGAGGAGCAAAATCCGTTTATAGTCCCGCCACAAGTGAGTGCTGATATGTCGGATGATGATACATCAGAAGGGTATAAGGAATCAGCTGATGAACTAGAAGGTGATACTATGTCCGAGGAATCACTTGTGCATGTTGTCTCTAGTGAGGAGGATGAGGAGGCAAGAGAAAGGAAAAATAAAAAGAACAAGAGGCCAAGAGCCAATGCTCCTGTTAGGATGTCATCGGATGTTTGGGCCCATTTTCACAAGGTCAAAGAGGCATCGACGGAGCATCCCGGAGAGATAGTGTTGAAGGTTGTTTGTAATTATTGTCCCAAAAAGAGGTATACGTATACGCAAGGTGGCAGCACCTCAACTATTGGAAGACATATTTTAAAAATGTGAAGGTTTAAGGGACAAGATAGCTAGGAATGCCATCCAAACAACTCTTGAACTGCGCAAAATGAATGGTCCAACCAGTGGTCCAACAATGCACCCCTCTATTGAGTACACCCAAGGAATCGTCAAGGAGCTTATTGCTAAGATCATATGTGTGCATGAGTATTCATTTAGAATTGTTGAACATGAGTGGTTCAACATTCTAATGAAGTGCATGAATCCAAATTATAAATCCATTGGAAGGAAGGCAATACGAGCTGAGTGCATGAGGGTTTACAAGAACGAGAAAGAGGTGCTTAAATCTCTCCTAAAGGGTGTGAGCTCCATATGTCTAACTACAGATTTGTGGACAAGCAACCAAACCCTATCTTACATGTGTGTGGTTGCACACTATATAGATGGGAATTGGAACTTAGAAACCCGTATGCTTGCTTTCATAGAGTTGGATCCTCCTCGCTCTGGAAATGTCATTTCGGATGCTCTCTATGTGTGTGTGACAGAATGGAATATTGAGACCAAAATTATGTCCATCACACTTGACAACGCTTCAAACAATGATGGTGTGATTGATGCTTTGAAGGCCAAGTTCTTGTTTCGGAGAGGTATGATTGTATCCTATTTTCTGCTCTCATGCTTGCTGTGTTTGTGCTCATATGCTTGTTGTTTATGCTAATATAGAAGCTATTTATGCTCATGTGGTTGCTGTTTTGCTCACATGCTTCCTGTTTTTGCTCATATGCTTGTTGCTATGCTCATAAGGAAGCTCTTTGTGCTCATATGTTCGATGTTTGTGCTCATATGCTTGCTGTTTTTGCTTACATGCTTGCTGTTTTTGCTCATATGCTTGTTGCTATGCTGATAAAGAAGCTCTTTGTGCTCATATGTTCGATGTTTGTGCTCATATGCCTGCTGTTTTTGCTCACATGCTTGCTGTTTTTGCTCATATGCTTGTTGCTATGCTCATAAAGAAGCTCTTTGTGCTCATATGTTCGATGTTTGTGCTCATATGCTTGCTGTTTTTGCTCACATACTTGTTGTTTTTGCTCATATGCTTGTTGCTATGCTCATAAAGAAGCTCTTTGTGCTCATTTGTTCGATGTTTGTGATCATAAGCTTGCTGTTTTTGCTCACATGCTTGTTGTTTTTGCTCATATAAAAGTTGTCTTTTGTAGGTAAGGACTTCGAAGGCCAATATTTTCATATCCGTTGGTGTGCACACATCCTCAACTTGGTCGTGCAAGATGGGACATCGATCTTAGATAATTTGATAAACAGCTTGAGAGAGACGGTGAAGTACTTCAAGAGGTCACCTTCTCGTCTCCATGCTTTTGTTGCCGCTTGCAAAAGCTTGGGTGTCAAAGTTGGTAATCATTTACACTTGGATTGTAAAACAAGGTGGAGTTCAACCTATAAGATGATTAGCACTGCCCGTGGATATAAGGAAGCCTTGACCTCTCATGCTGGTTCGAATGCCAACTATGCTTGGGCGCCGACAAACGCAGAGCGGGAGATGTATGACCTTATCTCTCCATTACTTGAGAGTTTGGCTGAGGTGACAAATGCATTTTCAGGAAGTTTATATCCCACTTCGAACATCTTCTACCCATACATTGTTGGAATCAAGCTTGCAATCAAACATGCAATGACTACTGATAGTGACCACTACAAGGAAATGGGTGAAGCAATGTTGGAGAAGTTTGACAAATATTGGGAAGAAAAGAACAATGCCATGGTGATCGCAACCATCTTTGATCCACGGTACACATGCTTGCTGTTTTTACTCCCGTGGTTGCTGGTTTTTACTCATATGCTTTCTAGTTCACTCCAATGCTATCATCTTTGATCCTAGGTACAAGATAGGTTACATAGAGTGGGCCTTTGGAGAACTATATGGAGAAGGAAGTACGAGGTTTAGGAGTGAGATCAAAATCGTGGAGAAAGAGTTGGCAGCCTTGTATGACAAATGTGTTGCTCAAGATAAGCATGCTGGAAATGGAGAAAGTTCATCTTCCTCTACAAACATTCCTAGTATCCCGGTTCAAGATGGGTACGAGTCCTTCTTATCGTCTCGTTCAACAAGAATATCAAAGAGTGAGTTGAGGAACTACTTAGAGGATGAGGTTGCCCCTCGCAACAAGGCTCTTGATCTTCTTGGTTGGTGGAAAGACAATGCTCCTAGGTACCCAATTATGGCCAAGATAGCTAGGAGGTTCCATACTATCCCGGCTACCTCCGTGTCTTCGGAATCTACCTTCAGCACGACCGGAAGGATTTTAGGTATGTCAACTCGTACTATTGAACTTTGGATATAAACTTGTCAACTTCTCATCCTCAAACTAGTTTGTCAACTTGTATCGTATTAGATGACTATAGGAGTTCGTTAAAACCGGTTATGGTGGAGGCATTAGTTTGTGGTGCAAGTTATATCAAGGGTGCTCATGTTGACTTGAATCTGGTGGTAAGTTTGCCATCTTTTCCTTAGCTTTTCTTTCTTTCTTTTTTGGTCTTGTTATATGTGATGTGAGCATTTGTCTAACTTCCACACTTGTAGCCGAGGGATGAGAATGAAGAGGATGATGTTGAGAACATCAAGTTACCCACTGTGGTGGAGGAGATCAACGATTGGTAACTATTCTTCTTACATGTTTCACTTGTCATATGATACCAAATATTATTTATGTGAATGTTGCTTATCTTACTTGTAGACGTTCATCATGTGGATGTTGATCTTGCTATTTTGGAGATGAATGTCAAAGTGATCTTTCTCATGTGAAGGCTACTTTTGCATTTCAGTTATGTTGAAACCTTTCAAGTCATGAACTATGAATTGTCACTGCTAGCTTGGAGATGAACCTCTCATTTGTGTTATGTTCAACTTGTCAATTGCCATGGACTTGGAATTGTTAGAGCAAGTTTGTAATCGTGTCATTCAATGATGATAAGACCTTATGTTTGTGGATGTGATATTTGTGCTTAACCTGCTTTGTGCCATCTTTCGTGTCAAAATCAGTTTGTGGATGTCCAAAAAACAAAGGAAATGTTGTCCAAATTTAGTTATTCTTGCTGTCCAAATTTAGTCCAGTGCTTGCTGTCCAAATTAGTTGCTTGTGGCTGTGATATTCCTGCTGTTTCGGTCCAAACTTATCTGAAGAAACTTATCTGAAAACTGTAGTGATCAATGTTTGTGCATGTGATTTTTGTGATATTGTTCCTCTCAAAATCAATTGTTTTGATGTCCAAAATTCAAATAAAATGTTGTCCAAATTTAGTCATGCCACACTAGTCATTGAACAGAAACAGAGCACTCACAGTAGCAACTTAGTATGACTGTATGTCTGTATGACATAACTAATTAGGACAGCCTAAACTGTGTCAAAAAAGATCAACATGGCACTCCCAGGATAAGCCACGGTCTAAATAGTGGCCAAATAGCTGAATAGAACAGATACATGGCAGTTACAGTCTAATCTATGACACTACAGGTCAGCTACAGTCTACAAACGACACAGTAGCCTAAACAGTGGCCAGCAGAACACTCCCAGCCATCGGTCACATTCGGTCCATTCGGGCTGACCGAGCTTTTGCTGCTTCGGTCCGGTCCTAGAAAACAGGCTCGCTGGCCACCTCGGCCCGGTCCGGACCGGACCGGTCGCGGCCGGTCCAAAGGCTGGCTCGGTCAAAGCACGGACCGGACCGGACCGCGTCCACCCTGACCTGCGAGGCAAGCTGAATTAATGTGGAGCTTAAACTGTTTTGTCACGGTTCCCAGTTGCTCTAGAGTAGACAAAAAGTAGGTACATAAAAACTGCTTCTTCTCATCAACAAGAGGAAAAAGAAGAAATGATAGAAGAATACGGACCATTTTCCACAGCAACAAGTTTGCTTCTTCCCTTCAAGTTTGCTTCATCTGATTCACTTCATTGTGCCAAAAGTATACACTAACCTTTCTACATATTGTGAAACAATGAGAGTAGATCAGTGCTACAACTGTTGATTTTTAACACATAAAAGTCTCATGGGACCGATGAACTCTTGGTTTACCTCATTTTGATTATTTAATGAGAAAAGTTCACATTTCTATCCTCAACTAAACACACGGTTTGGTTTTCAACCCTTAACTTTGAAACTAATCGAATTGCCCCCTCAAATTGTCACAAAGTTCAAATAACAACCCTTGATTCGGTTTTGACCTGATCAACTGGTTTTGACCAGCCAAAGCTGACTAGCCAGCCCATTCAACATCCCACGCATGCCCAGCTCTGTGACGCCCCCGATTCAATCGTACACTAATCATGCACACAAATGTGTACGATCAAGATCAGGGACTCACGGGAAGATATCACAACACAACTCTAAAACATAAATAAGTCATACAAGCATCATAATACAAGCCAGGGGCCCCATGGGCTCGAATACAAGTGCTCGATCATAGACGAGTTAGCAGAAGCAACAATATCTGAGTATAGACATAAGTTAAACAACTTTGCCTTAAGAAGGCTACCACAGACTGGGATACAGATCGAAAGAGACGGAGGCCTCCTGCCTGGGATCCTCCTAACTACTCCTGGTCGTCGTCAGCGGGCAGCACGTAGTAGTAGGCACCTCCGGTGTAGTAGGAGTCGTCGTCGACGGTGGCGTCTGGCTCCTGGGCTCCGGCATCTGGTTGCGACAACCAGGTAGAAAGGAAAGGGGGAAATGGGGGGAGAAAGCAACCGTGAGTACTCATCCAAAGTACTCGCAAGCAAGGAGCTACACTACATATGCATGGGTATATGTGTAAAGGGCCATATCAGTGGACTGAACTGCAGAATGCCAGAATAAGAGGGGGATAACTAATCCTGTCGAAGACTACGCTTGCAGCCTCCGTCTTCTTGCGCATGTAGAAGAGAGTAGATCAAGTCCTCCAAGTAGCATCGCATAGCATAATCCTACCCGGCAATCCCTCCTCGTCAGCCTGTTAGAGAGCCGATCATCGGGTTGTATCCGCACTTGGAAGGGTGTGTTTTATTAAGTATCTGGTTCTAGTTGTCATAAGGTCAAGGTACAACTCCAAGTCGTCCTGTTATCAAGATCAAGGCTATTCAATAGATTAACTTCACTGCAGGGTGCACCACATAACCCAACATGCTTGATACCATTTGTCCGGACACACTTTTTACGGGTCATGCCCGCCGCGGAAGATCAACACGCCGCAGCCCCACCTAGGCCAACAGAGAGGTCAAGACGCCAGTCTAAACCTAAGCGCCATTGTGGTTACGGGCCCATCGCCCTTAGCACACCTGCACGTTGCGTGGGCGGCCGGAAGCAGAACTAGACCCCTTAATACAAGAGCAGGCTTACGTTTCAAACCGGCACGCGCCGCTCAGTCGCTGACGTCACGAAGGCTCCGGCTGATACCACGACGCCGAGTGCCCATAACTGTTCCCACGTAGTTGGTTAGTGCGTATAGGCCAGTAGCCAGACTCAGATCAAATACAAAGATCTCGTTAAGCGTGTTAAGTATCCGCGAACGTCGAACAGGGCCAGGCCCACCTCTCTCCTATGTGGTCTCAACCTGCCCTGTCGCTCCGCCACAAAGATCCACACAGAGGGCCGTTGGGACAAAGGTCCTTTCAGCCCCCAATCCGTGAATCACTCGCGGGTGCTCCACAAGCCGACCCGACATTAGTCACCACATGTATCATGTATAAAGTATATAGTATATACCCATGATCACCTCCCAAGTGATCACAGCCCGATAGTATAGCACAGCAGACGGACAAGAATTTAGGGCCACTGATGGAATACTAGCATCCTATACTAAGCATGTAGGATTGCAGATAAAGGTAACAAGAGTAGTAGCAAGGACATGCTATGCGTCAGGATAGGAATAACGGAAAGCAGTAACATGCTACACTACTCTAATGCAAGCAGTAGAGAGTAGAATAGGCGATATCTGGTGATCAATGGGGGGGGGCTTGCCTGGTTGCTCAGACAAGAAGGAGGTCGGTGGCGTGACGTAATCGACCACAGGGCATCGGCAAAGATCGCCACGGGTCTACCGGAGAGAAGAGGGGGGAGAAACAGTAAATACATAGCAAGCAAGTGCATAACAGGACAACAAGCAGAGCTAGACGTGTTCTAACGCGGTATGAGCTGATATCGGTGAAGGGGGGAAACATTCAGGAAAGTATTCTCGGTGTTTCGCGTTTTCGGGCAGAGGAGCCGGAGGGGGAAAGTTGCGAGTTCGATATGTTAGGGATGTGTGGCGGACGAACGAGTTGCGTATCCCGATTCGTCTCGTCGTTCTGAGCAACTTTCATGTACAAAGTTTTTCCATCCGAGCTACTGTTTATTTTATATTAATTTTAAAAGATTTAAATCATTTTTAGCATTTATCTAATTATTTTAATTCGAAATTTGGATTTATGACATCAGCATGATGTCATGCTGACGTCAGCAGTCAACAGGTGTTGACTGGGTCAATCTGATGGTGGGTCCCGCATGTCACACACTGTTTAATTAGCAGGTTAATTAAACAGAGTTAATTAGTTTACCTAATGATTAGGTGAATCTAAACAGAATTAATTAATTAATTAATTAATTAATTAATTAATTATTATTTAATACTTATTTTTCTTAAATCTTTTTTTTCTTTTTATAAAAAGTTCTGGGGCGTGGGCCCCCTATTCAGTGGCTCTGGGGGAGCCTTAGCGGGTGAGCGGGCAAGGCTTACAGTGTGCGTAGGCATGCACTCCGCCTGGCGCCGGGGAGCCCGCCCAGAGGTTGAGGTCATGACGGGCGCCAGGCTGGGTGCCGGACCAGGCGGCGCGGTGGCACCAAGAGGCTGAGGCCAGCGGCGAGGGCGAACGGGCGCGAGACGGCAGGAGGCGCGAACGCGCGAGGGATGGATGCGCGGTGAGCCACGGCGGGCGCTGGAGCGTGACGGAGATGGGGGAAGGGCGAGGCGCTGGCTGCGGCTCTGAGCGACGCGATGAGTAGAGGGCCGCGACGAGCGCGACGCGTGCGTGCGCGCGGTAGAGGAGGCCGGGGCGTCGCGAACGGCGCCGGCGACAGAGGGAAAGGGGGAGAGGAGGCGGAGCTCACAGGGGCGGTAGGGATTCGGGAAGCGGGGGTCGAGGAGGTCATCGGGGACGACGTGCGGCGAGGAGGCAAACCGGTGGGGAGGCTGGCCGTCGTGGTGGCTCGGGGTAGCGGCGGGGTCCGGTGACGGCGTCCGGAACGTTGAGCAGCGACGGGGCGCAACATGGCTTTGGGAGGCCGTCGGGGAGGAGGTCCGGCGTGGGGAGGAGACGGGGAGGTGGCGATCCAGTCGGCGGCGCGGTCGGCGCGAGGAGCGGCCGCGGCTTCCGTCGGGCGTCGCGCGAGGGAGAGGAGGGGCGAGGAGTCAACGGGGGCGGGGGCGTGATCGCCCCGATCCCGATATGATCGGGGGAGTGGGGAGAGACCGAGTTGGGGAGGGAGTGCGTGGTGGGGGTTAGGGTTTCAGGACGTGGGGGAATAAGGGAGTGGGCGGTTCGGCCGGTTGGGCCTTTACCCAGTTGGGCCGGTGGCCTGCTGGGTCGAGGCCCAGTTGGGGAGGGGGGTCTTTCTTCTCTTTTACTTTTCTGTTAATCTTCTTTTTATTTATTTCTTTTCGGTTTTCACTTAGTTTCCTATTATTTCTGGTTTTAGCAAAATACCAAAACGGCACCTAATTTGTTGTTACCAAATATGCCATGGCCACATTAACTTGCTACCGAAACTAAAATAGTTTCGTAATTATTTAATATTTAAAAGTATTTAAATAATAGTATTAGCTGATGTTTTATCCATTTAATAGTATTTAAATATTTTATAAAGGTGTGGTCTCTCCACCATTGTTACCTATGCTTTACTTGGTTCACTCCGAACATTTTAGTTTTAATTTTCGAAAACTTCTATTGTTTGCGTGATTTTGAATTTGACTTTGAATCGGTTTCGAACTAACGCGAGATTAGCAACAGTAATCGAGGTGACGTGGCATCATTGGCAGAGGTTACTGTAGCTAGATTATCCGGGCGTCACAAGCCCCGACCAAACCCCCATCTCTCTCTGTTTCTCCGAAAAAGGGTTTCCCCTCGCTTTATGTTTCAAAGCAACCGACCGATACGTCCAACGATAGGTGAAAGCACAAGTGCTCCCTAGGTGGTTTTGGTAATTAATGTCAACATATCTCTTGTTGGACTAACACTTTTATCTAGTATGTTTCAAACAAGTTCAACAATGGAGTGGCATGGACTAAAGGATGTGGGAACTCCTTCAAGGTGCTAAGGACAAAGGATTGGCTCAAGCTTCAAGCTCAAGACTCTTCATTTTATATTTTAGTGATCCAAGATCACATTGAGTCTATAGGAAAAGCCAATACTATCAAGGAGGGATGAGGTGTTGCCTAATGAGCCTCTTGATTCATGTGCTTAGTGATATGCTCCAAAACCCTCCACTACTTTCTCACATCCACATATGACCTAAACCTAAAGTCAAACTCGGCCCTACCGATTCTTCTATCCGGCGCCACTGAGTTCAGATGTCATAGCCACTGCCACGAACCCTAGGCAAATCGGTTTCACCGATAGGGATCTCGGTCTCGCCGAGATGGGACTGTAATCTCTCTGTGTATGTCCATTACCAAAATCGGTCTCACCGAGTTTGTGCAATCGGTACTACCGGGATTACAATGCAAACTCTCTGGTTAACTTATTACCAAAATCGGTCCCACCGAGTATGAGTAATCGGTCTCACCGAGTTTGCCTGACCAACTCTCTGGTTAGCTAATTACCAAAATCGGTCTCACCGAGTTTGTGTAATCGGTCTCACCGAGATTTTGTTATGCCCTAACCCTAACCATATCAGTCCTACCGAGTTGCATATCAGTCCCACCGAAAACCCTAACGGTCACTAGGTTTACTAAATCGGTCCGACCGAGTTTGATGATCCGGTCCCACCGAGTTTGGTAAATTGTGTGTAACGGTTAGATTTTGTGTGGAGGCTATATATACCCCTCCACCTCCTCTTCATTCGTGGAGAGAGCCCTCAGAACAAGCCTACACTTCCAGCATCCTATTTCTGAGAGAGAACTACCTACTCATGTGTTGAGGCCAAGATATTCCATTCCTACCACATGAGTCTTGATCTCTAGCCTTCCCCAAGTTGGTTTCTACTCAAATTTTCTTTCCACCAAATCAAAATCCTATGAGAGAGAGTTGAGTGTTGGGGAGACTATCATTTGAAGCACAAGAGCAAGGAGTTCATCATCAACACACCATTTGTTACTTCTTGGAGAGTGGTGTCTCCTAGATTGGCTAGGTGTCACTTGGGAGCCTCCGACAAGATTGTGGAGTTGAACCAAGGAGTTTGTAAGGGCAAGGAGATCGCCTACTTCGTGAAAATCTACCGCTAGTGAGGCAAGTCCTTCGTGGGCGACGGCCATGGTGGGATAGACAATTTGCTTCTTCGTGGACCCTTCGTGGGTGGAGCCCTCCGTGGACTCGCGCAACCGTTGCCCTTCGTGGGTTGAAGTCTCCATCAACGTGGATGTACGATAGCACCACCTATCGGAACCACGACAAAAACATCCGTGTCTCCAATTGCGTTTGAATTCTCCAAACCCTTCCCTTTACTTTCTTGCAAGTTGCATGCTTTACTTTCCGCTGCTCACATACTCTTGGCATGCTTGCTTGCTTGTTATGTATTATGAATGTTAAACTTGTGCCTAAACTCCACTTAAACCTAAAGAAATTAAAAACTGCAACTTTGGTACTTAGTGTCTAATCACCCCCCTCTAGACACCTCTTCTCAAGATCCTACAAGTGGTATCAGAGCTTTGGTCTCTATTGCCTTGGTTTAATCACCATTGGAGGAAGATGGATGAGTCTACTTTGGGAGTCTTAGACATAGAGTGCCTATCCTTGATGGAGAGTATTTTCATGAGTGAAAAAATGAGATGCTTGTTATTTTCAATCAATATCATTTGAACAATTACATTACTAGCCCTTGTGCACCTCATGTTGATCCTATGCATCCTACCCTTGATGAATCCATTGACATGATTAGGAACCTTAGAACTGTTAATCTCATCACTAGAGGCTTGCCTACTCTTGAGTGTTCCTACACTATATGGAAATTTCTTGAGGAACGCTTTCCAAATTATTCCTTGAAAAATCTAGATGAAATTCTCTATAAGTCTATTGCCTTGAGTAAGATGAATACTAGTGATCCTATGTTTGGCAATCGTCTATTTGAACTTACCGACCTTATGCGTGCCAAAGGAGACGTTGGAATTATTGGTGATATTATTTCTGAAGCTATAAGAATTCATAAGCAAGATCATTGTCAAACTCACTCTAACGAATTACCCTCTCTAGGACTTGATCCACCACATGACGATGTTGAACATGGATACTATGATGAGGATGATGATAGTGACTTCGATCTTGACGATGCAATGAGACATTTTGGTCTTATGGCAAATCTTCGGGGATATGTGTCAGGAGGAAAGGAATGGGTTCTTGACAGTGGATGTACCGATCGCATGACCGGAGATAAAGACATGTTTCGTGAGCTTGCTGAAAATGATAGTCCTCGAAAGTATGTCACTTTCGGTGACAACTCAAAGGGTAAGATGGTTGGCCTTGGTAAGGTGGCCATCTCACATGATAGCTCCATTTAGAATGTCATGCTCGTTGAATCTCTTGGCTACAACTTACTTTTAGTATCTAGACTTGCTGATTTCGGTTTCAATGTCCTATTTCCTGAAGTAGATTGTCAAGTGTTTCATCGAGACAATCATAAATGGTCTTTACCGGTATACGTAGAGGTGATCTTTACATTGTTGATTTCTCTAAAAAGGCACAACCTAAAACTTGCTTCATTGCTAATTCTTCAAAAGGTTGGTTATGGCATAGATGACTAGGTCACGTTGGCATGAGAAATCTTGACAAGCTTATTAAAGGAAATCATATCCTTGGAGTTAACGACGTCATATTTGATAAGGATAGACTGTGCAGTGCTTGTCAAGCAGGTAAACATGTTGGAGGAAGGCATCCCGTGAAGAACATCATGACCAAAAGAAGGTCACTCGAGCTACTTCATATGGATCTCTTTGGTCCCAACGCTTACAAAAGTCTCGGTGGAAATTCTTTTGGTCTAGTTATAGTTGACGATTTTTCAAGATTTACATGGGTGTTCTTTCTCGATGATAAATCGCAGGTCCAAAAGATCTTCAAAAACTTCGCTAGGAAGGCCCAAAATCAATTTGAAGTGAAGATCAAGAAGGTTCGCAGCGACAACGGAACGGAGTTGAAGAACGCAAATGTGGACACCTTTCTTGACGAAGAGGGGATTTCACACGAGTTATCGGTTACGCATACACCTCAACAAAATGGAGTTGTTGAGAGGAAGAACCGGACGCTCATCAAAATGGCGAGAACTATGCTTGATGAGTACAAGACGCCGAAGCACTTTTGGGCAGAAGCGGTTGAGACAGCTTGTCATGCAACAAGTCGCTTGTATTTTCACAAGCTACTCGGCAAGACGGCATACGAGCTACTCACCGGTAACAAACCCCAAGTTGGATACTTTCGAGTATTCGGCTCAAAGTTCTACATTCTTGATAAGCATCATCGTTCAAAATTTTCTCCTAAGTCTCATGAAGGTTTCCTACTAGGTTATGGCTCAAACTCTCACACTTACCGTGTCTACAACAATTTCACCCGAAAGGTTGAAGAGACGGTAGATGTGAAGTTTGATCAATCTAACGGCTCGCAAGTAGAGCAATTGCCAATTGATGTAGGAGACAAAGACCCTTCGGAAGCAATCCAAGACTTGTCTATTGGCAAGGTCCGTCCAACGGAGGTGAAGGAGAGTACCTCGTCTTTCCAAGTGGAAGCTTCTACTTCACGACAAGGTGAACCAAGAGTTGATACGGAAGCATCCACAAGTGGAACACACCAAGATGAAGAAAACGAGGAAGAACATCATGAACGTCAACAACCTCCTTCTCCACCACGACAAGAGAACGACAACGCCAACAATGAAGAAGATCAAGAAGAAGAAGAAGAAGAACAAGATGAAGAAGATGTTCAACCGAGACACAAGCAAAAGCTTTCACGAGTTTGAGCAAGAATTGCTAAAGACCATCCCTTCGAGCAAATCTACAATGATACTCAAATCGGGAGAATCACTCGCTCTAAAACTTGTTTTGCTAACTTATGTGAAAAATATTCTTTCATCTCTAGCATTGAACCTATGAAGGTCAAAGAAGCATTGGAAGATCCGGATTGGATAAATGCTATGCATGAAGAGCTACACAACTTTGAGAGAAACCAAGTTTGGGCATTGGTTGAGAAGCCCGACAACAACCACAACATCATCTGTACCAAATGGGTGTTCCGCAACAAGCAAGATGAAGATGGACAAGTAGTTCGCAACAAAGCACGTCTCGTCGCCCAAGGCTACACACAAGTCGAAGGTATGGACTATGGTGAGACTTATGCCCCCGTTGCTAGACTTGAGTCCATCCGTATCTTACTTGCCTATGCTAATCACCATAATATCACCTTGTACCAAATGGACATTAAAAGTGCTTTTCTAAATGGTGAAATAGAGGAGGAAGTTTATGTAAAACAACCTCCCGGCTTTGTCAATCCTAAGAAACCAAATCATGTTTACAAACTTCACAAAGCCCTTTTGAAGGAAATATTCCCTAGAGGCAATAATAAAGTTATTATTTATTTCCTTATTTCATGATAACTATTTATTATTCATGCTAGAATTGTATTAAACGGAAACTTGATAGATGTGTGAATACATAGACAAACAAAAGTGTCACTAGTATGCCTCTACTTGACTAGCTCGTTGAATCAAAGATTGTTAAGTTTCCTAGCCATAGACATGAGTTGTCATTTGATTAACGGGATCACATCATTAGTAGAATGATGTGATTGACATGACCCATTCCGTTAGCTTAGCACTTGATCGTTTAGTATGTTGCTATTGCTTTCTTCATGACTTATACATGTTCCTACAACTATGAGATTATGCAACTCCCGTTTACCGGAGGAACACTTTGTGTGATACCAAACGTCACAACGTAACTGGGTGATTATAAAGGAGCTCTATAGGTGTCAACAAAGGTACATGTTGGGTTGGCATATTTTGAGATTAGGATTTGTCACTCCGATTGTCGGAGAGGTATCTCTGGGCCCTCTCGGTAATGCACATCACTAAAGCCTTGCAAGCATTGCAACTAATGAGTTAGTTGTGAGATGATGTATTACATAACGAGTAAAGAGACTTGCCGGTAACGAGATTGAACTAGGTATTGAGATACCGACGATCGAATCTCGGGCAAGTAACATACCGATGACAAAGGGAACAACGTATGTTGTTATGCGGTTTGACCGATAAAGATCTTCGTAGAATATGTGGGAGCCAATATGAGCATCTAGGTTCCGCTATTGGTTATTGACCGGAAACGTGTCTTGGTCATGTCTACATAGTTATCGAACCCGTAGGGTCCGCACGCTTAAGTTTTCGGCGATGCTTTATTATGAGTTTATGAGTTTTGATGTACCGAAGAAGTTCGGAGTCCCGGATGAGATCGGGGACATGACGAGGAGTCTCGAAATGGTCGAGACGTAAAGATAGATATATTGGACGACTATATTCGGACTTCGGAAAGGTTCTGAGTGATTCGGGTATTTTTTCGGAGTACCGGAGAGTTACGGGAATTCACCGGGAGAAGTATTGGGCCTTATTGGGCCATACGGGTAAGAGAGAGGGGCTGCCTAGGGCAGGCAGCGCCCCCCAAGGCCTAGTCCGAATTGGACTAGGGGGAGGGGCTGCGCCCCCTCCTTCCTTCCCTTCTCTCTTCCCTTTCCTTCTCTCCTTCTCCTACTACATGGAAGGGCTCCTAGTTCTACTAGGAAGGGGAATCCTACTCCCGGTGGGAGTAGGACTCCCTAGGGCGCGCCATAGAGAGAGCCGCCCTCCTCCTCCACTCCTTTATATACGGGGCAGGGGCACCCCATAGACACACAAGTTGATCTTCGTGATCGTTCCTTAGCCGTGTGCAGTGCCCCCCTCCACCATATTCCACCTCGGTCATATCGTTGTGGTGCTTAGGCGAAGCCCTGCATCGGTAGAACATCATCATCGTCACCACGCCGTCGTGCTGACGGAACTCATCCCCGACACCCTGCTGGATCGGAGTCCGGGGATCGTCATCGAGCTGAACGTGTACTGAACTCGGAGATGCCGTACGTTCGGTACTTGGATCGACCGGATTGTGAAGACGTACGACTACATCAACCGCGTTGTCATAACGCTTCCGCTTACGGTCTACGAGGGTACGTGGACAATACTCTCCCCTCTCGTTGCTATGCATCACCATGATCCTTGCGTGTGCATAGGAAAATTTTGAAATTACTACGTTTCCCCAACACCTTTATGGTCTTAAACAAGCTCCTAGAGCTTGGTATAAATGCTTGAATAAGTTTCTTCTTGAAAAAGGCTTTGATATTGGGAAAATTGATTCCACACTTTTTACTAAAAGGGTTAATGGAGAATTATTTGTATGCCAAATTTATGTTGATGATATCATATTTGGATCAACTAACCCTCATTTTAGTGAGAAGTTTGGAAAGCTAATGTCGGAGAAGTTTGAGATGTCAATGATGAGTGAACTCAAATTCTTTCTTGGGTTGCAAATCAAGCAAACTAAGGATGGTACTTTTGTCTCTCAAACGAAGTACACAAAGGAATTATTCAAGAAGTTCAATATGCAAGAGTGTAAAGGTATGTCTACACCCATGCCTACTAGTGGACATCTTGATCTGACCAAAGATGGTAAACCGGTTGATCAAAAGGTCTATCGCTCTATGATTGGATCATTGTTATACCTATGTGCTTCACGTCCCGATATTATGCTAAGTGTGTGCATGTGTGCAAGATATCAGGCTGCTCCTAAAGAATGTCATCTTAAGGCCGTAAAAAGGATAGTGAGATACTTAATTCATACACCAAATTTTGGCATTTGGTATCGTAAGAGGGCCTCTTTCGATCTTGTTGGCTACTCCGACTCGGACTATGCCGGAGACAAGGTTGATAGAAAGTCCACTTCGGGTACTTGTCAATTTCTTGGTAGATCTCTTGTGTCTTGGTCCTCTAAGAAACAAAACTCGGTATCCTTATCTACAGCCGAAGCGGAGTACATTGCCGCTGGTTCATGTTGTGCTCAATTACTTTGAATGACCCAAACTCTTAAAGATTATGGGATATATGTGAAACATGTTCCATTGCTTTGTGACAATGAAAGTGCTATCAAAATTGGTCATAATCCCGTACAACATTCTCGAACTAAGCATATTGAAGTTCATCATCATTTCATTCGAGATCATGTTGCTAAGGATGACATTAAACTTAAGCATGTTCGCACCAAAAAGCAATTAGAGGATATATTTACTAAACCCCTTGATGAGAAAGTGTTTTGCAGGTTGAGAGGAGAATTGAACATCATTGATGCTTCAAACTTGGAGTAGAAACTCCATTGGATACATGCAAGACATGAGCTTATGACTAAACCATGATATCTCTCTTATGATTAAAATGTTATATCTTGGATATATTTGCATCTTGCATGTTATATAACCCATGTAGGTACTTGGTTGAAACAATCTCCATGAGATTGTAACCTACTCACATCTTGAGCAATCTCTACATCACCAAGTCTCTACACTATGGTGGTTGAAGACAAGGAAGCACGGAATCATTCAAACATATCCTTTAACAAACTCTATGTTGAGCTTCATGATTATCATTTTGGATACACAAGTGCTACTCCTTGCAAGAACTAACCCATGTAGGTAGATGGACTCAAATTCCAAGTGGTGCTCCCAACTCTTGATGAGCTACATCAACCTTGAGCAACCCACACAAGTTCAACTATGTGGTCAACACCACCAACCAAGGTATGTCATTCCATCTTAGAGAAGCTTTACTCCGAGTCATGAGCTAAAGCAACTCGATAAGATGTGAATACATCAAGATGCTTAAACGAAAAATGGTAACCCCATTTTGAGCTTAAACGATGAGTATGAACCATGATCAAGTGATCTCACTTGACTCCTAAGTCAATATACTCTAACATAGGTGACTTTGTCGCCGACCATCTCTAGATGAAGTTCTATCATGTTCTTTTCTGAGTTTTTGCATCTGTCTCATGCATATTTGTTTCCCCTTTCAAAAACAAAAAAAAACTTCATCTAGATTTCCTTTCTTTTCTTTCTTTTCTTCTCAGTTGCTCTGCATTTCCTGCATCCAATTCATTGCACATCATTCAGTTAATTCCTTGCAAATCTTTGTGAGATCTTACTAGTCTAGTGAGCTGAGGTGACAAGTGTTTTCTCTGCGATGAACTCGGTTTCACCGATTTGTTGTTTTCGGTCCAACCGAATCCTTTCGGTACAACCGAAGCATACCACTCGGTGCCACCGATTTCACAACAGGAAAAACAGTCTGCCACTTATTCTGTGTTTCGTCTGATCCAGCTCCACTCAACGAATCTTTTCCTCTACAAGCATCACAATTTTATCCAGTGCTTTGAGTTGTGACTCAAGGACCAAACCCATTCACAACAAATTCCAGAAGACCCTTCTTGGAAATTGATGTCAAAGGGGGAGAGAGAGATCACATCAAAGCTTATCACTTCCAAAAGGGAGAGAGTATTACTTCCACAGGGGAAGAGAATACTCAAGTAGAAAGTATTTCTCAAGGATCCCAGATGCTTGATGTTCAAGAGGAGAGATGCCACATGTCTTTTTGGGGGAAAGACATGTTCATATGTGCTTATTTGCATTAAGCTATGTTCATTTATATCTTTCAGCCCTGACTTTCTGTTCCCTATCTTCTCCCAGTATCCCATGCTAGATTCAGGGGGAGGAAGACATCTAAGGGAAAGAAATCATTTGAATTCATTGCATATCTTTACTCTTGGGGACATGTATAATCCAATGTGGTACTTAGTACTCACTCTCTAAATGTCATCCCAGTCTTGGTATTCTTGTGGTTTCTTCTGTTTGCTCTGGCCAGTAGATGTACCTGTGTTATCTAACCTTGTTTGTGCAGGTTCATTCCACCCTAAGCCAACTCAAGACTACAAAGTAAGTATATGAATCACACTCATGTGTATCGGGAATTCTTGTTGATGTACATACTGTTTGCAAGAAGGACTCATGAGCATGAAGGTATTTTCCTTAATATTCTTTGCTCTGATGCATATGGCCAAGATACATGTAACACATTGCCTAATTTATCATGGTTATGCTCTCACATGCTTCTATATTCCATACTCACATGATTGCATACATGTAGGGGGAGCCTATGCTTGTTACATGTCTTTTCGAAGCTTTACTTGCTACTCTTTATATCTTTATCTAAAACTTTGATGTATGTTGCCATCAATTACAAAAAAGGGGGAGATTGAAACCACAAGTGCTCCCTAGGTGGTTTTGGTAATTAACGTCAACATATCTCTTGTTGGACTAACACGTTTATCTAGTATGTTTCAGACAAGTTCAACAATGGAGTGGCATGGACTAAAGGATTTGGGAACTCCTTCAAGGTGCTAAGGACAAAGGATTGGCTCAAGCTTCAAGCTCAAGACTCTTCATTTTACATTTTAGTGATCCAAAATCACAATGAGTCTATAGGAAAAGCCAATACTATCAATGAGGGATGAGGTGTTGCCTAATGAGCCTCTTGCTTCATGTGCTTAGTGATGTTCTCCAAAACCCTCCACTACTTTCTCACATCCACATATGACCTAAACATAAAGTCAAACTCGGCCCTACCGATTCTTTCTATCTGGCGCCACCGAGTTCAGATGTCATAGCCACTGCCACAAACTCTAGGCAAATCGGTTTCACCGATAGGGATCTCGGTCTCACCGAGATGGGACTGTAATCTCTCTGTGTATGTCCATTACCAAAATCGGTCTCACCGAGTTTGTGCAATCGGTACTACCGAGATTACAATGCAAACTCTCTGGTTAACTTATTACCAAAATCGGTCCCACCGAGTTTGAGTAATCGGTCTCACCGAGTTTGCCTGACCAACTCT
The DNA here is from genome assembly GCA_021605145.1 of Aegilops bicornis. Lineage (NCBI taxonomy): Eukaryota > Viridiplantae > Streptophyta > Magnoliopsida > Poales > Poaceae > Aegilops > Aegilops bicornis. The sequence continues at coordinate 40,068,188 of CM038674.1, read as the reverse complement.
CTGGTTAGCTAATTACCAAAATCGGTCTCACCGAGTTTGTGTAATCGGTCTCACCGAGATTACGTTATGCCCTAACCCTAACCATATCGGTCCTACCGAGTTGCATATCAGTCCCACCGAAAACCCTAACGGTCACTAGGTTTACTAAATCGGTCCGACCGAGTTTGATGATCCGGTCCCACCGAGTTTGGTAAATTGTGTGTAACGGTTAGATTTTGTGTGGAGGCTATATATACCCCTCCACCTCCTCTTCATTCGTGGAGAGAGCCATCAGAACAAGCCTACACTTCCAGCATCCTATTTCTGAGAGAGAACTACCTACTCATGTGTTGAGGCCAAGATATTCCATTCCTACCACATGAATCTTGATCTCTAGCCTTCCCCAAGTTTCTTTCCACTCAAATCTTCTTTCCACCAAATCCAAATCCTATGAGAGAGAGTTGAGTGTTCGGGAGACTATCATTTGAAGCACAAGAGCAATGAGTTCATCATCAAGACACCATTTGTTACTTCTTGGAGAGTGGTGTCTCCTTGATTGGCTAGGTGTCACTTGGGAGCCTCCGACAAGATTGTGGAGTTGAACCAAGGAGTTTGTAAGGGCAAGGAGATCACCTACTTCGTGAAGATCTACCGCTAGTGAGGCAAGCCCTTCGTGGGCGACGGCCATGGTGGGATAGACAAGGTTGCTTCTTCATGGACCCTTCATGGGTGGAGCCCTCCGTGGACTCACGCAACCGTTGCCCTTCGTGGGTTGAAGTCTCCATCAACGTGGATGTACGATAGCACCACCTATCAGAACCACGACAAAAACATCCGTGTCTCCAATTGCGTTTGAATTCTCCAAACCCTTCCCTTTACTTTCTTGCAAGTTGCATGCTTTACTTTCCGCTGCTCACATACTCTTTGCATGCTTGCTTGCTTGTTATGTATTATGAATGTTAAACTTGTGCCTAAACTCCACTTAAACCTAAAGATATTAAAAACTGCAACTTTGGTACTTAGTGTCTAATCAACCCCCCCCCCCTCTAGACACCTCTTCTCAAGATCCTACAATTGGTGATGGGGCGGAAGCAGCACAGTCACGCCCAAAAGAAACGGAAGAGAAAATACAAAAGAAAGAAATGACAACAGAGATGGATCAATGAAAACAATGATGATCCGCAACCGCTGCGCGCTCCGAAGAAATCCACCACACTCCTAGGACATCGGACCCACACATCCCAAGGAACACCTTCAAGAAGGAATGCGACGATGACGACGCTGCTGCCCGGACATGTCATCGGGTTTCCCCTGGTACGCGAGAGGGGATGGGTGAGGGGATACCCGACGCCCTTAGGGAAGGAACGATGGCGTCCAAGGGCGTCGGTGCCGGCCAAGCCAACAGGGATTTCTCCCGTCCACCACACACCCACCATCCCGACCGATCCGGCACGCTCCACCAAACTCGCCACCCATCCAACATGCACCACCACGGTCTTGCAGCCACCGCCGCCATCTCTCCATGGGGATCGAAGCGGGGCCGACGGATTGAGAGGAAATAGCCGGGAACAAGGAGCAGCAGAGTCAGCCGCGACGCGGGAGGGAACCACCTCCACCGCCTTTGGCGGTCACCGACCGGACACAACAAGAGGAGCACCAGGCACGTAGGCCCGGCCGAGCTTGAAATCGCTCGTGAAGCTCCCGTCGCCGTGCTGCAATAGGCGTTCCACCGTCTCCGCAACCCCCTGTACGAGCCGCATCTTCGTCCATCGGAGCCGTCACAGGCGACATCTCCGTCCAACCAAGCGGCCGCGCCACCGCTCCGTCACCACCCGGGGCTGCACCGCTCGAAGAATCGCGCCGCTGCTGGGACCGCCGTTGCCCGAGCAGACCCGTCGCAAGCCTGAGAGGGGAAGATCCATCCGCCGCCGCCTGCAGCCCAAAGCCGGACCCCAGCCGTTGCCCACGCCGCCTGCAGCCCGCGCCGCCTGGCTTCAGATCCGCCGCCCAACGTTGCTAATCCGCTCCCACGTACGCACCACCTGGCAGCCGCCGCGCCACACCGAGGCCCCACAAGCCGCGCTGGACCAGCACCACCAGGCCCCGCCATAGCCTGGCGCCTCCAGCGACAGCCATCCCGCGTCGGCCGAGGGTCCGCGAGAGAGGGGAGGGATGACCCCGTCGCCGCCCACTTCGGCCAGGCTTTGCCCGGCGGCGAATCAGGGTGGCGGGGAAAGGAGAGGAGGCCAGAGGGGAGGGTTGGCGGCCGGCGGCTATGGATCCCCCCGAGGTCGCTCGCGGGAGCGTCTCCGGGGAGGGGGAGGGGGTCATCTCTCTCTGTTTCTCACAACCCCCAGCCCAAACCAAACCCCGCAGGCGCAACCGCCGCCTGGGTCGGCCTGGACGCCAAGGTCTGCCCCCAGTGAACGGCAGACCTGCCACACCGCCACCACGAGCTGTACCCGCAAGGCACCCTAGCCCTTAGCCTCAAGATGCGGCTGTAGCCCGACCCGCTGCCGCCACCAACGCCATGAACCTCCTCCAATCCCCCATCTACCCAGCCGCTCCTCCAATTTTCCATGTACAAAATTATTCAAGCATCGTGGCACGCAAGGCACACCACAGCGGAAAGAAATCTTATACCCGCGCCGTGCGACCCTCTCTTGATGATAACACCTGGCAAATCGAATCTCAAAGCACATCTTGCTTTCTTCCACCTCTGACTTCTTACCTCTTTATCCTCGCGCCGGTCTCCTCGACTAACCTACGGGCTCGCCGCTGCCATCGGACCTTGATGACGTGCGGTGTCTTCGAGTTCAAGGCAGTCCGCCTCCCTAGATCGTTTCCTCATTAACTGCCCGACGTGAGGATCTTGCATCGCCTCCTTTGCTGCCCCGGCCCGCCACCGGCGGCGACGGCAGCAAAGAAACTGGGACTGATGATAGCTAGATAGCCATGGAACCTGAGCACGGAAGGGGCGTCGTGTTGCGGCTGATCTGAAAGGACGTGCCACGAGAGGAGACGCCGGGGCGGCGAGGGAGGGGAATTTGCTGGGGATGGTGCCGGCGGCTGGACGTACTCTGGCTGTTGGTCGCGGGCGTGCTAATGGAGCAGTTGGTGAATAGTCCGCTGGTTATTTTTCGTTGGTTTTTTTCCGTCTCATCACTTTCGTTGGTTTTATTTCGCTGGTTTTATTTCGTCTCCCTCCCACCTGCCTTTTCGCTTCACCACCCACATAAATCCATCAGATTAGTTACCATATAAAAAAAATCACAATCAATCAAGTATTGATGGACCACCCACATAAACCCATCAGATTAGTTATCATATAAAAAATAAATCACAATCAATCAAGTATTGATGGCATATTTTCTTATATTGATGTGATTTTCCATTTCTTATCATCAATCATCTCTACTGCCTAAAAAAATGCGTAGCTTCCTTTTCCTGCCAACCGATTGCGTCCTGTCTCCCTACGTCCGCCCTCGTTGCTCTGCCTCCCGCACGAAAAAAACCCTCTCGTTTGACCTCCCCCAAACCCCGCACGATGGAAAAACCCAGCCGCCTGCTTCCCCTCCTCCCGACCGCTCCATATGTCCAGATCGCAGCCCCATCCCCATCCTCCTCTCATGTCACGGCGGCCGATGGACTGCCGTCACCACCCTCCTACTCTCTCGCCGCCGCCGTCCTCCCGCTCGCTCGCCGCCGCCGTCGCCACCAATCCCGGCGAAGGCGCCATTGCTGCTATGTCGCCTCCTTTCCCCATCCAAGCCTGACCATGGCAACGACGCCCTCTCATGTGTCCCGTGGTGAGGTTTGGGGAGGCGCGACCACAATCCAGTAGGGATCTCACCCCGGACCCATCCGCTAGGATGGGTGTTGCCTCCTTTGCAAATGGGATCGAAGGGAGGGACTACTTCGTCGTCAAGGTCGGCGAGGCAGCGGCCGATTGGGGGCCCGGTTGTGAACATGGGAGTTCGTCCCCATGGAGGCGGCCGTGGAGATTGGATGTGAAGCAACCCCACTTGCCGGTGGTGGAGGCTTGCCGTCCATGTGCTCCTTTCTTCTCCCGGTATCCCCATTCCTTGCCTCCCATTACAAAAGCAAGCATGAATGAGAGCAGGGGCTGATTTTCATCAATTCATTTCTCATTTTTTAGTTGCTTTTTTGAGATTATACAAGATGCTCCCGATCTGTTTTATCAAATTACTTGGATCGTCTTATGGAATTGACAGCCATCGTATTTTTCACCTCGTGTTATTTCTTAATCCTTGTCCCACTAGGCATCCACTACATGTTTGGTAATGACGTGATGTTGAGGCGGCTAGGAGAAGCTCAACAGCCAGATCAAGGGCTATCGAGATGGATCAGGGAGCCAAGAAGTAGTTCTTCTACTAAATTTTGGTTATTATCTTTTCTATTGTTACAATTGTGGGATGGTTGATTTTGACTCGGTGTAACATTTACATTTGTTTCCCCAGCTTGTTGGCGTAGACGCGTGGCACTGCGGCAACTAATCAAGAGCGAGGGCAGTGCACATCAGAGCTACGCTGAATGTAGCGAGCCAACCACGAATTGGGTATGTTCACACGAGGGATGGGAGAGGAGAGGAACATTAACATTTTTCATGATTTGGATGAAAATTTCAGTTCGTAGTTTCTCCGTACGTGGCAACACACTAGCGGTACTCATGGGCTTAGGATGAAAGTAGCGCCAGCAGAATCAGTAGGTTGGATGGGAAGGCGGTTGTTGCCCTTGTCCCTTGGTGCTAGCCTACCGTGGCGGCCTCACTAACTTGCTCATTGCGAATACGAGTTCGTGGGGTCGCGAGTTGCTGCAGATTTGTTTTTATCACTTTTTACAATATTTATTGATGTATCCCTAACTCATCGAGTCATTTTTAGCTTTGATTTCCCATATACGCCAGCCTAAATATCCCATGGTCAGAATATTGAACTCTTAAAGTTAATTCCCTCAGTTCTGGTGGCAAATATAATACACATAATCCATATTGTTATGCACTAGCGTGTGTGTGTGAAATAGATGAATTATGATCTCGTACCCAATAAGATGGATATGTGTGTGTGTTAGAGAGAGGGAGAGGGGGAGAGAGAGTGAGGAAGAGGGAGGGAGAGAGTGTGTGTGTGAGGATTTGATGGTAAAAAAGGTCGCCAATGTCGTAATATTGAACTCTTAAAGTTAATGTGGCCCCGTTGCAACGCACGGACGTTCTTCTAGTATATATAGGAGTACAATGACCAACTTGAAGTAAAAGACAAGGGAGGATCAAATCCTAGTCTATCCTATACTTCCTAATAATCATATACTCAACATCCCCATAGTCACAACGGTAGCGACGCAGACGGTGAAGCTGAAGAAGAATCCGATGGCACGCCGATGGACCCCCGCTACAGTTGTAACGGTCGATGCATCACGGAAGTCATGGTTGGAGTAGAAACGGACGAGGTTGCTACAGCAAGCTGGTAGCCCTTTGTACCATTTGTCGATATAGCCGAGAGCGTACGGTGGTGTAACCGTGGTCAGGGTAGCCAGTGTCGAGGAAGTTGCCGAGGAGCCGCGGGTGCAAGGAGGCGCCGAGTTAGTCATGGGTGCAGTGGTGTCGATGTTGTGCTGCACTGGGAAAAAGACGTTGTTGACCATGCGTCGTGCCTGGTTTGCCAAGCCCTGAGACACATCACAGACGAAGGCACGCGTCGATGTTGCCAGCACCGGGCATGCATAGACGGCCGAAGACGATGATGACGAAGCACCACTCCAGGCTTTCCAGGCCCGGGAACACATCATGGACGAACGCACGCATCGGTGTTGCCAACACCGGGCATGCGTAGACGTGGGACCTGCACGAGATGTACGCTATGTGGAGGAGTCAGAGGGCCAACAGAGAAGAAGAAGACTCGACGACCGTTGCGGTGCCAATTGGCCCGGGGCCGATGTCGCCATCGGTGGTCGGAGTAGACGAAGTTGTCGGGGTAGATGACGGCGAAGCTGGCGACGGGCTAGTGCTGAACAAAGACAAAGGGGGTGCACGGGTGGTGGCTACGAGGGTAGTAGTGGTAGCGGCCGAAGAAGAGCGGCAGCGGCGGCCTGACAGCATGGACGGAAGCTTGGTTAGGATCGTGGTGGCGGTGCTCGAAGTAGGCGAGGAACCCGATAGCGTGACGAAGATCGGCGCAGACGGGGGCGTTTCCGCACCGAGGGAGACGGCGCGGCGCATACCACAGGAAGTTGACACGCTCGGACGGCGGAGTTGACCACGGGCCGCTGCACTATGGCCCGAAGGGGCGACGTAGCGGCAGTAGGCGGGTCGGGGCAACGGCTGGAAGATCTCGGGCGGCAGCATGGACCGCGGGCCGCGGCGCTACAGCCTGAAGGGGCAGTGCAGCTGTAGAGTGCGGGTCCGTTGCAACCGCCGGGACGGCTGCGGTGACCGCTTATAGCGACAATACGACCTGAAGGGACGACGCAGTGGCGATGCACGAGTCGATGCAGCCGCGAGGAGAACCACATGGCGGCGGTGCAGCGGCCCGACTGGGCGCCATAGCGGCAGCCCATTGCTCGAACGATGGAGGGGCGCGCTGAACTCCGGGACGATCTTCACGAAACCTCTGGAGGCACGCGCAAATGATGGCCAGGTCAGTTGCCCATCGTAGATGAGGTGGATCGCGGGCAGGTGATCGATCCGATCACGCGCGAGGTCGGGGACACTGCTCGGTGGAGGCGAGGTAGCGGCGGAGTCCGAAATGAAGCCGATGATGATGGACGGCGGGTAACGGTGTGCAAACAAGCGGCTAGTGCCCGACACCTTAGTTGCCAACGTAGCTTCGACACCTGGGTAGCGAGGCCCGAGCGACCAATGCAGCAGCGGCGCCCTAGCTCGAGGCAGCTGACGAGACCAAAACAGCCGACATCCGGCCCAACGCAGCCGGCGCCGGGGCCAGCGAGGCAGACGGCAGGACGGCCATACAGACGCGGCGGAGTTGGATGGATTTGGATAGATTCCGGATGGAGCAGGGTGGCGACGGCCGGCGCAGGCCGACGGGTGGGCCGACGCACGAACGGTGGACGGCCCTGACGGGCCACCTCTGCACATGTGGGCGCCCGGTCAGAGGAGAGGCCGGTCGGTCGCACTGTTGTCGAGTAAAGGCGCGTGGGGGTCGACGACAGCGGTTGGGGGCGACGCAAACTGATCATAGATCGAAAAACTAATAAGTAAACGCTGATCAAAGGACCGGCGAGAGAGAGAAAACCCGGATCAAGAGAGCGAAAAAAAGATTCTCTAGGGCAACCGATCAACCCGACCGGCGGACGAACCCTAGGGACGAACGGTGCGGCCCCCGGTGGCGGTCATGGATGGCGACCGCCCCGGGGGCGGTGCGCGGGGCGGAAGCGTCGGGCGGCAGCTAGGGTTGGATTGGTTAGGATGGTACCATGTTAGAAGGGATAGAGAGGGATTGGCCGAATTTTTGATTGTATTTCTTGAGCCTCATGGGCATATATATAGGAGTGCAACGATCAACTTGAAATACAAGACAAGGCATGACAAATTCCTAATCTATCCTATACTTCCTAGAGATTTCACATGTCACTATTGGAAATGGCTCCTCCACCTTTTTCTGGCTTGACCGATGGCTCCTGCTAGAACCACTCTCCGTTGCATTTCCTGCCTTCTTTACTCACCATACTAAACCTAATGCTCTTGTGCAAAAAATAATGATGGATGGGATTGTTCTCGGCTAGCGTAGCCGGCTTACCTTAATTGCTACCAATGAACTTGCTTACTTGAGATCTTTGTTGCAGGGAGTGTGCCTTACAGGAGTTCCCAACGACAGGTCCTTGCTTAATGGTGCCGCCTTCAACACCAAGGGCGCCTACGCTGCTCTTGCTTCGCAGCTTTAGGATCCATCCCTTGCATACATATGGGATTCTCATGTTCCTAGTAGGATTCGAGTGTTTGGATGGATCTTCTATATGGACAGATTAAACACGCGGGAAAACCTTCATCGCAAGACCATCATCGACTCTCCATCATGTCCATGTTGCAGCGCCGCGCCAGAGGACCGTGCCCACCTTTTCTTCACATGCCCTTCGGTGGCATCCATCTGGGGAGCCATTGGGCTACTGCCCTGCCATTCTCCTCTGTCCAACATTTGGAACCCGCCGGTTCTGCATGGCCTACCTCAGTCTTTTTGGCCTTTCATTTTGCTTCTCATTTTATGGAAAATTTAGGACGCTTGCAACGGCAAAACCTTTAGGGATTTGTCTCCTTCACCATGTAAAGTAATTACCGAAAAAGACTTTCGCCCCGCTTTATAAATAAAGACCTCACTCTTTGGTCTCACCGCCTTAAAAAGGCGGACCAAAAAATCCACGCCGGATTGTGGCGGGATTTTTTCTCCTCTCTTCTCCACTGTAACACTATTTTTTTTAAATATATTCAGGTGGGGGACTCCCCCCGGTGACAGTTTCAAAAAAATAATAATCATATACTCAACAGGCAACCTTGGAGCTTCATGGTGGCGGACGTGGCACAGTGGAGCCGAGGGAACGTGAGGAGATGATGGCAGAGGGGGGGAGGAGCTCCGAGGGCTCCGTCGTGGCGCCGACGGATGGTTGCGGCAGAGGACCACACGACTGTGGCAGAGGTGGTGGCTGCACTGGCGGCGGCGTGGACTGGGTTGGGGCTATGGGACGAGCAGAGAGAGATGGGGAATAGGTTAGGATGGATGTGTGTGTGTGCGCGTGGCATGCTGACTGGGCTGGCTAGTAAGCTTTGACCGGTCAAAGTTGATCAGGCCAAAACCGAGTCAAGTGTTGTTATTTGAACTTTGTGACAACTTGAGGGGGCAATTTGACAAGTTTCAAAGTTAAGGGTTGAAAATTAAACTGTGTGGTTAGTTGTGGGTTGAAATGTGAACATTTCTCTTGTCTAATTAGGACCATGAAGCCTCATCAAGGAAATACAATTAGTTTTGGAAGTAACTTATTCTTGAGCCCTTGACTATTTTCCAAGCATAAAATTGGTCTATAAACTGTAAAACTGACTAAGTCGACCTTAAAATTTTGAAATTTGATAGATTTGGTCTCCCGACCAACTCATGGAGATCTCGTGGTGATTTTGTGTGACCACCAGCATTGTTACACAATGCCAGTTAATGTATATGACTAACTTGCTTTGCGTCAATTCCCGGTGCATCATATTCCTACGGATAACCTCATAACCATATATGTACAATCCAACACCACTTAATTTTTGTCACGACCACCCTCCCAATCAAGCCTCAGGCCCTTCTCTACTTCAGTCACATTTGACGATTTCGTGGTGCCTTGTTGACATTGCGTAAGCTACCAAGTCTTGGGTTGAACCGGTTTATAGCTACTGACATATATAGGAACCCCGGTTCGACCACTCGATGGTCTTAGACTTGAATGCAATATCAACCAGCTCTCGTGTTTTCGTTTATCTTGTGCAAACCATATCTCCTAGCTGTAAATAACAAGAATAATTCTATTTACTGGGTTTGGAATGTACTCTCCCATAGGCAGTGTATAAATACCACACGATTTCATCCGCAATAGCCCAATCAAACCAACGGGCAACCATTAGTCAATATAGTGACATCATACTCTACCAGGTGATCCACTTCTTTGTACACAAATGAACTTTAAGTTCAGAACTTTGCAGATTCAGTGCTTCCATATCTCCTATGCGCATGATGAATTGGCCATTTTCAACTACTACCTGGCTTTTCTACTTGATTACAAATACCTGATTGGTTCCAGTCCACACACTTGTACGTGCAGCTATAGCAGGGACATCGATTAGAATACCTGTTGTTCACAGTCATTTCGACAAAATACAGTCTTAATTAACTTGCTCTCGCCACCTTAAGCAGCAGGCAGAACCACCGCCATTATCAGACGAGATAAACTCCAGGTGAATTCTAGATGACCGTATTAAGACCAAAAGCACCACACTGCAAACCAAAAGCACAATCTTAATCAGCGCCCTCTCCAAGCCTGAACACATCAGCCTGACCTCCAGTATCCGCATCATCGTCGTGATGGCCATCCATGCCTTGTTCTAGCACCTCCTCCTCAAAACCTGTCCAATGTCTGAAAAAAATTATGCTCAACCAAAATGCAGATATCCAGGAGCTTGATAGCAACAAGGAACAAACAGCGACTCTTTAGATTGGGTAACACCTGGAAAATCGCTCTCAAGATACATGGAAAATTAACCTTCAGAGGTCTTTTTCCCCATGGCCCAGTTAGTAATATTGGCCTGAAACATTCACTTTTCTTGTTTACCATTACCATCATAGTTTGCAGCACAAGGGTAAATACATAGCAAAAGCATGCAATAATTTAGAAATGATTCATATAGAAGAACTTAAAAATCATAAAAGAAATCGTAGCTTAACGTTGCAGGACTTCATAAATTACCTAGTAACTTACTAACTCTCCAAGTCAAGTCAAGGATAAAAACTCAAAGGTGTTAACTAGTAGCCATAGTCTATAAACTACTGTCATTTGGCCTGAGCCTTGAAGGACAGGTGAGAAATTCAAAATTGTAAACAATGAAAACACATGGTTGCCTTGCCTCTAATTTACCACAAGAAGGTTAGTTCAAATCAAACAGTTGTTGAGCATAGGCTATTTTCTCTATTTGAATGGCAAAATAATTGCAATTTTTGGGTGGGATGGTACTCCTCGAGAAATAAATCAAACTCCCCTTCAGTTATTCTCACAATATGTATAAGAGAAGCGTTGGTGGTAGCAATTGCTCGGGTTCATATTTGCAACAATGCCATCTATGCCTTCTTATATCTTCTCTGAAGTCAACATCCTGAGATAAATTTATAGGTCTAAAGATGAACAAAAAGTGACTTCTCTGTCCCACTATATCTACCTAAACAGACGAACCATCTCCTGCTACCTGGAATGAATGTTTCCAAGGTGAAACAATCTCAAAGTGAAAATAATTTAGGAATCTTGTTCCCTCTCGATAAGCATGCCCACAGAAACCTGCTATCTGGAATGCATGTTTTCCAAGGTGAAATAATCCGAAAGTGAAAATAATTGAATAATTGTATTCCCTCTCGATAAGCATGACCACAGAAACCACTTTTCCAAACTAATCATTGTGATCTAAATTTGTACTCATAGTATTCGTGTTCTTTCTCTTGTCTTCTTACCTTAAAGTAGCATTTAGAACCAAGGAAAAAAATAGCGCGCTATAGCGGCGCTAATAGCGCGCTATAGCGTTTCTGGAAACTAAACGCTACACTATGCAGATTTCACTCGCTACGGCGCTACTCGCGCTAAATACGGCAATTGCGCGCTATAGCGCGTACCGGCGCTATTTTTTTGACGGCGTTTTTTTTCAGACGAATTTTTCATCAGCCCACTATACTTTTGGGCTTTCTGGCCCAGTAACCAAGCATATCTTCTCCTCCAGCCGAGCGAACCCTAACCAACCTACCGAGCGAGCCCTTCCCAAATCGAACGAGGCGACGGTGGCAGCGGCGACCGCCGGTGCTTCGCCCGTCTCCTCCAGCAACGGCCGGCCGCCTCTTGCCGCCTCCTGGGGTCGCCGCATCGCCTCCTCGGGTCGCCGTCGCCTCCTCGGGTCTTCGTCGCCTCCTCTAATCCTCTTGCTCGGGTCGCTGTCGCCATGGCAGCAAGTTCATCTGATTCTAATTGAGCTTCTGCATCGTTGTTGGCTGGCTCCTAAAGTCCTAAGTCCTTATTTCTGCTATTCTGGACCTTGCTTGTTGGCTGTTTAATTTATCTATCTACTTTGTTTGTCTGAAATCTGAATGTATGAACTCTGAACAGTGCTATATGCCTATATCTGGACCGTGCTTTGTTATCTGAACAATGTTTTAGCCTTGGTTTTAGCTGCTGAAATCTGTCATTTGTGTTGATATATCTGTCATTTGTATGCTATATGCTGAAATCTGAATAATGTTTTGTGAAACGCTATTTTGCAAAATAGCACGCTATTAGCATGCTATTTCGTTTATAGCGTTTTTTTTAAGGCTGCGCTATTTCAAATAGTGCGCTATTTTTTTCCTTGTTTAGAACAGACTAACAAATAAATCACAATCATGTTTCATAGCGTGGTCAGCTTTACCAAAAGGCTGACCAAAGGCACATAAGTAACAACTACCAAACATGTAAACAAGAAGTCAAGAATTAGTGATCACAATAACTAACTATCAAGCATTAGACAAGCTGTGAGATAACTATGAAGGCAGGGAATAACTACTACAGAAAGCAATAGAAAGGTTACCACTTTATACTGTTGGTGACGACAATGATGGTGGGTAGTTGCTATATGGGCAGCCAGTCAAGGAAGCACAGACTCTCTCAAGCTGGAACTTTTGATGTCCAATGTGTACATGCCTCCCTCAAGTGATGACCTTCCCTGCTGCTCCATGACCAAGTAAGTACCAATTGGTCGTGTGAGTACATACCCAAAGTCCGCTGACAGTGAGATTATTTTCTCTTTCTGCCACTGGTTGAATCTACCACCATTGATTCGCCGAATGGTATAATTGCAGCCAGATTCGTCCTGTCGAAGGACAAGGTATATGCCCTACGTCCTATATCAATGGTGCGAATGCCCGAGCATACAATTACTTTGCATCAGTTCCCGGTGCATCGTATTCCCACGGATGTTTTCACCGTATCTTTGTTGACATTAGGAAAGCACCACAGATGTTCCCGGTGCATCGTATATGTATATACAATCTAGTGGCACTTAATGTTTGTGACAATCGCTCCCCCGATCAAGCGTCCCTCCATATATTCAGTCACATTTGATGATTTCACCGTGTCTTTGTTGACATTAGGAAAACTACAAGCCTTAGGAACACCATCGGACGATAGCTACTGGCATATATAGGAACACCGCTCAACTACTCGGTGGTCATAGACTTGAATGGATGTGTTACCTGTCATCTAGTTTTTTTTTAATCTTGTGAAAAGTATCCTAGTTGTACTACCTAAGAATAGCATATGTCATCTTTACTCGGCAGGAGGCAGAGTATAATAAATACAACACACCTTGATGTGCAGTAGCCCAAGTATCCAACCGACGTTGTTGTCATCACTCCCTCCTTCCCCATCCACCCTAAGAAAATGGAGAAGACATATAATTTGCTTGGTATAGTTTCTTCCACTGCCCTCTTCTCCAAGGATCAGTTTAGTGAATGTGACTGACCAAATATGAGCACGTAGATTGAATGAACTCAAGCATCATGATTGTGACTGATCAATGAACTTGAGATGCAAGCTTTATTTACAGAGGCAGAGTATATTCAAAGAACAGAACTAGAGTATCTCCACCGTGTAAGAAAATAGCGGCACAATCAGATCATCTTAGCTACACAATAAACAAGTAGGACACTCCGAATTTCCTCTCCTTAATTTTCTCCGTCGCGCTGTGGAGAGGAATGGCCGCGGTGCTCATGGAGGGCAAGTTCCGTCCGGCCGCCGGAGGTGAGAAACCATAGCTAAATGTGTTTGTAGGGGGGCGTGGCTGTGCAAGGGATAGCGCTGATGACTGAGATTTGTACATTTTGAAGTGCCTTTTGGCAAATGTACATGATCCACAATCCTGTATGATGACTGTCAATTAGCGACACAAAAACCAATATTATATTACTTTGTAATGAGTTACAATTTTCTTTATCACTCCAATACAAAATTCAGTGTTACTGTTTGGCTCCAGTGGTTTTATCTGAATTCGTGTTCATGCCCAGAAGAAACAGAGGGCGTGTTATATCTACAGCTCCGGCGTTGGCAGCTGCACGCCTTCCAACTCCGATCGGCCAGCGGAGAGCGCCGCCTCTACCTCTCATCGAGCTCTGCTCAAATAACCGATTGACAAGAACATGTCAGCTTGTTATACCATCTATCTATACACGTAAGCATCTGCTTATATCTAACTATAGTAGTAATTCAGTAAACTGCTGTGAACCAACGTCACAAAATCAAAGGAAAAAAAATGAAAGAAAAGCATTTCCTCAGCAGCAAGTTTTCTTCTTCTCTTCACCAAAGTGTGCAAAAAAGAGCATTTGTTTCACTTCACAGGAGTGAGGAGAGTGGGGGGTTGGGGTAACAAGGGAACACTTATGACTGAAACTTGGACATTTTGAAGGGCCCTTCTCCTTAGATTCAGACCAACCCACAAAAGAATATTTCGTTAACCTATGGAGAAACTTTGTTAACACTTTTGCCACCCAATCCAACAAACAAACACACCAAGCATTTTCAAATCAACGCAGAAAAGAAAAATTCCAGGTTGATTCTAGATATGACATAGTACAACCAAGCAGAGCCATAAGTATGCTACCACTACCACGGACCAACTAGGTGGTTAATTGTTGAGTTGCATCACAGCATCACCAACATCCCAAATCCTCAACACCATCTGGCCTCCATCATCCACTTCAGCATTACTCTGACCGTGGTGACCATGCGCTTGAGCTTGCAGCACACCATTGTTCCACCCTATCCTTCTCAACCCTGTTTCCAAAACCTGTCAAATATCTCAATTTTAAGTGTATTCAACAATTTGTGAATAAAGAGGAACCAAAAGGTACTAGGTCTTAGCTTCGGCAACACTCCGTACATTTCTTACAGGAAAAGCACGGCAAGATGAGTTCTTAAATCAAACTATATGGACTAATGCATGTAAACAAAGATAAGTGAATCATTTTTAAAAAACTTGAAGCTATAAAAAGAATTGGACAAACATTGACGGTAAATTCATGTTCCAGGACTTCATAGATTTACTAGCATGGTATTATAATTAATTTCTACACTGAAGGGGGAAACACTCAGGGGTCGCAGTAGAAATAATCAACAGACTATATACTCTGTATATCTTCAGTCATTTGAGCCACAAGTAGTGCTCTAAAGAGGCTCAATCCAGACTGGGCAACTAGGCTAAATTTTGTTTGACATAGGATCAACATGCTCGAGAGAGGTGAACATTCAAAGTGATAGTCCATCTCCTCAACAATAGTGTAATGAATACCGAAGCTTACTGCATCTGGACTATGCCACTATTTAAACAGGTTTGTTGCTTGTCTCTAGGCGAGGTGGGACTAAACTTTGATGGTAGCCTTACCATTACCTAGAGCCACTCCCGGAAACTGCTCTCTTATCGAGAGCTCCTCTCGGTAACGGTGTGGATCATAAATTTGAAAAAACGCCGGCATCCATTTTTAGAATACGTGACAGCCACTATGAATCTTCTCATTCTGGAACATGAAGATTCATAGTGACTGTACGAACTCTTACTAATGAAGACCGAAGCTCAAAGCGGTTGGACTATTGAACTATTGAAACATGTCTTCTTGCTAGTCGATAGGCGAGGTGGTGTAAGACAATAGGTTTAGGGGAACCGGCTCAACCCTCTAGGGGTGGCCTATCACACACACACACATATATATATATATATATATATATATATATATATATATATATATATATATATATATATATATATATATATATATATATATAATGAAGGGGTACAATGTTACATCATACGTAACACATATACGGGAACTATACAGTCTAACACCCTCCCTCAATCTTAGCCACTTCCTAAAGAATCTAGAAGGATAAGATTGCACCGACAAGTCTCAAACTGTGGTAGAGGCAACGGCTTGGTGAAGATGTCTGCAAGTTGATCCTTGGAAGAGATGAACTTGATCTGTAGTTGCTTCTGAGATACACGTTCCCGTACAAAGTGATAGTCAACTTCAATGTGTTTCGTTTGGGCATGAAATACCGGATTTGTAGAGGATAGGTATGTAGCACTGATGTTGTCACACCAAAGAATAGGAAACTATGATTGGGGTATACCCAATTTCTGAAGCAGAGACTGTATCCAGATAATTTCTGCAGTTGCATTAGCCACAGCCTTATACTCAGCTTCAGTACTGCTACGCGAAACAGTAGCCTGTTTCCAAGCACTCCAGGCAATCAAGGTAGAACCAAAGAACACAGCATAGCCCCCCATGGATCACCTGTCATCCGGACTGCCAGCCCAGTCTGCATCACAGTAAGCCGAGATGACCCAAGAGGGGTTCGGTCGAATGTGCAAACCATAGGACAACGTGAAACGAATATAGCGCAAAATGCGCTTAACCGCAGACCAATGAGTGTCACGAGGTGCCTGGAGATACTGCCATACTCTGTTGACAGCAAAGGAAATATCTGGTCGCGTGATCGTCAAGTACTGAAGCCCACCAACACTACTCATATACTGTGTCGCTTCAGCAGAGGCCAGAAGCTCACCATCTACAGCAGTGATCTTGTCAGTGGTAGACATAGGTGTAGTAATCGGTTTGCACTTAAGCATCCCAGCCCGCTGCAACAGATCCAAAGAGTACTTCTTCTGCATCATAACCAGATCATCAGGACCGGAAGTAACTTCCACGCCAAGGAAGTAGTGAAGGTTCCCAAGATCTTTAACCGCAAATTCAGCACCAAGAGATCGAACAAGAGCAGCAACAGCCGATGAAGAGGAACTGACAAGTATAATATCATCCACATAGACCAGCAGATACATAGTAACTTCAGGCCTTTGTAGAAGAAATAATGAAGAGTCAGCATCCGATGAAGCAAAACCATGAGCATGAAGAGCTGTCGCAAGACGAGCATGCCAAGCACGAGGAGCTTGCTTCAGACCATAGAGTGCTTGGGTGAGATGACATAGATAATCAGGATGATCAGGATCAGAGAAAACAGGAGGCTGCCGCATGTAGACCTCCTCCTCCATTACACCATGCAGGAAAGCATTCTGCACATCAAGCTGACGAAGAGACCAACCCCGAGTAACTGCAAGAGAGAGAAGAAGCCTGATAGTAGTAGGTTTAACCACATGACTGAAGGTGTCTTCATAGTCAAGACCATAACGCTGCCGAAAACCTCGGGCAACCAGTCGTGCCTTGTAGCGCTCAATAGTCCCATCAGAATGCTTCTTCACTTTGAAAACCCATTCAGAGTCAATGACATTAACACGGGGTGGTGCCGGAACAAGAGTCCATGTCTTGTTACGAAGAAGAGCATGGTACTCCTGCTCCATGGCCTCTCTCCAATGCGGTATACTCATAGCAGCTTGATATGTACGAGGCTTAGAGGCCGGATTCGCACGAGCAGCAGCCAGACATGCCGCCAACCAAGCAACAGTACCATCAGTACGCTATTTGGGCTGAAAAACACAATTGCGGCTCCGCGCATGTGGTCGTTGAGGAGCCGCGGGAGCCACGGGAGCCACAGGAGCTGGGGAGGACTTAGTCGATACCGAACTGAGCGGCGATGGCAGCGACGGCGATGGCGATGGAAACGCCTCGTCCAGCGACGGAGATACCTCAGCCAGCACAGGCGAGCGCGCGCCTGAGCCAGGCGAGAACGGCCCAGGCGAGACCGGCGTGGCAGGCTGAGGGGGCTACGGGGCCGGCGTAGCAGGCTGAAGTGGCGAGGCCGGCCCAGTGGCCATAGGCGGCGACGCAGGCGGCCCGGAGACCAGAGGTAGCCCGGAGACCAGAGGCGCCAGCCCAGAAGCCCCGGGCACCGAGGCGCACGGTGTCATGGGGCGGTCGGTCGAACGTGCATGGGCACGATGACCAAGGCGATGGCGCCTCCAAGATATCCAAACGAGCCCCACGCCCAGTGCCTGCATCATGGTTAGGCAACAATATAGGAGAATATGCAACATCATCAAATTGGTCAGAGGCAACAGAGGATGAATGCATAGATGGTGGTTTAGCAGTGGACACGGGAAGTTGGGCAAAGGGAAAAACATGCTCATCAAACACGACATCCCGAGATATATAGACATGATTGGTGGGAACATGAAGACATTTGTAACCTTTATGAAGGGAGCTATAGCCAAGAAAGACACACTTCTTGGAACGAAACTCAAGTTTGCGCTTGTTTTATGGACGGAGATGCGGCCAGCAAGCGCACCCAAAAACCTTGAAAAAGGTATAATCAGGTTGTTCATAAGCAGAAACTCAATGGGAGTCTTCATGTTCAAGACACGAGTGGGTGTGCGGTTTATGACAAAACATGCAGTGGTGAAAGCATCACTCCAAAAACGAAACGGAACCGATGCATGGGCCAAAAGAGTAAGAATAGTTTCAACAATGTGACGATGCTTACGTTCGACAGAACCGTTCTGTTGATGTGTATGTGGAGATGCTAAACAGTGAGCGATCCCAAGCGACTGAAAGAAGGGTTGAGGTCGCGATACTCGCCCCCCAGTCGGACTGAACATGAACAATTTTGTGCTTGAAAAGGCGTTCAACATGTTTTTGAAACTGAACAAAAATATCAAATACATCAGATTTGCGTTTAATAAGATAAAGCCAGGTAAAGCAACTATAAGCATCAACGAAACTGATATAATAATTGTGACCACTGACAGAAGTCTGAGCAGGACCCCATACATCTGAAAACACAAGTTCTAAAGAATGTTTCACCTCATGACTAGACTCCGAAAAAAGAAGTTGATGACTCTTCCCCTTCTGACAAGCATCACACACTGCTACATCTTTATTGCTGGACACGCTAGGAAGCTCATGATGACGCAAAACATGACGAACGATAGGTGTGGCCAGGTGACCAAGACAAGCATGCCACTGTGACGAAGAGACCCGAACTCCACTAAACACGCGAGCGACACCAGGATGCTCGAGACAATAGAGGCCCTGGCACAACCGCCCGCTAAGAAGAATGTCCCTCTTGCCC
Source organism: Aegilops bicornis (assembly GCA_021605145.1). NCBI lineage: Eukaryota > Viridiplantae > Streptophyta > Magnoliopsida > Poales > Poaceae > Aegilops > Aegilops bicornis. The sequence continues at coordinate 40,049,411 of CM038674.1, read as the reverse complement.
CGATCCTTAATAAAAAGATCAAAATGATGAAATTCACAAAGCACATTATTATCACGTGTGAGTTTAGGAACTGAAAGAAGATTACGTGTCACAGAGGGAACTCGAAGCACATTGCGAAGCTGAAGACGCCTATTTGCATGCCTAGTAAGAAGAGATGCTTGACCAATATGAGATATATGCATACCTGCTCCATTGGCGGTGTGGATCTTGTCAGAGCCATGGTAAGGTTCGCGAGTATGGAGCTTTCCCATCTCACTCGTCAGATGCTCCGTTGCTCCAGAGTCCATATACCAGTGCGGGTCAATAGAGTAGGACTGAGTGTGCCCTTGTTGCCCTTGCTGCTTGGTGGACGCCGGACAATCTGCCATGGCCACCTGACGCGCAAAGTTGCGCGTGTTCTTGCCATCATTGCCAAGTCCCAAGAAGCTCTTCTGGAAGCGTTTGTGACACTTAGAGGCCTAGTGCCCCTCAATGCCACAGAGTTGGCACACACGCTGACCACCAGCCCCCGGTAATGTCGTAGCAGCAGGGGGGCCCGAAGTGGGCAGCGGCAGCAGCCCCAAGGAAGATTTGGATGACGAAGGATGACAGCCACCCTTGGTGACAGAATTGGCCGAGAGGGATCCGCAGCTCTTGGAGCGGCGCGACTCGACCCGCTGCTCAGTGAGGAGGAGGCGGGAGAAGACCTCGTGCGCCATCATGGGGTTCGAGTTGCCCCGCTCGTTGATGATCTCAACCAAGGCATCGTACTCCTCGTCAAGACCATTGACAATGAAGGAGTTAAACTCGGAGTCGGTGAGCGGCTGTCCGATGGAGGCCAATGTGTCGGCAAGGCCCTTGACCTTGTTGTAGAACTCAGTGGCCGTGGAGTCAAGATTTTCACACTCCCCGAGTTGACGACGAAGCGCAGAGACGCGGGCCTGCGACAGCGCCGCGACACTCGAGGATGGTCCATGCCTCATGAGATGTCTTGGCGAAGACAACGAGTCCGGCAACAGCCGGGGTGAGCGACCCCTGGATGGAGGAGAGGTTCGCCTGGTCCTGCCCTATCCAAACACGGTGCGCCAGATTGTAGACTGGGCCGTGCACGCTATCTACCAGCGCAGGGGGACAGGGAAGAGAGCCGTCAACGTAGCCAAGAACGTAGTGGCTCCCAAGGAGCGGGAGGACCTGCGCACGCCAGAAGATGTAGTTGTCCGATGACAACTTGATGGTGATGAGGTTGCCGAAGTGGAACGGCGGCGGCGGCAGGGAGCCTGTCGAGTAGGCTGCCGGAGGCATATTCGCCATAGGGGCAGCAACCGCGGGTGCAACCGCGGGAACAGACGTTGCGGGAGCCGCGGGAACAGTCGCTGCAGGAGCTGAGCCCGATGCTGCGGGAGCCACATGGACGCCGGCAGCGCGAAGGACGGAGCGTCGCCGGACAGGGCGACCGCACCCAACGGGGCGACCGCTCCATCATCCATGGAGGCGGGCAATGAGGTACCCATCGGGGCGCCGGAGGTGCAAACCACCAGGGAGTTGCCCGGCGACGAGGAGAAAAAGGAGCCAACGCCCCTCGTCCCGATCGGGAGCGTCGCAGCCGCGGCGGAATCGAGTGGACGGGAGAGGAGAGCCGCGAGGGAGGCCAGCAGGTAGCTGGCCGTGGAGGATCCGGAGGCGGGGGTGCCCGACATGGCGGCGGCGGCGCGATCGAAAAGGAGGACGGCGGCGGCGGCGTGTAGGGTTTAAGCGGCAGGGATTTGACCTAGTCTGATACCATGTAAGACAATAGGTTTGGGGAAACCGGCTCAACCCTCTAGGGGTGGCCTATCACACACACACACACACACACACACACACACACACACACATATATATATATATATATATATATATATATATATATATATATATATATATAGTGATCCTATTCATCACCCAAAGTGCAGAATAATTTATTCTTCACCCGAGGAATCTTATGATCATTTCATAATTAAATTACATTTGGAATTCAAATAGTTACATTCCTATTGATTCATTACGTAAAATTTGGCATAAGAAAATAAAAATATGGATCATAAGACAAGAAAATTTGCAGTTTATGTGTATTTTACACTATGTTTTTACGTTTGTAATTTTACATGACATAAAATATTTTTTTCTGACGATTATATATTTTCTTACGGTCTCTTTTTACGTCGGAAATAATAAAACTTAAGGAACGTAAAATTACGGTGTATTGATGGTAAAATAGAGGGTGAAGAATAACTATTCCTCACCCAGGGCGACGAATAGTCAATCCCTATATATATATATATATATATATATATATATATATATATATATATATATATATAATAAAGGGGTACAATATTACATCATACATACACATATACGGGAACTATACAGTCTAACAGGTGGAATTAAATCTTTGCCGAGAGCCACTATCGGCAAAGAGTTGCAACCGTGACCGTGCCGTTAGTCGGCGCCGAATATGCCACGTGGCAAAACTTTGCCGAGTGTTGCTCTCGGCATTCTTTACTTTGCCGAGTGCCCGCTTTTTTTGGCTCTTGGCGAAGACGCCGACACCCGACGTATACGAAAATTCCAGTAGTGGCACTAGGTGGTTCGGTTTATTCCTTCTTGCGGGTTGACTCCAGTCAAAAAGTAGAGTTCATTTCACAACAATAATAACGGTATACAAGGTCTTAACTGTTTGTTGTTGAATCTGTGCTCTTATATACAGAACAACTTTGCCCTTTAGCACACTGAAGAACAGAATTCAGCTTAGAGAGATTGGGCTGACAAAAAAACGGTGAGGAGATGGGTAAGGAGTTTGGACAGACAAGAGCAGGAGGTGGCCAGAACAGAAACTTGGCCAAAGCAGGGATCTTCGAAAAGAAACACAGAGTAATGGTAATAAACAATATGCTGGTAGAACAATACAGGCGAGAAGATCGTATATTTGAAAATGTATAATAGGTACTCACGGACATGGTGTTAGCTCCAAGATCGAAAAACGCAGGAGGTAGACGAAGAACAAAAAAAACAGATCGAAACAGATCGAAATAGAGATGGTTTGGTACTGCCAACGTGCAGTTTTACCTAGGTCTTTATTTCACATTATATAGGGCTCAAGGAGCCGACCTCACGACCAACTTGGCTTACTATTCGTGCCCAACACGTCGTGACCCTGATCACAAACCGACCAGGTTTAAAACACAATTTATCTCTAAGAGTTTGACCCTAAAATGACTTCAAACGAGACCTGAACTTTTCCTATCTTTTACAGACTCGGACACCTATCAGAACATGTGTTTACAGAGAACAGAAAACTCACATTCACCTCCCTAAACACGATGTTATGACTACTTGACAGCCTTTACTCCGATCTTCTCACGCATCTCTTGAAACTTCACCTTCCCAAGTGACTTCGTTAAAATGTCCGCGAGTTGATCGTTTGTATTGACATGCTCGACCTCCATCCTCCCTTCTTCCACACACTCGCGAATGTAGTGGAACTTTACATCAATGTGCTTGCTACGATCATGATGCACAGGATTCTTGCACAAAGATATGGTGGATTTATTGTCAATATGTAGCTTCACTTGCTTCGGCTGTTCTCCCATCAAGTCCGCATATAATCTACTGAGCCAAACTCCCTGACACGCCGCAGCCGCTCCTGCAATGTACTCCGCTTCGCAAGAAGAAAGTGCCACTACCTTCTGCTTCTGTGACAGCCAAGAGATCAAATTTTCACCTAAGAAAAAAACAACGCCAGTAGTACTTTTCCTGTCGTCCACGTCTCCTGCCATATCACTGTCACTATAGCCCACCAATGGTGGTCTTGCCTCTTTCTTTCTTGTGTACTTGCAGCCATATTTTAGAGTGCCCTTAACATATCTCAAAATTTGCTTCACCGCAGCTAGATGTTCAGTAGTAGGGTGCTCCATGTATCTACTAACGATCCCAACAGAGTAGGCCAAATCAGCCCTTGTGTTCACCAAGTACCTTAGGCTCCCCACAATGCTTCTGTAATTTGTTGGATCAATGGCCGGCGCCTCACTCCGTTTGCTCAACTTGAGCTTAGCCTCCATAGGCGTATGTGAAGGATTGCAATCATCCATGCCACAATTCACCAGAATTTTTGTGGCATATGCCTCTTGGCACAACGTGATCCCATCTCTACTTTGATGTACCTCAATCCCAAGGTAAAAGCTTAACAAGCCTAGACCACTCATTTTGAACAATTCCTTCATCTGCTTCTTGAATCTTCCAATCTCCTTCTCACTTGCACCAGTGATTAGGAGGTCATCAACATACACACCAATGAGTAGACGACTTGCATCTATACCTCTTTTATACATGGCATGCTCTAGTGGACACTTCTTAAAACCAAGTGAAATCAAAATGTTATGAAGTTTAGTATTCCATGCTCTAGGGGCCTGCTTCAAACCGTACAAAGCTTTATGCAACTTATATACCTTATGTTCCTCTCCTTTCTTGACAAAACCAGTGGGTTGTTGCACATATACCTCCTCCTCTAGATCTCCATTGAGAAAGGCCGACTTCACATCCATGTGATGCAAAGACCATGACTCTTGAGCTGCTAGTGCAATCAACAACCGAACTGACTCCATCCTTGCAACCGGAGCAAAAACTTCTTCAAAATCAATGCCTTGCTGCTGTACAAACCCCTTGGCCACCAACCTTGCTTTGTGTTTCACCACTGCTCCTTGTGAATCTTTTTTAACTTTAAACACCCACTTGAGCCCAATTGCATTGTGTCCACTTGGAAGATCAACAAGACTCCATGTTTGATTTTCTTCAATTGAACCAAGCTCCTCTATCATGGCGCTGCGCCAAGACTCTTCATCGTTCGCCTCTTCGAACGTGGCCGGTTCTACTTCAGAAAACAAGCAATGATCTCCTCTCTTTTTCATTCGCACGGGATTAATTTTCCGAAGAGCCTCCTTTGGATAAAGATCCAATACTCGCCGGAGCTTCGCCGGCGTTGGCGGCCTTCCCGGAGTACGCTCAGGGGACTAACGAGTCTCCTCCACCGCGCTCCCTCCCACCGTGCTTTCTGGATCATCATCATCCCTGAAATCTGCAGCTTCAGAATTTTCGGCTGCCACGGCAGCGTTTCTGGGCGTCCCTGCAGATTGCATGCCAGATTTCGCTGCCACGGCAGCGTTTTTGCTGCTGTTTCTGAACGAGCTCCAGCTGCTGATCCGTCATCTCCATCATCATCACCCCACCACAGTCCACCTCCTGGGGTAGAGGGGAGCTGGGCAACCCGTGGCTGGGTGTACGCGCCATGGGGTTCCAGGTGCTGCGGATCCCGGATGTCCTCCGCCATGTCCAGGATCGTCATCAACATCAAGCCCATCTTCATGTACGTCGTTGTTGTGATGATGGCCTGCAGGATCAGTGTGATAGGATACAACAAACATGTCATCACCTCCTGTAGGACGGTCCTCCACTGCTGCACCGTCCCAATTCCAGGCTTTTTCTTCATCAAAAACTACATCACGTGACACTTGTACTTTCTTCGTTGTTGGGTTGTAGACTCGATATGCCTTTGAACCTTGCTCATAGCCTAACAAAATTGTGGGTATACTTCTGTCCGCTAGCTTCGCGTTGTGTGCACCCAACACCTTGATGTGAGCAATAGATCCAAAAGTCCGAAGATGATCGACCGAGGGTTTTCTACCGCACCATGCCTCGTACGATGTCATTCCAACAACACTCTTTGTCGGAGCTCTATTGAGTAAATAAACAGCAGTAGTCACGGCTTCTCCCCAAAATCTCCCTGGTAGCTTTTTGCTTTTCAACATACTTCTGGCCATAGCTACAATGGTTTGATTTCTCCTCTCAACGACTCCGCTTTTGCTGCGGAGTATAGGGTGCCGTCAAGTACCGCTTAATCCCATGCTTCTCACAATAAGCTTTAAACTCATTAGAGGTAAATTCCCCTCCTCGGTCAGTCCTTAATGCCTTCAACTTTTCTTCAGATTCAACCTCAGCTGCAATTTTGACCTTTCTGAAAGCTTCAAGTGCCTCATCTTTGCTCCTCAACAAGACTAACCACATATACCTGTTGTAGTCATCTGCTATGAGCAAAAAATACTTCTTCCCAGACGGGGTAGCCGGAGTAATGGGTCCACATAAATCACCATGAACCAGCTCCAAAGCTTTTGAAGCTCTGAATTTTGCTTCTCTCGAAAACGCACCTCGGCGTTGCTTGCCAACTAAACATCCAGTGCAAAGCTGATCAACATGATCAATCATGGGCAGTCCACTCACCATCTGCTGCTTTCCCAATTTCCTCAATGCATGAAAATTCAAGTGACCAAAACGTGAGTGCCACTTCCACGCTGTTTCGTCAAACTTTGCTAGCAAACACACCGGTTGTGCCTTGTCCAGATTCAGGACATACATTCTGTTCCGAGACCTCTTCACACGCATCATGAGATTTCTTTGACGATCATAGCCCCACAAATATCCGTCTTCGAGCACAATTTTGCAACCCCTCTCTTCGAGCTGTCCCAAACTAATTATGTTCGCCTTTAGCATGGGAATGTAATAAACATCTGTGAGAATCTTGTGTTCACCACTCTTTGCTTCAAGACCACGGTGCCTCTCCCTAAGATTGGCACTGTTTTGCCATCACCGAACCTGACCCGTCCTCCAACAGTCATGCTTAGCTCGCTGAATTGGGTCCTATCCCCGACATATGGTTGCTTGCGCCCGTATCAAGGTACCAAAAATTTCCGGCCCTCTTCTCTTCTTCCTCGTGGAGATAAATTTTCTTCTCCACAAGTGCAACGGTTTCAGCTACTTGCATATGTACGTCCACCTCTGGAAACTCACAGATTTCACAAAGCAGCATGTTGGCTTGATCATCATCAATGTCACCCTTCTTCGCGATATATGCCTGCTCTTTCGCTGGCTTCCTACACTCAGACTTGAAGTGCCCCATGATGCCACAATTGTAACACTTGATCTTGCGCTTATCGAACTTCTTCTTCTTTGGAGCGTTGTCCCCCGCGTTCCTCTTATTCTGTTCTTTTGGCGCACGATCTTGGCGAGTATTGCTTGAGCCCTCGCCAGCCTTCTTCTCCCTTGCAATCAACAATTGCCACTGCGCCCTCGTGAGCATGACTTGCTCGCCGTCCCTAGCATCACCGAGGCTATGGCGCATCCTCTCATCATGAGCTTTGTAGCGGCCAACGAGGTCATCGACCGTCAACGTAGTCAGGTCGACACACTGCTCAATCGCCGTCACGATCTGCATGTAACGGGGAGGAGCAGCGCGCAAGAATCTCCTGACCACTGAAGTCTCCGTCAGGTTTTCTCCAAGCGCGCGGATTCCATTGACCAACGTCATCACCCGCGAAGCAAAAGCATCCACGGTTTCATCGTCAGTCATCACAAGCGTTTCATAATTCCTCAAAAGAGTTTGCAGATTCGCTTGCCTGACACGGGTATGCCCTCAAGAGCAGCTTCAAAGTATCCCATGCCTCCTTCACCGCTTTCCTTGGCGATGATATGCTGAAGAACGCCCATCGGCATCACGGAATAGAGCGCCGTTGCTGCCTGCCTGTCCTTGCAGTGCTCGGCGCCGTCCTTCTTGTAGGCATTGCCGCCGGGGTCGACGACAACCCACAATTCAGCGGCTCGTAGGGCACACTCCATTAGAGCCTTCCAAACCCCAAAGTTCTCCCGATCAAAACGAGGGTATGACGCCCCGGTATGACAATTGCTTTAGCCGCCCCGAACTTTCTGCTGCAGCCCTCTGCTTGCTCAAGTCGTCCGCCCACCATGATCACCGGATACTAGGCGATCACAACGAGGCTCTGATGCCACGTGTTAGCTCCAAGATCGAAAAACGCAGGAGGTAGACGAAGAACAAAAGAAACAGATCGAAACAGAGATGGTTTGGTACTGCCAACGTGCAGTTTTTCCTAGGTCTTTATTTCACATTATATAGGGCTCAAAGAGCCAACCTCACGACCAACTTGGCCTACTATTCGTGCCCAACACGTCGTGACCCTGATCACAAACCGACCAGGTTTAAAACACGATTTATCTCTAAGAGTTTGACCTTAAAATGACTTTAAACGAGACCTGAACTTTTCCTATCTTTTACAGACTCGGACACCTATCAGAACATGTGTTTACAGAGAACAGAAAACTCACACATGGGTTTACAGTTTTTGAGTGATCTTCTAATCAGTAAGGGGACATATGGAACAATTTACAAGGCCAAGTACCAGCATACATGTGCAACCGTGAAAGTTTCTAATTCCCTTGAAGGCTGCGGAACTCAGCAGCTACGATATGACGTACTATATTTTACTTCTTTTTATGAAATGGATACTACTTGAATAACAAACAAATGTTCTTTCCTGGTTGCTCATTACACAAAGTGGGATCTTCAAGAATCAAAATTGAGAAATTTGAAGATGCTCCCAAATTAATATGGGCCACTAATATGTCGCTAATGCCCTGAGCGATGCAAAGATCTTCCTCCTCAGCAGCAGCATGGCAGTGCCTCTCCTCTACTGCCCTTGTCTGCACTTCTCCATGGTTCCGTCTCTCCTTCAGTCCTTCTCTCCATCACCCTCCAGTCTAAGGGCATCTTTAGCCGTGCCCCCAGAAAGGCCTCCTCAGGCGATTTTTTCGCGCCGGCGCCGAAAAAACGGCCCAGTCGCGCCCCTAGGAGCCCGATTTTCGCCGGCTTGGGCCGAAAACAGCGCCGGCGGACCCAGCCCGAACCCGGCGCGCTGGGGGCGCACGGGGGCGCCGGGGCGAACTGTTTTGGCGCGAAAAAGACGCGGGCCAGCCGCGTCAGCGACTCGGCGCCTCGTCTTCCCCCAACGGCCTCGGTTCCCGCGGGGAATCAATGGCAAGGCTGCCGCCGGTCAGCCTTGCCATTGATTCCTCATGGGCGGCGCTTCACGGGACGGCGCTACGATGCTCTCCTCCTCGCCGCAGCGTACACGGGCTCGGCCCGGTTATAAAAGCCGGCGGCCTCCACTCGGCTGTGCCCACACCAGCCCCGCCCCTCGCCGCTGTCCAGCCCCTCCCTCTACCTCTCCCGAGCCCGCCCAGCCCGCCGTCGCCATGGCAGAACGCTTCCCCGGAGACGAGGCGGCGGCCAACGGCTTCGGCCGCCGTTCGCTCCGCGAACAGGAGTCCTGGCTCCTGTTCCAGGCGAACATCCCGGCGCCGCCGGACATGCGCGCCGGGCCAACGGGGTGGAGACTCAGCGCCGGGGGAGTGCCCATTCCCCGTTGCCCGACGCCGTGGCGGCCGGCATTTCGCCGAGGAGGTCGAGATCGTGCGCGCGTCCCTCACCGACGCCCAACTCTCCCTCCCCCAGTACGCCGCCGACAACCACGCGGCCTGGGCGGCATATTTCGAGCGCCGCCAGCAGCAGCGATTGGCGTCCACCAACGGCGCGCCGGTGGTCGGCGGCCGGCAGAACAGCGAGGGGCGCCACCTCTGGTGGGGCGTCCCCGGCCGCACACTCGAGGGCATGCTCACGTACCTCGAGGGCGGCAACGACCCGCCGCGATGCACTTCGGCGCAGCACCGACGCGTCGGGCCATGGGCGCCAAGGAGGTTCGGGTCCTCCTCCTCTTCCTCCTCCCGATCCTCATCGCACTCCTCCGGCACTCCGGCCCTGCTCGGCGTCAAGGCCGAGCCCGCGGCGGAGTCGCCGCTCGGCCGGCGCACTCGCAGCGCCGGCATCGTCATCAACGAGGGCGGCCGGCGCGCCTCCTCCTCGTCGGCTCCTCCGCGCTTCGTCAAGCCAAAGACGGAGCCGGAGCTGGCGCGGGTGAAGACGAAGCCGGGGCTGGTGCCGGTGAAGGCGGAGTTCGACGACGACGACGCGGCCCTAGAATGGGCGAGCCAGGACTCCATTGCGATGGAGAAGGCGCGCTGGGAGAAGGTGAAGGAGCGCCAGCGCGCCGCCCTGCGCCGCTTCGAGGAGCGCCGACGCGGCCGCGATGAAGACGGGGTCGTCGTCCTATGCGACAGCGATGACGACGACGACGACGCGCCGCCGCCAGTCCGCCATGGCGACGCCGGGTCCAGCAGGGGCGCCCGCGTCAAGGAGGAGAAGGCCGACGACGACGATGGCGGCGACGACTTCAGCCCCTTTCTTTTTTAGATTAGGTTAATGTAATGAAAATGCGCGAATTTCGCCGAAATTTGCCATGTTTAGCCGAAATTTAACTACTTTTTATCATAACTTCGCCGAACGGCCCTTTTTTTTAATACGCGCCTGGGGGCGGCCCTGGGGACCGACTCGCCCCCAGGGCCATTTTTTGCGCCGGCTCACCCCCAGGCGGCGCTTTTAGAGGCCTCTGGGAGGCCAACGGCTGGAGATGCCCTAAAACGATACCCTTACACGTCACTTGGGCTTATCGTTTTCCTGAACCTTGTTCCTATATATGTGATTGCTCCTTTCCTACCTTTATCGTATTTAGTTTCTGTATGGTATCGATTTGACCATCCATGAGTGTGATGCCCGGATATATGATCACCAAATATGAGTTTACTTCATTGGGGCCTTCTTATTATATCAAAGGATGTGTGGAAAAGATAAGTCATGCTTGACTGCAATAAATGTTTCTAAGGTAAAAAATCTAAAGGTGAACCAGTAGCAATGTTCTTATTTAAACATGTATTCCCTCTGCATTAGCTTGGCCATAAAAAACAAAATAATGGCTGCAATCTAATGCTTGCGAAAATTCCATGATGCCTCGGACTTGAGCACAACTTATTTTGCTATTTGAAAGGTGAGTCCATTGAACAATTTTTTGGGTGAAATAATTTCTTGAGAAATTTATTAAGCTCACAGATTTAAGTTTGCTCATATCAGTATACAGAAGACACATGAGTGGCGGCCACGGCTTAGGCCTAACAACGACCAAATACGAGTTTTCTGCTTCGGTGCCTCCTTATATCTATTAAAAGAAATGCCGGCAAGTTCTGCTTGACAGCAATAAATGTTTCTGCTAAAGTAAAACAATCTAAAGGTGAACTGGTACCAATGTCCTGATTTGAACGCGTAAGCTTGCCATAAAAAGCACAATAATTGTTGCAATCTAGTGATTTGCACAATTTCATGATGTCTAAAGAATGCTACTCATGTCTCAGCGTGCAATATCCTTCCTTTACTACGCTCCTAAGCTGATTACCAAATAGTACTTCACTAGTTCCATTCTAATGCTTCTAGGTTCTAGCAAAAGCAGCCTCAGCCATGTGCAAGCAACAAGATCACAATCACGGCAGCTTCTAAAATGGTCATAATTAACTTAATTGTGCAGAAACTAAACGTCGTTAATGCTCTTGCCACCTTATCCGACTGGCAGACACACCTATCATAATACAGACCACAAAAGATTAACTCCATATTAATCTCCATAATCATATTACAGAACAGAGCCATAAGCACCCTATTTGTGAGCAACATGTTATTAACTGTTGAGGAGCAGCATAACCTTAATGAACGCCATCTCAAATCCTCGACACACCAGCTCGCAGCACCTCCATGCTTTGCTCCAGCATCTCCTCAGCAACTTCCTGAGTACCTATCATTAGACATTAAGGAGCTCACTAGATAAATAATATGTGGAAAATCAGGATTCAGAACTGTGTCTATTCATAGTCACACTGGTATAATATTGACCAGAACAAAAAAAAAATTGAGATACGTAACAGCAAATCCAAGCTTTGAAGTGTTTACCATTGTGATCTGTAACACAAGTTGGAATACATAGCCAGACAAAGACAAATGAACATAAAGAGATGGATCCTAAAATAACTTAAGAGTCATGAAATAAAAATTTTCTTCGTGTAGCGGACTTCATAAATTGCAACTACTATAACAAATTTCTAACTTGGGAAACTACGAGTTCTAAGTAGCAACAAACAGAAAATGATGTGTGTCCTCTTACAATAACTAATTGTCTGCATTTGGTATGTGCCTTCAAGGAGTGAGATAGAGGTGGGTGAGAAGTTTAAACTGTCTAAAAAACATGGTTTTCCTGTCTCTAATTTATTTTCAGAAGATTATCTCCTCAAATCAAACAGTTACTGTGCGCAACCTATTTTTGCTATTTGAATGGCAACTCCACTGAGTATTTTTTGTAGGGAAAGTCCCTTGAGAACTTAGTCAAGATCGCCTAGGTTTTCTCATATCATATACAAGAGATGCATGCATTTGTAGTAGCAATGGCTCAGGTTTCTATTTGAATTATACCAGCTAGGCATCCTTATACATCTATCAAACTAAACATAAGAGAAATTTATATTGGATGTATCGTTCACCAAAATAAGACTTTTCTGCCCCCTTATATCTATCAAACGAAAGCAGAAAAGACAAGTCCTGCTGATTGAATGAATGTTTCCAATGCAGGTCAACAGGATTTCCAACTTATATCATTTCTCAATTAGCTTGACAACGAAAACCTTTTCACGAAAATAATTGTTGCAATCTAGTCGCTTTACCAATTCTACAATGCCTCCAAAATGCCACTCATAGTAGGCAAGATCCTTTATTTTACTTGTCTGATTACCTAAAAACAGCAAGCAGGGCAGATAATCAAATAAATCATCGTTATGTTCCTCAGCTTGATTAGCTTTGCCACAAGCACACGTCAAGTAACAACTATCATTCCGTGTAAAAAGAATTATCAATTACAATAATCAACTACATAGCATCAGAAAGCTATCTGATATGAAAGGAGGGAGATAACTAGGTGTAGACCAGGCAAAACAGGCCGGCACGGCACGGCCCGTGCTAATCGTGCCTTGCCTGGCACGGCCCGCCATGGCACGTTTAATAGACGGGCCGTGCCGTGCCGGCCCATGGGCGCTGCTGCTTGGCCCAGGCACATCCTGATTATTAAACGGGCCGGCCCGTGGCACGTTTAGCACGCTGGACCACTTGTTTTTTTAGCCTATTGGGCTGTATTTTTGTCCTATTAGGCTATTATATAAACGGGTCGTGCCGTGCCGTCCTGGCCCAGGCATGGCCCATGGCGTGTCGCGGGTGGTGCCTGGCCCGTTTAGCCCGGGCCATGCCGTGCTGTTCCTGCGTGCTACCGGGCTGGCCCATTTGGCCAGCTATAACTAGGAGGAGGCAAAAGAAAGTTTACCACTTGATACCGTGTGTGACGACAACAACGATGGCGGTAAGTTACTATATGTGTGGGCAGACTGTTCACTACACACTCTCTGAAGGTGAAATGTTCTGCTGTCACGTGTGAAACAGCTTGAATTGCAGGAAGTTCGTCCTCGCTGAAGCAGGAGCAAGTACTTGTCCTCCACTGAACCAGCAAGCTCATACGAAGAATCTGGTGATAGAAAGAGCTCGTAACAAGAACCCGGTGAGAGTGAGATAGTTTTCTCCCTCTGCCACTGGCCTGCACTCCCAACATTGTTTTGCTTAATAATAGTATAATGCAAACTGAAGTAAAGTGGACCAGATTCAAGCAGAAACATCCCAAGCCTGCCTTCCCCTGCCTCCACCATGGCTATACCATGAGAACGCCTGGCTTCAAGTGGGGTATAAGCAATGGAGAACTCCATCCTTCGGTTCTCGAACACCAGCATTTTCATTTCTTCCATCCAATGAACCACTTGGTCACCCAGTAGAAGCAGCGAGATGCGTATGTGTGGAAGTAGAAGAGAGTGTTGTTTGTTGAATATGGAAAGCCAGCAAGCAAATTGATCCAACACATGGATGGAATGGCCCGCCATTGTCCGGTGATGGAAGAGAAGACAAAGGCAAACAACTTAATTTTGCTTTGCCCCAACCACATCACTCTCCCCACAAAAAAAAACACATCACTCTGCATAACGTCGCTGCTTCGTCGTTATCCGGCGGAATGAGGAAGGCCTCATATTTCCAGACTTTGTCTTCCACCATGGCGGCTTCTAGGTCGTGCTGGAAATGGGGGAGCACAAGGTAGCGCCAGTGCAAGGGGTCGCAAACGACGAACTCCCTAAAGAAAGCTAGGGTTATGCGGGGCCAATCGTTGTGGTGCTGGCTGTGGGGTCTGTCGAGGAGAACCTGACCATCGAGACTGTCCTGGACGGCCCAGTTGTGCGCGGGGGCGGGAAAGAAGGAGAAGGAGAAGTCAGCGGCGAGAGCGACGGCGCTGGCTGTCAATACGGAGGGGTGAGGAGGCTCGGCCGGCCGGATGGAAGCCTTTGCCTGTACCAAGGAGCTAAGGAGAGACGGGGCATGGAACTTGCGGTACTTCCGTAGGAAGGAGCTGTTGACGATGAGCCAGCGGAAGGCGACATAGGTGCGGACGAGGTCGGCTGGATTGGGAATGTGGAGGAAGATGTCCAGCAGGAGCTCGTCATGGATCAACGACGAGGCAGTTTCCTGAGGCCCATGCCGCCGCGGTAACATATGAGAGGTGGGTACTGGCTCTGTTGCTCCATGCGGATCTGACGGATCCGGCGCTCGTCGGACGCGCAGCCGGCCATCCCGCTCAGTTCGAATCCTAGTATGGTGGGAGCACAGGCTTGTTCATGCAATTCCATCAGTTTGGAGGTTCTTCATGCAAATATAACAACAGAGCTGTGCCCTGCTTAATCTATGGGTGAGATTAAAATGGAAAAAGAAAAACACAGTTGATTTTTTTAGAGAAAAAGGGCCGCAGCTCCGGCTCCATTGCATTACCAATGAAAAACACAGTTGAACAACAACATACACACAAAATGAACCAGCGTCGCAAAATCAACAAGTATTTGTACGGGAGGGAGAGAACATTTGGGGAGAGAAGAAGGCACTTTTTGAATCAGTTCGTACATTTGGATAGTCTGTCTGCTAATAATCAGATGGAGGTGCTCACCAATCGTATGCTTAGTCTATTCTTGCCAATTTCCTTGTGTAACCATATGCATATTTTTTGCATCACATCCGTTTCTTTTTTTGTGTGAGAGAACAAACGTCAGCTCATGATAATTCTGCCTTGACGTTTATGAAAACACACACAAAGAACTGGTCATCATAGCCCAAAGAGCATAAACTAGAGACGGAGAATTCACTAGTGGAGATTGCAGAGCGTTCTGCACGGTGCACTGGCATGAAAGAATAAGCACTATACACCGCAGCGCATGCTTGGTTCAACGTTCATACACCACTTGTAGAAGATATGCATCTCATCACTCCCTAGACCAAATTTTGCAAGAACTAGAACGGCTGCAGCTGGCGTATCTCCTCGCTGTAACTCTAAAACATGACTTTAGGCTGGACGTTAGCGTCCACCTCCGAATAAAATTCCCAATGCATCTTATTCCTTGGAGGTTGCATCATCTGACCGCCAGTGACACCCCATCACCCTAGTAATTTTTGCTCCCCCCCCCCCCCCCCCTCTTCTTGTTCAGCATCCCTCTGGCCACACGCATATGATTTTTCTGCACGTCCAAGTAGTTATTTATAGACCAGTGAATGGACATAGCGTGTGGTCTAGACATTATTCATTCAACAAAAATTCACATGCTAGTTGTTGTGGCCATTTACACGAAATATTATTATCAAAGCACCGTTTTTGGTCATCTTCAGAATCACACCAAATTTGACCAGCAACTGGGCATATACCTATGCTAGTCCTCCATCTCTGCACCTCTCCACCGTTTATTATCAAAGCACCGTTTATTATCAACGAGCTGCTCGATCCGGCTAGGATTAGGGGGAGGGGAGGGTTTTGGCGGCGGTGGAGATACTCATCCTTGCTTCCGATGGCAGCAACGGCAAAGATCTTCCACCTCCTCAGCAGCAGCGTGGCAGTTCCTCTCCTCTACTGATCTGCATCTCTGCACCTCTCCACGGTACCCTCTCTCATTCAGTCCTTCTCTCCTTCATTCTGCATCAAAGGCGGTAGCCTTCCTTATCACTTACGCTTGCGAATTTCCAGAACCACCTTTTCAACCTTTCTCATATTTAGTTTATGTTTTGTACTAATTGAACTATCCATGAGTGTGTTGCCCTTTTACTATCACTTCCCTTGTTCTGTAAGAAGTGCATTTAACTTCTGCCCTTTTACTATCAGGTTACTGCTCCTGGGGAGGAAGAAGTACCTTAAAGGCGTTGTTATCCTTATTTAAAAATATGTATATACTAAGTTGACAAACTAATTAATTATCAGCGTGCTGGTCACACAAAAGGGAAGGGCGGATCAAGTGCATAGGTACCTATTTTTTTTCTATACCACTTTGAAAGCTTGATTTATAAATAATCAAAGAAATGGGGCTTTGTTATATTTTGTCTATAAATTTCCGTGGGATGTTGCATTCAAAATTGTGTAAGCTACAATTCTTTGAGGTGAATAAGTTTGGTTGGTAGTCCTGTAAACTTGATATCCTTAGGAGGCATGCACCAATATAAATAATTGGCCGGTCATACAATTTAATTACTACCTTCCAAGATTCATATGAAAGAGTGGAAAAATTATGCAACAGACTCCATCTAGTCCTAATAAAAAAAATGATTGCATCTGGCATGTGCCTTGAAGGACTTGAATCTGAGACAGAGGAAGGCGTCAAACTGTCCAAGAAAACATGGGTGCGCAGCCTCTAATTCATCTCGAGGAGTTGAACTCAAATCAAATAGTAGAGCACAAGTTATTTTGGCTCGTTGAATGGTGAGTCCAATGACCAAATTTTTGGTGAATAATCCCATGAGAAATTAATCAAACTCACTTCTTGAATTTTTTCATGTAAGTATATAGGAGATGCATTAGTGGTGCAACGGTTTAGGTCTAACGATGACCAAATACGAGTTTTTTTGCCTCCTTATATCTATTAAAATAAAGGTGGACAAGATAAAGTCCTGCTTGACTGGAATAAATACTTCTAATTAAGGTGAAACAATCTAATGGTGAACTATCAGCAACGTCCTGATTTAAACTTGTGTTCCCTCTTACATTAGCTTCGCCATGAAAACCAAATTAATTGTTGCGATCTAGTTGAGGGAGTCCCGGATTAGGGGGCGTCCGGATAGCCGAACTATAACCTTTGGCCGGACTCCTGGACTATGAAGATACAAGATTGAAGACTTCGTCCCGTGTCTGGATGGGACTTTCCTTGGCGTGGAAGGCAAGCTTGGCGATACGGATATGTAGATCTCCTCCCATTGTAACCGACTTTGTGTAACCCTAGCCCTCCCCGGTGTCTATATAAACCGGAGGGTTTTAGTCCGCAGGACGAACAACAATCATACCATAGGCTAGCTTCTAGGGTTTAGCCTCTCTGATCTCGTGGTAGATCTACTCTTGTACTACCCATATCATCAATATTAATCAAGCAGGAGTAGGGTTTTACCTCCATCGAGAGGGCCCGAACCTGGGTAAAAACACCGTGTCCCTTGTCTCCTGTTACCATCCACCTAGACGCACAGTTCGGGACCCCCTACCCGAGATCCGCCGGTTTTGACACCGACATTGGTGCTTTCATTGAGAGTTCCTCTGTGCCGTCGCTATCAGGAAGGATGCCTCATCCCGTCTTTAAAGACGGCACTGTTGCTAAAGGAGCTTTGGCTATCGGCCAAACTCTCCGGCTAGGCGGTTTTCTTATGACCGCCTGTTCGGCCGCCGCGCCGATGATGACTTCTCGGGTCATCGAAAGCAATCTTCACGTCAACTCGGAACTCGCCGAGCAGTTAGATCCGATGGAGCTCTCTTCTTTAAACGAGCTCTTGGATCGCATCGCCGCCCTGGGAGTCGCTACAGACTACGATCAGATTGGGCCTAAACCCGATCCGAGGGAGATTAACTCTCCCCAGGTCACCCATCACGTTGCAGTGGTGGAGGAACAATGCGGCAAACCTTCATCTATCTTAAGGACTAGCTATGTCCGGATTCCCGAGCCCTCCAAGCCGGATACCCGCGGAGGGGAGGACGTCACTCAAGACCTGAACTTAGAGTCAGGCAATAGGCTAGATTCATTGGACAACATCCAAGAATCCAAGCTTCCGAGTTCGGAAACTCCTTGGCCTTTGAGTCTCAGATTGGGTGAGGTTTCGGATTTAATTCCACCCACCCACCCGAACATAGGCGATCTATCCAAAATTAGGCAAGAGCCCGAGGAAACAGTACATCATTACTGGGCCAGATTCCTCCTGGTTTTGAACAGGATAAAGGACTGCCGCGAGGAAGACGCAATTTCATTCTTCTGCAATAATTGCATGGACAAGGGAATCCTCAACGCCATAGGTCGCCGTGAAATCACGCGCTTTGCTGACCAAGGCGTCCATAGTACGAAAGTATTATGCGATGGAAAGCGCCTGGAAAACCGAAGTAAGATTTTGGGACAATCCAGCCCTGAATACAAACCCAGTCCGAAATAAAAGGGTGCACTATCGCCAAGCACCCGGGTTAAACACCAAAAAACAAAAACCCCTACGGGGTATGGAACCGTACTAGAGGGATGGCTCAACGGACCCTATAAAATTCATAGCACAGAGGGCGCCACAGCAACTCATAGCCTTAGAGCATGTTGGATACTCCGACAGGTGGCCAAAAGTGGCGAAGAGCTTCTAACCCCAGCATTCACAGAGCACCAGCCCAGGGATACCAAAGACGGTATTAATAGTCTTGAGACTTTCGCATCAAATAATATGCGAAAACAAACACTCCGCTGACCTTGCCGAAGTCTACCAAGTAGCAACAATAAACACATGGAGTGACACGGCTATTACCTTTAATGCCAGTGAAGAAGCTAAATTTCGAACAGCCCGAGCACCAGCAACATTGGTCCTCAGTCCAATAGTGGACGGCTTTCGCCTTACCAAGGTACTCGTGGACGGCGGCAGCGGATTGAACCTCATCTATGAGGAAACCCTTCGAAAAATGGAAATAGACTGGAGCCGCATTGAGCGAAGCAGCACAACCTTTAGAGGAATAATACCCAGTCGGGAAGCGTGCTGCACAGGAAAAATCACACTGGATGTGGTGTTCGGCACGCCGGATAATTACAGGTCCGAGGAGGTCACGTTCCAAGTGGCCCCGTTCAGCAGCAGATACCACGCTCTATTAGGGCGAGAGGCATTCACAATTTTTCAAGCTATACCCCATTATGGTACATGAAGCTCAAAATGCCCGGGCCCAACGGAATCATCATTCTTGCTAGTGACCCGGACATAGCACTCCGCGCCGAAAACAAGACATCCGCACTAGCCCTCGAGGCCCTATCCGAAGCCCTAGCGGCCGAGGAACTGACTGCGCTGCGCTCCACAGTGAACGGGGACGATGTGATACTCGATAAAAGATCCAAGTCCACCTCCTTCAAACCAGCGGACGAAATAGTGAAATTCCAAGTCCACCTAACGGACCCTACAAAAACAGCCTCCATCGGGGCACAATTAAACCCTGATGTAGACGCCGCACTACGAGAATTCCTACACGAAAATTGGGACGTTTTTGCCTGGCACCCTTCAGACATGCCATGAATCCCACACCGGCTGGCCGAAAGCACAGCCTAAACATCCTAAAAGGATTCAAGCCAGTCAAACAGGCTCTTGGCGTTTCTCCGAACCTAAGAGACAAGGCATGGTAGAGGAGCTAGCCAAACTACTGGAGGCCGGATTCATCAGAGATATAAAACATCCGGACTGGCTAGCAAACCTGGTGATGGTACCAAAGAAGGACAAATCCTGGCGCCTATGCGTCGATTTCAAGGACCTCAACAAGGCCTGCCCAAAGGATCCCTTCCCCCTCCCCCGCATCGATCAAATTATCGACGCTACCGCAGGACACGATTCATTGTGTTTCCTCGACGCATACTCCGGCTACCATCAAATTAAGATGGCAGAGTCTGACCAAGCTGCAACGGCATTTATCACCCCATACGGCCCATTCTGCTTCAACACAATGCCCTTCAGGCTCAAAAATGACGGCGCAACATATCAGCGCATGATTCAGACATGTCTGGCAAACTAGATCGGCAAAACAGTGGAGGCATACGTAGATGATGTGGTCATCAAAACTAAGCATGTCGAAACTCTAGTGGACGACTTGAGGCTCACATTTGATAATCTCCGAACATATGACATCAAGCTTAACCCGGAAAAATGCGTTTTAGTCGTACCAGCCGGAAAGCTCTTGGGCTTCATTGTATCCGGTAGAGGAATCGCAGCAAACCCAGCCAAGATCCGAGCTCTGTCACAATTGGATATCCCAAAGGACCTCAAACAAATACAAAAATTGACTGGATGCGTGGCGGCTCTAAGCCGCTTTATCTCCCGTTTGGGAGAAAAGGCATTACCCCTCTATCGCCTCCTCCGGCGCACGAACACTTCGAGTGGATTTGATGCCGCCACGGCCGGACTCGAAGAAATAAAGGCCATATTGGCAACAAACCCGGTCCTGGCAGCGCCCAATATGGGCGAACCAATGCTATTATATATCGCGGCAACTCATCAAGTTGTAAGCGCGGTGCTCATTGTCGAACGAGAAACGGATGGACACAGGTCCCCCCTTCAAAAACCAGTTTACTATGTGTCCACTGTCCTCACTCCATGCAAGTCACGGTATCAGCATTATCAAAAGATAGCGTACGCGGTGTTTATGGCATCCCGGAAGCTGCGACACTACTTTCAAGAGTGTTCAATAACAGTAGCCTCCGAAGTACCTCTTAACGACATTATAAACAACCGCGATGCGACAGGCCGGATTGCCAAATGGGCCATTGAGCTCCTCCCGTTCGACATAACCTATAAGCCACGGCGAGCCATTAAGTCGCAAGTTTTGGCCGACTTCGTCGCCGAATGGACTGAAGCCGAACTCCCTAAAGAGTACGGCACATATTCCAACTGGATCATGCACTTCGACGGCTCCAAAATGTTGGCTGGTCTGGGGGCTGGTGTCGTTCTGACGTCCCCAATAGGAGATACAGTTCAATACGTACTCCAGATAATGTATACAGACTCCAACAACGCAGTCGAATACGAGGCCCTTCTACATGGTCTCCGGATGGCAGTATCCATGGGCATTCAACGCCTAGAGTTGCGCGGGGATTCGAACCTCGCGATATCCCAAATAAATGGAGACTTTGATGCCAAGGATCCAAAAATGGCATCTTATCGCAACGCCGTCCTAAAAATGTCAGCTCGGTTCGAAGAGCTCGAATTTCACCATATAGCTCGGGAAAACAATCAGACAGCAAATGTCTTGGCACGCATTGGCTGAAGCGCGATGTCAGTCCCCAATATCTTCTTAGAGCGGCTGTTCAAGCCATCCGTATTATGGGAAGGAGTCCGGAAATAACAGCCCGGACCTAACCGCACCGCGACACCGAAAATTTCGACACAATTGGAGGCTCGCCAACGGTAACATCTTCAGCCCATGTAATAATGGCAGTCATTGCCCCGTGGACGGAACCATTCCTAGCCTACCTAACCAGGCAGGAACATCCCGAGGACCAAAACGAGGCACGCAGCATAGTGCGGCGATCTAAAGCCTATAAAGTCCATGAGGGAGAGCTTTATAAGAAAAGCACCACCGGAATCCTTCAAAGGTGTATCTCCGAAGAGGAAGGGCGGAATCTTCTGGCTGAAATTCATGCCGGACTCGGCGGGCACCATGCCGCAGCCCGGGCCCTTGTAAGCAAGGCCTTCCGTACAGGATTTTATTGGCCGACGGCCCGGGCAGATGCTCAGGACTTAGTCCAACGATGCGTCGGTTGCCAGCTCTTTGCTAATCAAAGCCACATGCCACCCACCGCCCTCCAAACTATACCCATCACCTGGCCCTTCGCGGTCTGGGGGCTTGACATGGTTGGACCCCTTAAAGGAGGAACCCACAAGAAAAAATACCTACTGGTCATGGTGGATAAATTCACCAAATGGATAGAGGCCAAGCCTGTTAAGACGGCCGAATTCGGACCGGTGATAGACTTCATATCAGGGGTCGTACACCGTTATGGCGTCCCCTGCAGCATCATCACTGATAACGGCACGAACTTCATGGCTGACGAGGTCAAACTCTGGTGCAAAAACATGGGCATCAAGCTCGACTATGCTTCAGTCTATCACCCTTAAACTAACGATCAAGTCGAGTGAGCAAATGCTCTAATAATGAGCGGCATCAAACCCAGATTAGTGCGGTCCCTCAAGGAATCTAACACGCACTGGGTAGAGGAGCTCGACTCCGTACTCTGGGGGCTGCAGACCACGCCGACTCGCACCACCGGATTCACACCATTCTTTATGGTATACGACGCAGAGGCAGTTCTTCCCTGCGACATAATTCATGACTCACCTCGCGTGCGCATGTACGAAGAAAGAGAAGCCGAGCTCGATCGGCAGGACAGTTTGGACGCCTTGGAGGAGGAGCGTGACGTGGCAAAAGCCCGTTCCGCATTCTATCAACAGCAAGCTCGAAGATATCAAAGCAGAGAAATACGGGCCAAAACTTACAATGTTGGCGAGTTAGTTCTACGCCTGCCAGACAAGAAAAAGGACAAACTCAAGCCCAAATGGGAAGGTCCCTTTATTATCGACCAAGTCCTAACCGGTGGAGTGTACTGTCTGCGAGATGCATCGGATAAACGACTCGAGCCGAACCCATGGAACACAGCCCGTCTACGAAGATTCTATGCCTAGCGCCGGATTCTGAGTTCGTCTCCTTCCTCTGTCTATTTTTTACACATTAGTTGTCTTATATTTCTCTCCTTCTCCCTCTTTTCCCCTTACAGCCTTTAAAGGCTCGTTCGCGCATTGTTCGCACACACTTGACGCGCTATCCGTGCTCACTATACCTGGGGGCTTCTTTAACATAAGCTTATTTGTATGGGCTTCATGCCTAACACATGTGTCAAGCTTCGGCATGTACCTTTTATTCACCATTATATGCATCGATATGACTTAAGTTTTGGCCAAGCTGGGTTGCCTGGCTCATGTGCTTACCCCTACGTTCCCGATTGTTTGGCTAAGTGGTAAAGGGAGCACCTCTGCGATTGCTACTGCCGTGTCAGCCGGATGTGTACCTCAGACTGGGTGAAGCCGAAAGATAGCGTTCTTAAGGGAATATTCGGTCGGTGAACTAAAGATGATTTCTCACTTATTTATTTATCTGCCCCCAGATGCTTTTCTGCTTTTTTCGCAGTCCGGACATGCACTTTAAGGCATGCCTCCCAGGGAAAGGAACCCCTAACGGAACTATTCTCCCTGGAAGATGTTTCTTACTAACCATGTAATATAACATAAGTGGCACCATATATAGGATCAGCGTTGGCTGGTTCCTCATTTTTTGCAGGTTGGCTGGGAGGAAGCTTCATGAGTTATGCTCAGAATAGGTCCATTGAGTCCCGTCTCTCAAACTAAATGTTCTGGCTTAATTTGAGTTCCTCCTCCATTAGGTTGACCATAAAACCATCTCTCAAAATGAATTGTTGTGACCTGCGACCTTGTGTGCTTTTATAATTGGGATCATTGCTTTACTCTAATGACATTAAAATTGACACAGACAAACAGAAACTCACAACTATGTTAGTGAAGCTTGATTTGCCATGCCACAACCATACTAAATATAACAATTAATTACCAGTCGTAAGAAAGAGTTACCAATCAAAACAATGAACTATCGAGCATCACGCAAGTTCCATAACAATGATAGAAAGGAGATAACAATGATGCGGCAGAAAGTTTACCACTTGATACCGTCGGTGTCGACAACAATGATGGTGGGAAGTTGTTATATGTGTGAGTATCAGTCATGGTGGGCTCTGAAAGACACACCCTGTCAAGCTGAAATGTCTTGCTGTCCAGTGAGAAACAGCCTGAATAACGCCATGAGGTGTTGTACCTAGATATGAATGCAACCCGCCCCTTGAACCTATGAAGAAGTAATTAGAATCCACTGGCATTTCCTTCTCCATTTCCCAGTGACTGGAAGTACCACCATTGTTTATCCTAATGGTATATTTCCGGCAAGATCTTTCAGATGCACGCACAAACATCGCAAGCGTGCCTTCCCCTTCCTCCAAAATGGCTATATCCGAACAACAAAAGCCTCTGGTTCTAGGTGGGGCGGCGGCATAGAAGAATTCCATCCTACGGGTGTCAAGCAGAAGCATTTCCCTCAAGTTTGTCAACCAGAAGAAGCAACCATATGCGTATTGGTGGCCAGAGAAGAGACTCATCCCACTCCAGCGCGTGGATGGACCGGTTCGCCATTGTCCGGTTTTAGATGAGAAGATAAAGGCGACCAGCTTAATTCCGCACATTGCCATCCAGATTACTCTGAATGACGTCTCCTCCTCATCATCGTCACCGGCAGGCAAGAGGAAGGTCTTGAATAAATCACCTATATAGACAGCGTGCAAAGGATCGCACACCACCGGAGAATAATTATCGAATGAATATCTGGGGGACGCGGATTTTTAGAGCTTAGGCTCATGGACACCTCCTATCCATACCATCCAGTATAGCTTGGAGATCCGTGCTAGACAACTAACTTACTGCGTGAAATTTTCTCTTTTTTGTTGCTTCCACATAAAACAACATATGAACTTCAAAATTTGCAAGATAGCAAAACAGTTTTACTACAATGAGAGTAAAAACTTATAGATTTTTTTGACCGACATAAATATACAAAATGGGATTTTCTTTATTCAAAAATGTTATTTTTAATACTTATGATGCACGAAAAAATCTGAAAGTTTTTTCCCACATTCTAGTTAGAATGTTTTATTGTGCTGCAAAGTTTGAAGTTCATATGTTGTTTCATTTGGAAGAAACAAAAAGAGAAAAGTTCTTCTGCGAATCACGATACAGAGATGGATGGCTAGATGAGGGGGTGCACCTAAGCCTAAGCTCTACAGAATATTTTCCGAATATCTGGTTAGGAGGACACGGCCACCACAGACATCTCTGACCCAATAGTCACGGGCGGGGGCAGGGAGGAAGGTGAAGGAGAAGTCGCCAGCGAGGGCAATGGCGCCGGCTGCAGGTGCGGAGGGGTGAGGAGCGACGGCGGGGTGGAAGACTGGGCGTTTATCATCCAGCCGTCGGGCGAGGAAGCCGAGGAAGGGCGGTGCGTGGAGCCTGCGGTACCGCCAGAGGAAGGAGGCATCGGCGATAAAGGCGGCGGAAGGAAACGCAGGCCGCAGAGGCGCCGGATGAGATCGTGTGAGTTGGCGAGGTGGAGGAAGATCTCCACCATTATCTCGTCGAGGATCGGAAGCGAATCCATGGTGGTCGTGGAGCTGGGTGTTGGCTCGGCGGCGGCGGACATTTATTCCTAGCGCTGCTGCTGCTAAAATGAGCCAGCACCACAGATGGGCCTCAACATACAGGCTTGGCCATACGGAACTTAGATTAGACCGAACTCTCTCTTCTCTCATGAAATGTTATTACTTACCCCTGAAAAAAATGAAATGTTATTACTTGCCCTTAAAAACACGAAATGTTATCACTGGCCTAGTTTTGCTGCGCTAGCTTATTACAGACCTACATTTACAATCATAGAAGGTGGGACGGGAAGGTTGATCACAGTTAATTTCTTGCTGGCGTATAAATGCTATCATGCAATAAAGAATAAGAGGGACGACAATGTGGGCATTTGTGAGGTAAAGTTGGATATGCATAAAGCATACGGCAAAATCGAATGGTGCTTTCTTGAACAAGTTCCTATTTAGCTTTTGCTCGATATTAATTGGTTGGAGCTCATTATGGAGTGTGTGATTACAGTGAAGTATCAGGTTCAAGTAAATAATGATTTTTCGGATTCTTTCACACCTTCGCGGGTGCTCCTGCACGTGGGCCTTTTCACCCTATTATTTTATCCATTATGTGTTGATGGATTTACAAGCTTGATTACATATAATAAGGAAAATTCAGGTAATATGGGCGGTGTTACAGTTTTTAAGGATGCACCAACACCCCCCCTCATGATCGTCTATGATGATTCACTCATTCTTATGAGGTCGGATGGGGCGAAGGGCGTCTCAAACACTGACCCATAAATCGGACATCGTATCCATCCGTGGACCGGTGGTGACCGGTCTGCTTACAATGACGAGGGAGGGAGCCATCCAACCATGCTCGCATTTATTTCTAAACAAATATAAAGAAACCAGACGAAATTCATGCAAACCGGATGATTTTCATATAAACCAGAGCACATTCATTACATCATCGATATTTTTCATTAAAAAACGATCGCACCTAAACCTAGCCTACGCGGTGCACGTCCTCAATGTCCTTGTTGTTCCCTTCTAGTGTTGGCCGTGTGCATGTTCAGCGGGTATGCGACCCGTGAAATGAAGGTGTGGTGGTCGATAAGGAAGAGTAGGACATTAGACATGGGCCAGCCCACTTGGGAATCGAGGCACCACATGTATAATGGTGTGATGTGTCAGCCTTTTCTTAAGAGAGCCATGTATGATGATTGATGTCATCTTTAAGTCAAAGATACGATAAATTCTCTGTATGACACAAGATGCCACATTTTCGTCATACTTTTTCTTGATTAATATTTCAAGCTTGACTATTGACAAAAGAAGTCGGATTGATTAGGTCCCTCACCCCACTACAAGCACTGGCGGACATCTATTGATTTCTGAAGAAAGCTCTCCTAGGTTAAATGAAGTTTACTTAACTTTATTGTGTAATGGATCAGGAATAATTTATTATTTCTAAATCCTTGTTTAGAAAATTTCATTAAAAATGTCTGAAAACAAACGGAAAGAATCATTTTAGCGTAATCCACAAAAATTGGTTTCTTCTGTTTGACTGGTTCCTTTATTCCTAATATGTTGCTAGTGTGAAACATTTTGTGTGTCACTGCTTGAGGACGGGTTCCGGGAAAGAGACCACGCACGTATGATGCTCATCTGCTGAATCCCCGCCCATCCAAGCCCCTAGACCAACCGCAATTTGGAACCTAGTTTGGTTTAAAATTAATGTTGGCATGGGAGAAAGAAAGTGTGAGCCCCTGAGTGTAAGGATTTAGTGGGGGGAAGGAGGCATTTCTTGCAAAAAAAATTGGACATTTGGAGGGTATGTTTGCAAATAATCCAAGGGAGGTGCCCACAGATCAAACCGATTCCATTCTTGTCACATTGACACAAGATTCACACGTTTAACCATGTACATATTTCCTGCATTATATCCATTTGTGTGTGAGATTACAACATGACGTACTTATGATGATTCCGCCATAGTGTCTGCATGAAAACAGCCAGGAGGACACACTCATCCCAGGAACCAAATAACACACACCTAAGAGCACCAACAAGAAAGAAAGACTGATAGTGCCAGAAGGTTTATGGTAGTGCACCAAGAGGAAAGAGAGACTGATAGTGCCAGAAGGTTTGCGGGTAGTGCACCAAGAGGAAAGAGCGAGCAAGGCATCGCTCCACCAGAACGTCCTTGGTTGAATTTGTAGACCATCGCAGGAAGAAAATCTCCAACTCGACATTCTCTAGACTAAATTGCAACAACTCAGATGGATGGAGCTGGCGTACACATTCACTATTGCTATAGAACATGACTCTAGACATAGACTTTATGTTCGTCTCCAAATCAAATTCCCAGTGCATCTCATTCCTTGGAGGTTGCACCCTCTAACCACCGGCGACACCCATTGTCCTCGTCATTTTTGCTCTCGCCTGCATATGGTCATTCTCCCTCTACCAATTACACCTGATTGTGCTGCACGTGAAATTGGTTATTTATAGAAGACCGGTGAATGAGCATATTGTCCGGACTGGACATTATTCATTCATCAAACTTCACATGCCATCTATTGTGGCCATTTATTTCTACCATGAGTGTCATTTTTAGACTGCAAGTGATTTAGTTTTCGAAGAATGGTTGGCATCCTTAGTCTGAATTGCTCATCTACTAATCTTCTGGTGTGTTTTCTTGTCTTGTCAAATCATATCTCCTGGCTGTAAATATGAAAGAATAATTTCATTTGTTGGGCTTGGACCGTACTGTCCTAGAGGCGGAGTATAAATACCACACGGTTTCATCCACAATAGCAATAGGGGCAACCATTAGTCCATGCTCTACATCCTATTGCCACTCTTTAATTTAATAGTATAGCTTTTGAACCCAGAAGGTGGTGAGTGGTAGATCAAGTAGATTAAAAATGAGCATGTTGCCTCAGCTCATGATTACTGCCAGGAAGATACAATCTTCATTTACAGAGGAAGCACACCAAACACCGAAAGTGTTATTCTGTGCTCGAGCACAGATGCCCTCGATATCCCTCCCCTCCGTTTCCCTAGGGATCGCCAACTGTCAATGTATAGGCCCATGTATATCACACGTATTTATATTAATAAAATGGGACGATGGCCCACGCCTGATCGCAAGGCACTGGAACGCCGTCAGCCTCCACCGCACCGGCTCGGGAAAATATAGACGATGTGGGCCAGTAGCTCCCGGATTCTGGACTAACGCCACCATGTGGCCCATTTATTGCACCTGGCCGTTGGAGACAACTACCTAATCTTCTCCAGCACGGTTAGTCTTCATTCCATCGTCCCCCACTGTCTCCAATCGGTCCCAGGAGCAAGAGCTTCAGAGATCGATGTCTACTTCCGCTTCCTCACACAGCGACTAAGAGTTGTTGCCACTCATCCGATCCATTATTTGGTTTTTCTGAAATCTCGTTTCTAATCATTTTTGTTCTTGCAGGCCGGTCGTTGTGGATTCATGAGATCAAACGAGACCTACCCTAGGCTCCGAATCGCCACTACGACCCCAGCAGTTTCCAGATCCAGCACCTGCCCAGCAAGCAGCATTTGTTCACCGGAGGATTCGGGTCAACAACAGTACCCACCCACCCAAACCAGTACCACTTTGGGAAATGTAACCTTCTATTAAGAACTTGTTCACCAAATATGTGAAGCTTCACCATAGTTCAATTAAAAACTCGAAAAATTATTGCCATGGCAAACTATTTCACTGGATTGTGCGGAACACAAATATCTGAACTAGAACCAGAGCCGCACATGTATCTGGTAGCAACCAACACAATGAGAAGAATTTGAGATGCTGGGGATTTCAATAAAACGCAAGTTCAGAAGAACAACTTCTGGGATACACCAGAAGCAGAGTTGTTTTGACCGCAATCTTAGGTGCCAACTACCAAGACAGGCCATATCTCTATCAAATGAGAGCGTAATCCTTAAGGTTCATGGTAAAATAAAAGGATAAACACATGGTACAAAAGGTTAAAAGTAAGACATTTTGACCATTTTCTTTTCTCTAAAAATCCATGTCATTTTCTTCTAGGACTGCATCATCAGTGGCAAGCAGGGAGAAATGGCAGACAATGCCAATCTCGACTATCACCTGGATGGTAGAGTCAAGGGAGTCAGGTTTTGCCTTGGGCACGATCAGCTTGACCTCCCTGCGCTCAGCCTCTGCTAATAGTAATTCGGAGATTCAGAACCCGAATTTTCTAGCTCAAGGAGCATATAAAATGCCCCAATACCCTCGCATGGTTGAAAAAGAATTAAGGTTTTTAAGATGAACAGGCAAGGCAACAATGTAAAATAGCTTTTGTTAAGTGTATGGAAACATGTTCTTCTAATAATGAATAGCAATGGCAAGAAACCTGTAACTCACACAACCCAACCCAGTATAGCTCCCATGTATTCCTTGATTTCAAGAATTTCAAAATCATGAACTAACTCACGAATTACATACATTATCCAAATGAAGTGTCATGGTGTCATTAGTAAATCACATCCGTTATCAACTTGACAAACTACCAGAAAGATGTGCCATTTCCATTTCTTTCAGGATAATATTCAAGATAGTTTCTAGAAGGAAAAAAAATGAAAAGTGTAACATGGCATGAATATGAAGCTTGAATTCAGTTCGGAACTTGCAATGTGTGAAACGATCAGCAGCCTGCTGGCTTCTCTTCCTGGCCTAAATTGTACAGACAGAAAGTATTTGTGATAGGCCTGGCTAATTAACCCCATAGAAGTTAACAATCAAATGGACCAGACCATGCACGCGCAAGAAAGCGGTCAAGAAAAGTTAATGGAACGCTGACATTGTGCTCACACAATTATGAACTATCAGGGAAAAAAGAACTATATGTCTAACTAAAATTTAGATGTTCAGATTTATGCTTCTCCCTCCAGTGTTTCATAACACAGTTCAGTACGACATAAAAGACACTTGACCGAGAGAATATCTAACATATAAACGCTGCTAGACTACCCGCCATTCCAGCGCCATCGATGTTTCAAATTCATCCTGTACACTCGATTTGCACTGCTGTCCAATGACATCGTACTTCCCATCGCCGTGGTAAACATCTGGGCGCTCGTTCTTCTGTACGCTGCGTAATCGAGCTAGAGCGACTGACACTTGGGCCAGCCTTGCGCGCGGGCCAGCCTAGCAGCGACACGGTGTATGCTTCTCTTTGTCCGGGTGAAAGCAGGGGCAATCGATCGTGGGTTGCCAGGGGCTTTCGCGGGTTGGCTGGTCGTTTATTTACCGTCCTCGTTTGCACCCAGCGGCGGCGCCTCCGCTTCAGCCGTGGCGGGCCCATCTGTCTGTGTCGCGGGTGCGCGGCTCAGAGACAGCAGCGAGCGAGCGGGCGACCTGGGCTAGCAGGCACGACAGAAAAGAAAAGGGGAAGCGGCAGCGAGAGAAAAGAGGAAAAGCAGTCAGACCTAGCCCGCGCCCCGCAGCCGCCTCCTCTCCTGCCGCCGCCGCCGCTCATCCTCGTCCACCTCTTCTCCTACCGCCGCCTCCTCGGCCTCGGCCGTCCCTGCTCTGCCGGCGCCCGTCGGCCTTGATCCGGCCTCGGCAGGAGGAGCTCGCCCTCGAGTAGGACTCAATATAAGGAGGGAGCAGCAGCCGTGCCCGTGCTCCACCGGTGCCCGTCGCCCTCAATCCGTCCTCGGCAGGAGGAGCTCGAGCCGAGGAGCGACCTCGACCCAGACTCCGCAGGAGGAGGAAGCAGCGCCCGCGCCAGCCGACGCGCCTCGCCGCAACCTCCGCTATATCAGGCGCCATCTCATTCACCATCTCTTCTGGTTTCACGCTCCCCCCCGTGTGTTACTTCTTCTAATCCCCTTCCTCTCACAATTTGGTCTACAGGAGAGAGTGAGAAGATAAGACGGAGAGAGAGAAGGAGGAGAGGAGGGAGAGGAAAGGAGGTGCGGTGGCAGGAAATCGTCGTCGGATCGTCCTATATGTGGTGATGATCTCCTACTTTATTTTCTCTATTTGTGTTTTGTTCTTACTTTCTTTCCAACTCAGTAATCGTGCTCTTGCTTTTCCTTTGGTCTCTGTTGTAGATGGGTGTGTATGGTGGGGTTGATGTGCCCGTCGATTCGGTGATCCGCTGGCTGAGCTCGTCTTCTCAGTGGCGGACTTGTGTTCTATGGTAGTCGGAGCCATTGTATGTGGTTGTGCAGTTGCTGATGTACAGGAGGCATCCATGGTGTCAGTTCTTCATCGTCCATGCTTATCTTCTATATGCTCTAGCAGCCAGGTGGCTACATATTACCTTTTCTATCAATTTAGTTAAGCATTAGCAGACATGCAGTGTGCTTCTCATTGTTCTCTGAGGAATCTGAATTGGATTGATTTCGTGTGCTTCTTATTTTTGGTAATAGAGGTGTAGGAACAAGAGAAGAGAAGACACAAATCCCTAATTGTGATTCATGACACCTAAGTACTACCAGATATACTATTGTTACTATGGCCAACACTTAGATTTTGTTACATATATGAGTCGGGAAGACATAGTGATTCTAATTATCGAGTAAAGTCATGTATATAGACTGATTAGTGTGATGTGTTTATGATTTTTTCTGAGGGCACCTAAGCTGAAAAGCAGTGGGTGTGGTGGCTTAAACAAAATTTGTGCAATTTTGCTTTAACTTCCAACGGTGAGACTGCCATGTCAGGAACTCATGTACTTACAATACGTTCAGTTATATTAAAAAATGTCGTCTCATTTAAAAAATAACATCTCATTTCCCCCCTTGTTTCAGTTATGAACTCTATTGTACGTTCAGACTCTGAAGTAGTTATGCAAGAGTAGAAGAGGTTTATAGCCTCTGTTGCTGGTGGACTGACTATTTTATATGGACTGAAGCTGCAACTGAGGGTAGTGCTACTCTATGCTGGGCAGCAGTAACTTAGGTCCTGCTCTTTTGTGAAATTGACACACCTAACTAAACATACACATTTGATTTTTCTCACAGTTTGTGCTCACACCAAATCAAGCTTTTCAAAGCATTATTACAGTGTTGTTTCTTCCTCTCTTTTAATTTTTAGATTGTTGTTTTTCTTGGTGACCTTCCTTGATTTGTGCTAATTTGTGCAAAAAAAATTTGGAAAACATGAATTCTTCTGCTTTACTGAAACTTGGATCTTCGTTAGGCATGAGTTGAGCTGCCCTATTTAATATGTTATTCATAGGCATCAATAAACTAGACGATTTGCCAGTAGAAACAATTATAACTGGGACGTGCTTTCTCTTGACACTGAGCAATGGATAAATATTCTGGCTTATTTCCTTTTTGTATTTGAACATGATGTAATTGTGGAAGTAAGAAAGAGATTATTTAGAGCTCTCTGCCCTTTTATTTTCTTTGTGGCTAATCTCTAACTACCCTATGGACTGTAGTAATCACTTTCTCTTTTTACCATCAGCAGGATTTAATTGATGGAGTCTTGCTGCTAAAGGACGTGAACAGGAAGTCCTATCGCTGGATGTTTACTGTCCGAATTGCAAGGATCTGGGAATACATCAGTACAGACCCTCAAATTCTATAGCTCTATTCATTGGCACACCAGTTGATCAATTTCGAAGTAATAAAGCGAAGTTGTTATCTGGAAAATACTTACCTACTTAAAGAAGGTCAAAATAGAGAAATCGTTGGCATAATTTTTATGTATACAGTATACTAGCTTTCATATCTACTTTGGACACCAGGTGGCACATCAACATTATGTACCTGAAGCGATCGCTACAGAAGAAAGGTACCAAACAAGATTAACTGTTTCTATGCTTCTCAAAATACTTTATATATCACAGTATGAATTACTGTGTGGGAAGTTTGCTTTTTCTACCATCACGGAATAATAATTCACAAAACTGAAACTGTGCCATGAATATATTTTCCTTGCATGCTTGTCTAAACAAAGTGTGCAATACACATGGCATAGTCGCATAGATATACAAATCCCCTATTCCTGTGAGCGAAACTGAAGCTTGCTACTTGTGTAAGACCAGTCATAAACATTTCTGTGATTGTAGCTGATTCCCGTCAGTGAAACTTTGCCATGACCATTGTTTATTCAGTGAAATAGCTGATTCCAATCATCCATCAACGAGATTTGTGATAATCACAACAACAAGCTCATATCTTACAAATCCCCTGATTGGTGATTATCCATTTTATATGATGTTTTTTCATTTGCAAGCGCTGATTTTTTCCTTTCAAGTTTCTCTCTCTTACTCTATTTCATTAAATATATTTCTCCTCTCATTCCATCATTCAGTCTATCGGTTACTCATGATGAGTGATTATATGCAATCATCCGACAATAATTAGTATAGATAATTAGTTGTGTCAGGTTGCTACATTTCTATCTCCTTTTTGCCAATATGAAATATGATGGCATATTAATATTTAGACCCAGTCTCGTCGTTCACTGCAGCATCACCCTTCTTTTACGCCGCCCTAACTTTTTTGCACCCCGGGCCTAGCAGGCGATAACGGCGCCACGAGGATTCGCTGCCGTGAGGAGGACCCCGACCGTATGATGGCCACCGGAAGGTCACACACTTCTTTGGCTCGCTCAGACTGGCTCCATTGACGACTTCTCTATGGTATCTTCTTGTGCAGCTTCACACCTGCTTGTGTGTCTTGCAAAAAGTAAGCTACCTGGTACCTCTACTCTGCTTTAGCAGGCGTTTGCAGAGGAAGCCAAGTGATACATGATACTGGTAATTTACTAATGATCCATATTGTTGGAATAATTTTGTCGCAAATATTTTCGTTGGTTGTCCTTTTATTTTATTTATAATCTTGCCTCGATCATGTCTTCCATTGTGCTTCTTCACTGAAAAGGTGTTCTGCATGTGTGCACTTGCTTGAGAATGGAATAATCTCACGATTTCTATTGAAAACAGAACTTACTTATTTTAGTATGCTTAATGTTTGGTTTTAGTAATTATGTCTGCTTTAGCAGCCAGGAGCATCCCCTCCCATTTCTGACTTTGAACCATGTGCCCTGTGTAAACCAGCATAGTTCGATGACCTTATGCAATTATTTGGTAAAAAAAATGTGCTGATAAAGTATTTTTATTTTTAATTTAATGTGTTTAGTTTCGAGGTATTTATACTCCTGTCAATCTGCTCTAATCTGGTTTGCCGATATCCTGAAGGAATTAGACCATCCTATATCTTTTTTTTTCTGATTTTGGTTGGATACCTGCTTAGATGGGTGAACTTTTAACCCATCTTTTATTGCTTGCAAGTGTATTTGTTGGGTTCCTCTTGGCGTGTTGAACAAAAATTGGCGGTCAACACTGCTATTTAAAGTTGGTTTGATCAGTACTAGGGAAAACCCATATATGGAAGGAAATTATTGTAGGTGAGAGCATGGTACCCCGTATCTTCCTATTTTGTTCCTTCCTTATAGTATTACTTTGAGGCATTATTTATACAAAAGAATCAGATTGAACATTTAATATCTTTATTCCTTATCATGCTACGCAGAGGCCCTTAGGTTTGCATTCGGGTGCTAATTGTTTAATAAACATCATGCATTAGTTAGCTATAACCCTTTATTTTTTCCACAAACATGATGATTATGTTCAGGATTGTCCGTTTCATATCCTAGAGATGTATCATTGTAAAGTAAGGTTTAAGGAGATCTAATCCTGGGCATATCAATGTAAGAGCACAACTTTGTATTAGAATGCTTACTGTGTTACATGGTGGTGTTTCTAAGAAAGTAAATTTGGTTGTGATCTTCAAATGGTTTGAAATTTAGTTAAGGCATGACAAAGCCTGAATGTGGCCACATTTTGGTGGGGAAGGAGGGATATAGGCTTTATAATTTAATCTTAGCCTTACACTTTTGTGATTCGTTCACGAAATGTATCTCGATGTAGTTTTGGCTGTATTGGGACTGGGATTTAAGCTCCTTTCCTTTCCGAGACGCATACATAAATACTGTGTACGATATGGGCTGGAAAAATAGTGTTGAAATTTAAACTCAGATCGTATGGGCACTCCTAGAGAAGCGGCTGGGTCATATCTCTGTTTGGGACTAATTGTCGAATGAATAATATTATTTCATGCGTATAATTCCTCTTTTTTGATTGCTCATAGCCTGTTCTTTTTTGGTTGTTTGTTTAGGTATCTAAGAATGCTGATGATTACACTCGGAGCAAGCCTTGTCGCGGCGCTGCAAGTGTTGCCCCCCTCCTCCCCAAGGGCAAGGTGAAGGAAGGTGCCTGTGTCGTTCTTCTGCAGCTCATGGCGAGGATTGTTGTGTCCAACCTGCACAAGAATGCCAAGAAGTCCTTCTCGGAGATGTAAGCCATGGCGCATGTTTCTGCCATGATTTCCTTTGGTTGGATTTCGTGGATTTAGGTGTTGAAAAATCATGGGTTGTGGATGCAGGATTAAGGACATGTACCTGCACTACAACGAGAGATCCGGGCTGCTTTTTTGTGGCTTCCAAACTTGAAATGTTTGTTTGTAAGTTAGTTTAGTTTTTTGTTGTGGATTCACAGCTTCTCACATGTACCATCCTCTTAGACCTTTAGATTTCCAAAGAAACTAAATCAAGATATGGTGGTATGATCTCAATAGTACAACTTAAAGCCTTCAATGCTTTATATTTGCTCTAAAATTTGCTCTTGAAGAATCATGTATCTATGTTAGATCCGGTGAGAAAAAGCGGCTTCCAAGCAGAGGATGCACAAGTGTTGGCCACATTTGGTTTTCGACTTAGGTGTCTGAATATTCTCATAAT
Organism: Aegilops bicornis; assembly: GCA_021605145.1. Lineage (NCBI taxonomy): Eukaryota > Viridiplantae > Streptophyta > Magnoliopsida > Poales > Poaceae > Aegilops > Aegilops bicornis. The sequence goes on along the minus strand of CM038674.1, from coordinate 40,013,407 downwards.
ACTTGGGTCCCTTTCGGCCTTTGCGCCATTGGCGCAACGAGTCATCTAGTTTCTGGAAAAACAAATGACTTGAGCAGGCAGACGGGATCCAAGAACCTTATAATTCGCCTGAACAGAGAAACCTAGAGGCTCAGAAATTCGGGTAAGCGAGAGGAAGAATAGGACCATACCAACGAGACCTCCAACATCGTAGGTGTGGACGCCGTTCTCACCTCTCACACGCAATAGTAGGACATCTCTGGGTCATGCTGCTGCTGTCTGCTCCCGTCGTGCTCGCTACCGGAGAAGGCCACCACGCATATGGATCTGCTGCAGGCCCGCCGTCGCTCACGCCTCTTCTTCCTCGCTTACTGGACAAGGTATAACCGAAGGCTGTTACAAGCCAGATCGGGTTTCGAACCCTAGTCGGATTTAACAGAACAGGCCCTCACCGGGCAGAGCATCCTACTAGGGGCTGCAGCTCCAAACCTCAACCTGCAAGAAAGTTTCTTCACAACTCAGAAACATTGTTTGACACTTTCCATGTGCAGAAGATAGTATTATGTCTAAGGGTACACAAAAATCACAAAGGAAACGGCAACAAACCATACATTCCACATTTCTTATTTCTGGTAGGAGCAGAGATTGATATGAATGCCTTATTCGAGAATGATAACCAACAGTCCAAACACTGCTAATCTCTACAAAACAATTCCAGTCACAACTCTACTCAACCGAACATGTCGAATCATACGCGCGGATTTTAGTACAAAGCTCACAGCCTAATGCAAGTACTTTTGTGCCAACCAAGAAAATACATTCGACGAGAAAATTGTATAGCCTCAGTTGGAACTCACCTCTTGCACCAGTCGATCGTCGATGGTCGGACGACTGAGGCAAGCTCACTCTTCTGTCACCCCCACAGACCATAGATCAGTGCTCGAGTTGCAAAAAACTGAGGCAAGCACATTCAGTTACAAAAAACGGTCTAACAAATCCCATGGCTATATTGAATGATCCAACTGCTCCAGTATATCACCATCAACATATTCAGAGTATCTTACATCCTCATCCTTAATACCAAAAGAACTTGCTCAGCCCATTCACAGCACACGACATTTGCTAAATTAATCGCTGCACCCAGCCTCACTTAGTTCTACCTTCCAGTACTAACACACTTACACTAGTACTAATACTAATTATTCAACCATAACCCAAAACTCTGGTTAAGGACCCAAATTGTTCTAACTATCGCCTCTGGTTGGACTGGTTTTAAGCTGTGTGAACCCACAAATTAGTGCACAAATCTCACGCAGATCAGTCAGGCACTCGACGCTGTTACGCAGCATACAGGAAAATGGAAAACTACCCTCTTCGTGTACGATCGAACGCACCTCTTAGCCCAGCCAGGTGCATGCGGGTCTTACCAGTGGAGAGTTCAGATGCCTGTGGCGAGGACTCGCGCCTATCCGCCCGACCCTTTTCTCCCTCCCAGATCTGCGCTCGCTTGCGGCTCCGCCCGCCTCCCGGGTCTGGTCAGCAGGCTGGGTTGGAACTCTCGCGACGTACGGCACCAGACCCATCGGGCTACACTCTCTCCGTAAACAAGGAAACAAAATCAAGTACTCCCTCCGTAAACTAATATAAGAGTGTTTAGAATACTAAAATAGTGATCTAAACACTCTTATATTAGTTTACAGAGGGAGTATGAACCAGCCGCATTCACTTTCCAATCAAAGGAAATCATGAAGTTACCTGCTATTTGTTTGCATGAGGAACTACATCGCCGGCAATGGAGTTCACTCCTTCAAACGCAATTGTCTTGTCAAACCAGGACCTCACACCAGCGCCACCAACAAGGAAGATACAACTAATGCCTACACCCATCCTTCCCCGAGAAGTGACTTTCCTGGTCCACGGACCAACTTCCCCGCAGGACGACCCGAGCCACGGCTCAGAAGAACACCTACGACGGCCGTCCGAATCGCCGGCACACCAAACTGACGGAGGGCGACGTCCTGGGCCCACACCTCAGATGAAACGCGTACATACAGCACACCCATCCCATTTTCTGTTTCCCCGTATTCCCCGATAATGCATCGCGGCACAGACCCCCACACCATCTACGATGGTCCAGATAACGAGCGCATGTGTGCTTGTGATCAGATACTTCACGTCCACCAAACACACACTATACTCCCAAACAAGCGCGGCTCAAATAGATGCACTAATTTTATTTTTTTGCTGGGTGCACTAAAAAAATATTGATACAGCAGGACAGCACAAACAGAACCAAGGGTAACCTCATTGTGTTAGAAAACAGGACAACCAGATCCTCTTTGACTGCATCACGAACAAGTAGCACAAACTAGGTCACATCATTTTGTCACTGCTCAATGTTCATGGAGTAAATCAGTACATCTCCATAATTTCTTAGTACTTGACTAGCTAGTTGCATTCATACCACATGGGGCAGGCATACAGCAAGATCACAATAACTCTGACGTGAACAGTCATAATTTATCTACAGAAACTAAGCGTTGTTACTGCTCTCCCTACCTTATCTGACAGCATGAAAGATAAGCACAAATATGAACTCAAGTAAACTTGTTAATCGCAGTCAGACCCAGCCACACAAAGATAAACTCAGATAAACTCCATGTAAATTTTAGATGACCATATTACAGACACACTATCGCTGATCAACCTGCTGTCAACTGTCCAGCCTAAGCACACCCTCAATCAGCACCGTCTCCAGTCCTCTATACACCGGCCTGACATCTATCATCTGCATCATCAGTAGTAGTCTTGCCGTGAGGGCTATCTATCGCACCTTCACCTGCTTTTTCCAATATATGCATACTCAGATCAAAGATATTAAGGATCTTGCAATCAAAACAATCTATGTCATACCGAATTCAATGGAATTTACGATTTCAAGATGCCTCCAAAATGCTACTCATACTGTGCACAAACCTTTCTTTTACTTCTCTGATCACCTTAAAGTGGCAATTAGAAAAGAGTAACAAATAAACCAAAATTACGTTCCTGAGCTTGATTGTAAAAAACTTCATTGTTTCGGTTGGATTGTCGACTCCAGTGGTTCAGCTGAATTTGGACTCAGAATGAACATGTTGTCTCTCCGGCGTTGGCAGGTGAACATCTTCGGCACACCCGTTGGACAGGGCCGCCACGAGCCTTGACAAGCGCACCACCGCCGACCGCCGTAGCCATCTCCATCTCAAACAATCGAGCTCGGCAGAAATAAACAAATGTAACAGATTGACACAAAGATGTACTGTATATGTGTAAGCATGTGATTCACCTCACTATGCAGGCATACCATCCAGTTAACTTCATACTGCCGAAAGGCCAGTGCAACAGGCATAATAAATATTGCGAAACCAATGACAACAGGCGGTGCAACAATTTGGCATTTCACCTGAAATACAACATAGAGTACATGACAAGTTCCATGTCAAACACATTGACTGGGTACTGGGATTCAAAGCCATACAACAAAATAACAATCACATTGACTATGCAGATGCAGGTACGATGCACAATACTACAGACCCATTCACACATGATAAACTCCAGGTTCATTCATTCTACATGACCATAGTACAACCAAACAGAGCCAAATACACACTATTTCAGACCAATTGAGCGGTCAATAGTCCAGTTGTATCACAACATCACCGGCATCCATAACTGACACTGATCATGGTAACTCTGAGCTTGAGCTTGCAACCTGCCTTGTTTCAGCATCTCCTCAGCCCCGTTTCCAACACCTGCCCAATATCTCAAAATTAAAAGTGTATTCAAATAGAGAGGAACACAAAGGTAGGTCTTATTACTGGGCAATCTGCATATTGCTTACAGGAAAAGGTACGCGAAGAAAAGCTGGGATGAAATATTGGGTCCTCAATCAAACCACATGCATGGACCAAGGCATGTAAACAAAGAGAAGTGCATCCATAAAAGAAACTAAAAGCTGTAAAACAATTGGAAGATTAGCTAGTGTAGTATAACAAATTTCTACATTGAGCGGGAAAAACTCAAAAGGGGCACACTAGAAACAGTCACCAAACTATTCTCTGTCTATCTTCCACCACTTAAACCATAATTAATAGTCCTCGAAGAGACATTTTCAAGGGCCTTAGCCCACCATTTAAACTACTCTCTCATTTTGAAGGGCCTTTGTGCAATGTATGATTATTGTCAAATGAAAAAATGTCACCACAAGATACTTTGTAATTGATCACCAACTTGCTTCTTCGCAACCAAAATCAAAGGAAAAAAGGACCATTTCCTCACCAACGAGTTTGCTTCTTCTCTTCAACAAGAGAACAAATCACACATACACTAATTGAGAAGAAACAACAGAGCATTGGCAGGTGAATCTATTCAACACAGATCCACTTCATTATAACAAAAGAATACACTTAGCTTTTTACATACTGTGTAACAGTGAGAGTTGATTGATGTTGCAAGTTGATTTTAACAGACCCTCTTGACCACACACATGCAGTTGTAGCAAGAGCAGGTACAGAGACTTCAGGCATCCAACAACGATCACAATCAAATTGACTGGTTACGTACCTACTGAGGGTGCGTTGCACGCAGGAGTTTTATGGGAAATCTGCAGGAATTTAGAACCACAGGAAAGTTTCCCAAATCTGCGTTCAGTCCACAGGATTCAGCTCTTCAGATTCCAAAGGAAAGCTGTGGCTGCCTCTCGTTTATGGGAAGAAAACATCCAGTAGGAATGCATTTTCTGGGCGGAAGCACGAGGCAGACCGAAGAAAAGTTGATGTGACTGCATTGTCATGCTATAGATAGGACCTCACAGCTGCCATGGGGAGACACCACGCACGGGAAACCATATTGATGGGAAAAATCTGACAAAAAGGTGTACTAGTGAGTTCTACCTTTCATGTGCCTTCACATGCTTTCACCCAACGCATTTCTTTCAGTTCTCATATGGATTCACGTTCCATGGTTTTATCACTCCATCCCCATGCCACTCCTCCATTTTATGGTATCCTATGGTTTTACAAACCTTTGCACCGAACAAGGCCTGAGAAGTCAAATTGGTTGGTAGGAAGCTTCATGAGTTTTCCTCATACAAGGTACTAAACTGTTTCTAGTTAAAACTTGCTCTTATATACAGAACAAGTTTGCCATTTGGCCCGTTGAATACAGAATTTTTTTAGAGAGAATGAACCGACGCTTGGCTGAAAAAATGGCGAGGAGATTCGTTAGGAGAATGGAAAGACAAAAACAGGAGGTGTCTAGAGCAGACGCTCAACCCAAACAAGGTTCTTCTGAAAAGGAAGTGCCATCGGGTAATGGTGATCATATGTTTTACTCAAGTATAATAGGTACCCATGGTTTCACGGTTTTTTAGTGATCTTGTGAACAGTAAGGGGTCATATGGAACAGTTTAAAAGGCCAAGTTCCATCGCACAGATAAAGCAGTAAGCATGCTTTGGTAGCACTGCAGTGATACTCGAGTGGGTATGCCCTCGGACGGGAGACGAAAAAGACCGAGCGGGAAGGGAAAATGAGGGGGAGTAAATAGCATAAAGCTACTACTTTACAGGTTAGGGTTTCAAAAAACTACTAAATTTATTTTTTTCGCTGATAACTACCAAGTCAGGGGTCGACTGTTTCAAAAAAAACACAAAACGCTCGTTGTTAGCGATTTAAGCCGTTTTCTGACACATCGGACCCACTCTTAAACATTTTGTTTGTTTGACCGTTAACTTACATGTGGAACCCATATGTAAGTTCTCTCTTCTTCCTCTTATTTTTTCTTCTCTCCTTCTCAACCACCTCCACCACCGCACCTCCAGCACCTGCCGCACGCCAAGCCAGGTCCGACCATGGACGGGCCAGACGCATCTTGTCGCGCCGCCACTGGAACTCCCGTCTCGTCCGCGCTATCGCACATCGCCGGCAACCGCTTCGCATCGCCGCATTGACCCCTGCCCTGCATCGACATCAAGCCGCCTGCTGCCGGCGCCCTGGTCCACGCACCCGGGAGAGCACGCTGGAGCTTGGGGCACCAGGAGATGGAGGCTGAGCTCCCTCGCCAGCCCCTCCTTCGGCTCACAAGGAGGGCTCCGCCCGACGCCGAGCGCCTCCACCCTCCACCTAGCCGGCTCCTTCCGTTCTAGAACGAGGGAGGATGGAGGGGAGAGGCCAGTGGTCAGGGACCTGTTTCCGGCAAGCTTCGATGCAGTGGAGCGGCAGTTGATGCCGCTCGATTCCGTCCAGTCGAGGCAGGCGGTGGCGGCGCTGGTATCCCAGCGAGGGGAGGAACGACGGGGAGGCGCTGGGCGAAGGGCCAGAGCAGATCCGACAACTCCCAGGCGCGGCGGCGCGCCGCAGGCTGGCACGAGCGACTGCATCGGGAGGGTGGGATTCTCTCTGCCTCCCGATCTGATCGAAGGAAGAAGATAGATCGAAGGAAGAGACAGGAACAAGTAGAGAAATTAGGGATTTTGTTTTTTTTTTTGTATTGGGGAATTTTGTGAGGCTGACACATGGGTCCCATTTGTCATAATGTGCAACTTAACGGCCCACTCTATCAGTATTCTTACATACGGGCCCCAACTGTCATAATCATGATCAATTTTAAAGCATCGAGCATTTTGTGTTTTTTGAAACAGTCGACCCCTAACTTGGTAGTTATCAGCGAAAAAAATAAATTTAGTAGTTTTTTAAAACCCTAACCCGTAAAGTAGTAGCTTTATGCTATTTACTCAATGAGGGGTAAGGGGTGTCGGGGGGGGGGGGGGGGGGGGGTAATAAGCTGCTCGATCCGGCTAGGATTAGGGGGAGGGGAGGGTTTTGGCGGCGGTGGAGATACTCATCCTTGCTTCCGATGGCAGCAACGGCAAAGATCTTCCACCTCCTCAGCAGCAGCGTGGCAGTTCCTCTCCTCTACTGATCTGCATCTCTGCACCTCTCCACGGTACCCTCTCTCATTCAGTCCTTCTCTCCTTCTTTCTGCATCAAAGGCGGTAGCCTTCCTTATCACTTACGCTTGCGAATTTCCAGAACCACCTTTTCAACCTTTCTCATATTTAGTTTATTTTTTGTACTAATTGAACTATCCATGAGTGTGTTGCCCTTTTACTATCACTTCCCTTGTTCTGTAAGAAGTGCATTTAACTTCTGCCCTTTTACTATCAGGTTACTGCTCCTGGGGAGGAAGAAGTACCTTAAAGGCGTTGTTATCCTTATTTAAAAATATGTATATACTAAGTTGACAAACTAATTAATTATCAGCGTGCTGGTCACACAAAAGGAAAGGGCGGATCAAGTGCATAGGTACCTATTTTTTTTCTATACCACTTTGAAAGCTTGATTTATAAATAATCAAAGAAATGGGGCTTTGTTATATTTTGTCTATAAATTTCCGTGGGATGTTGCATTCAAAATTGTGTAAGCTACAATTCTTTGAGGTGAATAAGTTTGGTTGGTAGTCCTGTAAACTTGATATCCTTAGGAGGCATGCACCAATATAAATAATTGGCCGGTCATACAATTTAATTACTACCTTCCAAGATTCATATGAAAGAGTGGAAAAAATTATGCAACAGACTCCATCTAGTCCTAATAAAAAAAATGATTGCATCTGGCATGTGCCTTGAAGGACTTGAATCTGAGACAGAGGAAGGCGTCAAACTGTCCAAGAAAACATGGGTGCGCAGCCTCTAATTCATCTCGAGGAGTTGAACTCAAATCAAATAGTAGAGCACAAGTTATTTTGGCTCGTTGAATGGTGAGTCCAATGACCAAATTTTTGGTGAATAATCCCATGAGAAATTAATCAAACTCACTTCTTGAATTTTTTCATGTAAGTATATAGGAGATGCATTAGTGGTGCAACGGTTTAGGTCTAACGATGACCAAATACGAGTTTTTTTGCCTCCTTATATCTATTAAAATAAAGGTGGACAAGATAAAGTCCTGCTTGACTGGAATAAATACTTCTAATTAAGGTGAAACAATCTAATGGTGAACTATCAGCAACGTCCTGATTTAAACTTGTGTTCCCTCTTACATTAGCTTCGCCATGAAAACCAAATTAATTGTTGCGATCTAGTTGAGGAGTCCCGGATTAGGGGCGTCCGGATAGCGAACTATATCCTTTGGCCGGACTCCTGGACTATGAAGATACAAGATTGAAGACTTCGTCCGGTGTCTGAATGGGACTTTCCTTGGCGTGGAAGGCAAGCTTGGCGATACGGATATGTAGATCTCCTCCCATTGTAACCGACTTTGTGTAACCCTAGCCCTCCCCGGTGTCTATATAAACCGGAGGGTTTTAGTCCGCAGGACGAACAACAATCATACCATAGGCTAGCTTCTAGGGTTTAGCCTCTCTGATCTCGTGGTAGATCTACTCTTGTACTACCCATATCATCAATATTAATCAAGCAGGAGTAGGGTTTTACCTCCATCGAGAGGGCCCGAACCTGGGTAAAAACACCGTGTCCCTTGTCTCCTGTTACCATCCACCTAGACGCACAGTTCGGGACCCCCTACCCGAGATCCGCCGGTTTTGACACCGACATTGGTGCTTTCATTGAGAGTTCGTCTGTGCCGTCGCTATCAGGAAGGATGCCTCATCCCGTCTTTAAAGAAGGCACTGTTGCTAAAGGAGCTTTGGCTATCGGCCAAACTCTCCGGCTAGGCGGTTTTCTTATGACCGCCTGTTCGGCCGCCGCGCCGATGATGACTTCTCGGGTCATCGAAGCAATCTTCACGTCTACTCGGAACTCGCCGAGCAGTTAGATCCGATGGAGCTCTCTTCTTTATACAAGCTCTTGGATAGCATCGCCGCCCTGTGAGTCGCTACAGACTACGATCAGATTGGGCCTAAACCCGATCCGAGGGAGATTAACTCTCCCCAGGTCACCCATCACGTTGCAGTGGTGGAGGAACAATGCGGCAAACCTTCATCTATCTTAAGGACTAGCTATGTCCGGATTCCCGAGCCCTCCAAGCCGGATACCCGTGGAGGGGAGGACGTCCCTCAAGACCTGAACTTAGAGTCAGGCAATAGGCTAGATTCATTGGACAACATCCAAGAATCCAAGCTTCCGAGTTCGGAAACTCCTTGGCCTTTGAGTCTCAGATTGGGTGAGGTTGCGGATTTAATTCCACCCACCCACCCGAACATAGGCGATCTATCCAAAATTAGGCAAGAGCCCGAGGAAACAGTACATCATTACTGGGCCAGATTCCTCCTGGTTTTGAACAGGATAAAGGACTGCCGCGAGGAAGACGCAATTTCATTCTTCTGCAATAATTGCATGGACAAGGGAATCCTCAACGCCATAGGTCGCCGTGAAATCACGCGCTTTGCTGACCTGGCGTCCATAGTACGAAAGTATTATGCGATGGAAAGCGCCTGGAAAACCGAAGTAAGATTTTGGGACAATCCAGCCCTGAATACAAACCCAGTCCGAAATAAAAGGGTGCACTATCGCCAAGCACCCGGGTTAAACACCAAAAAACAAAAAACCCCTACGGGGTATGGAACCGTACTAGAGGGATGGCTCAACGGACCCTATAAAATTCATAGCACAGAGGGCGCCACAGCAACTCATAGCCTTAGAGCATGTTGGATACTCCGACAGGTGGCCAAAAGTGGCGAAGAGCTTCTAACCCCAGCATTCACAGAGCACCAGCCCAGGGATACCAGTACGGTATTAATAGTCTTCGAGACTTTCGCATCAAATAATATGCGAAAACAAACACTCCGCGGCCTTGCCGAAGTCTACCAAGTAGCAACAATAAACACATGGAGTGACACGGCTATTACCTTTAATGCCAGTGAAGAAGCTAAATTTCGAACAGCCCGAGCACCAGCAACATTGGTCCTCAGTCCAATAGTGGACGGATATCGCCTTACCAAGGTACTCATGGACGGTGGCAGCGGATTGAACCTCATCTATGAGGAAACCCTTCGAAAAATGGAAATAGACTGGAGCCGCATTGAGCGAAGCAGCACAACCTTTAGAGGAATAATACCCAGTCGGGAAGCGTGCTGCACAGGAAAAATCACACTGGATGTGGTGTTCGGCACGCCGGATAATTACAGGTCCGAGGAGGTCACGTTCCAAGTGGCCATGTTCAGCAGCTGATACCACGCTCTATTAGGGCGAGAGGCATTCACAATTTTTCAAGCTATACCCCATTATGGTACATGAAGCTCAAAATGCCCGGGCCCAACGGAATCATCACTCTTGCTAGTGACCCGGACATAGCACTCCAACCGAAAACAAGACATCCGCACTAGCCCTCGAGGCCCTATCCGAAGCCCTAGCGGCCGAGGAACTGATCAAGCGCCAAGCGCCCACAAAGGAACGGGACGATGTGATACTCGATAAAAGATCCAAGTCCACCTCCTTCAAACCAGCGGACGAAATAGTGAAATTCCAAGTCCACCTAACGGACCCTACAAAAACAGCCTCCATCGGGGCACAATTAAACCCTGATGTAGACGCCGCACTACGAGAATTCCTACACGAAAATTGGGACGTTTTTGCCTGGCACCCTTCAGACATGCCATGAATCCCACACCGGCTGGCCGAGCACAGCCTAAACATCCTAAAAGGATTCAAGCCAGTCAAACAGGCTCTTCGGCGTTTCTCCGAACCTAAGAGACAAGCCATGGGAGAGGAGCTAGCCAAACTATTGGAGGCCGGATTCATCAGAGATATAAAACATCCGGACTGGCTAGCAAACCTGGTGATGGTACCAAAGAAGGACAAATCCTCGCGCCTATGCGTCGATTTCAAGGACCTCAACAAGGCCTGCCTAAAGGATCCCTTCCCCCTCATCGATCAAATCATCGACGCTACTGCAGGACACGATTCATTATGTTTCCTCGACGCATACTCGGCTACCATCAAATTAAGATGGCAGAGTCTGACCAAGCTGCAACGGCATTTATCACCCCATACGCCCATTCTGCTTCAACACAATGCCCTTCAGGCTCAAAAATGACGGCGCAACATATCAGCGCATGATTCGTACATGTCCGCAAACTAGATCGGCAAAACAGTGGAGGCATACGTAGATGATGTGGTCATCAAAACTAAGCATGTCGAAACTCTAGTGGACGACTTGAGGCTCACATTTGATAATCTCCGAACATATGACATCAAGCTTAACCCGGAAAAATGCGCTTTAGTCGCATTCAGCCGGAAAGCTCTTGGGCTTCATTGTATCCGTAGAGGAATCGCAGCAAACCCAGCCAAGATCCGAGCTCATCACAATTGGATATCCCAAAGGACCTCAAACAAATACAAAAATTGACTCGATGCGTGGCGGCTCTAAGCCGCTTTATCTCCCGCTTGGGAGAAAAGGCATTACCCTCTATCGCCTCCTCCGCGCACCGAACACTTCGAGTGGACGGATGCCGCCACGGCCGGACTCGAAGAAATAAAAGCCATATTGGCAACAAACCCGGTCCTGGCCGCGCCCAACATGGGCGAACCAATGCTATTATAGATCGCGGCAACTCATCAAGTTGTAAGCGCGGTGCTCATTGTCGAACGAGAAACGGATGGACACAGGTCCCCCCTTCAAAAACCAGTTTACTATGTGTCCACTGTCCTCACTCCATGCAAGTCACGGTATCAGCATTATCAAAAGATAGCGTACGCGGTGTTTATGGCATCCCGGAAGCTGCGACACTACTTTCAAGAGTGTTCAATAACAGTAGCCTCCGAAGTACCTCTTAACGACATTATAAACAACCGCGACGCGACAGGCCGGATTGCCAAATGGGCCATTGAGCTCCTCCCGTTCGACATAACCTATAAGCCACGGCGAGCCATTAAGTCGCAAGTTTTGGCCGACTTTGTCGCCGAATGGACTGAAGCCGAACTCCCTAAAGAGTACGGCACATATTCCAACTGGATCATGCACTTCGACGGCTCCAAAATGTTGGCTGGTCTGGGGGCTGGCGTCGTTCTGACGTCCCCAATAGGAGATACAGTTCAATACGTACTCCAGATAATGTATACAGACTCCAACAACGCAGCCGAATACGAGGCCCTTCTACATGGTCTCCGGATGGCAGTATCCATGGGCATTCAACGCCTAGAGTTGCGCGGGGATTCGAACCTCGCGATATCCCAAATAAATGGAGACTTTGATGCCAAGGATCCAAAAATGGCATCTTATCGCAACGCCGTCCTAAAAATGTCAGCTCGGTTCGAAGAGCTCGAATTTCACCATATAGCTCGGGAAAACAATCAGACAGCAAATGTCTTGGCACGCATTGGCGCGAAGCGCGATGCCGTCCCCCCCAATATCTTCTTAGAGCGGCTGTTCAAGCCATCCGTATTATGGGAAGGGGAGTCCGGAAATAACAGCCCGGACCCAACCGCACTGCCTGACACCGAAAATTCTGACACAATTGGAGGCTCTGCCAACGAAGTAACATCTTCAGCCCATGTAATAATGGCAGTCATTGCCCCGTGGACGGAACCATTCCTAGCCTACCTAACCAGGCAGGAACATCCCGAGGACCAAAACGAGGCACGCAGCATAGTGCGGCGATCTAAAGCCTATAAAGTCCATGAGGGAGAGCTTTATAAGAAAAGCACCACCGGAATCCTTCAAAGGTGTATCTCCGAAGAGGAAGGGCGGAATCTTCTGGCTGAAATTCATGCCGGACTCGGCGGGCACCATGCCGCAGCCCGGGCCCTTGTAAGCAAGGCTTTCCGTACAGGATTTTATTGGCCGACGGCCCGGGCAGATGCTCAGGACTTAGTCCAACGATGCGTCGGTTGCCAGCTCTTTGCTAATCAAAGCCACATGCCACCCACCGCCCTCCAAACTATACCCATCACCTGGCCCTTCGCGGTCTGGGGGCTTGACATGGTTGGACCCTTTAAGGGAGGAACCCACAAGAAAAAATACCTACTAGGTCATGGTGGATAAATTCACCAAATGGATAGAGGCCAAGCCTGTTAAGACGGCCGAATCCGGACCGGTGATAGACTTCATATCAGGGGTCGTACACCGTTACGGCATCCCCCACAGCATCATCACTGATAACGGCACGAACTTCATGGCTGACGAGGTCAAACTCTGGTGCAAAAACATGGGCATCAAGCTCGACTATGCTTCAGTCTATCACCCTTAAACTAACGATCAAGTCGAGTGAGCAAATGCTCTAATAATGAGCGGCATCAAACCCAGATTAGTGCGGTCCCTCAAGGAATCTAACACGCCTTTGGGTAGAGGAGCTCGACTCCGTACTCTGGGGCTGCAGACCACGCCGACTCGCACCACCGGATTCACACCATTCTTTATGGTATCTGACGCAGAGGCAGTTCTTCCCTGCGACATAATTCATGACTCACCTCGCGTGCGCATGTACGAAGAAAGAGAAGCCGAGCTCGATCGGCAGGACAATTTGGACGCCTTGGAGGAGGAGCGTGACGTGGCAAAAGCCCGTTCCGCATTCTATCAACAGCAAGCTCGAAGATATCAAAGCAGAGAAGTACGGGCCAAAACTTACAATGTTGGCGAGTTAGTTCTACGCCTGCCGGACAAGAAAAAGGACAAACTCAAGCCCAAATGGGAAGGTCCCTTTATTATCGACCAAGTCCTAACCGGTGGAGTGTACTGTCTGCGAGATGCATCGGATAAACGACTCGAGCCGAACCCATGGAACACAGCCCGTCTACGAAGATTCTATGCCTAGCGCCGGATTCTGAGTTCGTCTCCTTCCTCTGTCTATTTTTTACACATTAGTTGTCTTATATTTCTCTCCTTCTCCCTCTTTTTCTCTTACAGCCTTTAAAGGCTCGTTCGCGCATTGTTCGCACATACTTGACGCGCTATCCGCGCTCACTATACCTGGGGGCTTCTTTAACATAAGCTTATTTGTATGGGCTTCATGCCTAACACATGTGTCAAGCTTCGGCATGTACCTTTTATTCACCATTATATGCATCGATATGACTTAAGTTTTGGCCAAGCTGGGTTGCCTGGCTCATGTGCTTACCCCTCGTTCCCGATTGTTTGGCTAAGTGGTAAAGGGAGCACCTCTGCGATTGCTACTGCCGTGTCAGCCGGATGTGTACCTCAGACTGGGTGAAGCCGAAGCTAGCGTTCTTAAGGGAATATTCGGTCGGTGAACTAAAGATGATTTCTCACTTATTTATTTATCTGCCCCCAGATGCTTTTCTGCTTTTTCACAGTCCGGACATGCACTTTAAGGCATGCCTCCCCGGGAAAGGAACCCCTAACGGAACTATTCTCCCTGGAAGATGTTTCTTACTAACCATATAATATAACATAAGTGGCACCATATATAGGATCAGCGTTGGCTGGTTCCTCATTTTTTTTGCAGGTTGGCTGGGAGGAAGCTTCATGAGTTATGCTCAGAATAGGTCCATTGAGTCCCGTCTCTCAAACTAAATGTTCTGGCTTAATTTGAGTTCCTCCTCCATTAGGTTGACCATAAAACCATCTCTCAAAATGAATTGTTGTGACCTGCGACCTTGTGTGCTTTTATAATTGGGATCATTGCTTTACTCTAATGACATTAAAATTGACACAGACAAACAGAAACTCACAACTATGTTAGTGAAGCTTGATTTGCCATGCCACAACCATACTAAATATAACAATTAATTACCAGTCGTGTAAGAAAGAGTTACCAATCAAAACAATGAACTATCGAGCATCACGCAAGTTCCATAACAATGATAGAAAGGAGATAACAATGATGCGGCAGAAAGTTTACCACTTGATACCGTCGGTGTCGACAACAATGATGGTGGGAAGTTGTTATATGTGTGAGTATCAGTCATGGTGGGCTCTGAAAGACACACCCTGTCAAGCTGAAATGTCTTGCTGTCCAGTGAGAAACAGCCTGAATAACGCCATGAGGTGTTGTACCTAGATATGAATGCAACCCGCCCCTTGAACCTATGAAGAAGTAATTAGAATCCACTGGCATTTCCTTCTCCATTTCCCAGTGACTGGAAGTACCACCATTGTTTATCCTAATGGTATATTTCCGGCAAGATCTTTCAGATGCACGCACAAACATCGCAAGCGTGCCTTCCCCTTCCTCCAAAATGGCTATATCCGAACAACAAAAGCCTCTGGTTCTAGGTGGGGCGGCGGCATAGAAGAATTCCATCCTACGGGTGTCAAGCAGAAGCATTTCCCTCAAGTTTGTCAACCAGAAGAAGCAACCATATGCGTATTGGTGGCCAGAGAAGAGACTCATCCCACTCCAGCGCGTGGATGGACCGGTTCGCCATTGTCCGGTTTTAGATGAGAAGATAAAGGCGACCAGCTTAATTCCGCACATTGCCATCCAGATTACTCTGAATGACGTCTCCTCCTCATCATCGTCACCGGCAGGCAAGAGGAAGGTCTTGAATAAATCACCTATATAGACAGCGTGCAAAGGATCGCACACCACCGGAGAATAATTATCGAATGAATATCTGGGGACGCGGATTTTAGAGCTTAGGCTCATGGACACCTCCTATCCATACCATCCAGTATAGCTTGGAGATCCGTGCTAGACAACTAACTTACTGCGTGAAATTTTCTCTTTTTTGTTGCTTCCACATAAAACAACATATGAACTTCAAAATTTGCAAGATAGCAAAACAGTTTTACTACAATGAGAGTAAAAACTTATAGATTTTTTTGACCGACATAAATATACAAAATGGGATTTTCTTTATTCAAAAATGTTATTTTTAATACTTATGATGCACGAAAAAATCTGAAAGTTTTTTCCCACATTCTAGTTAGAATGTTTTATTGTGCTGCAAAGTTTGAAGTTCATATGTTGTTTCATTTGGAAGAAACAAAAAAGAGAAAAGTTCTTGCACGAATCACGATACAGAGATGGATGGCTAGATGAGGGGGTGCACCTAAGCCTAAGCTCTACAGAATATTTTCCGAATATCTGGTTAGGAGGACACGGCCACCACAGACATCTCTGACCCAATAGTCACGGGCGGGGGCAGGGAGGAAGGTGAAGGAGAAGTCGCCAGCGAGGGCAATGGCGCCGGCTGCAGGTGCGGAGGGGTGAGGAGCGACGGCGGGGTGGAAGACTGGGCGTTTATCATCCAGCCGTCGGGCGAGGAAGCCGAGGAAGGGCGGTGCGTGGAGCCTGCGGTACCGCCAGAGGAAGGAGGCATCGGCGATAAGGCGGCGGAAGGAAACGCAGGCCGCAGAGGCGCGGATGAGATCGTGTGAGTTGGCGAGGTGGAGGAAGATCTCCACCATTATCTCGTCGAGGATCGGAAGCGAATCCATGGTGGTCGTGGAGCTGGGTGTTGGCTCGGCGGCGGCGGACATTTATTCCTAGCGCTGCTGCTGCTAAAATGAGCCAGCACCACAGATGGGCCTCAACATACAGGCTTGGCCATACGGAACTTAGATTAGACCGAACTCTCTCTTCTCTCATGAAATGTTATTACTTACCCCTGAAAAAAATGAAATGTTATTACTTGCCCTTAAAAACACGAAATGTTATCACTGGCCTAGTTTTGCTGCGCTAGCTTATTACAGACCTACATTTACAATCATAGAAGGTGGGACGGGAAGGTTGATCACAGTTAATTTCTTGCTGGCGTATAAATGCTATCATGCAATAAAGAATAAGAGGGACGACAATGTGGGCATTTGTGAGGTAAAGTTGGATATGCATAAAGCATACGGCAAAATCGAATGGTGCTTTCTTGAACAAGTTCCTATTTAGCTTTTGCTCGATATTAATTGGTTGGAGCTCATTATGGAGTGTGTGATTACAGTGAAGTATCAGGTTCAAGTAAATAATGATTTTTCGGATTCTTTCACACCTTCGCGGGTGCTCCTGCACGTGGGCCTTTTCACCCTATTATTTTATCCATTATGTGTTGATGGATTTACAAGCTTGATTACATATAATAAGGAAAATTCAGGTAATATGGGCGGTGTTACAGTTTTTAAGGATGCACCAACACCCCCCTCCCGCGGTCGTCTATGATGATTCACTCATTCTTATGAGGTCGGATGGGGCGAAGGGCGTCTCAAACACTGACCCATAAATCGGACATCGTATCCATCCGTGGACCGGTGGTGACCGGTCTGCTTACAATGACGAGGGAGGGAGCCATCCAACCATGCTCGCATTTATTTCTAAACAAATATAAAGAAACCAGACGAAATTCATGCAAACCGGATGATTTTCATATAAACCAGAGCACATTCATTACATCATCGATATTTTTCATTAAAAACGATCGCACCTAAACCTAGCCTACGCGGTGCACGTCCTCAATGTCCTTGTTGTTCCCTTCTAGTGTTGGCCGTGTGCATGTTCAGCGGGTATGCGACCCGTGAAATGAAGGTGTGGTGGTCGATAAGGAAGAGTAGGACATTAGACATGGGCCAGCCCACTTGGGAATCGAGGCACCACATGTATAATGGTGTGATGTGTCAGCCTTTTCTTAAGAGAGCCATGTATGATGATTGATGTCATCTTTAAGTCAAAGATACGATAAATTCTCTGTATGACACAAGATGCCACATTTTCGTCATACTTTTTCTTGATTAATATTTCAAGCTTGACTATTGACAAAAGAAGTCGGATTGATTAGGTCCCTCACCCCACTACAAGCACTGGCGGACATCTATTGATTTCTGAAGAAAGCTCTCCTAGGTTAAATGAAGTTTACTTAACTTTATTGTGTAATGGATCAGGAATAATTTATTATTTCTAAATCCTTGTTTAGAAAATTTCATTAAAAATGTCTGAAAACAAACGGAAAGAATCATTTTAGCGTAATCCACAAAAATTGGTTTCTTCTGTTTGACTGGTTCCTTTATTCCTAATATGTTGCTAGTGTGAAACATTTTGTGTGTCACTGCTTGAGGACGGGTTCCGGAAAGAGACCACGCACGTATGATGCTCATCTGCTGAATCCCCGCCCATCCAAGCCCCTAGACCAACCGCAATTTGGAACCTAGTTTGGTTTAAAATTAATGTTGGCATGGGAGAAAGAAAGTGTGAGCCCCTGAGTGTAAGGATTTAGTGGGGGGAAGGAGGCATTTCTTGCAAAAAAAATTGGACATTTGGAGGGTATGTTTGCAAATAATCCAAGGGAGGTGCCCACAGATCAAACCGATTCCATTCTTGTCACATTGACACAAGATTCACACGTTTAACCATGTACATATTTCCTGCATTATATCCATTTGTGTGTGAGATTACAACATGACGTACTTATGATGATTCCGCCATAGTGTCTGCATGAAAACAGCCAGGAGGACACACTCATCCCAGGAACCAAATAACACACACCTAAGAGCACCAACAAGAAAGAAAGACTGATAGTGCCAGAAGGTTTGCGGGTAGTGCACCAAGAGGAAAGAGAGACTGATAGTGCCAGAAGGTTTGCGGGTAGTGCACCAAGAGGAAAGAGCGAGCAAGGCATCGCTCCACCAGAACGTCCTTGGTTGAATTTGTAGACCATCGCAGGAAGAAAATCTCCAACTCGACATTCTCTAGACTAAATTGCAACAACTCAGATGGATGGAGCTGGCGTACACATTCACTATTGCTATAGAACATGACTCTAGACATAGACTTTATGTTCGTCTCCAAATCAAATTCCCAGTGCATCTCATTCCTTGGAGGTTGCACCCTCTAACCACCGGCGACACCCATTGTCCTCGTCATTTTTGCTCTCGCCTGCATATGGTCATTCTCCCTCTACCAATTACACCTGATTGTGCTGCACGTGAAATTGGTTATTTATAGAAGACCGGTGAATGAGCATATTGTCCGGACTGGACATTATTCATTCATCAAACTTCACATGCCATCTATTGTGGCCATTTATTTCTACCATGAGTGTCATTTTTAGACTGCAAGTGATTTAGTTTTCGAAGAATGGTTGGCATCCTTAGTCTGAATTGCTCATCTACTAATCTTCTGGTGTGTTTTCTTGTCTTGTCAAATCATATCTCCTGGCTGTAAATATGAAAGAATAATTTCATTTGTTGGGCTTGGACCGTACTGTCCTAGAGGCGGAGTATAAATACCACACGGTTTCATCCACAATAGCAATAGGGGCAACCATTAGTCCATGCTCTACATCCTATTGCCACTCTTTAATTTAATAGTATAGCTTTTGAACCCAGAAGGTGGTGAGTGGTAGATCAAGTAGATTAAAAATGAGCATGTTGCCTCAGCTCATGATTACTGCCAGGAAGATACAATCTTCATTTACAGAGGAAGCACACCAAACACCGAAAGTGTTATTCTGTGCTCGAGCACAGATGCCCTCGATATCCCTCCCCTCCGTTTCCCTAGGGATCGCCAACTGTCAATGTATAGGCCCATGTATATCACACGTACTTGTATTAATAAAATGGGACGGTGGCCCACGCCTGATCGCAAGGCACTGGGCAGCCGTCAGCCTCCACCGCACCGGCTCGGGAAAATATAGACGATGTGGGCCAGTAGCTCCCGGATTCTGGACTAACGCCACCATGTGGCCCATTTATTGCACCTGGCCGTTGGAGACAACTACCTAATCTTCTCCAGCACGGTTAGTCTTCATTCCATCGTCCCCCACTGTCTCCAATCGGTCCCAGGAGCAAGAGCTTCGCAGATCGATGTCTACTTCCGCTTCCTCACACAGCGACTAAGAGTTGTTGCCACTCATCCGATCCATTATTTGGTTTTTCTGAAATCTCGTTTCTAATCATTTTTGTTCTTGCAGGCCGGTCGTTGTGGATTCATGAGATCAAACGAGACCTACCCTAGGCTCCGAATCGCCACTACGACCCCAGCAGTTTCCAGATCCAGCACCTGCCCAGCAAGCAGCATTTGTTCACCAGAGGATTCGGGTCAACAACAGTACCCACCCACCCAAACCAGTACCACTTTGGGAAATGTAACCTTCTATTAAGAACTTGTTCACCAAATATGTGAAGCTTCACCATAGTTCAATTAAAAACTCGAAAAATTATTGCCATGGCAAACTATTTCACTGGATTGTGCGGAACACAAATATCTGAACTAGAACCAGAGCCGCACATGTATCTGGTAGCAACCAACACAATGAGAAGAATTTGAGATGCTGGGGATTTCAATAAAACGCAAGTTCAGAAGAACAACTTCTGGGATACACCAGAAGCAGAGTTGTTTTGACCGCAATCTTAGGTGCCAACTACCAAGACAGGCCATATCTCTATCAAATGAGAGCGTAATCCTTAAGGTTCATGGTAAAATAAAAGGATAAACACATGGTACAAAAGGTTAAAAGTAAGACATTTTGACCATTTTCTTTTCTCTAAAAATCCATGTCATTTTGTTCTAGGACTGCATCATCAGTGGCAAGCAGGGAGAAATGGCAGACAATGCCAATCTCGACTAGCACCTGGATGGTAGAGTCAAGGGCGTCAGGTTTTGCCTTGGGCACGATCAGCTTGACCTCCTGCGCGCTCAGCCTCTGCTAATAGTAATTCGGAGATTCAGAACCCGAATTTTCTAGCTCAAGGAGCATATAAAATGCCCCAATACCCTCGCATGGTTGAAAAAGAATTAAGGTTTTTAAGATGAACAGGCAAGGCAACAATGTAAAATAGCTTTTGTTAAGTGTATGGAAACATGTTCTTCTAATAATGAATAGCAATGGCAAGAAACCTGTAACTCACACAACCCAACCCAGTATAGCTCCCATGTATTCCTTGATTTCAAGAATTTCAAAATCATGAACTAACTCACGAATTACATACATTATCCAAATGAAGTGTCATGGTGTCATTAGTAAATCACATCCGTTATCAACTTGACAAACTACCAGAAAGATGTGCCATTTCCATTTCTTTCAGGATAATATTCAAGATAGTTTCTAGAAGGAAAAAATGAAAAGTGTAACATGGCATGAATATGAAGCTTGAATTCAGTTCGAACTTGCAATGTGTGAAACGATCAGCAGCCTGCTGGCTTCTCTTCCTGGCCTAAATTGTACAGACAGAAAGTATTTGTGATAGGCCTGGCTAATTAACCCCATAGAAGTTAACAATCAAATGGACCAGACCATGCACGCGCAAGAAAGCGGTCAAGAAAAGTTAATGGAACGCTGACATTGTGCTCACACAATTATGAACTATCAGGGAAAAAAGAACTATATGTCTAACTAAAATTTAGATGTTCAGATTTATGCTTCTCCCTCCAGTGTTTCATAACACAGTTCAGTACGACATAAAAGACACTTGACCGAGAGAATATCTAACATATAAACGCTGCTAGACTACCCGCCATTCCAGCGCCATCGATGTTTCAAATTCATCCTGTACACTCGATTTGCACTGCTGTCCAATGACATCGTACTTCCCATCGCCGTGGTAAACATCTGGGCGCCGTTCTTCTGCACGCTGCGTAATCGAGCTAGAGCGACTGACACTTGGGCCAGCCTTGCTGCTGGCCAGCCTAGCAGCGACACGGTGTATGCTTCTCTTTGTCCGGGTGAAAGCAGGGGCAATCGATCGTGGGTTGCCAGGGGCTTTCGGCGGGTTGGCTGGTCGTTTATTTACCGTCCTCGTTTGCACCCAGCGGCGGCGCCTCCGCTTCAGCCGTGGCGGGCCCATCTGTCTGTGTCGCGGGTGCGCGGCTCAGAGACAGCAGCGAGCGAGCGGGCGACCTGGGCTAGCAGGCACGACAGAAAAGAAAAGGGGAAGCGGCAGCGAGAGAAAAGAGGAAAAGCAGTCAGACCTAGCCCGCGCCCCGCAGCCGCCTCCTCTCCTGCCGCCGCCGCTCATCCTCGCCCACCTCTTCTCCTACCGCCGCCTCCTCGGCCTCGGCCGTCCCTGCTCTGCCGGGCGCCCGTCGGCCTTGATCCGGCCTCGGCAGGAGGAGCTCGCCCTCGAGTAGGACTCAATATAAGGAGGGGAGCAGCAGCCGTGCCCCGTGCTCCACCGGTGCCCGTCGCCCTCAATCCGTCCTCGGCAGGAGGAGCTCGAGCCGAGGAGCGCGACCTCGACCCAGACTCCGCAGGAGGAGGGAAGCAGTAGCCGCGCCAGCCGACGCGCCTCGCCGCAACCTCCGCTATATCAGGCGCCATCTCATTCCCCATCTCTTCTGGTTGCACCCCCCCCCCCCCCGAGTTCCTTCTTCTAATCCCCTTCCTCTCTCAATTTGGTCTACAGGAGAGAGAGAAGATAAGACGGAGAGAGAGAAGGAGGAGAGGAGGGAGAGGAAAGGAGGTGCGGTGGCAGGGAAATCGTCGTCGGATGCGTCCTATATGTGGTGATGATCTCCTACTTTATTTTCTCTATTTGTGTTTTGTTCTTACTTTCTTTCCAACTCAGTAATCGTGCTCTTGCTTTTCCTTTGGTCTCTGTTGTAGATGGGTGTGTATGGTGGGGTTGATGTGCCCGTCGATTCGGTGATCCGCTGGCTGAGCTCGTCTTCTCAGTGGCGGACTTGTGTTCTATGGTAGTCGGAGCCATTGTATGTGGTTGTGCAGTTGCTGATGTACAGGAGGCATCCATGGTGTCAGTTCTTCATCGTCCATGCTTATCTTCTATATGCTCTAGCAGCCAGGTGGCTACATATTACCTTTTCTATCAATTTAGTTAAGCATTAGCAGACATGCAGTGTGCTTCTCATTGTTCTCTGAGGAATCTGAATTGGATTGATTTCGTGTGCTTCTTATTTTTTGGTAATAGAGGTGTAGGAACAAGAGAAGAGAAGACACAAATCCCTAATTGTGATTCATGACACCTAAGTACTACCAGATATACTATTGTTACTATGGCCAACACTTAGATTTTGTTACATATATGAGTCGGGAAGACATAGTGATTCTAATTATCGAGTAAAGTCATGTATATAGACTGATTAGTGTGATGTGTTTATGATTTTTTCTGAGGGCACCTAAGCTGAAAAGCAGTGGGTGTGGTGGCTTAAACAAAATTTGTGCAATTTTGCTTTAACTTCCAACGGTGAGACTGCCATGTCAGGAACTCATGTACTTACAATACGTTCAGTTATATTAAAAAATGTCGTCTCATTTAAAAAATAACATCTCATTTCCCTTGTTTCAGTTATGAACTCTATTGTACGTTCAGACTCTGAAGTAGTTATGCAAGAGTAGAAGAGGTTTATAGCCTCTGTTGCTGGTGGACTGACTATTTTATATGGACTGAAGCTGCAACTGAGGGTAGTGCTACTCTATGCTGGGCAGCAGTAACTTAGGTCCTGCTCTTTTGTGAAATTGACACACTAACTAAACATACACATTTGATTTTTCTCACAGTTTGTGCTCACACCAAATCAAGCTTTTCAAAGCATTATTACAGTGTTGTTTCTTCCTCTCTTTTAATTTTTAGATTGTTGTTTTTCTTGGTGACCTTCCTTGATTTGTGCTAATTTGTGCAAAAAAAATTTGGAAAACATGAATTCTTCTGCTTTACTGAAACTTGGATCTTCGTTAGGCATGAGTTGAGCTGCCCTATTTAATATGTTATTCATAGGCATCAATAAACTAGACGATTTGCCAGTAGAAACAATTATAACTGGGACGTGCTTTCTCTTGACACTGAGCAATGGATAAATATTCTGGCTTATTTCCTTTTGTATTTGAACATGATGTAATTGTGGAAGTAAGAAAGAGATTATTTAGAGCTCTCTGCCCTTTTATTTTCTTTGTGGCTAATCTCTAACTACCCTATGGACTGTAGTAATCACTTTCTTTTTACCATCAGCAGGATTTAATTGATGGAGTCTTGCTGCTAAAGGACGTGAACAGGAAGTCCTATCGCTGGATGTTTACTGTCCGAATTGCAAGGATCTGGGAATACATCAGTACAGACCCTCAAATTCTATAGCTCTATTCATTGGCACACCAGTTGATCAATTTCGAAGTAATAAAGCGAAGTTGTTATCTGGAAAATACTTACCTACTTAAAGAAGGTCAAAATAGAGAAATCGTTGGCATAATTTTTATGTATACAGTATACTAGCTTTCATATCTACTTTGGACACCAGGTGGCACATCAACATTATGTACCTGAAGCGATCGCTACAGAAGAAAGGTACCAAACAAGATTAACTGTTTCTATGCTTCTCAAAATACTTTATATATCACAGTATGAATTACTGTGTGGGAAGTTTGCTTTTTCTACCATCACGGAATAATAATTCACAAAACTGAAACTGTGCCATGAATATATTTTCCTTGCATGCTTGTCTAAACAAAGTGTGCAATACACATGGCATAGTCGCATAGATATACAAATCCCCTATTCCTGTGAGCGAAACTGAAGCTTGCTACTTGTGTAAGACCAGTCATAAACATTTCTGTGATTGTAGCTGATTCCCGTCAGTGAAACTTTGCCATGACCATTGTTTATTCAGTGAAATAGCTGATTCCAATCATCCATCAACGAGATTTGTGATAATCACAACAACAAGCTCATATCTTACAAATCCCCTGATTGGTGATTATCCATTTTATATGATGTTTTTTCATTTGCAAGCGCTGATTTTTTCCTTTCAAGTTTCTCTCTCTTACTCTATTTCATTAAATATATTTCTCCTCTCATTCCATCATTCAGTCTATCGGTTACTCATGATGAGTGATTATATGCAATCATCCGACAATAATTAGTATAGATAATTAGTTGTGTCAGGTTGCTACATTTCTATCTCCTTTTTGCCAATATGAAATATGATGGCATATTAATATTTAGACCCAGTCTCGTCGTTCACTGCAGCATCACCCTTCTTTTACGCCGCCCTAACTTTTTTGCACCCCGGGCCTAGCAGGCGATAACGGCGCCACGAGGATTCGCTGCCGTGAGGAGGACCCCGACCCGTATGATGGCCACCGGAAGGTCACACACTTCTTTGGCTCGCTCAGACTGGCTCCATTGACGACTTCTCTATGGTATCTTCTTGTGCAGCTTCACACCTGCTTGTGTGTCTTGCAAAAAAGTAAGCTACCTGGTACCTCTACTCTGCTTTAGCAGGCGTTTGCAGAGGAAGCCAAGTGATACATGATACTGGTAATTTACTAATGATCCATATTGTTGGAATAATTTTGTCGCAAATATTTTCGTTGGTTGTCCTTTTATTTTATTTATAATCTTGCCTCGATCATGTCTTCCATTGTGCTTCTTCACTGAAAAGGTGTTCTGCATGTGTGCACTTGCTTGAGAATGGAATAATCTCACGATTTCTATTGAAAACAGAACTTACTTATTTTAGTATGCTTAATGTTTGGTTTTAGTAATTATGTCTGCTTTAGCAGCCAGGAGCATCCCCTCCCATTTCTGACTTTGAACCATGTGCCCTGTGTAAACCAGCATAGTTCGATGACCTTATGCAATTATTTGGTACAAAAAATGTGCTGATAAAGTATTTTTATTTTTAATTTAATGTGTTTAGTTTCGAGGTATTTATACTCCTGTCAATCTGCTCTAATCTGGTTTGCCGATATCCTGAAGGAATTAGACCATCCTATATCTTTTTTTTTCTGATTTTGGTTGGATACCTGCTTAGATGGGTGAACTTTTAACCCATCTTTTATTGCTTGCAAGTGTATTTGTTGGGTTCCTCTTGGCGTGTTGAACAAAAATTGGCGGTCAACACTGCTATTTAAAGTTGGTTTGATCAGTACTAGGAAAACCCATATATGGAAGGAAATTATTGTAGGTGAGAGCATGGTACCCCGTATCTTCCTATTTTGTTCCTTCCTTATAGTATTACTTTGAGGCATTATTTATACAAAAGAATCAGATTGAACATTTAATATCTTTATTCCTTATCATGCTACGCAGAGGCCCTTAGGTTTGCATTCGGGTGCTAATTGTTTAATAAACATCATGCATTAGTTAGCTATAACCCTTTATTTTTTCCACAAACATGATGATTATGTTCAGGATTGTCCGTTTCATATCCTAGAGATGTATCATTGTAAAGTAAGGTTTAAGGAGATCTAATCCTGGGCATATCAATGTAAGAGCACAACTTTGTATTAGAATGCTTACTGTGTTACATGGTGGTGTTTCTAAGAAAGTAAATTTGGTTGTGATCTTCAAATGGTTTGAAATTTAGTTAAGGCATGACAAAGCCTGAATGTGGCCACATTTTGGTGGGGAAGGAGGGATATAGGCTTTATAATTTAATCTTAGCCTTACACTTTTGTGATTCGCTCACGAAATGTATCTCGATGTAGTTTTGGCTGTATTGGGACTGGGATTTAAGCTCCTTTCCTTTCCGAGACGCATACATAAATACTGTGTACGATATGGGCTGGAAAAATAGTGTTGAAATTTAAACTCAGATCGTATGGGCACTCCTAGAGAAGCGGCTGGGTCATATCTCTGTTTGGGACTAATTGTCGAATGAATAATATTATTTCATGCGTATAATTCCTCTTTTTTGATTGCTCATAGCCTGTTCTTTTTTGGTTGTTTGTTTAGGTATCTAAGAATGCTGATGATTACACTCGGAGCAAGCCTTGTCGCGGCGCTGCAAGTGTTGCCCCCCTCCTCCCCAAGGGCAAGGTGAAGGAAGGTGCCTGTGTCGTTCTTCTGCAGCTCGCAGCGAGGATTGTTGTGTCCAACCTGCACAAGAATGCCAAGAAGTCCTTCTCGGAGATGTAAGCCATGGCGCATGTTTCTGCCATGATTTCCTTTGGTTGGATTTCGTGGATTTAGGTGTTGAAAAATCATGGGTTGTGGATGCAGGATTAAGGACATGTACCTGCACTACAACGAGAGATCCGGCTGCTTTTTGTGGCTTCCAAACTTGAAATGTTTGTTTGTAAGTTAGTTTAGTTTTTTGTTGTGGATTCACAGCTTCTCACATGTACCATCCTCTTAGACCTTTAGATTTCCAAAGAAACTAAATCAAGATATGGTGGTATGATCTCAATAGTACAACTTAAAGCCTTCAATGCTTTATATTTGCTCTAAAATTTGCTCTTGAAGAATCATGTATCTATGTTAGATCCGTGAGAAAAAGCGGCTTCCAAGCAGAGGATGCACAAGTGTTGGCCACATTTGGTTTTCGACTTAGGTGTCTGAATATTCTCATAATACTTGGGTCCCTTTCGGCCTTTGCGCCATTGGCGCAACGAGTCATCTAGTTTCTGGACAAACAAAAGACTTGAGCAGGCAGACGGGATCCAAGAACCTTATAATTCGCCTGAACAGAGAAACCTAGAGGCTCAGAAATTCGGGTAAGCGAGAGGAAGAATAGGACCATACCAACGAGACCTCCAACATCGTAGGTGTGGACGCCGTTCTCACCTCTCACACGCAATAGTAGGACATCTCTGGGTCATGCTGCTGCTGTCTGCTCCCGTCGTGCTCGCGCCGGAGAAGGCCACCACGCATATGGATCTGCTGCAGGCCCGCCGTCGCTCACGCCTCTTCTTCCTCGCTTACTGGACAAGGTATAACCGAAGGCTGTTACAAGCCAGATCGGGTTTCGAACCCCAGTCGGATTTAACAGAACAAGCCCTCACCGGGCAGAGCATCCTACTAGGGGCTGCAGCTCCAAACCTCAACCTGCAAGAGAGTTTCTTCACAACTCAGAAACATTGTTTGACACTTTCCATGTGCAGAAGATAGAATTATGTCTAAGGGTACACAAAAATCACAAAGGAAACGGCAACAAACCATACATTCCACATTTCTTATTTCTGGTAGGAGCAGAGATTGATATGAATGCCTTATTCGAGAATGATAACCAACAGTCCAAACACTGCTAATCTCTACAAAACAATTCCAGTCACAACTCTACTCAACCGAACATGTCGAATCATACGCGCGGATTTTAGTACAAAGCTCACAGCCTAATGCAAGTACTTTTGTGCCAACCAAGAAAATACATTCGACGAGAAAATTGTATAGCCTCGGATTGGAACTCACCTCTTGCACCAGTCGATCGTCGATGGTCGGACGACTGAGGCAAGCTCACTCTTCTGTCACCCCCCCCCCCCCCCCCCACAGACCACAGATCAGTGCTCGAGTTGCAAAAAACTGAGGCAAGCACATTCAGTTACAAAAAACGGTCTAACAAATCCCATGGCTATATTGAATGATCCAACTGCTCCAGTATATCACCATCAACATATTCAGAGTATCTTACATCCTCATCCTTAATACCAAAAGAACTTGCTCAGCCCATTCACAGCACACGACATTTGCTAAATTAATCGCT
The DNA here is from genome assembly GCA_021605145.1 of Aegilops bicornis. Taxonomy (NCBI): domain Eukaryota; kingdom Viridiplantae; phylum Streptophyta; class Magnoliopsida; order Poales; family Poaceae; genus Aegilops; species Aegilops bicornis. The sequence goes on along the minus strand of CM038674.1, from coordinate 39,985,176 downwards.
GCACCCAGCCTCACTTAGTTCTACCTTCCAGTACTAACACACTTACACTAGTACTAATACTAATTATTCAACCATAACCCAAAACTCTGGTTAAGGACCCAAATTGTTCTAACTATCGCCTCTGGTTGGACTGGTTTTAAGCTGTGTGAACCCACAAATTAGTGCACAAATCTCACGCAGATCAGTCAGGCACTCGACGCTGTTACGCAGCATACAGGAAAATGGAAAACTACCCTCTTCGTGTACGATCGAACGCACCTCTTAGCCCAGCCAGGTGCATGCGGGTCTTACCAGTGGAGAGTTCAGATGCCTGTGGCGAGGACTCGCGCCTATCCGCCCGACCCTTTTCTCCCTCCCAGATCTGCGCTCGCTTGCGGCTCCGCCCGCCTCCCGGGTCTGGTCAGCAGGCTGGGTTGGAACTCTCGCGACGTACGGCACCAGACCCATCGGGCTACACTCTCTCCGTAAACAAGGAAACAAAATCAAGTACTCCCTCAGTAATCTAATATAAGAGTGTTTAGAATACTAAAATAGTGATCTAAACACTCTTATATTAGTTTACAGAGGGAGTATGAACCAGCCGCATTCACTTTCCAATCAAAGGAAATCATGAAGTTACCTGCTATTTGTTTGCATGAGGAACTACATCGCCGGCAATGGAGTTCACTCCTTCAAACGCAATTGTCTTGTCAAACCAGGACCTCACACCAGCGCCACCGACAAGGAAGATACAACTAATGCCTACACCCATCCTTCCCCGAGAAGTGACTTTCCTGGTCCACGGACCAACTTCCCCGCAGGACGACCCGAGCCACGGCTCAGAAGAACACCTACGACGGCCGTCCGAATCGCCGGCACACCAAACTGACGGAGGGCGACGTCCTGGGCCCACACCTCAGATGAAACGCGTACATACAGCACACCCATCCCATTTTCTGTTTCCCCGTATTCCCCGATAATGCATCGCGGCACAGACCCCCACACCATCTACGATGGTCCAGATAACGAGCGCATGTGTGCTTGTGATCAGATACTTCACGTCCACCAAACACACACTATACTCCCAAACAAGCGCGGCTCAAATAGATGCACTAATTTTATTTTTTTGCTGGGTGCACTAAAAAATATTGATACAGCAGGACAGCACAAACAGAACCAAGGGTAACCTCATTGTGTTAGAAAACAGGACAACCAGATCCTCTTTGACTGCATCACGAACAAGTAGCACAAACTAGGTCACATCATTTTGTCACTGCTCAATGTTCATGGAGTAAATCAGTACATCTCCATAATTTCTTAGTACTTGACTAGCTAGTTGCATTCATACCACATGGGGCAGGCATACAGCAAGATCACAATAACTCTGACGTGAACAGTCATAATTTATCTACAGAAACTAAGCGTTGTTACTGCTCTCCCTACCTTATCTGACAGCATGAAAGATAAGCACAAATATGAACTCAAGTAAACTTGTTAATCGCAGTCAGACCCAGCCACACAAAGATAAACTCAGATAAACTCCATGTAAATTTTAGATGACCATATTACAGACACACTATCGCTGATCAACCTGCTGTCAACTGTCCAGCCTAAGCACACCCTCAATCAGCACCGTCTCCAGTCCTCTATACACCGGCCTGACATCTATCATCTGCATCATCAGTAGTAGTCTTGCCGTGAGGGCTATCTATCGCACCTTCACCTGCTTTTTCCAATATATGCATACTCAGATCAAAGATATTAAGGATCTTGCAATCAAAACAATCTATGTCATACCGAATTCAATGGAATTTACGATTTCAAGATGCCTCCAAAATGCTACTCATACTGTGCACAAACCTTTCTTTTACTTCTCTGATCACCTTAAAGTGGCAATTAGAAAAGAGTAACAAATAAACCAAAATTACGCTCCTGAGCTTGATTGTAAAAACTTCATTGTTTCGTTGGATTGTCGACTCCAGTGGTTCAGCTGAATTTGGACTCAGAATGAACATGTTGTCTCTCCGGCGTTGGCAGGTGAACATCTTCGGCACACCCGTTGGACAGGGCCGCCACGAGCCTTGACAAGCGCACCACCGCCGACCGCCGTAGCCATCTCCATCTCAAACAATCGAGCTCGGCAGAAATAAACAAATGTAACAGATTGACACAAAGATGTACTGTATATGTGTAAGCATGTGATTCACCTCACTATGCAGGCATACTATCCAGTTAACTTCATACTGCCGAAAGGCCAGTGCAACAGGCATAATAAATATTGAGAAACCAATGACAATAGGCGGTGCAACAATTTGGCATTTCACCTGAAATACAACATAGAGTACATGACAAGTTCCATGTCAAACACATTGACTGGGTACTGGGATTCAAAGCCATACAACAAAATAACAATCACATTGACTATGCAGATGCAGGTACGATGCACAATACTACAGACCCATTCACACATGATAAACTCCAGGTTCATTCATTCTACATGACCATAGTACAACCAAACAGAGCCAAATACACACTATTTCAGACCAATTGAGCGGTCAATAGTCCAGTTGTATCACAACATCACCGGCATCCGCAACTGACACTGATCATGGTAACTCTGAGCTTGAGCTTGCAACCTGCCTTGTTTCAGCATCTCCTCAGCCCCGTTTCCAACACCTGCCCAATATCTCAAAATTAAAAGTGTATTCAAATAGAGAGGAACACAAAGGTAGGTCTTATTACTGGGCAATCTGCATATTGCTTACAGGAAAAGGTACGCGAAGAAAAGCTGGGATGAAATATTGGGTCCTCAATCAAACCACATGCATGGACCAAGGCATGTAAACAAAGAGAAGTGCATCCATAAAAGAAACTAAAAGCTGTAAAACAATTGGAAGATTAGCTAGTGTAGTATAACAAATTTCTACATTGAGCGGGAAAAACTCAAAAGGGGCACACTAGAAACAGTCACCAAACTATTCTCTGTCTATCTTCCACCACTTAAACCATAATTAATAGTTCTCGAAAGAGACATTTTCAAGGGCCTTAGCCCACCATTTAAACTACTCTCTCATTTTGAAGGGCCTTTGTGCAATGTATGATTATTGTCAAATGAAAAAATGTCACCACAAGATACTTTGTAATTGATCACCAACTTGCTTCTTCGCAACCAAAATCAAAGGAAAAAAGGACCATTTCCTCACCAACGAAGTTTGCTTCTTCTCTTCAACAAGAGAACAAATCACACATACACTAATTGAGAAGAAACAACAGAGCATTGGCAGGTGAATCTATTCAACACAGATCCACTTCATTATAACAAAAGAATACACTTAGCTTTTTACATACTGTGTAACAGTGAGAGTTGATTGATGTTGCAAGTTGATTTTAACAGACCCTCTTGACCACACACATGCAGTTGTAGCAAGAGCAGGTACAGAGACTCGCAGGCATCCAACAACGATCACAATCAAATTGACTGGTTACGTACCTACTGAGGGTGCGTTCGGTACGCAGGAGTTTTATGGGAAATCTGCAGGAATTTAGAACCACAGGAAAGTTTCCCAAATCTGCGTTCAGTCCACAGGATTCAGCTCTTCAGATTCCAAAGGAAAGCTGTGGCTGCCTCTCGTTTTATGGGAAGAAAAACATCCAGTAGGAATGCATTTTCTGGGCGGAAGCACGAGGCAGACCGAAGAAAAGTTGATGTGACTGCATTGTCATGCTATAGATAGGACCTCACAGCTGCCATGGGGAGACACCACGCACGGGGAAACCATATTGATGGGAAAAAATCTGACAAAAAGGTGTACTAGTGAGTTCTACCTTTCATGTGCCTTCACATGCTTTCACCCAACGCATTTCTTTCAGTTCTCATATGGATTCACGTTCCATGGTTTTATCACTCCATCCCCATGCCACTCCTCCATTTTATGGTATCCTATGGTTTTACAAACCTTTGCACCGAACAAGGCCTGAGAAGTCAAATTGGTTGGTAGGAAGCTTCATGAGTTTTCCTCATACAAGGTACTAAACTGTTTCTAGTTAAAACTTGCTCTTATATACAGAACAAGTTTGCCATTTGGCCCGTTGAATACAGAATTTTTTTAGAGAGAATGAACCGACGCTTGGCTGAAAAATGGCGAGGAGATTCGTTAGGAGAATGGAAAGACAAAAACAGGAGGTGTCTAGAGCAGACGCTCAACCCAAACAAGGTTCTTCTGAAAAGGAAGTGCCATCGGGTAATGGTGATCATATGTTTTACTCAAGTATAATAGGTACCCATGGTTTCACGGTTTTTTAGTGATCTTGTGAACAGTAAGGGGTCATATGGAACAGTTTAAAAGGCCAAGTTCCATCGCACAGATAAAGCAGTAAGCATGCTTTGGTAGCACTGCAGTGATACTCGAGTGGGTATGCCCTCGGACGGGAGACGAAAAAGACCGAAAGGGAAGGGAAAATGAGGGGAGTAAATAGCATAAAGCTACTATTTTACGGGTTAAGATTTCAAAAAACTACCAACTTTTGTTTTTTCATTGATAACCACCAAGTGAGGGGTCGGCTGTTTCAAAAAACTCAAAACGCTCGTTGTTAGCGATTTAAGCCGTTTTCTGACACATCGGACCCACTCTTAAACATTTTGTTTGTTTGACCGTTAACTTACATGTGGAACCCATATGTAAGTTCTCTCTTCTTCCTCTTATTTTTTCTTCTCTCCCTTCTCAACCACCTCCACCACCGCACCTCCAGCACCTGCCGCACGCCAAGCCAGGTCCGACCGCGGGACGGGCCGCCGCACGTACTGTCGCGCCGCCACTGGAACTCCCGTCTCGTCCGCGCTATCGCACATCGCCGGCAACCGCTTCGCATCGCCGCATTGACCCCTGCCCTGCATCGACATCAAGCCGCCTGCTGCCGGCGCCCTGGTCCACGCACCCGGGAGAGCACGCTGGAGCTTGGGGCACCAGGAGATGGAGGCTGAGCTCCCTCGCCAGCCCCTCCTTCGGCTCACAAGGAGGGCTCCGCCCGACGCCGGAGCGCCTCCACCCTCCACCTAGCCGGCTCCTTCCGTTCTAGAACGAGGGAGGATGGAGGGGAGAGGCCAGTGGTCAGGGACCTGTTTCCGGCAAGCTTCGATGCAGGGGCGCGGCAGTTGATGCCGCTCGATTCCGTCAGGTCGAGGCAGGCGGCCGGCGGCGCTGGTATCCCAGCGAGGGGAGGAACGACGGGGAGGCGCTGGGCGAAGGGCCAGAGCAGATCCGACAACTCCCAGGCGCGGCGGCGCGCCGCAGGCTGGCACGAGCGACTGCATCGGGAGGGTGGGATTCTCTCTGCCTCCCGATCTGATCGAAGGAAGAAGATAGATCAAGGAAGAGACAGGAACAAGTAGAGAAATTAGGGATTTTGTTTTTTTTTTTGTATTGGGGAATTTTGTGAGGCTGACACATGGGTCCCATTTGTCATAATGTGCAACTTAACGGCCCACTCTATCAGTATTCTTACATACGGGCCCCAACTGTCATAATCATGATCAATTTTAAAGCATCGAGCATTTTGTGTTTTTTGAAACAGTCGACCCCTAACTTGGTAGTTATCAGCGAAAAAAATAAATTTAGTAGTTTTTTAAAACCCTAACCCGTAAAGTAGTAGCTTTATGCTATTTACTCAATGAGGGGTAAGGGGTGTCGGGGGGGGGGGGGGGTGGTAATAAGCTGCTCGATCCGGCAAGGCTTAGGGAGGGAGGGTTTTGGCGGCGGTGGAGAGACTCATCCTTGCTTCCGATGGCAGCAACGGCAAAGATCTTCCACCTCCTCAGCAGCAGCGTGGCAGTTCCTCTCCTCTACTGATCTGCATCTCTGCACCTCTCCACGGTACCCTCTCTCATTCAGTCCTTCTCTCCTTCTTTTCTGCATCAAAGGCGGTAGCCTTCCTTATCACTTACGCTTGCGAATTTCCAGAACCACCTTTTCAACCTTTCTCATATTTAGTTTATTTTTGTACTAATTGAACTATCCATGAGTGTGTTGCCCTTTTACTATCACTTCCCTTGTTCTGTAAGAAGTGCATTTAACTTCTGCCCTTTTACTATCAGGTTACTGCTGCTGGGGAGGAAGAAGTACCTTGAAGGCGTTGTTATCCTTATTCAAAAATATGTATATACTAAGTTGACAAACTAATTAATTATCAGCGTGCTGGTCACACAAAAGGAAAGGGCGGATCAAGTGCATAGGTACCTATTTTTTTTCTATACCACTTTGAAAGCTTGATTTATAAATAATCAAAGAAATGGGGCTTTGTTATATTTTGTCTATAAATTTCCATGGGATGTTGCATTCAAAAATGTGTAAGCTACAATTCTTTGAGGTGAAGAAGTTCGGTTGGTAGTCCTGTAAACTTGATATCCTTAGGAGGCATGCACCAATATAAATAATTGGCCGGTCATACAATTTAATTACTACCTTCCAAGATTCATATGAAAGAGTGGAAAAAATTATGCAACAGGCTCCCTCTAGTCCTAATAAAAAAATGATTGCATCTGGCATGTGCCTTGAAGGACTTGAATCTGAGACAGAGGAAGGCGTCAAACTGTCCAAGAAAACATGGGTGCGCGGCCTCTAATTCCTCTCGAGGAGTTGAACTCAAATCAAATAGTAGAGCACAAGTTATTTTGGCTCGTTGAATGGTGAGTCCAATGACCAAATTTTTGATTAATAATCCCATGAGAAATTAATCAAGCTCACTTCTTGAATTTTTTCATGTAAGTATATAGGAGATGCATTAGTGGTGCAACGGTTTAGGTCTAACGATGACCAAATACGAGTTTTTTTGCCTCCTTATATCTATTAAAATAAAGGCGGACAAGATAAAGTCCTGCTTGACTGGAATAAATGCTTCTAATTAAGGTAAAACAATCTAAAGGTGAACTATCAGCAATGTCCTGATTTAAACTTGTGTTCCCTCTTACATTAGCTTCGCCATAAAAACCAAATTAATTGTTGCGATCTAGTGCTTTCTAGAATTCCATGACGCCTCAAGGATGCTACTCATGTCACGTAGTAGTGTGTATGATCCTTTCTTTACTAATCTAACTACCCTGAAATGACAACTAGCAGATGAAAACCAACAAATCACTGCTGCATTCCCATGCTGAAAAGTAACAACTACTAAACTGTATAAACAAGAATAACCGATCACGATAACGAAATATCAAGCATCAGAGTAGCTGCAATAACTGTGGATAGGAGGGGAAAAATGAAGTAGCAAAATGTTTACCACTGGATACAGTAGTTGTTGACAACAACGAGGGTGGGACGTTGTAATATGCGCACATCATGACGATGAAGGAATTCGAAACAAACACCCTCTCAAGCTGAAATGTCTTGAGGTCCATCAAGAAATAGCCTTCATCAAGCCATGGGCTTGGATGCTTATGTAAGAACAAGTGGCCCCTGTTGAACCTACGAACAAGTACCGAGAATCCAGTGGAATTGTCTCCTCCAGCTGCCACTGGCCCGAATTCACACAATCACTTTGCCTGATGGTATATTTGAGGCAATTTGTGTCTTCTGCACGCATAAGCATCCCAAGCCTGCCTTCCCCTGCCTCCACAATGGCTATATCCATACAGCGTAAACCTCTGGCTTGAGGCGGGGGTTCACCAATGGAGAACTGCATCTTCCTTGTGTCAAACACCCACAAGTTTTGCACCCAATTTGCGACCCAATAGAAGGAGCCATAGGCATATTGGCGCCAGGAGAAGAGAGCCTTCCCTGTCGACGATAGCAAGCCAGCAAACAAATCGCTCCAGCTCTGGGATGAAATGGCACCCCATTGTCTGGTGTTGGAAGAGAACACAAAAACAACCAGCTTAGTTATACAGTGCGCCATCCAGACAACGCTGAATGACGCATCTTCTACAACCGACGCATCCTTGTCGTCGTCGCCATGGGGAGCGAGTAAGGTCTCGCAGTAGCAGTATATTTTTCTGAGGAGTGGGTCCTCCACCAAAGCGGTTAGGTGTTCAGGAATACGGGGGATCAGGAGGTAGCGTCGGCGCAAAGGGTCGCACACCACCCGCTCCGGGATGCATGTTTGTTTTGCTGGGTCAAGCGGCTGTTGTGGAGATGCAGCACAAGCATAGGACGTGTGCGTGCGTGTAGTTGGTGGAGAGCAAAAGAAGGATCAAGCCGTTGTGTGACTTGGCCGGCGTGCGTGCGTGTATGTAGTGGGTTAGTGGGTTAGCTAATGCATGCGTGCGTGCTGTTAGTGGGTGTTGGGTGTGTGTGTACCGGGTATAAGAACCCCCTCTTGTGTTGCTTGTAGTTGTGCCGGTATGAGCCGAGCCTAGGAGCCAGAGATGAGGTAGTTGAAGGAGTCCTGGATTAGGGGTATCCGGACAGCCGGACTGTATACATCGTCCGGACTATTGAAGTGTGAAGATACAAGACTCAAGACTTCGACTTGTTTTCGGATGGGACTTTTCTTGACGTGGAAGGCTAGCTTGGCGATCCGGATATTATATTTCCTTCCATGTAACCGACTCCATGTAAACCCTAGTCCTCTCCGGTGTCTATATAAACAGGAGAGGTTGGTCCTTAGAAGGCCGATCACAATTACAATCATACCATCATACGCTAGCTTCTAGGGTTTAGCCTCTACGATCTCGCGATAGATCTACTCTTGTACTACCCATATCTTCAATATTAATCAAGCAGGAAGTAGGGTTTTACCTCCATTGAGAGGGCCCGAACCTGGGTAAACATCTGTGTCCCTTTCTTCCTGTTACCATCAGCCTAAACGCACAGATCGGGACCCCTTACCCGAGATCCGCCGGTTTTGACACCGACATTGGTGCTCTCATTGAGAGTTCCTCTGTGTCGTCGCAACAGGGCTTGATGGCTCCTTCAACCATCGTCAACAACACGGTCCCGGGTGAGACCTTTCTCCCCGGAAAGATCTTCGTGTTCGGTGGCTTCGCCCTGCGGGCCAACTCGCTTGGCCATCTGAAGCAGATCGACAGCTACGCCCCTGGCCACCAGATCAGGTTCGGAAACCTGAACTACACGGCGGATATTCGCGGAGACTTGATCTTCGACGGATTCGGGCCTATGCCAGGAGCGTCGGACGGTCATGACGAGCACGGCTTAGACCTGCTGTCGGACAAAGCTCAGGGTATCACCCCCGCAGTAGCCCCGGAGCTAAATCCGGAGCAGGCTGTGTTGCCTAAGGACGGAGGGATGGACCCCGCACCGCAGGTCGCGCACTCATCGGCGATGGAGCCGAACACGGGTCTTACCTCTGTGGTGACCTGTGACTCCGGACCCGTGGATTCGTATCAGGACGTGGGTTCCAGTCCGCGCACTCCCGTGCCAGCCGAGCCAGGTTGGGCTCCGGTAATGGAGTTCACCGCTGCGGATATCTTCCAACACTCGCCTTTTGGTGACATGCTGGACTCATTAAAGTCTCTCTCTTTGTCAGGAGGCTCAGGGCCGAACTATGTCCGGCTCGAGTGGGAGGCAGGCGATGAAGGAATTCGTTGCCCACCCACCACCCACTTCATTGCCACAGTCGATGATTTAACCGGCGTACTGGACTTCAACTCTGATTCCGGGTGAGACCTTCCTCCCCGGACAGATCTTCGTGTTCGGCGGCTTCGCCCTGCGGGCCAACTCGCTTGGCCATCTGAAGCAGATTGACAGCTACGCCCCTGGCCACCAGATCAGGTTCGGAAACCTGAACTACACGGCGGACATTCGCGAAGACTTGATCTTCGACGGATTCGGGCCTATGCCAGGAGCGTCGGACAGTCACGACGAGCATGGCTTAGACCTGCTGTCGGACAAAGCTCGGGGTATCACCCCCGCAGTAGCCCCGGACCTAAATCCGGAGCAGGCTGCGCTGCCTAAGGACGGAGGGATGGACCCCGCCCCGCAGGTCGCGCACTCATCGGCGATGGAGCCGAACACGGGTCTTACCTCTGTGGTGACCTGTGACTCCGGACCCCTGGATTCGTATCCGGACGTGGGTTCCAGTCCGCGCACTCCCGAGCCAGCCGAGCCAGGTTGGGCTCCGATGATGGAGTTCACGCTGCGGATATCTTCCAGCACTCGCCCTTTGGCGACATGCTGGACTCATTAAAGTCTCTCTCTTTGTCAGGAGGCTCTTGGCCGAACTATGTCCGCCCGAGTGGGAAGCTCGCGATGAAGGAATTCGTTGCCCACCCACCACCCACTTCATTGCCACAATGATTTATTTAACCGGCGTACTAGACTTCAACTCTGAAGACATCGAAGGAATAGACGATGATGCAAGAGAAGAACATGAAGCACCGCTCACTGGGCGGTGGACAGCCGCCTATCCCTATGATACATATATATATATATATGGCGGACACTCTGATGGAAACCAATGGCGATGAGGCCGCGGAAGATAATCCCTCAGGGACAAAAGCAAAACATCGGCGTCGTCGGCGCCGCAAGCCCCGCCACAGCAATACCGGCCCAGAAGACGAAAACAATCCGGATGGCACCGAAGATGAATATAACCCTAGGCGGCCTGCCTTTCAGAAGGCCGGACTGGCCACTATGGGATACTTGGAGAGGGACAACTATACGCCCCCCTCCGAGGACGAGGCAAGCCTCGGCAATGACGTATTCGGCGTGCCTGAAGATCCAGTGGAACAAGCTCGCTTCGAGCGACAGCTCATGGCCACAACAAAGAGCCTACAAAGGAAGCAACAACAGCTTAAAGCTGACCAAGATTTGTTGGCGGACAGATGGACCAAGGTCCTGGCCACTGAAAGAAACGGACCCGACCGCCCCGACAAAAGGCATACAGGGCACAACCGGCCACCCCAACCTAAGTAGGAGAACCCAAGGCACATGCCCCGACGTCAACACACCACTACGGTCCAAAACAATACGAAGGACACAAAAAGAAGCATCCTCAAGCCTCGGCGCAATGGTCATAAGCGTCAAGTCAGGAAAGCTGGTGCTAATTCCAGCAACTCACAGTCCGGTCAGCGGACAAATAACAGCTCAGACCTATTCGGCCCGAGCCACACACTCGATCAACCATGTGAAATTCATGGTACTCCTAGAAGGACGGCAAAGCATACCAATAGAGAATGCCGATCCTCAAAACAAAGCGGCCGGTCGCGTGCCGGAAACATTGAAGGGAGGTGTCTGGTCAAGAGCCCCCCCCCATAGCATAAAAGTACGGCCGATCGCCCCCGACCGCATTAACCACAACAACTCAATTGCAGTACCTTTGGACATCGCAAACCAGGGGCTCCATAAAACATAAAACCCCCGCAGGTGTGAAATCACAAACAACATCTCCTAAAAGATGCTAGGGGCAAAGGCCAAGTTTTACTGGCCCACCACTCTAAACGGTTGTCTTCGGATCACCGAAAAATGCTATGCCAAAGAATAAATCTTCGGCACCTTCCCACCATGCGGTAATATACCGTATGCTAACGGGACGAACCACGTTGACTAGATTTCACGTGGTAAATCACTCAGGCCAACACCATGTGATTCAATCACACCTATGGGCAATGCCAAACCCCATCCTCAAAGCGGAAATCGTACAGCCGCCGGAGTAGCGAGTCGCGCATGCCTATCAAAATTTTGATATGACAGCCAACTATCCGGACACCAACTGAGGAGTCCGCGCTATCCAACGGTATAACGGCTGGGTTTACCAGGGTCCGATCAGGAGCCCTCGGACCAACCACAAGAGGAAGCTCGGCTACCTCTGAGTGTTTGCCTTTACAAACTAACTCTGACGCAGAACAGGATCGGTGACGTGGAATCGGCCAGGACACACAAGGAGCCCCCTAAGAGAAGGCAGTCCAGATTCACTCCTGATCCACTCACAACTCCCTCCAACCGCCATCACTGGTTCCGCCAAAAAACACCTCTTTTCATAATCATACATCTTACTCATATGCATAGACATATCATCTTACTACAATGCGTAGACTTAAATAACACTTACTGGCCGTCGCTTTTCATCGACACCTCGTGTTATGCCCGATTATGCCAGGGGCTTCACATTACGGCAATAAAGTCCGACCACCTTCTCGGTCGCTCGGCACCCCGAACTTATAGCACTATATGCATTAGCTCCGAATCATGTCTTGGGTCATTGGTTGGGTTTGCCCGGCTCCCTTGTTTTGGTACCTTACGTTCCGTTATATCGGCTAAGGTAGCGCATGGAGAACTATCGCGATTGTGTCCCGGATCTGCCGGACAAGCACCTCGAGAGAAAGCCGAAACCGATCATTATGATACATGAGAGCTGGTCAGCTGTTCGAGAGGTTGTAAAATCCTTAAAGATTTATTCCGCTGCACGCCATTATAAATGCAGAGTGCGACGGATCGGTCTTCTGATCAGGCGCCAATAGAGCCCCTAGTTCGGCCTTCCGAACACTAGGGGCTGCGCCGACCATACTCGAATTCCTATGGCTAAGTGAGAGTAATAAAGCCTTATAGTCCGATTGCCTGGTTCGTGGTGAGAAACTCCTCCGTAAAAGGACCCAACTATGGGATAAAGAGCGTTCAGATATATCCCGAACACCCCCGTATTCTTTTTACGTGGGAGCAGGTTTAATGACCGCCAACTCTCGTGATTTACATACAATAAACAACAGACAGAAGAACATATGTTCAAACAAAACAGGCAATATATAAATGCCATAATCCCATATTGCAAAAAGTGGCACGAATGCCCTCGTGGAAATATAATGTCTTTGGCACACTTATCCGCCGCAAGGCGGGCTCCCTTCAGTACACCTTCATAGTACAGTTCGGGCTTGCGGTGCTCTTTACCCTCTGACGGCCCCTCAGTCATCAGCTTCTCCGCGTCAAGCTTCCCCTAATGCACTTTTGCACGGGCAAACGCCATACACGCACCCTCTATGCAGACCGATCGCTTAATAGCATCAAGCCGAGGACAAGCGCCCACAATCCGCTTCACGAGCCCGAAGTAACTGCTCGGAATTGGCTCCGCCGGCCACAGCCGGACAACCAAGTCCTTCATGGCTAGTTCGGCCGCCTGGTGTAGTTCGACCAGCTGCTTCAGCTGATCGATAAAGGGCACCGGATAGTTCGGTGCCAAATACTGCGACCAGAAATCCCTCTCCGCAGACTTCTTTTCCTCGGTTCGGTAGAATTGGGCGGCATCTGATATGCTACCAGGAAGATCCGCAAACGGCCCTGGAAAAATAAGAATTCAGCTTGCTGCTTAGAATTATTCCCATTGTCATGAACAAACGGCTAAGAATACAGAAGGCCTTACCAGCCGCAACTTTCCGGGCCTCTTGAATGTCCCGTACAGCACCTCGGGCTTCTTTCCGAGCATCTTCCACGGCTTGGAGCGCTTGGGCGAGTGCGGATTCTTTCCCTATTAGACTCTGCTCCAAACCCTCGCTTTTCTTCACAGCCTCATGGATCTCCCGCTCAGCTGTGACAACCCTGGCCTCATGTTTTTCATGAAGTGCCTGTTCGGCGGCAGCCTTCTCGTTGGCATCATCCACAACCTTTTTCAGTGCCTCATATTCGGCACCCGCTCCTAGGGCGTACAACACAAATACTTTTCAATAAGCACAATTACTTATTCGTGCCTAATGCAAGACAATGTTTCAATATACCTTGCTTATCCTCTAATTGATTCCTCACGCGGCCAAGTTCTTCCTCGGCCTGTTCCAGGCTCCGCTTCAGTTTGGACACTTCCGCATTATGAGCGGCCGTCTTTTCCGCAGACACCTATTTTCGAACAAAGAGGTACACATCATTAACATAAGTTCCCACGACAAGAGAGGATTTGATCCCCTGCCCGGCTCCCCTTCTTTCGCTGGACAGTGTATCAGGGGCTACTACTCATATTATGACGATTCCTCAAAGGTTTCTTAGGAAACATACCTCAAAGGCCTTTATAAGGCCAAGGCAGGACTCGTTCAGCCCGCTCTCGGTGGACTGAATCTTTTCAACCACCGCACCCATAAGGGTCCGATGCTCATCGATGATAGACGTGTTATTTAACGCTATGGATAGGCCGCCTGGCAACTCTGCTTGAACAGAGGTTACCGGGAGTGTAGGCAGGCCTCCCACCGTCGAAGGTGGCCGCTCGCCCGATCCGGGAGCCTTAGAGGTCTCCTGGACCTTGTCCGGCTGTGGGCCGAACCCAAGATCGCCCCCGCTGACGGCACACTCAGGGGCCATCGCTCCCGTGTGTCCGGCTCCAGTGATATGCCCCCCTGGTCCGGGCCCCGTTGAGAAGACACCTCAGTGTCGCGCCGGGACTTTGGGGAAGGGGCCTCTGGAGGCGTCTCGCTCGCCAAGCCGTCCGAACTCAGCGAATCTTCGGATGAGGACTGTCCGGCGCGAGACCTCGCCGGACTGTGCAAAATATAGCAACAGTTAAAACTACCACACCCAAAAACAATCCCGGACGCATATGCGTGTTCGGATTTTGTATACTTACGACTTCTCCAGGGGCTCGGCCCTGGGATCCCACTCCGGGCTGCTATCGGCAGCCGTGGTGGATGCCTCTGGGAGGGAACCTTTTCTCCTCTTGGGCGATTCGGCCTCCAGGGACGAGGAAGCTACACGCTTCTTCCCACCGTCAGAGTGAGGCTCGTCCTCCTCTGCTTCTTCCTCTTCGTCTTCCGAAGAAGGAGCGTCGCTTGAGTCTTCGGATTTTGCGTCCGAAGCCTCGCGGTGACGGAGGCCACTCCGGGTCTTCTTGACCTTCTTGGAGGCCTCCTTCTTTGGCGCCTCGTAAGGCGCGGGGACCAGCATCTTCGTCAGAAGAGGTCCGGCCGGTTCCTCCGGCAGCGGGGCCGGACAGTGAATCCGCTCCACCTTCTTTATCCATCCCTGAGGTCATGACAAAACACGATTAAGATGTCTCCCTCATGACATGCCAACCGAAGCATGGATGGACATAGCATGGTTGTAACTTACCGGGCTTGCAACATGGGATAATTGATACCCACGGTCCTTGGCGGAGCCCGGCCACGATTTGACGGGCTTGAAGAGCACCTTCTAGATATCCTTGTGGGAGGAGTCGAGAGCTCTGAAGGGTTTGGTGCTCGGTTTGGGTCGAACTGCCCCAGAGTACAGGCTCGGCGCTGACAAGGGAGAACCAGGCGAACTAGCATCACCTGGACCACGTTAACGAGTTTGACGTCCCTGTCAACCAAACTCTGGACGCGCGTCTAGAGCAATGACAGCTCATCGGGCGAGCACCAGTTCGGGCCCTTCTTGGGCCAGGACGTGAGCCGCAGTGGAGCTCCAGATCTGAACTCAGGAGCTGCAGCCCACTTTTTGCCGCGTGGTTCGGTGATATAAAACCACTGCTGCTACCACTCCTTGACGGAGTCGTTGAAAGCGCCCTTCGGCCAAACGGCCTTGGGCATCTTGCTCACCATGGCGCCGCCGGCGTGTTCGCCACTCACCACCTTGGGCTTCACATTAAAAATCTTCAGCCACAGGCCGAAGTGAGGTGAGATCTGAAGAAAAGCCTCGCACACGACGATGAACGTCGAGATATTGAGGAAGGAGTTGGGGGAAAGATCATGAAAATCAATCCCGTAGTAATACATGACTCCGTGAACAAATGGGTGCAGGGGAAACCCAAGCCCGCGGACAAAATGGGGAAGGAACACGACTCTCTCGTGAGGTTCCGGAGTGGGGACGACCTATCCCGCCGGTGGGAGGCGGTGGCCGATCTTCTGGGCCAGATACCCGGCGTCCCAGAGCTTCTTGATATCCTTCTCCCGGACAGTAGAGGCCATCCATCTTCCTCCTGCTTCGGATTTGGACATCTCTGGAAAGCCTCTCTTTGGTGGAAAAGAAGAGGGCTTGGGCGTTAGGGCTCGAAAAGAGGGGAATGAGCTAGCGGAAGGAGAAAGGCGTGGGTAAAGAGAAAGAGGCCTTGTCCCTTTATAGGGGCGGTAAGTGCTTTTTGCGCCTCCCCACTTGCCTGGTGGAACCCGTTTGCCTCCCGCTCGCCATGATTAGCGGTGCGGTTGGACTACCCATACCTGTATTGATGAGACCCGTGATAAGGGGACACGATCTCTGCTTTGACAAGACGTGTCAAGGAAACCGCCTCGCAATGTGCGTTGTGGCTGGTTGTGGGAAAATGGTTCAAATAATGACACGACCATAATGACACATCGCGTTGCCTAAAAAGTTGTCAGCAGATTGCATTTGTGAAATACCATTCTCTCTACGGTGGCATGTGAAGATCATTTTGTGGATCCGGACACGGTTCAAGTGTTTGATAATTACCTTGGAGTATTCGGAGGAGGAACCCGCCCTGCAATGCCGAAGACAAGACTGCGCGCCGGACTCATCGTCATTGAAGCCTGGTTCAGGGGGCTCTTGAGGGAGTCCTGGATTAGGGGGTATCCGGACAGTCGGACTGTAGACATCCTCCGGAATATTGAAGCGTGAAGATACAACACTCAAGACTTCAACCCGTGTCCAGATGGGACTTTCCTTGGCATGGAAGGCAAGCTTGGCGATCCGGATATTATATTTCCTTCCTTGTAACCGACTCCATGTAAACCCTAGCCCTCTCCGGTGTCTATATAAACCAGAGAGGTTGGCCCTTAGAAGGCCGATCACAATTACAATCATACCATCATAGGCTAGCTTCTAGGGTTTAGCCTCTACGATCTCATGGTAGATCTACTCTTGTACTACCCATATCTTCAATATTAATCAAGCGGAAGTACGGTTTTACCTCCATCGAGAGGGCCCGAACCTGGGTAAACATCTGTGTCCCTTGCTTCCTATTACCATCAGCCTAGACGCACAGATCGGGACCCCCTACCCGAGATCCGCCGGTTTTGACACCGACATTGGTGCTTTCATTGAGAGTTCCTCTGTGTCGTCGCAACAGGGCTCGATGGCTCCTTCAACCATCGTCAACAACACGGTCCCGGGTGAGACCTTTCTCCCCGGACAGATCTTCGTGTTCGGCGGCTTCGCCCTGCGGGCCAACTCGCTTGGCCATCTGGAGCAGATCGACAGCTACGCCCCTGGCCACCAGATCAGGTTCGGAAACCTGAACTACACGAAAGATATTCGCAGAGAGTTGATCTTCGACGGATTCGGGCCTATGCCAGGAACGCCGGACAGACACGACGAGCATGGCTTAGACCTGCTATCGGACAAAGCTCAGGGTATCACCCCCGGAGTAGCCCCGGACCTAAATCCGAAGCGGTGTCTTTGCCCTAAGGGCGGAGGGATGGACCCGCCCGCAGGTCGCGCACTCATCGGCGTTGGAGCGAATACGGTTCTTACCTCTGTGGTGACTGTGACTCCGGACCCGTGGATTCGTGATCCGGACGTGGGTTCCGATCACGCACTCCCGAGCCAGCCGAGCCAGGTTGGGCTCCGGTAATGGAGTTCACCGCTGCGGATATCTTCCAGCACTCGCCCTTTGGCGACATGCTGGACTCATTAAAGTCTCTCTCTTTGTCAGGAGGCTCAGGGCCGAACTATGTCCGGCTCGAGTGGGAGGCAGGCGATGAAGGAATTCGTTGCCCACCCACCACCCACTTCATTACCACGGTCGATGATTTAACCGAGGTACTGGACTTTGACTCCGAAGACATCGACGGTATGGACGACAATGCAGGAGAAGAACATGAACCACCGCTCACTAGGCGGTGGACAGCCACCTCTTCTTATGATATATATATGGTGGACACTCCGAAGGAAACAAATGGCGATGAGGCAACGGAGGACAAAAACTCAGGGAAAAAAGCAAAGAATGGGCGTCGTCGGCGCCACTCCAAGCCCCGCCACAGCAATACCGGCCCGGGAGACGAAAGCAATCCGAATGGTGCCGAAGAAGAATACAACCCTGATCAGCCCGCCTTCGAGCAGGCCGAACGAGAGGATGAGCAGGTCAGCCTGTAAGAACAAAGCGACGGACGAATACCCGGAGGAGGACAGCTACATGCCCCCCTCCGAAGACGAGATTAGCCTCGGTGACGACGAGTTCGGCGCGCCTGAGGATCCCGTAGAGCAGGAGCGCTTCAAGCGCCGGCTTACAGCCACTGCGAGGAGCCTGAAGAAGAAGCAGCAACAACTCCAAGCTGATCAAGACCTACTCACAGATAGATGGACTGAAGTCCTTGCAGCCGCGGAATACGGACTCGAGCGCCTACGACTGACCGGCCACCTCGTGGTCGGGATAAAACGACATATCAGTCCGCATGCCAGCCAACAACCCCACGCCAACATACTATGGCACGGGGCAACAAAACAGGACAGCCAAGATCGATCTACGGATCGCGGGGGCACGCCTCGGCACGCGATGATGACCGTCACGCCGGATACACCTTCAACAAGTC
This sequence comes from Aegilops bicornis, assembly GCA_021605145.1. Taxonomy (NCBI): domain Eukaryota; kingdom Viridiplantae; phylum Streptophyta; class Magnoliopsida; order Poales; family Poaceae; genus Aegilops; species Aegilops bicornis. The sequence continues at coordinate 39,966,818 of CM038674.1, read as the reverse complement.
CCGCTGGGCCGAACATAGCCACCCAGAGCAATTCGACCCACGAGCACATAGCCCAAAGACAGAGGCGCCGCACACCCCCTCTGCTTCACTGACGAAGTAATGGATCATGAATTCCCATAAGGGTTCAAACCCGTAAACATCGAATCATACGAGGGCATAACAGACCCCGCAGTATGGATCGAAGATTTCCTTCTCCACATTCACATGGCCCGCGGAGACGATCTACATGCCATCAAGTATCTTCCCCTTAAGCTCAAAGGACCAGCCCGCATCGGCTAAACAGCCTGCCAGAAATTCCATTGGCAGTTGGGAAAACACGGAAGACGCATTCCTCGACAACTTCCAGGGCACATATGTGCGACCACCAGACGCCGATGACCTGAGCCACATTACTCAACAACCCGGAGAGTCAGCCAGGAAATTCTTGACTCGGTTCCTAACTAAAAAGAATCAAATAGTCGACTGTCCGGACGTCGAAGCCCTGGCGGCTTTTAAGCATAACATCCGGGACGAGTGGCTCACTCGACACCTCGGCCAGGAAAAACCCAAGTCCATGGCAGCTCTCACAACACTAATGACCCGCTTTTGCGCAGGCGAGGACAGTTGGTTGGCTCGCAGCAGCACTACGCCGCATTCTGGCACTTCGGATGGCCGCGACAATAACGGCAAGCCACGGCGTAACAGACATAAGCGACAGAACAACGGCGACAGCACTAAAGACACCGCAGTCAACGCCGGATTCAGTGCCTGGTCAGCAGAAGAAGCCGTTCAAAAGAAATAATCAAGGACCGTCTAGTCTGGACCGCATACTGGAGCGCTCGCGCCAAATTCATGGCACCCCAGACAAGCCAGCCAACCACACCAATAGAGATTGTTGGGTATTCAAACAGGCCGGCAAAATAAACGCCGAAGACAAGGACAAGGGGCTGCACAGCGACGATGACTAGGAGCCCCGACGTCCGAACACAGGGGGACAGAAGAAATTCCCCCACCCCCAGGTGAAAACGATCAACATGATATACGCCACGCACATCCCCAAGCGGGAACGAAAGCGGGCACTACGGGACGTCTATGCGATGGAGCCAGTCGCCCCCTAATTCAACCCATGGTCAGCTTGTCCGATCACCTTTGATCGTAGGGATAACCCTACTAGCATCCATCATGGCGGCTCGGCCGCATTGGTCCTAGACCCAATCATCCACGGATTCCACCTCACGCGCGTCCTTATGGACGGTGGCAGCAGCCTGAACCTGCTTTATCAGGACACAGTGCACAAAATGGGCATTGACCCTTCAAGGATCAAGGCCACCAAAACCACCTTTAAAGGTCTGATTCCTGGAGTAGAGGCCCGATGCACGGGCTCTATAACATTGGAAGTGGTCTTCGGATCTCCGGGTAACTTCCGAAGAGAAGAGTTAATCTTCGATATCGTCCCTTTTCGCAGTGGTTACCACGCACTGCTCGGACGAACCGCATTCGCTAGATTCAATGCGGTACCACACTACGCATACCTCAAGCTCAAGATGCCAGGACCACGCGGGGTCATAACAGTGAACGGAAATATGGACCGCTCTCTCCGAACAGAAGAGCATACTGCAGCCCTCGCGGCGGAAGTACAATGCGGCCTCCTCCGACAAACCAATCCGGCGACAACAACTTCAAGCACCGTCAAGAGAGTCCGGAGCACCCCGCAACAGGATCATCAGGCACGCCCAGAGCGCGACTAGCAGTCCGGCCTCCGCTTAAGCCCCATCAAAGCAGCATTCGTGCCACGCGTACACAATTACGCACTCAAGATACCATGGGCGTAGGCGGAGGCGCAACAACGACTCAGTCAACAGTGCGGGATAACCGCGACGTACTTTCATAACCCGTCCTTCTTCTTTTTCAGGACATTGCTTTAGAGCAGCCTCTCCAGAAGAGCCGGATTGCCGGACTTACATAGGAGAGAAAACCAAGGAGGCAACAGGCTTCGCGCACAGAAGGAAACACCCAGGTGGAATCTATTTACGATCGTTATACCTGTTTTATATATCCACACGCGGCCCGCCCCTGAATAGGACATGTTAAATAGTCCTATTTATCTCCGCTTAATGCATTCATTGTAAACATACGCTTAAACGTATTTTCATTAATGGGAGATTATATATAGCGTCAGCTCATTATTCTTATTTGAACATTTCTCTTACAAATGTTTCTATGGTATTGCATCCATACACTTTTGTACGTTCCATTTGCCAGGGGCTTCCTATGGTGCCCCGTTCTATGGCAAATAAAGTCCGAACACTTTGAACAGTGCGGCACCCCGAACTTTTAGCACTATATGCATCAGCTCCGAATCATATCTTGGGTCTACAGTTGGGTTAGCCCGGCTCCCTTGTTTTGGTACCTTACGTTCCGTTATATCGGCTAAGGTAGCGCAGGGAGAACTAATGCGATTGTGCCCCGGTTCTGCCGGACGAGCACCTCAGTAGAGAAAGCCGAAAACTGACCGGCATGATGAGGCGAGAGTTGGTCACTGTTCGAGAGGTCTTAAAATCCTTAAAGATTTTTTCAGCTTTAGGCGATGAGTCGGCCTTGTCCGATTTAGGCGTATATAGCGCCCCAATTCGGCCCTCCGAATTCTAGGGGCTTCGCCGAAATTTAAAATTATAGACTTCTATGGCTAAGTGAAAGTTATAAAGCCGCATAGTCTGATTGCCTTGTTCACTGCGCCGGATACCTCCTTAAGGGACCAAACATTTGGATAAAGAGTATCCGGGTTTTTCCAGGAACACCCCGGTACTAGGTACGTGGGGGCGGAAGCCGACGACTGGCCTACTTTCAGAATTTGATAAACAGCCGCACAGATGGTAATATTTTAAATCAAACAGTGCTACATAGCACAAGTAACTTCGTCTTTAAATTACAACAACGGCAGAGGTACATTTAGTCAAAGATCTTGTCCTTGGAACACTCATCGGCCACGAGACGAGCGCCTTTCATAACGCCATCATAGTACCTCTCGGGATGGCGATGCTCCCTTGCCCTCGGGCGGACCGTCTTTCACCAGCTTCTCCGCATCCAGCTTGCCCCAATGCACCTTGGCGGGCAAAGGCCAGGGCACCCTCGATGCAAACGGATCGCTTGATTACTTCAAGTCGCGGACAGGCATTCACCATCCGCTTGATCAGGCCAAAGTAGCTAGTGGGCAGGGGCTCACCAGGCCACATCCGGACTATGAAATCTTTCATAGCCACTTCGTCTGCCCTGTGGAGTTTGACCAACTGCTTCAGCTGGTCACTCAGAGGCATTGGGTGTTCGGCCCCAACATACTTGGACCAAAACAGCTTCTCCATTGAGCTCCCCTCTTCGGCACGGTAGAACTCCGCGGCGTCTGAGACGCTGCGTGGCAGATCTGCGAATGCCCCTGGAGAGCTCCGAATTTGGGTAAGTAAAAGAAACGCCTCCTCCACATGTTTGCTTTGCATAAAGAATTTCTTACCCGCCGTTATCTTCTTGGCCTCCTGGATCTCCTGCGGTGCCTTCTTGGCTTCGGCCTTGGCATCTTTCATACTCACAAGGGCCTTCGCAAGCTCGGCCTCTTTCATCTTCAGATCACGCTCCACGGACTCGAACTTCTTGCCGAGGTCGTGGAGCTCTTGCTGTACCTCGCCCACTCTAGCACTTTGCTTACCATGCTCCTTGCATTCCAAGGCCGCCTTGTCTTCGGCCTCGGATAGCGCTTTCTTCAGGGACGCCACTTCGGCGGTGGACCCTGTCACACAGTCACGACGCCTCGTCGTCAGACTAAATAATTTTATCTATCTTTACATACATAAGAGCGGAGAATTACTCACCTTTGCTCTCTTCGAGCTGCCTCTTCGTGAGAACGAGCTCTCCCTGCGCCTGCTCCAAGTCCCGCTTTAGTTCGGCAACCTCGGCTGTGCGGGCAGCAGTGGCAAGCAACACGGCCTGCTTAGTCACATAAACACTTATTAGACTCCTGCGGATTATAATTGACCCTCCGTTTGGCTTTTCTTTCCGAACACCAAACAGAGTATCAGGGGCTACTACCTATCGGGTGGTAATTTCACACATTTTTATTACTTACCTAGAAGCCCGTCAGAGGCTTGTGCGAGCTTGCTTAGTCCGCTCTTGGCGGACAGAACCTTTTGAATCACCGCACTCATAAGAGTACGATGCTTGTCATCCATGGAAGCGCCTCAAAGCGCTTCCACCAGACTGTCCGGCGCCGCTAGCGCGATGGAAGTCCTCGGCACGGACGGCTCGCCCTCCCTAACGAGGGGATGCCCGCCTAAATCCGGGACCGTTAAGGGTTCCAGAACAGTGTTTGGTCGAGAGTCCGCCTTGCTGCGGCTCTCATCGACGCGATCCGCAGGGATCTTGAACCCCGCGTGTCTGACATTTGGAACTCCGCCTTGGGGTGTCTCCAGGGTCACCTCCCCCTGCTCGGGGAACCTTCGGGACAACACCTCCGTGTCATCCGCAGGTTGAGGAGTGGTGGCCGTTGGGAGCGAGTTCATCTCTGAAGCGCTCAGAGACCCATCCGAAGACAACACCTCCGGATGAGCCCTGGCCGGACTGCATATGTGTTCGGCGTTATTAAACAACTATGAAGTAAAATCACGGTAGAGTGCGGACACTTACGATCGCGCCAGGGGCTTCCCCCTGGGCAGCCACCCTTCCTCGCTATGAGCGGCCGTGGTGGAGTAGTCCGGAAGGGACGTCTTTCCCTTCTTGGGCGTCCCAGTCTCCCCCTCCGGGGCGGCTTTCCTCTTTTTCTCCTCCCCAGTGCGGGGATGTAGAGTTTCTTCTTGCTTCACCCCGCCTCCGCGGGAGGAATCTGTTTCGTTGTCGTCGGACGACGTGGGTATGAAGGCCTTGCGTCGAGGGCCTCTCCCGGCCCCACGGCCTGTCTCCTCAGGCCTCTCATCCTTTCCGGATTGGGCGGCTTCTTCTTCCTCCTCCTCTTCGGGGGAGGAGTGCGCCTCGTCGTCTTCGGACAAGGCTTCCGGCACAACCTTACGCCGGAGACCCTTCTTGGTCCCTGGGGCCTTCTTTTCGGCCTTCTTCTCCGGTGCCTTGTAGGGCGCCGGATCAAGATCTCTGTCAAGAGATCATCACCGATCTTCCGCAACAGAGCCGACAAATAATCTGCTCCATTGTCTCCACATAGTCCTGATCAAATATACACAAATACTTAAGACTCCCCCATGAATGTATTGGGAAAAACCAAATCCGGTGGTAGTCCCAAAAACTCACCGGATGCGGGGGCCGTGCTGCATGAAGTCCGCGGTCCTCGGATGTGGGAGGAGGTACTTCGGAGGCCTTAAACAACTCCTTCCACGCGTCTTTGTGCTTCATGCCATAGAGCCTCTGAAGCGTCGGTGTTCGCCGGGACGAACTGCCACAGATTGAATGCCCGCCTTTGGCACGGCAGAATCCGGCGAACGAGCATGACCTGGATCATGTTGACGAGCTTAATGTTCTTGTCCTTCATGCTCTTGATGCATATTTGGAGTCCGGTCTGGTCTGTAGATTCGCCCCAAGTCAGGCCCTTCCTTTCCCAGGAGGTGAGCCGCATGGGGGCTCTGGATCGGAACTCGGGGGCCGCCGCCCAGATGGCGCCGCGCGGCTCGGTGATGTAGAACCACCCCGATTGCCACCCTTTTACGGTATCCGCAAAGGAGCCGTCCAGCCAGGTGACGTTAGGCATCTTGCCCATCATGGCCCCTCCGCACTCCGCTTGCTGGCCGCGTACAATCTTCGGCTTCACGCAGAAGATTTGTAGCCACAGGCCGAAGTGAGGCCGGATGTGGAGGAAAGCCTCATATACGACGATGAACACCGAGATGTTGAGGACGTAATTCAGGGCTAGATCATGGAAATCTAGCCCGTAGTAGAACATGAGCCCACAGACGAAGGGGTGAAGTGGAAACCCCAGTCCACGGACGAAGTGGGCGACGAACACGACCCTCTCGTGGGGTCCCGGGGTCGGAATGACCTGCCCAACGTCCGGTAGCCGGTGCGCTATGTCTGCGGCCAAGTATTCGGCCGCCCGAAGATTTGCGATATGCTTGTCCTTGACGGTGGAAGCCACCCACTTGCCTCCTGCTCCGGACATGTTTAGTTGTGTGGAGAAGACTTGGGCTTGGGCGCTCGAGCTCGAGGGGGCAAGAGTGGGCAAAGGAGGAAGAAGGCGTGGGTAAAAATGGAGAAATCTTATCCTTTTATAGAGGCGACGAAAGCGGTGCGCCTCCCCAGTTGCCCGTTGGGAATCGCTTGCTTCCCAAGCGACACGATTGATGATGTGGTGGGATTACCCGTACCCGTATTGATGAGAATCCCGTGATAAGGGGACACGATCTCTGCTTTGACAAGACGTGTCAAGGAAACCGCCTCGCAATATGCGATGTGGCTGGTTGTGGGAAAACGGTTCGAATAATGACCCGACCGTAATGACACGTCGCGTTGCCTAAAAAGTTGTCAGCAGATTGCATTTGTGAAATACCATTCTCTCTACGGTGGCATGTGAAGATCATTTTGTGGATCCGGACACGGTTCAAATGTTTGATAACTACTTTGGAGTATTCGGAGGAGGAACCCGCCCTGCAATGCCGAAGACAAGACTGCGCGCCGGACTCATCGTCATTGAAGCCTGGTTCCGGGGCTACTCAGGGAGTCCTGGATTAGGGGGTATCTGGATAGCCGGACCGTATACATTGCCCGGACTATTGAAGCGTGAAGATACAAGACTCAAGACTTTGCCCGTGTAAGGATGGGACTTTCCTTGGCGTGGAAGGCAAGCTTGGCGATCCGGATATTATATTTCCTTCCTTGTAACCGACTCCATGTAAACCCTAGCCCTCTCCGGTGTCTATATAAACCGGAGAGGTTAGTCCTTAGAAGGCCGATCACAATTACAATCATACCATCATAGGCTAGCTTCTAGGGTTTAGCCTCTATGATCTCGTGGTAGATCTACTCTTGTACTACCCATATCTTCAATATTAATCAATCAGAAAGTAGGGTTTTACCTTCATCGAGAGGGCCCGAACCTGGGTAAACATTTGTGTCTCTTGCTTCATGTTACCATCAGCCTAGACGCACAGATCGGGACCCCCTACCCGAGATCCGCCGGTTTTGACACCGACAGTAGTCTCTGCCGGGACCGTGGTATGCGCCCGGTCGGCTGTGAGAGAGCTTCTCTAGGTAGGTTGTGGTGTGTTGCCGCGCCCGGGTATGTGGCTAGTAAAATGAGGTCGTTCGTGCAACCAAGGCGCCGTTCGTGCGGCGGAGGCGTTTATGCGCCGGAAAAATTGTGTGCTCCATCTTCCACCTTCGTTTGTGCGAGTGAGAGAAAGAGAGATGGTATCGGGTTTGTCCCAACAGGAGCTCTGTCGAGGAGGACGCCACCGTCGAAGACGTCCTGGACGCGTCAGTCCTGGCGGGGGCGGGGAGGAAGGAGAAGGTGAAGTCGGCAGCGAGGGCCATGGCACTGGCTGCCGGCGCCGAGGGGTGAGGCGGTTTGGTGGGGTGGAAGACAGTTTGTGCGTCGAGGAAGCCGAGCAAGGGCCGGGCATGGATCTTGCGGTACTGCCGAAGGAAGGCGCAGTCGGTGGAGACGCAGTGGAAGGAGACGCAGGTGGCGAAGGCACGGGCGAGATCGGCCGGGACGGGCAGGCGGAGGAAGATTTCCTTCAGGAGATCGTCGGGGATCGGCAGCGAGGACATGTCCGCCGTGCTCTCCGACGGGCGAGGAGGAGGCCGAGCTTTAGCGGAGGCCCGATAGTTGACGCAGACAGCTAGCACAAGTGGAGGTGAGTGGGGGTGGCATGAGTGGAGACGGTGGAAATCTGCCGCCGGAACCCTAGACTAGAGCGATGGCTGACAGCAGTGACGGGAAGCCGGCGTAGGGGATTCTTCTATCTAGAGATGAGAAAGCTCTGGCGTAAGGGGAAAAGTTGAGCTCCTATGCGCCGCTCGTTGCGGCAAACAGTCGGCCGCCCGCACAGGAGTGCTCCGACTGGGCCGGCCCATGTAGAGCACAAAAAAATCCCCAAAAATGCATACAAATGCAGCGGCTAGGGATCGAAATCACGCCAGACAGTTTAATTCACGAGATACTAGCCACCACACCAACTGGGAGCTCATGGTAAGTATCTGCGCGCATGACTTTTAAAGGCGAATATACTGTGATAGTATAACGTACAGATTTGCAGGATCATATTTGTTGTAGCGTACAGATTTTTCAATTGTTGCACACATTTTAGAAAACACGAACAATTTTTTTGGAAAATTTCAATTTCGAAATAGTTTTTGAATTACCTAAAAAGAACTAGAATTACACGCAGTTTTTCAAAAATTTAGAAGATTTTCGAGAAACAAGAACAAATTTGTAATCATGTTTTTTTAAATGACAAACATTTTTTGAAATGTTTCATTTTCTGAAACGGAGAACAAATTTTAAAGGACGGACATTTTTTGAATCTTGAGAACAAATTTTGAAACGGAGAACAAATTTGGAAGCATGAACATTTTTTGAATTTTGAAAAAAAATTTGAAACAGAGAACAAATTTGGGAGCGCGAATAATTTTTTAAAGCACGGACATTTTTTAACCTTGAGGACTAATTTTGAAGCAGAGAACAATTTTGAAAAATCACGAAAAAATTTGGAAGCGCGAACAACTTTTTAAAGCACGAACATTTTTTAATCTTGAGAACAAATTTGGAAGCGCGAACATTTTATGAAAACGGGAACAAAAAATTGAAATCCGGTACATTTCTGCATTTTGAAACTTTTCAACTATTTGTGTAACGAGAACAATGATTAAATCTTGAGAACTTTTTTTGAAACCTAAACATTTTATGGAAACACAAACAAAATTTGAATATTTTAAAATTCTTTTGATAAAAAAGAAGAAAGGAAAGGAAAAAGAAATAAAAACCAAAGAAAGAAAACAAACAGAAAAATCGAAAAAAGAAAAAATAAACAGAAATAAGTAAAAACGAAAAGAAGAAAAAAGAAAAAAGAAAACTAGAAAACAAAGGAAAAAGAAAGAGAAACAGGAAAATAAGAAGAAGAAAGGAAAAGGAAAACGGAAAAAACAGAATACACAGGAAATAAACTGGGTTCAGATTTGGGCGTACTGTGTAAAGCTTGAACTGGGCCGGCCCATCTCCTGTCCCAAGCATGCTTGCCCTGTGCGAATCCCCGACACTTCACCGCAGCGACCGGCGAATAGGGTTTTCCGGGGAAAAGCCCTGGTGTGTGTGAAAATGGGCCCTGGTGTGTCTGTACCGCTTCCTTTAGGCATGGCCCATATGATTGCCTCAAAAAAAAAACATGGCCCATATGAAAACAGCTTTGATCCATGCTCGACAAACCTTCTTCTTTTCTCCAAAAATAAAAAAGACAAACATTCTTCTTCTACCCAAATTACATGATGTATTTCTTTCTTCCGTTAAAACATATATACTCTACCGTGGCACATGAAACTCACTAATGGTTGGATGATGAAGATGAAAATGAAATGCACCGTCTATTATGGTTGGATGATGGACGCATCCTTGACGCACTCCGCATTTCTTCTACTGTTTACTTTTCTTTTATTTTTAGGAGGAAAAAGCAAGCAAAATAGCACATGAAACTCGCTAATGGCGAGCTTACTATCGAAAATAAAATTACTATGTAATGGATTACAAAAATAAAATTATTACTCCATACAAAATTCAGTGCTATTTTCTGGCTCCGGTGGTTTTATCTCAATTCTAACGTGGAGTTTAATTCAGACCCAGAAGAAACAGAGAGAGACACTCCGGCATAAGCACGTGCATGCAGTCTGACCGGCGGCGATGAGCGCTGTCGACGCCTCTCATCAAGCTCGGCTCAAATAACTGACTGACAACAACATGTAAGCATTTAGGTGTACCATCTATATATACACGTAGGCATCTGATGAAGTCTAAACTACAAAAGTTCGACCCCGCAAAAAAAACTACAAAAGTTCGGTTAACTGATGTGAAGGTTTGCCTGTTGCTCTATAAAGAAGTAAATACACCGATGGTGCTTGAACTTGCCATGGATGTTCACTTTAGTGTCTGAACTTGAAAAATACATAGAACTGGTTCTATAACTTGGCATGTACGTGCAAATACGATTCAAATCTCATATGTATACATCAATGACGTTGTGACGGCGTTCCAACATGGCATGCGGTCCGCTGTCGATGACTGGATGGCAGGAAAGTGGGCGTGTGGCCTAGTTTTTCAGGAAGCCCCTGAAATTATTATTTTTCTTACAAATAGGACCTCGGAAAGAAACAACGGACATTTGTAGAATAAAAATTACAACTGGCCTGTAGGGAGTTTGAACATGGGTACTGATGTTTCGATGCATGTGTGGCTAGCCAATCGACTACCAAACACTTGATGTTTGGAGGGATTGACACCCTTTATATACACTAGGCGGAACAACATAAATTAAAGAAGTTTAATCCAGAAAAAAATAGTGCCGGGTCTGTGATTCAAACATCCGACCAAATGCTATATAGCACCTTGGATACCACTCCAACAAAAAAGATCTCATGTTTCAAAATATAATTAATATTTATGACTGTATAACACACATAATTTCAAAAGAGTTTGAAAATTTAGGTGTCATTTTAAAAAGAATCCAAGTGTTATTTTAAAACATAATCATACAGTTTAAAATATTTATAAATTGTAACAAGTTGTATGAATCAAATATTATTCATGTAATGATCTGCAATCTGAGGGCGCACTAGAACACACAAACTTTTATATACTATATAAGCTTTTTAAAACAACACAATTTTTTAAAGCATGAACACTTTTATGTACTACATGATTATTTTATAAAAAACATGGAAATTTTGAATCAAATACAAGAATTTATTTAAATATATGAAAATTTCTAAAATTACTTTAATATTTTATTAAAAATGAGAGCACTTTAGAATTATAAAATTATTTTTGTTATGTGTAGATATTTTATGAAATTATACAACTTTTCAAATGTATTTTTTTATAACACACGATTATAATTTACATGTTTTTGGAAATTTCTAAATGGAAAAAATGAACACGTTGAAAATGGGCCGCGGTGTGGTTTGCTTTACCCACACGAGCACATTATGTTATAAAGATAAATTTATCTTTTGTAACATTATGTTTCTTGGGTTGTATTCATATGTGGGGCCCCTTTATAGCCTTAGGGTACATGTTCGAATAATTGACCCATTATTTTTTTTGTTGGAATAAATTACTTTGTTTATGTCGATCAGCCTTATAGTATATAAAGTATTCAAACATATACATGTGTATAAATGTGATTAGCTCTACTGGTTAGCCACGCCTCATGTGAGCGATACGTCACGGGTTTGAATACTATAACATTTCTTGTTTTTTCATCCCAAAGGCTGACGAGTTCCATTCCACGCTTGTAATTTGGCAGGCCCACAACAAGATGAAAGCCTTTTGACTCATTACAGAGCGTTAATTAACCTACTGATTGTCAAGAAACTAAACATCGATAATGCTCTCACTACATTACCCGGAAGACGCATCGATCATAGTCAGAAGAAGGCAACGAGGTAAACTCTAGGACTGCTCTGTTCTACTCCCTCCGTTTCTCTAAAATGTCTTATACTCCCTCCGTCCGGAAAAACTTGTCATCAAAATGGACAAAAAAGGATGTATCTAGAACTAAAATACATCTAGATACATCCTCTTTTATTTATTTTGATGACAAGTATTTCCGGACGGAGGGAGTATTTAGGAACTGAGGGAGTAGATGACTATGACAGTCAACCTGTGGTCAACTCTCGAGTTGCAGCAGTCTCACCATCTCAAATCTGCAGCGCTGCCAGGCTTCCAGGCTCCAGTGTTGGCATCAGCACCGTTCAGACCATAGTGACTATGTGCTTGAGCTTGCAGCACATCCTTGTTCCAGCGTCTCCTCGGCGACACGCGGCCAATATATCAAAATTAGGCGTATTCAGTTTGTGGATATTCAGAGCTTGTTGTGGGCAAAGAGGGAACAAACGATAGTTCTTAGTATCAAATAACTACAGCTGAGTGCTGTTTTTGCATTCCATGTGATTTCATTGTCCTCTACCTGTGGCCTACACCTGCTGGTATCTTCGGTCAATGTGATATTCATGGTCGGATCTCCTCTGATGCTAAGATTAGGCAACATTTATGCTTTGTTTCACTGGTTACGAGTTCCGTCCCTACCTCTCATCGAGCTCGGCTCAAATAACTGATATACAAGAACATCTAAGGATGTACACGTATGCATCTGGTGATGTCTGAACTACAAAAATTCAGTAAACTGCTGTGACGGTTTGTGTGTTGCTCTACAGACATACAGTAGGTGAGTACACACATAAAAAATGCCAGCCAAGTTTGCTTCTTCTCTTCAAAAAATCACCGCCAAAAACCCAAAGGGAAAGAAAAAGGACCATTTTTTCAGCATCAAGTTTGCTTCTTCTCTTCGACAACAGAGTTGGTAGGTTCTTCAGGAGAGACAAGATAGCGTTGGCAGGCGAACATCTTCAGGAACCACCACCATTGCAACAAGCATGCAAGAGTGCAACAGAAGCATGCCATATGTTTCAGTTCAAACGAATGAGGAGAGTGGGAGCACTTGTGTCTGAAATTTGAACATCTGGAAGGGACTTGATCCCATAATTAACAAGTTCCAAGCCACACTCGCAGTTGAAGCAAAATAGCAGGTACAATGATTGGCAGCCATACAACACGATGGCAATCACATTGACTGGTTACATATACTCTTAGTTAACCTACTGAGAAACTATGCGCCGTTAATGCTCTTGCTACCTAATAAGACCGTTCCGAAAAACTAGCAAGAAGCTACCAGTTTTGTGCTAATCTGCCCCCAAAAAACTAGCACGGCCTTTAGAGCCAAAAGCACCCAACTAATGACCAACCTCTAGGCTCTAGTCAACTGTCGCCATCTCCAATCCTCGACACACTGGGCATGACCGCCATCATCAGCATTTATGGGCTCTTCAGGCTGCAGTGCCTCCGCACCTTGTTCCAGTGAATCTGAATGGAATTCAGGCATCGGTGTGGCTGGCACGTCCTGTGCCCTGTGATCTGGTTTAGTGTACGCTGATTTGAGTGTACATTTGTTTCAGTGTTCAAGTATATTTGCTTATTTCTCAAAATAAGAAGTTCCAGCAAATTATTTGCAGAAGTTCAAAATTTTAGGCTTTGTAAGAGGTGTAAAAACTTTTCATGCCCTTGCAAAGTTTCAGGACCATTATACGCAGAGGACATATCCGACAATCGTTCTATGACCATATCACACTCTCGTTACATTTTCTTTTAAAGAGGATCACAACTGTTCTTTTAAAAAAGGACCAGAACTGAACTGACCACCGTGCCCCTATTTTACTGTTCACGTGTTTTCTAATTTTTATTCAATGAACAAAAATTGAACAGATGACCTCCTCGTCAAAATTCAGTCAATTTTGAAGCTGAAAGTTCTGATGCATGAATATCTCAAACCAGTGTCCAAATGAAATTAAACTTTCCCAGATTCGCTCAGAAGTTTCTGGATACTTTTGAAATTTCTGCCAAAATTTAGTCCAATTTTGAAGCTAAAAGTTAGGAAACATGAATTTCTCAAATCAATGATTGAAATGGGCTGAAACTTTACCATATTATTCATGTATGTATTATTCAACTTCTGGAATTATTTCAAAAATTCCTATGAACTCTGAAATTTATGTCAAAATTTGCAGCTGAAAATTGAATTGATTATTCTCCCAATCTGCTCAAAATTTCCCAGATTGGTCACGTATATAAGATTAATTTTATGGAATCTTGCCAGATTTTGCTGGGCATTTCACTTTTTCAGAACAGTTTTGAAGAGACCATTTGGCCCTGTTTGTGCCAAAGGTGCCAGAAAACGCCAAAGGTACATACGCTACTGATGACCAACATGTGGTTAATTTTCCGAGTAACAGCACAACCTCAATTAGAACCATATCCAGTCCACACACCGGCCTGACCGCAAACAGTTTTATCATCATGATGGTGATCTCTTTGGTCTCTTGATTGCCTGGCAGTGCCTTGGCACCTTGTTCCACCATCCCCTTCTCAACACCTGTCTGAATTTGATATCTCAAAATTATGAGCATATTCAAGTTGTTGATATTAAGGGAGAAACATTGGGCAACAGTGGGCAAATTCTTTATGGGAAAAGCACGGGAAGAAACTGAATAGCTAAGATGAGGTACTAGGGCACAAATCAAAACACAAACAATGCTAACATTGACCTCGGCAGAATTAGAGAGATATAACAGCAAATACTTCCTTCCATGTTGAATCTGCAACCCATCAAAATCCACAACCAACCATGTTGAATCGGCTAAAGCATGTTATAAAAGCCAAGCTAAGATAACTGTCACAGCACAAAGCAAACTACCACCATCATGGAGCTCTCAGAAGTCTTAGTAGCGACAATTCACGATAACTGTCACAGCACAAAGCAAACTACCACCATCATGGAGCTCTCAGAAGTCTTAGTAGCGACAATTCACATAATCTGTCAAAAACAAGATAGGCAAAATAAAACCAACTCTCTTACTACTGTCATCCAAATAAGAGCAAAACGTACACGCTACTCTCATCAACCTTGGTTCTGATTAAAATGAAAAAACCACCGACTGACATTCAAATAAATTGCAATCTGATGCGGCACAATTAGCAGAACAGCAGATAGATAACCATGCAATTCGCTTCTTTGTACACATAGCAACTTAGTTCCATATCACCTATTATGCATGTGCAGGATGAAATTGGCGTTTCTCCTTCATTGCAGATACCTGACTTCATTCCACACACTTTGTGTTTTAGCAATAGCAGGCACATCTATTAGCAGGAATACAACAACATCACAATCACTTTGATTTAATACAGAATCTTAATTACTTACTAATTGCACAGAAACTTAATGCCAATGATGCTATCGCCACATTATGTGGCATAGACACCCCCATTGTTTGTCAAATCAAGCCACACAAGGCAAAGTAAACAAATGGTCAAATATATATGACCATATTACGACCCAAAGCACCCTACTGCAGACCACAACCCTATCGCCAAGTTGTAGCACAACCTTAATTGGCACCATCTCCAACCCTCAACACACAGCCTTACCTCCACCATCCGTATCATCATAATGATGGGCATCTATGCATAACCTTGTTCCAGCACCTCCTCCTCAATACCTGTCCAATATCTCCAAATTATGCACAAGCAAAATGTATACATTCAGAAGCTTGTTTGCTGGAAAAGAACAAAAGGTGGTTCTTTATATTGGGTAACGACTGGCAAATTGCTCAAGAGGAAACACATGAAGAAGTTAGCAGAATAGTTGTGGTAAAACACTAGGGCTTAAAACAAACGACACACATGCATGTTACATGGTCCAGTTAGTAATAATGACCTCAAAACACTCACTTTGTTTGTTTACAATCATACTTTGCAGCACAAGAGTAAATACGGAGCAACATAAAAGCATGCAATAATTCAGAAATGAATAATAGAGAACTGAAAATTTCAGAAGAGAAATGTAGCTTCCTGCTGCAAGACTTCATAAATTACCTAGTAATTTACCACAACTTTCCAAGTCAAGTCAACGGAAAAAACTCAGAGGTCTTAATTAGTAGTCACAATTGACAAACTAATTGCATTTGGCATGTGCCTTGGAGGAAAGGTGAGAAGTTCAAAATTTTAAACACTGAAAAAACACGGTGCCTCTAATTTATCTCAAGAAGTTCATTTCAAAATATTTGAGCAATTTTTTGCCAGGATAGTACTCCTTGCGAAATTGTTCAAGCTCACCCCTTCAGAATATACACAGGAGATGTGTTAGTGGTAGCAATTGCTCGGGTTTTTATTAGCAACCAGCGATGCCTCCTTATATCTTATCTGGAGTTAACACCATGCGATAAATTTATAGACAGGCCCGGCCCTAAGGGTGGCAAATGGGGCGGCCGCCCCAGGCCCCTGACGCCAAAGGGGGCCCCAGAAGGTGTGTTTTACATACTGGGTCTGGCTGTCTACGTTGCAAAGTAGTAGAAGCGTCACAGGGCCCTGAGTAGCGCACAGCAGGCATACCAAATGGTTCGCTAGATAAGGTCAACATAGGCAATACACGTACTATCGCCACGTCAAGATCCTCTCCTGATGCGCTTGAATTGATCTTGAGGACCTCCGGTGACGGTGCCAAGATTTGCCATCGCTGGCCTCTGCCTGGTATGCTTCACCAACAAATGTGATCCTACAGGGAACAGGTCCAAGATCCGCTATGCAACAACTATGTGCTCACAGATCTAGACTACAATTCAACCCCAACGTATTCAGTTTAGGAAGATATGCTATTGGGACTATCATGACCAAGTTTGGCATGAGAAACTAATGATCTGTTAGATTTTAATTGAACTGATCTATACTTTTGTAACATTGCAGTGGTGTTCCCATACTGATTTTTTTTATTTAGATTTTAGCATCGCACATCATCTAAGATGTTTATGCATCCGGCAGCAAAGAAAGGAAAAATGGGAGGAAACGAGCAGATGAGTTAATAGAATTATGAAGAGGGTCCATTGATGATTTTTTAAGAGTAATACGAGCAGCTGAAGAAATCCAGATGGCTTGATCATAGTTTTCTTGGAGGAACAACTAATGTTAATCCAAAAGACAAGGGCTATTAACAATACGCGTCATTATGAGAACATATGTGATTCAACTACTACAGAATTTGCTATTCTTGACACGGAACCAATTTTACTCTAGATGTGTATGATCCTACAAACTGGAATTATCTTGATAGCAAAGCAATGGACATAAGATTGGAGAAGGGCCTATAAGAGAACTATAAATAGTGTTAGAAGAATATTTTTTAAGTTAATATGTAAAAAAATATGAAAGCTTTCGATGCACTTTAAGTATTTATTGATAACATTTAACATACATGTATATTATATTTTGATGTTTGTATTAAGGGCCCCCATGTTCAAATTTCGCCATGGGACCCCGAAATCTCAGGAACAGCCCTGTTTATAGATGGAAAATGAGGAAAACGTAACTTCATTCCTCATTAAATCTATCAAAAGAGAAAAAAACGATTCCCATTGCCTGGAATGAATGTTTCTAAGGTCAAATAATCAAAGGTGAAAAGAATTTGACTTGTATACCTTCTTAGTTAGCTTGACCATAAAAACATTAATCTGAAATAATCATTGTGATCTAGTCGCTTTTATGAATTCACCATGCCTCCAAAATGGTGCTCATGGTGTTCAAGATTGTTTCTCTTGTCTTGTTACCTTACAGTGGCATCCAAAACAGACTAAAAAATAAATTACAATCCATTTTTCATGTTCCTGAGCCTCATTAGCTTTGCCACAAACACAAAAGAAGTAACATCTATGAACATGTAAACAAGAATTAGCAATTACGATAGCCAACAATCAAGCATCTACAAGCTGTGGGAAACAACAATGAAGGGTAATAAATAACTAAAAGCAACAGAGATAGAGAGTTTACCACTTGATATTGTCGGTGACGACAACGATGGTGGGTAGTTGCTATATGCGAAGCCATGCACTATCGAAGCACACACCCTCTCAAGTTGTAATGTTTTGATGTCCAACATGTATAAACCTGGCTCAAGTGATGAGTTTCCCAAGTGATTCAGGACCAAGTACTTCCCCATTGAACCGTTGCCCATGTACTCACAGCCCAATGAGGGTGAGATTATCTTCTCCTTCTGCCACTGGCTAGAACTCCCACCATTGTTTCTCCAAATAGTGTAAATGTGATCAAATGTGCCATACTCATATCCACGGATAAGCATCACAGGCTTGCCTTCTCCTGCTTCGATCATAGTTATATCATTACTGGATGCATGTTTGGCTTCGGATGGGGGGTCGGCAAAGGAGAACTCCATACTCCGGGTGTCGAGCACCAAAATTTTCATTTCATGCTCCCAGTCTGGAATCCAGTAAAAGCAGCCATACACGTATTGGCGCCAGCGCCAGCAGAAGAGTCTCTCCTCTAGCGACCATAACAAGCCATCTAACAAATCGATCCAACTACGGGATGCAGCGGCTCGCCATTGTCTGGTTCTGGAAGAAAATACAAAGGAGATGATGTTAGCTTCGCAGTACACCATACCCATGACTCTGAATGATGTCTCTTCCTCAGCTGCTGCCTCGTCATCATGGCCGTCCCCCCGGGGAACGAGGAAAGTCTCAGAGAGACCCGGGTTCGCAACCATAGCAGCTAGGTCGTCAGGGATTGGTGGAACCAGGATGTATCGCCGGTGCAAGGGGTCGCAGACCACCATTTCTCCACCCAAAAAACCCCGTCCGGCGGTGACTAGCAGGAAGCGGCCGTCGCGGATGTCCCGGAGAACCCAGCAGTCAGAATTGGCTGGGGCGGGGACAAAAGAGAAGGAGAAGTCGGCGGTGAGGGCAACGGCGCTGGCCGCCGACGCGGAGGGGTGAGGCGGCACGGCGGGGTGGAACTCGAAGCCGCTATGCGGACTGAGCGAACTGAGGAAGCCGAGGAGGGGCGGGGCGTGGAGCTTGCGGTACCGCCGAAGGAAGGATCGATCGGCAACGACGCGGCGGAAGGAGACGCAGGCGGCGGAGGCTCGGACGAGATCGGCTGGGGTGGGCAGGTGGAGGAAGATTTCACGCAGGAGCTCGTCGGGGATCGGCAGAGTGGCCATCTCCCAGGGGGCATGCGGCGGCGGAAGGAGAGGAGGAGGGGACTGGTGGCGGTGGTCCGCCGCGTTGCCGTCCATGGCACCGCCGGTGGTGAGAAACCCTAGCTCGGTGATCTCGATTTGGTTTTAGCACGGGATTGTGGGATCTGGGAAAGGAGCAGTTATGACTGGGATTTGGACACTGTGAAGGGCGTTTTGGAAAATGTACATCGTGATTGCTTTCCTTGCACATAATCTGCACATCGATCGGGCGGCCATAATCTGCGGGGAGAGCTCAGCTGGTGAGATTAACTTCACCGTGACGTCATTGCTGTCAAAAGAAAAGACTTCACTGTGTGATGATGACTCTAAAAAAGATCACCATCTAAAAATAACTGTAATGGATCAGAAATTTTTTGTATCAAAACATCATAGTTATTTTTGAAGCGTTGGAGCTAGTGGTTTTACCTTAATTCATGAGCGACCATAATTGTGGCGAGGATAGTATGTATACATATGCGGAAAAAAAAGTATGTAAACATGTGATACTACCATTTTTACAGTCCCCCACCCCCTCCGGGCGACTCGGGCGCTAACCCTAGCGGCCGCCCAGCTCCAACCCTCCTCCACCGCCCTCTCCGTGGCCGCCGGGCAAGCCCACATGGCGTCGGCGGTGGCAGGCCTCTCGTTGTCTCCCCTCCCGTGGTTCAGGCGGTGCGGGTCGCTTGGCTACAGAGTGGCCTTCAGGTGGCGCGGCGGGCAGGCAGGCGGCACACGGGTGGTTACGGTGGGCGCGCGCGGATGGGCATGGTGTTCGACATTGTGACGGCTGTCAGATTCGGGGAGGCGAGTGCACAGGGTGCCCAGGCGTCGCTCCCAGCACAGATCTGCGGCGTCCTCGTCGGGGGAGGAGAGCGGTCGGTGCCCCTAGCTCGGATATGCTAGGCTGCGGCCTCAAGTCTCCGCTGGTATGGTTGCTTCTATGGGCAGCCTAGCAGGCAGGCGGCCGTTTTGTCATTGCATCTAGTGCGAGCTTCGAGGTGTCTACGGTGACTCTGGTCCGCCAGACGCGTGAGATCCGCAGGCCTCGGGACCCGGCCTGGGTTTCTATGGTCTGCTGTGGGTGGGTCCTTGCTGCGGCGAAGCGGTACCGAGGTGTGATGCTGAGCTTGCTTGCCAGGGAGGTGGTAGCTGGTGAGCTGGCCGAGTTTTGGTTTGGGCGGGTTGGCTGCCGGCGAAAGTCGTACTCTGGTTGCGGCTGGAGTCATCGATGGCAGCGCCTCACGGCGTCGTTCCCTTGCTTAAGGCATCGATGTCACGGTTCTCACCTCCCTTCCTGAATTTCTCTAAGAAAACCCTAGATCCGGTCTTCTGGATCGGACGACGGTGGTGCTAGTAGATGTGCTCAGCACCGCTTCCCTCTTGGGGGCATCATCTTGGAGGTGGGTCTGGCCAGAGGTCTCGTGGCTAGTGACGGTGGTTGACGGCGGCTCGCTGAAGGGTGTCTGTCAGGGTGCATCAAGGCGTGTAAGGGATATTGCAGCGCTCCAGCTAGGTTGCAGAAGAGGGAAGGCTCGGGAGCAGGATCAACAGCATGGGCGGAGATTTTGGCTTTTACGTCGACGGGCGTAGTGATAGGCTTGCAGTTGAGCATGGAAGCACGATCGAGGATCTTGAGAGCGTACTGTTGCTCGGAGAGAAAGAGACTGCGCGAGCACTACACTGGATGTTTATGCCAAGAAAATGGTGGAGGGCGCCGAGGTTTGTCATGGAGAACTCGATGGTGAGCAAGCTATTGATAGAGGCGAGGAGGGTGGTGGAGCTAGTTGTGAGTATGATGTCATATTCATATAAAAGTAGGAAGCCATCGCCAAGCTGCGCTAGAAGATGAACAAGGATGAGTTAATGTGTGAAGCCACAAACCCCAAAGTGTTGAGGAAGGAGGTGAACCGCACAAACCATGTAAGAGGCGCCTGCTTAAGTCCATACGGGGACATGTGGTATTTGCACATAGCATGGGGCATGCACTGTTGATGAAACCAGTTGGCTGCTAGTGTAGACGATCTCATTGAGATTTCCGTTGAGGAACACATTCTTTACATCAAGTTGATTGATGGCCCAGTTGTTGCTGATGGTGACACTTAAGATGACGCGGATAGTGGTCAGCTTCACCATTGGACAGAAAGTTTTGCCATAGTCCACCCCTGGCTGTTGGTAAAGCCACCTAGCATCCAACGGGCTTTGTATCGAGCGAGGGAGCCGTCCAGATGCAGTTTATGGAGAAATATCTATTCCCTAGACACCAAGTTGACACATGCAAGACAAGTAACCAAACACCACACATTTTATTTTTCACCAAAGAATTATACTCCTCAAGCATGGCATTGTACCAGTTAGGGTTCTTCAGGGCGGATTGTAGCTGGCTGGTATGGGAGAAATAGAGCTAGGAGAGGTAGCTATGTCCATGAGCTTGTGGGGTTGAAGAAACCCATATTTTTCTTGGGTGCGCCATGTTATGTAGGTTTTTAAGTGGTGCAACAAGCACGGCTCGTGGGGGGAATGGGTGCATGCATGACGACCTAGGTGGTGAACAGGCTGGGATGGGCCCTGCATGCATGCAGAGAGAGGTAGTGGGTGAGCGGGGCGCAACAGGTGAGGAAGATTGGCGGACGTGTGGGCTGGTGGTAGTGGGTGTGGTCTGGGGCTAGCAGGCGTAGGTGCTACATGCGCATTGAGCATGAGGGTCATGACGGGAATGACAGGTGGGGCCCAGTCCAAGGTATCCATAGGCACGCGAGATCTTGAGGCGGGACATTTGGGAGCGGGTGGGGTGGGCGATCTGAGGTGGATTGTAGGTGGCAATTGGGAAGGGGCCGGATTTTCTACATCCGGGGGTAGGATTTTCTCGTGCGCCGGTGTGCCTCGGCGAGGTGGATGCAAAAGGAAACTGAATTTCAATGAAACAACGTGTTGGGAGGTAATTACACGATGTGTTGCAAGATCTAGGCACCGATAACCTTTGTGTTCAAGAGTCATGCCGAGAAGGACACAACGGACGGAACGTGGGGTGTGGGGCATGGTAGCGTATAGGTTCGGGTAGCACAAACAACCAACGGTGTGAAGGGAAGAATAGTTTGGAGAGGTGTCGTAGAGCATGAAATGCGGGATATTGGACATGTCACAAGAAGGGTGAACGTTGAGAAGGTAGGTTGCGGTGTGTAGGGCTTCGACGCAAAAGGGGGGCGACATGTGAGCTTGGAGAAGAAGAGTGAAGATAATGTGGTTGGTTGAATGTATAGCATGCTCGGCCTTGCCATTTTGGGGGGAAGTATGGGGTCAAGAGAGGTGTAGGGCGACACCACGATCGGAGAAGAGCGTGTGGGGGCCGACGTTGAGAAATTCCCCACTGTTATCTCATTGTATGCACCATATGCAAACATGGAATTGGGTGAGCACATAGGCATAAAAACGCTCAAGGAAGGCACCACGTCGGATTTGTGACAAAGAGGGGAACTCCACAGAAAACTCTCTAGAAACTTGCAATTGGCGAGGTCCAAAGGTCACAATGGACGAGCTGAAAAGGGAAAGTAGTAAATGACATGGAATCCGGGAAAGGCTACCGAGCTTGATGACCTAATTGACACGCTTCACACGAACCACGGGGGTGGACAGGCTTATTACATGATGACGGAAAGTTATGTGACATGCGAGAAAGTGAGGCAGCTCTAGGGTGTCCTAATCTTCGATGCTAGAGGTCACCAGTGTCTAAACAGAGCTTACTAGAGTGAGTGTTGGTTCCTCCGGAGAACGAGTAGAGCTACCCGTAGCTACTACAACTCATGAGCGGGGTTTGGGTGGCTAGATCATTCACAACAAAGCCAAAGGGGTAAAACTCAATAGTGACAGAGTATACAGAAGTGATGAACAGAGATGAGATTTGTGACTACATGAGGGGAGTAGAGGATGTTGTTAAGGTAGAAGGGTTGGAAGGTTAGCTTGGCAGAACTAGTGGCAAGGATGGGCATATGTGACCTGTCCATGCTCAAAGAGGATAACTTCGATGGAGAACAAAGCAAGCCTGGGTTCCCTGCGAGGTGCGACAAAGCGCCCGAGTGAAGGTACCATTCGTCGTTGCCACCCTGCTGCTGGATGGACAGATTGTTTATCATGGCGAGCAGGCTGGCCTGATCCCACAACGGCTGCGAAGGTGGGTTGCTAGAGGAGGACGGCGTGCCCGGGTAGACCATAGGATAGGCATGGGTGGTGTTGCCGATGCGAGGCCCGAGAACACTAGCAGTGTTGGGAGGCACCCGAAGCGTATGCCCGAAAGGCGCGCGAAATATCCCATCCAGGGAGTCCCCCCCCCCCCCCAGCACCAGATGCGCTTGGCCGCGCCCACCACGGTGGCCGTCGTGCCCCTGGCCGCGTTCACGGCAGCGCCCCTGGCCATGACCACGAGCATTAGCCCTTGTGTTCGTCGGCGCCTTGTGAAGATCACCATGCTTACTTGAAGAGGAGCCATTGTACCGCCGCAGCCGCTGAGCACGATCGTGAGAACGTTGGAGCCATCTACACGGTCACGACATCCTGGGTGATCTCCTCAAGAAGAAGCCGCAAGTGGGCCTGGTTGAATGTAGGGAATGGGGATTGCATCAGTAAGAGTGTAAGACCATGGCTATCACCTGAAATCATCGAGAGAGGTCGCGCAACGTCTCTAGCGTCAGTGTTCGATCGGTGATCGGCTTGTCAACGTCCACCAGTGCCTTGAGCCGCCGATAGTAGTCCGCGACTCGCATATTGCCCTGCGTGAGGGCGCGGAAATCTGCGCCGAGGTGAACCGCCTGGGCGGGCTAGTTGGCGATGGAGAACTCGCTCAGTTGCTTCCAGGCGTGTTACATCATGTTGTCGTCGCCGCGATGACCTCGTAGAGGGCATCAAAGTGGCGCTAGATGGAAGTTTGTTGTGCGGGCTCAAAGTAGTAATCGACGTGGCTCTCGGTGGAATACATGGAGACAATGTAGCACAAGAGCTCACGCCACTTGGTGTAGCTGCCGGACCGGACGTTGAGCTTGAAGGTGATGAGGCTGCTAATGTTGTTGAGGTTGTGGATGGAGGGGATGGCGGCGGACGTGGAAGCGGCGGCTGCGGGAAGAGCGGGAGGTGGGACAAAAGGCATCACGAACATGGCGGAGGAGACGGTTGCGGGTGGGATCGTGGCGACGGGGCGATGAGCTCGGGAGAGGTGAGGACTGGAGGGGGAAGAAAAGCATTTCTCCCATGCACGGGAGGTCCTGTGCATGGGAGGGCCGTTCATTTTTTTTGGATATTCGATGTTGTGCATTAATGCTCTTTGTAGTTTGACAGATCTTCCTCTGACCACATGCAAGCCTATGCTTCACCATCCCATGCTTTGTTATTTTATTTCCAAGTTTAAAACTATTTTATCTTTTAAACCAAAAATACAATCTATGATCCGTTTGCATATTTGTGTTTATGACGAGGAGAACTTTAAAACTATACCACTTTTGAATGTGTTTCAGCATGTTCTAAAAATAATCAAATTTTAGAACACACTGAAACACTATTAAAAGTACACAAAACTATGAGATACTTTGTCAAACACTATTAAAGTTCAAAGTGTTGTTTGAATAACTCATTGTTGAATTTTTACATCGAATTAATAAATTTGTATGAAACAAGTTTGAAGCATGGTAGTTTACTTGTAAAAATATTTTCTAAAAATATATTCAATATTGGTCTTGTTTGAAAGATCTTGTTAGAAAAAACACAATTATGCAAACAGAATGTAAATCAAACATTTATTTCAACATACAGTATGCATCTATTTATTTGGATGAAACTTGATGAGTAGAATAACATGTGAATGTATGCTAGATGAGAGAGAAAACGTTATAGGTGATGTCAGTGGTCCCACAAAGTAATAAACAAGACGGTGGATGCATGCACGGGAGGTCCCGTGCATGGTAGAAAATCCTCTCTCGGAGGGGTGGGGCTCATGACATCATCGTTAGAGGAGGAGTCGCTGGTCTCCATGGAAGGTAGTGGAAAGAGGCTCTGATTACCAATATGAAAGGTGATCTTCATCATAGTATTTCCGGACGGAGGGAGTAGTAGTCGTTTTTCAACACCTTCTCGTTGAACCCAGGAACAAGTACTAATAATCCAGTGGAATTGTCTTCTCCAATTGCCACTTTATGGAACTCTCACAATTGGTTGGTCTAATGATATAGTTGTTGTATTTTCTGACAACTGTACGCACAAATATCCCTAGTCTGCATTCCCCTGCTTTCACGACTGTATTCACACATAACCTATAGAAGCACCTATAGGTGTATCGGCAAGAATGGTAGAGAATTGGAACTTGCAACGGCGTCAAGCCAACAAGCAAATGGCTCCAGCTCTGGGAGGAAATGGCTCATCACTGTCGGATCCTAGAAGAGAAGACAAAGGAAACCATCTTAGTTGAACACTGCTCCATTCAGACTACCCTGAATGATGTCTCTTCTGCAGAAGGAACGTCGGCGGCGGTCCGACTGAAGAAGACGCAGGCGACGGAGGCGTAAGCGGATGAAGATTTCCAGACTTGCGGCTGGCAATGGCGCCGACTTCGAGAAGAGGA
Organism: Aegilops bicornis; assembly: GCA_021605145.1. Classification (NCBI taxonomy): domain Eukaryota; kingdom Viridiplantae; phylum Streptophyta; class Magnoliopsida; order Poales; family Poaceae; genus Aegilops; species Aegilops bicornis. The sequence goes on along the minus strand of CM038674.1, from coordinate 39,941,405 downwards.
ATGGAAAGTTGGCATGGAAGGGGAAAGCGCGGATGTGTACTGCTTCCTAAATGGGCTAACAGACTATTTTTTTAGAATGGGCTACAGGCTTAGGCCTGGCCCATATGAGAACAATATTCCATCCTTGACATTCTTTTTTCCTTTCCTAAAAAAACTAATAATACTAGAATTTTTTACAAGAAAAAGGATAAGTAGGGTGACCTAAAATTATTCAAAAACTATGAAATGTGTCGTGCGTTGCAACGTATGAAAACAAAATTCCATCACGTGATCATGTAATTTGTGTCGAAGACATGATTACCCCCCCCCCCTCCCCCCCTCGTTTTTAGATATACAATTGAGCCAAAAGATGTTAGGTACAAACATGCATATTATAATAATTACATAGATGATTGAGAAAACTAACTTCACGTAGTAAAACAGTTTAATCTGTTGTGATCTAATTATGGTGATCATAAATTCAGCTAGATAAAGAAATGTTAAACATAGTGCCAGTAAATTTTTGAAATATAGCAGACAAACTTCATATAGTGGACGTGGCATCGCTGCGGTGGGTTTTAGGGGTTCCACATGGTTATGCTTTCAACTCCATGGATTGATAAATGCCAACAATTGCTGGTAATGTCAGTTAATTATCTTGTATTGTGTGAAAGAGATTTAAGTTGTTAGCAACATTCTTGTACCGCAAACAATATGTCAATATTACACAGTCGGTATAGTTAAATATCTTCAAGAAAAATTGGTGTAACCGCGCTAGTAGAAAAAGACTTATAAATGGCCTTAAATTAGTGACAGACATGGACAGGGACCTGTCACTGCTATTTTGGAAACCTCTAGTGGTGGGCAATCAAGCGGTAATCGATCAATGGACGAATCACACGCCTACGGGAGCGCCTATGTCTCGCTTGACTCGAGAAATAGGGCAGCCTTGCTTGAGAGAGCGTGAGATTGGGCCTAGCCAGCTCACGACAGGCCACAACCTCGTTTTTTTACTAAAAAAATCACATTTTTTTATTTTTGCTTTCTTTTTCAATTATTTTATACTTTCAATATATTTACAAAAACACTCTACAGAAATCATTTGAAAAATGTTAATCTATATTTAAAAAATGTTAAATATGTATTAAAAATGTTTCTCATGTATACAAAAACTGTAAATAAAAAATATACAATGTGTGTGGAAAAAGTAGATCATGTATTTAAATAATGATAATCAAGTATTTTAAAATATTTAAGATACATAAAAAATGTACAATGTGCATGAAACAGGTACTCTTGAAAGAAAAATATTTGTAAAAATAGTAATCATCTATTAAAAAATGTTATACGTGTAAAAAAATGTTCTTAATGTATACTAACAATGTAGACATGTTTTAAAAAATTGACATAGAATATAATTTCTATAAAATGTTTACTGTATATCAAAAATGTTACTCATATATTTCAAAAAGTACTAAATGTGCATAAAAATGTTCCTAGTATATACCAAGAATGTACAATGTTTATGAAAAAGTAAATCATCAAACAATTTTTTTAAATGTGTATCATCTATTTCAAAATGTTAAACATGTAAAAAATTATAATTCTGATGTATACTAATTTTTTCGGACTTTTATTGAAACATTTAAACAAAGAAACATAATTTTTAACAAATATTTACCATGTTTAGGACGTCTCGCTGAAGGTAGTCGCCCCATTAGGCTGGCCCAACGTGGACAAAGGCTTTCAGCGCTTTTTTCTTCCCATTTTTCACATTAATGCATTCATTTGTTTTTTTTTACTTTCGCTTGTATTTCATAATATTCTGAATATATCTATTTGAAAAATTACTTTAGATATAAAAGTTAGAAAAATTTAATCTTGGATTTATAAAATGTTCAATATGTAATGAAAAATGTTTCCAATGTGTACAAAAAATGTATACAAATATTATAAAATGGATATGGGAAAAAGTAGAAAATTAGTTTTCATATTTTAGAAAAAAGTTAATAATGCATTTTAAAATGTTGAATGTGTATAGAACAAATGGTTGCAATATATATGAAAAATGTATAAAACATGTAAAATGTGTATGTAAATAATATAAGTTCTAAATAATATTTTAATCATGTATTTGGACAATGTTAAACGTGTATAAAAATGTTTCTAATGTTTACAAAAAATGTAGAATGTGTATGAAAAAATAGACATCCAAAAATATATGTTTTAATGTATGTTAATCATGTATTTGGCAAATTTCAAACATGTGTATATATGATGTTCCTAATGTATATAAATAATATACAATGTTTTTGGGAAAAGCAAACACGAAATGAAAATATGTTTTTAAAAACGTTAATCACGTTTGCCAGAATGGTAAACGTGTATATAAAAAATGTTCCTGGTTCATACTACAAAACATGTACAATGTGTATAGAAAAAACAGATATAATAAAATATGCAGGACCATTAATGGTCTTGCTACCAGACACACCCCTACTAAAGACCAAGGCACAAAAGATGAACTCCAGATCGATTCTAGATGACCATATTACAACCCAACAGAGCCAAATGCACCCTACTACAGACCAACTACTGGTGGTTAACTGTCTGTTAGAGCTGCATCACAAACTCGCCAGCATCTCTAATCCTCAACTTCGTAGTTGATTCTCAAGTTGCATCGCAGCATCACTAATATCTCTAATCCTCAACGCTGCCTGATCTCCGGCATCCACATTAGCAATACCCTGGCTGTGCGCTTGAGCTTGTTCCACCCTCTCCTTCTCAGCTCCTCCTTCAACACCTGTACAATACCCAAAACCATAGGTGTATTCTTTAAAAAAAAAACAAAAGGTAGAGCAGTCTCTACCTTATCCATTTCAAAACAGGCAAAAAAAAGCCTGGGTGACCGAAGTCAATTACATGAACGACTATGTGAGCGCCGCAAAAGTAGTTGCAGCAGACCATAGTCCAGCCTAGTAGCAGGAGTGTGGGGGTGAACAGCAAGAATATCTGAAAAAGGAGGAAAGAACACCTCCAGAAAAAGAAACACAGAATCATAAGAAATTGTAGATACTCGATAGCTCGTGAATAAAGAGGGACATATCGCGTATGGGTCTTAGCATTCACAACATGGACGAAGGCGCGTAAACAAAGTGAAATGAATACTTAAAAACACATAAAACTGTAAAAGCAATCGGTAGCTGCGACGCTTCCACTGGCAATGCCATAGACAACCTCCCGCAAGTGGACAGAATTGTGACAACTTGCATGAACGGAAGCACATACTTGAGACTAGTGAAACATAAAATTGGGAATTTTTTCCTTTTTGTGACAGGAATCAAACTGCCTTGAACACTTGTAAGGATGGTGATCATTTGCCTACTGGAAGTGCCACTGCCAACAACAACTTGATGTTGAGGTGCTGCCAGTCTTAATTAGCCTGCCAGTAGCACAACAACAAAATGTTAATGCTTTTGCCAACCATTATCAGATCAAGGCACATAAGATAAACTCCATATTTGTTCTGGATGACCATATTACGGACCACACCAAGCCAAAGATACCCTTTTGATGACCGACATGTGGTTAATTTTCGAGTGATAGCACGGGCCTGACAACAAACACAAGCATCATCAGCAGTTCTCTTTCAATCTTCTGGTGGTTCAGGTTATTAGCACGAGACTAGCAGGGAGTGATACCACCAACTTGAATAGGCTAAAGCATGCAAGAAAAGTTGTATAAGTCCCGCTTCGATACAACCCCACATCACAAAACGTATACAGGGCAATATGAACATTTGACAAATCATACCCACGTATGTATACGCCGTACGGAGATTTTTTATACGACACTCTCTGTGTCAGTTCTCACGCAGCTGGGCCTGCCAATTAAGTCACATACGGCTTTATGTACAAAAATAGTCAGAAAAGGGGGCTTATGAGGACTCAAGCTCGAGACCTCGAGTTGTCGGTACACGCTGCGTGCCACTCGACTGAGTAACAGCTTGTGATTTTTCTTACCGCGAATAACATAAGAACACACAACATCATTCATATATAAAAACATTTATGGAAAAAATCAAAACTTTTCTTGAAAAAACATGAACAATTCTGAAATGCCCAATATATTTTTTAAAAAATTATGGAACTCCAAACTTTTTTAAATTTCGAAAACAAATTGAAATTTTCAAATCATTTTTTGAAAGTTTAAACAATTTTTCTAATCCTACACAGTTTATTTAATACAAACAAAGAATGAAAATTCCAAAAAATTTATGAAAAAATCAGAAACATAATTGTTTTTAAACACGAACATTTTCTAAAGACATAAGAACTTTTTTAGAAAAACCGAACATTTTTTAGGATTTGGGAAGATTTTTTAAGCAAGGACATTTGCTGAAATAGCGAATTTTAATAATTTCTGCACAAAAATTAAAAAATAACAATATTTTTTAACTTCATTTTTTTTAAAGAGCAAAAAAACATATTTCCTAACATTTTTTGAAGTTAGGAACAAAATTTGAGAAGGCGAACTTTTTTAAAATTTGAACATTTTTTTAATAAGATGAACAACTTTTGAAACTTCCAAATATTTTTTGAAAACTTGAACAATTTTGTAAAAATGCAAACAGTTTTTGAAATTCCCAATAGGCGCCCTACGGGAGCGATACCGTCGCCTAATTGGGCAAGGCCTAACGCTTTCTTTTCTATGTTTCGTTATGCTTCTTTTTTTGTAGTTCATGTTTATCCTTTTTGAACTTTAGTATTCGTTCTAAAAGTAGTTCACATATATGAAATATTGTCTGGAATACCAAAATAACTGTTCAAAGGAAATGTTTTATCTCCTTTTTTTTGTCAAACATTTATTAATTATTTTCCAAGTAAAGCATTTACAATTTTCAATTTTATCTCCTTGTATTTGTTAGTTACATTTAAAACTTAGGTGACAATTCTAAGTGCGTTTTTAAATTGTGATTTTAAATATATTTTTCCTCAAACCTGGCTTTCTTGAAATGTATTTTAAATGTTGTTGTCATTTCAAGAATGTTCCAAAAAACACCATGTTCAACATAGAGTGTGTGAGTAGGTCATAAGGCTTCATTTGAGAGCACGTTGTTCATCGACATCCCTCAAATGACCCTAATTTTTTCATTATCTTGTAAGCACCATGCCAAATTGTTTTGGTTTCCGACAATTTTTGCACTTTTTTTAGAGTTAGCTTGTTCAAAAAGGCTAATAAATGGACAGACATGTCGCAACTTACATACGGTGTCGGAAATCATTCAAACCTGACATGGATACATACCATATTAGCATGGGCATGCCCACTTGCTTGCAAAAGTTGGATCATTTTAAGAATTTCCAATTCTAGACAATGTTCAATGATGGGTGTCCGGGCAGGCCAAAAGAGTCCGTTTGAGATCACGGTGTGTTGTCAACATCCTTGAATTAACCCCATTTATTTAAAAGCCTTGTATCAACAATTCAAGTGCACGTTGTTTTTTGGACATCCTTGAATTGGGCCTAGTTTTTTTAAAGCCTTATATCAACAATTCAAGTCACCATGCCAGGTTGTTTGGGTTTCCAACAAGTTTTGCATTTTCTAAAGTTCTCTTGGTGAAAAAGTTCGATCAATGGCTGGGCATGGCACAACGGAAAAAAACGAGTTTTCTCTTTTTTTTTCCTTCCGTGAGAGTCACGGTTTTTCTTCCGCGAGAGGCACGGTTGTGATTTCATGAGAGACACGGGTGTGCCTCTTTCGGAAAGGGAAAAACCCGTGCTCCCGGTTCGGTTTTTTCGTCCTGTTTTTTTCGTGAAAAATGGTTTCATCAAAACCTATCAACATGGGATCTAGTTTTGAAGATCTCGGCGCGAGGAATCCAACGGTGAAAGCGGTTTGAGATTTGGACGCACGGTTTGAGAGATAAAACGTTTTGAATAAACAGATCTATGAAAAAAAGAGAAAACTCCCACGTTGCGACAAATGGCCCGCTGCATGTGCGCCACTTGTCGCAACCTGGGAAGTTGATATGATCTTTTGCAATGAATACTTCTCAAGTAGTGATTTCGGCATCTGGCGGCGAACTACTCGTTCGCGGTAGGCCAGTCGCATCCTTAAATGGGCCGCGCTAGCAGCTGTTCTCCTTACTGGGCCGCGTGGAGCAGTACCGGTGTCCCTCACTTTTTTTTTACCGGTGTCCCTCTTTATTGGGCTCTATGGTTACAAGGTAACAAGATTTCTTACCCGGTGTTCTATGCTACCTGCTGGGCCAATGTGGGCCGGCCCATGGGGAGAAGATATCAGCAATGGAAATCCCCAGACTGCATTGAAGTAAGTTGGCTACTCTTTCCAATCAAGAAAGAAAGTTGGCTATTCTTTGGCGATCAACATCGTTGCCCCTGATGAGAATAAGGCATGACTTCCTGTAGTTTATCCGCAGTCCCAACGCCTCTCCGAAAGTGCCAAGTGCTTTCTTAGTAAAGTTAATCCATTCCTCAATATAAAGTGTATTATTTTTCTAAAAAGTCAAACTTCTCTAAGTTTGACCAAGTTTATAGACAAAAATATCAATAGCTAGAATACCAAATCATTATCACTAGATTCGTCATGAACTATATTTTTACATTATATATATTTTGTATTGTAAATCTTTATATATTTTGCTGTAAAGTTGGTCAAACATAGACAACAGTTGACTTTTTGAAAAACTAATACACTTTATATTTAGGAACGGAGGGACACTAGTATTTATGACATATCTATAATCTATAATACCTAAATAGTTTATCCCCACTATCCTATTTCTCTTTGCATACAAGCTATCCACATTAGCAGCCCTTCACAGGCCCCAACAGTCCTCCTACCCTGAGCCCCGGCAGTCATGATCCATCCTCATATTCGGGCGCCTCATGTCAGGCCGCCTGTATGTATCTTCGTCAAATGATCCATCCACAAACGCGGATTTGTCTCAAACAACTAGGGCCCCATATGGACGCCGTAAGGTAATCTGTACACAAACGCCCATTCATCTCCAACATAATGTAAGTTTTGTTTTAGTTCCACCATATTAGCTTAGATCTATTACTAATCTTATCATGTACTATCTTTCTTACTCTTCGACCATGTGCCCGCAACTGAAACTGAAAACTCTTATGTTCTACCTCAAACTGAATTTTGTGCAGGCCCATGAGGTGGTGCAGCAAGCAATCAAATATTTATGATCTCTAGACTGAGTTCACTGAAATTAGATACTTCCTCCATTCTAAAATATAGTGCGCCCGCGCTTCCTGAGGTCCAACTTTGATCACAAATTTAACCAACGAGACCGACTGCGGCAGGAAAAAAGTTATATAATTGAAAACTTCTTTTGAATACGAATTCACTAGTATAACTTTTGCTCCCGCCGCAGTCAGTCTTATTGGTTAAATTTATGGTCAAAATTGAAGCACGGGAATAGAGAAAGCACTATATTTTAAAACCGAGGGAGCATCATATATGTTTCCTGGTATTTGACCCACAAAAGGCAGTATACCATGGGAGAGCTTTCTCGCTCATCCAAAGTGGATGCAAAGTAGATGGCGCCAGTGCAACTCTGACATACTCTCCTATGTTGAAGCTGCATATGTGGATTATTCAGGAAACTTTGTTATCAAATATACTGAATTTTCGCAAGCTTTTTTTATTTTACAAAGGTAAAAGTTTTTTAATATATTTTATACTGTAAGTTATATATGCTGGACGATCAGAACAACATATTATTTATTTTATACTGTAAAGTCAGAACAACACATTTGAGCAAAAAATAATTTATTTTGTACTGCAAGTTATATAGGCTGAAAGGTCAGAACAACATATTATTTCATCACACATTAAGGATTGTTGCTCTAACCGTAGAATCTGTTTTTTGAGTTTGGTTTCATATATCACATGATTAACCTTTTTATTTCGCAGGGAGTAACCAAATAGAGTATTATCTTGATTGAAAACATGTTTTTTTTTCTGGATCATACTCATCTATTCATGTTTGATAAATTCCCCCTATATCCAAATCAAAAGGCTTCCTCATACTTCTGCAGCAACGTGCGAGGTATCATCTAGTTTTTATAGAAGGAGCCCATCCGGGTGAGATTGCGCGCTCCCGACGGAAGTTGAACCCCTGTCTGCAAGGAAGCGGCACTACGCCCTTGCCACTTGCTAGTGCCCAGTCGTCTTCCCGGACAAAGTTAAGATCATACACAGAAGGTCTGACAAATGTTACTCCATTAGTCAATCATGTGAATTCGATCTTGTCTTATTGATTGGGGTACCCAAAGAGAAACGCCCGCCAAGGTACAAAAGATTCCACAATTTTCATAAGTTTAGACATTGACCTGATCCGAGTCCGGTGGTCGCCAATAAATTTGCGCGGATCCACTAGCAAGCTTTTGTTAATCACAAGGTCAACTTGTGGTACCCTTACTATTTGCCAACCACTTGAAGATCAATAATCATCCTTGGCATTGCATAGGGTTGTATTCCCTCCGTTCCAAAATAAATGTCTTGAACTTAGAACAAATTTATACTCCCTCCGTCCGGAAATACTTGTCGGAGAAATGGATAAAAATGGGTGTATCTAGAACTAAATTGCGTCAAGATACATCCATTCCTTCGACAAGTATTTTCGGACGAAGGAAGTATTAGAGATAGTATAAAGTTGAGACACTTATTTTAAGACGGAGGGAGTATACAAATAGGTGACAGATTCTCATTTGTTACAAAAGCTGATAGCCATAATCCACAGTCAAATCTCAGACGCCAGAGAACGGAGATAATGGCAAGCAACTCGCGCGTCCGTGTCTTGAGCCGGAGCACCGTGAAGGCGTTAGGCTCCTCCGCCACACCCGCACCACCGCGCGTCCTCACCGTCTCCAACCTGGACCTGCTGCCCCAGAACATCCCCGTCTCGCTCTTCTGCGCCTACCGGAGGCCCTCCTCCGGCGGCGGCTTCCGCGAAGTCGTCGCGGCCTTCGAGGCCAAGCTGCCGTCCCTGCTCGACCACTTCCTCCCCCTGACCGGCCGCATCGTCGTGGACCCGCGGTCCGGGCGCCGGGAGATGCTGCACTGCGATAACCAGGGCGCGGAGCTCGTCCTCGCCCAGGCCGGCGTGGCTCTGGCGAGCCTGGACTACGGCCAACTGGGCGCGTCGCTGGCCGAGGTCGGCGTCCCCGTCAAGTACGACGCCGGCGTCGCGCTCTCGGTGCAGCTGGTGTCGTTCGCCTGCGGCGGGTTCGCCGTGGCGTGGGCCAGCAACCACGTGCTCGTGGACGGGTACTCGCTGTGCATGATCGCCACCGCGTGGTCCGAGCTTGCGCGCTCCGGGGCGATCTCCGCCGCCCCGAACCACGACCGCTCCGTGTTCCGCCCACGCGCCACGCCGTCCTACGGCCTCTCGTTCGGCCAGCAGTTCACGCCGCTGGAGGGCGCGCACCTCGTCAACGCCCTGACCACCCAGTGCTCCTTCGTCGAGCGCACGTACTACGTCGAGGCGCGAGACCTCGAGACGCTGCGCTCTCAGGCGAGCCCGGACGGCGTGATGGCCACCCGCCTGGAGGCGCTGTCCGCGTACCTGTGGAAGGCCTTCGCCGCCGTCGTGGGCGCGTCCGACGAGAGCTGCCGCATGGGCTGGTGGGTGAACGGGCGGCCCCGTCTCGCCGCGCCGAGGTACAAGGCGGCGATGCGCGACTACGTCGGCAACGTCACCACCTTCGCGGTGGCCGAGGCGGGCGTGGACGACACCCGCCGGCGGCCGCTCCCGGACATCGCCTCGATGGTGCGCGAGACGATCAGGTCGACGGCCACGGACGAGCATTTCCAGCAGCTGGTGGACTGGGTGGAGGAGCACAGGGCTACCAAGTACGTCGAGACGGCCTCCGTCGGGTTGGGTAGCCCGGTGCTGAGCGTGACGTCGTTCGCGACGTTCAGTTTGGACACCGACTTCGGCTTCGGTCGCGCCGCGCTGACAATGCCCACTGGGGAGGACTGCGGGAGACTGTGCAGTGGCTTCGTGCAGATCATCGCGCGCCCGGGAGGCGACGGCTGGCTTGTCGCCATGTACGTCTGGCCGAGGCTCGCCGCCGCGCTCGACTCCGATGAGCAGCGCATCTTGAAGCCTCTGACCGCTGAGTACCTCGGCCTCAGTCAGCATAGTCGTCTCTGATCACAGGGACGATGACGCTCTCATCACACAGCCTCAACCATTACCCATGCTGAATAATAAACAGAATAAGGCGTTTTCATTCGTGTTTCGTACTTTCGTATGTAGCGGGAATCTCCTCCGCCCACGCTGCATATGGATCCGAGCGGCTGACCCACCCAGGGCCCACGTGAGATATCATATTTTCTTTTTTCCTTTACATATATTGTTACAATATAGTCAAATGAGGAAAATTCATCCTAGGTCACCAAACTTAAGCCGGGTGACACATTAGTACCACTACTTCAAAATACCCGAACTACGGTCCAAGTACTTGTGCTAGGGGTTCACTTTGGTCCATGTACACGATTTTGTGTTCGTATTTGCTGACTTAGCCGAGTCAGCGACCGAAAGCTAGCTTTGACCGCCACCTGGTCATTCCTTCAGTGAATACTAGTCCATCCGGGTTTTTCTTTTTGCAAAACGGCATGACCATTAAACCAGCCCACCTGGTCGGACCGCACCAGCTCGCTCTCTCCCTCTCCTCCTGCATCGTACCAGCCCGGGCCGGATCTCCTCGAGCTACCGCCGCACCTCCCGCGCCTCGGGCCGGGCCGGCGTCGAGACCTCGACGCACTGCAGCGCGAGCTTGAGCGTTTCCATGAGCTCGTCCCCCCTCCGGGCCGTGCGGCCGTGTCCCGCATCAGCTCCAGGTCGAACACCTCGTTGGTCCACTCCTCCTTCACGATGGACCCCACCCACTGCGGCAGGTTGTGCCGGCAGGGGACTTGCCGGTGAGGAGCTCCAGGATGATGACGCCCAGGCTGTACACGTCGGTCTTGCCGCTGGCCTTCTTGAGCTTGGACAGCTCCGGCGCGCGGTACCCCAGCTCGCCCGCCGTGGCGAAGCCTTTTCGAGTTGGCGGCCGTCATGAGAGGCGGGACAGGCCGATGTCGGCGATCTTGGGGCTGGAGTCGTCATCGAGGAGCACGTTGCAGCCGGTGAGGTTGCCGTGGAGGATGTTCATGTCGTCGTGGAGGTAGGCGAGCCCGCGGGCCGTCCCCTTGGCAATCGCCATCCCCGTCACCCAGTCCACCGGCGTGTTGGGAGCTCGAGCTGAACGAACGCCATGAACCAAACCAAATGTCAGAACCACAGAGTTGGATCCACCTTCAAAGGATGAACAATTTTTAAGGAAGGAATCTCACCGTGTAAGAAGGCGGAGAGGCTGCCCTTCGGAATGTAATCGAAGACGAGCAGCTTCTCCCCCTTGGGACCGAGGTAGTAGGCTCTGAGCGAGAGCAGGTTGGGATGCCGGATCTGTTGGGGAATGTAGTAATTTCAAGAAATTTCCTACGCACACGCAAGATCATGGTGATGCATAGCAACAAAAGGGGAGAGTGTTGTCCACGTACCCTCGTAGACCGAAAGCGGAAGCGTTAGCACAACACGGTTGATGTAGTCGTACGTCTTCACGATCCGACCGATCCAAGTACCGAACGTACGACACCTCCGAGTTCAGCACACGTTCAGCTCGATGACGTCCCGCGAACTCCGATCTAGCAGAGCTTCACGGGAGAGTTCCGTCAGCACGACGGCGTGATGACGGTGATGATGTTGCTACCGACGCAGGGCTTCGCCAAAGCACTGCTACGATATGATCGAGGTGGAATATGATGGAGGGGGGCACCGCACACGGTTGGGAGAGATCAACAGATCAACTTGTGTGTCTAGAGGTGTCCCCCTGCCCCCGTATATAAAGGAGCAAGGGGAGGGGGGCGGCGGCCTCATAGGGTGCGCCCCAAGGGGGGAATCCTACTCCTACTAGGAGTAGGTTCCCCCTTTCCTAGTCCAACTAGGAGGGGAAGGAAAGAGGAGGAGGGGAGAAGGAAAGAGGGGGCCGGCCCCCAAAGCCCTAAACCAAATCGGTTTGGGCCTATGGGGGGCGCACCCCACACATCCTTGCTGCCCTCTATTTCCACTAAGGCCCATGAAGGCCCATTGACCCTCCCGGCGAATTCCCGTAATTCTCCGGTACTCTGAAAAATACCCGAATCACTCGGAACCTTTCCGGTGTCCGACTATAGTCGTCCAATATATTGATCTTTACGTCTCGACCATTTCGAGACTCCTCGTCATGTCCTGAATCTCATCCGGGACTCCGGACTACCTTCGGTACATCAAAACACATAACTCATAATATAAATCATCACCGATCTTTAAGCATGTGGACCCTACGGGTTCGAGAACTATGTAGACATGACCGAGACACGTCTCCGGTCAATAACCAATAGCGGAACCTGGATGCTCATATTGGCTCCTACATACTCAACAAAGATCTTTATCGTCAAACCGCATAACAACATACGTTGTTCCCTTTTTCATCGGTATGTTACTTGCCCGAGATTCGATCGTCGGTATCTCAATACCTAGTTCAATCTCGTTACCGGCAAGTCTCTTTACTCGTTATGTAATGCATCATCCCGTAACTAACTCATTAGCTACATTGCTTGCAAGGCTTATAGTGATGTGCATTACTGAGAGGGCCCAGAGATACCTCTCCGACAATCGGAGTGACAAATCCTAATCTTGAAATACGCCAACTCAACATGTACCTTTGGAGACACCTGTAGAGCTCCTTTATAATCACCTAGTTACGTTGTGACGTTTGGTAACACACAAAGTGTTCCTCTGGTAAACGGGAGTTGCATAATCTCATAGTCATATATAGGAACATGTATAAGTCATGAAGAAAGCAATAGCAACATACTAAACGATCAAGTGCTAAGCTAACGGAATGGGTCAAGTCAATCGCATCATTCTCTAATGATGTGACCCCGTTAATCAAATGACAACTCATGTCTATGGTTAGGAAACTTAACCATCTTTGATTAACGAGCTAGTCAAGGAGAGGCATACTAGTGACACTATGTTTGTCTATGTATTCACACATGTATTATGTTTCCGGTTAATACAATTCTAGCATGAATAATAAACATTTATCATGAAATAAGGAAATAAATAATAACTTTATTATTGCCTCTAGGGCATATTTCCTTCAGCCTCCCACTTGCACTAGAGTCAATAATCTAGTTCACATCACCATGTGATTTTACACTAATATTCACATCTGTATGTAATTAACACCCATAGTCACATCTTCATGTGACCAACACCCAAAGGGTTTACTAGAGTCAATAATCTAGTTCACATCTATATGTGATTAACACCCAAAGAGTACTAAGGTGTGGTCATGTTTTGCTTGTGAGAGAAGTTTAGTCATCGGGTCTGTCACATTCAGAGTCGTATGTATTTTGCAAATATTCTATGTCTACAATGCTTTGCACGAAACTACTCTAGCTAATTGTCCCACTTTCAATATGTATTCAGTTTGAGACTTAGAGTCATCTGGATCGGTGTAAAAGCTTGCACTGATGTAACTCTTTACGACGGGCTCTTTTATCACCTCCATAATCGAGAAATATTTCCTTAGTCCTCACTAAGGATATTCTTGACCGCTGTCCAGTGATCTACTCTTAGATCAAAATTGTACTCCCTTGCTAATCTCAGGGCAAGGTATACAATAGGTCTGGTACACAACATAACATACTTAATAGAACCTATGTCTGAGGCATAGGGAATGACTTTTCATTCTCTTTCTATTTTCTGCCGTAGTCGGGTTTTGAGTCTTACTCAACTTCACACCTTGCAACACATGCAAGAACTCCTTCTTTGACTGTTCCATTTTGAACTACTTCAAAATCTTATCAAGGTGTGTACTCGTTTGAAAAAAATCTTATGAAGCGTCTTGATCTATCTCTATAGATCTTGATGCTCAATGTGTAAGTAGCTTCACCGAGGTCTTTCTTTGAAAAACACTTATTCAAGTATCCTTTTATGCTATCCAGAATTTCTATATCATTTCCAATCAACAATATGTCATCTACATATAGTTTTAGAAATGCTACAGAGCTCCCACTCACTTTCTTGTAAATACAGGCTTCTCCAAAAGTCTGTATAAAACCATATGCTTTGATCAACTCATCAAAGCGTATATTCCAACTCTGAGATGCTTGCACCAGTCCATAGATGGATCGCTGGAGCTTGCACATTTTGTTAGCACCTTTAGGATTAACAAAACCTTTTGGTTGCATCATATACAACTCTTTTTTAATAAATCCATTAAGGAATGCAGTTTTGACATCCATTTGCCAGATTTCATAAAATGTGGCAATTGCTAACATGATTCGGACAGACTTGAGCATCGATAGGAGTGAGAAAATCTCATCGTGTTCAACACCTTGAACTTGTCGAAAACTTTTTTTCGACAAGTCGAGCTTTGTAGATAGTAACACTACTATCAGCGTCCATCTTCCTCTTGAAGATCCATTTATTCTTAATGACTCACCGATCATCGGACAAGTCAATCAAAGTCTATACTTTGTTCTCATACATGGATCCCATCTCAGATTTCATGGCCTCAAGCCATTTCACGGAATCTGGGCTCATCATCGCTTCCTCATAGTTCGTAGGTTTATTATGGTCTAGTAACATGACTTCCAGAACAGGATAACCGTACCACTCTGGTGTGTACTGTACTTTGGAAGACCTACAAGGTTTTGTAGTAACTTAATCTGAAGCTTCATGATCATCATCATTAGCTTCCTCACTAATTGGTGTAGGAATCACTGGAACTGATTTCTGTGATGAACTACTTTCCAAATCGGGAGAAGGTACAAATTACCTTATCAAGCTCCACTTTCCTTCCACTCACTTCTTTCGAGAGAAACTCCTTCTCTAGAAAGGATCCATTCTTAGCAAAGAATATTTTGCCTTTGGATCTGTGATTAGAAGGTGTACCCAACAATTTCCTTTGGGTATTCTATGAAGACGCACTTCTCCGATTTGGGTTCGAGCTTATCAGGTTGAAACTTTTTCACATAAGCATCGCAGCCCCAAACTTTAAGAAACGACAACTTTGGTTTCTTGCCAAACCACAGTTCATAAGGCGTCGTCTCAACGGATTTTGATGGTGCCCTATTTAAAGTGAATGCAGGTGTCTCTAATGCATAACCTCAAAACGATAGTGGTAATTCAGTAAGATATATCATAGATCGCACCATATCCAATAAAGTGCGGTTACGACGTTCGGAATCACCATTACGCTGTGGTGTTCCATGTGGCGTGAGCTGTGAAACTATTCCACATTGTTTTTAACTGAAGGCCAAACTTGTAACTCAAATATTCTCCTCTACGATCAGATTGTAGAAACTTTATTTTCTTGTTACGATGATTCTCCACTTCACTCTGCAATTCTTTGAACCTTTCAAATGTTTCAGACTTGTGCTTCATTAAGTAGATATACTCATATCTGCTCAAATCATCTGTGAAGGTCAGAAAATAACGATACCTGCCACGAGCATCAACACTCATTGGACCGCATACATCGGTATGTATTATTTCCAACAAGTCAGTAGCTCGTTCCATTGTTCTGGAGAACTGAGTTTTAGTCATCTTGCCCAAAAGGTACGGCTCGCAAGCATCAAATGATTCATAACCAAGTGATTCCGAAAATCCATCTTTATGGAGTTTCTTCATGCGCTTTACACCAATATGACCCAAACGGCGGGGCCACAAATAAGTTGCACTATCATTATAACTTTGCATCTTTTGGCATCAATATTATGAATATGTGTATCACTACGATCGAGATCCTACAAACTACTTTTATTGGGTGTATGACCATTGAAGGTTTTATTCATGTAAACAGAACAACAATTATTCTCTGACTTTAAATGGATAACCGTATTGCAATAAACATGATCAAATCATATTCATGCTCAACGCAAATGCCAAATAACATTTTAGGTTTAACACTAATCCCGAAAGTATAGGGAGTGTGTGATGATGATCATATCAATCTTGGAACTACTTCCAACACTCATCGTCACTTCCCCTTCAACTAGTCTCTGTTTATTCTGTAACTCCCGTTTAGAGTTACTAATCTTAGCAACCGAACAAGTATCAAATACTGTGGGCTACTATAAACACTAGTAGGGCACACATCAATAACCTGTAAATCAAATATACCCTTGTTCACTTTGCCATCCTTCTTATCCACCAAATATTCAGGGCATTTCCGTTTCCAGTGACCATTTCCTTTGCAGTAGAAGCACTCAGTTTCAGGCTTTGGTCCAGCTTTGGGCTTCTTCATGGGAGTGACAACTTGTTTGCCATTCTACTTGAAGTTTCCCTTTCTTTCCCTTTGCCCTTTTCTTGAAACTAGTGGTCTTGTCAATCATCAACACTTGATGCTCTTTCTTGATTTCTACCTTCGTCGATTTCAACATCGCGAAGAGCTCGGGAATCGTTTTCGTCATCTCTTGCATAGTATAGTTCATCACGAAGTTCTAGTAACTTGGTGATGGTGACTAGAGAACTCTGTCAATCACTATCTTATCTGGAAGATTAACTCCCACTTGATTCAAGCGATTGTAGTACCCAGACAATCTAAGCACATGCTCACTAGTTGAGCGATTCTCCTCCATTTTCAGCTATAGAACTTGTTGGAGACTTCATATCTCTCAACTCGGGTATTTTCTTGAAATATTAACTTCAACTCCTGGAACATCTCATATGGTCCATGACGTTCAAAACGTCTTTGAAGTCCCGATTCTAAGTTGTTAAGCATGGTGCACTAAACTATCAAGTAGTCATCAGCTAGCCAGACGTTCATAACGTCTGCATTTGCTCCTGCAATAGGTCTGTCACCTAGCCGTGCATCAAGGACATAATTCTTCTGTGCAGCAATGAGGATAAACCTCAGATCACGGATCCAGTCCGCATCATTCTACTATCATCTTTCAACTTAGTTTTCTCTAGGAACACATATAAAACATAGGGAAGCAACAACGCGAGCTATTGATCTACAACATAATTTTCAAAATACTATCAGGACTAAGTTCATGATAAATTAAAGTTTAATTAATCATATTACTTAAGAACTCCCACTTAGGTAGACATCCCTCTAATTATCTAAGTGATCACGTGATCCAAATCAACTATACCATGTCCGATCATCACCTGAGATGGAGTAGTTTTCAATGGTGAACATCATTATGTTGATCATATCTACTATATGATTCACGCTCGACCTTTCGATCTCAGTGTTCCTAGGCCATATCTGTATATGCTAGGCTCGTCAAGTTTAACCTGAGTATTCCGCGTGTGCAACTGTTTTGCACCCGTTGTATTTGAACGTAGAGCCTATCACACCCGATCATCACGTGGTGTCTCAGCACGAAGAACTTTCGCAACGGTGCATACTCAGGGAGAACACTTATACCTTGAAATTTAGTGAAAGATCATCTTATGAAGCTACGTCGAACTAAGCAAAATAAGATGTATAAAAGATAAACATCATATGCAATCAAAATATGTGACATGATATGGCCATGATAGTCTTGCGCCTTTGATCTCCATCTCCTAAGTACTGTCATGATCTCTATCGTCATAGGCACGACACCATGATCTCCATCATCTTGATCTATATCAATGTGTCTTCACATGGTCGTCTCGCCAATTATTGCTCTTGCAACTATTGCTATCGCATAGCGACTAAGTAAAGCAATTATTTGGCGCTTGCATCTTATGCAATAAAGAGACAACCATAAGGCTTCTGCCAGTTGCCGATAACTTCAACAAAACATGGTCATCTCATACAACAACTTATATCTTATCACGTCTTGACCATATCACATCACAACATGCCCTACAAAAACAAGTTAGACGTCCTATACTTTGTTGGTGCAAGTTTTACGTGGCTACTACGGACTGAGCAAGAACCGTTCTTACCTACGCATCAAAACCACAACGATAGTTCGTCAAGTTAGTGATGTTTTAACCTTCTCAAGGACCGGCGTATGCCACTCGGTTCAACTAAAGTTGGAGAAACTGACACCCGCCAGCCACCTGTGTGCAAAGCACGTCGGTAGAACCAGTCTCGCGTAAGCGTACGCGTAATGTCGGTCCGAACCGCTTCATCCAACAATACCGCCGAACCAAAATATGACATGTTAGTAAGCAGTATGACTTGTATCGCCCACAACTTACTTGTGTTCTACTCAT
Source organism: Aegilops bicornis (assembly GCA_021605145.1). Classification (NCBI taxonomy): domain Eukaryota; kingdom Viridiplantae; phylum Streptophyta; class Magnoliopsida; order Poales; family Poaceae; genus Aegilops; species Aegilops bicornis. Next base: position 39,923,125 of record CM038674.1, on the reverse strand, counting down.
GCATATAACATCTACGCATAAAACCTGGCTCAGATGCCACTGTTGGGGAACGTAGTAATTTCAAAAAATTTCCTACGCACACGCAAGATCATGGTGATGCATAGCAACGAGAGGGGAGAGTGTTGTCCACGTACCACTACTAAGAAAAGGGCTATAGATGGTATGGACACTAATGGCGCACTGTACATGTGGTGCGCCATTACTAAATACTAATGGCGCACCATGTGTTGGTGCGCCATTAGTGTGCAAATACTAATGGCGCACCACATCCCACGGTGTGCCATTAGTAACAAATTTTTTTTTAATTTTTTCAAAACTACTAATGGCGCACCGTGGGAGTGGTGCGCCATTACTAGTTGAAACTAGTAATGGCGCACCACTCCCACGGTGCGCCATTGCTATGTGCTGCACCGACCGGCCCTGATTCGAGAGAATCCAATCCAACCAAAGCAACATAACACAACACAACGCTTCCTCCTCCTCTCCCTCGAATCGATCCCTCCAAACCCTTGCCACCGCCGTGGACCTCCTATCCCCATCCCCACCGGCGTTCTCGTCTCCTCTAGCCTCACCGTCGACCTCCCGCCCCGCCCTGCATCCCGTCGCCGGTGCCCCCACCCTCTCCCCTCTCTGTCTCTTCCTAGGAGGGAGCGAGGCCTCAGACCCACAGGCCGCGGCAACCACCGCCATCGCGTCCTACTCCTTCCACCCCACCTAGCCGCCCTCCGCCTCCACAGCTCTCCGTCCCTCCCTCCCTCCTCGCGCCCGCAGCCATGTCGACCGAGCTCAGGACCTCTCTCCTCCAAGACCAAAACGCAGGCAGCAGGCCAGGGCGACTTCAGCGCCCCCACAACAGGAGAGGAGGGGAGAGGAGGCGGAGATGCTGCTGCTGCACGGGCTGACGGGGAAGAACAAGCAGGCGTGGAAGGAGGGCAAGATCCGCGGCACAGCGGTGCTGGTCAAGAGCGGCGTGCTCAACCTCGGCGACTTCAACTCATCCGTCCTCGATGGTGTCCACAAGATCCTCGACGGCCAAGGACGATGGCGTCTCCTTCCATCTCGTCAGCGCCACCGCACCCAACCCCCGTAAGCAGTCGCCTCCTCTCCCTTCCTCTCACCCCCGCCCTGCATCTCTGAACTCACCATGCCGTCTCCTTCCCTACACCGCGTGCGTTTCAGTTTTCCTCTTGGCCTTGTCCCTGCAATCTGTATTGTTGATTTCAATCCAAAATAAAAGAACAAGCAGTGCAGATTTGGTTCCTTTTCTTTCCTTGTCGGAGCCAATATTTGTAATTTATACAGTTTTTATATTTCCAAAAGGGAGATGCAATCAACGATGGCAGGCGAGTCAGTTTTTCCGGGTCACGTTTGAGTGGTCGAACGACTCACAGGGCATCACCAGCGCCATTCCGAGTTCTTCCTCAAGACGCCCACCCTCAATGGCGTTCTCGCAACAAGAGTTCTCGCGTGTGTTTCAGTTTGCCTCTGGCGTTCTCGCGACAATCTGTACTAGCTGCCATCTGTATTGATTTCAGTTTTTAAAAAAAAGACGATTTGTATTGATTTTGATTCGTTTCCTTTTATTGGTGGATGCACGACCTGTTTCCTATGTATGTATAGGTACACTTACTATGTTTTCAAAGTTGGCTGGCACAGAGCAAAGTCATCAACCAATGCCATCTTCCAGTCATTCTTTGTTTATCTGAATCACTCACTGTAATTTGTAGTGCTTGGAAATTTACTTGTGGAAGTATGAAGATTTATTTTAGTAACATACTTGGAGAATTCCAAATTGATTTTGAGAGCAGACCATGTTGATAAACTATAGCACTTCGTCTTGTCGTTCCTACTCAGACCCCCCCTGCTGACCTGCTTCCTTTACTAATCTAATCAGGGATTGAAGGTTGTCAACAAAGAAAGGAAGAAAGAAAGAAAGATCCATTTCTCCATGGAAGGAGGAAGGGACATCTTGATCGCAAGTGACTGACTGGAAGCAACTGAGGGAGGTAAGATGCATGCATATTCAACTTGCTGGTTTTCCAAGTTTTTGTTTAATCAACTTGTGGGTCGACATGGCCGGTGTTGCTGGATGGCATGGCATGTCACACCCGCGCCTGCAGGTCCTGTGTGTAGCAATGGCACAACTTAGTGGATCCTTTTAATTTAGGATCTATTCTCCTACTCTCTGAATATTGTTTCCATAAGCTCCATTTTATCTTCAGTTACCTCAACTTGTACAATGTTAAGTGAGTTATCAAAACGGTGAATTACTGTATTTTGTACAATGTTGGTTAACACTTAACTTGACTATTCTTCATTTTGAATCATTAGCCGGCAACCTCTCCGACACTTTGTTTTGGATCCACACACCTAGGCTCGTCTAATGTGATCACATCTGGCCAGATTCCTTTTGATGCATCACCTGTTACTCTTTTCGGTGAATTATGTTAGTAGTAATCTTGGTTATCTAGTTGCATGTGTGTTGTTAGCAGGATTAGCGTGGCCGTAGCTTAGGTCAACTGGTCAAGCATATACCTTATGTTTTGTCTCATGTAAAAAGCTTAGGACTGTGTTTACTGAATAATTAAGTTCTTCTGACAGGGAACTATGCATCTTGAATGGCATATACTATTGGCTTCATGAAATGACCCATATCTATGATTCAAGGTATCTTAGATCTTCGATGTTGGATGCAAATAATTGCTCAATTTCACTTCTCTGCAATGTTCATTGTCACATATTTCTATCATTCTTTGCAGGGATAAAGTAAGGAAAAAGAAGAAAAGATTACTAGAAGATTAGTTTTAGAATTTTCTTTTATTTCCTTATAATTTTTCTTTTATTGGATACTTGTAAAGACATTGTAATATTCTTACTATAATAAAAATTATAATTCTATTTCATTTTTTGTTTTTAAATTATTTTTCCTTATAGGTTGTTTTCTGTAAATTTGGATTTTTTTTTGTTTTCCAAATACATTACTAGTGGCGCATTTCAGCCCTTATTAGTGGCGCACCTTCCTTTATTACTAGTGGCGCACCTATAAGGCTATTAGTGGCACACCTAGACGGAATACTAGTGGAGCACCTAAGGGTTAGTAGTGGCGCATCAGAGGTGCGCCATTAGTATCTGGTATACTAATGGCGCACTTGTGGTGCCCATTAGTAAAAAATACTAGTGGCGTGGTACTAATGGCGCACCAGTAGTGCGCCATTAGTAGGCAAAACTGGTGCGCCATTAGTAGGCCTTTTCCTAGTAGTGTACCCTCGTAGACCGAAAGCGGAAGCGTTAGCACAACCCGGTTGATATAGTCGTACGTCTTCACGATCCGACCGATCCAAGTACCGAACGTACGGCACCTCCGAGTTCAGCACACGTTCAGCTCGATGACGTCCCGCGAACTCCGATCCAGCAGAGCTTCACGAGAGAGTTCCGTCAGCACGACGGCGTGATGACGGTGATGATGTTGCTACCGACGCAGGGCTTCGCCTAAGCACTGCTACGATATGATCGAGGTGGAATATGGTGGAGGGGGCACCGCACACGGCTGGGAGAGATCAACAGATCAACTTGTGTGTCTAGAGGTGCCCCCCTGCCCCCATATATAAAGGAGCAAGGGGAGGGGGCCGGCGGCCTCATAGGGTGCGCCCCAAGGGGGGAATCCTACTCCTACTAGGAGTAGGTTCCCCCTTTCCTAGTCCAACTAGGAGGGGAAGGAAAGAGGAGGAGGGGAGAAGGAAAGAGGGGGCCGGCCCCCAAAGCCCTAAACCAAATCGGTTTGGGCCTATGGGGGCGCACCCGACACATCCTTGCTGCCCTCTATTTCCAATAAGGCCCATGAAGGCCCATTGACACTCCCGGCGAATTCCCATAACTCTCCGGTACTCCGAAAAATACCCGAATCACTCAGAACCTTTCCGGTGTCCGAATATAGTCGTCCAATATATCGATCTTTACGTCTCGACCATTTTGAGACTCCTCGTCATGTCCCTGATCTCATCCGGGACTCCGAACTACCTTCGGTACATCAAAACACATAACTCATAATATAAATAGTCACCGAACTTTAAGTGTGCGGACCCAACGGGTTCGAGAACTATGTAGACATGACCGAGACACGTCTCTGGTCAATAACCAATAGTGGAACCTGGATGCTCATATTGGCTCCTACATATTCTACGAGATCTTTATCGGTCAAACCGCATAACAACATACGTTGTTCCCTTTGTTATCGGTATGTTACTTGCCCGAGATTCGATCGTCGGTATCTCAATACCTAGTTCAATCTCGTTACCGGCAAGTCTCTTTACTCGTTATGTAATGCATCATCCCGTAACTAACTCATTAGCTACATTGCTTGCAAGGCTTATAGTGATGTGCATTACCGAGAGGGCCCAGAGATAACTCTCCGACAATCAGAGTGACAAGTCCTAATCTCGAAATACACCAACTCAACATGTACCTTTGGAGACACCTGTAGAGCTCCTTTATAATCACCCAGTTACGTTGTGACATTTGGTAGCACACAAAGTGTTCCTCCGGTAAACGGGAGTTGCATAATCTCATAGTCATAGGAACATGTATAAGTCATGAAGAAAGCAATAGCAACATACTAAACGATCAAGTGCTAAGCTAACGGAATGGTTCAAGTCAATCACATCATTCTCTAATGATGTGATCCCGTTAACCAAATGACAACTCATGTCTATGGTTAGGAAACTTAACCATTTTTGATTAACGAGCTAGTCAAGTAGAGGCATACTAGTGACACTATGTTTGTCTATATATTCACACATGTATTATGTTTCCGGTTAATACAATTCTAGCATGAATAATAAACATTTATCATGAAATAATGAAATAAATAATAACTTTATTATTGCCTCTAGGGCATATTTCCTTCAGGACCTTGCCGAGAGCCGCCGCCTGGGCCTCGAACTCCTTCTGCCCCTTGGTGATCTTCTCCCGCAGCCGCTTCACGGCCACCAGGCTGCCATCCTCCAGCGTCGCCTTGTACACCGTGTCGTACGTGCTCTTCCCCATGATCTCTGCGGTGGCGCACAACAGGTCGCCGGCCGTGAACGCCAGCGGACCGTCGAAGTGCACCAGCTTGCCGCCCACGTCGCCGCCGGACTCCGCCTCGGATGCCCCCGGCTTCTCGCCTTGCCCGGCAGCTGCACCGGCGCCGGCGCCGACGACATCCTTGCTTGACGACTGCTTCCCGCTCTGTGCTTTGGCGCCAGTGCTGGACTTCTTCTTCCTTGTCAATAAGCAAAGCAGGAGGCAGCAGAGCGACAACAAGATGAGGACACCGATCACGATCCCGGCGATGATCAGTGCGAGCTCCTTGGTGCTGAACTTGCGGAGGCCGTGGCGCCCGGTTGTCCCCTGCGAGGTTGACGCCGACGCCGGAGACGGGGACACGGGACATGGCGGCGAGGAAGCAGAGTAGCCGCAGAGCAGTATGTTACTGGCGAAGGAGGTGGGACCAAACTTTTGGGCGAGCGAGGCTGGCCGCGCCGGAGGTTATTGTAGGAGACGTTGAAGGACTGGAGCGTCGCGGTGAGGTTTGCGAGGCTCTCCGGGATCTCTCCGGCGAGCTCGTTGCCTAGAGGTCGAGCGTCCTGAGGTTGTGAAGCGAGCCCAGCTGGGCGGGGATGGAGCCATTGAGGTTGTTGCCGGCTAGGTCCAGCTCCTGTAGCTTGCTGAGCCCGGCGAGCGACTCCGGCACCGGCCCGTCAAGCGAGTTGTTTGCGAGGCTGAGGAAGACGAGCTGGTAGCTCCCGGTGACGGCTTCTTTCCGCGAGGATGAGGACGGCGCCTTGGATCCGCCCCCGAAAGAGTCAGGGATGCGGCCGGAGAGCTTGTTGTACGAGAGGTCGACGAAGAGGAGCGACGAGGAGCCGACGACCTCCGCGGGGACCTCGCCGGAGATGGCATTGCAGCTGAGGTTGAGGCGGATGAGCTTGGTGGAGTTGGCAATCGAACCCGGGAGGACGCCGATAAGGAGATTACTGCTGGCGTCGAAGGACTGCAGCGCGAGGCAGCGGTCGATCTCCGGCGGGACGGCGCCGGAGAAGCGGTTGTTGAAGAGGTAGAGGCCGGGGAGGTCGGGGAGGAAGCCGAGCGAGCTCGGGACGGCCCCGGCGATGGCGTTGTCATGGAGGCTAAGGCGGCGGAGCCGGGTGAGCTGGCCGAGCCACCGCGCGGAGAGGGTGCCCGCTAGCCCGCGCCATGGGAGCGTGATGGCGACGACGTTGCCGTTGACGCACTTGATCCCCGTCCAGGCGCCCGAGTAGGTGCCGCCGAGGCCGGTGGCGTTCCAGGAGCGGAGGAAGCCGCGGGGGTCGGAGAGGTCCCCCTTGATGGCCTGTGCAGGCCCTGCCGGTCTGCCTCGCTGATGACGACGCCGTCCCCGACGGGATGGTGGTCGTGGGCGGCGGCGGCCGACAACGGGAAGAGGACCAGGGTGCGACCAGGTGCGCGGTCGGTCTGACCAGGTCATGCCGTTTTGCAAAAAAGCCCTCAGATGGACTAGTATTCACCGAAGGAACGACCAGGTGGCGGTCAAAGCTAGCTGGCGGTCGCTGACTCGGCCAAGTCAGCAAATACATACACAAAATCATATACATGGACCAAAGTGAACCCCTAGCTCAAGTACTTGAACCGTAGTTCAGGTATTTTGAAGTAGTGGTACTAATGTGTCACTCGGCTCAAGTTTAGTGACCTAGAGTGAATTTTTCTTAGTTAAATCGTATACTCCACTTTATCTCTGCTCCCGTACCTGTGACTTGTGAGGTTGTGACCTACCAAAGTGAGCCAGACACCTCTATCTCTCTCTCCATTTTCTTCGGATCCAGCCAGAAGCCTCTCTCTCTCTCCCCATTTTCTCCCGATCGAGCCGGCCCTTCCCGGTCAATCTGGGCGTCTCCGACCATATCCTCCTTCTCCCCGCCACGGCGTGGTTTGCAGGGTCTCCGTCTGACTCGCCGCCATCCAGCGCGGTGCAGATCTGGCACGTAGTTTCCCCAGCGAGCGCGGTGCCTCTTTCGGAGAAAATATTTATTACATATATGTTCTCACTTTTTATGAAATGCGGAGAATTTACAAAAATGTTTTGGTTTAAAAATATTTAAAATTGTCGACAAAACACTAAGAAAAATTGAAACAAAATGTGTTCATAAAATTTTCGGCTTCAAAACATGTTCCAGCTCTAATAAAAATAACAAACGCTCAGTTCTTACAAAATAAAGAAATATTTGTGCTTTTTCAAAAAGAAAAACATAAAAATGATAGAGAAACTATTTCATGAACAAATACTATTTCAGTAGACGAAGGAATTTAGGCTAGCTTCTTCACGTTCACACTTCATGCTCCAAACAACCATAAGAAGAGTGTAACCTTATTACCGATGTTTATGGTAATTGGCTATAAGAAATGGCATGTGATGGCATGCTAAGTAAGCTTTACATTTTTTCTTTGCCCGTTGCAACGCACGGGTATTTGTACGAAAGATGTGAGGATTGGTCTCCTGGCTCTAAGGTTAACAGGATAGGTGGGCTGACCGACCTGGAAAGTATAGACTGGCCCGGTAGAGTTGGGCTCGTTGGACTCCCTCTCTCCTTTTTTTTCTTTTTAATTAAACAGAAACTTGAATAAAACAAATACAGAGAAGGGATTTAGAGCAACAAACTTCAAATAAAATGCTTTGGGGACTTTTTGAAAATATTATATTTGCTGATGGACATACCAAGTTTTTTCGCTGCAACACACGGGGCATCTGTGCTAGGAAATGTACACAAGGATGTGGTCTAGACGTGAAAAAAGTTTTATGAGAAAATACATTTATTTGTCATAGAATATAACTTTATATGAGAAAATAGCGTTGGTTTTTTTAGGTGTAGAAAATAGCGTTGGTTTTTTAGGGGTAAAATAAAAATAGAAAATAGCGTTCATGCACGGTGGGTCAAGTCAAGAGCCCAAGCTAGGGTTCTGGTCCAACCCAACCCTAGCCTTGTTCTGCTCTGAGGCCTGAGCCTTGTTCGTCTTCACCAATCCAATCTCCCCTCCAAAAAAATAAAATAAAAAAAACAATCCAATCCCCACCCAAACCCTCGTCTCCCTCCACCGTCCACGACCGCACCATGGCGCCGCCTCCGCCTCCGCCTCCGCCGCTGGTCGACGACGCCACCGCCGAGATCCTCCTCCGCCTCCCGCCGGACGAGCCCGAGCACCTCTTCCGCGCCGCCCTCGTCTGCAAGCGGTGGCTCCGCATCATCTGCGACCCCGGCTTCCTCCGCAGCTACCGCGCCTTCCACGGCGCCCCTCCCCTCCTCGGCCTCCTCCACCGCCTCATGTTCTGCCAATTGGGCCCGCCCGCCCCCCGCTTCGCATCCACCACCTCCATGCCCGACTTCCCCTACCCGGCCTCCTCCCATGGCCGCCTCGCCCTCGCAAGCCCCCTCGACTGCCGCCATGGCCGCGTCATCTCCTACCTGGGTCCGAACGACGGCATGTATTACCTTGTCTGGGACCCCGTCACGGGCGACCGCCACGCCGTGCCCACGGCGGACGATTGGCTCATCCAGTCCGTGACGGTGCTCTGCGCTGCCGACGGCTGCGACCACCTCGACTGCCATGGCGGCCCCTTCCGCCTGCTCTTCGTGGCCACTCACGGGCACCACTACAACATAGTTGCGAGCGTCTACTCATCCGAGACGGGCGAGTGGAACGAGGGAGTGGGTCTTCACAACACTTGTGAAGCCTATGCCCGGCATGTGCAGGAGGGGCTTGCAGATCCACACCGCTACGACCCCAAGTACATACCCTATATCCAGCCTAGGCGAGGCACCCTTGTTGGAGACGCAGTCTACTTCACTGTTCGGCTGGGCAATGCTATCGTCGAGTATGACTTGAGCAAGGATTGCCTATCCATGATTGACCCACCACCGGAGGCGAGAGACGTGTGCTACATTTCCCTCATGGCGATGGAGGACGGTTCATTGGGCTTTGCCTGCATTAAGGGATCGAGCCTTTATACATGGTCAAGGAAGGTGGATACGACACAAGCTGCGGAATGGGTACAATACAGGGTCATCGAGCTGGAGAAAACATTACCTGTTGCCAATCCCGATGACAAACGACTTGTGGTCGGCTTTGCGGAAGGTGTGGGTGTCATCTTCGTTAGCTCAGGTGGTGGCTTATTCACGGTCAATCTCAATTCTGGGCAGGTTAACAAGGTTGATGAGTGTGGAGTCTCCTTTAGCGTCCTACCCTACATGAGCTTCTACACTCCAGGTATGATACTAGCACATTGCTTCTTGTCTGCTGTCTTGCCTTTTTGCTACAGATTCTGTATGTTTGCTTAATACAGTTGATTCTGGTTGGTCAACAATTTTCCATACATTTTTTGTGTATGCTAGTGAAAACTGAATGTTTCTGAGAGTTTAATCGTTAATAGCCATGGCATACATCAGTCGAATTGCTAAATATGCATAGAAACTTGTTGATCTAGTAATATCATGTTACCTTGCTTTTCTTACAAACAAATTCTGATGTTTGTGGCATAGCTCAAGGTCACATCTAAAACTCAGCCTTGTAACTATTGGAATTAGTACTGCAAGTAGCTCACCAAAGTGGAACAATGACTTGGAGTTGTTTATGAGTTTTTTCCATGATATATTTTAGATCATGGCATATTGTTCTCGCTGGTGTGGACTAAGTCTGCTGCTGGCTTTCTGTCAGAAGTGCTTCTATTACTCTGCTCAGCAGTTTATTTGTGAGGCATATTTCAGTTATTGTTTCCCTAATGCTCGACTCAGCTACTTGGAACAAAATTTATGCGTAATCTTATCTATGTTGTTTCCCTCTCATGACATTTATATATGACTTCAATGTTGATCTCGTCTTCAAAAGATCTGTCAAGTGTCAAGTAGCAGTACCAGACTTTTCGATAGATAGTTTGTGATACAAGGATCCAAATCACAACTTTAATTTCACCACAAAACGTTTATCCTTTGTAAATAGCTTCTAACAGGTGTGCGACTCACATGTTTTTCACCTCTACTAAAGACTTGAGAACTGATTTCAAGGGTGCTGTCATACAATAAAAGACACCTCTTGTTTCTGCGGCTATTTCTGAATTCCGGACACACCTTCCGCCTGAAAACCTTGTGCTATTATATGGCGGAGTCCATGGGAAGCGAGGCCAATTGCATCACTACCCCTGGAATAACATGTCTCATTTTTCCTATTGCTTTTGATTGGCCAAATAGTTTATTAAGCATGAAATGCCTGGTAGGGTAAAATAGAGATTGCTAAATATTTTGTCAACCTTGTTGATATTGTATTATCAGTTTACCTTGCTTCAATTTTTCCATTAAGTTGTCAAATACAGTCTTGTAACCTTTGGAACTAGTTATAAGTACAACACCACATCAAATTATGAATTCTGTGATGGAGAGTTGGTTATGAGTTTTTTGCTTGGTATTTATTTTTCAGATCGTGGCAGATTGCTGTCGCTAGCGAGGACTCACTGATCTCTGGTGTACCGGTCAGAATAGTGATGTAAATGGACAAATCCATCATCTTTAGTTTGCTGTTGTTGGCTTGTTCCAAGCTACTAATATCATGTTGTTTTGTTTCTCTTGAGCAGCTTAAGCATGAAGGGTGCAAGTCAATTATGATTGTTTGTGGTTGTTCTCACTTTATTCATCCTGGTAATGCGGCTTGAAAATTGTGTTTCAGTTTATTAGGTTGGTTTCTTTTCTATTATGTAGTTTAAGTATGAATCGTGCAAGTCATCATGTTCGATTGTTTTGTCATGTCGAATTCATCATGATCATATCGAACACAAACTGTTATTATGGCCAACTGTGTTAGTTGTTTAATTCCTTTTGGTTACATCAACATCCTTAAAAAATTATTCCTGGTTTGTCGGTTTCCTTGTGTTAATGATTTCAAGTATGAATGGTACCTCACAAAAAAAAAATATATATATATATATGAATGTTGCTAGTCATATTTTTCAACTGTTCTTATCTTATCGAATCTCCCCCGATCGTATTGTCCCGACTATATTTATGCTCACTATGTCAGGCATATTTGAGTGACTGTTTGGTTAATGTTCAAATTACCTACATTAAAGCTAAAATCATGTGAGAATCAGTGCAGTTTAGTAGGACCTGTAGGTAGATAATTCACAACCGCGGAACATCATGCAAGTTACTTGTGGCGATGTCGTTCTCCACTGGTAAAGACTCAATTATGTGGTCTTGGATTGTCAGTGGGATTCTTCCTGTTAGCTCTCTGTATAGAGGATGGACTTTCCCAGATAATTTGTTTGGAAAGTGAGACTATTGATTGGTTATTTCTGAATTGCTCTGTGGCTATATTGATCTGAACCATTTTGCAATTTGCTTTTAACCTGAAAACTGTAGCTGATACTGCTATGACTTATTTAGCTTCTGACAGCCTAGATTTAAAAATCTGGACAATCTTTTTTATTACAGTGGGGTTCGCTTCTGTATCATGGACGATTTTGAGATTTATGAATGGTGCATGTTGTCAGAACAAAACAGAGTCTGATACCTTTGCTCTGATTCATGTGGTTTGTTCTTGTTTAAAATCATGGTCAATTCTGCAGATAAGCGCTGGGGAGTAAAGCCCTTCGAGCAAGTGACGAAGGAAGTCTTTCGAGCATCTCAAAGATGGCAACCTGGAGTCCTTTGACTGGCAGCTTAAATGCAATGAAAGTGAAGAGAGGAATAAAAATTTTTGAAGCCCCTCTTACCTTTTGTGGATTGTTCCTGCTTGTTGGTGACTGCTTTTGCGAGGGATGGGGCTGTCCACTCTCATCTAGGGATGAAATGTTTTGTTGCTGTCGCGCAGCTGGTGAAAGGGCAAACCCCAGATTTGATATCTGTGGGTCTTGGGTGTCCTCTGGGGTTACCTGAATGTTTCTGTTTCTGTTTTCTTATTCCTTTTTTAGTCTTTTCGTGGTGTAGATGAACAATTGGTTTCTGTTAATAGAAATCAGAGAGGACACTCTCTTTAAAAAAATCTAATGAGGGGGAGACAGAATGACCAAATTTAGATGACACTGACCAAGTAAATTTATTGTGTGACACAAAAATAATTCATGCTTAACTATTTCCTCACTTTCAGTCCAATAGCAAATTAAACGGCGACAGATCCGCGGGGGTATCCTTAGAGCATCTCCAGCCGCGCCCCCAACAGCCCCCAGCGCGATTTTTTTCGCGCCGACGCCAAAAGGGCCAGTCGCGCCCAGATTTAAAGCGCCGGTTTGGCCCTTTTTTCCGCCCGGCGGCCGCAGGCCGAACCTGGCGTGCTGGGGGCGCTTGAGGGCTCCGGCGCAAGGGAAAAAGCGCGGCTGGCCCTTGCCGTTAGGTGAAAAGTCCAGATTTTCTTCCCCGACTCGCCTCCCACCCCCCGCGCTCTCGGCTGCAACTAGGTATATCCCGGTGCCGCTCCGCCGCCCTTCACCGGTAGATAGCCATTCCCCGCCAGAAAAATAGCAGAGGTTCGCCGCGACAACCCCTCCGACACCAGCTGGATGTTTCCGGCCGCGGAGGGGCAGTTTAGCGGCGGGTGCACGCCCACCGCGCGCAAGGTGTTCGACGATTTGCCTGCCTCGGTGATGGACTCAGATGACGAGGAAGTGCTCGCCGCGCTGCTGGAGGAGGAAGCCGAGGCCGACGTCCAGGAAGAAGAGCATCGCATGGTGCTCGCCGCCATCGCCCAGTTGCTGGCGAGCAATGAAAAGCCGCGGCGAGGTGGCTCGGCGCCGGGGCGGGTGAAAGCAAAGAACCGGCATCGTCTCGAAGGCTACTACATGCTCTACTCCGACTACTTCGCCGATGCTCCACTTCACGGCATTTACGTAACATTTGGCGCCGTTATCGGATGAGCGTAAAGCTTTTCCTCTAGATTGTGAATTCCATCCGGGAGTTCGACAACTACTTCAAATGCAAGATGGATTGCACCGGCAAACTTGGATTCACCTCCATCCAGAAATGCACGACAGCGATGAGGATGCTTGCATACGGAGCTCTCGGTGACTCACAGGACGACTATGGGCGGATGGCCGAGTCCACCAGCCTAGAGTGTTTCTACAAGTTGTGTCGGGCAGTGGTGCCAGTGTTTGGACCGCAATACTTGAGAACACCCAATGCGGAAGACACTGCTCGGATCCTAGCACATAATGCAGCAAGAGGATTTCCTGGGATGCTTGGAAGCATCGACTGCATGCATTGGAAATGGAAGAATTGCCCATTTGCTTGGCAGGGGATGTACAAAGGCGCCAAAGGCAGTTGCAGTGTGGTACTTGAGGCGGTGGCCACACAGGACCTCTGGATTTGACACTCCTTTGGTATGCCAGGAACTCACAATGACATCAACGTGCTGCAGTGCTCTCATGTCTTTGCCAAGCTTGTTGAAGGTCATTCTCCTTCGGTGAACTTCGAGATCAATGGGCGGCGGTACAACAAGGGGTACTATCTAGCTGATGGCATCTATCCGAGATGGTCGACATTTGTCAAGACCATCAAAAACCCTGTGCCTGGAGGCAAGAATGACTGGTTTGCGAAGATTCAGGAGGCTTGCAGGAAGGGTGTCGAGCGGGCATTTGGTGTGCTCCAATCTCGATTTGATGTTGTCCGGTACCCCGCTCAGACCTGGTCGAAAGATCAAATGTGGGAGATCATGACCTGCTGTGTCATCTTGCACAACATGATCATTGAGAGCGGCAGGAAGAGCCGATGTTTGACATCGAACCATACCATGTGCAGGGTCCTCTTGCCCAAGTTGATCACCAGCTACCGACAACCTGGACTGCCTACCTCAGTATGCGTCAGGAGATCCGAGACCCACAGGTGCATCATCAACTGCAGTAAGATCTGATAGAGCACCTATGGAGGCTCAAGGGCGACACCGGACGCGACGTGTGATGAAATATGAGTTTTAATTTGTTGAACTATATAATTTGTATTGAACTATTTGTTGTTGTACTATTTTGTTGAAGTATTTGAATTTTCTGTGAAGAAATATGTGATAAAAAAAATTTATGTTGATAATTGAACGCCGAGCCATGGCGAACCACACCGAATATGGGTCTATTCTCGTCCATATGGGCCTTTTTCGCCAAAGTGGGGCTTCAAAAGTGGGCCAAAATCGATGACTGGGGACGACGACTGGGCGCAAAACCGCCCCCAGCGCCGAACTAACCGCCGGCTCATCCCCAGGGGGCGATTTTATGCGCCCTGGGGGGCCGAACGGCTGGAGATGCTCTTAACAGGTACGTAAGGGCATGTTGCATATATTGTTCCATCTTTGTGTCATTATAAAAGGAAAACCCTATATGACGCATTATGCGTCAACGATCGAGAGTTTAACTGGGCTGGCCCGTTAATGTGTTCCTCCTTCCTGGTTTCGGGAGGCTTCTAGGAAGTTCCAGCCAGTTTTTTCTGGTTTTGGGAACCTTCTAGAAGCTTCCTAAAGAGAGTTCTTTAATTTTTCTTTTTCCCTTTTTTCTTTTTCTGTCATTCTTATTTCCTTTTTCCTTCTTCCTATTTTATTAAAAAAAAGAATATCATTATTTTGTTTCTTTGTTGTTTCTTTGTCCTTTTTCCTTTTTATTACTTATTTTTCGAGTTGAACTTTCTTTTTAATATTTTTCGAAAACTACAACTTTTGTTCAGATTTCTAAAAAATATTCCTCTTTCTAAAATTTGTTTGCAAATTAAAAAAATGATTAAGTTTCAAATATGTACAGGAATTTCAAAAAAGTTGGTACTTTTAATATTTAGTCAGAATATAAAATATGTCCAGGAAATCGAGAAAATGTTCTTCTATAAAAAAGAGTTCTCAAATTGGAAAAGTGTTGAAGGTTTAATTTTCTTTTCAGGATTTTGAAAAATGTTCACCGTTTCAAAATTTGGTCAGAAATTCAAAAAGTGTTCAAGAATTTCAAAAAATGTTCGCGATTTCAATTTTTGTTCATGATTTCATGAAATATTCCATTAATTTTTTTTATTCAGCAATTCAAAAAAATTTCGCGGTTTCAATTTTTTTTGGAATATTATGAAATGTTCCCTATTTAAAATATTTGTTCACAAATTCAAAAAATATTGACACTTTCATATTTGTTTAGAATTTCTTTATTTGTTCACAAATTCAAAAAATGTTCGCGGTTTCAAAATTTGGTCAAAAATTTAAGAAATGTGCAAGAATTTCAAAAAATGTTCGCCCTTTCAAATTTTTGTTTATAATTTCATCAAATATTCCATTTTAAGTTTTTTATTCAGCAATTCAAAAGAATGTTCGTGCTTTCAAATTTTTGTTTGGAATATCATGAAATGTTCCATTTTTCAAATATTTGTCACAAATTCAAAAAATGTTTACGCTTTCATATTTGTTTAGAATTTCATAATTTGTTCACAAATTCAAAAATTTTTGTGGCTTAAATCACTGACCATTTTGTTCAAAAATTCAAAAAATGGTTCATGTTTTTCAAAAACAATTTCTGCCTTTTCAAAAAAAACATTCACATATTCGAAATATGTTCCGGTCTCTAATATTTTTCATTAATTCAAAGAATGTGCGCACTTTGAAAATACATGCAATAAAAGAAATTACACTATATAAAAAAAATCAATGTAGCAACTAATTTCGGGTTCGCTACTGTAATTGGCAACAGTACACAAGTCAGGTTATAGTACTTTTAGATGTGCGTTGCCCTTCAGCCAACTAAACTTGACCCCCGGAGTGGCTACTTGTGCACGTTCGCAAGCAGTTGGTCGCAAGTTCGAATCCCCTCCGCGCCTGCCACTTCTTTATGCCATCTTTTTCGACCCGCTTCATGGGCCGGCCCAGTAAAGCTACTCCTGTGCATGGCGCCGCCAATTTGACGCAAAGAGCGTCAAATAGGGGCTCCCATTATAAAATATATGTTCCTCCAAAGGATTTTTTTTTCCTTCAGTGCTTCAAGTGTTCTCATTGCCAGTATGTTTACAACAAAGATGGTTACTCTCACTGTATTGCATGGTTGATATTCATAGGCTTAGTGTACTTACTTTTTAATAAAGAAGGTGCTGGCTTGTCCTACATGCACGCCGCCGTGGAGTCTAAAATGGAGAAAACAAAATCTACGGTGCACTTGTGTATGTTGCAAGATGGTATCTGGGCCATGCCAACCTTGGCCACAACAGAACTTCCTAGGCGCCGTGGAGTCAAATGGCATTATATCCTCTACTCGTGGACCATTGCTTATATAAAGCGTCTTGCTTCAGATGCTTAAGCGACAAGGCGCCCTAACAGCGCCTTAGAAATTTGCCCACTTTAGGCGCACTTAAGCGCCCGCTTTAGGCGCTTAGGCATCGCTTAAGCGTTAGAGCGGGTGGTGCTCGCTTTAGGTCACTTTACGGCTTTATAAACCATGTCATGGACAGTAAAATCTATATACTGTCCAACCCGATTGACATTCTTGTCTTGGATTTGATGGACTTGAGTTTCTCCACAATTCAGCTCCCACAAGGTGTGATGCTGAATGCCGTGAGAGACACTATGAGGTCACAGGCAGATGATGATTCTGACGTCTATCTTATCCATGCCAAGAAGCTTGAACCTGACGTCTGGCTCGACAAGAAGGACAAATGGTTGCTGCTAGATACCATTTGTTTGCGTGAGATTCTTGCTAATTTGAGGATGTCAGATCACACATTTGGGACATTTCGGGATGATTATAATGATGCTGTCGAGATACACCAAGTGGGGAACAGTGCTGAGTTTGAGTTATTCAGATGGGTTAGTTTGTACTCTACATGGACATTAAGTGCAGGATGCTGCAAAAAAGTGTATGTAGTTGCAAGAGATATTGTACTCTATGATATCCATTCTTTTATGATGATCTGGCCTCCGACATTTCCTGCACACAAGGATAATCCTGCAATGTTTGCCTTTTGCCCTTTGAGTGATGCTATAAAATTTTGCTATTGCGTGGTTGTAATGGAAGTTGTTTATATTTGAGTTATCATAGAGAGGAGAAACATGGATTATAATTATACTGGTGTTGCAGAGGAGGATCAGGGTGTCCCCTTGGCTTGAGTTGACGAAGCCGAGGAGGTGCGGGGCGTGGAGCTTGCGGTATTGCTGAAGGAACGAGCGGTCGGAGATGAGGCGGTGGAATGTGATGCAGGCGGCGGAGGTGAGGACAAGGTCGGTCGGGTCAGGAATGCTGCGGAAGATGCCTAGCAGGAGCTCTTCTGGGATCGTGGCGAGAAACTTCCCAGGCGCTATGCGGCCACGGCATCGGACGAGGAAGGGACTCGGACTGGTGCTTGAGGACGGCTAGATCCACGCGGATCTGTGGCCCGTCCGCAGTGCCGCCGGCCATCCCGCCGCTGATTTGGAATCCACGCACGGCAGGAGTGAGGAGTGAGGAGTGATGCTGTGAGAGGATTTGGGGAACAAGAAGGGAGCCGCTGCTGTACACGCAGATATACAAAGCCGTCAACATCACACAAGATTCCATCCTGTCCGTTGCTTACGCATCGAGCGCCACAGTCCGTTGGTTAACTTAATCTTAGAGGTAATAGCACCGTAGGTCCCTGAACTTGTCATGGAGGTGATAATTTGGTCCTCAAACTTGAAAAAGCTGATTATTTGGTCCTTGAACTTGTCATGGAAGTGCAAATTTGGTCCTGGGCGAATCACAGCTCGCCAAGTGGAGCCAGCTGGGCTGGGCCGGTCAGCGCCGCGAATTTTTCAGTTTACCCCTGCCTTTAGCCCTAATCAACCCGAGCAAGCCCAGCGCCCACCTCTGCCTGCTCGCGCTCCAGGGCACCGGCCTCGGCTGGGGCGTCCGGAAGCGGGTCCGCTACGTCACCCGCCACCGCGCCCCGCGCCACGACGATCGCCGCGTGCGCCCTTTGCCCGCGCCGCCCGCCGTCGTCGCCGAGACCCCGCACGATCGCCGTCCCGCGCTGCCCACCGTCATCCAGAGCAGCGCGAACGCGGCGCACCGCGACGAGCGGAGCTCCAGCAACTCAAGACCAAGGACCTGCTCGGGCTACTTGGGGAGACGCAGGCCGTCGCGGAGGAGGGAGGAGAGAGCGGCCGCTATGAGAAGGAGCGTGAGGCGCCGGCCGTGGAGGAGGAGAAGACGACGAGGAAGCGAAGGAGGAGGAAGCCCGGCAGTGTCCACAGCTTCAGCCTCCCCAAGCGTAGGATCCGGAAGCCAGCTCCCGCTCCAAAGGTCGAGATTTTCGTGGACGCCGACGCGGGGCCGGAAGCAGAGAGCGACCGCAAGGTGGTGGCCAAGAGGAAGAGAACGACGTTCGTCGCCATGGCCGTGGCGTCGCCAAGCGCGCCAAGAAGACGACCACGCCGGTGCCGGAGGAGGAGCGCAAGGTGGTCAAGACGGAGAAGAAGAGGAACCCACCAGAGGAGGAGAAGGAGGAGAGCAAGGTGGTCAAGAAGGAGAAGAAGACGAACCTGCCGGAGGAGAAGAAGACGAACCTGCCGGAGGAGAAGAAGGGCGGCGGCCGGGACGAGCGCACCGCGGTCAAGGCGGAGAGGAAGAGGGTCCCGCCGGAGGAGGAGCGCACGGCGGTGGTGCTGGTGGCCGTCAAGAGGGAGAGGAAGAGCAAGGCTCCTCTCTGCGGCCGTGCCGTCACCGTCATGGAGGGGCCGGAGACGAAGCCCCCACGCGTCGTCAGGGCCGAGGAGGCCACCACCGCCACCTTGGCCGTGCCGCGCGGCATGGTCGACCGATGGACGGCCACGCACTGCGCGGCCGCCGAGGCGTCCCTGCTCGGCGTCCTGCGCCGCTTCGGCACGCGCCCCGGCAAGACCGTCCCCGCGGCGAGCTGCGGCAGGCGGCGCGCAAGCACGTCGGCGACACGGGCCTCCTCGACCACCTCCTCAAGCACACCACCGACAAGGTGCCGCGCGGCAGCGCCGAGCGCATCCGCCGCCGCCATAACGCCGACGACGCCATGGAGTACTGGGCTACTGGCTCGAGCCGGCCGAGCTCGCGGCCCTGCGCCGGGAGGTCGGCGTCGACCCGTACTGGGTGACGCCACCAGGGTGGAAGCGCGGGGACCCCGTCTCCGCCGACGGCTACGCGCTCAAGGCAAAGAAGCAGGTGGAGGAGCTCACCAAGGAGCTCGCCGGAGTAAAAAGGTCTCCTTTTTCTCCCTTCTCCTGCCACCTTCCTCTGCAATTTCTTCTTCATCTTTGGATTGGTCTAGTGGAGAATGCAGTGCAATGCTGATGCGATCTTCCATTGATTCTTGCACGTGACAAAGAAATGTTTGTGCTAAAGTTGATCATTTTTGCTGAATTGCTAATGTTACTATACTGTTAAGATTCTTGCATACAGTAAATACTCCATTTGTCACAATGCCAGTGTTGTTTAAGACTGAATTTTGTTACATTTGTGTATGAAGGCACTTGTGCTGAATAAAGCAATGCTAATTTGTGCTAAAGTTGATTACGGGTGCTGAATTGATAGTACCATATTGTCAACATTCTTGAATACAGGAAGTAGCAATGCTAGTTTTGTGTTGGCACTGAATTCTGTTGCTCTGAATTTGTGTATGAAGACACATGCAGCAGCCGGTGAAGGCACATCAAGGCACAAGGAACAATGAAGTGAAACCTGAGGCAGTCAAAGCCTGCATTTCTCATGAGCCTTATCAGGTGACCACACTTATCTGTCCTCAGATATGCATCTCTTTTTGCTTTGCATCTCTCTGTTTGCATCATGTATATGTGCTGTCGAAATTACATCTTCCTGTTCTGCATCATGTACATTTGTTGTAGTAAAAAATATGGGGAAATGGGGTATGCATGCATCGATGTAGCCACCCCTTAGTTGTGATGCACACTTGTCAGCTGTCAGGGTTTCTGGTTCATGAATTGCAATTGCAATGAGTTGTGCGGGTTGATTAGGGCTAAAGGCAGGGGGCAAACTACAAAATACACGGCGCTGACCGGCCCAGCCCAGCTGGCTCCACTTGGCGAGCTGTGATTCGCCCAGGACCAAATTTGCACTTCCATGACAAGTTCAAGGACCAAATAATCAACTTTTTCAAGTTTGAGGACCAAACCATCACCTCTATGACAAGTTCAGGGAAGCTCAGATGCAAATCTGTAATGTTTTGTGGTCTTCGTGTTGAAATACAAGTTGTACAGTGACAAGATTGGTGTTTAACTATAAACCTCTCTTATCCCTTCTTCTCTCGGTCTCCTCCTCTACCGACCCTCTCTGTACTTCTCTCGATCAAACTCCTCATCGAATTTCTTGTAAGCTACGGCAACATCAATATAAATAGAACTGCGGCCCGAGAAAAGGGTTTAACGCTTCCCATAGTTTTTACATGGTAATCATAGCATCTTCTTCCTAGATCAAGGATAGATCGCATCTAGCCAATCCCAATCCTCGTCAGAACCTTCAAACCTTGCCATGACTACTCCCTCTACCCAATCAAGCAACAACCTCTCTCTCCAGCTCCCTCGCTTCATCATCTACTTTCGCCCCCTCATCCAGTAGCTCCCATGCCATGAGCATCGGGTCACCACCACAGGAGAAGCTTACGAGGAATAATTTCCTCATGGGGAAAGCCAGCATGCTGCCACAAATCAAGGGCGCGCAGATGGCGCATCACCTTGATCCGACGAGCCAAGCGCCGCCGGAAACCATCACCGTCACCAAGGACGGGAAGGAGGAGCAGATCACCAACGCTATGCGAGATATCTACGGTACACTCAACAGCAGCAGGTTCAAGGTTTTTGATGGGATATTTGTCTCGTGATATCCTTTCCCGGTAGTGGCCTTGCCGGGCGGATGTGTGGGCGATGATCCACGCCACGCTTGCTGCCCAAACCCAAGCTCAAGCCATCAACACCAGAATTGAGCTTACAAATCTGAAGAAAGGTAATCTGTCCATGACTGAATATCTCGCCAAGATCGAGATGCTATCCGATGAGATTGCATGCATGGGGGCGACGCTAGGCGGCGCTGAAATTGTCTCTCACATCCTGGCTGGCCTCAACCTCGACTACAATCCAGTTGTCTCAGCTCTTGCAGCACGGGTTGAACCCAGATAGTACATGAGCTCTTCACCCAGCTGCTCAGCTTCGACGCCCGCCTCAACCTTCTCCACGGTATGAATATCCATCAATGATCTGGTAATGCTGCATCACGCGGTCGTGTAGGTGGCCGTGGGCGCAACCAGCAGGGGCAGAACTGTGGCAACAGCAATGGCGGTGGGCGCGGACGTGGCAACAACCAGAATATGCGCCTAGGAGGGGGCGGCAACAACAACAACAATGCTCCCATGCGGTCTGGAGGGGGTGGCTACACCAAAAACTACACCTCCTCAGGATCATCTTCTTCCAACTATGTTTGGTGCCAACTTTGCAAGAAAGCAGGTCATGAAGTCATGGACTGTTGGCACCGTTATGACGAAGATTATGTCCCTGATGCACGTCTCATTGCTGCTGCAATGAGGGAACAAGGCGGTGGTGATGGTACCATCTGGTACGCAGACTCAGGAGCCACTGACCACTTCACCAACATGAGCTAGAGAAGCTAGCCATGAGGGGGAAATACTTCGGCAACGATCAAATTCACACCACTAGCGGCGGAGGTATGGACATATGTCATATTGGCCAAGCATCTATTAATTACCCTAATCTTAAACGTGATCTAGTTCTTAAGGATGTCCTTCATGTTCCACAAGCTGACAAGAATCTTGTATCTATGTCTCGTTTGACCGCCGATAACAATGTCTTCTTTGAAACTCATCCTACGTATTTTTTATTAAGGACCGCAACGAGGGAGCTTCTTCACCACAAGAGATGCATTGGAGGCTTGTACCCTGTCACATCAGGAGCACTTAGTCGAAAGTGTTGTCATCAAGTTTACTCCGTCGTCAAGACCTCCTTGGCAAGATGGCATCAAAGATTAGGACATACTTCTCCGATCATAGTCAAGCAAGTAGTGAATAAAGGCAATCTTGCATTGTCGTCCAGTCAAAGTATTGAGTCTGTTTGTGAAGCTTGTCAATGTGCAAAAAGTCACCAACTACCCTATCCTAGGTCATATAGTGTGTCTCATGCTCCGTTGGAACTTATCTTTAGTGATGTGTGGGGTCATGCAAGAGATTCTTTTGGAAGAAAAAAATATTATGTCAGTTGCATCGATGATTGTAGCAAATTCACTTGGATATATTTGCTTAAGTTTAAATATGAAGTTCTCTTTGTGTTTCAAGAATTTCAGAAACTTGTTGAGCGTCAGTTTGACTGGAAAATCCTTGCAGTCCAAAGTGACTGGGGAAGGGATTGTATTAATTAAGTAAGAGTGTTGAACCCAACGAGGAGCTAAAGTTAGAATAAATATTCCCTCAAGTTCTATCGACCACCGATACAACTGTACGCACGCTTGACGTTCGCTTTACCTAGAACAAGTATGAAATTAGAAGTACTTTGTAGGTGTTGTCGGATAGGTTTGCAAGATAATAAAGAACGCGTAAATATAAACTAGGGCCTGTTTAGATAAAGATGCAATAAAGTAAATATAGCGAGTGTAGAAAAGTGGTGGTAGGAGTTGTGGAATTATCCCTAAGCAATTGACTACTTTACTAGACCGGTAATCACTATTGCAATTCTATTTGAGGGAGAGGCATAAGCTAACATACTTTCTTTACTTGGATCATATGCACTTATGATTGGAACTCTAGCAAGCATCCGCAACTACTAAAGATTCATTAAGGTAAAACCCAACCATAACATTAAAGTATCAAGTCCCCTTTATCCCATAATGCAAACAACCTACTTACTCGGTCTGCAGGCTTCATCACTCACGCCACCCACCATAAGCAAATGATAAACATATTGCAAAACCCTACAGCGGGAATCCCTCACGCTTGCGCGACATGGAGGGCACAATAGGACAACACCACTAGTAAAACATGTTGGGGAACAATGCAGAAAATTAAAATTTTTTTCTACGGTTTCACCAAGATCCATCTATGAGTTCATCTAGCAACGAGTCATGGGAGAGTGATTGCATCTACATACCACTTGTAGATCGCGTGCGGAAGCGTTCAAGTGAACGGGGTTGATGGATTCGTACTGCCGTGATTCAAATCACCGATGATCCTAGTGCGAACGGACAGCACCTCCGCGTTCAACACACGTGCGGAGGCGGATGGCGTCTCCTCCTTCTTGATCCAGCAAGGGGAAGGAGAGGTTGATGATGATCCAGCAGCACGACGGCGTGGTGGTGGATGCAGCAGAACTCCGGCAGGGGCTTAAGCTAGCGACTACGGGAGGAGGAGGAGGTGTAGCAGGAAGGGGCGCCAAGGGCTTCGGTGTGGCCACCTCCCTCCCTCCCTTTATATAGGTGAAAGAGAGGGGAGGCGCAGCCTTGCCCCTTCCTCCAAGGAAGGGGTGCGGCCAGAGGGGAGGAGTCCATCCTCCCCAAGGCACCCTCGAGGCGCCTTCCCTCTTAGGACTCTCCTCCCCAAGTCTCCTTGGCGCATGGGCCTCTTGGGGCTGGTGCCCTTGGCCCATATAGGCCAAGGCGCACCCCACCAGCCCATGTGGCCCCAGGCAGGTGGACCCCCAGTGGATCCCGGACCCCTTTCGGCACTCCTGGTACAATACCGATAAAGTGCGAAACTTTTCCGGCGACCAAAACAAGACTTCCTATATATAAATCTTTACCTCCGGACCATTCCGGAACTCCTCGTGACGTCCGGGATCTCATACGGGACTCCGAACAACATTCGGTTTGCTGCATACTCATATTCATACAACCCTAGCGTCACCGAACCTTAAGTGTGTAGACCCTACGGGTTCGGGAGACATGTAGACATGACCGAGACGTTCTCCGGTCAATAACCAACAGCGGGATCTGGATACCCATGTTGGCTCCACATGTTCCATGATGATCTCATCGGATGAACCACAATGTCAAGGACTCAATCGATCCCGTATACAATTCCCTTTGTCTAGCGGCATTGTACTTGCCCGAGATTCGATCGTCGGTATCCCGATACCTTTGTTCAATCTCGTTACCGGCAAGTCTCTTTACTCGTTCCGTAACACATCATCTCGTGATCAACCCCTTAATCACATTGTGCACATTATGATGATGTCCTACCGAGTGGGCCCAGAGATACCTCTCCGTTTACACGGAGTGACAAATCCGATCTCGATTCGTGCCAACCCAATGACACTTTCGGAGATACCTGTAATGCACCTTTATAGCCACCCGATTACGTTGTGACGTTTGGTACACCAAAGCATTCCTACGGTATCCGGGAGTTGCACAATCTCATGGTCTAAGGAAAAGATACTTGACAATAGAAAAGCTTTAGCATACGAACTACACGATCTTTGTGCTAGGCTTAGGATTGGGTCTTGTCCATCACATCATTCTGCCAATGATGTGATCCCGTTATCAATGACATCCAATGTCCATGGTCAGGAAACCATGACCATCTATTGATAAACGAGCTAGTTAACTAGAGGCTTACTAGGGACATGGTGTTGTCTATGTACCCACACATGTATCTGAGTTTCCTATCAATACAATTATAGCATGGATACTAAACGATTATCATGAACAAGGAAATATAATAATAACTAATTTATTATTGCCTCTAGGGCATATTTCCAACAAAACATGCAACTCAAACCAATCATAGCAATTCATCTATCACCGGTAGGACAACGAAAATCTACTCAGACATCATTGGATGGCAACACATAATTGGAAAATATTATGAAGCATAAAGCACCATGTTCAAGTAGAGGGTACAGCGGGTTGCGGGAGAGTGGACCGCTGAATATAGATGGGGGAAGGTGATGGAGATGTTGGTGAAGATGGCGGAGGTGTTGGTGAAGATCGCGGTGATGATGATGGCCCCCGGCAGCATTCCGGCGCCACCGGAAGCAAGGGGGAGAGGGCCCCCCTTCTTCTTCTTTATCCTTGACCTCCTCCCTAAATGGGAGAAGGGTTTCCCCTCTAGTCCTTGGCTCCCATGGCATGGGAGGGGCGAGAGCCCCTCCGACATTGGATCTATCTCTCTGTTTCTGCGTTCTCAGATTCTACCCCTTCACCGTTTCTTTAATATCCGGAGATCCGTAACCCCGACTGAGGTGAATATTTTGCCCAGATTTTTCTCGTAAAATTAGCTTTCTTGTGGCAAAAGAAGAGCGTCAACCGCCTTACGTGGCCCCCAGAAGAGTCCAGGGCGCGCCTGCCTCCCTGGGGCGCGCCCCCCTATCTCCTGGCTCCCTCGGGCACCGTCTCGCGTTGATTTTACTTCCCAAAAATCATAAATATTCCAAAATAATTCTCCGTCCGTTTTTATCCCATTTGGACTCCGTTTGATATGGGATTTCTGCGAAACATAAAACATGCAATAGACAGGAACTGGCACTGGGCACTGGATCAATATGTTAGTCCCAAAAATAGTATAAAAAGTTGCCAAAAGTATATGAAAGTTGAAGAATATTGGCATGGAACAATAAAAAATTATAGATACGACGGAGACGTATCAGCATCCCCAATCTTAATTCTTGCTCGTCCTCGAGTAGGTAAATGATAAAAAAGATAATTTTTGATGTGGAATGCTACCTAGCATAATCTTGATCATGTAATCTAATCATGGCATTAATATTAAGACACGAGTGATTCAAAGCAATAGTCTATCATTTGACATGAAAACAATAATACTTAGGGCATCCCAACAAACAATCATGTCTTTCAAAATATCAATGCTTGAGAAAGTTATCCCTAAAAATCATATAGTCTGGTATGCTCCCTTTTCTTAACACAAGGTACCCCTCATGCCTATCCCGGTGTCAGCCAAGCAATTGTTTCATACTTTAGTATTCTCAAACTTTTTCAACCTTCACGCAATACATGAGCGTGAGCCATGGATATAGCACTATGGGTGGAATTGAATATGATGATGGAGGTTATGTGGAGAAGACAAAAAGGGAGAAAGTCTCACATCAACGCGGCTAATCAAGGGCTATGGAGATGCCCATCAATTGATGTCAATGTGAGGAGTAGGGATTGCCATGCAACGGATGCACTAAGAGCTATAAATGTATGAAAGCTCAACAAAAGAAACTAAGTGGGTGTGCATCCAACTTGCTTGCTCATGAAGACCTAGGGCATTTGAGGAAGCCCATCGTTGGAATATACAAGCCAAGTTCTATAATGAAAATTCCCACTAGTATATGAAAGTGACAACATAGGAGACAATCTATATGAAGAACATGCTGCTACTTTGAAGCACAAGTGTGGAAAAAGGATAATAACATTGCCCCTTTTCTTTTCTTTTTTTCTTTTTCGGTGGACTTCTTTGGCCCCCTTTTTTATTTAGGTTTCTTTGTCCTTTCCTTTTTTTCTTTTTTTTCTTTTTTTCATGGGGCAATGATCTATAATGATGATCATCACACTTTTATTCACTTACAACTCAATATTACAAATCAATACTAGAACAAAGATATGACTCTATATGAATGCTTCCGGCGGTGTACCGGGATGTGCAATGATCTAGCGTAGTAATGACATCAAAAAACGGACAAGCCATGAAAACATCATGCTAGCTATCTTACGATCATGCAAAGCAATATGACAATGAATGCTCAAGTCATGAATATGATGATGATGGAAGTTGCATTGCAATATATCTCGGAATGGCTATGGAAATGCCATGATAGGTAGGTATGGTGGCTGTTTTGAGGAAGATATAAGAGGCTTATGTGTGATAGAGCGTATCATATCACGGGGTTTGGATGCACCGGCGAAGTTTGCACCAACTCTCGAGGTGAGAAAGGGCAATGCACGGTACCGCATGAGAGGCTAGCAATGATGGAAAGGTAAAAGTGTGTGTAATCCATGGACTCAACATTAGTCATAAAGTACTCACATACTTATTGCAAAAATTTATTAGCCCTTGAAACAAAGTACTATGCGCATGCTCCTAGGGGGGAGGTTGGTAGGAGTTAACCATCGCAGCGCCCCGACCTTCACGCAAAGATAAACAATCAAAAATACAATGCGCGCCAATTTGGTTACATAGTTAGTAGACCATACGTGCATGCTTCGGAATCACAAACCTTAACACCAACATCCTTACTGAACACAACCATCTACTAGTACCTCCCACATATTATCATCACTATATCGCAAAACTATTGCAAGGAATCAAACATATCATATTCAGTGATCCACCAGTTTATGTAGGATTTTATGACTAACCATGTGAATGACCAATTCCTGTCATCTCTCTAAATAGATGTAAGTGAAGAAAGAGAGTTTAATTCTTTCTACAAAAGATATGCCCACGCTCTAACAATTATAAGTGAAGCAAAAGAGCATTCTACAAATGGCGGTTTTCTATGTGAAGAGAAACATGCAATCCAAACTTCAAATGATATAAGTGAAGCACGTGAAGCATTCTATAAAGCCATACTAAAAAGATTTAAGTGAAATGCAATGAGAATTCTATAAATCAACCAAGGACTATCTCATACCAGCATGATGCATAAAATAAAAGTGAAAACAAAATGCAAAAGACGCTCCAAGACTTGCACATATCGCATGAACGAAACGAATACGAAAACATATCGCCCCGGAAGGCATCCCCAAGCTTAGACGCTCGAGTCTCCTTGAATATTTACTTGGGGTGCCTCGGGCATCCCCAAGCTTGAGTTCTTGCCTCTCTTCCTTTTCCTCATATCGAGACATCCTCGCTTAGACACTTCATCCACACAAAACTTCAACAGAAAACTCGGTAAGATCCGTTAGTATAATAAAGCAAATCACCACTCTAAGTACTGTTGCAAACCAATTCTTATTTTGTTTTTGCATTGTGTCTACTGTAATATAGCTTTTCCATGGCTTAATCCACTGATATAAATTGATAGATTCATCAAAACAAGCAAACTATGCATCAAAAACAGAATCTGTCAAAAACAGAACAGTCTGTAGAAATCTGAACATCCACCATACTTCTAGTACCCCAAAAATTCTACCAAAATTAGTAAAAATAAACAAGTTGTATAGCAAGGCAGCGCAAGAGTAATCAGAACCATTTGACGTTCTAGTTAAAAATTTAAAATCACGGACTACAGCCAAAGTTTCTGTCCTGCACCGTACAAACCAACAAGCATTGTAAACATCCTAAAGGCAAACCTTGGCACATTATTTTTATAATACAATGGAATTATACAAGGGGATAATTATTTTTGATGTAAAGTTTCTATAATCAAGATTCACAAAGTTTCCGTGAGCATGAACAAAGTTCAAGGCTAGCTCCCACTTCAACAATGCTTGTCTTTCTCACTTTCACTTTCCTTTTGAAAAGTTTTAGGGTTCCCCTCTTTATTTTTTGTTTTTAAACTATATAAAATCACTCAACAGAAATAAATGACTCTCTAAAACTTCCGGTTGTCTCCATGACAGCGCTTTCTTTAAAGCCATTAAGCTAGGCATTTAGTGCTCAAGTAATGGATCCACCCGGATCCCAAGGTATATCAAAGCCAATTTTAATTAACAATGATTTATAATTTAGTAGTGAGCACAAAGGAACATATATCATGCAACAACGAATTCTAACTCTCTTCCTATGCATTGGCATGTCATAAAAGAACAGTTCATGCACACATAGTAAAGGCCAATGCATAGTATAAGCAGTTTCTTGCAATTCTATCGTGTTGGAAACATAAAGAGGCGGAGATGTAGTTCCTCTCTCATAATAATTGCAAGTAGGAGAAGCAAGCACATGCATATTATATTCATCAAAATCATCACGTGCAACGGTAAAAGGCAACCCATCAATATAATCCTTAATAAGCACAAACTTCTCCAATATAGTGTAGTTTGGAGAATTCAAAAAGATAATAGGACTATCATGCGTGGGTGCAATAGCAAAAATTTCATGTTTAACATAAGGAACTATAGCAAGTTCATCTCCATAAGCATAATTCATATTGACATCTTGGCCACAAGCGTAGCAAGCATCATCAAAAAGGGATATTTCAAACAAATTCAAGGGATCATAGCAATCATCATAGCAATCATCCTTCAGTAAGCACAAAGGGGAATTAAACAATGTATGAGTTGAAGAGTTACTCTCATTAGAAGGTGGACATGGGTGATCAATCCGCTCTTCCTCCTTTTGTTCTTCGCTCTCCTCGTCATCTTTTTCATCTAATGAACTCACAGTTTCATCAATTTCTTCTTCCATAGCTTCCTGTAAAATATTAATCTATTCTTGGACAATGGAGACTTTCTCAATAAATTTATTAATATTGTAATTGTGTTCATAATTTTCATAGTAATATCTAAGTATAGCAAGATTTTCAGGCCTATAAACACCATCATCATTAAAAGCTTCATACTTTTCAAACAAAGATTCAATTTCATAAGCAGCCTTAAAAGCAACAAATTCTTCTATTTGTTCAACATCATAGTAATCATATATACCATTAGCATAAGAAGCTAAGGTTTCATTATCATTAAATTTGTATGAAAAGGGAAGGTGTGGAGCCTTCATCCTAGAGCAACAAGTAATATCATATCTCAAGCATAGATCCCGAGCATACCAACGCAACATAGAAATTTGATCCCATAATAGTTTCCCTTTTTATGTCAAGCGATAATCCCTCACGTTGATCCAACGTGTCTCCCATAACATAATTGAATGGGGTTTTCTCAGGATTATTAAAGTAATACATAATATCTCAAACATAACGAGCATCGAGGGTTTTAGGAGGTTCCTCATCTCCATGAGTAGTAAGTACACCTAATTTTTTTGGTATTTCGTGTTCCATATCCATAACTAAAGATAGAGAACAACTTAGAACAGAAAATAAAAATTACTTAGGGATAAAGCAAACAAGCACACACGAGAATATTCACCCCACGCTATTGCTCCCCGGCAACGGCGCCAGAAAAAGGTCTTGATAACCCACAAGTGTAGGGGATCACAACCGTTTTCGATAAGTAAGAGTGTCGAACCCAACGAGGAGCTAAAGGTAGAATAAATATTCCCTCAAGTTCTATCGACCACCGATACAACTCTACGCACGCTTGACGTTCGCTTTACCTAGAACAAGTATGAAACTAGAAGTACTTTGTAGGTGTTGTAGGATAGGTTTGCAAGATAATAAAGAACGCGTAAATATAAACTAGGGTCTGTTTAGATAAAGATGCAATAAAGTAAATATAGCGAGTGTGGAAAAGTGGTGGTAGGAGTTGTGGAATTGTCCCTAAGCAATTGACTACTTTACTAGACCGGTAATCACTATTGCAATTCTATTTGAGGGAGAGGCATAAGCTAACATACTTTCTCTACTTGGATCATATGCACTTACGATTGGAACTCTAGCAAGCATCCGCAACTACTAAAGATTCATTAAGGTAAAACCCAACCATAGCATTAAAGTATCAAGTCCCCTTTATCCCATACGCAAACAACCTACTTACTCGGTTACGTACTTACATTACTCACGCCACCCACCATAAGCAAATGATAAACATATTGCAAAACCCTACAGCGGGAATCCCTCACGCTTGCGTGACACGGAGGGCACAATAGGACATCACCAATAATAAAACATGCAACTCAAACCAATCATAGCAATTCATCAATCACCGGTAGGACAACGAAAATCTACTCAGACATCATAGGATGGCAACACATCATTGGAAAATAATATGAAGCATAAAGCACCATGTTCAAGTAGAGGGTACAACTGGTTGCGGGAGAGTGGACCGCTGAATATAGATGGGGGAAGGTGATGGAGATGTTGGTGAAGATGGCGGAGCTGTTGGTGAAGATCGCGGTGATGATGATGGCCCCCGGCAGCATTCCGGCGCCACCGGAAGCAAGGGGGAGAGGGCCCCCCTTCTTCTTCTTCTTCTTCTTCTTCTTCCTTGACCTCCTACCTAGATGGGAGAAGGGTTTCCCCTCTGGTCCTTGGCTCCCATGGGCGTGGGAGGCGAAACCCCTCCGAGATTGGATCTATCTCTCTGTTTCTGCGTTCTCAGATTCTACCCCTTCACCGTTTCTTTAATATCCGGAGATCCGTAACTCCGATTGAGGTGAATCTTTCGCTCAGATTTTTCTCGTAAAATTAGCTTTCTTGCGGCAAAAGAAGAGCATCAACTGCCTTACGGGGGGCCCAGGAGAGTCCAGGGTGCGCCTGCCTCCCTGGGGCGCCCCCTATCTCCTGGCCCTCTCGCGCACCGTCTCGCGTTGATTTTACTTCCCAAAAATCATAAATATTCCAAAATAATTCTCCGCCCGTTTTTATCCCGTTTGGACTCCGTTTGATATGGGGTTTCTTTGAAACATAAAACATGCAACAGATAGGAACTGGCACTGGGCACTGGATCAATATGTTAGTCCCAAAAATAGTATAAAAAGTTGCCAAAAGTATATGAAAATTGAAGAATATTGGCATGGAACAATCAAAAATTATAGATAAGATGGAGAAGTATCAGCGGATGGCAGCATCGGGCGTTGGTGATCTTGGCGCTCCGATCGACCAGAGAAGAAAACGAAGAGGTGGGGAGGCTCTGCGTGGTCTGGTGGGTCTACTGGTGGTGGAAAGGGGAGGGGAGGAGATGGGCATTGCCCCAATTTGAGAGGACCGAGCCGGCGGCCATGGCGGCGATGGTGGTCAAGGAGGTGCTCCGGGGATGTATTGAGAGGTCGGGAAGGACTGAGGGAGGGTGAGGAGGAGGATGAGAAACTCAGGAGGCCTTGACGTGGGCTTAAATAGGCAGGGCGACATGGTGCCGAGCTGGCTGCCGCTGCGGACATGTGGGCACGCGAGCTCACTCGACGGTAGGCGACGAGAGGGTACAGGGGGGAGCAGAGGAGGCTAAGGGGCACGGGGAGGAAGATGCCACGGCGCGAACAGAGGCTGCCGGGCACTGTAAACCCGTGGGCGCGCGGCGACGAGCGCCAGTGAGCGAGCTGCAGGAGGGGGAGAGAGGTCCAGAGAGGGCGAGGCGGCAAGACAGGAAGACACTAAACATGGCTAGGGGACGAGGGACCGAGTGCACGGGCTGGGAGGAAGAGGCCAAGGCGCCAGAGCGCGTATTTGGCGTGCCAGACTCGTGATCACCGCGTGCACTAGAGCACATAGTGTCACACATTTTGCCAAATGATGTATGTCATGAAGTACCTCCAAACTAGAGCAGCCCTGAAGCGATGAAACGATCACAAGCACTAAGAGTAGAAATAAACAAGCATCACAAGTTTGCTGCAGCAAACTTGCACTACTAGGGAAAAGCCTATACACAGAATCTTACCAGCAGCGCTCCCAAAAATACAACACTACTGCTATTTAGCAGCAGTGGCGTGATAGCAAAACACGCTGCTGAAAGGAAAATAGCAGTAGCGCTTCCACGCCAAACCGCGCTACTGCTCTAATTGCCATGACCTCGCAACCCAGCTAGTTATAGCAGTAGCGCCCTATACTGAACCGCGCTACTGCTATAGAAGTTAGCAGTA
This sequence comes from Aegilops bicornis, assembly GCA_021605145.1. NCBI lineage: Eukaryota > Viridiplantae > Streptophyta > Magnoliopsida > Poales > Poaceae > Aegilops > Aegilops bicornis. Next base: position 39,890,546 of record CM038674.1, on the reverse strand, counting down.
GCGCGCTTTTAAGAAAATCGCTACTGCTACAATCAGCCCACAAGTTTAGTCCCACCTCGCTCCGCGAACAGGGTGTTTACCACCTTAAATATGTTACTTCTGAAAGTATCACAACCAGTTGGTCTTCACTGAACTCTATGTGTAGAATTTGTGGCGCAATATGAGTCCTCTCCAGTTCCTACCGGAGTGGACTCATATTGACAATTCAGATTGTACACAAAAAGATCATTGATGGCCAATGTATTTTTTGATGCGTGCTTAGACTTAGCAGTAGCGTTTTCCGTAAAATGCGCTATAGCTACTTTAGTTATAGCGCGGTTCCTAAAGTGCGCTACTGCTAGTTCGACTTAACCCCGCTCAAAATTTCACTAAGTCCTCCTCCCCCTGTTCCCCTACTCCTCTATCGCCGCTGCCCGAGCCCGAGCCTGCCCTCACCGCCGCCCTCAACCTCACCGCTGCCGCCCGCCGCTCTCGACCTCACCGTCGTCGCCGCCTCCCCACCCCTCCGCTCTCGACCTCACCGCGCCGCTCTCGACCTCACCATCGTCACTTGCCCGCCGCCCGCCGTCCTCCATCCGCCACCGAGGTACTCCCTCCTTCCGTGCCTCCTCCTCCCACCGCGCCTCCTCCCTCCTCCTCCCACCGTGCCCTCCTCCCTCCGCTCGCTGCCGCCTCCTCCCTCCTTCCCGGCAGCCCTCCTCCCACCGCCCTTCCCTCCTCCTCCTCCGCCGCCCGCTCCCCTCCTCTCTCCTCCTCCCTCCCTTGTCTCTGTTCTTGCAAATCGTAGGTGTTTTGAATAAAATAGAAGTAAGAAAATTTAGGGTAGAACTAGGGTAGTAGAATTTTTAGCAAGTGTTTAATAGAAAATACTTTATTTAGTAAGTGATTAATATAACTAGTTTATTTATATTAGGTACTTAATAGAACTAGTTTATTTGGTAAGTGCTTAATAGAACTAGTTTATTTATAGTAAGTGCTTAATAGCACTAGTTTATTTAGTAAGTAGTTAATAAAACTAGTTTATTTAGTGTTAGGATTATATATAAGATATTTTCAAATGTTTTTTTTCATATTACTAGTAGTGATGGTACTAGTTAACTAGGGCAGTATGATTAATAGTAGTTGTACTTGAACTACTTTAGTTGTAGTTGAACTAGTTTAGTAAGTAAATTAATAAACTAGTTGAACTAGTTGAATTAATAGAACTAATGTATTTTTAGTAAGATAATTAATATAACTAGTTGAACTACTTTATTTTTAGAAAGAACTAGTTTTATAGTAAGATAATTAATATAACTAGTTGAACCACATATTCTATTTATAGTAAGTTTATATTTAGTAAGAACTAGTTGAATTAATAAAAATAGTTGAAAATGTCATATTTGTTGTTATTTTTTAGTTTAAGCAATTATTCGGGATGTATTAGTGATAACTTATACGGTTTTTGCTTTTACAGAAATCAAGGAGCCCCTCCATCATCCCCGCCGTCGTCCCCGTCACCGACCCCCTCCGACATCGAGGTGAGACCAGCCAAATATCCATGTATATCTTTTGTTGGTCAAATAGGATATGTGGTTGCCCAAGTGGTCGTTAATGTTCAGTTTACACCTCCGAGTGGCCTATGTTTTGCCGGAGTGTTGATTAATTTCCGTTCCGTCAAATTTCAGGCGCTCGATATGTCCTTTTTTTTAGCAAAGGTCATGCCGGATTTTTCAATTTAATCTTTGAATTATGAACGTAGGAAATGTCATACTCGGACGACGATAGTCTCCCGGGGGAGTGCAGCCTTATGCCACGACGATCGAGGTATGTGCGACAGGTTCGTTGAGCTGGGCGAAGATCGGCGCTTCAGCATTAAGCTCGAGGAGACCTCCGATGTTGAAGCGATGCATAACAACGAAAATAGTTTTTTTTCGTAATTAAGCATGACTTCAACTATTTCAACGTCTAATTTTCATCTTTTACAATTCGACTAGCTTATCCCATGCCATGCAAGACGCTATATCTTGGAGAGGATGGGTTTTGAAGACCATGAAAATTTTGAAACAAAGAAAATACACCTAAGGACCCATCATGATATGGATTTTGAAGTAAATCTGTACAATGCTCATAGCGTAACCCATTTTGGTTGCCAAAATTGGGAAGCACTTTGCAAAATGTATGGTTTTTATGAGGGTATGATTTTCACCATGAATCTTGGTGATCCTGACATCGAGCAAGACAATATGGACATTTGGTTCCTTGTTGATACGCTTCCGATTCTACCGCAATGTGAGTTTCTCAAACATAGTTATTAACTAATTTATATTGTTTATTTCAAAATATTTGACAACTTATTTCCATTGACAGCTTATTTTGAATCTTCAAAGAATGTGTAGAAGATGGTAGACAAAACCCACTACACTGATGGCTCCGAATTAACTTATAAGGAGAAAAGTCATCTGATTGTTTATTGTACTTTCCTTGAGAATTACAATACCTATTATCGAACTCCTCCAAATTATGGTGAATACGTGCCACTAGTGCACGTGTTGAACCACGATAACTTCTATGGAGATACCCTGGTAAGATTTTTTACTATTACGACATCCGTGCATCTTTTGCATACTTCCAAAACTAGTACATCATTGCTAACTACGAAATTATTACTATGTTTTTCAACAGAAAATCCCGATGGATTGTGTGCCTCATCTGATGTATTACAATGGTCGCCTTGAAGTTCTGAACATACAGCCAGGTCATCCCTCTGGATCTCACATGTGCATATCGGATTTCTAAAACCGGTGAACACATGCTAATCAAAGAATGGAAAAATGTTTGGACATTCGCAAGGAGGTTCTTGGAAGTAACATTAAGCTTAAAGGCAAGAATTGGAGACAGGATAATCTCCATTCTCCATAATGGAGAGTCAGGGGCTATCTTGTTTTTGCTATTTTACCTTAGAGAATATAGTAGGTCCTAAGAGAATGTAGTAGGTCCTATGAGGTACAATATGTTTATTATGTGATACAATGTGTTAGAGTTGATGATGAGGAGTACTTGTGATTACGACTAGTGACCAATTTGCTATGTGATGTCTCATGGATGAAAATGATGATCTTGAGGAGGTGTTATATGACAATGATGTATGACGATGATAAGTTGTTAATGATATGATAATGATGATGATATTTATTATATCATTGGGTGAAAGAGCCGCGGATTAGTTTCAAGTGGATGTCCATCCACTTGAAACTAGTCCACGGTTGTTTCACCTACTCATTATGATGTAAAAACAGTCTCTAAATTCCTGTTGTATGAAAAATTGTGTGAAGGTGTATGAAATACAACATGAAATAAACAAGAAATAAAATACTAAATAATAGTAGTAGCGCTGGCAAGGAGGAGCGCTACTACTAATTACCAGCAGCGCTGCTCAGGAGAAGCGTGTTGGAAATATGCCTTAGAGGCAATAATAAAAGCATTATTATTATATTTCCTTGTTCATGATAATTGTCTTTTATTCATGCTATAACTGTATTATCCGGAAATCGTAATGCACGTGTGAATACACAGACCACAATACGTCCCTAGTGAGCCTCTAGTTGACTAGCTCGTTGGTCGACAGATAGTCATGGTTTCCTGACTATGGACATCAGATGTCATTGACACCGGGATCACGTCATTAGGAGAATGACGTGATGGACAAGACCCAATCCTAAGCATAGCACAAAGATCGTGTAGTTCGTTTTGCTAGAGCTTTTCCAATGTCAAGTATCTCTTCCTTAGACCGTGAGATCGTGTAACTCCCGGATACCGTAGGAATGCTTTGGGTGTACCAAAGCGTCACAACGTAATTGGGTGACTATAAAGGTGCACTACAGGTATCTCCGAAAGTGTCTGTTGGGTTGACACGGATCGAGACAGGGATTTGTCACTCCGTATGACGGAGAGGTATCATAGGGCCCACTCGGTAATGCATCATCATAATGAGCTCAAAGTGATCAAGTGTCCGGTCACGGGATCATGCATTACGGTACGAGTAAAGTGACTTGCCGTAACGAGACTAAATGAGGTATTGGGATACCGACGATCGAGTCTCGGGCAAGTAACATACCGTCTGACAAAGGGAATAGCATACGGGGTTGCTTGAACCCTCGACATCGTGGTTCATCCGATGAAAACATCGAGGAGCGTGTGGGAACCAACATGGGTATCCAGATCCCGCTGTTGGTTATTGACCGGAGAGCGTCTCGGTCATGTCTGCATGTCTCTGAACCCGTAGGGTCTACACACTTAAGGTTCGGTGGCGCTTAGGGTTAATAGGAAGACAAGTATGTGATTACCGAATGTTGTTGAGTCCGGATGAGATCCCGGACGTCACGAGGAGTTCCGGAATGGTCCGGAGGTAAAGATTTATATATGGAAAGTGGTTAAACGGACTCAGAAAGTTTGAGGTATACTGGTAATGTACCGGGCCACCGAGAGTTCCGGAGGTCCACCGAGGGGCCACCCTCCCAAGGGGCCACATGGGCTAAGTGGGAGAGGAGCCAGCCCTGGTGGGCTGGGCGCACCTCCCACCTAGGCCCATCGGCTAGGGCATGGGGAGGGAAACCCTAAAGGGGCGCCTAGCTTGGGGGCAAGCCACCCTCCCTCCTCCCCTTTGGCGCGCCCCCATCTAGGGTTTCCCTAGATGGCCGGCCCCTTGCCCTCTCCTCCTATAAATAGAGGGGTGGGGAGGGCTGCACACACCATTGAAGGCGCAGCCTCCCTCCCCAACACCTCTCTTTCTCCACGCGAGCTTGGCGAAGCCCTCACGGAGAACTGCACCAACTGCACCACGCCGTCGTGCTGCCATTGGAGTTGTCTTCCTCAACCTCTCCTTCATCCTTGCTGGATCAAGACGGAGGAGACGCCATCGTCCCGTACGTGTGTTGAACGCGGAGGTGCTGTCCGTTCAACACTTGGTCATCGGTGATCGGAATCACGTTGGGAACGTCTTCATCATCACCACTCCCTCGAACGCCTTCCGTACTCGATCTACAAGTGGTATGTAGATGCAAACTCTCTCTCTTGACTCGTTGCTTAGTAGAACTCATAGATGGATCTTGGTGAAACCGTAGGAAAATTTTTATTTTCTGCAACGCGTTCCCCTAACAGTGGCATCATGAGCTAGGTCTATGCGTAGTTCTCTATTGCACGAGTAGAACACAATTTAGTTGTGGGCGTGGATCTTGTCAATTTACTTGCCGCTACTAGTCTTATCTTGCTTCCGCGGTATTGTGGGATGAAGCGGCCCGGACCAACCTTACACGTACGCTTACGTGAGACCGGTTCCACCAACTAACATGCACTAGTTGCATAAGGTGGCTGGCGGGTGTCTGTCTCTCCCACTTTAGTTGGAGCGGATTCGATGAAAAGGGTCCTTATGAAGGGTAAATAGAAGTTGACAAGATCACGTTGTGGTTATTCGTAGGTAATAAAACGCGTTCTTGCTAGAACCCAATTGCAGCCACGTAAAAGATGCAACAACAATTAGAGGACGTCTAACTTGTTTTTGCAGCAATTGTCATGTGATGTGATATGGCCAAGTTGTGATGAATGATGAATGACATATTGTGATGTATGATATCATGTTCTTGTAATAGGAATCACGACTTGCATGTCGATGAGTATGACAACCGGCAGGAGCCATAGGAGTTGTCTTTATTTTGTATGACCTGCGTGTCATTGAAGAACGCCATGTAACTTACTTTACTTTATTGCTAAACGCGTTAGCCATAGAAGTAGAAGTAGTCGTTGGCGTGACAACTTCATGGAGGCACAATGATGGAGATCATGATGATGGAGATCATGGTGTCATGCCGGTGACAAGATGATCATGGAGCCTCGAAGATGGAGATCAATGGAGCTTTATGATATTGGCCATATCATGTCACTACTATATAATTGCATGTGATGTTTATTATGTTTATACATCTTGTTTACTTAGAACGACGGTAGCAAATAAGATGATCCCTTACAACAATTTCAAGAAGTGTTTCCCCTAACCGTGCAGGCGGCGGTATTGCTGAAGGAACGAGCGGTCGGAGATGAGGAGGTGGAATGTGATGCAGGCGGCGGAGGTGAGGACAAGGTCGGTCGGGTCAGGAATGCTGCGGAAGATGCCTAGCAGGAGCTCTTCTGGGATCGGCGGCGAGGAAACTTCCCAGGCGCTATGCGGCCACGGCATCGGACGAGGAAGGGACTCGGACTGGTGCTTGAGGACGGCTAGATCCACGCGGATCTGTGGCCCGTCCGCAGTGCCGCCGGCCATCCCGCCGCTGATTTGGAATCCACGCACGGCAGGAGTGAGGAGTGAGGAGTGATGCTGTGAGAGGATTTGGGGGAACAAGAAGGGAGCCGCTGCTGTACACGCAGATATACAAAGCCGTCCAACATCACACAAGATTCCATCCTGTCCGTTGCTTACGCATCGAGCGGCCACAGTCCGTTGGTTAACTTAATCTTAGAGGTAATAGCACTGTAGGTCCCTGAACTTGTCATGGAGGTGATAATTTGGTCCTCAAACTTGAAAAAGCTGATTATTTGGTCCTTGAACTTGTCATGGAAGTGCAAATTTGGTCCTGGGCGAATCACAGCTCGCCAAGTGGAGCCAGCTGGGCTGGGCCGGTCAGCGCCGCGAATTTTTCAGTTTACCCCTGCCTTTAGCCCTAATCAACCCGAGCAAGCCCAGCGCCCACCTCTGCCTGCTCGCGCTCCAGGGCACCGGCCTCGGCTGGGGCGTCCGGAAGCGGGTCCGCTACGTCACCCGCCACCGCGCCCCGCGCCACGACGATCGCCGCGTGCGCCCTTTGCCCGCGCCGCCCGCCGTCGTCGCCGAGACCCCGCACGATCGCCGTCCCGCGCTGCCCACCGTCATCCAGAGCAGCGCGAACGCGGCGCACCGCGACGAGCGGAGCTCCAGCAACTCAAGACCAAGGACCTGCTCGGGCTACTTGGGGAGACGCAGGCCGTCGCGGAGGAGGGAGGAGAGCGGCCGCTATGAGAAGGAGCGTGAGGCGCCGGCCGTGGAGGAGGAGAAGACGACGAGGAAGCGAAGGAGGAGGAAGCCCGGCAGTGTCCACAGCTTCAGCCTCCCCAAGCGTAGGATCCGGAAGCCAGCTCCCGCTCCAAAGGTCGAGATTTTCGTGGACGCCGACGCGGGGCCGGAAGCAGAGAGCGACCGCAAGGTGGTGGCCAAGAGGAAGAGAACGACGTTCGTCGCCATGGCCGTGGCGTCGCCAAGCGCGCCAAGAAGACGACCACGCCGGTGCCGGAGGAGGAGCGCAAGGTGGTCAAGACGGAGAAGAAGAGGAACCCACCAGAGGAGGAGAAGGAGGAGAGCAAGGTGGTCAAGAAGGAGAAGAAGACGAACCTGCCGGAGGAGAAGAAGACGAACCTGCCGGAGGAGAAGAAGGGCGGCGGCCGGGACGAGCGCACCGCGGTCAAGGCGGAGAGGAAGAGGGTCCCGCCGGAGGAGGAGCGCACGGCGGTGGTGCTGGTGGCCGTCAAGAGGGAGAGGAAGAGCAAGGCTCCTCTCTGCGGCCGTGCCGTCACCGTCATGGAGGGGCCGGAGACGAAGCCCCACGCGTCGTCAGGGCCGAGGAGGCCACCACCGCCACCTTGGCCGTGCCGCGCGGCATGGTCGACCGATGGACGGCCACGCACTGCGCGGCCGCCGAGGCGTCCCTGCTCGGCGTCCTGCGCCGCTTCGGCACGCGCCCCGGCAAGACCGTCCCCCGCGGCGAGCTGCGGCAGGCGGCGCGCAAGCACGTCGGCGACACGGGCCTCCTCGACCACCTCCTCAAGCACACCACCGACAAGGTGCCGCGCGGCAGCGCCGAGCGCATCCGCCGCCGCCATAACGCCGACGACGCCATGGAGTACTGGGCTACTGGCTCGAGCCGGCCGAGCTCGCGGCCCTGCGCCGGGAGGTCGGCGTCGACCCGTACTGGGTGACGCCACCAGGGTGGAAGCGCGGGGACCCCGTCTCCGCCGACGGCTACGCGCTCAAGGCAAAGAAGCAGGTGGAGGAGCTCACCAAGGAGCTCGCCGGAGTAAAAGGTCTCCTTTTTCTCCCTTCTCCTGCCACCTTCCTCTGCAATTTCTTCTTCATCTTTGGAGTGGTCTAGTGGAGAATGCAGTGCAATGCTGATGCGATCTTCCATTGATTCTTGCACGTGACAAAGAAAGGTTTGTGCTAAAGTTGATCATTTTGCTGAATTGCTAATGTTACTATACTGTTAAGATTCTTGCATACAGTAAATACTCCATTTGTCACAATGCCAGTGTTGTTTAAGACTGAATTTTGTTACATTTGTGTATGAAGGCACTTGTGCTGAATAAAGCAATGCTAATTTGTGCTAAAGTTGATTACGGGTGCTGAATTGATAGTACCATATTGTCAACATTCTTGAATACAGGAAGTAGCAATGCTAGTTTTGTGTTGGCACTGAATTCTGTTGCTCTGAATTTGTGTATGAAGACACATGCAGCAGCCGGTGAAGGCACATCAAGGCACAAGGAACAATGAAGTGAAACCTGAGGCAGTCAAAGCCTGCATTTCTCATGAGCCTTATCAGGTGACCACACTTATCTGTCCTCAGATATGCATCTCTTTTTGCTTTGCATCTCTCTGTTTGCATCATGTATATGTGCTGTCGAAATTACATCTTCCTGTTCTGCATCATGTACATTTGTTGTAGTAAAAATATGGGGAAATGGGGTATGCATGCATCGATGTAGCCACCCCTTAGTTGTGATGCACACTTGTCAGCTGTCAGGGTTTCTGGTTCATGAATTGCAATTGCAATGAGTTGTGCGGGTTGATTAGGGCTAAAGGCAGGGGGCAAACTACAAAATACACGGCGCTGACCGGCCCAGCCCAGCTGGCTCCACTTGGCGAGCTGTGATTCGCCCAGGACCAAATTTGCACTTCCATGACAAGTTCAAGGACCAAATAATCAACTTTTTCAAGTTTGAGGACCAAACCATCACCTCTATGACAAGTTCAGGGAAGCTCGTATGCAAATCTGTAATGTTTTGTGGTCTTCGTGTTGAAATACAAGTTGTACAGGGACAAGATTGGTGTTTAACTATAAACCTCTCTTATCCCTTCTTCTCTCGGTCTCCTCCTCTACCGACCCTCTCTGTACTTCTCTCGATCAAACTCCTCATCGAATTTCTTGTAAGCTACAGCAACATCAATATAAATAGAACTGCCCGAGAAAAGGGTTTAACGCTTCCCATAGTTTTTACATGGTAATCGAGCATCTTCTTCCTAGATCAAGGATAGATCGCATCTAGCCAATCCCAATCCTCGTCGTAACCTTCAAACCTTGCCATGACTACTCCCTCTACCCAATCAAGCAACAACCTCTCTCTCCGGCTCCCTCGCTTCATCATCTACTTTCGCCCCCTCATCCAGTAGCTCCCATGCCATGAGCATCGGGTCACCACCACAGGAGAAGCTTACGAGGAATAATTTCCTCATGGGGAAAGCCAGCATGCTGCCACAAATCAAGGGCGCGCAGATGGCGCATCACCTTGATCCGACGAGCCAAGCGCCGCCGGAAACCATCACCGTCACCAAGGACGGGAAGGAGGAGCAGATCACCAACGTTGCGAGATATCTCTGGTACACTCAACAGCAGCAGGTTCAAGGTTTTTTGATGGGATATTTGTCTCGTGATATCCTTTCCCAGGTAGTGACCTTGCCGGCGGATGTGTGGGCAGTGATCCACGCCACGTTTGCTGCCCAAACCCAAGCTCAAGCCATCAACACCAGAATTGAGCTTACAAATCTGAAGAAAGGTAATCTGTCCATGACTGAATATCTCGCCAAGATCGAGATGCTATCCGATGAGATTGCATGCATGGGGGCGACGCTAGGCGGCGCTGAAATTGTCTCTCACATCCTGGCTGGCCTCAACCTCGACTACAATCCAGTTGTCTCAGCTCTTGCGGACGGGTTGAACCCAGATAGTACATGAGCTCTTCACCCAGCTGCTCAGCTTCGACGCCCGCCTCAACCTTCTCCACGGTATGAATATCCATCAATGATCTGGTAATGCTGCATCACGCGGTCGTGTAGGTGGCCGTGGGCGCAACCAGCAGGGGCGTAAGCGTAGCAACAAGAATGGCGGCGGCGGGACGTGGCAACAACCGAATATGCGCCTAGGAGGGGCGGCAACAACAACAACAATGCTCCCACGCAGCGGTCCGGAGGTGACTACACCAAAAACTACACCTCCTCAGGATCATCTTCTTCCAACTATGTTTGGTGCCAACTTTGCAAGAAAGCAGGTCATGAAGTCATGGACTGTTGGCACCGTTATGACGAAGATTATGTCCCTGATGCACGTCTCATTGCTGCTGCAATGAGGGAACAAGGCGGTGGTGATGGTACCATCTGGTACGCAGACTCAGGAGCCACTGACCACTTCACCAACATGAGCTAGAGAAGCTAGCCATGAGGGAGAAATACTTCGGCAACGATCAAATTCACACCGCTAGCGGCGGAGGTATGGACATATGTCATATTGGTCAAGCATCTATTAATTACCCTAATCTTAAACGTGATCTAGTTCTTAAGGATGTCCTTCATGTTCCACAAGCTGACAAGAATCTTGTATCTATGTCTCGTTTGACCGCTGATAACAATGTCTTCTTTGAAACTCATCCTACGTATTTTTTATTAAGGACCGGGCAACGAGGGAGCTTCTTCACCACAGTAGATGCATTGGAGGCTTGTACCCTGTCACATCAGGAGCACTTAGTCGAAAGTGTTGTCATCAAGTTTACTCCGTCGTCAAGACCTCCTTGGCAAGATGGCATCAAAGATTAGGACATACTTCTCCGATCATAGTCAAGCAAGTAGTGAATAAAGGCAATCTTGCATTGTCGTCCAGTCAAAGTATTGAGTCTGTTTGTGAAGCTTGTCAATGTGCAAAAAGTCACCAACTACCCTATCCTAGGTCATATAGTGTGTCTCATGCTCCGTTGGAACTTATCTTTAGTGATGTGTGGGGTCATGCAAGAGATTCTTTTGGAAGAAAAAAAATATTATGTCAGTTGCATCGATGATTGTAGCAAATTCACTTGGATATATTTGCTTAAGTTTAAATATGAAGTTCTCTTTGTGTTTCAAGAATTTCAGAAACTTGTTGAGCGTCAGTTTGACTGGAAAATCCTTGCAGTCCAAAGTGACTGGGGAAGGGATCGTATTAATTAAGTAAGAGTGTCGAGCCCAACGAGGAGCTAAAGTTAGAATAAATATTCCCTCAAGTTCTATCGACCACCGATACAACTCTACGCACGCTTGACGTTCGCTTTACCTAGAACAAGTATGAAATTAGAAGTACTTTGTAGGTGTTGTCGGATAGGTTTGCAAGATAATAAAGAACGCGTAAATATAAACTAGGGACTGTTTAGATAAAGATGCAATAAAGTAAATATAGCGAGTGTAGAAAAGTGGTGGTAGGAGTTGTGGAATTATCCCTAAGCAATTGACTACTTTACTAGACCGGTAATCACTATTGCAATTCTATTTGAGGGAGAGGCATAAGGTAACATACTTTCTCTACTTGGATCATATGCACTTATGATTGGAACTCTAGCAAGCATCCGCAACTACTAAAGATTCATTAAGGTAAAACCCAACCATAGCATTAAAGTATCAAGTCCCCTTTATCCCATACGCAAACAACCTACTTACTCGGGTCTGTGCTTCTGTCACTCACGCCACCCACCATAAGCAAATGATAAACATATTGCAAAACCCTACAGCGGGAATCCCTCACGCTTGCGCGACATGGAGGGCACAATAGGACAACACCACTAGTAAAACATGTTGGGGAACAATGCAGAAAATTAAATTTTTTTCTACGGTTTCACCAAGATCCATCTATGAGTTCATCTAGCAACGAGTCATGGGAGAGTGATTGCATCTACATACCACTTGTAGATCGCGTGCGGAAGCGTTCAAGTGAACGGGGTTGATGGATTCGTACTGCCGTGATTCAAATCACCGATGATCCTAGTGCCGAACGGACAGCACCTCCGCGTTCAACACACGCACGGAGGCGGATGACGTCTCCTCCTTCTTGATCCAGCAAGGGGAAGGAGAGGTTGATGATGATCCAGCAGCACGACGGCGTGGTGGTGGATGCAGCAGAACTCGGCGAGGCTTCGCTAAGCGACTACGGGAGGAGGAGGAGGAGGTGTAGCAGGAAGGGGAGGCGCCAAGGGCTTCAGGGTGTGGCCACCCCTCCCTCCCCTCCCTTTATATAGGTGAAAGAGAGGGGGGGAGGGTGCAGCCTTGCCCCTTCCTCCAAGGAAGGGGTGCGGCCAAGAGGGGGGAGGAGTCCATCCTCCCCAAGGCACCTCGGAGGTGCCTTCCCCTCTTAGGACTCTCCCCTCCCCAAGTCTCCTTGGCGCATGGGCCTCTTGGGGCTGGTGCCCTTGGCTCATATAGGCCAAGGCGCACCCCCACCAGCCCATGTGGCCCCCCCGGTGGACCCCCGGACCCCTTGCGGCACTCCCGGTACAATACCGATAAAGTGCGAAACTTTTCCGGCGACCAAAACAAGACTTCCTATATATAAATCTTTACCTCTGGACCATTCCGGAACTCCTCGTGACGTCCGCGATCTCATCCGGGACTCCGAACAACATTCGGTTTACTGCATACTCATATTCATACAACCCTAGCGTCACCGAACCTTAAGTGTGTAGACCCTACGGGTTCGGGAGACATGTAGACATGACCGAGACGTTCTCCGGTCAATAACCAACAGCGGGATCTGGATACCCATGTTGGCTCCCACATGTTCCACGATGATCTCATCGGATGAACCACAATGTCAAGGACTCAATCGATCCCGTATACAATTCCCTTTGTCTAGCGGCATTGTACTTGCCCGAGATTCGATCGTCGGTATCCCGATACCTTTGTTCAATCTCGTTACCGGCAAGTCTCTTTACTCGTTCCATAACACATCATCCCGTGATCAACCCCTTAATCACATTGTGCACATTATGATGATGTCCTACCGAGTGGGCCCAGAGATACCTCTCCGTTTACACGGAGTGACAAATCCCGCCTCGATTCGTGCCAACCCAATGACACTTTCGGAGATACCTGTAATGCACCTTTATAGCCACCCGATTCACGTTGTGGCGTTTGGTACACCCAAAGCATTCCTACGGTATCCGGAGTTGCACAATCTCATGGTCTAAGGAAAAGATACTTGACATTAGAAAAGCTTTAGCATACGAACTACACGATCTTTGTGCTAGGCTTAGGATTGGGTCTTGTCCATCACATCATTCTCGCCAATGATGTGATCCCGTTATCAATGACATCCAATGTCCATGGTCAGGAAACCATGACCATCTATTGATAAACGAGCTAGTTAACTAGAGGCTTACTAGGGACATGGTGTTGTCTATGTACCCACACATGTATCTGAGTTTCCTATCAATACAATTATAGCATGGATACTAAACGATTATCATGAACAAGGAAATATAATAATAACTAATTTATTATTGCCTCTAGGGCATATTTCCAACAGTCTCCCACTTGCACTAGAGTCAATAATCTAGTTCACATCGCCATGTGATTAAGATCGATAGGTCACATCGCCATGTGACCAACATCCAAAGAGTTTACTAGTGTCGCTAAACTAGTTCACATCACCATGTGATTAAGACTCAATGAGTTCGGGTTTTATCATGTTTTCCTTGTGAGAGAAGTTTTAGTCAACGGTCTGCAGTATTCAGATCCGTATGTACTTTGCAATTCTCTATGTCATATTGTAAATGCTGCTTCCACGCTCCACTTGAAGCTATTCCAAATGGTTGCTCCACTATACGTATCCGGTTTTCTACTCAGAGTCACTCGGATAGGTGTTAAAGCTTGCATCGACGTAACCCTTTACGCCGAACTCTTTATCACCTCCATAATCGACAAACATGTCCTTATTTACTCCAAGGACAATTTTGACCGCTGTCCAATGATCCCTATTCCTGGATCATTCTTGTATCCCTTGACTGACTCATGGCAAGGCACACTTCCTGTGCGGTACACAGCATAGCATACTATAGAGCCTATGTCTAAAGCATAGGGGACAACCTTCGTCCTTTCTCTCTTTTCTGCCATGGTCGAGCTTTAAGTCTTAACTTCGTACCTTACATCTCAGGCAAGAACTCCTTCTTTGACTGACCCATATCGAACACCTTCAGGATCATGTCAAGGTATATGCTCATTTGAAAGTACCATTAAGCGTTTTTGATCTATCCTCATAGATCTTGATGCTCAATGTTCAAGTAGCCTAATCCAGGTTTTCTATTGAAAAACACTTTTCAAACAACCCTATATGCTTTCCAGAAATTCTACATCATTTCTGATCAACAATATGTCAACAACATATACTCATCAGAAATTCTATAGTGCTCCCACTCACTTCTTTGGAAATACAAGTTTCTCACAAACATCTTTGATCATCTCATCAAAGCGCACATTCCAACTCCGAGATGCTTACTCCAGTCCTTAGAAGGATTGCTGGAGTTTTGCATATTTGTTAGCGTTCTTCAGGATTGTCAAAACCTTCTGGTTGTATCACATACAACCTTTCCTCAAGAAAACTGTCAAGGAAACAATGTTTTGACATTCTATCTGCAAGATTTCATAAATGATGCAGTAACTGCTAATCCATTTCCAACAGACTCTCAGCATCGCTTCTGGTGAGAAAGCCTCACCGTAGTCAACTCCTTGAACTTGTCGAAAAACATCTTAACGACAAGTCGAGCTTTCTTAATGGTAATTCTTACCATCATTGTGCATCTTCCTTTCAAAATCCATCCGTACCCAATGGCCTTACGACCATCAAGTATTTCTTCCAAAGTCATGGATCCGTTCTCGGATTTTATGGCCTCGAGCCATTCGTCGGAATCCGGGCCCACCATCGCTTCTCCATAGCTCGTGGGTTCATTGTTGTCTAGCAACATGACCTCTAAGACAGGATTGCGTACCACTCAAGTAGTACGCATCCTTGTCACCCCTCGAGGTAATGCGTTAGTGACTTGATCCGAAACTTCATGATCACTATCATAAGCTTCTACTTCAAGTGGTGTAGGTGCCACGGAACAACTTCCTGTGCCCTGCTACACACTAGTTGAAGTGACGGTTCAATAACCTCATCAAGTCTTCACCATCCTCCCACTCAATTCTTTCGAGAGAAACTTTTCCTCGAGAAAGGACCCGTTTCTAGAAACAATTACTTTTGCTTCCGGATCTGAGATAGGAGGTATACCCAACCATTTTGGGTATCCTATGAAGATGTATTTATCCGTTTTGGGTTCGAGCTTATCACGATGAAACTTTTTCACATAAGCGTCGCAGCCCCAAACTTTTAAGAAACGACAACTTAGGTTTCTCCAAACCATAGTTCAAACGGCGTCGTCTCAACGGAATTACGTGGTGCCCTATTAAAGTGAGTGTGGTTGTCTCTAATGCCTATCCCATGAATGATAGTGGTAATTCGATAAGAGACATCATGGTACGCACTATATCCAATAGGGTGCAACTATGATGTTCGGACACACCATCACACTATGGTGTTTCCAAAGGTATTAATTGTGAAACAATTTCCACAATGTCTTAATTGTGTGCCAAAGCTCGTAACTCAAATACTCATCTCTATGATCATATCATAGACATTTTATCCTCTTGTCACAATGATCTTTAACTTCACTCTGAAATTACTTGAACCATTCAATAATTCAGACTTTGTGTTTCATCAAGTAAATATACTCAACATCTAGTCGAATCATCTGTGAAGTCAGAACATAACGATATTCACCGCATGCCTCAGCACTCATTGGACTGCACACATCAAAATGTGTTACTTCCAACAGGTTGCTACCTTGTTCCATCTTCTTTGAAACCGATTCTTTTCAGTCATCTTGCCCATGTGGTATGATTTGCATATCTCAAGTGATTCAAAATCAAGTGAGTCCAAATGATCCATCTGCATGGAGTTTCTTCATGCGTATACACCAATAGACATGGTTTGCATGTCTCAAACTTTTCAAAACGAGTGAGTCCAAAGATCCATCAACATGGAGCTTCTTCATGCGTTTTATACCAATATGACTTACATGGCAGTGCCACAAGTACGTGGTACCATCATTACTATCTTATATCTTTTGGCATGAAAATGTGTATCACTACGATCGAGATTCAATAAACCATTCCTTTTAGGTGCTAGACCATTGAAGGCATTATTCAAATTAACAGAGTAACCATTATTCTCCTTAAATGAATAATCAGACATGCATGTACATAATCCAATCATGTCTATGCTCAAAGCAAACACCAAATAACAATTTTAGGTTTAACTCCAATCTCGATGGTAGAGGGAGCGCGATGCTTGATCACATCAACCTTGGAAACACTTCCAACACGTATCGTCAGCTCACCTTTAGCTAGTCTCCGTTTATTCCGTAGCTTTTGTTTCGAGTTGCTAACACTTAGCAACCGAACCGGTATCTAATACCCTAGTGCTACTAGGAGTACTAGTAAAGTACACATTAACATAACATAATGTATATCCAATATACTTTTATCGACCTTGCCAGCCTTCTCATCTACCAAGTATCTAGGGTGGTTCCGCTTCCGTGTCCGTTCCTCTCATTACAGAAGCACTTAGTCTCGGGTTTGGGTTCAACCTTGGGTTTCTTCACTAGAGCAGCAACTGTTTTGCCATTTCATGAAGTATCCCTTGTTGCCCTTGCCCTTCTTGAAACTAGTGGTTTTACCAACCATCAACAATTGATGCTCCTATTTGACTTCTACTTTTGCGGTGTCAAACATCGCGAACACTTCAAGGATCATCATATCTATCCCTGATATGTTATAGTTCATCACGAAGCTCTAGTAGCTTGGTGGCAATGACTTTGGAGAAACATCACTATCTCATCTGGAAGATCAACTCCCACTCGATTCAAGTGATTGTTGCACTCGGACAATCTGAGCACAAGCTCAACGATTGAGCTTTTCTCCCTTAGTTTGCAGGCTAAGAAAATCGTCGGAGGTCTTATACCTCTTGACGTGGGCACGAGCCTGACATCCCAATTTCAGCCCTCGAAACATCTCATATGTTCCGCGACGTTTCGAAAAACGTCTTTGGTGCCTCAACTCTAAACCGTTTAACTGAACTATCACATAGTTATCAAAACGTGTATGTCCGATGTTCGTAACATCCACAAACGACGTTTGGGGTTCAGCACACTGAGCGGTGCATTAAGGACATAAGCTTTCTACTGTCCGCATAATCGCTACTGTCAACTTTCAACTATATTTTCTCTAGGAACATATCTAAACAATAGAACTAAAGCGCGAGCTTACGACATAATTTGCAAAGATCTTTTGACTATGTTCAGGATAATTAAGTTCATCTCATGAACTCCCACTTAGATAGACATCCCTCTAGTCATCTAAGTGATTACATGATCCGAGTCAACTAGGCCGTGTCCGATCATCACGTGAGACGGACTAGTCATCATCGGTGAACATCTTCATGTTGATCGTATCTACTATACGACTCATGCTCGACCTTTCGGTCTCTTGTGTTCCGAGGCCATGTCTGTACATGCTAGGCTCGTCAAGTTAACCTAAGTGTTCTCCGTGTGTAAATCTGGCTTACACCCGTTGTATGTGAACATAAGAATCTATCACACCCGATCATCACGTGGTGCTTCGAAATGACGAACTTTAGCAACGGTGCACAGTTAGGGAGAACACTTTCTTGAAATTGTTATGAGGGATCATCTTATTTACTACCGTCGTTCTAAGTAAACAAGATGCATAAACATAATAAACATCACATGCAATTATATAGTAGTGACGTGATATGGCCAATATCATATAGCTCCTTTGATCTTCATCTTCGGGCTCCATGATCATCTTGTCACCGGCATGACACCATGATCTCCATCATCGTGTCTTCATGAAGTTGTCACGCCAACGACTACTTCTACTTCTATGGCTAACGTTTAGCAATAAAGTAAAGTAATTTACATGGCGTTCTTCAATGACACGCAGGTCATACAAAAATAAAGACAACTCCTATGGCTCCTGCCGTTGTCATACTCATCGACATGCAAGTCGTGATTCTTATTACAAGAACATGATCTCATACATCACATATATCATTCATCATTCATCACAACTTTGGCCATATCATATCACAAAACACTTGCTGCAAAAATAAGTTAGACGTCCTCTAATTGTTGTTGCAAGTTTTACGTGGCTGCAATAGGGTTCTAGCAAGAACGTTTTCTTACCTACGTGAAAGCCACAACGTGATTTGTCAACTTCTATTTACCCTTCATAAGGACCCTTTTCATCGAATCCGCTCCAACTAAAGTGGGAGAGACAGACACCCGCTAGCCACCTTATGCAACTAGTGCATGTCGGTCGGTGGAACCAGTCTCACGTAAGCGTTCGTGTAAGGTCGGTCCGGGCCGCTTCATCCCACAATACCGCTGAAGCAAGATAAGACTAGTAGCGGCAAGAAAGTTGACAACATCTACGCCCACAACAAATTGTGTTCTACTCGTGCAATAGAGAACTACGCATAGACCTAGCTCATGATGCCACTGTTGGGGAACAATGCAGAAAATTAATTTTTTTTTCTACTGTTTCACCAAGATCCATCTATGAGTTCATCTAGCAACGAGTCATGGGAGAGTGATTGCATCTACATACCACTTGTAGATCGTGTGCGGAAGCGTTCAAGTGAACGGGGTTGATGGAGTCGTGCTGCGTCGTGATTCAAATCACCGATGATCCTAGTGCCGAACGGACAGCACCTCCGCGTTCAACACACGCAGACGGAGCGGATGACGCCTCATCCTTCTTCATCCAGCAAGGGGAAGGAGAGGTTGATGATGATCCAGCAACACGACGGCGTGGTGGTGGATGCAGCAGAACTCGGCAGGGCTTCGCTAGCGACTACGGGAGGAGGAGGAGGTGTAGCAGGAAGGAGGCGCCAAGGGCTTCTGTGGTGTGGCCACCTCCCTCCCTCCCTTTATATAGGTGAAAGAGAGGGGAGGGCGCAGCCTTGCCCCTTCCTCCAAGGAAGGGGTGCGGCCAAGAGGGGAGGAGTCCATCCTCCCCAAGGCACCCTCGGGCGCCTTCCCTCTTAGGACTCTCCTCCCCAAGTCTCCTTGGCGCATGGGCCTCTTGGGGCTGGTGCCCTTGGCCCATATAGGCCAAGGCGCACCCCACCAGCCCATGTGCCCCCCGGGCAGGTGGCCCCGGTGGACCCCCGGACCCCTTTCGGCACTCACGGTACAATACCGATAAAGTGCGAAACTTTTCCGGCGACCAAAACAAGACTTTCTATATATAAATCTTTACCTCCGGACCATTCCGGAACTCCTCGTGACGTCCGGGATCTCATACGGGACTCCGAACAACATTCGGTTTGCTGCATACTCATATTCATACAACCCTAGCGTCACCGAACCTTAAGTGTGTAGACCCTACGGGTTCGGGAGACATGTAGACATGACCGAGACGTTCTCCGGTCAATAACCAACAGCGGGATCTGGATACCCATGTTGGCTCCCACATGTTCCACGATGATCTCATCGGATGAACCACAATGTCAAGGACTCAATCGATCCCGTATACAATTCCCTTTGTCTAGCGGCATTGTACTTGCCCGAGATTCGATCGTCGGTATCCCGATACCTTTGTTCAATCTCGTTACTGGCAAGTCTCTTTACTCATTCCGTAACACATCATCTCGTGATCAACCCCTTAATCACATTGTGCACATTATGATGATGTCCTACCGAGTGGGCCCAGAGATACCTCTCCGTTTACACGGAGTGACAAATCCCAGTCTCGATTCGTGCCAACCCAACAGACACTTTCGAAGATACCTGTAATGCACCTTTATAGCCACCCGATTCGTTGTGACGCTTTGGTACACCCAAAGCATTCCTACGGTATCCAGGAGTTGCACAATCTCATGGTCTAAGGAAAAGATACTTGACATTAGAAAAGCTTTAGCATACGAACTACACGATCTTTGTGCTAGGCTTAGGATTGGGTCTTGTCCATCACATCATTCTGCCAATGATGTGATCCCGTTATCAATGACATCCGATGTCCATGGTCAGGAAACCATGACCATCTATTGATAAACGAGCTAGTTAACTAGAGGCTTACTAGGGACATGGTGTTGTCTATGTACCCACACATGTATCTGAGTTTCCTATCAATACAATTATAGCATGGATACTAAACGATTATCATGAACAAGGAAATATAATAATAACTAATTTATTATTGCCTCTAGGGCATATTTCCAACAAAACATGCAACTCAAACCAATCATAGCAATTCATCTATCACCGTTAGGACAACGAAAATCTACTCAGACATCATTGGATGGCAACACATAATTGGAAAATATTATGAAGCATAAAGCACCATGTTCAAGTAGAGGGTACAACGGGTTGCGGGAGAGTGGACCGCTGAATATAGATGGGGGAAGGTGATGGAGATGTTGGTGAAGATGGCGGAGGTGTTGGTGAAGATCGCGGTGATGATGATGGCCCCCGGCAGCATTCCGGCGCCACCGGAAGCAAGGGGGAGAGGGCCCCCCTTCTTCTTCTTTATCCTTGACCTCCTCCCTAAATGGGAGAAGGGTTTCCCCTCTGGTCCTTGGCTCCCATGGCATGGGAGGGGCGAGAGCCCCTCCGACATTGGATCTATCTCTCTGTTTCTGCGTTCTCAGATTCTACCCCTTCACCATTTCTTTAATATCCGGAGATCCGTAACCCCGATTGAGGTGAATATTTTGCCCAGATTTTTCTCGTAAAATTAGCTTTCTTGTGGCAAAAGAAGAGCGTCAACCGCCTTACGTGGGCCCCAGAAGAGTCCAGGGCGCGCCTGCCTCCCTGGGGCGCGCACCCCTATCTCCTGGCTCCCTCGGGCACCGTCTCGCGTTGATTTTACTTCCCAAAAATCATAAATATTCCAAAATAATTCTCCGTCTGCTTATCCCATTTGGACTCCGTTTGATATGGGATTTCTGCGAAACATAAAACATGCAATAGACAGAACTGCACCGGCAATCGGATCATTATGTTAGTCACAAAAAATAGTATAAAAAGTTGCCAAAAGTATATGAAAGTTGAAGAATATTGGCATGGAACAATAAAAAATTATAGATACGACGGAGACGTATCAGCATCCCCAATCTTAATTCCTGCTCGTCCTCGAGTAGGTAAATGATAAAAAAGATAATTTTTGATGTGGAATGCTACCTAGCATAATCTTGATCATGTAATCTAATCATGGCATTAATATTAAGACACGAGTGATTCAAAGCAATAGTCTATCATTTGACATGAAAACAATAATACTTAGGGCATCCCAACAAACAATCATGTCTTTCAAAATATCAATGCTTCAGAAAGTTATCCCTAAAAAATCATATAGTCTGGTATGCTCCCTTTTCTTAACACAAGGTACCCCTCATGCCTATCCCGGTGTCAGCCAAGCAATTGTTTCATACTTTAGTATTCTCAAACTTTTTCAACCTTCACGCAATACATGAGCGTGAGCCATGGATATAGCACTATGGGTGGAATAGAATATGATGATGGAGGTTATGTGGAGAAGACAAAAAGGGAGAAAGTCTCACATCAACGCGGCTAATCAAGGGCTATGGAGATGCCCATCAATTGATGTCAATGTGAGGAGTAGGGATTGCCATGCAACGGATGCACTAAGAGCTATAAATGTATGAAAGCTCAACAAAAGAAACTAAGTGGGTGTGCATCCAACTTGCTTGCTCATGAAGACCTAGGGCATTTGAGGAAGCCCATCGTTGGAATATACAAGCCAAGTTCTATAATGAAAATTCCCACTAGTATATGAAAGTGACAACATAGGAGACAATCTATATGAAGAACGTGCTGCTACTTTGAAGCACAAGTGTGGAAAAAGGATAATAGCATTGCCCCTTTTCTTTTCTTTTTTTCTTTTTCGGTGGACTTCTTTGGCCCCCTTTTTTATTTAGGTTTCTTTGTCCTTTCCTTTTTTTCTTTTTTTTTCTTTTTTTCATGGGGCAATGATCTATAATGATGATCATCACACTTTTATTCACTTACAACTCAATATTACAAATCAATACTAGAACAAAGATATGACTCTATATGAATGCTTCCGGCGGTGTACCGGGATGTGCAATGATCTAGCATAGTAATGACATCAAAAAAGGGACAAGCCATGAAAACATCATGCTAGCTATCTTACGATCATGCAAAGCAATATGACAATGAATGCTCAAGTCATGAATATGATGATGATGGAAGTTGCATTGCAATATATCTCGGAATGGCTATGGAAATGCCATGATAGGTAGGTATGGTGGCTGTTTTGAGGAAGATATAAGAGGCTTATGTGTGATAGAGCGTATCATATCACGGGGTTTGGATGCACCGGCGAAGTTTGCACCAACTCTCGAGGTGAGAAAGGGCAATGCACGGTACCGCAGAGGCTAGCAATGATGGAAAGGTAAAAGTGTGTGTAATCCATGGACTCAACATTAGTCATAAAGTACTCACATACTTATTGCAAAAATTTATTAGCCCTTGAAACAAAGTACTATGCGCATGCTCCTAGGGGGGAGGTTGGTAGGAGTTAACCATCGCGCGCCCCCGACCTTCACGCAAAGATAAACAATCAAAATACAATGTGCGCCAATTTGGTTACATAGTTAGTAGACCATACGTGCATGCTTCGGGAATCACAAACCTTAACACCAACATCCTTACTGAACACAACCATCTACTAGTACCTCCCACATATTATCATCACTATATCGCAAAACTATTGCAAGGAATCAAACATATCATATTCAGTGATCCACCAGTTTATGTAGGATTTTATGACTAACCATGTGAATGACCAATTCCTGTCATCTCTCTAAATAGATATAAGTGAAGAAAGAGAGTTTAATTCTTTCTACAAAAGATATGCCCACGCTCTAACAATTATAAGTGAAGCAAAAGAGCATTCTACAAATGGCGGTTTTCTATGTGAAGAGAAACAGGCAATCCAAACTTCAAATGATATAAGTGAAGCACGTGAAGCATTCTATAAAGCCATACTAAAAAGATTTAAGTGAAATGCAATGAGAATTCTATAAATCAACCAAGGACTATCTCATACCAGCATGATGCATAAAATAAAAGTGAAAACAAAATGCAAAAGACGCTCCAAGACTTGCACATATCGCATGAACGAAACGAATACGAAAACATATCGCCCCGGAAGGCATCCCCAAGCTTAGACGCTCGAGTCTCCTTGAATATTTACTTGGGGTGCCTCGGGCATCCCCAAGCATGAGTTCTTGCCTCTCTTCCTTTTCCTCATATCGAGACATCCTCGCTTAGACACTTTATCCACACAAAACTTCAACAGAAAACTCGGTAAGATCCGTTAGTATAATAAAGCAAATCACCACTCTAAGTACTGTTGCAAACCAATTCTTATTTTGTTTTTGCATTGTGTCTACTGTAATATAGCTTTTCCATGGCTTAATCCACTGATATAAATTGATAGATTCATCAAAACAAGCAAACTATGCATCAAAAACAGAATCTGTCAAAAACAGAACAGTCTGTAGAAATCTGAACATCCACCATACTTCTAGTACCCCAAAAATTCTACAAAAATTAGTAAAAATAAACAAGTTGTATAGCAAGGCAGCGCAAGAGTAATCAGAACCATTTGACGTTCTAGTTAAAAATTTAAAATCACGCACTACAGCCAAAGTTTCTGTCCTGCACCGTACAAACCAACAAGCATTGTAAACATCCTAAAGGCAAACCTTGGCACATTATTTTTATAATACAATGGAATTATACAAGGGGATAATTATTTTTGATGTAAAGTTTCTATAATCAAGATTCACAAAGTTTCCGTGAGCATGAACAAAGTTCAAGGCTAGCTCCCACTTCAACAATGCTTGTCTTTCTCACTTTCACTTTCCTTTTTGAAAAGTTTTAGGGTTCCCCTCTTTATTTTTTTGTTTTTAAACTATATAAAATCACTCAACAGAAATAAATGACTCTCTAAAACTTCCGGGTTGTCTCCATGACAGCGCTTTCTTTAAAGCCATTAAGCTAGGCATTTAGTGCTCAAGTAATGGATCCACCCGGATCCCAAGGTATATCAAAGCCAATTTTAATTAACAATCATTTATAATTTAGTAGTGAGCACAAAGGAACATATATCATGCAACAACGAAGTCTAACTCTCTTCCTATGCATCGGCATGTCATAAAAGAACAGTTCATGCACACATAGTAAAGGCCAATGCATAGTATAAGCAGTTTCTTGCAATTCTATCGTGTTGGAAACATAAAGAGGCGGAGATGTAGTTCCTCTCTCATAATAATTGCAAGTAGGAGCAGCAAGCACATGCATATTATATTCATCAAAATCATCACGTGCAACGGTAAAAGGCAACCCATCAATATAATCCTTAATAAGCACAAACTTCTCCAATATAGTGTAGTTTGGAGAATTCAAAAGATAATAGGACTATCATGCGTGGGTGCAATAGCAACAATTTCATGTTTAACATAAGGAACTATAGCAAGTTCATCTCCATAAGCATAATTCATATTGACATCTTGGCCACAAGCGTAGCAAGCATCATCAAAAAGGGATATTTCAAACAAATTCAAGGGATCATAGCAATCATCCTTCAGTAAGCACAAAGGGGAATTAAACAATGTATGAGTTGAAGAGTTACTCTCATTAGAAGGTGGACACGGGTGATCAATCCGCTGTTCTTCGCTCTCCTCGTCATCTTTTTCATCTAATGAACTCACAGTTTCATCAATTTCTTCTTCCATAGCTTCCTGTAAAATATTAATCTATTCTTGGACAATGGAGACTTTCTCAATAAATTTATTAATATTGTAATTGTGTTCATAATTTTCATAGTAATATCTAAGTATAGCAAGATTTTCAGGCCTATAAACACCATCATCATTAAAAGCTTCATACTTTTCAAACAAAGATTCAATTTCATAAGCAGCCTTAAAAGCAACAAATTCTTCTATTTGTTCAACATCATAGTAATCATATATACCATTAGCATAAGAAGCTAAGGTTTCATTATCATTAAATTTGTATGAAAAGGGAAGGTGTGGAGCCTTCATCCTAGAGCAACAAGTAATATCATATCTCAAGCATAGATCCCGAGCATACCAACGCAACATAGAAATTTGATCCCATAATAGTTTCCCTTTTTATGTCAAGCGATAATCCCTCACGTTGATCCAACGTGTCTCCCATAACATAATTGAATGGGGTTTCTCAGGATTATTAAAGTAATACATAATATCTCAAACATAACGAGCATCGAGGGTTTTAGGAGGTTCCTCATCTCCATGAGTAGTAAGTACACCTAATTTTTTGGTATTTCGTGTTCCATATCCATAACTAAAGATAGAGAACAACTTAGAACAGAAAATAAAAATTACTTAGGGATAAAGCAAACAAGCACACACGAGAATATTCACCCCACGCTATTGCTCCACGACAACGGCGCCAGAAAAAGGTCTTGATAACCCACAAGTGTAGGGGATCGCAACCGTTTTCGATAAGTAAGAGTGTCGAACCCAACGAGGAGCTAAAGGTAGAATAAATATTCCCTCAAGTTCTATCGACCACCGATACAACTCTACGCACGCTTGACGTTCGCTTTACCTAGAACAAGTATGAAACTAGAAGTACTTTGTTGGTGTTGTAGGATAGGTTTGCAAGATAATAAAGAACGCGTAAATATAAACTAGGGTCTGTTTAGATAAAGATGCAATAAAGTAAATATAGCGAGTGTGGAAAAGTGGTGGTAGGAGTTGTGGAATTGTCCCTAAGCAATTGACTACTTTACTAGACCGGTAATCACTATTGCAATTCTATTTGAGGGAGAGGCATAAGCTAACATACTTTCTCTACTTGGATCATATGCACTTACGATTGGAACTCTAGCAAGCATCCGCAACTACTAAAGATTCATTAAGGTAAAACCCAACCATAGCATTAAAGTATCAAGTCCCCTTTATCCCATACGCAAACAACCTACTTACTCGGTCTCGTGCTTACATTACTCACGCCACCCACCATAAGCAAATGATAAACATATTGCAAAACCCTACAGCGGGAATCCCTCACGCTTGCGCGACACGGAGGGCACAATAGGACATCACCAATAATAAAACATGCAACTCAAACCAATCATAGCAATTCATCAATCACCGGTAGGACAACGAAAATCTACTCAGACATCATAGGATGGCAACACATCATTGGAAAATAATATGAAGCATAAAGCACCATGTTCAAGTAGAGGGTACAACTGGTTGCGGGAGAGTGGACCGCTGAATATAGATGGGGGAAGGTGATGGAGATGTTGGTGAAGATGGCGGAGCTGTTGGTGAAGATCACGGTGATGATGATGGCCCCCGGCAGCATTCCGGCGCCACCGGAAGCAAGGGGGAGAGGGCCCCCCTTCTTCTTCTTCTTCTTCTTCTTCTTCCTTGACCTCCTACCTAGATGGGAGAAGGGTTTCCCCTCTGGTCCTTGGCTCCCATGGCGTGGGAGGGGCGAGAGCCCCTCCGAGATTGGATCTATCTCTCTGTTTCTGCGTTCTCAGATTCTACCCCTTCACCGTTTCTTTAATATCCGGAGATCCGTAACTCCGATTGAGGTGAATCTTTCGCTCAGATTTTTCTCGTAAAATTAGCTTTCTTGCGGCAAAAGAAGAGCGTCAACCGCCTTATGGGGGCCCCAGGAGAGTCCAGGGTGCGCCTGCCTCCCTGGGGCGCCCTCTATCTCCTGGCCCCCTCGCGCACCGTCTCGCGTTGATTTTACTTCCCAAAAATCATAAATATTCCAAAATAATTCTCCGCCCGTTTTTATCCCGTTTGGACTCCGTTTGATATGGGGTTTCTTTGAAACATAAAACATGCAACAGATAGGAACTGGCACTGGGCATTGGATCAATATGTTAGTCCCAAAAATAGTATAAAAAGTTGCCAAAAGTATATGAAAATTGAAGAATATTGGCATGGAACAATCAAAAATTATAGATAAGATGGAGACGTATCAGCGGATGGCAGCATCGGGCGTCGGTGATCTTGGCGCTCCGATCGACCAGAGAAGAAAACGAAGAGGTGGGGAGGCTCTGCGTGGTCTGGTGGGTCTACTGGTGGTGGAAAGGGGAGGGGAGGAGCTGGGCATTGCCCCAATTTGAGAGGACCGAGCCGGCGGCCATGGCGGCGATGGTGGTCAAGGAGGTGCTCCGGGGATGTATTGAGAGGTCGGGAAGGACTGAGGGAGGGTGAGGAGGAGGATGAGAAACTCAGGAGGCCTTGACGTGGGCTTAAATAGGCAGGGCGACATGGTGCCGAGCTGGCTGCCGCCGCGGACAAGTGGGCACGCGAGCTCACTCGACGGTAGGCGACGAGAGGGTACAGGGGGGAGCAGAGGAGGCTAAGGGGCACGGGGAGGAAGACGCCACGGCGCGAACAGAGGCTGCCGGGCACTGTAAACCCGTGGGCGCGCGGCGACGAGCGCCAGTGAGCGAGCTGCAGGAGGGGGAGAGAGGTCCAGAGAGAGGGCGACGGCACGGGGAAGACACTAAACATGGCTAGGGGACGAGGGACCGAGTGCACGGGCTGGGAGGAAGAGGCCAAGGCGCCAGAGCGCGTTTTTGGCGTGCCAGACTCGTGATCACCGCGTGCACTAGAGCACATAATGCCACACAGTTTGCCAAATGATGTATGGCATGAAGTACCTCCAAACTAGAGCAGCCCTGAAGCGATGAAATGATCACAAGCACTAAGAGTAGAAATAAACAAGCATCACAAGTTTGCTGCAGCAAACTTGCACTACTAGGGAAAAGCCTATACACAGAATCTTACCAGCAGCGCTCCCAAAAATACAACGGTACTGCTATTTAGCAGCAGCGCGTGATAGCAAAACGCGCTGCTGAAAGGAAAATAGCAGTAGCACTTCCACGCCAAACCGCGCTACTGCTCTAATTGCCATGACCTCGCAACCCAGCTAGTTATAGCAGTAGCGCCCTATACTGAACCGCGCTACTGCTATAGAAGTTAGCAGCAGCGCGCTTTTAAGAAAATCGCTACTGCTACGATCAGCCCACAAGTTTAGTCCCACCTCGCTCCGCGAACAGGGTGTTTACCACCTTAAATATGTTACTTCTGAAAGTATCACAACCAGTTGGTCTTCACTGAACTCTATGTGTAGAATTTGTGGCGCAATATGAGTCCTCTCTAGTTCCTACCGGAGTGGACTCATATTGACAATTCAGATTGTACACAAAAAGATCATTGATGGCCAATGTATTTTTTGATGCGTGCTTAGACTTAGCAGTAGCGTTTTCCGTAAAATGCGCTATAGCTACTTTAGTTATAGCGCGGTTCCTAAAGTGCGCTACTGCTAGTTTGACTTAACCCCGCTCAAAATTTCACTAAGTCCTCCCCCTGTTCCCCTACTCCTCTATCGCCACGCCCGAGCCCGAGCCTGCCCTCACCGCCACGCCCGAGGCCGCCCTCAACCTCACCGCTGCCGCCCGCCGCTCTCGACCTCACCGTCGTCGCCGCCTCCCCACCCCTCCGCTCTCAACCTCACCGCCGCTCTCGACCTCACCATCGTCACCGCCCGCCCGCCGTCCTCCATCCGCCACCGAGGTACTCCCTCCTTCCGTGCCTCCTCCTCCCACCGCGCCTCCTCCCTCCTCCTCCCACCGTGCCCTCCTCCCTCCGCCTGCGGCCGCCTCCTCCCTCCTTCCCCGGCAGCCCTCCACCCACCGTGCTTCCCTCCTCCACCTCCGCCGCCCGCCTCCCTCCTCTCCTCCCTCCCTCCCTTGTCTCTGTTCTTGCAAATCGTAGGTGTTTTGAATAAAATAGAAGTAAGAAAATTTAGGGTAGAACTAGGGTAGTAGAATTTTTAGCAAGTGTTTAATAGAAAATACTTTATTTAGTAAGTGATTAATATAACTAGTTTATTTATATTAGGTACTTAATAGAATTAGTTTATTTGGTAAGTGCTTAATAGAACTAGTTTATTTATAGTAAGTGCTTAATAGCACTAGTTTATTTAGTAAGTAGTTAATAAAACTAGTTTATTTAGTGTTAGGATTATATATAAGATATTTTCAAATGTTTTTTCATATTACTAGTAGTGATGGTACTAGTTAACTAGGGCAGTATGATTAATAGTAGTTGTACTTGAACTACTTTAGTTGTAGTTGAACTAGTTTAGTAAGTAAATTAATAAACTAGTTGAACTAGTTGAATTAATAGGACTAATGTATTTTTAGTAAGATAATTAATATAACTAGTTGAACTACTTTATTTTTAGAAAGAACTAGTTTTATAGTAAGATAATTAATATAACTAGTTGAACCACATATTCTATTTATAGTAAGCTTATATTTTGTAAGAACTAGTTGAATTAATAAAAATAGTTGAACATGTCATATTTGTTGTTATTTTTAGTTTAAGCAATTATTCGGGATGTATTAGTGATAACTTATACGGTTTTTGCTTTTACAGAAATCAAGGAGCCCTCCATCATCCCCGCCATTGCCGTCGTCCCGTCACCGACCCCCTCCGACATCGAGGTGAGACCAGCCAAATATCCATGTATATCTTTTGTTGGTCAAATAGGATATGTGGTTGCCCAAGTGGTCGTTAATGTTCAGTTTACACCTCCGAGTGGCCTATGTTTTGCCGGAGTGTTGATTAATTTCCGTTCCGTCAAATTTCAGGCGCTCGATATGTCCTTTTTTAGCAAAGGTCATGCCGGATTTTTCAGTTTAATCTTTGAATTATGAACGTAGGAAATGTCGTACTCGGACGACGATAGTCTCCCGGGGGAGTGCAGCCTTATGCCACGACGATCGAGGTATGTGCGACAGGTTCGTTGAGCTGGACGAAGATCGGCGCTTCAGCATTAAGCTCGAGGAGACCTCCGATGTTGAAACGGTACGCAACAACGAAAATAGTTTTTTTTCGTAATTAAGCATGACTTCAACTATTTCAACGTCTAATTTTCATCTTTTACAATTCGACTAGCTTATCCCATGCCATGCAAGACGCTATGTCTTGGAGAGGATGGGTTTTGAAGACCATGAAAATTTTGAAACAAAGAAAATACACCTAAGGACCCATCATGATATGGATTTTGAAGTAAATCTGTACAAAGCTCATAGCGTAACCCATTTTGGTTGCCAAAATTGGGAAGCACTTTGCAAAATGTATGGTTTTTATGAGGGTATGATTGCCACCATGAATCTTGGTGATCCTGACATCGAGCAAGACAATATGGACATTTGGGTCCTTGTTGATACGCTTCCGATTCTACCGCAATGTGAGTTTCTCAAACATAGTTATTAACTAATTTATATTGTTTATTTCAAAATAGTTGACAACTTATTTCCATTGACAGCTTATTTTGAATCTTCCAAGAATGTGCAGAAGATGGTAGACAAAACCCACTACACTGATGGCTCCGAATTAACTTATAAGGAGAAAAGTCATCTGATTGTTTATTGTACTTTCCTTGAGAATTACAATACCTATTATAGAACTCCTCCAAGTTATGGTGAATACGTGCCACTAGTGCACGTGTTGAACCACGATAACTTCTATGGAGATACCCTGGTAAGATTTTTTACTATTACGACATCCGTGCATCTTTTGCATACTTCCAAAACTAGTACATCATTGCTAACTACGAAATTATTACTATGTTTTTCAACAGAAAATCCCGATGGATTGTGTGCCTCATCTGATGTATTACAATGGTCGCCTTGAAGTTCTGAACATACAGCCAGGTCATCCTACGGATCTCACATGTGCATATCGGATTTCTAAAACCGGTGAACACATGCTAATCAAAGAATGGAAAAATGCTTGGACATTCGCAAGGAGGTTCTTGGAAGTAACATTAAGCGAAAGGCAAGAATTGGAGACAGGATAATCTCCATTCTCCATAATGGAGAGTCAGGGGCTATCTTGTTTTTTGCTATTTTACCTTAGAGAATATAGTAGGTCCTAAGAGAATGTAGTAGGTCCTATGAGGTACAATATGTTTATTATGTGATACAATGTGTTAGAGTTGATGATGAGGAGTACTTGTGATTACGACTAGTGACCAGTTTGCTATGTGATGTCTCATGGATGAAAATGATGATCTTGAGGAGGTGTTATATGACAATGATGTATGCCGATGATAAGTTGTTAATGATATGATAATGATGATGATATTTATTATATCATTGGGTGAAAGAGTCATGATTAGTTTCAAGTGGATGTCCATCCACTTGAAACTAGTCCACGGTTGTTTCACCTACTCATTATGATGTAAAAACAGTCTCTAAATTCCTGTTGTATGAAAAATTGTGTGAAGGTGTATGAAATACAACATGAAATAAAAAAGAAATAAAATACTAAATAATAGTAGTAGCGCGGGCAAGGAGGAGCGCTACTACTAATTACCAGCAGCGCTGCTCAGGAGAAGCGCTACTACTAGATCATTTTAGCAGTAGCGCGGGTCCAGGCGCGCTACTGCTAAGCTTTAGCTGTAGCGCCTTATCAGTAGCGCTCCTGCCCGCGCTACTGATAGGCCTAAAACCCGCGCTGCTGCTAGGCTTTTCCCTAGTAGTGTTGGAGCAAGTGGTGGAGTGAAATGAGATGGGATGCCTAGGGTAGAAGGAACAAGCATCCTGTGAAGTTTGGAGGGATATGGACCACTAATTAATACACTTGTTTTGCAACTGCATAATCTGGTCTAGATGAAAAAACATGCAGTAGCACTCAGTAGGAGTCATGGATTGATCTGAAAATGGACACGAAATGATGATTTTGTTATGAGAGGATGTCATGAAAATTTCATGCCATTTGGCCAAGCCTAAATGATACTTCCTTCCTAAAGCACCTCCCTGGATAGAATCTTATGAAAAATCTTGAGGGAAAATGGCTAGGTGAAATGAGCCCAAATCTTGTGGAGATAAGTTATATGAGTGGGAGAAGGTCCTCATAAATTTTCAGCAACATTGAAGCAATATAAAATATACTTGCTTCACAAACTGAAAATCTGACCAGAAACAAAGAATTGAAGTTGAGCTCACATGGATGGAAGGAACGAGCTCAAATTTGATGGAGAGCCATGATATGATGAATAAGAGGTCATGCAAAAATTTCAACTCATTTGGATATGTCTAGCTAACACTACTAGGGAAAACCCTAGCAGTAGCGTGTGTTTAAAGCCTATCAGTAGCGCGGGGTACCGCGCTACTAGTAAGGCGCTACAGCTAAAGATTAGCAGTAGCGTGGGTGGGACCACGCTACTGCTATATCGACTTAGTAGCAGCGCTTTCTAAAACGAGCGCTACTGTTAAGTAGTTGTAGTATTTCTCCTAGCACGCACTACTACTATTATTCCATATTTCTTTTTTATTTCATGTTGTATTCATACACCTTTATACAAGTTTTCATACCGCAACAATTTATAGAATGATTTTACATCATTTTACATCATAATGAGTTATTACATCAGTGGGAGAAAGAACCGTGGACTAGTTTCAAGTGGATGGACATCCACTTGAAACTAATCCACTGTTCTTTCACCCAATGATATAATAAATATCACCATCATCATCATCATATCATTAACAACTTATCACCATAATACATCATTATCATATAACACCTCCTGATCATGATCATCGTTTTCATCAATGAGACATCACATACAAGTTGGTCACTAGACATAATCACAACTACTCATCATCATCAACTCGCATAAACATATTGTACCTCATAGGATCTACTACATTCTCTTAGGATCTACTATATTATCTTGGGTAAAATAGCATAAAACAAGATAGCCCCTGACTCTCCATTATGGAGAATGAAGATTATCCTGTCTCCAATTCTTGCCTTTCGCGCAATGTTGCTTCCAAGAACCTCCTTACAAATGTCCATACATTTCTTCCATTCTTTGATTATCATGTGTTCACCGTTTTTAGAAATATGGTAGGCACATGTGAGATTCGTACGACGACCTGGCTGTATGTTCAGAACATCAAGGCGACCATTCTGATACATGAAATGAGGCACACGCTCCGTCGGGATTTTTTGTTGAAAAACATAGTAATAACTTCGTAGTTAGCAATGTAGTTCAGTTTTAGAGGTATGCAAAAGATGCATTGATGTCGTAATAGTAAAAAATCTTACCATGAAATCTCCATGGAAGTTATCGTTGTTCAACACGTGCACTAGTGACACGTCTTCACCATAATTTGGAGGAGTTCGATAAAAGGCATTGTAATTCTCAATGTCAGTACAATATGCGACCAAATGATTTTTCTCTTGATAAGTTAACTCAGAGCCATCAGTGTAGTTGGTTCTGTCTACCATCTTCCGCACACTCTTTGAAGAATGAAAATAAGCTATCAATAGAAATAAGCTGTCAACTATTTTGAAATAAACAATATAAATTACTTAATAACTATGTTTGAGGAACTCACATAGCGGTAGAATTGGAAGCGTATCAACAAGAACCCAAATGTCCAAATTGTCTTGGTCGATGTCAGGATCACCAAGATCCATGGTGATAAACATACCCTCTTGAAAATCATACATCTTGCAAAGTGCTTCCCAACCCGGGCAACCAAAATTGGATACGCTCTCAGAATTGTATAGATTTACCTCAAAATCCATACCATGATGGGTCCTTAGGTTAATTTTTTTTGTTTCATTCCTCTCATGATCTTCAAAACCCATCCTCTCCAAGACATAGCGTCTTGCATGCCATGGGATAAGCTAGTCGAATTGTAAAATACGAAAATTACACGTTGAAGTAGTAGAAGTCGAGCTTAATTGCGAAAAAACACTTATCATCGTAGCGTGCCGTTTCACAATCGAAGACCTCCTCGAGCTTAATGCTGAAGCGCTGACCTTCGTCCAGGTGAGGCCTGTCGCAGAAACCCCGGTTGTCGCCGCACCAGGAGAATTCCCTGAGACCTTCTTCGTCCGACGACATTTCCTATGTTCATAATTCAAAGATCAAACTTGTACAATTAAATATATGTACTACAAAAACTAAAGTAGGTCATTATTATTCATCATGGGTTGACTATGGGTCTGTCGAGTTTTTTCTTGAAAACTCTCAGCTCACGTGGTGGATATATTCGACCGTCGGTGATGGTAGCTCCTCCTTTCGTTCCCGAGTGCATTACACCAAATTGTCTAGCACATGGGAACGAAGGAGAAGCTACCCCCACGACAACAGTCGGGATTCTTCGTCCTCTCATATATGGTGGATACTCTCCCTCACTGATTCCTCTCTGACATTTGCGACCGTCGGTGATGGTCGTTACTCCTCCTTCCCCTAGTGCATAACAGAGGTCTAGCACCTGGAGAAGAAGGAGAAACGACCCCCACGACAACAGTCGGGATTCTTCGGCCTTGACAGTTTTAAGTCAACCCGAAATATCGTTTAATTATCTTTCTAGAAAATCCAGGCCACTCGATATTTTCTACATATTCTAGCACAAGTCATGCCAAAATTCACGGAAAATTCCGGCATGACCTTTGCTAAAACAGGACATATCGAGCGCTTGAAATTTGCCGGAACGGAAATTAATCAACACTCCGACAAAACATAGGCCACTCGGAGGTGTACCTGCAAACATGACCGACCACTTGGGCAACCACATATCCTATTTGAGCAACACAAGATATACATGTTTTTATCTACATCATATCTTATAGGACTCATATTGACATGGAGATTTGGCTGGTCTCACCTCGAGGTCAGAGGGGGTCGTTGACGGGGACGACGGCGGGGATGATGGAGGGGCTCCTTGATTTCTGCAAAAGCCAAAATCCTATAATTTATCACTAATATATGCCGAATAGTTCTTACTAAAAAAATGTGACATGTTCAACTAGTTCTATTAATTCAACTAGTTCTTACTAAAAATAAACTTACTATAAATAGAAATAAACTAGTTCTTTCTAAAAATAAACTAGTTCAACTAGTTATATTAATTTTCTTACTAAAAATACATTAGTTCTATTAATTCAACTAGTTCTTACTAAAACCAAACTAGTTCAACTAGTTTATTAATTTACTTAGCAATTATTTTAAACACTTACTAAAAACAGTAAAAAAACTACATTATACAATAGTAAAAAACAGAAAAAAGAGATGGAGGGAGGAGGAAGAAGGAGAGAGGTGTTGGAAATATGCCCTAGAGGCAATAATAAATTAGTTATTATTATATTTCCTTGTTCATGATAATCGTTTATTATCCATGCTATAATTGTATTTATAGGAAACTCAGATACATGTGTGGGTACATAGACAACACCATGTCCCTAGTAAGCCTCTAGTTGACTAGCTCGTTGATCAACAGATGGTTACGGTTTCCTGACCATGGACATTGGATGTCGTTGATAACGGGATCACATCATTTGGAGAATGATGTGATGGACAAGACCCAATCCTAAGCCTAACACAAAGATCGTAGTTCGTATGCTAAAGCTTTTCTAATGTCAAGTATCATTTCATTAGACCATGAGATTGTGCAACTCCCGGATGCCGTAGGAATGCTTTGGGTGTACCAAACGTCACAACGTAACTGGGTGTCTATAAAGGTGCACTACAGGTATCTCCGAAAGTGTCTGTTAGGTTGGCACGAATCGAGACTGGGATTTGTCACTCTGTGTAAACGGAGAGGTATCTCTGGGCCCACTCGGTAGGACATCATCATAATGTGCACAATGTGACTAAGGGGTTGATCACGGGACGATGTGTTACTGAACGAGTAAAGAGACTTGCCGGTAACGAGATTGAACAAGGTATCGGGATACTGACGATCGAATCTCGGGCAAGTATAATACCGCTAGACAAAGGGAATTGAATACGGGATTGATTGAATCCTCGACATCGTGGTTCATCCGATGAGATCATCGTGGAACATGTGGGAGCCAACATGGGTATCTAGATCCCGCTGTTGGTTATTGACCAGAGAACGTCTCGGTCATGTCTGCATGGTTCCCGAACCCGTACGGTCTACACACTTAAGGTTCAGTGACGCTAGGGTTATAGGGAATAGATATACGTGGTTACCGAATGTTGTTCGGATTCCCGGATGAGATCCCAGACGTCACGAGGAGTTCCGGAATGGTCAGGAGGTAAAGATTGATATATTGGACGAAGGGTTTTGGAGTCCGGAAGTGTTCCGGAGGTACCGGGTGATGACCAGCATGACCGAAAGGTGTTTCGGGAGCCCCGACAAGTGTTGGGGGGCTTCGTGAGCCAAGGGAAGGGGGCAAACCAGCCCACTAAGGGGCTGTGCGCCCCCTCACCTATTCCCACGTGACCAGGGGGTTTGGGGCGCCCCATCTAGGGTTCCCACCTCCTGGCTTGGGGGCCAAGTCACCCAAGGGGGAGATCCCATCTGCCCTGGCCGCCGCCACCCATAGGGGAAACCCTAGGGCGCCTCCCCTCCCCTTTTCCCCTATAT
Organism: Aegilops bicornis; assembly: GCA_021605145.1. Taxonomy (NCBI): domain Eukaryota; kingdom Viridiplantae; phylum Streptophyta; class Magnoliopsida; order Poales; family Poaceae; genus Aegilops; species Aegilops bicornis. Next base: position 39,853,852 of record CM038674.1, on the reverse strand, counting down.
ATAGTGATAGATTCTTATGTTCACATACAACGGGTGTAAGCCAGATTTACACACGCGAAACACTTAGGTTGACTTGACGAGCCTAGCATGTACAGACATGGCCTTGGAACACAAGAGACCGAAAGGTCGAGCATGAGTCGTATGGTAGATACGATCAACATGAAGATGTTCACCGATGATGACTAGTCCGTCTCACGTGATGATCGGACACGGCCTAGTCGACTCGGATCATGTAATCACTTAGATGACTAGAGGGATGTCTATCTGAGTGGGAGTTCATAAGATGAACTTAATTATCCTGAACATAGTCAAAAGATCTTTGCAAATTATGTCGTAAGCTCGCGCTTTCGTTCCACTGTTTAGATATGTTCCTAGAGAAAATATAGTTGAAAGTTGACAGTAGAAATTATGCGGACAGTAGAAGGCTTATGTCCTTAATGCACCGCTCGGTGTGCTGAACCTCGAACGTCGTCTGTGGATGTTGCGAACATCTGACGTACAAGTCTTGATAACTACGTGATAGTTCAGTTAAACGGTTTAGAGTTGAGGCACCAAAGACGATTTCGAAACGTCACGAAACATATGAGATGTTTCGAGGGCTGAAATTGGGATTTCAAGCTCGTGCCCACGTCAGGAGGTATAAGACCTCCGACGATTTTCTTAACCTGCAAACTAAGGGAGAAAAGCTCAATCGTTGAGCTTGTGCTCAGATTGTCTGAGTGAAACAATCACTTGAATCGAGTGGGAGTTGATCTTCCTGATGAGATAGTGATGTTTCTCCAAAGTCATTGCCACCAAGCTGCTAGAAGCTTCGTGATGAACTATAACATATCAGGGATAGATATGATGATCCTTGAGCTATTCGCAATGTTCGACACATGAATGTAGAAATCAAGAAGGAGCATCAATTGTTGATGGTTAGTGAAACCACTAGTTTCAAGAAGGGCAAGGGCAAGAAGGGGTACTTCATGAAGCGGCAAATCAGTTGCTGCTCTAGTGAAGAAACCTGTGGTTGAACCCGAACCGAGACTAAGTGCTTCGTAATGAGAGGAACGGACATCAAGCAGGATTACCCAAGATACTTGGAAGATGAGAAGGCGGGAAAGGTCTATATAAGTATACAGGATAAACATTATGATAATTTGTACAATACTAGTACTCCTAGCAGCACCAGGTTATTAGATACGGTTCGGTTGCTAGGTGTTAGTAACTCGAAATAAAAGCTACGGAATAAAAGGAGACTAGCTAAAGGTGAGCTGACGATATGTGTTGGAAGTGTTTCCAAAGGTTGATGTGATCAAGCATCGCCTGCTCCCTCTACCATCGAGATTTGTGTTAAACCTAAATAATTGTTATTTGGTGTTTGCGTTGAGCATAGACATGATTGGATTATGTCTATCGCAATACAGTTATTCATTTAAGGAGAATAATGGTTACTCTATTTATTTGAATAATACCTTCAATGGTATTGCACCTAAAAAGAATGGTTTACTGAATCTCGATCGTAGTGATACACATTTTCATGCCAAAAGATATAAGATAGTAATGATAGTACCACTTACTTGTGGCACTGCCATGTAAGTCATATTGGTGTAAAACACATGAAGAAGCTCCATGTTGATGGATCTTTGGACTCACTCATTTTTTGAAAAAGTTTGAGACATGCGAACCATCTCTATTGGTGTATACGCATGAAGAAACTCCATGCAGATGGATCGTTTGGACTCACTTGATTTCGAATCACTTGAGATATGCAAATCATACCACATGGGCAAGATGACTGAAAAGCCTCGTTTTCGAAGATGGAACAAGATAGCAACTTGTTGGAAGTAACACATTTTGATGTGTGCAGTCCAATGAGTGCCGAGGCATGCAGTGAATATCGTTATGTTCTTACTTCATAGATGATTCGAGTAGATGTTGAGTATATTTACTTGATGAAACACAAATCTGAATTATTGAATGGTTCAAGTAATTTCAGAGTGAAGTTAAAGATCATCGTGACAAGAGGATAAAATGTCTATGATATGATCATAGAGATGAGTATCTGAGTTACGAGCTTTGGCACGCAATTGAGACATTGTGGAAATTGTTTCATAATAAATACCGCCTAGAACACCATAGTGTGATGGTGTGTCCAAACATCATAGTTGCACCCTATTGAATATGGTGCGTACCATGATGTCTCTTATTGAATTACCACTATCGTTCATGGGTTAGGCATTAGAGACAACCGCACTCACTTTAATAGGGCACCACATAATTCCGTTGAGACGACACCGTTTGAACTATGGTTTGGAGAAACCTAAGTTGTCGTTTCTTAAAAGTTTGGGGCTACAATGCTTATGTGAAAAAGTTTCAGGTTGATAAGCTCGAACCCAAAGCGGATAAAATACATCTTCATAGGACACCCAAAACAATTGGGTATTCCTCCTAATTCAGATCCGAAAGCAATAGGGATTGTTTCTTGAATCGGGTCCTTTCTCGAGGAAAAGTTTCTCTCGAAAGAATTGAGTGGGAGGATGGTGGAGACTTGATGAGGTTGTTGAACCATCACTTCAACTAGTGTGTAGCAGGGGCACAGGAAGTTGTTCTGTGGCACCTACACCAATTGAAGTAGAAGCTTATGATAGTGATCATGTAACCCGGATCAAGTCACTACCGAACCTCGTGAGGGTGACAAGGATGCGTACTACTTCAAATGGTACAGTAATCATGTCTTGAAGGACATGTTACTAGACAACAATGAACCTACGAGCTATGGAGAAGCGATGGTGGGCCCGGATTCCGACGAATGGCTTGAGGCCATAACATCCAAGAGAAGATCCATGACTTTGGAAGAAATACTTGATGGTCGTAAGGACGTTGGGTAAAGGTGGATTTTAAAAGGAAGACATACAATGATGGTAAGTATCACCATTAAGAAAGCTCGACTTGTCATTAAAGATGTTTTTCGACAAGTTCAAGGAGTTGACTACGGTGAGGCTTTCTCACTCGTAGCGATGCTAAGAGTCTGTTGGAATTGGATTAGCGATTCTTGCATGATTGATGAAATCTTGCAGATAGGATGTCAAAACATTGTTTCCTCGACGTTATACTTGAGGAAAGGTTGTATGTGATACAACCAGAAGGTTTTGTCAATCCTGAAAGATGCTAACAAGTATGCAAAGCTCCAGCTATCCTTCTAAGGACTGGAGTAAGCATCTCGGAGTTGGAATGTACGCTTTGATGAGATGATCAAAGATTTTGGGTCTATACCAAGTTTATGAGAAACTTGTATTTCCAAAGAAGTGAGTGGGAGCACTATAGAATTTCTGATGAGTATATGTTGTTGACATATTGTTGATCGAAATGATGTAGAATTTCTAGAAAGCATATAGGGTTGTTTGAAAAGTGTTTTCAATGAAAAACCTGGATTAGGCTACTTGAACAATAAGCATCAAGATCTATAAGATAGATAAAAATGTTTAATAATACTTTCAAATGAGCACATACCTTGACATAATCTTGAAGGTGTTCAAGATGGATCGATCAAAGAAGGAATTCTTGCCTGAGTTGTAAGGTATGAAGTTAAGAGTTAAAGCTGGACCACGGCGGAAGAGAGAGAAAGGACGAAGGTCGTCCCTATGCTTTAGGCGTAGGCTCTATAGTATGCTATCTTTGTGTCTTTGCATCGAAGTGTGCCTGCCATAAGTCAGTCAAGGGGTACAAGAATGATCCAGGAATGGATCATTGGACAGCGGTCAAAATTGTCCTTGGAGTAAATAAGGGCATGTTTCTCGATTATGGAGGTGATAAAGAGTTCGGCGTAAAGGGTTACGTCGATGCAAGCTTTAACACCTATCCGAATGACTCTGAGTAGCAAACCGGATACGTATAGTGGAGCAACCATTTGGAATAGCTCCAAGTGGAGTGTGGAAGCAGCATTTACAATATGACCTAGAGATTTGTGAAGTACATACGGATCTGAATGTTGCAGACCCGTTGACTACAACCTCTCTCACAAGCATAAACATGATCAAACCCAGAACTTATTGAGTGTTAATCACATAGTGATGTGAACTAGATTATTGATTCTAGTAAACTCTTTGGATGTTGGTCACATGGCAATGTGACCTGTGAGTGTTAATCACATGGCGATGTGAACTAGATTATTGACTCTAGTGCAAGTGGGAGACTGTTGGAAATATGCCCTAGAGGCAATAATAAATTAGTTATTATTATATTTCCTTGTTCATGATAATCGTTTATTATCCATGCTATAATTGTATTGATAGGAAACTCAGATACATGTGTGGGTACATAGACAACACCATGTCCCTAGTAAGCCTCAAGTTGACTAGCTCGTTGATCAACAGATGGTTACGGTTTCCTGACCATGGACATTGGATGTCGTTGATAACGGGATCACATCATTTGGAGAATGATGTGATGGACAAGACCCAATCCTAAGCCTAGCACAAAGATCGTAGTTCATATGCTAAAGCTTTTCTAATGTCAAGTATCATTTCCTTAGACCATGAGATTGTGCAACTCCCGGATGCCGTAGGAATGCATTGGGTGTACCAAACGTCACAACGTAACTGGGTGGCTATAAAGGTGCACTACAGGTATCTCCGAAAGTGTCTATTGGGTTGGCACAAATCGAGACTGGGATTTGTCACTCCGTGTAAACGGAGAGGTATCTCTGGGCCCACTCGATAGGACATCATCATAATGTGCACAATGTGACCAAGGGGTTGATCACGGGATGATGTGTTACGGAACGAGTAAAGAGACTTGCTGGTAACGAGATTGAACAAGGTATCTGGATACCGACGATCGAATCTCGGGCAAGTATAATACTGCTAGACAAAGGGAATTGAATACGGGATTGATTGAATCCTCGACATCGTGGTTCATCCGATGAGATCATCGTGGAACATGTGGGAGCCAACATGGGTATCCAGATCCCGCTGTTGGTTATTGACCAGAAGAACGTCTCGGTCATGTTCAGCATGGTTCCCGAACCCGCACGGTCTACACACTTAAGGTTCGGTGATGCTAGGGTTATAGGGAATAGATATACGTGGTTACCGAATGTTGTTCGAGTCCCGGATGAGATCCCGGACATCACGAGGAGTTCGGAATGGTCCGGAGGTAAAGATTGATATATTGGACGAAGGGTTTTGGAGTCCGGAAGTGTTCCGGAGGTACCGGGTGATGACCAAGATGACCGAAAGGTGTTTGGGAGCCCGGCAAGTGTTGGGGGCTTCGTGGGCCAAGGGAAGGGGCAAACCAGCCCACTAAGGGGCTGTCGCCCCCTAACCTATTCCCACGTGACCGGGGGTTTGGGCGCCCCATCTAGGGTTCCCACCTCCGGCTTGGGGGCCAAGTCACCCAAGGGAGATCCCATCTGCCTGGCCGCCGCCCCTAGGGAAACCCTAGGGCGCCTCCCTCCCCTTTCCCTATATATAGTGGAGGTTTTGGGGCTGCCTAACACACGAGAACATCTCCCTCTTGGCGCAGCCCTACCTCTCTCCCTCCTCGCTCTCGTAATGCTTGGCGAAGCCTGCTTTGGAGTACTGCGCTCCTCCAACACCACCAAGCCGTCGTGCTGCTGCTGCTGGACGGAGTCTTCCCCAACCTCTCCCTCTCTCCTTGCTGGATCAAGGCATGGGAGACGTCACCGTTCCGTACGTGTGTTGAACGCGGAGGTGCCGTCCGTTCGGCGCTAGGATCATCGGTGATTTGGATCACGACGAGTACGACTCCATCAACCCCGTTCACTTGAACGCTTCCGCTTAGCGATCTACAAGGGTATGTAGATGCACTCTCCTTCCCCTCGTTGCTGGTTTCTCCATAGATAGATCTTGGTGACACGTAGAAAAATTTTGAATTTCTGCTACGTTCCCCAACAAGAGGAGGAGGGGGAGGAGGCCGGTGGGATCGGAGGAGGGAGGGGGCGTCCGGAGGAGGAGGAGGGAGGGGGGGAGGGGGTGGAGGGGGAGGGGGCGGCCGGAGGAGGAGGAGGGAGGGTGCGGCCGGAGGAGGAGCAGGGAGGGGCGATGGGAGGAGGGCGGCCGGAGGAGGAGGGGGAAGGAGGGAGTACCTCGGCGAGGAGCAGCGCGGCGGCGGTGGACGACCGGTTCGGCGCAGGCGAGAGCGAGTGAGAGGGAGAGAGTGAGTGAGAGGGTGTAGTGAACCGCTCTAGGATAAGGTAAGTAAGTAGTAGCGCGTTTCAGAAGCAGCGCTCTCTATAAGAGACTTAGGAGTAGCGCTGGTTAGGAAACCGCGCTACTGCTAAGTGGGGCTAGCCATCTGCGCCATGTACAAGTATAGCAGCAACGCGCTTCAGGAGAACGCACTACTGCTAAGATAGTAGCAGACCACCATGGTTCATTTAAACACGCTACTGCTAAGTAGCAGTAGCGCCCTGTTTTGTCCGGCGCTACTGCTAAGATGCTGTGTATAAGATTTTCCCTAGTAGTGTAATACTTCCTTCACAAAGGCTTAACTCAGATAGGAACTTTGGAAATTTGCTGAGGAAGGTTCACTAGGCAAATTAAGTTGAATTTTGGCATGGGGCAATGATATGGACAGGAAAAAGTGTCCAAAAAATTTAGGGTCAATAAAGCAAAGACAAATGATACTTCCTTCTCAAAAAGCCACTTATGGGCAGAATGAGAAAAGGAATATTTATGAATTATCTTTGATGATGGAAAGCAAGGGTTTTGACACATATGTGGAATATATGATCCAAATAATTTATGAGAATTATTTGAAAATTTTTGGGAGTGACAGAAATATATGTTGATTCACAACCTATGGCAAAAAGGATTATTCCTTTAATAGAAAAAGAATATTTCCAATAAAAAGAATATTGGAATTGGGCTAAGATGAAAATGATAAAGTCTTGAGATGGTTTTGAGGATGACAAGCCACTTGGGAGCCTGAGAAAAGATGATCTTCCCAGATTTCAGGACCAGGACCACATAGCCACAGAAAAAAAATCTCAAGCAAAATCCTCAAAAAATAAAAAAAGGGTCAAAATTCAGGGTGCCACAGGGAGGAGCCGTGCGGGTGGAGGGAAGCGGGAGGGAAAGCCCCGACAGGAAGTGTGGGGCGAGATGGTCACCTCGATATGTGCCCCAAGCGACCAGGAAGTGCAGATAATGGGCTCCAGAGGGACGCGGAGCTGGTGGTCCATAAGTCTGGGAGGTGGGGGTTCGAGGGGTGCTTGGTGAACTCAACGCTGTGTGCGACGGTGACCTGAGCCTCTTCCATCTATCCTTCTCTCATTGAGGGCCAGAGAAAGATCAAGATCGTCGAGGACATTGATTCTTTTTATCCGGCCGGAAACCCAAACAAGGAGTCGGTGAAACTCACCCAACGTTATTGTCCTCAAGTCTGAACTACGGGGCTTACTAGACGGGCTGGCATCTGTAGTGGATGGGCCTCAAAGTGCTAACGGTTGGATGCCCTGTTGTTGATCACGATGTTGAGGAATTGCACGCATGATGCTGTGATTAACTCCTTTCCCGCCGCCGGCCGGAGCAGTTCATCTACCATTGCCGTGCTCGAGGAGATGCACAAGTCCGTCCACCACATGAACGGCCACTATCAAGCAGACGGTCCTCTAGCTCTACTTTCAACGTTTAAGGTACACCACGTATGAGGCATCCATGTATATCAATTAAAAGATAGGACGCCGATATCCACCACACGTGTGGTATATTCGACATGCGCCCAAACACCGTATGTGGTGTGAGCAGGAGGCAGCCCACACGGGCTGTGTGTGGACGTACATTAGAATTGCCCACACGTGTGGGCACGACTACTTCGTGCCACACGTCCAACAATTACTACATATCTTCACCCCGCGCGTGTGGCACGAAGCAAAAATGCCCACACGTCCTGGCGCAGCTATGTTAGGTACCTCGCGGGATAAAGATATAGTTGCCATCCTGGTTGGCAGATGTAGTTATCTGGGATGGCAAGTGTAGTTGTAAAAGTATGACAATTTTATCTGTTTTGGTTAAGTATAGTTGCCATGTCTAATTTATGGTAGTTGCCTTGTGTGATTAACTACTTGCTATATATAGTCAAACAGTAGTTGCCATGTGTGTTTACCTAGTTGCCACATGTGGTTCAACCATAGTTGCCATGTATTGATAATCACAGTTGCCATGTTTGTTTATCTAGTTGTCACGTACACGCAACTGCAGTTGCCGTCTAGTAAAGAATCACAGTTGCCATGTGTGTTTACCTAGTTGCCACGTACGCGTAACTGCAGTTGCCATCCACAACGTAAGAGTATCATTTGGGAGAAAAGCAGTTTGCTCACACGCGCATGAACTAGGTTGTGGCTGTGTGGGCAGAAACTAGTTTGCCCACACAGCGCAGCTGGCAAACAGCATGGTGCGGGCGTGTGGGCAAACTCTTCAATGCCCACACACCAACCCCGTGCTATGTGGCACACCAAATCCACCTTTTCGTGTCAAGATTCATGCAAAAAATAATGAACGGCGATACAGGCGTATGGGCGAGTTGAGGAACGGCCACACATGTGGGCGTTAGTGTTTCCGAAAAGGTAACCCCGGAATTGAATTGGGGTTTTTAAGGTCATCGGCGAGAGCCTGTAAAATTTACGACGGATTACATCATCGACATCGTCCACCAGACACTCAGCTTCATTAACGTCAATTATAGTATATGTTATGGTCTATCCCTTTACTCTACCTTGAGCTTTTGTTTGATGATCTCAAATCTATTAATTTCAAATTATATATGTTCATCCAATCATCCACCACACAGGAGAAGCCACACCCTCACACCTCACGGTGTCTACCTCCCTCCAAAGTCCTAGGCTGTAGCAGTAACACGCGGTGCTTAGAGCATCTCTAGCCATTGGCACCCTAGAGGCCTGGAAAAAATCGCCGCTTGGGGTAACCGGCACTAAAATCGGCTTGGGGCCGATCTGTTTCCTAGCCGCCGGGCTCAGGGTCGGTCTCAGACGGCTTTTTAATTATTATTTTTAAAAGGAATTCAGCTATAATTCGGCGAACGGGACATAAACTTCGGCAACTTAAACGGTTTTTTACATAGCAAACTTATTAAAACAAAGGCCGCGGCTACAGGTCGAAGAACTCGCTGAACGCGGCCAAGTCGTCGACGTCGTCGTCGTCCTTCTCCTCCTTCATGCAGCCGCCCCTGCTGGACCCCTGCCCGGAGTCGCTCTGGCGGACCGGTGGCGGCGCTTCGTCGTCGCTGTCGTAGAGAACGATGAAGCCTCCCTCGCCGCGGCCACGGCGCCGAGCAGCGATCTCCTCTAGGGCGCGGCGTTGGCGCTCCAACTCCAGTCGCGCCCAGTCCTCCCGCGCCCACTTCATGGCAGCCGCGTCGTCGAGCCCCGGCCCTGTCTTCATGGCGGCGAACCGTGGCTCCGTCTTCACGGCGGCAAGGCCCAGCTCCCTCTTCGGCTTGACAAGGCGGGGGAGCCGAGGAGGAGGCGCGCCACCCTCGTTGATGACGATGCCGACGTTGCGGGTGCGCCGGCCGAGCGCGTCTCCGCGGGCTCGGCCGTGACGCTGAAGAGCGCCAGCGACCCGAAGGAGTGGGAGGAGGAGGAGGAGGATGATGAGCCGGTCCTCCTCGGCATCCGTTGGCTGCCGCTTCGGCGGAGGGCCGGGGCGGCAGGGTACGTGAACGGCGGCTCGTTGCCGCCCTCGAGGTGCTCGAGGACGTCCTGGAGCGTGCCGCCGGGGGCGCCCCACCACAGGCGGCAGCCGTCGCTGTTCGTCCCCCACACCTCTGGTGCATTGTTGGTGGAGGCCAGCAGCTCCGCCTGACGGCGTTCGAAGTAGGCTGTCCACGCCACGTGGTTGCCTGCGGCGTACTCCAGGAGGGCCCGCTGCTCCTCCGTTAGTGACGCTCGCACGCGCTCGACCTCGCCGTTGAAGACGGGGCGCGTGACATCGGGCAGCGGGGGCACGGGGATGCCCCCGGCACTGAGCCTCCACCGTCCCGGCACGCGCATGTCAGACGGCGCCGGGATGTTTGCTTGATGCAGGAGGTGGGCTTCCCACTCATGCAGCGAGCGGCGGCCGAAGCCATTGGCCGCCGCTCCATTTTCAGGGAACCTCTCGCCCATCGTCTGCGGCGGCGGAAAGAGTTCGTCGGCGGTGGCTGTGCACTGGGGAGAGAGGGGGCTGCGGGCGATGCGTCCCCGGCGAGGGAGGCGCTGCTTTATAGCGGCGGGGGGCGGGCGGCGTTGTGTGCACGCGTGGCGGGAGAGGGCGCATCGCCGCACCGCGCCGCCCGTGAGGAATCAATGGAAGGCTGTCAGCCTTGGCATTGATTCTCCGCGGAAAACGAGGCGTTGTGAGGACGACGAGGCGGGTGGCGCTGACTTGGCGGGCCCGCCGTTCGTTCGCGCCAAAACTGATTGCGCCGGCACCCCAGTGCGCCGGTTTCGGCCTGGGTCCGCCGGGCCTCTTTCGGGTCAGACCGGCGAAAAATGGGCTCCTGGGAGTGTGACTGGGCCGGGTTTTGGGCGCCGGCGCCAAAAAATGGCCCTTGGGGGGGAGGGGGGGGGGGGACGGTTGGGGGCGCGGCTAGAGATGCTCTTATCCGCCAAAAGTTGATCCACATAGACATGATCATTCGATTCGTTGCTCCTCCCCCGAATCAATATACCTGTGGTACCTCATCTCCTCGAGCGAGGATGGGGAGTCGTGAGAGGTACGCACGAAGAAGCCAGGCAGTTGGAGCCGAACTAATGAAGGAGAAAATCGGACGTAGACGTGCTGCGTGCAAGAAACGATTCTTCTTTAAATATCAGGCGTGAATCTTTCTGGTTTTAGTTATGTCGATTTTATTACGAAAATTAGATCCCAATTTGGGATTTGCACCGGGGGCCGCCCTGTTCAGAATCATCGTCATGGGTGTTCATCTAAGGATTTCGTTAGGACCCTCTACATTGGACAGTATGTACGCATGCAGAGAAAAATTACATTAAGATGTGTGTGTCTTAGCATATAGTTCTACCACTGCATCCATTAAATTTGTTTATGAATCATTTACATTTGGCAAGTTCTAATTGATAGTGCAATTTTGGTCATGACTATGAATGCTTAGGAAGACACAACGTACACAATTCACTTTTGTTAATGTTCATTTCTATTTTTTGACACTTTTCTACATAAAATGCTTTGCCATTAATTTTTCTCCCTGTTGATTTTTTTTCTCCCTTGGCATCCATCAACCATCACTGCTCCGTGACCTGACATGCTTTCCCAAATGAAGAAACAAACATCTGCCATGAATGCATGGCAAATTTATGCTCCATGCAATGCCACGAGATTATCTTCTTACAGTATGTGAACAACAAACTAGAATTTTATTCCTTGGAATCAGATGAATGGTTGTTTGACGAGGTTAGTGCGAATAAATTTTTTCCTAAGAAATGTAGTGCAAAAGAATTTTCAGATTATTTTTTTCCGACAAAGTGTGGATTTTATTAGCTCAGAATGGAGCATCAAGGGGATACAAACACAATAAGCACACACCCGACCGCTGCATAGTTAGGATGCACACAGCCAACACCAACGCGCACACACACAAAAATCACACCGGCAACTAGCAAAGTCAAAACAAGGACCGAAGTTATACCTTGGTGGAGTAAAGGAAAAAAAACTCCGAAGCTATCAAGATCATCTATAGTAGCAACCATATCAGCACCAATCATCTCTTGACATCAGCTGTGATGTCGTCACCACTTTCCGCGGTCTTCGTAGCTACATACATAGCATGGTCTTGACGTGAGCTACCACGCAAACGAAGACCATGCTTGCACAAGCGGACAGTCAAGCCACAACAAGAGCCGGCCACCACCAACAACTCTAAACAACGAACGTCATCGTCGCACTTTGCAACAAAGATCGTGGGAGGAATGTCACCGACATCGTCAGATCCCAATTCAGGACACCCAGTCTCATACCATCCTCATGCTTCATCGTCATCGTCCGTGGCGAAAGAATCAGGCAGCAAAACAAACTCATCGCTGCCGCCGATCTGAAGATCCAAGATTCATGGCCCCGTCTCGACAATCAACTAGCAGCGCAGAACCACGTGTTTGCCAACTCGCCCGAGCGAAGAACCGCCTTACCAGGACGCAGTAGGCTGACACTGTCGCCTACGTACCTGTAGATGGGATCATGTGTTGGGGAACGCAGTAATTTCAAAAAATTTCCTACGATCACGCAAGACCATGGTGATGGCATAGCAACGAGAGGGAAGAGTGTCCGTCCACGCACTCGTGAGACCGAAAGCGGAAGCGTTATAACAACGCTGTTGATGTAGTCGTACGTCTTCACGATCCGACCGATCCAAGCACCGAACGTACGGCACCTCCGAGTTCTGCACACGTTCAGCTCGATGACGATCCCCGGACTCCGATCCAGCAAAGTGTCGGGATGAGTTCCGTCGGCGACGGCGTGGCAGGACGATGTTGATGCTCCACCGGACGCAGGGCTTCGCCTAAGCTCCGCGACGATATGACTTCTCCGGCGCAGGGCTTTGCCTAAGCTCTACGACGATATGACCGAAGTGGAATATGGTGGAAGGGGGCACCGCACACGGCTAAGGAAAGATCCGTAGATCAACTTGTGTCTATTGGGGTGCCCCCTGCCCCCGTATATAAAGGAGACAAGGGGAAGGTGGCCGGCCCTAGAGGAGGCGCACCAAGGAGGAGTCCTACTCCCACCGGGAGTAGGACTCCCCCCCTTCTCCTAGTTGGATTAGGATTGGGGAGGGGGAAAGGGGGAAGGGGCGCCGCCCCCCCTCTCCTTGTCCTATTCGGACTGGAAGGGGGAGGGGGGCGCGCAGCCCACCTGGCCGGCCCCTCTCCTTCTCCCTTAAGGCCCATGAGGGCCCATATACCCCCCGGGGGGTTCCGGTAACCCCCCGGTGTTCCGGTAACATCCTGTTTTCACTCGGAACCATTCCGAAGTCCAAACATAGGCTTCCAATATATCAATCTTTATGTCTCGACCATTTCGAGACTCCTCGTCATGTCCGTGATCACATCCGGGACTCAGAACAAACTTCGTGCATCAATACTCATAAACTCATAATGAACTGTCATCGAAACGTTAAGCGTGCGGACCCTACGGGTTCGAGAACTATGTAGACATGACCTAGAACCATTCTCGGTCAATAACCAATAGCGGAACCTGGATGCCCATATTGGTTCCTACATATTCTACTGAATATCTTTATCGGTCAAACCGCATAACGACATACGTTGTTCACTTTGTCATCGGTATGTTACTTACCCGAGATTCGATCGTCGGTATCCAATACCTAGTTCAATCTCGTTACCGGTAAGTCTCTTTACTCGTTTCGTAATACATCATCTCACAACTAACTCATTAGTTGTAATGCTTGCAAGGCTTAAGTGATGTGCATTACCGAGAAGGCCTGGAGATACCTCTCCGACAATCGGAGGACAAAACCTAATCTCGAAATACGCCAACCCAACAAGTACCTTTGGAGACACCTGTAGTACTCCTTTATAATCACCCGATTACGTTGTGACGTTTGGTAGTACCCAAAGTGTTCCTCCGGTAAACGGAGTTGCATAATCTCATAGTTATAGGAACATGTATGGGTCATGAAGAAAGCATTAACATACTAAACGATCAAGTGTTAAGCTAACGGAATGGGTCATGTCAATCAGATCATTCTACTAATGATGTGACCTTGTTAATCAAATAACAACTCCTTGTTTATGGTTAGGAAACATAACCATCTTTGATTAACAAGCTAGTCAAGTAGAGGCATACTAGTGACATACTGTTTGTCTATATATTCACACATGTATTATGTTTCCGGTTAATACAATTCTAGCATGAATAATAAACATTTATCATGATATAAGGAAATAAATAATAACTTTATTATTGCCTCTAGGGCATATTTCCTTCAGTCTCCCACTTGCACTAGAGTCAATAATCTAGATTACAAAGTAATGATCCTAACACCCATGGAGTCTTGGTGCTGATCATGTTTTGCTCGTGGAAGAGGCTTAGTCAATGGGTCTGCAACATTCAGATCCGTATGTATTTTGCAAATCTCTATGTCTCCCACTTGGACTTGGTCCCGAATGGAATTGAAGCGTCTCTTGATGTGCTTGGTCCTCTTGTGAAATCTGGATTCCTTTGCCAAGGCAATTGCACCAGTATTGTCACAGAAGATCTTCATCGGTCCCGACGCACTAGGTATAACACCTAGATCGAAAATGAACTCTTTCATCCAGACTCCTTCATTTGCTGCTTCCGAAGCAGCTATGTACTCCGCTTCACATGTAGATCCCGCCACGACGCTTTGTTTAGAACTGCACCAACTGACAGCTCCACCGCTTAATAAAAACACGTATCCGGTTTGCGATTTAGAATCGTCCGGATCAGTGTCGACGTAACCATTTACGACTAGCTCTTTGTCACCTCCATATACGAGAAACATATCCTTAGTCCTTTTCAGGTATTTCAGGATGTTCTTGACCGCTGTCCAGTGATCCATTCCTGGATTACTTTGGTACCTTCCTGCCAAGCTTATAGCTAAGCATACGTCAGGTCTGGTACACAGCATTGCATACATGATAGAGCCTATGGCTGAAGCATAGGGAACATCTTTCATTTTCTCTCTATCTTCTGCTGTGGTCGGGCATTGAGTCTTACTCAATCTTACACCTTGCAATACAGGAAAAAAACCTTTCTTAGCCTGATCCATTTTGAACTTTTTCAAAATTTTATCAAGGTATGTGCTTTGTGAAAGTCCAATTAAGCGTCTTGATCTATCTCTATAGATCTTGATGCCCAATATGTAAGCAGCTTCACCGAGGTCTTTCATTGAAAAACTTTTATTCAAGTATCCTTTTATGCCATCCAGAAATTCTATATCATTTCCAATTAATAATATGTCGTCCACATATAATATCAGAAATGCTACAGAGCTCCCACTCACTTTCTTGTAAATACAAAGCTTCTCCAAAAGTCTGTATAAACCCATATGCTTTGATCACACTATCAAAGCGTTTATTCCAACTCCGAGAGGCTTGCACCAGACCATAAATTGATCGTTGGAGCTTGCACACTTTGTTAGCACCTTTTGGATCGACAAAACCTTCTGGTTGCATCATATACAACTCTTCTTCTAGAAATCCATTCAAGAATGCAGTTTTTACATCCATTTGCCAAATTTCATAATCATAAAATGCGGCAATTGCTAACATGATTCGGACAGACTTAAGCATCACTACGGGTGATAAAGTCTCATCGTAGTCAACCCCTTGAACTTGTCGAAAACCTTTCGCAACAAGTCGAGCTTTGTAGACAGTTACATTACCATCGGCGTCAGTCTTCTTCTTAAAGATCCATTTATTTTCAATGGCTTGCCGATCATCGGGCAAGTCAACCAAAGTCCATACTTTGTTCTCATACATGGATCCCATCTCAGATTTCATGGCTTCCAGCCATTTCGCGGAATCTGGGCTCACCATCGCTTCTTCATAGTTTGTAGGTTCGCCATGGTCAAGTAACATGATTTCCAGAATAGGATTACCGTACCACTCTGGTGCGTATTTTATTCTGGTTGACCTACGAGGTTCAATAGTAACTTGATCTGAAACTTCATGATCATCATCATTAGTTTCCTCACTAATTGGTGTAGTTGTCACAGGAACCATTTCTTGTGATGAACTACTTTCCAATAAGGGAGCAGATACAGTTATCTCATCAAGTTCTACTTTCCTCCCACTCACTTCTTTCGAGAGAAACTCTTCCTCTAGAAAGGATCCAAATTTAGCAACGAAAATCTTGCCTTCAGATCTGTGATAGAAGGTGTACCCAACAGTCTCCTTTGGGTATCCTATGAAGACACATTTTTCCGATTTGGGTTCGAGCTTATCTGGTTGAAGTTTCTTTACATAAGCATCGCAGCCCCAAACTTTAAGAAACGACAACTTTGGTTTCTTGCTAAACCACAGTTCATAAGGCGTCGTCTCAACGGATTTTGACGGTGTTCTATTTAACGTGAATGTGGCCGTCTCTAAAGCATAACCCCAAAACGATAGCGGTAAATCGGAAATAGACATCATAGATCGCACCATATCTAGTAAAGTACGATTACGACGTTCAGACACACCATTTCGCTGTGGTGTTCCGGGTGGCGTGAGTTGCGAAACTATTCCACATTGTTTCAAATGTAAACCAAACTCGTAACTCAAATATTCTCCTCTACGATCAGATCGTAGGAATTTTATTTTCTTGTTACGATGATTTTCCACTTCACTCTGAAATTCTTTGAACTTTTCAAATGTTTCAGATTTGTGTTTCATTAAGTAGATATACCCATATCTGCTCAAATCATCTGTGAAGGTGAGAAAATAACGATACCCGCCGAGTGCCTCAACATTCATTGGACCACAAACATCAGTATGTATGATTTCCAATAAATCTGTTGCTCGCTCCATAGTTCTGGAGAACGGCGTTTTGGTCATCTTGCCCATGAGGCACGGTTCGCAAGTACCAAATGATTCATAATCAAGTGATTCCAGAAGCCCATCAGTATGGAGTTTCTTCATGCGTTTTACACAGATATGACCTAAACGGCAGTGCCACAAATATGTTGCTCTATCATTATCAACTCTGAATCTTTTGGCTTCAACATTATGAATATGTGTATCACTACTGTCGAGATTCAACAAGAATAGACCATTCTTCAAGGGTGCATGACCATAAAAGATATTACTCATATAAATAGAACAACCATTATTCTCTGATTTAAATGAATAACCGTCTCGCATTAAACAAGATCCAGATATAATGTTTATGCTCAACGCTGGCACCAAATAACAATTATTCAGGTCTAAAATTAATCCCGAAGGTAGATGTAGAGGTAGCGTGCCGACCGCGATCACATTGACTTTGGAACCATTTCCCACGCCAAGATCGTCACCTCGTCCTTTGCCGGTGCTCGTCTATTCCGTAGTCCCTGTTTCGAGTTGCAAATATTAGCAATGTAACCAGTATCAAATACCCAGTGCTACTACGAGCTCTAGTAAGGTACACATCAATAACATGTATATCACATATACCTTTGTTCACCTTGCCATCCTTTTATCCGCCAAATACTTGGGGCAGTTCCGCTTCCAAAGGTCCGGTCTGCTTGCAGTAAAAACACTCGATTTCAGGCTTAGGTCCAGACTTGGGTTTCTTCTCTTGATCAGCAACTTTCTTGCTGTTCTTTTTGAAGTTTCCTTCTTCTTCCCTTTGCCCTTTTCTTGAAACTAGTGGTCTTGTTGACCATCAACACTTGATGCTCTTTCTTGATTTCTACCTCCATGACTTTTAGCATCGCCAAGAGCTCAGAATTGTCCTAGTCATCCCTTGCATATTATAGTTCATCACGAAGCTCTTGTAGCTTGGTGGCAGTGATTGGAGAATTCTGTCAATGACACTATCATCCGGAAGATTAACTCCCAGCTGAATTAAGTGATTGTTATACCCAGACATTTTGAGTATGTGTTCACTGACAGAACTATTCTCCTCCATCTTGCAGCTATAGAACTTATTGGAGACTTCATATCTCTCAATCCGGGCATTTGCTTGAAATATTAACTTCAACTCCTGGAACATCTCATATGCTCCATGACGTTCAAAACGTCGTTGAAGACCTGGTTCTAAGCCGTAAAGCATGGCACACTGAACTATAGAGTAGTCATCAGCTCTGCTATGCCAGACGTTCATAACTTCTGGCTCAGCATCTGCAGCAGGCCTGTCACCCAGCGGTGCTTCCAGGACGTAATTTTTCTGTGCAGCAATGAGGATAATCCTCAAGTTACGGACCCAGTCCGTGTAATTGCTACCATCATCTTTCAACTTTGCTTTCTCAAGGAACGAATTAAAATTCAACGGAACAACAGCACGAGCCATCTATCTACATCAAACATAGACAAGCAAAATACTATCAGGTACTAAGTTCATGATAAATTTAAGTTTGATTAATCATATTAAAACTCCCACTTAGACAGACATCTCTCTAGTCATCTAAGTGATCACGTGATCCATATTAACTAAACCATGTCCGATCATCACGTGAGACGGAGTAGTTTCAATGGTGAACATCACTATGTTGATCATATCTACTATATGATTCACGTTCGACCTTTCGGTCTCCGTGTTCCGAGGCCATATCTGTTATATGCTAGGCTCGTCAAGTTTAACCTAAGTATTCCGCGTGTGCAACTGTTTTGCACCCGTTGTAGATGGACGTAGAACTTATCACACCCGATCATCACGTGGTGTCTGGGTACTACGAACTTTGGCAACGGTGCATACTCAGGGAGAACACTTCTTGATAATTTTTAGTGAGAGATCATCTTATAATGCTACCACAAACAAAGCAAGATAAGATGCATAAAGGATAAACATCACATGCAATCAATATAAGTGATATGATATGGTCATCATCATCTTGTGCTTGTGATCTCCATCGCCAAGCACCGCCATGATCACCATCGTCACCGGCGCGACACCTTGATCTCCATCGTAGCATCGTTGTCGTCTCGCCAATCTTATGCTTCCACGACTATCACTACCGCTTAGTAATAAAGTAAAGCATTACATCGCGATTGCATTGCATACAATAAAGCGACAACCATATGGCTCCTGCCAGTTGCCGATAACTTCGGTTACAAAACATGATCATCTCATACAATAAAATATAGCATCACGTCTTGACCATATCACATCACAACATGCCCTGCAAAAACAAGTTAGACGTCCTCTACTTTTGTTGTTGCAAGTTTTACGTGGCTGCTACGGGCTGAGCAAGAACCGTTCTTACCTACGCATCAAAACCACAACGATAGTTTGTCAAATAGACTCCGTTTTAACCTTCTCAAGGACCGGGCGTAGCTACACTCAGTTCAACTAAAGTTGGAGAGACAGTCTTCCGCAAGCCATCTATGTGCAAAGCACGCCGAGGGAACCGGTCTCGCGTAAGCGTCTGGCGTAAGGTTGGTCCGGATCGTCTCGTCCAACAATATCGCTGAACCAAAAGTATGACATGCTGGTAGGCAGTATGACTTGTATCGTCCACAACTCACTTGTGTTCTACTCGTGCATATGACATCAACGCATAAAACCAGGCTCGGATACCATGTTGGGGAACGCAGTAATTTCAAAAATTTCCTACGATCACGCAAGACCATGGTGATGGCATAGCAACGAGAGGGAAGAGTGTCCGTCCACGCACTCGTGAGACCGAAAGCGGAAGCGTTATAACAACGCTGTTGATGTAGTCGTGCGTCTTCACGATCCGACCGATCCAAGCACCGAACGTACGGCACCTCCGAGTTCTGCACACGCTCAGCTCGATGACGATCCCGGACTCCGATCCAGCAAATTGTCGGAGGATGAGTTCCACAGCACGACGGCGTGGCAGGACGATGTTGATGCTCCACCGACGCAGGGCTTCGCCTAAGCTCCGCGACGATATGACTTCTCCGCGAGGGCTTTGCCTAAGCTCTACGACGATATGACCGAAGTGGAATATGGTGGAAGGGGGCACCGCACACGGCTAAGGAAAGATCCGTAGATCAACTTGTGTCTATTGGGGTGCCCCCTGCCCCCGTATATAAAGGAGACAAGGGGAAGGTGGCCGGCCCTAGAGGAGGCGCACCAAGGAGGAGTCCTACTCCCACCGGGAGTAGGACTCCCCCCCTTCTCCTAGTTGGATTAGGATTGGGGAGGGGGAACGGGGAAAGGGGCGCCGCCCCCCCTCTCCTTGTCCTATTCGGACTGGAAGGGGGAGGGGGGCGCGCAGCCCACCTGGCCGGCCCCTCTCCTTCTCCCTTAAGGCCCATGAGGGCCCACATACCCCCCGGGGGATTCCGGTAACCCCCCGGTGTTCCGGTAACATCCTGTTTTCACTCGGAACCATTCCGAAGTCCAAACATAGGCTTCCAATATATCAATCTTTATGTCTCGACCATTTCGAGACTCCTCGTCATGTCCGTGATCACATCCGGGACTCCGAACAAACTTCGGTGCATCAATACTCATAAACTCATAATGAACTGTCATCGAAACGTTAAGCGTGCGGACCCTACGGGTTCGAGAACTATGTAGACATGACCTAGAACCATTCTCGGTCAATAACCAATAGCGGAACCTGGATGCCCATATTGGTTCCTACATATTCTACTTAATATCTTTATCGGTCAAACCGCATAACGACATACGTTGTTCCCTTTGTCATCGGTATGTTACTTACCCGAGATTCGATCGTCGGTATCCAATACCTAGTTCAATCTGTTACGGTAAGTCTCTTTACTCGTTCCGTAATACATCATCTCACAACTAACTCATTAGTTGTAATGCTTGCAAGGCTTAAGTGATGTGCATTACCGAGAAGGCCTGAGATACCTCTCCGACAATCGGAGTGACAAAACCTAATCTCGAAATCGCCAACCAAACAAGTACCTTTGGAGACACCTGTAGTACTCCTTTATAATCACCCAGTTTCGTTGTGACGTTTGGTAGTACCCAAAGTGTTCCTCCGGTAAACGGGAGTTGCATAATCTCATAGTTATAGGAACATGTATGGGTCATGAAGAAAGCATTAACATACTAAACGATCAAGTGTTAAGCTAACGGAATGGGTCATGTCAATCAGATCATTCTACTAATGATGTGACCTTGTTAATCAAATAACAACTCCTTGTTTATGGTTAGGAAACATAACCATCTTTGATTAACAAGCTAGTCAAGTAGAGGCATACTAGTGACATACTGTTTGTCTATATATTCACACATGTATTATGTTTCCGGTTAATACAATTCTAGCATGAATAATAAACATTTATCATGATATAAGGAAATAAATAATAACTTTATTATTGCCTCTAGGGCATATTTCCTTCATCATGGACATCGACGCCTTCCTCAGAGACTACCAATCTGGCCAGAAAACCCACCGCCGCTGCTGCATATCCATGTCCCCTGCCTCAAGCCGCCTTCCATAGATTTCACTTCGGAGTAACGCTGAACAAGTTAGCTCCGGCTTCGGTGATTGAGTTAACTCCAAGACAATGCCTCCAAGAAGGTCACGGTAAGGAACACCGCCATTGACTGTCCCAAGAAGGGAGCAAGGGTTTCCCCCGGAGCAAAGACTACGGGAGGATGAGAGAAGCATTGCAGTTGTAGGGACGCCTTTAGCAAGGAATGCGGCGCCCAGAGGCACCGTCCTCACTGCTCACGACACGGAGCCGAGATAGGGTTTTCCCCAGCTGCCCTCATTCTCTTCCGTATGAATCAACCACCATGTCCGGTGCCATCTTGCCCAGCATGCCGGCGAGAAGGGGTCAGGCCGCCCGAGCATGACCGGACGACCCATCCCCAAGCACAGCAAGAAGATAGACCATGCATCCGCCGGATCGACCGCTACGCACGTCTCGCCAGCTATGCCTGGCACGGCCACGCTCGATGCACCACCGAGCAGCAGCAGCTGCGCCCCACCAACCTTCGTCGAGCCCCGCCGCCGCGTGGCTGGACGCCATGGCACACGCACGCCCGAAGCGCCGCCGGATCCCGATGAGAACTGCCGCCCATAGATCCACGGAAACCGTGAGGAAAGGCCACGCCGCCGCCGTCGGCCACACGGACTTCGCCCGATGGCGGCGCGGGGGAGGAGAAGGAACGGAGACAGTTTGCTAGGTCTGGCAAAGTCGTCCCCCGAGTCGCCCTCGAGCGCAGGCGACGCGGGGGTTGGTTAGGCGTTTCTCTATTGGATTGATTCACTCATACAAATAAGAGCATCCACATAGAAGAAAATCATATGGAATATAAGAGAAAATATTTCGGATCAAAGAGACCCCAAGGTGGAATAAAAAGACCATCATGGCCACAATAATTAGTGAAACTGATTGATGTTTTTATTAGCTATTTGACATCAAGGTGTAATAGGAAATTGCCTGAATATTTACTAGACTTGGAGGGGATGGGGTGCACAATGTTGTTAGTGGACTGTTGAGTTGCTTAAATTTTTTTCACCCATTGCAACGCACGGGCCTATTTTCTAGGAGAATTATAAATTTCAGCATTGATTCCATTACAGTTGGTTTGGTCCCTCATGGCTAGAGTACTCAGAGGACAAAAATTGTGTGTATTGTCTATAGGACTATTTAAAAATAACTATGCTCTCTTTTAGTCTGGCCCTCCCAACTTTTTCTGTCAAGCTCCGCCACCGTGACGCTGAGTGGATCAAACATGGCTCATTCTGACTATCCTTACAGCGTGTTTGGCAATATTTGTGAAGGGGAATGGGAGTTTAGAGGAGGGAGTTGTGTTGAGATTAGACATGGGATGAGTCGTTTTATTCCCAATCCTCTGTTTGGTGCGTGATAGGAATTATGTGTGAGAATATGAGGAGAAATTGTACTCCCTTGTTTGGTTCGTGGGAATTGACATGGGACTAGACAAGGGAAGTTAGGATGAAGGGTTAAGATTAACTCATTAAAACAATTCCCATCCAACTCCCACCCCCTCCCTTGTTAATAAAACGGTGGGAGTTGGAGTCTCAAGTCCCATGCCTATTCCCTTGTGAATTCCCAATACCTCCAACCAAACAACAGATTTGAAGTCTCGCACCCCTTCAATTCCCATTCCCTAACTCTAATTACCCCCAACCAAACACGTTGTTAAAGTATAGTTGTTCTACACCGGTTAGTTGCCTGTTAAACAATAATATGTAGTAAAATTGGAGATTGTATGTCTCCCTACCCAGGAACCATGTCCATCCATGCATTTGGTTATTCCTCAGCTAAAAATGTAAGCAAATTTCTGCTTGCGGGCATTAACACCGCAATCTTAAATTAGCATGAAGTCTGTTTTGTTTTGCTCTGATGCACTTCTAATAGACAACCTAATTATATTATCTTAAATTATTATGAGGTTTTTTATGTTGGCGACGCATTCGAGTTACGCAAATATGGAGATACTCTACAATATTCTACTCCCTCCATCCGAGAATATAAAGTGTATTTGCAATTCAACCATTTGTTTGAATGTTTGACCAAGATCATAGAATAAAATAAAAACATCTTCAGTACCTAATAAATAAAATATAAAACTACTTTTCATGATGTATCAAATGATATAAATTTTGTATTGTGGGTATTGATATATTTTTCTAAAAACTCAGTTAAACATGCACTTGTTTGATTTTGGAAAAAGCAAATACATCTTTATATAAAAGAACGGAGAGAGTAGTTTTTACTTTCAATATCATTCCACCAAAGGTTCAAATAATATTTGCTTTTTAAGGGTGCTAAAATTAGGGAAGAGAAATATTTAGTTAGGATTAAATATTCCACCAAAGGTTAAATTTTAGCAACTACTTGTCAAATCTTAGGGTGCAATTCAACCATTTCTTTTTTGACAAGTAGTTGCTCAAATTTAAACATCTTTACATTATTTTCATGGTTTAATTATATCATGCTTCATAAATCCTTCTCCTATACAACGCTACAAAGTACCACCGCAAAGCGCCGGGTGTCATCTAGTATCTCTAACAATTACAACCAGATTCACCGTGTAGATAGAAACTTTCTAGTGATGACCTTGGCTATGGGTCGGTCCACCACTTCAACATTTTGTAATTAATTCAGGGTATACACAGAAGAGCACTTTTAAGATGGCCCCTTACCTCCTAGTAGGGAAGAGAAATATTTAATCCTAATTTTCCACTCATTAAGGGTACTTTTGACCACGCATAATATTTAAATTTTAGCAACTACTTGTCAAAAAAGAAATGTTTAAATGACGTTTAACCTCACTTTTCACTATGTTTAAAGGAAATTCATGAATTTCTTTATTTTGCTTGAATATAACTGGCATGCATGGCTTCCATATATAATAGTGATGTTTTATTATTGGATATTTTTTTAACCAAATATTCATGGGCGGCTTACATATATAATAGGCATGCCTTATTAGTGGATAAGTTTTTCACTATGTTAAAAGGAAATTCGTGATTTTTTTTAATTTTGCTTCCATATATAACAGGCACGCATAGCTGCGATATACAATAGTCATGCCTTATTATTGGATTACACTTTTGCAAAATATTCATGGGTGGCTTACATATATAACCGGCATGCCTTATTAGTGGATAGCATTTTTCACTATGTTCAAGGAAACTCATGAAATTGTTTATTTTACTTCCATATACAGCAGCCACGCATGGCTTCCATATATCATGTCTTATTTATTTGATAACATTCCAAACAAATATGCATGGGTGGCTCACAGATATAATAGGCATGCCTTATTAGTGGATAACATATTTCCTTTATCTACTCAATCATAATTTTCCAAGAGATATGAACCTTGCACTAATATTGTATAATTATATATTTCTTCGTTTAGCACCATGTTTCAATGACAGAATAATTTATATCCTTATTTGTACAATAAAGGGAAAAGTCCATATTAACCGTAAAAGTTGTTCTCCATATCTTTACCTTCCAAGAGGTAATATAACACTTGCCATCTGATGACGCGAAATGGATTTCTCATAGGCAAAAACTGCGCGTGCACCAACAGGATTCTGCTATATAAGGAGGTAACACAACACCCACGCTACCCCCAAGAACTGCCTAGGACGCTACCCCCAAGAGCTGCCTAGGACGCTCGAACCAACCACTTAGGGCTTACAATGGCAACAGCAATTGCAACCATACTACTCATGGCTATCGTGCTTGTTGCCGCTATGCAATTGGCGAGCTCCGTGGACATCACGGACACGGACTTGGAGTCGGAGAAGTCCCTGTGGGCACTGTACGATCGCTGGTGCGAGCATCACAATGTGGAACGCAACCTCAGCGAAAAGGCCCGGTGCTTCAGCGTGTTTAAGGAGAACGCTCGCATGGTCCACAAATTCAACCAAGGTGGCGCACCTTACAAGCTGAGCCTCAACCTCTTTGGTGATATGACCGATGAAGAGGTCGACGACGGGTACGGTCGCTGCTCCAACCCCTTGCCAGACAGCGGGCAGCAGCATCAAGGCCAGGTCACACACGGCGTCCTTGCCACGCGTGACAACTACCCAATGTACGTGGACTGGCGCATGACAGGGTATGACCAACGCCCGTCAGCGGTGACGAATGTGAAGATGCAGAGAGGGTGCGGGGCTTGTTGGGCCTTCGCGGCGACAGCCGCGGTGGAGGGCATCAATTCCATCAGGACGAGGAAGCTGGTGTCGTTGTCCGTGCAGCAGCTCATAGACTGCGACAAAGAAAGTGGCGGTTGTAAGGGCGGCAACCCTGTATCGGCCTTCAAGTACATGATCGACCACGGCGGAATCTCGACAGAGGCCGACTACCCATACTTTGCTGATGAGCACGGCTACTGCTTGGTGCCGAAAAGAAAGGACCCTATCATCACCATCGACGGCTTCAAACAGGTGCCGCCAAAAGATGAAGTTGCGTTGCTGCAGGCGGTGGCGGCCCAACCCGTCGTTGTGGGGATTGACACGAAGACATTCCGGCGCTATGGAGGAGGCGTCTTTGTTGGTCCCTGTGGGACAAATCAGACCCACTCAATGACGGTGGTGGGCTACGGCACCACAGATGAGACTGACCCCATAGATTACTGGATCATAAAAAACTCGTGGGGGCCAAAATGGGGTGAAGACGGCTACATCCGCATGGCGCGAGGCGTGAACGGTAGCACCGAGGGCTTATGCGGCATCCTGATTGGAGGAGCGTCGTACCCAGTGAAAAGTTAAGTAAGAAAGACGGGGATGATATCATGAAAATGATGTTGGCAGT
Organism: Aegilops bicornis; assembly: GCA_021605145.1. NCBI lineage: Eukaryota > Viridiplantae > Streptophyta > Magnoliopsida > Poales > Poaceae > Aegilops > Aegilops bicornis. The sequence goes on along the minus strand of CM038674.1, from coordinate 39,827,976 downwards.
CTAAATGAAAAGCAAACTGTTGCGCATGTAACCATGTGATTAACATTCAACGCACACCTAGACTTACTATTGTTTTTCTCCATTTTTTAGGGGAGCGTCTTTTTAATTTTATCGTAGTCACCGCACGCTACGCCAGTCCAACGTGCCGCTGCTCCAGAGGGGCGAGCTCGGCGTCTTCTCATTAATCGGGCCGCAGCTTCAAAAGCTATTAGGACATATACAATGGTTGATAAGATAATTTTATTTTAAGTCTTGCATGTAATTTAGAGATTACAAAAAAAGATGTCTACAATGGGTTATCTCTTAGCCTTATCTTTAATAGCTAGTTATTCCTAGAAATATGGTGAGACATATTGTGGTAAAAGATCATTTCTTATCTTTTCTTAAATAAGATAAGACAAGTCTTTCTTACGAGTTCTCTCTCATACACATCATCATTTATCATATATGGCACTCTTAAAATATCACCATTGTACATGCCCTTATTAACTGGGCCTTAATTCTTGCCCCAATTTTATTTCTGCTTCCGTTCCTTTCCTCCCAGGTCACCTCAACGGCATGCCGCTCCAGCGGCGCGCACTCCGCCTCCATCAGTGGCAGGAGCGCCTGCTCCCCGGACCGAAAAAGCAAGCAGAAAACTTAATCCAAAGTTCCAAATTCATGCAGGTCTGATATGGGCATGTAACTACGATGGCGCAGCCCTTACTGCTGGGCAGGATGTGCTTCGCTGGAGGTGGACGGAGTCCGGCGTCTACTCTGCCAAGACTTGCTACCTTGCTGTCTTCCATGGTTCTAGGACCGACGCTACATGGAAGCTTACCTGGAAGACATGGGCTCCCTTTCGCATCAAGTGTTCATCTGGCTTGCCCTACAAGATCGGTGCTGGACGGCCGATCGCCTCGCCCGAGGTGGATTGCCTCACAACGACCGATGTGTGCTTTGCGACCAGACCACCGAGGACATGCACCACTTGTTCGCTGCTTGCCCCTTCTCCCACCAAATCTGGCTAGAGGTCCTCTCTTGGCGCCGATCGACTGCTTCGATTCCTAGCCCGGACACACCATTCGCGGAATGGTGGATCGACACTTGCTCCTCTTCACCCTCTGCCCTGCGTAAAGGGCTAAACCCCATCATCGCCTTCACCGTCTGGGCAATCTGGAAGCACCGGAATGGGTGCGTCTCGACCGGTTGCAACCCTCCACCAAGAGTCTACTTCGGTCCATCCAGGAGGACGCTCGCCTATGTGCTAGCGCCGGCGCCAACGGCTTGGCGAACATGATCTCTGAGAGATAGATCCTAGCCAACGATTTGGTTACCGAATCCCAACAAAATTCCGAGGGTGGGCGAGAAACGCGGATACCGCAAAATTCCGAGAAAAAACCGCTCGAATTTTTGAAACATAATTTGAATTCAAAGATTTCGGAGCTAGGAATATATTAGTTCGGAGCTCAAGAAGTTCAAAATCTCGCTGTTGGTGCAGTGGCAGGTTCTCCCCGTCCGTCTTCAACGTTCGTGAGAGGTTGTGTGTTCAATTCTCCTACTTTGTTTTTAAATTTTTATTTATGAGTTGGTTTAGCAAAAAAAAAAGATGGGACTATGGGTGTCGAACTAGGGACCTACAGCTGTGTCCGAGGAAGGGAGCTTCATACTTAGCACCAGACAACAGACAGCTTGTTGATTTAGAGGAGTTTCTGCCTTACTTGACCTCGCTGTAGCCGTTCAAATTCAAATTTTTTTTAAAAATAGATTTGTTTGCTCGGTACGCAGCTTTCTAGGTACCGGGCGGTATCCGAATTTTCCGCCCGGTACCCAAAACCATGATCCTAGCACTATGTATCGGGGATGAGCGGCCCCCCTCCGTAGCTGCTGCGACTACTTGCGCCCGCGCCGGCTTGTGTACGCGTGGCCACTATAGTCTTCACTCTTTGTATTTTTCATCCATCCTATCAATGCAATGATACGCAATCTTTACGTATTCGTGAAAAAAGTACTACGATGGCGCACGTCAGCGTTTCTTTACCTCTGGGCGAATTGTTTCTCCCTCTTCCAACTTGGTTTCACCCTGCGCCCTGTGTTGGGGATATTACTACTGGGCGTGAACCGGCCTATCCGGGCCGGGTTAACTTCATTAGTAGTTCAACAGTGTAAGAGCCCAAGCATGAAAGTAAGGGCCAAGGCCCGTAGTCGGTTTAGAACCTGTAGCCGTAAACCGGCCTGGTATGTAAACTTGTACTGTAAGTTAGGAATAGAGAGAGACTAGCCCGGATACGAGTATGAACCGGAGATTGGGAACTCTCTGAACTGACGAGCGTCACCCGAGTATATAAGGGGACGACCCGGGGCGGTTCAAGGGATAGACAACAACAACTCGAGGCCTAGGCGAAGCTGTTTGCTCCCTAGTCATCGAGACCACATCAATCCCATCACAAACTAGACGTAGGCTTTTACCTTCATCGAAGGGGCCAAACTAGTATAACTCTTGTGTCTTGCGTCCGCTTTAACCCCTCCAAGTTAACCCGTAGCGATGGCTACGCGACTAAGTCCTTTCATGAGGACATCTGCCGTGACAAAACCACGACAGTTGGCACCCACCGTGGGGCTAGAAGGAGGGCAAGCTCGAAGGACTCAAAGGCTACGCTGTGGGCCGGATGACCAAGAGTCGTCGCGGCAAGCTCTACATCGACGATGCAGGCTGGGGCCCCGAGGCCGGCTCGATTGAGTACGGGTACCGGGTCCCCTTTGGTGGCATACACGTTTTCATCGGCAAGATCGGTGAGCCAGGGCCTGAGCCGGACATCTGCACCGACCTCGTCGAGACGGCTCAGCGTGCGAAACCTGCCCAGGCTAAACCGGCCGTCAAGCGTGCCTTCGTGGGAGTCATCCACGGAGGAAGTTATGAGGACGGATCAGAATCTGGTGGCGAAACCGTCGTCTACTCTGATGACGAGTCGTCGACCGGAGAAACTGAGTCTCTATATCAGCTGCAAGATGGCCGAATTGAGGGCTGTTCCGACGGTGACAGTGTTTCGGACCCCTCTGATCTGCCCAACCGGGTTGGAATATTCATGGCCGGTACACAAGCAATACTTCACTCTTCGACCGCTGCGACAATGGTTGCCGGTTCAACAGCGGCGACGGCAGCCGGGGCAGGAGGCCCTGTGCGCCCGCCGGCTCAAGTTTTATCAGAACTATTCGATGCGTTGGCCGTGCTCATGGCAGAGGTTAACCCGGCGGACCAGGACGTTCATAACACGGAGATTGCGAAGGTGAAGGAGCAAATCACTCAGGCTAAAGCGGATCTGGCAGCTGCAGACGCCAGGATGGCGGCAGAGCGGGCCGCTTTGGATGCACAGGCTTATAGGCTCATGCTGGATCAGAGCGCGTCGCATGAAGTCATGAAGAGGAAATACAGATCCCGTTTGCCTTCAGTTTTTGAGGGAAGAGATCTCTTCAACACCCCAGGAGCGGGGACCAATAATCCGCCGGCGGTAAACCGGGCGGAAGCACCTGGGACGGGCGCACTGGTTCAGCCCCTCATAATAGATCTACCTCGCCATAAAGCCAGCATGCCTCAGGCTGTGCAAACGCCTCCAGGTCACTACTCCAACCCGATGGATAACCTTGTCGCAGCTGCGGCACGGCTGGAGGCAATTCCAATTGAAGGCGATTCACCACAGGCAGTAGAGACGCGCCGGGTCAAGGAGCTCCTTAGGACAGCTCTGGTCCAACAGGAAGCGTATTCGTACAGCCGCGACCGGATCCACTCTACCCCCCGCCCAAGCCTAAGCTATAGCAGGCACGTGGATGAACCGGCCGTGTCAAGTAATGCACAGCGTGGTGCACCCCGTGGCAACAACCCGGCAGGTGGGTTCGACAACGCTCAGGAGGTGGTGGACCGGGCCCGGGCGCGCAGGGAGGCCGAGTTAGCAGCACAACATCAGGATTATCAGCTTACGCCGGTTCGTCTGACCATCTTTGAGCCTGGGGTTACCTCTAGCTCTTTGGGGGTGCCTTGCCTCGTCCCCGCTTTACGCAATGTACGCTTGCCCAAGGATTTCAAGGGTCCGCGCAAGGTGCCAAATTACACCGCCGATTTGGCTCCAGAAGCATGGATAGAAAGTTATGAGATGGCCATGGAGATGCTGGATGTGGATGAAGCCGCGTGTGCAAAGTACTTTACCATGATGCTCGAGGGCACGGCCCGTACTTGGTTGAAAAGCTTGCCACCCAATTCTATCAGTTCATGGGCCTAGTTGCGGACCCGGTTTATCCACAATTTCAAAGATACCTGTAAGCAGCCGTAATGTGCATGCCTATGTGGATGATATTGTGGTTAAGTCAAGGAAGAAGGAAAGATTAATTGATGATTTGAAAGAAACCTTTGACAACCTGCGGGTTTACAAGATGATGCTCAACCCGGCCAAATGTGTTTTTGGTGTTCCGGCAGGCAAGTTATTGGGTTTTCTCGTGTCAAACAGGGGGATTGAAGCTAATCCGGAGAAGACTGCGGCTATCAACTCCCTGGCTAAACCAAAGTGTATTAATAATGTCCAGCGTTTGGCGGGCCGGATTGCCACGCTGAGCCAGTTTATCAGCCGCCTCGGAGAGAAGGCCATCCCTTTGTACCAGATCTTTGAAGAAGATGATCAGTTTGTTTGGAGTCCAGCCACGATGAAGCGTTGTAGGACTTAAAGCGGCAATTGGCCAACCCGCCTGTGCTCGCTGCTCCCATCGACAAGGAGCCGCTTCTGCTATATGTTGCTGCTAACGCCAGGGCGGTTAGCGTGGGCATTGTGGTAGAGCGGAAGGAGGCAGGGAAGGAACATCCGGTTCAACGTCCGGTTTATTATATCAGCGAGGTGCTTATTGAATCTAAGCAAAGATATCCGCATTGGCAGAAGCTGGTGTATGGAGTTTTTATGGCAAGCCGGAAGCTGAAGCAGTATTTCCAAGGGCACCCCTTCACGGTGGTCAGTTCATCTCCCTTAGGTGATATCATACAGAACTGAGAGGCGACTGGCCGGATTGCCAAGTGGGCTATAGAGCTTGGGCCGCACGGTTTGAAGTACGTACCTCGGACGGCGGTGAAGTCTCAAGCACTTGTGGATTTCATTAATGATTGGACGGAGTTGCAAACGCCTGAAGAAAAGCCGGATCATACATATTGGACCATCCATTTTGACGGATCCAGGCAGTTGGAGGGCTCGGGGGCTGGAGTCGTATTAACTTCCCCACGAGGTGACAAGTTTTGTTACGTTCTCCGCTTAATGTTCCCTTGTACTAACAATGCAACTGAGTATGAGGCCTTGCTCCATGGTCTTCGGATGGCTAAGGAGATGAATCTAAGCCAGGTTAAGTGCTTCGGTGACTCGGACCTAGTGGCTCAACAGGCGTCTGGCACTTGGGATTCAAAGGACCCACTCATGGCTGCATATCGTCGTGAGGTGGATGTTGTCGTAGGTCATTTCAAGGGCTATCAGGTGGACCACGTGGACCGTCGGAAGAATGAAGCGGCGGACGCTTTGAGCCGGTTGGGCTCTCAACGTAAACTGGTCCCGCCCAATGTTTTTCTCGACATGCTGCACAATCCGTCAGTCAAGCTCCCTGTGAAGCGGATTTGGCTGTTCCTGATCCGGAGGCTCAATTGGTGGCAGCTCTGCGCGTCACTCCGGATTAGACGCTCCCTTATCTGGCGTACATGAACCGGGGCGAGTTACTGTAAGATGAGACGCGTTGGCCCGGCAGATAGTTCGGCGGTCTAAGTCTATGACCATTGTTAATGGCGAGTTGCATCATTGCGGTGTCAGGGGCATTTCAACGCTGTGTGTCCCCTGAGGAAGGCTGTGAAATATTGCGTGAGATCCACGAAGGAGATTGTGGTCACCATGCCGGTTCAAAATCCTTGGTGGCTAAAGCGTTCCGCCACGGTTTCTATTGGTTGACTGCCCATGCTGATGCGGAAGATCTGGTCAGACGATGTGATGGTTGCCAAATTTTTTCCAGACGTGCTCATGTACCGGCCCAAGAATTGAGGATGATTCCAATTACTTGGCCGCTTATGCGACTTGGGGCTGGATATGGTTGGACCTTTCAAAGGTCCAAGGACAAGAAGACCCACCTGTTGGTGGCGGTCGACAAATTTACAAAGTGGGTAGAGGCGTAACCTGTTAGCAAGTGTGATGCGCCACGGCGGTTCAGTTCATCAAAAAGGTGATTTTCCGGTTTGGTTTTCCACGGTATCATCACGAGATAATGGTACCAATTTGTCCAAAGGTGCCATGAAGGAGTTCTGCGAACGTGAGCACATCCGGCTTGACGTTTCTTCAATAGCTCACCCACAGTCCAATGGTCAAGCGGAAAGAGCCAATCAAGAGATCTTGTGAGGCATCAAGCCCCGGCTTATGGTCCCTTTGCAGAGGACACCGGGTTGTTGGGTACAAGAGCTACCATCTGTGTTATGGAGTATAAATACTACGCCTAACAGATCCACGGGATACACGCCGTTCTTTATGGTTTATGGAGCGGAGGCGGTTCTCCCCAGTGACATCCGTCATGACTCACCTCGTGTGGCAGCTTATGTTGAAGCGGATAACGAGATGGCACGACAGGACGCTTTGGATCGGCTGGATGAAGAGCGTGACATAGCAGCTGCCCGCTCGGCGATTTACCAACAGGATCTTCTTCGTTATCATAGTCGCCGGGTCAGAACCAGAACTTTTCAAGAAGGAGATTTGGTACTTCGACTCATCCAAGACCAGACTGATATGCACAAGCTATCCCCACCTTGGGAGGGACCTTTCGTGGTCAGCAAGAATCTGCACAACGGGTCGTACTATCTGATCGATGTTCGAGAGCATAAAGATTCACGGACGTCAGAGGAGGAGACCAACAGGCCGTGGAACATAGCTCATCTTCGGCCTTATTATACCTGAGCCATCGGCTCTACTTATGTACATATTATGACTATATATTATGAATAAAGTAATAAACCGGAGCCTCAGCTAAAGCGGGGTATCTGTTCTGTTACATCATGCGTGGTTACATGGAGTTGTTCTGTTTTAAGGCGGCCTCCGGTTTACCCCCTGAGTTTGCTTTTCAAAAGCTTTATGATATCACTTGGGGGCTTGGTCGTGTCCGAACCAATGCAACACCTTTTGATAGGCGAGAGCCACCAGATCACTTGGGGACATGGTCAAGTCTGAACCAGTCACACCTCTTGATCGGCCTAAGGCCATAGAGTCACTTGGGGGCTTGGTCGAACCCGAACCATTGCCACGCCACTTGATCGACATAATGCCACGGTTTCAGTTGGGGACCTGGCTGACTTGAACCATGACTATACCTTATTGGGAGCTTGGTCGTGTCCGACCACGGTAACACCATCTGATCGGCTCAGCAAAGCCTCTTTTTGCAAAATGGTTCAAGCTGTTATTTGACTTTGTTGCGTTTCTTAAACCGATAACGTTTTTTAAAAAGAAAAACCGGTTCAAGTTGTCAATTGACGGAATTCGGTCCATTTTTTTCCGGGGATAATTCTTCCGGTTTGATTTTTTCTGTTAACATCCCATCATGGAGTAACAGGGGGCTTGTCATGACCCGGCACGGTTTACATGGTAAACCGGCATTATAAACACAGGAGCTGTTCTCTCCTTTGACGGTAATGGTTTATACAACCTCCGCTTCAAGATTGGCTAAGCCAACTTCATGCCCAGCAACGGCAGGTATTTTGTATCACAAAATTTTGATTATATACCTCAATATTTCATTTCATATATACATGAATGGCACAAACCCAAGCGGCATGCATCACCGGGGCAGTTTAAGATTTTGTGACTGCAGGCAATCTAAATTGAAGGTTTCGATCATTCAATCAAAGGATTCCGCACCATTGCACGAAGGCATATTAAAAACAAAAGTGATGGCTATCCTATTACAAGGCATTCAGAGGCCCAAAATTTGGAATGGCGTCATAACAGGCAGCTTCTGATGCATCAACCGGCTTGACGGATTAAGCTTCATTGCCGGGTTGACGTGAAGAAGATGGGTCGTCTGGCGTCGGTTCAACTTCTTCCTCCTCACCACCCAATGGCCGGAAGTCATTGGTGGTCCAGTCAATCCGGGTTAAAGCCTGAAAGACAGCCTCTTCACTTATAAGCTCAGCCGGATCAACGTCAGGGGCATAAGTGTGCTTACGGGTTGGTGGAACAAGGTTACGCACTTCCGAATAACAGCTTCAACCCGTCATTGTTCGCATCGTAGAAGGAGCGGTGAACCGTCGGGTTGGCCTCTGCTGCCGATTGACTCGCCAGAGGACGCATCTCCCTTGTTACCCGTTTGAGAGCATCATTATCAAATGCTTCGCCATTTTCGTGAGCGCTGGGGAAGCCTTTGGCTATGTCAGCCGGATCAAGGTCAGCTATCCATGCTTTGGCGTGAGTTAGTGTCAATAAGGTGCCAGCCCGGGCAGCGGATCGTTTCAATTCTTCTAGCTGCGCCGGTATCATAGATAGCCGGTCCAGTGTGTCCTTGATCAATGTAGGAGCTGTGTTATCATAAGAGGTGGCGCAAATAACTCGCTGGGTGCCGGTATACCGCTGTTCAATTAGCGTATACGCGGCCTTGAGTTTCTTCCGCATGTCAGAGCCTAGATGAGCAATGGGCTTACCTATACCGGTTTAAGAAAGTTCAGGTTAAACCGGAGGAAATTTCAAAACGGAATATTCATCACAACCTTGGTGAAACATTGCTTACCAAATATTGCAGAGGTCATGGCGTTAATTTGGTGCTTTAATCCAGTGAGCTCTTCCGTCACTGGTTTAATGGCTGCTTCAGCATCTTCCGCCCGTTTTAGCAAACCCGCTTTTTCAGTATCCCAGTTGGCCCGCTCGGACTTAAACCACTCCTTGAGCTGCTCCATAGTAGTCAAGGCAGTTTTCAGCTCATCCTTTGCCTTGGAGGTTTCTGCTTGTTGAGATTTCAGATTGACATGAAGATCATTGATTTGTGAGGTTTGTTGGCGTATCTCACTCTGTGACAAAAAGGGAGCATGTTAGTAGTTTTCATCACAAAGTCCCAAGCTCAATACAGGTATTCAACTTGGCACTTGGGGGCTAATGGCTATTTGCTCGAACATGTTACGATCTTGGCGATATAAGTTACAGTCCCGGTTTAACTATACTAAGTTGAACCGGCCCTTGGGGGCTACATCAGTGAAGTCTGAAAAATTTGAGTTTTATATTAAGTCCCGGTTTAACTATACTAAGTTGAACCGGCCCTTGGGGGCTACAACAGTGGACTCTGAAAGTATTGAGTTTTATATCAAGTACCGGCTTGAAAGAAGATTACAAACACACCCTTGGGGGCTACTACGCAATGAAGGTACAAGAGAAAGACATAACTCTTTACCTCATAGCGCTCCTTCATAAGATTTACCAGACCGGCTTCGAAATCACGACTTGTGTAGAGCCGGTTCAGGAAAGCCGTGAGTGAAGATCTTGGGCAGAGAAATTGTCATAAGCTGACAGATCAGTTTTTTCCTACCCTTTACTCATGGCAGTAAACTCTTCCTTGGCGCTGTGCTTTGATTGAGCAATCGGATTGCCAGGGGCGGTATATGCGGTGCCCGTAACTACGACATCGTCATCTTTGGTCGGGCTCGTCGGATTGGCATTTTTACCTGGGTTTGGCGCTTTCATACCCGGGCTTGGCGGATCAGCAGTTGAATCCCGTTGTTCTGCTGCGGGACTCGGTGGAGCAGGAGGATGTGACGTCTCAACTTGGACATCCGGCTCAGCCTCTGGCGGATTAGCATTGTCATCTTGATTAACCACAGCAGAGTTGTCTTTAGCAACTTCGGGATTTTCACCATGATGCTCTGGAGTCTTCTCCGGATCAACATCCACAACAGGGTCGAGGGTCTTGGCCTTCTTACTAAGGCGAGCCTTGGTGCTACAACATCAAGGGTTAGAATATGATAAACCGACAAATACAAGGAACAAATTAAGGAGTAATATGCTTACCCAGCAGCAACTTTGAGAGGAGGCAGCTGAGTGGTTGATGAACCGCCAGACGAGTTGGAAGAAGCCTGATAATTTGGGTCAGACGGATTGAGAGGGCATCGGAAGAAACCTTTCAAAGGATAACGCTTTTCAGGAGAACAAGTCACCTCTGGACGACGTTTCCGGGTTGGTGTGTCAGCTAAACCGGACGACGTAATTTGTTGACCGCTATGCCGGGTCGTACGGTGTTCTTCAGTTTGCTGTGTCTTCAAAGAAAGTTTTGGATTCAAATGAGCACAAGAGTGAGATTGTTTCACTTTCCGTACTGTGCGGCGAATTCTTTTAACCGGTACAAGATCAGAATCGGAAGAAAGAAGGATTACCTCAACAGGTTCTGCATGGCTGGCCTCAGCGTCATCCTGGGAATTGTAACTGTCAGTAAAATGAATGACAAAAGGAACAAAGTAAGTCAAGCTCTACCTCAGCATCCGATTCTTCATCCTCCGGCGGTTCAGAAGACTCGGCGATTTTCCTCTTGCCAGCTTTCATGGTGGTCTTCGTCTTTACGCGAGGAACCCGGGCCGGTTTCGTTCATTTCCAAAAGGAGCAGTTAGCCTGAGAATTAATAAGGGATTAATACAATCAATATGGAATCAAAATCAGTAGAGCAATGAGTGGAACCTTACATGGGCGGTTTGTTGGAGACGCAGAACGGGGCCAACCCGGTTTGGCTGCACACGGAGATCGGTTCATCGAGCATTTTCTTCACTGTCTCGGCAACTTCAAGCTTAGTTATTGATAGCTCTTGATGTCGTTGAGGATCTTTGACGTCACCAGTGTATTCATGCATCAATCCGGGGCGGCGGCTTAATGGCAAGATGCCCCAAGAAACCCAACAGCGGACCCGGTCACTACCCGTGAAGCCGGTGGCCATCGAGCCCGGAGCTTGATAATTTGGGGTGCAAAGTTCTTCCGTTCTGCGGCAGTCAAGCCTTGAAGGCAATGGGTGATTGTTGCTAAGCCGGTGAGGGCGATAACCCGGCAAGGGATTTTCTCTGTTAGGAGCAGTGTTCCGGCAATAGAACCAGGTTTGATTCCAATCTTTCGGATGGCTATGATGTTTGGCGTGAGGAAAGTCCACTTCTTTTCTTTTTTGGATTGAAACGCCACCAAGTTCTGTGTTAGGACCGTCCGAAAACTCTGTACGGCGGTTCAAATGAAAGAAATCTCGGAATAACTCCACAGTTGGTTCTTCTTGAAGATAGACTTCGCAGAAGACTTGAAAGTTGCATATATTGGACACAGAGTTCGGACCAATATATTGTGGATGGAGTTGGAAGCTTGCGAGGACATCCCGGAAAATTTTTGATCCGGGCGGGCTGAATCCCCGGTCTAGGTGTTGCATAAAAACAATTACCTCTCCTTCTTGAGGTTCCGGCGGACATTCCGATTCCAGAACACGCCAGTGGAGAACATTTTTTGAGGCTAAAGCGCCCGGTGGTGGCGTAACCATTGAGCTGTGTTTCCGTGATCCGGGACGGAACCCAATTGCAAGAAGAAAATTGTTTCGCCATTCCGGAAGGTGGGAGCTGAAAGAAAATCAAACAGGTGCCGGTTCACTGTTTATAGTTTGTAAGTGAAGATTTCAGTGTTAAACCGGTGAAATTACAATGCAAGGTAAAGTTGGCGGTTTAACAGAGGGCTAATGACATATGGCGGGTTGGCTATCAAGGATTAAACTGCCCATAAGCAGAAAGGCCCAGATTCAAGTTTTCTGCTAAGTGTTGACAGAAACAGGTTTCACACAATAGTCAAATCTATTTGGATCTGCCGCGCGTCTATAAGACAGTTTTTACTGCGTTCTTTAAAAGGCATTCAAGAAAAACAGAGAAGGATGTATGCTCTACCAGAAGAAAAGGAAGGGCTGCTAGTATTAAAAATAGATGCGGAATGACTACCGCAAGAGATCTATAACTGTTTTTGGATTAAAACTGCCGTGGCAGAAGGTAGGAAGAAGAGGAAAAAATGGAGAACTGCGGATGAACTTGCAAAAAACTTAATACAGACCTAAAGGCAAAGAACAGAAGAGGTATACCGCTGCAGATCGTGGCGGAGGGAGGCGATGAGTCTCTGATCTAACTCAGGTTGATGCAGCGGCCTTGGTTGGTGCGGTTCTCGAAGGTCGCGGATGGCGGTGGAGCTTCAGAGCTGAGGTCGTCGCGAGGAAGAAGAAGATGCAGAAGAGGAAGAGAAAAGGGGGCCCTCGGGCTTTATTTATAAGGGAAGGAGTGAAAGGCGGTAGCGAGAATCAAAGGCGTCCGAAGCGGCCGAGTGGGCGCTGTCGCCTCGATTTTCGGATAACCATTAATGAGAAGGGAATCTTTTTGATCCTTTTTATGCAGAGGTGATGTCATGATGGACCGTTCACGGTGCTCAAGATGACGCGTCACGGCTTCTGACAACCGTAAAAGGGGACATCACGGCGGTTCAACAATTACAAGAAGATGTTGAAGTTGAAGATTTTTTATCAAGGATTGACATGAACCTGTTCAAATCAATCTGGAGCCTAATGTTGGGGATATTACTACTGGGCGTGAACCGGCCTATCCGGGCCGGGTTAACTTCATTAGTAGTTCAATGGTGTAAGAGCCCAAGCATGAAAGTAAGGGCACAAGGCCCGTAGTCGGTTTAGAACCTATAGCCGTAAACCGGCCTGGTACGTAAACTTGTACTGTAAGTTAGGAATAGAGAGAGACCAACCCGGATACGAGTATGAACCGGAGATTGGGAACTCTCTGAACCGACGGGCGTCACCCGAGTATATAAGGGGACGACCCGGGGCGGTTCAAGGGACAGACAACAACAACTCGAGGCCTAGGCGAAGCTGTTTGCTCCCTAGTCATCGAGACCACATCAATACCATCACAAACTAGACGTAGGCTTTTACCTTCATCGAAGGGGCCGAACTAGTATAACTCTTGTGTCTTGCGTCCGCTTTAACCCCTCCAAGTTAACCCGTAGCGATGGCTCCGCGACTAAGTCCTTTCATGAGGACATCTGCCGTGACAAAACCACGACCCAAAACCATGATCCTAGCACTATGTATCGGGGATGAGCGGCCCCCCTCCGTAGCTGCTGCGACTACTTGCGCCCGCGCCGGCTTGTGTACGCGTGGCCACTATAGTCTTCACTCTTTGTATTTTTCACCCCTCCTATCAATGCAATGATACGGAATCTTTACGTATTCGCGAAAAAAGTACTACGATGGCGCATGTCAGCGTTTCTTTACCTCTGGGCAAATTGTTTCTCCCTGTTCCAACTTGGTTTCACCCTGCTACATGTCGATCTTACATTTGATATCCTGCATGCCCCGTCTTGCTATTGATTATTTAGTGATTTGGGCAAAGAAATTAGGGTTAACAAATTATTCATTGGTGATCGTCTTGTTTCTCCTCATTCCCAAATTATTCATTGGTGATAAGATTCAATACGTGAGGTACAAATTATTCATTGGTGGTAAGATTCAATACATGTGGTTCTTTTGTACACACATTTCTTTGGGACCGAAAGGCCCTGGTGAATTTGAGATAAGATGCCCCTACTAGCCTACTCTCATATCACAATTTATTATTTCTTCCACCAAGTTGCAGGTTTGTCATAGGACAGTAATGAAAACGCTCTAAATGATGCAGTCTGTCAATATTGCCATGTTACCAAAGGTACTAGAGCTCCTTTACGATGATTGGGGCAGTACTGGGAGTACTTTTGAGTACTTGCCCCTCCGATTTTTATTAGCCGTCCGATCTGGTGGGGGATTAAAAATGAATAAACCTAATTAGTTTAATTAGAGAAGGGCATAATGGTCCAGGGTAAAATATTGTGCTTTCAACCGATCACGTCCACGACCAGAACCACGTCTAGATCCCGTAGGTCAACTCCTCGTTCTCGTCCCCTTCCTTCTGTCCGACGAGCCCGACAAGAGGAACCAATTCACCGTCGTCGGTGTCGTCCTAGTCCTCCTCCTCGTCCTAGTCCTCCTCCTCGTCCCCTTCACTATAAAAGACGGGCTGGCGGCAGGAAGAAGATTAAGGCCCGACATCTGCGGCGGCAGTGTCGGTGGCAACGGGGGAGGCGCTATAGGTGGGTGACACGTCAAGTCCCCCGGGGAGCACCGGTCTGAGAACATAACTATCTCTTCAAGGTAAAAATATTGAGCAAATAATGAAGCGAAGGAATGTTGTTCCTGTCTTGTGCTACTGCCAGCTTCAAGGCCAGCCCTTCTACGCCTACTTCAAAGGCCCTGTCACCAACTTTTGACATACTATCTTATTTGATCTGTGTGAAATTGAGAGGGTGATAGGCCAGAACTTCAGAGAGTTGCAAACACATGTGCTACTGCTATGCAATTACAGGTGTATTATTCACTAATGTGTATACTAAGACCGGTAGGTAATGCCCTTCCATTCAATGGAAAATACATATGCATCCTTAATGGGGTACACGTGCATGTGCACGTGCGTGATTACTAGTCAGGTCAAGTTATTTGTTCTGTCCTCATGCAACAAGGCAGACCAATTGCCAGAAAAGGAAAAGTGTCATGCAAAACAGGGGTTGCCAAAGAAATAATCAAGTGGTCAGAACAGGATTCTTACCAATTAAAATTGAATGTAGATGCATCATATGATTGTTAAGAAGGAGATGAGTCTACGGGTGGTGTTTGAAGAGATCAGTATGGCAACTTTGTTCCTCTCTACACATCCCTCCCCACTTCTTTCATTCATGTATCTCTTGTGAATGATGTAAGTTTGCGTAATCAATAAAGCATGCTGTGATGGAATCATATACTAGGTTTTTTTTCTTCAGTCTATTCGAATCAGAAAATGAATCAGATTTTAAAACCACCATCCAACAAGAAAAGATATGCTAGATCCCTACAATCCTACATGTACGCAAACATTATGGCTCGGCAAATGATTCAGATTCAAAACCCACCATTCATTATGCAAGAAAATCTATGCTAGATCCTTTGAACTAGCACTTGAAGGAAAACCCCAATGCCATGACAAAATAGAGTACTTGAAGGTGAAAAAACTAGAGGACTAGAAGGAAAAATAAATCTGAAAAAACGAGAGCAGTACCTCCAATTGCTCGTCGATGGCATCCTCGTCGAAGTCGCTACCCTTCCTGGGATCCACAGCCATCTTGAACTCTATCTCGTCCTCGTCTTCCCCCCTGTAGAACTCCTCCTCAATTCTGTCATATAGTTAGCGCTTCAGCCTCGCCTTCTCCTCCTCCAGATCTTCCCCGACCTTCTCGTGCACAGGCTCTCGTCTGGTTGCTCGTCGGCTGGGATGACAGTGGGAGGAGGCACAGCAGTTGCTGCACCGCCAACCGTCGCTACTACGATGGACTCAGCCGCCGCAACCGCGGCGGTAGCCCCGGCAGCAGAGTGCTCTCCACCGATGGTTGCCTCCGGCTCGTCCGCCACATCTTCACGGTCGCACTTCATAGGCGGTCGACGAGAGGAGGAGGGGCGTGTTGGAAGGGAGGAGAGGAGTGGAGTGGTGAGGAAAGGAGGAGGGTTTTGGAGAGGACGAGGTGGTACGGCTGGAGTGGGAGAGGACGAGGGTTTTCTACCCGATTTATGGAAGAAAATGAATGCAGCTGCCTCTTGGAGTTACCGAGGGGACGAGTGGGGTGATTTCTCCCACCTACTGATACGTATCCAACATATCTATAATTTATGAAGCATTCATGCTATTTTATTATCTGTTTTGAATGTTTACGGGCTTTATTATACACTTCTATATTACTTTTGGGACTAACCTATTAACCGGAGGCCCAGCCCATATCGCTGGTTTATTGCCTGTTTCAGTATTTCGAAGAAAAGGAATATCAAACGGAGTCCAAATGGAATGAAACCTTCGGTAGCGTGATTTTTTGGAAGAATATGATCCTGGAGACTTGGAGTTCACGTCAGAAGATCCTCGAGGAGGCCAGGAGATAAGGGGGCGCCCCCCCTACTGGGCGCGCCCCTTGTCTCGTGGGCCCCTCGAGCACCCCCCGACCGACTTCTTTTGCCTATATAGTCCCACGTAACCTAAAAACATCGACGGAGAAGATAATTCGGGAGTTCCGCTGCCGCAAGCCTCTGTAGCCACCAAAAACCTCTCGGGAGCCCGTTAGGCACCTCACGGGAGGAACCCATCACCGGTGGCCATCTTCATCATCCCGACGCTCTCCATGACGAGGAGGGAGTAGTTCACCCTCGGGGCTGAGGGTATGTACTAGTAGCTATGTGTGTGATATCTCTCTCTCGTGTTCTCTCTATGGCACGATCTTGATGTATCGCGAGCTATGCTATTATAGTTCGATCTTATGATGTTTCTCCCCCTCTACTCTCTTGTGATGAATTGAGTTTCCCTCTTGAAGTTATCTTATCGGATTGAGTCTTTATTTGAGAACACTTGATGTATGTCTTGTCGTGTTTATCTGTGGTGACAATGGGATATCACGTGCCACTTGATGTATGTTTTGGTGACCAACTTGCGGGTTCCACCCATGAACCTATGCATAAGGGTTGGCACACGTTTTCTTGACTCTCCGGTCGAAACTTTGGGGCACTCTTTGAAGTACTTTGTGTTGGTCGGATGAATCTGAGATTGTGTGATGCATATCGTATAATCATGCCCACGGATACTTGAGGTGACAATGGAGTATCTAGGTGACATTTGGGTTTTGGTTGATTTGTGTCTTAAGGTGTTATTCTAGTACGAACTCTTGAATAGATCAATCCGAAAGAATAACTTTGAGGTGGTTTCGTACCCTACCATAATCTCTTCGTTTGTTCTCCACTATTAGTGGCTTTGGAGTGACTCTTTTTTGCATGTTGAGGGATTGTTATATGATCTATCTATGTTATTATTGTTGAGAGTGTTGGGGAACGTAGTAATTTCAAAATTTTCCTACGATCACGCAAGACCATGGTGATGGCATAGCAACGAGAGGGAAGAGTGTCCGTCCACGTACCCTCGTAGACCGAAAGCGGAAGCGTTATAACAACGCGGTTGATGTAGTCGTGCGTCTTCACGATCCGACCGATCCAAGCACCGAACGTCACGGCACCTCCGAGTTTTGCACACGTTCAGCTCGATGGCGATCCCGGACTCCGATCCAGCAAAGTGTCGGGGATGAGTTCCGTCGACCTGACGGCGTGGTGATGATGTTGATGCTCCACCGACGAGGGCTTCGCCTAAGCTCCACGACGATATGACTTCTCCGGCGCAGGCTTCGCCTAAGCTCTCTGACGATATGACCGAAGTGGAATATGGTGGAAGGGGCACCGCACGGCTAAGGAAAGATCCGTAGATCAACTTGTGTGTCTTGGGGTGCTCCCTGCCCCGTATATAAAGGAGCCAAGGGGAGGTGGCGGCCCAAGGGGAGGCGCGCAAGGAGTCCTACTCCTCCGGGAGTAGGACTCCCCCTCAATCCTAGTTGGATTAGGATTCCCGGAGGAAAGAGAGAGAGGGGCGGCCCACCTTTCCTAGTCCTAATAGGACTAGGGAAGGGGGGCGGCCACCTAGGGCTGCCCTTCTCCTTTCCTCCAAGGCCCACTATGGGCCCATGTAGTTCCCGGGGTTCCGGTAACCTCCGGTACTCCGGTAAATTCGATTTCACTCGGAACCTTTCCGATGTCCAAATGTAGGCTTCCAATATATCAATCTTTATGTCTCGACCATTTCGAGACTCCTCGTCATGTCCGAGATCACATCCGGGACTCGAACAACCTTGATTGCATCAATACTTATAAACTCATTATGAACTGTCATCGAAGCGTTTAAGCGTGCGGACCCTACGGGTTCGAGAACTATGTAGACATGACCTAGAACCATTCTCGGTCAATAACCAATAAGCGGAACCTGGATGCCCATATTGGTTCCTACATATTCTCTGAAGATCTTTTATCGGTCAAACCGCATAACGACATACGTTGTTCCCTTTGTCATCGGTATGTTACTTACCCGAGATTCGATCGTCGGTATCCAATACCTAGTTCAATCTCGTTACGGTAAGTCTCTTTACTCGTTCCGTAATACATCATCTCACAACTAACTCATTAGTTGTAATGCTTGCAAGGCTTAAGTGATGTGCATTACCGAGAAGGCCTGGAGATACCTCTCCGGCGGTCGGAGTGACAAAACCTAATCTCGAAATCGCCAACCCAACAAGTACCTTTGGAGACACCTGTAGTACTCCTTTATAATCACCCGATTACGTTGTGACGTTTGGTAGCACCAAAGTGTTCCTCCGGTAAACGGAGTTGCATAATCTCATAGTTATAGGAACATGTATGGGTCATGAAGAAAGCATTAACATACTAAGCGATCAAGTGTTAAGCTAACGGAATGGGTCATGTCAATCAGATCATTCTACTAATGATGTGACCTTGTTAATCAAATAACAACTCCTTGTTCATGGTTAGGAAACATAACCATCTTTGATTAACAAGCTAGTCAAGTAGAGGCATACTAGTGACATACTGTTTGTCTATATATTCACACATGTATTATGTTTCCGGTTAATACAATTCTAGCATGAATAATAAACATTTATCATGATATAAGGAAATAAATAATAACTTTATTATTGCCTCTAGGGCATATTTCCTTCAGTCTCCCACTTGCACTAGAGTCAATAATCTAGATTACAAAGTAATGATCCTAACACCCATGGAGTCTTGGTGCTGATCATGTTTTGCTCGTGGAAGAGGCTTAGTTAACGGGTCTGCAACATTCAGATCCGTATGTATTTTGCAAATCTCTATGTCTCCCACTTGGACTTGGTCCCGAATGGAATTGAAGCGTCTCTTGATGTGCTTGGTCCTCTTGTGAAATCTGGATTCCTTTGCCAAGGCACTTGCACCAAGTATTGTCACGTAAGATCTTCATCGGTCCCGATGCACTAGGTATAACACCTAGATCGGAAATGAACTCTTTCATCCAGACTCCTTCATTTGCTGCTTCGAAGCAGCTATGTACTCCGCTTCACATGTAGATCCCGCCACGGCGCTTTGTTTAGAACTGCACCAACCGACAGCTCCACCGTTTAATAAAAACACGTATCCGGTTTGCGATTTAGAATCGTCCGGATCGGTGTCAAAGCTATGCCGACGTAACCATTTACGACTAGCTCTTTGTCACCTCCATATACGAGAAACATATCCTTAGTCCTTTTCAGGTATTTCAGGATGTTCTTGACCGCTGTCCAGTGATCCATTCCTGGATTACTTTGGTACCTTCCTGCCAGGCTTACAGCTAAGCATACGTCAGGTCTGGTACACAGCATTGCATACATGATAGAGCCTATGGCTGAAGCATAGGGAACATCTTTCATTTTCTCTCTATCTTCTGCTGTGGTCGGGCATTGAGTCTGACTCAATTTTACACCTTGCAACACGGGTAAAAAACCTTTCTTTGCCTGATCCATTTTGAACTTTTTCAAAACTTTATCAAGGTATGTGCTTTGTGAAAGTCCAATTAAGCGTCTTGATCTATCTCTATAGATCTTGATGCCCAATATGTAAGCAGCTTCACCGAGGTCTTTCATTGAAAAACTTTTATTCAAGTATCCTTTTATGCCATCCAGAAATTCTATATCATTTCCAATTAATAATATGTCGTCCACATATAATATCGTAAATGCTACAGAGCTCCCACTCACTTTCTTGTAAATCTGGGCTTCTCCAAAAGTCTGTATAAACCCATATGCTTTGATCACACTATCAAAGCGTTTATTCCAACTCCGAGAGGCTTGCACGACCATAAATTGATCGTTGGAGCTTGCACACTTTGTTAGCACCTTTTGGATCGACAAAACCTTCTGGTTGCATCATATACAACTCTTCTTCTAGAAATCCATTCAAGAATGCAGTTTTTACATCCATTTGCCAAATTTCATAATCATAAAATGCGGCAATTGCTAACATGATTCGGACAGACTTAAGCATCGCTACAGGTGAGAAAGTCTCATCGTAGTCAACCCCTTGAACTTGTCGAAAACCTTTCGCAACAAGTCGAGCTTTGTAGACGGTTACATTACCATCGGCGTCAGTCTTCTTCTTAAAGATCCATTTATTTTCAATGGCTTGCCGATCATCGGGCAAGTCAACCAAAGTCCATACTTTGTTCTCATACATGGATCCCATCTCAGATTTCATGGCTTCCAGCCATTTTATGCGGAATCTGGGCTCACCATCGCTTCTTCATAGTTTGTAGGTTCGCCATGGTCAAGTAACATGACTTCCAGAATAGGATTACCGTACCACTCTGGTGCGTATTTTACTCTGGTTGACCTACGAGGTTCAGTAGTAACTTGATCTGAAACTTCATGATCATCATCATTAGTTTCCTCACTAATTGGTGTAGTTGTCACAAGAACCATTTCTTGTGATGAACTACTTTCAAATAAGGGAGCAGATACGATTATCTTATCAAGTTCTACTTTCCTCCCACTCACTTCTTTCGAGAGAAACTCCTTCTCTAGAAAGGATCCGAATTTAGCAACGAAAATCTTGCCTTCAGATCTGTGATAGAAGGTGTACCCAACAGTTTCCTTTGGGTATCCTATGAAGACACATTTTTCCGATTTGGGTTCGAGCTTATCTGGTTGAAGTTTCTTTACATAAGCATCGCAGCCCCAAACTTTAAGAAAGCGACAACTTTGGTTTCTTGCCAAACCACAGTTCATAAGGCGTCGTCTCAGCGGATTTTGACGGTGTCCTATTCAACGTGAATGCGGCCGTCTCTAAAGCATAACCCCAAAATGATAGCGGTAAATCGGAAATAGACATCATAGATCGCACCATATCTAGTAAAATCACGATTCTGACGTTCGGACACACCATTTCTCTGTGGTGTTCCGGGTGGCGTGAGTTGAAAACTATTCCACATTGTTTCAAATGTAAACCAAACTCGTAACTCAAATATTCTCCTCCACGATCAGATCGTAGGAATTTTATTTTCTTGTTACGATGATTTTCCACTTCACTCTGAAATTCTTTGAACTTTTCAAATGTTTCAGATTTGTGTTTCATTAAGTAGATATACCCATATCTGCTCAAATCATCTGTGAAGGTGAGAAAATAACGATATCCGCCGTGCCTCAACATTCATTGGTCCACAAACATCGGTATGTATGATTTCCAACAAATCAGTTGCACGCTCCATAGTTCCGGAGAACGGCGTTTTGTCATCTTGCCCATGAGGCACGGTTACTTAAGTACCAAGTGATTCATAATCAAGTGATTCCGAAGCCCATCAAGATGGAGTTTCTTCATGCGTTTTACACCGATATGACCTAAACGGCAGTGCCACAAATAAGTTGCACTATCATTATCAACTCTGCATCTTTTGGCTTCAACATTATGAATATGTGTATCACTACTGTCGAGATTCAACAAGAATAGACCATTCTTCAAGGGTGCATGACCATAAAAGATATTACTCATATAAATAGAACAACCATTATTCTCTGATTTAAATGAATAACCGTCTCGCATTAAACAAGATCCAGATATAATGTTCATGCTCAACGCTGGCACCAAATAACAATTATTTAGGTCTAAAACTAATCCCGAAGGTAGATGTAGAGGTAGCGTGCCGACCGCGATCACATTGACTTTGGAACCATTTCCAGGTGCTACTACGAGCTCTAGTAAGGTACACATCAATAACATGTATATCACATATACCTTTGTTCACCTTGCCATCCTTTTTATCCGCCAAATACTTGGGGCAGTTCCGCTTCAAAGGTCCGGTCTGCTTGCAGTAAAACACTCGATTTCGTGCTTAGGTCCAGACTTGGGTTTCTTCTCTTGATCAGCAACTTTCTTGCTGTTCTTTTTGAAGTTTCCTTCTTCTTCCCTTTGCCCTTTTTCTTGAAACTAGTGGTCTTGTTGACCATCAACACTTGATGCTCTTTCTTGATTTCTACCTCCATGACTTTTAGCATTGCGAAGAGCTCAGGAATTGTCTTAGTCATCCCTTGCATATTATAGTTCATCACAAAGCTCTTGTAGCTTGGTGGCAGTGATTGGAGAATTCTGTCAATGACACTATCATCCGGAAGATTAACTCCCAGCTGAATTAAGTGATTGTTATACCCAGACATTTTGAGTATGTGTTCACTGACAGAACTATTCTCCTCCATCTTGCAGCTATAGAACTTATTGGAGACTTCATATCTCTCAATCCGGGCATTTGCTTGAAATATTAACTTCAACTCCTGGAACATCTCATATGCTCCATGACGTTCAAAACGTCGTTGAAGACCCGGTTCTAAGCCGTAAAGCATGGCACACTGAACTATAGAGTAGTCATCAGCTCTGCTTTGCCGACGTTCATAACCGGCTCAAGATCTGCAGCAGTTCGCTACCCAGCGGTGCTTCCAGGGCGTAATTTTTCTGTGCAGCAATGAGGATAATCCTCAAATTACGGACCCAGTCCGTGTAATTGCTACCATCATCTTTCAACTTTGCTTTCTCAAGGAACGCATTAAAATTCAACGGAACAACAAAGACGAGCCATCTATCTACATCAAACATAGACAAGCAAAATACTATCGTGTACTAAGTTAATTATAAATTTAAGTTTGATTAATCATATTAAAACTCCCACTTAGACAGACATATCTCTAGTCATCTAAGTGATCACGTGATCCATATCAACTAAACCGTGTCCGATCATCACGTGAGACGGAGTAGTTTCAACGGTGAACATCACTATGTTGATCATATCTACTATATGATTCACGTTCGACCTTTCGGTCTCCGTGTTCCGAGGCCATATCTGTTATATGCTAGGCTCGTCAAGTTTAACCAGAGTATTCTGCGTGTGCAACTGTTTTGCACCCGTTGTAGATGGACGTAGAACTTATCACACCCGATCATCACGTGGTGTCTGGGTACTACGAACTTTGGCAACGGTGCATACTCAGGGAGAACACTTCTTGATAATTTTTTAGTGAGAGATCATCTTATAATGCTACCGTCAAACAAAGCAAGATAAGATGCATAAAGGATAAACATCACATGCAATCAATATAAGTGATATGATATGGTCATCATCATCTTGTGCTTGTGATCTCCATCGCCGAAGCACCGTCATGATCACCATCGTCACCGGCGCGACACCTTGATCTTCATCGTAGCATCGTTGTCGTCTCGCCAATCTTATGCTTCCACGACTATCACTACCGCTTAGTAATAAAGTAAAGCATTACATCGCGATTGCATTGCATACAAGAAAGCGACAACCATATGGCTCCTGCCAGATGACGATAATTCTGTTACAAAACCTGATCATCTCATACAATAAAATATAGCATCACGTCTTGACCATATCACATCACAACATGCCCTGCAAAACAAGTTAGACGTCCTCTACTTTGTTGTTGCAAGTTTTACGTGGCTGCTACGGGCTGAGCAAGAACCGTTCTTACCTACGCATCAAAACCACAACGATAGTTTGTCAAATAGACTCCGTTTAACCTTCTCAAGGACCGGGCGTAGCCACTCAGTTCAACTAAAGTTGAAGAGACAGTCTTCCACAAGCCATGTATGTGCAAAGCACGCCGAGGGAACGGTCTCGCGTAAGAGTGCAGCGTAAGGTTGGTCTGGATCGTCATCCAACAATACCGCTGAACCAAAGTATGACATGCTGGTAGGCAGTATGACTTGTATCGTCCACAACTCACTTGTGTTCTACTCGTGCATATGACATCTACGCATAAAACCAGGCTCGATACCACTTGTTGGGGGAAACGTAGTAATTTCAAAATTTTCCTACGATCACGCAAGACCATGGTGATGGCATAGCAACGAGAGGGAAGAGTGTCCGCCCACGCACTCGTGAGACCGAAAGCGGAAGCGTTATAACAACGCGGTTGATGTAGTCGACGTCTTCACGATCCGACCGATCCAAGCACCGAACGTCACGGCACCTCCGAGTTCTGCACACGTTCAGCTCGATGGCGATCCCGGACTCGATCCGGCAAAGTGTCGGGGATGAGTTCCACAAGACGACGGCGTGGTGATGATGTTGATGCTCCACCGACGCGGGGCTTCGCCTAAGCTCCACGACGATATGACTTCTCCGGCGCAGGCTTCGCCTAAGCTCTACGACGATATGACCGAAGTGGAATATGGTGGAAGGGGCACCGCACACGGCTAAGGAAAGATCCGTAGATCAACTTGTGTGTCTTGGGGTGCTCCTGCCCTCAGATAAAGGAGCCAAGGGGAGGTGGCCGCCCAAGGGGAGGCGCGCAAGGAGTCCTACTCCCTCCGGAGTAGGACTCCCTCCAATCCTAGTTGGATTAGGATTCCGGAGGGGAAAGAGAGAGAGGGGCGGCCCACCTTTCCTAGTCCTAATAGGACTAGGGGAAGGGGGCGCGACCACCTAGGGCTGCCCTTCTTCTTTCCTCCAAGGCCCACTATGGGCCCATGTAGTTCCTGGGGTTCCGTAACCTCCGGTACTCCGGTAAATTCGGTTTCACTCGGAACCTTTCCGATGTCCAAATGTAGGCTTCCAATATATCAATCTTTATGTCTCGACCATTTCGAGACTCCTCGTCATGTCCGAGATCACATCCGGGACTCGAACAACCTTCGGTGCATCAATACTTATAAACTCATTATGAACTGTCATCGCCGAAAGCGTTTAGCGTGCGGACCCTACGGGTTCGAGAACTATGTAGACATGACCTAGAACCATTCTCGGTCAATAACCAATAGCGGAACCTGGATGCCCATATTGGTTCCTACATATTCTACGAAGATCTTTTATCGGTCAAACCGCATAACGACATACGTTGTTCCCTTTGTCATCGGTATGTTACTTACCCGAGATTCGATCGTCGGTATCCAATACCTAGTTCAATCTCGTTACCGGTAAGTCTCTTTACTCGTTCCGTAATACATCATCTCACAACTAACTCATTAGTTGTAATGCTTGCAAGGCTTAAGTGATGTGCATTACCGAGAAGGCTGGAGATACCTCTCCGACAGTCGGAGTGACAAAACCTAATCTCGAAATACGCCAACCCAACAAGTACCTTTGGAGACACCTGTAGTACTCCTTTATAATCACCCGATTACGTTGTGATGTTTGGTAGCACCCAAAGTGTTCCTCCGTAAACGGGAGTTGCATAATCTCATAGTTATAGGAACATGTATGGGTCATGAAGAAAGCATTAACATACTAAGCGATCAAGTGTTAAGCTAACGGAATGGGTCATGTCAATCAGATCATTCTACTAATGATGTGACCTTGTTAATCAAATAACAACTCCTTGTTCATGGTTAGGAAACATAACCATCTTTGATTAACAAGCTAGTCAAATAGAGGCATACTAGTGACATACTGTTTGTCTATATATTCACACATGTATTATGTTTCCGGTTAATACAATTCTAGCATGAATAATAAACATTTATCATGATATAAGGAAATAAATAATAACTTTATTATTGCCTCTAGGGCATATTTCCTTCAGAGAGAACTTGCACTAGTGAAAGTATGAACCCTAGGCCTTGTTTCCTATCATTGCAATACCGTTTACACTCACTTCTATCATTTGTTACCTTGCTGTTTTTGTATTTTCAGATTAGAAAAACCCATATCTACTATCCATATTGCACTTGTATCACCATGTCTTCGCCGAACTAGTGCACCTATACAATTTGCCATTGTATTGGGCGTGTTGGGGACAAAAGAGACTCTTTGTTATTGTGTTGCAGAGTTGTTTGAGACAGACCATCTTCATCCTACGCCTCCCACGGATTGATAAACCTTAGGTCATCCACTTGAGGGAAATTTGCTACTGTCCTACAAACCTGTGCACTTGCAAGCCCAACAACGTCTACAAGAAGAAGGTTGCGTAGTGGACATCAAGCTCTTTTCTGGCGCCGTTGCCGGGGAGGTGAGTGGTTGAAGGCCTATCTTTAGATCTTGCAATCGAATCTTTTTGTTTCTTGTTTTATCACTAGTTTAGTTTATAAAAGAAAACTACAAAAAAAATGGAGTTAAGTTTGTCTCTTACGTTTCGTCTTTTTAATATCTTTCGTGAGTATGATGGGAAGGAAAATTGTGCTCAAGTGCTAGAAGAAGAATGCATTAAAATTCTTGGTACTAAATCTTTGAATGATGAGCATGATTGAAATGTTGTCAGTATGAACTCTTTGAATATCCATAGTACTAATGATGATTGCACTAGTTATGATGAAAATGTCTCTTATAAGCATGTTGTTTTTTGTGGAGTAGAATGGGTTTGCATGGACACACCAAATAGAAAAAATGGATTTTGCAAGAGGCATAAGTATTTAAAAACTAAAGGTTTACAAGAAAGGCTTGATTATTGTGCTGAAAGATTCAATATTTTTCGTGCCCCTTGTGAACTTTGCAATGAACGTGGTCATTTAAATCTCCAATGCAAATTGTTTCATGATCGAATCGTGTCCAAAAATTATGATATCTTTATTACCCTTGGCAATCATAAAGAGCTTAGTCTTATTTTGGGGTATGAAGAAATTAAATGTATAATTGAGGGTATTCCAAAATTTAATCTTGATAGATTTCTTGATTTTGATCTAGAGGATATTTATATGTTTTGTGCGGTGAATTGCATTGAAAATCCTTATATTGTCAATTACCTAAAGAAAAGGAAGCAAATAGAAGATGAAGAGAATACTAATGAAAGGGAAGAGACTTCCCAATCTCCTCCTATTATTTCTTATGATGAATCAGGTAACGAGGAGGACCTTTCTATTCAACCAATGTCATCAATAAGGAGCTCAAAGAGGAAGGTTGAACCCACACATAATGTGAAGAAGAAAAAGAAAAGAAGGAGCAACAAAGGTAAAAAGGTATCCCTCCCAAATGATGTTGCTCCTACTACTCATTGTGATGATGATAATTGCTTTACTACTGGTGCTATCCATATTTTTAATGATGAGAGTGATTATGCTTATGATATGAAAGGGTCCAAGATTGGGGAAGCTATGTTTGATGAAGATGAAATATTTGAGAATATATTTGCTGAAATTAATGTTTGTCCCAAGCTTGGGGATGCTATGTTTAATGAAGATGATATTTTTAGCATCCCAAGTTTTGATATGCAAAGTTGTTATGATGATAGCATGCCTCTTACGTATGATGATTATATTGATTAAAGTGGGTTTGGAAGAGTGTCAACTTTATTTAGTAGTGATCCCACTATTTTGGAGGATGTTGAATTTTATTGTGATGAATACGAAAATGGATTTGGAAGAGTGTCAACTTTATTTAGTGATTCCACTATCTTGGGAGAGGTTTCAATCGATTCTGATGCGAACGAAGTTGCTACTTATGATGATTATTGTGATGAAACTTATGCTATAAAAGGCAGTGATGATTATATTTATAAAACTTGTCATGATTATGATTACCCTTTTTCTGAACATTACTCTTTTAATGTGGAAACAATTTTTAGTGTTCAAGTCTCTTATGATACTCCCACTATTCCGAATGAGAAGAATTTTGCTTATGTGGAGAGTAGTAAATTTTCTATTCTTGTAGATCATGAAAAGAATGCTTTAGGTGCTGGTTATATTGTTTAATTCATTCATAATTCTACTGAAAATTATTATGAGGGAGGAACATATGCTTGTAGGAATTGCAATAATGTCAAGTTTCCTCTCTATGTGTAGAAAATCTTGAAGTTATGCTTGTTTTGCCTTCCTATGCTAGTTGATTATTGTTCCCATAAGTTGTTTGCTCACAAAATCCCTATGCATAGGAAGTGGGTTAGGCTTAAATGTGCTAGTCATATGCTTCATGATGCTCCCGTTATGTTTCAATTCTTATCTTTTATGTGAGCATCATTGTCATCATCATGCCTAGCTAGAAAGGAATTAAAGAAAAGCGCTTGTTGGGAGACAACTCAATATTTATCCTTACTGTTTTTGTGTGTTCACATGATTATGATACTGTATTAATCATGTTTTATAGCTTTTGTTTCAATAAAGTGCCAAGTAAGACCTTTAGGATAGCTTACGGTGATAGTTGTGTTGATCCTGCTGAAAATCAGAAACTTTTTCACCCAGTAAATTAGTTTTGTTAATTCACATAAATGTGCTCTTGATATGATTCTTATTTCTCTGTATTGTTACACAAATATATTAGGACTTCCTAATTTGGTAGGATTTTTGGAGTTCCATAAGTATACGTTTGATACAGATTACTACAGACTGTTCTGTTTTTGACATATTCTGTTTTCTATGTGTTGTTTGCTTATTTTGATGAATCTATGAGTAGTATCGGAGGGTATGAACAATAGATAACTTGGAATACAGTAGGTTTAAAACCAATATAAATAAAGAATGAGTTCATTACAGTACCTTATGTTGTGATTATTTTTCTTATACTAACGGAGCTTACGAGTTTTCTGTTGAGTTTTGTGTTGTGGAGTTTTCAAGTTTTGGGTAAAGATTTGATGGACTATGGAATAAGGAGTGGCAAGAGCCTAAGCTTGGGGATTCCCAAGGCACCCCAAGGTAATATTGAAGGAGAACCAAGAACCTAAGCTTGGGGATGCCTCGGATGGCATCCCCTATTTCGTCTTCGTTCATCGGTAACTTTACTTGGAACTATATTTTTATTTACCACATGATATCTGTTTTGCTTGGAGCGTCATTTTATTTTGTTATTATTTGCTTGCTGTTATTTACAATAATGTTTTGCATCTTTTTTTTCAGTAAAATGTCAAGGATAGCCTTTACCATGCTTATTTTGCTAGTATACATGTTGCTGTTTGAAAACAGAAAGTTTACCGCTGTTGCAAAAATTCCCTAGAAAAGTCAGAGAATGATATAATGTTGAAACGTTTTTCATAATGAGCTATGATAAATCTTCTCAGCGTAGGATTTTTCTCATAATTTTTGGAATTAGGGAAGTATTGGTACTCTTGCATTCTTTACAGACTGTACTGTTTTGGCAGATTGCTGTTACGTTTGCATTGTTTGCATATGTTTGCTTGTTTAATGATTCTATTTGAGGATAGGACTATTAAATATGCAGAGGCATTTAGTATGCAATGTTGAATAATAATTTTAATGATTTGTTACAGTAGAAAATGATAAGGTTTTGCATTGGTTTATACTAACCTATCTCACGAGTTCTTGTTGAGTTTGTTGTGGATGAAGCTTTTGATAAAAGAGAAACCATGATATGAGAGGAATTAAGGAGACACAAAAGTTCAAGCTTGGGGATGCCCAAGGCACCCCTAGATAATATTTCAAGAAGTCTCAAGCATCTAAGCTTGGGGATGCCCGTTAGGCATCCCACCTTTCTTCTTCAACAACTATCGGTTAGTATCGGTTGAGCCTAAGTTTTTGCTTCTTCACATGAGTTGTGCTATCCTTGCAATGTAATTTTATTTTGTTTTGCTTGCTGTTTGAATACAATACCAAGATCTGAAATTCTTAAATGAGAGAGAGTCTTCACATAGTTACATAATTATTTAGCTACTCATTGATCTTCACTTATATCTTTTTGGAGTAGTTTGTCATTTACTCGTGTGCTTCACTTATATCCTATGAGTAAATTGTTGAATGAGTTGATTGTCATAAATCTGAAATTATATATGCCTCATTTGCTTATCCCATGGGGAGTAATGACTTCACATCTAAGAAGTAGAGGTTGTAAATTTATTGAAGGTTAGCAAGCATTGTATTGGTCATTTGAACAGTTCATGAAAGAATATTGAAGGAAGAGAGATTTCACATATAAATATACTATCCTAGACATCTTTTATAGTTGGGAGCACTCATTAAGTATGACATGCTAAAGAGTTGATGTTGGACAAGGAAGACAATGTAATGGGTTATGTTTTCCGACATCTCAGTTAAAGTATATTGTTATGGATCATTCAAACATGTTGAGCTTGCCTTTCCCCCTCATGCTAGCCAAAATTCCTTGCACCAAGTAGAGATACTACTTGTGCTTCCAAATATCTTTAAACCCAGTTTTGCCATGAGAGTCCACCATACCTGCCTATGGATTGAGTAAGATCCTTCAAGTAAGTTGTCATCGGTGCAAGCAATAAAAATTGCTCTCTAAATATGTATGTTCTTTTGGTGTGAAGAAAATAGCTTTATACGATCTTGTTATGGAAGCAATAAAAGCGACGGACTGCATAATAAAGGTCCATATACAAGTGGCAATATAAAGTGACGTTCATTCGCATTAAGATTTTGTGCATCCAACCCTAAAAGCGCATGACAACCTCTGCTTCCCTCTGCGAAGGGCCTATCTTTTACTTTATGTCTTTTACTTTTATGAAAGAGTCAAGGTGATCTTCACCTTTCCCTTTTTCATTTTATCCTTTGGCAAGAACCTCGTGTTGGGAAGATCCTGATATATATATATATATATATATATATATATATATATATATATATATATATCCAATTTGATGTAAGTTAGAATGAACTATTATTTTTGACAACACCCAAAGGTGAATACGTTGGCTGGCAACACTATAAGCCCCTATCTTTCTCAAAGGTCCGATTGAAACTCCATAACCAATAGTATTGCGTGAGTGTTAGCAATTATAGAAGACTATATGATAGTTGAGTATGTGGAGTTTGCTATTCCTGAAAATAAGATGAATTGCAATTGTTTGATGACTAAGAATGAAGTTTGCTAGTTTTCAAGAAAGTTTATGGTCTATGCTTTAACATGTGAATTGGTTGTTGCTTGTTCGTGAGAAGTTTTATGAGATGAATTACTGTTATGACATATAATCATGCTAGAAAAGGTGATTGAAATTATCATTGATCAAACTTGTGCACCTTCTAGCATTCACACTTCATAAATTCTTTCTTTATCATTTACCTACTCGAGGACGAGCATGAATTAAGCTTGGGGATGCTGATACGTCTCCAACATATCTATAATTTATGAAGCATTCATGCTATTTTATTATCTGTTTTCAATGTCTATGGGCTTTATTATAAACTTTTATATTACTTTTGGGACAAACCTATTAACCAGAGGCCTAGCCCATATTGCTGTTTTATTGCCTGTTTCAGTATTTCGAAGAAAAGGAATATCAAACGGAGTCCGAACGGAATGAAACCTTCGGCAGCGTGATTTTTTGGAAGAATATGATCCTGGAGACTTGGAGTTCACGTCAGAAGATCCTCGAGGAGGCCAGGAGATAGGGGGCGCGCCCCCCTTCTAGGCGCGCCCCCTGTCTCGTGGGCCCCTCAAGCACCCCCCGACCGACTTCTTTCGCCTATATAGTCCCACGTACCCTAAAAACATCGACAGAGAAGATAGATCAGGAGTTCTGCCGCCGCAAGCCTCTGTAGCCACCAAAGCCCTCTCGGGAGCCCGTTCCGGTACCCTGCCGTGGGGGAACCCATCACCGGTGGCCATCTTCATCATCCCGACGCTCTCCATGATGAGGAGGGAGTAGTTCACCCTCGGGGCTGAGGGTATGTACTAGTAGCTATGTGTTTGATCTCTCTCTCTCTCGTGTTCTCTCTATGGCATGATCTTGATGTATCGCGAGCTTTGCGATTATAGTTGGATCTTATGATGTTTCTCCCCCTCTACTCTCTTGTGATGAATTGAGTTTCCCTCTTGAAGTTATCTTATCGGATTGAGTCTT
The DNA here is from genome assembly GCA_021605145.1 of Aegilops bicornis. Classification (NCBI taxonomy): domain Eukaryota; kingdom Viridiplantae; phylum Streptophyta; class Magnoliopsida; order Poales; family Poaceae; genus Aegilops; species Aegilops bicornis. Next base: position 39,796,270 of record CM038674.1, on the reverse strand, counting down.
TATTTGAGAACACTTGATGTATGTCTTGCCATGTTTATCTGTGGTGACAATGGGATATCACGTGCCACTTGATGTATGTTTTGGTGACCAACTTGCGGGTTCCGCACATGAACCTATGCATAGGGGTTGGCACACGTTTTCTTGACTCTCCGGTAGAAACTTTGGGGCACTCTTTGAAGTACTTGGTGTTGGTTGGATGAATCTGAGATTGTGTGACGCATATCGTATAATCATGCCCACGGATACTTGAGGTGACAATGGAGTATCTAGGTGACATTTGGGTTTTGGTTGATTTGTGTCTTAAGGTGTTATTCTAGTACGAACTCTTGAATAGATCGATCCGAAAGAATAACTTTGAGGTGGTTTCGTACCCTACCATAATCTCTTCGCTTGTTCTCCGCTATTAGTGGCTTTGGAGTGACTCTTTGTTGCATGTTGAGGGATTGTTATATGATCTATCTATGTTATTATTGTTGAGAGAACTTGCACTAGTGGAAGTATGAACCCTAGGCCTTGTTTCCTATCATTGCAATACCATTTACACTCACTTTTATCATTAGTTACCTTGCTGTTTTTATACTTTTAGATTAAAAAAACCCGTATCTACTATCCATATTGCATTTGTAGCACCATCTCTTCGCCGAACTAGTGCACCTATACAATTTGCCATTGTATTGGGTGTGTTGGGGACACAAGAGACTCTTTGTTATTTGGTTGCAGGGTTGTTTGAGAGAGACCATCTTCATCCTACGTCTCCCACGGATTGATAAACCTTAGGTCATCCACTTAAGGGAAATTTGTTACTGTCCTACAAACCTGTGCACTTGCAGGCCCAACAACGTCTACAAGAAGAAGGTTGCGTGCGGTTTGCTCCGTGCCGTGCACCTCGCGTGCGATTTGCCCCGCGCCGCCCTTCAAACTGCTGACACATGGACACCAGCAGTGGTTACACATGACAGATATGATAAATAAATTTCTTAAATCTGAGGGCACATAATTTGTATCAAAATGCATCATGTACTTAGCGTAAACACCCTCCCAATCACATACTAATGCCCTTGGTTCGATACTCCGTCAGGCAGTTTAGCAACCTCTTTTTTGCCTATGTGGTTTTTACATGTGTATCACACATGTCATTCACACACACACGGAGAACACGTACAAAAATATTTGCCGTACATGATGTAAATGGACCCAAATAATTTCTACTTCTTTGTATCAACATGAGTAAGAAGCATGAATAGTTTTCTAAGGTTGTCTGCATTTGTATGGATTTTCTAATACAATTAAATGCTTAAAATACTTCTCGGAGGTGATGCGACAAGCGCACGTTATCAATCCACTCGGGTGGCCATGCCCACAACAAGGAAAAATTTGGTGCCATTCTTAACATGGCCAAAAATTCACCTCCTTCACCGGCGGCCGTTCGGGTAGGAGGTAAGGGTCCGTGTGGAAGGACGGGTTTTTCTCGACATGCTTCAAATGGACCTATATTCTTTCTACACCCTTGTACCAACATGAGAAGAATCCATGACTAGTTCCATTGATTTTCGGCGTTTTCATTAATTTTCTAGGGTTATCACGATGATAAAACCCTAAAATATTTCCCACCAGCGCCACCTTCCCTCTGATCACTCCACTACTAGGAAAAGGCCTACTAATGGCGCACCGGTTTTGCCTACTAATGGCGCACTACCGGTGCGCCATTACTAGCACGCCATTAGTATTTTTTACTATTGGCGCACCGATCGCCATTAGTATTCGGTATACTAATGGCGCACCATGTAGTGCGCCATTAGTATAGCCTGCAGTGCGCCATTAGTATGCCTCCCAGGGGGCCATGTATACCAGGTGCTTTGGATACTAATGGCACACGACGGCATGATGCGCCATTAGTAACTTCAGCATACTAATGGCGCACAACGGCATGATGCGCCATTAGTAACTTCGACACACTAATGGCGCACAGTTTAATGATGCGCCATTAGTATCCTTTGGCATACTAATGGCGCACTATGATGTGATGCGCCATTAGTATGAATATTAGGTTTTTTTATCTGCAATATCATCACGACACGATGGTCGGAGACAAAACCCAGCAAACTAGCACCACAATGTGCCTCTACTTTCATATGGATGAAAAGGCCACAATGTGCCTCTACTAGCACCACAATCTTAGTTAACTTCGGGGACATCGGAAAGTTAACATCCGCCTGATTATTATGAGGACTTCACTGCCACTGTTTACTCAAACTTAAGTTAGTAATTAAAAATATAAAATAGGATAACCCGGTGACAGGATTGTTGGTTGATGTCACAAAAAGTTGCTAATCTCAACATGTTCTACAGTTGTTAAAATTATCTTACTGTATTTAGAACAAACTAACACCACAAAGTCTACCAATTCAGGTAGAAGCCATCATTCATTACAAATTTGAATATATGATATTCCAGAAAATAATCTGTCTACAAAATGAGATACATTCCGTTTGAACTACCAAAACTGTAACCAACGTTATTACCTAATTATGAAAAAAGTGCAGTACATATAAATTATTTCATCACTAGAGGAGATAACCAAAAGTTTCCAAGCAATATGATTAAGAAAATGGGATTTAGGCATCCAAATGCCACAAAAGACCAAATCACATTTTTAAACCAAGTTACACAAAGAAAATGCACCTAAGCACCAAGAGGAACTGTTACAACTCCATAAGGTATATCCAAGTCACTGCTACTCATATTCAAAAAACCTAACTCCAATATAACCAGAAAGATTGTAAACATTATATCTCCCTGCTGACAAGAACTGAAAGCGTAACAAAAATACCATCTTCTTTTGTTGATGCGTTGGTGTTTTAGAGTAGAGGTAAGAAAACCGGAGACCATATATGTAGTTTCTAACATATGCAAGATTACTTAAAATTGGAGAGCCATGTCGTTTCTCTGGACCTAAATATAGCTAGCTGCTGGTGTTGAACAATAAACAGCCACACCACACACTAAGACAAGTAACTGAAATGACTCTCTTTGTATTGTAGTAGAAGAAGAAACAAGAGAGAGATGCAAGATAGTAGTATATATAGGTGAGTCAACCTATTATTCTAGGCAGCTGCCTTGCTAGTGATTCGGTGTAAATGCATCTGGATCCCTCCCACTCGACATGCGATCTTCTACAAGGAAAAAGTAGCAGCTCAGTCAACCACCATATAATTATACAAGGAAAAAATGCTACTTGGCACAACTGTAAACGAGAAGCTTGAGGTAGCAGCAGATTGAAGTGATAAAGTGCAAAGGCGAAGCTTGAGCTAGTAAACAATTTCTGAATGTTATAAAGTAGGGAAAGTAAAATAAAATTCATGACTAGTCATGGCACTAGAAAAGAGATGAGATTTCACAAAACCAGAGACAAGCATAGTCTAGAATGTCAAATTTTCAGTTAGTTAATTATTACAGTCCTTTGCTAAAAGAGATGATCCGTCCAAGAAATTTAATACTAGATGCATGCAGTCTGTTGAGGATCTTTTAGTGAATGACTAACAACAAGTAGCCGAGCTTGCCCAAGAAAGATTAGATTCAGAAGTGCTGGCTGCTGCTAGTGAATGGAGCTGACAGTTATATAGTGTCATTTCATTTCATTACACCCAGTTCATATCACATTAGTAATTTTCAAGTTTAAATTTGAATTTCATTAAAATTTGAATTTCAAGTTTAAATTTGAATTTGAACAGTAGTGATTAGATTCATGCAGTCTGTTAAAATCACTACTAGTGAATGGAGCTGTTGGATTCATTTCATTTCATTAAACTGAAGAAAACAAAAAAATAAAGAAGATAAATTTGGGCACGTGTCATCAATAGTTGTGCGTGATAGGTATCTGTATTGTTAACACATTGGTAGCGGACATATAGAAATCTAATTACCTAAGTAGCCGGGCATGCCAGGGTGTAGATAGATGAACAAATTGGCGGGCGACGCTGCCTAAATAGCTGTTCTCAAACTAAATGTCTCATGAGGCAGGTTAGATTTATTTAAAGTGGTGAGAACAACAACTGTAAAGAAGATATATTCGGTACATCCATAACAAATGCGACGGTTATCTGAACTGACAGGCATTGAGCGCGGAGCCGTAGAAATCCACTTATCTAAGCAGCCTAGGGTGAAGCAGGTGTAGACATAAAAATTGGTGGGATGCAGAAGGGGAAATTGCGGTGCATCCGTAGCAAACGTGATGGGTGTCTGAACCGATACATCCTAGCCTAGCCTGCCGGCTATGCTGATCCCTGCCTTCCCAAAACCAGGTATTGAAGGAAATATGCCCTAGAGGCAATAATAAAGTTATTATTTATTTCCTTATATCATGATAAATGTTTATTATTCATGCTAGAATTGTATTAACCGGAAGCATAATACATGTGTGAATACATAGACAAACAGAGTGTCACTAGTATGCCTCTACTTGACTAGCTCGTTAATCAAAGATGGTTATGTTTCCTGACCATAGACATGAGTTGTCATTTGATTAACGGGATCACATCATTAGGAGAATGATCTGATTGACATGACCCATTCCGTTAGCCTAGCACTTGATCGTTTAGTATGTTGCTATTGCTTTCTTCATGACTTATACATGTTCCTGTAACTATGAGATTATGCAACTCCCGTTTACCGGAGGAACACTTTGGGTACTACCAAACGTCACAACGTAACTGGGTGATTATAAAGGAGTACTACAGGTGTCTCCAAAGGCAGATGTTGGGTTGGCGTATTTCGAGATTAGGATTTGTCACTCCGATTGTCGGAGAGGTATCTCTGGGCCCTCTCGGTAATACACATCACTAAGCCTTGCAAGCATTACAACTAATGAGTTAGCTGCGAGATGATGTATTACGGAACGAGTAAAGAGACTTGCCAGTAACGAGATTGAACTAGGTATTGGATACCGACGATCGAATCTCGGGCAAGTAACATACCGATGACAAAGGGAACAACGTATGTTGTTATGCGGTTTGACCGATAAAGATCTTCGTAGAATATGTAGGAGCCAATATGGGCATCCAGGTCCCGCTATTGGTTATTGACCAGAATAGTTCTAGGTCATGTCTACATAGTTCTCGAACCCGTAGGGTCCGCACGCTTAAGGTTTCGATGCGACAGTTATATTATGAGTTTATGAGTTTTGATGTACCGAAGGAGTTCGGAGTCCCGGATGAGATCGGGGACATGACGAGGAGTCTCGAAATGGTCGAGACGTAAAGATCGATATATTGGACGACTATATTCGGAGTTCGGAAAGGTTCGAATGATTCGGTATTTTTCGGAGTACCGGAGAGTTACGGAATTCGCCGGGGAGAAGTATTGGGCCTTATTGGGCCCTGCGGGAAAGAGAGAGGGCTGCCTAGGGCAGGCCGCGCGCTTCATGGCCTAGTCCGAATTGGACTAGGGAGGGGCCGCACCCTCCTTCCTTCCCTTCTCTCTTCCCTTCCTTGTCTCCTACTCCTAATACATGGAAGGACTCCTAGTTGGACTAGGAAAGGGGAATCCTACCCGGTGGGAGTAGGACTCCCCTTGGTGCGCCTCCTCCTAGGCCGGCCACCCCTCCCTTGCTCCTTTATATACGGGGCAGGGGGCACCCCATGACACACAAGTTGATCTACGGATCGGTCCTTAGCCGCAGTGCGGTGCCCCCTCCACCATATTCCACTTCGGTCATATCGTCATGAGCTTAGCGAAGCCCTGCGCCGGTGAAGTCATATCGTCATGAGCTTAAGGCGAAGCCCTGCGTCGGTGGAGCATCATCATCGCCACCACGCCGTCGTTGACGGAACTCATCCCGACACTTTGCTGGATCGGAGTCCGGGATCGTCGTCGAGATGAGCGTGTGCAGAACTCGGAGGTGCCGTCGTTCGGTACTTGGATCGGTCGGATCGTGAAGACGTCTGACTACATCAACCGCGTTGTTATAACGCTTCCGCTTACGGTCTCACGAGGGTACGTGGACATACACTCCCCTCTTGTTGCTATGCATCACCATGATCTTGCGTGTGCGTAGGAATTTTTTTGAAATTACTGCGTTCCCCAACAGTGGCATCCGAGCCTAGGTTTTTATGGTTTGATGTTTTGCACGAGTAGAACACAAGTGAGTTGTGGGCGATACAAGTCATACTGCCTACCAGCATGTCATACTTTGGTTCAGCGGTATTGTGAGATGAAGCGGCCGGACCGACATTACGCCAGACGCTTACGCGAGACTGGTTTCACTGCTACGAGCACTCGTGCTTAAAGGTGGCTGGCGGGTGTCTGTCTCTCTCACTTTAGTTGAACCGAGTGTGACTACGCCCGGTCCTTGCGAAGGTTAAAACGGAGTCTATTTGACAAACTATCGTTGTGGTTTTGATGCGTAGGTGAGAACGGTTCTTGCTAAGCCCGTAGCAGCCACGTAAAATTTGCAACAACAAAGTAGAGGGCGTCTAACTTGTTTTTGCAGGGCATGTTGTGATGTGATATGGTCAAGACGTGATGAGATATAAGTTGTTGTATAAGATGATCATGTTTTGTTGAAGTTATCGGCAATCGGCAGAAGCCCTATGGTTGTCTCTTTGTTGCATAAGATGCAAGTGCCAAATAATTGCTTTACTTTATCGCTATGCGATAGCAATAGTTGCAAGAGCAATAGTTGGCGAGACAACCATGTGATGACACATTGATATAGATCAAGATGATGAAGATCATGGTGTCGTGCGGTGACGATAGAGATCATGACAGTACTTTGGAGATGGAGATCAAAGGCGCAAGATGATCATGGCCATATCATGTCACATATTTTGATTGCATGTGATGTTTATCTATTATACATCTTATTCTTGCTTTGATTGACGGTAGCATTTTAAGATGATCTCTCACTAATTATCAAGAAGTGTTCTCCTGAGTATGCACCATTGCCAAAGTTCGTCGTGCCCGGACACCACGTGATGATCGGGTGTGATAAGCTCTCGTCCATCTACAACGGGTGCAAGCCAGTTTTGCACACGCGGAATTCTAAGGTTAAACTTGACGAGCCTAGCATATGCAGATATGGCCTCGGAGCACGGAGACCGAAAGGTCGAGCGTGAATCATATAGTAGATATGATCAACATAGTGATGTTCACCATTGAAAACTACTCCATCTCACGTGATGATCGGTTATGGTTTAGTTGATTTGGATCACGTGATCACTTAGATGACTAGAGAGATGTCTGTCTAAGTGGGCGTTCTTAAGTAATATGATTAATTGAACTTAAATTTATCATGAACTTAGTCCTGGTAGTATTTTGCAAATTATGTTGTAGATCAATAGCTCGCGTTGTTTCTTTCATATGTTTATTTTCATATGTTCCTAGAGAAAATTGTGTTGAAAAATGTTAGTAGCAATGATGCGGATTGGATCCGCGATCTGAGGTTTATCCTCAATGCTGCATGAAGAATTATGTCCTTAATGCACCGCTAGGTGACAGACCTATTGCAGGAGCAGATGCACGCGTTATGAGCGTTTGGCTAGCTCAATATGATGACTACTTGATAGTTTAGTGCACCATACTTAACGGCTTAGAATCGGGACTTCAAAGACGCGTTTTTGAACGTCATGGACCATATGAGATGTTCCAGGAATTGAAGTTAATATTTCAAGCAAATACCCGAGTTGAGAGATATGAAGTCTCCAACAAGTTCTATAGCTAAAAGATGGAGGAGAATCGCTCAACTAGTGAGCATGTGCTCAGATTGTCTGAATACTTCAATCGCTTGAATCAAGTGGGAGTTAATTTTCCAGATAAGATAGTGATTGACAGAATTCTCTAGTCACCATCACTAATTTACTAGAACTTCGTGATGAACTATAGTATGCAGGGGATGACGAAAACGATTCCCGAGCTCTTCGTGATGTTGAAATCAACGAAGGTAGAAATCAAGAAAGAGCATCAAGTGTTGATGATTGACAAGACCACTAGTCTCAAGGAAAAGGGCAAAGGGAAGAAGGGGAACTTCAAAAGGAACGGCAAGCAAGTTGCTGCTCGAGTGAAGAAGCCCAAGTCTGGACCTAAGCCTGAGACTAAGTAATTTTGCTGCAATGGAACTGGTCACCGAAGCGGAACTACCCTGAATATTTGGTGGATAAGAAGGATGGCAAAGTGAACAAAGGTATATTTGATATACAGATTATTGATGTGTATTTTACTAGTGTTCATAGCAACCCCTCGGTATTTGATACTGGTATAGTTGCTAAGAGTAGTAACTTGAAACGGGAGTTACAGAATGAACAGAAACTAGTTGAAGGGAAGTGACGATGAGTGTTGGAAGAAGTTCCAAGATTGATATGATCATCATCGCACACTCCCTATACTTTCGGGATTAGTGTGGAACCTAAATAAGTGTTATTTGGTGTTGAGCATAAATATGATTTGATCATGTTTATTGCAATACGGTTATTCATTTAAGTAAGAGAATAAATTGTTGTTCTGTTTACATGAATAAAACCTTATATGGTTACACACCCAATGAAAATGGTTCATTGGATCTCGATCATAGTGATACACATATTCATAATATTGAAACCAAAAGATGCAAAGTTAATAATGATAGTGCAACTTATTTGTGGCACTACCGTTTAGGTCATATTGGTGTAAAGCGCTTGAAGAAAACTCCATCTTGATGGACTTTTGGAATCACTTGACTATGAATCATTTGATGCTTGCGAACCGTGCCTTTTGGGCAAGATGACTAAAACTCCGTTCTTCGGAACAATGGAACAAGCTACTGACTTATTGGAAATAATACATACCGATGTATGCGATTCAATGAGTGTTGATGCTCGTGGCAAGTATCGTTATTTTCTGACCTTCACAAAATGATTTGAGCAGATATGGGTATATCTACTTGATGAAACATAAGTCTGAAATAATTGAAAAGATCAAAGAATTTCAGAGTGAAGTGGAAAATCATCGTAACAAGAAAATAAAGTTTCTGCGATCTGATCGTGGAGATAAATATTTGAGTTACGAGTTTGGTCTTCATTTGAAACAATGTGAAATAGTTTCGCAACTCACGCCATATGGAACACCACAACATAATGGTGTGTCTGAAAGTCGTAACCGCACTTTATTGGATATGGTGCGATCTATGATGTCTCTTATCAATTTACCACTATCGCTTTTGGGGTTATGCATTAGAGACAGCTGCATTCACGTTTAATAGGGCACCGTCTAAATCCGTTGAGGCGACACCGTATGAACTATGGTTTAACAGTAAACCTAAGCTGTCGTTTCTTAAAGTTTGGAAGTTGTGATGCTTATGTGAAAAGTTTCATCCTGATAAGCTCAAACCCAAATCGGAGAAGTGCGTCTTCATAGAATACCCAAAGGAAATTGTTGGGTATACCTTCTATCACAGATCCGAAGGCAAAAACATTCGTTGCTTATAAATGGATCCTTTCTAGAGAAGGAGTTTCTCTCGAAAAGAAGTGAGTGGGAGGAAAGTGGAGCTTGATAAGGTAATTTGTACCTTCTCCCGAATTGGAAAGTACTTCATCACGGAAATCAGTTCCAGTGATTCCTACACCAATTAGTGAGGAAGCTAATGATGATGATCATGTAACTTCAGGTCAAGTCACTACCGAATCCCGTAGGTAAACCAGAGTGAGATCCGCACCAAAGTGGTACGGCAATCCTGTTGGAAGTCATGCTACTAGATCATGACGAACCTACAAACTATGAAGAAGCGATGGTGAGCCCAGATTCCGCTAAATGGCTAGAAGCCATGAAATCTGAGATGGGATCCATGTATGAAAACAAAGTGTGGACTTTGGTTGACTTGCCCGAGGGTCGGCAAGCAATAGAAAATAAATGGATCTTCAAGAGGAAGACGGACGTTGATAGTAGTGTTACTATCTACAAAGCTCGACTTGTCGCAAAAAGGTTTTTGACAAGTTCAAGGTGTTAACTACAATGAGATTTTCTCAACTGTAGCGATGCTTAAGTCTGTCCGAATCATGTTAGCAATTGCCACAATTTATGAAATTTGGCAAATGGATGTAAAAACTGCATTCTGAATGGGTTTACGGAGGAAGAGTTGTATATGATGCAACCAGAAGGTTTTATCGATCCAAAGGGAGCTAACAAAGTGTGCAAGCTCCAGCGATCCATCTATGGACTGGTGCAAGCATCTCAGAGTTGGAATATACGCTTTGATAAGTTGATCAAAGCATATAGTTTATACAGACTTACAGTGAAGCCTGTATTTACTAGAAAGTGAGTGGGAGCACTACAGCATTTCTGATAAGTATATGTGAATGACATATTGTAGATCGGAAATAATGTAGAATTATTCTGCAAAGCATAAAGGAGTGTTTGAAAGGAGTTTTTCAAACAAAGACCTCGGTGAAGCTGCTTACATATTGAGCATCAAGATCTATAGAGATAGATCAAGACGCTTGATAAGTTTTTTCAATGAGTACATACCTTGACAAGATTTTGAAGTAGTTCAAAATGGAACAGTCAAAGAAAGAGTTCTTGCCTGTGTTACAAGGTGTCAAATTGAGTAAGACTCAAAACCCGACCACGGCAGAAGATAGAAAGAGAATGAAAGTCATTCCCTATGCATCAGCCATAGGTTCTATAAAGTATGTCATCATGTGTACTGGATCTATTGCATACCCTACCACTAAGCTTGGCAAGGAGTGCAATAGTGATCTAGGAGTAGATCAATGGACAGCGGTCAAAATTATCCTTAGTAGAATAAGGATGTGTTTCTCGATTATGGAAGTGAAAAGGTTAGATAAGTAAGGGTTACGTCGATGCAAGTTTTAAACACTAATCTAGATGACTCTGAGTCTCAATCTGGATACATATTGAAAGTGGGAGCAATTAGCTAGAGTAGCTCCGTGCGAGCATTGTAGACATAGAAATTTGCAAAATACATGCGGATCTGAATGTGGCGGACCCGTTGACTAAACTTCTCTCACAAACAAAACATGATCACACCTTAGTACTCTTTGGGTGTTAATCACATAGCGATGTGAGCTAGATTACTGACTCTAGTAAACCCTTTGGGTGTTGGTCACATGTCGATGTGAACTATGGGTGTTAACCACATATAGATGTGAACTATTGATGTTAAATCACATGGCGATGTGAACTAGATTATTGACTCTAGTGCAAGTGGGAGACTGAAGGAAATATGCCCTAGAGGCAATAATAAAGTTATTATTTATTTCCTTATATCATGATAAATGTTTATTATTCATGCTAGAATTGTATTAACTGAAGCATAATACATGTGTGAATACATAGACAAACAGAGTGTCACTAGTATGCCTCTACTTGACTAGCTCATTAATCAAAGATGGTTATGTTTCCTGACCATAGACATGAGTTGTCATTTGATTAACGGGATCACATCATTAGGAGAATGATCTGATTGACATGACCCATTCTGTTAGCCTAGCACTTGATCGTTTAGTATGTTGCTATTGCTTTCTTCATGACTTATACATGTTCCTGTAACTATGAGATTATGCAACTCCTGCCACCGGAGGAACACTTTGGGTACTACCAAACGTCACAACGTAATCGGGTGATTATAAAGGAGTACTACAGGTGTCTCCAAAGGCAGATGTTGGGTTGGCGTATTTCGAGATTAGGATTTGTCACTCCGATTGTCGGAGAGGTATCTCTGGCCCTCTCGGTAATACACATCACTAAGCCTTGCAAGCATTACCACTAATGAGTTAGCTGTGAGATGATGTATTACGGAACGAGTAAAGAGACTTGCCAGGAACGAGATTGAACTAGGTATTGGATACCGACGATCGAATCTCGGGCAAGTAACATACCGATGACAAAGGGAACAACGTATGTTGTTATGCGGTTTGACCGATAAAGATCTTCGTAGAATATGTAGGAGCCAATATGGGCATCCAGGTCCCGCTATTGGTTATTGACCAGAATAGTTCTAGGTCATGTCTACATAGTTCTCGAACCCGTAGGGTCCGCACGCTTAAGGTTTCGATGGCAGTTATTATGAGTTTATGAGTTTTGATGTACCGAAGGAGTTCGGAGTCCCGGATGAGATCGGGGACATGACGAGGAGTCTCGAAATGGTCGAGATGTAAAGATCGATATATTGGACGACTATATTCGGAGTTCGGAAAGGTTCCGAATGATTCGGGTATTTTTCGGAGTACCGGAGAGTTACGGAATTCGCCGGGGAGAAGTATTGGGCCTTATTGGGCCCTGCGGGAAAGAGGGAGGGGCTGCCTAGGGCAGGCCGCGCCCCATGGCCTTCCAGTCCGAATTGGACTAGGGAGGGGCCGCACCCCTCCTTCCTTCCCTTCTCTCTTCCCTTCCTTGTCTCCTACTCCTAATACATGGAAGGACTCCTAGTTGGACTAGGAAAGGGGGAATCCTACTCGGTGGGAGTAGGACTCCCCTTGGTGCGCCTCCTCCTAGGCCGCCACCCCTCCCTTGCTCCTTTATATACGGGGCAGGGGCACCCCATGACACACAAGTTGATCTACGGATCGTTCCTTAGCCGTGTGCGGTGCCCCTCCACCATATTCCACTTCGTCATATCGTCATGAGCTTAGGCGAAGCCCTCGCCGGTGAAGTCATATCGTCATGAGCTTAGGCGAAGCCCCGCGTCGGTGGAGCATCATCATCGTCACCATGCCGTCATCTTGTGGAACTCATCCCGACACTTTGCTGGATCGAGTCCGGGATCGTCGTCGAGCTGAACGTGTGCAGAACTCGGAGGTGCCGTCGTTCGGTACTTGGATCGGTCGGATCGTGAAGACGTGCGACTACATCAACCGCGTTGTTATAACGCTTCCGCTTCACGGTCTCACGAGGGTACGTGGACATACACTCTCCCCTCTCGTTGCTATGCATCACCATGATCTTGCGTGTGCGTAGGAATATTTTTGAAATTACTGCGTTCCCCAACAGGTATGGGGACTGAGCCGAGCCGAGGTGAGGTGAGGTGAGCTGAGCAGGGCAGGGGAATCCCAGATCTAGGTAAACAGAGCAGCAGAGTCGGGGGCGGGGACTAAAAAATCTTAACCCTAACAGCATAGTGGAGCGCGTGGAAGACGAGGTGGGGCGGCGAGTAGACGGGCACCTTGGCGTGCAGGCGCTCGAGGGCGACGAACTGGCGCTCGAGGGCGGCGGGTAGACGGGCACCTCCCCGGAGATCGCCTCCAGCCACGTCTCCTCCACGAGCAGCTCCGGACTTGGCAAGGCGGAGGTTCTGAGGCCAAGGGCGAGGCGAGGTTGGTGTCGGCCCCTGGGCGCTGCTCCGGCGAGTGGGGTGGGGTCGGAGGGAGGAAGGAGGATGGGGAGAGGGAGGCGTCGGTGGTGTGGTGTGTGGACGGGCCGGCGCGGCCCCGGCGTGTGGGGGGGGGGGGCGGCGGGGAGGACGGGGAGGAGGGGGAGAGGGAGGCGTCGGTGGTGTGGTGTGGACGGGGCGGCGCTGGTGTCGGGGCGGCGTCGAGGGCGGCGGGGCGGCGGCGTCGGGAGAGGAGAGGGAAGGGATCATGAGGGCGAGTGAGAGAGAGGGATCGTCTGACGGTAGGGGTGGCACAATACTAATGGCGCACCACCCTCGGTGCGCCATAAGTACCTACATGCTAATGGCGCACCTCACCCAGTGCGCCATTAGTATTTTTTTTACTTCTGCCCGAGCCAACAGGTTATCTACCACCAGACCTGATACACATCAAGTCTTCTCTACTAGTTTGACTGGTCAGCAGCTAGTTCTCACACCAGGAGGTCCTGGGTTCGATTCCCAGGCTCCACAATTTTTTTATGCATTAAAAATGCTGTTTGATACTTACTTGTGTTTAAATATGTTCAAACTTGTTTAAATCATAACATTAATATTTTTTTATAAGACAGTAATATTTTTTTAAAAAATATCATCAAACAGTAATGCCGGTGGAGCGGGGGAGGGTGCGGGGGGTGCGGGGGGTCGGCGGCGGCGGTTGAGTAGGGGAGGGGTGCGGGGGGTCGGCGGCGGCGGTTGAGTAGGGGAGGGGTGCGGGGGGTCGGCGGCGGCGGTTGAGTAGGGGAGGGGTGCGGGGGGTCGGCGGCGGTGGTTGAGTAGGGGAGGGGTGCGGGGGGTCGTCAGCGGCGGTTAAGTAGGGGAATCGAGGGTGCGGGGGGTCGGCGGCGGTGGCCGGTGGACCGGATCTGGCGAGGTGGGATAGCGTTCGAGATGGAGGGGGATCGAGTGTCCATGAAATTAAAAAATATTCATGATAGTTCAAAAAGTGCCCATGATATACAATCGAGAAATGAAGTCTACGATTTAAATACAATCGATCTTAGCTAGCTATCTCTTCACAATATTCTTGCCCTTCTTTTTCGCAAATGGAGTTCTTCTATGGAACGGACGTCCTTTAGGTAGGGTGGTCCTGCTTCTTCTTGTGGTGTATGCTGCTACTTCATCATCGTCGTCATGTTCGATCCTCGGTCGCCAGTACTTGTCGAAGTCTTGCTCATTGGCTACTCCATCCATTCCGATGATCTTCCTTTTGCCTCTCCTCACGACAACACGACCGGGCTTTGGTGGGTCGGTAATGAAGAAGCATTGGTCCACTTGGGAAGCCAGTACCCATGGCTCATTTTTCAGTGACGCTTTGCCCACGGTCTTGGATTTGGCTTCGGGTATAACCATGGTGGTGAAATACCGGTCTTCTTTTATGACGTTCTTGGCCCATCGACACGGAACATCGGGACCTTCTCTCCAGCGTAGCTCAGCTCCCAGATCTCCTCGATCCTTCCGTAGTATCTGTCCTTGTCGTTACCGGTGTAGGATTCCATCGTTACCCCGGAGTTTTGATAACCATCGCTCTTCATGTCCTTGGCCTCGGTGTAGAATGTGTAGCCGTTGATATCGTACGCCTCATAGGCCATCAGGTTGTGCTCGACGCCCTGTGACAAGGCGAATATGAGTTGTTCTCCCGCGGAATAATCCTCATGTAAAGGGTACGACAGAAGCTTCTGCTTGAACCAATGCGTGAAACATGAGTTGTGCTCTTTGAGTATATCTCCGTCCGTCCTCTGTTGGCCTCGGTCATTGTACTGAAGGAAATATGCCCTAGAGGCAATAATAAAGTTATTATTTATTTCCTTATATCATGATAAATGTTTATTATTCATGCTAGAATTGTATTAACCGGAAACATAATACATGTGTGAATACATAGACAAACAGATAGTCACTAGTAAGCCTCTACTAGACTAGCTCATTAATCAAAGATGGTTATGTTTCCTAACCATAGACATGTGTTGTCATTTGATTAATGGGATCACCTCATTAGAAGAATGATGTGATTGACATGACCCATTCCGTTAGCCTAGCACTTGATCGCTTAGTATATTGCTATTGCTTTCTTCATGACTTATACATGTTCCTATAACTATGAGATTATGCAACTCCCGTTTACCGGAGGAACACTTTGGGTACTACCAAACGTCACAACGTAATCGGGTGATTATAAAGGAGTACTACAGGTGTCTCCAAAGGTACTTGTTGGGTTGGCGTATTTCGAGATTAGGTTTTGTCACTCCGATTGTCGGAGAGGTATCTCTGGGCCTTCTCGGTAATACACATCACATAAGCCTTGCAAGCATTACAACTAATGAGTTAGTTGTGAGATGATGTATTACGGAACGAGTAAAGAGACTTACCAAGAACGAGATTGAACTAGGTATTGGATACCGACGATCGAATCTCGGGTAAGTAACGCATCGATGACGAAGGGAACAACGTATGTTGTTATGCGGTCTGACCGATAAAGATCTTCGTAGAAAATGTAGGAACCAATATGGGCATCCAGGTCCCGCTATTGGTTATTGACCGGAGATATGTCTCGGTCATGTCTACATTATTCTCGAACCGTAGGGTCCGCACGCTTAAGGTTTCGGCGATGCTTATATTATGAGTTTATGTATTTTGATGTACCGAAGGTTGTTCGGAGTCCCGGATATGATCACGGACATGACGAGGAGTCTCGAAATGGTCGAGACACAAAGATTTATATATTGGACGGATATATTTGGACACCGGAAAGGTTCCGGAGAAGTTTGGAGCTCCGGAGGTTACCGAACCCCCGGGAGGTATATGGGCCTTAGTGGGCCCATGTAGGAGGAAGGGAGAAGGAACAAGGGAGGGGGGCGCGCCCCCCCAAGCCCAATCCGAATTGGGGAAGGGGGCCGGCCCCCCCTTTCCTTTCTCCTTCCCCCTCTTCCTATTCCTACTACTAGTACTACTTCCTAATACTAGTACTCCTTCCTTCCCCCTCCAAACAAGATAAGGAAAGGAGAGGGAAACCTACTTGGAGTAGGTTTCCCCTCCCTATGGTGCGCCCCCCCTTGAGGCCGGCCACCTCCTCCCTCCCTCCTTTATATACGGGGGAGAGGGGGCACCCTAGGACACACAAGTTGATCCTTGAGATCGTTCCTTAGCCGTGTGCGGTGCCCCCCTCCACCATATTCCACCTCGGTCATATCGTAGCGGTGCTTAGGCGAAGCCCTGCGTCGGTGAAACATCAAGATCGTCACCACGCCGTCGTGCTGACGGAACTCCCTCTCCCCGGAGCTTTGCTGGATCGGAGCCCGAGGAGCGTCATCAAGCTGAACGTGTGCCAAGAACTCGGAGGCGCCGGAGTAACGGCGCTGGGATCGGCTGGATCGCGAGGAGAACGTACGACTACTTCCTCTACGTCATCATCGACTCGGAGGTGCCGGAGTAGCGGCACTGGGATCGGCAGGATCGCGAGGAGAACGTACGACTACATCCTCTACGTTGTGATCGCTTCCGCTTTGGTCTACGAGGGCGTGAGACAACACTCTCCCTCTCGTTGCTATGCCATCACCATGGTCCCGTGTGCGTGGGAAATTTTTTGAAATTGCTACGTTCCCCAACAAAGTGGCATTCGAGCCTGGTTTTATGCGTTGATGTCATATGCACGAGTAGAACACAAGTGAGTTGTGGGCGATACAAGTCATACCGCCTACCAAAGCATGTCATACTTTGGTTCAGCGGTATTGTGAGATGAAGCGGCCCGGACCGACATTACGCCAGACGCTTACGCGAGACTGGTTTCACCGTTACGAGCACTCATGCTTAAATGTGGCTGGCGTGTGTCTGTCTCTCTAACTTTAGTTGAACAGAGTGTGGCTACGCCCGGTCCTTGAGAAGGTTAAAACGGAGTCTATTTGACGAAGTATCGTTGTGGTTTTGATGCGTAGGTAAGATCGGTTCTTGCTCAGCCCGTAGCAGCCACGTAAAACTTGCAACAACAAAGTAGAGGACGTCTAACTTGTTTTTGCAGGGCATGTTGTGATGTGATATGGTCAAGACGTGATGCTATATTTTATTGTATGAGATGATCATGTTTTGTAACCGAGTTATCGGCAATCGGCAGGAGCCATATGGTTGTCGCTTATTGTATGAAATGCAACGCCCTGTAATTGCTTTACTTTATCACTAAGCGATAGCGATAGTCGAGAAGCAATAGATGGCGTAAACGACAACGATGCTACGATGGAGATCAAGGTGTCGCGCGGTGACGATGGTGATCACGACGGTGCCCGGAGATGGAGATCACAAGCACAAGATGATGATGGCCATATCATATCACTTATATTGATTGCATGTGATGTTTATCCTTTATGCATCTTATCTTGCTTTGATTGACGGTAGCATTATAAGATGATCTCTCACTAAAATTATCAAGAAGTGTTCTCCTGAGTATGCACCGTTGCCAAAGTTCGTAGTACCCGGACACCACGTGATGATCGGGTGTGATAAGTTCTACGTCCATCTACAACGGTGCAAAACAGTTGCACACGCGAAATACTCAGGTTAAACTTGACGAGCCTAGCATATAACAGATATGGCCTCGGAACACGGAGACCGAAAGGTCGAGCGTGAATCATATAGTAGATATGATCAACATAAGATGTTCACCATTGAAAACTACTCCATCTCACGTGATGATCGGTTATGGTTTAGTTGATTTGGATCACGTGATCACTTAGATGACTAGAGAGATGTCTGTCTAAGTGGGAGTTCTTTAGTAATATGATTAATTAAAACTTAAATTTATCATGAACTTAGTACCTGATAGTATTTTTGCTTGTCTATGTTTACTGTAGATAGATGGCTCGTGCTGTTGTTCCGTTGAATTTTAATGCGTTCCTTGAGAAAGCAAAGTTGAAAGATGATGGTAGCAATTACACGGACTGGGTCCGTAATTTGAGGATTATCCTCATTGCTGCACGTAAGAATTACGCCCTGGAAGCACCGCTAGGTGCCAGGCCTGCGAGGAGCAACGCCGTAAGTTGTGAACGTCTGGCAGAGCAAAGCTGATGACTACTCTATAGTTCAGTGTGCCATGCTTTACGGCTTAGAACCGGGTCTTCAATGACGTTTTGAACGTCATGGAGCATATGAGATGTTCCAAGAGTTGAAGTTAATATTTCAAGCAAATGCCCGGATTGAGAGATATGAAGTCTCCAATAAGTTCTATAGCTGCAAGATGGAGGAGAACAGTTACGTCGGTGAGCACATACTCAAAATGTCTGGGTATAATAATCACTTAATTCAGCTAGGAGTTAATCTTCCGGATGATAGTGTCATTGACAGAATTCTCCAATCACTGCCACCAAGCTACAAGAGCTTCGTGATGAACTACAATATGCATGGGATGACTAAGACAATTCCTGAGCTCTTCGCAATGCTAAAAGCCGCGGAGGTAGAAATCAAGAAAGAGCATCAAGTGTTGATGGTCAACAAGACCACTGGTTTCAAGAAAAGGGCCAAAGGGAAGAAGAAGGGCAACTTCAAAAAGAACAGCAAGAAAGTTGCTGCTCAAGAGAAGAAACCCAAGTCTGGACCTAAGCACTGAAATCGAGTGTTTTTACCGCAAGCGCATCGACACCTTTGGAAGCGGAACTGCCCCAAGTATTTGGCGGATAAGAAGGATGGCAAGGTGAACAAAGGTATATGTGATATACATGTTATTGATGTGTACCTTACTAGAGCTCGTAGTAGCACCTGGGTATTTGATAATCTGGTTACATTGCTAATATTTGCAACTCGAAACAGGGGACTACGGAATAGACGAGCACCGCAAAGGACGAGGTGACGATGCGCGCTGGGAAACGGTTCCAAGGTCAATGTGATCGCGGTCGGCACGCTACCTCTACATCTACCTTCGGGATTAATTTTAGACCTAAATAATTGTTATTTGGTGCCAGCGTTGAGCATGAACATTATATCTGGATCTTGTTTAATGCGAGACGGTTATTCATTTAAATCAGAGAATAATGGTTGTTCTATTTATATGAGTAATATCTTTTATGGTCACGCACCCTTGAAGAATGGTCTATTTTTATTGAATCTCGATAGTAGTAATACACATATTCATAATGTTGAAACCAAAAGATGCAGAGTTGATAATGATAATGCATCTTATTTTTGTCTCTGCCGTTTAGGTCTTATCGTTGTATTACGCATGATGAAACTCCATACTGATGGGCTTCGAATCACTTGATTATGAATCACTTGGTACTTGCGTAACCGTGCCTCATGGGCAAGATGACCAAAACGCCGCTTCTCCGGAACTATGGAGCGAGCAACTGATTTGTTGGAAATCATACATACCGATGTTTGTGGTCCAATGAATATTGAGGCACGCCAAGGGTATCGTTATTTTCTCACCTTCACAGATGATTTGAGCAGATATGGGTATATCTACTTAATGAAACACAAATCTGAAACATTTGAAAAGTTCAAAGAATTTCAGAGTGAAGTGGAAAATCATCGTAACAAGAAAATAAAGTTTCTACGATCTGATCGTGGAGGAGAATATTTGAGTTACGAGTTTGGTTTACATTTAAAACAATGTGGAATAGTTTAACTCACGCCACCCGAACACCACGGAGAAATGGTGTGTCCGAACGTCAGAATCGTACTTTACTTGATATGGTGCGATCTATGATGTCTCTTACTGATTTACCGCTATCGTTTTGGGGATATGCTTTAGAGACGGCCGCATTCACGTTAAATAGGGCACCATCTAAATCTGTTGAGACGACACCGTATGAACTATGGTTTGGCAAGAAACCAAAGTTGTCGTTTCTTAAAATTTGGGGCTGCGATGCTTATGTGAAGAAACTTCAACCAGATAAGCTCGAACCCAAATCGGAAAAATGTGTCTTCATAGGATACCCAAAGGAGACTGTTGGGTACACCTTCTATCACAGATCTGAAGGCAAGATTTTCGTTGCTAAATTCGGATCCTTTCTAGAGAAGGAGTTTCTCTCGAAAAGAAGTGAGTGGGAGGAAAGTAGAACTTGATGAGATAATCAGATTCTGCTCCCTTATTGGAAAGTAGTTCATCACAAGAAAGCGGTTCCTGTGACAACTACGCCAATTAGTGAGGAAACTAATGATGTTGATCATGAAACTTCAAATCAAGTTGCTACTGAACCCAGAGGTCAAGCAGAATAAAATACGCACCCGAGTGGTACGGTAATCCTATTCACGAACTCAACATACTTGACCATGGCCAACCTACAAACTCAGAAGACGCCATGCTCAGCCCACATTCACAAAAATGGCTGGAAGCCATGAAATCTGAGATGGGATCCATGTATGAGAACAAAGTATGGACTTTGGTTGACTTGCCCGATGATCGGCAAGCCATTGAGAATAAATGGATCTTTAAGAAGAAGACCGACGCCGATGGTAATGTAACTGTCTATAAAGCTCGACTTGTTGCAAAAGGTTTTCGACAAGTTCAAGGGGTTGACTACGATGAGACTTTCTCACCAGAAGCGATGCTTAAGTCTGTCCGAATCATGTTAGCAATTGCCGCATTTTATGATTATGAAATTTGGCAAATGGATGTAAAAACTGCATTCTTGAATGGATTTCTAGAAGAAGAGTTGTATATGATGCAACCAGAAGGTTTTGTTGATCCAAAGGCCGCTAACAAAGTGTGCAAGCTCCAGCGATCAATTTATGGTCCGGTGCAAGCCTCTCGGAGTTGGAATAAACGCTTTGATAGTGTGATCAAAGCATATGGTTTTATACGGACTTTTGGAGAAGCCTGTATTTACAAGAAAGTGAGTGGGAGCTCAGAGCATTTCTGATATTATATGTGGACGACATATTATTGATTGGAAATGATATAGAATTTCTGGATAGCATAAAAGGATACTTGAACAAAAGTTTTTCAATGAAAGACCTCGGTGAAGCTGCTTACATATTGGGCATCAAGATCTATAGAGATAGATCAAGACACTTAATTGGACTTTCACAAAGCACATACCTTGATAAAGTTTTGAAGAAGTTCAAAATGGATCACGCATAAAGAAAGGTTTTTACCTCAGACATAAGGTCTAAAATTGAGTCGACTCAATGCCCGACCACAAAGCAGAAGATAGAGAGAAAATGAAAGATGTTCCCTATGCTTCAGCCATAGGCTCTATCATGTATGCAATGCTGTACCAGACTGACGTATGCTTAGTCAGTAAGCTTGGCAGGAAGGTACCAAAGTAATCCAGGAGTGGATCACTGGACAGCGATCAAGAACATCATGAAATTCCTGAAAAGGACTAAGGATATGTTTCTCGTCTATGGAGGTGACAAAGAGCTTTGACACTGATCCGGACGATTCTAAATCGCAAACCGGATACGTGTTTTTTAAACGGTGGAGCTGTCGGTTGGTGCAGTTCTAAACAAAGCGTCGTGGCGGGATCTACATGTGAAGCGGAGTACATAGCTGCTTCGAAGCAGCAAATGAAGGAGTCTGGATGAAAGAGTTCATTTCCGATCTAGGTGTTATACCTAGTGCATCGGGACCAATGAAGATCTTCTGTGACAATATCGTGCAATTGCCTTGGCAAAGGAATCCAGATTTCACAAGAGGACCAAGCATGTCAAGAGACGCTTCAATTCCATTCGGGACCAAGTCCAAGTGGGAGACATAGAGATTTGCAAAATACATACGGATCTGAATGTTGCAGACCCATTGACTAAGCCTCTTCCACGAGCAAAACATGATCAGCACCAAGACTCCATGGGTGTTAGAATCATTATTGTGTAATCTAGATTATTGACTCTAGTGCAAGTGGGAGATCAAGGAAATATGCCCTAGAGGCAATAATAAAGTTATTATTTATTTCCTTATATCATGATAAATGTTTATTATTCATGCTAGAATTGTATTAACCGGAAACATAATACATGTGTGAATACATAGACAAACAGATAGTCACTAGTAAGCCTCTACTAGACTAGCTCATTAATCAAAGATGGTTATGTTTCCTAACCATAGACATGTGTTGTCATTTGATTAATGGGATCACCTCATTAGAAGAATGATGTGATTGACATGACCCATTCCGTTAGCCTAGCACTTGATCGCTTAGTATATTGCTATTGCTTTCTTCATGACTTATACATGTTCCTATAACTATGAGATTATGCAACTCCGTTTACCGGAGGAACACTTTGGGTACTACCAAACGTCACAACATAACTGGGTGATTATAAAGGAGTACTACAGTGTCTCCAAAGGTACTTGTTGGGTTGGCGTATTTCGAGATTAGGTTTTGTCACTCCGATTGTCGGAGAGGTATCTCTGGGCCTTCTCGGTAATACACATCACATAAGCCTTGCAAGCATTACAACTAATGAGTTAGTTGTGAGATGATGTATTACGGAACGAGTAAAGAGACTTACCAGTAACGAGATTGAACTAGGTATTGGATACCGACGATCGAATCTCGGGTAAGTAACATACCGATGACGAAGGGAACAACGTATGTTGTTATGCGGTCTGACCGATAAAGATCTTCGTAGAAAATGTAGGAACCAATATGGGCATCCAGGTCCCGCTATTGGTTATTGACCGGAGATATGTCTCGGTCATGTCTACATTATTCTCGAACCGTAGGGTCCGCACGCTTAAGGTTTCGATGACAGTTATATTATGAGTTTATGTATTTTGATGTACCGAAGGTTGTTCAGAGTCCCGGATATGATCACGGACATGACGAGGAGTCTCGAAATGGTCGAGACACAAAGATTTATATATTGGACAGATATATTTGGACACCGGAAAGGTTCCGGAGAAGTTTGGAGCTCGGGAGGTTACTGAACCCCCGAGGTATATGGGCCTTTTGGGCCCATGTAGGAGGAAGGGAGAAGGAACAAGGGGGCGCCCCCAAGCCCAATCCGAATTGGGGAAGGGGCCGCCCCTTTCCTTTCTCCTTCCCCCTCTTCCTATTCCTACTACTAGTACTACTTCCTAATACTAGTACTCCTTCCTTCCCCCTCCAAACAAGATAAGGAAAGGAGAGGGAAACCTACTTGGAGTAGGTTTCCCCCTCCTATGGTGCGCCCCCCCTTGAGGCCGGCCACCTCCTCCCTCCCTCCTTTATATACGGGGGAGGGGGGGCACCCTAGAACACACAAGTTGATCCTTGAGATCGTTCCTTAGCCGTGTGCGGTGCCCCCTCCACCATATTCCACCTCGGTCATATCGTAGCGGTGCTTAGGCGAAGCCCTGCGTCGGTGAAACATCAAGATCGTCCTGCCACGCCGTCGTCTTGTGGAACTCCCTCTCCCGGAGCTTTGCTGGATCGGAGCCCGAGGAGGCGTCATCAAAGCTGAGCGTGTGCCAAGAACTCGGAGGTGCCGGAGTAGCGGCACTGGGATCGGCAGGATCGCGAGGAGAACGTACGACTACTTCCTCTACGTCATCATCGACTCGGAGGTGCCGGAGTAGCGGCACTGGGATCGGCAGGATCGCGAGGAGAACGTACGACTACATCCTCTACGTTGTGATCGCTTCCGCTTTGGTCTACGAGGGTACGTAGACAACACTCTCCCCTCTCGTTGCTATGCCATCACCATGGTCCTGTGTGTGCGTAGGAATTTTTTTTGAAATTGCTACGTTCCCCAACATGTACGTCTTCTTAATAAATGTTCTGTGCTGTACCACCCAAGGATCGACCACGTCTATGTGTTGTAGCGCGACTAGGTTTGCTCTTTCAAAGTCGGCGAGTAGACCCTCGAAGTCGACATGCATTTCGCGGAGACCCTCACGGTAACCCCATCCAAATGAAAGCCCGCCGAGGTGCTCGTTGACGGGCAGACCAACGGGGTTCTCGATGCCTAGATAATTCGTGCGATGGGAGATGCACTCTTCGGTCGAAGCCCCTGGCTATGCTTCCTTCGGGCGTGACATGTTGCGAACGTATCCTTTGATGACACCATTCATCCTTTCGAACGGCATCATGCTGTGCAGGAACGTCGGCCCGAGTTGGATGATATCCTCCACTATATGGACCAGCAGATGCACCATAACATCGAAGAATGCGGGCAGGAAGTACATCTCAAGCTCGCATAGTATCACCACGATCTCTTCACAGTAGCCTTCGAGTTGCCTCACGCCAATCGACTTCCGAGAGATGACGTCAAGAAGTTGCATAGGCCAAATAGCGTTTCCGCGGACGTGCGTGTCCATGATCCCACGGATTGCAATGGAAGTATCTGCGTCATCGACGCGTGGCGGTCGTGAGACTTCATCCCGCTGAACTTCGCTTCACTGGGTCTAGGTATCTCGCTTATCTTCCCCGCCTAACCGTAAGGAAGTTTTACTCCTAGGAGGCAGGTGAAAACTGCTCGATCTCCTCGACTTAGAGTGAAGCACGCGGGAGGGTAGTCATTTCCGGTCTTCTTGGCCTTTTGCCTTTGCGACGACTTTACGTGTCCTGCTTCGCCTCATCATCATCATCATCATCATTAGCGTGAAGCTCCTGCACGATGCCCATTGATTTCAAGTCTGCCCTTGCTTTCGCCCATCTTTGGTCCTCTACCGCATGTTGAGCAGGGTACCAAGCAGACTCTCGCACACGTTCTTCGTGATATGCATGACATCAAGGCTGTGAGGCACACGGTGGATCTTCCAGTACGGCAAGTCCCAGAAAACAGACCTCGTTTTCCATACCTTTAGCAGCGGCTCTGGCGCCTTTTCGCTTCTTTCCCGGCTCTGGCGCCTTTTGCTTCTTTCCCGGCAATGGGCAGTCTTTCCAATTTTTCAACAGCTTGTCTATTTCCTCGCTGCTCCTCGTACACGGGCGTTTTGGGGTTCGGTTTCACCATCGAACAGATCCTTGCGTTTCCTCCACGGGTCATCGTCAGCGAAGCCACCTTCGATGTCCCATGAACACGGTTTTGAAGACCGGGATCTCTATCTAGCTGGCGATACGTTGTGTCATCCATGCACCTTACGCATCCGTAAAATCCGTGGACTACCTGCCCGCGAGATATCCGTGTCGAGATAGTCGTGCACCGTCGTGAGCAGTGCGGCTCTCATAGGGAAATATTCTTTCTCTGCGGCGTCCCACGTATTGGCTGGCGTTTTCCACAGCGTGTCAAGCTCCTCTTTCAGCAGCCCGGTACATGATTGATGTCGTTCCCTGGTTGTTTCGGCCCTTCAATTAGCATACTCATGTGAATGTACTTCCTCTTCATGCACAACCTGGGGGGAAGGTTGTACATCCACACAAACACAGGCCAGGTGCTATGTGTGCTTCTCTGGCTGCCAAACGGATTGACTCCATCGGTGCTCGCGCCCGGACGATATTCCTTGGATCGTTCCCAAATTCTGAGTCTTCGGTTCAACGCTTGCCACCGGCTCGCATCCTTAGGGTGACTCAACATCTTGTCTTTTTTATCTATCTCCGGATCATTTGCGTCATCTTCTCGCTTCTTCTCCTCCCTATCCGCGTGCCAACGCAGGAGCTTTGCTACCTTAGGGTCCGCGAAATACCGCTGCAGACGAGGAGTGATTGGAAAGTACCACACCACTTTTCGAGGAGCTTTCTTCCTCTTCTTGTATCGAGTGACGCCGACACCGGACATATGGTAGACTCAGCGTGCTCGTCCCGATAAATGATGCAATTGTTCATGCACACATGGTGTTTCACGTCGCGGTAAATCGAGAGGACACACGATTTTCTTCGCCTCCTCCAAACTGGTCGGGCACTTGTTCCCCTTGGGAAGACGTTCGTGCGAATGACATGTTCTCGTCGAAGCATGCGTCGGTCATTTTGTGTTTTACCTTCATCTCCAGAGCCATGAGTGTTACTTTCAGGCGGGTATCCTCGGGGCTGCATCCTTCATACAATGGAGTAACCGCGTCTAACTCAAGTTGATCCATCTTGGCTTTCTCTCGGGCGGCAGCTCTGGCGTTATCCGTCTGCTTGAGAAGCAGCTCTTGAATATGAGGGTCCTGCACCCAGCCCATCGATGGTCCAGCGTCGCCTGTTCCGCCGGCATCATCATCTTCATGATCATGCCCGTCTGCCCCGCTCCGCATCTTCCTCATCATCATGTCCTGCATCTTCTACATGATGATCGTATGCAAGATCACCGTCGTGATCATCTCCGGGATTCTTCGTCTTCTCGCCCGCCCGAGCCGTGGTGGTTGTCTTGCTGCCCTTCCTCATTTCTTGCCCGGCCCCATGGACGACTTCGTAGTCATCTTCATCACCTTGCCACCGATAGCCATCCATGAAACCACGCAAGAGCAGGTGGTCCCGCACCTGCCGGAATCCGCCCGCAATAAGGCTCTTCAGCTTGCATCTTCGACACGGACATGTTATCTCCGTCTCGTTCTTTTGAAGCATCTCGGCCTTCAAGGACCTCAAAAACCTATTCACGATGCCTTCGGTCATCGTATGCGGACTATGGTCGTCATGGGTAGAGCAAAAGCGATATTTTAGAACCAAACAAAAATTTGGCATGACTTTCCCTAAAAATAGGACCAAAAGAATGATTAATGCCAAAATTCTACTTGAAACGGAAATGAATCAACATTCCGCAAAATATTGGCAACTATCGCATTTCAAATACCGTACACCTCGAAACACAAACACATATGCAACACCACAAACATATGCAACACCACGAACATACATAGATCTAGCTAGGCCATAAAAAGTGCATGTGCACATTGTTGTAGGAGAACAACATAAATATAGCTTCCCCTTACTTACCTATTAAAACAAGGTAATTTAACCACTTAATTTGAATGAATCTATGGTGGAAATGAGGTGAAAAAGAGGAGGCACCGAGACAACAAGGAGGAGGTGGAGAGAATGAAGTGGGGAGAAAGTGAGTGTGGGTAGGAGAGGCTGTCCAAAATATCTAGTTGTTGCCCACTTACTAATGGCGCACTAGCAACAAATGCGCCATTAGTAATCAAGGTTACTAATGGCGCACCTTCTGGCGGTGCGCCATTAGTAGTTTTGCAAAAAAAAATACGAATGGCGCGCGATCCATGATGCGCCATTACTAGTTTAAACTAGTAATGGCGCACGATCGATCGATCGCCATTAGTAGTATTGCAAAAAAAGGAATAAAAATATAATAAAAAAACAACATTAATGGCGCACATGTGGGAGGGTGCGCCATTAGTACTTACAACTACTAATGGCGCACTTTACCAGGATGCGCCATTAGTATGTTTGGACAGGCGCACTACTTCAAAAAAAAAATTGATACTAATGGCGCACCCTTTGCACGGTGCGCCATTAGTAGTTTCAACACTAATGGCGTATCAGTAGGTGGTGCGCCATTAGTATAATAATGGCGCACCAACTTTCTGGTGCGCCATTAGTGTCAATCCCATCTATAGCCCTTTTTCTAGTAGTGCTCTGTCCAGCATGTACTTAACTTAGCATCAAGGCCATGAAAACAGGAATCAGAACGATATTAGATTTTGATCCCACACATACAAAATAGATAACAAAAATCACAGACTGCAGGTACTACGATTATCTGAGTAAACTTCTAATGCATAACAACTTCTGGTATTCAAATACATCACATGAAATACTGAGACAACTAGAAATGCAAAACAACTTCTGATGTTGAGGTTGAGCAAGGGACCATTATTGTGAGGCGCAGCATCTTCAGCAACATATCCATGATTCCACCTGTAGCATATAAGTAACTAAAAATTTTAGATTGAATACAATCGGTATTGGAAAACTGACAGTACGGTAATTTGAAGATGCCAAGGAAATCTGTCACAACAAATGTAGGAGGATACGAATTTGAATACAAAGTTCATAGAAGTCAATGTTGAATTAATAAGACCTTTGCAAGATGCAAAATCACTGCTGTGATGAGAGTAAACAGCATGTAGGCCATAGCACATGCAAGAAGCACTTACAGGAAGTGAAGCAAAATGTTGTACAGCATGGCAACATGAGTAAGCCAACATCCCTATTTCAATGCTTATGTCTAGTTTTTTTTGTTGAATCATTAGGAAGCCCTAAATATTTTGATGCAAGATCACCGACAGGGCACTACTGAAATATTTTAGTGTCTACATCTCTCTACTGAAAGTGCATTACTGAAATATTTCAGTGGCTACGTCTGTGTGTGTGTACTGAAACAGCACCACTGAAATATTTCAGTTGCTACATGCGTGTACTGAAACAGCACCACTGAAACATTTCAGTTGGTACATGCGTGTACTGAAAGTGAACCACTAAAATATTTCAGTGGGTACGTGCGTGTACTGAAAGTGCACCACCGAAATATTTGAGCGGCTACTTGCTTGTACTGAAACAGCACCCCAAAAATATTTCAGTGGCTACGCGCGTGCCCTGGAACTGCTACACTGAAATATTTCAGGGGTTGCGTGCGTGTACCGAAACTGCAGTACTGAATTATTTCAGGGGTTGCGTGCGTGTACTGAAACTGCAGTACTGAAATATTTCAGTGTCTACCCATGTGTACTGAAATTGCATTGCACTACTGAAATATTTCAGTGCGTGCCCGTGTGTACTGCAATTGCACTACTAAAATATTTCAGTATGAACCGGTCAGTACTGAAATATTTCAATGCCTACAACTATCTACTGAACTTGCAGTATTGAAATATTGCATTGTCAACCCAGAGTCTATCACTCTAAAACTGTGTACTGAACTTGTCTGGAGGCACTTCTTGCAGCCAAAATATTTTAGTAGTTCAATTTACATATGTTGCATCACGTAATTTGAACACAACTCTTGAGGTGACAGACAAAATTTCCTATCATGAATACCACTCCAGCACATCAAAACATAGCAAGTAAACATAGCAATGCTATATGCCTAGACACATTCCAGCCTCGTCAATCAAACTAAGCTGCCATCCAGAGGCTACGGATTCAAGTACACAGGTAGCAAGACCATATTGTAGAGAATCAAATTAAGCAAGTGGCAAGTAATGATGAATGAAATTCAGCAATCTTACCCTAAACATAGCTACGCCCGCTGTTCAAACGAGGAGAGCGACTAGGGAAGCGTGGAGAATGGCGGGGAAGCGATGTCGCGACTACTGTCGTCCTCCTCTTGCGCTTCGGAGTCATCTCGACTCGGTTGGAGGCTCCACAATCTGCAACGACACCTCGTGCATCGTGGGTTCCTAATCCAGTGGATGCTCTACCCTGGATCTGAACGGCCACCACATGCGCCTGTCCCACGGGTTGGACGAATTGGCCTGCTCCATCGCCCACAGGAGAATCTCGATCTTGTGCATCGGTTGTGTGAGCGGGGAGCTTTTCTTCTCCACAGATGTCATTTCCCTGAAAGTGGCCATTGTTGTCCAGTTCATCTTCCTTGTGTTGTTAAAACAAGAACGGATCTCCGTCAACGTGGCCATCTTGACATCTCCACGAAGTAGGCGTTCTCGCAGCCGGCGATCTGCTCCTCCATCGAGGTTCTTGCGTGGATGGAAGATAGGGGTGGGATGTGGAAGATTGCGGCCGCGAGAAGGAGGAGAAGGCTGTGGTGGACTTGGAATGCAGGAGAGGGAGAAGATGCCGCGGTTGTAATGGTGATGGGTGAGGGGAAGGACGATGGCAGCGGTTTTACATTGGACGAGAGGAGCGGCGGTTTAGCATTGGACGAGATGGGCGTGCAAATTAATTTTTTCTATACCTAAAAAGCCCCTAGATGAAAACGTGTCCCCACATTGTCATTAGTTTCCTATACCTAAAAAGCCCCTAGATGAAAACGTGTCCCCACATTGTCATTAGTACCGGCCAGTACTTTCGAATACTTTCGTCTGGGTACTACCGAGTACTACGCATGTGTGTGCCGTTAGATTGAGGCAAACGAACGGTTGTAAATAATGCCAACTACTGTAAAACTTGTAAAGGTACTAACATATCTGTTCTCAACCTATTTGGTGTTGGACCCATGGTTTGTGTTTATTAGAGATTGTGCTCTTGATGATGGATATGTCGTACAACGGAAGTAATATATCATCACGTGAGTAGGAAACCGAAGAATTTCTTCAAGTTCTCTTTAGAAAACGAAGCAACAATAGCATTTGAGAAGGTGAACGATGAGGTTAAATATGCTTGATGAATCATGACATCCGTACATATACCACAGGCCATGTTTTGCAGGGTAATACTAACATGCAACCCTTGGTGTGATTCTTTTCCTTATGCAGTTATGCTAACATATATATTTTTGCACATATAATGTTTTCAGGTGCTTCATGGGAGAAATTAATATACAGAGAACAACACAGACAACTGTGCAACAGTACATACATGATGCTTTTTCTCTAAAAAAATACATGATGCTACTGTTGGCATGAGTAAGGTGCTTATCAGTTTTCTTCTTTCCGTTAAAAAAACACCATTTCTTCTATTTGGAATATATGATGTCGTAATATTTAGCCCTTGAGATGAACCCTGGATTTCGCACATTTGCATGGCCACCAATGCCCAATGTGTAAGTTCAGTACTACGCCCAGTACACCAATTGACAACTTTTAGGGCATCCCCAACGCTGGTCCTCAAACGACCCACATATGTCTGGACCGCAGTGATCCTCAAACTGCCCGCATACATTCGGACCGCGTGGCTCGAACGTGTTTTGCCGGCCTGTATCGGTCTGCGGAGCGACCCGGATGGATTTTTCCCACAAAACCGAGACAATGTGGGCTGGGGGCTCTTTTGCCGCCATCTGGACCGTTGCCACGTCCGCGTCTGACTGCCCTGGCCTACCCGCCTCTCCCGCGCTTTCCATCCAATGTTCATTCTGCTTGCCGCACTGCATTCATGCTGGCCAAAGCATGCAGCGGACGGCATTGATACCGAGCAACGTGACTAGACGTGAAGGCGGTGTTGACGGGCGACGCCCTCGCCACTTCAATGCGGACGACGTGTCCGAAGAAACCATCTCTGACCGTTGCGCTGCATTGAAGCGGGTTGACTACGTGCTCGCCTCGCTGTGGCCGTGGCTATTTAAGCCTCGCGCCAGCGATGCAAATCCACACCGAGCTCCTCCTTCTCTCTGAGCCCCTCCTCCTCCTCTTTGAGCCCCTCCTCCTCCTCCTCTTTGAGCCCCTCCAACTCTAGTGGTGATACCGAAGTCTTGGTTCTCCGTGCCGACAGGTGGAGGCAGTTCATCCTCAGTTGAATCTTGGCGCCGCCGCCCTCACTCTCCGGGAAACTAGGTACCCACAGTGGTCGGCTCCTCCGGTAAGGAGGAGATCGTCATCTCCTCTTGCGACGAGGACCAAAAGCGCCATAGTTGTCGAAGCGGCTGTCGTGCTTCCTCGCGGAAGCGGCTCCGACGGACGAAGAGTCCATATCCCTCTCTAGCACAGCCGGTATGCCCACATTGACGGGTATGTCTCGCCGCCACACCGCAATAGCCTACCACCCACGATCACGAAGGCGCTGGGATGCATGATCCCAGGGTCGGCCCATAGGCCAGGGCTATGGGGTGACCGCCCTGGCCATTGGGAGGTAGGGGCCCCGGCCCAGGTAGTAGTAAAGTATAGGTATTAGGGAAAAAATGAAGGAAGCCTCAAAAAAATAAAAAAATGAAGGAATCGATTGCTTCGCTACGCTTCTGCACGTCTCCAGTGTCCTCGCCTCCTTCCCCAAATTCTCCACCCCGAAGAACAGCGCCACCGCTACCGCGCACTTCCAGATTCGAGGCTCTGCTCCCGTGCATCCATTTATGGAGACCAAGGGTGCTATTCCCTTCCCCAATCATCTCTCTTTGCATCCTCGGCGCTCCCATACATTTGAGGCATCACTGCATCAGAGATGGTTCGTGCCCCTTCTTCCCCTATTCAAGTACTCTTTTGATTCGCTGTTAAATAGCCCGGCTCTCCGCCTCCTATTGCTCTCTTCCTAGTTCCTAATCTTTTGTTGGCTTGTTCTTCAAAGCTTCATTGGATCCAGGGATGAGAAGGAGGGACGGTGAATGAGTGTTGCAGCCTTGCCGATATGGGAAGCTACATTGACAATTCGAACATCAAGCCATATGCCCATATTCAGGTGCTTTTGTTCCTTATATTGACTGTTTTTTTTTTGCAATTGTTTGGTGACATGTCTTCTAAAAAATGAAAAACAAGTGAAAAAAATAGTGAGATGAACTGGTAGGATCCCACAAAGGTTCAATTGCCAATTTCTTTAGAACTGGTAGTTCTTCAAAGAACTTGAAAGTGTTCAGAAGTATATTTGGCTTCTTACTTGGCTCAATAGACTTGAAGTTACTGAATGATATTAAGTTACACAAATGTTGTGCTAAATTTGTAGAAACATTTTCTGATAGTTAGATGGTCTCTTCTCGAAATTACGACTTCGTCAAATGACTTCACCAGAATCTAATGTGCCATTGCATGCTATGGAGATTTTTTTAGTTTGTTAGAGACATTGACAAGGTTTTCATACTTAGAAGAGCGAGATGATGGTCTCTTTGTGGCACTTAGAAGAGCAATCTTTTGTAGAACTATATCTTTTCCATACTGTTATGATATAGTTCTCTGAACTATTACTAATAAATAATTTGTGGCTTGTGTTTTTTAGTTCAAAGACCATTGTATGCTATGTACTGAATTGCTTCCGAGATGCAATATAATCTTGATTTTTATTTGTCCACAAGGGCCCCATTTTGTCCTCTTGCCCCAGGGCCCCGAATATGTATGGATCGACCCTGCATGATCCACTACCTTGGAGGTGGCGGTCTCGGCGGTCCCTCGGGCTCGAGGGCTGTCATCTCTGAGAGGGAGCGCACAATGCGGTGGTAGGTGCGGTACAATCGGTGCGACGCCGCCCGCCGCTCCGTGCTCGCCAAGATCGATGTGGCTCCGGGCAAGGCCATCAACAAGGCTCCTCCAGCACCGGCGGCAGTGGCCAAGGCAGCCCTCCGCACCATGCAACAAGAGCCGGAGTGGCTCCTCCGTGAGCGGCAGGCAGCTGCCGGACAAGGTCGTCGTGGCCCTCTGGCTCCCCTCCACCATTGGAGGGACGACGACGATGACATCAACGGCACAGACGCGACCGTGTGACACGACAGGGTGACCACATATACGAGATGGCGGTCTTGTATAGGGTTTAATATTTTTTTTCTAATTTTCAGTTAATCGGTTGAAATATCAATCTTTTAATGTAAATTAACTCCGAATTCTAATGAATTCCAACGGGTTAGCATGAATTTCGTTTGATCTGTTGAAATGCGGTTTCAAGTGCAGCTTTAGATGGCAAGGTCCCGCATCCGTGTCCGTGAATTGATCCTCATGTCCATATATAAACCCATGCTAAAAGCAAATTTACAGGTCAACGTTAGAGATTCTCTTACTGCGTTGTGCAAGGAGGCTGCTTGCAACACCAACGTGGGTGGAGGCAACCATCACGGAACCAGTGCGAGCACCGTCCAGCTAACCACGCCAGCGGAGGAACGTGGGAAACCAGTCGTACCCGAGTGGGCTCGTGAGTTGTCTCGGTCCACTTGACACGGAACGACGGCCGGCGTAGGACTTTGTGAGTAGCCGCGTGCAACTCTGGACAGTGACCGATCTGTTCTTAAATTTATGTAACTATATCGGGATATTTTTATAATAGAATTCTTAAATCCATATAAAAGCATGCAAAGAAGAAACCTATGTACTACGCAGATCAACTACCCTACTCCTTGTAGGAGATATCGAGTATCTCCATGCCCGGCTCCGGGTACATGGGCCGCAGCTGCAGCCCTGGCTCTTCCGGCTGCTCCACTCCGGTCTCCTCCTCTATTTCCACGTCTAGTTCGGCAAAGAGCGCGTCGGTCGCCGCCTGCTCCTGCAGGAAGAACTGTCGATTGGCCTCCGCATAGGCCTCGTCCTTGATGGACTCCAGGATGGCCTGTGGCTCCGCTATCTCCGCGGCTTGGGCGACGGCGAACTCCGCCTCTGCATCCTCCATGTTGAAGCCGTGGAGCAGGCTGCTCCGCCTCGTCCTCCTCCGGATCCGCCACCTCCATCGGATCCAGCTGCTCTCCCTCCTCCTTCTTCGGCTACTGCTCCTTGTCCTCCTCCGGCTCCGGCGAGTCCGGTGGCAGTCCGGCAGTGATGCGGGCAGCGCACCTCGCCCGAATCTCCTCTGCGATCTTGAACCGGTGCTCCGACGTGAGCATAGCGTAGGTTGTGATCTTCTGTCGGACCATGGCTATGCAAAAGAGCGTGGGGAGAATAGGGAAGAGGAGGTGGATGGGCTCGGGTTGCGACACAAAGAGGGGGGAGGTGGATGGGCTAGGGTTGGTGGACGCCGGCCGCGTTAAATAGCCGGAGCGGCACCATGCGGCGTTCACACCGCAGGGACAGAGGAGACGTCTGTTAGACTGCTGGGTTTCCGGAAAATTCCGCGTGGTACCCCAACGTCAGTCCGATGTGGCGGACGCGCCCGTGCACACCCAAGCGCTCCTATATCCACCTCATATCTGGGCCGGATATGAGGGGTGCTAGTCAGCCCGGACATTTGAGGCCTATTTGAGGTGCCCGGCTAGATCACATTTTTGTGACCGGTCAGTGACCGGACGAGCCGCGCAGATGTTTGAGGCCGGTTTGGGATGCCCGGATGTAGATGCTCTTAGCAGCGGTCGGCCACATGGTCCGAGCCAATGAGCCAGCGCAAGAGTTCGCAAGCAGCCGCCACATTAGCGAAAAAAGATGTTGGTGGAGTTGACGTCAATGATGAAGTAGAGGCACGTGGATGACGAACGCACGAACAGCGATGGGCGACACAAACAGATCATATGGAAACCAAAAAAGAACGCCGATCAATCAACCGACGAGATAGAATAACCCTTATCAATGTATCTGAGAAAAGACTTTTTAGGCTAGCCGATCAATGTTATTAGCAATAAAGGGAAGTGGCGGCTGTCGTAACGGCAGTGTCATCACAAAAAATAGCATACCATATAACAAGATGCCCGGTAATTAACTATGGATGGAAGGAGATAACTAGGACTCAGCAGAAAATGTACCACTCTATACTGTCCATGACGATAGCAACGATGGTGGAAAGCTACTATATGCGTAGCCATTCTTAGAACCACACACCCTCTAAGGTGAAATATTTTGATGTCCAAAGCAAAACATATCAACTCACGAGGAGCTTCCTTCGTGAAGCAAGAACAAATGCCTCACAATTGAACTAGCGACCATGTACCAAGAACCCTGTGAGAGTGAGATTGTCTTCTCCCTTTGCCATTGACTGAAACTCCCACCATTGTTTCGGCTAATGAAATAACTGAGGTCAGATGTACCCTGTGGTAGTGCAAACATCCCAATGATGTCCTCCCCTGCCTGCACTATGGTGTTATTTTTGATGAAATGTGTAACTCCATGTGGGTGTTCAATGATGGAGAATTTGTTCCTCCCGGTACCAACCACAAGCAATTGTATACTCTCGTAGGAAAACCACTAGAAACAACCAAAGGCGTATAGGCGGCAGTTGGAAAAAGTATATCATAGCCATGATAGCAAGTATGCAGTGACCATGGCCATATGCATCGATTGATGCAGAGGCCGGAGGTAAACCTCCTTTTCGGAAGGAAAAAAAAGCAAGTCATCAAACAAATCGCTCACACCGTGTGATGCAATGACTCACCATTCTCCACTGCTAGAAGAGAAGACAAATGCGACCAGCTTAGTTTCGCACATCGCCATCATGATCACTCTGAACGACGTCTCTTGCCTGCTAGCTGACTCATCCTCGTCGTGGTTTTAGCTCGATACGGTCTTCAACCGAAGCGGCTAGGTAGTCAGGGATTGCGGGAAGCAGGAGATACCGCCGGGTGCAAAGGGTCTCACACCACCATCTCTGTGAAGGGGACTCCGTGCGTCTTATAAGTGTACTGCTGACTGGCCTGTCGAGGAGGACGCGGCCATCGTGGACGTCCCGTAAGGCTCACACGCCGCGGGGACAGGGAGGAAGCTGAAAGAGAAGTCGGCGCTGAGGGCGACCGCAGTTGCGGCCAATGCGAAGGGGTAAGGCGGGTCGACAAGGTGGAGCATGCGGAATCACCGGAGAAAGGAGCAGTCAACGACGAGGCGGCGGGAGGAGGCACAGACGAGATTGTCTGGGTTGGAGAGCAGGAGGAAGATCTCCAACAGGAGATCATTGGGATAGGCTGCAAGTCCATCGGCAGCTGGCCACTCTCCCACGTGGAGGTGGAGCTAGGTGTTGGTGGTGGCGGAATTGTAGATTTTTTATAACACACGGTGCAATTACAGTTTTTTTAGGGACACGACAGAATTGAGGAGCTCCTATACAACGCTTTATGCGCCGGTTCAGGCACCTGAAAGCCTGGCCCACGACGCGCAGTGTAGCAAAAGTTTATTTATAGCGCAAAAAGAGACAAGAAACATTGCTCCCGTGAGAACTCGGCCTCATGCCGTTTATCTCGAGTGCTGGTTGACTTATAACCACTAAAGCAACTAGGCACTAGTCAATTATTTTAGCGTGAAAAGTTTACGAACAACTGTCGTCGTGCTATTTAGTGCCGATAGATTTTAGAAAAAAAGTGATTTTTATGAAAAAAAAATATGAACAAAATTTTAAAGTTCACAGATTTAAGAAAAATCATGTAATTAAAAATTTCATGAATTAGAAAAAAGTTCATCATTTTTGAGAAAAATCGGAAATTAGAAAAAAATCATCAAGTTCACAAAAAACCATCGATTCTGAAAAAAACATCATCAATTTTCAAAGAAGTTAACTGATTAAAAAAAACCACAAATAAGAAAATATTCATCAACTTTGGGAAAAGTTCACTGATTTTCAAAAAAGGTTCACAAATCCGAAAAGAAGTTCATCGATTTGGATAAAAGTTCATCGATATTAGAAAATATATATCACTGATTCAAAAAGATTTCATGTGTTTTGAAAAAGATTATAAAATTACTAAAAAATAAAATATAGAAGGGAGAAGTAATCACATCACCCGTTGTGACCCCGAGTGGTTACTACAGTCTACCACGTACAGGGAGATCCCCCGCAAAAAAAAGTACAGGGAGATCGAGGATGCGACTCTCCGTGAACCCACCACACACGCCCGTTTTTGTAGTTTTATAACAAGGGAAAAAAATAAACAAGTCGGCCCAGTTTGGAGTGAGGGTGTGCGCCGGTTTGCGTTCTACACATTAACGGGCGATTTGGGCGCTGAATAGAAACACCGCGGAATTGTAGTAGCTCGTGGCCGGCTGCATAGAGTTGACAAATGAATCGTAAAGAAAGCAGATTAGCTACTGTTTGTTGTCTGCAGTTTTGAGAAAATTATATTTCACGCTAACTGCGACAAAAGGTCGACCATTCGCACAGGCGACCCCTAACCCCCCACACCACCCGCGAGTGCGAGAGTTGGACCGGCACACTTCCCCATAGCGAGGAAGTCGGTTTTGGGAACCTTCCAGAAGGTTCGCTGAAACGGTATTTTATTTTTATACCAGTTTTATGGTTTTATTTTGTCTTTTTTTATTTTTTTTGTTTCATTTTTTTCCTTTTTCTGTTTCTTTTTCTTGTTTCTTTTCCTTTATTCTATTTACTTTTCATTTTTCCTTTTTTTGTTTCTTTTGAAAATTGTTCAGAAAGTTCAAAATTTGTTCGTGTTTCTAAAAACCATTCATATTTTTTTAAATGTTCGTGTTTAAAAAATTGTTCATAAATTTCAAAAATGGTTAAATTTTTCAAATCGTTTTTGGGAATTTGAAAAAATATTATTGTCTTATAAAAATGTTTCGAATATCTTTTTAAAGTTTTTTAAAATTTTCAAAATTATTCCTGTTGTCAGAAATTGTTCACAAATTCCAAAACAATATGTTCATGATTGCAAATTTTGTTTTTGAATTTGGAAAAATGTTCCTGTTTCAAAAAAATAGTTTATTGTTTTCAAAAAATGTTCTCGTTTTCAAAAGTTGATCACAGAATCGAACAAATATTTGTCTTTCAAAAAATTCATTTTTTCTATATATGTTCACAATTTCAATAAATGTTCAGGAATTTCAAAAAATATTCCCGCTTACGATATTTCTTAAGAATTCAAAATTATTTTTCGTTTTCAAAATATGTTCGCAGTTTCAAAAAATGTTCTTGTTTTCATAATGTGTTCATAATTTCAGAAAAATGTTCGTGTTTCTGAAAATGTTCAGGAATTTCCAAAACTGTTCTCGTTTTCAGGAAAAAACACAAGTTCAGAACAATGTTAATGTTTAAAAAAATGTTCGCGGTTTCAACATTATGTTCACAGTTTCAAAAAATATCCCCATTTCTTTTTTTCTCGTTTCCAAAAAAACATATGAATATTTTTTTTTCGTATTTTACAAGAATATTCGTGTTTTATTTTTTTTTTAAAAAAATAGTTTTTTTTCAATTTTTGTTCAAAAAAATAATTTGGGATCTGAGAAAATATTTAGGAATTTCTAAAAAAACACGTACGGCTGGCCAATTAACGTGCACTTTAAACCTTCCTGGGAGGAAAACAAGTGATCCGACAGTCTGACGAGTAAAAACCTAAACCGAAGGTCTCACAGGTTTGGTCACCGGTCCATTCTTTGTCCTTCTCTGATACTTGTATAACTTATAAATGGTATTCATTAGATAATAAAAAGTAGAAAAAATACTTTTTGTGAAATACTGATTGACTGTGACAAAGGATTTATTTCTTGGGCGCAACCTAACAAGAGCATAGAGACAGGAGAACTAAATCTTCATCTCCACTACTATTAAACAATTAAACAAGAACTTTCTTATGTACACCCAACAATTAGCCCCATAAAAACGCGTGGATCAATTAGCACCACACGATTAGTCCCACAAGACACAATCTAACAACCATCATTCATCTAATAGATTTGTGGTATGGACATAGCAAATTCCAATGACTGACCGTACTCCGCCGCGGACGAGAACAGGGTGGGGCTTGCCGGCCGGCGGAGGCGCGAGATCGGCGGCGAACGCGAGCCCTCCTCGCTGGCGGCTGCGTCCCCGACATGGACTATGGTATCCTCTTCCTCATGTACGGCATTTTTTCATGTTGCTCGCTGCTTCTAACACGATGGAATCAAGCATCTTGCCTGATGTCTTTGTTTAGTTTCTGTAGTTAAAGGTTCTGAAGTGTGAGTACTGAAGTTCTTCCCCACGCGGCAGAACAGGTAATTGACAGCCTGCTTTTCCAATACCCGTGTTTTGATCAGGCTGCTGCTGTATTCTGTGTATGATGCAAGCTAGAGATTAGAAGATTTTCTGATTTGATAGCCCGCATACCTTCCATGGGGACTTCAGTTGGATTGCTGATGCTGCCACTAGATTTGTTTGTGCAAAGAAATCTGGAAAACAGTAGATAGCAATTGCGTGTTGTGCTTGGACTTAGGCTGGTCATTTTGGGGTATATGCTACTATTTTTTAGTGAAAGTTATGGTTTTGTACGTACCATGCTTTTCTAGGGCGTAGTGTTTATTAGCATCGGAGTTACATAGTAGACATGATAGTAGAAATAAATTGATAGGAACTCTGTGTGTCCTCTCCATATTAGGAGGACACAGATAGACACGGAATCGAGACATGAGTCCCGTCCAGATCAATTAGCAGTACTGTTGGGCTGGACAGCTCTAAACCCCACATTCCAGGGTCACTATGGTTAGTCAGGATGGACGACACGAGCGGTCTTTCGGACCGGCTCGTGGCCCGCTCGGTCCTGGCCAGCTCGGGCCTAGCCCGCTCAAAAAATCGGCCGGTCCGAGCTCAGCATTTCGGCCCGACAAAGCTTCGGTCAGGTCCGGGCTTTAACCGAGCCGACCGACCGGACCGAAGAACGTGACGGGGGCGTGGCCAGAGTGTGGCGGGGGCATGGCGGGAGCGTGGTGGAGCGTCACGGGGGCGTGCCGAGGGCGTGGCCAGGGCGTGCTGGGCGTGGCAGGCGTGGCGGCGTGGCGGCCCAGGCGCGGCAGGGGCCGAAGAAACCGTCGCCGTTTATATCCGCCGCCGCCGGGGCGTCGTCTGCGCGGCCACTGGACTCGCTAGCCCTGGAAACTATGTCCATTAGACGCACTCCACTCGGATCTATCGTATGCACCAACGAACACGACGTGGGAGGTCCTACATCGACGCATCGGGCATTGTATTTTTCATCTTCGTCCACCGGCCGCCGTGCCAAGTTCGTCCCCGATGAGCTCGCTCTGGTGATTTTCTTGGCTCCTCTAGCTCCCTCTGGATCTTCCAATGATGTCTGACATCTCCGTGACGAGCCCCGCTGCCTCTGTTAGCTCCAAGATCGAAAAACGCAGGAGGTAGACGAAGAACAAAAGAAACAGATCGAAACAGATCGAAACAGAGATGGTTTGATACTGCCAACGTGCAGTTTTTCCTAGGTCTTTATTTCACATTATATAGGGCTCAAGGAGCCGACCTCACGACCAACTCGGCCTACTATTCGTGCCCAACACGTCGTGACCCTGATCACAACCCGACCAGGTTTAAAACACACTTTATCTCTAAGAGTTTGACCCTAAAACGACTTCAAACGAGACCTGAACTTTTCCTATCTTTTACAGACTCGGACACCTATCAGAACATGTGTTTACAGAGAACAGAAAACTCACATTCACCTCCCTAACACGATGTTATGACTACTTGACAGCCTTTACTCCGATCTTCTCACGCATCTCTTGGAACTTCACCTTCCCAAGTGACTTCGTTAAAATGTCCGCGAGTTGATCGTTTGTATTGACATGCTCGACCTCCATCCTCCCTTCTTCCACACACTCGCGAATGTAGTGGAACTTTACATCAATGTGCTTGCTACGATCATGATGCATAGGATTCTTGCACAAAGATATGGTGGATTTATTGTCAATATGTAGCTTCACTTGCTTCGGCTGTTCTCCCATCAAGTCCGCATATAATCTACTGAGCCAAACTCCCTGACACGCCGCAGCCGCTCCTGCAATGTACTCCGCTTCGCAAGAAGAAAGTGCCACTACCTTCTGCTTCTGTGACAGCCAAGAGATCAAATTTTCACCTAAGAAAAAACAACGCCAGTAGTACTTTTCCTGTCGTTCACGTCTCCTGCCATATCACTGTCACTATAGCCCACCAATGGTGGTCTTGCCTCTTTCTTTCTTGTGTACTTGCAGCCATATTTTAGAGTGCCCTTAACATACCTCAAAATTTGCTTCACCGCAGCTAGATGTTCAGTAGTAGGGTGCTCCATGTATCTACTAACGATCCCAACAGAGTAGGCCAAATCAGCCCTTGTGTTCACCAAGTACCTTAGGCTCCCCACAATGCTTCTGTAATCTGTTGGATCAATGGCCGGCACCTCACTCCGTTTGCTCAACTTGAGCTTAGCCTCCATAGGAGTATGTGAAGGATTGCAATCATCCATGCCACAATTCACCAGAATTTTTGTGGCATATGCCTCTTGGCACAACGTGATCCCATCTCTACTTTGATGTACCTCAATCCCAAGGTAAAAGCTTAACAAGCCTAGATCACTCATTTTGAACAATTCCTTCATCTGCTTCTTGAATCTTCCAATCTCCTTCTCACTTGCACCAGTGATTAGGAGGTCATCAACATACACACCAATGAGTAGACGACTTGCATCTATACCTCTTTTATACATGGCATGCTCTAGTGGACACTTCTCAAAACCAAGTGAAATCAAAGTGTTATGAAGTTTAGTATTCCATGCTCTAGGGGCCTGCTTCAAACCATACAAAGCTTTATGCAACTTATATACCTTATGTTCCTCTCCTTTCTTGACAAAACCAGTGGGTTGCTGCACATATACCTCCTCCTCTAGATCTCCATTGAGAAAGGCCGACTTCATATCCATGTGATGCAAAGACCATGACTCTTGAGCTGCTAGTGCAATCAACAACCGAACTGACTCCATCCTTGCAACCGGAGCAAAACTTCTTCAAAATCAATGCCTTGCTGCTGTACAAACCCCTTGGCCACCAACCTTGCTTTGTGTTTCACCACTGCTCCTTGTGAATCTTTTTAACTTTAAACACCCACTTGAGCCCAATTGCATTGTGTCCACTTGGAAGATCAACAAGACTCCATGTTTGATTTTCTTCAATTGAACCA
Organism: Aegilops bicornis; assembly: GCA_021605145.1. Lineage (NCBI taxonomy): Eukaryota > Viridiplantae > Streptophyta > Magnoliopsida > Poales > Poaceae > Aegilops > Aegilops bicornis. The sequence goes on along the minus strand of CM038674.1, from coordinate 39,753,775 downwards.
AGCTCCTCTATCATGGCGCTGCGCCAAGACTCTTCATCGTTACGCCTCTTCGAACGTGGCTGGTTCTACTTCCGAAAACAAGCAATGATCTCCTCTCTTTTTCATTCGATCTCCTCTCTTTTTCATTCGCACGGGATTAATTTTCCGAAGAGCCTCCTTTGGATAAAGATCCAATACTCGTCGGAGCTTCGCCGGCGTTGGCGGCCTTCCCGGAGTACGCTTAGGGGACTCACGAGTCTCCCCCATCGCGCTCCCTCCCACCGTGCTTTCTGGATCATCATCATCCCTGAAATCTGCAGCTTCAGAATTTTCGGCTGCCACGGCAGCTTCTGGGCGTCCTGCAGATTGCATGCCAGATTTCGCTGCCACGGCAGCGTTTTTGCTGCTGTTTCGAGCGAGCTCCAGCTGCTCATCCGTCATCTCCATCATCATCACCCCACCACAGTCCACCTCCTGGGGTAGAGGGGAACTGGGCAACCCGTGGCTGGGTGTACGCGCCATGGGGGTTCAGGTCTTGTTGCCGGATCCCGGATTTCCGCCGCCATGTCCAGGATTGTCATCAACATCAAGCCCATCTTCATGTACGTCGTTGTTGTGATGATGGCCTGCAGGATCAGTGTGATAGGATACAACAAACATGTCATCACCTCCTGTAGGACGGTCCTCCATCGCTGCGCCGTCCCAATTCCGTGCTTTTTCTTCATCAAAAACTACATCACGTGACACTTGTACTTTCTTCGTTGCTGGGTTGTAGACTCGATATGCCTTTGAACCTTGCTCATAGCCTAACAAAATTGTGGGTATACTTCTGTCCGCTAGCTTCGCGTTGTGTGCACCCAACACCTTGATATGAGCAATAGATCCAAAAGTCCGAAGATGATCAACCGAGGGTTTTCTACCGCACCATGCCTCGTACGGTGTCATTCCAACAACACTCTTTGTCGGAGCTCTATTGAGTAAATAAACAGCAGTAGTCACGGCTTCTCCCCAAAATCTCCCTGGTAGCTTTTTGCTTTTCAACATACTTCTGGCCATAGCTACAATGGTTTGATTTCTCCTCTCAACGACCCGTTTTGCTGCGGAGTATAGGGTGCCGTCAAGTACCGCTTAATCCCATGCTTCTCACAATAAGCTTTAAACTCATTAGAGGTAAATTCTCCTCGGTCAGTCCTTAATGCCTTCAACTTTTCTTCAGATTCAACCTCAGCTGCAATTTTGACCTTTCCGAAAGCTTCAAGTGCCTCATCTTTGCTCCTCAACAAGACTAACCACATATACCTGCTGTAGTCATCTACTATGAGCAAAAATACTTCTTCCCAGACGGGTAGCCGGAGTAATGGGTCCACATAAATCACCATGAACCAGCTCCAAAGCTTTTGAAGCTCTGAATTTTGCTTCTCTCGAACGCACCTCGGCGTTGCTTGCCAACTAAACATCCAGTGCAAAGCTGATCAACATGATCAATCATGGGCAGTCCACTCACCATCTGCTGCTTTCCCAATTTCCTCAATGCATGGAAATTCAAGTGACCAAAACGTGAGTGCCACTTCCATGCTGTTTCACAAACTTTGCTAGCAAACACACCGGTTGTGCCTTGTCCAGATTCAGGACATACATTCTGTTCCGAGACCTCTTCACACGCATCATGAGATTTCTTTGACGATCATAGCCCCACAAATATCCGTCTTCGAGCACAATTTTGCAACCCCTCTCTTCGAGCTGTCCCAAACTAATTATGTTCGTCTTTAGCATGGGAATGTAATAAACATCTGTGAGAATCTTGTGTTCACCACTCTTTGTTTCGAAGACCACGGTGCCTCTCCCTAAGATTGGCACTGTTTTGCCATCACCGAACCTGACCGTCCCTCCAACAGTCATGCTTAGCTCGCTGAATTGGGTCCTATCCCCCGACATATGGTTGCTTGCGCCCGTATCAAGGTACCAAAAATTTCCGCCCTCTTCTCTTCTTCCTCGTGGAGATAAATTTTCTTCTCCACAAGTGCAACGGTTTCAGCTACTTGCATCTGTCGTCCACCTCTGAAACTCACAGATTTCACACAGCAGCATGTTGGCTTGATCATCATCAATGTTACCCTTCTTCGCGATATATGCCTGCTCCTTCGCTGGCTTCCTACACTCAGACTTGAAGTGCCCCATGATGCCACAATTGTAACACTTGATCTTGCGCTTATCGAACTTCTTCTTCTTTGGAGCGTTGTCCCCGCGTTCCTCTTATTCTGTTCTTTTGGCGCACGATCTTGGCGAGTATTGCTTGAGCCCTCACCAGCCTTCTTCTCCCTTGCAATCAACAATTGCCACTGCGCCCTCGTGAGCATGACTTGCTCGCCGTCCCTAGCATCACCGAGGCTATGGCGCATCCTCTCATCATGAGCTTTGTAGCGGCCAACGAGGTCATCGACCGTCAACGTAGTCAGGTCGACACACTTGCTCAATCGCCGTCACGATCTGCATGTAACGGGGAGGAGGAGCGCGCAAGAATCTTCTGACCACTGAAGTCTCCGTCAGGTTTTCTACAAGCGCGCAGATTCCATTGACCAACGTCATCACCCGCGAAGCAAAAGCATCCACGGTTTCATCGTCAGTCATCACAAGCGTTTCATAATTCCTCAAAAGAGTTTGCAGATTCGCTTGCCTGACACGGGTATGCCCCTCGAAGAGCAGCTTCAAGGTATCCCATGCCTCCTTCACCGTTTCCTTGGCGATGATATGCTGAAGAACGTCCATCGGCATCACGGAATAGAGCGCCGTTGCTGCCTGCCTGTCCTTGCAGTGCTCGGCGCCGTCCTTCTTGTAGGCATTGCCGCCGGGGTCGACGACAACCCACAATTCAGCGGCTCGTAGGGCACACTCCATTAGAGCCTTCCAAACCCCAAAGTTCTCCCGATCAAAACGAGGGTATGACGTCCGGGTATGACAATTGCTTTAGCCGCCCGAACTTTCTGCTGCAGCCCTCTGCTTGCTCAAGTCGTCAAATCCACCATGATCACCGGGTACTAGGCGATCACAACGAGGCTCTGATGCCACGTGTTAGCTCCAAGATCGAAAAACGCAGGAGGTAGACGAAGAACAAAAGAAACAGATCGAAACAGATCGAAACAGAGATGGTTTGGTACTGCCAACGTGCAGTTTTTCCTAGGTCTTTATTTCACATTATATAGGGCTCAAGGAGCCGACCTCACGACCAACTCGGCCTACTATTCGTGCCCAACACGTCGTGACCCTGATCACAACCCGACCAGGTTTAAAACACACTTTATCTCTAAGAGTTTGACCCTAAAACGACTTCAAACGAGACCTGAACTTTTTCTATCTTTTACAGACTCGGACACCTATTAGAACATGTGTTTACAGAGAACAGAAAACTCACAGCCTCCAGCGCCCTCCCCGTGTCGCCATGCTCCGGCGCATGCTCTGCGGTGAACTCCGGCCAGTCCAAACGAGCCGTTTGGTCCGGCTCGGGGTTCGTCCCTACCGGTCCGGTCCCTGGAAACAGGACCGCGATGCTGCTCGGTACGGTCCGGTCTGGACCGCCGACGGCCGGTCCAAAGGACAGCTCGGTCAGGGACCGGAACGGCCCGGACTGTGTCCACTTTGAATGGTTAGTGATAGCGATTTCAGGAGCATCAAAGTCTGTCCTACAATATCTCTATCTGGTATTCAACTTAGCAAATTTCCATCTTCATTTAGAATTTACTTATCCATCTTACAACTTCATGGCATGTTTGCTTTAAGATGACTTGCAGGTGCTATGTTTATTTCTGTAGAAGTTTTCTCTCCGGCATTTTGCATCATATATTCACATGCATGACTATCAGGAAATCAGATCAAGGCTATATTCAGTACATGAACTGCTGAAATAAATACTCCCTCCATCCCATAATGTAAGATGTTTTTTGACACTAGTGTAGTGTCAAAAAACGTCCTACATTATGGGACGGAGGGAGTACATCTCAGGTGTGCTTCCTGGTCTTGCTGTAAAGACAAATATAATCTTCTCCTTTCACCACCAATTCTTTTTCTCATCTGTAGGTTAATGGCCTTCTTTCTCGCATAAAGGACGGGATGAGAACTAGCCGGAAGCGCAAGATGTTCATGAATTCGACAGTGATTTAGTGAGATTGTGAAATCCCTCCTTCCGCTCCTTCCAATCTTTCAAGTTGATTTATTTGATCTTCTCTTCATTCTGATTAAATTTCTTACATCTTCTCCTAATGGTCCAGTCAATTAAGAAGAGAATATAGGGAGGAGAAAAAAGTATGACACAAGAAGGGATGGCTTTAGAAGCAGCGTAAACAGGGCTGACTTGTATCTCTTTCTACCCTTACATATATTTAGATTGTGCAACTGTTGATCAAATATTTTTTTATTATTACCGTTCTAAATATATATTTCTATGGATCATCATCATGACAAATCTTGAAACACGTACTGACAAAAAGGGATAGAGCAACTGGTAGAGGAGAGGAATTATATCTTGAATTCATTGATGCGGTATCATGTTGGTCCGTACTTTGTACGACTTGACTGTACAATCATGATGCTTTGTTCGCAACCTATATAAAATATTGTATTACTGAGTCCATTTCTAACTCTAATTTCAAAATTAATATTGCATAGTTTCTAGACATGTTTTTTGTATGCTAGAGTATGCCTTTGACCTATGGAAACAAAGGGGTTCATTATTTGTTTTCAAGAGCTTAGGTGCAAGTAATCTGCCCTACATGCCGGCCATGTTTCTTACTTTTCTATCCATGAAGTGTTTACAATTTTTTATATTGTACTCCCTCCGTTCCAAAATAGATGACTCAACTTTGTACTAACTTTAATATAAAGTTGGGTCATCTATTTTGGAACGGAGGGAGTATGAGTATATATCCCGACAAGCATTAGGACAATGTACAATCACATTCAAGTATAGTATTTTTTTCTCTTGACGGATACTATCCGACGAAAAAACTATTGACATGGCGTCGTAACCTCTGTTTTGTTGTAAACATGTTTGTAGTACCATGTATCATCAAGCATTTAAAGCGTTATTAAGAGTAACATGGCATTCTCTATATGCTCTAGGTAAACTTGCACTGGATACACAATTCTTGTTTTTTTTTTGTATTTGGGCAAGAATTCATGTATGAGAAAAAAATAAAGCTCTTTCCTATATTGGTTTTATGTCCCATCAGATTATTGTTTTGCTACCACAACATGCAAAATCTGATGTGGGTGAGAGCCATGGGGTTGTGATAGGATGTTGATGAATATGGCCTCTAAGATATACGCCTACTCAATAGTGAGCTATTGGTAGTTCAACATGGAAATTATCCGCTTCGAAAAAAGATGGCATAATGTTTTTCTTTAGCATTTTTTAATATTTTATATCTATTGGTCGCATGGCGGGTGATGGCTCTCAGGTGTACTACGCTATTGATGGTATCCTTGCCTTTCTTCATGGTTCTATATTGGGATTGATATGTAACTATTTCATCTTCTATTATAAACATTATCTTTTTCAAATCCAGTGTGCATTCTTGTAAAACAGTGTCCGCTCATATCAATGGACTAAATTATGTAAGATAAGCTACAGTGTCTATAAGCTACTTCCATTTCACATGAAACATGTCCTTTTTGACATCACGATTATTGTTTTGAAAACAAATCGTTTCCTGCTCTGCATCTGAAATATTTCCCAATATCACCCTCAACAGAAAACTTTTCTTGCTCTTGGCTCCATTGACTGAATAAACAAAGCATCACAATATGTACTTCAGTGATATTTAGGTACTGGTAATTATTTGTTGGCATATTATTTGTCTGCATATGTCATCTATGAGCCCATTATTGACTTTTGTAAATGTTGAGACCATTTTTTTTGTGGAGTTTCATGCTCTTGCTGTTATCTAGCCCCACATGATTTGACAGTTTGATGGAATTTAGGTCGATGCTTTGCTTTCAGATTTGTTAGCAAGAAATTTATATCCTGTTTGTTTTTTGGCAGTTAGATAGGACAACTAACAAGTGTACTCCAGTTGCTTCTGTTTGTAAAACAACTAGAATTTAATTAAAAACAACTAGAATGTAATTAAGCACCATGTTGTACTAGCATAAGGAAGACTTAATAATCGCAGATCATGGTGAAAGGCATTACGAGTTACAATTTACAAGTGTGCTTTTGAATATATTATCATCTATTCCACAGGTTTGTACTCATTTTATATTTTGGCACAGTTGATTTGTTGATGTCTAAAATGGATATACTCTTGTCTATGATGACAATTTGTACCCACACCATAGCCACTACAGAATTATACAACTTATAATTACGAGATCTTTCAGAATGAGATGGACCTCGTTAATGATTCTAAGAAATGTATTTATCTGCCTATTTGACAATTTCCCCTTCAATAATCACAGGAAAAGAGGGAACAATGTATAGTATATGATATTAAAGACTGTAAATAGTAGCTCTATTTTGTTCTCCAAAAAGATATCTTGGGATAAATTCATGTTTTCTATCGAATCATGTTGCATTAAGATGTATCACACTGGAATTAACTGCTCGAATGACTCAATATATTATTACATTTAATGCTCTTCATTTACAACTTATTAGAGACCAGAATGGAATAATATATTAGTGTCTCTATGCAGCAACATGACTTTTTTTTTGCGGGGATATGCAGCAACATGACTAAAATGGCATCCGACTTTTGAAAACACAACTTGAGCAACACTGCATACATTGTGTATCTATTTAATTCATATATTTGGGATTGTTTTCTTTTATATTACGTCTATCACATTTAGTCAACATTTGAAATGTGTGTTGCACGTGCAGGCTTACTAGTTTCAAAGAAAAAGAAGGTAGAGCATGAAATCTACACGGGCCAGCCATATATGTGACACGTTCTCCTAGCACAATTATCTCCTCCCACAATCGCACGACTCTTCAGTATATATAAAAGTCAAATCGCTATTCATTAGGCTATGGTTAGACGCCGCCGCCGCGACCACCATGTTGTGATCTTGATCTGGCACCACCGGCATCATCATCAGCTGCCAGCGACATACGACATACCTGGCCACCTCTCCAGGTATCACTCATTCCCTCCAGCGCAGAAACTCGCCCCTCCTACACGTTGCATAGGCCGCCGACAGGGAGTTCAACAACCTTCGAGCTCACACCTCACAATCGATTTGACCGCTACGGTTCGATTGCCGCCCGGCCAGACCGCCATGGCACTTGACGCCAGCACCACCTCCATCCTTCACGAGCACCTGACGCCGCTCGGATCTGGCTGTGACGAAGAATGAAACCGCAACACTATCTTCCTTTCCAGATCTGCTTGTCCTTATCTCACTCACGGTATGGTGTGCCAGTCATGAGTTGAGTAGAATGAGAAAAACATAAGACATCGGTGATCCGGCGCCACCGTGTTTTTCTTTGTCTGTCTAGGTAAAGCCCTCTTCCTGCTGCCTCTGGTTTGTCTTCCGATTCACAAGATCTTGATCTGACGTCGTTCCCCTGTTTGCAGTAAGAACAGTGTGTCACTCGATCCCCATACCCCCTCCAGTCGAATCCAGCAGCGCACGGTAGCAACGACTATACCGAGCTTCCTCCACATCCATGCGGTTCCAATTTTTTTGGTTTGTTACAATCCACACCATACACGGTTTGTTCCATCTGTAATTAGAGCCCCCATCAGCCAATCGTTTATTGTTTTGTAGGTGGACTAATGAGCATCCAGAATCGAGCGTAATCTAAAACCACCGCCGTTCTCTGTGGATGCCAACAGTACCATTGAGATTGCTGACCTCCCCTCTCTGTCTTCCAACTATAAATCAACCAAAATTGCTCTTGCGTGCAAGTAGTTACGCGCAATAAATCTTCATGGATTAATGGATGTGATAATTATTGTAATGTGTAAGTATGTCAGCTTCACATGCACGAGATAGCAAGCCACTACTAGCCTTGTAATCACAGCATGTCCTCTCCTTATCGATCTGTTTCTGTGTTTGTTGCAGATTCTAATCCTATGCTTGTGACAGGATGGTACGCAAAGTCATCATTCAAGAAGTCGGGGTGGACAAAGAAGGGTTACAACAACTTTAGCTACCTTCAAGAAGAAGAGGGAACAAACAAACGTTCCTTGCTTTGATGAAGTTGAAAGCTATAGAATTATGTTTAGGAGTCAAGACAATACAAATTTGTTAATCTAATCCTCAGAGTCTATTGATGCTACATGTTTTATCAGGTTTTCTATGTAACTTATGCTATTTTGGCTTATGTGGTATGTGAACTATGATCATGATGTTTTATTTTTTCAGTAAAAAAATGACCGTGATGTGTGCTTTGAAATAGGCACATTGTTTAGAGATTAATTGCGTGTGATATGATGTGTAAATATTATGTGTCAAACGATTTAGCCCAACAATAATGTGACAATGGAAATATATGGACTAAATGAGGGGGGGGGAATAAAAATAAAATAAATAAATTTAAAATAATTAGTGGATAACAGATATGGCCCAACAGCAGCCCCATAAAATTTGAGTATTTTATCAAACAGTATTGGACTGCAATTGGCCATGGCCTGCAAAATGGATACAACATGTAAATTGACTGAATTTTTGGGCTCGGCCCATTTAGAAATGCAATGTGCATTGGGCCATCGAAACCCACCCAAGTCATTGTGTTGCCAATTTCGGTGACGATGTATGTCACTGAAGGTCCCATATTCAATGGCGTTGTGTGCAAGCGTCGTCACTAGAAGTAATCTGTGACGGGGATTCCGTGACGATGCTCGTGACGCATGGAAAATGTCACACTAAGGTATATTGTGACGCTTATCAGTGTTCCATGACATTTTTTGGCTTGTCACAGTAGGCCTGATCTCTTGTAGTGACGCCACGCGGCTTTTCCTGCTGGTGCGGCAATCGCGAGGGAGATCCATGGTGCGCTGAGCACCTCGGATCAGGAGCGGTCTGTTGTTGCAGCTTCGGCAGGATCCTCTGTGGATGAGAATTCTGATGCAGAACCAGCAAGGCCGAGGTCTTCTACACCAAAATTTTCTCAGGCCCGTGTACGTGCTTGTGCACCTAATTTTCCACGTTGCCATACCAGATCGCAGTCTAGTATTATCAAGGAGAAAGAATACAAGGATGGTGCTATAAGGTATGATAAAATAAAATGTGCCTTTCTTACTAGTATGGGTTAACCAACTCATTTGCATGATGCACTTGCTAATAAAAATTGGAAAGGAGCCATGGATGATGAATATGAAGCACTCTTTGAGAAATAAAATATGGCACCTAGTACCACCAGAAAAAGGCAAGAATGTCATGGACTGTAAATGGGTGTACAAAATCAAGAGTAAAACTGATGGGAGCATAGACAGATATAAAGCTAGGTTAGTTGCAAAAGGCTTCAAGCAAAGGTTTGGTATTGATTATGAAGATACCTTCAGCCCTGTTGTTAAAGTAGCTACTATTCGACTTGTATTGTCTATTGTTGTTTTCAGAGGTTGGAGTTTAAGACAGCTAGATGTTTAGAACATGTTTCTTCATGTTGTTCTGGAAGAAAACGTTTTCATGTGGCAACCACCAGGTTATGAGAATATAAGCACACCCCATTATGTTTGCAAGTTAGACAAAGCCTTCTATGGTTTGAAACAGGCTCCAAGAGCATGGCACTCAAGGTTGAGCAGACAGTTATAACAACTTGGATTCACACCATCAAAGGCAGATACCTCATTATTCTTCTATAATAGAGATAATGTTTACTATATTTGTTTTGGTATATGTTGATGATATTATTGTTGCTAGTTCAAGTCCAGATGCGACCACTTGTCTACTCAAGGATTTAAAGATGGAGTTTGCTCTTAAGGATTTGGGAGATCTTCATTACTTCCTTGGCATAGAGGTTAAGCAGGTAAAAGATGGTATACTTCTTTCACAAGAAAAATATGCTAATGACATACTCAGGAGAGTAGGATTGGAGAACCGCAAGCCAGTAAGTACACCAATCTCAACTTCAGAAAAAACTCACGGTTGAAAGTGGAGAAGAACTTGGATCAGATGATGTGACAAACTACAGAAGTATTGTAGGAGCATTACAATATTTGACTCTTACACGCCCTGATATTTGTTATTCTGTGAATAAAGTGTGTCAGTATTTACATTCTCCTACTACTACTCACTGGACTGCAGTTAAAATGATTGTGAGGTATCTAAAATTCTCAGAAAGGCTTGGACTTAAAATTGTCAAGTCCCCATCTGTTTTTGTGTCTGCTTATTCTAATGTAGATTGGACTGAGTGTGCTGATGATAGAAGATCCACATGTAGATTTGCTCTGTTCATGGGAACAAATCTTATATCATGGAGTGCGAGAAAACAAGCTACAGTCTTGAGGTCAAGTACAAAGGCTGAATATAAGGCTCTAGCAAACGACACAGCTGAAGTCATGTGGATTAAAACTTTGCTTTATGAGTTGGAATTAAAACTCCGCAAACTGCAAGATTATGGTGTGATAATATTAGTGCAACCTATCTTTCAGCTAATCTTGTTTCTCATTCACGCACAAAACATATTGAAATTGATTTCCACTTCGTCAGAGAAAGAGTAGCTCGCAAGCTACTTGACGTAAGGTTCATACCTACTGGCGATCAACTGACTGATGGCTTTACAAAACATCTCACTATGAGAAGGCTGGATGAGTTTAAGTACAATCTTAACCTTGAGAGTACTTCGGTTTAGATTGAAGGGGAGTGTTGAAATACCTTGTATAGAGATAGGACTCTAGTTTAACCTTTGTATCCTTTTCTATCTCTTCTTCTGTTTCGTCTCCACCGAACTTCTCATGTAACGATGTGTTCGATCGATCTCTTGTAAGCCATGATATCAATGATATAAATACAAGTGCGGCCTGAGCAAAGGGTTCAACGCTCTTCCAAATATTCTTACACCAAGTATGTCGAGACGGCCACCGTCGGGTTAGGTAGCTCGGCGCTGAGCGTGACGTCGTTCACGACGTTCAGTTTGGACACCGACTTCGGCTTCGGGAGTGCCCCACTGACGATGCTCACAGGGGAGGACTATGGGAGGTTGTGCATTGGCTTCGTGCAAATAATCGCGCGCCCGGGAGGCAACGGCTGGCTCGTCGCCATGTACGTCTGGCCGAGGCTCACCACCGTGCTTGACTCCGACGAGCGGCGCATCTTCAAGCCTCTGACCGCTGACGACCTCGGCCTCTGTCAGTATAGCCGTCTCTGATCGCAGCGATGGCGCTCATCCCACAACGTCAACCACTGGCGGATCTAGGCCCCAGGCCGGGGGGTGGGGGCAGGCCCGGGGCGTGACACCCGTTTCCTTTGTAGACTTCAGCAAAACACTATAGCAATTGCTACAGTGCACAAAGGAGGCCCGGGGCGCTGGGCTGGGCTGGATCCGCCCCTGGCGTCAACCATTACCCACGCTGAATAAACTACATGGTCGATCTGTTTTTGGAGCTATACTTTGCATGCTTATTGAATTGGACAACTCTGTACAATTTCACGAAAGATAGACGTCGAGATACTAAATCTTTTTATAGGCGCATGAGATATTTGAATATGGCATATATACACATATAGAGGGTGACACGCGCTTTGCCGCGCCATATTTCCGCCAGTCGTCTCTACTAGAAAAATCACGGTTACCAAGTTCTTTTGTCTTTGCCGAGTATGAGAACATGGGATCAAATAAGCTTCTTACTAAATGTGCCTTGCCAAATGTTCAATTGAAATATTGAATTTAGTTTGTAGTAATGAATAATACTTTTTCGTAGTTCGAATATCACTATTTGATGTTTCTAACAATTAATCCAAGCCTAAATGTATGTTCTCGCTGAGTGGATCTAACATGGCCCATTCTGACTGTCCTTAAAGTATAGTTGTTCTACACTGGTTAGCTGCCTGTTAAATAGTACTCCCTCCGTCTTATAATATAAGAACATTTTCGACACTGGTGTAGTGTTAAAAACGTTCTTATATTTTAGGACAGAGGGAGTAATATCTTATATCTTATATTTACTAATTGAAGGCACCATTAAAGCCTTCTCATTAACCCACATCATCAAAATTAATTACATCGTTGGATTATATAATTTACGTCTAAGATAAGAGAATAACTTACGTAAAACATACGGCCCATGAAAAAAATTCTGACACATCCAACATTTTTTTAGATGGGCACGTTCAATGTTGGTGAAAGAAAAATAAGGAAAGCATCCTTGATTCCTTAAAAAACGTTAGACACCTTCCATAAAAACTACATGTATGAAAAGGAAAAAAATAGCAGATTGTGTCTGATACGTTCAACTTTAATGTTGGTGAAAAAAAATATGGAAAGCATCGACGGTTCCTTTTTTAAGGATAGTCTCCTTCCTTTTCAAAAAATGGATATTCTCCTTCCATATAAACTGAACAGATGAAAAGGAAAGAAATAACAGATTGGATTTTACACGTTTAATGTTGGCGAAACAGAAGGAAAGCATCAACGTGATAGACTCCTTTCCATAAAAACTACATCGAAGAAAAGAAAAAAAAAATCGTTTGATGATCCTTCAAATTCGGCTAATAAATTATCTCCCCGATCGAAAAAGGAAAAATATCCATGCAAAAAAGAACGTCTCTTGCTCGACCCTGGCTGCTCAAACTTATACATAACATATAGATCGTCCCGTCCAAAGAAAACATCTGACACCTAATATTGGTGTGACAAAAGAAGGAAAGCATCAATCAGTTGCTTCGAAGGATAGCATCCTTCCATATAAACTCCACCGATGAAAAGAAAAAGGCCACTGATGGGCGCCGGTCAGCCGGCCGAAAGTTTCGGCCGGTCCTATTTACATTGTACGATTAAACTCCTTGCAACCGTCTGATGTGCGTAATCCTTTGCCCCATCATCTGCAATCAAAAAAAGAAAAGAACAAAGCGATCACCCCAACGCAAAAAGGAGTACCAAGGTCAACGCCCCCGATGCCCGGCCACCGCCCTTACTGCATCACGGGCTCGCCTCCATCGCTGTTGCCATTGAAGCACGCAGCCATCACCGTTGCCGTCACAGTTGAAGCTCGCTGCCGCTGTCGTCGCCGTCGTGGTTGAAGCTCACCGCCGTAGTTGTCCGCAGCCTTGTCGTCGCGCTGCTCGCGCTCGTCCTCGGCGGCAACCTGCGCTCGCCGCCGCGTCCTTGGCCGCCCTCGCTCGACCTTGCCCTCATGCTCGCCGGCAACCTGCGCTCGCCGCCGCAACCTTGGCCACCCGCGCTCGTCCTCGGCCTCGTGCTCGCCATCTCATTCTTGGCCGCCTTCGCTTACCAGCCATGGCAACTCCGGTCAAGATGGCCGCAACACCCCGTCGTCAAGCTCGCGCCGTACCACACCCTCAGTTTGCTGGTCACAAAAACAAAACAAAATCATGGGTCGTAGCAAAAATTATGCCGTTCATGGATGTAGCAGAAAAAAACACCGGTGGTAGCAAAAAAGTACCACGGTTGCAGCAATTCGGCGTCGCCGTCGTCACGGGTCGCGGCTTCGCCATGATGGATGTAGCAAATCTGTCGCCGGTTGTAGCAAAAAATGGAGACGGTTGCAGCAAAAAACTTGGCCGCTTCCAGCAAAGTTCCAGCAAAGTTTTTTGTCAACGGTTGCAGCACTAGCTAGCCCCTAGCTTCAGCGCCATCTTCGGTTGAAGGTTTTTCGTGGGCGGTTGTAGCTTTCTCATATGGCGCTTGCAGCTTTTGGTTGCACAGAACTGGTTGTAGCATCCCACGCAGCAAAAAGCAAAGCCGATTCAAGCAAAAATTACCATGGGTTCCAGCAAAAAATCTCTACGGTTGTAGCATCGATGGGTAGCAGTTTGAGGTGTGTGGGGGAGGGGATGCTGCAGCAGGGGAGGAGGCGCTCGCAAAAAGGAGCCGGAGGTCACGCCTTCGGCGCTGGCAAGCTCACTACGCGTAAGGCGAGAGAAAGAAGCTACAGGCCGAGAAGAAGAAGAAGCATAGAAAAAAACGTGGCAAGAAAGAGATAAGGAAAGCCACGTCTCGTTTGAGGCCCATCTAGCGTACGAGGCCTGTTCGGCCTGTTCCCGCGTGAAAAGAGCGAGCGAGCGAGGGGCGACCGGCCGAGCGCTCGGCCGGTCGTCCGGAGGTAAACGTTTCCCAAAGAAAAAACATATCCAATTGATTGTCCATTAGAAGTACCTAAAGAAATTCTTCTGCCGAGTGAGAAAGGGAAAAACTCTCACGCAAGAAGGAAAAACACCTCTCCCTCAAAAAATAGCAAGGAAAAACATCTCCTTCAGTTCTTCTCTTCTATGGCTGGTCGCGGCGGATTTTCTCACGAAAGGACATCCCCATGACCATTAAGTGCACTCTCCCATCCGCATGACCATAGGCGAAACATAAAGGAGCCAAAGCCAGGGGCTGCGAGGGATGATGAGCAACCCAAGCGGCAATAGGTCTTCATGTTTGTTAGGATAACCACATCTCTCTCCATCCAAAAGCTTCAAATTACACTTCACGTCTCTAATACAAAAAAGGCCAACTATCAAAACCATCCTCTAACTATTCTTCTTGGCTTCAAGTTCTGACCAGATTGCAATCTAACGATGATAATGGTGGATGCAACATAGGATGAGGTGTACCAATGGTGGTCGAAGTAGATCGTGTTGTTGTCCTAATTGGTACGCTGCCCACTGGAAAACCTATAGCAGACGGAAAGCATAGCGATTTATCTGTCCGATGTTATCGTGTTCATCATTCGTTCTGCAAGTCCGCATGCAAGTAAAATCTATCTTCGAATTTGTTGAATGTTCCGCTTGATTTTTTAGCATGTTAGAGTTATGACAAACAGCAATAAATTATCATGATACCAAGCATCCGACAAATAGAAATTTTCTATATACATGCCTATTTATGAGCACACTTCACTTAATTATATTGTAGAGTGGACCAGATTCAGCTGCATCCATTGTCGCCATTTGCAAGGTAGTGATGTAGTGATTCATATGTGTTTGAATCATCTGAAGCAACAATTAGTATTATGCATTTTTTTACATATACACTACTTTGCCTGATATTCATGCAAGTCATGAATTACATGGATTCACATGATTCTCTGGAGGTGTAGATTGCTAATAATCTATGGTGCTTATAGTATAGACCTTCCAATTTTTAAAATATGTATATTATTTGCTACAATATCATATATGTTGGTAGAAAGTCATACATGCATGTGTCCATTACTGTGTATAGAAACAAAGTCTATAATTCTACCGTGCTTCCATGGCAAAAGAAAAATTTACGTATTTTTTTTGATTGAGTAAGAAAGGAAGATACGTGCTACAATAGGGCACTTGCCCTGTTATACCTTCAGAAACCAATAGGTCACGTGTACATGGTACATGCAACAACTTTTGCGTTTCTAACCGTGTTTTCAACAAACATAACACATATACCCTTATAAAATCTTCATAAAGTAGCACATCCATATTTTCACATATCTTCTATAAATCTGAGGTGGTTCGCCATCACACATCGGTAATGTTTATACCGTTGTGACACAATTGGACTTAAACAATCTAATCACAAAATAGTCAAAGTAATGTAACTTCATTAGACCCTATGTGCATGAGTAATAATATATCCTATATAAACATATTCAAATTATTGTTTGACATTTCTAATTTGGCATATATTATAATTTCTAGCCCGTGCAGGTGCACGGGTTGACGACTAGTGTAGTAAAATTGGAGATTGTATGTCTCCCTACCCAGAAACCATGTCCATTCATGCATTTGGTTATTCTTCCGCTAAAAACGTAAGCTAATTTCTCTTTGTGGGCATTAACACCGCAACAGGCTCCCAAATTAGCATGAAGTCTCTTTTGTTTTGCTCTGATGCACTTCTAATAGACAACCGAATTATATTATCTTAAATTATTATGAGGTTTTTTATGTTGGCGGCGCATTCTAATTACGCAAATATGGGGATACTCCACAATATGCTACTCCCTCCATTCGAGAATATAAGGTGTATTGATTTCCGTGCAAGTCAACCATTTGTTTGAATATTTGACTAAGATCATAGAATAAAATAACAACATTTGCAATACCTAATAGATAAAATATAAAACTACTTTTCATGATGTATCAAATGATATAAATTTTGTATTGTGGATATTGATATATTTTTCTAAAAACTCAGTCAAACATGCACTTGTTTAATTTTTGAAAAAAACAAATACATCTTTATATAAAAGAACGGAGGGAGTAGTTTTTACTTTCAATATCATTCCACCAAAGGTTCAAATAAACATATTTTTACATTATTTTAATGGTTTAATTATATCATGCTTCATAAATCCTTCTCCTATACAATGCTACAAAGTACCTCCGCAAAGCGCCGGGTGTCATCTAGTATCACAATTACAACCAGCTTCACCGAGTAGCTAGAAATTTTCTAGTGATGACTTGGCTATGGGTCGGTCCACTACTTCAGCATTTTGTAATTAATTCAGGGTATACGCAGAAGAGCACTTTTAAGATGGCCCCTTACCTTCTAGTAGGCAAGAGAAATATTTAATCCGAATTTTCCACTCATTAAGGGTGCTTTTGACGATGCATAATATTTAAATTTTAGCAACTATTACTTGTCAAAAAAGAAATGTTTAAATGACTTTTAACCTCACTTTTCACTATGTTTAAAGGAAATTCATGAATTTTTTATTTTGCTTGAATATAAATGGCATGCATGGCTTCCATATATAATAGTCATGTTTTATTATTGGATTTTTTAACCAAATATTCATGGGTGGCTAACATATATAATAGGCATGCCTTACTAGTGGATACGTTTTTCACTGTGTTCAAAGGAAATTCATGATTTTTTTTGGACGTCGCTAACTGCCACACGTGTGGCTGGAAAGAAGACGCACCACACGTCTCTAATGCAAATAGATTGCCACGTCATCGCATGCATGCATGCGAGAATCTTTTTGGATTTTCAGTTTTTAAAATGTTTTATCTCTTAAATGAAAAATCCGATTGAAAATCCATTTTCACCATTAAATCCCTCGCGACAAGATCTTCAAAAATAGATCTCATATCGATATATTTCGGCGATTTTTTTTAAAGTTGTCATGTTTATTGCACATGAATTGCCATGATATTTACACTGAAGTTGCCATGATATGTTTCAACTATTTTCTTTTACATTAAAAAGTAAATTTAACATATTATAAAACAGAGAATTAAGAAATTAGACTTGCCATGCACCATAAACTAAAATTGCCATGATACATGCACTTAAAATTGCCATGGTTCAATAAAAAAAATTCATGGTCAAAGTACTAGAATTGCCATCATAAAAAAACTAAAATTGTCATGATCTACAAACTAAAATTGCCACATGGCAACTTTAGCTTAAGCACTATGGCAACTATAGTATAAACATCATGGCAACTTCTGGGCAAAAAAAACATTCATCAAAACATATCAACATGGGGGGTCTAGTTTTGAAGATCTCGTAGAGACGGATTTAATGGTGAAAACGGATTTTTTGTTCACTTTTTTATTTAGGAGATAAACCATTTTTAAGCCGAAAACCAAAAAGATTTTTGCTGATGTCATATATTAATACATGGCAAAATGAATGGTGATGGAGGCGTGTGGGCGATCTGTAAACGCCCACACGTGTGGGCGTTAGTTTTTCCGTTTTTTTTATTTTGCTTCCATATATAACAGGCACGTATGGTTGCCATATACAATAGTCATGCCTTATTATTGTAGTCATGCCTTATTATTGGATAACACTTTTGCCAAATATTCATGGGTGGCTTCCATATATAACGGGCATGCCCTATAGATTACTGGATCATAAAGAACTCGTGGGGGCCAAAATGGGGTGAAGACGGCTACATCCGCATGGCGCGAGGCGTGAGCGGTGGCAACAATGAGGGCTTATGCGGCATCCTGATGGAAGCGTAGTACCCAGTGAAAAATTAAGAAAGACGGTGATGATATCATGAAAATAATGTTGGCAGTCTAAATGAAAAGCAAACTGTTGCGCATGTGTGTAACCATGTGATTAACATTCAACGCACACCTAGACTTACTATTGTTTTTCTCCATTTTTTAGGGGTGCGTCTTTTTTATTTTATCGTCACCGCACGCTCCGCCAGCCCAACGTGCCGTTCTCCAGAGGGCGAGCTCGGCGTCTTCTCGCCTCAATTATATTTCTGCGATTCGTTTCCTTCTGTTCCTTTCCTCCCAGGTCACCATGCTGCTCCCCAGACCAAAAAAGCAGGCAGAAAACTTAATCCAAAGTTCCAAATTCGTGCAGGTCTGAGATGGGCATGTAACAGCGAATTGTTTACCTCTGGGCGAATTGTTTCTCCCTCTTCCAACTTGGTTTCACCCTGCGCTCTGTGTCAGATCTTCTGTTTTGGTATCTTGCATGCCCCGTCTTGCTATTGATTATTTACTGATTTGGGCAAAAAATGAGGGTTAACTGGCGATTATGCATTTGGAAAGACCGATGCTACCCGATGCCACCGTTCCAATCAAAAGCTCACATATCCGACTCTTATTTCTCCTTATTCCCAAATTATTCATGAGAGAATTCCTTATTTGGCCCTTTCTTAAAGTTTGGTTCCCTATTTGGCCCAAATAAAAATTTCTTCCCTATTTGACAGCAAAAATATTTTTTGTTCCTTATATGACACTTTCGTCCATTTTAGACGCTAACAGTGTTAGGTGTGAAGTGAAAAGACCATGTTGCCCCTGTAATATTTTTGTACCCAGGTCATCTCAAAAAAAGAAGCAACAGGCCTGTGGCTGTGGCCACTAAATCTCCAGCAATGCTACATCTACGTAATCTATTTACGTAATGTTACGTTGAGGCTGATTTGGAGGACTATCATTAGTCATTAGTGGCGCGCGGGCCCACCCTGAAATCAGGGGGAGTTTTGATTGGTGGAGAAAGAAAAGTACGTAAGGTTAAGTATGATTCATACGTAGGTGTAGCATTTTTGCTAAATCCCGCGTGTTGATTGCCTCGTGTCTCGTGTGTGTTAGCCTGGCTTCGTACGTGAGTAACGTACGTGCATGTACTTGTTCACGTGGAATCAATCCACCTGGGTGCCTGCCTACTTGGTGTGGACGTGCACCTCAACTTCGGCGGAATCAGCTAGCTCCTCTCGACCGAACCAAGTTACGTGCCTGCAGAGGACGACGCCCGCGGCCGCTCCATCCAAAGCCTCGCTCGTGAGCTCAGGCATCGTTGTGCTATATCCGATTACCGCGGCCGCATCTTTAATCATGACTGCCACGAACTGCAGGCGATGCCGGCGCCGTCCGCGACTCACGTAGACGCGCCAGCAGCGCCATGTCTGCATGGACGCCTAAGGCTGAGCCTGCCTCAGCAGCGTGGAACATATACACTCTGCAGCCGCATTCGCAAATGATGAACTAACCAAAATATTGAAGCATATATCCCTAAAACATGGATGAACTAATTGTCTTTTTAGTACATCCAGGATAGTTACACAATACATAGGGGCAAAACAGTCTTTTTGCCTTACACTTAACACCGTTAGTGTCTAAAATGGACAGAAGTGTCATATAAGGAACAAAAAATACTTTAGGTGTCAAATAGAGAATTTTTTTTTAATTTTAGGCCAAATAGGGAACCAAAATTTAAGATAAGGTCAAATAAGGAATTCTCATGAGGTACAAATTATTCATTGGTGGTAAGATTCAATACATGAGGTTCTTTTGTACACACATTTTACTGGGACCGAAAGGCCCTGGTCAGTTTGACATGATCGATGTCCCTACTGGCCTACTCTCATATCACAATTTGTTATTTCTTCCACCAAGTTGCAGGTTTGTCATATGACACTAATGAAAGCACTCTAAATGATGCAGTCTCTCAACATTGCCATGTTACCAAAGGTAATAACATATCTGTTCTCAACCTATTTGGTGTCGGACCCATGGTTTGTGTCTATTAGAGATTGTGCTCTGACTGATGGATGTGTCGCACAATGGAAGTAATATGTCATCACGTGAGTTGGAAACCGAAGGAATTTCTTCAAGTTCTCTTTAGAAAATGAAGGGAGAATAGTATTTGAGAAGATGAACCATGAGGTAATATGTGCTTCATGGCATCCGTACATATACCACAGCCAAGTCTTGCAGAGTTATATGCAACCCTTTGTGTGATTCTTTTCATTATGCAGTTATGCTAACATATTTTTGCACATATAATGTTTTAAGGTGCTTCATGGAAGAAATTAATATACATAAAGCTATGCAAACAACTGTGCGACAGTACATACGCAATGCTACTGTTGAGATGAGCAAGGTGCTTATCAGTATCATTTCTTCGTTCCGTTAAAAAAACACCATTTCTTCTATTTGGAATATGTGATGTCGTTGTATTTAGCCCTTGAGATGTACCCTAGATTTCACACATTTGCATGACCACAAATGCACAATGTAAGTTCAGTATTACGCCCAGTACACCAATTGATAATTTTCTGTAGGGCATCTCCAACGCTAATCCTGAAACCGCCCGCATAGCTCCGGACTGCGTTGACCTTCAAACCGCGCGCGTAAGTCGGGTTCACATAACTCCCATAATAGTTCCTAGATATCATCGAAGTTCTTTATCGAGTGAACCTTTTACCACCACATAAAATTCCTTTCCTCTCACGATTCGTTACACAACCTGAAGCGAGACTTTGACAATATTCTTGTGATTAACTCCTTGATCACTATACCTAATTATCCCCATTACCAGTTTGTACTCTTTTCCAATTTCCGTATTTTGGTATTGACCAACTCATTAGTCACAATACCTGGCCAGGGAATGCTGGGCACCGTAATACAGAGTGGACCCAAAGTGTATGTCTCCATCGCTACAGGGGGAAATCCCAATGTTGGCATATCTAGAACCATGACCTGCTTTCCGGTGTACCCAACAGTCATCTTTATAATCGCTCGGCTATGGAGTAACATTTGATAAACTCAAGTAACCATTTGTTGTGTGGGTCTACGATATTATCATGGTACTAATAGAGTACTAAATGCGTTGCCACAGGCCTTAAAAAATTGAGAACAATTCTTTTCGTTGATACTGTTACCAGTATTCGAATTGGTTATTCATACCTTCCTATTCATTGCAGGTTGGTTATTACTGATTGCATATCAAATTTGACAAGTATAGAAAAGATAGCCAATTACAGAAAAAAATAATTTAAATCGGCTTCACTTGCAAAGTATTTCGGTCACATCTATTATCAAATCTAATGCACAAAATAAAGAAAGTAATAAGGAAAGAAACTGAACATATTTCAGCACTTCTAACTTAAAATTAACAGATATACACCCACTTAAAATTAACTGATAATTGCCGATATCATTCACTTCTCTTGCAACCATAAGAATCTGTGCTGTATATCATCAAGATAAAAGGACACTCAAGGCCCAGTGCTCAGCCAACAAGGTTTGCTTGGAACTAAACATCCAAATGCACAACTATCAAGCATACAAGATACAACTGAACAGTTAGTATTTTAGAGCAACATTATATTCATCAATAAGCAAAACCGACCATGTTGCTTCCCTTGCCATTATGGTTACGTTCATCCAAATCGTCCTCCTCGTCCTCTGACATCCGCATGGGAAATAATGCCCAGCATGTGAACACCCACGACTTGGCTCCAGCCTGCATGTATGCGAGTGAGATGGATCACATATTGATCTTGCATTAGAAGAAGAGGAAACTATGGGAAAAAAGTGGAACCCCAATGAATCTTTGTACACGTACATTTTTGGTGTGCAGATGGATGGTTGTGACTGTGCTACAACAAAGCATGGTAGCATTGAGCGGAAGATTTCATGGCCTGGTAGACCACGACAGGGCGGAGCAGCCCTTATGTAGACAGCCACAGTCCGAAGGTGTCATGGTAGATGGCGGTTGTGTCAGTCGTGTGCTAGAAGATGACGGCGTCAATCAAGGCGATGGCACGGACGGGCCTGTGAAGAAAACAACGGGATACAGATGCAAAAGTCATGAACTCACAATCCATCAGGGTAACTACCATCTACACCATGACGTTGGGGAGAGACATGAGAGGATATGAGGCGTTGTACCAGATCAGGGAGAGATAAGAAACAGGCGGCGATGCTCGACGTGGAAGAAGAAACAGGCGGCAGCTAGCTAGGGATCGAGGAGGGAGGATGTGCTTTGTCTACTACTATTAGGCTGGCCATAGTGGAGGTAACATAAATAGTAACATGCACTTGGAACTTGCAAACATATTTATGTGGCAGATAATTAAAGAAGAGAGATGGTTATAGTAACATACGTAGATAACATAACATAATAAATGTTAGGCTAGTATGTGTCATGACAATAAATGAGACTAGCTATGATAATTTTTTTTGAGCATCAGTACGGACACAAGCGCTCATATACACGCGCATACACTCACCCCTATGAACGCACACACGCACACTCTACCCTTATGAGCACCTCCGAGAGACTGAGCCGGCATATCATCTTGAGATTTTACGAAATCACCGTAGAGCACCTCGTCGTCGACGGAACGTCTCCTCCCACCGAAAGCGGAATAATGCGGCACCAGGATTTGAACCCTGGTGGGTTGGGGATACCAGGTCCACCTAACCAACTCAACCACAGGTTGATTCGCGACTAGCTATGATATTAATCTATGTTACTATGCACTATGGATGTAGTATCATACACTAGTATCATATGCATGATACTAGTATATGATACTCTCCACTACGACCAGCCTTAAACAAGCAAATATATTCATCGCTAAGTGCATCCAGCCTATCCTATACATAACAAAACGGATCGATTACATCCTCATGATCAGATCACTTTATTTGATCTAACCATTAAGATTATACTAACCCTCAGTCAAATCTGCACTTAGCAATTTAGTCAGGCGGACGAAAACTCTGCCAGCCAGCAGACGAGAGCAATTGGCAACCACTCGTAATCCCACCCTCAATTATCGCGAACCTTCAACCTAATCGCACCTTGAAAATAGCACTAACCCAAATTAAACCCGGCGTCCTAGCTCTCCCAAATCTTGGTTCAGTAAATCCACCGGGGCGCCCGTGACCCATCCCGCCGCCGCGGTGAGAACCGTGGCCAGAACAGGACAACTATCACGGCAACGACACCCCCGTCATCGTCTCTCCCCGTCCATGATAGGTGTGCCGACACCCCTCCCCATCTCCGTCTGTGCGGCCACGACGCGGCTCGCACGGTGGCGCGCGGCGCCTATGCAGCAGCCCGCAAACAGCGGCGGCTCGGCACGGACGGCGACGGGCTACAGGGCCGCGGCGCTGGCGCTCGTGCGGCACATGGCGCGGCTCTAACGGGCAGGCAGCTGGGCGCCTCGACGCGCGCATCACGGTAGGGCCAGCGGGGCAACGGCGTACGCGGAGGCGGAGATTCACCGGGTGTGCTGTGGCAGCAACAGAGGCTCGCCGCTTGGGGCAACGATGTATGCAGGTACCTACTACTTATTATCAGTACCTTACAAGATCAAGGGGATAGGATATTCTGCTAAACTTCATTGATGCAAATATAAATCTCCAAAACACGTCAACAAAAATTGCATCATCCAGCATCACGACATGTTCTTCCTGTTCTACAGTTTCGTTCTAAAGATTCTTATTTGAGTTTGGTCACAGGATTGTTCTCTCCAGCTGTTCGTTTTCCTCATGGGACAATCGAAGTTTGCCGGTGTTCAGCCGCCCCTTGCTGCTCCGTTCACGTATATACAGGTCGAAGTCTTTGTTCTTTCTCTTAGGCCCGGATTGTAGAAGGACAAGTAGCTCGTCGGGGCTGTCACATCGGTGGAGCACCATCCGCGTGCGAGCGTCCTTAACAGAAAAACCACATTCGTCAAATTCAACAGTGACCGGATTTTCACGTGTAAGAGAACGAACGGAAACAAGATTTTTAATAAGGTCAAGAGAAACAAGGATATTAGACATGGATATAGGAGTGGAGTTAGATGGAAAATATGTATGTCTAATATGAGTGATGGGAAGAGAAGAACCGTCACCAACGGTAATGCGGTTGGAGGTGTGGACAGGATGGGTAGAGTGAAGGTTACCGGGATACGCCGCCATATGAGTGGTGGCGCCACTGTCCATGTACCAATCGCCACCGCCGGTGTAGCTGGACGGAGAAGGGGCGGTGTGGAGAGCCACCAGAAGGGCCGGGTCCCACGGTGCCGGCGGGAGGGGCAGCAGCGGCGGCCCACCTGGCGGCGGCTGCTGCCCGTAGGGCGCTGCATAGGGCTGCGGCGCGGCGTAGTACGCCTGGTGTGACGGAGGCCGAGTGCCGAGGAGGCCCGGAGTAGGAGCCCGAGGAACCGGCATGGAGTAGGCGTGGACAACGCCGGTCCATGGGTTCTGGCCGGCGTACCACGGAGCCGCCGGCTGAGGGGCCGGCTGCTGCTGGCGAGGTGCTCCTCCCTGAGCACCGCCGCCGCCTCGCTATGCAGCCACCCGGCTGCCGCCGCGACGATTTTCACCCCCATTTGCCGCCGGTGGCGGCGGGAAGGGGCGGGCGGAAGCCGGGCGGGCTGGCGCCGCCCGGCTGGGGCGGCGTCGGGCGGGCGGTGGCGGGCCGAGCCAGCGGTGCCGCGACAAGGGCGGTGTGGGTCGCAGCGTCCGTGCCACCCGCATCCGGCGCTCTTCTAGCTTGAGGTACGTGACCACCTTGGCGAAGGTGGGCTCCGGGATGAGGGTGAGGTTGGAGGCGGCGTTTCCGAAGTCCTCGTTGAGGCCGCCGGAGAGGGTGCTGATGAGGAGCTCGTCGCCGATCTTTTCCCCCAGATCACGGAGCTCATCGGCGAGCTTCTTGAGGCGCATGCAAAAATCATCGATGGACGAGTCAAGTTGCTGGCACCCGTAAAACTCACCATAGAGGAGGACCTTGCGCTGCAGCCGATTGTCGGTGAAGAGGCCGTTGAGCTTGGTCCAGACCGCATAGGCGCTGCCGTCGCTGCTCACCACGGTGTGGAAGATGCCGCTGGAGATAGTGAGGTAGAACCAGCGAATGATGGTGGCGTCGAGGATCATCCACTCCTCGTCGTTGATCATGAGCGCCGAGTCCACGGTGCCGTCCACGTGGCCGTGTAGGAGGTACTCACGGAACACAAGCGAAAAATACCGCTTCCAAGCGGAGTAGGAGGCGGTGGTGTGATCGAGCTTGACCGGGACGCGCTCATGGATGTTGAGGTCGCGGACGAGGGTGACATCGGGACCGGCGAACGGGTTGGAGACGGTGGAGGAGGAGGAACTCATGGTGGTTCGGCTCGGGTGGTAGGGTGCGGCGCGGGTTAAGGGAGAGAGGGGGTAGGGCGCGCGCAGGTGGAGGGAGGAGGGTTAGGGCGCGCGCTGGTGGGGAGAGAGAGGCGCGGCGCGGGTGGAGGGAGGCGGAAGCAGTGGGGTGCGGCGGCGGCGGCCTCGGGGGGAGGCGGCTGCGGCGGCGAGCGGGGCGGGGAGGGCGGCGCGGCGGTGACCAGCGGCGGCGGCGGCGGCCGGAAGGAGGGTGGCGGCGGCGGCGGCTGGTGACGGCGGCGTGAAGAGGCGGCGGCGGCGGCGGCGGCTAGGGTTAGGATCGTGCTGCGATAGATACCATGTAGAAGGACAAGTTATGGCTGTGCAATCTCGATGTATTGATCGGTGCACCAGGCACGTATATATAAGTACAGAGATGGACCACAACCTCAACTATACAAGGAAACAGGAGGTAGGCCCTACACATACATATACACGTACACAATATACTCAACACGGATGATATCCTTTGATTTGTGATCTGGGTGAGCGCATCTATCATTGTCGGTCTCAAAGGTGCGCTACGTCAAGCCTCTCTTGGTCATATAATTTAATTGCGGTTTCTCATAAACTGCTGTGTGTTGTGCAGATAAAATAAAGTCATTCAGGTTCAGGTTCCTTTCTTATTGACCCTTCAAGCATGCTTTTCCCTTCTGCTGGAACTCCATGCAGAGTCTGAGTTCAGGGAGTGTATTGGCCTTCAAAAGAAGAATAAATGTTTGGTTGTTCATCTTTCATGGAATCCCATGCTATTTATTATGTAAATTGCGTTCAAGATATTTCCTCGTGGGGTCATGAAGCTTGTGGGCATTTTTCTATCTGTGTCTTGGTCTTTGGAGTTTCGGGTGTCCCTTTTATTGCTCAGATGAAACAGATACCGTGTGCTCTTACAGAGTTAAGATGAATCTCCTTTGAGTTGCAGGCCAGAAGGTAGTAAAAATCAATAAAAGTAAAGTCTCCACTTTGGAGCAGAAAAATGTTGTTAGCGCAACATGCAGTATGATCCAGGTCAGTAGTTGAACTTGTAAGTTCAAAGACAGACAAGGATTCATGTAAATATATTGCAAGTTCAAATTATTATACTATGCACACACAGCAGTCTTGTTTGAAGTGGCTATTACATATGTGCTGACCGCACGAAGTTGCAATTTTTTTCTTATGTGAGGGAAATATTGGACGCTCTCAGTAAAGCCATCTTTGAAATATGGGCACGTCTAGGTCTAAATAAAAAGCCAACCTAAGCCAGTTATTGTTTTCTTTGAAATCAATTCAGATAGCTTTAATAAACTATTTCTTTAAAGATGTGTCATGTATTTTCGAGCAAGTTTAAATCTCCACACATCGCTGTATCTGATGCCATCTATAGATCTTTTCCATTCTGTTTTTTATTTAGAAATGTCTCTTTTTTTTCAGTTGCTTGGTCTTTCTCTCAAGGGACAGAAAAGGGTCATCATGAATATGCAATAGTTAGATCTATAGTTACATTTTTTTCACAGAATAACACATGGAAATTCATGGTTTATCAGTTATATTCTTGGTGTATAACTGTAAACATGTATGGATTTTGTGTGCTTCCAAACATTCTCCTTTTGATTATTATTAGTTGAGGCGTAGCTTTGTTATGTCATCTAGAGTTCCAATATGCTACATATTGGTTGATACGTGCATTGCACGAGCCCGATTGCATGTATATATTGCTCATCTGGCCTCTGCACCTTGAAACAGACACCTCGATGGCCTGGCAAATTATTGTGGCCTTGGATTGGAGTCGTGGCCCATGCGTACACAAGGGCAGTGATCCGTTTTACCACTTGAGGTCCAGCGGAGGTATTTCTACTTTCTTGCCCTCAATTTTTGCTTGCACACCAACTCTATATTAGTTATTTTATATTATATAGTGTCATGTCTTCTATTTTTAAAAGACACTATTTTACTTTGGTTCTTCAACATTTTGGTCAATTTAAGCAAAAAAAACTTGAAGCCACATACATAAAATAGTGCAAACTTCAAATGGTTGTTTTCCTTTCCATGATTTCTCTGTTCCCAAATGTTTGTTTTGGATATTGCTTGGCGTGGGATAACTATGAACTATTATCTGTGACATTGACCAAGTCAGATTCTTAAGTTCTTTTTAGTAAGCATCGGTATATATTGCTTTGCTTGGGGTAACATGAAAATATTGTCCGTGACAGTGAAGACCAAACTTTGCAAAGTAAAGACCCCTCCCACAATTCCTTAGTTCTACTTGTACTACAGCCAAGGACATACAAAGGTAATGAGGGAACCACCATCTAGTAAGGTTGGATGTGAAGAAGAGCATGCTCAAATATTTCTAAGAGGGCGCAGAGCATGCAAGCATCGGAGATGGCATAGCCTTCTCTAAAACGTCATTGGTTGGTGAACCTCTTGCGGTCCGGCAGCCATATGAACAAACGATAACTATTCGTTGAATATATTTTCTCATTCAGAGTTGCAAAAGGAGCATTTTATAAAAGTTCAAAGGCTGTAAAATTTGTTGTGATTTGGTATCTTCTCCCTACGTACAGACTTTTTTTATCATTCTCCTAATTGTACTAGCCATTGTCAGGGGTTTAATTGTGACTAGCAAAAGAGGATGCAATGGTTAGGGTTGATATGTGCACATTTGGCTTGCGTACTTCTGTTATATCAAAATGGATTGGTTCCAAATTATGTGTATCAATCAAGACGTGCGTTGCACGTGCACGCTTACTAGTAGGTCTCAATGCGTGGATTTTTTCTGGGTTTTTTGTCCACCAATCCTACGAGGGAATAGAAAAAAATCGGTGGGAAGGACAGATCGATCATGGAAGATAAGCTAGAACGAATGGACGATTGTTGATTTGTGTTATCCATCGTTAGAAGGAAAGGATAGTCGAGCATGGCTGATTGGTTTTGTGTATGGGAAGTCTTGATTGCTGTGTTTTTTTGTTGCTACTTTTGTATGGCGTCGTATCGGGTGAATCCGGTATCCGTCGTGAATCCCTGCATCCTCGTGTTTCCGGCCGCCAGATCAAAATCGTGTGTGTCTAGTCTGTTTGAGGAAATTTTCTACTAAAGCGCCCGCCTCCAGCCGTTTTCTTTGCAAAGTACCCCCTGTATAGATTGAAACATCCCAACCTGAATAATGCCCTGATTCCTTTCGCCGCGCAACGAACTTACTTTGGTTCTCCCGGCGGCGACAAGGTCAGCGCTACCGCCGTGACGTCTCCATATAAAATCCGTCCATGCTTGCCGTCGCCGAAATTAAGTTGTCCTTCTACAGCCTCGGCGGTTCCGGATTGCCCTGTCCAAGTCCCTAGCGAGCCTCGGCGCCGCTGATGCCGCCCAGCGGCCGCAACATCCTCACCTTCTGATTTACACTCTTCCCTCCACCTGATGGCGCCACCATGCAACAGACTCGTGTGGATACCGAATACAGCCCGGAACCTCCTTGCAGAGCAACGCGTCCACATCTCTGAATTTTACTTGCTTCTGTTTGATGTACGCATAGAACTAGCAGATTGACCATCTGCTGTGGATTGTGAGCTTGTATTCTCTAATTGTTGCTTGTTGGGTGTACTTGTAGCTCCGGAATTTATAGTGTGAAGGTACATCATTAGTGAATACTAGTCGTCAACCCGTGCATCGGCACGGGCTAGTGATTTCCTCAATTTTATATATTGAAATGGAATTAGGAAAAATATTTACATATTTACCCGTATCAACAATGTCTATAAAATGCCATGATAAGACGGAAAATGATGTTATCAATGATTGGTCCAAGAGAATGATTATTATAATTTAACCATAGGCATGCACACTGTCATACAATCATTGTAATTGTGTAGTATGAATTAACTTATATTATACTATTTATACATAATGAAAGTTTCAAATTTTGGGTCATACACATCAACCTAATTAAATTAAGAAGGATGCAATCACAAAAGAAATGACAACACCCAAGAGAAGTTATCACTTAATTTTGAATAGCATCTCAAATTCTGGCGCATAGAATATGTTTGAAGACTCGGATTTCATAGCTCGACAGTAAGTTTGTGTTAAACTACAAAAGTTAAATCCAATTGTACTGCATAGAATTAAATATTCTGGCTATTTAATTTGGAGGAAATATGAATGTGTGTAGAATTATTGATTTTGGAAACAAACAAATTTTAGAGGTTTGATCTAAAGAATTCTTGATGCGCATCCACCTGATATTTGTGAAAGTCACTGTTCAAGAATTCGTAAGATTAATCAGTCAGTTGGCCAGTTAATCGTTACTCAGAGGATGACCGAATCGAATAGCACCTATTCGCCGCGTTAACTTGTCAAGCCGATTAACTTGCCTGTGAGACCGAATAATAGGCTCTCAGGCCGATTAATCGCTACTGGCCCATTAACATAGGGGCAAACAATGCACAAAAATTTGGCCCTTAGCCCCTCCCATCCCCCTCTCGCTCCTCAATAGCTTGGGTTCGACCAAATCATAACATATTTGGTATATTACATAGTTGAGAGCATGAGAGTATGATATAATAACTAAAAAATAGATATATGTTGGCAGGTTCCTATTTAATCTACCGATTAATGGTCGACCGATTAATCTAGTTAATAAACCGATCCACTGATTAGTCGCTACTCCCAAGCCGACCTCAGCTACCAGTTAGCGATTTCCTTAACAATGGTGAAAGTTAGTCCATAAATTTGGGAATGGTGTCAATGAAACAATAAATACAGAAACAGAAAAAATATCATATGAGAAAACATGTATGAGATTAATATCAAAATCATATGTTTGAAAGAATACAATAAAAATAGTTATAGGAATATTTACAATCGGTGAATTTGCTACATGAAGTAGACTACTGATTCAATAAGAAAATCATGCAAGGTCCGTGTTATGTTTGTTATCATTATTGTGTCATGTCACTATCTATATTGTACTTAAGCTAAAACTTATTGAAATTGTCTCACCCTCTAGATCTTTCATTAAAAGAAACCGATTCAATATTTTACCAAATTAACAGTTCTTTTTGCTTAAGGGTAAGAAATTATAATGTTTTATTTCTGCAAAAAAACAAAACCAATAGGCTGAGATTTACCTTTGCGAACAAAAATTGTTAGCCCTTATGGTGCAAAAGCAGCACCGAACTGAAGATTTTAGTCCTGCTTGAGCTCAGCCTAACAGATGTAGTGGGGATGACCTTGAGTAGGCAATAATCAATGCCTTTTGCAAACAACAATATTTATTTTTTTATTTTGTGGGATAATACATGGTATTTAAGGTAACCTTATTATGAACCTGATGAAACATATACTTAACTATTTTTCTCGAAAGGGTTTCATATCTAGCCTACCCCAACTTGTTTGGGACAAAAGGCTTACAATATATTAGGTGTTGCCTGCTTCTCACCATGGCACTACTTTTTTCGGCTCTGTTACAGCGCATAGGCTCCATTATAGTGTATACAAATTTTGTAAAAGGAAGTAGATGTAGCATGGTATACATGTTTCTGCAAACATACCAGTGAAGTACTTCTTAACCAAATCACCAAAGAGCCACATATTTATTTTGACCATTGTTACTCTCAAACTATTTCCTACAATCTTCAAAAGATTTGAGATTTGACATTCTTGTTTGCCTGAGGTCAAAGATGAATCAGTGAACATATACTAATTTTCTCTCAAAAGAAAATCACTAATACAATTTGACATACAAAGCATTGAAAGGAGGCATACGTTCACACCAATGCAACGTGAAGGTTAGCTGCAGCTTGTTCGAGACAGTCAAAACCTCTAGTGCAACCATGTGAAGCATCGACAGAACAGCCTCTGTACGAACAGCTCAAAAGATCATTCTAGCATCCTTGTGCATGAGCGCCGTCTTTGTCATTCATGCCAATGGCTCGATCCAGCACGCTGCCACCATCTCGAGTATTGACGTGCTACAACTAAACTTGTACAAATGCGATTAGTCGACCTGAACCATGATGTCCAACTGTACATGTTTCATGAATATCAAAATTACAACTACATACTGTTCTGTACTGTTCTTGTTGTACAGTTCTATAACGTAGATTTGCAGTAAAACAACTTGATGGAAGAACTATAGTTAGTCCATCCAAATTTATTTCAGTACGCTCTGCATTCACAAAATATCTAGCTTTATGAAGTACCTTCTCGGTTCCCTCAAAATAACTTGCCAATCAAAACTCATCACCGAGAAGGCTTTCTTGTCCTATTTTCTATTTTGAGGGAACCGGCAGAAGACCTGGGAGAAGAAGCATGCGCATCTGAGCTGCCGAGGCACATCTTTTCATCCAACAGTTATAAGTGGATCGATGGAAGGACGCCACTCATACTTTTGGCATAGCGTGCACTGTGAATAACTTCTAAATCTACATATAAAAGTTCCAGCAGTTAGTCATATTTACACATTTGTCTTGCTTACGACAGCTTCTGTTTTCACATCCATGGAATGCAATTTCAACTATGAGTACAACATATGCTAAAAAGCAAGATTTTAAAAAATGCTATCTAAGAACAAACAAATGATATTGAACCAATTAAACTAATGTCAAGATAGACCTTATAATATCGATTAGTACTACTAATTGAATGTACCAAAATTACTTTCTTTGAGTAATAATCCCCAATGCTAACATGTATACAGTATTACAGTATGCAATTCAATGTCAAGAATTGACCGTAAAAAATGTAAAGAATTTTTCTATCATTTCGCTGGCATATTGTATATAGAAGATCTCAGCGATGGAGCGGCATGAACTGACCACCAAGAAATATTAGAACACGTTGAGAATACCTAAATTAGACATTAAGGGCAAAAGTACCGTGCTTTCACCCATGGTCACAACTTGCATGATGCTACTACTTTGCACAACAGAAACAATGACATGTCATCATTAACGCTGAAAATAAGAGACTGGACGCACCTGCATCATTTAGTAGAATAAAAATCTTAGCGCAGAAGTGGAAAGAAGAGAAACATAAAAATATTATGTGAGCAAAAAACATGATACACACTTATCACCTTGATATTTTGGATCTGCTTTAGAAGTATTATCCAAAAAAAATTGATCGTCCTGCTGTAAAAACTAAAGCCACACCCATGATATTACAAATTAAGCAGCTTGCTGAGAACCAAAAATCAGAGCGGAAGTGTCAAGTTACAAACGCAATAGAAATTTTATTTTAAAAATAGGCACCATAAAGTCCACATCAATCTGGATTTACCTCGTGCTAGCTGTCCAATCCTATGCAGAAGAGACCGGATCAGCAAAACATGATGGCAATGGTCGTCTTGAACCGTTGTTCGCAACCATCGACAGAAAGAAAAGGTGCAGTATGGAAGATAGACTTGCAAAGCACAGACCCTGCAGTACAGAATCGATGCAACATCGTCCATCATATAGTTGTTGTTTTGGGCCTTCTGGTGTTGCAGGCTGGAAACACCTATGACAGGACAGCCAGGAATAGGAGAAGGCCAGGAGACATGTTTGAGCCCGGCTAAGCCGAGAGCAGGCCCTCACGCAGAGAAGACCACCAGACAGCAGTCCACGACGCCAGGCCAGGGCAGTGCATCAAGCATTACAACGTGGTAGAGAGAAGATATGGGGAGGATGCGCTGCCCCCATAGCAGGAGGAACCCAAGCCTGGACCTTGATCCAAATTTGATGGGAACCGTGAGGACGGCGGCAAGGCTGTGGAGATTGAGGGGAGAGGGTAGGGAAGAGATTGATTTCTTTTGTGCGTGATGGGGAGATTGAAATAGGGGAGGGGCAGGGAGAGACAGAGATTGATTTTTCTTTTCAATTCGGGTGATGTGGAGACTAAAACAGGGAAGTCTCGGGGGAGATAGAAATTGCATTTTTTTTTTCTTTCTTGCCTGATGTGGAGATTGAAGCACTCGGGGAAGATAGAGATTTTTTTTTCTTTCTTGCGTGATGTGGAGATTGAAGCAGGGAAGAGTCGGGGAGAGATAGAGATGGAGTTTTTTTTTTGTCTTGGGAGGAGATTGATGTATCCTTTTTTTTGCGGGATGGAGATTGATATATCTGATAGTCCCAAACTCTAGGGGAACATTACGGTTAAAGAAACAATCTTAGCATTCCATCTTTTAATCCAACGGTAATTAAGTGGTTAAACGTGAGAGTTTAACGTGGAAACTCGGATGGTGCCTCCAATTAGTAAATATAAGATATAAGATTTGTTTTCGTAAACAAGGGAATGCAAGATGTTGTGTATTGAAATATCAGAATGAAGTGTGCAGTTCTTGCTATGTTCTTATTGGCAATTGAGTTGTTCCTTACATAATACTACGTGATGTAGTATAACTGGAGTGAGTGTAGTGACTTTCGGTCTCTTTTGCAGTTCAACTGCTAGCTTATCATGTGCTGTAATCATTGGAATAGAAAGCTCCTTCTCTTGCTTTTCCTTTTCTCTTGTACTGAATCTGATAGTTTTTGAAAAAGCTGAGCCATATGCCTTGTCTGAAAAAAAGATGTAACTCCAATGCTGCTAGTATGACGTGATTTTTAGAAGGTTTTGCAGGTGATACATGCTAGCAGCCCAAAGAATTCATGGAATCAATCCCTAATGTTGATGTGATTTTTTTCACCTCATACATGCTAGTAGCAGCTAGCTGAACAAACAAACCATGGTTAAGATAGCTTATTACTGCTCCTTGGAAACATGATGCATGGGAAATTTTCTTTAATGTACTCATAAGAAACAAGCTTCCAAACCTTGATACAAACTCGCACCCGTTAAATAAATGAAACATTCACTGAACTGAATATGATGGTATTTATAAGCCATGCCTTTTTGGACTAGTTGCATGTGTACAATGTGTTCTTTGCCCTCTCACTAACTCGACGATTTGATATGATCAAATGTCGCTTATCAGGGACACAAGACCATGACTGTGGTGCTCGACCCATCATTCTATCTCGTAGGTATCATTAGCACACAACTTCACAAAGATATGTGCATCACGGCCATACCTTCTGTCTGTGTTCTTACACCTTTTCTTTGATGGATTTTCAATAATGTTACCCTTTTCTAACTTGAATCCTTCTCCATTACACATGTAGGAGTATCATTTAGTGTGAACTACCTCATTTTGTAACTTCTTTTGCTCTGCAACACAAACTCCGAAACAAGAGTGATGTGCATAAGACTTGTGGAACTCCTCCATAGCCTTCAGTCCTTCAAATAACATTCCCACGGTGGGCTTCAAATTATCTTCACACTCAGGCATAAAAGACGAGCACCAACAGGTAAATGATAAGTGTTTGAGATTAACAAGAGAAAGGACACAATGTTTGACATAATTAAGAAGTACAGAGTACATACCAATCTGTATTCAGCCAACAACGCCAACGGAAAGGGCTGAAGCACAATGATCTCAATGATGGTACATAATTTAATGTATAATGAATTAATGATGCTGCTGGTACTTGGTATACTCCATTCAATACGCAATAAATCATAGCAAATAAGAGAGACAATTTGACAAAAGACATGTTTTCCAGCCATTACAACGCATACACAAATTTGAGTTCTTTTTGTTTGTTACCTGAAGCTCCATGTGCTGTATTTAAAGTTCAGTTCTTGTTGTGCAGTGGTAAGCGTCTTCGAAGGCCATAGCAGGGAAAATCGGACGGGCTTCCCGTTGGCTAATGGGGAGGCCAATTCAGGGTAGCTACGTGATTTATGGAGGAAGGACGGCAAGCAAGTTCACTGTCGATGCAGATTCACCGTCCCTAACTGCAGAAGCCACCATGGTGATTGGTTGCAGTGTATCACGCGGGGAGGATTTGTCCACCAATGATTCGGAGTTGAGATATGCACTCCGCTGTGGCCGTCGCAGCGATCATCCGAACAGATGCATACCGTCGTGGTGATTAATTCGCACATATGCACGTGATCTCGGCCGTGGGCCGGGGTCGTGGCCGTCATTGGGATACGGGTCGCAGGTGTGATCTGAGATGTAGAGAAAAACGATCAGGAGTAGGGAGTTAGAGAGAGCTAGCTTCAGCGGGGGGTTTACAGAAAATTCACAAGCCTAATTGGGGCACATGCTATTTTTGCTACCAACATATTTTGATTTTGTTGGAACCAGTGCCGTTTTTTGCTACAACCAGCTCAGGCAAGCGACACCGTCGTCGCCATTAACATATATGAGTTCTGGTGAGAGCACCACAATGTAGGACCCGACCTCAGCGATAAGGCCCAATGCTTCAAAGTATTCAAGGAGAATGCTCGCATGATCCATCAATTCAACCAAGGCGATGCACCCTACAAGATAAGCCTCAACTTCTTCGGTGACATGACCGATGAAGAAGTCGTCCACATGTATGGTCGCTGCACCAACCTTAAGTTAGACGGCGGGAAGCGGCACCAAGTCCTATTCACAAACGGAGTCGTTGCTGCACATGAAACTTCCCAATGTGTGTGGACTGACACATGACAGGCTACGACCAACGACCACCGGCAGTAACAAATTTGAAGACGCAAGGAGGTTGCGGGTCTTGTTGCGCCTTCGATGGCGACAGCGGCAGTGGAGGGCATCAACTCCATCAGGACAAGTAATTTGGTCTCATTGTTTATGCAACAGCTCCTAGACTACGACAAGAGAAGTTTCGCTGGTGTGGCGGCTACACACTATTGGGCTTCAAGTACATGAGTGAACATTGTGGCATCACCAAGAGGCTAACCACCCGTATATTGCCCATGAGCACGGCTACTGCTTGGTGCAGAAACATAACCCTTTCACAACATCGATGGCTTCAAGCAGGTGCCGCCAAATGATGAGATGGCGTTCCCGCAGGAAGTGACGGCCAAACCCGTCGTTGTGGTGGTCGACCCGAAGGCCTTTGGGGGCTATGGAGGCATCTTTGTAGGTTCGTGTGGGACAGATCTGACCCACACAATGAAGGTTTCAGGCTATGGCACCACCGATGAGCATGGCCCCAAGAGATGCATAGATTACTGGAACATAAAAAGAATCATGGGGGCAAATGGGGTGAAAACGGCCACATATGCAGGGCGCATGGAGCCGGTCCTGCCAAGCAGGGCCTATGTGGCAGCCTAATGGAAGGGTCCTACCTAGTGAAAATTTAGTAAGAAAGGTTGGAATGATATCATGAATATAATTTGGCATTCTATCTAAAAAGCAAACGGGTCCACAAGTGTAACCATGTGATTTACATTCAATGAACAGCTAGACTTAATATTGACTCTCTCTCTATCTCTCTCTCTCTCTCTCTCTCTCTCTCATCTTTCATTTGATTCACTACTATCTTATCTACTACTCCATCCGTTCTAGAATATAAGGTGCATAAATTCTGCAAAAGTTAAACCTATGTATGTTTGGCCAGGATTATAGAATAAAATATCAAGATCCGTAGCACAAAATAAATTAAATATGAAAATACATTTCATGATAGATCTAAGTATAAAAATTTGGTATTATAAATATTAATATGACTTGGTGGGATAATTTTGTTACCACGAAGGTCGGACATCTACATCGACAACTCAAGAACGAGGTGGCGCGCACCACTTTGAAAGCAGTCTCACATGGAGACGGGCTGCGAGAGGCACCGCTCTTGAAAAAATATATTAAACCCGGGGTGTGGCATGAAAATTACAAGGCATCTGATAAATGCCGAGAACTTAAAGGGGCTCCTCGGATGGCAGACGTGTATACTCCTCAGACGTACTTCAACAATCCACAAGGATGAAGATGGGAAGACTTGTTGAATCAGCAGCTTAAAGACCGATGACCAAAGACAAAGAGAAGTTCGGAAGAACCGAAGAGCTTCCCGACTTGAAGAGCGGCTTAGGGGCGACTGGTATGCTGGGCCATACAAGGCGATGACAGATGGGTCATACCCGGAAGACCATTAGACATACAAGGAAGATTCCAAAAGCCTTGTCGTTCAAGACAAGGACTCCTTATCAATGGAGGACTCCTCTCCACCGACATAGCCGACTTGGATTCCTGTTATCCTAGTTCTCCGGTAACTTATATAAACCGAGGCTAGGCTAATCGATACATCATATTCTACACACAACGATCTCGTGGTAAATCATCATATACTATGTTCCCCATCCAAATCAATACAACACAAGCAGGACGTAAGGTTTCATCTCTTTGGAGAGCCTTTACCTGGGTAAAACTCATGTCCTTGTTACCATCGCATCTAGACTACTAGCTAGGCCCCCCTACTCGAGATTTGCCCTTCGACTCGGTCGGGCGGTACAACCGATGTAGTCGCTCCGGTACTATTGATGTAGTGGCTCGGGTACTACCGTTGTGTCCCCAGGCGATCGAAAGTACCGCCCTCACTGCCGCTAGTTGTACCAGGAAAGGTACAACAGCTCGCAAGCACGGTACAACCGTGCAGGGCACAGGGGTATATAAGTGCGCACGGGGGCGAAGGGTTATCCCCCCCCCCCCCACCATTCACCCCCACGCGTGTGAAGACTCCTAGCCTCCAAGTCGCCATCGTTGCTCCCCCATTCTTCCTATCCTTCACCGGATCGGCTCCATGGATCCCCCCCCCCCCCCCGCCCGATATCTTCCAATGGATGCATGTATCAATTCTCTTTTTTGGTTTCAATCATTTGAATACATTGTTCCCTAGGGAATCGGTAGGTACCTTAGGTTTTGGGCTAAAATTTTGGTGGAAGAGACCACCCTATCAAACTATCTGCCGGTATAGAAATGTATGTCGCCATAGTTCTCACCAAACCGCAACAAACTGTCTGCTAGCATAGATTTATCTTTCAGCAAAGACATTTCCCAATAGGACTATAGCGACAGCTCATTTCTATCGCCACAGAATGTGTCACCTTAGGTGACATATGCCGACTGATTGGTTGACGCTGATTTGAGTGTCGTGGTCTAGTGCTTGTGTACATGTGACTCTAGTCCTTGTGGGTGTGCTCGTTGCAACACGAAGAAGCGTGCCATGCAAGAGAAGAGGTCTACTGTGCGAGTGGAGGAAGAGTTGAATGTGCCATCCAAGCTAATCCGTCGTCAAAAGTCCAAGCGAGCCAAGGAGAGGTTGTCCAACCCTCTCAACACTTTGACTGGGAAGGAGTTTTCCAGATACCCCTATGCAACTCCGTATCACCGTATGCAACTCCGCGTGCTCCTGATTGGACCAATTCTCAGTTCTGGACATATATTCAGGAGAGGATCTACTCGGAGACCTATGGTACTCACAAGAACAAGTAAGCCGAGCAGTTCTATATTGATATCGAGCACATGAGGAGATCGGACCTTGTAGATTACTGTGGTGAAGCCCTGGCTCTATGCACTGAGTTGGACTTGTTGATGCTTATGGAGTCCTCTTGTGGCTTTGATTCGTCTTTTTGTGTTTTTTTTTGCGGGTGATTTGTCTTTGGTGGCTCAGTTTCTAGCCACTGTGCACTTTGGTACTGATAATGATCGCATGCTTACCTGGATGAAGACGGATGAGCTCTTCACTGCTCCTTGGAGAGATTTCTGCGTAGTACTTGGGTATGGTGAGAATGGACAAGACCATCCCATGGGGTTCCATCCGCATGATAGGCTTCAGGCGAGTGACAAGTATGTGTTGGGCGCTTTGTACATCCGTGGGAGAGGTGTGATCGGTGACTCGAAGGATCAGCAGCCTCGTGGCAGGAAGTATGCCGAACAGAGCTCTCGGCTGAAGCGTACATATATTGTCATGCGACTCATGCCCAGCGAAGCACACAACTTAGGCTGCACACTCGGCTTACCACATGGCACCTCCGTTAGCGGCGTCCGGTCGTCGTCATACCTGTTTTTTTCACAAAGAACCTATATTTTATCCTCATCTTATAGATAAGCTGAGTACGCGTGAAGTGACACTCCGCTTAAGCCGGTCCAAATGAAGTCGAGGACCGTATTTTGAGTGTAGCACTTGGCTTACTCTTCACTGAGGTTAAATAGTATTTCTCCGAGTATGTTTCATAGTCAACAACAACAACAAAGCCTTTAGTCCCAAACAAGTTGGGGGTAGGCTAGAGGTAAAACCCAAAAAATCTCGCAACCAATTCATAGCTCTGGCACATGGATAGCAAGCTTCCACTTACCCATGTCCATAGCTAGCTCTTTGGTGATACTCCAATCCTTCAGGTCTCTCTTAACGGACTCCTCCCATGTGAAATTCGGTCTACCCCGCCCTCTCTTGACATTCTCCGCACGCTTTAGCCATCCGCTATGCACTGGAGCTTCTGGAAGCCTGCGCTGAAAATGCCCAAACCATCTAAGACGATGTTGGACAAGCTTCTCTTCAATTGGTGCTACCCCAACTCTATCTCGTATATCATCATTCCGTACTCGATCCTTCCTCGTGTGGCCACACATCCATCTCAACATATGATGTTTCATAGTCAGCTTCATTTATTTTTCCTGTAGTGCACATTGTTTTGGTTACCGGTCCAAATTTCAAGATTTCTCATGGTTACCGCAGATTTCCGTGCCCCTCGGTAAATCGCCATACCAAGCAAAAAATACCATTTTTTGAATTTTTGAATTTAGACACTCGATTTACTGTAAAGTACGTAGGATCTAATTAATGCCATGAGAGTTGGTTCTGGCGTGTTGGTAGCAACCTAGTTCCTGTTTTGAGAGGTCTCTGGTTCAAAAGCTTGATGGCCTATACAGAAGGCATGATGGCCATGGCATCAGTGAGATCCTTTTTTTGTCAATACGAAAGCTTTTGTGTCATTTTAATTGATATATACGAAAGCATGTTAAAGTATCGCCTCGATAGGGCAGTAGCAGATGACAGATGGCGAAATATTTGTACAGAAGCACGGGTTTTGCACTTGGTGTCGCCATGTTCAGACCATTGTCCTCTGCTTGTACGGTTGGCACAAGAAAAACATCAGCATATTCAGGGGTGCCGCTACTAGCCGACATTACGAAATACTATGGGAGCGGGTAGGGGAGTTACCGGAGCTGGTAGCTAATGCATGGGCAAATGCTGGCCGGAAGAACGAACTGGGAGCAATACGCAAGGATGGAGTAAAAGGAGGTTTGGTAACGTTCTCAAAGAACTAGAAAGAACAAGAGCTGAGTTGGAAAGGTTACACAAAGAAGGTGCAGATAAACGAGAGGTGCGGTGTGTCACAGATTACATGAACGAGTTTCTCTATCGGGAAGAGATGTTATGGTGGCAAAGATACCGTATAAGCTGGCTCAAAGAAGGGGACCGCAACACAAAAATTTCCACCAAAGAGCTGTGTGGCGTGCACGAAAAACAGGATAAAAAGGCTAAAAGATGCTGAAGGAATTTGGAAGGATACACCCTCTGACATGGAGCAAATGGCGACATACTTCTTTAAGGAGCTATTCACCCGCGACCCCAGTATAAATGTTGATAATTTGGTACCCCTCTTTCAAGAATTGGTGACGGCTGACATGAATGACATGTTATGCAAGGACTTCATAGAGGAGGAAATTGGTGATGCCTTATTTCAAATCGGACCTCTAAAGGCACCGGGGTTGATGGATTCCCAGCTCATTTTTTTCAACAAAATTGGGCTACTTTACAAGCTGAGGTAACTAATGCAGTTAAATTATTCTTTGCAACAGGGAGGATGCCAGAGGCCATTGTGCTTATACCCAAAGTTGAGCTAACAGAATGCCTCAAGGACTTCAGACCTATAATTCTTTGCACTGTGCTCTACAAGGTAGTGGCAAAGTGTCCGTAAATAGACTTAGACCAATCCTGGGTGAACTTATATCTGAGAACCAAAGTGCATTTGTGCGTGGACGCTTAATTACTGATAATGCTTTGATTGCCTTTGAGTGTCTGCACTTCATCGAGCATAATACAAATGAGGATAAGAGTTTCTGTGCATATAAGCTGGACCTATCTAAGGCTTATGACAGGGTGGACTGGGAGTTTTTAAGGAGAACGATGCAAAGAATGGGCTTCGCTCACCGGTGGGTCGGATGGATTATGTCATGTGTGACCACAGTGAGGTATATAGTAAAATTTAATGGAGCTCTTCTGGATTCGTTCTCGCCTTCCCGTGGACTCCGGCAAGGTTGCTCTCTGTCCCCCTTTCTTTTCCTCCTTGTCGTCGACGGCCTCTCGGCTCTACTACAACGTGAGGTGCAGAATGAAAATATTGAAGCAGTTAAAATATGCAGAAGAGCGGGGCATTTCACACTTGCTCTTTGCGGATGATAGTCTATTGTTCTTCAAAGCTAATGTCGAGCAGGCCATCCGGATCCGAGATGTACTAGATACATTTGCTACTAGTACAGGACAACTTATTAACCCAGGAAAATGCTCAATATTTTTTGGAGATTCTTGTGACCAAGAAACTAGAGAGGAAGTAAAGCATACCTTGCAGATAACAAATGAGGTGTTTGAGCCCAAGTACCTGGGGCTGCCAACTCCTGAAGGTAGAATGACTAAGGATAAGTTTCAAAATCTACAATCAACGACAACAAAGAGGTTAATGCAAGGGGGTGATAATGACCTATCTTCAACTGGAAGGGAGGTAAAGATAAAATCAGTGGCTCAAGCCTTGCCGGTATATGTCATGGGAGTTTTTAAGCTACCATTTGGTCTATGTGATGACATAGAGAAATTAATCCGAAATTATTGGTGGGGTGCAAAGGATGGCAAAAAGAAAAATCATTGGATGGCGTGGGACAGACTAACACAACCGAAAGACCAAGGGGCATGGGCTTTAAATATATGTGTTTGTTCAACCAAGCTCTCCTGGTGCGACAAGCTTGGCACCTCCTCCAGTACCTTGATTCCCTTTGTGCACGTGTACTAAAAGCAAAATATTACCCCAATGGAAATTTGATTGATATTGTCTTTACAGGCAACGCATCAACGACCTGTCATGCCATTGAGTATGGGTTGCAACTACTGAAACAGGGAATCATTTGGCATGTAGGCAACGGAGCAAGTATCCTTGTGTGACGAGACCCTTGGATACCAAGAGCATGGAGTCTGAGACACATAACACAACAGCGACGATGCAGATTGAGATGGTTGCTGACTTTCTAGAACCCAGTGACAATTGGAATATGCAACTGCTAAACCAATATTTCCTTTCAATTGATGTTGCGGAGATAATAAAGATCAGACCATCACTGAGGAATGAATAAGATTTTCTGGCCCGGCAGCCATATAAACTGGGAATTTTCCCTGTCCGCAGTGCCTATCGCCTCGCACTCCAGCTACAAATGAACCAGCAAGGGGTTGGAGCTACTAGCAGCCGACCAGATGGTGAGAAGCCTGGATGGCGCTTGATATGGCAGTGTCCAGTACCCCCAAAGGTAGGAGTCTTTGCATGGAAGGTAGCCTCAAATATTCTGGCAACAGAAGTGAACATGAAAACACGACATATGACACATGATGCAACATGTCGCATCTGTGGGAGGAAAGATGAAGATACTTTCCATGCGCTAGTTCGTTGCACCCACGCGCGGCTGCTCTGGGAGGTGATGCATGAAGTTTGGGACCTACCGAGGGACGACATGTTGCGGCCGGATGGACATGAATCGCTACTGCAGATCCTAGCAAGACAAACTGAGACCCAACGTTTGCTGCTGCTAATGCTTTTGTGGAGGATTTGGCATGTCCACAATGAACTTACGCATTTCTTCTATTTGGAATATGTGATGTCGTTGTATTTAGCCCTTGAGATGTACCCTAGATTTCACACATTTGCATGACCACAAATGCACAATGTAAGTTCAGTATTACGCCCAGTACACCAATTGATAATTTTCTGTAGGGCATCTCCAACGCTAATCCTGAAACCGCCCGCATAGCTCCGGACTGCGTTGACCTTCAAACCGCGCGCGTAAGTCGGGTTCACATAACTCCCATAATAGTTCCTAGATATCATCGAAGTTCTTTATCGAGTGAACCTTTTACCACCACATAAAATTCCTTTCCTCTCACGATTCGTTACACAACCTGAAGCGAGACTTTGACAATATTCTTGTGATTAACTCCTTGATCACTATACCTAATTATCCCCATTACCAGTTTGTACTCTTTTCCAATTTCCGTATTTTGGTATTGACCAACTCATTAGTCACAATACCTGGCCAGGGAATGCTGGGCACCGTAATACAGAGTGGACCCAAAGTGTATGTCTCCATCGCTACAGGGGGAAATCCCAATGTTGGCATATCTAGAACCATGACCTGCTTTCCGGTGTACCCAACAGTCATCTTTATAATCGCTCGGCTATGGAGTAACATTTGATAAACTCAAGTAACCATTTGTTGTGTGGGTCTACGATATTATCATGGTACTAATAGAGTACTCGTGCGTTGCCACAGGCCTTAAAAAAATTGAGAACAATTCTTTTCGTTGATACTGTTACCAGTATTCGAATTGGTTATTCATACCTTCCTATTCATTGCAGGTTGGTTATTACTGATTGCATATCAAATTTGACAAGTATAGAAAAGATAGCCAATTACAGAAAAAAATAATTTAAATCGGCTTCACTTGCAAAGTATTTCGTCACATCTATTATCAAATCTAATGCACAAAATAAAGAAAGTAATAAGGAAAGAAACTGAACATATTTCAGCACTTCTAACTTAAAATTAACAGATATACACCCACTTAAAATTAACTGATAATTGCCGATATCATTCACTTCTCTTGCAACCATAAGAATCTGTGCTGTATATCATCAAGATAAAAGGACACTCAAGGCCCAGTGCTCAGCCAACAAGGTTTGCTTGGAACTAAACATCCAAATGCACAACTATCAAGCATACAAGATACAACTGAACAGTTAGTATTTTAGAGCAACATTATATTCATCAATAAGCAAAACCGACCATGTTGCTTCCCTTGCCATTATGGTTACGTTCATCCAAATCGTCCTCCTCGTCCTCTGACATCCGCATGGGAAATAATGCCCAGCATGTGAACACCCACGACTTGGCTCCAGCC
The DNA here is from genome assembly GCA_021605145.1 of Aegilops bicornis. Taxonomy (NCBI): domain Eukaryota; kingdom Viridiplantae; phylum Streptophyta; class Magnoliopsida; order Poales; family Poaceae; genus Aegilops; species Aegilops bicornis. The sequence continues at coordinate 39,709,319 of CM038674.1, read as the reverse complement.
TGCATGTATGCGAGTGAGATGGATCACATATTGATCTTGCATTAGAAGAAGAGGAAACTATGGGAAAAAAGTGGAACCCCAATGAATCTTTGTACACGTACATTTTTGGTGTGCAGATGGATGGTTGTGACTGTGCTACAACAAAGCATGGTAGCATTGAGCGGAAGATTTCATGGCCTGGTAGACCACGACAGGGCGGAGCAGCCCTTATGTAGACAGCCACAGTCCGAAGGTGTCATGGTAGATGGCGGTTGTGTCAGTCGTGTGCTAGAAGATGACGGCGTCAATCAAGGCGATGGCACGGACGGGCCTGTGAAGAAAACAACGGGATACAGATGCAAAAGTCATGAACTCACAATCCATCAGGGTAACTACCATCTACACCATGACGTTGGGGAGAGACATGAGAGGATATGAGGCGTTGTACCAGATCAGGGAGAGATAAGAAACAGGCGGCGATGCTCGACGTGGAAGAAGAAACAGGCGGCAGCTAGCTAGGGATCGAGGAGGGAGGATGTGCTTTGTCTACTACTATTAGGCTGGCCATAGTGGAGGTAACATAAATAGTAACATGCACTTGGAACTTGCAAACATATTTATGTGGCAGATAATTAAAGAAGAGAGATGGTTATAGTAACATACGTAGATAACATAACATAATAAATGTTAGGCTAGTATGTGTCATGACAATAAATGAGACTAGCTATGATAATTTTTTTTGAGCATCAGTACGGACACAAGCGCTCATATACACGCGCATACACTCACCCCTATGAACGCACACACGCACACTCTACCCTTATGAGCACCTCCGAGAGACTGAGCCGGCATATCATCTTGAGATTTACGAAGTCACCGTAGGCACCTCGTCGTCGACGGGAACGTCTCCTCCCACTGAAAGCGGAATAATGCGAGCACCAGGATTTGAACCCTGGTGGGTTGGGGATACCAGGGTCCACCTAACCAACTCAACCACAGGTTGATTCGCGACTAGCTATGATATTAATCTATGTTACTATGCACTATGGATGTAGTATCATACACTAGTATCATATGCATGATACTAGTATATGATACTCTCCACTACGACCAGCCTTAAACAAGCAAATATATTCATCGCTAAGTGCATCCAGCCTATCCTATACATAACAAAACGGATCGATTACATCCTCATGATCAGATCACTTTATTTGATCTAACCATTAAGATTATACTAACCCTCAGTCAAATCTGCACTTAGCAATTTAGTCAGGCGGACGAAAACTCTGCCAGCCAGCAGACGAGAGCAATTGGCAACCACTCGTAATCCCACCCTCAATTATCGCGAACCTTCAACCTAATCGCACCTTGAAAATAGCACTAACCCAAATTAAACCCGGCGTCCTAGCTCTCCCAAATCTTGGTTCAGTAAATCCACCGGGGCGCCCGTGACCCATCCCGCCGCCGCGGTGAGAACCGTGGCCAGAACAGGACAACTATCACGGCAACGACACCCCCGTCATCGTCTCTCCCCGTCCATGATAGGTGTGCCGACACCCCTCCCCATCTCCGTCTGTGCGGCCACGACGCGGCTCGCACGGTGGCGCGCGGCGCCTATGCAGCAGCCCGCAAACAGCGGCGGCTCGGCACGGACGGCGACGGGCTACAGGGCCGCGGCGCTGGCGCTCGTGCGGCACATGGCGCGGCTCTAACGGGCAGGCAGCTGGGCGCCTCGACGCGCGCATCACGGTAGGGCCAGCGGGGCAACGGCGTACGCGGAGGCGGAGATTCACCGGGTGTGCTGTGGCAGCAACAGAGGCTCGCCGCTTGGGGCAACGATGTATGCAGGTACCTACTACTTATTATCAGTACCTTACAAGATCAAGGGGATAGGATATTCTGCTAAACTTCATTGATGCAAATATAAATCTCCAAAACACGTCAACAAAAATTGCATCATCCAGCATCACGACATGTTCTTCCTGTTCTACAGTTTCGTTCTAAAGATTCTTATTTGAGTTTGGTCACAGGATTGTTCTCTCCAGCTGTTCGTTTTCCTCATGGGACAATCGAAGTTTGCCGGTGTTCAGCCGCCCCTTGCTGCTCCGTTCACGTATATACAGGTCGAAGTCTTTGTTCTTTCTCTTAGGCCCGGATTGTAGAAGGACAAGTAGCTCGTCGGGGCTGTCACATCGGTGGAGCACCATCCGCGTGCGAGCGTCCTTAACAGAAAAACCACATTCGTCAAATTCAACAGTGACCGGATTTTCACGTGTAAGAGAAACGAACGGAAACAAGATTTTAATAAGGTCAAGAGAAACAAGGATATTAGACATGGATATAGGAGTGGAGTTAGATGGAAAATATGTATGTCTAATATGAGTGATGGGAAGAGAAGAACCGTCACCAACGGTAATGCGGTTGGAGGTGTGGACAGGATGGGTAGAGTGAAGGTTACCGGGATACGCCGCCATATGAGCGGTGGCGCCACTGTCCATGTACCAATTGCCGCCGCCGGTGTAGCTGGACGGAGAAGGGGCGGTGTGGAGAGCCGCCAGAAGGGCCGGGTCCCACGGTGCCGGCGGGAGGGGCAGCAGCGGCGGCCCACCTGGCGGCGGCTGCTGCCCGTAGGGCGCTGCATAGGGCTGCGGCGCGGCGTAGTACGCCTGGTGTGACGGAGGCCGAGTGCCGAGGAGGCCCGGAGTAGGAGCCCGAGGAACCGGCATGGAGTAGGCGTGGACAACGCCGGTCCATGGGTTCTGGCCGGCGTACCACGGAGCCGCCGGCTGAGGGGCCGGCTGCTGCTGGCGAGGTGCTCCTCCCTGAGCACCGCCGCCGCCTCCCTGCTTGCGGCCACCCCGGCGGCCATGACGACCCACCCCCATTTGCCGCCGGCTGGCGGCGGAAGGGGCGCGGCGAAGCCGGGGAAGGCTGGCGCCGCCCGGGCTGGGCGGCGTCGGCGGGCGGTGGCGGGCCGAGCCAGGTGCCGGCAACAAGGGCGGTGTGGGTCGCGCGCGTCCGTGCCACCCGCATCCGGCGCTCATCTAGCTTGAGGTACGCGACCACCTTGGCGAAGGTGGGCTCCGGGATGAGGGTGAGGTTGGAGGCGGCGTTCCCGAAGTCCTCGTTGAGGCCGCCGGAGAGGGTGCTGATGAGGAGCTCGTCGCCGATCTTTTCCCCCAGATCACGGAGCTCATCGGCGAGCTTCTTGAGGCGCATGCAAAAATCATCGATGGACGAGTCAAGTTGCTGGCACCCGTAAAACTCACCATAGAGGAGGACCTTGCGCTGCAGCCGATTGTCGGCGAAGAGGCCGTTGAGCTTGGTCCAGACCGCATAGGCGTCGTCCTCGTCGTTCACCACGGTGTGGAAGATGCCGCTGGAGATAGTGAGGTAGAACCAGCGAATGATGGTGGCGTCGAGGATCATCCACTCCTCGTCGTTGATCATGAGCGCCGAGTCCACGGTGCCGTCCACGTGGCCGTGTAGGAGGTACTCACGGAACACAAGCGAAAAATACCGCTTCCAAGCGGAGTAGGAGGCGGTGGTGTGATCGAGCTTGACCGGGACGCGCTCATGGATGTTGAGGTCGCGGACGAGGGTGACATCGGGACCGGCGAACGGGTTGGAGACGGTGGAGGAGGAGGAACTCATGGTGGTTCGGCTCGGGTGGTAGGGTGCAGCGCGGGTTGAGGGAGAGAGGGGGTAGGGCGCGCGCCGGGTGGAGGGGAGGAGGGTTAGGCGCGCGCGGTGGGGAGAGAGAGGCGCGCGCGGTGGAGGGAGGCGGAAGTGGCAGGGCGCGCGCGGCGGCCTCGGGGAGGCGGCTGCTGCGGCGGCGAAAGCGGGTGGGAGGGCGGTCGGTGACCAGCGAGCGCGGCGGCGGCCGGAAGGAGGGCGGCGGCGGCGGCTGGTGACGGCGGCGTGAAGAGGCGGCGGCGGCGGCGGTTAGGGTTAGGATCGTATGCGATAGATACCATGTAGAAGGACAAGTTATGGGCTGTGCAATCTCGATGTATTGATCGGTGCACCGTGCACGATATATATAAGTACAGAGATGGACCACAACCTCAACTATACAAGGAAACAGGAGGTAGGCCCTACACATACATATACACGTACACAATATACTCAACACGGATGATATCCTTTGATTTGTGATCTGGGTGAGCGCATCTATCATTGTCGGTCTCAAAGGTGCGCTACGTCAAGCCTCTCTTGGTCATATAATTTAATTGCGGTTTCTCATAAACTGCTGTGTGTTGTGCAGATAAAATAAAGTCATTCAGGTTCAGGTTCCTTTCTTATTGACCCTTCAAGCATGCTTTTCCCTTCTGCTGGAACTCCATGCAGAGTCTGAGTTCAGGGAGTGTATTGGCCTTCAAAAGAAGAATAAATGTTTGGTTGTTCATCTTTCATGGAATCCCATGCTATTTATTATGTAAATTGCGTTCAAGATATTTCCTCGTGGGGTCATGAAGCTTGTGGGCATTTTTCTATCTGTGTCTTGGTCTTTGGAGTTTCGGGTGTCCCGCTTTTATTGCTCAGATGAAACAGATACCGTGTGCTCTTACAGAGTTAAGATGAATCTCCTTTGAGTTGCAGGCCAGAAGGTAGTAAAAATCAATAAAAGTAAAGTCTCCACTTTGGAGCAGAAAAATGTTGTTAGCGCAACATGCAGTATGATCCAGGTCAGTAGTTGAACTTGTAAGTTCAAAGACAGACAAGGATTCATGTAAATATATTGCAAGTTCAAATTATTATACTATGCACACACAGCAGTCTTGTTTGAAGTGGCTATTACATATGTGCTGACCGCACGAAGTTGCAATTTTTTTTCTTATGTGAGGGAAATATTGGACGCTCTCAGTAAAGCCATCTTTGAAATATGGGCACGTCTAGGTCTAAATAAAAAGCCAACCTAAGCCAGTTATTGTTTTCTTTGAAATCAATTCAGATAGCTTTAATAAACTATTTCTTTAAAGATGTGTCATGTATTTTCGAGCAAGTTTAAATCTCCACACATCGCTGTATCTGATGCCATCTATAGATCTTTTCCATTCTGTTTTTTATTTAGAAATGTCTCTTTTTTTTCAGTTGCTTGGTCTTTCTCTCAAGGGACAGAAAAGGGTCATCATGAATATGCAATAGTTAGATCTATAGTTACATTTTTTTCACAGAATAACACATGGAAATTCATGGTTTATCAGTTATATTCTTAGTGTATAACTGTAAACATGTATGGATTTTGTGTGCTTCCAAACATTCTCCTTTTGATTATTATTAGTTGAGGCGTAGCTTTGTTATGTCATCTAGAGTTCCAATATGCTACATATTGGTTGATACGTGCATTGCACGAGCCCGATTGCATGTATATATTGCTCATCTGGCCTCTGCACCTTGAAACAGACACCTCGATGGCCTGGCAAATTATTGTGGCCTTGGATTGAGTCGTGGCCCATGCGTACACAAGGGCAGTGATCCGTTTTACCACTTGAGGTCCAGCGGAGGTATTTCTACTTTCTTGCCCTCAATTTTTGCTTGCACACCAACTCTATATTAGTTATTTTATATTATATAGTGTCATGTCTTCTATTTTTAAAAGACACTATTTTACTTTGGTTCTTCAACATTTTGGTCAATTTAAGCAAAAAAAACTTGAAGCCACATACATAAAATAGTGCAAACTTCAAATGGTTGTTTTTCTTTCCATGATTTCTCTGTTCCCAAATGTTTGTTTTGGATATTGCTTGGCGTGGGATAACTATGAACTATTATCTGTGACATTGACCAAGTCAGATTCTTAAGTTCTTTTTAGTAAGCATCGGTATATATTGCTTTGCTTGGGGTAACATGAAAATATTGTCCGTGACAGTGAAGACCAAACTTTGCAAAGTAAAGACCCCTCCCACAATTCCTTAGTTCTACTTGTACTACAGCCAAGGACATACAAAGGTAATGAGGGAACCACCATCTAGTAAGGTTGGATGTGAAGAAGAGCATGCTCAAATATTTCTAAGAGGGCGCAGAGCATGCAAGCATCGGAGATGGCATAGCCTTCTCTAAAACGTCATTGGTTGGTGAACCTCTTGCGGTCCGGCAGCCATATGAACAAACGATAACTATTCGTTGAATATATTTTCTCATTCAGAGTTGCAAAAGGGGAGCATTTTATAAAAGTTCAAAGGCTGTAAAATTTGTTGTGATTTGGTATCTTCTCCCTACGTACAGACTTTTTTTATCATTCTCCTAATTGTACTAGCCATTGTCAGGGGTTTAATTGTGACTAGCAAAAGAGGATGCAATGGTTAGGGTTGATATGTGCACATTTGGCTTGCGTACTTCTGTTATATCAAAATGGATTGGTTCCAAATTATGTGTATCAATCAAGACGTGCGTTGCACGTGCACGCTTACTAGTAGGTCTCAATGCGTGGATTTTTTTTCTGGGTTTTTTGTCCACCAATCCTACGAGGGAATAGAAAAAAATCGGTGGGAAGGACAGATCGATCATGGAAGATAAGCTAGAACGAATGGACGATTGTTGATTTGTGTTATCCATCGTTAGAAGGAAAGGATAGTCGAGCATGGCTGATTGGTTTTGTGTATGGGAAGTCTTGATTGCTGTGTTTTTTTGTTGCTACTTTTGTATGGCGTCGTATCGGGTGAATCCGGTATCCGTCGTGAATCCCTGCATCCTCGTGTTTCCGGCCGCCAGATCAAAATCGTGTGTGTCTAGTCTGTTTGAGGAAATTTTCTACTAAAGCGCCCGCCTCCAGCCGTTTTCTTTGCAAAGTACCCCCTGTATAGATTGAAACATCCCAACCTGAATAATGCCCCGATTCCTTTCGCCGCGCAACGAACTTACTTTGGTTCTCCCGGCGGCGACAAGGTCAGCGCTCGACCGCTCGTGACGCGTCTCCATATAAAATCCGTCCATGCTTGCCGTCGCCGAAATTAAGTTGTCCTTCTACAGCCTCGGCGGTTCCGGATTGCCCTGTCCAAGTCCCTAGCGAGCCTCGGCGCCGCTGATGCCGCCCGGCGGCCGCAACATCCTCACCTTCTGATTTACACTCTTCCCCTCCACCTGATGGCGCCACCATGCTACAGACTCGTGTGGATACCGAATACAGCCCGGAACCTCCTTGCAGAGCAACGCGTCCACATCTCTGAATTTTACTTGCTTCTGTTTGATGTACGCATAGAACTAGCAGATTGACCATCTGCTGTGGATTGTGAGCTTGTATTCTCTAATTGTTGCTTGTTGGGTGTACTTGTAGCTCCGGAATTTATAGTGTGAAGGTACATCATTAGTGAATACTAGTCGTCAACCCGTGCATCGGCACGGGCTAGTGATTTCCTCAATTTTATATATTGAAATGGAATTAGGAAAAATATTTACATATTTACCCGTATCAACAATGTCTATAAAAATGCCATGATAAGACGGAAAATGATGTTATCAATGATTGGTCCAAGAGAATGATTATTATAATTTAACCATAGGCATGCACACTGTCATACAATCATTGTAATTGTGTAGTATGAATTAACTTATATTATACTATTTATACATAATGAAAGTTTCAAATTTTGGGTCATACACATCAACCTAATTAAATTAAGAAGGATGCAATCACAAAAGAAATGACAACACCCAAGAGAAGTTATCACTTAATTTTGAATAGCATCTCAAATTCTGGCGCATAGAATATGTTTGAAGACTCGGATTTCATAGCTCGACAGTAAGTTTGTGTTAAACTACAAAAGTTAAATCCAATTGTACTGCATAGAATTAAATATTCTGGCTATTTAATTTGGAGGAAATATGAATGTGTGTAGAATTATTGATTTTGGAAACAAACAAATTTTAGAGGTTTGATCTAAAGAATTCTTGATGCGCATCCACCTGATATTTGTGAAAGTCACTGTTCAAGAATTCGTAAGATTAATCAGTCAGTTGGCCAGTTAATCGTTACTCGTAGGATGACCGAATCGAATAGCACCTATTCGCCGCGTTAACTTGTCAAGCCGATTAACTTGCCTGTGAGACCGAATAATAGGCTCTCAGGCCGATTAATCGCTACTGGCCCATTAACATAGGGGCAAACAATGCAAAAAATTTGGCCCTTAGCCCTCCCATCCCCTCTCGCTCCTCAATAGCTTGGGTTCGACCAAATCATAACATATTTGGTATATTACATAGTTGAGAGCATGAGAGTATGATATAATAACTAAAAATAGATATATGTTGGCAGGTTCCTATTTAATCTACCGATTAATGGTCGACCGATTAATCTAGTTAATAAACCGATCCACTGATTAGTCGCTACTCCCAAGCCGACCTCAGCTACCAGTTAGCGATTTCCTTAACAATGGTGAAAGTTAGTCCATAAATTTGGGAATGGTGTCAATGAAACAATAAATACAGAAACAGAAAAATATCATATGAGAAAACATGTATGAGATTAATATCAAAATCATATGTTTGAAAGAATACAATAAAAATAGTTATAGGAATATTTACAATCGGTGAATTTGCTACATGAAGTAGACTACTGATTCAATAAGAAAATCATGCAAGGTCCGTGTTATGTTTGTTATCATTATTGTGTCATGTCACTATCTATATTGTACTTAAGCTAAAACTTATTGAAATTGTCTCACCCTCTAGATCTTTCATTAAAAGAAACCGATTCAATATTTTACCAAATTAACAGTTCTTTTTGCTTAAGGGTAAGAAATTATAATGTTTTATTTCTGCAAAAAAACAAAACCAATAGGCTGAGATTTACCTTTTGCGAACAAAAATTGTTAGCCCTTATGGTGCAAAAGCAGCACCGAACTGAAGATTTTAGTCCTGCTTGAGCTCAGCCTAACAGATGTAGTGGGGATGACCTTGAGTAGGCAATAATCAATGCCTTTTGCAAACAACAATATTTATTTTTTATTTTGTGGGATAATACATGGTATTTAAGGTAACCTTATTATGAACCTGATGAAACATATACTTAACTATTTTTCTCGAAAGGGTTTCATATCTAGCCTACCCCAACTTGTTTGGGACAAAAGGCTTACAATATATTAGGTGTTGCCTGCTTCTCACCATGGCACTACTTTTTCGGCTCTGTTACAGCGCATAGGCTCCATTATAGTGTATACAAATTTTGTAAAAGGAAGTAGATGTAGCATGGTATACATGTTTCTGCAAACATACCAGTGAAGTACTTCTTAACCAAATCACCAAAGAGCCACATATTTATTTTGACCATTGTTACTCTCAAACTATTTCCTACAATCTTCAAAAGATTTGAGATTTGACATTCTTGTTTGCCTGAGGTCAAAGATGAATCAGTGAACATATACTAATTTTCTCTCAAAAGAAAATCACTAATACAATTTGACATACAAAGCATTGAAAGGAGGCATACGTTCACACCAATGCAACGTGAAGGTTAGCTGCAGCTTGTTCGAGACAGTCAAAACCTCTAGTGCAACCATGTGAAGCATCGACAGAACAGCCTCTGTACGAACAGCTCAAAAGATCATTCTAGCATCCTTGTGCATGAGCGCCGTCTTTGTCATTCATGCCAATGGCTCGATCCAGCACGCTGCCACCATCTCGAGTATTGACGTGCTACAACTAAACTTGTACAAATGCGATTAGTCGACCTGAACCATGATGTCCAACTGTACATGTTTCATGAATATCAAAATTACAACTACATACTGTTCTGTACTGTTCTTGTTGTACAGTTCTATAACGTAGATTTGCAGTAAAACAACTTGATGGAAGAACTATAGTTAGTCCATCCAAATTTATTTCAGTACGCTCTGCATTCACAAAATATCTAGCTTTATGAAGTACCTTCTCGGTTCCCTCAAAATAACTTGCCAATCAAAACTCATCACCGAGAAGGCTTTCTTGTCCTATTTTCTATTTTGAGGAACCGCAGAAGACCTGGGAGAAGAAGCATGCGCATCTGAGCTGCCGAGGCACATCTTTTCATCCAACAGTTATAAGTGGATCGATGGAAGGACGCCACTCATACTTTTGGCATAAGCGTGCACTGTGAATAACTTCTAAATCTACATATAAAAGTTCCAGCAGTTAGTCATATTTACACATTTGTCTTGCTTACGACAGCTTCTGTTTTCACATCCATGGAATGCAATTTCAACTATGAGTACAACATATGCTAAAAAGCAAGATTTTAAAAAATGCTATCTAAGAACAAACAAATGATATTGAACCAATTAAACTAATGTCAAGATAGACCTTATAATATCGATTAGTACTACTAATTGAATGTACCAAAATTACTTTCTTTGAGTAATAATCCCCAATGCTAACATGTATACAGTATTACAGTATGCAATTCAATGTCAAGAATTGACCGTAAAAAAATGTAAAGAATTTTTCTATCATTTCGTTGGCATATTGTATATAGAAGATCTCAGCGATGGAGCGGCATGAACTGACCACCAAGAAATATTAGAACACGTTGAGAATACCTAAATTAGACATTAAGGGCAAAAGTACCGTGCTTTCACCCATGGTCACAACTTGCATGATGCTACTACTTTGCACAACAAAAACAATGACATGTCATCATTAACGCTGAAAATAAGAGACTGGACGCACCTGCATCATTTAGTAGAATAAAAAATCTTAGCGCAGAAGTGGAAAGAAGAGAAACATAAAAATATTATGTGAGCAAAAAACATGATACACACTTATCACCTTGATATTTTGGATCTGCTTTAGAAGTATTATCCAAAAAAAATTGATCGTCCTGCTGTAAAAACTAAAGCCACACCCATGATATTACAAATTAAGCAGCTTGCTGAGAACCAAAAATCAGAGCGGAAGTGTCAAGTTACAAACGCAATAGAAATTTTATTTTAAAAAATAGGCACCATAAAGTCCACATCAATCTGGATTTACCTCGTGCTAGCTGTCCAATCCTATGCAGAAGAGACTGGATCAGCAAAAACATGATGGCAATGGTCGTACTGAACCGTTGTTCGCAACCATCGACAGAAAGAAAAGGTGCAGTATGGAAGATAGACTTGCAAAGCACAGACCCTGCAGTACAGAATCGATGCAACATCGTCCATCATATAGTTGTTGTTTTGGGCCTTCTGGTGTTGCAGGCTGGAAACACCTATGACAGGACAGCCAGGAATAGGAGAAGGCCAGGGAGACATGTTTGAGCCCCGGCTAAGCCGAGAGCAGGCCCTCACGCAGAGAAGACCACCAGACAGCAGTCCACGACGTTGTGGCCAGGGCAGTGCATCAAGCATTACAACGTGGTAGAGAGAAGATATGGGGGAGGATGCGCTGCCCCGCAACAGGAGGAACCCAAGCCTGGACCTTGATCCAAATTTGATGGGAACCGTGAGGACGGCGGCGGCGTGCTGTGGAGATTGAGGGGAGAGGGTAGGGAAGAGATTGATTTCTTTTGTGCGTGATGGGGAGATTGAAATAGGGGAGGGGCAGGGAGAGACAGAGATTGATTTTTCTTTTCAATTCGGGTGATGTGGAGACTAAAACAGGGAAGTCTCGGGGGAGATAGAAATTGCATTTTTTTTTCTTTCTTGCCTGATGTGGAGATTGAAGCACTCGGGGAAGATAGAGATTTTTTTTTCTTTCTTGCGTGATGTGGAGATTGAAGCAGGGAAGAGTCGGGGAGAGTTAGAGATGGAGTTTTTTTTTTGTCTTGGGAGGAGATTGATGTATCTTTTTTTTGCGGGATGGAGATTGATATATCCGATAGTCCCAAACTCTAGGGGAACATTACGGTTAAAGAAACAATCTTAGCATTCCATCTTTTAATCCAACGGTAATTAAGTGGTTAAACGTGAGAGTTTAACGTGGAAACTCGGATGGTGCCTCCAATTAGTAAATATAAGATATAAGATTTGTTTTCAGAAACAAGGGAATGCAAGATGTTGTGTATTGAAATATCAGAATGAAGTGTGCAGTTCTTGCTATGTTCTTATTGGCAATTGAGTTGTTCCTTACATAATACTACGTGATGTAGTATAACTGGAGTGAGTGTAGTGACTTTCGGTCTCTTTTGCAGTTCAACTGCTAGCTTATCATGTGCTGTAATCATTGGAATAGAAAGCTCCTTCTCTTGCTTTTCCTTTTCTCTTGTACTGAATCTGATAGTTTTTTGAAAAAGCTGAGCCATATGCCTTGTCTGAAAAAAAGATGTAACTCCAATGCTGCTAGTATGACGTGATTTTTAGAAGGTTTTGCAGGTGATACATGCTAGCAGCCCAAAGAATTCATGGAATCAATCCCTAATGTTGATGTGATTTTTTTCACCTCATACATGCTAGTAGCAGCTAGCTGAACAAACAAACCATGGTTAAGATAGCTTATTACTGCTCCTTGGAAACATGATGCATGGGAAATTTTCTTTAATGTACTCATAAGAAACAAGCTTCCAAACCTTGATACAAACTCGCACCCGTTAAATAAATGAAACATTCACTGAACTGAATATGATGGTATTTATAAGCCATGCCTTTTTTTGGACTAGTTGCATGTGTACAATGTGTTCTTTGCCCTCTCACTAACTCGACGATTTGATATGATCAAATGTCGCTTATCAGGGACACAAGACCATGACTGTGGTGCTCGACCCATCATTCTATCTCAGAGGTATCATTAGCACACAACTTCACAAAGATATGTGCATCACGGCCATACCTTCTGTCTGTGTTCTTACACCTTTTCTTTGATGGATTTTCAATCATGTTACCCTTTTCTAACTTGAATCCTTCTCCATTACACATGTAGGAGTATCATTTAGTGTGAACTACCTCATTTTGTAACTTCTTTTGCTCTGCAACACAAACTCCGAAACAAGAGTGATGTGCATAAGACTTGTGGAACTCCTCCATAGCCTTCAGTCCTTCAAATAACATTCCCACGGTAGGCTTCAAATTATCTTCACACTCAGGCATAAAAGACGAGCACCAACAGGTAAATGATAAGTGTTTGAGATTAACAAGAGAAAGGACACAATGTTTGACATAATTAAGAAGTACAGAGTACATACCAATCTGTATTCAGCCAACAACGCCAACGGAAAGGGCTGAAGCACAATGATCTCAATGATGGTACATAATTTAATGTATAATGAATTAATGATGCTGCTGGTACTTGGTATACTCCATTCAATACGCAATAAATCATAGCAAATAAGAGAGACAATTTGACAAAAGACATGTTTTCCAGCCATTACAACGTACACAAATTTGAGTTCTTTTTTGTTTGTTACCTGAAGCTCCATGTGCTGTATTTAAAGTTCAGTTCTTGTTGTGCAGTGGTAGCGTCTTCGAAGGCCATAGCAGGGAAAATCGGACGGGCTTCCCGTTGGCTAATGGGGAGGCCAATTCAGGGTAGCTACGTGATTTATGGAGGAAGGACGGCAAGCAAGTTCACTGTCGATGCAGATTCACCGTCCCTAACTGCAGAAGCCACCATGGTGATTGGTTGCAGTGTATCACGCGGGGAGGATTTGTCCACCAATGATTCGGAGTTGAGATATGCACTCCGCTGTGGCCGTCATGGCGATCATCCGAACAGATGCATACCGTCGTGGTGATTAATTCGCACATATGCACGTGATCTCGGCCGTGGGCCGGGGTCGTGGCCGTCATTGGGATACGGGTCGCAGGTGTGATCTGAGATGTAGAGAAAAACGATCAGGAGTAGGGAGTTAGGAGAGAGCTAGCTTCAGCGGGGGGTTTACAGAAAATTCACAAGCCTAATTGGGGCACATGCTATTTTTGCTACCAACATATTTTGATTTTGTTGGAACCAGTGCCGTTTTTTGCTACAACCAGCTCAGGCAAGCGACACCGTCGTCGCCATTAACATATATGAGTTCTGGTGAGAGCACCACAATGTAGGACCCGACCTCAGCGATAAGGCCCAATGCTTCAAAGTATTCAAGGAGAATGCTCGCATGATCCATCAATTCAACCAAGGCGATGCACCCTACAAGATAAGCCTCAACTTCTTCGGTGACATGACCGATGAAGAAGTCGCCCACATGTATGGTCGCTGCACCAACCTTAAGTTAGACGGCGGGAAGCGGCACCAAGTCCTATTCACAAACGGAGTCGTTGCTGCACATGAAACTTCCCAATGTGTGTGGACTGACACATGACAGGCTACGACCAACGACCACCGGCAGTAACAAATTTGAAGACGCAAGGAGGTTGCGGGTCTTGTTGCGCCTTCGTGGCGACAGCGGCAGTGGAGGGCATCAACTCCATCAGGACAAGTAATTTGGTCTCATTGTTTATGCAACAGCTCCTAGACTACGACAAGAGAAGTTTCGGCTGGTGTGGCGGCTACACACTATTGGGCTTCAAGTACATGAGTGAACATTGTGGCATCACCAAGAGGCTAACCACCCGTATATTGCCCATGAGCACGGCTACTGCTTGGTGCAGAAACATAACCCTTTCGTCAACATCGATGGCTTCAAGCAGGTGCCGCCAAATGATGAGATGGCGTTCCCGCAGGAAGTGACGGCCAAACCCGTCGTTGTGGTGGTCGACCCGAAGGCCTTTGGGGGCTATGGAGGCATCTTTGTAGGTTCGTGTGGGACAGATCTGACCCACACAATGAAGGTTTCAGGCTATGGCACCACCGATGAGCATGGCCCCAAGAGATGCATAGATTACTGGAACATAAAAAGAATCATGGGGGCAAATGGGGTGAAAACGGCCACATATGCAGGGCGCATGGAGCCGGTCCTGCCAAGCAGGGCCTATGTGGCAGCCTAATGGAAGGGTCCTACCTAGTGAAAATTTAGTAAGAAAGGTTGGAATGATATCATGAATATAATTTGGCATTCTATCTAAAAAGCAAACGGGTCCACAAGTGTAACCATGTGATTTACATTCAATGAACAGCTAGACTTAATATTGACTCTCTCTCTATCTCTCTCTCTCTCTCTCTCTCTCTCTCTCTCATCTTTCATTTGATTCACTACTATCTTATCTACTACTCCATCCGTTCTAGAATATAAGGTGCATAAATTCTGCAAAAGTTAAACCTATGTATGTTTGGCCAGGATTATAGAATAAAATATCAAGATCCGTAGCACAAAATAAATTAAATATGAAAATACATTTCATGATAGATCTAAGTATAAAAATTTGGTATTATAAATATTAATATGACTTGGTGGGATAATTTTGTTACCACGAAGGTCGGACATCTACATCGACAACTCAAGAACGAGGTGGCGCGCACCACTTTGAAAGCAGTCTCACATGGAGACGGGCTGCGAGAGGCACCGCTCTTGAAAAAAATATATTAAACCCGGGGTGTGGCATGAAAATTACAAGGCATCTGATAAATGCCGAGAACTTAAAGGGGCTCCTCGGATGGCAGACGTGTATACTCCTCAGACGTACTTCAACAATCCACAAGGATGAAGATGGGAAGACTTGTTGAATCAGCAGCTTAAAGACCGATGACCAAAGACAAAGAGAAGTTCGGAAGAACCGAAGAGCTTCCCGACTTGAAGAGCGGCTTAGGGGCGACTGGTGGCGGCTGGGCCATACAAGGCGATGACAGATGGGTCATACCCGGAAGACCATTAGACATACAAGGAAGATTCCAAAAGCCTTGTCGTTCAAGACAAGGACTCCTTATCAATGGAGGACTCCTCTCCACCGACATAGCCGACTTGGATTCCTGTTATCCTAGTTCTCCGGTAACTTATATAAACCGAGGCTAGGCTAATCGATACATCATATTCTACACACAACGATCTCGTGGTAAATCATCATATACTATGTTCCCCATCCAAATCAATACAACACAAGCAGGACGTAAGGTTTCATCTCTTTGGAGAGCCTTTACCTGGGTAAAACTCATGTCCTTGTTACCATCGCATCTAGACTACTAGCTAGGCCCCCCTACTCGAGATTTGCCCTTCGACTCGGTCGGGCGGTACAACCGATGTAGTCGCTCCGGTACTATTGATGTAGTGGCTCGGGTACTACCGTTGTGTCCCCAGGCGATCGAAAGTACCGCCCTCACTGCCGCTAGTTGTACCAGGAAAGGTACAACAGCTCGCAAGCACGGTACAACCGTGCAGGGCACAGGGGTATATAAAGACGGGGCAGGCGAAGGGTTATCCCCACCATTCACCCCCACGCTGTGAAGACTCCTAGCCTCCAAGTCGCCATCGTTGCTCCCCCATTCTTCCTCTCCTTCACCGGATCGGCGCCATGGATCCCCGCCTCGATATCTTCCAATGGATGCATGTATCAATTCTCTTTTTTGGTTTCAATCATTTGAATACATTGTTCCCTAGGGAATCGGTAGGTACCTTAGGTTTTGGGCTAAAATTTTGGTGGAAGAGACCACCCTATCAAACTATCTGCCGGTATAGAAATGTATGTCGCCATAGTTCTCACCAAACCGCAACAAACTGTCTGCTAGCATAGATTTATCTTTCAGCAAAGACATTTCCCAATAGGACTATAGCGACAGCTCATTTCTATCGCCACAGAATGTGTCACCTTAGGTGACATATGCCGACTGATTGGTTGACGCTGATTTGAGTGTCGTGGTCTAGTGCTTGTGTACATGTGACTCTAGTCCTTGTGGGTGTGCTCGTTGCAACACGAAGAAGCGTGCCATGCAAGAGAAGAGGTCTACTGTGCGAGTGGAGGAAGAGTTGAATGTGCCATCCAAGCTAATCCGTCGTCAAAAGTCCAAGCGAGCCAAGGAGAGGTTGTCCAACCCTCTCAACACTTTGACTGGGAAGGAGTTTTCCAGATACCCCTATGCAACTCCGTATCACCGTATGCAACTCCGCGTGCTCCTGATTGGACCAATTCTCAGTTCTGGACATATATTCAGGAGAGGATCTACTCGGAGACCTATGGTACTCACAAGAACAAGTAAGCCGAGCAGTTCTATATTGATATCGAGCACATGAGGAGATCGGACCTTGTAGATTACTGTGGTGAAGCCCTGGCTCTATGCACTGAGTTGGACTTGTTGATGCTTATGGAGTCCTCTTGTGGCTTTGATTCGTCTTTTTTTGTTTTTTTTTTTGCGGGTGATTTGTCTTTGGTGGCTCAGTTTCTAGCCACTGTGCACTTTGGTACTGATAATGATCGCATGCTTACCTGGATGAAGACGGATGAGCTCTTCACTGCTCCTTGGAGAGATTTCTGCGTAGTACTTGGGTATGGTGAGAATGGACAAGACCATCCCATGGGGTTCCATCCGCATGATAGGCTTCAGGCGAGTGACAAGTATGTGTTGGGCGCTTTGTACATCCGTGGGAGAGGTGTGATCGGTGACTCGAAGGATCAGCAGCCTCGTGGCAGGAAGTATGCCGAACAGAGCTCTCGGCTGAAGCGTACATATATTGTCATGCGACTCATGCCCAGCGAAGCACACAACTTAGGCTGCACACTCGGCTTACCACATGGCACCTCCGTTAGCGGCGTCCGGTCGTCGTCATACCTGTTTTTTCACAAAGAACCTATATTTTATCCTCATCTTATAGATAAGCTGAGTACGCGTGAAGTGACACTCCGCTTAAGCCGGTCCAAATGAAGTCGAGGACCGTATTTTGAGTGTAGCACTTGGCTTACTCTTCACTGAGGTTAAATAGTATTTCTCCGAGTATGTTTCATAGTCAACAACAACAACAAAGCCTTTAGTCCCAAACAAGTTGGGGGTAGGCTAGAGGTAAAACCCAAAAATCTACCAACCAATTCATAGCTCTGGCACATGGATAGCAAGCTTCCACTTACCCATGTCCATAGCTAGCTCTTTGGTGATACTCCAATCCTTCAGGTCTCTCTTAACGGACTCCTCCCATGTGAAATTCGGTCTACCCCGCCCTCTCTTGACATTCTCAGCACGCAATAGCCGTCCGCTATGCACTGGAGCTACTGGAGGCATGCGCTGAAAATGCCCAAACCATCTCAGACTATGTTGGACAAGCTTCACCTCAATTGTTGCTACCCCAACTCTATCTCGTATATCATCATTCCGTACTCGATCCTTCCTCGTGTGGCCACACATCCATCTCAACATATGATGTTTCATAGTCAGCTTCATTTATTTTTCCTGTAGTGCACATTGTTTTGGTTACCGGTCCAAATTTCAAGATTTCTCATGGTTACCGCGTATTTCCGTGCCCCTCGGTAAATCGCCATACCAAGCAAAAAATACCATTTTTTTGAATTTTTTGAATTTAGACACTCGATTTACTGTAAAGTACGTAGGATCTAATTAATGCCATGAGAGTTGGTTCTGGCGTGTTGGTAGCAACCTAGTTCCTGTTTTGAGAGGTCTCTGGTTCAAAAGCTTGATGGCCTATACAGAAGGCATGATGGCCATGGCATCAGTGAGATCCTTTTTTTGTCAATACGAAAGCTTTTGTGTCATTTTAATTGATATATACGAAAGCATGTTAAAGTACGTCTCGATAGGGCAGTAGCAGATGACAGATGGCGAAATATTTGTACAGAAGCACGGGTTTTGCACTTGGTGTCGCCATGTTCAGACCATTGTCCTCTGCTTGTACGGTTGGCACAAGAAAAACATCAGCATATTCAGGGGTGCCGCGCGCCTAGCCGACATTACGAAATACTATGGGAGCGGGTAGGGGAGTTACCGGAGCTGGTAGCTAATGCATGGGCAAATGCTGGCCGGAAGAACGAACTGGGAGCAATACGCAAGGATGGAGTAAAAGGAGGTTTGGTAACGTTCTCAAAGAACTAGAAAGAACAAGAGCTGAGTTGGAAAGGTTACACAAAGAAGGTGCAGATAAACGAGAGGTGCGGTGTGTCACAGATTACATGAACGAGTTTCTCTATCGGGAAGAGATGTTATGGTGGCAAAGATACCGTATAAGCTGGCTCAAAGAAGGGGACCGCAACACAAAATTTCCACCAAAGAGCTGTGTGGCGTGCACGAAAAACAGGATAAAAAGGCTAAAAGATGCTGAAGGAATTTGGAAGGATACACCCTCGACATGGAGCAAATGGCGACATACTTCTTTAAGGAGCTATTCACCCATGACCCCAGTATAAATGTTGATAATTTGGTACCCTCTTTCAAGAATTGGTGACGGCTGACATGAATGACATGTTATGCAAGGACTTCATAGAGGAGGAAATTGGTGATGCCTTATTTCAAATCGGACCTCTAAAGGCACCGGGGTTGATGGATTCCCAGCTCATTTTTTTCAACAAAATTGGGCTACTTTACAAGCTGAGGTAACTAATGCAGTTAAATTATTCTTTGCAACAGGGAGGATGCCAGAGGCCATTGTGCTTATACCCAAAGTTGAGCTAACAGAATGCCTCAAGGACTTCAGACCTATAATTCTTTGCACTGTGCTCTACAAGGTAGTGGCAAAGTGTCTGGTAAATAGACTTAGACCAATCCTGGGTGAACTTATATCTGAGAACCAAAGTGCATTTGTGCGTGGACGCTTAATTACTGATAATGCTTTGATTGCCTTTGAGTGTCTGCACTTCATCGAGCATAATACAAATGAGGATAAGAGTTTCTGTGCATATAAGCTGGACCTATCTAAGGCTTATGACAGGGTGGACTGGGAGTTTTAAGGAGAACGATGCAAAGAATGGGCTTCGCTCACCGGTGGGTCGGATGGATTATGTCATGTGTGACCACAGTGAGGTATATAGTAAAATTTAATGGAGCTCTTCTGGATTCGTTCTCGCCTTCCCGTGGACTCCGGCAAGGTTGCTCTCTGTCCCCCTTTCTTTTCCTCCTTGTCGTCGACGGCCTCTCGGCTCTACTACAACGTGAGGTGCAGAATGAAAATATTGAAGCAGTTAAAATATGCAGAAGAGCGCGGGGCATTTCACACTTGCTCTTTGCGGATGATAGTCTATTGTTCTTCAAAGCTAATGTCGAGCAGGCCATCCGGATCCGAGATGTACTAGATACATTTGCTACTAGTACAGGACAACTTATTAACCCAGGAAAATGCTCAATATTTTTTGGAGATTCTTGTGACCAAGAAACTAGAGAGGAAGTAAAGCATACCTTGCAGATAACAAATGAGGTGTTTGAGCCCAAGTACCTGGGGCTGCCAACTCCTGAAGGTAGAATGACTAAGGATAAGTTTCAAAATCTACAATCAACGACAACAAAGAGGTTAATGCAAGGGGTGATAATGACCTATCTTCAACTGGAAGGGAGGTAAAGATAAAATCAGTGGCTCAAGCCTTGCCGGTATATGTCATGGGAGTTTTAAGCTACCATTTGGTCTATGTGATGACATAGAGAAATTAATCCGAAATTATTGGTGGGGTGCAAAGGATGGCAAAAAGAAAAATCATTGGATGGCGTGGGACAGACTAACACAACCGAAAGACCAAGGGGGCATGGGCTTTAAATATATGTGTTTGTTCAACCAAGCTCTCCTGGTGCGACAAGCTTGGCACCTCCTCCAGTACCTTGATTCCCTTTGTGCACGTGTACTAAAAGCAAAATATTACCCCAATGGAAATTTGATTGATATTGTCTTTACAGGCAACGCATCAACGACCTGTCATGCCATTGAGTATGGGTTGCAACTACTGAAACAGGGAATCATTTGGCATGTAGGCAACGGAGCAAGTATCCTTGTGTGACGAGACCCTTGGATACCAAGAGCATGGAGTCTGAGACACATAACACAACAGCGACGATGCAGATTGAGATGGTTGCTGACTTTCTAGAACCCAGTGACAATTGGAATATGCAACTGCTAAACCAATATTTCCTTTCAATTGATGTTGCGGAGATAATAAAGATCAGACCATCACTGAGGAATGAATAAGATTTTCTGGCCCGGCAGCCATATAAACTGGGAATTTTCCCTGTCCGCAGTGCCTATCGCCTCGCACTCCAGCTACAAATGAACCAGCAAGGGGTTGGAGCTACTAGCAGCCGACCAGATGGTGAGAAGCCTGGATGGCGCTTGATATGGCAGTGTCCAGTACCCCCAAAGGTAGGAGTCTTTGCATGGAAGGTAGCCTCAAATATTCTGGCAACAGAAGTGAACATGAAAACACGACATATGACACATGATGCAACATGTCGCATCTGTGGGAGGAAAGATGAAGATACTTTCCATGCGCTAGTTCGTTGCACCCACGCGCGGCTGCTCTGGGAGGTGATGCATGAAGTTTGGGACCTACCGAGGGACGACATGTTGCGGCCGGATGGACATGAATCGCTACTGCAGATCCTAGCAAGACAAACTGAGACCCAACGTTTGCTGCTGCTAATGCTTTTGTGGAGGATTTGGCATGTCCACAATGAACTTACGCATAATAAGCCGGCTCCGCCAGCTAAGAGCTCCCGCAGATTTATGTGTAGTTATATGGACACGCTGATGTATATAAAGCAACATCCAACAACAGACGTAGTGAAAGGAAAGGAAACAATGTCATACACATCAGTGAGTAACCAGGACAAGCATATGAGAGATGGCCGAAAGAAAATAAGGAAGAAGTGGCAGCCGCCTGAGGAAGGGAGGATGAAGCTGAATGTTGACGGGGCATATGAAACAATGGAACGGTAGGCGCAGGTATGGTTCTCCGTGACTACACGGGAGCGGTGATCTTCGCGGCAAGCTGACAGATATGTGTTGGCATCGATGCACTCGACTCGGAGCTTGCAGCGATGGTGGAGGGCCTCTCCCTCGCACTGCACTGGACTCCGGATGCCTTCACTCTAGAATCAGACTGTGCGTAGGCCATCAAGCTATTGGATGTGAGAATTCCGAATGCGTCCATGTATGCATCAAGGATTAGTGTGATTCGGGAGCTCATTAGGGAAAGAGATATTCAAGTAGTCCAAATCAGCTGTGATGCTAACAAGGCAAGTCACGAGCTGGCTAGGCTAGTAGAGTACAAGACAGAACAGCCGTTTGGCTTAGAAACTACCCTCCAGAAATCACTGAGGCGATTTGTGCTGATTGTACTCATACCCTAGCAGTTTAATTTAATCTCTTTTCCCTGTAAAAAAGGCGTAGCTGGGCCCCAGGCTACCAGGGCCATGGCCCGGGGCGTGGGAAAAAAATTAAGCCAATATGTTAGAAAATTTCAGAAGTGGCCCGGGGCCTAGGCGCGGCCCAGCCCAGATCGAACCAGAGGGAACCCTATGCATCGAGCAGGCAACCAGCTGCCGCCCACCGGCCGTGCTTATTTTCCCTCTCGTTAGGGTTTCTTTCTCCCGAGGCGACTTGATTCGGGCTGACTATGGGGGGATCTTGTATCCCTTCCCGGCCTTGATCGACACAGGTTGCGGCGAGGGGAGTTCTGGGTCAGCTTGAACAAGCCCGATCGATTTTCAACTCGGGCTAGGGTTCACAATGGAATCACTAGGGAAAGATCAGATGGAGGCGTTTGGATCTTCATCTGAGGCGGAGATGGAACAATTGATGGCAGAATTAGGGCTTCGAGAAGAAGACCTAGATGACGTGGTCTTTGTTGAGGAAAAAGCTCCACCTGACGCGGCAAGATGGATGGCAGTTTGTGGGGTTCACATCACTAAACCCTATAGCCAGTACTGGTTTTTCAAGAACATGCGATCAGCTTGGGATGTTGCGCATGAGGTGAAGTTCCGCCCTTCGGAGGAAAATCGCTATACTCTGCAGTTCTTCTGCCTTGGCTACTGGGAACGGGTGATGAACGATGGATCCTGGAATTTTAGAGGCAACACCGTCATACTGGAGCCCTATGATGAAATCACCAAGCCTACTATGGTCAACCTGGACTATCTCAATATTTGGGTGCAGATCCATGATGTGCCGGATCTGTATGCCCATCTTGTTCCTGCGTTAGCCGCAAAGGTTGGTGAGGTCCTATTCACCGAACCCCTGACACAAGATTTTGCCGGAAACTTCTACAGAGTCTAGGTGAGAATCAATGTGCATAAACCTCTAAAGAACGCGGTCTCATTAATCTATGACTCTAAGTGGCAGATTTATCGGGTGAGGTATGAACGTTTACCAGATTGGTGTGTTGTCTGTGGCCACTTCGGGCATGTTTACAAGGAGCACGGCGATGGGGTGCATCCCCCGTCTGCTCTATACTTCAAGGATCTCCGTGCAAGCTGGCAAATGAGGACAGGGAAAGGCCTAGGAGGAGGGCGTGGACGTGGCAGAAGGGGCGGACGCCGCGGTGGTGGAATGGCTGGCTGGACACAAGGGCCAACAAACAACGCGGCTGGGGGAGACATGGATTTTGATGCAGCGATGGATGAGGTGGAAGATAACAGGAAGAGGTCGTCGGATCAGCAACTCCCTTCGGGTGGATCGGCCCAGCCTACAGCTCAGAAAGCAATGTTGGCGCTCCCGCTTAGTTCATCAGCTCCTAAGAGCCCATCCTCTAAGCAAGAATAGAAGAGGCTTCGTACCAATATAGACAAGAACATAGAGAAGAAGGGAACTGCTCCTTTCAAGACCAATGATGCAAAATCGGCAACCTCCCATGGGGAGGATCACCGGGCACAATGAATCTACTATGTTCGAATCGTAGCAGTGCGGGCAAAGCTGCGACAATTCGAGAGCTTTGTGACTTAGCGAAGCAATTTTCCCCGACAGTGCTATCTATAGTTGAAACACAAATCTCAAAAGCACGTGTCGAAAGTCTTGCTGGTACCTTAGGCTTTAATCATTCTTATGCAGTTAGTAGTGTGGGCCGCAGTGGCGGCATCAGTTTGTTTTGGAATGATGGAATAAAACTTGACGTGTTTGGTTACTCGGAGTACCATGTTGATGCAACTGTGTCTGTCCCGAATCAGGAAGATTGGTGTCTCACTTGCATATACGGTGAAGCACAAGTGGAGGAAAGATATAAAACTTGGGACCTTCTAAAGTCATTGGTGTCTGCGAGCTCTCTACCATGACTATGCATTGGAGACTTCAACGAAGTTATTCACCCTCACGAGCATGTAGAGCAGGACGAAAGAGACGTTCACAAATCCAAGGGTTTCGGGATGCCGTTGATGTTTGTGCACTACCGGATCTCGGATACCATGGGAAACAATGGACTTTTGAAAAGAAGACGGCGGGTGGCGGCTATTGTCGGGTACATCTGGTTCGAGCCCTGGCTAATACGGATTGGAACACGATTTTCCCACATGCGTTACTGAGCCACGAAACTGGGGCGTCATCGGATCACTGCCCGATCAGGCTACAACTGGAGCCTACCACCCCGCGCAAGTGTCAGCGAAATTGTTCCGTTATGAGGTATATTGGGAGAAGCATGAGGATTTCGGTTCTTCTCTCGAGGCTATGTGGAGTGGCGCACCCGATAGCCAGACATTTGAGCAGATGAGCAGAAAACAGTGGAGCCGGCAACTATTGGCTGTGTGGCAAAAGAGATAAAAAGCTAAAAAAGGAGTTAGCTGTTTTGCAGAATGACCCCCAAAGAGTCTCGCCATCACATGCAGAGATTAAAACTACATACCGCCTCGTCGAGCTCTATCACATGGAGGAGATGATGCAGCGGCAGCGGTCCCGGGTGGACTGGCTTAAGGATGGGGATAAGAACACTAAGTTTTTTCAGAGATGAGCCAGTATGCGCCGGCACAAAAATACCATCAAGTCACTCGAGCGCCCGGACTGGTCAGTAACAACTGACTAAGCTGAGATGGCTGCACTCACTAATGATTTTTACAAAAATCTATTCAGATCGGAGGGCACAACAGGTATGAACACAGTGCTTAATTCAGTCCCGGTGAAGGTTACACATGCAATGAATGCAGGTCTTATAGCTCCTTATACGGGGGAAGAGGTGAAAACAGCTCTCTTCTAGATTTATCCTACTAAGGCTCCGGGTCCTGATGGATACCCGGCGCATTTCTTCCAAAGGCACTAGGAGCTATACGGCACTGAAGTAACCAATGGTGTGCTTTGTATTCTTCGAGGAGTAGAGTCTTGAGATGATTAACGAGACTATCCTAGTTCTAATTCCAAAGGTGAAGGATCCCACTAATCTCACGCAATTCAGACCTATCAGTTTGTGCAATGTACTTTACAAAATTGCTTCCAAGGTTTTATCTAGTAGGCGGCTGAAACAAATTCTTTCTGATATTATCTCTGAAGAGCAGTGTGCCTTTGTCCCTGGGCGCTTGATCATTGACAATATTATTACTGCTTATGAATGCTTGCATTTTATGAAGAGAAACAAAGCTCAGAGGAATAGATTTTGTGCTGTTAAACTTGACATGATGAAGGCATATGATCGTGTTGAGTGGAATTATTTGAAGGCTATTATGACCAAGATGGGTTTTGCACCATCATGGGTTGATTCATTTAGGAGAATGGTAGCATCTGTTAAGTTTTCGGTTATGTTTAATGGTGGAAAGCTTGAGCAATTCTCTCCCACAAGAGGAATCCGTCAAGGAGACCCTATTTCTCCATACATGTTTTTGCTAGCAGCGGAGGGCCTTTCGTGCCTCTTAAAAACCCAAGAAGAATCATTGCATCTCACTGGAATTTGAGTTGCACCGACGGCTCCGCCGGTAAGCCACTTGTTATTTGCGGATGATAGCCTGTTGTTTGTCAAAGCTAGTGTAAATGGAGCAAATGAGTTGTCTGCCTTAATGGAATGCTATTGAATGCCTCGGGTCAGAGGATAAATCTTGCAAAATCCTCAGTTTTCTTCAGTAAGGGTTGTCCATCATCTTTAAAAGGTGAGGTAAAGAATGCTTTGGATATTGCAAATGAGTCCCACTCTGATAGATATCTTGGAATGCCTTCTGATGTGGGAAATTGCAAGAATGGTGCTTTCAAGTTTCTAAAGGACCGTGTATGGAACAAGGTCAAGGGGTGGATGAAAAAACTTTTGTCAGCAGGAGGGAAGGAAGTTCTTATAAAGCCAGTGGCACAGGAAATTCCGGTCTACTCCATGTCTTGCTTCAAACTACCCTGAGGTCTTTGTGAACACATTAACTCGTTGATTAGAAAGTTTTGGTGGGGAAGCAAGGAGGGAAAACGAAAATCTAGTTGGGTCTCTTGGAGCACGATGACACTACCGAAATATAGTGGTGGCCTGGGATTCCAAGATATTAAACTTTTCAACCTTGCTCTCCTCGCAAGACAGGCATGGCGAATTCTGATGGACCCAGAGTCACTCATTGCACGCACTCTAAAGGCCAAGTACTTCCCTACGGGGGAGTTCTTGCATGCCGAACTTGGTTCAGCTCCCTCTTAGATTTGGCGAGCCATCATTGATGGCCGAGGTGTGCTCACGCAGGGGCTGATTCGGAGGATTGGTAATGGCCAAACGACGAGCATCTGGCAACTCAACTGGCTACTGAGGCCCTCAAACATGAGGCCAATTATGAGTAGAGTGGCCGATCCCCCTCAGTTGGTGAGCGAGTTAATATTGCCTAGTGCAGAATGGAACCGGACGTTGATTAACGAAGTATTTCTGCCAACAGATGCTACAGCGATATATTCTACCCCTTTGTGTACACGGAATATTGAGGACTTCTGGACATGGGTGCATGAAACTCGTTGTGTGTTCTCAGTTCGATCTTCTTATCGCATGCTAGTAGAAACAAAGATGAGGACAGAGGCTTGGTTGGAAGGGAGAGCGAAGACTTCGGACGTGGACAGAGTTAAACAGTCTTGGGAGATGCTCTGGAAGGTGAACGTCCCCTCAAAGCTGAAAATATTTTATAGAGATTGGCGCAGCAATCTATCCCAACAGCGGATGTGCTGCATCACTTGAACATGTCTACTACAACTTGTTGTGTTATATGTGGTGCCGAGGATTCGTGGCAACATTCGTTGCTTCACTGTACTGTCGCCAGGTGCGTTTGGGCACTTCATGATCCGGATCTTGTGGAAGCTTTGAACACAACGACAGAACCAGATGCAAAATGTTGGATATTTAGGGTCCAGGACATGCTCTCTCCACAAGAATTCATCTTGGTAATCACTACCTTATGAGCATTGTGGTATGCGAGACGTCAGGCTCTGCATGAACACATTTTTCAGAGTCTGCTATCTACATACAACTTCATCTTGAAGTTCATTCGGGAGCTCGATGAGTGCAACCCGAAGAAATCTACGGGGAGACCGCCATCGATAGCGCCAGTACAGCCAAGATGGATCCCTCCGCCTGAAGGAATAGCAAAAGTACGAGTCGATGGGGCTGTTCGCAGAGATGGTAATTTTGGTTCCTTCAGTGCTGTCTGCAGAAACTCTTCAGGTACATACTTGGGCGCTTCAGTTATCAAGATCTATGGAGTTTCGGATCCGGCGACGCTGGAAGCTTTGGCGTGTAGCGAGGCACTATCCCTGCTACTGACCTGGACCTTGCTCGTATTCTCGTAGCAAGCGACTGCCAAGGTGTAGTCAATGACATCAAGAATCACACCGGGGGTAACTACGCTAGCACCACCAGGGAGATCGTTGAAACATCGGCGAGTTTTGATAGTTGCACCTTCATCTTTGAAGGTAGGGCAACCAATGTTGAGGCACATAGCCTCGCTAAGCATGATTTCGGTTTGGATTATGGGCGCCATGTGTGTCTGTTGAACCCTCCAAACATTTCTTGTATCCCTATGAACATTATTGAGCAATAAATAAAGTGTGTTTAGACTAAACAAAAATCTGCCGGACGCCGCTCAGCCACCCCATCCATCTGCTCGCCCGGTGAGGCGGCGACCCTTGCCATCTGCCCGTCCGGCAACCTCGCATGCACGGCTGCACCCCGCCGTTCGTCCGGTGACCTAGCCCTGCCTCTCGTCCAGCCGTCAAGTCCAAGGACGCCGCACCGACTGCTCGTCCGCCGACCTCTCCCTGCCTCCGGCCTCCCGCCATCTTCGGGCCAGGTATTTGCCCTCTGCCCAGTGCGGTCACTCCCAAATCCTAATTTTCTTTGAGCTTGAGAAAGGAGGCAGTAGGGTATCTGAACTTAATGCTTCAAATTAGATGGTTTTGCTCTCTGAATTTAATGCTTCAAATTACCACAAAGCACTGATTCCTAATTTATGTTCCAATTAACAGGAAGACCGAAGACAAGATGAACAAAAACATTGAGCGATTTCAGGGTTATCGGACACGCAAAGGCATTTTACCTAGTCCTAGAGGTAATGTTTCATATTTTGCATCCAGTAGCAATTTTTTTACTTGCATTCTATGCACTGACTTGCATACCAAATTTTATACTTGAAGGTGAATCATCTATTACTATTGAAGATGTAATCGCGGGAAGCTAAAATCAAACAACCCTTTGATTTGCTACCCACTTTTGTATGGGTTAATTATCCTTTTGCCCTCAGTGGTGTCCATGTGCTCAGTTTTGCCCTCAGATGCGAATTGTCATCAGTTTTGCCCCTAGTCCGTGCGCACCGACTCGTTCCGTGAACTCTGCCGTCTCCGTCAGGTCAACCTTTTGACTCGGCCCTTACAGGTGGGACCAGGCAGCAGAAACGGCCAATTTTATTCAGACCGTTGCACGCATGGCTTGTGGGACCCAACAGAGAGCCATTGCGCAGAGAGCCGCTGCGGGTGTGCTATATAAGCGGGCGACAGCGGCGGTGACCACGGCGACAGAGAGCACGGCGGTGACCACGGCGAGAGAGAGAGCACGGCGGCGGGAAGCTAGCTGTGGAGGGCGCGGCGGTGGGAAGCTAGCAGTGGAGGGCGCGGCGGCGTTGAGATCCCCTTCGGCTCCGAGCTCCATGTCTTCCTCAAGCTCCCGCGCCACCTGGCGGATGCAGAGCCGGGCGCGTGTGGACATGCCTGTCTTCGTCTGTCTGCGGTGCCGGGCGGGAGTTGATCGAAGGGTTTCTCAGACACCGAGGAACCAGAATCGTCCGTTCTACGTGTGCAGCGAGAATGGGGTAAGAATCGGGGCAATTGCACCATTTTCGTCGTCGGGATGTTTGAGCAATGGGTTGATCTGTTTGGTGTTCATGCAGGTGGCATGCTTCTTTCTTTGGGTCGATGCTCGCCAAGACTCTGATGAATGAACTGCAAGAAGAGCATGAAGAATGGTTGTGCATGCTGCCACGAACGGCAGTGGCCACACCACGAGCTCCGGAAGAAGAGATGGATGGCGAAGCACGCACTGACAGAGAGCTAGCTATTGAGCTTAGGATGTTGAAGAAGAAGGTTAGGAAGCTTGAAGATCAAGCACTACCAATACCCATTTGCAAATACTTTTGGGCATTTGTAGGTATGGTAATCGCACTGGTTGTAATGTTGAAAATGTATGGAAAGCCATGAATTATGAAGGAATTTGTAATCTTGAAATTGTTTGAGAAATTCACCTAGTTTAAATGTTGGTTAAAGTTGTTTAAATGTTGAAACAAAAAGAGAAGAAGTGACCAACATTTAAATATGTTGGAAAAAAAGAGAAGAAATTAGGAATTCAGAAACTTTTGATCAATGAAATGCAGCTCTCTGCTCTGCCTTTCTGTCCAAAAAAAAGGTTGCTCTTGGGCCAAATTCAGAGCGTAGAGCCAAGTGCAGGCTAGACTAATGGGCCAACTGCATCCAATTAGGCCCATTCAGGGGTTTTCTTGCGTATTTTTTGTTTTCTATTCTGATTTAATTTAGGCAGTAAATCATAATGCTGAAACTTTTTGTGGAAGCTAATTGAATTATTCCGGAGCCAAAAATTAAGGTTAGAAATTTTTGGAGCTGTTAATTAATCCAATTCAAATACACCGTGATTTAAATCAAAGACCAAAATGTCATGGAAAATGTGCCTCAGCTCTGGTAGAGGTTTACGCCAAAGTGCCAAAATAAATGAACATTTTTAAGGGCATTACATTGAGAAAAACATAATATGTCTAAAGAATGAAGGGTGGAAAATGCACAAAAATTGGTGCGGCTGGGGACTCGAACCCAGGACCGCGTGGGTTTGTGGTGTTTAGGGCTGCGCTGATAACCGCTAGGACAGATGGCAAGACTTTGACATGGGTAGGGAAGGAAGGTATACATAGTGATACTGTGATTTTTTTTAAAAGAATAGTGAGACCGTGAATGTTTGCACACGCGTGAGAGTGGTTTTCCTTTGTTTTGCACTTAAATTTTGGAGGTTGGAAGGTTGAAAATGTATGTTGCACTACCACATGATTTTGGTCAGAGTGGCACTTGGTTTAGGGTTAGAGTGGCACTTGGTTTAGGATTTAAAGGGAATAAATTTGCATGTTAGTTCATGACTTTTTGTTTGAATGAAACAGAGGGCTTCTCACCCCCTCCGAAAACCACAAGTTCTCGAACTTCATGACTTGTTTAGGGAAGAAATGATAAGTTTGGGCACGGACATTTTTTAACACACATAATAAGATGGAACACACCGTACCATTACAATAACTTAGATAAGTTCACGGACAGTTCACGGACACATGACGAAACATGACACGACACGACACGACATAGAAAAGCAACAAAATAAAAAACCAAACATGACGAGCTTGACTGGGCTTGAACATCTTCATCTTGACCTCCTTCTTCCACCTTGGCGCGCCTCCCCTTCAACACCGTCTTCATCTTCACACCTCCTCCTCGTCAGTCAGAGGGAAGGGAGTGCATCTGGCCTGGAGCGGGGAAGATGCGCTCGTAGTTGGTGTAGATGTTGTAGATGGTGAAGAAGATGGCCTCGCAGCCGCACCAAAAGACTTGGCCGAGGAGCTCGCGCGCGTCAAATGGGTTGGTGAAGGTGACCGTGAGCAGTAGGAGGACGCCGCCGCGGTCACGAACCTCGTTGAGGGTGAACATCCTCGGCGAGCCCCGTGGGAGGTGGGCATAGCCGGCCCGAGGAAGGCGCGGGTGAGTTCGACGGAACCCCTCCACCTTGAAATAGCCCACACACGGAGCTCCCTCTCCACGAGCACGCCCGGTGGGTAGCGCAGCTCCGGCACCACAAAGCGGACGGCTGAAGGTCGGCCCGTTGAACTGCATCTTCTTCACTTGGTCTCGCTTGGGGAGGGCTCGGTCGCTTGGGTGTTTGAAGTTGGAGAGGATCGGATCTGGCTTGTGGGTGGGAGAGGAAGAGAGGCACCCCATTTATAGGCCTGTGGGTGGGAGAGGAAGAGAGGAAGGATGAGAACGGTGCGTGTGTGAAGCGTGTGAATCCGGATGCGTGTGTGTATCCGTTACGTTTTGCACACTTAAATTTTTGCACGAAAACGATACATCTTTGACCGGGCAGTGCATGTGAATCGCTGCCCTGAACCACTGCCCTGAACCACCTAGCTCGCCTCGCTAGCCTAGCTCGCCTAGCGCGCCTCGCTCGCCTCACTCACATGCATGCACGTCGCCGCCTCCCGCGCATGCGCAAACCCACGTAGCCGCCTCCATGCAAGCAAGGCCTGGAAAGGCTGAGACGGGCTATTTACTGCGGTCTCAGGCCAGACAACGAGACGGCCCAACGGTCCATCCAGCGCGCCCGATATTTGTTAAAAAAACAATCTCCCAGCCAATCAGATTGCATCTCGTGGATCGCCCCCTCCTCCGCAGATTCCTTCTAGAAGGGTTAGATCGACGGCCCTTGATCGCCGCTAGGGTTAGATGAACGGTCCTTATTCAGCGCTAGGGTTAGCGGGGTTTGGGAGGGGTTTGGAGCAGTCAAAGCTATGTTTGACCAGATTTCAAATGAGCATAATAAATTAAATAAAAATCAGAAAAATGAAAAACCTGCACATAGTCTTCTTATGTCATATACTAACGATTTAAGTTGATAAACAAGCTTTACATACATTTAAATGATAAGTTCATGTGTATTGTATGATATCTCGAGTATCTCAAACTCTCTTGTATGAAGTGAAGAGAAGTGTTTTGGGGAAATGAACATGAAAATTTCAAAAAACTCACCACAGCTTCATTTTTGGAGTGACTAAGAAGGATCCAGGCTTAGTTTTTCATTTTGATGTTTTACACTTGTTTAAATCTTGATCAAAGTTAGGTTTGACCAGAATTTAAATGAGCAAAACAAAATTCAAAAAAATCAAAAAAAGGAAAAACCATGTGCTCATTCAAACATCATCCAACAGATATTTAAACATCATGTCAAACATACTTCTAACATAGGTCCAACATCATCCAACAGAAATACAACATGTCAAGTGATAAATGTTTCATAATACAACATCATTCTTTACTCATAATGTTTCATAATTGTTCATAGATAGCGTTGGGGCTTCGTCTGCTCCTTGAGCTTCTTGCCATCACTTTGCTCCTCGTGCACCTTGTGCTCATTGTTTCTTCTCTTCTTCTCTTGGTTGTCGGTACCTTGCGCGTGTTCTTCAAACCTACCATAGAGCTGTGCAAAACATAAAGGGTCCAAACATAAACGGTAATGAGATCGTGTCAAGTGATAGATGTACAGTAGTATTTGTCCCTTGCAAGATTTACATACCTAGCATACCTCACAACAATGTAAGGTTGGTTACCATTTGGAGCCTCACTTGGATCATCATTTGGAGCCTCACTTGGATCATCATTTGGAGCCTCACTTGGATCACCATGATCACCATTTAGAGCCTCACTTGGATCACCATTTGGAGCCTCACTTGAATCATTATTTGGAGGATATTTTGGATCATCGTCAAAATCATCGTCAAAATCATGCGGCTGTTGACCATCATCATTTGGAACCTCGTCAAAATCCTCATCTGATGCAACCGACTGTTGACCATCATTTTCATCATCTGTTGAGGCAACCGGCTGCTGACCAACATTTTCATCGAAGCCTTCATCAAAACTCTCTCCGAACGCTGGATCTACTGTGTTATCACAATACTTACCAAAATGACCAGACCCACCACACCTTGTGCACCTACGCTTTCTCGCTCCAAGTCCAGCTCCTTCGCTGCGAGGTCTGATTCGACTCTTCCTTGGTCTACCTGCTGCTCTCTTCAGAACTGGAGCACAAAGCTTGAATCCAGGGTCCACCATGTCCCATTGTTGTTTTCCCTCCATAGCAGGCAAGGCATAAGCATATGTGGCTTTGAACCTTGCAACAGAGTAGTAATCATGCACATACTGTTGTATGTTCCCTGCTGGACCTGGGAGAGAAGTGATGAAAAACAAGGCATGAATGCATGGCAACCCAGTTATCTGCCATTGCCTACAACTGCAAGTTCTAGCTTCTAAATCCACTGGATATCTCCATTCCCTCTTCTCTTTATCCAAATATGATATCTCTGCTGTGGTACCCAAGCAAAGCGTCATGTTCATTTCCAAGCCTGTTGTCTTCTGCTTCAGTTCATTCATCACGGCAGGGATGATAATGTGGCCCATGAATTTTGCCTCGGCTATTCCTGCACGATAATGAAATTTCTGCATGTATTCTATCCTTATCCTGTCAAGCAAATCCACCACATAATGACCCTTTAGTTTCCGAATCGTTGAGTTGAAAGACTCTGCTAGATTATTGTGCACATAGTCAACTTTGCTCACTTCACTGAATTGGCTTCTGGCCCATAACTTGGAGTGGTGTGTTTCCAAGTATTCTTTCACTTTGGGATTCATGTATAACTGCCTCAAGTGGTAGTTGTGCTTCTTCACACTGCATGTCAAAGATGCTGGCCATAAATTGTCGGTATACACCTTTCCTTTGAATTTCTTCATGAAATTTGTAGCAAGGTGACGCATGCATTCCCTATGCTCTACTCCAGAGAACACATTGTCCACGGCCACTTCTAAACCTTTGCAGGCATCTGTATGAATGACCAACCCATTGGGATGTGCAATAGCCAGCGGAGATTATGCAAAACCAAGTCCAGCTCTCCTCAGACTACATCTCAAAGACACCATAGGCAATCGAAATACAAAACTATGTGCATCAACTGCACAAGCTGCTACTAACTGTCCTTTAAACCTCCCTGTGAGAAAAGTGGCATCAATAGCCAAATAAGGCCTGCAGCCTGCCAAAAACCCCATGACAAGCCTCAAAGCGACATAAAACCCTTCTAAAGCATTCCTTGGACTTTGTCACTCCCCTAAATGTGTACTCCACGGTGTGGTGATCAATATCTACAATACTACCTGGGCTTGTCCTCTCCACTTCACCTTTGAATGAATACAACAATTGAAAACTTTCCTGCCAGTTACCATAAATAGAATCCATAGCATGTTGTTTACCATTGAACAACCTCATGTATGGTAAATCTATCTTGAACTTATCTTTGATGTTCTTCTGCAATTCCTTTGGACCCACTTGCTGGTTTTCTTTCACCCACTTTTTACTTCTTCCGCCACCCATCTTGACTTGGCTCTCACTGATTGTATCCTTCCTAAGGGTTGATTCCTGGCATGTGTGCTTAAAAGGGTTCACTTTGACCTGAACATTAGTGCTATTCCGCATTTTAGATGCAAGCAGCCTCCATGGACAACCCTCAGTCGGACAGTGCACTCTGTAACGTACTTGATCGCTCTTGTCAACTTTGAAAGTACGTTCTATCTTGCTGCAGTATGTCACAAGTGCATTTCTACACTCATTCATGGATGCAAAAACTGTACCTTCTTTCATTTGAGGGTTCAAAGGGTCCCATTCAATAGCTGCAAGGTCTTCGTCCTCACCCATCGTGTCATCATCCACACGGACTGCATTGTGAGCCTCATCTTGGTTTTCAGTCTGAGGTGCCCGTCGTAAATTCCGAATAACATCAGAATATAACTTCTCTTCATCAACCCCAGAATTGTAGCCATCAGGCTCCACTTCAAGGGGGACCCTACTGCTGTTGCCCACACTTGTCGAGCCACCACGTCGCCGTGCACCAACTGAACTGTTCTGGCTAGAGATGCCATTACGATGACTTGATTCTCCCCGAGATGTTGCACCCGCCATCCTAGGTCCAAATGCCTGCTCAAGCACATCAACTTGCAGCCTCACATGAAAATTATCTTTCTCTTTATGCCTAACAAACATGGTAGCTAGCTCTTCATCATTACTAACTGTCACCCAATTCTTTTTCCCATCATAGTATTTGTATACCACTTCATCAAGCAAACCCCAAGGATATTGGCTACAAAATACCTCCCCAAATTGTCTGAAACTCCAATTACTAGCCATTGGCAACCGATAATCAAAACCTCCTTGGTATTTCTTCTTATCCTTTGCATCGAACATGTACCGTCCCTTCTAATGTGCACCATGAAAGCAAACCGCAACTCCATCCTAACCGGCGAAAAACAGAGATGCAATCAGCACACTAATTGGGCAAACCTACTCGAATCGAGTGTTCAAATGCACAACTAAGCTCAATCTAAACTAGAGGTGAGACTTACCCCTCGGGAACCCAGTCGTGGGCCGGCGGATCTCCTGCCCGATGCCTACCTCGCCAAATACTCGAGTCGCCGCTGCTCACCATTTCGCCCTAGGGTTCTTCCTCCTAGTTCAAATAGCTCCAGCAGCCCCCACCTTGAGCGCCCGCCGGGCGCGACGGAAGGAGGCAGCGCCCATGAATCGAGCAGGTGGCGGGTGCCCCACCCGTGGCGTCGTAGGAAGGTGGTGGGCGCCACAGGTAGCCGTGGAGCGAGGGCGCAGGGAGGTAGCGGCGGAGCAGGCCGTGCAGCTGGTGGCGGGGCAGGTGCTGGCCGCCGCGCAGGTGGCGGCGGCGGCGCAGGACAGCCGGCCGGGCGGATGGGTGTGAGCTAGAATGATTTGGGGATTTAGTTGCACGGGCCTACATGTCAGCTCCGGACCCACGTCCACGCGGTCCCACGTGTAAGCTCTGGACCCACAACTACTAACGCCGGCGGACGGAATGGACTCAAATATGGCCGTTTGGCCTCGTCGTAGTTGCTGTGCTCGGACTAGGGGCAAAACTGATGACAATTCGCATCTGAGGGCAAAACTGAGCACATGGACACCACTGAGGGCAAAAGGATATTTAACCCCTTTTGTATTATTTATCCTTCATATTATCTTTCGTTATGTGTTACATTATCAGATGAAGCACTATTAAATATTGTCTTCAGATTTTGGTCAGTTGCAAATGAGCGTTACTTTTGGTATGCCTTAAAACTGTAGTAGTTTTTGAGAAATTTTTTGGCCCTTCACTTTTGGCCCGGGCGTCGGCCAATCCTGGCTATGCCGTTGTATACGGATCGAGAAAAAGAGCAATTTACAGGGTGCATGCAGCTCACAAAACCATGTGCACATATTGGCACGGCTGCAAGTGCAGGAACAGTACAAGGTCTAACTGTCAGGTAACGGGTTTTTTTTTTTTGGAACATCTCCCAGGTACGACGGCTCCGTGTTCCGCCCATAGGAGAATGACCATTTGTCCATGCCCTCACCACCGAGAGCTCCGTCATCCAGCGGACGAGCAAACATACTACCATTCGAGGTGACGTGCCTAGTTTTGCCTCACACAACGTCCATTCGATTCACCACGTTTAACAACTAGTTCCTTGGCACTTCTTCTTGATCTCCGAATGGTACTGCACTAGTTTTGTTCTAGATGCTTCTAGCAACAGCACCTACAGCGATGTGCAGGCAGCGAGATCACAATCACTTTTCCTTTTTACATTACCTTAATTAACCTACTGATTGTGCATAAACTACGCCGTGGTTAATGATCTCGCCACCTTATATGACTGACTGACGCATGCTCATGGTCATATAAAAGCATACAAGATTTAATTTTAGATGACCATATAACGGACCAATCAGAGCCAAAAGCACCCTATTACTGACCAACCTGCTATCTCCTATCCTCAACATAGTAACATACCCGCCTGACCTGCAGCAACGACATCTATGGGCTCTTCAGCTCGTAGCACCTTCACACCTTGTTCCGGAACGAGATCCTCTGACATACAAGAAGTACTACAGGGGGGACAGATGTTGAGGCGTGCAGACCGTTCCTTGCCACCTCTCTTTCCTAGTACCATCATAAGTAACTTCCCAATATATTGAAATTATTAGACATTCAGTAGTTTGTGTTCACAGAGAAACGCTTGGTAAATTGCTAGTTAGAAAAGCACTAGAAGAAGCAGAATAGCTAATACTCCCTCCGTTCCTAAATATTTGTCTTTCTAAAGATTTCAAGTGACTACATACGAAATAAAATGAGTGAATCTGCAATCTAAAATATGTCTACATACATCCGTATGTTATAGTCTATTTGAAATGTCTAGAAAGACAAATATTTAGGAACGGAGGGAGTATATACTACTCCCTCCATTTCTACATATAAGTCTTCTTAGAGATTTCAATACAAACTACATACTGATGTATATAAACATATTTTAGAGTGTAGATTCACTCATTTTGCTCCGTATGTAGTCCTTTATTGGAATCTCTAAAAAACTTATATTTAGGAATGGAGGGAGTATATGAAATTTGAGATAATAGGAATTAGAAAAGGAAATACATGAAAAACCAATGTTCAAAACACTATGTACTGACTACTGAGTCACACTGGTATGCTATCGACCTCGACAAAATTTGTGATGTACCAGCAACTACATACTTTTGGTGTTTGTCATTGTGATTTGCAATACAAGTTGGAATACACTAGTCATCAACCCGTGCGTCCGCATGGGCTAGATATTTTTCTATTGCAAACATATTTACATAATTTCTTGTGGCATTGCTTCTATGTCCATATTTCTGAATTTTAGGCAAAAGATATGATACAAATTATAAGATAATTATAATCTTTACAAAAAGCACAATGATACATATCAAACATCATTTAAAAGGAAGAAATATAGATCCCCAACTCTTTGGCTCAACGTGATTACACTGAAGCATCCAGGCTTGTGGTTTCTAAATACTGAAATTTTATAGTTACATATTTCTATTCTAAAAGCAGTTATCTATATTGTGAACCATATAAGAATTTCATGTTCACGGTTCCAATTCATGAAAAAGTAATGGGATAAATTAGCTACAATCAACACGGTTCAATATCAATAGAAATAAATAAATATCCAAAACTGTAACCATATTTGAATTTTTAACCGAATCATTGTATAATGAAGTTAGTTGTATTTTTCAGTTTTACTGTTCGATTGTACCGACATGAACAAATTATATGTTGTATCAATATTTAAATGAATGTGTAATTTTCTTTAGCAGATTCGGAATGCATACTTGGAAATATGAAGTATAGAAAAGAAATGATCAGGTGAAACTTTAACAATAATATGAACTGAAACCAACATACATAACATACCCTCATATCATGTCATCTTATGCATTCACTTGTGATAATTCAGTTAGCTTTATTTCCTCGTCTTTCCTCTCACTTTGCATACTGTATGTAACAGAAAGTCAAGTAACTTGGTTGGCTATGTTTCTATATTTCCGTACAACATACAGAACTTTGATTATTAAATTGTATTTATGGCATACAGAGTATGCATATGTGTCCAAACACTCTCTCTCTCTCTCTCTCTCCCTCTCTCTCTCTCTCTATGTGTGTGTGTGTGTGTGAATGTGTCTTTTTATTGTATCAATTGTACATAATCTATCTACCACCTGTTAATTCTAAATATTTGTTCTACAAATTAAGATGTGGTTATCTGGAGGATTTAAGATTATTAAATATTAACAGTTAATATGTTTCTATGAACTTGTAACAATTAATATGTATACCATTAGTTATAATTTACATTTGCTTTAAATATTTATCTAAAAAAGGACCATCAAACATACAGACATATATTGATACTTTTGACTTGCTGGTGAAGTGGCATCGCTGCATTCAGTCAGAATCAATCAATTATTGCACCGTATATTTACATACCTTTTTATGTTGACTTGGATGATTTATCAGCAAATCAGTGAATGCCTGTGTGACTTAGCTAGAAATATCCAAATTATATGTTAGCATATAACCATATATATGGTTCAGATCATATCATATTTTAATAGTGCACGGATGTTCTGGACGCACACATGGGGCTAGAAGAATTTGTCTATCCTATTCGTGGGTAAAAAAATTTGTGGATCCATCAACTTCCAGTCTCTTATAAACATTACGTATTTCATCTGCATGTCTAACTAATTAGTATAGTTGTTGATGAAGTCATTAATCAGTACGTTCATGTCAAATAGTGTAAATTTATACTATGTGATTTTGTCGATCTGATTAAGTCTCGTAAATATTGTGTGCATATCCGATTGCCTCTTAAGTCGTATCTACATACCTAGTCATATCTTTCACGGATACCACTTTTTTTTGTCTTTACGCTTCCTACCTTGTTGTATCTAATTAGTAAAACATGTAAAACTACTAAACTAACGTCATATTCCCTTGGTTGGATGTTCATCAAAGCTTCTAATGAACATATCTGATAAGCTGCAAAACAACAGAATTCATGTGTCCAAATCTGAAATTTTTAAACATCTGAATGTAGCTCGTACGTGCTTAGCACGGTGGCTGGGTCGAACATTTAATAATAATGAAGCAACAAACGTGTGTGCATCATTTTAATTTGGTGAACGCATAGCTAAATCTCCTAAAATAAAATTCTTAAAAACCTAGAGCCTTGTTAATGAATCAAATCTGACACACAATTTTGGGAATCATAATCAAAAAGTTCATTTTTTCTGGGATATCTACAACGTCATTGATTGGCAAATATTGTTCAATCAACAGAAAAAAAATCTACAGATATGCAGCACACTCAAATTATACCAGGATTATTTTTTTGGGAAAGAAATTTATACGAGGATCATTGTTGTTATACAAAGCATCATCCATCACCCAGTGCAGCCCACATAAATTTTGCCGGAGAGGTTGTGCAGTAGCTGATTAAAAGAAAGAAGAGCATATATAGGGAAGAACTTGCATCTTCTTTCCCCCAACCTCTTCTATGTTTGATCTGATGTACTATTACTTGGCGTGGCCGCCTCCCAAGTTGTAAAGATTTTCTCATCGCGACAGATGCAGCAGGTGATTACCATAATTAATCAACCATGATCAAAGGAGTGCACCGGCCAAGGAGTAAACCACAACTTTTCTGCACCTGGGAACGTGTGATTTGAAAATTGCGAGTGCTTACATCAGATGAGGATGGCCTTTCTTGTATCATGGTGAGTGGATTACATGAGCTTGGCAGCGCTGCATGATGGATCTAATAACTTGGCGTTGGATAAGCAAACTTGATGGGTGCAACCGGCTAGGCGTACAATCCGGCCACACGACGGAGCAGATCCGGCCGCACGACGGAGCAGGAATATGCTAGTACTTGTTTTCCTTACAATTGCAAAAGGTAGGATAGGTTTGTAATTATTTCCAGTTTTTTCTTTGAAAGATGAGATAGGAGAGATGTGCACGTGCGAGGCTGCATGCACGTTACATCTTTTCATCCAATGCGTCCAGTTAATATTTGGTAAATCAGCCGAATAAAATTAATATCGTATAATTGTAGGACTCTAGCCACTATGACTTATTTTATTTTAGAAAACTACCGTATACATGTAGGACTCTAGACATAATGCTTATTTCATCTAAACCGTGGATTTTAGATCTCAAGGTCAATTTTACGTGATTTCTGAGAATTAACGTGGAGGCTTTATTGGTGCTTCCAATTAGTAAATATACTAGTCGTCAACCCGTGCAATTTCACGGGCTAGTATTATTGATATGCACACACCTCTATAAGCACATGTAGAGACTTTTAATAGCGTAATCTTTACTGGAGAACACCTTTTTAACACTCTTCTGTTATATGTTTCAAAATGAGATAGATTCTCTTGTTTATTAGTCGTGGAAATAAATTATATGTTATTTGGCAAAGAAAAGCAGCATGCGCTACGCAAGAACCCACCATGTGCCCAAACATTGCAACATATAGTGGCCAATTCTCCTTTGGAGCCAAGTGGCAATCAAAGGGTACAATACAACATGTGTGCTTAGATAAGATAATTACTCAAAGGAGCAGACCCATAAATAACAAAACCTTAATAAACGGAACACTCTTTATCCAGAATATCGAAAATTACTTTGCTGATGTTCTTAAAATCCAATGCAGTGGATGTACATATTATGTGTGAAGATGGGAAATAAATCTAAACAAAAAGAAGGCGTGGTAAAAGCAATCCTTAGTAGCTCTTAACTTGCAAATATCATATTTAGACAAATTTGTAGTTTAGCAGCTTTTTTCTCAGCTTGTGGTTTTAGAGAATATACCTTTTGCCAACTTTGTCATCAGCAAAACTCTTTGTCGAAGGACAAGGTTGAGAGAGTAAGCCTACAAAAATAGACAAAGAGAACATAATATTTGTAATTATAAGAATATCTTACACTGCTAAACACCGATATTGGTATAAATTACACTTGTGTTACTGACGTTTGATTGCTAACATTCTTATAACCTACATGATGTATCCCTATCAGTGTGAAATACCCTAATTCAAATACACTTGTGACTTAAGTAATATACAATAATATCTGCAATAGGCACCCTAAAATTGAAAATCATGTAATAAAGATAGACTATCTATAAGATGCTTATATAGTGGGTTAAACTATGGAAACTTAAAAGCCCATGCAATAACTTAGAAGAACAGAATGATTAGCAAGTATGAGTGCAAAGCTGATAAGCCATAATGAAGACTAAACATCATAGAACGCATGACTAACTCACAAGACATATCAAGAGAGATGGTGAGGTCTAACTGACATATTAAACAAAAGAACCACACTTTTAGCCGTATGCATGCAAGCCTACGTGCGAAATAAAAAAACATGCAATTTGGAGAGAATATTGCTAAGAAATAATTTGAACATAGTTAGATCTAATACCTCATACTCACTTCACAACTGCCTATTTATACTATGTCTGGTTCAAGATCATTTACCTTTTTCCACTGATCATTAGCAAAATTGTCGGGCAAATAATAGAGTTGAGAGTAAGCCTAAGAAAATAGACAAAATAATAAATAGTACTTCTTAGAGTATCTTTCACATTACGCAGTTCTGATGTACAAATTGCAATTTTCGTTGATGACCCTTGAATGCTTAACAATTTTTTTGACCCATAAGAGCTGAGTAAGACTACAAAAATAGACAAAGCTAGAGTAAATAATACTTTTAAGAATATCTCACACAGTTAAACACTTGTATAGTAGCATTCATCGCACTGCTGATATTGACCCTTGAAAGCTTACGGTTTTTCTCATTTGTTGAATGTAACCCTATATGCGCCCACTACTCCCACTCCAGCATGTTGACGACTTAAGGAGAAATGCAAAAAAAAGGAAACTATGGGCTGCAAAATAGGAATCATGTAGTGGCAAACAATAGAAATATAAACGCCCCTGAAATAATAAATCAAGAAGAATAATTAGCTAGTTGATAGAACAGTGGTGCGAGTCAGACGTGATAATTACTAAACATTGGAGAACACATAACTAACTACCAAGACATCATGCAAGTATGAAGTTAGACTGAATATTTGAATATATCATTTGCGTTGCTCTAGAAATTGGTAGCAGCACCCAGTTTTATCTGGTGTGCAAGAACTTTAAAACGTCCAATTTACAGAGTAAAGATGACGGTATGTGCACATTATATATAGTGGAAAGATGAGTATAAATACACATAATCACACTTAAGCTAATAATATAAACATGCAACTCCACGCAGACCTATTTGCTTCTCAACTAAAAGATGGGAGCTAGATTGCAGCTCGCGTTTGTCAAAGAACAAATACCTTTTTATTTCAAGATAAAATAATTGTACTCAAAGATCTAGTTTTCCAATAAAAAGGGATCTGCAACTAAAGAAGGTGGGGATCTAGGAGCTTAGCCTCTATGTTGTGATAGGAGCCTTGGATGCAAGAGACGCGTACATATAACAACAAAACTACCGGAGAGCTGCGGTGAGGGCAAGCTAGGGCCGAATTGGTCAGAGCTAGGGTAGTACACCAGGAGCAGCGAGAAAGCGAGTACCTGTACCAGGAACGCTGCCCTTGTTATGGGAACCCAGCCTGCA
Source organism: Aegilops bicornis (assembly GCA_021605145.1). Taxonomy (NCBI): domain Eukaryota; kingdom Viridiplantae; phylum Streptophyta; class Magnoliopsida; order Poales; family Poaceae; genus Aegilops; species Aegilops bicornis. The sequence goes on along the minus strand of CM038674.1, from coordinate 39,666,374 downwards.
AGTTCCAACCCTCGCGCATGAGAGGAGGCGGTGGAGCAGCGAAGGACAGACCAAGGAGAGGAAGGAAGAACATAAGTGAAAGACTTCAGGGAATATACATGCAGGTCTTGCTCCACCATGGCACATACACCACGTTGTATCTCTATTTCTGAGTTCAGTTAGTAAGATATACTTAGATAACTTCAGGAAGGAGGCAAATAACTTGGTGGAATTAACCAAGATGCGTGGCCTTGTCCAGGCTGGACATGGGCAATCAGCGGCGCTCTGTGTGTTCCGTTGTTCCTGCAGATCGATCTAGAAGCTAGCTTAGGCTAGCCAGCCTTCTTCTGTGTGTTCTTGCAGGAATTAACCAAATGTTCTTTATTCCGTGTATTTTGTCTCGCTGGAAAGCAATTGGCTGAAGCTTGCGTGCTCGTACATCTTCCTGACGGAAAGAACTCTCATCAAAGTGATCTGCTTCAATATAATTATACCTCAGAACCTAATTGTGTTTGTGCGTAAAAAAATGTAACGACCCTGCCGGATCGAAGCAAGGGAGGAAGGGGATCGGGAGGAATCAGATGAGCTTGAGGGAGAAGAAAGAGCAGGTGAGAGCTGGAAGAAGAGGAACGATACAGAATTCAGAATATTCTTTTTACATCCATACCCCTGGCCTCACCCACACATATACTCACTAGGTAGCCTAGGACCCCACTGGTCACACACACACATGCCTACGAAGACTAGTCTTCTCTCCCTGTTGGTGGGTCCTCGCCATTCTCCTTGTTGGGACGCACCTGTGGTGCATCGCTGTCCGTCTTCTCTTCTATGTGATGAGCAGCACTACTGGAATCGCACCCTATGCCGACGGCCAGGGCCGTCGGCATATCCCTGACTTGCCGTCGGGACAGGCCTATGCCGACGGCGGCCGTCGGCATAGGGCCGTCGGCAACGTATCCGTCGGCGTAGCCGGATGACCGTCGGCATAGAGAGAGGCCGTCGGCATAGACCCTATCCCGACGGTGGTCAGACATCTATGCCGACGGCAACGTCGCCGGTAACGCTTATCGCTTAACGGCGGTTGCCGTCAGCCGAAACAACGGCGGCTCGCCACGTGGCGTGTCTATGCCGACACGGCCGTCGGCTTCGTTTAGAACTATGCCGACGGCGAGGCCGTCGGCATAGACATGTCACGTGGCGACAAGCCGTTGCTCCTGGTGCTTGCCTATGCCGACGGCACAGCCGTCGCCTTAGTTTGGAGCTATGCCGACGGCCTCGCCGTCGGCATAGACGCGCTGTCGATAATCGGGCACTCTGAGGCGAGAACTGCCGACGGGCCGTGCCGGCATAGACATGCCACGGTTTCAAGAATCGGCGCTCCTGGGGCATGTCTATGCCGACGGCCAGGCCGTCGGCATAGACATGCCACGTGTCGGCAACTGGGCGCTCACGCCAGGCCTATGCCGACGGCTAGGCCGTCGCCGTCGGCATAGGCATGCCACGGCTTAAGAATCGGGCGCCACGCCAGCCTAAGCCGTCGGCATAGTTTCGCTCGATTTTTTTCTTTTTCGCTTTGTTTTCAAATCAGTTCAATTCAAATAAAAGCACATGTATAACAAAGCACATATCGCAAAGACATATCAAAGAACGTAAGCATAAGCATCACACACACACAAGTCTCTAAATAATCATCATCACAACCAACATAAGCATAAGCATATAGAAGCCGTGTCATCACCACACACAAGTCTTTGATCATCACCACACATAAGCATAAAAGCACCACACACAAGTCTCTAAATGATCATCACCACACACAAGTCATCTCAAGCATCATCACCACACACTAGGCTTAAGCGCCAGGACGCCGAAAGCACCGCATGGAGGTCGCCACCGCCAAGACCGCCAAGCCTGTGTCGTCATCGCTAAGCGGCAAGCGCTACCGCCAAGACCGCCTCCACCTCCGCCTCCGTGGATCGGAGTGGTCGGGCCCGTGTCTCCGGAGTGTCACAAGACCACCGCCAACGGTAGATCCATCTGCTCTCGGATGTTGAAAAGACATATTAATGGGATATATGATCGTGTTGAAAGGCATGACATGCTTGGGGTGAATAGATTGGGGATGAACTAACCGCGAGGGGCCGCCGTGCGTGCCACAAACTCCTCAAAGGTCAGCAGACTGGTTGTCTTTGGAGGGCATAGTCTTTGGTGGGCCGAGGACACCTGCCGGCCGCCATTTCTGAAAAGCCTGCTCGGTGGCGATCCCTCTGCACTTGGTGTTCATGAATCCTCGATGCCACGCCATGGTCTCTGGCGTGTGTACTCAGGTAGGCCTACGGTATGACATGATGGAACTCATAAAACTACTAGATGCGAGAAAATAAAGTGAGCAATGAAGATAAGAGGGAAAATACTTACAGTCTGTTGCTCTGAAAGAGGGACCGTGAACTGGACCTTGGCTGGCTCATCTGTTGGCTCGAGGCTCGGGTCGATCCGACGAAGCTGTGTGTAGGAGATAGTCGGAGTGACCACAGATCGAGAACCGCCTCCCGACCGTGCTCCTTGGGCCCCATGCTCACCACCGCCTGTCGCCCGTGATCCGCCGCAATGGGGTCAGGTGTGTCAGGATGTAACTTCAGATACGCTGCGGAGTAGGCCTCCTTCCTCCACGCGGTCTTCTTGCCGTAGTACTTGGGCTCGCCAGGCTTGGGGTCCTTCCGCGTATGGGCGATCTCCCACGCCTGCATGTCTGAGAGCGGCCGCTTCAATTTCTCCTCCTGCACCACCAAACAGATGTTAGTCATACATAAGAAAGTGATGGTAAATAGAAGAAGAAGAATGTTTAATGGGGTTAGCCATACATTAACTACCTTGTGGAGATAGTGGTTTCGGTTTCCTGAGCATGTACTCCCTCATTCCCTCGGTTAGCCTTATTTTTTATTCTCATAGCCGCCTGTGCTCCAGCCCCATCACACCAAAGATCCACCAATGCCGCCAGACTCGTCTTTTCCATAACACCAATTTGGACACACCTACATAATAAAAGCATAATGGCATGTCAACATGAAACGGTGAAATGTACCACATGGTAATGAAAGCATAATGAAAAATCTTTTATACTTACCGCCAAGTACTCGTGCCTCTCCAAGGTAATGCCCATCCTCCGCGCTTCTTCCTTGGACATCTACACACCAAGAACATCTTGGTAGAATGTCGAGATGGCCACATAGCGCACCTCGTCTTCGCATCTGGCGGGCCTTCTTCTTGCATTGGCGCAGACGATCCGGTCCGCTCTAGCCCCAGGTTCGGAAGAACTCGATAGAATTTCTACAATCATGCATGAAACAAGAATGGAAGAAGCCATGAGTGGTGGCATGTCCGAAGAGGCGGCACGCGTCTCCGGGGTGTGGCCCCCCTCACGGACGGCGATGACACACGGTAGTAGACGTTCTGCGGAAACGATGCGGCGTGAATATTATTAAATACTCGGAGCGCGATAAAATCATGAGTTTTTTACATGACGTGGGCACATGTGCTATAGGACCGATGGTAATTTTTCATAATTTTTCGTGATGGAGAAGTATCCGAACACTTCCCTCTACGCGGATTGCTCTTCGCGTCTCTGTTGTGGCGGCGGCCTCCGGGGCTAGCATACCGTCAAATCTTGCGTGGCGGCCTCTCACAAGTCCGGAAGTGTTGTGGCGGTTGCAAATGCCGACGCTGCGTCTCCGGTGTCCCCTCCCTCACGGACGGCGCCGCCGCCCGGCACCTGGAGAAATGGACGCCGGGTCTACACGGAGTGGATGTAGCTGTGGGTTTGGCCCGGATGTTGCTCTAAAGTGTTCGTATTGGCTGACCTAACATGACCGGGTGGAGAGGTCCACCGGTCAAAGCCCGTCCGTGGGAAGTCAAAGGGTAGATCTCGTGGTCAACCGCCTGTGGTTAGGGCGGACGGGGCCCTGGGGTAGTAATGCCACCGAGCGTCGCACCAGCCCCTCATACATGCAGGTGGTGTGGTGGCATGTCCGAAGAGGCGGCACGTCTCCGTGGTGTGCCCCCTCACACGGACGGCGACGCCGCCGGCACCTGGAGGGGGGGAAACGGCGTCGGGTCTACGGAGGGGATCTTCTTTGTGGGTGTGGCCGGATGTTGCTCTAAAGTGTTCGTATGGGCTGACCTAACATGACCGGGTGGATAGGCCCATGGTCAAATCCCGTCCGTGGGAAGTCAAAGGGTAGATCCGGTAGTCAACCGCTCCAGGTTAGGGCGGACGGGGCCCTGGGGTAGCAATGCCACCGGACCGTCGCATCGGGCCCTCATACATGCGGGGTGGTGTGGTGGCATGTCCGAAGAGGCGGCACGCGTCTCCGGGGTGTGGCCCCCCTCACGGACGGCGATGACACACGGTAGTAGGCGTTCTGCGGAAACGATGCGGCGTGAATATTATTAAATACTCGGAGCGCGATAAAATCATGAGTTTTTTACATGACGTGGGCACATGTGCTATAGGACCGATGGTAATTTTTCCTAATTTTTCGTGATGGAGAAGTATCGGAACACTTCCCTCTACGCTGGATTGCTCTTCGCGTCTCACGATGGCCCGGCCTCCGGCCAGCATACCGTCAAATCTTGCGAGGCGGCCTCTCACAAGTCTGGAAGTGTTGTGGCGGTTGCAAATGCCCGCAAGACGCGTCTCCGGTGTCCCCCCCTCCTCACGGACGGGCGCCGCCGCACCGGAGAAACGGACGCGTCGGGTCTACACGGAGTGGATGTAGCTGTGGGTTTGGCCGGATGTTGCTCTAAAGTGTTCAGATATTGGCGACGTGAGACCCGACGCGTCCGCTTCTCCAGTGTCGGCGGCGCCGTCCGTGAGGGCACCCCGAGCCCCAAGACGGGCGACGCATGCATGAACACTTTCACATATGCATCGGGACCCGTGCGATGTTTCGGTGACATAGCTACACCACGAATCCCCCCACCAACCGGAATTCCTTCCGTGTCGACCGTTTCCCCCCTCCGTGACACGGCGATAGCGACGTTCGTAACGGGGGGGGGGGGGCAATCGATATACCATCGGGTATGTTTTTTAGATAAGGCATAATTATCATATACAAAACAAAAACTAAAATAAAGTAAAAATAACAAAACCGGGTAAAAACAAAAATAAAGTAAAATACCGTATCTTGAAGCGGCCAGCCGTCGGCATATCTGCACACACGGAAGTTGTCCCACGGATCGTTGACGTGGCGTGGCACACGGATCGGCGACGTGGCGGAGGGGCCTATGCCGACGGCTTGGCCGTAGGCATACCTCCGCCATCGATATGCCGACGGCCGCCCGTTCTTGCCCGTCGGCGTAGGGTCAACGCCGTCAAATGGTCGGGCCACGGCGGGCAGGTGGGCCACGGATATGCCGACGGCCTGCCCTATGCCGACGGGCCCCGTAGGCGTACCTCGGGCGGTCCCGACGGCCTTGTCTATGCCGACGGCCCCGTCGGCATAGGTTGATGTGTGCCGACTGCTTTTGTACGCCTACGGCCTTTCCGTGGCCGTCGGCATAGGTCCATAGATGCCGACGGGGGCCGTCGGCATAGATTTCGCCGTCGGCAACCCCAGTTTTTCTGGTAGTGCAGGAGGGGAAGGCGTGACAAAAAATTGGACGAAAGACTGGACAAAATCTTTTTTGATCGAATCAGGGGTATCTGCCAAGAAACAAATAAATTAAGGGCCAAGAAATATTGCAAGCTAGTATTGGCAAGCTTGGTCCGCCCCTTCCTCTCCTACAATCCTTTTTCATCAGCTCTGTTTTTACGCTTCCTCCCACATCAAGGCTCCATCGACCATCGTCCGTATGAACTGTCCCTTCTCCTATAGACTAAACCTGTTGTTCCTTCAAAGTGTTGCAATAAGTACGTGTGCCAGGAAAGGTCAAGGTTAGAGATGCTGGCAGTGCCGACCGGCTCGTGCGCGACCTTACCTGATAGATCGATCTCAGGCACAGAAGTATCAGCGGGGGTGATCTAGCAGAGAAGACGGAGCAGCGCAGGAAAGACCGAGTAGAGGATGGGTCGTTTATGGAGGGGATCTTGTTGATTTGAATCAAAGAGGCATGGTTGTTTACCTGCAACAATGGCCAAACTATCATCAGATCTGATCAGAGGCACCAACCAATGATTCGGCGGATGAACGTGGGGCGCACAATCTTCATGATGCGAAGAGGGCACTGGAAGCCACCGGATCGCGGGTCAGGCAGCAAGAATGAGGCACTGCAGAGGAGACGGAACAGTCGCAGGAGAAGCAGCATTGGAGGTTAGATGCTGGCGGCGCTGGAATACGACGTTGGATAGATGGCGGCGGCGCTGGAGGTAATTATAACCAACACAGATTTCGGGTCCTGAAGGAGGTGGAGAAAAAGAAAGATCGTGAGGATGGAACAGCCTTTTTTTACAAGAGAATAACCCTTTTTTGTACGGAGAAAAGATTGCATCCAACGGTTGATATATCTGTAAAAAGAAATATGCAATGGACACGGCTGTTTCACCTTGAGGATTAACATGGAGGTGGTGCCTAACTCGATGGCAGAGAAAGATATAATGGTTTTTTTTAACTGAGAATTACACAATTAAATCTACACCGTTATAACTTGGTCCCACCAAATAAACGGCTCACAAATTCTAATTAACGTGGTAATTTTTAGGGAGTCGCAAATTAGTATAGGCATAGATAGATAGATAGATAGATAGATAGATAGATAGATAGATAGATAAGATATAAGATATAAGATAGTCATAGGACGACATGTACAAATAAGGAGATGGATCCTCAAAGAACTTAACAGTCATGAAATATATGGTAGCTTCATGTAGCAGGACTTCAGAAAATTCCCAACTAGAATACCGAATTTCTAACTTGGAAAACTAAGGGTTCTACTGCAAAAGATGTGTGTCTTCTGCCATCCTACACAAAACTAATCATCTACGTACATTTGGTTTGTACCCTGGAGGAGTGAGGTAGAGACGGGTGAGAAGATTAAACAGTCTAAAACGCATGGTTGCCCTGCCTCTAATTAATCTTCAGAAGTTTGTCTCAATTCAAAAAGTTAAATAGCACAAGCTATTCTCGCTATTTCAATGACAACTCCACTGAGCGCTTCTGTAGGGGAGTTAAGTCCCTTGAGAAAACTTAATCAAGGTCACCTACTTTACCTCATATCATATAAAGGAGATGCATCGGTTGTAATGATGGCTCAGGTTTTAATTTGAACCATACCAGCAGTGTAACCTTACGTCTAGCATAAGCATAAGAGAAATTGTATGGCATGTAGCGTTTACCAAATAAGGATTTTCGACTCCCTTATATCGATCAAAAGGAAACCAGACAGAACAAATCCTACTTGTAGAATGAATGTCTCAATGCAGGTGAACATGATTTCCAACTTATATCCCTTCTCAATTAGCTTGACCATAGAAACCATTTTTTTAAATAATCATTGGATCTAGTATTTTGTACAATTTCATGATGCTTCCAAAATGCTACTAGGGATGTAGGCGGCCAGCGTCCGAAAGTTCGCTTGGGTCTGCATGGCCGAAAAGCACACTAATCCTCGTTACTGTAATATTCGTGCACGTTCGGTTAGGGTGTTGTGGACCGACGTGGACGCCTACTACTCTTTTTTTTTGCAAGTTGCATGCCTACTACTCATGGTAGACAAGATCCTTACTTCTACTTGTCTAATTACCTTAAAATAGCAAGTAGAACCAACAAAAGAATTGATCATTTTTATGTTCAACAGCCTGATTAGCTCTGTGACAAGCACTTTTTAGCAAAAAATAGCATATAACAAGAATTACTAATCGCAGAAATGAACTCTTGGCATCATACAAGGTGTTCGGTAACTATGGATGGAACGAGATAACTAGGACCCAGCAGAAAATTTACCACTTCATACTGTCCATGACGATAGCAACAATAGTGGGAAGCTACTATATGCATAGCCAAACTTAGAACCACACACCCTCTCAAGCTGAAACGTTTTGATGTCCAATGCAAAACATATTAACTCGGACGAGGAGCTTCCGCGGTGAAGCAGGAGCAAATGCCTCACCGTTGAACTAGCGACCATGTACCAAGAACCCTGTGAGAGTAAGATTGACTTCTCCCTTTGACATTGAGTGAAACTCCCACCATTGTTTCGCCTAATGAAATAACTGAGGTCAGATGTCCCATGTGGTGCAACCACTCGCCATTCTCCCCTGCTATAAGAGAAGACAAAGGCGACCAGCTTAGTTTTGCAAAGCGCCATCCAGATCACTCTGAGTCTGAACGATGTCTATTCCGTGGCTGCTAACCCTCTTCGCCAGTAGGAACGAAGAAGGTTTCGCACTTGCGCCGTGGTTCTGACTCGAGAGGGTCGTAAACCGAAGCGGTAGTAGGAAAGTAGTGGTTGCACCCACCTTCGATGCACCCACGGTGCACCCACGCAGGAAAACATAGCAAGCATTTCAAAATATTCTAAAACTTCGTGGAAATGATCATCAAGAAATGTTATGGGTGCTTGCAAATTTTGGTGGTCAAATAGCATTTGAGGAGCTCTGTATAAAAAAGACAAAATTACAAAACTGTTCAAACAATGCACATAGATTTTGACTAATTTTCAATGATTTTGTCTTTTTTGTACAGAGCTCCTCGAAAGTTATTTGACTATCAAACTTTGCAACGGCTCATAACATTTGTTGATGATCATTCCCACAAAATTTCAGAATCATTTGCTATGTTTTCTTGCGTGGGGACCGAGCTGGGGTGTAGAAAACCACTCTTAGTCGAGGATTGGGGGAAGTAGGACACTGATGCAAGGGGTCGCATACCACCATTTCCGTGAAGGGGACTCTTTGCCCCTCATACATGTACTGCTGGTTGGGTCTGTCGAGGAGGACATTGCCAACACGGACGTCTCGTACGGCCCAGATGCCGGTGGGGGCAGGGAGGGAAGGCAAAGGAGAAGTTGGCGGCCAGGGTGACCACGGTGGCTGCCGATGCGAAGGGCTAAGGTTGGTCGACAGGATGGAATACTTTGCGTGGATCGAGAAAGCCTAGAAAGGGCGGAGCGTGGAGCCTGCGGACCAACCGGAGGAAGGGCGCGGAGTGGAGCCTGCGAAACTGCCGGAGGAGGGAGTGGTTGGTGATGAGGCGGCGGAGGCGCGGGCGAGATCATCTGGGTTGGAGAGGCGGAGGAAGATCTCCAACAGGAGATCGTCAGGGATGAGCGCAAGTCCCTCAGGAGCTGGCCACTCTCCGGCGTGGAGGTGGAGCTGGGTGTTGGCGGCGGCGTGGAATTGTAGCTTTTTTTTAGCACACGGTGGAGTTGTAGCTTTTTCAGGGACATGCGGGAATTGTAGCTAGCACGCGAGACCCCCTGTACAACTCCCTCGAGTGTCAAACTGTTGAGCCTTCGCTAAAGAGAACCGTGAACGGGCCGACCCATTTGGAGCAAGCGAAATACAAGCATGCAAAAAAAAAAAAAAACTCGGCAAAAAGCTGTTGCGCGAGCGAGAGATCGAACTTGCGACCTTCTGCTAGTAGATACTTCTTCCAAACAAATAGACCTGACGAGTTCTATTGCTAGATTTGCAGCGCCCGACTCTAAGAACAAATTTGCATCGCCTAATTAGTCAAAGTACTATGTACAACGGCTGATCCTTTTCTTTTCAAAATTTCAACATTTCTTGCGAAAAAGATGAACAATTTCCTTGAAAATTACGAATAATGTTTGAAAATCAAGAACAAATTTAGAAATGCGATCAAACTTTTAAAGACGAGAACAATTATTAAACACGTGAACAACAAATTGAAATTTCAAATAATGAAAAATTATTAAATATAAATTCAACATTTTGCGATATACGCTGAACAATTTTTCAATACACACCAAATATTTTGTACTATATGCTAAACAAAACATTAAGATACACATTGAGCATTTTTGTGGTATACGTTGAACAATATCTAAATGCACTTTGAACATTTTTGTGAATATATGCTGAACAATTTTACAATACACAATGAACATTATTTTAAATATGTTGAGCATTTTCTTTATATAGGCTGAACATTATCTTAAATATTTGATAAAAAATTTAGTATATAAAAATTCAATGATCTTTGGATAAAACGAAAAAAATAAACAAAAGGAAAAAAGAAAAAAAGGAAAGAAAAAGAAAAATAAGAGAAGCAAAAACAAAAGCAGAACGACATGGGCCGCCCCAAACTGCAGCGTCGGGTGGCCAGGCTTCAGCGAAGCCACGTCCTTTTGATGCCTGCGGGCGTCAAATAGGATCTGCCGCTAGCACGCAGCAGGCTGCGTAGTGTTGCCTAAATGGACCAGCGCCGCAAATGGGGCCGAACGTTCAATCTTGGCCCGTAAAGAAAGCAGATTAGCTCCTTTTTGCTGTCTGCAGTTTTCAACAGGACTTTTAACTCTTTGCCCAAAAAACAGGAGTACTAACATTTTTCCATGATCTTATGTGTACCCCACGATCAACTCAAAATAAAATTTTACCCCACGATGTTAAAACCTTATCAATAAACAATTTGGCAGATAATTCTGAAAAAACTGTATTTTCAATGTGTCAATACATTTTCCGGCATAATAGATATAAATTACACACATATATATTATGCGACTAGGAGGAGTATATCACAACTAATATAGTTTGGACCGTCATCAAAAGCTTGTTACTCGCAAACTCAAAGAGCGCTCAGTGGCTCGACAATGTTTCAGCTAGTGCTCGCTAAAAAAATTAGAACACAGTATAGACGCAAGCGCTCATACATATGTGCGTACACTCGACCTATGAACCGACACGCACACACTAACTTTATCATCACCTCCGAAATACTGAACAGGCATATCATCTTAAGATTGATGAAGTCACTACAGATGTCTCATACTTGATGGAAACATCTCCATCCACTAAACACGCACCATCAAAAATACTGAAATAAATTCAGAAAAATGCGAGGATCAGGACTTGAACATTGGCTGGGTACACCACTGTCCTCCTAACCATCCAACCATTGGTTGATTCGCACAGCAGGGCCATTGTGGGACGCTCACGTACACGAGTGCAGCTTGCGTAACTGGTACTAACTAGTTTTGCCACTTGCCATCCAAATATATATACAGATACATATGCCACGAAATCGTCACGCCGTCCTGATCTGCCCATGCTGATGATGCTGGTGCACGAGACACGACGGCACGCAGAGCTAGCAGTCGATTTTTACGCAGTGCTTGCTACTCGCTCCAACGGTACCTCCCTGAACTAGCATAGGCCAGCTGCGACGTCAGAACGTTCCAAGCCATACATGGAAGATTCGACCGGCCGGTCTCGCCACTACGCGTGCGTCGACTCGTCACATGGACATCTTTCTCACCACACATAGAAGCTACAGTACACGCGGTTGTAACGTGCAACTGCATGTGCAGTATTCGCTTCGATGCGACTTGGGAGCCGGCAAACAGTGTAGCCAAGTTGCTGAGATCGATCACTCGTACAGTACGTACATGGTCCTCTGCTGCACGTAAGTATACACGGCCGGGGAGTAGCTAGCTACAGCGACGGTTGCTGAGCGCGCAATAACTCCCACGAACTGGTACAGTACTCATCACGATCTTTGATTTTTAGAGAAAAGGCCATAGCTCGACTTTATAAATAAAGCCACAAGACAGAGTCACAAGCCCAAACATCAAAATAGGCGAAGCCAGCAATAATTCACGAAAACAGTACTAGGGAGCAGGAACACGGAAGTGTTAGGGATACATGGCAACCTCCCAGACACGGCACGCAGGCCGGAAGAGAAAAGACATCGCCAGCATGAAAGACGAAGAAACATCGACATGGAAGGTCAGGCTCCAGGGTCCTGCCCGAAAATAGAAGACGCCGAGGCCCGAATTTTAGAGATGAGCATGTCCAGCGCTCCCCGGTCATCCTCCTTAGTCAATGATCTCCACTGCTGTAAGAAGATACAAGATTTCAAAAGAGCGTCAGCAGCCTTAGATGGGAAGATGTGCTCGATCGTAAATTTGTTCCTAATCGTCCATAAAGACCAAAGAATCGCACCTGTGCCAACCAGAAAACCCTCTTAGTCACCCCAACCAGCGAGTTGGCAAGGTTTCTCAGCTCAGGAAAGGAAGAGGGATTCCAAGTAACCTGGAGCCAGGAGCGGACACAGCTCCAAACCAACTTAGCCAGCACACAATGGAAAAAGATATGATTCGTATTTTCCACAACACCGCATAGAGCACAGAACTCCGAGCCCGGCCCGTTCTGCTTATGAATTTGGTCAGCCGCAGGAAGACGGCCTCTAAAGGCCTGCCAGAGGAAGATTTTAATCTTAGGAGGGACTCTGGACCGCCAAATGCAAGAAAATCTATTCGAAGGGGCACCTCCGATGAGCCTAGAATACAAAGATTTAACTGAAAACCAACCAGAAGAAGAATGAGGCCAGACCACCGTATCCGGCGTCTCCGAGAGCAAGGGGAAGAAGGCAGAGAGTCTTTGCCAATCATCCAACTCTTCAGGAGACAAGGAGCGGCGAAAAGTCAGATCCCAATTATTAGCCGCCACCTCCGCGATGGAGATATCCGGTTTAGGGCAATACGAAAAAAGAACCGGAAAGCTAACAGCCAGAGGAGTATCACCGCACCACCAATCACGCCAAAACCAAACCGAGGTACCGTTACCAACATTGAACTTGACATGTTCCAGGAACACAGGTCTGACTTTAATAAGGCCTTTCCAGAATTGGGAACCACGTCGGGCCACAGCAAACATCGGGCTAGAGTGTGGGAAATATTTAGCTTTAAGAATAGAGTACCACAAGGAACCAGCCCCACTGGTCATGATTTTCCACCACCATTTGATTAAAAGACATTTGTTCATGACCATCGTGTTAATAATCCCTAACCCCCCAAGGTTTTTAGGCCTGTACATGAGCTTCCATTTAACCAGCCTATATTTCCGTTTTGTTGTCAGCAGCATTCCAATAGAACGCACCCCTGTGCTTGTCAAAACCGGCATGAATGCCAGCCGATAGAAGATAAAAACCCATTAGGAACATAGGGAGGGAGGAGAGGCAAGCGTTAATCAAAGCAACTTTGCCAGCATTGGTGTTGTATCTACCTCTCTAGGGGAGAACCCTGTTTCCCACCTTAGAAATAGCCGGAGCAAAATCCTTTGAATGTAACAGAACAGGAGAAATGGGAAGGCCCATATATTTGAAAGGGAAGGAGCCCAGGGAACAATTAAGTAGCCTAGCCACTCTCAAGGCCTCTGCATCATCAACACCAGTAACCAGGACCTCACTTTTGGAGAAGTTAATTTTCAGACCAGAGGCTGCCTCAAAGCATAACAGGATGAACTTGAGGTGGCCAATGCAAGCATCATTCAATTCAACCATTATAATGGTGTCATCGGCGTATTGCAAGTGAGTGACACCATCAGGAATTAAATGGGAGACCACATGCGGGATATGCCCATGCTGAGTCGCCCTAGACAGAATACGAGAGAAGGCATCGGCCACAAAGTTAAAGAGGACAGGAGATGCAGGATGAAGGAAATATGCCCTAGAGGCAATAATAAAGTTATTATTTATTTCCTTATATCATGATAAATGTTTATTATTCATGCTAGAATTGTATTAACCGGAAACATAATACATGTGTGAATACATAGACAAAGAGAGTGTCACTAGTATGCCTCTACTTGACTAGCTCGTTAATCAAAGATGGTTATGTTTCCTAACCATAGACATGAGTTGTCATTTGATTAACGGGATCACATCATTAGGAGAATGATCTGATTGACATGACCCATTCCGTTAGCCTAGCACTTGATCGCTTAGTATGTTGCTATTGCTTTCTTCATGACTTATACATGTTCCTATAACTATGAGATTATGCAACTCCCGTTTACCGAAGGAACACTTTGGTACTACCAAACGTCACAACGTAATCGGGTGATTATAAAGGAGTACTATAGGTGTCTCCAAAGGTACTTGTTGGGTTGGCGTATTTCGAGATTAGGTTTTGTCACTCCGATTGTCGGAGAGGTATCTCTGGGCCTTCTCGGTAATACACATCACATAAGCCTTGCAAGCATTGCAACTAATGAGTTAGTTGTGAGATGATGTATTACGGAAACGAGTAAAGAGACTTGCCGTAACGAGATTGAACTAGGTATTGGATACCGACGATCGAATCTCGGGCAAGTAACATACCGATGACAAAAGGAACAACGTATGTTGTTATGCGGTCTGACCGATAAAGATCTTCAGAGAATATGTAGGAACCAATATGGGCATCCAGGTCCCGCTATTGGTTATTGACCGGAGATGTGTCTCGGTCATGTCTACATTGTTCTCGAACCATAGGGTCCGCACGCTTAAGGTTTCGATGACGGTTATATTATGAGTTTGTGTATTTTGATGTACCAAGGTTGTTCGAGTCCCGGATATGATCACGGACATGACGAGGAGTCTCGAAATGGTCGAGACATAAAGATTGATATATTGGACGGATATATTTGGACACCGGAAAATGTTCCGGAGAAGTTTGGAGCTCCGGGAGGTTACCGGAACCCCCCGGGAGGTATATGGGCCTTATTGGGCCCATGTAGGAAGAAGGGAGAAGGAGCAAGGAGGGGGCGCGTCCCCAAGCCCAATCCGACTGGGGAGGGGCCGCCCCTTCCCGTTCTCCTTCCCCCTCTTCCTATTCCTACTACTAGTACTACTTCCTAACTACTAGTACTCTTTCCTTCCCCCTCCAAATAAGATAAGGAAAAAGAGAGGGAAACCTACTTGGAGTAGGTTTCCCCCTCCTTGGTGCGCCTCCCCCTTGGGCCGGCCACCTCCTCCCTCCCTCCTTTATATACGGGGGCAGGGGGCACCCCATGGACACACAAGTTGATCCTTGAGATCGTTCCTTAGCCGTGTGCGGTGCCCCCCTCCACCATATTCCACCTCGGTCATATCGTAGCGGTGCTTAGGCGAAGCCCTGCGACGGTGAAACATCAAGATCGTCACCACGCCGTCGTGCTGACGGAACTCCCCTCCCCGGAGCTTTGCTGGATCGAAGCCCGTGGAGCGTCATCGAGCTGAACGTGTGCCAAGAACTCGGGCGCCGGAGTAACGGGCGCTGTGATCGGCTGGATCGTGAGGAGAACGTCTGACTACTTCCTCTACGTCATCATCGACTCGGAGGTGCCGGAGTAACGGCGCTGGGATCAGCAGGATCGTGAGGAGAAAGTACGACTACTTCCTCTACGTTGTGATCGCTTCCGCCACGGTCTCACGAGGGCGTAGACAACACTCTCCCCTCTCGTTGCTATGCCATCACCATGGTCCGTGTGTGCGTAGGAAAATTTTTGAAATTACTGCGTTCCCCAACAAAGGCATCCGAGCCAGGTTTTATGCGTTGATGTCATATGCACGAGTAGAACACAAGTGAGTTGTGGGCGATACAAGTCATACTACCTACCAAAGCATGTCATACTTTGGTTCAGCGGTATTGTGAGATGAAGCGGCCCGGACCGACATTACGCGTACGCTTACGCGAGACTGGTTTCACCGAAACGAGCATTCGTGCTTAAAGGTGGCTGGCGGGTGTCTGTCTCTCTCACTTTAGTTGAACCAAGTATGGCTACGCCCGGTCCTTGAGAAGGTTAAAACGGAGTCTATTTGACGAAGTATCGTTGTGGTTTTGATGCGTAGGTAAGAACGGTTCTTGCTCAGCCCGTAGCAGCCACGTAAAACTTGCAACAACAAAGTAGAGGACGTCTAACTTGTTTTTGCAGGGCATGTTGTGATGTGATATGGTCAAGACGTGATGCTATATTTTATTGTATGAGATGATCATGTTTTGTAACCGAGTTATCGGCAACTGGCAGGAGCCATATGGTTGTCGCTTATTGTATGAAATGCAACGCCTGTAATTGCTTTACTTTATCACTAAGCGGTAGCGATAGTCGTAGAAGCAATAGATGGCGTAAACGACAACGATGCTACGATGGAGATCAAGGTGTCGCGCCAGTGACGATGGTGATCATGACGGTGCTTCGGAGATGGAGATCACAAGCGCAAGATGATGATGGCCATATCATATCACTTATATTGATTGCATGTGATGTTTATCCTTTATGCATCTTATTTTGCTTTGATTGACGGTAGCATTTTAAGATGATCTCTCACTAAAATTATCAAGTAGTGTTCTCCCGGAGTATGCACCGTTGCCAAAGTTCGTCGTATCGAGACACCACGTGATGATCGGGTGTGATAAGCTCTCGTCCATCTACAACGGGTGCAAGCCAGTTTTGCACACGCAGAATACTCGAGTTATACTTGACGAGCCTAGCATATGCAGATATGGCCTCGGAACACGGAGACCGAAAGGTCGGCGTGAATCATATAGTAGATATGATCAACATAAGATGTTCACCATTGAAAACTACTCCATCTCACGTGATGATCGGTTATGGTTTAGTTGATTTGGATCACGTGATCACTTAGATGACTAGAGATGTCTATCTAAGTGGGAGTTCTTAAGTAATATGATTAATTGAACTTAAATTTATCATGAACTTAGTACCGATAGTATCTTGCTTGTCTATGTCTGTTTGTAGATAGATGGCTCGTCTTTGTTGTTCCGTTGAATTTTAATGCGTTCCTTGAGAAAGCAAAGTTGAAAGATGATGGTAGCAATTACGGACTGGGTCCGTAACCGAGGATTATCCTCATTGCTGCACGTAAGAGTTACGTCTGGATGCACCGCTAGGTGCCGTGCCCGCCGATGATGTAACCGACGGCGTTAAGAACGTCTGGCGAGCAAAGTCGATGACTACTCTATAGTTCAGTGTGCCATGCTTTACGGCTTAGAACCGGGTCTTCAACGACGCTTTGAAAGTCGTGGAGCATATGAGATGTTCCAAGAGTTGAAGTTGATATTTCAATGTAATGCCCGGATTGAGAGATATGAAGTCTCCAATAAGTTCTATAGCTGCAAAATGGAGGAGAATGGGTGCATCGGTGAGCACATACTCGTAATGTCCGGTATTACAATCACTTGACTCAACTGGAGTTGATCTTCCAGATGATTGTGTCATTGACAGAATTCTTCAATCACCGCCACCAAGCTACAAAGGCTTCGTGATGAACTATAATATGCAAGGGTTAGTAAAGACGATTCCCGAGCTCTTCGCAATGCTAAAAGCTGCGGAGGTAGAAATCAAGAAGGAGCATCAAGTGTTGATGGTCAATAAGACCACTAGTTTCAAGAAGAAGGGCAAAGGGAAGAAGGGAAACTTCAAGAAGAACAGCAAACAAGTTGCTGCTCAAGTGAAGAAGCCCAAGTCTGGACCTAAACCTGAAACTGAGTGCTTCTACATGCAAGCGCATCGTCACTTTGGAAGCGGAACTGCCCCAAGTATTTGGCGGATAAGAAGGATGGCAAGGTGAACAAAGATATATGTGATATACATGTTATTGATGTGTACCTTACTAGAGCTCGCAGTAGTACAGGTATTTGATACTGGTTACATTGCTAATATTTGCAACTCGAAACAGGACTACAGATTAGCGAACACCGGCAAAGGACGAGGTGACGATGCGCGTGGGAAATGGTTCCAAAGTCGATGTGATCGCGGTCGGCACGCTACCTCTACATCTACCTTCGGGATTAGTTTTAGACCTAAATAATTGTTATTTGGTGCCAGCGTTAAGCATGAACATTATATCTGGATCTTGTTTGATGCGAGACGGTTATTCATTTAAATCAGAGAATAAAGGTTGTTCTATTTATATGAATAATATCTTTTATGGTCATGCACCCTTAAAAAGTGGTCTATTTTTAATGGATCTCGATAGTAGTGATACACATATTCATAATGTTGAAACCAAAAGATGCAGAGTTGATAATGATAGTGCGACTTATTTGTGGCATTGCCGTTTAGGTCATATCGGTGTAAAGCGCATGAAGAAACTCCATCTTGATGGACTTTTGGAGTCACTTGATTATGAATCACTTGGCACTTGCGAACCGTGCCTCATGGGCAAGATGACTAAAACACCGTTCTCGGTACTATGGAGAGAGCAACAGATTTGTTGGAAATCATACATACAGATGTATGTGGTCCAATGAATATTGAGGCTCATGGCGGATATCGTTATTTTCTCACCTTCACAGATGATTTAAGCAGATATGGGTATATCTTCTTAATGAAACATAAGTCTGAGACATTTGAAAAGTTCAAAGAATTTCAGAGTGAAGTTGAAAATCATCGTAATAAGAAAATAAAGTTTCTTCGATCTGATCGTGGAGGCGAATATTTGAGTTACGAGTTTGGTCTACATTTGAAACAATGCGGAATAGTTTCGCAACTCACGCCACCCGGAACACCACAGCGCAATGGTGTGTCTGAACGTCGTAATCGCACTTTACTAGATATGGTGCGATCTATGATGTCTCTTACAGATTTACCGCTATCGTTTTAGGGTTATGCTCTTGAGACGGCCGCATTCACGCTGAATAGAACACCGTCAAAATCCGTTGAGACGACACCTTATGAACTGTGGTTTAGCAAGAAACCAAAGTTGTCGTTTCTTAAAGTTTGGGGATGCGATGCTTATGTGAAAAAGCTTCAACCTGATAAGCTCGAACCTAAATCGGAGAAATGTGTCTTCATAGGATACCCAAAGGAGACAATTGGGTACACCTTCTATCACAGATCCGAAGGCAAGACATTTGTTGCTAAGAATGGATCCTTTCTAGAGAAGGAGTTTCTCTCGAAAGAAGTGAGTGGGAGGAAAGTAGAACTTGATGAGGTAACTGTACCTTCTCCCTTATTGGAAAGTAGTTTATCACAGAAACCAGTTTCTGCGACATCTACACCAAATAGTGAGGAAGTTGATGATGTTGATCATGAAACTTCAGATCAAGTTACTACAGAACCTCGTAGATCAACCAGAATAAAATCCGCACCAGAGTGGTACGGCAATCCTGTTCTGGAAATCATGCTACTAGATCATGATGAACCTACGAACTATGAAGAAGCGATGGTGAGCCCAGATTCCACAAAATGGCTTGAGGCCATGAAATCCGAGATAGGATCCATGTATGAAAACAAAGTATGGACTTTGGTTGACTTGCCGAGGGTCGGCAAGCAATAGAAAACAAGTGGATCTTCAAGAAGAAGACCGACGCCGACGGTAATATTGCTGTCTACAAAGCTCGACTTGTCGCAAAGGGTTTTCGACAAGTTCAAGGGATTGACTACGATGAGACCTTCTCACCCGTGGCGATGCTTAAGTCTGTCCGAATCATGTTAGCAATTGCCGCATTTTATGATTATGAAATATGGCAAATGGATGTAAAGACCGCATTCCTGAATGGGTTTACGGAAGAAGAGTTGTATATGATGCAACCAGAAGGTTTTATCGATCCAAAGGGAGCTAACAAAGTGTGCAAGCTCCAGCGATCCATTTATGGACTGGTGCAAGCATCTCGGAGTTGGAATAAACGCTTTGATAGTGTGATCAAAGCATTTGGGTTTATAAGACTTATGGAGAAGCCTGTATTTACAAGAAAGTGAGTGGGAGCTCAGAGCATTTCGATATTATATGTAGATGACATATTATTGATCGGAAATGATATAGAATTTCTGGATAGCATAAAGGGATACTTGAACAAGAGTTTTTCGATGAAAGACCTTGGTGAAGCTACTTACATATTGGGCATCAAGATCTATAGAGATAGATCAAGACGCTTAATTGGACTTTCACAAAGCACATACCTTGATAAAGTTTTGAAGAAGTTCAAAATGGATCGTGCAAAGAAAGGTTTTTACCAGACATAAGGTGTGAAATTGAGTCGGACTCAATGCCCGACCACGGCAGAAGATAGAGAGAAAATGAAAGATGTTCCCTATGCTTCAGCCATAGGCTCTATCATGTATGCAATGCTGTGTACCGGACACTGACGTATGCTTAGCAGAAGCTTGGCAGGAAGGTACCAAAGTAATCCAGAGTGGATCACCGGACAGCGGTCAAGAACATCCTGAAATACCTGAAAAGGACTAAGGATATGTTTCTCGTATATGGAGGTGACAAAGAGCTAGTCGTAAATGGTTACGTCGATGCAAGCTTTGACACTGATCCGGACGATTCTAAATCGCAAAACGGATACGTGTTTTTGTTAAACGGTGGAGCAGTCAGTTGGTGCAGTTCTAAACAAAGCGTCGTGGCGGGATCTACATGTGAAGCGGAGTACATAGCTGCTTGGAAGCAGCAAATGAAGGAGTCTGGATGAAAGAGTTCATTTCCGATCTAGGTGTTATACCTAGTGCATCGGGACCAATGAAGATCTTCTGTGACAATCTTGGTGCAATTGCCTTGGCAAAGGAATCCAGATTTCACAAGAGGACCAAGCATATCAAGAGACGCTTCAATTCCATTCGGGACCAAGTCCAAGTGGGAGACATAGAGATTTGCAAAGTACATACGGATCTGAACATTGCAGACCCGTTGACTAAGCCTCTTCCACGAGCAAAACATGATCAGCACCAAGACTCCATGGGTGTTAGAATCATTCTTGAGTAAACTAGATTATTGACTCTAGTGCAAGTGGGAGACTGAAGGAAATATGCCCTAGAGGCAATAATAAAGTTATTATTTATTTCCTTATATCATGATAAATGTTTATTATTCATGCTAGAATTGTATTAACCGGAAACATAATACATGTGTGAATACATAGACAAAGCAGTGTCACTAGTATGCCTCTACTTGACTAGCTCGTTAATCAAAGATGGTTATGTTTCCTAACCATAGACATGAGTTGTCATTTGATTAACGGGATCACATCATTAGGAGAATGATCTGATTGACATGACCCATTCCGTTAGCCTAGCACTTGATCGTTTAGTATGTTGCTATTGCTTTCTTCATGACTTATACATGTTCCTATAACTATGAGATTATGCAACTCCCGTTTACGAAGGAACACTTTGGGTACTACCAAACGTCACAACGTAATCGGGTGATTATAAAGGAGTACTACAGGTGTCTCCAAAGGTACTTGTTGGGTTGGCGTATTTCGAGATTAGGTTTTGTCACTCCGATTGTCGGAGAGGTATCTCTGGGCCTTCTCGGTAATACACATCACATAAGCCTTGCAAGCATTGCAACTAATGAGTTAGTTGTGAGATGATGTATTACGGAAGGAGTAAAGAGACTTGCCGATAACGAGATTGAACTAGGTATTGGATACCGACGATCGAATCTCGGGCAAGTAACATACCGATGACAAAAGGAACAACGTATGTTGTTATGCGGTCTGACCGATAAAGATCTTCGTAGAATATGTAGGAACCAATATGGGCATCCAGGTCCCGCTATTGGTTATTGACCGGAGATGTGTCTCGGTCATGTCTACATTGTTCTCGAACCGTAGGGTCCGCACGCTTAAGGTTTCGATGACGGTTATATTATGAGTTTGTGTATTTTGATGTACCAAGGTTGTTGAGTCCCGGATATGATCACGGACATGACGAGGAGTCTCGAAATGGTCGAGACATAAAGATTGATATATTGGACGGATATATTTGGACACCGGAAAGGTTCCGGAGAAGTTTGGAGCTCCGGAGGTTACCGAACCCCCGGGAGGTATATGGGCCTTATTGGGCCCATGTAGGAAGAAGGGAGAAGGAGCAAGGGAGGGGCGCCCCAAGCCCAATCCGACTGGGGAGGGGGCCGCCCCCTTTCCTTTCTCCTTCCCCTCTTCCTATTCCTACTACTAGTACTACTTCCTAACTACTAGTACTCTTTCCTTCCCTCCAAATAAGATAAGGAAAGAGAGGAAACCTACTTGGAGTAGGTTTCCCTCCTTGGTGCGCCTCCCCTTGGGCCGCCACCTCCTCCCTCCCTCCTTTATATACGGGGAGGGGGCACCCTAGGACACACAAGTTGATCCTTGAGATCGTTCCTTAGCCGTGTGCGGTGCCCCTCCACCATATTCCACCTCGGTCATATCGTGGCGGTGCTTAGGCGAAGCCCTGCGACGGTGAAACATCAAGATCGTCCACCACGCCGTCGTCTTGTGGAACTCCCCTCCCGGAGCTTTGCCGGATCGAAGCCCGTGGAGCGTCATCGAGCTGAACGTGTGCCAAGAACTCGGAGGCGCCGGAGTAACGGCCGTGATCGGCTGGATCGTGAGGAGAACGTACGACTACTTCCTCTACGTCATCATCGACTCGGAGGTGCCGGAGTAACGGCACTGGGATCAGCAGGATCGCGAGGAGAACGTACGACTACTTCCTCTACGTTGTGATCGCTTCCGCTTACGGTCTACGAGGGTACGTAGACAACACTCTCCCCTCTCGTTGCTATGCCATCACCATGGTCCTGTGTGTGCGTAGGAAATTTTTTGAAATTACTGCGTTCCCCAACACAGGATCCCCTTGATGCAAGCCTCTGCCATTGGCAAAAAAATTACTAATATGACCATTCACAGAGACCGCAGTGTGGCCCCCCGAGACCAACTGCACAACACGATGAACATACGCCCCATCAAAACCTTTTGCCAGAAGAACCTTCCAGAGAAAAGGCCTGCTGACCGAATCATAAGCTGACTTCTAGTTTTAAAATAACAACCTTAGAATTACGAATCCTCAAATCATGAACTATTTCATGAAGGCAAAGAATGCCATCTAAAATGAAGCGCCCTTTGATAAAAGCTGACTGGTAGGGGCTGATAACTCTATGCGCAACAGGGGACAGGCGGGTAGCAAAGCCCTTAGCAGGAAACTTAGCGGAATAACATTACAGATCAGCTGCCTCAACTGAGGCCAAAATTTCCGAAAGAAGGGAATCGAAAAGTCATCCGGCCCGGAAGCAGCGTTCGGGTTAGCAGAGTTAATCACATCCCAGATCTCCTTGTCAGATAGGGGAAGCATTAGCGCAGCATTTTCATCGGCCGAAATTTTCATACTATGATCCCACAAGGTTGGAGAGATGGAAAATCCTGAGGGAGGTTTGGACCCTAATAGCAACGAGAACAACTCCACCACATGAGAAAGGATAATAGACTGGTCCGAAGACCGCACACCATTAATGATCAGGCTGTTAATACCACAACGCCTCCTCCTACCGTTAGCGATAGCAAAGAAATAAGCCGTGGGGGAATCCTCTTTTAAAGTCCAATTAAGCGTGCCCCGCTGGCGCCAATAAATTTCCACCTGTTGGTGCAACTGCATCAAGGCAGACTCAAGATTGTATCACAAAGTCCACCCATCTTCAGAGAGCCCAGAAGAATCAGCCGAACGATCAAGAGCCAAGATTTGAGATTCGAGAGCGTCTTTCGAGCGACGCTCCTCTGCGGCGTGATTACGAGACCAACCTCTAAGAAATTTGCGCAAATTATAGGAACAAAAGTGCCAATCATCTAGAGGACCAATGGAACGATAGTTTGTGGATAGGAGGTGAGTAATCTTCGAGGCTAGCAAATCATGAAACCCATCAACAAGCAGCCAAGAGGCATCAAATTGGAATCTAGAAGGAGGTCTATCTTGGTGTAGCCCATCATCAAGAATAAGGGGGGTGTGGTCAGAGCCAACGATACATTTAGCGGTGAGGGAGGCCCGTGGAAAGAGAGAATCCCAATTGGAGCACATAAAAACTCTATCAAGCACTGATCTAATCGGGTTTGTTGCCTGATGGTTAGACCAAGTGAAGCAAGCCCCAATCCTAGGTAGCTCGCGGATAGCATTGGTGCTAATAAAGTCATTGAAAGCATTCGCCAGCGGCCAGGAAAAATTCTCATTAGTTTTATCAGCAGGAGAGCGAAGTAGGTTGAAGTCCCCTCCGATCACTATCGGTAAATTACACGTCTCAATCTTCGCAGATAGCTCGTCCAAGAATAAGGAGGAAAGCGAATGATCCGCCGGACCATAAACCACAATGACTTCCCACAATATATTAAGGGTTTTGTGACAGACTATCGTACTTGCCCAGAAAACACCATGATCAAAGGCCACAAAGCCGAAGATATCTTTTTTTGAACCAATCAGGATCCCTCCCGAATGGCCCGAAGCAGGTAACACATGCCAATCAAATATATCCATGCCCGCGATAGCAGAGAGTTCGTTAGGGGAGAAGGATTCTTTAAAGGTTTCAACCAGCCCAACCAAGTCAATATTGTTTCCACGAATCAAGTCTTTAATTTGGTCACGGCGCCCCCTAGCACCGAAACCTCTAATGTTCGAAAACAAGGCTTTCATTTATAAGAAAGGTTTTTAATTCGGAGGCTCGACCTGCTAGGTGCCGCACAGGGTTTAGATCTTTTAGCAGGGCCCCTTCTGGAAGAACTAGGCTGGGGTTGGCCACTACCAACCTCCACACCAGCGACCTGAGCCCGGACACCCACCGAAGCTGCAGCCGAAGAGGCAACGGCCTCTTTTGCTTTAGCAATGGCCGCCTGAGCCATCTCATTAGCCCGAATAGTAGAAAGGACAGAAAAAGGGAGCCTACCTCGGGGTCTACCGACACACCCACATCAGACATAATATTTAGCAAATGATCATCAGAAAGAGTCGGGAGAACAAGCCGAGTCGGGGAAGAAGAAGGGTAAGGACCAAGCTGGTTACCTGAAGGTGGAAGATCCTTAGCAGCAGCCCGCCGCTCCGCCCGCTCCAAGATAGAACCGCCTGCATCGCTAACCCGCCTGCCCTTGCGAGCCGTGGAAGTGGGCGAACGGATCGAAGGAGACCTGGCCATGGGATAAGCTTGGACGGGGCCAGAGCGCGACATTGAGCCCAGGTCCTTGTCAAGGCGACGGCAGACAGCAGTCATCGATTGCTTAGAGCCCGAGGAGGCCCTGCTCTTCACCGAGAACTTGCGAACCGACGATTTCTTCTTCCTCTTAGACTGAGATCCCACTTCATCACGACCAGGGGAGATAGGCAGATCCTCAATTCCAGAACGGGTAGGGGAGATAGGACGGCCCGGAAGGTTGGAGCAGGCCCAGAGATGGGGGTGGCCGAAGTAGGCTGTTTCTTGAGCAACACAGCATCAGCACCTGGTATCAGAGGGGAATCAGGAGGGACCGCCACCACCTCGCGTGGGGCCAAGTTAGCAGGAGCCTGAGATTGGAACAGCTCCCGCTCCGAATCAGCCAGCCCATCCCATTCAGATTGAGTGAACCGCGAGTTGGAACATCACTAGGATTATGACCACCCAAGGAGTCGTCCCCCTCCTTATCATGTTTGTCCGAGGGGTTGGATGGGGGGGAGGTGGAGGTGGAGGATGGGAGGCATCCGCCCCTTCCACCCGAACACGAAGCCTGGCTCCATTGGGCGAAGGAAAAACATCAATTGATCCATGAACGCAGAGCGGGTCAACACACTAGATTTTGATACGAGCTGGACCAACCCTCTCCAACGGCTCCGCATCCACCTCCACAGGCTTCCCAATCAGGACACCAAACGCCATCAGGAAGGAAGAAGAATGGAGCCCTACTGGCACATCATCCACCAACACCCACACCTGAGAGAGAGGACCAACAGCTTTTCCACTACAGGTAGCAGGCTTCACAGAAACCACGAGTTGATTGAGGGGGAGGATGAAGCTGGTGCATGAGGCAATCATACGAAGGCAATCCTTGGAGGGGAACACCACAGAGAATTCATAGTCAGACAGTTGATTAACCTGCCAGTCCCAACCATCAACATCCCAGATCCGAAGCCCTTCAAGCAGAGTCAGGGTTGGTATCTTTTGGTCTTTCACCGAGACTCTTAGAACAAGTTGGAGAGGGAGAGCTCATGCCTCAGTTTATTTCTTGCAGCACTCAACGTGTAGACCGATCAGCTAACCTGCCCGCCCACCTTTGGCTTAAGCATGATTGCACATTTCATGTCATCGAGGTTTGATGCTACTCTAGCTCCCCCATCAGCAGCCTTATAGCCCAGGAATACATTCGTTGGTTAAAGCCCTCCAATCTGTTTTGGAAAAGAAAGCTATTGCACGTAAGTAATAAACGCCTGCTCGTTTTGCCTCGTGATTCGTTCAATAGTTCAATCCCGCACGAGGCACACTAAAAAGGAAAATCCTTCAAAAAGTTTTAAATTTCAACGTTGAAACTTGCGGTTTTTTGCATCTGAAGAACAACCAAGTTTCAAATAGTTTTGCCACGAGTGCAATTTTTTCTGCCGGTCATAGACACAAAAATTATTTTTTATCGGTCGCTCGTACTAAGTCTCAACATTGAAACTTAACATTTTATAAAATTCTTCAAAATATATTCAAAATGGATCTTATTTGAAAGTGTTGGCCGCGAGAAACACGGATACAACACAGAACTTAATTTAGAATTTTTGTTTAAAAGAATTAAATTTTTGAAAATCTAAATCTAAAATAAAAAGCAGGCACCAGGGACATACGTGCCCCCACACTTGCATGCCATAAATCCTCTCCTGTGTGACGGCAAGAGGTCAAAATTGAAAACCAAACAATTGTAGAGACACTTTTTTTTTGTTTTTTGGTCGTCGATCAGATTTGAAAAGGAAAAGATCATCGTTTGCCGAATGGAAATCAAACGAAACAAGTAAAAAAAATTAACAATTCAACGAACATGTACCGCAGGCATGTCAGTCGATCATGGCGCCAGCCTGCGGCCAGGGTAGTTTTGTCAATTTCCACTCAGATTTGATCCCTTCTGTCATTACACTCATGCATGTGGTCTAAAATGTCAAAAAATATGTTTAAGCCAGGCAGAAGATCCAGACCATGACAGACAGACAGACAGAGTTCGATCCGACGGCACCACCTCTCCCTGGATCTAGCACCGGCAGTGTTTAACTTATTTCATTTGCCAGTTTAGCATATGCTCACCGGCCCTGTCTCTAATTAACCAATCTGTGGCCGGAACGTACGGTCTCATTTGTGGTCTTTTACGGACGCCACAACACACACATAGACTCGAACCAGATGCACTCTTTCTTTCAGTTCGACTTGCCCAGTGGACTAGTGGCACGCTACTGCGTTCGTGCAACCATCACATCATATTGATCGAATTGTGTTCCCCATAAAAAGATGTTGATCGAGTTTCTCAAAAAAAGGATCTAATGTGATCTTCGTTGCGCATGTATAAAGCATAATTTTGTTCTGAATAGTGGTCAATTCAAGTTAGAGCATGAATAGGCACGTTTAACACTAACACAACCAAAGTTTTCACAGTCATGATTTAAGATTGAACTAGAAACGTCCATGACATGACATTTCTATATTGGATCAAAAGCTTAAATTGTTTCTACGATATCGTGTTCGGATGTGCCGGCTACACCAAAAGACTTGGGTGTAAGCTATACTTCCTCGCACACCACTGTTTAGAACTAATAGAATAAGGAGAGCCCAAACTAAACATGATAACTTCAATGTATATGACTGTACTACTAATTAAGGAGGTGGATCACAGGGTTGCTGTCGCATGGGATCAAGCGACAGTAGAGTTGCATGCCATTTGCATGAAAGGCGCACGTGCGAACACGTAGCCCCTGCCATGACCACGGGACGCATGCATGCAAATGGCAACAGGCTTAATTCATGCATTAACTAATCGATGTGTACATGTGTATTTATACGCCTTTGATATTTTTCGTACAAGCGCGTACAAGCACGTATGTACGTACGTACACATGATTATGCTAATTAAAGTTTATATTTTTTTTCGAAACAGAGGCAAAGATGTGCATCAGCTATTAATTAAGGAGATACAGAATAGAGTTTGTTTGGGTTACAATCGACCCACAAAAACCTCAAGGTGATTGCTTGCGTTCTATGAGTGTCGCTAGTTTTTTAGCTCCGGCGATGCTCCAAGCTTGGTTTCGCCTAGGATGATGTTGAGTAGAATCATCGGTGAGCATTCTAGTTACAGAAGACACGGGAGTTTCGATCATTCTAAATTGTCCAAAAAACAAGCATGATGAGGGAGACTGTGGCCTCCCGGTTCAGAACGGACAACCTGGTCCTATGATCCCACCCAGACTCAAAGGAGTCCTCCAAGTGCCATGAAAAGATGTCCATATAGGGTAGCTCAAGCTTTTCGATGACCAAATTCCGTAGCCTAATGGTAAAATGACACTTGTAGAATACGAAAAAAGGTTTCCGCGCTTTGTATTACAAAGCAACCACCGATACAGTCAACGATAGGTGCTGGGGCCACAGCACAAACCAGCCCAAAGATAAATAAAGAAGAAAGAAAGAGAAAGAAATACCAACAACGGCAGATCAATGAAACGAAGATGACCGGCAACCGCTGCACCCTCCGGAGAAGTACCACCACGCTCCCGGCACTCCGAAGCGCCACGTACCAAGCAACACCTTCAAGAAGAGGCGACGACGACGCCGCTGTTGCCCGGACTAGTCCTAGGGTTTCCCCCGGTACGCAGGGGGCAGTGGGGGGAGGGTGTACGCGACGCCCTTCAGTAAGGTCCGGCGGCATCCACGGGCGTCGCCACATCGGGGCCGGACAAGCCGCAAGAGATTTCTCCCGACCCAAACCCCCACCACCCTAGACAAACCATAGTACACGCCCATCACGCCGCCCAAGAGATGGAGCCCGAAAGGGCCCAGATGTGGGCCGCACGGGCGCCGCCGGCCATCAGCACTGCCAAGCCGCCCCGCCGCACCAAGGACCCCGAATCCCGCCAGAATCCCACCGTCGAGCCACACCGCAGACAGCTGAGATGCACCGCCGCCATCAGGACCCCCCCCCCCCATGAGCGCGCGGGGAAGGAACGCCCGCCTCCGCCAGTGCCGCGCGGGCAGGGCCTGCCGGATCAAGCCGGCGGCGGCAGGGAGGGGGGTCGGAGGAGAGGGAGCGTCAGGGGCCCGCCCTCGCCAGCGGGGTGGGGGGTGGAGCGAGCGGACGGGAACACGGGGGAGGATCTAGATTACTCCATTGCTCAACGACACTTGTAGAAGAGATGGACGTTCGTTTCTTGCTGTTAGAATAAATCTGAGGCATATCGTTGATCATCCGAGGACCAAGCAATCACACGAGCACGACACCAAGATTTGTTAACGAGGTTCACCGATATGGCTACATCCCCGGGGCCTGACTATGGGCGCTCCTTCCCATGACACCGCTACAATACCTCACCCGGTCGCCTGGACGCCGGCACATGTTGCCGGCTTCCCCTGTGTTCCGGTGCTATTATGTTGGCATAGGTTACATAGTGTGTCTACCCTTGCTATATATAGGAGGCCTAGAATACAAGTGTCCTACTAGGACACGACTCCATATCCTATCTAAACACAATACAACTACAAGTCCAACTGTAACCTACCTTGTACAGTATATTCGACTCAACTCTAACAAACTCCACCTTGGCGAATATTCTCCACCATCTTAAATTTGTCCATGTGTCAAATTTTCATGTACATTGGACTTTAGCTTATCCCATGAGCATCACTCCTGCAACTTGTAGTCCCCCATTTTCTTGACCATAGTCAACACTCGACCAAAATTAAGTTCCTCTTTACTCTACACTACTAGGGAAAAGCCTATACATAGAATCTTACCAGTAGCGCGCATTAAAACAAGGCGCCGTTGCTACGTAGCAGTAGCGCGTGCCGATGAAACGCGCTGTTGAAATAAATGTAGCAGTAGCGCGCCTATGATAAGCCCTGCTACTGCTATAATTGCCATGACCCCGCCGCCAAGCTAGTTATAGCAGCAGTGCTTTAATACAAAGAGCGCTACTGCTACTGACCATAGCAATAGCGCCTTCTGGCAATGCCCGCTACTGCTAAGATTACTCCAAAATTTAGTCCCACCTCGCTCCGCGAACAGGGTTTTTACCACATTAAATATGTTACTTCAAACTATCACAACCACTTGGTCTTCATTGAACTCTATGTGTAGAATTTGTGGCCACAATATGAGTCTTCTCCGGTTTCTAAACCGGTGAGGACTCATATTGACAATTCAGAGTGAGTAGCGCATTTTATCAGAGGACGCTACTGCTAGGGCGGTTAGCAGTAGCGCGCTATAGTGAAATGTGCTACTCACTCTCCTCTCTCCACTCACACTCACACTCACTCGATCTCCTCCCACAATCCCCCCGCGTCGGTCCTCCCCCGCTGGCCGCCCTCGCCTACCCCTCCTCCCTCTGCGTCGCCGTCACCTCCTCCTCCTCCCTGGACTCGGTAATCCTTTGCCGGCCGCCCTCCTCCCCGCCCCCTCCTCCTCCGTCCTCCCTCCGCTCCTCCGTTCACCGCCGACCGGCCCCTCCTCGCTCCGCCTTCCTCCTCCCACCTCCAGTCGCCCCTCCTCCCCCCTCCTCCCTCCTCCATCCACAACCCCCCCCCTCTCCTACATTTTGATTTAGTAGGCTAGTTGATATTCTCTTGTTGATATGCAACATTTTGATTTACTTAATAGTTTGTAGTTGATATATAACAATTTTGATTTAGTATGATTAACCGATAAGTAAAAATTTAGACATAGTT
Organism: Aegilops bicornis; assembly: GCA_021605145.1. NCBI lineage: Eukaryota > Viridiplantae > Streptophyta > Magnoliopsida > Poales > Poaceae > Aegilops > Aegilops bicornis. The sequence goes on along the minus strand of CM038674.1, from coordinate 39,635,844 downwards.
GATAGTTTTTAGTTGATATAGGCCTCTGGTCATATATAACACTTTGACTTAGGATAGTTTCTAGGGTTTAGAATAGTCGATACTAGTTTGCTATGTTGATTTGCATGTTGAGCTTGATGATCATCCCATGCTAAGTTGCTACATGTGGTTGTTAGATCCATTGATCTTTTTAATTAGTATTGATGCTAGCTTGCAAATTATATTCAGTTTGGCTTGTGTTGAGATATCTTTTTGTTTAGTTTAGGTTAGATGGCATAACACATTTGTGACCTTTGAGATGGCATAACACTGCTTTTTGAATTTTTTATATGCACAAGATAAACAACAAAGATTGAAACAGTAGCATGGCAGTTCTTGTTATATGTAATGTCTGTTGCTAACCTCATATCATCTTATATGTTAATTTTAGCTACTAAGCCTGAATATTCTGTTTTCCGATTAAGATCGATGCATTGAGAACTTTATGTTATTATTTTTCTTTCCTGTGAAGCTGATCGTTCATCTTTGCTCATATTGCTTTAGGAAAATGGCGCGGCCACCACCACCACCATGTCGACTGTGCAAGTCAAGGTGCACCAGCAGCCTTGCAACTGGCAAGCGGTTCGGCGTCTACTTCCAGCCGAGTTTTTGTCATGCGGCGGTAAGAAATTATATGAAATGTAACAACTATTTTGTTTTTAGTATTGGCATTAATGCATTGTGTCATTTTTGATTTTCTACACATATCGTCCCATGCAATGTGAGGTTGAAATTCAACAAGCTGACAGGAGACACTATGATCATTGAGGCTACTAGGGGGCCCTACATTATGGAGGTCGAGAAAGGACGCAATATGTCACAGATTGGAGGAGATGGATGGGCCCGTTTCCTCGCCGCTTTGCGTGTTACGGTGGTGAGTTGATCAGCTTCTCCTTGAGCGTAAAGACCCAAGCTGGCTGTCATTTATATCAACAAGGTGGAAGGTGATGAAGATGATGAGGACCCACTCGATGAAGATGATTAGGACCCACTTCATGAAGCCATCATAGCTCATAGAATGAGGCTGAGCGAGGAGGAGGTGTGCAACCTATGGGACATAATTTCGCCACGTGATGACTTTGTTGGGGTGCCATTCGTGACCCGCCTGACAAGTACCATGGTCAATCGGATAATATGCTTTATTGTTATACTTACAAATGTAAATTATCCGATGATATGCTTAGTGTAGAGTCCAATGATATGTTGTGTGGAATCTAGTCGATGATATGCTTTAGTGTAGAGTCCGATCACATGCTTATTAGTGTAGAATCCAAGAAACTGTTAATAGTGTAGATAATCCAAATATACTTACTAGTAGAATTCATGCTTAGTAGAGAAATGTGTAGTACTATGTCTTTTGATAGTGTAGAAATCTATACTTAGTAGAAATATATTCGCAAGAGTATGTGTGAGGCTACTTATTAATTGATATGTTTTTCTTATTCAGAAATTGCCAAAGAGCCTATCTGTGAGTTGTGGTATCGAGCCTGATGAAGAAGGCGCAGCTGGACTACGCCTTGCCGCAAGGGGTTCTGTCACCACCTGTACTTACAGCATGGACATGGACGGTTGCACACACTTAAACTCCGTTGGGTGGAAGAGATTCCTCGTTGGCAAGAATCGTTGTGTTGGATAGGCCATCCTAATTACTATCAGGAATACCCACCGCCCAGGCTTGAGGATGATGATTGTCGTCGATCATCTAGAACTACATATGTGTCTGTGGCTGTATTACTATATATACCTAGTAGACTGATATATATGTGTGGCTGTTAGACTACGTACCTAGTACTGATTATCATATATGCTATATTCATGTGAGGATGCAGTTGACTATGTATGAGTACCTATAATGCTTTATGATATTGTATGACTACTGTGTGACTATATGATATTGTGGTTAATGATATTGCTATCTGGTACATGTGAAACTGCAGTTTATTGAAACGGGGTAGGGAACAGGAAAAAATGATGAAAGATACAGCAGTAACGCCGGGATACAAAAGCGCTACAACTACTTAATAGTAGCGTGATCCATAAAAGCGCTACTGATATAGTCAATAGTAGTAGTGCGGGTTTATACCGCTCTACTACTAACTGTTAGTAGTAGCGCGGCTACCCGCGCTGCTGATAACATCAAAACCCGCACTACTATTAGGGTTTTCCCTAGTAGTGCTAGTCTGTGCTCCCCACTTTCAGAGTATCCGTCCAACGCCATCACACACTGATCACTGACCTGCGTTGCACCAGCGATTCCGACCAACATGCATCACCAGGCCCAACCGAAGAGCAACATTGACTTATGAGAGGCATTGGGCCCTCTTCCCCCAAAAGACTAGCCTGTTAGGAGGGGACCCTCCCTCCAGTCCTTATAAGTCGTGTTATGTCACTCCCCACAACCAATGTGGGACTAAACCGAACAATCTCCCCCTCACACGTCGGTCATCCATGGGCCCGCTAACACTAGCGCTTCCTGCCCACCAACTATGACCGACCACCCGTGATTTCACCGAGATTTATTCCGGATACCTGGGCTTTGATACCACTTGTTAGAATAAATCGAGGCATACCGTTGATCATCCAAGGACCAAGCAATCACACAAGCACGACACCGAGATTTGTTAACGAGGTTCACGATACGGCTACATCCCCGGGGCCTAACTATGGGCGCCCCTCCCAATGACACCGGTACAATACCGCACCCAGTCGCCCTGGATGCCGGCACATGCCGCCGGCTTCCCCTGCGTTCCGGTGCTATTATGTTGGCATAGGTTACATTGTGTGCCTAACCTCGCTATATATGAGACGCCTAGGATACAAGTGTCTTATTAGGACACGACTCCATATCCTATCTAAATACAATACAACTACAAATCCAACTGTAACCTACCTTGTACACTATATTCGACACAACCATAACACTTGCTCCTTTTGCATAGCGGGCAAATGCCACATTATCTTATATTTGAGAACAGAGGTAGCAGCTTTCCTGTCATACTCTAGTGAGACAATACATTTTTTGGAACAATGTCGTTTTAATATAAAACTTAAAAGTCGCACCATAGGCTCGTCTAGAAACCAATTTTACACCATTAGCGCTCAATTGGCAGAGTAAGCCACGCCACGGCCCATCTTGTCCATCCTCTAGCTCCATCACCGCTTTAGAACCATGTCAATATCAAAGATGCTATTGTCTGTTACAATTGGAGGGAGTTTGTATGTACCAGCGAATAAAGTGTTCGATCAAGATATATACCACCACTAAAATATTACTGAAATGTGTATGGATGCATGCTGCATGGTCCTGATGGTTAGGGCATCTCTAACGGCAACCCACAAATTTTCTCTTACGTCCGTTCGCGGTTAGGGGCGCCAGTCCGCAGACATGAATACGGGAGGTCGACATCTAACGCTAGCCGCATACTCCCTCCAGTCAATTTTAGTCTGCACATAAGTTTCGTCCGAAGTCAAAATATCTCTACTTTGACCAAACTTATAGAAAAAAGTATCAACAATCACAATAGCAAATCAATATTCTTTGATTCATTATGAAATGTAGTTTCATAGTTTATAAATCTGGTCAACCTTTTTTAATCTAATATGCGGAGTAAAAAAGACTGCAGGGAGTACGTTTCAAACTCTTTTTTAACAAACCGGATGGAATTCATGCAAACACTGCCGGATTCCGTACAAACATGATGGATTTCATACAAACCGGACGAGAATGGTTACATTTTGGACATATTTTTAACTAAAAAGATGAACTATGTGCACGTACGGTGCGCGGAGCTCCACTCCCAGGACACGGATACACTACACTAGTCTATAGCTGGCCGTGGTTTGTCTTTCCCATTTCCGGAAGCCCGCTAACTAGAATAACCGGACTGCCAGGAGCCCCGGAGGCATGTTCTTCCCCCGTATCTTCCCTATGTCCGGCTGCGCCGCTCATCGGAGCGGCAAAGAGGGTGCTTCAGCCGAAGGGGAATGGTGCTTCCGTGTAGCTCAGGCGGGTGCCTAGGATGGTCTAAGATAAAGGAGAATCGGCGGTGGCCTTCCTGGGACCCAAGCGGCGGCGTCCTCCCGTGTTCTACCTCTCCTCGACGTGTTAGCCGCCGCCTCATCCACATCCGCGTAGCCGGCTTCTTTCTCAGCGTGCATGGCGTGGCTACGTGCGCGTCAACGGCGGATGGCACTGTTACAGGCACTTGATGCGGCGATTCCCGTGCCAGTGTGGAGCAACTGGCACTAGTGCAGAACCGGGCTTTAGCGCCGGTTGTAAGGGCCTTTAGTGCCGGTTCCACAACCGGCACTAAAGAGTGGGGACTAAAAGTCCCCCCCCCCTTAGTACCGGTTCATCACGAACCGGCGCTAAAGTGCCACCACGTGGCACGAGCCAGGCCCGGGTGCGTGCAGGACATTAGTACCGGTTGGTAACACCAACCGGTACTAAATGTTTGGTGGTGTTTTGGTATTATTTTTTATTTTTCCTTTAATTTTGTGTTTTCAATTTAATTTAGTGATTATTTTAGTTGTTAAATTATTAGGTGAAAGTACCGCAGATTAGTTTCGACTGAATGCATGTGGATCCTAGCTAAGTGATCAAGTATATGCCATATCCATATTATACTTGATCACTTATAAGTGATCAAGTATAATATGGATATGGCATATACTTGATCACTTAGCTAGGATCCATCCAGCTGAAACTAATCTTCGGTTTCTTTCATAAATGATATAATAGCTCGTCATCATCATCATCATATTAATATAAAAACTCTTGCATCATATCATCAACAACAGTATACTAGCTAGCTAAAAATCATCATAGTCGTCATTATCATTGTTTAATCATCATAGTCATTACCGCTATCTAATCACCACCAATACTAGCTTAAAGAAAAAACATTCACTTGTACCAGAAGCAAAGATATCATCAAGTTCAACATGGTCATGATATTTTAAGCGTTCATAACACCACAAAAGCAAATCATCCTTTGAGATTAAGTTCAGGACGAAGAACACCGACACGAGAGGACAAAAGTACTAAGAGCATGAACTAGCTAAATCACTCCTGCTGCTCTCTCTCGGGTAAAATAGCATAGAACATGTATAGCTCTCCTGATTCATCATACTGGAGCATGGTGATGAATCTGTCTCCTAATCGTGGGCTACGCTTCTCATTGCTGCCCCCTCGTACTTCTCTGGGATCGTTAACAATTTTGCTCCAATCTTTCACTATTAAGCATTCATCGCTTTTAGAAATCCTGAATGCACTCATGTGCAATCTAGGATATCTTGGCCGTAAGCTAACACTAGTAGAAAACAGGGCTTTGGTTCCGGGGCAATATTCACATTAGTCCCGGTTCAGTCACGAACCGGGACTAATGTGAGCATTAGTCCCGGTTCGTGCTGCTAAGGCATTAGTCCCGGTTCACCTGTGCCCTTTAGTCCCGGTTCGTGCCTCAAACCGGGACTAAAGGGCATCGCACCCTTTAGTCCCGGTTCGTGCCTCAAACCGGGACTAAAGATTAGACCTTTAGTCCCGGTTTGAGACATGAACCGGTACTAATGGGGTTGAGACCTTTAGTCCCGGTTCGTGCCACGAACCGGTACTAAAGGTCCCATTTTCAAACTCTACCCCCCCCCCCCCCCGATCGCCTTTTCATTTTTAAAAAGAATAAAATAAAATGATGGAAATGTCAAAAAAATAAAAGAAAATAAGTTTCCCATGTGATATGTCGTCTAGTTGTTGGGAAAATTTGCAAATGTGAATTTCGACTTTATTTGCAAAATCTCTGGAATTTGTAAAAATGGGCATAACTTTTGCATACTAACTCAGATGAAAAAGTTTTTTATATGAAAAATCATCTACTCGAAAATCCTCAAAAACATAACAAAAAAAAGTTACGGGGCTTTTAAGATCTAGAGTGGAAAAAATTGAAAAAAATTTCAAACTGTGGTCAAACAATGGTCAAACTAATTATTCTAGAATATTAGTGTTACTAAATAATTATTTCAGTTATTTTGAATTTTGGTCAAATCTGGTCAAACTATGGTCAAACAATGGTCAAACTAATTATTCAAGAAATATTAGTGTTACTAAATAATTATTGTTTTTAAAACAATAGTTTCAAACTCAAACAGTGAAATGTGTCACTTCATGCTCAAGCAAAATTCCTAAGGGTTAATAGGATTGACATCTTACTATTGTCGAGGAAAACAACAAGTGCGAGACATGGAAAGCGAGGAGAATAGAACCCGGAAGTTAAGCGTGCTCAGTTGGGGAGTGGGAGGATGGGTGACCGTTTGGGAAGTTAGATAATTTGGAATGATGAGGGGTGATTAGAGATTAGAGGATAAATTGAGCAGTGATGAGGGTTGGTGATTAGGGATTAGAGGTTAAAATAATTCAGAAATTTGAAAATAACAAAATTCATAAAAAATTCAAAAATAATTCAAAAACAAAATTTCAAAAATAAAAAACATAAAATTTCCTTTAGTCCCGGTTGGTGTTACCAACCGGGACTAAAGGTGGTGCTCCACGTGGCCGCGGCCTTTAGTCCTGGTTCGTGTTAGAACCGGGACTAAAGGGGGGAGGCATTAGTACCGACCCTTTAGTCCCGGTTCAGGAACCGGGACTAAAGGCCCTTACCAACCGGGACAATAGGCCCTTATTCTACCAGTGTAACCATTTACATGTGACCTTTAGTCTCGATCCACTGTGGCACAACTGTCATCGGGACTAAAGGTGGTGCTCCACGTGGCCGCGGCCTTTAGTCCTGGTTCGTGTTAGAACCGGGACTAAAGGGGGGAGGCATTAGTACCGACCCTTTAGTCCCGGTTCAGGAACCGGGACTAAAGGCCCTTACCAACCGGGACAATAGGCCCTTATTCTACCAGTGTAACCATTTACATGTGACCTTTAGTCTCGATCCACTGTGGCACAACTGTCATCGGGAGTCCCTGTTGAAGAACATCGTATAGTAATTAATATACTTAGCAATGAAAGTTTAGCCAAATAATAATGTATGCAAAAGATGCACTGAGGACAAATAGTAAAAATCTTACCATCTTTCGTAAATAGATGTAACCGTAGTTCAATACGATCACTATTGGTCGCACGTTTTGAGTACTAACATTTTTAAGTGCAGGTAAAAAATTGTCTTGACAGTATGAAGATCCTCAAGCCATGAAACATAATGACTTATCTCCTCGCTGTTTAGTTCAGCTCCGGGACAATAGTAGGTCCTATCTACCAAGCGCCGGACATGTTTGCTTGAATGGAAATAAGTTGTCAATAGAAATTAGTTGTCAACTATTTTTGAATAAACAATATCAAAAACATAAATATGGTTGAGAAACTCACATAATGGTAGAACTGGAGGCGTCTGCACATCGACCCAGATGTCTCTATTACCTTCAATATCATCTTCGGGACGAATATCAAAGGTGATAACCATATCATGCTCAAATGCATAAGCCTTGCATAGTGCTTGCCAAGTTTTGCTTTCAAAATAGGTGTACGTGTCTGCATTGTATAATTTGACGTTGAAAGTATAACCATGCCCGGTCTTCAGGTAAACTCTCTTTACCTCCATAGTTTCCATAGCACTGAAACTTATCTTATCCAAGACAAAAATTCTTGCATGGCAGGGGATGCGCTAGTAGAATAGTGAAAATTTAAAATTATAAGTTGAAGCAAATGAAGCATATATAAGTCATGCTTAATTACGAAAAAAGACTTGTCGTTGTGACTTACTGTATCCACTTCGAAGGTCTCATCCAGCTTGATGCTGAAGCGCCTATCATCAACAAGGAAATTTCTGTCGCACAGGCCGCGCTGGTCTTCACAGTATCCGCACTTAATGAAATCTTTTTTGTCGTCAGACGACATTTCCTATGTTCATATAGGTGAAACATTAAACACTTACTAGTTCTATTAATTCAACTACTTCTATTAATTCAACTAGTTCTATTAATTCAACTAATTGAACTATAAACATTTACTAAAAATAAACTTTTTCTATTAATTTACTTGCTAAAATAAAGTAGCTCGTTCTATATACTAATATTTTAATTAGATCATCAAATCTCGGATATCTGAATTTTCTTACTAAAAATAAACTAGTTCTATTAATTCAACTAAGAATTTACTAAAAATAAACTAGTTCTATTAATTTTCTTACTAAAATATATGAAGTAGCTATATATAGTAATATTTTAATTAGATCATCAAATCTCATATACCTAAATTTGCTTACGAAAAATAAACTAGTTCTACTAATTCAACTAGTTCAACTAAGCATTTACTAAAAATAAACTAGTTATATTAATTCAACTAGTTCAAATAATCTCATATACCTAAATTTTCATACTAAAATAAACTTGTTCTATTAATTTTCATACTAAAATAAACTAGTTATATTAATTCAACTAGTTCAAATCTCACATATATACCTAATTAATATCTAGCTAATTCATCTAAAATTGACATTAATATTTAACATCTTTTCCATATAATTCATTTAACATTAAATTTCTAACATTCTTATATACGTAATTCATCTAACATTAATCTAAACAACAGAAAATAGAAAATAAGTAAAAAAAATGTGTGTGTGTGTGCATGTGTGTGTACGAGCGGGGGGCGGCGGCGTACAGGTGGCGGCGCGAGATGGTGATGCGACGGGGACGGCGCGACGACGGTCGGCGGGCCGGGGGCGACGGCGCGATCGAGACGACGACGTAGTATCGGGCGTGGGACGACGGCGGTGGCGACGACGGGCGGCGTGAGGGCGGGCGGCGACGGCAGCGGGGCGACGGCGGTGATGGCGACGACGGCGGCGGGGCGGTGAGGGCGGCGCGGCCGGGGAGGGCGGCGCGCGATGGGCGACGGTGGCGGCGATGTCGCGCGAAGAAGTTGGAGAAGAAGTGGTGGTCGATGAAACTGAATTTTTCGTAAGTGCCATATATATAGGAGGCGCCTTTAGTACCGGTTGGAGCCACCAACCGGTACTAAAGGCCAATTTTCGCCTGGTCAAGCGGCGGGAAACGGCCCCCTTTAGTACCTGTTCGTGGCTTGAACCGGTACTAAAGGCCCATGCATTAGTATCGGTTGGAGCCACCAACCGGTACTAATGGTTGTGCTATGCCACCGGCGGTGCACAATGTTTAGTCACACCTAACCGAGCGAAGGGCAGCCGCACTGGTTTATAAACCCAGCCGCGGCTGCTCTTTCGAACTTCTCTATATAGCAGGCTTCTGGGCCTAACTATGGTGCGCTGCCTTGTGAGTGTGCTGGCCCTTCTGGCCTGAATTTGCACACCCTAGGTCTGGCAGGCCCACTGGATAGCGCACAAACAATTTTTTATATAGTTTTTTTCTTTTCTGCGTTATTTATTTTCTTCTATTTATTTTTGATTAATTTTTTATATAGTTTTTATCTTTTCTATTTTATTTATTTTCTTCTATTTATTTCTGAGTAGTTTTTTTGCTGTATTTAGTTTCTTTGTGAATATTTTTGCTTTCTCGTCCGAAACTCTGATACTCCGAAAGAGATTGTGAGAACATGTTGGAAATTGATGACGTCGCTTTGAATGCTGCATACTGAACGCAAAAATAGTCTGGAGTTCAAATAAGTTTAAAAAACATTGAAGTGCCCGTGTAACAGATGAGTTCTCGGCCAGAAACCCTTATACTCCGAAAGAGATTGTCCAATTTGTACATCAAGTGCGTCCAGTTTTCGCCGTGACCCTTTCTACTCTTTTGCACATGCTATGCGGGTGAAATGATGATACCATGCCAAGTTCCAACATTTTTAGAGTTCATTTTGTAGTGATTTTCAATTTCACGGTCATTTAGCTCTCTAAACAAATCGGTAAATGACTCAACAACAGCAAATAATGTCAGAACGTGTTGGAAATTGATGACATCGCTTTGAATGCTGCATACTGAACGCAAAAATAGTCTGGAGTTAAAATAAGTTTAAAAAACATTGAAGTGCCCGTGTAACAGATGAGTTCTCGTCCGAAACCCTGATACTCCGAAAGAGATTGTCCAGTTTGTACACGAAGTGCGTCCAATTTTTGCCGTGACCCTCTCTACTCCTTTGCACATGCTATGCGGGTAAAATGATGATACCATGCCAACTTCCAACATTTTGAGAGTTCATTTTGTAGTGATTTTCAGTTTCACGTCATTTAGCTTTCTAAACAAATCGGTAAATGACTGAAAAATAGCAAATGATGTCAGAACATGTTGGAAACTGATGACGTTGCTTTGAATGCTGCATACTGAATGCAAAAATAGGCTGGAGTTCAAATAAGAATAAAAAACATTGAAGTGCCAGTGTAATGCATTTGTTCTCGTCCGAAACTCGATACTCGAAGAGATTGTCCAGTTTGTACACGAAGTGCGTCCAGTTTCGCCGTGACCCTCTCTACTCCTTTGCACATGCTATGCGGGTGAAATGATGATACCATGCCAAGGTCCAACATTTTTAGAGTTCATTTTGTAGTGATTTTTAGTTTCACGGTCATTTAGCTCTCTAAACATATCAGTAAATGACTGAAAAACAACAAATGATGTCAGAACGTGTTGGAAATTGATGACGTCGCTTTGAATGCTGCATACTGAACGCAAAAATAGTCTGGAGTTCAAATAAGTTTAAAAGACATTGAAGTGCCCGTGTAACAGATGAGTTCTCGTCCGAAACCCTGATACTCCGAAAGAGATTGTCCAGTCTGTACACGAAGTGCGTCCAGTTTTCACCGTGACCCTCTCTACTCTTTTGCACATGCTATGCGGGTGAAATGATGATACCATGCCAAGTTCCAACATTTTCAGAGTTCATTTTGTAGTGATTTTCAATTTCACGGTCACTTAGCTCTCTAAACAGATCGGTAAATGACTAAAAAACAGCAAATGATGTCAGAACGTGTTGGAAATTGATGACATCGCTTTGAATGCTGCATACTGAATGCAAAAATAGGCTGGAATTCAAATAAGTTTAAAAAACATTTAAGTGCCCGTGTAACAGATGAGTTCTCGTCCGAAACCCTGATACTCCGAAAGAGATTGTCCAGTTTGTACACGAAGTGTGTCGTGGCTTTGTCACGGCAGATGTCCTAGGGTGAGGAATTAGTCGTGAGGCCAGCGCATTTATGTGGTAGCTTGAGAGGGGTTGAGCGGAATCGAGAGACGCAACACAAGACAAGGGTTTAGACAACTTTGGCCCCGGGAAACATCATCCAGTAACAACCCTACATGCTGTTTATGGCTAGGTCTCATTATGATCATGATGGAGTCGCCGGTAAACCGGCTCCTTGTGTCTAGCCCTAGAGATTGTTTCTTCTTGCCTGTCCCTCTTTCGGGAGCCCTGCCCCTCCTTATATATGTTGAAGGGGCGGTTTACGTGACTAGTCCTAGTTGGATTAGGATTACTCTATTACAAGTGGAGTCCTAGTCTTGCTTCCTTCGTAGGAGAATATTCCTTGTGCTTTCCTCATAAACTGGCCCACCATTAGCATGAACCGGCCTTCTGGGCCTTGGGCCTTGTCATCCGTCTGACCCGCCCGCCGGTCACAAGTGAGTCATAATGACTAAGCGGGTTGCTTGTAAACCGCCAGGTCAGGGCGGGTCGCCAGTGAATCGCCAAGTGTCAGCGGGGTCTCAAATAAACCGCCAAGTCCGGCCGGATTATACTTCCGGCCGGTTTACGCCGCGAGGTATATCCCCGACAAAGTGCGTCCAGTTTTCACCGTGACCCTCTCTACTCTTTTGCACATGCTATGCTGGCGAAATGATGATACCATGCCAAGTTCCAACATTTTCAGAGTTCATTTTGTAGTGATTTTTAATTTCACGGTCATTTAGCTCTCTAAACAAATCGATGAATGACTGAAAAACAACAAATGATGTCAGAAAGTGTTGAAATTGATGACGTCACTTTGAATGCTGCATACTGAAGCAAAAATAGTCTGGAGTTCAAATAAGTTTAAAAAACATTTAAGTGCCCGTGTAACAGATGAGTTCTCGTCCGAAACCTGATACTCCAAAAGAGATTGTTCAGTTTGTACATGAAGTGCGTCCAGTTTTCGCCGTGACCCTCTCTACTCTTTTGCACATGCTATGCGGGTGAAATAATGATACCATGCCAAGTTCCAACATTTTCAGAGTTCATTTTGTAGTGATTTTCAATTTCACGGTCATTTAACTCTCTAAAATCGGTAAATGACTGAAAAACAACAAATGATGTCAGAACGTGTTGGAAATTGATGACGTCGATTTGAATGTTGCATATTGAACGCAAAAATAGGCTGGAGTTCAAATACGTTTAAAAAACATTGATTATCATAAAAAATACATTGATTATCAATGATCTTTTTATGTACAATCTGAATTGTTAATATGAGTCCTCAACGGTTTAGAAACCGGTGAAGACTCATATTGCGACCACAAATTCTACACATAGAGTTCAATGAAGACCAAATGCTTGTGATAGTTTGAGAAGTAACATATTTAAGGTGGTAAAAATCTTGCTAGGGGAGCGAGGTGGGACTAAAAACAGCCTGCCACAACCTCTTTACTGCCGGTTAATGCCACGAACCGGTAGTAAAGGGGCTGGCCGGGCCCCAGCCACTTTAGTACCGGTTTCTAAAGATCTCCTCCCGCCTAGCCGTTTGAACCGGCACTAATGGACACATTAGTGCCGGCTCAAATGCAAACCGGCACTAATGTGTCTCATATTTGACCCTTTTTCTACTAGTGTGGACACTCCTCATCGAGTTGGCTTGGAGCGGTGAATTGTTGAACCACGCAGCGGCTTCGGGCGGCAACTTGCTCCCTCGGGTCACGCGCGAGAGGTGGAGTAGCAAGCTGCCTCGCTCGTATCTAGGCTCGGCGGGCCACCCAGTCGAATTGTATGCCGAAGAAATGCTCTTCGGAAGCCATCGAAAAAGTTGAGAACATAATGAAGGAGGAGATGGGGCGGCGGAGGGGTGCGATTCTTGCACGTCGTTTGGCCTCGTTTAAATAGAGGGCAGACAGGAGGAGCTCAGACGGGGTTGCGCTTAATGTCGGCCCGCTCATGAGCGAACGTGTGGCCGGAGTAGGTTTCTTGGCTTCCACACGGGTTTAATGGAGGCTTATGAATGCGGCGAGGAGGTGTGTTCAGCCGGGCGTGTAGCGGGCGGCGCCCTCGATCGGCGCGCCACTTCAATGGCGGAGGCAACGAGAGGTTGTGTCCGCTCTGACCCGTCTTTAATGTGGAGCGGCGTGCTCTACAGGGCATGAATGCGGGTAGCTGACGTCGGGCAGGAAGTGCGCGTGGAGGGGTGAGGGGTTTTGGTGGGTTAGGGCGGTCAAAAGTAGGCTTAGGATTGGTCCAGACTCATGTAAAGCTCCCCTAATTTTGACTCCAGTTAAAAGAAAAAATTATGTCTGAATCATGACGATACAATACCGCGTTGGATGGCTTCCGCAATCTGGACAGCTCGATTGAATCGGATGCGGACGATTTGCGGGTCCGCCTTTGAGATGCGAGCGAAATCGATCAGTACTACTCCTAGCTCATTACTGTTGCCAAGCAGGACTGTAGGACCAGCTAGCTGGTTTTGCCTAGCTCTGATCAGTGCTCACTGTCTCAAGTGGGCCAGTTCTTATCCTATCCACTCCTACATATGTGAGCACGGATCGTCCGTCCAGTCCGTATACGTCCGGATGCAAAATCAGGCTGCGGTCTCGATCTTGACCGGCCACACCGCATGCCGTTTTCCCTCTTTTGCTTTTTGCTTTGCGATGAGAGTGCACATGTTCATCTTCATGCTCATGCCGGCATGTCGTCGTCGTTACACCGTTATAAGCTGCAGACAGACAGGAGCAGCAGTACTATTTAGGGGACTGATTACTCCCTCTAGTAGTTTAATCTAGAGCAGCTGGATCTCGTCAACGTGCATGGATGACCACGCCTGACGGCGATCTCTTTGGTTGACACGCTGCCGCCTGCCGGACATATGACTTTTTCTTTAGCAATCTTCAGTGTGTGTGTGTGTGAGAGAGAGAGAGTTCAATCCTAAAGTAAACTGCCATAAAATACCCATGCACAGCATGCACGCACGCTGCTTGGATGGCCACGCACGTGCGCCGGCACCATGGACGGCCTCCCAAACGTGCGCGCGTGTCACTTGCACGCACAGGAAGAGAAAGAGAGAGAGCGCGAAGCTGCTTTTGCTTTAAATGTCTAGTGGTGCAACAAGAGGTGCAAAAGGTTGGCACGTACCAAGTGGCAAATCTAGTCCATACACTCCACTGTCCGCCAACCTGGCCAAAGTGCGGCCACACGACCCGACTATTCCCATCTACAGTAGCTTCCTCATATCTATCCACATGTATCCATCAAGAATTATGAACTGATTGCAATACATATTCTGATATTCACCCGGTGAGACGACACCACATTCATGAATTTCACTTTATCGATCAGCTGACTGCAAAGGGAGTATTAACTTTGCCACACCCTCTCAGGGGCGACACCAGATCCGTGTATCTTCCATTGCCAGTGAACTGATTTTTTGAACCTCGGGTGATTGCTGCTAAGGACAGATAGACCACTTCTTCCTGATATAGTTTTCAATCGTGATCATGTAGCTCAAATTATTGGCTTTTGGCTGTAATAGGCGTTGTAGTGTTTTGTGTGTCTCATGAACTATGGTGCTGTCAGATTTTCGCCCCATGGCGTTCGTTTCGATGTCGGGCGAATGCAGTGGGTTTCGTGGTAGTGCTCGAACTCGTTGTACCTCTTTCCTAATCCCCCGTCATGTTTTTGGAACTTTGTATTTCGGTTCATTTGCTATGGAAAGGGGTCATGCCCGGTTCGGAAAAAAAATGTAGTTCAAATTATCCTAGTTTTATCGATGGATGAGTGCGGTGGTCGTGGTATTGGGGGGTGGATAGAATCGTGCATATACTTGAAATTCTTCCTAGGCGTGGTGAGCAATCTACAAATCATTTGAAATACACAACTTATACACACATGTTTTATGTTTATTAAATGATCACGCGCTTACATGGTGAACGCTACATACATCCATGTACATGCATGCATATGAGTATATCTATATAGCTTTAGCGATGTTTTGCTCTTAATTGGTTGGACCCCTCATCGAGGGTTGAAATTTATGTCCTAAACTTCATCAGCTGGACCCCGTGATATCGGTGTGAGGGCATACTTCAGAGGAGGAATCTCGACTTTAGGTGTATTTTGTTCTTAATCTTTGATGTGGTTCTTCCATAGTTGTCCACTGTATGTACTCTATTTTTCAGTAGATCTTTTTCTGTATCATTGCTTCACATTTATTAAAAAAAAATATTGCCGCACCCGAGGATGCATATGCCAAGAGGTTTCAACCTACTTTTTTGAAGAAAAAAAGTGTGTATAACTTTTCGCTATTCTCTCTCTCTCTCTCTCTCTCTCTCTCTCTCTCTCTCTCTCTCTGCTTTTTCTTTCATTTTCCGAGTTCCAAAAAAATGAGGAATAGTACATTGAAATAAGTTATGATATATAATGAGCATCTCCAAAAATTCATAACATGCCACGAGCCTTATTATGACCTAAGAAACACAATTTATATTATCTGTATGTTATTAAACTTGAGCACTATCGTTTGAATCTTTTTTCTATTTTTCTATGACGAAATGGTAATGTTTGTTGGATGAGCATTTCGCAAGTGCACACGATATATCGCCGTAATATATATAATTTTTTTTGGAAGAGAATTATTTCTCATTTTTTGAGAAAACAATAAAACAAAATATGGAATATGGATCGGGCAACTGGTTGCACAAAATCTGCTTTTGTGCACGATATCCAAAATTATTTTCCGCGGTTAATATGAGATTTGCCCCAACGTGAGATCATCTAAAAAGAACACTTCATTGTGTAATCGATGGAAATTTAGTTATTTGTATTCCTTGAAAAATAGATCAGTACATAGTACATACATAAAAATTGTCAGGAACGAGTCACAAAATAAAAGAAATAGAAAGAAAAGGGGAAAGAATCATATCCCCTGTGCTCTAGCAAGTTTGTTTTTTTGTGCGCAACAAAAGAAAAACAAGTATAATAATCATAATTGAAACGCAAGAATGAATCTCTCTCACACGCACACTGGCTCAGAATGGGCAGCGGAGAGTGTGACTCGCTATAGGTCGTCCACTTGGTGGTCATCTCCCCGACGTGGTTGGCACGTGAACATCTTCAGCACGCCGTCCGACCTGCCGGCGACGAGCGCCCCGCCGCCGTCGGCGTCACCCTGCAGCCAGGTCACGGCGCTAACGAACCCTTCGGCGTCGGAGGAGCTGTCGGAGGCGACGTCGAAGCGGTGGACCCAGACAGGCTTGCCCCACCTGAGGTCGTAGACGAAGACGTGGTTGGACTCGGACCCGCTGGCCACCAGCCCGGCGCCGCGCCACAGCCCCATCCCCACGAAGCTCCGCCCGCTGACGTGGCCGCTGTACGACCGCACCTCCCGCGCCGGGCCCGACAGCTCCGGCGTCGACGGCCACTCCCACAGCCGGTGCGTCCCGTCGGCGGCCGACGTCACCACCCGCCGCGCCGGCGCCCACCGCACGTACGTCACGGCGCGCGCGTGCCCGTCCATGGACGCCACCGCGCCGTGGCCCAGCGCGCGCACGTCGTACACGGCCGCGCGCCGGTCTGCCGAGCCCACCGCCAGCTGCGGCCCGCCGGACGGGTCGAACTCCACGCATAGCACCGCGCCCCCGGCCCGCGCCGTGGCCCAGGACCCCGAGGGCGCGCGCGGGTCCCAGACGTGCGCCGTCTGGTCGTCGGAGCCGGACGCCGCCATGGACGTGTGCGCGCCGCGGGGCGCGTAGTCCAGCGCCCACACCCGCCTCCCGGCGTGCTCGTCGCGCTCCCACGCCGCGACGCCGCGCTCCACGTCGTACTCCGTCACGACGCCGTCGTAGTCGCCGCAGCCCACCGCGCGCCCGCCCCCCTCCTCGGGGCGCCACCGCACGCTGCTGAGCTTGGCCGGCACGCAGATGCACGCGGCGGGGCTAGGCGAGGACGGCAGGGCGGCGACGCCGTATATCCGGACCTTGCGCGCGATGCCGCCCGTGGCGAGGAGGCGGCCGGCGGGGTCGAAGTCGACGCTGCCGATGGCCTCGGACGCGCCGGCCAGCGACGGGGATGGCACGGTGGCCGCGAGCCGGAACTCCCATTCGCAGCGCGGGGGCGACAGCTCGGCGCCCGCGACGTCGTCTACGGCCGCCGGAAACGAAATGCCGTGGTCGACCCGGCCGCCGTTGCCCACGTTGGCCGCCGCCGCCGCCGGTTCTTCGTGCCGGCGATGGTGCGCGGAGGTGGGAGAGGAGGAGGGAGAAGACGGGGAGGAGGGGTTGGTCATGGAACGCTCCTCATGGACATGGATCGATCGGGCAGCGAGGCGAGCTACTAGTAGTAGCGCCGCACGGTCGCCAGCTCGTGCACTCTGTGCATGTGGTGATGATGAACTGGTGACGAGAGAGCTTTGGTGTTTTCTTGGTTTAGGCTTGGTGTCTCTTGTTCATTTTGGGGGTTGGGGCCAGGCTTAACGGCCTTAATTGCCACCGGGAAACACTAGCCTCTAGCCTAGCCATTTGCGAGATAGGTGGTCCGATGGGGTGCCACATGAGGGAGACGACGGATCTGTGGTTGGAGTTGTGGTCATGTCGTGGCTAGCACTGCAAAGGCAAAAGCCAGACCTAATCCGGTCGATCAGTTGGTCATCGCTCGGGCGGTTGCGTCCATGATCAATTCGCGTCTCGTTAATACCGGTGCTTAGACTCTTATTGGTAAGCGAGTTAGATAATTGGCGAGTTTAGACTCTTATTTCCCTCCCTTTTGCCCTTTTTGGCTGAGTGACTTTAACCGCTTTTCAAGTGTGTCTTTGTTATGGCCGTTGCGTAGAACTATATCTATATATATGTTCCCCACACCCACCATAAACTATCACACTCATGACTCATCCATCGGTAAAACCAGGATAAAGTTGAGCTAGATGTTGGTCATGTTTGAAAAAAACATAGTACCATTGTAAACAATATAACGCACACGTAAGTGATAGCGACCACACCCATATGTCGATAAAACCAAGATAAAGTTGAGAGCAATGGTCACGATAGAAAGCCGTTCGCCATAAAGAATATACCATGTACAAGTGAAAAGCAAAAATCGTGCCCGGTGCGCACGTATGACTTTCGGTAACAGATCATTCGTAAACTCATTACGAAGCAAGTATATGATCTTTTTCCCGACAGATATTCATTTGATGGATCTAAAATCAAGTTGATCAAAAGTTGTAGATGTAGCCTCCTTGAGTTTCATCATATGGAAATGTACTGTGCTACTTATTCTGGACGGATAGGAATTCCATCAAGATAGATATATGCTGCTCCACTTGTGAGCTGAGATGGGAACAGTTCGATCGTGCAGCTGGGGTGCATGTCTGTGGTCACACTTTGGACAGGTGAGCGGACAGTGGACGTGTGGACTAGATTTGCCACTTGGTACGTGCCAACCCTTTGCACCTCTTGTTGTACCACACCACTAACCAAGCTGCTATTTAAAGCATCTTCTCATCTCTCTCTCTCTCTCTCTCTCTCTCTCTCTCTCTCTCTCTCTCTCTCTCTCTCTCTCTCTCTCTCTCTCTCTCTCTCTCTCCAGTGCAACTTGTCTTGTATGTATTACGTGGATATAGTATGCATGTATGGTGCACATTAGACAGACCGTCCATCCTGCACGTGCGTGACCATCCAATCAGCGTGAACCCACAAAAAGTATCGTATATTCAGCAGATCAGTGCCAAAAACATAACGTGTCGCGCAGCAGCATCCATGCATGTTGACGAGTAAATAATTAGTTAGTAGTAGCAAAAAGGCCCATGCGTTGCAACGAGAGAAAAAATACCCAGGGCTGGCCCTGTGTTTCGAGAGGCCCTAGGCGAACTCTTTTTTTTTTGCGAAGTCTTAGGCGAACTCGATGGCATGGGCACTATATACTAACTCCTAAAACTATATATATGTATGCGTATGCGTTAGATATACTATAGCTTATCAAGAGTAACTTTCAATCACACATCTTTAGTTTAAAATTTGACTGCTATAATAATTCAAATGACTCCATCGAGAACAATAACTCAGAGGCAAAGTTACCTGCAACGCTTTTAACTCAGAGACAAAATCATGAAGATCAACATCAGATGATTTATGATCAGAATAAGCTTTTGCAGAAGTAGTGCAACATTCTTGTTGATTGCTATCATCCAAGGACTTCAGATTTTTTGAATTGAATAAGAAATCAAACAACTTTTCACGGATGATCGGAACCCTAGACATGTGTATAGAATGAAAAAAAATGATAAATTGGATTAGAAAATTTTAAAATTTTGTGCATACCGAAATTGAAGGATAGATCATGGATGTATAGTTGAATACGTACATACTAAATAAAGAATAAATAAACTACTAAAATTGTCAAATTGGGGTTTGGGGATGGACATGGAAACATTCAAACGTACTTCACGAATTGGGGACGGCCGCGTTACAGACTTCAAGACCTGTAGTCGGATGTATACAGTATACTTGTATATATGCGTATTGCCACGGTGCCGCCTTGCCGTATGCCGGATGGCCGGGCTGCCAGACTACCGTGCGGCGTGCTGGACCAGCGGGTAGCGGGCCAGCGGCGGCCGGGGCAAGGGCGACGCGGCAAGCGCCGAGCGATGGAGCGAGGAGGCCGAAGGGCGTCACGGCGCATGACAAACCTATCCTACGAAGGAAACGAGCAGTCCTGTGCCTGGCAACTGGCAACTGGGCGTAAGGGTATCTCCAGCCGTTGCGCCCTCAGGAGGTATTTTTTTTTGCCTCCTGGGGTTGGCCCGGCAAATTATTTTTCATGCGATCGAGAATTTTCCCAGCCGCCCCCGACCGCGCCACGCCTCCTGCCACGCGTCTGGACAGCAAACCCCCTCGTCCCGACACCTTCTCCCCCCTGCTCTCTCCCTCGCTCCCTGGACGCCATGGCCGAAGCCGTCGTTCGCTCGCTCTCGCTCTCTCCCGCCTCCCCGTGCCACCACCACCTTCCACTCCGCTCCACTGCACCCATGGCCTCCCCATCCCGCCCCATCGAAAGCGGCAGCGCGCCACTGCGACGGGCCCTCTCCGCGAACGCCACCGGCGGGAAGAACCCTTCAGAGTGAGGTGTCGTTCACCGCCCGTGGCATCCTGCATCGACCGCTTCGTGTTCGTGGCTGCGCCAGGCATCCGTGCCTAACGCTGCCTCCCCGAGCCGCCGACGAGGATGGAGAGGAGGAGAAGGAGGTGGGGCGTCTTGCCACGCCCGGCCAGCCCGGCCGCCCCACGCGCCTCGCCTCCGCCCTAGCCGTCCGTGGAGCGCGCGAAGGAGCCGGAGTCGCCCGTGGCTCGTTGTGGCCGGGGCCGCCCATGGAGCGCGCGAAGGAGCCGGGGTCGCCCTGGCTCATTGTGGCCGTGGCTGGAGCGCACGAAGGACAACAGCCGCGGCACCAGCGCGGCGGTGCTGATGGACGAGCTCCCCGCCTCCCTGCTCTGGCGCCCTCCTGCGGCGGTGTTGGAGGAGGGGATGGAGTCGTTCGAGCCGACGGAGGACGAGCTGCGCGGGTTCTGCTGCTGTGGAGGCGGACCCGAGCGCGGCGCCGCCGTGGGAGCTGCTTGGGGGCACGGCTCTTTGAGAAGCGCGGCAGGGCTACTTCTTCGCGGCGCGGCGGCGCGGGAAGGTGCGGCGCGGTGGTGGAGGCGGGCCGGTGCAAGGAGCAGTGCGTTTGGTGGAGAGAACGAAAAGAGAGGGCATGCAAGTGGGTGGGACCCGGAGAAAAAAGGAGGAAAGAGAGATGGGAGGCTGATCAGGCCAAATGCATGCAAAATCTTCTCTCTCCGCCCCCAGGTGCTCCCCGATGGGCTGGGTTCTGCATGAGAGTGCCGGCGCTAGTTTTTTGTGAAATCCGGCGAAAATCGAGAGTCTAGGGGCGTGGCTGGGACATATTTTTACTGCCGGCGACTAAAAAGTGGTCCTGGGGGGCTTCTTCGGGGGCCTAGTGGAGATGCCCTAAGTCACGGCGCGTGATGCTTCGCGTTCGCTAATCTTTTTTTAGGCACTTCGCGTTCGCTAATCGATCAGCAGCGATCGCTACCTAGCTATCTGATGGGCCTAGCCCTTCTTATTTTTTTCTTTAATTTTTTTGTAAAAAATTGACCTATTTTTTGCTGGGCTATAGTATATATATACTCCATTATGGGCCCCCGCCTCGCCTGGGCCCTGGGCCGTCGCCCCGTCGCCCATACCCCAGGGCCGGCCCTGGAAATACCACACACTCTTAATTTACAAAAAATGGTCTATAATCTGAGAATTTGTAGCTATAGCCCAAAAAAAGATGGTCTTAATCTATAAAACCGCAATTTAAGATTCTACATGTGTTCAATTTCAACACGGCTTGCATGTAGATTTAATCTGCAGAAATAAGTGGGCAAGTGATCATGCATCTATTCATATCATGTTTGAAATAGGGTGTTGTTACGGGCGAGTGAAGAAAATGGACAAAAACAAACAATGACATTAGCACACTACGGAGACATGTGTGCATCAATGAAAATTTTCAGTTTAAGAATCACCAACTTAAGGTAACTCTTGAACACTTTTTTCACATGCATATTTCTTAAATACGTGAAGAGTTGTTAAAAAGGTTTATAAAAAGATACATGATTTTTTCATCATAAAAGAGATTTTTTTTGTCTGAAAAAGAACATTTTTGTATGGTCTACTGTGGATGCATGTACTTGCGCCCCTATTTCATCATTATTTCTTGCCATACATGTCATAGGTATTGGTCCCTGTTTCATCACTATTTATATCTTATCAAATTTGTCTTTTATTTTATTTTTTGTCATGCATGCCTCCTTTTTACTTTTTTCATGCATGTCCTCTCTTTCTTCTTCTTATATATAGGAGAATAGCGTAACATCTCATCTTTATCATATCTCATCTGCATTTTCTTTTTTATTTCTTTTGTAGCAGTCATCTCATCTTTATGGGGTCTTTTTTATTTCTTGTCATGCATGTCCTTATTTATTGGGTGTCTCTAGCAAATTTATCTTTAATTTCATGTCCAATCCCGATTTTGCTGAGGTGTTCATCCCCAATCTGAATCAGTACCGATATGAAAAAGACGGATATGTATTGTTGATTAACAATGTAGCCTAGATAGTATTTTTTTATTTGTTAACAGGTACAATAACATCATATTCAGATTCTACATATTTTTCTAATGAAATTTCATATATAGCATGTTAAATTTTGAAATTACGGTTTAAAAGATATGAGTATTTTAAAAAACATTTGATATGTACTACGGATTTAGTGTCAGAAACATTAGGTGATTTTATATAAAATAGCAAAACAGATTAAGAATACCTATTTTTTTTATTAGTAGGTATATAGAAGTATAGATATAGATATAGACTGGTAAAATGTACTACTATATGTTTGCCTAGAGCTAGTTGCATGATGCGTTCTCATCGTGAAAACACAGAGAGGAAAAAACAGCATGATGATGATATTGATTATGCATCTGTACTCTCGCTTGTGGAGCCAAGCTAGACCGGGACTGCAAGCAAATTTTGCCTCCGGGTCAGATTCAGGGGTTCGGCGACAGGTTGATCCGTGAATATAGGAGCGGTGTGGATAAGAACTGGCCCATTTAGAGCATCTCTAGCCATTGGCTCCCCAGGAGCTATAAAAATCGCCGCCTGGGGACGAGCCAGTGACAAACTCGGCTCTGGGGCTGTTGGGCACCCAGCCGTCGCCTCCAGGCGCCGATTTCAGCCCATTATTCGGCCCTATTTCGTCCAAAAATGGCTTGATAACTGCGTGAATCGGTCCATATTCGGCACGGTTCGGCGTGTTTCGGCGTAAATTCTCACACAAATAATTCAACAAATATAAATCAATTAGTTCATCAATGGTTCGGCGTGTTTGGGCATGTTTTTGCCTTCATAGTTCATCACAGAAAATCAATATAAATCAAATAGTTCAACAAATAGTTCAATACAAATTATATAGTTCAACAAACAAAAACTCATATTTCATCACACGTCATTCCCGGCATCGCCCTTGAGCCTCCATAGGCGCTCCACCAGATCTTGTTGCAGTTCTTGATGCACTTGTGGGTCTCGGATCTCCTGACACATGTCGAGGTAGTTAGTCCAGGTTGCCGGTAGCTGGTGATCAACTTGGGCAAGAGGACCCTGCATGTAATATGGTTCTGTATCAAACACTGGCTCTTCCTGCTCGCTCTCAATTATCATGTTGTGCAAGATGACACATCAAGTCATGATCTCCCACATTTGATCTTTGGACCAGGTCTGAGCAGGGTACCGGACAACAGCAAATCGAGATTGGAGCACATCAAATGCCCGCTCGACCTCCTTCCTGCAAGCCTCCTGAACCTTCACAAAGAAGGCATTCTTGCCTCCTGGCACAGGGTTTGAGATAGTCTTCACAAATGTTGACCATCTCGGATAGATGCCATCAGCTAGGTAGTACCCCTTGTTGTAGTGCCGCCCATTGACCTCAAAGTTCACTGGAGGAGAATGATCTTCAACAAGCTTGGCAAAGACAGGGGAGCACTGCAGGACGTTGATGTCATTGTGAGTTCCTGGCATCCCAAAGAAAGAGTGCCAAATCCAGAGGTCCTGTGTGGCCACTGCCTCAAGTACCACACTGCAACCGCCTTTGGCGCCTTTGTACAACCCCTGCCAAGCAAATAGACAGTTCTTCCATTTCCAATGCATACAGTCGATGCTTCCAAGCATCCCAGGAAATCCTCTTGCTGCATTCTCTGCTAGGATCCGAGCAGTGTCTTCCGCATTGGGTGTTCCCAAGTATTGCGGTCCAAACACTGCCACCACTGCCCTACAGAACTTGTAGAAACACTCAATGGTGGTGGACTCGACCATGCGCCCATAGTCGTCGAGTGAATAAGCGGGAGCTCCGTATGCAAGCATCCTCATAGCTGTCGTGTACTTCTGAATTGAGGTGAATCCAAGTGTGCCGGTGCAATCCATCTAGCACTTGAAGTAGTTGTCGAACTCCCGGATGGAATTCACAATCCTGAGGAAAAGCGCTTTCGGCTCATTCGATAACGGCGCCGAAATGTTTTCTCGCCGTGCAATGGAGCGTCGGCGAAGTAGTCGGAGTAGAGCATGCAGTAGCCTTCCAGACGATGCCGGTTCTTTTCTTTCACCCACCCAGGCACCGAGCCACCTCGCCGCGGCTTTTCACTGCTCGTGAGCAGGCCGGCGAGGGCGGCGAGCACCATGAGATGCTCTTGCTCCTGGACGTCGGCTTCGGCTTCCTCCTCCAGCAACGCCGTGAGCGCCTCCTCTTCTTCCGAGTCCATCGCCGGGCCGGGCAAATCACCGAACACCTCGCGGGCGAGGTGGGCGTAAACCCACCGGTGTACAGGCCCTGCGCGGCCGGAACGCCGGAAAAGTTTCTCGGACGGCGGTGGAGAGGCTGCCTCGGCGAAACCTCTTCTATTTTCCGGCAGGGAATGGTTTAGCTGTGGTGGGCGGTGGACGGCACCGGGACCGGCAGGGTGGCGGCCGAGCACGGGGGGGGGGGGGGGGGGGGGGGGGGTCGGAGGCGAATCTGGACGTGTGGCTTGACTTTTCACCTGGCAGTGTGGCCCCAGGTGCACTTTTTCCCTTGCGCCGGAGCCCTCGAGCACCCCCCCCCCAGTGCGCCGGTTTCGGCCCGCGATCGCCGGGTGCAAAAAGGGCCGAGCCAGCGGAATTCGGTGTCTTGGGGGCGCGGCTGGTGTCGTGGTTCTAAGACTGACAGTAGAAAGAGGGGTAGGTATGGAAAGGCAAGATCTCAGCTATGGTGAAGGTGTACACACGGGATTTACGAGTTCAGGCCCTTCTCGGAGGAAGTAATAGCCCTATGTCTCGGTGCCCGGAGGCGGTCGATTGGATTATATGCGTGTGATGTTACAGGGGGTGCCAACCCTTGTGCCAGAGGAGGGTGGTGGCTTATATAGAGTACGCCTGGATCCTCACCGTCCTCCATTACAAGGGGCTTAATGTACATAAAGTAGGGGCGCATCGATAACGCCAAATTTTAAGTGCTATTAATGACCTTAAAGACTATGGAGTGAACGCCTGCCCGTTGCAATGCTGAGTGACTCCCGATCTTCGGTAGGTCGAATGATTCCTTGGATGGTCGAGTGACAATAGGTAGGGGGACTCCCGAGTGACATGACTGGTCGAGTGGATTGCACTCGACATCTTTGACTGGGGTTCCCTTGTTGCCTCTTGGACTTCTTATCTTCTAGGGTAGTGACCTTGGGTAGGATGTACGGGTTAAACCCATGACCCTACCCCAGGTCTGTATCCTCATCAGTAGCCCCCGAATGGATTAAGGTTCAAGTGGAAAGTAGGTTGAAGTTGAACTTGTTCCGAGCTTTGCACCTTGCGAGCGTTTTCCGCAAGATGAAAAACTCACGTTGGTACTTCATCATCGATTCAGTCGCCTTGATCCATTCAGAAAGTTGCCGACTGAACTTATAGCACCATCTGTCGAGTGCTGTCTTGGAGTGTAGAATCCTTGGCGCAATTGCCTGCAGAGTACCCTGGATTTCATGGGTTACGAAATTTCGGGGAAGCGCGCGAGGCAGGGAGCGCCGAAGTGGGCGGAGCGGATAAACAGTGGTGCCTCGATTTCCGCACCCCTTTTTCGCCACGTACGTTGCGCGCGACTGATGCGGGATTTGACAGGATCGCTTGGTCCCACGCGTCAGCCACTCGGAAACAACCCTTTATAAGGCGACGGGGCCGCGGCGTCTGCACTGTGCACGCCTGTTTCTCTTTCTTCCTCCCCTGCTTCTCCACCGCATCCAGCTCTTCTGCTCCCGACGCTGCCGCTCTTCCTCCATGGTGAAGCGCAAGACGACGGTGCTGGAGCGTGCGAAGAAGGCGACGGGGCGGCAAAAGGCAAGAAGTAGAACCGCGGGTCGTCATCGCGCGTGGGGCTGCCGCCAAGCTAGCTCCAGGTCGATTGGATCCAGTCTTCGCTCCGGCAAGAAGATCTGGACGAGCTGGTGGAGTCCGGACTGATCGCCAAGGGTGCGGCAAGGCTGTCGGAGGGGGAGATGGAGCCACAGCCTCGACCGGGTGAGTGTGTATTGCTCGCCACCCACATCGACCGGGGGTTTTCGCTCCCTCTGCACCCCTTCTTTCGGGGCTTCCTGAACTTCTTCGGTGCTCAAATCCACCATTTTTCTCCCAATACCATCACGTACCTGGCCGCGTTCGTGCCGATGTGTGAAAACTTTTTGCGGTGTCGACCGCACTGGGGTCTTTTTAAACATATCTTCACCATCCGATCCCAGTCGATGAAGAAAGCAAAAAACGAGTGACTCGAAGACCCATGTCATCCAGATGTGTGGGGGTTTGGGTATTCAGAAGAGGCATAGGAGCACTTTCCCTGCTATGACTCTCCCTGAATCGTTCAGAGGCTGGCAGTCGACCTGGTTCTACTGCCAGGACGTCGCAACTCCAGGTCAGTCAATTGGCCTTCCCCACTTCACATTCGACCGTGTCCAGACTCCTTCTCCACTGAAAGTGACTGCTGCTGAGAACGTGGAGACGAAGATATTGGTGTAGAAAGTGGTCCAACTGATCAATGAGGGTGTCACTAGCCTGGACCTGCTGGAAGTGTTCCTCAGTCGATGCATCCAGCCTCTTCAGGCTCGTGAACATCCTATGTGGCTGTACTCCGGATCTGACGACACCGCTCAGGTCCATCCAGAAGAGGTGCCACCCAAGACCGTGTCCATGTGGTTAAGGAGCATGACAGGCAACTAGGACAACCCCAGAGGAGCTAGGCGAGTCTGAAGGAAATATGCCCTAGAGGCAATAATAAAGTTATTATTTATTTCCTTATTTCATGATAAATGTTTATTATTCATGCTAGAATTGTATTAACCGGAAACATAATACATGTGTGAATACATAGACAAACATAATGTCACTAGTATGCCTCTACTTGACTAGCTCATTGAATCAAAGATGGTTAAGTTTCCTAGCCATAGACATGAGTTGTCATTTGATTAACGGGATCACATCATTAGGAGAATGATGTGATTGACATGACCGATTCCGTTAGCCTAGCACTTGATCGTTTAGTATGCTGCTATTGCTTTCTTCATGACTTATACATGTTCCTGTAACTATGAGATTATGCAACTCCCGTTTACCGGAGGAACACTTTGGGTGCTACCAAACGTCACAACGTAACTGGTTGATTATAAAGGAGTACTACAGGTGTCTCCAAAGGTACATGTTGGGTTGGCGTATTTCGAGATTAGGTTTTGTCACTCCGATTGTCGGAGAGGTATCTCTGGGCCCTCTCGGTAATGCACATCACATAAGCCTTGCAAGCATTGCAACTAATAAGTTAGTTGTAAGATGATGTATTACGGAACGAGTAAAGAGACTTGTCAGTGATTTAGATTGAACTAGGTATTGGATACCGACGATCGAATCTCGGGCAAGTAACATACCGATGACAAAGGGAACAACGATGTTGTTATGCGGTTTGACCGATAAAGATCTTCAGAGAATATGTAGGAGCCAATATGGGCATCCAGGTTCCGCTATTGGTTATTGACCAAGAATAGTTCTAGGTCATGTCTACATAGTTCTCGAACCCGTAGGGTCCGCACGCTTAAGGTTTCATGGCGATGCTTATATTATGAGTTTATGAGTTTTGATGTACCGAAGGAGTTCGGAGTCCCGGATGAGATCGGGGACATGACGAGGAGTCTCGAAATGGTCGAGACGTAAAGATCGATATATTGGACGACTATATTCGGAGTTCGGAAAGGTTCCGAATGATTCGGGTATTTTTCGGAGTACCGGAGAGTTACGGGAATTCGCTGGGGAGAAGTATTGGGCCTTATTGGGCCCTGCGGGAAAGAGAGAGGGGCTGCCTAGGGCAGGCCGCGCGCACCCCCAAGGCCTAGTCCGAATTGGACTAAGGGGAGGGGCCGCATCCCCTTCCTTCTCTCCTACTCCTACTAGGAAAGGAGGAGTCCTACTCCCGGTGGGAGTAGGACTCCCCCCTTGGGCGCGCCTCCTCCTCCTTGGCCGGCCCTCCCCTTGCTCCTTTATATACGGGGGCAGGGGGGCACCCCATGACACACAAGTTGATCTACGGATCGTTCCTTAGCCGTGTGCGGTGCCCCCCTCCACCATATTCCACTTCGGTCATATCATCGCGGAGCTTAGGCGAAGCCCTGCGCCGGTGAAGTCATATCGTCGCGGAGCTTAGGCGAAGCCCTGCGTCGGTGGAGCATCATCATCGTCACCACGCCGTCGTGCTGATGGAACTCATCCCCGACGCCTTACTAGATCGGAGCCCGGGGATCGTCATCGAGCTTAACATGTGCTGAACACGGAGGTGCCGTACGTTCGGTACTTGGATCGGTCGGATCGTGAAGACGCATTTACTACATCAACCGCATTGTTATAACGCTTCCGCTTACGGTCTACGAGGGTACGTGGACGGACACTCTCCCCTCTCGTTGCTATGCCATCACCATGGTCTTGCGTGTGCGTAGGAAATTTTTTAAAATTACTGCGTTCCCCAACAGTGGCATCCGAGCCTGGTTTTATGCGTTGATGTCATATGCACGAGTAGAACACAAGTGAGTTGTGGGCGATATAAGTCATACTGCTTACTAGCATGTCATACTTTGGTTCGGCGGTATTGTGAGATGAAGCGGCCCGGACCGACATTACGCGTACGCTTACGCGAGACTGGTTTCACCGCTTCGAGCACTCGTTGCTTAAAGGTGACCGGCGGGTGTCTGTTTCTCTCACTTTAGTTGAACTGAGTGTGGCTACACCCGGTCCTTGCGAAGGTTAAAACAGCACCAACTTGACAAACTATCGCTGTGGTTTTGATGCGTAGGTAAGAACGGTTCTTGCTCAGCCCGTAGCAGCCACGTAAAACTTGCAACAACAAAGTAGAGGACGCCTAACTTGTTTTTGCAGGGCATGTTGTGATGTGATGTGGTCAAGACGTGATGCTATATTTTATTGTATGAGATGATCATGTTTTGTAACCGAAGTTATCGGCAGCTGGCAGGAGCCATATGGTTGTCGCTTTATTGTATGAAATGCAACGCCATGTAATTGCTTTACTTTATCACTAAGCAGTAGCGATAGTCGAAGCAATAGTTGGCGAGACGACAACGATGCTACGATGGAGATCAAGGTGTCGCGCCGGTGACGATGGTGATCATGACGGTGCTTCGGAGATGGAGATCACAAGCACAAGATGATGATGACCATATCATATCACTTATATTGATTGCATGTGATGTTTATCCTTTATGCATCTTATCTTGCTTTGATTGACGGTAGCATTATAAGATGATCTCTCACAAAAATTATCAAGAAGTGTTCTCCCTGAGTATGCACCGTTGCGAAAGTTCTTCGTGCTGAGACACCACGTGATGATCGGGTGTGATAGGCTCTACGTTCAAATACAGCGGGTGCAAAACAGTTGCGCACGCGGAATACTCAGGTTAAACTTGACGAGCCTAGCATATAACAGATATGGCCTCGGAACACGGAGACCGAAAGGTCGAGCGTGAATCATATAGTAGATATGATCAACATAGTGATGTTCACCATTGAAAACTACTCCATCTCACGTGATGATCGGACATGGTTTAGTTGATATGGATCACGTAATCACTTAGAGGATTAGAGGGATGTCTATCTAAGTGGGAGTTCTTAAGTAATATGATTAATTGAACTTTAATTTATCATGAACTTAGTCCTGGTAGTATTTTGCAAATTTTGTTGTAGATCAATAGCTCGCGTTGTTGCTTCCCTATGTTTTTGCTTCCCTATGTTTTTATATGTGTTCCTAGAGAAAATTGTATTGAAAAATGTTAGTAGCAATGATGCGGATTGGATCCGTAATCTGAGGTTTATCCTCATTGCTGCATGAAGAATTATGTCCTTAATGCACCGCTAGGTGATGCACCTATTGCAGGAGCAGATGCATACGTTATTAACATTTGGCTAGCTCAATATGATGACTACTTGATAGTTTAGTGCACCATGCTTAACGGCTTAGAATCGGGACTTCAAAGACGTTTTGAACGTCATGGACCATATGAGATGTTCCAGGAATTGAAGTTAATATTTCAAGCAAATACCCGAGTTGAGAGATATGAAGTCTCCAACAAGTTCTATAGCTAAAAGATGGAAGAGAATCGCTCAACTAGTGAGCATGTTCTCAGATTGTCCGGGTACTTTAATCGCTTGAATCAAGTGGGAGTTAATCTTACGAGATAAGATAGTGATTGACAGAATTCTCTAGTCACCATCACTAAGTTACTAGAACTTCGTGATGAACTACAAGATGCAAGGGATGACGAAAATGATTCCCGAGCTCTTCGTGATGTTGAAATCGACGAAGGTAGAAATCAAGAAAGAGCATCAAGTGTTGATGATTGACAAGACCACTAGTTTCAAGAGAAGGGCAAAGGGAAAGAAAGGGAACTTCAAGTAGAAAGACAAGTAAGTTTTCACTCCTGCGAAGAAGCCCAAAGCTGGACCAAAACCTGAAACTGAGTGCTTACACTGCAAAGGAAATGATCACTGGAAGCGGAAATGCCCTGAATATTTGGTGGATAAGAAGGATGGCAAAGTGAACAAAGGTATATTTGATATACAGATTATTGATGTGTATTTTACTAGTGTTCATAGCAACCCCTCGGTATTTGATACTGGTACAGTTGCTAAGAGTAGTAACTCGAAACGGGAGTTGCAGAATGAACAGAAACTAGTTGAAGGGGAAGTGACGATGAGTGTTGGAAATAGTTCCAAGATTGATATGATCATCATCACACACTCCCTATATTTTCGAGATTAGTGTTAAAAGCCAAATAAATGTTATTTAGCGTTTGCGTTGAGCATAAATATGATTTGATCATGTTTATTGCGATACGGTTATTCATTTGAAGTTAAAGAATAATTGTTATTCTGTTTACATGAATAAGACCTTCGATGGTTATGCACCCAATGAAAATAGTTTGTTGGATCTCGATCGTAGTGATACACATATTCATAATATTGATGCCAAAAGATGCAAAGTTAATAATGATAGTGCAACTTATTTGTGGCACTGCCGTTTAGGTCATATTGGTGTAAACGCATGAAGAAACTCCATGTCGATGGACTTTCGGAATCACTTGGTTATGAATCATTTGATGCTTGCGAACCGTGCCGCTTTGGGAAAGATGACTAAACTCCGTTCTCCGGAACAATGGAACGAGCTACTGACTTATTGGAAATAATACATACCGATGTATGCGATCCAATGAATGTTGATGCTCGTGGCAAGTATCGTTATTTTCTGACCTTCACAAGATGATTTGAGCAGATATGGGTATATCTACTTGATGAAACATAAGTCTGAAATAGTTGAAAGGTTCAAAGAATTTCAGAGTGAAGTGGAAAATCATCGTAACAAGAAAATAAAGTTTCTGCGATCTGATCGTGGAGATGAATATTTGAGTTACGAAGTTTGGTCTTCAATTAAAACAAAGTGGAATAGTTTCACAGCTCACGCCACATGGAACACCACAACATAATGGTGTGTCCGAACGTCAGAACGCACTTTATTGGATATGGTGCGATCTATGATGTATCTTACCGATTTACCACTATCGCTTTTGGGGTTATGCATTAGAGACAGCTGCATTCACGTTTAATAGGGCACCATCTAAATCCGTTGAGGCGACACCGTATGAACTATGGTTTAACTTGATGAAGAAACCTAAGCTGTCGTTTCTTAAAGTTTGGAGTTGTGATGCTTATGTGAAAAAGGTTTCACCTGATAAGCTCGAACCCAAATCGGAGAAGTGTGTCTTCATAGAATACCCAAAGGCAACTATTGGGTACACCTTCTATCACAGATCCGAAGGTAAGTTATTCGTTGCTAAGGTGGATCCTTTCTAGAGAAGAAGTTTCTCTCGAAAGAAGTGAGTGGGAGGAAAGTAAGAGCTTGATAAGGTAATTTGTACCTTCTCCCGAATTGGAAAGTAGTTCATCACAGAAATCAGTTCCAGTGATTCCTACACCAATTAGTGAGGAGGCTAATGATGATGATCATGAAACTTCAGATCAAGTTACTACAAAACCTCGTAGGTCTTCCAAAGTACAGTCCGCACCAGAGTGGTACGGTAATCCTATTCTGGAAGTCATGTTACTAGACCATGATGAACCTATGAACTATGAGGAAGCGATGATGAGCCCAGATTCCGCGAAATGGTTTGAGACCATGAAATCTGAGATGGGATCCATGTATGAGAACAAAGTGTGGACTTTGATGGAGTTGCCCGATGATCGGCAAGCCATATTATATAAATGGATCTTCAAGAGGAAGACAAATGCTGATAGTAGTATTACTATCTACAAAGCTCGACTTGTCGCAGAAAGGTTTTCGACAAGTTCAAGGTGTTGACTACAATGAGATTTTCTCAACTGTAGCGATGCTTAAGTCTGTCCAAATCATGTTAGCAATTGCCACATTTTATGAAATCTGGCAAATGGATGTCAAAACTACATTCTTTAATGGATTTATTAAAGAAGAGTTGTATATGATGCAACCAGAAGGTTTTGTCAATCCTAAAGGAGCTAACAAAATGTGCAAGCTCCAGTGATCCATCTATGGACTGGTGCAAGCATCTCGGAGTTGGAATAAACGCTTAGATAGTGTGATCAAAGCATATGGTTTTATACAGACTTTTGGAGAAGCCTGTATTTACAAGAAAGTGAGTGGGAGCACTACAACATTTCTGATAAGTATATGTGAATGACATATTGTTGATCGGAAATAATGTAGAATTATTCTGCAAAGCATAAAGGAGTATTTGAAAGGAGTTTTTCAAAGAAGGACCTCGGTGAAGCTGCGTACAAATTGAGCATCAAGATCTATTGAGATAGATAAAAAACGCTTGATAAGTTTTTCAAGAAGTACATACCTTGTCAAGATTTTGAAGAAGTTCAAAATGGAACAGTCAAAGAAAAGTTCTTGCCTGTGTTGCAAAGGTGTGAAATTGAGTAAGACTCAAATCCCGACCACAGCAGAAAATAGAAAAGAGAATGAAAGTCATTCCCTATGCCTCAGTCATAGGTTCTATAAAGTATGCTATGCTATGTACCAGACCTATTGTATACCTTGCTCTGAATTTGGAAAGGAGTACAATAGTGATCTAGGAGTAGATCACTGGACATTGGTCAAGAACATCCTTAGTGAGGACTAAGGAAATATTTCTCGATTATGGAGGTGATAAAAGAGCCCGTCGTAAAGAGTTACATCGATGCAAGCTTTTTACGCTGATCCAGATGACTCTAAGTCTCAATCTGGATACATATTGTAAGTGGGAGCAATTAGCTAGAGTAGCCCGTGCGAGCATTGTAGACATAGAATATTTGCAAAATACATACGGCTCTGAATGTGACAGACCCGTTGACTAAGCTTCTCTCACGAGCAAAACATGATCATCCCTTAGTACTCTTTGGGTGTTAATCACATAGCGATGTGAACTAGATTATTGACTCTAGTAAACCCTTTGGGTGTTGGTCACATGAAGATGTGAACTATGGGTGTTAATCACATACAGATATGAATATTAGTGTTGAATCACATGATGATGTGAACTAGATTATTGACTCTAGTGCAAGTGGGAGACTGAAGGAAATATGCCCTAGAGGCAATAATAAAGTTATTATTTATTTCCTTATTTCATGATAAATGTTTATTATTCATGCTAGAATTGTATTAACCGGAAACATAATACATGTGTGAATACATAGACAAACATAGTGTCACTAGTATGCCTCTACTTGACTAGCTCGTTGAATCAAAGATGGTTAAGTTTCCCAGCCATAGACATGAGTTGTCATTTGATTAACGGGATCACATCATTAGGAGAATGACGTGATTGACATGACCCATTCCGTTAGCCTAGCACTTGATCGTTTAGTATGCTGCTATTGCTTTCTTCATGACTTATACATGTTCCTGTAACTATGAGATTATGCAACTCCCGTTTACCGGAGGAACACTTTCGGTGCTACCAAACGTCACAACGTAACTGGGTGATTATAAAGGAGTACTACAAGTGTCTCCAAAGGTACATGTTGGGTTGGCGTATTTCGAGATTAGGTTTTGTCACTCCGATTGTCGGAGAGGTATCTCTGGGCCCTCTCGATAATGCACATCACATAAGCCTTGCAAGCATTGCAACTAATAAGTTAGTTGTAAGATGATGTATTACGGAACGAGTAAAGAGACTTGTCAGTGACGAGATTGAACTAGGTATTGGATACCGACGATCGAATCTCGGGCAAGTAACATACCGATGACAAAGGGAACAACGTATGTTGTTATGCGGTTTGACCGATAAAGATCTTCATAGAATATGTAGGAGCCAATATGTGCATCCAGGTTCCGCTTATTGGTTATTGACCAAGAATAGTTCTAGGTCATGTCTACATAGTTCTCGAACCCGTAGGGTCCGCACGCTTAAGGTTTTCAAGGCAGTTATATTATGAGTTTATGAGTTTTGATGTACCGAAGGAGTTCGGAGTTCCGGATGAGATCGGGGACATGACGAGGAGTCTCAAAATGGTCGAGACGTAAAGATCGATATATTGGACGACTATATTCGGAGTTCGGAAAGGTTCCGAATGATTCGGGTATTTTTCGGAGTACCGGAGAGTTACGGGAATTCGCTAGGGAGAAGTATTGGGCCTTATTGGGCCCTGCGGGAAAGAGAGAGGGGCTGCCTAGGGCAGGCCGCGCGCCCCCCCCAAGGCCTAGTCCGAATTGGACTAAGGGGAGGGGCCGCATCCCCTTCCTTCTCTCCTACTCCTACTAGGAAAGGAGGAGTCCTACTCCCGGTGGGAGTAGGACTCCCCCCTTGGGCGCGCCTCCTCCTCCTTGGCCGGCCCTCCCCTTGCTCCTTTATATCTGGGCAGGGGACACCCCATGACACACAAGTTGATCTACGGATCGTTACTTAGCCGCAGCGGTGCCCCCTCCACCATATTCCACTTCGATCATATCGTCATGAGCTTAGGCGAAGCCCGCGCCGGTGAAGTCATATCGTCATGAGCTTAGGCGAAGCCCTGCGTCGTGAGCATCATCATCATCACCACGCTGTCGTCCGACGGAACTCATCCCCGACGCCTTGCTGGATCGGAGCCGGGGATCGCCATCGAAGCTGAACGATGTGCTGAACACGGAGGTGCCGTACGTTCGGTACTTGGATCGGTCGGATCGTGAAGACGTACGACTACATCAACCGCGTTGTTATAACGCTTCCGCTTACGGTCTACGAGGGTACATGGACGGACACTCTCCCCTCTCATTGCTATGCCATCACCATGGTCTTGTGTGTGCGTAGGAAATTTTTTGAAATTACTGCGTTCCCCAACAGAGTCATCCCCTTCAGCGATGACAATCAGCCTGACAAGGTATGCTCTTTATTCCGACTGTCTTGCATATATGTTCCGACTGTACTTGATCTCGACTGACTTTTACTCGACTTTTCGTCTTGTAGGTTTTCACTTAGATGTATTCGATGCCCAACGACGAACAAGCCCTGGAGCAGGACCAGGAGGGAGAGGCCAGCGCAGAGGAGAGTGGTGAATGGGAGTCTTCGGATGAAGAGGAGGAGGAGGAGAGCGAGGAGTCGGACGACGAGGAAGAAGTCGACTCTCCGCCACGGTCTGAACGTCGATCCAAGCAGCACCATGACCCGGCGGGCAGGCGCGGGAAGAACGTGGCTCTGAGTACCCACACTCAAAAGCGCACTAGGACGTCGACTCCGGAGCCGACGGAGAAGGTCGCCAAGCAGCCCAAGGTTGCTCCTCCAGAGGCTCGGAAGACTTTGCCGCGGATCAAGATGGATGTCCCTATTGCTTCGGGGTGAGTATCTTGCTTGTGTTTATATAGGCCGACTGAAGTTTTTGTTCTGACCAACTGGATCATGTATCTTTCTAGCCCCACCTCTGCTGCCACCGACATGGACATTGACTAGGCACCAGGAGACGAGGAGACCGACGATGCAGCCACTTCTCGAGCTGGTAAGTCCGTTCGACCAGGTTTCATTTGGTCGAGTGGCTCGTCAGTCGGCTGAATTTCCGATATTTCTCACTTCCTGTAGTTCCGCAAGAGGTTGTCGTGCTCCCTGACGATGAAGAAGAAGAAGTGCCTCTACGGGAGAGGAGGAAGAGGATTGGGGGGTCAAGCAGGAGGAGGCTTGAAGTTCAAGTCCCTCAGTCGACGTCGGCGCTTGAGGCGGTAGTCGAACGTTCCGGAGACCCGGTTCGGACAAACGTCACATTCGCCAACCCGCTGACGACTGATCGTCCGTCAGGGTCGACTACTTCGACTCCTGCCGCTCCAGTGCAACTCCACGCATCTGAACCAGCCGCTGCTTCAACTGCCTTGGAGCCATCATTCTTCGGTGCATATCAGACCCCAGACGATTTGCCGAGTGCTGCCAGGGAGGCTCTTCGCCAGGTGAACCTTGTCATGGAGCAGGTGAAGGTGATGCACGAGGCTAGTCAGGTGGCTTATAACGCCAAAGATCGCCTGCAGACCAATGTTCAGGTCAGCGAACTCCGACTGAGCTTTTGAATGTTGTTTTATATCCGATCACCCACTGGGGTGTGCCTTTGTTTAGGATTTAGGAAATCTTCCACCTCACTCGCCTCGTGCTGAGTAGTAGTAGTCTGTCTGGACCAGTGGGGGCACGCCGAGTGCACCCACTGGGTGTAGTCCCCGAGACCACGGTCGACTGCTGGCAGTCGACTGAGGTCTTAGAATCTTCTCTTTCTTTTTTTGACTCACGCTGGGTAGACCGTGCTGAGTGTTGATCTGAACCGGTGGGGGCATGCTAAGTGCACCCACTGGGTGTAGTCCCCGAGACCTCGGTCGACTGCTAGCAGTCAGCTGAGGTCTTAGAATAACTTTTCACTGTCATTGTCTCTTATTTCTGTCGACTGACATATCTCTCTCGCTGACTGCAGAGGTCTTGTGATCTTGGAGCTCAACTTTAAGAATTAAAGAAGAAGCATATCAGCGTTGAACTTGACCTTGAACCTACGAATAAGAACCTCAAGACTGCTCAACAAGAGACGGCCATCATGGGAGGTAACTATTCGACCCTTGCCTACTTAGTAGCTTGCGTCTTTCACTGCCTTTTCTTTCAGTCTCTTTGAACCGAGTGACTTCACACAAGCAGATGTGAGTCGTGAAAACCGCCAACTTCAGGCCCATCTAAAGAGTGTTGTTTCTTTAAAGAGAATGAAGGAAGCTTTGGAGAAGAAGGACCAGGACCTTGCTACTGCTCAGAAGGAAGCACGATAGAAGACAATGCTTGCGTACCAGAAGCTGGCTTCAGTCGGCAAGTTGGAAGAGGAGAACGCGAAGTTGAAGACCACAATATCGGAAGACAATCGATAAGTCGAGCAACTGAAGAAGGACAAGGAGAACCTGACCACTGAAGTTGGAGGCCTCAGAACCAAGACAGACAAGCTAGAGTCCTATCTGGGACAACTTGCCGCAAAACTAGTTCTGAAGCTTGAAGGTATAGCCACTCGACTAGTTAATTGTCATCGATTGAAGTATGTTATAATATTGTCGACTCACTATTTTTCATGATGGAACAGAACTTTGTCAGGACTTTGAAGCTGAAACCGGGCGGGTCGAGACAGGTCTCGACCCCATCAATTGTCCTGTGAAAGATGACGTTGCGATGAACTTGCTGCGATTGGAATCACGCTTGGACGGTGTTGTTGCCTATCTGGCTCGACTGAAGGCTGCGATGACTCGAGTGGATGCCGAACTCTGGCCTCAAGCGGAACTTTGTCAAGACCTCGATTCGTTGATGACTCGACTCAACCAGATTCCTGGCCGAGTGCAAGAATGGAAGAAGTCATCCGCTCGCTGTGGCGCTGACGTCTCCCTGTCATTGGTTCGAGTGCACTGCAAGGAGGCTAGATAAGACAAGTTGGCGGCCCTCAAGGTTGTGAATACCAAGAAGCACTCCTTTCAGTCCTTCATGGACACCTTCCTTGAGGCAGCCACTCGTATTGCTGACAGCATCGACCTCGACAGCTTCTGCGATCCGGCCAGCCCTTCTCTCGTCGAGTGATCGAAAAAACATTATGCTTTGCCCTCATTTGCCTTGGAATGCCGAGTGATTTTGTAATCGTTGATACTCCTTCAGGCCTGACGCCCGAGTACTTTAATCTACGGTTAGAAACCTTTGGATTTATCTGCTCCGGGCTTATCTTTGAATTGTTCCTCTCTCGGATTGGTTTTTGTACTCTCGATGCAGCTTCTGAGGAAGAGGCGAGCCTTGAGCAGCATTGATCAGCTCATCAGCGAGGCACTCAGCAATGGTCTTGACGTTCCTGGACGCAATTCGCCTTGGAATTAGCTGTTGAACGAGCCTTTGGCAGCATTGCTCAGCTCATCAGCAAGGCACTCAGCAATGGTCTTGACGTTCCTGAAAGCAGCTCGCCTTGGCGTCGGCTGTTGGATGAGCCTTGGGCAGCGCGCACAATCTCGTCCTTCTTCTTGACGGTGCAGCCCCGGGGGGAGGGGTCGTGGTCGACCTGCACCATTCTGCTGGGTTTCTCAAACTTAGGCGAGTACTAGACTGCGGCTAAGCCCCCCGAGTGAGAGGATTGCTCACCACTTGGTAGGATTTTTCAAACTTAGGCGAGTACTGGACTGCAGCTAAGTCCCCGAGTGGGAGGGTTGCTCGCAACTCGGTAGGATTTTTTATACTTAGGCGAGTACTGAACTGCAGCTAAGCCCCCGAGTGGGAGGGTTTCTCGCCACTCAGTAGGATTTTTTATACTTAGGCGAGTATTGAACTGCAGCTAAGCCCCCGAGTGGGAGGGTTGCTCGCCACTCGGTAGGATTTTTTATACTTAGGCGAGTACTGAACTGCAGCTAAGCCCCCGAGTGGGAGGGTTGCTCGCCACTCGGTAGGATTTTTTATACTTAGGCGAGTATTGAACTGCAGCTAAGCCCCCGAGTGGGAGGGTTGCTCGCCACTCGGTAGGATTTTTTATACTTAGGCGAGTATTAAACTGCAGCTAAGCCCCAGAGTGGAAGGGTTGCTCGCCACTCGGTAGGATTTTTTATACTTGGGCGAGTACTGGACTGCAGCTAAGCCCCCGAGTGAGAGGATTGCTGTCACAATCTCGTCCTTCTTCTTGATGGTGCAGCCCCTGGGGGGGGAGGGGTCGTGGTCGACCCGTACCGTTTGTTAGGACCTTTTAAACTTAGGTGAGTACTGTACTGCAGCTAAGCCTCCGAGTGAGAGGCTGGCTCACCACTCGGAAGGATTTTTTAAAATTATGCGAGTACTGGACTGCAGCTAAGCTTCCGAGTGAGAGGCTGGCTCACCACTCGGTAGGATTTTTTAAACTTAGGCGAGTACTGGACTATAGCTAAGCCTCCGAGTGAGAGGCTGGCTCACCACTCGGTAGGATTTTCTAACACTTAGGCGAGTACTGGACTGTAGCTAAGCCTCCGAGTGAGAGGCTGGCTCACCACTCGGTAGGATTTTTTAACACTTAAGTGAAACGGATTCGCAGCTAAGCCTCCGAGTGAAAGGCTGGCTCACCACTCGGTAGGATTTTCTCTTCAACTTAGGCGAAACGGATTCGCGGCTAAGGCACCCACTGGGGGATTTTAGAATATGTTAAAAATGAACAACAATCATTCGGAAGACTATAAAATCATGTCTTTTGGTAATCAAACTAAAAGATACTTCTTATTACATCTCAACAGTCTAAATGCTTTAAGAGTAAAAGGGGCGGAGCAGTTCCACATTCCAAGCACGTGGCTCATCTTTATTGTGCTCGACGTTGAAAAGACGATATGCTCCGTTGTGGAGCACTTTGGTGACGACGAAAGGGCCTTCCCAAGCAGGAGCGAGCTTGTGTGGTTTCTGCTGGTCCACTCGAAGAACCATGTCTCCCTCCTGAAATGCCCGACCCCTTACGCTTCTGGCATGGAACCGACGCAGGTCTTGTTGATAAATGGTCGACCGGATCAAGGCCATCTCTCTTTCTTCTTCCAAGAGATCGACTGCATCTTGCCGAGCTTGCTCTGCTTCCTCTTCTGAGAAGAGCTCAACTCGGGGCGCATTGTGGAGTAGATCACTCGGGAGTACGGCTTCGGCTTCGTAGACTAAGAAGAATGGAGTTCGACCAGTCGACCAATTAGGAGTTGTCCTCAATCCCCAAAGTACTGATGGAAGCTCATCGACCCAGGCCCCTGCTGCATGCTTGAGGTCACGCATCAACCGGGGTTTCATTCCTTTGAGAATCAATCCATTTGCTCTTTCAGCCCGCCCATTCGACTGAGGATGGGCGACCGAAGCGTAATCGGCCCTCGTGCCTTGAGAAGCACAAAAGGCTCTGAATTCGTTAGAGTCGAAGTTCGATCCGTTATCCGTAATGATGTTGTGCGGAACACCATATCTGAATATCAATTCTCTGATAAAGCTTACAATTGTACTTGCTTCAAGGTTTTTAATGGACTTGGCTTCGATCCATTTGGTAAACTTGTCGGCTGCCACCAGCACATGGGTAAATCCACTCCTGCCAGTCCTCAGAGGTCCAACCATGTCCAATCCCCAGACAGCGAAAGGCCAGACGAGTGGAATAGTCTTTAGAGCTGACGCAGGCTTATGGGACATGTTGGAGTAAAACTGACAGCCTTCACATTTGTCCACAATTTCTTTTGCCATCTCATTGGCACGTGGCCAGTAAAATCCGACTCGGTATGCTTTGGCCACGATGGTCCGAGAGGACGCATGGTGACCATAGGTCGCCGAGTGAATATCATTGAGGATCATTCGGCCTTCTTCTGGCATGATGCACTTCTGGCAGACTCCAGTTACACTTTCTCTGAACAACTGTCCTTTTATCGCGGCAAAGGCTTTAGATCGTCGGATGATCTGTCGAGCCTCTTCTTCATCTTCTGGAAGTTCTTTCCTAAGAATGTATGCAACGTACGACACTGTCCAGTCGGGAGTGATGACCAAAACCTCCATGACTAAGTCGACCACGGCTGGGATTTCGACTTCAGTCGGATCTGTGGCGCTCTTAGGTTGTGGGGACTCTTCAGTGAAAGGATCTTCCTGAACCGAATGTGAATGAATATGCTCCAAAAACACATTGCTGGGAATGGCCTCTCTTAGAACCTATCTTTGCCAACTCATCTGCAGCTTGATTTTTCAGTCGGGGTATATGGTGAAGCTCCAACCCTTCAAACTTCTTTTCCAGCTTTCTTACCGCATTGCAATAACCAGTCATGCTGACATCCCACTCTTTCATCACTTGATTAACCACAAAATACGAGTCGCAGTAGACCATAAGGCGACGGATGCCGAGTGAAATGGCCATACGCAACCCGTATAAAAGTGCTTCATATTCAGCTCCATTATTGGAGGAATCAAAATGAATTTTGAGAACATAGCTAAGCTTGTCTCCACGGGGAGATACCAATACTACCCCAGCACCTGAACCATTCAGCATCTTGGAGCCATCGAAGAACATAGTCCAATGCTCCGACTGAACTTGAGTCGGCAATTGCTGCTCAATCCACTCGGCAAGGAAATCTGCGATTGCTTGGGACTTGATAGCTTTCTTTGCCTCAAACTTGATATCCAATGGAAGGAATTCAATCGCCCATTTTGCTACTCGACCAGTTGCATCTCTGTTGTTCAGAATTTTAGATAATGGTGCGGCGCTGACGACTGTAATGGAGTGATCAGAGAAATAATGTGCAACCTTCTTCATGGTCATGTAGATTCTATAGACAAGCTTCTGATAATGTGGATATCGTTGCTTGGATGGAGTCAAAACTTCGGATCTGATAATATACTGGGCGCTGAACCTTGTAAGCCTTTCTTTCTTCTTCTCGCTCGACCGTGAGTACTGTACTGACAACTTGTCCAGTGGCTGCAATATAAAGTAGTAGAGGCTCTTTGCTGATTGGCACAGCGAGCACCGGCTGGGTGGGAAGCAGGGTTTTGAGCTCTGCAAACGCTGCATCAGCTTCCTCAGTCCACTCGAACTTATCAGATTTCTTCATCAATCGGTAAAGAGGTAAGGCCTTTTCACCGAGACGAGAAATGAATCGACTCAAGGTGGCCAAACAACCAGCCAGCTTCTGAACGTCATGCACACGCACGGGGCGTTTCATTCGGAGGATGGTATCAACTTTTTCTGGATTGGCGTCAATCCCTCGTTCGAAAACGAGAAAACCGAGTAACTTTCCACCTGGAACTCCGAATGTGCACTTTGACGGATTAAGCTTGATATCGTACCTTCTTAGGTTGGCAAAGGTTTCTGCGAGGTCACCAAGAGGGTCGGAACCTTTGCGAGACTTGACCACAATGTCATCCATGTATGCTTCCACATTCCGACTAATTTGAGTGAGCAGGCACTTCTGAATCATTCTCATGAATGTGGCTCCGGCATTTTTAAGACCAAATGGCATGGTGACATAGCAAAAGCACCCGAATGGGGTGATGAAGGCTGTTTTTATTTCATCGGGACCATATAGTCGGATCTGATAATACCCGGAATATGCATCTAAAAAAGACAAGCGCTCACACCCCGCCGTCGAGTCAACAATCTGATCGATACGGGGGAGAGGGAAGTGATCTTTCGGGCAGGCCTGATTGATATGCTTGAAATCGATGCACATACAAAGTAAATCGTCCTTCTTAGGGACCATGACTACATTGGCAAGCCACTCGGAGTGGTAGATCTCATGGATGAACTCTGCTGCTAGCAGCTGAGCCACTTCCTCGCCAATTGCTTTTCTCTTCTGTACGGCGGAGCACCGAAGATGCTCTTTGATGGGTTTTACCTTGGGGTCGACACGCAAACGGTGCTCAGTCAGTCCTCTGGGTACACCCGACATGTCAGAGGGTTTCCATGCAAAGATGTCCCAGTTCTCACGGAGGAACTGGATGAGCGCTTCTTCCTATTTGCTGTCGAGTGTCGCTGATATATGAGTCGGTGCGGCATTGGGATCGGTCGGGTGAATATGAATTGGCTTCGTTTCACCGAACGGTGAAATCACGTAATCATGGCAGGCTTCTTGGCTCGGAGCAAATCACTCGGATCTGCATTCTTCGATATTCTTGGAATTCAACTGCTGCCATTTGCGCGCCGGCAATTTTGGAACCCTTCCGAAGCATTCCTCGCTTTACGCCGATTGCCGAATCGTGATCACACCTCTGGGGCCAGGCATCTTCAACTTGAGGTACACGTAACATGGTCGAGCCATAAAACGTGCGTAGGCAGGCCTACCCAGAATGGCATGATAAGCACTATGGAAATCCACGACTTCAAATGTCAAATTTTCCTTACGGTAATGCTGGGAATCACCGAAAACCACGTTGAGAGCGATCTGGCCGAGTGATTCGGCTTTATTTCCAGGGATAACACCATGGAAACTCATATTGCTCTCGCTAAGTTTGGACATTGGAATGCCCATCCCCTTCAAGGTTTCAGCATAAAGAATATTCAGGCCGCTACCACCATCCATCATTACTTTAGTCAGTCTAGTACCTCCGACCACTGGGTCGACCACCAATGCCTGCCTCCCGGGGGTGGATATACGCGCAGGGTGATTAGACTGGTCGAATGTGATGGCTGTCTGAGACCATTTCAGTATGTGGTCGTCGTCGCTGGAGCGACCATATTCACTTCTTTGTTCATAACTTTCAACCGACTCTTGCTCTCCACATCGGCAAATATCATCAGGGTGCACTTGACTTTGGGATAACCGTCGTCTACCTCTTCGTCCTCGTCTTTGTCCGACTCTTTTTCCTTCTCACCAGGCTGTTTTTCTTGGAACTGCTGGATCAGGAGTCGACATTGTCGACTGGTATGCTTAGGGTAAATCAGATTACCCTCTTCGTCCTTCTTCGCGTGGATGTGACACGGTAAATCTAACACATCATTTCCTGCTTGATCCTTTACCTTCTTAGGGGGCCAGGGCCCTTTCGGTTTTTCTTTAAACTTTCCTTGAGCCACTGCTGCAATCTCACCGGGTGCTGCAGGCTCGGCCTTACATTTCTGTTTCCGACTGGAATTACCTCCACCGGCCTCTTGGCCGACTGGTTTTTCCTTTCCGCTGCGGAGTCGATCCTCTTCTTCTCTGTTAGCGTACCGGGTGGCAATTTCCATCATCCGAGTCAGAGTCATATCTCTAGTCCGACCGAACTTTAGGACCAACTCTCGGTATTTGACGCCTTCCTTGAAGGCACACTTCTTGATGCTCTGATACATTTTCAACGGTGTGATGCAAAGTGGTCCACCTCTGAATGAAATCCCTTAAAGTCTCACTCGGTTTCTGCACACAATGTTGCAACTCTATCAACCCTGTTGGCCGCTTGCAAGTGCCCTCAAAAGTTCTGACGAACACTCGAGCAAGCTCTTCCCAACTATATATACTGCCTGGAGCTAACTGGGTCAACCACGCTCGGGCCGACCCTTCCAACATCAGAGGAAGATGTTTCATTGCTACTTCATCGTTCCCGCCACCAA
The DNA here is from genome assembly GCA_021605145.1 of Aegilops bicornis. NCBI lineage: Eukaryota > Viridiplantae > Streptophyta > Magnoliopsida > Poales > Poaceae > Aegilops > Aegilops bicornis. Next base: position 39,591,039 of record CM038674.1, on the reverse strand, counting down.
TCTGCACAGCCACTCGGTAATCCTCAAGCCAAGTTTCAGGCTTGGACTCTCCAGTGAACTTACTGACCCCGGTCGCCAACCTGAAGTTGGGAGGAATCACCGCAGCCCTGATGGCTCTGCTGAAACACTTTGGACCTGAAACATGCACTCTGCTGCCACTCGGACAATCTCTGCCAGGGTCTTCTCTATGCGCTCTGTTCCGGTCGACTAGACCTTGAACGAGGATAGATCTTGCATCGAAGCCTGGCTCTCTTGGGTCGACTGGTGCTCTGCGCTCGCCACTGTGACGGCGTCTATCATCGTACTGCCGAGGCACATATGATGCACTCCTCGGAGGAGGTGTGGGCACTCGAAGACGATTGTCGTGGTCGAGCCGATGATCATACTGTCCACGGCCTTCACGCCGCAGGGGCGACCTTGGGCTGTGGGCCGACTGAACTGTATCCGCTACTATGGATCTGCTGTGAATCCTATTCCACGACTGAGACACTGCTGTGTTCTGTTCTCCTGCTGCCCGGAGTAAGGCCCGGATCTGCATCAAACCTCTGCCGGCCTCCGGCTGGGAAGGTTGAATTGACTCTGCTATTCGGGCCACAACTATGAGATTTTGGATCGGAGTGCGGTACACCTTAGGTGGAGGCGGGAAAAGCTGTCGTCGACTGGACTCGGGGATCCGCTCCCGAGCACGCTCGTCGAGAGCGCACTGAAGGTTCTCCAGTCGAGTGTGCTCAGCCAAATTAGCCAAGCGCACCTCTTCCAAGGCCCGAGCCTCGGGGGTTTCTCCAACGATGGGCGTGTGGAGTGCATCCATGTTGCGGCGACGAAGTTCTTCCCTCTGTTGCGAAGAAAGGGGTTCGGGATGGTATTCCTCATGGACGCGCGACGGATCACCGCCACCATCCTCGCCGTCTTCACGGCGGAAACCAGGCGGACCACACGGTCCATCGACCATCAAGACTTCAGCCGCAGGATCGCTGCTATTGCACTCGGATGCGGTCTCCGTGGAGCCAGTCGACAGATCAAATAAGCCATGCAGTGTTTCGCCGGGCTCGATTGCCGCGACTTGATGGGTGGCCGAACATCGAGCCACCGCGTGTTTCACCCACCGCTGAAGCCGCGACCGACCGGATCGCTTGCGGCAGCAAACAGCGGGGAGGGAAGACACCATCGGAGCCGACCGATACTGAGTCCACGGCTGCCGGAGAAGGACGTCGCGAATGCACACGCGGATGTGCGTCGCCCCTCGGACGGGGAGCGCCTCAATGTCAAGGGGAGCTTCCTGAAGCCAAGCAGAGTTGTCGGCGATGAAAACGAGCGCGCCGAGACGGATATCGCGGCCTTCAGCCAATCCGCCGCCGGAAACCATGATGATGATGATCGGAAGAATTTGCAACTTCACCAACAAGTCGCTAAGACACCGGCCCCAAGGTGGGCGCCAACTGTCGTGGTTCTAAGACTGACAGTAGAAAGAGGGATAGGTATGGAGAGGCAAGATCTCAGCTATGGTGAAGGTGTACACACGGGATTTACGAGTTCAGGCCCTTCTCAAAGGAAGTAATAGCCCTACGTCTCGGTGCCCGGGGGCGGTCGATTGGATTATATGCGTGTGATGTTACAGGGGGTGCCAACCCTTGTGCCAGAGGAGGGGGTGGCTTATATAGAGTACGTCTGGACCCTCACCGTCCTCCATTACAAGGGGCTTAATGTATATAAAGTAGGGGCGTTACTGATAACGCCAGCCTTAAGTGCTATTAATGACCTTAAAGACTACGGAGTGAACGCCTGACTGTTGCAATGCTGAGTGACTCCCGATCTTCGGTAGGTCGAATGATTCCTTGGATGGTCGAGTGACAATAGGTAGGGGGACTCCCGAGTGACATGACTGGTCGAGTGGATTGCACTCGACATCTTTGACTGGGGGTCCCTTGTTACCTCTTGGACTTCTTATCTTCTAGGGTAGTGACCTTGGGTAGGATGTACGAGTCAGGCCCATGACCCTACCCCAGGTTTGTATCCTCATCAGCTGGGGTATTTTTTTTACGCCGGTGCAGAAAAAATGCCTAGGGTGGGCCTGTTGGGGACGCAACTGGAGATGCTCTTAATAACCATACATTTGCTTTTCACCGTCTGCTAGGACCACGTCTCCATCTCCAATACTACAAGTACTTTTTGATAACTATTCGCAAAAAAAGTACTTTTTGATAACGGTTTTGCTGATTCTAAAAAAATGAAATTAAAATAAAATAGTATTTTTTATGCACAAGCTATTTGTAAGTCGCTTGAATTTTGAATCCACGTAAATCGATTCTAGAGAGAGTACGGCTCCATGGACGAAGGTGGGGGTGACATGAAATCTTTTTTATCTGTTACCCCACGAAAGCTCATATTTTGTCTTTCATGCCCACCCCACCACCAGTTGATTCCGTCTAGCTCCGCCACCGAGTGTCAACCTCGGTCAGGCCGAGATGGAACCTTGCCGGAGACAGGGACGACATTGCAAAGCCGTAGTGAGTTGCGACGTCGTGAACGGAGGCAAGGAAAAGGGCTGACTGGCGCAGAACTGGCTCACCGGAGAAATTTGGTGGTCGGGAAGGTTTAGAGGGATGGTCTAGGGTGGTGGCACCATGACGGTGGGCACTGGTGATTGGAGGGCTTGCACAAGAGTGTTGTCGACCGCAGACCCCAGAGGCAGGCAAATTGGTCGGTGGTCAAGAGGAGGAAGGAGACTGGAGGAAGTAGAAACACAGCAGCCATCCTGTGAAAGATCCAACGGCCAAAAAAATCTCACACGATTCCTTTTTAGGCGACTTACAAGTGCCCCTACCTTTTTTAGTCTCAGCTGATTTGTTTATTTATTTTACCAAAATCAGTTTAATGAAGGTTCTGGTGGGCTGATAAAAATTGCAAGTTGCATCTTTCATCAAACTAAATTACACTTTAGGCGGACCCATTTTAGAAAATCTTTTCTTGGGCCAAGCAATTTTCTAATGGATCTACGGAATAAGGTGGGCAAAAATCAGCCTGAATCATTTCCAAACTCAAATAAAGGCATATACTCACTGTCAACAAGTATATACACTGCAAACCAACCTGTTAGGTGGACAGTGGTATACCAGCCCGCCAGGGTTCAAGTCCTGATGCTCGCGTTTAAATTTTTATTTATTTCAGGATTTTTGGCGATGTGCATTAAGTGGGAGGAGACATTCCCGTTGACTACAAGATGTCTTTGGTGACTTCGTCAACTCAAGATGGTATGTCGACACAGTCTCTCAGAGGTGCTCATAGTGATAGTGTGTGTGTGTGTTTATAGGGATGAGTGTATTCGTGTATATGTGAGTGTTTGTGTCTATACTATGTTAAAAGAAACAAATATATACACTGCCCATTGCAAAAATTAAACACCATGAACTACTACAGAAAACACTGTGTGAGAAAATACTATAGGCACATGTTGGAATAATTAAAAAAATCAAATTAATGTCATGACTAGATTGCTAACAATATTCATACTGTAACACACTAATGAACTACTCATGCGAATGCGCACCGGTGCAGGAGATAGCGATACTATGCCATCATTGCCTCATTAGTTGATTGGAGCTGAATACGTACGGTATAATTTTCTCAAGTATCGCCATTCGTGTACACGTACGTGTACGTGGGAGGTACAGTAGTACAGGGAAGATGTATGGATACCATAAGCGTACACATCGATAGGTTGATGCATACGGCCGGCCCGGGAGTATGCAGGCTCGTGGGCATGGGAGGGGCTACGTGGTCTCACGTGCACCTTTCATGCAGAGGCATGCAACTCCACTGAGGATGGATCCCATGCGGCACCAACTTTGTGGTCTACTCTGGTAGTTTGTGTACCATCCTTACGATTTGCTACCTCCCCAAATAGATGGCATATAAATTCAGTTAAAAAGTTAATGTTTTCAAAGTTTGACCATCAGACCATGTATATATACAAAAGTATGAACATAAATAATGTCAAATCAATATTAATATATCCACCATTAGATGTATTTCCATAATCTATTTATTATATTAAATATTGCAGTTGTTGATATTTTTTTCTGTATATTTGGTCAAATTTAGAAATAATTGACTTTTTGACTGAATATATATGTCACGTATTTGGGGACAGAGGGAGTACCCGGTTTTAGCTTTGGCTTGGCTTGTACTACTAGTCACCTAGTTCCTACTCCAATGTGCTATATGTTGCCACAATGTTTATTATGCAATGTCTTAATGTTACTCCTTTTTTTCTCTCTTTTTTCAAATTTAAAACAACTATGATCAATTTAGATTTCAAGATATTTTTGGTGTGTACGTAATTCTGCAGTTCGAACTGAAAACTACACGGCCGACAAAGGCGGATATGTGCGAAGGCTACAGGGTTCCTAAGGTGTATGACTGAGGGTACACTTGTTCATTGTTATTTCACACCTCTGGCATTAGAGGTTATGTCCATTATCACGCATTAGAGCAACTTCAACCCGTCGACCCATTTCATCCACACGTGTTCATTTGGGTCAACGCAGATACAAAACTTGGCCCAACACGTCAAAACAAACGGACGCGTGTCCGCTTTTCGTCCGCGTGTCGACCCATTCCAGACCCAAATTTGGTCCCCATTTGCATCTGCGCGGACACGAAGGGGACACGCGGCTCGCCCGCCTGCTCCTTCCCATGGCCCACCTGTCGGTGGCGCTAGTTGCCCTTTTTCTATCCCCTTCCCACGCACGCCCCCTCCCATGCACAAACCCTACCCCGCCGCCCATTTTTCCTGGCCACCTTGCTCTCCAGCCCCTCCCCTCCCCCTCCCAGCACGTCCACAGGCTTTGGTGCCTCCTGCCGGCCGGACGGCGGCGGGTGGGGGAGGCAAAGCGGTAGATCTACGGTGGTGGGATTTGGCCCATCCTGCCTGCGGGATTTGCCGATCCCGGCCGCCGGCGACTGCTCCTTGCCATGGATTCGTCGTGTACCAGATCACACAGCCCCGACAATGCCCCGTCGCTGCGTGCAGGCGTCGAGTCCTCTTCTAGCCGCTCGTATCTACCTCATCGTCAGTTCGCTAGCAAAGCCACAGTCGGTCGTTGCCCTGGCTCGTTGCTGGTCTAGAGGCTAGCAAACTCACCAATGCCGCTCATAAAGTGCGATGACTGCCCACGGTAGGTCGTGCGACGAATCTCTTCGACGCCGGAACATCCCAATGGGTGTTCGTCAAGCACAAAAAAAATGGGGTATGTGCTTCTCTAGGATTGGTTTTGCTTTTTGATTCGGCAAGATCTCGGTAGCTTTATATTTGCTCTAATTTGTGTGTAGGAGGGATGCAAGTTTTGGAATTGGGAATAAGATTACATCGATCTTTTGATGGCACAGAATTTGCTAGATGTCCGTGCACTTTTAGCTAGAATTGAAGCTAGAGATGAAACTGAAGAAGAGACCAAAGGGGAAGCAACGTCTACTTCTTTAGAATCGAAGAAGAAAGAAGTTGTGAAGCTCAATAATCCGTAGATCAACAATGAAGACATAGAGAAGATATTAGTCCAACTAATGGGAGCAGTTATGGAAGGTGGACATCTTCTAAAACGTTTAATTGTGGTTCTTGTTTTCTTTGGTCTTGCTCTTGTAGCAAAGAGTTGGTAAAAAATGTGTGTATCGAAAATGTGTTTTATGAAATTAAAAAATAGTTTCAATGCCAACAAAATGTGTATAAAATAAACTAGGAGGCAGGCAGATCGCCCAAACGCAAAAGGGGACGGACATGTCGACCCAGACGGACAAAATACGGACAAAGCGCGCGTCTGTTTGGGTCGGCGTGTTCGGGTTGCTCTTAGAGGTTTTGTCCATTGCTATATCATGTAAGTGTGCCCAATTTTTCCTTAGCCAATTTGCATTTTCATGTGTGGATGAACGAGATCATAAACGTAGTCAATACTGTTTATCTTCTTCCTCGAAGAACAGACGTGATTTCTCCCCCTCCCATGAGTTAGCCTACCGAGCCCTTGCCTGGAATTGCGGCTTCCCCGCCTAGACCTGGCGCTCCGTCTAATCTAATCCGTGGTAATAAAAAAAAGCCTGCACCAGTAAACCTCATGAGGGCATCTCCCACAAAGATCCTTAAAGCTCCGGTATATATCTGGACTGTGTTGTCCGGACCACTTTTGTTAACTTTTGTCATCCAGTAAGGATCCCTATCGGCCTGCGGAGCAGTGGGGATGTCCATCTTTCCATAAACGAGAACCAATATGGGAGAGTTGTGCGAGAATTCGGATATGCACTTGACCAACAAAAAGCCCCCATATGGCTCTCTCTCTCTCTCTCTCTCTCTCTCTCTCTCTCTCTCTCCCCGAACCGCACACCACACACACAAAAGCAACCACATGCCTGCCCCCCTCTCCTCTCTCTCCTCCCAACCGGACAAATCAGAATTATTTAGTGAATAGTTTTGGAAAGCTCTCTCCCGCATCATGTCCACGGTCCACATCCGGACCAGTCTGCAGATGGAGAACGGGGCCGTTTTGGGGGTCAGTGTCGAAATGCCATTATTTCCCTCTGGCTACGACCCTGCGCGTGTCCTGGCTCCCACTCTCAGTCTCGGGGTTTTTCTCTTCTCATGCAAAATCTATGGATGCAATTTGAATTTTCAGGCAACAGGGAACACATCTGGTGTGGGAAAAAGTAAAGATGAGGAAAATAAAAGGCCAAAAACAACTAGTAGTAGATCGAGCAAGCACGCGAGGCAACTGCGGCGTGCCCTAGGCAGCGACATGCGTGCCCTTGGTTATGTTTTTATTCTGAGTCGGGCTCCCTTGCTTAATTTGATTTGTGTGGCGCATACAAAGGCACATATGCTGCCACAAACGAGACCACACATTCTGGCCACATGTCGTTGAGCGGGTGCGCTGTGCGCAGCACATGCAAAGTGGCAAACTGCCGCGCGCTGCTCCCCCACACTGTGGGCCGTCCTCGGCCCAACAACTGTCACGGTCTCTCTTACCACCGGTGGTAGTACGTAGTGTCACTCCTTAAGTGGAACCTGTTCGTACTGTGCACGTCCAGATACATTATGTTGCCACCTACACGAGAGGACCAGCACGACTGCATGCACGAGCAGGCTGTGTGCAGGTGCTCGCGCTCTGGACTTACTTGGTTAAGTAACCGAGTAATCAAGTTATTAACTACTCTCTATAATCTATTCGAGCGACAAGTAATATGGATCCGAGGAGGTAGTAATTACAGTCTTCTCTTGGTCGACATGCTTCATCGATCGGGACATGGATTTTGAGCCAGCTAGCTAGGCCGACGTGCTCTGAATCCTGAATTCTTCATCCACCATTAACATTAGCAGAGGACCACGTACGTACCGGCCGACGTGCGTTACATTGCTTCGAGAAGTACTGTGTATATGGTTGTACGTTACTGCTACGTGCACTGTGTAGCCACGACATGCATGTAGAGTAGAGTTACTAGAGTAGAGTAGAAATCAACTCGATGCGTACGTACGTACGGAGCGGCGATTGGTCGAGCAGAAAGATCAACGTTATTTCGAAAGCACTGTGTATATGGTTGTACGCTACTACTACGTGTACTGTAGCCACAACATGCATGTAGAGTACTAGAAAGATCAACGCTATGCGTACGTACGTATCGGCGATTATTTGCTAGCGGAAAAAGTCCAAAACAAATCTTCAATTTATAGATGAAAGCTAAATCAAACCTTGAACTTTAAATCCTTGAAATCAGTATACCGAACTCTCTAATCCCAGTCTATTTTAAACCTTGGAGGTGTTTTCAATGGGATTGTCGATGCAGCAGCAAGTGGAGCCGGGATCGTTGATGACTGGGCCGGCCCACCAAGCTTGTAGCGTGTTTTTCGACTTCTAAAAAAGCAAAAAAAGAGAAGTCTCGGTGGGAATCAAACTTGAGATCTAACGCTGCAAAACTTGTCCTGTATGCTGTAGCCACTGAAACTGATGACTACTGCTGATAAAAAATGAATCATGAAACTATTTAACCACTCTGCTTAGCATCGTGACTCGAAAACATTTTGGAATATTTATTTTCTTGAAAATAATCAACGAACCTTGAAGTTGTAGGCGAAAGCTAAATCGAACCCTCAATTTCAAATCCCTGAAATCAGCACACCCAACTATTTAATCCCGGTCTATTTTAAACCTTGGGCGCATTGCCAAACAGGGATGTTGACGTGGCGGGTTGAACCCGGGATCGCTGTCTGCGCCAGACTGGGCCGGCCCATCAGGTGCAAAGTGTGTGTTTTTTTTTTTGCAACATTTTTTCCGAATCGCGAGGCATAAAAACGTCGAAAAAGAAAGGCTGCCCTGAATCGAACTTGCAACCAGGCGCTCATAAAACGCTCCTGCTAGCCAATTTAACTGATAGCGTTTGGCAACATAAGAGAAGCACGGAAATATTTATACACACACAACGTCGATATCTAAAGTTTTTTTTGCAACATTTTGGAACATTTTCTTGAAAACCGAATATTATTAAAAGAAAAAACATTTTTCTAAATGTAATTGTTTTGGAATTACGAACAGTTTTTGAAAAACAGTTTCTTTTTGAAAACGTGAACCATTTTTTAAAGCCCCAATTTTTTTTAAGTGCAAACACTTTTTGGAAAAGAAGAACAAATTGTTGAAAACATGAATGAAATTTTAAAGTAAGAACAAATTCTCCCATTTTGAAGTTTTTTAGTAAGTGTTGGCATTTCAAAATATCATTCAGGTTTCCAAATTTGTTCCCATTTGTTCAAAGTATGTGTATATTTTAAAATTGTTAATGTTTTGAAAAATTGTTCTCACTTTAAAAATTTATTCAGATTTAAAAAATTATTAGTGTTTTGAAAATTTTGTTCACGTTTGAAAAATGGTCCATGTATAACAAATATTCAGGGATTTCAAAAATGGTTCACGTTTGAAAATTTGTGTGTGGTAGAAAAAAATCGTAATTCCAGAAATTGTTCGCATTTTTGCAAAACATGTTTGGAATTTGAAAATCTGATTTTGGCTGTCAAGAATATTCGGACTTCAAAATCGTTGATTATTTTCAAGAAAATAAATATTCCAAAATGTTTTCGAGTCACGATGCTAAGCAGAGTGGTTAAAAAGTTTCGTGATTCACTTTTTATCAGCAGTAGTCATCTGTTCCAGTGGCTACAACATACATAGACTGGGATTAGAGAGTTCAGTGTGCTTAAAATAGACTGGGATTAGAGAGTTCGGTGTGCTGATTTCAAAGATTTGAAGTTCGAAGTTCAATTTAGCTTTCATCTATAAATTGAAGGTTTGTTTTGGACCTTTTCCTTTGCTAGCATGCTGTCGGTACAGGTACCAGTGTACGCCCCCACGTCATCATCGTCGGCAGATCAGGAGGACACGTTTTAGCTATGTGTGTTGATGTTGGCTGGCGGCGTTGGTCAGTGGTCGCACACACTCACGTACGATTGCACTCGTGTACGTGCGCATGCCACATATGGAAATATCGCCAACGAGCATGGTTGCAGTGGCGTGCGTGCGTGCATGTAGGGCTGGACCAAAAGCTCGTTGCTCGCGAGTTTAATGAGCGCTCGATAGTTCGGCTCCTTAAGCTCGTAGCTCGCTTTTTAATGAACAGAGCCAATCATTGATTTTAGCTCGTTAATCTTAACGAGCTTAACGAGCGAGCTAACGAGTTTCACGAATAGCTCGTTAAGCTCGTTAGTAACAACACAACATATATTTCCATATTATGTGATAAACTTTTTATAGCATCTCAGCCCATCTATTTAATCTACTCGACATATGAGGCAACATACTACTTCATTTCTTTTTCTAGTTACAATATTTCATCTTGAAAACCATACCTACACATTCAGCATGTATATCGTAACACATTATAATCTGTTAACGAGCGCTCGCGAGCACTCACGAGCTTAACGAGCCTCAAACGAGCCGAGCCGAAAGAGGTTTTCTGCTCGTTAATCTTAACGAGCTTAACGAGCCGAGCCTTAACGAGCACGAGCTTAACGAGTACGAGCTTAACGAGCCGAGCTACTCGTTAGTCCAGCCCTACGTGCATGGTCCATGCTGCACGACACGTCGTCCTCGGCTTCGATCGGTTTCTCGTCCAATGCGACTGATCGGTGATGCATGCTCGATCGTACCCAAGTCAAACTCGCTTTAATGTTCTACTACCTCTTTTCGAAAAGAAAATAGCATGTTCTACTATCTCGGTATCAAAATATAAGACACGTTTTTAGGAAGAAACGTCTTATATTTGATACGAAGTGAGTAGATATGGACGAATCGATCGACTTCGCAGCTACCTAGTCTGGTTTTGCACCTGTTGTCCGTGCGTGCGATAGGAAGTTGTTTGCGGGTGCTCTAGCAAGTTACTCTGCAAGTTGCAACGACGATCGCGCTAGCTAGTCTATTGCGGTGACAACGGACATCTTACGGAATCAACAGGAAACTAGTATAGACCAAGCTAATCTGCCGTCGGATGTAGCGCACGAACGTTAACGTTTTTTGTTGGTTGGCAAGCAAAAAGTCTAAAATAAATCTTGAACTTGTAGAGGAAAGCTAAATTAAACCCTAAACTCATAATCCTTGAAATCAACACACCAAATTATCTGATCCCGGTCTATTTTAAACCTTAAGCGTTTTCTCACGGAATTGCTGACGTGGCTGGTAAAGCATCCCGGTCTATTTTAAACCTTAAGCGTTTTCTCACGGAATTGCTGACGTGGCTGGTAAAGCTGCGGAAGTACTGAAAAAATTAGACCGACTCAGAATCGAACTCAGGACCTGATGCTTCAGTGCTCGTGGCGCCAGCCACTCTAACTACCGACAGTCAGCAATTAAACTGAAGCATGAAACTACTTAACAGTCAAGACTTGAAAATATTTTTTAATTCTTTGAAACATTTTCTCGAAAATTGTCAAGAATTTTGAAGTCAAAATATTATTAAAAGAAAAAACAATATTTGAACTCCAAACGTTTTTTTTTCCTAAAAAGTGTACAATTTTTGGAATTACGATTGTTTTTTGAAAAACACAAAGAAAATTTGAAAACATGAACCATTTTTAAAAGTGTGATTTTTTTTAAGAATACAAACAATTTTTTAAACTTGAACAAAATTTGAAGTGCACGCATTTTCTATCTTTGAAAAGAATGAAATTTTCAAAATTTGTTCATATTTTATAACCTTGATCATGTTTTTAAATTTTTTGTTTTTCCAAAAAGTGTTCGCACTTCAAAAATTCTTTCGGGATATCAAAATTGGTTCACGTTTTCAAAAAGGTTCATAATTCCAAAAACATCGTAAAATGCTCGGATTTCAAGATTGTTGATAATTTTAAAGAATATGTGTTGAAAAGTTTCAGAAAGATTTCAAATCTGGACATTGAGTTATGTGGTTAAGTACTATGGCGCTTCATTTTTGTTAGCAAGAGTCATCTGTTAGAGTAGTAGATTGGCCAGTAGGACATGCGTAAGCCATGTCAGGCCGCTTTTTTATTCCCAGTAGTCTCTTTTTTTTGGCATTTTTAAATGGCGCGTTAAGAAGAAAAAAACACCTTTTATGCTTAGTGGGCAGGCCCAGTAGTGTCCGGGTTCAGGACCCCGACTCAATGCCACATCGATCAGCATGTAACACCTCATATCACTTTGCGGCCTCACGCACGGTATTCCCACGGGTGTCGCCTTACCTTTGCCCGGGACCGTTTGCGCCTTTTGACACACGTATATGATAGTATCGCTAGCATCCATATGATAAGGAGCCCGGGCTGACATGGCTAATCGTAAACCCAAAGTGGCACAAACTTACATGAACAGGCATCCATGACCCAGCATCGAACGTGTCGGTCATCAGCGAGTGAATCCAGGCTGTAGCACTGGGCTAGCAGGACTCCGGTAAACCGGGCTGTAGCGGGCTAATAGGACTCCGGTATTCATCGCGTGACATTTCCCCGAAGGGACAGACACAGGAACGAAGAAGGACACATGCCGGCCAGCCTAAGTGTTCCGAAGCAGTAGCAAACTACCATGGCTCGGTGGAAGCACTAGGAGACATTTCCCGGTAAGAGAGACTACTAAGGATAAACAACTAGATAGTCAGATCCCACACATACCAAGCATTTCAATCGTACACACATTATGCTCGATATGTGTAAATATAACAAGGCATCACAACATGACTCTACAACACAATTACTTTATTTGAAGGCTCAGAGAGCCATACATATCATACACACAAGTACGGGGCACACGATCCAGCATTCAAGTCATACAAGCATACAAGCCAACAGCGGAAGTAACTTGTCTGAGTACAGACAACTAGTAAAATAAAAGAGGCTTGGGTAAGCCTGACTATACTACATGGTCCTTCATGAGCTCAGGATCACCACCTGGGCTTCAGCCTACTCATCGATATCGACGTCTATGAAGAACCCATCAGAAGGGGTTGTAGCGTCTTCTATAAAACGTAAATTAAGCAACATGAGTACAAAGGTACTCAGCAAGACTTACATCAGATCCTACATACATGCACATTATCAAGAAGGGTTGGTGGGGTTATTGCAGCAAGCCAGCTTTGACTCTTGACTAAGCTATCTTACGAGACCCCAACTTGAAATGGTTTTGCGCACTCGATCCGGATTTGAGCTGCCACATCAGCGATCCTTGTTTGGGAATGCCCTCAAGGTTTAAAATAGACCGGGATTAAAGAGTTCGGTGTACTGATTTCAGGGATTCGAAGTTCAAGGTTTGATCTAACTTTCGTCTATAAATTGAAGGTTTATTTTGAATTTTTTTCCATTGGCAAGTGGAAGCACTAGTCATGCGTCACGCAAATTGAACTCACGTGTACATGAGCATTGCCGCATATGGAGACATCGGGCCAATAGCTCCTGTGCGACGTTTTTCATGCGAATTGGAAGGAGTGCGATGTAGTTCGAATGAATAGCTGTGATGCGACGTCTTCGAAGCCAACAATAGCTCCAGTGCGACATGGCTCTGTTTAACCGTGAAATAAAAAACACGAGGGGTTAGCGATTTGAGTTATGACACGCGGCACCCACCAGTTAGTCGCATGCGGGTGGGACCCATAATTTATCCACACAAGCATGCCCGTGCTCATCAGCGTGCCCCGACCCGAGCCACCCACGAGCCCGAGCCAGCCCGCCCCCCTCCATTGCTTGCCCTGCCCCTTTCCTTTCCCACCTTCTTCTTCCTCTGCTCCGGCAACGAAGCGCGCCGCCGGCGAGTGATGTCTAGCTCGACATAGGCCCCCCGCCAATCATGGGCCTTGATACGGTCCACCGCCGTTGACAAGATGCCCCGATTGCCCGCGCATGGAGCCTCTGAAGCGTTTGACTTGTGTGAGGGAAGAAAATGGCAACCGTGGCGCGAGTTTGTGAAATGTTTGAGCAAGCCACAGCCGGGGCAGGTTAGATCTGTGTTCTTGACCAATCCTATGGTCTAATTTCTCCCGATTTCTTTCTTTTTTCCTCGAATTAGGGCGGTGGATCTGGGTGGTGGATCTAGGATTCATGCGCCGCCGGCCCCCTGTTTTTCAGGTTCTGAAGAAATGTGGGCATTTTGAGTGGCTCGATGACTATGTTGAAAGGTTGAAATTGGAGGGATCAACCCCAACCCAAGAGCTCAATTTTGGGGGGCGGCTTGCCATGGAACAAGCCCCCAATTTGGCGGATAGAGCCGATCCGATGATGCACAGTGCAGAACTGAAGTGTGAATTGAAGAAAATCGGCAAGCAACTAAAGCATCTAATCGATTTGAAGCAGCAAGCAAATATGATGGCTGGAGCATTTTATGGTTGTGTCATTGATATGTGTTTATTTTACTTGATGTTCATCAATCGCTAGAATTTGTTAGAGTTTCAGTTAGTTAGTCAGCTAGTTTCAGGGGTGCCCAGTAGCCAGGGATCATTTGTTAGATGAATTTGAATTTGTGCGAAGCAAAACTTGCTTGAATTATTGTAATGATATTCTAGGGGCCCTATTCAGTGTTCATGCTCTGTTTCCTCTGTTTTTGTTCTTCAGTTAACAGAGTACACACCCAAATTCAGTTTCTAGTAAAAAAACTGGGCTGTCGAATAGATGTTGGGCCGTGAGAAAATGGGCCTGAGAAAATAACCATGCCCAAATAGGGACCAGCCCACCAGCGTAAGGGCACCAGCCCACCTCTAACTTCGGCAAATAAAATGTTACTTGTTTTTACTTTGGCCTTTTTCTTGCACTAAATTTTGTGATGGATCATTTTTTGATGCACTAAAACTAATGCATGTCTACAGTTCCATGAACTAAATGAGTTGCATGCTTGCATGAAGTGCCCGAAGTAAATTAGTTTGCATTTCCTAGTTGCACCCATGTCCATAGTGGGTTTGCATGGGGCTCCTAGTTGCATGTCCATGGTTTGGCCAATATTTTGAAGATGGTGTGTGTGGTGAGGGCGCCCGTGTGGTGATTGGGGTATAGAAACCCGGGCCCGTGGCAACCCATAGCAATACATGAATAATAAGCAAAAACAACCCATAGCAATCGATAAATAATAGCACGAAACACACAATATATATAGTAGCATAACGATTATATAGAAGCATAAAGATTCCAACCCATAGTTCCACGATAGCCTTACAACTCCATGATAGCCTTACAGCTTAAAGTACTAATAAAACTTAATAATAGTAGCATAAAGAATACAACTTAAAAAAACTAATACGATAGATCTCGCTAGATAGATAGGGGGCACCAAACGCGGGTTCTTCGGGTTCTTCTTCTCCTCCTCCTCCGGAGCGCCGCCCTTCACTCCTCCCCGTTGTTGATGGGGTACGGGAGCGTGTGCATAACGCCGTTGTTGGGAAGATGCCGTTGAAGTCAGTGTAGATATTGTAGGTTGTGAAAGCTATGAACTCACAACCAACCCAATACGCTCGCCCAAGGAGATGGAAAGCATCGAAAGGGTTAGTGAACGTGGGGAGGAGCCCAACCACAATGCCGTTGTGGTTGAGCTCCTCAAGATGGTACATCCGAGGAGAGCCGCGGGGGAGGTGGCGGAAGCCGGCCCCAAGGAAGAACTCCGTTAACTCCCTTGCGCCACTCCACCTCGAGATCGCCCAAACCCTAAGGGTTCTCTCTACATACACTCCGTCCGGGTAGAGCCTTTCCGGCACGGTTGGGGGGAAGCGGTAGGTGGGGCCGGTGTACTGCATGGTGGCGGGGTGGCTCGAGGGCTCGATCGGGTTTCTTTGGAGAAGAAGGAAGAAGGAGGGCAGAGGAGGCGGATGGGGTGTGGATGAGGAGGGAGAGGAAGACGATAGTGCCCGGCTTAAATAGCCCAAGTGCGACGTGGTTTCACCCCGTAGAATTAATGGGCGGGCGACGTTTGGTGGGGGCGTGGCGCCCCATGAAAGTGTGTACACGAGGGGGTGGCGGCGTTTGGTGGGAGCGTGGGAAACGGGCTGCGATCCTTCTGTGCCACCGGTCGCGGGTCAAGGGGGACGGGCTCACGCACGCGTCAGTGCCGTCGTGGGTCAAGGGGACACGCCTGCTATCGGTGTCAAAACCAGCGGATCTCGGGTAGGGGGTCCCGAACTGTGCGTCTAGGCGGATGGTAACAGGAGACAAGGGACACGATGTTTTTACCCAGGTTCGGGCCCTCTCGATGGAGGTAATACCCTACTCCTGCTTGATTAATATTGATGATATGTGTAGTACAAGAGTAGATCTACCACGAGATCAAGGAGGCTAAACCCAAGAAGCTAGCCTATGGTATGATCGTTGTTCATCCTATGGACTAAAACCCTTCGGTTTATATAGACACCGGATAGGTTAGGGTTACACAGAATCGGTTACAATGGTAGGAGATCTACATATCCGTATCACCAAGCTTGCCTTCCACGCCAAGGAAAGTCCCATCCGGACACGGGACGAAGTCTTCAATCTTGTATCTTCATAGTCTTGGAGTCCGGCCGTGATGATAGTTCGGCTATCCGGACACCCCCTAGTCCAGGACTCCCTCAGTAGCCCCTGAACCAGGCTTCAATGACGACGAGTCCGGCGCACATATTGTCTTCGGCATTGCAAGGTGGGTTCCTCCTCCGAATACCTCATAGAAGGTTTTGAACACAAGGATAGTGTCCAGATCTGCAAAACAAGTTCCACATACCACCGTAGAGAGAATAACTTTTGCACAGATCTGCTGACGTATTCCGCAGCGTGACATCACGCCACGGCCAGGCCTTTATATGAATCGTTTTTTACTGTTCCACCTCAGCGCGTTTAGCGAGGCGGTTTCCTTGGCACGTCTTATCAAAGCATAGATCGCGCCCCCTTATTCCGGGATTCTCATCAATACGGACGTGGGTAACCCAACCGTGCCCGTTGGCACGCCTCCTCTATCAAAGGCGAGTCCTAATCGACCACGGGGTGGGCTCTTGGTATTCAACCTCTTTATAATGAGACCAAGGCCCTCTTCTTTTTACACCCTCCATCGAGTTCGCCTCGTGCTTCGAGTTCAAACACCCAAAGCTTCAAATTCAGGCGCTTCGGACTTTCGACGATGTCCGGTTCCGACCAGCACGGCCGATGGATGCCTTCCTCCGTCACAGAGGAAGACGTGCTAAAGCTGCGAGACGCAAGGTATCTAACCGGCGAGATCTCGCATAGGCTGCCTGCTCCAGAGTAGGTCATTCCCACTCCTGAGCCCGGCGAATACGTGGTGTTCGTGTCCCACTTCCTTCGGGGTTTAGGCTTCCCGATGGATCCCTTTGTGCGGGGGCTCATGTTTTATTATGGGCTTGATTTCCATGACTTGAATCCGGAGTCCATCCTCCATATCTCGTCATTCATTGTCATATGTGAGGCCTTCCTCCATATTACCCCTCAATTTGGATTGTGGCTCAAGACCTTCAAGGTGGAGCCAAAGATGATCGAGGGGCAACAGAGTGCGGAGGGGCGGTCATAAGCAAATGTGCTGATGCTCCGTGGCTCGAAGGCTCTTTTCAAAAGGAGCTTGGTTTGTGGCAACATGAGTGGTTTTATATTACCGCTCCTAGGGGCACCAAATGGGTGGCGCTTCCCGCCTTCCACTCAGGTCCACCACAGCGGCTGGCGTCATGGGTCAACAAGGGGCTCGACTGGGGGCCGTCCAAGGATGTTCCTTTGCTGCAGGGCCGTATTCGAGACCTCCAAGAAAGAGAGATCAATCTGGTTGCGATGGCGCGAGTTATGTTGATCCGGCGCCTCCTGCCTGCAAACGCCGCCTCCGCCTGTGGGAATTTAATCCGGAGGGACCACGAGCTCTCCAAAATTTTATGGGCACGACGCCTGTGGAGATGTATAAACTGTTCTTCGGATCACAAGAGAAGTGTCCGGACCTGACTGAGGACGCCGGACTAAGCTACAATCGCCCAAATACTCAAGTAAGTAGTCCTGTAACCGGACAAGCTGTTCATTCATTTATCATATATACATGCCCTTTAAAGGAGCCGTTTCTTGAACATGAGTGGATAGCCAAAGCAAAGTTAATAAGGTGTCCGGCTCCCCTCCCAGAGAACACGCCGGATCCCATGCTGGCTAAGATGTTGAAGGCCGCGCCTTTGAAAGAAGGCGAGGGGAGCGGGGAGGCAACTGCCTCCACGAAGGAGGTCTTTGAGGAGGGAGGGATCAAGAGTCCCACCCTCCAAGGAGAGAAGAGGACCGCTTCGGAAGATTTGGAGGTCAAGGCCTCGAAGAGGGGGAAGAAATCTTCGTCAGAGAGTCCGGCGCTGGGGAGTAACCCAGCCGCACTATTTCCCCAAGGGGATCAGCTCTCCATTGAGCCGTAAGTAAAAAGTAGGGGTCTTGTAAATAAGGAACATCCCTGTATTTATTTCTGAAGATAACCAAAATTGTACCTTGTAGTTCGGATCTCAGCCCTTCTCAGCAGAGCTCGTCTTCGGGGGATCTTCTTCCGGAGATGATGGAGAGCGAAACGCCTCCACCTGTCGCACCCTCATGTGAGGCGGACGACCCTGAGGTGTCGTCGCGGAGGGTTCCCCCAAGTCCGGCGGGGCCGGAAGGTCCGGCGCCAAGGGGTGTGCGGTCGGAGGAGCTGAAGGATCTGCTCGGGCGAGCGGCTATCTCAGAAGATCACCGTGTTCTAATGGGTACGGTGATTGAAAGAATTGCATCCGCGGAGAGCGGATTGCATGAAGCCGTCAGAAGCTTCTTGACCGGGTTCGAGGTACGCAAAGATGATGTACCTTCCGGCGCTTATGCATATAAAATGCGCCTGTACAGTTAGTAGCCCATGAGACTCGGTATGTTGTCAAAATTGATAGCGTGCCGAGGATCAAAATCTCAGTTATAACATATCGCCGCTCCTAAACAGGTGGCGGGGCGTCCGGTGGCCAGCCGGACTGATGAATATGCCGAACTAAAGTGGCAGCTTGACGAGGCGGATGCGGACATCGCGCTGGTCAATAAACGGTTCGACGAGTCACAAGGTATGCGACTTCTACGCGGACACCTGGTAAGGGAGCTTGACGCCCATGTCTTACTATTAGTATACTTAATGCAGATGGTGCCGCTGCTGTGGAAGAGCTGCGGGCGGAACTCGCCCGAGCGAAAGAACAAGCCAGAACTAGTAATGCGGCCGAACGGGCTGCTCACTGCCGAAGCAAAGAGAAAATGGCCGATATGGCCAGAAAGTTGAAGAAAACTGCCGATCGCTGCGAGGTTCTTGAAAAAAAACGTCAAGCAGAGCAAGAGGGCCTGAAAAAGGCCACCGTCGAGTCCAAGGATGCTCGTTCGGCTTTGAGAGCAGCCAAGGAGGAGCTGAGTCAGGCCGGGGCAATTGCGGATGGAAAACCGTTTCTGCTGCGGAGGATATATACGGATCCAAAGTATGCTCAATTGGACAAGTTGTGGAGTTCGGAGGATGCTTATCTGGACTTAGCGGCGAACGCTACGGACGCGATTGAGCTCTTCCGAGGCCGTAAGAACCTGAAGGGAAGAGCTATAGTGGTCGCAATTCCATAGTCCGGAGCATCTTCTTCCGTTGACCGATCGGTTGGCCGAATGGGCCGAGCTGAATCGACTATCCGGACTTGCCATGAAGCATGTCATGACTCATTTGTGGCCGGGCGGACCCCAGCCGAAGAGTTATTTTGGTTTAGTGCAGCAGTTCCTTGGTGCGGTACCACGTATTGACGCAATGAAGCGGTCGGCGTGTATTGAGGGAGCGCGGATGGCTCTGGCCCGTGTCAAGACATACTGGGCGGATATGAAGGCCACCGACGTTGCATCTCAATCTTCGGACGGAAGCCGAGTACCTGCCGAGCACTACTTTGAGGAAGTCCTGCCGGGCGCTCGTTTAATAGAGATGCAGTGCTCGAAGGATATTTTCTTTAAATGACATGTATGATTTGTGAAAACAATGTTTCAATATAATATAAGAGCTTTTTATACTTGTGCGTTCAAGTAGTAGACTACTCCATGTGCGGCCGTTTATGTATATGTATATATAAACTGAAAGATGGCAGTCCTTGGTTTTCAGCCCCACGCACATAGTGCGGGGGTGTTTGCAAAGAAAGCGCTTTGTCACACTTAATCCAACGTCTTGGTCCTGTTAAGAAGGTGATAGCGTAGCAAACTAGGCAACCGGACTATAATGCTTTATCACTTTCACTTAGCCATAGGAGTTCGAGGGTGGGGCTACTATATAGCCCCTGGGGGCACCGCACTCTCCCGAATTCGGGGTGCGTGTGTGCCTGACCGAAAACCGGTCCTTCGTTAATGCGGAGGAATCCTAAACATTACAGTGAGTCATCGAGTGGTTGACCAGTCTCTCGCTATATCATGACAGTCAGTTTTCGGCTTTCTCTACTGAGGTGCTCGCCCGGCCGAACCGGGGCACAATCGCAGTAGTTCTCCTGGTGCCGCGTTAGCCGATAAAACGGAACGTAAGGCAGCAAAACACAGGAGCCGGGCAAACCCAACATTTGACCAAAGACATGATTCGGAGCTGATGCATATAAGGCCTAACTCGAGACGCCGAACACTCCCTAAGGTATTCGGTCTTTGTAAAAACGGGCAGAATAATGCCCTAAGCCCCTGGTGTCCAGGTACGTGCAAAATTTCTGGTGCGGCCAATGCCAAAACGCCAGCCTCCTCCTCGGTTATAGTAAGAAACTAGGGGATGTATATCAACAAGAGACAGTAAAAAAGGTTTAGCAGAGTCTTAATCTGAAAAGAATCCTTGCAACGGGTCCCTACTGCACGTCTGCGCCTGTGTCTCCGTTGTGCCGTATCCTGGACGGGTGTAGCACGTTGTTCATCTGTAAAAGAGAGGAACTTAGTTTTAAAAAGAAAAAGAAAAAAGATCATGCGAAAGATGTACTTTATATTAAATAAACAGAGTACGAGTCGAAGAAGTGGATAAGATTGAGCTTTATTGTCTCTTGTGATACATGCATGCAGCCCCTTGTATGGGGGTATGCCGCTAGTAGGCACCGGACTCGTCTAGCCGTGTCCGGGGTTTGAATGACCAATTCAGGTTCTTTGACTAGCGGAGCCGGATAGGTGTGGGGCTGTCAAGGCAGTCTCACGTTCCTCCGTGCTCAAGTAACACTTAATACTCCCTTTTAATGAGATAATGTCGCGTGGAACGGGCATTTTAAGTGTGAGAGATGCATAATGCGGTATTGCGTTAAAGCGGGCGAAAGCTTCGCGTCCCAATAGTGCTTGATGGCTACTTTTGAACTGGGCGACATGGAAGATTAACCTTTCGCGACGGAAGCTGTCGGATGAACCGAACACAACTTCTAGCAATATGGAGCCCGTACAATGGGCATATGGGCCTGGCATTACTCCTTTAAAGGAGGTGTTGCTACGGCGAATTTTGGTTGGGTTTATCCCCATCCTGCGGATTGTGTCCTGATATATCAGGTTTATGTCACTGCCGCCATCCATGAGGACTTGTGTAAATTGGAATCCGTTGATTATAGGATCCAATATCGATACTTTCAGAATAGTCCTGATGGTCAAAGGTGATTGGTTTTGACAACCAGTGTGCGGCGCGCGTTTTAGTGGGCGCCGCTCTGTTTTTCCCTTTGATCACGTGAAGTGAGTTTACTGTTTTAACCTCTTGTGGGAAATTCTTTTGTTTTCCGGGGCTCTGCTTGTGGTGCTCGTCATCATCTTCACTTGGTGTGTCGAGCCCCTTGTGTTCGGCGTTGAGTCTGCCGGACTGTTTGAAGACCCAACAATTTATGCGGGTATGGTTTGCAGGCCTCCCAGGAGTACTGTGGATTTGACATATCTTGTCCAAGATTTTGTTGAAGTTGGATAGCTCATCGCTATTGTCCCTAAGGGGCAGTTTTTTGTTGTTCTGCCGTGAGCTTTTGAATCCGGCGTTGACCTCCGCGCTCTTTGGACCGTTCCCTTTAATCCGGCGCTGGTCCTTGTTGCGCCGTGGTTTCCCGTTTCCCTCTCTGACTTCAGATGTACTTGGGTCGCTGGTGCTGCATCTTGCTAGCCAGCTATCCTCTCCCGCGCAAAAGCGGGTCATGAGGCTTGTTAATGCGGTCATTGTTCTTGGCTTTTCTTGGCCGAGGTGTCTGTCGAGCCATTCGTCTCGGACGTTGTGTTTGAAGGCTGCTAAGGCTTCAGCGTCCGGACAGTCGACTATTTGGTTCTTTTTAGTAAGGAACCTATTCCAGAATTTCCGGGCTGACTCTCCGGGCTGTTGAGTTATGTGACTTAAATCGTCTACATCCGGAGGGCGGACATAGGTCCCCTGAAAATTTGCCCGAAACGCATCCTCGAGCTCTTCCCAGCTTCCAATGGTATTTTCGGGGAGGCTTTTAAGCCAATGTCGAGCTGGCCCTTTGAGTTTGAGGGTAAGTATTTTATGGCGTGGAGATCATCTCCTCTAGCCATGTGTATGTGGAGGATGTAATCCTCAATCCGCACTCTGTGGTCTGTTGTTCCGTCAGATGCCTCTATGTTTACGGGTTTGAATCCCTGAAATTCATGATCCGTAACCTCATCGGTGAAACATAGGGGATGTGCGGCGCCCTATATTTGGCTGTGCCGTGATGTTCGGATTTTTGGCCTGTTGCATTGCTTTGAAGAGCTTGCTTTCTTGGCCCATAGATGGACCTAATCGGCCATCCTTTTGCTGTGAATCCTTATGCGGATCGCATACCAGCTTGTGTGCGGCGCCATTTGCCGCTCTCTTTTTGCCGGGGGGTCGTCCATCCGACCGGGTGGCCTTCTTATTTTTTGATTGTGGGGGCTCTACGGCCGCCTCGTCAAATTCGGGCAGTAGATTTCTTTTTGGGTAGCTCTTTGTTCGGCGACTATCGCCGTATTTGTCTGCGGTGTTGAATACTTTACTCCATCTGATCCTGAGTGCATCTTCCGCTGTTTTGAGCTTCCGCTTCTGCTTTTTCAGGCTACGCGCAGTGGCGACGAGCCTTTTCTGGAGGTTATCTTGTTCCAACAAATTGTCCGGCGTGAGATCGTCCGGACTGTTGTCTTCGCCGGGGACGGGTTGTTTATCCAAGTTGTCTTGTTCGGACGATTGCTCGATAGCGTGTTCGTCGTCCACCGGTTCGCCCTGCTCTATGGCTGGGTCTCTGTTGAGGCGGGACTTGGTCCGGCGTTTACGTTGCCGTTTTGACTGCTTGTCGAGAGATTTATGTTTCGTAGCGTCCCGTTGTTCCTCGTCTTCATTTCCTTTAGGTGTATCCACCATATATACATCATGAGATGAGGTGGTTGTCCAGCATCCTATAGGTGTTGGTTCATTGTTGTCTCCTACATCGCCGTCTATACCGTCGATGTCTTCGAGTCGAAATCGAGCACGCCGTGTAAGCTTTTCGGACGGTGGCTCTGAAAGTGGGTGGTGGGTGGGCGTTGAATTTCTTCACCGTCCGCATCCCAACCTTCCTGACCGTAGTCCGGCCATGGCTCTCCGGATAAAGAGAGAGACTCTAGTGAATTCAGGATGTCGCCAAAGGGCGAGTGCTGAAAGATGTCCGCGGCAGTGAACTCCATAACCGGTGCCCAATCGGATTCGATTGGCAGGGGCGCGGAGGGTTCGGAGTTCGGAGAGGAGTCTGGCACCCTGGAGTCGAGGTCTTCGCAAAGGACAGGGATAGAGTTCGGCTCAATCGCCGTAGAGATCATAGACCCCGAGGCGGTGTCCAACCACTCATCCTCGATCGGGGAATCCGGCTCCGGATTGAGGGCCGGAGCGGATGCTGGTGCGGCCTCCAGGGCACTATCGGCTGTAGAGCTAGATCATGCCCATCGAGACAGTGTGGCACGCTTGGCTGCGGCTCGAATCCGTCGAAGATCAAGTCTCCGCGGATATCGGTCGTATAGTTCAAACTTCCAAATCTGACCTGATGGCCAGGGGCGTAGCTTTCGATCTGCTCCAGATGGCCAAGCGAATTGACCCGCAGTGCAAAGCCGCCGAATACGAAGATCTGTCCGGGGAGAAAAGTCTCACCCTGGACCGCGTCGTTGTTGATGATCGAAGGAGCCATCGGGCCTATCGGTGACGACACAGAGGAACTCTCAATGAAAGCACCAATGTCGGTGTCAAAACCGGCGGATCTCGGGTAGGGAGTCCCGAACTATGCGTCTAGGCGGATGGTAACAGGAGACAAGGGACACGATGTTTTTACCCAGGTTCGGGCCCTCTCGACGGAGGTAATACCCTACTCCTTCTTGATTAATATTGATGATATGGGTAGTACAAGAGTAGATCTACCACGAGATCAAGGAGGCTAAACCCTAGAAGCTAGCCTATGGTATGATTGTTGTTCGTCCTATGGACTAAAACCCTCCGGTTTATATAGACACCGGATAGGTTATGGTTACACGTAGTCGGTTACAATGGTAGGAGATCTACATATCCGTATCGCCAAGCTTGCCTTCCACGCCAAGGAAAGTCCCATCCGGACACGGGACGAAGTCTTCAATCTTGTATCTTCATAGTCTTGGAGTCCGGCCATGATGATAGTTTGGCTATCCGGACACCCCCTAGTCCAGGACTCCCTCACCTGCCCCGGGTTCTCTGCGTGTGCCGCCCGTGCATTCATGCCCTAGCCCATTCTTGCTAGTGCCTGGCTAGAGGGCAACGTTCGGTCGATGGGGGGGCCGTCGATGGGAGACGTGACAATAATGGACGCCTTCATTTTCCCATCTTGTAACGGGCAGCACGCCGTTTGAACTGCATCGATACCCACATCGATACCCCCATGCCAGTATTGTGTCCTCAAAGAGGAGCACGCCATGTACAGCACGCCATGCAGCGTTGGCTTTTTGGTTGTCTTCATCGGGCTGCTGCATTGTGGCCGGGTGCATGCTTTGATGCGGCGATGCATTGCTTCTAATGGTAGGCATGCGACAGCTTACTGCGTCGATAGGGGTGGCGGAGCAGGGCTACGTCGAGGGCATGCATGCAACGCACGGGCGCAGTTCTGCGGGTGGGCATGCATGCTGCGGGTAGGCTCAGGCACGCATGCAATGATGGAAAGGGCACTGCGTAGGCTTGGTCCATGCACCGCGTCAACTCTTGCCGTTGGATTCAAATGAACGGTCCTGATGCCCCAACGAGAGAGGCTGATCCAAACCCCACTGATTCAACCAATCAGCGCGTCTCATGCGGATCGATGCACACTGATTCAACCAATCAGCGCGTCTCATGCGGATCGATGCACACTGTAGCTAACCCTAGTGCCTGGTCTCAACCGTCCACGCACAACGATGGACGGCCTGGTAGTGTGCGCGGTTTTGAGGGGTTTTGAGAGGGGTTTTGAGGGGTTTTGGCTGATTAGGGTTGAGCATAACTAATTCAAAAAAAATCAAAAAAATATAAAACTTGCGCACATAGTCTTATTATGTCGTGTAGTAACGAGAAAAAAATATAAATATGGTTTACATACATTTTTACGAAAATTCCTTCACAAAATTGTCATTCCTCGAACAATGTAGTATGTGTTGGGGAACGTTGCAGAAAATTAAAATTTTCCTACGGTTTCACCAAGATCCATCTATGAGTTCATCTAAGCAACGAGTCAAGGGAGTGACTTTGCATCTACATACCACTTGTAGATCGAAAAGGAAGCGTTCAAGGGGATGGTGATGATGGAGTCGCATCGCCGTGATTCGGATCACCGATGACCAAGTGTCGAACGGACAGCACCTCCGCTGTTCAACACACGTGCAGTACGGACGACGTCTCCTCCGCCTTGATCCAGCAAGGAGGAAGGAGAGGTTGAAGAAGACAGCTCCAACGGCAGCAGACGACGGTGTGGTGTTGTTGGTGCAGCAAGATCTCGGCCAGGCTTCGCCAAGCACGCACGGAGGAGGAGAGGTGTTGGGGTGGGGAGGGCTGCGCCTTGGCTTAGGTGTTCAGCCTCCCTCACCCCTATATTTATAGGGGAAGGGAGAAGGGGCAGCCCCTCTAGATGGCATCTAGAGGGGGGCGCCGGCCAAGGGGAGGGGGGACTTGCCCCCCAAGCAAGGGGGGCGCCCCCTCTAGGGTTCCCCCCCCCCAACCCTAGGCGCAAGGGCCCAAAGGGGGGGGGTGCGCCCAGCCCACCAGGGGCTGGCTCCTGCCCCACGCAGCCCATGTGGCCCCCCGGGAGGGGTGGCTCCTCCCGGTGGACCCCCGGAACCCTTCCGGTGGCCCTGGTACAATACCGATACGCCCCGAAACTTTCCGGTGTCCGTTTGACAACTTCCCATATATAAATCTTTACCTCCGGACTATTCCGGAACTCCTCGTGACGTCCGGGATCTCATCCGGGACTCCGAACAACATTCGTAATCACATACAATTCTTCCTAATAACCCTAAGCGCCACCGAACCTTATGTAGACCCTACGGGTTCGGAGACATGCATCTGACCGAGACGGCTCTCAGGTCAATAACCAACAGCGGGATCTGGATACCCATGTTGGCTCCCACATGCTCCTCGATGATGTCATCGGATGAACCACGATGTCAAGGATTCAAGCAACCCCGTATACTATTCCCTTTGTCAATCGGTATTTTACTTGCCCGAGATTCGATCGTCGGTATCCCAATACCTCGTTCAGTCTCAAGTACCGCAAGTCACTTTACTCGCATCAGAATGCATGATCTCGTGACCAAGCACTTGGTCACTTTGAGCTCATTATGATGATGCATTACCGAGTGGGCCCAGAGATACCTCTCCGTCATACGGAGTGACAAATCCAGCCTCGATCCGTGTCAACCCAATGCAGACACTTTCGGAGATACCGTAGTGCACCTTTATAGTCACCCAGCTTATGTTGTGACGCTTGGTACACCCAAAGCACTCCTACGGTATCCGGGAGTTACACGATCTCATGGTCTAAGGAAGAGATACTTGACATTGAAAAGCTCTAGCAAAACGAACTACACGATCTTGTGCTATGCTTAGGATTGGGTCTTGTCCATCACGCCATTCTCCTAATGACGTGATCCCGTTGTCAATGACATCTGATGTCCATAGTCAGGAAACCATGACTATCTGTTGACCAACGAGCTAGTCAACTAGAGGCTTACTAGGGACCTATTGTAGTCTATGTATTCACACGTGTATTACGATTTCCGGATAATACAATTATAGCATGAATAAAAGACAATTATCATGAACAAGGAAATATAATAATAATGCTTTTATTATTGCCTCTAGGGCATATTTCCAACAAGATGGAGTTCAAGGGAGAGTAGTGGGCACCCGAGAGAGTAGGTGGGGTTTTGAAAATGAAAAGTGTGAAAACCTCACCAAAACTTCATTTTGGATTGACTAAGAAAGATCTTAACTTACTTTTCTCATTTTCATGTTTTAAACTTGTTATATATACAATTTTCTATCAAAACCTTGTTTTCTCAAAAAAAAGAAAATAATAGAAAATTAATTCAATAAATAGTGAGACTTTAGATTTACACTATATAGGGAGAATAAATGTGTAGAAAAATTATTTGGCTGGTTTAGACAAGGTGCCAAAAAAACTTGCTGAAATATGAGGTCGTTTACCCTACCTTTGGAGGTCATTTGAGACACACTTTTCATGACTATGAGTTCAACTTACCAAAAGGGCTCGGAATGATCAGCAAGCAAACATAATTTCAGTTGAGGTACTTTAGATAGCATTAAAACATCAATACCCCATCCCTAATTCAAATTTGAGCCCAAATTTGAATTTTATTTGGCTGGTAGGTACCAACAAACAAGTTCGAATAGAAATACGGGGATACATAGTGAATACCAGTACGCATCAAGTTACAAATATTATTACATGCCCCAAATTTTCAAACTGTTCTCTGTTCTACCTCTTCCTACCACGTCGCGTGCCCTTCTTCGCCTTAGCACTTCTTGTTTTTGGTTCTACTACACACACAAGTTCACTGATCATCTTGGTTTTCTTCACTGGTCTTTTCAACACCTCGCCAACACCCTCATGATCAGTGTCTTCAGTCTCATTGTTGACAGCAGTTTCAGTTTCTTCGGTGTACCTCAACATGGGTTTCTTCAGTCTGAACCTCGACACGCTCAGGTTCAGTTTCAACCTCGAGAGCAGTTTCTTCGGTGTGTACCTCAACATGGGTTTCTTCAGTCTGAACCTCGACATGCTCAGGTTTAGTTTCAACCTCGAGAGCAGTTTCTTCAGTCTGAATGTTGACTGCAGCAGGATTTTCTTCACCGCCTGTGCTCGTGCACACTTCTCCTCTTTCTACCTCCATTGACTCTTGCTTTTTTGTTGGCCAACACTGTTCAACAACAAGGGGTTGACTTGCTCGCTTCCTCCTGGCCATTGGGAAAATGTTATACATATAGTAATTAGAAAAAAGCACCAAATCAAAACACAGACAAATAAACAAGAACATACTTTGGCTTATCAGGAGTGTAATGGCATTTGACAGATCCCACTCTGTGCCCAAGTTCCTGGCACAACTTGCATCTTTTTTTACCTTTTTGGGCCCTTTTTGGCTTTTCATCTTTCTTTCCCTTCTTACTACTCCCACCTTTCTCAAACCATGCATTGAATCTACTCTGTTTAGGCCTGCCAGCCTTTCTTTTCGTCAAGGGAGGACACATGGAAAATTCAATGTCCACTTTAGGCAACTGAGACTGATCTGTAAGTGCTGGAATTGGAGTAGCATATGCAGCTTTGAATCTTGCTACCGAATAATATTCATGCAAATATGGGTGCATGTTTATCTTCGGTTGGGATGCTAAGAAGAGAATGGCATGCTCACATGGTTTACCAAAGGTGTTGCCACTCGAGGCAAGTACAATCATGCAATTCAAGTGTTAACAACATGTCTCCTTCCAGTTTTGTTATCTCTAACTTCAGCACCCCAAGGTGAAGATTTTTCAACAAACAAATGTGAAAGATTTCTGCTCCTATTGACCACCTGTTGTACCACCGCTGGAAGCTTATCACCTTGCAGACAATCACCTATCCTTCTTCTCAATTCCCACAACCGCATGAGCATGATCCTGATTTGGTCAACCATGTTATGCATAGGAAAATCTTTTAACTCCTTCATGTTGTTGTTGAAACTCTTTGCCAAATTGTTGTTGATGTGGTCACACTTGATGGTAGTGTTGAATGCTGACCTGTACCATAACAAAGAATGGTAGGTGTTCAACCATGGACCAAACTCATCACATGCTGCCATTATCTTATCAAGATGATATTTGTGTGTCTGCCTAGTGTAAGATCTTGCTGCTGGCCACATGCGCCCAAATTCTTCTCCTCTAAATTTTTGATCAAATTCATCCACAAATGACCGAAGCACTCCCTCTGCAAAGATGTGGGAAAACATTTTCACTGAATTTTCAAGCCCCTTACATGCATCTGTGTGTATAGCCAAAGGTGACACTGGCCCTAGGCATCTTTTCAACTGGATCATGAACCATGTCCATGAAGCCTCTGTTTCTGACTGAAACAAGCCAACAACAATAGGAAACATCCAGTTGTGTCCATCTAGAGCATTGCATGCTTCCAACTCCACCATTCCACTTGCCTGTCAAAATGATGAGTCTATGCTCAAATATGGATTTGACACCTGCTTTGAACCCATTGATGCAAGGCTTCAAAGCCATAAAAACTTGGAGAACTTGACTTCACCGAGGGTGATACCTCTGTATCTATCTCCACAACACCGCCAGTGACCTCTTTTCCACCTCTACTTTGAAGTTGTAAAGCATCCTAAATGTATTTGCCCAATCACCATATAAATTTTTCATTGCCCTTTGTTTTGCCTTCCACACTATGGTATATTTCAGTTTAATGGGGTACATCTTTTCCAAGTCTACTTTGAGTTTCTTGGCAGTAGTGTTTGGTGTTTTCGCTAAAATTGGGGTGATCTTTTCTGCAACCCAAAGTTGTGATGTCATGGTTGATACTGTCTGTGAACTTGTAATACAAGTATGTTGATTGGGGATTTGGTTAACTCGACAAGATTTCCATCAAAGTTGCAGTCTAGCAGATATGTACCACTGGCAAGGCTTCACACTACCATCAAATCCTTTGCACCTCGCATAAAACTTCTTTCTATCAGTCCAAACAGTCTTGGCATCAAACTCATGTTTCACTGCATAAGTCTTGAAACACATCCTAAACTCCTTCATGCTTGGGAACAACTTGCCTACTTCAATGACATGGTTTTCTTTGTCATACACATGCACCAGCTCATCATCATGTGCATCATCTACTTCATCCGCAGCTTGTTCCATCAACTGTCCATCTACTTCTTCATCAAGCATTAGCAGTAAACTAGATTCGCCCTTCTCCTGCTTATCTCTGTCATCAACTGGAATGCCAAAAAGTTTGGCCTTCTCAATGTCAGGCATTGATGCAATGATCAAATCAGTAGGCTCATCTAATTCAACTACATTTCAATCAACAATTGCTGCAGTTTCAGTTTCAGTTCCAATCACATGTCCCTCTTCCGCTATTACTGTAAGTTCAGTACACATGGGAATCAATGGCCTCTGTGTAGCCCAATCATCGTCTACCATTTGCGCAGCCAATTGTGATGGCACATATCCAACCTTCGAAAAAATGTTCAGATCAACGAGCTCAAAAAAAAATTAGCCCGTTTGCTTGTCCAAATTGCTTTTGCCGATCGATTTCTTCAACAATCTGTTCACCATCTTCTATTCTAACATACTCTCCTTTCCAATCATCAAACCGCAACAGTGATACTTTTTGCTCTGGAGCCCAAACAATATTCTTCCCAATTTTTTCCACCCATTTCTTCACTGCCGTCTCTCCCATGTTCCGTAGAACTTGTGGGTCAATCTCTATAAACTCAACCTCCCATTTAACAATTGTGTCTCTCTCAATGTTCTGTATGCTACCATCAACTAATTTTGCCTTTGATGGAAAGAAATTGATTGTCAATTCAAGGTCCGAGCGGCAAGATCCCCTCCGCTGCTGGCGGATAGTGTGAGCCCGTGAGAAAGAGCAGACGAGGCCACCCCTAATTGCATGCAAAATTGGATCGGAGAGAGGCGCATTACCTATTCAAGTTGAATCTGGCGGCTCCATCTCAGTATGCCCATGGGCTCCTCACAACCTATCGATTCCGCAAGCGAAAAACAGAGGAAACGAGCTGAGATCTACGGACCCGAGAGAGGAACGGAAGGCGACTAGGGTTTGAATTCACTCACCATTTTCGAGGACGAAGGCTCCGCCATTGCTGAGAACGAGGGCTCCGCCGCCACCGAGAACGCAAGATCCGCCGCCACCGGAGAAGAAGGGGCAGAGTGGCGGGCCCGCACGGTCGGGCGGGAGGGCACGATCACTGTTTTAGGAACAATTAAGTTGGACCCACATGTCCTAACATAAACGGGCGGGCTTGGTTGACGACCAATTTAACCACATTTAACAGCCATGTCGTGCGTGGGCTATTTACCTGCTCAAATGTATCGCACCACAGCCATTCGCTCGAACAACATCGCACACTTGCCAATTCACCTCAAAAACGTCGCACGGGAGCTATTGGCCCGGAAATATCACCCCGAGTGGCTGGCCGGTGTCCGTCAGCGTCGTCGTCTTCCCCGATCAAGATAGCCCTTTCTGTTCAATGCGCACGACTACTCGATTACTTCCTTCGATAGGAAAGCCCCTTGATTTTGCAAGTTTTGCAACATAATTGAGCTAGCACTTCTTTGACCACAGTATATGTCCCATGGGACCTCGATGGACAGAACCTCTTCCATGGGACCTCGATGGAGTATTTCTGAGGTAATATCATTCGTGGTGCTTAAACTTGCTATCAATATTCATATTAGTGACTAAACTAGAAAAATACGTTGAATTGGTTCTAAAACTTGGCACGAGCTGGCAAATACGGTGATAATCTTATCCATAGACGTATAATATGCTGACGTGGCACCACATTTTGATTATTATGCACATATGGCATGGGACCCACCTCCAACAGATAACATACTGCCGGCCACTTCGCCATTAAGATTTTCCTGTGAACCAACAATAACGACCCTTTAATGCCTTGTGTTGGTCAATGTTAGAGGGTTTTACATGGGCTGCAGTCCATGCAGCCCATTTGAACATGTTAGTTTTTTCTTGAAAATTGTAAGTTGTACGTACAAATAAAATAACTTATTTAGAAAACATTCATGTAATTTCTTAAATTACTTATTCACATTTAGATAATATTAAAACATTATTAAGTATAAAATTATGAATTGTTTAGTAAATGTACAAAAAGTATACCGTATGGGTTATATTTAAATTAAAAAAATTACATACACAAACATTTTTTTATTAATATTCACTTTTGATAACTGTCATTCGTGGAGGATATATGTGAAGGCTACATGATCCCCAAGGTGTATGCGTGATGGAACAGCGGGTTCATTGTTGTTACATACCTCTCGAATTAGAGGTCATGTGGATTATCACGCATTAGAGGTTTTGTCCATTATCATGCAAGATTGCCAAATTTCTCCTTAGTCAATTTGCCTTTTCATTTCTGGACGAACGAGTTCAGTCTATTGAGTATTGTGATTATTAGAAGAAAAAAAGGTAGGATAGCGTAAAATATTATTCTATCTTAACTTGTACTTCAAGATCATCATGTACTCCTATATATATGCCCACGCGGCTCAAGCAATACAACAACTATTCCACGAATCCTCTATCTCTCCCTTCTAACATCGTATCAGTTTTCGAGTTCTAAACCCTAGCCGCCGCCGCTTCCGCACCTGCGCGCCGTCCTCGGGGCGGTTGGCCTACATGACCGCCGCCGGGTTCGCGCCGCCCGTACCTAATGTTCGTCCGCTAGTCGGGTTGACAGGCCGCCCTAAAGTATTTTTCCGAGCCCTTACTCTGGGTTTTTCTCTCTCCTGTCGGTCACCTTGATTAGCGCGTTTTTTTTTGGTTTTTCGATCTATGCTTGATCGGTTTGCGTCGCCCGCCGCCGCCATCGACGCCACGCGCCTCTACTCCGACACCGGCACAACCGGCCGACTACTTAATCGACCCAGCGGCCTCGTGCGACAGGTGTCCCCTCAAGGCCGTCGTCCGCGCGCCGGCCTGCCCGTCGTCCTGCGCCGGCCGTCACCGCCCTGCTCCGACCGGGACACCTGTATTGCCTACACCCGGCGGTCTCGCTCATGCGGCGGCCAATCATGGCCGCCGCTCGCGCGTCGGCCCGCCAATCGATCCACGCCACCTGCCTCCACCGCGTCTGCACAGCGGCCCTGCGGGGTGCCTCGCCGGCCTCGTCCCCAGCTGCGTCGACAATGCTGCGTCAGGCCCGTCGGCTGCCTTGAGCTCGGGCGCCGCTGTTCGCTGGTCACCAGTTCACGCTCGGGTGCCGGTACGACGCCGCTCCTCCGCACGTCGTCCCACGCCGTCCATCGTCGCCGGCTTCATCTCAGACTCCATCGCCACCCCGCCTCCACCGAGCGGCGTCCCCGATCTCGCGCATGATCGGCTTGATCACCCACTCGCCGCCGCGGTCCGCCCCATCTACGCCGCACGACCCACCTGGACCGTCGGTTGCACGCGCCTCCGTGGGTCCTGTGAAGATTTTCTCGAGTTCAGCGAGCCCCTCCTCCGATCGAGCAACCGGCTACCGCTGCGTCGCCCCGTCGGGCCGCGGCGCCGCCGCCTGTGGTTCTTCTCGCGGCTGCATCGACTCGCATGTCGCCGCTGCGTCGCCCCTACGGGGCGTAGTGCCGCGATACGCGGTCCCAACTGCCGCCCGAGGTCGCCCTCATGTTGCACCGACCGTTCGCCGCTTCACCGCTTCTTCGGGTCATAGCGCTGCAGGCCCGCGGTCCCCGCCACGCCTGAGGTCTTCCCCGTCACCCGTCTGCCACCGCCACCGTCACACCCTTCAGTCAGAGTGCGTCTGCGTGGTCCACTTCGTCATCCCCGCGCGTCGACTTCCTGTTGTATGCATCGCGCCGTCTCCCTTGGCGCGGGAACGCCACCGTTCGCGCCGGTCTTCGTCACGTTGTCAGGGTTCTTCGCCTACTTCGAGTATCGCTGCCGCGCTCCTAACCTAGCCGCCGCCGCCGCTCTTCTTCGGTCGCCGCCGCTACCCTCGTAGCCGCCGCAGCCGCTCGTCCACCCCCTTCGTCTTCGTCCAGCCCCAGCCCGTCGCCAGCGTCACCGTTATCTACCCCGACCGCTTCATCTACTCCAACAACCGCGGGCGACATTGGCCCCATGCCGATTGGCGCCGCAACCGTCGTCGAGTCCTTCTCTGTTAGCCTCTCTGACTTCCTCAACATAGCGTACAGCTTGTGTAGGTCCCAGTCTACGCATGCCCGGTGCTGGCAACACCGCCACGTGCCTTCGTCCATGACGTGTCCCCGGGCCTGGCAAGCCTGGTGCGGTGCTTCGTCAACTTCGTCTTCGTCCGTCTATGTATGCTCGGTACTGGCAACACCGACGCGTCCCTTCATCTACGATGTCTCCCAGGGGTTGGCAACCCCGGCGCGACGCGTCGTCAACATCATCTACTTTCTATCACACCACTACTTCAACACCCCTGCGCCCATGACTAACTCGGCGCCTCCTTGCGCCTACGGCTCCATGGCGACTTCCTCGACACCGGGTACCCCGACTCGACATCGACCATGGCATTCTTCGCACGGCTACCTCGACCACGGCTCCACCACCCACGCTCTCGGCTACATCGACAAACGGTACAAAGGGCTACCGCCTGCTTGAGCGACCTCGTCGGTTTTCACTCCAGCCATGACTCCGCGATGCATCGACCGTTACAACTATGCGGGGGTGTCCGTCAGCTTGCCTTCGGATTCTTCTCCGCCTCAATGCTCGCTGCCACTGCTATGATCATGCGAGGGATATTGAGTATTGTGATTATTAGGAAATTTAGGATAGCGTAGGATATTATTCTACCTTGACTTGTACTCCAAAATGACCATGTACACCTATATATATGCCCATGAGGCTCAAGCAATACAACAACTATTCCACCAATCCTCTCTCTCCCTTCTAACACAGTCAATACTGTTTATCTTCTTCCTCAAAGAATGGACGTGATTTCTCCCCTTCTCCTCAATCGCGGCGTCCCGGCCTCGAGCTGGTGCTCTGTCTAATCTGACGGTAATCAAAACCGAAAAAACAAACCATGAGCTGGATTTCTTTCTTCTCTTGCAAAATCTAGTGATGCAATTTGAATTTTCAGGCAACTGAGAACACATCTAGAGCGGGAAAAAGGTAAAGATGAGGGTAACAAAAGGACAAAAACGGCGGCATGCCCCTAGGCAGGGAGATGCGTGCCCTCCTTGCTTAATTTTTTTCTGAATGTTAATCCTCCTTGCTTAATTTGATTTGTGTGGCGCATACAGAAGCACATATGCTGACACAAACGAGACCACACATTCTGGCCACATGTCGTTGAGCGGGTGCGCTGTACGCAGCACATGCAAATCGGCAACTTGCCGCTGCTCCGGGCCGTGCTCGATCCAACTGTCACGGTCATACCACTAGTGGTAGTAGTACTACTCCTTAAGTGGAACCTGTTCGTACGTACGTTCAGATACATTGTGTTGCCCCCTAAACGAGAGGAGTCCTAGCATGACTGGAGTCGCACGAGCATGCTATGTGCAGGTGCTCGCGCTCTGGAGTCTGGACATACTTTCTCTATCCTAAAAAACTTGTCCCTCAAACGAATGTATCTAAGATTAAATTAATGGTAAATACATTCTTTTAAGGAATAAATTTGGGACAAGTCTTTTAACGGAGGGAGTATAAGTAATCAAGCAATCAAGTTGACTAATAACTACAGTCTTCTCTTGGTCGACATGCTGGATCGGGACATGGATTTTGAGCGCGCTAGCTAGGTCGACATGCTCTGAATTCATCCACCATCAGTCCATTACCATGAGCAGACGACCACGTACCCACTGACGTGCGTTGCATTGCTTCGAAAACACTGTGCATATGGTTGTACGTTACTTCAACGTGTACTGTAGCCACAACATGAAGGTAGAGTAGAAAGATCAACGCTATGCGTACGTACGTGTCCGGATTGGTCGATTCTATGTATGGCTTAGAAGGTCGTGACGTCGATCGTGGCAGCGCTAGCTGGCTTGCTATCGGTACAGGTGCCAGTGTACGCACCAGGCAGTGCTAGCGCTGCCGTCTCACCGGCCACCCACATCATCACCGTTGGTAGATTAGGACGACACGTTTATATCTGTGCGTTGATGTTGGCTGGCGGCGTTGGTCAGTGGTCACACACACTCACGTACGATTGCACTCGTGTACGTGCGCATGCCACATATGGAAATATCGCAGACGAGCATGGTTGCAATGGCGTGCGTGCGTGCATGGTCCACGCCGCACAAATCGACACGTCGGCGTCCTGCAGGCTCCATCATGGTCGTCTT
Organism: Aegilops bicornis; assembly: GCA_021605145.1. Classification (NCBI taxonomy): domain Eukaryota; kingdom Viridiplantae; phylum Streptophyta; class Magnoliopsida; order Poales; family Poaceae; genus Aegilops; species Aegilops bicornis. The sequence continues at coordinate 39,555,085 of CM038674.1, read as the reverse complement.
CCATCGGTTTCTCGTTCAATGCGACTGATTGATGGTACTCGATCGTGCCCAAGTCAAACTCGCTTTAATATTCTGCTACCTATGTAGAATAACCTATAAAAACGTCTTATATTTTATATATTGATACAGATGGAGTGGATATCGACGAATCGATCGACTTTGCAGCTAGCTAGGCTGGTTTTGCATCTCTTGCTCGTACGTGCCGTGCGATAAGAAGTTTTTTGCGGGTGCTCTAGGAAGTTACTCTGCAAGTTGCAACGACTATCGCTAGCTATAATTTTCTTTTTTCGAGAAACTAGCTACCTATAATCAACGACTATCGCTAGCTATAATCAACGGGAAGCTACCTAGCTGTTCTGCCGCCGGATGTACCACAGGTATGTTAATGTTTTTTTTTTGCGGGTGAGGTATGTTAATGTTTTTAGTTGGCTGGCAAGTGGAAGTACTAGTGACACGTCACGCAAATTGCACTCACGTGTACGTGAGCATTGCCGCGACGTGCTTAAGCTGTGGAGCTTTGGTGAAGATGTCAAGTCATGCCGGACCGAATGGTGCTACGCTTTGTCATGCCTGGTCGGCAGGTGCTACGCACGACAGATCTTTCAAGGACTTCAAGTTGTGTCGGCTGGTGGTACTTGGTTGCATGGTGCTGAGGTGTATCAGTGGCGACCGCGACGTGCTCAGTTGTTTGCGCTGAGGAGGAGGTCTTGTTACTGCCGTGGTGGCGTCGACGATAGTGGACCGAGCAAGGTTGATGCATCAAGACAGCTCAAGATGGAGCGGTGGCGATTGGCGGCGGCCTCTGAGTGCACGCCGGACCGGTGTGACCCATGCCCGGCAGGCATCCTCGATGGGACCTCAGGTCTTAGATGTTAGGTTTGGCTGCGATGTCTGTTTGGTATTAGGTCCAGGCTATCTGCGCCCCTTCATTAACTGGATAGGTGGAACAACAGTTTGTTGCTTAGACGGCGGCTTTAGTCTTACTGTTCTATTACTTTGACAGGTCTTGTAAGAATAATTAATAAAATGGCCGTATGCATCACCCAAATACAGAGGCCGGGGTCATCCTCCTTTTCTAAAAAAACGTAAGTATTGCCGCATACGGAAATATCACGCCCAGTTGCCGGCCGGTGGCAAAGTCAGCGTCGTCGTCTTCCCCGATCAAGATAGTCCTCTTCTGTTCAACGCGCGCGACTACTCGATCGCTTCCTTCGAACGGACGGCCCCTTGATTTTGCAAGTTGCAACATAATTGAGCTAGCACTTCTTTGACCACAGTATATGTCCTATGGGACCTTTATGGAGTCAGTTTCCTTTTGAGGTAATATCACCCGGGGTCATAGAACTTGCGTTGAATATTCATTTTGGTGCTAGAATTTTGAAAATATAGTTTTATGGTCATCTAACTTAATTCAAACGTGCAGATACGGTCTCAGTACGCTTATGCAGGCGTATTCATGTGTATGCTTCCATTTTGTTAGTGAGTGATGGCACTAGGGACGACAAAAAACACCCTTATATTTTTGTAGTTGCCCGGCGCGACACATATTTGCACAAATCACCTCGACATTTTCACACAAAAAAATACACTCATATTTTTGTAGTTTCCCAGCACGACACATATTTGCACAAAAAGCCTTGAGATTTTTATTTATAGGAAAATCCAACCACAGTACTGCCATTATATGCCCGAAAGTTGAGAACAAAAATACGACGAACTGTTTTAAAACGGCATGGTAAAGCCACTACACCGCACAGGTCTGTATGTCTATGCACTGATAACAAACTTATATGGACTTAAAGAGAACGCGTGTGGAGCTTGATTATTATTATTTTTTGAGAAAAAAATATGGAGCTCAAATGGATTGCCTATATTGCGGACCATTTTGCATGCGCTATTATTTTAATATATTTGTAAAACGTAAGTACTAAATTATGTTCAAATATTTTGTGTGTAAAAATATATCTTACATACAGATGATGATTAGTAAATAAAAACATTTAAATACAAACATGTGCATCATATATAAAATACCCTCTCCATCCAAAATAAGTGTCTCAACTTTGTACTAGATTTAGTATGAAGTTGTACTAAGGATAAGACACTTATTTTGGGACGGAGTGAGTATTTAGTAAAAAAAGTAATAAATACATTCATTATATTTGTAAAACATAAGTAATAAAATTATGTTCCAATATCTGACTGTTAAAAATACTATCCATACAAACCATGGTTAGTGAATAAAAACATTTAAATATAAACATATGTATTATATGAAATATGTTCAGTTAATACATACATCATGTTTTTGTTAAATAAATATGTTTAATGAATCCAAAAGATATACACTTGCGGCTTATATTAAAATTATACAAAATGGTGAATACAAACATTTATTAAATATTTATGAACATTCACTTGTGTATAATTTTTACTCTTGAATTTTATTCAAAACATGTATATATATAAATTAAATATTAACCATGATTGAATGCCCATGTTAACAGTTAAAATTCAAATTAAGAATATTTTTAATTATACAAACATTGAACTATAAAAATGTGCATGTAATTATTGAAATGTTTGTGTAATTAAAATAATTTTGAATAATAATTTTGAAAACCAAATATGTAATACACACATTTATATAACACACTAGTTTATATAATACTCAGGTTTATAAAATATTTAAGCTCCACATGCGTGTACCTTAATTACATATAGTTTGTTATAGATGTGAGATGTATTCACCTGCAGCCTTTAGTGGCTAGAGTGTTCCGTGTTAAACCAGTTGGTTGTGCGTTCGAGTCCTAGAGTATATTTTTATTTTGTAAATTTTCGCATATAATGCCAGTATTGTGGTCGGGTTATTTATGTAAATAAAAAATATGATGGGGTTTTGTGCAAAAATACATCCCAGTAGTTCTCCATAAAAATACGTCATGTCCAGCTGCATCACTCACTAACATGTGGGTCCATACACATGGATACACTTACATACACTTACTATGACCGTATATGCACGCTCGAGTTAAGTTAGATGACTACAAAACCGTATTTTCAAAGTTCTAGCATCAAACTGAACATGTGACGCAAGTTCTATGACTACGGATAATATTACCTCTTTCCTTTTTATTTCCGACGTAATATCACCGGTGGTGGCTAAACTTAACATCGACGTTCACTTTAGTGACTAAACTTGAAAAATAGATCGAATTGGTTCTAAAACTTGGCATGAGCTTGCAAATACGGTGATAATCTTATCCATAGACTTATAATGTGCCAATATGACATCGTATTTTGATTAGCATGCACACATGACGTGAGACCCACCTGACAGACTGCCAGCCACTTTGCTATTAAAATTTTCTTGTCAACCAACAATAATGACCCTTAATACCTTGTGTTGGGGCACGTTAGGGTTTTACATGGGTTGCAGTCCGTACAACCCGTTTGAACATGTTAGTTTTTTTCTCAAGAAATTTGTAAATTATAATCAAAGTAATAAAAATAAATTAATATTTATTTGTTATACTTTTGTTATAAATATTATACGTAGAAATAAAATAACTTATTTGAAAAATGTTCATTTAATTTTCCAAAAGATACTTATTTATATTTTGATAATATTAAAACATTTAGTAAATATAAATTTATGAATTGTTTAGTAAATGTAAAAAAGAATACCTCATGGGTTATATTTAAGTTATAAAAATTATGAGAACAAACATTTTATTAATATTCAGTTGTGATAACTTTCATTCGTGGCATATAATTTTAGTTTCCATAAAACAGAAATATAGTCAGATGTATGTTTTTTTAATTTAGCATAATTATGAGTACTTTTAAATTATACAAAAAAAATCTTAAATATATTCACTTGTGATAACATGCACTCGTGGCACACATTTTTAGTTTCTATATAATAGAAATAACTTTCACTCGTGGCATAAATTCTTTCGGTCTCCTAGCTTGTTAACAGATTGCTTTGTTTTTTTTCCACTTCTCATCGTGTTTTTTTTAATCTTTTTGATGAAAAACACTGTATTGCAAAGTCGTACGAGTAATATAACAACCGGTGGGGCACAATGCCCCCTCCCTCCCCGCCCCGGTCATTCTCGAAAAAAAAAAACATTACTCCTTTTTACTATTTTTTTCAAAATTAAAACAACTATGATCAATTTAGTGGTCATGATATTTTTTACGTAATTCTGCGCTCCGAATTGAATACTATAGGGCCAACAAAGGAGGATATATGTGAAGGCTACAAGATCCCCAAGGTGTATGCCTGAGGGAACAGTGAGTTCGTTGTTGTTACATACCTCTCGAATTAGAGGTTATGTCCATTATCACACATTAGAGGTTTTGTCCATTATCATGTAAGTTTGCCAAATTTCCCCTTAGCCTATTTGCCTTTTCATTTCTGGACAAACGAGTTCAGTCAACACTGTTTAACTTCTTCCTCAAAGAATGGACCTGATTTCTCTCTTGCTGGGAATCGCGGCGTGCAGTGGCGGAGACAGGCCTAGGGCAGTTGGGGCTATAGCCCTAGGCCTAGCTACATTAGCCTTTGTAATTCCTTCTTATAAAATATATAAAATCACTGAAGTGCATCACTCAAGCTAATATAGCCCTAGGCGTAATCTGATGCTAGTTCCGCCACTGGCGGCGTCCCCGCCTCAAGCTGGTGCTCCGTCTAACCTGAAGGTAATAAAAAACAAGAACAAAAAACATGAGCTGAGTTTCTTTCTTCTCATGCGAAATCTACTGATGCAATTTAAACTTTCAGGCAAATAAGAACACATCTAGAGCGGGGAAAAAGTAAAGATGAGGGTAATAAAAGGACAAAAACAACTAGTAGATCGAGCAAGTACGCGAGGCAACTGCGCCGTTCCCCTAGGCAGCGAGATGCGTGCCCTCTTGCTTAAATTTTTTTGAATGTTAATCCTCCTTGCTTAATTTGATTTGTGTGGCGCCTACAGAAGCGCATACGCTGCCACAAACGAGACCACACATTCTGGCCACATGTTGAGCGGGTGCGCTGTGCGCAGAAATATGCAAACCGGCAACTGCCGCTGCTTCCACAGATTGTGGGGCGTGCTCGATCCAACTGCCACGGTCTCTCTTGCCATTAGTGGTAGTAGTACTACTCCTTAAGTGGAAGGGAAACGTTTAGAGCCGGTGTGCCGGCTGAAGCGCTCGGCCGGTCGCACGCGGATCCGTCGCACGCCAGCCTGGCGTCGCCCACTCTTGCGCATAGCCAACCAATCCTTTTTTTACGAGCCCACAATCATTTTATTATCCATCCAAGAACTTTCCTCGTCTCCCCACCATGTGCCTTCGTCTTCCTCACCGCAAGCAGCTGCTCACGCTCCTCCGCCATGGCCCTCGTCGGCCCTAGCTCCGCTCACCGCTAGAGGACCCTTCCCCAAACTGCTCCATCCCTAGGCACACACACTTGCGCATCCATGGTCCATTCGTTGACAGTGCAGGGCGGAAAACGTCTGCGTGCAAGTGCAACCATGACCGCTACAAACGATGAGCTCGGACGACACTGGTGCACGGCCCGGCGTGAAACTGATTCAACTGATGTCGCCGGGGGGGGGGGGGGGGGGGGGGGGGGGGGGGGGGGCGTTGCGACCGATGGTGTGAGGTGCTGGAACCAGGGCGATGAAGGAGCTGCGACCCATGGCAGAATTTGCTACAAGAAAATACGGCGTGGGCATGACCCGCGACGGCGGCTACATAGTATTACTGCAACCACATAAGTTTTTGCTACTACCGATGTTTGCAATTGCTACCACCGGGCGATGGCATTTGCTACATCCTTCATGATGATGATGCAACCTCGACGGCGGCGACGATTTATTTTTGCTGCAACCGGCTATGGTTGAAGCTACCACCGGCGAGTTTTTTTGCTACAACCATGTACAGATCAATTAGCTGCGACTCGGGTCAGCGGCGATGATATTTTGCTGCAACCGTTGTCGGTTTTTTGTTACTACCGGCGTCATTATTTGCTACATGCTTCACAGCTTAGATGTGACGTGCGACAACGGCGGCGACATTTTTGCTACATCTGTTCATGGATTAGCTACAACCAGACTCTGCAGAATTTAAAAAGTTGCAACCGTTTGACAGAGAAAGCTTGAATCGTATGCGCGAAAAGCTTCAACCGGTACTTGTTTTTGCTTCGACAGGTGGACAATTTTGTTACTACCGGCAGCAACCCGAGGAGAGATGTAGCTTTTTTTGTGAGCTCGCCGTCGGGGTGCTGTGTCCGGCGAACAGTCGGCACCGGTGTTGGGGAACGTTGCAGAAAATTAAAAATTTTCCTACGGTTTCACCAAGATCCATCTATGAGTTCATCTAAGCAACGTGTCATGGGAGAGAGATTGCATCTACATACCACTTGTAGATCGCGTGCGGAAGCGTTCACTAGAACGTGGATGATGGAGTCGTACTCGCCGTGATCCAAATCACCGATGACCGAGTGCCGAACGGACGGCACCTCCGCTGCTCAACACACGCACGGAGCGGATGACGCCTCCTCCTTCTTGATCCAGCAAGGGGAAGGAGAGGTTGAAGAAGATGGCTCCAGCAGAAGCACGACGGCGTCGTGGTGGTGGAGCAGAAGATTCTGCAGGGCTTCGCCAAGTTCGTGACGGAGGAGGAAGAGGTGTAGCAGGGAGGAGGCGCCAGAACTCAGGTGCGGCTGCCCCCTCCCTCCCTTTATATAGGCCCCTGGGGCGCTGCCCTTGGAGATCTAATCTCCCAAGGGGGCGGCCAAGGGGGTGGAGTTCCCCAAGGCAGTGGGCGCCCCACCCTAGGGTTTCAACCCTAGGCGCAGGGGGTGGGCCAAGGGGGGCGCACCAGCCCACTATGGGCTGGTTCCCCTCCCCACTTCAGCCCATGGGGCCCTCCGGGATGGGTGGCCCCATCGGTGGACCCCCGGGACCCTTTCGGTGGTCCTGGTACAATACCGGGTGACCCCGAAACTTTCCCGATGGCCGAAACAACACTTCCTATATATAATTCTTTACCTCCGGACCATTCCGGAACTCCTCGTGACGTCCGGGATCTCATCCGGACTCGAACAACATTCGGTTTACTGCGTACTCATATTCATACGACCCTAGCGTCACCGAACCTTAAGTGTGTAGACCATACGGGTTCGGGAGACACGTAGACATGACCGAGACGGCTCTCGGGCAATAACCAACAACGGGATCTGGATACCCATGTTGGCTCCTACATACTCCTCGATGATCTCATCGGATGAACCACGATGTCGAGGATTCAATTAATCTCGTATTCAATTCCCTTTGTCAATCGGTATTTTACTTGCCCGAGATTCGATCGCCGGTATCCCAATACCTCGTTCAATCTCGTTACCGGCAAGTCACTTTACTCGTACCATAATGCATGATCCCGTGACCAGACACTTGGTCACTTTGAGCTCATTATGATGATGCACTACCGAGTGGGCCCAGTGATACCTCTCCGTAACACGGAGTGACAAATCCCAGTCTTGATACGTGTCAACCCAACCGACACTTTCGGAGATACCTGTAGTGTGCCTTTATAGTCACCCAGATTCGCCAGGACGCTTTGGTGCACCCAAAGCACTCCTACGGTATCCGGAGTTACACGATCTCATGGTCTAAGGAAGAGATACTTGACATTGGAAAAGCTCTAGCAAAACGAACTACACGATCTTGTGCTATGCTTAGGATTGGGTCTTGTCCATCACATCATTCTCCTAATGATGTGATCCCGTTATCATTGACATCCAATGTCCATAGTCGTGAAACCATGACTATCTATTGATCAACGAGCTAGTCAACTAGAGGCTCACTAGGGACATATTATGGTCTATGTATTCACACGTGTATTACGATTTCGGATAATACAATTATAGCATGAATAAAAGACAATTATCATGAACAAGGAAATATAATAATAATCCTTTTATTATTGCCTCTAGGGCATATTTCAAACAGTCTCCCACTTGCACTAGAGTCAATAATCTAGTTACATTGTGATGAATCGAACACCCATAGAGTTCTGGTGTTGATCATGTTTTGCCCATGAAGAGAAGAGTTTAGTCAACGGATCTGCGACATTCAGATCCGTATGCACTTTGCAAATTTCTATGTCTCCATCTTGAACATTTTCACGGATGGAGTTGAAGCGACGCTTGATGTGCCTGGTCTTCTTGTGAAACCTGGGCTCCTTGGCAAGTGCAATAGCTCCAGTGTTGTCACAGAAGAGTTTGATCGGCCCCGACGCATTGGGTATGACTCCTAGGTCGGTGATGAACTCCTTCACCCATATTGCTTCATGTGCTGCCTCCGAGGCTGCCATGTACTCCGCTTCACATGTAGATCCCGCCACGACGCTCGCTTGCAATGCACCAGCCATCGCTTCCTCCATTCAACATATACACGTATCCGGTTTGTGACTTAGAGTCATCCAGATCTGTGTCGAAGCTAAGCGCCGACGTAACCCTTTACGCACGAGCTCTTCGTCACCTCCATAAACGAGAAACATGTCCTTTGTCCTTTTCAGGTACTTCAGGATATTCTTGACCGCTGTCCAGTGTTCCTTCCCGGGATTACTTTGGTACCTTCCAACCAAACTTACGGCAAGGTTTACATCAGGTCTGGTACACAGCATGGCATACATAATAGAACCTATGGCCGAGGCATAGGGGATGACGCTCATCTCTTCTTTATCTTTTGCCGTGGTCGGCATTGAGCCGAGCTCAATCTCACACCTTGCAGTACAGGCAAGAACCCTTTCTTGGACTGATCCATTTTGAACTTCTTCAAAATCTTATCAAGGTATGTGCTTTGTGAAAGACCTATGAGGCGTCTCGATCTATCCCTATAGATCTTGATGCCTAATATATAAGCAGCTTCTCCAAGGTCCTTCATTGAAAAACTTTTATTCAAGTAGGCCTTAATGCTGTCCAAGAGTTCTATATCATTTACCATCAAAAGTATGTCATCTACATATAATATGAGAAATGCTACAGAGCTCCCACTCACTTTCTTGTAAACGAAGGCTTCTCCATAAGTCTCAAGATAAACCCAAACGCTTTGATCATCTCATCAAAGCGAATGTTCCAACTCCGAGATGCTTGCACCAGCCCATAAATGGATCGCTGGAGCTTGCATACCTTGTTAGCATTCTTAGGGTTGACAAAACCTTCCGGCTGCATCATATACAGCTCTTCCTTAAGATAACCATTAAGGAATGCCGTTTTGACGTCCATCTGCCATATCTCATAATCATAGTATGCGGCAATTGCTAACATGATTCGGACGGACTTAAGCTTCGCTACGGGAGAGAAAGTCTCATCATAGTCAATCCCTTTGAACTTGCTGATAACCCTTAGCGACAAGTCGAGCTTTATAGATGGTGACATTACCACCCGCTTCCGTCTTCTTCTTAAAGATCCATTTGTTTTCTATCGCTCGCCGATCATCGGGCAAGTCTATCAAAGTCCATACTTTGTTTTCATACATGGATCCTATCTCGGATTGCATGGCTTCAAGCCATTTGTTGGAATCCGGGCCCGCCATCGCTTCTTCATAGTTCAAGGTTCACCATTGTCTAACAACATGATTTCCGTGACAGGGTTGCCATACCACTTGGTGTGAAACGTGTCCTTGTGGACCCAATGAAGTTCAAGAGCAACTTGATCCGAAGTACCTTGATCATCATAATTAATTTCCTCTCCAAGAGGTGTAGGCACCACAGAACATTTTCTGAGCTGCACTACTTTCCGGTTCAAGAGGTAGTACTTCATCGAAGTTCTACTTTCCTCCCACTCACTCCTTTCGAGAGAAACTCTTTTCCGTAAAGGATCCGTTCTTGGCAACAAAGATCTTGCCTTCAGATCTAAGGTAGAAGGTATAACCAATGGTTTCCTTAGGGTATCCTATGAAGACGCATTTCTCCGACTTGGGTTCGAGCTTTTCAGGTTGAAGTTTCTTGACATAAGCATCGCATCCCCAAACTTTTAGAAACGACAGCTTAGGTTTCTTCCCAAACCATAATTCATACAGTCTCGTCTCAACGGATTTAGACGGTGCCCTATTTAAAGTGAATGTAGCTGTCTCTAGAGCGTATCCCCAAAATGATAGCGGTAAATCGGTAAGAGACATCATAGATCGCACCATATCCACTAGAGTGCGATTACGACGTTCGGACACACCGTTACGCTGAGGTGTTCCAGGCGGCGTGAGTTGTGAAACGATTCCACATTTCCTTAAGTGTGTACCAAATTTGTGACTTAAATATTCTCCTCCACGATCCGATCGTAAGAATTTTATCTTTCGGTCACGTTGATTCTCTACCTCATTCTGAAATTCCTTGAACTTTTCAAAGGTTTCAGACTTGTGTTTCATCAAGTAGACATCCCCATATCTACTCAAGTCATCGCGAGAGTGAGAACATAACGATATCCTCCATGAGCCTCAACGCTCATTGGACCGCATACATCGGTATGTATGATTTCCAATAAGTTGGTTGCTCGCTCCATTGTTCAAGAACGGAGTCTTGGTCATTTTGCCCATGAGGCATGGTTCGCATGTGTCAAATGATTCATAATCGAGAGACTCTAAAAGTCCATCGAATGGAGCTTCTTCAAGCGCTTGACACCAATGTGACCAAAGGCGGCAGTGCCACAAGTATGTGGGACTATCGTTATCAACTTTACATCTTTTGGTATTCACACTATGAATATGTGTAATATTACGCTCGAGATTCATTAAGAATAAACCATTGACCATCGGAGCATGACCATAAAACATATCTCTCATATAAATAGAACAACCATTATTCTCGGATTTAAATGAGTAGCCATCTCGCATTAAACGAGATCCTGATACAATGTTCATGCTCAAACTTGGCACTAAATAACAATTATTGAGGTTTAAAACTAATCCCGTAGGTAAATGTAGAGGTAGTGTGCCGACGGCGATCACATCGACCTTGGAACCATTCCCGACGCGCATCGTCACCTCGTCCTTTGCGAATCTCCGTTTATTCCGCAGCTCCTGCTGTGAGTTACAAATATGAGCAACGACACCGATATCAAATACCCAGGAGTTACTACGAGTACTGGTAAGGTACACATCAATTACATGTATATCAAATATACCTTTAGTGTTGCCGGCCTTCTTGTCCGCTAAGTATTTGGGGCAGTTCCGCTTCAAAGGGCCCTTCCCTTTGCAATAAAAGCACTGTCTCGTGCTTGGGTCCATTCTTTGACTTCTTCCCGGCAACTTGCTTATCGGGCGCCGGCAACATCCTTGCCGTCCTTCTTGAAGTTCTTCTTACCCTTGCCTTTTTTGAACTTAGTGGTTTTATTGACCATCAACACTTGATGTTCTTTCTTGATTTCAACCTCTGCTGACTTCAGCATTGAAAATACTTCGGGAATGGTCTCCACCATCCCCTGCATATTGTAGTTCATCACAAAGCTCTTGTAGCTTGGTGGGAGAGACAGAAGGATTTTGTCAATGACCGCCTCGTCCGGGAGGTTAATGTCCAGCTGGGACAGGCGGTTGTGCAACCCAGACATTTTGAGTATGTGCTCACTGACAGAACTGTTTTCCCTCATCTTACAACTATAGAACTTGTCGGAGACTTCATATCTCTCGACCCGGGCATGAGCTTGGAAAACCATTTTCAGCTCCTCGAACATCTCACATGCTCCGTGTTGCTCAAAACGCTTTTGAAGCCCCAGTTCTAAGCTGTAAAGCATGCCGCACTGAACGAGGGAGTAATCATCAGCACGAGACTGCCAAGCATTCATAATGTCTTGGTTCTTCGATGGGTGCATCACCTAGCGGTGCTTCTAGGACATATTGTTTCTTGGCTGCTATGAGGATGATCCTCAGGTTCTGGACCCAGTCCGAATAGTTGCTGCCATCGTCTTTCAGCTTCGTTTTCTCTAGGAACGCGTTGAAGTTCATGGTGACATGAGCGTTGGCCATTTGATCTACAACAAATTTACAAAGATTTTAGACTAATGTTCATGATAATTAAGTTCATCTAATCAAATTATTTAATGAACTCCCACTCAGATTTGACATCCCTCTAGTCATCTAAGTGTTACATGATCCGAGTCGACTAGGCCGTGTCCGATCATCACGTGAGACGGACTAGTCATCGTCGGTGAACATCTCCATGTTGATCGTATCTTCTATACGACTCATGTTCGACCTTTCGGTCTCTTGTGTTCCGAGGCCATGTCTGTACATGCTAGGCTCGTCAAGTTAACCCTAAGTGTTTATGCATGTGTAAAACTGTCTTACACCCGTTGTATGTGAACGTAAGGATCTATCACACCCAATCATCATGTGGTGCTTCAAACGATTTAACTTTAGCAACGGTGCACGCTTAGGGGAACACTTTCTTGAAATTATCATAAGGGACCATCTTATTTACTACCGTCGTTCTAAGTAAACAAGATGCATAAAACATAATAAACATCACATGCAATTATATAAAGTAGTGACATGATATGGCCAATATCATATAGCTCCTTTGATCTCCATCTTCGGGGCTCCATGATCATCTTGTCACCAGCATGACACCATGATCTCCATCATCATGATCTCCATCATCGTGTCTCCATGAAGTTGCTCGCCAACTATTACTTCTACTACTATGGCTAACACGTTTAGCAATAAATTAAAGTAATTTACATGGCGTTGAATCAATGACTCGTAGGTCATACAATAATTAAGACAACTCCTATGGCTCCTGCCGGTTGTCATACTCATCGACATGCAAGTCGTGATTCCTATTACAAGAACATGATCTCATCCATCACAATATATCATTCATCATTCATCACAACTTCGCCATATCACATCACATGACAATTGCTGCAAAAACAAGTTAGACGTCCTCTAATTGTTGTTGCATCTTTTACGTGGCTGCAATTGAGTTCTAGCAAGAACGTTTTCTTACCTACGAATAACCACAACGTGATTTTGTCAACTTCTATTTACCCTTCATAAGGACCCTTTTCATCTAATCCGCTCCAAGTAAAGTAGGAGAGACAGACACCCGCTAGCCACCTTATGCAACTAGTGCATGTCAATCGGTGGAACCTGTCTCACGTAAGCGTACGTGTAAGGTCGGTCCGGGCCTCTTCATCCCACAATACCGCTGAAGCAAGAAATAACTAGTAGCGGCAAGCAAGTTGACAAGATCTACGCCCATAACAAAATTGTGTTCTACTCGTGCAATAGAGAACTACGCATAGACCTAGCTCATGATGCCACTGTTGGGGAACGTTGCATAAAATTAAAAATTTTCCTACGGTTTCACCAAGATCCATCTATGAGTTCATCTAAGCAACGAGTCATGGGAGAGAGATTGCATCTACATACCACTTGTAGATCGAATGCGTAAGCGTTCACTAGAACGTGGATGATGGAGTCGTACTCGTCGTGATCCAAATCACCGATGACCGAGTGCCGAACGGACGGCACCTTCGCGTTCAACACACGTACGGAGCGGATGACGTCTCCTCCTTCTTGATCCAGCAAGGGGGAAGGAGAGGTTGAGGAAGATGGCTCCAGCAGCAGCACGACGGCGTGGTGGTGGTGGAGCAGCAAGATTCGGCAGGCTTCGCCAAGCTCGTGACGGAGGAGGAAGATGTGTAGCAGGGGGAGGGAGGCGCCAGGAATTCAGGGTGCGGCTGCCCCCTCCCCCCTCCCTTTATATAGGCCCCCAGGGGGGGCGCTGGCCCTTGGAGATCTAATCTCCCAAGGGGGCGGCGGCCAAGGGGGGTGTAGTGCCCCCCAAGGCAAGTGCCCCCCCCCGTAGGGTTTCAACCCTAGGCGCAGGGGGTGGGCCAAGGGGGGCGCACCAGCCCACTATGGGCTGGTTCCCCTCCCCACTTCAGCCCATGGGGCCCTCCGGGATGGGTGGCCCCACCCGGTGGACCCCCGGGACCCTTCCGGTGGTCCCGGTACAATACCAGGTGACCCCGAAACTTTCCCGATGGCCGAAACAACACTTCCTATATATAATTCTTTACCTCCGGACCATTCCGGAACTCCTCGTGACGTCCGGGATCTCATCCGGGACTCCGAACAACATTCGGTTTACTGCATACTCATATTCATACAACCCTAGCGTCACTGAACCTTAAGTGTGTAGACCCTACGGGTTCGGGAGACACGTAGACATGACCGAGACGGCTCTCGGGCAATAACCAACAACGGGATCTGGATACCCATGTTGGCTCATACATACTCCTCGATGATCTCATCGGATGAACCACGATGTCGAGGATTCAATTAATCTCATATTCAATTCCCTTTGTCAATCGGTATTTTACTTGCCCGAGATTCGATCGCCGGTATCCCAATACCTTGTTCAATCTCGCTACGGCAAGTCACTTTACTCGCATCAGTAATGCATGATCCCGTGACCGGACACTTGGTCACTTTAAGCTCATTATGATGATGCACTACCGAAAGTGGGCCCAAGTGATACCTCTCCGTAACACGGAGTGACAAATCCCAGTCTCGATCCGTGTCAACCCAACAGACACTTTCGAGATACCGTAGTGTGCCTTTATAGTCACCCAGTTACGCCAGACGCTTGGTGCACCCAAAGCACTCCTACGGTATCCGGGAGTTACACGATCTCATGGTCTAAGGAAGAGATACTTGACATTGGAAAAGCTCTAGCAAAACGAACTACACGATCTTGTGCTATGCTTAGGATTGGGTCTTGTGCATCACATCATTCTCCTAATGATGTGATCCCGTTGTCATTGACATCCAATGTCCATAGTCAGAAACCATGACTATCTATTGATCAACGAGCTAGTCAACTAGAGGCTCACTAGGGATATATTGTGGTCTATGTATTCACACGTGTATTACGATTTCCGGATAATACAATTATAGCATTAATAAAAGACAATTATAATGAACAAGAAAATATAATAATAATCCTTTTATTATTGCCTCTGGGGCATATTTCCAACAACCGGAGTGTGGTCGTCGTGCACTAGGGTTGCGAGCGGTGCCACCGGATTACAAGGCTGCAACCATGGGCGCACGTTGCTGCATCCACGGAGATGAGAAACGACGAAGGCGACATAGGTGAGGGCGGAGACCAGCGGCGAGGGCGGCGACCGGCGGCGACAACGGCGAGGCGGCAGCAGGGGAGGAGGTGCGGCGGCGCGCAGGTGGGTGGGTAGTGAGTCGGGCGGGGAAGGAGTAGTGGGGGATTCGCAAAGGTGAGGAAGACGATGACCCAGTCCATGCGAGCTCGCCTGATCACAAGCAGAGATCGAGCGGTAACGGCTGGCGCTGGACCGGCCTAAACGTTCGGCCGGCGAGCTGGCGCCTAGCGGTTGCCTAAGTGGAACCTGTCCGGATACATTGTGTTGCCCCCTACACGAGAGGAGTACTAGTGCGACTGCAGTTGCACGCTGTGCGCAGGTGCTCGCGCTCTGGTTAAGTAATCAAGTAATCAAGTTGACTGATAAGTACAATATTCTCTTGGTCGACATGCTGGAACGGGACATGGATTTTGAGCGCCCTAGCTAGGTCGGCATGCTCTGAATTCATCCACCATTAGGCCGTTACCATGCGCAGAGGACCATGTACCGGTCGACGTGCACGTGTGTTATAGCATCTATAGCCGGACTTGGTAAATTTGGCCCCTCAAACGTCCGCGGACGCGTCCGGGCACGCCCGTGGGTATTCGGACCGGCCCTCATATTTCCTTCTGTGCATTCACATATCTCAAATCCGGACTCTCGAATTCATACAAATACATACACGTCGATCATGCAACACAATGTCACACGTAAATTGCAATTGTTGGTATCAAGCATACATACCGTTTATATAAAATTTATTTGAAGCGCCAAAGTCAAGCATTGCCTCCTTGGTTGCCATTGTGGATCCACTTGTGCTCCACAAGATCATTGAATAGCTGTGTGTGCATCTTCTGATTTCGAAGATTCTGATGCATCTACAGAAAGTTCATAACCTGAGCCGCATCTTGATCTTCTGAAATTTCAACTTGTTCTCCGGGTGCTTCGGAATTATGGGTTTGGACTAGACCATCACCCTCATCCTCAACAATCATATTGTGCAGAATAACAGAACATGTCATCAACTGCCACAAAGTTTCTGATTCCCACATCATTGCAACGCTCTGCACAATTCCCCAACGAGCTTGAAGCACACCAAATGCCCTCTGCACGTCCTACCTAGCCGCTTCCTGCATTGTTGCAAAGCGGCTCTGTTTATTGCCACACAGCTCGGATATGATCTTTACAAACGCCGCCCACTGAGGATAGATACCATCAGCAAGATAGTACCCCATGTTGTAGTCCCGGGCGTTGACGATGTAGTTGCACGGCGGTGATTCCCCATTGCAAAGCCTCCTGAACACCGGAGATCGTTGAAGAACGTTGATGTCGTTGTGAGAACCGAGCATTCCAAAGAAAGCATGCCAAATCCATAAGTCATGTGATGCCACCATTTCTAGTATAATGGTGGCCTCTCTGGTGTGACCTTGATCATTCCCTGCAGACCTTTGGGGCAGTTTTTCCATTGTCCATGCATGCAATCAATTGATCCGATGGAAACCCCCTTGCCTCTCCAATGGCCAACAACTTCTCCATGTGCCCTGCGCATTTGGTTCTCTGAGATACTCTGGTCCAAACACCTCAACCACAGCGCGAGCAAATTTGACAGTAGTCTTGACGCACGTG
Source organism: Aegilops bicornis (assembly GCA_021605145.1). Lineage (NCBI taxonomy): Eukaryota > Viridiplantae > Streptophyta > Magnoliopsida > Poales > Poaceae > Aegilops > Aegilops bicornis. The sequence goes on along the minus strand of CM038674.1, from coordinate 39,538,308 downwards.
CTCTCCCCCATCCCGACCATCTCACCAACGGCGTCTGCAGCAGTACCAAGTGCAAGCATCCTCAGAGCAGCTGTGCACTTCTGCTTGGCCGAGAAAGAGAGTTGGCTACAACAATCTCTTCTCAACTTGAAGTAGTTGTCGTGTGCCTCCACTCCCTCCACAATGCGCAAAACAATGGTTTCCGCATGCGAAAACGGCGACGAAACCATGGATCATCCCGGAAAGTAGGTGTGGGAGCAAAGTGGTCATTATGCAGTAGCTTTGCTCCGGTCACTCTGTCCCGGTTGATCACTCTTCTCCCTTTGATTGAGCCGCTGAAGTTGAGAATATGCTCCACTTGCCGGTCCATTTCCTCTTGCATGCTCATGAGCATGCATGATCATGTCCACTTCTTCGTCCGAATGCGACGAATCAAAGAAATCATCTTGAATCATTTGGTCAAGCTCAGTCCGTCCATACTCCTCGTTCAACGAAGCATCGGAATCCATCATTTACCTAACAAAATCACAACAATTCCGTCGGTCAATGTGTCGAACACATCAAGCACAAGGCGCAGCCGGAGAGTTGTCGGACGTACCACGGTGGTCTCCAGGCCGGCGACAATGTCCCCCCGCGGCGAGGACGAGAGCGATCTTCCGGAGCTGGCAGCGGAGAGCCTGGGAACGGCTGCGGAGCGGGCGCGGCGGCAGAGCTGCGAGCTGGCCGGCGCGGAGAAGGAAGAACAGAGGAGAGAGTAAATGGATCTGACAGCTCGGGGAGGACGGGGGGATTTGGTGCAATTTGGGATGGGGTCGGGTTGTCGGGTCCAACGTGGCGGGCGTGCCCGGGCGACCTCATATCCGCCCCATATTTGGGCTGGATATGGGGAGTGCCAGTCAACCCGGGTGTTTGAGGACCATTTGAGAGGCCCGTCTGGATCAAAAAATCGTGACCGGATAGCGACCGGGTAGCCTGCCAGGGCGTACGTATGAGGCGAATTTGAGAGGTACAGTTGTAGATGCTCTTACATTGCTTCCAAAACACTGTATACGGTTGTGCGTTACTGCTACGTGTACTGTAGCCACAACATTTATACAGAAAGATCAACTCGACGCCTACGCACGACTCGGCGATTGGTCGAGTCTTTGTATGGCTCAGAAGGTCGTCTATCGTGGCGTCGTCGCAGCTAACTGGCTGGCTTGCTATCTGTACATGTGCCAGTGTACGGCGCACTAGGCAATGCTAGCTCTACGTACCGTCTGACCACCCAGAACCAGACACTCACCCTATATCATCATCATCGTCGGCAGATCAGGACGAGACGTTTACATATCTGTGTGTTGATGTTGGCTGGCCGTGTTGGTCAGTGGTCACACAGGCGGTCACGTACGATTGCATTCGTGTACGTCCGCATGCCACATATGGGAACATCGCCAGCGAGCATGGTTGCAACGGCGTGCGTGGGTGCATGGTCCACGCCGCACGAGACGTCGGCATCCTGCAGGCTCCGTCGTCGTCGTCGTCTTCAATCGATTTCTCGTTCAATGCGACTGATGACCCTCGACCGTACCCAAGTCAATTTCCCTTCAATGTTCGACGAACCGATCATTGGATCGACTTTGCAGCTATAGCTAGCTAGGCTGGTTTTGCACATCTCGCCCGTACATGCGCTACTAATTGTGATGTTACTCAGCAGCGCTCCTTACTCCTAGTTAACTCTGCGAGTTAATTGCAACGACAGGCGCTAGCTAGACAACGGTTGTCTGTAACGACACTCCACCTCAACTATAGACAGAGGTAAAAACACCCCGTACAATAGACTGTGTTTAACTGTCTGTAGCACTCTGAATCTGCTATCTTAGTATTTTTTTTAGGAAGAAGCATACTCTATTCGATTCTAAATGCAAGTCTTTTTTAGATATTTCAACGCGGACTACATACAAAGCAAAATTAGTGAATCTATACTCTAAGAGATACCTATATACATCCGTATGTAGTCTTTATTGAAATCTCTAAACAGACTTATATTTAGAAACGGAAGGAGTACGTGTGCTCTCATGTGACCCGACGCCCCTGACATATAAAAAAGGAAACGTAAAAAAACCCAAAAAGGGAAAAAGGAAAACAAGAAAAAATGTACCCCCCCCCTCCGGTGTGAAAAACAGTTGAATCTATACTCTAAAAGGGAAGCATCTAATGTGACACATGGCAACACTAGAAACTGCCCATCCGAACACCCAGCCAAGGGTAACCCCCAATTAGTTGCACCCAAGCTCTCATGAAGCCCGAACGTAGGCCCAATCCACTTTTAGTTTGAACACGTCTCTCCACAACCCATGTCTATTACTCATATTTTCTGCTCTAGGTCTGCATTGCCCACTATCAATCATAGCCCATAGTTCGAATTTGATGGACACTGTTCGATGAACGGGCTGTCCACGAACATCGTTCGAGCGTGTCCATGACCATATGAGAAGGTTCGTTTGGTGATCTAGATGACCTTACTTTCTTCCTCTTCCTCCTTTGTTCAGTTAGGCATTTTTTCTTTCTTCCAGTTCGACATTGCCACGAACTATGATGTAGGTTCAAAGGTTTGTCACAGTCCAAAATCATGTAATTGTAATATACCAAAAAGGCATTCGCCCTGGTATATATATATAAAGCAACGACCAAAGGCACAAGCACCCGCAAAACGACACACCACCTACACATACACCCAAGGCAAGATACAAGGGTGCTGATGCACCGCAACACTGCCCAATCGACCAGCAAGCAAAGATGAGCCAAAATGAGCTGCTTGAGCCGACGGAGACCTCCCGTGAGCTAGCCATCGCAAATAAGTGAAGTTGGACAATGACATAGCATGGACTCCAAGGTGGCTCCTTTAAGAAGGGCATAACACTGGAGTGGCACCATCGCCCGATCCCAAAGATCAAGTTTTCACCCGGAGCAACATGAAGGGGAGGAAACAACCGCAACAAAACCTTCATGAAGGAAACGACGGATGTGGTCACCGTCCTCATTGGCCTGGAAAACAGGGCAAGTTATGCACTCTGGTGCACACACCCCTCTGCCAAACCAGGGTACCACCAGACCCTAGAGTCCCTGTTGCACCACCGACACGCTACGCTGAACATCAACCAGCATGCCACCCACGTGGCCATGGCTGCCTCTTTGCACCCAAGACACACGCTCCACCCACAAACATTGCCAGGGCATTCGCCCTTCATCCAGGCAACCCATGTGACCCACCAACGGCCTCAGGTTTGTCCTGACCAGCAGCCCCCGACCGACGGAGCTGCCAATAACCGCCCTGCCTCGAACATCACCGGAATTTTTGCAAACCCAAAACATTTTGCTAACCCACACACTTTTGCATTGCTTCATGGCGAGATTTTCAAAATTGCAGAGATGAAAAACAGGGGGTAAATCTTTTTTTAGCAAAAACCAAGTAAATATGTCTGCTTCGCTTTCTTTAGAGGCCAAGCTTGTACTTTCAGGCCCACTTGTCGCACTGGCCCATTTAGCAAGAGTAGGTCGGTGGCAAGCCGTGCGTGCACTTCGCAGTAATCGTTGTTTCTATAGGCCGGCCTATTTCGGGGTTTCACCCACAACGGGTTTGTGGGAAGGTTCAGAACCTTCCGTGATCTGGGGTTTTCTGTTTTTATTTTATTTTTTCGCTATTGGGGTTTCCTTTCTTTTCCTTTATTATTCCTCTTTTTATTTCTTTTCTTTTTTGTTTTTCTGTTTTCATTTTTTTGTCTTCTCAATTTGCAAAAATCTTTTAAATTCGTTAATATTTTTTATTTTTTTGTGCAACCGCAATAGAGCCTTCATGAAGGAAACGACGGATGTGGCCGCTGTCCTCATTGGCCTGGAAAACTAGGCAAGTTATGCACTCTGGTGCACACACCCCTCTGCCAAACCAGGGTACTGCCAGACCCTAGAGTCCCTATTGCACCACCGACACGCTACGCTGAACATCAACCAGCATGCCACCCACGTGGCCATGGCTGCCTCTTTGCACCCAAGACACATGCTCCGCCCACAAACATTGCGAGGGCATTCGCCCTTCATCCAGGCAACCCATGTGACCAACCAACGGCCTCAGATTTGTCCTGACCAGCAGCCCCCGACCGACGGAGCTGCCAATAACCGCCCTGCCTCAAACATCACCAGAATTTTTTCAAACCCAAAACATTTTGCTAACCCACACACTTTTGCATTGCTTCATGGCAAGATTTTGAAAATTGCAGAGAAGGAAAACAGGGGGTAAATCTGTTTTTTTAAGCAAAAAGCAAGTAAATCTGTCTTTTTTTAGACAAGCAAGTAAATCTGTCTGCTTTGCTTTCTTTAGAGGCCAACCTTGTACTTTCAGGCCCACTTGTCGCACTGGCCCATTTAGCAAGCGTAGGTCGGTGGCAAGCGACGTAGCGCGTACCCCCTCGCGCACTGCTGTTTCTATAGGCCGCCTATTTTTGGGTTTCACCCACAACCGGTTTTGTGGGAAGGTTCAGAACCTTCCGTGAACTGGAGTTTACTTTTTTATTTTATTTTTTCTCTATTGGGGTTTCCTTTCTTTTCTTTTTTATTCCTTTTTTATTTCTTTTCTTTTCTGTTTTTCCTGTTACCATTTTTTTGTCTTCTCAATTTGCAAAAATCTTTTAAATTCGTTAATATGTTTTAAAATCATGGACCTTTTAAGACATGATGAACATTTTTTAAATGCAAGTTTTTTTCAAAATTGCATTTTTTTACAAATTCGTGAACATTCTATTAAATGATGAACATTATTTTGAAACCGTGAATGCTTTTAAAATCACGATTATTTTTTGAAATCGTGATTTTATTAAATGCTTGAACATTTTGTAGAAATTTGCTAACATTCTCTTAAACCATGAACATGTTTTTGAATTTGCGGGCATTTTTTGAAATCATGAACATTTTTTCGAATCATGAACATTTTTTTGAATTCATTACCAATGTTTCTGAAATGATGAACATTTTTTAAATTCGTGATCATATTTTACAAACTCCTGAATATTTTTCCAATTCATGAACATTTTTTGGAATCATGAACATTTTTTAAATTCGTGAACTTTTTTTTTGCAAATTGATGAACATCCTCTTAAACCGTGAACATTTTTTAAATTCCTGAACTTTTTTTAAATCATGAGTAGTTTTGATTCCATGATTATTTTATTCAAAATAAGCACCTTTTTCTGAAATATAGATCTTCTTCATATCCCGTTTTATAAAAAAAAATGGAAATAAGGAAAAAGAAAAGGTGGCGTCCCGGCTCGCACATTGGTCGGCCCAGATGGGGGCGTAGGGTAGCGGAGGGGTGCACACTCGCTTCATTCGCAGCGCATTATGCGCCCAATAGGATGTCCCGTCTGATTTGGCAGACGCATCACGCAGGATTTGGTATTCTCAAAAGAAAACTCATATTCCCTCCATTCCACAATGTAGTGCGTGTCCGTTTTTGAGATCTAACTTTGACCATAAGTTTAACCAACGAGACTGACTGCGGCGGGAGAAAAATTATACTAAGAAAAATTATAGCAATGAATTCATATTTTTATATGAATTCATCAGTATAATTTTTGCTCTCGCCGTAGTTGGTCTCGTTGATTAATTGTAGGATCAAATTTAGATCTCGAGAAATGCGGGCGTACTACATTGTGGAACGGAGGGAGTATATGATAGGGTGTGTTGACCACACAAGTTACCTTTTACACTCCCTCAAAAAAAGGTTACTTTTTACACACGCATGCACGTGGAGCTGTCCACTACATCTGATTCAAAAGCAGCAGAACGTACAAGGCCGACGAAATATTTACACGGAAACATGCAAAGCTGATGATTTTCATTCAAATCGGATGAAAACATTCACATTTTGGGTATATTTTAACTAAATTATACCAGGCTATAGCAAAACTAGTCTACGGCCAGCCGTGAGAGATCTCCATTCCCACGACATGTCTTCCTCATGTCGGGCAGCCCACTCATCAAAGTGTCGGGAGCCCTAGAGGGATATGGTTCAGTGAGAGGGGAAGACTAGCCTCCCTCCGCCTCCGTGAAGCACAATCAGAGTTGGTTTTGGGCAGGGGAAGACAACCGCTGTGGTCTAACGCCTCCGCTCACTGGCAAGACACCGATTGTGTAACCTACCGACATGGCTTCTTTCCCCACCTGCCTGATGAGTTGCCGCCATTACAAGCGGCAAATTTGCCAGGAGACGGTGTTGTCCATCCTGGATGTGCCAGGAGGGGGTGACAATGGCGATGGTGTTGGCATGCCAAACTGTATCAGACTGGCTCACCAGACGAACCACACAACTGTAATGCTGGAGAACTCCTTCTATTCGCCGAGCCCATGGTAGGTGTTGTACATGGAGGAGATGGAATAGAGCGAAGGTGGGTTGCAGTTCTTGGCCGACGCCTGGACATGCTTATACAGTGGGAGGATGTGAGGAGCCAGCTGGAGAGGTGCTTAATGCCAGTCGGCGCCAGAATGAACAAGTGGCACTCGAGGCACCGGAGTAGGTTCCTCGTCACACCCGCCTGCTTAATGCAGACAGAATACGTGCACAGCGGGTGAGCAGTGGGCGGTGCTCTCTGCCGGCGAGCCGCTTCAATGTTAGCTCCAGTGAGCCATCGCGTCTACTCTGGGCCGATATGAACGTGGGAAGCTAGCCTCGGGCGCGAATGCTTGTGTGGAACATGGATTTTTGGTGGGCCAGGTGTAACACCTTGAAAACTTTCCTCCTAGAAAACTAGAGCTAATAGTGTTGTTTGGATCCTTAACTGTGTCTGAATTGGATTTTGCTTCTTGTTTGAAAATTATCTTTTCTCTTGTTGAATTTGAGTTGGATCTTTTGCTTGTTTGAAGTGCTCTAAACCTTAGGAAAAAAAATACTATGATCATTGCGCTCTAATACCAAATTCCAACTTTCTACCACTGATCATGACATTAGTTTAGGTACTAAAAATATTTATCTGACAAAATATTTTGGCCCAAAACTATTTTCCAAATCTTGGTTTTCAATAACCCTTGGGTCATGACTTGAACTACAGGTCACTAATTTGAGTGAACAAAAACTTTGAGAAGGTATGTTTTGATCCTATTAGTTATAGGACATCCGAAACCACAAAAATATTTTTTAAAGGTATACAAGTATTTTATTTAAAGGCTTTTTCTTAAGTCCAGAAATGGTCTTTAATAGAGAAAAATATTTCATGTTTAAAAAATATTTGAGAAAATTTAGAGAGACCCAAGAGACATATTTTCTCCATATATAGGAGTTTCAACCCATGGCCGTTTTAAAAAATCTTTCTAGATCTACAATTTTCAGTCCTGCCCATTTCTAGGGATTGAAACTTTTACACAGGGAATTTTCTCCAACTATTCCCAAATAGTCATGAAGGTGTCAATGTTGTCAAATATACACCATACAAAACCAGAGCATCTAGTTAATCCATTTGATACGAAATTCTTCTACTTTCCCACTTCATGCGGGAACTTGTTTTGAAACTTGTGTGAAACAAACTCAGAATCTGCTCAAATTTTTACCAGAGCTTGGTGTTCCAATGAACATAATCTATAGAAAATTCTAGAACTCAATTTAATTCCTAAAAGTCCAAATGGACCTGCCTAACTTTTTGTACAACAGCTGTTCTCTCTATTTCTCTCTCTCCCTCAGGCTTGTATTGCCACCTAGCGCACCACAGGTCGACGACACCCATCACCCCCACAGCCGTAGCAAGCTCCTAGACAACCTCTCTCTCTCTCTCTCTCTCTCTCTCTCTCTGGAACACTGGCATGACCAGGTAAGCTCCAAACAGTGCACCTAATGGCATTGTTGGGCTCCTGCAAGCTCCAGTGCACCTCTACCTGAAAGTTCATGTCCATAGAACCTCTCTATGACCCCCTCGACCGTTGGACGTGGCCAAACCCACCTCTGCATCCTCCTGTGCACAACGGACGCCCGTGGCCGAAGCTCAGAGCTTCAGCCGCGTGTGCGCTCAGCTGTCATAATCTCCTCTCTCACTAGTAGAAAAAGACCAATTTGTCCTGATTCATAAGGCCCATTTGTCCTGATTCAGGAACCGGGACTAAAGGGTCGGTACTAAAGCCCAATACATTTAGTCCTGGTTCTTATACGAACCGGGACAGATGGGGCTCCACGTGGCCGCTGCGGCTTGCCCAGGCAGGAGGGCCATTTGTCCCGGTTGGTAGCACCAACCATACCAACCGGGACTAAATGGCATCCACGCATCAGCAGTTCAGGTGCTGGGCTTTTTTTTGAAAGCGGGGTGGGGTTTTTGTAGGGTTAATGTAGGGGTTTCATATATTGTGTTAGCTAGCTAATAGAGAGAATTGTCATCTTTTATCTCCATGCTTGGTCGACGCTACGTACTATACATATAGAGAGGTCTCGACATGCAAGCTAGTAAGCAAATGAAGGAAACCATTAAGTACAGAAGATCGTCATGAACATATATAGAGAGAAGTGATCGACCTCTCCTTCTGTGAAAGATTGGTTGAACAACAAATTTTCGTATATCTATCCGACGCTACTGGTTACATATATACAATATAAGATCTCTTAAAATCCCCTAACATCTGAACTCAAGTTTCACATGGTATTCTCTGTCTTTATTTATGACGTGGTCAGGAAAGAATCCCGCCAATTCCTCTTGAATTGCTCGTATGCGATCTTGTGGTAGGAGTTCATCCCGCATCTGAAACATCTAATTTGAAGAAGGGGGTCAATACATATATATGAATGAAACTCAACACAAATGATGATAATAAAATAAAATTGTGAATATTATTGCTTACGCACTTCATATTGTTTTTTAGAGTAGCCCCGCTCACAGGTCGTGTGGCGGATGAACTCGCAAACGTAGTATCCATAGTAATTATTCCCGGGTTCCTGCCACAACCACTTTACAAGAAATAGAGGTCAATCAAACTTATAAGCAAGCATGCTAAATGGTATTGATGAAACTAGCTAGAATCAATGGGAGGTTTACGTCTCCAACGTATCTATAATTTTTGATTGCTCCATGCTACTTTATCTATTGTTTTGGACTATATTGGGCTTTATTTTCCACTTTTATATTATTTTTGGGACTAACCTATTAACCGAAGGCCCAGCCCAGAATTGCTATTTTTTGCCTTTTTCAGTATTTCGAAGAAACATAATATCAAACGGAGTCCAAACGGAATGAAACCTTCGGAAACGTGATTTTCTCACCGAATGTGATCCAGGAGACTTGGACCCTACGCCAAGGAACCAGAGAGGCGGTCACGAGGGTGGGGGGCGCCCACTCCCCCTATGGCACGCCCCCTGCCTCGTGGGCCCCTCGAAGCTCCACCGACGTACTCCTTCCTCCTATATATACCTACGTACCCCCAAACGATCAGAACAGGAGCCAAAACCTAATTCCACCGCCGCAACTTCCTGTATCCACGAGATCCCATCTTGGGGCCTGTTCCGGAGCTCCGCCGGAGAGGGCATCCACTACGGAGGGCTTCTACATCAACACCATAGCCTCTCCGATGAAGTGTTAGTAGTTTACTTCAGACCTTCGGGTCCATAGCTAGTAGCTAGATGGCTTCTTCTCTCTTTTTGGATCTCAATACAATGTTCTCCCCTTCTCTCGTGGAGATCTATTCAATGTAATCTTCTTTTTGCGGTGTGTTTGTTGAGACCGATGAATTGTGGGTTTATGATCCAGCTTATCTATGAACAATATTTGAATCTTCTCTGAATTCTTTTATGTATGATTGAGTTATGTTTGCAAGTCTCGTCGAATTATCAGTTTGGTTTGGCCAACTAGATTGGTAGTTCTTGCAATGGGAGAAGTGCATGGCTTTGGGTTGAATCTTGCGGTGTCCTTACCCAAAGGATGTAAAGGGTTGCAAGGCACGTATTGTATTGTTGCCATCGAGGATAACAAGATGGGGTATTTATCATATTGCATGAATTTATTCCTCTACATCATGTCATCTTGCTTACATGCGTTACTCTGTTTTTAACTTAATACTCTAGATGCATGCTTTGGATAGCGGTCGATGAGTGGAGTAATAGTAGTAGATGCAGAATCATTTCGGTCTACTTGTCTCGGACGTGATGCCTATATACATGATCATACCTAGATATACTCATAACTATGCTCGATTCTGTCAATTGCTCAACAGTAATTTGTTCACCCACTGTAGAATGCTTATGCTCTGGAGAGAAGCCACTAGTGAAACCTATGGCCCCCAGGTCTATTCTCATCATATCAATCTCCATCACTTTTATACTTGATTTGTTTTCACTTTGCATCTATATACCAAAAATACCAAAAATATTATCTCTATCAGATCTCACTCTCGTAAGTGACCGTGAAGGGATTGACAACCCCTAATCACGTTGGTTGCGAGTAGATATCGTTTTGTGCAGGTACGAGGGACTTGTGCGTGGCCTCCTACTGGATTGATACCTTGGTTCTCAAAAACTGAGGGAAATACTTCGGCTACTGTGCTGCATCATCCTCTCCTCTTCGGGGAAAACTACCGCAAGCTCAAGACATAGCAAGAAGGATTTCTGGCGCCGTTGCCAGGGAGTCTACGCAAAAGTCAACATACCAAGTACCCATCACAATCCCCGTCTCTCGCATTACATTATTTGCCATTTGCCTCTCGTTTTCCTCTCCCCCACTTCACCCTTGCCTTTTTTTTCGCCCTCTCTTTCCCAATCTCCTCCTCTTTTTCCCTTTGCCTTTTACTCGTCCGTTTGTTTGCTCGTGTGTTGGATTGTTTGTTTGTCGCGATGGCCCTACCTAAATTTGGTGATCTTCACATCAAAAGGCTAGAGGAGATCGAAAACAATGTAAGGAAGTTTATGGTTTTGCAATTTGAGCATAATAATTTCTTTAGAAACGAGCTTAAGGAACAAAAGAGTTTTATGAGTTATATGAATAAAGAGCTTGATGATATGTCTAAAGAATTTGATGGTATAAGAGCCCAAATTGCTCGTCTTGAAAAGATGAACGCTGAAATTTCGGATATGCAAGCTACCTTAGTCAATAAGATGGCTGCTAAACCAAATACCTATGAAAATCAAGATGAAGATCTAAAAGTTATTGATGTGTCCCCTATTAAATCTTTGTTTTGCAATATGAATCTTGATGAAACTGAATATGATCTTCATTTACCTAGAAGGCATTCTAAGAATTAGGAGTTTTAGATCTTGATGATGAAATTGATAAAAGTGGGATTGAAAGAAATAAAAATCTAGATGTTGCTAAACCCACTATATTGGATCTCAAGGAATTTAATTATGAAAATTGCTCTTTAATTGATTGTATTTCCTTGTTGCAATCCGTGCTAAATTCTCCTCATGCTTATAGCCAAAATAAGGCCTTTACCGAACACATTGTTGATGCCTTGATGCAATCTTATGAAGAAAAACTTGAGTTGAAAGTTTATATCCCTAGGAAACTCTATGATGAGTGGTAACCTACTATCAAAATTAAAATTAAAGATTATGAGTTTCATGCTTTGTGTGATTTGGGTGCTAGTGTCTCTACTATTCCCAGAACTTTGTGTGATTTGCTAGATTTCCGTGACTTTGATGATTGCTCTATAAACTTGCATCTTGCGGATTCCACTATTAAAAAGCCTATGAGAAGAATTAATGATGTTCTTATTGTTGCAAACAAGAATTATGTGCCCGTAGATTTTATCGTTCTTGATATAGATTGCAATCCTTCATGTCCTATTATTCTTGGTAGACCTTTCCTTAGAACGATTGGTGCAATTAATGATATGAAGGAAGGGAATATTAGATTCCAATTTCCATTAAAGAAAGGCATGTAACACTTTCCTAGAAAGAAAATAAAATTACCATATGAATCTATTATGAGAGCCACTTATGGATTGCCTACCAAAGATGGCAATACCTAGATCTATCCTCGCTTTTATGCCTAGCTAGGGGCGTTAAACGATAGCGCTTGTTGGGAGACAACCCAATTTTATTTTAGTTTTTTGTTTTTGCTTCTGTTTAGGAATAAATAATCCATCTAGCCTCTGTTTATATGTGGTTTTATCTTTTAATTAGTGTTTGTGCCAAGTTAAACCTATTGGATCTGTTGGGGAACGTAGCAGAAATTCAAAATTTTCCTACGTGTCACCAAGATCTATCTATGGAGAAACTAGCAACGAGGGGAAGGAGAGTGCATCTACATACCCTTGTAGATCGCTAAGTGGAAGCATTCAAGAGAATGGGGTTGAAGGAGTCGTACTCGTCGTGATCCAAATCACCGGAGATCCTAGTGCCGAACGGACGGCACCTCCGCATTCAACACACGTACAGCCCGGTGACGTCTCCCATGCCTTGATCCAGCAAGGAGAGAGGGAGAGGTTGGGGAAGACTCCATCCAGCAGCAGCACGACGGTGTGGTGGTGATGGAGGAGCGTGGCAATCCTGCAGGGCTTCGCTAAGCACCGCGGAGAGGAGGAGGACTTGGGAGAGGAGGAGGGCTGCGCCAGGGGCAAGGGTGCAGCTCCCATGCGCCTCCCCACTATATATAGGGGTGGAGGGGGATTATTTCTTGCCCTCCAAGTCCATTGGGGCGTTGGCAAAGGTGGGAGGAAAGAAATCCCATCCTTTCCTTTCCCCCACCGATTGTTATCCCCCCTTTTTAGGGATCTTGATCTTATCCCTTCTGGATATGATCTTATTCCTTCTAAGGGGGGATCTTGGAGCGCCTTGACCAGGGGTGTGGGGCCTTGCCCCCACTACCCACGTTCATGTGGGTTCCCCCATGCAGGTGGGCCCCACTCCAGAACCTTCTAGAACCTTCCAAGTACAATATCGAAAAATCCCGAACATTTTCTCGTGGCCAAAATAGGACTTCCCATATATAAATCTTTACCTCCGGACCATTCCAGAACTCCTCGTGACGTCCGGGATCTCATCTGGGACTCAGAACAACATTCGGTAACCACGTATATCTATTCCCTATAACCCTAGCGTCATCGAACCTTAAGTGTGTAGACCCTACGGGTTCGGGAACCATGCAGATATGACCGAGACGTTCTCCGGTCAATAATCAACAGCGGGATCTGGATACCCATGTTGGCTCCGACATGTTCGACGATGATCTCATCGGATGAACCACGATGTCAAGGACTCAATCAATCCCGTATACAATTCCCTTTGTCTAGCGGTATTGTACTTGCCCGAGATTCGATCGTCGGTATGCCGATACCTTGTTCAATCTCGTTACCCGCAAGTCTCTTTACTCGTTCCATAACACATCATCCCGTGATCAACCCCTTGGTCACATTGTGCACATTATAATGATGTCCTACCGAGTGGGCCCAGAGATACCTCTCCGTTACAGGGAGTGACAAATCCCGATGTCGATTCGTACAACCCAATGTACACTTTTGGAGATACCTGTAGTGCACCTTTATAGCCACCCAGTTACGTTGTGACGCTTTGGTACACCCAAAGCATTCCTACGGCATCCGGGATTTGCACAATCTCATGGTCTAAGGAAATGATACTTGACATTAGAAAAGCTTTAGCATACGAACTACACGATCTTTGTGCTAGGCTTAGGATTGGGTCTTGTCCATCACATCATTCTCCAAATGATGTGATCCCGTTATCAACGACAACCAATGTCCATAGTCAGGAAACCGTAACCATCTGTTGATCAACGAGCTAGTCAACTAGAGGCTTACTAGGGACATGGTGTTGTCTATGTATCCACACATGTATCTGAGTTTCCTATCAATACAATTATAGCATGGATAATAAACGATTATCATGAACAAGGAAATATAATAATAAACAATTTATTATTGCCTCTAGGGCATATTTCCAACAGGTACACCTCCTATCTCAGATCCGGAAGCAAAAGTAATTGTTTCTAGAAACGGGTCCTTTCTCGAGGAAAAGTTTCTCTCAAAAGAATTGAGTGGAAGGATGGTGGAGACTTAATGAGGTTATTAAACCATCACTTCAACCAGTGTGTAGCAGGGCACAGGAAGTTGTTCATGTGGCACCTACACCAATTGAAGTGGAAGCATGTGATGTTTGTCATGTTTATACATCTTATTTGCTTAGTACAACGGTAGTAAATAAGATGATCCCTCATTAAAATTTCAAGAAAGTGTTCCCCCTAACTGCGCACTGCCATGTAAAGTTCGCTGCTTCAAAGCACCACCGATGATCGGGTGTGATAGATTCTTCACGCTCACATACAACGGGTGTAAGCCAGATTTACACACGCAAAACACTTAGGTTAACTTGACGAGCCTAGCATGTACGTATCGCTAGGGCGTTGATTTTGTTCAATATGCTTACCGTTACTAGTCCAATCTTGTTTCGACGGTATTGTGGGATGAAGCGGCCGGACCGACCTTACATGTACACTTACGTGAGACAGGTTCCACCGACCGACATGCACTTGGTGCATAAGGTGGCTAGCGGGTGCCGCCTCCCACTTTAGTCGGAATGGATTCGATGAAAAGGGTCCTTATGAAGGGTAAATAGCAATTGGCATATCACATTGTGGTTTTATGAGGTAAGAAACGTTCTTGCTAGAAACCCATAGCAGCCACGTAAAACATGCAAACAACAATTAGAGGACGCCTAACTTGTTTTTGCAGGGTATGCTATGTGATGTGATATGGCCAAAAGGAATGTGATGAATGATATGTGATGTATGAGATTGATCATGTTCTTGTAATAGGAATCACGACTTGCATGTCGATGAGTATGACAACCGGCAGGAGCCATAGGAGTTGTCTTTATTTATTGTATGACCTGCGTGTCATTGAACAACGCCATGTAGTTATTTTACTTTATTGCTAACCGTTAGCCATAGTAGTAGAAGTAATAGTTGGCGAGACAACTTCATGAAGACACGATGATGGAGAGCATGGTGTCATGCCGGTGACGATGATGATCATGGAGCCCCGAAGATGGAGATCAAAAGGAGCAAAATGATATTGGCCATATCATGTCACTATTTGATTGCATGTTATGTTTATCATGTTTATGCATCTTATTTGCTTAGAACGACGGTAGTAAATAAGATGATCCCTCATTAAAATTTCAAGAAAGTGTTCCCCCTAATTGTGCACCATTGCGAAAGTTCGTTTGGCTTCAAGCACCACGTGATGATCGGGTGTGATAGATTCTTACGTTCACATACGACGGTGTAAGCCAGATTTACACACACGCCAAACACTTAGGTTGACTTGATGAGCCTAGCATGTATGGACATGGCCTCGGAACACAAGAGACCGAAAGGTCGAGCATGAGTCGTATGGAGGATACGATCAACATGAATATGTTCATCGATGATGACTAGTCCGTCTCACGTGATGATCGGACACGGCCTAGTTGACTCGGATCATGTAATCTCTTAGATGACTAGAGGGATGTCTATTCGAGTGGGAGTTCATGAGATGAACTTAATTATCCTGAACATAGTCAAAAGATCTTTGCAAATTATGTCGTAAGCTCGGGCTTTAGTTCCACTGTTTAGATATGTTCCTAGAGAAAATATAGTTGAAAGTTGAAAGTACCGATTATGCGGACAGTAGAAAGCTTATGTCCTTAATGCACCGCTCAGTGTGCTAAACCCCAAACGTCAGTGCGTGGATGTTGCGAACATCGGACATACACGCTTTGATAACTACGTGATAGTTCGGTTAAACGGTTTAGAGTTGAGGCACCAAAGACGTTTTTGAAATGTCGCGCAACATATGAGATGTTTCGAGGGCTGAAATTGGGATTTCAGGCTCGTGCTCACGCCAAGAGGTATAAGACCTCCGACGATTTTCTTAGCCTGCAAACTAAGGGATAAAGCTCAATCGTTGAGCTTGTGCTCAGATTGTCTCGAGTGCAACAATCACTTGAATCGAGTGGGAGTTGATCTTCCACGAGATAGTGATGTTTCTCCAAAGTCATTGCCACCAAGCTGCTAGAGCTTCGTGATGAACTATAACAAATCAGGGATAGATATGATGATCCTTGAGATATTCGCGATGTTTGACACCGCGAAAGTAGGAATCAAGAAGGAGCATCAATTGTTGATGGTTGGTGAAACCACTAGTTTCAAGAAGGGCAAGGGCAAGAAGGGATACTTCATGAAACAACAAATCAGCTGCTGCTCTAGTGAAGAAACCCAAGGTTGAACCCAAACCCGAGACTAAGTGCTTCTGTAATAAGGAGAACAGCCACTGGGGCAGAATTACCCTAGATACTTGGTAGATGAGAAGGCTGGCAAGGTCGATAGAAGTATATTGGATATACATTAAGTTATTGTGTACTTTACTAATACTCCTAGTAGCACCAGGGTATTAGATACCGGTTCGGTTGCTAAGTGTTAGTAACTCGAAATAAAAGGCTACAGAATAAACGGAGACTAGCTAAAGGTGAGCTGAAGATATGTGTTGGAAGTGTTTCCAAGTTTGATGTGGTCAAACATCGCACGCTCCCTCTACCATCAAGATTAGTATTAAACCAGAATAATTGTCATTTGGTGTTTGCGTTGAGCATAGACATGATTAGATTATGTCTATCGCAATACGGTTATTCATTTAAGGAGAATAATGGTTACTCTATTTATTTGAATAATACCTTCAGTGGTCTTGCACCTAAAGGAATGGTTTATTGAATCTCGATCATAGTAATACACATTTTCATGCCAAAAGATATAAGATAGTAATGATAGTACCACTTACTTGTGGCACTGCCATGTAAGTCATATTGGTGTACAACGCGTGAAGAAGCTCCATGTTGATGGATCTTTGGACTCACTCATTTTTTAAAAGTTTGAGACATGCGAACCATTTCTATTGGTGTATACGCATGAAGAAACTCCATGCAGATGAATCGTTTGGACTCACTTGATTTTGAATCACTTGAGATATGCAAATCATACCACATGGGCAAAATGACCTAAAAGCCTCGGTTTCAAAGAAGATGGAACAAGATAACAACTTGTTGGAAGTAACACATTTTGATGTGTGCAGTCCAATGAGTGCCGAGGCATGCAAAGGAATATCGTTATGTTCTTACTTCACGGATGATTTGAGTAGATATCGAGTGTATTTACTTGATGAAACACAAGTCTGAATTATTGAATGGTTCAAGTAATTTCAGAGTGAAGTTGAAGATCATCGTGACAAGAGGATAAAATGTCTATGATATGATCATAGAGATGAGTATCTGAGTTACGAAGCTTTGTACGCAATTAAGACATTGTGGAAATTGTTTCACAATAAATACCGCCTAGAACACCATAGTGTGATGGTGTGTCCGAACATCATAGTTGCACCCTATTGAATATGGTGCGTACCATGATGTCTCTTACCGAATTACCACTATCGTTCAAGGGTTAGGCATTAGAGACAACCGCACTCACTTTAATAGGGCACCACGTAATTCCGCTGAGACGACACCGTTTGAACTATGGTTTGGAGAAACCTAAGTTGCCGCTTTCTTAAAAGTTTGGGGCTGCGATGCTTATGTGAAAAAGTTTCAGGTTGATGAGCTCGAACCCAAAGCGGATAAAAATGCATCTTCATAGGACACCCAAAACAGTTGGGTACACCTCCTATCTCAGATCCAGAAGCAAAAGTAATTGTTTCTAGAAACGGGTCCTTTCTCGAGGAAAAGTTTCTCTCGAAAGAATTGAGTGGGAGGATGGTGGAGACTTAATGAGGTTATTGAACCATCACTTCAACCAGTGTGTAGCAGGGCACGTGAAGTTGTTCATGTGGCACCTACACCAATTGACGTGGAAGCTGATGATAGTGATCATGATGCTTCGGATCAAGTCACTACCGGACCTCGTAGGTCGACAAGGACGCGTACTACTTCAGAGTGGTACGCAATCCTGTCTTAGAGGTCGTGTTGCTAGACAACAATGAACCTACGAGCTATGGAGAAGCGATGGTGGGCCCGGATTCCGATGAATGGCTTGAGGCCATAACATCCGAGAGAGGATCCATGACTTTGGAAGAAATACTTGATGGTCGTGGGACGTTGGGTAAAGATGGATTTTAAAAGGAAGACATACAATGATGGTAAGTATCACCATTAAGAAAGCTCGACTTGTCATTAAAGATATTTTCCGACAAGTTCAAGGAGTTGACTACGGTGAGGCTTTCTCACCAGAAGCGATGCTAAGAGTCTGTTGGAATTGGATTAGCGCCATCGCATTATTTATGAAATCTTGCATGTAGGATGTCAAAACATTGTTTCCTTGACAGTTTTCTTGAGGAAAGGTTGTATGTGATACAACCAGAAGGTTTTTGACAATCCTGAAAGACGCTAACAAGTATGCAAAGCTCTAGCTATCCTTCTAAGGACTGGAGTAAGCATCTCGGAGTTGGAATGTACGTTTGATGAGATGATCAAAGATTTTGGGTCTGTACAAAGTTTATGAGAAACTTGTATTTCCAAAGAAGTGAGTGGGAGCACTATAGAATTTCTCATGAGTATATGTTGTAGACATATTGTTGATTAGAAATGATGTAAAATTTCTAGAAAGCATATAGGGTTGTTTGAAAAGTGTTTTTCAATGGAAAACCTGGATTAAGCTACTAGAACATTGAGCATCAAGATCTATGAGGATAGATAAAAAACGCTAATCGGTACTTTCAAATGAGCACATACCTTGACATAATCTTGAAGTTGTTCAAGATGGATCACCAAAGAAGGAGTTCTTGCCTGAGTTGTAAGGTATGAAGTTAAGAGTTAAAGCTCGACCACGACGTAAGAGAGAGAAATGACGAAGGTCGCCCCTATGCTTCAGACGTAGGCTCTATAGTATGCTATGCGTGTACCGCATCGAAGTGTGCCTTGCCATGAGTCCGCAAGGGTACGAGAGTGATCCAGGAATGGATCATTGGACAGCGGTCAAAATTGTCCTGGGAGTAAATAAGGACATGTTTCTCGATTATGGAGCTGATAAAGAGTTCGGCGTAAAGGGTTACGTCGATGCAAGCTTTAACACCTATCCGAAAGTGACTCGAGTAGCAAACCGGATACGTATAGTGGAGCAACCATTTGGAATAGCTCCAAGTGGAGCGTGGAAGCAGCTTTTACAATATGACATAGAGATTTATGAAGTACATATGGATCTGAATGTTGCGCAGACCCGTTGACTAAAACCTCTCTCACAAGCAAAACATGATCAAACCCCGTAACTCATTGAGTCTTAATCACATGATGATGTGAACTAGTTTAGTGACACTAGTAAACTCTTGGATGTTGGTCACATGGAGATGTGACCTATGAGTGTTGATCACATAGCGATGTGAACTAGATTATTGACTCTAGTGCAAGTGGGAGACTGTTGGAAATATGCCCTAGAGGCAATAATAAATTGGTTATTATTATATTTCCTTGTTCATGATAATCGCTTATTATCCATGCTATAATTGTATTGATAGGAAACTCAGATACATGTGTGGATACATAGACAACACCATGTCCCTAGTAAGCCTCTAGTTGACTAGCTCGTTGATCAACAGATGGTTACGGTTTCCTGACCATGGACATTGGATATCGTTGATAACGGGATCACATCATTTGGAGAATGATGTGATGGACAAGACCCAATCCTAAGCCTAGCACAAAGATCGTGTAGTTAGGTATGCTAAAGCTTTTCTAATGTCAAGTATCTTTTCCTTAGACCATGAGATTGTGCAACTCCCGGATACCATAGGAATGCTTTGGGTGTACCAAACGTCACAACATAACTGGGTGGCTATAAAGGTGCACTACAGGTATCTCCGAAAGTGTCTGTTGGGTTGGCACGAATCGAGATCGACTTGTCACTCTGTAAACGGAGAGGTATCTCTGGGCCCACTCGGTAGGACATCATCATAATGTGCACAATGTGACCAAGGGGTTGATCACGGGATGATGTGTTACGGAACGAGTAAAGAGACTTGCCGGTAACGAGATTGAACAAGGTATCGGTATACCGACGATCGAATCTCGGGCAAGTACAATACCGGTAGAGAAAGGGAATTGTATACGGGATCGATTGAGTCCTTGACATCGTGGTTCATCCGATGAGATCATCGTGGAACATGTGGGAGCCAACATGGGTATCCAGATCCCGCTGTTGGTTATTGACCGGAGAACGTCTCGGTCATGTCTGCATGGTTCCCGAATCCGTAGGGTCTACACACTTAAGGTTCGATGACGATAGGGTTATAGGGAATAGATGTACGTGGTTACCGAATGTTGTTCAGAGTCCCGGATGAGATCCCGGACATCACGAGGAGTTCCGGAATGGTCCGGAGGTAAAGATTTATATATGGGAAGTCCTATTTTGGCCACCGGAAAATGTTCGGGATTTTTCGGTATTGTACCGGAAGGTTCTAGAAGGTTCGGAGTGGGGCCCACCTGCATGGGGGGCCACATGAACGTGGGTAGTGGGGAAAGGCCCCACACCCCTGGTCAATAAGCACCAAGATCCCCCTTAGAAGGAATAAGATCATATCCCAAGGGATAAGATCAAGATCCCTAAAAAGGGGGATAACAATCGGTGGGGAAAGGAAAGGATGGGATTTCTTTCCTCCCACCTTGCCAACGCCCCAATGAACTTGGAGGGCAAGAAATAATCCCCTCCACCCCTATATATAGTGGGGAGGCGCATGGGAGCTGCACCCTTGCCCCTGGCGCAGCCCTCCCCTCTCCCAAGTCCTCCTCCTCTCCCATGTGCTTGGCGAAGCCCTGCAGGATTGCCATGCTCCTCCATCACCACCACACCGTCGTGCTGCTGCTGGATGGAGTCTTCCCCAACCTCTCCCTCTCTTCTTGCTGGATCAAGGCATGAGAGACGTCATCGGGCTGTACGTGTGTTGAACGCGGAGGTGCCGTCCGTTCGGCACTAGGATCTTCGGTGATTTGGATCACGACGAGTACGACTCCTTCAACCCCGTTCTCTTGAACGCTTCCGCTTAGCGATCTACAAGGGTATGTAGATGCACTCTCCTTCCCCTTTTTGCTAGTTTCTCCATAGATAGATCTTGGTGACACGTAGGAAAATTTTGAATTTCTGCTACGTTCCCCAACAGTACCCAACTGTTTTGGGTGTCCTATGAAGATGCATTTTTATCCGCTTTGGGTTTGAGCTCATCAACCTGAAACTTTTTCACATAAGCATCGCAGCCCCAAACTTTAAGAAACAACAACTTAGGTTTCTTCAAACCATAGTTCAAACGGTGTCGTCTCAACGGAATTACGTGGTGCCCTATTAAAGTGAGTGCGGTTGTCTCTAATGCCTAACCCATGAACGATAGTGGTAATTCGATAAGAGACATCATGGTACGCACCATATTCAAGAGGGTGCAACTATGATGCTCGGACACACCATCACACTATGGTGTTCTAGGCGGTATTTATTGTGAAACAATTTCCACAATGTCTTAATTATGCGTACAAAGCTCATAACTCAGATACTCATCTCTATGATCATATCATAGACATTTTATCCTCTTGTCACGATGATCTTTAACTTCACTCTGAAATTACTTGAACCATTCAATAATTCAGATTTGTGTTTCATCAAGTAAATATACTCAACATCTACTCGAATAAATGCGTGTAGTAAGAACGTAACGATATTCATCAGATGCCTCAAAGACTCATTGGACTACACACATCAAAATGTGTTACTTCCAACAAGTTGCTATCTTGTTCCATCATACTGAAAACGAGGCTTTTTAGTCATCTTGCCCATGTGGTATGATTTTCATATCTCAAGTGATTCAAAATCAAGTGAGTCCAAACGATCCATCTGCATGGAGTTTCTTCATGCGTATACACCAATAGAAATGGTTCGCATGTCTCAAACTTTTCAAAAACGAGTGAGTCCAAAGATCCATCAACATGGAGCTTCTTCATGCTTTTACACCAATATGACTTACATGGCAGTGCCACAAGTAAGTGGTACTATCATTACTATCTTATATCTTTTGGCATGAAATTGTGTATCACTACGATCGAGATTCAATAAACCATTCTTTTAGGTGCAAGACCATTGAAGGTTTTATTCAAATAAATAGAGTAACCATTATTCTCCTTAAATGAATAACCGTATTGCGATAGACATAATCCAATCATGTCTATGCTCAACGTAAACACCAAATAACAATTATTTAGGTTTAACACAAATCTCGATGGTAGAGGGAGCAGGCGATGCTTGATCACATCAACCTTTGGAAACACTTCCAACACATATCGTCAGCTCACCTTAAGCTAGTCTCCGTTTATTCTGTAGCTTTTATTTCGAGTTACTAACACTTAGCAACCGAACCGGTATCTAATACCCTGGTGCTGCTAGGAGTACTAGTAAAGTACACATTAACATAATGTATATCCAATATACTTCTATCGACCTTGCCAGCCTTCTCATCTACCAAGTATCTAAGGTAATCATGCTTCAGTGTCCGTTCCGCTCATTATAGAAGCACTTAGTCTCGGGTTTGGGTTCAACCATGGGTTTCTTCACTGGAGCAGCAACTGATTTGCCGTTTCATGAAGTACCCCTTCTTGCCCTTTCCCTTCTTGAAACTAGTGGTTTCACTAACCATCAACAATTGATGCTCCTTCTTGATTTCTACATTCATGTGTCGAACATTGCGAATAGCTCCAGGATCATCATATCTATCCCTGATATGTTATAGGTCATCACGAAGCGTCTCGCAGCTTGGTGGCAATGACTTTGGAGAAACATCACTATCTCATCTAGAAGATCAACTCCCACTCGATTCAAGTGATTGTTGCACTCAGACAATCTGAGCACAAGTTCAACGATTGAGCTTTTATCCCTTAGTTTGCAGGCTAAGAAAATCGTCGGAGGTCTTATACCTCTTGACGTGGCACGAGCCCCTGAAATCCCAATTTCAGCCCTCGAAACATCTCATATGTTGCGCGACATTTCAAAAACGCCTTTGGTGCCTCAACTCTAAACCGCTTAACTGAACTATCACGTAGTTATCAAAAGCGTGTATGTCCGATGTTCGCAACATCCATGCATTTACGCTTGGGGTTCAACACACTGAGCGGTGCATTAAGGACATAAGCTTTCTTCTGCCCGCATAATCGCTACTGTCAACTTTCAACTATATTTTCTCTAGGAACATATCTAAACAGTGGAACTAAAACCCGAGCTTACGACATAATTTGCAAAGATCTTTTGACTATGTTCAGGATAATTAAGTTCATCTCATGAACTCCCACTCAGATAGACATCCCTCTAGTCATCTAAGAGATTACATGATCCGAGTCAACTAGGCCGTGTCCGATCATCACGTGAGACGGACTAGTCATCATCGGTGAACATATTCATGTTGATCGTATCCTCCATACGACTCATGCTCGACCTTTCGGTCTCTTGTGTTCCGAGGCCATGTCTGTACATGCTAGGCTCGTCAAGTCAACCTAAGTGTTTCGCGTGTGTAAATCTGGCTTACACCCGTCGTATGTGAACGTAAGAATCTATCACACCCGATCATCACGTGGTGCTTCAAACGATTTAACTTTCGCAATGGTGCACAATTAGGGGAACACTTTCTTGAAATTTTAATGAGGATCATCTTATTTACTACCGTCGTTCTAAGCAAATAATAAGCATAAACAAGATAAACATAACATGCAATCAAATAGTGACATGATATTTCCAATAACATTTTGCTCCTTTGATCTCCATCTTCGGGCTCCATGATCATCATCGCCACCGCATGACACCATGCTCTCCATCATCGTGTCTTCATGAAGTTGTCTCGCCAACTATTACTTCTACTACTATGGCTAACGGTTAGCAATAAAGTAAAGTAACTACATGGCGTTGTTCAATGACACGCAGGTCATACAATAAATAAAGACAACTCCTATGGCTCCTGCCGGTTGTCATACTCATCGACATGCAAGTCGTGATTCCTATTACAAGAACATGATCAATCTCATACATCACATATCATTCATCACATTCCTTTTTGGCCATATCACATCACATAGCATACCCTGCAAAAACAAGTTAGACGGCCTCTAATTGTTGTTTGCATGTTTTACGTGGCTGCTATGGGTTTCTAGCAAGAACGTTTCTTACCTACGCAAAACCACAATGTGATATGCCAATTGCTATTTACCCTTCATAAGGACCCTTTTCATCGAATCCATTCCGACTAAAGTGGGAGAGACTGGCACCCGCTAGCCACCTTATGCACCAAGTGCATGTCAGTCGGTGGAACCTGTCTCACGTAAGTGTACATGTAAGGTCGGTCCGGGCCGCTTCATCCCACAATACCGTCGAAACAAGATTGGACTAGTAACGGTAAGCATATTGAACAAAATCAACGCCCACAACTACTTTGTGTTCTACTCGTGCAAAGAATCTATGCAATAGACCTAGCTCTGATACCACTGTAGTGGAACGTAGCATAAATTCAAAATTTTACTACGTGTCACCAAGATCTATCTATGGAGAAACTAGCAACGAGGGGAAGGAGAGTGCATCTACATACCCTTGTAGATGGCTAAGCGGAAGCATTCAAGAGAACGGGGTTGAAGGAGTCGTACTCGTCGTGATCCAAATCACCGGAGATCCTAGTGCCGAACGGACGGCACCTCCGCGTTCAACACACGTACAGCCCGGTGACATCTCCCATGCCTTGATCCAGCAAGGAGAGAGGGAGAGGTTGGGGAAGACTCCATCCAGCAGCAGCACGACGGTGTGGTGGTGATGGAGGAGCGTGGCATCCTGCAGGGCTTCGCCAAGCACCATGGGAGAGGAGGAGGACTTGGGAGAGGGGAGTGCTGCGCCAGGGCAAGGGTGCAGCTCCCATGCGCCTCCCACTATATATAGGGGTGGAGGGGATTATTTCTTGCCCTCCAAGTCCATTGGGGCGTTGGCAAAGGTGGGAGGAAAGAAATCTCATCCTTTCCTTTCCCCACCGATTGTTATCCCCCTTTAGGGATCTTGATCTTATCCCTTCGGATATGATCTTATTCTTTCTAAGGGGGATCTTGGTGCGCTTGACAAGGGGTGGGGCCTTTCCCCACTACCCACGTTCATGTGGACCCCCATGCAGGTGGGCCCCACTCCGAACCTTCTAGAACCTTCCCGATACAATACCGAAAAATCCCGAACATTTTCCGGTGGCCAAAATTGGACTTCCCATATATAAATCTTTACCTCCGGACCATTCCGGAACTCCTTGTGACGTCCGGGATCTCATCCGGGACTCCGAACAACATTCGGTAACCACGTATATCTATTCCCTATAACCCTAGCGTCATCGTAAGTGTGTAGACCCTACGGGTTCGGGAACCATGCAGACATGACCGAGACGTTCTCCGGTCAATAACCAACAGCGGGATCTGGATACCCATGTTGGCTCCCACATGTTCGACGATGATCTCATCGGATGAACCACGATGTCAAGGACTCAATCAATCCCGTATACAATTCCCTTTGTCTAGCGGTATTGTACTTGCCCGAGATTCGATCGTCGGTACGCCGATACCTTGTTCAATCTCGTTACCCGCAAGTCTCTTTACTCATTCCATAACACATCATCCCGTGATCAACCCCTTGGTCACATTGTGCACATTATGATGATGTCCTACCGAGTGGGCCCAGAGATACCTCTCCGTTACACGGAGTGACAAATCCCAGTCTCGATTCGTGCCAACCCAACAGACACTTTCGGAGATACCCGTAGTGCACCTTTATAGCCACCCAGTTACGTTGTGACGTTTGGTACACCCAAAGCATTCCTACGGCATCCGGGAGTTGCACAATCTCATGGTCTAAGGAAATGATACTTGACATTAGAAAAGCTTTAGCATACGAACTACACTATCTTTGTGCTAGGCTTAGGATTGGGTCTTGTCCATCACATCATTCTCCAAATGATGTGATCACGTTATCAACGACATCCAATGTCCATGGTCAGGAAACCGTAACCATCTGTTGATCAACGAGCTAGTCAACTAGAGGCTTACTAGGGACATGGTGTTGTCTATGTATCCACACATGTATTTGAGTTTCCTATCAATACAATTATAGCATGGATAATAAACGATTATCATGAACAAGGAAATATAATAATAACCAATTTATTATTGCCTCTAGGGCATATTTCCAACAGGATCTTCTTGGATGATAGTTATTTGATCTTGCTGTAATTTCCAAAAACTTTGCGCTCAGTGCCTGAATTGTTAAAAATCACCAGAACGTGATAAAATACTGATTCCAAGTTCTGCTGATCAATAAACAAATTTTACAGGTCGTCTAATTTTGGTAGAATTGTTTGAGTTCCAGAAGTTTGCGTTAGTTACAGATTACTACAGACTGTTCTGTTTTTGACAGATTCTGTTTTGCGTGTGTTGTTTGATTATTTTGATGAATCTATGGCTAGTAAAATAGTTTATGATCCATAGAGAAGTTGGAATACAGTAGGTTTAACACCAATATAAATAAATAATGAGTTCATTACAGTACCTTAAAGTAGTCTTTTGTTTTCTTCCTCTAACGGAGCTCACGAGATTTCTATTGAGTTTTGTGTTGTGAAGTTTTCAAGTTTTGGGTGAATTCTTTTGATGGATAATGGAACAAGTAGTGGCAAGAGCCTAAGCTTGGGGATGCCCATAGCACCCCCAAGATAATCCAAGGACACAAAAAAGTCAAAGCTTGGGGATGCCCCGGAAGACATCCCCTCTTTCGTCCACTTCCATCGGTAATTTACTTGGAGCTATATTTTTATTCACCACATGATAATTGTTTTGCTTGGAGCGTCTTGTATTATTTGTGTCTTTGCTTGTTAGTTTACCACAATCATCCTTGCTGTACACACCTTTTGAAAGAGCCATACATGAATTGGAATTTGATAGAATACTCTATGTGCTTCACTTATATCTTTTGAGCGTGATAATTTTTGCTCTAGTGCTTCAATTATATCTTTTAGAGCACGGTGGTGGATTTGTTTTAAACAAACTTGATCTCTTATGCTTCACTTAGATTATTTTGAGAGTCGTTAATAGCATGGTAATTTGCTTAATGTTAATATACTTGGTATTCAAGATATGTGGAACTTTCTTTTGAGTGCGTTGAATACTAAGATAAGTTTGATGCTTGATAATTGTTTTGAGATATGAAGATAGTGATATTAGAGTCATGCTAGTTTAGTAGTTGTGAATTTAAAGAATACTTGTGTTGAAGTTTGTGATTCCCGTAGCATGCACGTATGGTGAACCGTTATGTGATGAACTCGGAGCATGATTCATTTATTGATTGTCTTCCTTATGAGTGGCGGTCGGGGACGAGCGATGGTCTTTTCCTACCAATCTATCCCCCTAGGAGCATGCGTAATACTTTGCTTTGATAACTTCTAGATTTTTGCAATAAGTATATGAGTTCTTTATGACTAATGTTGAGTCCATGGATTATACGCACTTTTTCCCATCCTTCCACCATTGCTAGCCTCTCTAATACCGCACACTTTTCGCCGTATCATACACCCACCATATACCTTCCTCAAAACAGCCACCATACCTACCTATCATGGCATTTCCATAGCCATTCCGAGATATATTGCCATGCAACTTTCCACCGTTCCGTTTATTATGACACGCTCCATCATTGTCATATTGCTAGCATGATCATGTAGTTGACATCGTCTTTGTGGAAATCCACCATTCATAATTCTTTCATACATGTCACTCATGTTTCATTGCATATCCTGCACATCACGGAGGCATTCATATAGAGTAATATTTTGTTCTAAGTATCGAGTTGTAATTGTTGAGTTGTAAGAAAAATAAAAGTGTGATGATCATCATTATTAGAGCATTGTCCCAAGTTAGGAAAGGATGATGGAGACTATGATTCCCCCACAAGTCGGGATGAGACCCGAACGAAAAATATAAAAAATATAAAAAAAAAGAGGCCATAAAAAAAGAGAAAAGGCCCAAATAAAAAAAAATGAGAGAAAAAGAGAGAAGGGACAATGTTACTATCCTTTTACCACACTTGTGCTTCAAAGTAGCACCTTGATCTTGATGATAGAGAGTCTCTCATTTTGTCACTTTCATATACTAGTGGGAATTTTTCATTATAGAACTTGGCTTGTATATTCCAATGATGGGCTTCCTCAAATGCCCTAGGTCTTCGTGAGCAAGAGAGTTGGATGCACACCCACTTAGTTTCTTTTGTTGAGCTTTCATATACTTATAGCTCTAGTGCATCCATTTCATGGCAATCCCTACTCACTCACATTGATATCTATTGATGGGCATCTCCATAGCCCGTGGATACGCCTAGTTGATGTGAGACTATCTTCCCTCTTTTTGTCTTCTCCACAACCACCATTCTATTCCACATATAGTGCTATATCCATGGCTCACGCTCATGTATTGCGTGAAGATTTAAAAAGTTTTGAAAAAGTTAAAGTATGAAACAATTGCTTGGCTTGTCATCGGGGTTGTGCATGATTTAAATATTTTGTGTGGGGAAGATGGAGCATAGCCAGAACATATGATTTTGTAGGGATAACTTTCTTTGGCCATGTTATTTTGAGAAGACATAATTTCTTAGTTAGTATGCTTGAAGTATTATTATTTTTATGTCAATATGAACTTTTGTCTTGAATCTTTCGGATCTGAATATTCATACCATGATTAAGAAGATTTACATTGAAATTATGCCAAAGTATCACTCCGCATCAAAAATTCTCTTTTTATCATTTACCTACTCGAGGACGAGCATGACTTAAGCTTGGGGATGCCTGATACCTCTCCAACGTATCTATAATTTTTTATTGCTCCATGCTACTTTATCTACTGTTTTGGACTATATTGGGCTTTATTTTCCACTTTTATATTATTTTTGGGACTAACCTATTAACCGGAGTCCCATCCCAGAATTGCTATTTTTTTGCCATTTTCAGTGTTTCGAAGAAACAGAATATCAAACGAAGTCCAAACGGAATGAAACCTTCAGAAACGTGATTTTCTCACCGAACGTGATCCAGGAGACTTGGACCCTACGCCAAGGAACAACGGAGGCGGTCACGAGGGTGGGGGCGCCCCAGGCACGCCCCGCCTCGTGGGCCCCCTGTTGCTCCACCGATGTACTCCTTCCTCCTATATATACCTCACGCACTTCAAACGATCGTAACATGAGCCAAACACCTAAGTCCCCCGCCGCAACTTCCTGTAACCCCGAGATCCCATCTTGGGGGCTGTTCCGGATCTCCGCTGGAGGGGGCATCCACCACGGAGGGCTTCTACATCAACACCATAGCCTCTCCGATGAAGTGTGAGTAGTTTACTTCAGACCTTCGGGTCCATAGCTAGTAGCTAGATGGCTTCTTCTCTCTTTTTGGATCTCAATACAATGTTCTCCCCCTCTCTCGTGGAGATCTATTCGATGTAATCTTTATTTTTGCGGTGTGTTTGTTGAGAACGATGAATTATGGGTTTATGATCCAGCTTATCTATGAACAATATTTGAATCTTATCTGAATTCTTTTATGTATGATTGAGTTACCTTTGCAAGTCTCTTCGAATTATCCGTTTGGTTTGGCCAACTAGATTGGTAGTTCTTGCAATGGGAGAAGTGCATGACTTTGGGTTCAATCTTGCGGTGTCCTTAGCCGCGATGTAAAGGGTTGCAAGGCACGTATTGTATTGTTGCCATTGAGGATAACAAGATGGGGTATTTATCATATTGCATGAATTTATTCCTCAACATCATGTCATCTTGCTTAAGGCGTTACTCTGTTTTTAACTTAATACTCTAGATGCATGCTAGATAGCGGTCGATGAGTGGAATAATAGTAGTAGATGCAGAATCGTTTTGGTCTACTTGTCTCGGACGTGATGCCTATATACATGATCATACCTAGATATACTCAGAACTATGCTCAATTGCTCAACAGTAATTTGTTCACCCAATCAGAATGCTTATGCTCTTGAGAGAAGCCACTAGTGAAACCTATGGTCCCCGGGTCTATTCTCATCATATCAATCTCCATAACTTTTATACTTGCTTTGTTTTCACTTTGCATCTATATACCAAAAATACCAAAAATATTATCTCTATCAGATCTCACTCTCGTAAGTGACCGTGAAGGGATTGACAACCCCTAATCGCGTTGGTTGCGAGTAGCTATCGTTTTGTGCAGGTACGAGGGACTTGTGCGTGGCCTCCTACTGGACTGATACCTTGGTTCTCAAAAACTGAGGGAAATACTTACGCTACTGTGCTGCATCATCCTATCCTCTTCGGGGAAAACCAACGCAAGCTCAAGACGTAGCACGGAACTAGCTAGTAGTACTTACTTTCGGGTGTGTAAATCACAGCTCCCCCGGCTGTCCCGGAGCTTGTGCGTTGAACTTTTTCCAAACCCTGTCAGACAAAGAAAACAATTACTTGATATCAGGAAATGAACAAAGTTGCCGATATGGTGCGTTAATGATCGATTGAACTTACTTCTCGAGCATTTTAGTGATGGCCGCATACTCCTCGGGATCTTTTCGTCTCGAGTCTATGACGGTTACTAGTCCCTGCTCAAGCTTAATCTCTAGCAGAATAAAGTGGAAGCTGCGCACGCATGCATAACTCATCAATTACATTACTATAACCTCGAGTAATTAGGGAAACCGAATATGCACAAGACAGTAACACTCACTTGAAGTTGTAAGGAAAGAGTATTTTATCTTTGTTTTGATTTTGAAGCAACGATCATAGAAAGTTGGCCTCGGTTTGTTTGGCATCATATTTAACCATCCATTCATCTATGGGATTTGTGTTAATGAACCCAATATCATCGACTTGTCTTTTCTTGCATTCGGCGATCTTCAATCTGCATAATATAGCGAGGATAATTATATATACATGCAATGAAAGAGCTGAGCTATATATAGGAACTTATTTACGGAAGTAGTACTTACAGATAGTAGCAAGTGACGATTATTTTATCGAGGGCCTTTTGATTGAAAAACTGGAAGAACTCCTCAAATGGAACAGACAGCAGATCAATTCCAACGGGGTCGTGCTCCTCTTTAACTCTCAGCATCAAAGTATCCTTCCGAGACTTGCTGCTGGTGTCCATGTAACAATCATGGAATCTTCGCATCATCGTTGTTAGAGGAGGATGACCAGGTTTGATGAGAGGCTTCCCGTGCCGGTATTTGAATTCATCCACCTCCATTGTATCAAAATGTGCATCGTCAGGCAAGTAATCTCCAGGATTGGTACCTGGCAACATCCCCGGATGATTAGCGACGATATTGCTAGACACCTTGAGCGGGGGGCACTATTGGTTCGCTTGTTCGCCGAGCTGGGGACTTTTTTCCCACTTCTTCGTTCTGCTAACCTTTGATCACTGCAAGTACTTTCCGACCGGGATGCTTCCTTATATGACCTTTCAATAATGTGATCATAGTTGCTTTGTGGCGGAGACGGTGGTGGTCGCTTCAGGGCATCTAAAGTGCGTTGAACTTTGATCTTATCTATCTTCTCCTTCGGAGGTGGATGTTTCTTAGCTCTTTGCGTTTCAAAGAAGTCCTTCACACGGGCTTTACAGATCTTCGCGTTTTCCTCCTCGGTCTTCTCGTATGGTAACTTCTCTAGAGGCTTGAGAGATGGACCGAATCTTTATTGCCTCCCGCCTCTGGCTGTACTATGATACGTCTCCGTCGTATCTATAATTTTTGATTGTTCCATGCCAATATTATTCACTTTCATATACTTTTTGGAAACTTTTTATATTATTTTTGGGACTAACATATTGATCCGAGGCCCAGCCGCCTTCACATGCATTGCATGTTTTATGTTTCGCGGAATATCGATATCAAACGGAGTCCAAACGGGATAAAAACGGGACGGAGCTTATTTTTGGAAAATATGGAAAATTTCGGAAGAAAAATCCACGCGAGACGGTGCCCGAGGTGGTCACGAGGTAGGGGGCGCTGAACCCCCGGGCGCGCTTCACCTCGTGAGACCACCGTAAGGCGGTTGATGCTCTTCTTTTGCCGCAAGAAAGATAATATTCGGAAAAAAATCACGGCGAAGGTTTCAGGCCAATCGGAGTTACGGATCTCCATATATACGCGAAACGGTGAAACAGAGCCAGAACAGAACGCAGAAACAGAGAGATAGATCCAATCTCGAAGGGGCTCTCGCCCCTCCCAAGCCATGGGAGCCAAGGAACAGAGGGGAAACCCTTCTCCCATCTAGGGAGGAGGTCAAGGAAGAAGAAGAAGAAGGGGGCCTCTCTCCCCCTTGCTTCCGGTGGCGCCAGAGCGCTGCCGGGGGCCATCATCATCACCGCGATCTTCACCAACACCACCATCATCTTCACCAACATCTCCATCACCTCCCCCCCTCTATCTACAGCGGTCCACTCTGCCGCAACCCGCTGTACCCTCTACTTGAACATGGTGCTTTATGCTTCATATTATTTTCCAATGATGTGTTGCCATCCTATGATGTCTGAGTAGATTTCTATTGTCCTATCGGTGATTGATAATTGCTATGATTGGTTTGAATTGCATGTTTTATTATTGGTGCTATCCTATTGTGCCCTCCGTGTCGCGCAAGCGTGAGGGATTCCCGCTGTAGGATTTGCAATATGTTTATGATTTGCTTATGGTGGGTGGCGTGAGTGATGTACACGCACCCAGTAAGTAGGTTGTTTGCGTATGGGATAAAGGGGACTTGATACTTTAATGCTATGGTTGGGTTTTACCTTAATGAATCTTTAGTAGTTGCGGAGGCTTGCTAGAGTTCCAATCATAAGTGCATATGATCCAAGTAGAGAAAGTATGTTAGCTTATGCCTCTCCCTCAAATAGAATTGCAATAGTGATTACCGGTCTAGTAACATAGTCAGTTGCCTAGGGACAATTCCACAACTCCTACCACCACTTTTCCACACTCGCCATATTTACTTTATTGTTTCTTTAGCTAAACAGCCCCTAATTTATATTTACGCGTTCTTTACTTTCTTGCAAACCTACCCGAAAGCACCTACAAAGTAAATTTGGGTTTGGGGTGTGCAGAAAATGGCCTCGACAACGCTTCTAGGGTTTGGGGTGGCCTCGACTACAACGCTCTTTTAACTTGGTAAATTTGGGTGGCCTCAGCAACACTTCTAGGGTTTGGGCCGGACCGCCTCTCTCATTATTGTCCGACGTCCGGACCGACAAGGGATTTAACAAAATGGGGCCATTCTGGATGTGCAGAAAATGGTCCATATTTTTCCTGATCTCATCTACCCTTTTATATGTCAAGTTGTCTAGTGTCAAAGAATTCAAGAAAACCATGACTTCATCATTAGCCGGAAATGACAGGCGCATAATGGTACGAAGCTCTTCAAAGTTGTTTTGGAACGGAGTTCCTGACTGAATAATTCGTTTTTTGGTACAGAGTTCAGCAAGAGCCTTCTGAATATCGCTATTTTGAAGGCCTTCACTGAAATTCGTACCAAAAGGCGAATTATTCTATCAGGAACTACGTTCCAAAACAACTTTGAAGAGCTTCGTAGCATCATACGCCTGTTACTTCCAGCTAATGATGTAGCCATGGATTTCTTCAATACTTTGACAGACAACGTGACATATAAAAGAATATATATATATATATATATATATATATATATATATATATATATATAGTAACGCTAAACTAAGCTTGAGTGTAGAGTAGCTTATTCTACACCCCTAGTAACGCTCTATACAAAATATAGTAACGTAACATGTAAAATATAGTAAATTTTTTGACCATGTAAGAAATCAAAAACTTGGATAGTAAAAAATATATCTCATAATTACTACATTTTACATAGCGTTTTACTAGATTTTGTACATACCGTTACTGAGGTGTAGAATAAGCTACTCTACACTCACGCTTAAAATAGTTAGGAGACAAATTAAAACGCAAGCATGGAAAGTCTTGCATGAAAGTAGTTAGGAGACAAATTAAATATATCACGGTTTTCAAAACAATCAAGGTGCCTAAACAATCAAGGAGACGGTCTATTCTGTTAATATTAGCAGAATAACTATTTTGCACACCACTTCCGCACTACATGCTGAACGTAAGTGCACTGCATCTTCTTGACGACGAGCACTGCAATATAGACTAGTGAACTTCGCGTCGGAAAAAACTGCATGCAGTGTTTTTTCGATACTGTTTTCGCTCTAATTTTCTGATTGTTTATCAGAACGAGGCGTATAATATACCGTTGAAAAGCTATGGATTAGGCGCAACTTCGCTATGTTGAACATTTTTCGAGATTCCTCGTGGTTTAAGAGCAGTTTCAAAAACGGCGCGGCGGATGACGAGTGGCAGCGAACGTATTTTCGTGATTTTTTCTAAACCGCTCATCGGAATAAAGCAAATGATACGCCATTGGAAAGATATCGTCAAGGCGCATCTTTTTCATATTTATTATGTTTTCTAATTCGTTACGGTTTAAGAGCAGTTTCAAATTTATTAAATCGCGGAACTCTGTTTTTTAAATTTTTTTGAAATTTTTGGTACTGTTTTTGCTCCATTTTTCTAACCATTTGTTGAAACGAGACGTATGATACGCCGTTGGAAAGCTACGGACAAGGCGCAACTTTCATATGTTGAAATGGTTTTGAGATTCCTTACGGTTTTTAGTTAATTTTGAAAATCATGCGGATAAATTCGAGAGGCAGCGGATGTTTTTTCATGATAATTCAAATCATACGCCGTTGGAAAGATATCGACGAGACGCAACCTTTTCATGTAGAACACTCTCTCTAATTCCTTACGGTTTAAGAGCAGTTTCGATTTTACCGAAAAGCGGACACTGTTCTTCGCGAGACCAAAATCGTCATATTTACTGCATCGGATAGAAGAACGCATTGCTTTAGAACAAAGACCGCACTGCAACAGATGGGCAAGTACACTGCATGGTTTCTTTTTGTTTAGACGTATTTTTTCTCGGACGAGGAAAGAATAACGCACTGCTTCAAACGAAATACTGCACTTCATTAGATGGGCAAGTGCACTGCATGGTTTCTTTTTGTTTAGACGTATTTTTTCTCTGATGGGGAAAGAAGAACACACTGCTTCAGACGAAATACCGCACTTCATTAGATGGGCAAGTGCACTGCATGGTTTCTTTTTGTGGGACGTAAATTTTCCCAAACGAGGTGAAGTGCACTTCACGCCGAAAGCCAGTGAACCGCAATATTACAAAAAGTGAACCTCGAGACAACCAAATTTTCTGAAACAAGGTGGAGTGTACTTCATGTCGAGAGTTGGGCATGGAAGTGGACCGCAAGGACAGAGCAAGTGAATTACATCTAATAAGAAGTGAGCTGCTTTGAGATGTTCTTGTTTGTGTTTGCCAAGTGGATCACAAAAAAGTTATATAGCGAACATCACAGAAGAACAAATTGAGCTACAAAGCATACACAACTACTGATAGTTTTACACGGCCATTCACCCATACAATATCTGCACTCTCCACCGGCCGAACCGCACAAAATTGTACGGGGTACACTTTCACTAAGACAAAACTAACCATCCGGGTGATGACGTGCAGTTTTTACAAAGAACTAATGAAGTGCAGTTTTTCAGCACAACAAAATTGAGGAACGGGCCACCCAACCGTACTGCATCACTTCACCATTTCCTGCAAAAATAAGTAAAATGAACCTCAATAGCAAACCACAGCGGACTTCATTTACACTTTTTTTCTTTTCAGAAAAGCACAAAAATCAAGGAAGTGCAGAAGAGCACTATGCGTCTCCTGACGCTCTACTCGCCATGCTTGCAGTAGGCCGCGGGGAAGGGCGATGCAGTGGGGAGAGGAAGGCCATGGGAACCTCCATATCGGTCCAAATGAGCTGCTCACGATGCGCCATGAGCTGCACCTCAAGCGAGTGAAATACGAAATGGTTAAAAATTATTACTGTGGCATGTAGCCACCTACGACGAACTGCAATCCTGCCTGATGCCCGATCTGCGCTGCACGAGGAGTCGCAGTGCACTGCACGCCCACGGCCATGCTGCTCCAGCGATGGAGGATGGAAGGTGGAAGAGGGGGACAGAGGGGCGGCAAACCACGATCTTGGCGGCGCCTGCGAGGGTACTTGGGGCGCGATCTGACCGGGGGTGCCTGGATCCATCGTCTGAGGCTGAGGCTGCTGCGCTCATTGGTGTGATGGGGACGGGGCCTAGCAGCGCGGCGGTGTTACCCGACACCACCTGGAGGTCGCCAACGATGATGGGATTTTGTCTTACCAGCGATGGGATCTAGCCGGAGATATGAGGTGCAACACCTCCTAGTCCTTCCAGTGCGCCGATGCAGTACGCTGTCCTCCGTGTCCCGCGTGCGCCCCCTCCCGTGTGTGGTGGAGCACCCTCATCTTCCCTCTGACCCGCCATGGGGGTGGTGGCCCGCGGCAGAGATCCAAGTGGGCAGATGAGGTAGGGGGCAGGAGCCACCTGGGGGCAAAGGTGCGGCGGCTGGGGCACCTGCATCTGGCAGCAGCGGAGGTCCGCTAGATCCGACAGCGGTGGCGCAGAAGGAGGTCAATGGGGCAGGGGTGGGCTCTGGATCCGGCAACCACACCATGGAATGAGGTCACCAGCGCGGGGTGCTATGGATCCGACCACCGGAGCACAGAAGGAGGTCATCGGGGGCGACAACAGTGGTTTGGGGAGGCCGCCCATGGCAGATCAGGTGCCGGCGCACTG
Source organism: Aegilops bicornis (assembly GCA_021605145.1). Lineage (NCBI taxonomy): Eukaryota > Viridiplantae > Streptophyta > Magnoliopsida > Poales > Poaceae > Aegilops > Aegilops bicornis. The sequence goes on along the minus strand of CM038674.1, from coordinate 39,501,536 downwards.
CGTGGTGGTTGGCGGGCGGCGCGGTGGGAGGTGGTGGTCTGGAGGAGGCTCTTGCTGTGGAAGGTGGTGGCCATGCGGTGGCCGGCGTGGTGGGAGGTCGTTGGCCGGGCGGCGGTGTGGGGTGGTGGGGGATCGGGGAGAAGGTGGTGGGTACTATTCTGTTTGTAGGGGAGGTGGGGGGTGCTGGTTTGTGCGCGTGGGTGGGGTTAGTTTGTAACTTCGGGGTGGGCGACGGGTGTTATCAGAATAAGCCCCGGGTGTGCAGAATAAGGTCTTAAGGGGGTGTTATATAAATAGACCCACCATATATATATATATATATATATATATATATATATATATATATATATATATATATAGTGATGCTATTCATCATCAGGTGTGCAGAATAACTTATTCTTCACCCGTGGTAATCTTCATCATTTCATAACTAAATTACGATTCAAATAGTTACATTCCTATTCATTCACGTAATATTTGACATATCATAAGACAATTTTATGTTTTACGTTTGTAATTTTACATCTAAAATATTTTTTACGACGATTATATATTTCCTTACGGTCTCTTTTTATGTCGAAAATAAGACAAAACTTACGAAACGTAAAATTACGGTGCATTGAAAAGAGGCCGTAAGTTTTTCTTATTTCCGACGTAAAAAGAGGCCGTAAGAAAATATATAATCGTCGTAAAAAATATTTTATGTCATGTAAAATTACAAACGTAAAACATAGTGTAAAATACACATAAACTGCAAATTTTCTTGTCTTATGACCTATATTTTTATTTTCTTATGCCAAATTTTACGTAATGAATCAAGAGGAATGTAACTATTTGAATTCCAAATGTAATTTAATTATGAAATGATCATAAGATTACCTCGGTGAAGAATAACTTATTCTGCACCCTGGTGATGAATAGGATCACTATATATATATATATATATATATATATATATATATATATATATATATATATATAGGATTTACCCTTTGGGACACCTAGGTGCCCAGGCTCCTTACGTCGTAACCATTGGATCTTACATTGATGAATGCAAATTCCAACAGATATGGATATTAGGCACCTTCCATATTTGCTTATGGACGTAATTGGTAAGTGTCAATAAATGTATGATTTAGGTGCATTAATATCACGCGCGATGATAAATGTAATTGATTCTCTTCCTTTATTTCCTTGTACAAAGAATGGAACTCGTTTGAAGGTATATACATACTACCATACTCCTTTCTGTGGATACGACATGTATGCATGTACTAATTTTCTTCGGTATGTGACTTTTTTGTGGGTACTAGAGAATTTTGGAACGATAGTCTATACTCACAAAATTCTGGATGTGCTACAATCGAGTATATTTATTTTGGGTATATAATTCTGTGTATATCATATTTTAATTATCATCTTGAGGGTATGCCATATTTATTTTGGATATATTATATTTATATGGGTATACCATCTTGGGGTATATCATATTCGAGGTGTATTATATTTATTTTGATTATATCATATTTAATTTGGGTATATAAAATTTTGGAAAATGATACCTAGGACAAATTCGTAGTATATATATACCAAATATGATATGGCAGGTATATATCATTTCTTTGGTACATCATATTTACTATCATCTTAGGGGATATCATATTTAATTTGAGCACATAAATTACAAGTATGATACCTAGGACAAATTCTTATGACATACGTGTCAAATTTATTTTGAGGTATCCGCATACTCATAATATTTATGGGTATATACATCGCATCTCGTCAGTAGGTATTGATAACTCGGGCATGTATAAGTGATTTGGAGTAAGTACACCATTTATGTCGAGGTATATACATACTCATACTCATAATATTTCTAGGTATATACATAGCAGATCTACGTGCATTTCATGATATGTCGAGGTATCTACATACTCATGATGTTTTTGGGTATATTCATTATGTCATGTTAATAGGTTTTTGTGATAGCCGAGGTATATCCATAATTTTTATTTGGTATAATACCTCCTGTATGTGTATATTCTTAGTACATACAATACCATGGGTATATGTATATTTTTCACTAAGTATAATACTTATGGTATGTTCATATTTTCATTATATATAATAGCCTACGTATGTGTATAATAGCATGCGTATGTTCATATTTTCATTAGACATAATATTTGGAAATGAATTATTGCTAGGAAACCAAGCTAATTATTTTTTTGGAAAGCAATCATTGACCATGAAGGATAGTAGTGCATGCAAATGAAAAATGGAAAGCAACATGCCATGCACTAATAAAAATCACTTGCCATAATGGGCCAAGGTGTCCAGGCACCTAGGTGCCCCAAACAATTTACCTCTCGAATGTTTAGGGCACCTAGGTGCCTGGACACCTAGGCCCATTTATGGCAAGTCAATTTTATTAGTGCATGGCGTGCAATCAATGAAATAGTAGCTTTTCATTTTTCTTTTGCATGCAGTACTACACTTAATGGCCAATGATTACTTTCCAAAAAATATATTATGTTGATTTCCTAGCAGCAATCCTTTTCCAAATATTATGTTGATGTATTATACCTAATAAAATATACACATACGTAGGCTACTATATCTAATGAAAGTATACACATACCATAAATATTAATTAATGAAAAATATATGTATACCCGTGGTAATATATGTACTAAGAATATAAGCATGCCCAAGGTATTATACCAAATAAAAATTACGGATATACCTCGGGTATCTTAAATACCTACTAACAAGACGAAATGAAAATAACCAAAAATTTCTTGAGTATGTAGATACCTCGAAAATATCATGAGTATGTACCTAATCTGGTATGTATATATCTAAATGGTGTACGTACTCCAAATCATTGACACGTGCACGAGGTATCAGGTACCTACTAACGAGACACAATGTATATACCCAAAAATGTCATGAGTATGCACATACCTCAAAATAAATTTGTGAGTATGTAAATTTTTTTAGTACCAAAGATATTCTCGGGTATGTTTATATCCAAAATATTTTTGGGTATATGCAAGATTTATTAATATGTACCTACAACTAGCTTATCCATGTACAACAAACTTATGACGATGTACACATTTACTTTTTGGGTATTTTATATTTTTGGATGAGTGAAACATGAGAATACCCAATATATTTCTAGATACCTTTGTTTTTAATAAGATTATACATGCACGTAATAGGAAATACGACCTCAGACACAAGAAACGGCCACATTCCTAAAAAAATAAAGATATACATGATGTATTAGGAAATATGATGTTATTAGCTTGACATATACATGGAGTATCCATACGGTTATTTCCATGTAGGAGTCACGTAGTTAATGCACGTCCAAAATTAGGGAGATATTTATTTCCTTATTGCCGTGGACCAATCAGATTAATACCTCATTAAGAAGGCAAGTAATCACGAATTTAAACAGTGTTAATTGATGGCAGCACTGCAGATTCTTTCCAAATATAAGGTACAATAAAGGTGCATGCTTACTATATTAGCACGTATCCTAAAGCAATCTAACGACGGGTACATAAGGTGCCTGGGCTCCTACGTGTCTCAAACTGTCATCTTATACACACACACACACACACACACACACACACACACACACATACACACACACACACACACACACACACACACACACACACACACACACACACAAAAATATATATATATATATATATATATATATATATATATATATATATATATATCAGAAAAAGTGGATCAACTTGTGCACATCCATAATGGGGGCATTCTTGATAAATCTGGACCCTCCACCCCTAGAAGACCCTCGACCCTCGAGCCCTCGGTGACCCTCGACCCTCTACGCTAGTTCACGACCCTCGACCGCTCAGCGATCCACGACCCTCTACCCTAGTTCCCGACCCTCGACACCCTCATGTCACGTTTGTCTAGTGTCATAGGATTCAACAAAACCATGTCTTCATCATTAGGCGAAAGTAACAGGCGCATGATGGTACGAAGCTCTCCAAAGTTGTTTTGGAACGGAGTCCCAGATAGGATAATTCGCTTTTTGGTACAAAGTTCAGCAAGAGCCTTCTGAATATCGCTATTTGGTATGCCTGTGCTGAAATTGCACTAAAAGGCGTAATTATCCTATCCGAGACTCCATTCCGTAACAACTTTGCAGAACTGCACCATCATGCCCTACATTCCTAATAATGATGAAGCCATTGATTTCTTCAATACTTTGACACAAGGCAACCTCTCGACCCCTCGGCGATCGACCCCTCGCCGAGCCTCGACCCTCGAACCCTCGGCCCCTCGACGACCCTCGAACCCTCGACCCCTCGACAGTCTCGAACCCTCGGCCCCTCGATGACCCTAGAACCCTCGGCCCCTCGACGACCCTCGAACCCTCGACCCTCGACGACCCTCGACCCTCGAACCCTCGGCCCCTCGACGACCCTCAAAACCTCGGCCCCTCGACGACCCTCCAATCCTCGACAGTCGACCCCTCGACGACCCTCGACCCTCTACCCTAGTTCCCGACCCTCGACCCCTCGGGGATCCTCGACACCCTCGATCCCGATAAAAATTAAGAAGAGGAAGAAGAAGAAGAAAAAAAGAGGAGAAGAAGAAGGAATAGAGGAGAAGAAGAAAAATGCACTAACAGTACAACAAACCTAAAATGCACTAAATCAACTAACCTAAAATGCACTAAACTAAAATCGATATCTACTAACAACTTAAATAAAAAAATTAATACATATATGAAAAAAACATCATCATATCATCAACATCATCATATCATCAACATCATCATATCATCATCAACATATATGAAAAAATGCATATATGAACGGAGGAGGCTGACCGGACCGTAGCGCGGGGCGGCGCGGGGCGGCGCGGCGAGGGCTGGGCAGGCGGCGACCGGGCGACACAGACCGGGCGGTAGGGGCGGGCCGGGCGGCGTCGGGGCGGCGTCGGTGGTAGGGGCCACGGCGGCGTGGTTGATCAGGGCAGGGCGGCGACGGCGTCGACGAGGCGAGCTCGGGCAGCCTGGCGGCGGCGTCGGGGCGGGGCAACTACAAAGATGAAAATGGAAAATGCTAAGTGTTAACTTATATAGCAAAATCATTGGTCCCGGTTTGTGGCACCAACCGGGACCAATGCCCACCTTTAGTCCCGGTTGGTGCCACCAACCGGGACCGAAGGTCTCTTTTCAGCAGCCCAAATGGCGGGAAGCAGAGACCTTTGGTCCCGGTTGGTGGCACCAACCGGGACTAAAGGGGGGCATTGGTCCCGGTTGGTGCCTCGAACCGGGACCAATGCACTCCTTTCGCCCCATTTGGTGCTACCAACCGGGACCAAAGACCTTGTATTGGCGCGGTGCGGTGGGAAGTTTAGTCCCACCTCGCTAGTTGAGGAGCTCCGGCACCTGTTTATAAGCGCTGATGTGCCATCCCATTCGAACTCCTCACTATTGCAGCCCTTCTGGCCTAAACTTGTCTCTCTGCCTGTGGGCCTGCTGCGGGCCTGAATCCTGGCCCAGTGGGGTTTCTAGTCGTATTCAGGTCGTGGTGGCCCAGTAGGTGGCATTTTTTAAATTTTTGTCTAGTTTTTTGTTTTGTTTTTTGCATTATTTATTTTATTTTCATTTTTGCTTTATTTTTTAATTTTTTTTTCTGTTAGGTCACAAAAATTATAGACTTTCTGTTAGTGCCATTATTTTTCAAATTTGAATAGTTTAAATTTGAATTCTTTTAAATTAGAATTAGTAGTTTGTGAATAACTTTACTATAAAAATAGATTTTTGAGTGATTCTTTTTCCCGCTATTTAATATTATTGTGTTTTATCATTATATTAAATTTTGTAATTCTTAGGTTATTTTTAATTTCTGTTTTAATCAAGAACATATTTTGTTATTTTAGTTTTCTGTTAAAGTTTTTAACATAAAAATTCTTTATGAAAATTCCTTTTGCCATTAATGTTTTGAACAAAAATTATTTGATAATTTTAGTTGCATAAATTTTAGATAATTTTAGTTTAAAAAATACTAGATGTTTATAAAAGCTTTTTAGTTGATTCCTTTTGCTCTTAGAGTTTTATAAAAGCTTTTTAGTTGATTGTTTTTGCTATTGAAGAATATTATAGTTTTGCTTTAGTTGATCATAACATAATATTTTAATTATTTATTTTAAGTTCATTCTTTTTGCTATTAGTTCATTCTTTTTGCGCTAAATGACCCTGAAATTGAAAGGCACTACAATGATCTCTGAAAAGGTTGAAAGTTGGCATGGTATCATCATTTCACCCACATAGCATGTGCTAAAAAGTTGAGAGAGTTAAGGCAAAAAACTGAATGCACTTCATGTACAAAATGTGCAATCTCTTTCGAAGTATCAGGGTTTCGGACAAAAACTCATCTGTTACAAAGGGATTTCATTTTTTGAACTCCAGACCATTTGTGTGTTCAAAATGCACCATTCAAAGCCACGTCATCAATTTTCAACCCTTTCTTACTTCAATTGTTATTTTTCATGCATTTACTGATTTTTTTGAGCTATATGACCCTGAAAATGAAAAACACTTCAAATGAACTCTGAAAAGGTTCAAAGTTGGCATGGTATCATCATTTCACCCACATAGCATGTGCTAAAAAGTTGAGAGGGTTACGACAAAAACTGGATGAACTTCGTGTACAAAACGGACAATCTCTTGTGGAGTATCAGGGTTTCGGACGAAAGCTCATCTGTTACAAAGGGATTTCATACTTTTGAACTTATTTGAACTCTAGACTTTTTGTGTGTTAAAAATGCACCATTCAAAGCCACATCATCAATTTTCAACCCTTCACGACTTTGTTATTTTTCATGCATTTATTGATTTTTTAGCTATATGACCCTAAAAATGAAAAGCACTACAAATGAACTCTGAAAAGGTTGAAAGTTGGCATGGTATCATCATTTCACCCACATAGCATGTGATAAAAAGTTGAGAGGGTTACGGCAAAAACTGGATGCACTTCGTGTACAAAACGGACAATCTCTTCCAAAGTATCAGGGTTTCGGACGAAAGCTCATGTTTTACATGGATATTCTAGATCAAAGGCATCATCATAATAGTTGTGGAGAGAAAGTCTTCACTTTTTCTTCGCTTGTGTCCTTTTCTTATTGAGCCGTTACCATGGATAATCTTCATCGTTTAACAGGGTGCTTGAGTCAGCCTTGACTTTGAAGGGAGGAATTTCGTGAAACTTTTCATAGTCTTCGGACATGTCTGTTGATACGCCCATTTTGCATCATGCTTTTATATCGATATTTATCGCATTATGGGCTGTTATTTCACGTTATGTCACAATACTTATGGCTATTCTTTCTTATTTTACAAGGTATACATGAAGAGGGAGAATGCCGGCAGCTGGAATTCTGGGCTGGAAAAGGAGCAAATATTGGAGACCTATTATGTGCAACTCCAAAAGTCCTGAAACTCCATGGAATATCTTAAAATAAGTAAAGAAAAATCGTCGCCAAAGATGAAGGCCAGGGGGCCCACACCCTGCTCATGAGGATGGGGGGTGCACCCCCCCTTGGGCGCGCCCCTTACCTCATGGGCCCCCTGGTGGCTCTCCGATGCCCATCTTCTCCTATATGAAGTCTTTCAATGAGAAAAAAAGCCAGAGGCAACCTTTCGGGACGAGACTCCGCCGCCACGAGGCGGAACCTTGGCGGAACCAATCTAGGGCTCCTAAGAGCCTGTTCTCTGGGACACTTCCCTCCGGGAGGGGGAAAATCATCGCCATCATCATCACCAACGCTCCTCTCATCGGGAGAGGGCAATCTCCATCAACATCTTCACCAGCACCATCTCATCTCCAAACCCTAGTTCATCTCTTATATCCAATTCTTGTCTCCAAGTCTGGGATTGGTGCTAGTAGGTTGCTACTAGTGTTGATTACTCCTTGTAGTTGATGCTAGTTGGTTTATTTGGTGAAAGATCATATGTTCAGATCCTTTATGCATATTATTACCTCTGATTATGAACATGAATATGCTTTGTGAGTAGTTACGTTTGTTCCTGAGGACAAGGGAGAAGTCTCGCTATTAGTAGTCATGTGAATTTGGTATTCGTTTGATATTTTGATGAGATGTATGTTGTCTAGCCTCTAGTGGTGTTATGTGAACGTCGACTACATAACACTTCACCATTATTTGGCCCTAGAGGAAGGCATTGGGAAGTAATAAGTAGATGCTGGGTTGCTAGAGTGATGTAAGCTTAAACCCTAGTTTATGCGTTGTTTCGTAAGGTGCTGATTTGGATCCACTTGTTTCATGCTATGGTTAGGTTTACCTTAATACTTTTGTTGTAGTTGCGGATGCTTGCAACAGAGGTTAATCATAAGTGGGATGCTTGTTCAAGTAAGAACAGCACCCAAGCACCGGTCCACCCACATATCAAATTATCAAAGTACCGAACGCGAATCATACGAACGTGATGAAAACTAGCTTGACGATATTCCCATGTGTCCTCGGGAGCGCTTTTCCTATGATAAGAGTTTGTTCCGGCTTGTCCTTTGCTACAAAAATGATTGGGACACCTTGCTGCACCTTATTTACTTTTGTTACTTGTTGCTCGTTACGGTTTACCTTATCGCAAAACTATCTGTTACCACTTATTTCAGTACTTGCAGAGAATACCTTGCTGAAAACCGCTTATCATTTCCTTCTGCTCCTCGTTGGGTTCGACACTCTTACTTATCGAAAGGACTACGATAGATCCCCTATACTTGTGGGTCATCAAGGCTCCTTTCTGGCGCCGTTGCCAGGGAGTGTAGCGCCTTTGGTAAGGAAAAATTTATATAACTAGTGTGCTGAAATTTTCTATCACTTGTCACTATGGAAAGTAATTCTCTGAGGGGCTTGTTCGGGGTATCTTCACCCCGTCCAGTAGAGCAAAGAGTTGCTCCTCAACCTACTGAATCTATTGAAAATGAAACTCCTTTTGAAGTTCCTTCGGGTATGATGGAAAAACTGCTGGCTAATACTTTTACAGGAGATGGAACAAAGCATCCTGATGAACATCTACTCTATGTGGATCAACTTTGTGGATTATTTAAGCTTGCAGGTATACCCGATGATGTTGTTAAGAAGAAGGTCTTTCCTTTATCTTTGAAGGAAGACGCATTGATATGGTATAGACTATGTGATGATACGAGATCATGGAACTATAAAAGATTGAAATTGGAATTTCATCAAAATTATCACCCTATGCATCTTGTTCATCGTGATCGCAATTATATATATAGTTTTTGGCCTCGTGAAGGAGAAAGCATCGATCAAGGTTGGGGGAGGCTTAAATCAATGTTATATTCATGCCCCAGTCATGAGCTCTCAAGAGAAGTAATTATTCAAAGTTTTTATGCTCGGCTTTCTGATAACAATCACACCATGCTCGATACTTCTTGTGCTGGCTCTTTTATGATGAAGACTATTGAATTTAAATGGAATTTATTGGATAGAATTAAACTCAACTCTGAAGATTGGGACCTCGATGAAGGTAAGGAGTCAGGTATGACGCCTAAGTTTGATTGTGTTAAATCTTTTATGGATACCGATATTTTCCGTAAGTTTAGCACTAAATATGGACTTGACTCTGAGATAGTAGCTTCTTTCTGTGAATGTTTTGCTACTTATGTTGATCTCCCTAAGAAGAAGTGGTTTAAATATCATCCTCCCGTAGAAGTAAAAGTAGCTGCACCTATTAAAGTTGAAGAAAAGACTGTCACTTATAATGATCCTATTGTTCCTACCTCTTATATTGAGAAACCACCCTTCCCTGTTAGAATAAAGGATCATGCTAAAGCTTCAACTGTTGTTCGTAAAAGCAATATTAGTACTTATACACCTCCTGAGCAAGTTAAAGTAGAACAAAATATTGCTATTGTTAAAGATCTCTTGTCTGATAATATTGATGGGCATGTTATTCAATTCTGTGGTGAAACTGGTAGAATTGCTAAACCGTGTGCTAAAGATAAACATAGACCTGTGGTAGCCGTGCCTGTTATTTCTGTTAAAATAGGAGATCATTGTTATCATGGCTTATGTGATATGGGTGCTAGTGCTAGTGCAATACCCATTGATTTATATAAAGAAATTATGCATGACATTGCACCTATTGAGTTAGAAGAAATTGATGTCACAATTAAGCTTGCCAATAGAGATACTATTTCACCAGTGGGAATTGTTAGAGATGTTGAAGTCTTGTGTGAGAAAACTAAATATCCCACTGATTTGCTTGTTCTTGGTTCTCCACAAGATAGCTTTTGTCCCATTATATTTGGTAGACCCTTCTTGAATACTATTAATGCTAGGATAGATTGCAAAAAGAATGTTGTTACTATTGGCTTGGATGATATGGTTCATGAGTTTAATTTCTGTAAATATAGTAAACAACATCGTGAGGAAGAATTTCCTAGTAAGGATGAAATTATTGGTCTTGCTTCTATTGCTGTGCCTCCTAGTGATCCTTTAGAACACTATTTGCTAGACCATGAAAATGAGATGTTCATGAATGAAAGAAGGGAAATAGATGAAGTATTCTTTAAACAGGAACCTATTCTGCAACACAATTTGCCTGTTGAAATCCTAGAGGATCCTCCTCCACCAAAGGGTGATTCCGTGTTTGAGCTTAAACCGTTGCCCGATAATCTTAAATATGCTTATCTTGATGAAAATAAAATATATCCTGTTATTATTAGTGCTAACCTTTCAGAGCATGAAGAAGAAAGATGATTGAAAACTCTGAAGAAGCACCGTGCCGCTATTGGATATACTCTTGATTTTAAGGGCATTAGTCCCACTCTATGTCAACATAAAATAAATTTGGAAGCGGATGCCAAACCGGTTCGTGATCCTCAACGACATTTGAATCCTAAAATGAAAGAAGTGGTAAGAAAAGAAATACTCAAGCTTCTGGAGGAAGGTATAATTTACCCCGTTGCTGATAGTCAGTGGGTAAGTCCTGTCCATTGTGTCCCTAAGAAGGGAGGTATTACTGTTGTCCCTTATGATAAAGATGAATTGATTCCACAAAGAATTATCACAGGTTATAGGATGGTAATTGATTTACACAAATTAAATAAAGTGTAACATCCCAAATTTTCAATTTGGAATGTTATACATAAGGTCATCATGCATATCATATTTTCTCGCATTTTTCGATCCTAGAAAATTTCACGCAACTCAAGGACCCTCGGAGAGAGTTGGAAGTTTCATTATTTTCAGATTTGGGATTTCTCAAATTTTGAAAATAGGATCATTGGATTTATTTATTTATCTTCAAAAGTTTTTCCGATATAAAAATTTAAGAGAGGGAATAATATGACTTTCCCAACATTTAGGAAAAATGAAGATATTATAAATAAATCAAATTTTGGTTTTAAAGATTTATTTGCTTTAGGCAAAAATGAGCATTTTAAAAAAATATGCATATTTGCCCGTTTTTAAAGTTCATTTTGTTCGACTCATTTTTAGGAGTCGGGGAAAATTAATTTTATTAAATTCGGAGTTCTTTTGGTTTTATTTTAAATTCATTTAGTTTTTGTTTTAAAAAAAAAATCCTGCGCCCTTCACTTTGGGCCAAGGCCCAGCCCGGCCGCTCGGCCCATCTCCTCTCCCCTTCTTGTGAGACTCCGCCGCCCGCCTCCCGCCCGCCCGTGTCCGGCTCGGACAGCGCCGCCCGCCGCCCTCCAGCTTGCCCCCCTCCCCAAGGCACTCCCCCTCCTTTTATACCGCCACCCCCCTCTCTCCTCATCCCGCCGCCCTTCACCCTCACCGAGCCCCGCCACTTGAGGCCGCCGCCGCCAGATCCCGCTGTCGCCGAGCCCCTCGCCGCCCCTCGCCCGCCCGACCCTCCCGACCCGCTGGACCCCACCGCCCCGAGCCCCGCCGAGCCTCGCCGGAGGTAGCACCTGTTGCAACCCCCGATCCGGTTTTTTTGCGTAGTTCGGTTTAAAAAAAAACCCTAGATGGTTTTTTTATTTTTTTTCGGTTTTCTTATTTAGTGAACGTTCACCGACCCGTTCGTTTCAATGAACGTGTTCGTTGGATTAGTTCTGTTAACGAACGTCCGCTGTTTAATCCGTTCGTCGTTTTCTTTTTATCGGATTTAATCCGTTATTTTTCTGATTTGATTTCCGATTCGATTTTCAAATCTATTTATTTTCTCGCTCGTTTATCGGAATCAGGTGATTCAAGCGCCTGGAGTTTCGTTACGAAACCGCCGTTCCGACTAACCTACTTACACAGAGTTTTGCTACTGTAAAATTTTGACCTAGTTTTAGATTGCTAAACCGAGTCGTTCTCTCTCGAGTTTCGACTTTCGATGCTTTATTTGATTCGATTCTTTTGCAACCAGGGTTCTTAAGTTGACCTCTCTGGTTAGATCTTTTATTCGAGATTTCCCCGTGCATTAGATGAGTACTTACTGTATGCTTGTTGTTTGTCTGCGTTAGATCACCCGGAGTGCCGCTTGTTACTTCGAATCTCTAGGTCTCGTGGATCATCAGCAAGGCAAGTAACACTTGATCATACCTTTTCTACTACCCAGTTTTATTGCATTAGATCAAACCCTCAAACACTTGCATGGTTAGGATCTAATTAAATTGATGTGGTGTGGGAAGTAGATTGAGGTAGTACCTATTACCTGTTTTACTTATGAAACCTTGGGAGTTACTTCTACGTTTGCTGTTATGCCATGCTATGCTAGTAGACGTGGATTGGGTGAGTGAATATCCATGACAGATGTGAGATTGTTAATTAATGGTTTATCTAAGGTGGCAACCTAAACACACATCTGGGTGGATTGAGGCACCTGGTTTCCATCAGACTTACTGCTCAGATTTCTTCGGACCGCCACCTGTGCTCTAAGGGATCATAAGATTATTCAAACTGGAAACTTCCGTGTGCAGCCACAAGCCAATTATGGGCTCTGGCGTAGTTGACTAAGTTGTGCGAACTCTTACGGGTAGGCTAGCTGATGTAGGGGATGTAGGTTGGTACGGTCTACCCACATGTAAGGTGCTAGCGCTTACGAAAGACTATGTCTCGGTCATCCGCTTCGAAACACCATGTAGTGCGAGAAACCAAACGGAGGCGATCGAGTCTTGTGGGAAAAGTGCGCAAACCTCTGCAGAGTGTATAAACTAATCATGATTAGCCGTGTCCCCGGTTATGGACGTTTTGAGTATCCGGTAATTGAATATCATGTGAATCTCAACATGTTACCTCTAATAAATGTATTGGGATTTGATGAGTACTTTTAATTGGGAATGAGGATGCTGTCAACCATTCTCAATGTTTAACAACCACCATGATAGTTAAACAAAATTTATTCCTTTTTTGTAGGGAAAAACTAGCTTTATGCAAAAATGTAACCGTAGAGCCTTACCACCAGCCATATATGCATGTAGTATAGGCTTATTCCTTCATTGCTCTCTATGTGTTACATTGCCAGCATATTCCATGTGCTGACCCGTTTTGGCTGCAACTTTCACGTTGCGCACTTTTCGCATTTAGTAAGGTGTTAGGTCGTGGTTCTATACTCAAGGATGCCGATGGAGTTGATGGACTCACTTATCTTCCAAGCCTTCCGCTGTTATTATTAGATGGCCTTAAGCCATTTTATTGTATTAAGTTCCCTTGTGGACAACGATGTAATAAGTGTGTGATTGCTACTCGCTATAAATCCTTCAAGCATCGTGGTGGTGTCAAAGACATTCTTTGATCCAGGGATGACATCGAGCACGAGACTTGATCCATTCGGGTCTGGTCGCTACAGAGAATGGTATCAGAGCACACGCTGACTGTAGGACACGACCACTAAGATAAAGCCATAGATCACTACTCTCTTCTCATTTTCTAACTCCTCATCTTTTCTACTCTTAGGATGACGGACGCGAAGATCAAGTACACCCAACCAGATGAAGGCACACCTTTTGGATTTCACTTGAAGGAAGTTACCAAGTACCTGAACATTGGACTACCAAGTTTCACCGGAACTTTCAACGCCACTCTGCCTGAAGAGGAGCGCTGGAAGATTCAAGCTCACGTTCGGGAAGGACATTCGCCCCAATCACCAAGCCTATAGATAGTGTTTTCAAGGCACCAACTTGGAGTCAGGAAAGAGCATGGCAGCTCACATCACCATGGGACGCATTGGAGAAGTTTAACAAGAAGATCTCAAGGACACTATCTACCAGATTTGCGGACGCCGAGATGACAAATGGGACATAGTCAGCACCAAGAAGGATAGGTCCATTGCAGCTTTCATCCAGGAGTTAAACCAGCACATTCGACGCCAGGAGAACCAAATGTGCAATGATATGATGGAGTTGCAGAATGCAAAGGGAAGGATCATTGAACTAGAAGAAGAACTAAAGACTACACGCAAGGACTACATGGACGAGATCGTAGCTCTAGCAAGACACAATAACGATCTTAAGTACGAGATCGAAGAACTCAAGAAGAAGTTGGCGCTCAGGAATGAAGACCAGTATGTCGGTTGCTCAAGCGACTACATCAACATCGACAACACCGATTCGGATCCAAGTGAACCCGACTTTGAAGACGGTCGAGCAGACATCATGGAGTCTTCCACGGTTCAAATTAGTAGAAGTCCACCACATATTATTACTATTCCCTCCATGTAAACATCATAGTACACGCACTTTTGCGATAGTTAGATCGTTGTAAGCCCTTGTTTGATTGAATGAAGTTATTTTGTGTGCATTTGATCATGTGCATTGTGTAGTGATTCCCCTTAGACCTCATTCTATTCTAAATTTCTCTTCTCTTCTAAACCCATCAGATGCCTCCGAGACGCGACCCCGGATTCGTTTTCCTGCCAGAGATCACCCAATTGATCCAGCAGCAGAATACCCTGATTTAAACATTGGTGCAGAACCAGGGCAACAACAACAACCCACCGCCACCACCACCACCTGCGGATCACCTGACTCGTTTCCTTAGACTGAATCCGCCGGTGTATTCCAGTAGCACCGAGCCAATTGTAGCAGATGATTGGCTCCGCAAGATAGGAAGGGAGTTGACCACTGCAGGATGCACAGATGGAGAAAGAGTGAAGTTTGCAGCACATCAGCTTGAAGGACCCGCAGCAGCATGGTGGGAGAATTTCACAGCCACTTACCCCGTAGACACTGTCACATGGGACCAGTTTCAGCAAGCTTTTCGCACTGCCCATGTTTCAGCAGGAGCCATGGCCATGAAGAAGCGTGAGTTTCGCAACTTACGCCAAGGAGGAAGGACTGTTGGCCAGTATGTGGATGATTTTAGTAAATTAGCACGTTATGCCCCAGATGACGTTGCTACAGATGCTGCTAAACAGGAGAAGTTTCTAGAAGGACTAAATGATGAGTTCAGTATGCCGTTGATGGTAGTCAACAACTACCAGGAGTTGGTAGACCGAGCCCTCATGATTGAAGGAAAGCAGCAGCAAATTGAGAACCGCAAGCGGAAGTATGGACAGGGGAAGTATAACTGGAGCCCAATGAAGCCTCGTTATACCCCTAAATCAGGAATTCAGTTTCAGCATACCCATGGAGGAGGAAATTCGCATAACCATAATGGCACTAAGAATGGGAACGGGAATGGAGGAAGCAATGGACAGAACCGCACCAACCCGTCAACACCAACCAAAGTAGACCTGAGTCATATCACTAGTTTTAAGTGCCGCAAGACTGGGCATTATGCAAATGATCGCCCGTAGGCCGTAACGGAAATGGCAATGGAAGCTCGAAAGAAGCCCAACCCTTTCAACGAGGGGATGTGAACCACATTGATGTGGAGGAGGTTGAAGATCAGCCCGATGCGATGAATCGGTAAGTTTTTTGTTAAGTCATTTACTGCAGTTGTTCTTTTCGATACTGGTGCATCACATTCATACATATCAAGGGGATTTGTGGATAAGTACAAATTACAGACCCAAGCCCTTAGGTCACCCATGCTAGTAACCTCACCCGGAGGCGAGTACATGGCTAGTAAATGGTGTGATCGACCGCCATTAAGGATTGGACACTATGTTTTCCCCTCAGACCTAATAGTTCTGGAATCTCAAGGATTGGATGTGATATTAGGAATGGATTGGTTATCAAAGTATGGAGGAAACATAGATTGCACCACAAAGTCAATTTTGCTCACCACCCCAGAAGGAAGAAGGATCAAGTATGTATCACGGCACGAGCCGAGGAGAGCACAAGTTAATTGCTTATCGAGTGGTGCGAGGAAGAAGTACCGATGGTGAAGGATTTTCCCGATGTATTTCGGAAGAGTTGCCGGGAATGCCACCGGATAGAGACATTGAGTTTTTGATCGAGCTGTTGCCGTGAACAGGCCCGATATCGGGTTTAATGCACGTGATGCCAAAGACAGGATTTGGCGGAAATCAAGAAGCAGATTAAGGAACTATTGGATAAGGGTTTTATTCGCCCAAGTTCTTCACCTTGGGGATCACCCGTTTTGTTAGTGGAGAAGAAGGATGGATCTTTAAGAATGGTTGTTGATTATCGTGGATTGAATGAAGTAACAATCAAGAACAAGTACCCACTACCTATGATAAATGATCTGTTTGATCGCTTACAAGGAGCTAAAGTGTTTTCCAAGATCGATTTATTTATCGTGGTACCATCGATTGAAGATTCGAGCAAGACATACCCAAGACAGCGTTTACCACGAGATATGGATCAGTATGAGTATACCGTTATGTCATTTGGACTGACTAACGCACCAGCCTATTTCATGAACCTGATGAACAAAGTGTTTATGGAGTTTTTGGATAAGTTCGTCGTGGTGTTCATTGATGACATTTTGATTTTCTCGAAGAATGAAGAGGAACACAAGGAACATTTGCGATTGGTTTTGGAAAAACTGAGGGAACACCTTGTATGCCAAGTTCAGCAAATGTGAGTTTTGGCTAAAGGAAGTTGGATTTCTCGGACATGTTATATCCGGAGAAGGAATAGCAGTTGACCCCACAAAGGTTGAGACCGTAACCAAATGGGAAGCACCAACGACAATTGGAGAGATTCGGAGTTTCCTTGGACTCGCAGGATACTACCGAAGGTTCATTGAGAATTTCTCAAGGATTGCTAAGCCTATGACTGAACTGTTGTAGAAGGAAAACAAATTCATATGGACTGAGGACTGTGAGGCAAGTTTTCAGGAGTTGAAGAAAAGATTGGTTACCTCACCAGTTTTGATATTGCCAGATCAGACTAAGGATTATGAGGTGTATTGCGACGCTTCACGTCGAGGACTTGGAGCCGTACTTATGGAAGAAGGAAGAGTTGTTTCGTACGCTTCACGACAACTTAAGCCCCATGAGTTGAATTACGCCACACATGATTTGGAGTTAGCAGCCGTTGTGCATGCCTTAAAGACATGGAGACATTTTCTCATTGGAAATCATTGTGAAGTATATACGGATCACAAGAGTTTGAAGTACATCTTCACACAGAAGGAATTGAATCTCATGCAAAGGAGATGGTTAGAGCTTATCAAGGATTATGATATGAGATTGCATTATCACCCCGGAAAGGCTAATGTCGTAGCAGACGCATTGAGCCGTAAGAGCCACGTCAATACCCTAATGATGGGAGGAATACCCAATGAGTTAGCCGAGGACCTTCGAGAGCTATGTTTGGAAATAGTTCCGAGAGGCTATGTAGCAGCATTGGAGATTCAAATTAATAATCGATGGACAAAATCAGAGAAGCCCAAAAAGCAGATAAGGAAGTTGCCTCTATAAAGGAGAAAATGAGCAAAGGAAAAGCTAAAGGATTTCGTGAGGATGAGCATGATGCCCTATGGTTTGAAGACCGTGTTTATGTGCCCAATAACCAAGAGATCATGAAGTTGATTTTGCAAGAAGCTCATGATTCACCCTATTCGATTCACCCAGGAAATACCAAGATGTATTTGGATTTGAAGAATATTTTCTGGTGGACCGGAATGAAGAAGGATATTGCGGAGTATGTAGCAGTTTGTGACGTATGTCAGAAAGTAAAAGCAGAGCATCAGAAGCCAGCAGGATTGTTACAACCATTGCCGATACCCGAATGGAAGTGGGATAAACTAGGCATGGATTTCATCACAGGTTTGCCAAAGACTCGTTCAGGATATGACTCGATTTGGGTTATAGTCGACCGTTTAACAAAGGTAGCTCATTTCATTCCAAATAAGACTACCTATAGCGATTGCTAAGTTGGCAAAGATATACATGACCAGAATTGTGTGTTTACACGGAGTTCCGAGGAGCATCGTATCGGATAGAGGAACCCAGTTTACCTCAAAATTTTGGAACCAGTTGCACGAAACATTGGGAACTAGATTGGAATTCAGTACAACTTTTCACCCACAGACCGATGGACAGACTAAGAGAGTCAATCAGATTTTGGAGGATATGCTGAGAGCTTGTGCACTAGATTATGGATCTAGTTGGGATGATAAGTTGCCGTATGCAGAATTTTCCTACAACAACAGTTACCAAACCAGCTTGAAGATGGCACCATTTGAGGCTCAGATGGAAGAAGGTGCAGGACACCGTTGTCATGGGACCTAAACCGGAGATCGCCGCTTGTTTGGACCAGATTTGATTAAGGAGTCGGAATGTAGGTTAAGTTGATTCGAGACAGGCTCAAGGTAGCCCAGTCCTGCATGTAAGAGCTATGCAGATTCAAAGCGCAAAGCGATTGAGTATGAAGTTGGAGACAGAGTATATCTTAGAGTATCCCCGCTTCAAGGAGTTAAGTGTTTTGGAGTTAAAGGAAAGTTAGCCCCACGTTTCGTTGGACCATACAAGATTTTGCAACGCATGGGAGAAGTTGCTTATAAGTTGGAATTGCCAGAAGGACTGTCAGGAGTTCATGATGTATTCCATGTTTCTCAGTTGAAGAAATGTCACCCGAGATAGCAGAGGTACCGTTAAGAGACACCGTACACCGGAAGCAATTCAGTTGAAGGATGACTTAACATATGAGGAAAAACCGGTTAAGATTCTCGATTATGCTAGCAGAGTTACCCGCAGCAAGGTTATCAAGTTTTGCAAGGTTCAGTGGAGCCACCACACTGAAGATGAAGCCACCTGGGAAAGAGAGGAAGTTTTGCTCAAGGACCACCCTCACCTATTTTCTAGCCAACCCGAATCTCGAGGGCGAGATTCATCTTAAGGGGGTAGGTTTGTAACATCCCAAATTTTCAATTTGGAATGTTATACATAAGGTCATCATGCATATCATATTTTCTCGCATTTTTCGATCCTAGAAAATTTCACGCAACTCAAGGACCCTCGGAGAGAGTTGGAAGTTTCATTATTTTCAGATTTGGTCAAATTTTGAAAATAGGATCATTGGATTTATTTATTTATCTTCAAAAGTTTTTTTGATATAAAAATTTAAGAGAGGGAATAATATGACTTTCCCAACATTTAGGAAAAATGAAGATATTATAAATAAATCAAATTTTGGTTTTAAAGATTTATTTGCTTTAGGCAAAATGAGCATTTTAAAAAATATGCATATTTGCCCGTTTTTAAAGTTCATTTTGTTCGACTCATTTTTAGGAGTCGGGAAAATTAATTTTATTAAATTGAGTTCGTTTGGTTTTATTTTAAATTCGCTTAGTTTTTGTTTAAAAAAAAATCCTGCCGCTTGCTTTGAGGCCCAGCCCGGCCCACCGCCCGGCCCATCTCCCTCTCCCTCATGGGCGGACTCCGCCGCCGCCTGCCCGCCGCCGTGTCCGGCTCGGACACGCCGCCGCCTTGGCTTGCCCCCTCCCCAAGGCACTCCCCCCTCCTTTTATACGCCGCCACCCCCTCTCTCCTCATCCCGCCCGCCCCTCACCACCCAAGCCCGCCACCCGCCCGAGGCCGCCCAGATCCCGCCACGCCGAGCCTCGCCGCCTCGCCGCCCGCCGACCCCTCGACCCGCGGACCCCACCGCCCACGAGCCCACGGAGCCTCGCCGGAGGTAGCACCTCGCCGCAACCCCCCCGATCCGGTTTTTTTTTGCGTAGTTTGGTTTTAAAAAAAAACCCTAGATGGTTTTTTTTATTTTTTTCGGTTTTCTTATTTAGTGAACGTTCACCGACCCGTTTGTTTCAATGAACGTGTTCGTTGGATTAGTTCTGTTAACGAACGTCCGCTGTTTAATCCGTTAAATGCGTTTTCTTTTAATCGGATTTAATCCGTTATTTTTCCGATTCGATTTCGATTCGATTTTCAAATCTGTTTATTTTCTCGCTCGTTTATCGGAATCGGGTGATTCAAGCGCTGGAGTTTCGTTCTGAAACCGCCGTTCGACTAACCTACATACACAGAGTTTTGCTACTGTAAAATTTTGACCTAGTTTCAGATTGCTAAACCGAGTCGTTCTCTCTCGAGTTTCGACTTTCGATGCTTTATTTGATTCGATTCTTTTGCAACCAGGGTTCTTAAGTTGAACTCTCTGGTTAGATCTTTTATTCGAGATTTCCCCGTGCATTAGATGAGTACTTATTGTATGCTTGTTGTTTGTCTGCGTTAGATCACCCAGAGTGCGCCGCTTGTTACTTCGAATCTCTAGGTCTCATGGATCATCGGCAAGGCAAGTAACACTTGATCATACCTTTTCTACTACCGGTTTTATTGCATTAGATCAAACCCTCAAACACTTGCATGGTTAGGATCTAATTAAATTGATGTGGGGTGGGAAGTAGATTGAGGTAGTACCTATTACCTGTTTTACTTATGAAACCTTGGGAGTTACTTCTACGTTTGCTGTTATGCCATGCTATGCTAGTAGACGTGGATTGGGTGAGTGAATATCCATGACAGATGTGAGATTGTTAATTAATGGTTTATTTAAGGTGGCAACCTAAACACACATCTGGGTGGATTGAGGCACCTGGTTTCCATCGAGGACTTGCTCAGATTTCTTCGGACCGCCACCTAGGCTCTAAGGGATCATAAGATTATTCAAACTAGAAACTTCCGTAGCAGCCACAAGCCAATTATGGGCTCTGGCGTAGTTGACTAAGTTGTGCGAACTCTTACGGGTAGGCTAGCTGATGTAGGGGATGTAGGTTGGTACGGTCTACCCACATGTAAGGTGCTAAGCGCTTACGAAGACTATGTCTCGGTCATCCGTTTCTCAAACACCATGTAGTGCAAGAAACCAAACGGAGGCGATCGAGTCTTGTGGGGAAAAGTGCGCAAACCTCTGCAGAGTGTATAAACTAATCATGATTAGCCGTGTCCCCGGTTATGGATGTTTTGAGTATCCGGTAATTGAATATCATGTGAATCTCAACATGTTACCTCTAATAAATGTATTGGGATTTGATGAGTACTTTTAATTGGGATTGAGGATGCTGTCAACCATTCTCAATGTTTAACAACCACCATGATAGTTAAACAAAATTTATTCCTTTTTTGTAGGGAAAAACTAGCTTTATGCAAAAATGTAAATCAGAGAGCCTTACCACCAGCCATA
Source organism: Aegilops bicornis (assembly GCA_021605145.1). NCBI lineage: Eukaryota > Viridiplantae > Streptophyta > Magnoliopsida > Poales > Poaceae > Aegilops > Aegilops bicornis. Next base: position 39,479,976 of record CM038674.1, on the reverse strand, counting down.
TATGCATGTAGTATAGGCTTATTCCTTCATTGCTCTCTATGTGTTACATTGCCAGCATATTCCATGTGCTGACCCGTTTTTGGGCTGCAACTTTCACGCTATGCACTTTTTCGCATTTACGAGTAAGGTGTTAGGTCGTGGTTCTATACTCAGTGATGCCGATGGACTTGATGGACTCACTTATCTTCCAAGCCTTCCGCTGTTATTATTAGATGGCCTTAAGCCATTTTATTGTATTAAGTTCCCTTGTGGTCAACGATGTAATAAGTGTGTGATTGCTACTCTGGTATAAATCCTTCGAAGTACTGTGTGGTGTCAGCATTACTGATCCAGGGATGACACTGAGCACAGAGACTTGATCCATTCGGGTCTGGTCGCTACATAAAGCTACTAAGAAAGATCATTACCCCTTGCCTTTTATTGATCAAATGCTAGAAAGATTATGCAAACATACACATTATTGCTTTCTAGATGGTTATTCTGGTTTCTCTCAAACCTGTGTCGGCTAAAGATCAATCAAAGACTACTTTTACATGCCCTTTTGGTACTTTTGCTTATAGACGTATGCCTTTTGGTCTATGTAATGCACCCGGTACCTTTCAAAGATGCATGATGGCTATATTCTCTGACTTTTGTGAAAATATTTGTGAGGTTTTCATGGACGACTTTTCTGTCTATGGTTCCTCTTTTGATGATTGCTTGAGCAATCTTGATCGAGTTTTGCAGTGATGTGAAGAAACTAATCTTGTCTTGAATTGGGAAAAGTGCCACTTTATGGTTAATGAAGGAATTGTCTTGGGGCACAAAGTTTCTGAAAGAGGTATTGAGGTTGCTAAAGCCAAGGTTGATGCTATTGAAAAGATGCCATGTCCCAAGGACATCAAAGGTATAAGAAGTTCCCTTGGTCACGCCGGATTTTATAGGAGGTTCATTAAGGACTTCTCAAAAATTTCTCGGCCTCTAACTAATTTATTACAAAAAGATGTACCATTTGTCTTTGATGATGATTGTGTATAAGAATTTGAAATACTTAAGAAATCATTAGTCTCTGCACCTGTTGTTCAGCCACCTGATTGGAATTTACCCTTCGAAATTATGTGTGATGCTAGTGATTATGTCAGTAGGTGCTGTTCTAGGGCAAAGAGTTGATAAGAAATTAAATGTTATCCATTATTCTAGTAAGACTCTAGACAATGCTCAAAGAAATTATGCTACTACCGAAAAGGAACTTTTAGCAGTTGTGTTTGCTTGTGATAAATTCAGACCCTATATTGTTAATTCTAAAGTAACTATTCACACCGATCATGCTTTGCTATTAAATATCTTATGGAAAAGAAAGATGCTAAACCTAGACTTATTAGATGGGTTCTCTTGCTGCAAGAATTTGATTTGCATATTGTTGATAGAAAATGAGCTGAGAACCCCGTTGCAGATAACTTATCTAGGTTAGAGAATGTTCTTGATGACCCACTACCTATTGATGATAGCTTTCCAGATGAACAATTAAATGTCATAATCACTTCTCGTAGCACTCCATGGTATGCTGATTATGCTAATTATATTGTTGCTAAATTTATACCACCTAGCTTCACATACCAACAAAAGAAAAAGTTCTTTTATGATTTGCGACATTACTTTTGGGATGACCCACATCTTTATAAAGAAGGAGTAGATGGTGTTATTAGACGTTGTGTGCCTGAGCATGAACAGGAACAGATCCTACGCAAGTGTCACTCCGAAGCTTATGGAGGACACCACGCTGGAGATAGAACTGCACATAAGGTATTGCAATCCGGGTTTTATTGGCCCACTCTCTTCAAAGATGCCCGTAAGTTCGTTTTGTCTTGCGATGAATGTCAAAGAATTGGTAATATTAGTAGACGTCAAGAAATGCCTATGAATTATTCACTTGTTATTGAACCATTTGATGTTTGGGGCTTTGATTATATGGGACCTTTTCCTGCCTCTAATGGATATACACATATTTTAGTTGCTGTTGATTACGTAACTAAGTGGGTAGAAGCTATTCCAACTAGTAGTGCTGATCATAACACCTCTATTAAAATGCTTAAGGAAGTTATCTTTCTGAGGTTTCGAGTCCCTAGATATTTAATGACTGATGGTGGTTCACATTTTATTCATGGTGCCTTCCGTAAAATGCTTGCTAAATATGACGTTAATCATAGAATTGCATCTCCTTATCACCCATAGTCTAGTGGTCAAGTAGAATTGAGTAATAGAGAGCTCAAATTAATTTTGCAAAAGACTGTTAATAGGACTAGGAAGAATTGGTCCAAGAAACTTGATGACGCATTATGGGCCTATAGAACTGCATATAAGAATCCTATGGGTATGTCTCCGTATAAAATGGTTTATGGAAAAGCATGTCACTTACCTCTTGAACTAGAACATAAGGCATATTGGGCTATTAAAGAGCTCAACTATGATTTCAAACTTGCCGGTGAGAAGAGGTTATTTGATATTAGCTCACTGGATGAATGGAGAACCCAAGCTTATGAAAATGATAAGTTATTTAAAGAAAAAGTTAAAAGATGGCATGACAAAAGGATACAAAAGCATGAGTTTAATGTAGGTGATTATGTATTGCTATACAACTGTCGTTTAAGATTTTTTGCAAGAGAACTTCTCTCTAAATGGGAAGGACCCTACGTTATCGAGGAAGTCTATCGTTCCGGTGCCATAAAAACCAACAACTTTGAAGGCACAAATCTGAAGGTGGTAAACGGTCAAAGGATCAAACATTATATCTCAGGTAATCCCATAAATGTTGAAACCAATATTATTGAAACCGTAACCCCGGAGGAATACATAAGGGACACTTTCCAGACCGTTTCAGACTCCGAAAAGGAATAGGTATGTGGTACGATAAGTAAACCGACTCCAAAACAATTTTTAAGGCAATATTTCTCCGTTTTGGAATATTTAGAAAAATAGAAAAATAAGTGGCAGTCCGGGAAGGACACGAGGCCTTCATGAGGGTGGAGGGCGCGCCCTACCCCCCTGGGCGCGCCCCCTACCCCGTGAGCACCTCGTGTGCCCTCCGGACTCCGTTTTCTTGCACGATACGTATTTTGGTCGGTAAAAATTCATTATATATTCTCCCGAAGGTTTTGACCACCGTATCACGCAAATATCCTCTGTTTTCGTTTCGAGCTGTTTCTGTTGCAGATTTAGAGCACCATGACTTCTCCCTCCTCCAACAACGAAGACAAGGATGCTTGGCTATTGAAGATAGAATTGAAAAGAGAGGAACCAGAAGAGATCAAGAAGGCCATTGAGGCCCAAGCCCCGGTGGTGAAAGAAGAAGACACCCTGCAACCTTTACCTAACCTTTTCACTCCACCAGAGATTGAAGCTTTCAAGATGATTGAGTTGGCCCGCATACAGAACAAGTATCTCACAGAGGAGAATATTTTGTTGAAGGATCATATTGCTAGGCTCAATGGCATTATCCGCAAGTTTGAGGAGCTTCTACGCTCGATGTGCGATTATCCACCGCCATCATCACCACCTTCACCAGCAAAGGACATATAATCACATGGGTATGGGCACTCCCCTTGGCAACTGCCAAGCTTGGGGGAGGTGCCCCGGTATCGTATCACCATCACAACTCCTATCTTCACCGTTTTTCTTAGCTCGATCCTATTAGTAGTATCTTGATTTAGTAGAATAAAGTCATGGCATGATCTAGTTTTGAAGTTTTGCTTTATGATCCCTCTATGTAATCGAGTCCGTGAGCTATATACAATAAAGATTAGTGTTGAGTCAAGGGCTTGATTGTTTTGCCATGATCTTGGGTGAATAAAAGAAAAAGAATAAAAAGAAACAAAGAGTTCATATTGATCTTATTGAGAGTAATGACTTCACATAGAAAGAGTATGATGATTAAAAGTTGTTGGGAGTTGGCAAATATAGTTTTGGTCATCGTTGAATTAATAGGAAGTAATAAGGAAAGAGAGGTTTCACATATAGATATATTATCATTGACATCTTTTATGATTCTGAGCACTCATTAAAATATGACATGCTAAAGAGTTGATGTTGGGCAAGGAAGACAACGTGATGAGTTATGTTTTCTTATATCTGAGATAAAGTATGTTGTCATGGATCCTCTAACATGTTGAGCTTGCCTTCCCCCTCATGCTAGCCAAATTCTCAGCACCAAGTAGAGATACTACTTGTGCTTCCAAATACCCTTAAACCAGTTTAGCCATGAGACTCCACCATATCTACCTATGGATTGAGTAAGATCCTTCAAGTAAGTTGTCATCGGTGCAAGCAATAAAAATTGCTCCCTAAATATGCATGACTTATTGGTGCAGAGAAATAAGCTTTGTACGAACTTGTTGTGGAAGTAATAAAAGCGACGGACTGCATAATAAAGTTCCACATACAAGGGGCAATATATATAAAGTGGCGTTCTTTTGCATTAAGATTTTGTGCATCCAATCATAAAAGCGCATGGCAACCTCTGCTTCCCTCTACGAAGGGCCTATCTCTTATTATTATCTTCTACCTTATGCAAGAGTCAAGGTGATCTTCACCTTTCCTTTTTCATTTTATCCTTCGGCAAGCCTAGAATGTTGGAAAGAACATGATATATATATCTAATTGGATGTAGGGCAGCATGAATTGTTATTGTTGACATTACCGTTGAGGTAAAAGGTTGTGGGGCGGAACTACAAGCCCCTATCTTTCTCTGTGTCCGATTAAAACTCCGTAACCACAAGTATTGCGTGAGTGCTAGCAATTATGAAGGACTAAGTGATAGTTGAGTATGTGGACTTGCTTTTAAGCTCTGACATAGACTCTTTCCGATGCTATGATAAATTGCAATTGCTTCAATGACTGAGGTTATAATTTGTTGGTGCCCAATGAGGTTTGTGATTCATACTTTTGCATTGTGAAAAGATCATCACTTGAATATAAGTAATCATATGACAAAAATCTATATATGTTGCTGTTATGAGATTAATAATGATGCCTTCATGTCCGTATTTTTTTTATCGATGCCTCTACCTCTAAACATGAGGACATATTTATTGTTACCGGCTTTCCGCTTGAGGACAAGCGAGGTCTAAGCTTGGGGGAGTTGATACGCCCATTCTGCATCATGATTTTATATCGATATTTATCGCATTATGGGCTGTTATTTCACGTTATGTCACAAAACTTATGGCTATTCTCTCTTATTTTATAAGGTTTACATGAAGAGGGAGAATGGCGGCAGCTGGAATTCTGGGCTGGAAAAGGAGCAAATATTGGAGACCTATTCTGTGCAACTCCAAAAGTCCTGAAACTCCATGGACTATCTTAAAATAAATAAAGAAAAATCATCGCCAAAGATGAAGGCCAGGGGGCCCACACCCTGCTCACGAGGGTGGGGGGCTCGCCCCCCTGGGGCGCGCCCCCCTACCTCGTGGGCCCCCTGGTGGCTCTCCGATGCCCATCTTCTCCTATATGAAGTCTTTCGATGAGAAAAAAAGCCAGAGGCAACCTTTCGGGACGAGACTCCGCCGCCACGAGGCGGAACCTTGGCGGAACCAATCTAGGGCTCCGGCAGAGCTGTTTTGCTGGGGACACTTCCCTCCGGGAGGGGGGAATCATCGCCATCATCATCACCAACGCTCCTCTCATCGGGAGAGGGCAATCTCCATCAACATCTTCACCAGCACCATCTCATCTCCAAACCCTTGTTCGTCTCTTGTATCCAATTCTTGTCTCCAAGTCCGGGATTGGTGCTAGTAGGTTGCTAGTAGTGTTGATTACTCCTTGTAGTTGGTGCTAGTTGGTTTATTTGGTGAAAGATCATATGTACAGATCCTTTATGCATATTATTACCCCTCTCATTATGAACATGGATATGCTTTGTGAGTAGTTATGTTTGTTCCTGAGGACAAGGGAGAAGTCTCGCTATTAGTAGTCATGTGAATTTGGTATTCGTTCGATATTTTGATGAGATGTATGTTGTCTAGCCTCTAGTGGTGTTATGTGAACATCAAGTACATAACACTTCACCATTATTTGGGCCTAGAGGAAGGCATTGGGAAGTAATAAGTAGATGATGGGTTGCTAGAGTGATGTAAGCTTAAACCCTAGTTTATGCGTTGCTTCGTAAGGGGATGATTTGGATCCACTTGTTTCATGCTATGGTTAGGTTTACCTTAATACTTTTGTTGTAGTTGTGGATGCTTGCAATAGAGATTAATCATAAGTGGGATGCTTGTTCAAGTAAGAACAGCACCCAAGCACTGGTCCACCCACATATCAAATTATCAAAGTACCGAACGCGAATCATATGAACGTGATGAAAACTAGCTTGACGATATTCCCATGTGTCCTCTGGAGCGCTTTTCCTATTATAAGAGTTTGTTCCGGCTTGTCCTTTGCTACAAAAAGGATTGGGCCACCTTGCTGCACCTTATTTACTTTTGTTACTTGTTGCTCGTTACAATTTACCTTATCACAAAACTATCTGTTACCACTAATTTCAGTACTTGCAGAGAATACCTTGTTGAAAACCACTTATCATTTCCTTCTGCTCCTCGTTGGGTTCGACACTCTTACTTATCGAAAGGACTACGATAGATCCCCTATACTTGTGGGTCATCATCTGTCTTGCCCTCTTCTCCCACGATGTCTATTTTTCCTGAAAGAACTATGTGGCGCTTTGGCATATCGTATGATGTGTTCGCTTCCTTATCTTTTATTTTTCTCGGTTTGTGTAGACATGTCCTTCACATAGAAAACCTGCGCCACATCATTGGCTAGGACGAATGGTTCGTCTGTGTACCCAAGATTTTTCAGATCCACTGTTGTCATTCCGTACTGTGGTTCTACCTGTACCCCGCCTCCTGAGAGATTGACCCATTTGCACTTAAACAAAGGGACCTTAAAATCATGTCCGTAGTCAAGTTCCCATATGTCCACTATGTAACCATAATATGTGTCCTTTCCCCTCTTGGTTGCTGCATCAAATCGGACACCGCTGTTTTGGTTGGTGCTCTTTTGATCTTGGGAAATCGTGTAAAATGTATTCCCATTTATCTCATATCCTTTGTAAGTCAATACAATCAAAGATGTCCCCTGGACAACGAGTACAGCTCATCAGAAACAGTGTTGTCACCTCTAAGATGTGTTTCCAACCAACTGCCGAAAGTCATGATGTGTTCACATGTAATCCAGTCATCACACTGCTCCGGGTGTTTGGAGCGCAGACTGTTCTTGTGCTCATCGGCATACGGGGTCACCAAGGTAGAGTTCTGTAGAACTGTGTAGTGTGCTTGAGACCAAGAATGCCCGTCCCTGCATATTATTGAGTCCCCTCCTAGCGTGCCTTTTCCAGTTAGTCTCCCCTCATACCGCGATTGAGGGAGACCAATCTTCTTAAGGCTAGGAATGAAGTCAACACAAAACCCAATGACATCCTCTATTTGATGGCCCATGGAGATGCTTCCTTCTGGCCTAGCGCGGTTACGAACAAATTTCTTTAGGACTCCCATGAACCTCTCAATGGGGAACATATTGTGTAGGATTACGGGGCCCAGAACGACAATCTCGTCGACTAGATGAACTAGGTCATGCGTCATGATATTGAAGAAGGATGGTGGGAATACCAGCTCGAAACTGACAAGACATTGTGCCACATCACTCCTTAGCCTTGGTATGATTTCACAATGGCTAATCGAACATTTTTTGGTAGAAGCCCCCTCAATGCAACCGGAAGCAGTTGCGTCATAATCATGTGGCAGTCATGAGACTTTACGTTCTGAAACTTTTTCTCTAGCATATTTATTATTACCTTTATATTCGACGAGAAGCCAAACGGGACCTTCATACTGAGCAGGCATTCAAAGAAGATTTCCTTCTCTTCTTCGGTAAGAGCGTAGCTGGCAGGACCTTCATACTGCTTTGGAGGCATGCCGTCTTTTTCGTGCAAACGTTGCAGGTCCTCCCGTGCCTCTGGTGTATCTTTTGTCGTCCCATACACGCCCAAGAAGCCTAGCAGGTTCACGCAAAGGTTCTTTGTCATGTGCATCACGTCGATTGAAGAGCGGATCTCTAGGTCTTTCCAGTAGGGTAGGTCCGAAATATAGATTTCTTCTTCCACATGGGTGCGCGTCCCTCAGCGTCATTCGGAACAGATAGTCCGCCGGGACCCTTTCCAAAGATTACGTGTAAATCATTGACCATAGCAAGTACGTGATCACCGGTACGCATGGCGGGCTTCTTCCGGTGACCTGTCTCGCCTTTGAAATGCTTGCCTTTATTTCGACATTGATGGTTGGTCGGAAGAAATCGACGATGCCCCAGGTACACATTCTTCCTGCATTTGTCCAGATATATACTTTTGGTGTCAGCTAAACAGTGCGTGCATGTGTGGTATCCCTTGTTTGTCTTTCCTGAAAGGTTGCTGTGAGCAGGCCAATCGTTGATGGTTACAAACAACAATGCCTTTAGGTTAAATTCCTCCTGTCTGTGCTCATCCCACGTACGTACACCATTTCCATTCCACACCTGTAAAAGTTCTTCAACTAATGGCCTTAGGTACACATCAATGTCGTTGCCGGGTTGCTTAGGGCCTTGGATGAGAACTGGCATCATAATGAACTTCCGCTTCATGCACATCCAAGGAGGAAGGTTATACATACATAGAGTCACGGGCCAGGTGCTGTGATTGCTGCTCTGCTCACTGAAAGGATTAATGCCATCCGTGCTTAAACCAAACCATATGTTCCTTGGGTCACCTGCAAACTCAACCCGGTACTTTCTCTTGATTTTTCTCCACTGCGACCCGTCAGTGGGTGCTCTCAACTTCCCGTCTTTGTTACGGTCCTCGCTGTGCCATCGCATCAACTTGGCATGCTCTTCGTTTCTGAACAGATGTTTTAACCGTGGTATTATAGGAGCATACCACATCACCTTGGCAGGAACCCTCTTCCTGGGGGGCTCACCATCAACATCACCAGGGTCATCTCGTCTGATCTTATACCGCAATGCACCGCACACCGGGCATGCGTTCAAATCCTCGTACGCACCGCGGTAGAGGATGCAGTCATTAGGGCATGCATGTATCTTTTGAACCTCCAATCCTAGAGGGCACACGACCTTCTTTGCTGCGTACGTACTGTCGGGCAATTCATTATCCTTTGGAAGCTTCTTCTTCAATATTTTCAGTAGCTTCTCAAATCCTTTGTCAGGCACAACATTCTCTGCCTTCCACAGCAGCAATTCCAGTACAGTACCGAGCTTTGTGTTGCCATCTTCGCAGTTGGGATACAACCTTTTTTTGTGATCCTCTAACATGCGATCAAACTTCAGCTTCTCCTTTTGACTTTTGCACTGTCTCCTTGCACCAACAATGGCCCAGCGGAGATCATCATCGGGCACATCGTCTGGTTCCTCCTGATCTTCACAGCTTCCCCCGTTGCAGCATCACCGTATTCAGGGGGCACATAGTTGTCATCGTCCTCTTCTTCTTCGCTGTCTTCCATCACAACCCCTATTTCTCCGTGCTTGGTTGAAACATTATAGTGTGGCATGAAACCCTTATAAAGCAGGTGGGTGTGAAGGATTTTCCAGTCAGAGTAAGACTTCGTAATCTCACATATAGGGCATAGACAACACATAAAACCATTCTGCTTGTTTTTCTTAGCCACTTCGAGAAAATTATTATGCACGCCCTTAATGTACTCGGAGGTGTGTCTGTCACCGTACATCCATTGCCGGTTCATCTGCGTGCATTATATATAATTAAGTGTGTCAAAAACCATTACAGAACATCATGGATAGATAAGTGACCAAATTAATAGAAGTTCATCATCACATAAAACGAAAGTACATACATAGTTCTCATTGGACAACATATAGCTCTCCAGAGTATCTAATTAAACCATACATTGAAACTATGTAAAACATTTCAATGCAACAACAAATGCCATCATAACCGCAACCAAGGTAACAATTGATCCAACGGCATAATGATACCAAGCCTCGGTATGAATGGCATATTTTCCAATCTTTCTAATCTTCAAGCGCATTGTGTCCATCTTGATCTTGTGATCATCGACGACATCCGTAACGTGCAACTCCAATATCATCTTCTCCTCCTCAATTTTTTTATTTTTTCCTTCAAGTAATTGTTTTGTTCTTCAACTAAACTTAACCTCTCGACAATAGGGTCGGTTGGAATTTCCGGTTCACATACCTCCTAGATAAATAAAATCTATGTCACGTTGGTCGGCATAATTGTGATAAACAATAGATGAACCAAATAGTTATAAAAGATAAAATATATGACATCCGAATCATAGACAGGACGAGGGCCGACAGGGGCGGATACCAAAACCATCGCACGATATAATAACAAGAATAATAAAAGTAAGAAAATTAGACAAGTATCTATCTAGACCATACATGTAAGAACTTTTTTTCTTTTAGAAAGAAGATAAGATCAAGAGGCTCGCCACGTAGGTGATGGCGACGAGATCGGCACGGGCGATCGACGGCGGCGAGGACGGGGACAGGACAGGACAGACCGCCAAACTTAGACAAATCTCGAGAAAAATGGAGCTTGGACAAGGAGCTTTGAGAGAAGGAAGCTTAAGTGTGGCTCGGGTATTTCATCGAACACCTCATGTGCATAGGAGGTGAGCTAGAGCACCACAAAGCTCTCCCCTCTCCGGCCAAAAAAACAGAGCTGTGTGGACTGCTCTGCCCGCGGGCGAGGGGTATATATAGCCACCTCCCTTTAGTTCCGGTTCCAGCCATGAACCGGGACCAATGGATCTGGGCCAGGAGCGATGCCCATTTGTCCCGGTTCGTGTGTGGAACCGGGACCAAAGGGTACAGACGAACTGGGACCAATGCCCCACGAGGCCCGGCCGGACCCCTGGGTGCACGAACCGGGACCGTTGCCCCCATGGGTCCTGGTTCGTGACTGAACCGGGACTAATGGACTGGCCAGGCCTGGACCAAAGCCCTGTTTTCTACTAGTGTCTCCAATGCCACTAAGCACTCCCTCTAACTCTCCTTGACATCCTAGACACCTCCACTCCTCCCCCTCACTCTCATTCGCACGCAAACAACCACCTGAGAGCTCGAGCGCGCTCTAGAGCGTCGTTTTAACTGGCGAGGTTGAAACGTACGCTCGGGTGAGCCCCGAGACCGTTCACCTCCTCCACTCAACTCCACCATCACCCAATCGATCCATAGTGCCAAAAGCCCCATCACTAGCCCCTGGTAAGATCGAGTTTGGGCTCGGAGTCGGCGCCTAGGGACACCGACAAACCGGGCGATTCCGGCCACCCCTCGACCCCCTCTTGCTTTCATTATTCTTCTGTCATCAGCATGAAGCTCATGTCATCGTTTTGCCACAGGTTTCCGTGGTTAAACATCGAGTTCGTCATCGTCTTCCTCGCCGCCGTTCGGGTGACCACGCTGCCGTCGAATCCGTCATCCCCGGCGACCATACCGGGCTCCCACCGACGCGCGACGACCTCCTCAGCTCACCCGTGCCCTCAGCTTCTCTGACCTCTACCTGTATCGCCGCCAGTGAGCACTGTAATCTCCCTGCCTAGGGTTAGGGCTAACAAGCAGGGCCCCCGCATGTCATTCCCCCCTCTCACTGTCTCGCTGGCAGGTGGACCTTACCTACAATGTTTAAACCGCACATGTATGTGCACGCGCATGGCTGCCGTCGCCAGCTGTGCCAGATCTGGCCATTCGGTCCGTTAACTCGGCTGAGGCCTTTTCTTTTTGTTTATGCGGTGGGATTCAAATAATCTAACATGATTCATTTCAAGTCCAATGATTCAAATTTCCAGATGCTCTATAAATCATGCTCTATTTATCTGGCTGAAGTGAACCTTTTTAATATGCCTAGTTCACTCTGGATCAATTAAACATGCCATTTATTCACCTAAGTCAACTTAGGAAATTCCAAGAGTAGCCATTTGATATCCGAATCCAGTGAAACCAATTTCTAAATCATGCCTTATTTAATGAATGTCTCCACTCATTTTTACAGAAAGGATTTCTGTGTATTCCTTGCATGTCCATTATTCCATTGATTCCAACTATATGAAATGTTCAAAAATATCAGTAACTCTAAAAATAGCAGGTTCACTCCGGCTATTGTTTTTTACATTGCTAGAGAAGTCCTAGAAAAATGGAATTCCTATTTTTAGAGCACTTTTATTTTCCTACTTTGTTGTGTTGCTTATTGTGTATCATTTCAATGTTAGATAACCAAGTAGACGAAGGACCTGAAGAAGGACCAGAAGCCTTTGAAGACTTTGCTGAGCCAGGCAAGCAACCTTTTGACCATGTTGATTCGCCCAAGTTTTTGCTCATGGTGTAGTTTATTTGCATGCATCAAAACCATTCTATTCATTTGCTAGTAGAGATGATCCTATTTTCATGACATAGGGATACCCTAGATGTTGTTAATACGCTGACCTCGATAACCTGGGAAACACAATGAGCATAGATTATTGCTATTGTAGTTGCTTAGCCATGCTTCGTTGGTAGGAACTGTAGGTTGGACACAAAAAGGAACTTATGCGGAAACGTTGTAACTACCCGTATGGGTGACTCGGTTGATGTGAGACTATGTGATGAAAGGTTCGAGAAGGATTGGAAAAAGAGCGTGGCCGTCAACCCAACCTATAGCGCGATCACAATACCATGGTAATACGGCTTGGTTTGAACCTTGACGTGACGCTGGAATAGATCCTCACGAGGTGGCCCCTTTCGTGGTGACATGAGGGCTAGGTAATCATAATGAAACAATTGGACGGGGTAGGAGGCGGCGGATGCACGCGCTATTATCAGCCGGCCGAATTAGACCAGTTTCCATCTTTTTTTGAGGTAAACATAGCTGGTTTATTGATCAAGAACAGAAAGGTACAATAGCAGCCTCATTTGGTGATTATATGAGCTCTTTTGAGAAACAGGATTGTGAAAAACAAATCTCTTTTTTTTAACCCAAAAAAACTCTTTTTGAGAAGCAGTATTTTGTTTTTTGAGAAATATCTTTTGAGGGATGTTTTTTGAGAAGTTTTTGAGAAACAGAAATCTGCCTGTTTTGGTATTTTAACAGGTCTAGCTTGTATGTTCAGGCCCACTTGTGGCGGCGGCTGCGTCCTAAACTACCAATCTCTCCCCCCCCGCTGCGAACAACCAGTGCACGCTGCCGCCACGGAAGGTGGACAGCTAATGATGGACTCGCCGGCGATCCCTAACGAGCTCCTGGTGGAAATATTCCTCCACATTCCCGCCTCTGCCTGCCTCCTCCGCCTGCCTATCCTTTTGCAATTCGCCGCCTCATCACCGACCGCTCCTTTCTCAGGCGCTACCGCAGGCTCCACGCCCCGCCCTTCCTCGGCTTCATTAATTATGACCGAGTCTTCCACCCAGCTGAGCCGCCTCACCCCTTCGCGCCGGCGGCCAGCGCCGGCGCCCTCGCCGCCGACTTCTCCTTCGCCTTCCTCCCCGGCCTCCCCTGCGACTATTGGGTCCAGGACGTCTGCAGCGGCCGCGTCCTCCTCAGCAGATGCCCCTCCGTCCTTCGATGATCGTTCTTTGGTGGTGTGCGACCCTTTGCACTGGCGGTACCTCATGCTTCCTCCAATCTCTGACACCTTTGTGGATTCGGTGGAGAACATGCTCGAGCAGAGCTATGGCCAGAGCGATGGCGCAACACCTTCCTCGTCCCTCCTGACAACGACAATGACGAGGCTGTGGCTGTAGAAGGGACGTCATATAGAATCATCTGGATGGCGCAGTGCGGATTTGACAAGATATTTACCTTTGTCTTCTCCTCCAACACTGGGCAGTGGCGAGCTGTTCCATCTCAGAGTTGGAATGATTTGTCTCTTGGCTCCTTGGATCCAGGTGGAATAAGTATATTTAACCATCGTCAGTATGCCTATGGCCACTTTTACTGGATGATGAAGTGGAAGGACGGAATGAAAATGTTGGTGCTCGACACCGCCAGGTTGGAATTCTCCATTCTTGAACCCCCACCCGAAGCCAAAGGTGGACGCATTCCTAATATGACCATGGTGGAGACAGGGGAGGGCATGACTGGGTTATTTATGCTTGCATGTGGCACATCTTGTTTCACTCTTTTCGCCGTACCATATTATCATATCTATATTGACTTGTTCGAAATGCAGAGGAAAGCCTGCAAGGACCAAAAAGTACCTAAACCAAATGTTGTGGAAATCTTCAAGGACCGTCACACCAGCAAGAAGAAGGGCATGACTACACCAGTCAAAGCCGCTGTTGTATGTCCTTAATCCTCATGCCTTTTAACTACTACTTACTCTGACTTGTGCCTTGAACTGCATGGTTTGCAGCCAATGTCTATTACTCTTTTCAATTTTATACACAATTGTCTTAGCGTATCATTGCACCTTACAAGGTTTAAAAGAGAGGAGTGATGTTCCTTTGATCTTGACCCGTAATCTAGTTCCGTGCTGGACTTGCCCACACAACATTACAATTGCCTGTTTGTCTGTTCTCAGTTGTTTTGTGATATGAATGATGTCATACTATGCTTACCGTATTATAAACTTCGTCTCTTTATCCTTAGCCCTCAATACAATGTGAAGAAATAGACAATACATTAGCGATGGTACATGGTCATATGTTTGGAACCTGGTTTTATTATGTACTTTGCAATAAAATACAACTAATATTTTACATGGGTTCACCAGAATAAGTTCTGTATATAGACCAAAGCTATTTTGTTTGGTTTTGCTGCCTCCTTAATATCTTCTGTTCTGGTACTACTAATGTAAAACCTCAACTTTTCAGCGAGCTATGGAAAAAATGGTGGAACCGCCACCTTCTGAAGGTGGCGAGGCAACTATAACCGCAATGTCAGCTCTTGCTGCAGTGGGTCAGTACCTGTCCACTAACAGTGCCAAAAGCACGTTCCTGCGTAATACTGGGTTGGTTGTTAAGGCAATATCGTCCAAACTGCCTCATGATCAAGATATGCAAGCTCAAAGCAATGTTGTATCTGCGCTCCAGACACAAGTCCATTCCCTAACAGAGGCCCTTTGTGAAACAAGGAGAAACATTGCTCAATGTCGTCAAGATATGCATGGTTTTGAAACCAGACTATCAGACATTTGCTATGTTGTTCAGGAGCCTAGGGGAAATGAAGGCGAGGGTTATGGTGCTCCATCGGACAATACAACATGAAAACGTACTAGTCAGGTCAAATGAACTAACACTACAGGAATCGACTTCTTTGCCATCTGCCATGGCGGACGGCAAAGACACGGACGGCGGACGGCAAAGAGCTTTGCCGTCAGCCGCGGACGGCAAACAGCTCCGGCAAAGACAGGGTCGGCAAACACCTTCTTTGCCGTCTGCTTTTTGCAGCGGACGGCAAAGAGGCCTTTGCCGTCAGTGGCAGACGACAAAGAAGGTGGACGGCAAATAGTAGGTGTTAGCCACTGTTAGGTGCTAACGGAGGTAACGGAGGCTTTGCCGTCCGCCAAACTAATGTTTTGCCATCTGCCGATTAATAACAGACGGCAAAAAATGTCCATCTACACGTTTATTAAAATCAAAGACATCAAAGGATTTTGTTTAAAATATAGTGAACCAGCCGCCCAAGTGCACCACAGTATCCATCTAAGCGTTGTTCCAACAATCGACGACAAATGAACAAATTTCACAATACCAAATTAGTCTATTTACATAGAATAGATTTGCATCTGCTCCATCTACACAAAATTACTCCATTTACATGAACAACATGGTGACCCGGAAGAACAAGTGCCTGGCGAACGTGAGCTCGCTCCTCATCCTCGCAACCGCCCCGGCCTCGACGTCCAGATCGATGGCGGTCCTTGCTCTTCCGGGGCGCCTCGACGACAAGCTAGAGGCTAGCGTGGCAGGAGTCGTCGTTGACGACCATGAAGGCCATGGTGCCGCCGCACTAGACGCGACCGGCCCGGACCCAGCCGCCCGACGACGCTCGCCCGGCGAAGCGTCCGTGGCGGCCTGGATTGCGCGGATGGGCGTGCGGGGACGCGGCCTTCGGGGCTACTGGTGGTCGGCGGCCATCCTGGAGCTCAGCCATCGGTCTTGCTGCTGCCATCGAAGCGACGGGCACGAATTCCGCTAGGGGCGACGGGCGACGGGGCACGGAGGCTGCCGAGGGGACGAGCGAGGGGGCCAGGCCGGGGCCGGCGGGCGAGATGGCGGCCAGCGAGGCGGGGGCCAGCAGGCGAGATGACGGCCAGCGAGGCCGGGGCCGACCGGCGAGATGGCGGCCATCGAGGTGGGGGCCGGCCAGTGAGGTGGTGGCGAGCGCCGGCGGGCCTACGGGGGCGACGAGGGAAGTGGTCGAAGCGACGGCTGGGGTGAAGGCGGAAGTGGCATGCGGCGGCGATGTGGTGGCCGGTGAGGACGGGGCCGGGGCGGTGGCGGGTGGTGGCGGGTAGGTGAGATCGGGAGCAGGGAGAGACATGAGAGAGAGACGTGGTGGGGTGGGTGAGACCGGGAGCATGAAGAGAGATGAGAGAGAAGTGGTGGGTGGGTGAGACCGATGGATAAGGCAGGCAGTGGGGGCGTGGGGCGCGCGGGTGTTGCCGTGGGGGCGCGTGCATCGTGGGTGTGTGGGGTATGCGTCCGACAAAACGTGTGTCTGAGATCTTGCCAACTCATCGATCCAGGTGATTGATCCACGAGCTGTGCTTTCTCTTTGCCGTGAGTGTTTCTTTGCCGTCTGCCTTTGGACCGTTGCCGTCCGCTAGCAGATGGCAAAGCTTCAGAAGGCAGATGGCAAAGCTTCAGAAGGCAGACAGCAAAGATTTGGCGGACGACATTCAGCCAGCCCGTCTGGATTAACCCGCCGCAGGGTCCAGTGGGGCCCAGTTGGGCTCTTTGCCGTCCTCCTTTTGAAGCTTTGCCGTCCGCTGGCCGACGGCAAAGAAATAGCAAATGGCAAACAATATATTTTCCATCAGCCAGTTTTTTGTCGTCTGCTTTTTAAAAGCAGACGACAAAGACCCTCTTTGTTGTCTGCTAGCAGACGGCAAAGAACAAGCTGATGGCAAATTCCCTGATTCCTGTAGTGTAAGCTTCTGAACTTCTGGTTGTGCATTTATCTGCTAGACTGTTAAGTTTTATGTCAACCTTCCTTTTGTTATATAGTTGTAATTTGTTTTAGTGCGATACAAAATTTATTCTTAACGTGCAGCCACCGGCTGAAGAAAACAGCAAGCCATTTTTGTATAGTGTAGGGTGTTCCCTATATTTGCACTGGTGGCGATCTTTGATGCCGAGTGGATGTAATCTGTGCAATCGCCTTAATAGCCTAGCGTTAGTTTCGGCCTTATTTATTTCCTAATCTTCTTTTTCCCTGGTTTGCTAGTGGCCGCAACTACCATGGGCCATATACGGGCCGTAGGATGCATGGGTCTCCTACGGGCCGTCGACAAATGGGCCTATATTCGGTGGGCCTCGGGCCGTCGATAAATGGGCCTCTAATCGGTGGGCCTCGGGCGGTCGGATAAATGGGTCTACATGGGCCGTAATCGGGCGTAATTTGTATCGGCCCAGCATGGTAACGGGTGATACGTCTCCAACGTATCTATAATTTTTGATTGCTCCATGCTACTTTATCTACTGTTTTGGACTATATTGGGCTTTCTTTTCCACTTTTATATTATTTTTGAGACTAACCTATTAACCGGAGGCCCAGCCCAGAATTGTTGGTTTTTGCCTATTCCAGTGTTTCGAAGAAACGGAATATCAAACGGAATAAAACCTTCGGAAACGTGATTTTCTCACCGGACGTGATCCAGGAGAATTGGACCCGACGTCAAGGAACAAAAGAGGCGGTCACAAGGATGGGGGCGCCCCCCTAGGGCGCGCCCCCTATGTCGTGGGCCCCCTGTTGCTCCACCGATGTACTCCTTCCTCCTATATATACCTACGTACCCCCAAACGATCAGAACAGGAGCCAAAAACCTAATTCCACCGCCACAACTTCCTGTATCCACGAGATCCCATCTTGGGGCCTGTTCCGGAGCTCCGCCGGAGGGGGCATCTGATGAAGTAATGTACCTGGGGTAGGGTCATAGACCTGCCCAAAGGTACCCTCCACAAGGACATTCACAAGAGAAGCAGCCTTCCAGTCGACCTGGTAGGCTTCCACTCGACAGATTCAAAGACACTCGACTATGAAGACCCACTCGACCACCAAGAGTCCAAGAGCCACTCGGTGTCCAAACGGTCTGTAGTTAAATAGTCTTTATGACCTTAATGACACTTTATGTAAGGGGCCACCAGTAACGCCTAGCTTTAACGCACCTTAAACCCTCTACTACGTAATGGCTGGGGTCCTGGCGCCCTCTATATAAGCCACCCCTCCACAGTAGAAGGGTTCGCACCCTGTAACACATACGCATATAATCCAGTCGAACACCTCCGGCTCCGAGACATAGGGCTGTTACTTCCTCCGAGAAGGGCTGAACTCGTAAATCCCTTGCGTATACAACTACTCCATAGCTAGGATCTTGCCTCTCCATACCTACCCCCATTCTACTGTCAGACTTAGAACCACGACAGTTGGCGCCCACCATGGGGCAGGTGTTCTAGCGAATTGTTGGAGAAGTTGGGATTCTCTCGATCTCCGGCATCATGGTTTCAGGTGGAGTTCTGGTCGACGGCCACGAGATCCGTCTCGGTGCGCTCACGTTCGTCGCCGACGACTCCGCTTGGCTTCAGGAGGCTCCACTCGACGTGGACGCGCTCCCCGTCCGCGGGGCGACGCACTTTCGCGCGTGTGTCCGCGGCGTCCTCCTGCGGCAACCGTCGACCCAGTATGGGTCGGCTCCTGCGCTGTCTTCACTCCCAGTCTCCCACCGGCGCAAGCGTTCCGGTCGGTCGAGGCTTCAGCGGTGGGTGAGGCATGCGGTGGCCCGCCTGTCGGCCATCCCCCAAGTCGCGGCGATCGAGCCCGACGAATCTCTCTACGGCCTGTTCGACCTGTCGACTGGCTCCGCTGAGACTGCGTCCGAATGCGATAGCAGTGACCCGGCGGCAGAGGTTCTGATGGTCGATGGACCACGCAGTCCCCCTGGATTCACCCGCACCAACGAAGGTGGCGGTGGAGGCGATCCGGTGCAAGCCCACGAAGAGTACTTGCCCGAGCCCCTCACTTCGGTCCAGAGAGAGGAGCTTCGTCGTCGGAACATGGATGCACTTCACACTCCAATCGTTGGTGAAACCCCCGATGCTCGTGCCTTGGAGGATGCGCGCTTGGCCAACTTGGCTGAGCGCACTCGACTGGAGAATCTTCAGCGAGTGCTGGACGAGCGTACGCGACCGAGGGTTCCAGAATCCAGTCGACGCCAGCTCTTTCAACCGCCAACCCAGGTATATCGAACTCCGATTCAGAATTTAGCAGCTGCCGCCCGTATAGCAGAATCAATTCAGCCTTCCCAGTCGGAGGCAGGTAGAGGTTTGCAGCAAATCAGGGATTTGCTCCGGGCGGCGGGAGATCAAAACTCAGTTGTATCGATCGGCCATGAACAGGGTTCACAGCCGATCCGTCGCTGCGAATTCATTCCACTCGGCCCATAGTCCAAGATCGCCCCCGAGGCGTGAGGAACATGGAGGCCGGCGAGATGATCAATACAAGGGCCGCGAGCAGTATGAGCACCGATTCAATCGCAACGATCGACGTCGAGTGCCCACTCCTCCCCCAAGGGGTGGATCATACGCTCCTCGGCAGCAGGACGACAGACGCCAAAACAGTGCTGGGCGAAGAGTTCCAGTCGACCCCAGGGAACCAGGCTTTGATGCGAGATCCATTATCGTTCAAGGTTTGGTCGACAGGAACAGAGCTCACCGAGACGGCCATGATAGAGATGTTCCTTCCAGTAGTAGAGTTCATGTCTCGGGACCAGAGTGTTTCAGCAGAGCCATCAGGGCCGCAGTGATTCCTCCCAACTTCAGGTTGGCGACTGGAGTCAGCAAGTTCACTGGAGAATCCAAGCCTGACACTTGGCTTGAAGATTACCGAGTGCTGGTTCAGATAGGCGGTGGCAACGATGAGGTAGCCATGAAGCATTTACCTCTTATGTTGGAGGGTTCAGCCAGGGCGTGGTTGAATCAGTTAGCACCCAGCAGTATTTACACTTGGGAAGATCTTGCCCGAGTGTTTGTCAGGACATTTGAAGGAACTTGCAAACGACCAGCAGGTTTGACAGAGTTGCAGTCGTGCGTGCAAAAGTTGAGTGAAACCTTGAGAGATTATATCCAGAGGTGGATCACTTTGCACCACACAGTCGAGAATGTATCTGATCATCAGGCAGTCTGTGCCTTCAAGGAAGGCGTCAAGAACAGAGAATTGAGTTTGAAATTTGGTCGAACCGGAGATATGACCCTAGTCGGATGATGGAGATTGCCACCAAATATGCAAATGGTGAAGAAGAGGATCGGCTCTGGAGTGGTAAATATAAATCGGCGGCCAATGAGACCGGCGGAGGAAATTCCAGTCGGAAGCAGAAGCGCAAAGCCAAGCCAGCGGCTCCCGGAGAGGCCTTGGCAGTGACCCCAGGAAAGTTCAAGGGGAAACCCAAGGGTCCTTGGAACCCTAAGAAGGTGAAAGACTAGGATGGGAACGACGTGTTGGATTTACCATGTCATATTCATACAAAGAAAGATGAAGAGGGTAAACTCATTTACCCGAAACATACCACTCAACAGTGTCGGCTCTTGATTCAGCAGTTTCAAGGGAAACAGCCCAAGGATAATGATAAGGAGATGCACAAAGTTGAGGATAGAGATGACAGTGATGGTGGATATCCCGGTGTCAATTCAACCACGATGATTTTTTGACGTTGAAAGCAAAAAGTCGATTGAAGGTTATCAATCGGGAAGTAAACTTGGTTGCTTGGCGACTCCCAATTATCTGAAATGGTCCCGCATCGCCATCACATTCGATCGGTCGATCACCCGACGCACATTGCCACCCACGGGAGGCAAGCGTTGGTAATCGACCAGCTTGTCGAAGGCACTCGACCGACCAAAGTCCCGATGGATGGTGGTAGTGGTTTGAATATATTATACGCAGAGACGTTGAAAGGGATGGGCATTCCGATGTCCGGACTCGATTACCGATAACATGAGCTTCCACGGAGTCATTCACGGAAAGAAGGCTGAGTCACTCGGCCAA
This sequence comes from Aegilops bicornis, assembly GCA_021605145.1. Lineage (NCBI taxonomy): Eukaryota > Viridiplantae > Streptophyta > Magnoliopsida > Poales > Poaceae > Aegilops > Aegilops bicornis. The sequence continues at coordinate 39,458,741 of CM038674.1, read as the reverse complement.
ATTGCTCTTGATGTAGTTTTGGTGATTCAAAGCATTTCCGGAAAGAAAAGTTGACCTTTGAGGTCGTGGATTTCAGGCGCTTATCACGCTATTACGGGAGACCAGCTTATGCACGCTTTCATGGCCCGACCATGTTACGTGTATCTAAAACTGAAGATGCCTGGTCCCAAAGGGCGTGATCACATCACGAGCAATCGGAAGAAGGCGAGAAGAGTGCTTCGAAAGGCTCTAAGATCGCCGATGCTCGGTTGGCGATGGTAGAGCTACAAGAGTATCGAAAACTGCGGATCCGAGTGATTTGTTGCGAGCTAAGAAGCCCGCCACTGAGTCGACATTCGGTCGTGGCGAGACGAAACAGGTTCACATTCACCCGACTGATCGCGATGCTGCTCCGACCAACATCTCAACAACACTCGACTCGAAATAGGAAGAAGCGCTCATCCAGTTCCTCCGTGAGAACTGGGACATCTTTGCATGGAAGCTCGCCGACATGCCGGTGTTCCTGGGGCTGGCTGAGCATCGCCACGAAGTCGACCCAAAATTCAAACCAGTTAAAGAGTATCTTGGCGGTCCGCCGTCGGAAGAGAAAGGCCATTGGCGAGGAGGTGGCTCGACTCTTAGCAGCAGAGTTCATCCGAGATCTACCACTCCGAGTGGCTCGCCAACGTTGTCATGGTCCCCAAGAAGGACAAGTCGTTGCGCATGTGCATCGATTTCAAGCATATCAATCGGGCCTGCCCGAAAGATCATTTCCCTCTTCCTCGCATCGACCAAATAGTCGACTCAACTGCGGGATGCGAGAGGTTGTCTTTTTTAGACGCCTATTCCGGGTACCATCAGATCCGTCTGTATGGACCCGATGAGATTAAAATAGCATTCATCACTCCATTCGGATGCTTATGTTATGTCACCATGCCATTCGGTCTCAAGAATGCCGGAGCCACATTCATGAGGATGATTCAGAAGTGTTTGCTCACTCAAATCAGTCGGAATGTGGAAGCATACATGGATGATATAGTGGTCAAGTCACGAAAGGGTTCCGACATGTTGACTGACCTTGCTGAAACATTTGCCAATCTCAGGAGGTATGATATCAAGCTTAATCCATCAAAGTGTACATTTGGAGTTCTGGTGGAAAGTTACTCGGTTTTCGTTTTCCGGCGAGGAATCGATGCTAACCCGAAAAGGTTGGCACCATACTCCGAATGAAGCGCCTGCGCGTGTGCGATGTCCGAAACTTCTGGATGCTTGGCGCTTTAAGTCGATTCATCTCTCGCCTCGGTGAAAAGGCATTGCCTCTTTACCGGTGATGAAGAAGTCAGACAAGTTCGAGTGGACTCTAGAAGCTGATGCAGCGTTTGCAGAGCTCAAAGCTCTGCTCTCCACCCAACCGGTGCTTGCTGCTCCAATCAGCAAGGAGCCTTTGCTGCTTTACATTGAAGCCCCTGGACAAGTCGTCAGTACCGTACTTACGGTCGAGCAGGAAGAAGAAGGAAAAACCTTCAAAGTTCAACGCCCAGTTTATTATCTTTCAAGTAATCTTGACCCCATCAAAGCAAAGATACCCTCACTATCGAAGCTTGTTTGTGGGATCTATATGACCACGAAGAAGGTTGCTCATTATTTCTCTGATCATTCCATTACAGTCGTCAGCGACGCCCCTTTGTCGGAAATTCTTCATAACAGAGATGCAACTGGTCGAGTGCTAAAATGGGCGATTGAACTCCTTCCCCTTGATATCAAATTCGAGGCAAAGAAAGCTATCAAGTCCCAAGCAATAGCAGATTTCCTCGCCGAGTGGACTGAACAGCAACTTCCGAACCAAGTTCACTCGGAACATTGGACTATGTTTTTTGATGGTTCCAAGATGTTGAACGGTTCTGGTGCAGGGGTTGTATTGGTTTCCCCCCGAGGAGATAGGCTCAAGTATGTTCTCCAGATTCACTTTGATTCTTCCAACAACGAAGCAGAATATGAAGCACTCCTGTATGGGTTGCGCATGGCCATTTCACTCGGGATCCGTCGCCTTATGGTCTATGGCGACTCAGATCTGGTTGTTAATCAAGTGATGAAGGAGTGGGATGTCAGAAGCCCAGCTATGACAGGTTATTGTAATGCAGTAAGAAAGTTGGAGAAGAAATTGAGGGTTAGAGCTTCATCATATACCCGACTGAAAAATCAAGCTGCGGATGATTTGGCGAAGATAGGGTCCAAGAGGGAAGCCATTCCCGATAATGTATTTTTGAACACATTCATGCTCCATCGGTGCAGGAGGATCCTTTCACGAAGAAGCCCGCAGCAAAAGAGTGCCAATGATCCGGTGAAGTTGAGGTCCCAGCCGTGGTCGACCTGATTATGGAAGTTGTGGTCATCACTCCCGGCCAGACGATGCCGTACATCGCATATATCCTAAGGAATGAGCTCCCAGAGAATGAAGAAGAGGCTCGACAGATCGTCCGTCGATCCAAGGCCTTTACAGTGATCAAGGGACAATTGTACAGAGAAAGCGTGGCTGGAGTCGGCCAGAAGTGTATCACGCCAGAAGAAGGTCAGATAATTCTTGAGGATATCCACTCGGAGACCTGTGGCCATCATGCGTCCTCCCGGACCATCGTGGCTAAAGCATACCGAGCGGGATTTTACTAGCCGAAAGCAAATGAAATGGCAAAAGAAATAGTCGACAAGTGTGAAGGATGTCAGTTCTATTCCAACATGTCGCACAAGCCAGCCTCAGCCTTGAAGACCATTCCACTCGTTTGGCCCTTCGCTGTTTGGGGATTGGACATGATTGGACCGTTGAGAACTGGCGAGCGGTTTCACCCATTTGCTAGTAGCGATCGACAAGTTCACCAAGTGGATCAAAGCCAAGCCCATCAAGAACCTCGATGCATGCAATCGCTATCGGTTTCATCGAGAGTTGATATTCAGATATGGAGTTCCGCATAGCATCATCACCGACAATGGGTCAAACTTCGATAATGACAAGTTCAAAGCCTTCTGCGCCTCTCAAGGCACGCGGGTCGACTATGCTTCAGTGGCTCATCCTCAGTCGAATGGACAAGCAGAACGTGCAAACGGCCTCATTCTCAAAGGGCTAAAACCTCGGCAGATGCGTGATCTCAAACACGCAGCAGGAGCTTGGGTTGACGAACTTCCATCAGTTCTCTGGGGATTGAGGACCACTCCTAATCGCTCGACTGGGAGAACTCCATTCTTCCTGGTCTATGGAGCTGAAGCAGTTCTGCCGAGTGACCTGCTTCACAATGCGCCTCGAGTCGAGCTATACTCTGAAGAAGAAGCGGAACAAGCCCGGCAAGATGCAGTCGACCTCTTGGAAGAGGAGAGAGAGATGGCCTTGATCCGCTCGACTATCTATCAGCAATACTTGCGTCGATTCCATGCCAGAAATGTGAAGAGTCGAGCCTTCCAAGAGGGAGATTTGGTCCTCCGAGTGGATCAACAGAAACCCCACAAGCTTGCTCCCACTTGAGAAGGTCCCTTCATCGTCACGAGAGTCCTCCACAACGGGCATATCATCTCTACAACGTTGATCGCCAGATCGACGAGCCTTGAGCTTGAACGCGGAGCTGCTCCGCCTTTTACACTTAAAAACTCACTCGGTTAAGATGTAATAAAAGTACTTTTGTAGTTTGTTTATCCAAGACAAGAATGTTATAATTTTCCCAAAGTGATTCTTATTGCTTTTGTTGAAATTACCCCAGTGGGTGGCTTAGTCGTGAATCCGATTCGCCTAAGTTTGTAAAAATCCTTTCCGAGTGCGAGCAGGTCTCTCACTCGGGGGCTTAGCTGAATCCGCTTCGCCTAAGTATTCAAAATCCTATCGAGTGGCGAGCCAGCCTCCCACTCGGAGGCTTAGCTGCAGTCCAAGTACTCGCAAGTATTCAAAATCCCACCGAGTGGCGAGCCAGCCTCCCACTCGGGAGGCTTAGCTGCAGTCCAAGTACTCGCCTAAGTATCCAAAAGCCTACCGAGTGGCGAGCCAGCCTCCCACTCGGAGGCTTAGATGCAGTCCAAGTACTCTCCTAAGTATCCAAAATCCTCACAGTGGCGAGCCAGCCTCCCACTCGGAGGCTTAGCTGCAGTCCAAGTACTCACCTAAGTATTCAAACCCTGCCGAGTGGTGAGCCGCCTCCCACTCGGGGCTTATAACTGCCCAAAGATTCGCCTTAAACATCCAAAGTGATAAAAATCCTACCGTGGAGAGCAAACCTCCCACTCGGAGGCTTAAGCTGCAGCCCAGTGCTCGCCTAAGTAATAGAAATCCTACCGAGTGGAGAGCAAACCTCCCACTCGGGGGCTTAGCTGCAGCCAGTGCTCGCCTAAGTAATAGAAATCCTACCGAGTGGAGAGCAAACCTCCCACTCGGGGGCTTAGCTGCAGCCCAGTGCTCGCCTAAGTAATAGAAATCCTACCGAGTGGAGAGCAAACCTCCCACTCGGGGGCTTAGCTGCAGCCCAGTGCTCGCCTAAGTAATAAAAATCCTACCGAGTGGAGAGCAAACCTCCCACTCGAAGGCTTAGTTGCAGCCCAGTGCTCGCCTAAGTAAGGAATTCATCCCAATCCGCAAGGACGACGAGGTGCAGGTCGACTGCTACCTCCTCCTTCGGAGCTTCGCCACAAGTACAACGTGCGGTCCATCCCAATCCGCAAGGACGACGAGGTGCAGGTCGACTGCTACCTCCTCCTTCGGAGCTTCGCCACAAGCACAACGTGCGGTTCGTCCCGATCCGTAAGGGCGACAAGGTCGATCGCGATCTGTGTTTCACCTCTACCGCAGGATAGATGAGGCACAAGTCGATTGGAATTTCAACGGAATATCTTCCGAATGAGGAATAAAGTTCTCTCGAATGCAAGCAAAGCATGTTAAAGGAAAAACCAAGTTCGGATAAATGTCCTACGGATCCAAAGGCGCTCAGGCGTTAAGCCTGTTAAAGTTTATCGTTTACAGAAACCACTCGACATTCCGAGGCAAATTTAAAGTGGGACCTAGAAGATTTTTACTCCTCCGGCGGAGGACTGGAAGGTGCAACAAACTGGTCGAGGTCGATTCTGTCAGCAATACGGGTAGCAGCAGCGATGAAAGTCTCCATGAAAGATCTGAAGTCGTGCTTCCTGGTATTGGCAACCTTGAGAGACACCAGCTTGTCCTCGTGCGCTTCTTTGCAGTGGACACGAACCAGAGATAGAGCAACATCAGCACCACACCTGGCAGATGACTTTTTCCATTCTTGCACTCGACTTGGAATCTCATTCAGACGAGTCATCAGGGATTCAAGATCATGCTGGAGAGTCTGTTCTGGCCAGAGAGTCGAGTCGATCCGCGACACTGCAACTTTCAGTCGAGCAAGATAATCCAATACGCTAGCAACACGAGACTCCAAATGGAGCACATTCATAGCAGCTTCGTCCTTCACAGGAGAGTTGATGGGGTCCAAGCTGGTTTCCACTCGACTGGTTTCTTCTTCAAAGTTGTGGCAGAATTTTGAAAACACAACTCAGACTCAAAATGAAGATCATGTGATGAGCCGATGAGAGCAAGACAGTTGGATAAAAGAGATTACCTTCAAGCATGAGAAACATCTTCTTGGCAAACCCTCCAAGATAAATCTCCAGGTCGTTTCGCTTCCCCGCCAGCTGGCCAACCTTCTCAGACAGAACATTCTTGTCGTTCTTCAGTCGACTGACTTCCTTGTTAGCCGTGTCAAGAGAGGCTTTCAGCTTGGCATTTTCATCTTCAAGTTTTTCGACTGAGGCAAGCTTCTCTTCAGCGAGCTTTGTTTTCTCCAAAGCCGCCTTCTGTGCCTCTGCAAGGTCAAGGTCCTTCTTCTTCAAAGTCTCTTCCAGTTTATCTGCAAAGCAACAATGGGAACAGAGTTGAGAATGAGCAGAAAAACAGAGGCAGTCGTCAAAAATTCTCACCAGCCATACCTTTTGCTTCATCCTTTGCCTTACGCAAATTCTCTGAGCAAGCTTCAAATCGAGGTTGAGCTGAATCTGCTTTTCTCTAACTCAAGATAGCGAGCCACAAGCTCGCAAGATTTCTACAAAGAGTCAACCAACGAAAGACATCAAAGATGATCACTTCCGAGTGACTAAGGAAAAATAGTAGCATTTCTAAGACTACGGTCGAATAAAAACATTCGACAAGAGTCTCGGACTTCACCCAGCGGGTGCACTCAGCGATGCCCCACTGGTTTACCAATTTGGTTCGATCGGTCGACCAAAAGAGGCAAAAAGGCTATGATTCTAAAAACATGGCTAATTGTCGTGGTCACCGCGATAAAAAAAGTTATTTAGACTATAGTCAATCGCATCGCAATCGACCATAGTCTCGGGGACTACACCGGTGGGTGCACTTAGCGTGCCCCCACCGGTTTCTGATTCCATTCGACTTGGTCTGTCCAGGTCGAGTGAAGAAGATCACAGCATAAAGACCATAGCCGACTGCACGCAGTCGACCATAGTCTCAGGGACTACACCCAGTGGGTGCACTCAGCGTGCCCCCACAAAAGTTCAACGACACACACACCAAAGGTGTACAGATATGGAAATCTCCAAGAAAGCAGTTTCAGATAGTATATCCTAACAAAGCAAGCGACGGTGACTTACTTGGACATTGCTCGAGAGCTGAATCGCATCATAGGTCACCGACTTGCCTCTCGAGCCGCTTTCACCTGATCCATCATGATCCCTGCCTGGCGTATGGCCTCCTTAGCAGCACTTACTTGGTCCTCCGGGACGTGGTGTGTAGCAAAGAGAGACGGTGGATCAGCAGCCGACGAAGTGGGTCGGGCACTTTCGTCGTGATGCAGAAAAAGATCTGAAGTCCGAGTGGGATTGCCACCCTCGGAAATCAGCGTCTCGAAGTCGCCGCGACTTGAGCAGCCTTGCCGTGAGCACTTTCTTGTTCCTCCTCTTCCTCAATGGCGCTTCCTCTTCATCATCGGGAGATCAATGACGTGAGGTGGAACTACAAGAGAGATCGGTAAACATGGAAGCCCAATCGACTAAAAAGCTCCAGTCGGCTAAAAGTAAAACCTTAGAGATCTTACCAAGATTGGAAGTGGCCGCATCCTCCATTTCCTGATCATCGTGCTTGGCTGAAGTCTCGCAGGTAGTGGCGCTGAAGATTTCAAGAGTCGGGTGATCAGTCATCAAGTCGACCAAAAGTTCACTCATGTTGAAAAAGGAAATACAAGGTTCTGATTGGTTACCCGGAGATGGTGGGGATGACCATTCGCATGTTGGGCAAGGCCTTCGCCCGGCTTTGACGACGTCGCTCGAGGTTGCTTGACGGCTTATCGATCGGCGCGGAGAAGTTGTCCTAGGTCGCTTGCACGACCGACCGTGGGCACAACAGCTTTACCGCGCCCGCCGCCGGTCGTCGTCAACTTGGACCTTCCCTCCGGCGAGGAGGGTCGACGTCTTCCTCCTCTTCTTCCTCCTCCTCCTCATCATCGGAGTCATCCTCCTCCTCATCCTCCTCGCCGTTGGACTCCCATTCCTCCGGACTCTCACCTCCACTTCCTTCTTCTTCTTCGGCTGTTTCCTGCGCCCCGTTGGGCATCGAGTACATCTCAATGGTGACCTAGAAGACAACGAAACAAGGTGAAAGTCAGTCGACAAAATTGACATCAAAACAGAATGAATGCAGCAGAATCACAGCCGGAGATAAGCGGTGATACCTTGTTTGGTTGATAACTCTGGTCGAGTGGTGGAATCCTCCTAGCTCCGCGAGGGTTGTCTTTATTTCCTATGATGGCAGTCATTCACTTCTTCAGTATGGCGTCATCAACCTCCTCCGGATTGACCCGAGTGGTATCATCCGTACCAGATTACATCCACATTGGATGACCTCGGTATTGGAGTGGCTGAATACGTTGTCGGAGAAAAACCTCCAGGAGATCCATGCCGGTCACCCCATCGCGAATAAGCTGGACTACACGCTCCATCAGCAGCTTTACTTGGGCCTTCTCCTCTGGTAACACCTTCAGGGAAGATGGCTTGTTCACTCGACTCATGGAGAAAGGAGGAAGCCCAGTCGACTGCCCCGGCGTCGGCTGGTCTTGGCAGTAGAACCAGGTCGACTGCCACCCTCTAACCGAGTTAGGGAGAGTCATAGCCGGAAAGGCACTCTTCCCCCTCATCTGGACCCCGAGTCCCCCACATTTGGATTACTTGGGTCCTCTCGTCATTCGGGCTCGTTTTCTTCACCGTCTGAGAGCTGACAGTGAATATGTGCTTGAAAAGACCCCAATGCGATTCGACAACCCAAGAAATTCTCGCAGAGCCACGAAAGCAACAAGATACACAATGGAGTTTGGAGTGAAATGGTGGAGTTGCGCTCCAAAAAGTTCAGAAACCCCGGAAAAAGGATTTGGCGGAAGAAAACCCCCTATCTACATGGGTGGCGGAGGACGCACTCACCCTCTTCAGCTGCGGTTGCCACTCCGTGCCCGGAAGCCTCGCCGACCCATGGGGGATCAGTCCTTCGTTGGCCAGATCGGTGAGATCTTTCTCGGTGATGGTCGACCGGATCCAGTCTCCTTGGACCCAGCCCTGCGGCAGTTTGGACCGCGAAGAGGAACCGCCCCGACTGGGCGCTCTCCCCTTGGCCTTCGTCGCCGTCTTCTTCACCCGTTCCAGGGCGGCAGTCTTGTCCTTCACCATGGCCGCCGGCGAGAAAAGTACAGAGCTTCAGCGCTGGACAGACGGAGAGCGTGGCGAGAAAGTTTTGGAGGCGGAGAGAGGAGAAGTCTGAGGACGCATTGTTCAAAATGCCCGGTCCAACGCTTTATATGGGGTAGCTTCCGAGTGGCGGACCGGTAGGCCCAGGCAATCCCGTCACGATCCCGCAACAGGCGCGTGCACGATACGTGGCGAAAAAGGTGGCGCGAGGATCGAGGCGTCATGGTCTTATCCCATCCGAGTGCCGCGGTTTTCTCCGCTTCGCGCGCTCCCCAAAATTCGGATCCCGCGAAATCTGCTAACCGAAGAGCAACTCGTCAGATAACAGATTTCCTCAGATCCGTCGCTCAGAAATCCTCAGGTTCACAAAGTTCACTCGACAAACGTGAAGAATGGATAAGGGCGACTAAAAGAGAAGTTGATGCCGTCACTAAAAGGTCGTTGATCCAGAGTAAGACACACTCACAACACGAAGAACAGGTCGGAAAGATTATCAACTCCTTCCTCACTCAAACCTCGATCCATTCGGGGGCTAATGATGAAGTCATGTACCTGGGGTAGGGTCATAGACCTGTCCAAAGGTACCCTCCACAAGGACATTCACAAGAGAAGCAGCCTTCCAGTCGACCTGGTAGGCTTCCACTCGACAGATTCAAAGACACTTGACTATGAAGACCGACTCGACCACCAAGAGTCCAAGAGCCACTCGGTGTCCAAACGGTCTGTAGTTAAATAGTATTTATGACCTTGATGACACTTTATGTAAGGCGTTACCAGTAACGCCTAGCTTTAACGCACCTTAAACCCTCTACTACGTGGGCTGGCTGGGGTCCTAGCGCACTCTATATAAGCCACCCCCCTCCACAGGTAGAAGGGTTCGCACCCCTGTAACACATACGCATATAATCCAGTCGACCGCCTCCGGGCTCCGAGACGTAGGGCTGTTACTTCCTCCGAGAAGGGCCTGAACTCGTAAATCCCTTACGTATACAACTACTCCATAGCTAGGATCTTGCCTCTCCATACCTACCCCCCATTCTACTGTCAGACTTAGAACCACGACAGCATCCACCACGCATGGCTTCTACATCATCACCATAGCCCCTCCGACGAAGTGTGAGTAGTTTACTTCAGACCTTCGGGTCCATAGATAGTAGCTAGTTGGCTTCTTCTCTCTTTTTGGATCTCAATACAATGTTCTCCCCCTCTCTAATGGAGATCTATTCGATGCAATCTTCTTTTTGCGGTGTGTTTGTTGAGACCGATGAATTGTGGGTTTATGATCCAGATTATCTATGAATAATATTTGAATCTTTTCTGAATTCTTTTATGTATGATTGAGTTATCTTTGCAAGTCTCTTCGAATTATCCGTTTGGTTTGGCCAACTAGATTGGTAGTTCTTGCAATGGGAGAAGTGCTTAGCTTTGGGTTCAATCTTGCGGTGTCCTTACCCAATGACGTAAAGGGTTGCAAGGCACGTATTGTATTGTTGCCATCGAGGATAACAAGATGGGGTATTTATCATATTGCATGAATTTGTTCCTCTACATCATGTCATCTTGCTTAAGGCGTTACTCTGTTTTAACTTAATACTCTAGATGCATGCTTTGGATAGCGGTCGATGAGTGGAGTAATAGTAGTAGATGCAGAATCGTTTCGGTCTACTTGTCTCGGACGTGATGCCTATATACATGATCATACCTAGATATACACATAACTATGCTCAATTCTGTCAATTGCTCAACAGTAATTTGTTCACCCACCGTAGAATACGTATGCTCTTGAGAGAAGCCACTAGTGAAACCTATGGCCCCAGAGTCTATTCTCATCATATAAATCTCCAGCACTTTAATACTTGCTTTGTTTTACTTTGCCTTTTACTTTTCACTTTGCATATCTATACCAAAAATACCAAAAATATTATTTATCATCTCTATCAGATCTCACTTTCATAAGTGACCGTGAAGGGATTGACAACCCCTAATCGCGTTGGTTGCGAGGAGCTATTGTTTTGTGCAGGTACGAGGGACTTGTGCATGGCCTCCTACTGGATTGATACCTTGGTTCTCAAAAACTGAGGGAAATACTTATGCTACTTTGCTGCATCATCCTCTCCTCTTCGGGGAAATCCAACGCAGTGCTCAAGAGGTAGCAAGAAGAATTTCTGGCGCCGTTGCCAGAGAGGTCTCCGCTGAAGTCAAGACATACGAAGTACCCATAACAATCCCTATCTCCCGCATTACATTATTTGCCATTTGCCTCTCGTTTTCCTCTCCCCCACTTCACCCTTGCAATTTCATTCGCCCTCTCTTTCCCAACCTCCTCCTCTTTTTCCCGTTTGCCTTCCCGTTGCCATGGCCGAATCAAAAAGAACTACGGGTTTTCTCCCTAGCTCTAGTGCCTTGGATAACCCCTCTATCCTCTCCAAGCTCATAAACAATGATGCTACGGAAAGACCCACCAGGGTCAGCTTGAATAATTTTGACGAGGATGATTCTGTAATTTTTCGCTATTTACTTGATGAGACTTTAAAAGATGCTTGGGATAGGTTATTATGGATTCGGGCTAGCTATGTGCCACAATATCAAATTGAAATTTACTTAAAAAGTTTTTATGTTGGCTTGCCCGCTTCCTTCAAACAAGTTAGATTCCATCTTCGAAGAAGGTTTTATTGAAGGGGATGCCATAGATACCTATGAAAAAATGAAAACCATATTTGGGCACCATATAAATGATAAGGTTGAATCAACTACTCTTTTGTGCTTTTATCAAAATGAAATTATTAAAGAGATGAAGTCTAGTTTAGAGGCAAACTTCCGTAATGTGCCTAATTTTACTTCTTCCATTAATGGCCATGTGCTTAACTTAAATAGAAGAATAAATGCCATGGAAAGGAGATCCTCCTCTCCTAGTGCCAAAGATGGCACTCGTTAGATCTATCCTTGCTTTTATGCCTAGCTAGGGGCGTTAAACGATAGCGCTTGTTGGGAGGCAACCCAATTTTATGTTTAGATCTTTTGCTTTTGTTTCTGTTTAGGAATAAATAATCCATCTAGCCTCTGTTTAGATGTGGTTTTATGTTTTAATTAGTGTTTGTGCCAAGTTAGACCTATTGGATCTTCTTGGATGATAGTTATTTGATCTTGCTGTAATTTCCAGAAACTTTGCGCTCAGTGCCCGAGTTATTAAAAATCACCAGAACATGATAAAATACTGATTCCAATTGCTGCTGATCAATAAAAAAAATTTCTAGGTCCTCTAATTTTGGTAGATCTTTTGGAGTTCCAGAAGTTTGCGATAGTTACAGATTATTACAGTCTGTTCTGTTTTTGACAGATTTTGTTTTTCGTGTGTTGTTTGCTTATTTTGATGAATCTATGGCTAGTAAAATAGTTTATAATCCATAGAGAAGTTGGAATACATTAGGTTTAACACCAATATAAATAAAGAATTAGTTCATTACAGTACCTTAAAGTAGTCCTTTTTTTCTTTCTCTAACGGAGCTCACGAGATTTCTATTGAGTTTTGAGTTGTGAAGTTTTCAAGTTTTGGGTAAATTCTTTTGATGGATTATGGAACAAGGAGTGGCAAGAGCCTAAGCTTGGGGATGCCCATGGCACCCCCAAGATAATCCAAGGACACCAAAAATTCAAAGCTTGGGGATGCCCCGGAAGGCATCCCCTCTTTCGTCTACTTCCATCAGTAATTTACTTGGAGCTATATTTTTATTCACCACATGATATGTGTTTTGCTTGGAGCGTCTTGTATTATTTTCGTCTTTGCTTGTTAATTTACCACAATCATCCTTGATGTACACACCTTTTGAGAGAGCCATACATGAATTGGAATTTGATAGAATACTCTATGTGCTTCACTTATATCTTTTGAGCTTGATAGTTTTGCTCATAGTGCTTCACTTATTTCTTTTGAGCTTGATAGTTTTGCTCATAGTGCTTCACTTATATCTTCTGAGCGTGATAATTTTTGCTCTAGTGCTTCACTTAGATCTTTTAGAGCACGGTGGTGGATTTGTTTTAAAGAAACTATTGATCTCTCATGCTTCACTTAGATTATTTTGAGAGTCGTTAATAGCATGGTAATTTGCTTAATGTTAATATACTTGGTATTCAAGATATGTGGAACTTTCTTTTGAGTGCATTGAATACTAAGAAAAGTTTGATGCTTGATAATTGTTTTGAGATATGAAGTTAGTGATATTAGAGTCATGCTAGTTGAGTAGTTGTGAATTTAAAGAATACTTGTGTTGAAGTTTGTGATTCCCGTAGCATGCACGTATGGTGAACCGTTATGTGATGAACTTGGAGCATGATTTATTTATTGATTGTCTTACTTATGAGTGGCGGTAGGGGACGAGCGATGGTCTTTTCCTACCAATGTATCCCCCTAGGAGCATGCGCGCAATACTTTGCTTTGATAACTTCTAGATTTTTGCAATAAGTATATGAGTTCTTTATGATAATGTTGAGTTCATGGATTATACGCACTTTTTCCCATCCTTCCACCATTGCTAGCCTCTCTAATACTGCGCACTTTTCGCCGTATCATACACCCACCATATATCTTACTCAAAACAGCCACCGTACCTACCTATCATGGCATTTCCATAGCCATTCAGAGATATATTGCCATGCAACTTTCCACCATTCCGTTCATTATGACACGCTCCATCATTGTCATATTGCTAGCATGATCATGTAGTTGACATCGTATTTGTGGCAAAGCCACCGTTCATAATTCTTTCATACATGTCACTCTTGATTCATTGCATATCCCAGTACACCGCCGGAGGCATACACATAGAGTCATATTTTGTTCTAAGTATCGAGTTGTAATTCTTGAGTTGTAAGTAAATAAAAGTGTGATGATCATCATTTTTAGAGCATTGTCCCAGTGAGGAAAGGATGATGCAGACTATAATTCCCCCACAAGTCGGGATGAGACTCCGGACGAAAAATAAAAAAATGAAAAATAAAAAAAGTCCATAAAAAAGAGAAAAGACCCAAATAAAAAAATGATGAGAGAAAAAGAGAGAAGGGACAATGTTACTATCCTTTTACCACACTTGTGCTTCAAAGTAGCACCAAGATCTTCATGATAGAGAGTCTCTCATTTTGTCACTTTCATATACTAGTGGGAATTTTTCATTATAGAACTTGGCTTGTATATTCCAATGATGGGCTTCCTCAAATGCCTAGGTCTTCGTGAGCAAGCGAGTTGGATGCACACCCACTTAGTTTCTTTTGTTGAGCTTTCATATACTTATAGCTCTAGTGCATCCATTGCATGGCAATCCCTACTCGCTCACATCGATATCTATTGATGGGCATCTCCATAGCCCGTCGATACGCCTAGTTGATGTGAGACTATCTTCCCTCTTTTTGTCTTCTCCACAACCACCATTCTATTCCTCATATAGTGCTATATCCATGGCTCACGCTCATGTATTGCGTGAAGATTGAAAAGGTTTTGAAAATGTTAAAGTATGAAACAATTGATTGGCTTGTCATCGGGGTTGTGCATGATTTAAATATTTTGTGTGGGGAAGATGGAGCATAGCCAGACTATATGATTTTGTAGGGATAACTTTCTTTAGCCATGTTATTTTGAGAAGACATATTTGCTTAGTTATATCCTTGAAGTATTATTATTTTTATGTCAATATGAACTTTTGTCTTGAATCTTCCGGATCTGAATATTCATACCACAATTAACAAGATTTACATTGAAATTATGCCAAAGTATCACTCCGCATCAAAAATTCTCTTTTTATCATTTACCTACTCGAGTACGAGCAGGAATTAAGCTTGGGGATGCCTGATACGTATCCAACGTATCTATAATTTTTGATTGCTCCATGCTACTTTATCTACTGTTTTGGACTATATTGGGCTTTATTTTCCACTTCTATATTATTTTTGGGACTAACCTATTAACCGGTGGCCCAGCCCAGAATTGCTGTTTTTTGCCTATTTCAGTGTTTCGAAGAAACGGAATATCAAACGGGGTCCAAACGGAATAAAACCTTCGGAAACGTGGTTTTCTCACCGAACGTGATCCAGGAGACCTGGACCCTACGCCAAGGAACAAAAGAGTCGGTCACGAGGGTGGGGGGTGCGCCCCCCCTAGGGCGCGCCCCCCTGCCTTGTGGGCCCCCTGTTGCTCCACCGACGTACTCCTTCCTCCTATATATACCTACATTCCCCCAAACGATCAGAACAGGAGCCAAAAACCTAATTCCACCGCCGCAACTTCCTGTATCCACGAGATCCCATCTTGGGGCCTGTTTCGGAGCTCACGGAGGGGCATCCACCACGGAGGGCTTCTACATCATCACCATAGCCCCTCCAGGTGAAGTGTGAGTAGTTTACTTGAGACCTTGGGTCCATAGCTAGTAGTTAGTTGGCTTCTTCTCTCTTTTGTATCTCAATACAATGTTCCCCCCTCTCTCGTGGAGATCTATTCGATGTAATCTTCTTTTTGCGGTGTGTTTGTTGAGACCGATGAATTGTGGGTTTATGATCCAGATTATCTATGAATAATATTTGAATCTTTTCTGAATTCTTTTATGTATGATTGAGTTATCTTTGCAAGTCTCTTCGAGTTATCCGTTTGGTTTGGCCAACTAGATTGGTAGTTCTTGCAATGGGAGAAGTGCTTAGCTTTGGGTTCAATCTTGCGGTGTCCTTACCCAGTGACAGAAAGGGTTGCAAGGCACGTATTGTATTGTTGCCATCGAGGATAACAAGATGGGGAATTTATCATATTGCATGAATTTATTCCTCTACATCATGTCATCTTGCTTAAGGCGTTACTCTGTTTTTAACTTAATACTCTAGATGCATGCTTTGGATAGCGGTCGATGAGTGGAGTAATAGTAGTAGATCTGAGAATCGTTTGGTCTACTTGTCTCAGACGTGATGCCTATATACATGATCATACCTAGATATACTCATAACTATGCTCAATTCTGTCAATTGCTCAACAGTAATTTGTTCACCCACCGTAGAATACTTATGCTCTTGAGAGCCACTAGTGAAACATATGGCCCCCGGGTCTATTCTGATCATATCAATCTCCATCACTTTAATACTTGCTCTGTTTTTACTTTGCCTTTTACTTTTCACTTTGCATCTCTATACCAAAAATACCCAAATTATTATTTATCATCTCTATCAGATCTCACTCTCGTAAGTGAACGTGAAGGGATTGACAACCCCTAATCGCGTTGGTTGCGAGGAGCTATTGTTTTGTGCAGGTACGAGGGACTTGTGCGTGGCCTCCTACTGGATTGATACCTTGGTTCTCAAAAACTGAGGGAAATACTTACGCTACTTTGCTGCATCATCCTCTCCTCTTCAGGGAAATCCAACGCAGTGCTCAAGAGGTAGCAACGGGCCGTTAACAGGCCGTAGGACTGCAAAGGCTTAATTCTGTCACAAGCATAATGGGTCGTTAATGAGCCAGAATATAGGACGGGCTGGAAACGACACAACGGGTTAACAGGCCAGAAATGGGTCGACGCTTGCCATGGGCCGAATTTGGCCCATTAGGGTAACAGGCCAGTAACGGGCCGACTCTTGCCATGGGCCGAATTTGGCCCATTTGGGGAACATGCTAGTAACGGGCCGACTCTTGCCATGGGCCGAATTTGGCCCATTAGGGGAACAGGCCAGTAACGGGCCAGAAGTAATCGAGGGCCGAGAAGGAGCCCAAGAATGTATGGGTCGTCAATAGGCCGAAAGCTAACACGAACTGGAAAAGGCCCATGTAAATCACGGGTCGTTAACGGGTACAAAGAAAATTACTGATCATTATGGGCTAGAGTCACCGTGGGCCTGTAAGGCCGAAAGATACGAAGGCCTCATATGGGCCGAAAGACGTCGTGGGCCATACATGGGCCGAAAGTGAAATGGGCTGGTGTTATATTCGACGGCCCACATGATGTTGTTGGGCCGATTTCCTTTAGGGCCTAACGGGTCGTGAGTTAACGGGCCGTAAAATGGGCTATTTGCGAAGGGACCATTAATAGGCTTTTCATGGGCCAACCCGTTAACTTTTGACCAAGTAAAACAGGCCGGCTTTGTAAGCTAAATGGGCCAGTGGTGGGCCGTGGCACGTGTCGACATATCATAGGCGCCTATCAGACCCACTGACGAGCTGACACGTGTTTCGTCCAGCCAATGAGAATTTTACACGTGGAAATTTCCCATTGGTCGGGGCTGTTAACGGGTTATCAGATCCAAAACCCGACCCAATAGCTTAACGGCGTTCCGTTACGGTGGATGCGCCGTGTCGGTCACCCTTGACGAAAGCACTTCTGTGACGCGCGATTTATCGTCATGGAAGTGGACACTTCCTTGATGATAATTTTGGTAATGTCATGCAACACTTCTCTGACGACACGGTATGACTATCTTGATTCTGTCATAAAATCGTCATGGATGTACATGCATGACAAAAAACGTGACCTACTGTGACAAACACGTATCATCACGGAAGTGTATTTTTCTTGTAGTTTGTTGAAGGAGGTAGCTAGGTCTGCTCACCGGCCGCCCACGCAACGTGCAGGAGTTCCCGGAGAGATGGCCCATGACCCCTGGGGGCATAGGTTTAGTCCGGCCTGCTGACCTCTCTATTAAGCCTAGGTCGGGCATGACCCGGGAAAGTGTGTCCGGCCGGAGTTAATCGAGCGTGGTGGGTAAGTTGGTGCACCCCTGCAGGGAAGAAAACATCTATCGATAGCCTGACCTACGGTAATGGACACTTGGAGTTGTATCCCGATCGATACAACTAGAACTGGATACATGAGATGAGACATGGATATGAGAATTGGATTATGATTGGAAATGGATAGTATGGCTCTGGGATTGCTTTCTCGCAGGGAGTCGAGAAATGATCTCTGGCCGAGGTTGATAACACTTCTACTACTTTACTTTATGCTACTCTACTCCCTCCGGTTGCTGCAAGATGGTGGTATCCAGAAGATGCTAGTCTTTGATAGGCTAGGCTTTCCCCTTCTCTTCTAGCATTCTGCAGTCCAGTCCACAGATACAACCCTTTTCGTTGATACCAATGCATATGTAGTGTAGATCCTTGCTGGCGAGTACTTTGGATGAGTACTCACGGTTGCTTTGCTTCCCCTTTTCCCCCTTTCTTCTTCTTTCCGGTTGATGCAACCAGATGGTGGAGCCCAGGATCCAGACGACACCACCGATGACTACTACTACCCCGAGGGTGCTTACTACTATGTGGAGACCGACGACGGTCAGGAGTACACTAGTAGATAAGCCACCATTAGTCTAGGTTGGTAAGGGCCTTTTGTCCCGGTTCCTGAACCGGGACTAAAGGGTCGTTACTAATGCCCTGGCCCTTTAGTCCCGGTTTAGTCCAGAACCAGGACAGATGGGCCTCCACATGGACGGTGCGCCGAGCCCATGCAGGAGGGCCTTTGGTCCTGGTTGGTGGCACCAACCGGGACCAATAGGCATCCACGCGTCAGCATTTCAGGGGCTGTGGTTTTTGTTTTTTTTAAGGGGGGGAGGGTTGGGGGTTTTGGGGGGGGGGGGTTAATTTAGGTGTTTCATATATTGTGTTAGCTAGCTAATTAATAGTGAGAAGTGTCCTCTCTTATGTCCGTGCTTGGTCAACGCTACGTACTATACATAGAGAGGCCCTCGACACGCTAGCTAGTATGAAAATGAAGGAAACCATTAAGTACAGAAGTTCGTCATGCATACCGAGAGAAGTGATCGATCGACCTCTCCTTCTCCGAGAGATTGGTCGAACAACAAGTTTTCGTATTATCTATCCGACACTACTGGCTACATACATATACAATATGTAAGATCTCTTACAATCCCCTAGCATTTGAAATCAACTTCCACATGGTATTCTCCGGCTTTATTGATGACATGGTCAAGAAAGAATCCCGCCAATTCCTCCTGAATTGATTTCATGCGATCTTGTGGTAGGAGTTCATTCCGCATATGCCACGTCTAATTTGAAGAAGGGGGTTAATACATATATACTCCCTCCATCCGAAAATACTTGTCATCAAAATGGACAAAAAGGGATGTATCTAGAACTAAAATACATCTAGATACATCCCTTTTTATTCATTTTGATGAAAAGTATTTCCGGACGGAGGAAGTATAAATGAAACTCAACAGAAATGATGGTGTAATAAAATGAAATTGTGAATATTATTGCTTACGCACTTCATATTGTCTTTTAGAGTAGCCCCGCTTATTTTTCAAAGTCGGGTTGTAGATGAACTCGCACACGTAGTATCCACAGTAATTATTCCCTTGTTCCTGCCACGAGAAATAGAGGTCAATCAAACTGATAATGAAGCATTATAAATGGCATTGATGAAAGTATAGCTATAGAATCAATGGGAGATGCGCGCAACTAGCTAGCTAGTAGTACTTACTTTCGGGTATGTATATCGCAGCTCCTTCGTCAGTCCCGGAGCTTCTGCGGTGAACTGTTTCCAAACCCTGCAAGACAAAGAAAATAATTATTATTACTTGAGATATCAGGAAATGAACAAAAAGTGGCCGATATGGTACGATAATGATCGATTGAACTTACTTGTTGAGCAATTTAGTCATGTCCGCATAGGTTTCGGGATCTTTTCGTCTCGAGTCTAAGACGGTTACTAGTCCGCGCTCAAGCTTAATCTCCAGAAGAACATAGTGGAAGCTGCGCACGCATGCATAACTCATCAATTACATTACTATAACCTCGCTCGAGTAATAAGGGCAACCGAATATGCACACGACATTAACACCCACTTGAAGTTGTGAGGAAAGAGTATGGTATCTTTGTTTTGATTTTTGATCAACGATTGTAGCAAGTTGGCCTCGGCCTCTTGACGTCTTTTTAACCTGAATTTCATCTATGATATTTGTGTTAATGTACCCAATATCATACATTTCTTGTTTTCTGCACTCGACGATCTTCAATCTGCATAATATAGTGAGGATAATTAATTATAAATACATGCAATGAAAGAGCTGAGCTATATATAGAGACTTAATGACAAAAATAGTACTTACAGACGGTAGCAAAAGACCGTTAATTTATCGAGGGCCTTTTGATTGAAGAACTCGAAGAACTCCTCAAATGGAACAGAAACAGATCAGTTCCAACGAGGTCGTGCTCCTCTTTAATTCTCGGATACAAAGTATTCGTCCCCAGACTCTCTACAGGTTTTCATGTACCAATTATGGAATCTTCGCATCATCGTTGTTAGAGATTTTTCATCTTTGACGAGAGGCTTCCCGTACTCATATCTGTGTTCGACCACCTCCATGAAATCAAAATTTACATTGTCAGGCAGGTAATCTCCAAGATTGCTATAACCGGGCACCGTCCCCGGAGCATTAGCGACGATGTCGCTAGATAAATTTGAGCGGGGGGCACGATTGGTTTGCTTGTTCGCCGAGCTGGGCAATTTTTTTACCCAGCTGCTCGTCGTTCTTTTAACCATTGATCACTGACGGTACTTCCCGACCGCGACGCTTCTTGATATGCCTTTTGAGTAATGCGCTCATAGTTGGTTTTCGGCGGAGACTTTGGTGGTTTCCTCAGGGCATCGATAGTGCGCTTTGCTTTCACCGGATCTACCTTCTCCTCCGGAGGTGGATGTCTCTTTGCTTTCAACCCTTCAAAGAAGTCCTTCACTTCGGTCTGCACGATCTTCGCGTTTTCCTCCTCGGTCCTCTCGTACGGTAACTTCTCTAGAGGCTTGAGAGGTGGACCGTATCAGATTGCCTCCGCCTCTGGCTGTCTTGCTAGACGCCGGAGCAGGCATCAAGCGGCTGCGGCTGTCTTCTTTCGTGCATGCTTACGAGGCGGAGGAGAAGGACTATGACGCGCCGGAGGAGCCGGGGCGGCGGCGGGTCTCTTCCGCCCTTGCTGGCGAGGCAGAGAAGGAGGAGGCTGCTGGCTGCTTGCTCGGGCGCCGCCTTGAAGCGGAGAAGGAGGCGGAGTGCCGCCACGCACCGGAGAAGGAGGCCGAGTGCCTTGATCGTCACTCGCCGAAGGACGAGGCGGTGGAGGAGGCGGAGTGCCCTAACTCGCCGGAGGAGGAGGAGGAGGAGGAGGCGGAGGCGTCCAGTTCGGAAGGTTGATGAGCTCCTTCCGCCATAGGCATGGAGTCTTCAGAGCAGAACCCAGCCTAGTCTCCCCTTCACCGGTAGGGTGGTCAAGCTGGAGGTCCTCAAATCCCTCCGTTATTTCATCCACCATCACCTTAGCATATCCTTCTGGAATCGGCCGACAGTGAAAAGTTGCGCCGGGTTCAGTAGGATAAACAGAGCCAACAGCCACCTTGACCATCAAATTCATCCATTGCATCATAATGTGGGAATTTTGAGACTCCGTGATAGCATCCACGGGATAGCTGGCGGGAGCCGCCAAGGCATGCTCCGGCTGAAGCAGCTCGGTGGAAGCCACACTGCTTCTCCGCTGAGATGGCGGGGTAGCTTCGGGGGAAGCTTCGGCAGTTCGTTTGTTGCGATTTGCTTCTCGTTCCTCTATCGCTTGTACCCTTGCGTGCAGCGCCTGCAATTGGGTCTGCTGCACTTTTTTCCTCCTCTCCGGCATTTGTGACCGCTGCGTCCGGAAAACTAGCATTCCACGGGCGAGCTGGCGTGCCTCGTGTCCGTCCGGTGCTCGAGATTCCCGAGGCCATTGTGAGCTCATCGTTCTCTCTGCAGAGCGAACGTCCCTTGCTGCGCTGCATCGATATAGTGTCGAAGCCTCTTGACTGGTATTTCCAATTGCTCGTCCGTCCAAATGCACTTCCCTGATACATTGTCCAAGGTTCCGCCAGCCCCGAAGAACCAAGTCCGGCAACGGTCTGGCCAGTTCATTGTCTCTGGTTCGATCCCTTTATCAACCAGATCATTCTCAGCCTTGGCCCGATTAGGCGGGCTTTGAGGTAGCCACCGACCCCGTGCGATGGTGAAGCTTCTTCTTCACAGCATTTTGCTTGTTTGTCGCCGACATCTTCTTACTATTTTCCGATGTCTTGTGGGCCACAAATGCGGGCCAGTGATCTCTGATCTTCTCATATTTGCCCTTGAATTCTGGTGTCTCTTTTTTGTCGACAAACGTATTCAGGTCTTTCTTCCACCTCCTGAAAAGGACTTCCATCTTCTTAAGAGCAAAAGACTTGATTAATTGCTCTTTAACTGGCTTCTCCAGATCATCCTCTCGTGGTAGGGTGAAATTTGACTTCAGCTTAGTCCAAAGATCATTTTTCTGCATATCATTGACATAAAACACCTCAGGGTCTTCGTTCTTAGTCTTATACCATTAGTGGATGCTGATCGGGATCTTGTCCCTAACCAGAACCCAGCACTGAGCAACAATTGCGTTCTTTGGCCGGATGGGTTCAATCGGTTGGCCGTCGCGCACGATTGCTATGATCTCAAACCTTTCATCCGAGCTCAACTTTTTCTTCGGGCCTCGTCTCTTTACCGAAGTTGTGCTCGATCCGGAGGGCTAGAAAAAAGAACAAAGACAAGAGTTAATTAATATGTGTACATACCAAAACAATGAATGCATCAATTAGCTAGTCAGCACAGGCTTAACTAATATATATACCTGGCCGGACTCGGTAACTTCTCCGGAGCCGTCATCACGGTCTCCTTCTTGCACTGTCATTGGGTCACCGGAGCCGTCCTCACGGTCTCCTTCTTGCACCGACATTGGTTTACCGGAGCCATCATAATCATAGCCAGCCGCTTCTTCACCCTCTCCTTCCAGACCATCGGTGTCATTGAGAAACAACGAGCAGACGGCATCACTTCCTTGTGCGATTATGTCCCCCAACAACGCTTCTTGTGCTTCGTCTCGGGGGGTGTCCATAGTTTCTACAAATATTTACAACATGGCAATTATTATTCAAACATGACAGATGGATATATTAGCTAGTGGCGAGCGTAGAACTAGCTAGCTAGTCACACGATGAGAATCATATTAATTAGTGGCCTCGACGCTGCTTCTCTAGGGTTTGGGGTGGCCTCGACAACGCTTCAAGGGGGTAATATCGACAACGACGAGATACATACACGGGAAAATAATGTTATCGGGGAGGGGGTATATCGACCCCCCCCCCCCCACGTGTTGAAGTTATCGGGAGGGGTTTATATCGACAACGACGACATACGTACATGGGAAAATAATATTATCGGGGAGGGGGTATATCGACCCCCCCCACATGTTGAAGTTATCGGGAGGGGGTATATCGATTTCCCCACGTGTTGAAGTTTTCGGGTGGGGTTTATATCTACAACGACGACATACATACAGGGTAAAATAATAGTACGGGGGTGGGGGTATATCGACCCCCCCCCCCACGTGTTAACGTTATCGGGTGGGGTATATCGACCCCCCCTCGTGTTGAAGTTATCGGGAGGGGGTATATCGACCCCCCCCCCCACGTGTTGAATTTATCGGGAGTTTATATCGACACGATATACGTACATGGGAAAATAATATTATCGGGGAGGGGGTATATCGACCCCCCCCCCCCACGTGTTGAATTAAGCGGGAGGGGTAAATGGCCGACGCCAGACCCGATAAAACATAAGAAAACGAAGAAGAAATAAAAAGAGGAGAAGAAGAAAGGAATAGAGGAGAAGATCTAAGAAAAAAAAGAAAAAAAGAGGAGAAGAAGAAAGGAATAGAGGAATTTTCTATTTTTTCTTCTTCTCCTCTTCCTTTTCTTCCTCTCCTCTTCTTCTCCTCTTCCTTTTCTTCCTCTCCTCTTCTTCTCCTTTTTCCTCTTCTTATTTTCCTTTTTCCTCTCCTAAATATATAAAATTTTTCTAAAAATGAAACTAACCTAAAATATACTAAATCAGAGAACATATATAGGTAATCCTTTTCTAAATATATAAATCTAACTTTTGCATATATGAACATATATACACAGAGAACATACAAACATATATACATTTTTATAAAAAAGCAAAATACAAATCATCAATATATATAAGAAAAAAATCTGAAAAGAAGCAATATACATAATACATATACTCACATATATACATATATATATAATCTTAAAAAACAAGCATGTAATATAATAAAAAAAACAGAGGAGGGGCGCCGGCCGGACCAACGGAGGGGAAGGGGCGCGGGTTCATGATGAGGACGGCAGGGCAGGCGCGCCCGGCCAGGAGACGGGCAGGCGGCGACGGCCGGCGAGGAAGAGGCGGGGCAGAGGCGGCGGCGGCACGAGGCGGGCAGGCGCCGACGCGTCGGGGCAGGCGGCAAGCCGCTAAGGCGTCGGGCGAGGGCACGGGCGACGGCGAGGCGGCGACAACAACCTCGGCGGCTAAGCGGAGGCAACGGGCGACGTCAGCGAGGCCGGCATCGAGGAGCAGCGCAGTAGCCTGGCGGCGTTGGAGAGAAGAATGGCGGGTGGGGGGAAATTTCCAAAGTGTTTGGTTATATAGGAAAGACTTTGGTCCCGGTTCGTGGTAAAAACCGGGACCAATGCCCCCTTTAGTCCCGGTTGGTGCCACCAACCGGGACCAAAGGCCTCTTTTCAGCAGCCCAAAGGGCGGGAAGTGGCGGCCTTTGGTCCCGGTTAGTGCTCAACCCGGACAAAAGGGGGGCATTGGTCCCGGTTTGTGCCACGAACCGGTACCAATGCACCCCTTTAGTCCCGGTTGGTGGCACCAACCAGGACCAAAGGCCTTGTGCTGGAACTTGTGCGGTGCGGTGGGATGTTTAGTCCCACCTCGCTAGCCGAGAGGGCTCGATAGTGGTTTATAAGCGCTGCTGCGCTGACCACTTCGAGCTCCTCTCAAATGCAGGCTTACAGGCCTAAAGTCACTTATCTACCTGTGTGCCTACTGGGCCTCCTGCGGGCCTGAATCCTGGCCCATGGTAGGGTTTCTAGTCGTATTCAGGCCGTGGGGGCCCAGTAGGAGGCACTTTTTTTTCTTTACTTATTGTTGCTATTTTTATTTTTTTTCCATCTAAGGTTGCTGCAGTTACAGAGTGGGAGACACCCACGACAGTTGGAGAGATTCGCAGCTTTTTGGGCCTTGCAGGTTATTACAGGATGTTTATTGAGAACTTTTCGAAAATTGCAAAGCCTATGACTGAATTGTTGAAGAAGGAGAAGAAGTTTGTTTGGACTGGTGAATGTGAAGCTATTTTTACTGTGTGTCTAGGTATTTTTATTTAGAATTTATATTGTGTATTTTATTTTATTTATTTTTAGTTTTGCTGCTGTAGTTTTTGTTTAAAAAAAAAGAAAACGCAGCGCAGCGCCGCAGCGCACTGCACGGCCCAGCACCGCGGCCCACCTAACCCCGCACAGCCCCGATCCAGCCCAGCCGACCGAATCGGAGAAACGCCGCAGCCCGCTCGCTCGCAGTCGCCGCTGACCAGCGGGCCCCGCACCTGTTCGTCCCCTCCACCGAGCCGGACACCGCGCGCATGCTCGAGACCCCGTATGCGGGCAAAAACCCTCGACGAACCCTACCGCAGCCTTCTCCCCTTAGCCACTCGTCCACGCGTAGCCATAGGGCAAAACGGATCTCGCCGGAGGAACTCGAGACCGCCGCCGTTCGTCGCTCCGTTCCGTCGCCGTAAGAGCATCTCAGCCACACCGCTGCTTCACTTGTTTCCCTTTCGAAGCCGCCCTCGCCTGACGTCTTTGTGTTGCCGAAAACGCAGCACAGGGAGAGGAACAAGCCGAGCCGATGCACCGGAGCAGCCGTCGTTCACATCCTCGCCGCCCTCAGTAGAGGATGCCCCGTCGCCGTTTGACGTCACCCCCGCCTCCGCCGCTCGACACCGCACCCGCCCGTCACCTCGCCTTCGCCAGAGACTCACCGGAGGAGCGCCACCGCCGACGCCCGACCCGCCGCCGCCGCGTCCCCTGTTCTCTGGTGAGCACGCGCGCGCAACACACCTCGGCCAATCGGGTGATGCCACATGGCAAAATCTACAACGCCTTACTGGTAACCGCCGTGCCTTTGTTGCTGTTTTTGTTCTTTTTCAGTTTTCAACTGTAATTTCAATTAGCTATAACTCCTATTCTATAAGTCCAAAATAGGTGATTCTTTTTCCTATGCACTCACAAAAATCAACACTTTATCACAGTACCAACTTTGCACATGTTTGCACTGTTCAAATTTGAATTCGTTTGAATTTGAATCAAATCTTCCGGAGGCCGTAACTTTCAAACCGTTTATCGGAATCGAGTGATTCTTTTTGCATTGTGACCGTAGTGCAAATTAGGTGTTGTTAAGCTTCTGTTGTTGAGTTTTAAAATTGATTTTCTTGCTGTTGGTTTTCTTTTGATTCTATTCGTGTTCCGGTGATTGATTTGTTGAATTGTGTGAAACGTGTTGATTGTCCGGAGTGCGACGCGAGCTATTGTCAGGAGTGTGACTTTCTGAACCAGAACCAAGGCAAGTTACATGCTGATCATACTTTACCTATTGTTTTCTATGCTTTGTAGTATATATCACACTATAACTTTATGCATTATAGGATTGTTATATTTTGAGCTATGCTGTTGAGCTATCTTCCCGTTTTTGCAAATCGTGGTAGTTGTAGTTGCTATGCTTTGTAGACGGGGGTGGTTCGTGTATTCATTGAGTTTATGTGAGGATTATATATATATATATATATATATATATATATATATATATATATATATATATATAAAAATAGAGTAGTAACTCAGGATATAACTCACCTCTGGGGGGGAGTGGTAGTTGTGTGGGTTGAGGGAAGGCATCATGGGGTCTTGCACCTTTTCTAAGGCCATGCGCTCATGAGAGTGCACCCTAAGTGGAATGCCGCCCAGGTTCAAAAAGATCAGACAGACTTAGTGACTTGTAGCTTCCATGTGCGGCCACTGGCTATATGGGCTCTGGCTTAGTTGATCAGTTGTTGGAACCCTTGCCCAGACAGTGTCGACAGATGTAGCATATTTAGGTGGGATGTGGCCATCAGGTGGTTAAGGGAACCTCTTCTGAAAGACTTTGTCTCAATCTTCGGATTGGGTCCAGTGGGTAAAGCGTACAAAACTCTGCAGAGTATTAAAACTAATCATGATTAGCCGTGCCCCCGGTTATGGGTAAATCTGAGCCACTATGCCATTATAGTTGTTGGATGATCTTGACAGATGTGACACTTAATAATATTTGTGGACAACTTAATAAAGGGTAGGTTGGAGTTGATTTTGCCAACTCAACCTTGTGCATATAATTGTAGTAATAAAAGAACTAAATAAAAAAATGACTATTAGGTAGTTATGAGGATAAAATCATCTTTCTGCAAAAATAAACCCTCGAGCCTTCCTTTTGTTATACTATGCATATACATGTAGGTCTGCTATATTATTACTCCTGTGTAACTTGCCAATACATTCCAAGTATTGACCTATATGGCTGCAACGTCTCATGTTGCAGGATATTCGAACGAAGAGTAAGGTACCGTTAGGGTCATGAGTCTGCACTCAACATCGCCGATGGGCTATGATGGGACTCATCGTTATTTCCTGCTACTTTCCGCTGTTTGATTGAATAAAGCTAGCCAAGTGCTATGCAGATTGTTTTATTTTATACATTACGGATCATACGTTGTAATAAATGATGCACTTGCTATTCTGGTATTCATCTATACTGTGTGTGCTAGCGAGTTCGATCCAGGGACTAGCATGGTAAGCACAGAGACTCAAATCCTCCGAGGTTTGGTCGTTACACCTAAAGTCACTTATCTTCCTGTGGGCCTACTGGGCCTCCTGCGGGCCTGAATCCTGGCCCATGGTAGGGTTTCTAGTCGTATTCAGGCCGTGGGGGCCCGATGGGAGGCACTTTTTTCTTTACTTATTGTTGCAATTTTTATTTTTTCCAGTTTTTTGTTTTGTTTTCTGCATTATTTATTTTCTTTTGTTTTTTGCTTTATTTTTTAATTCTTTTTCCTTTTAGTTTTAGAAAAATTATAAACTTTTTGTTAGTGCCATTAGTTTTCAAATTTGAAAACACTTTTTTTGTTTTTTTTGTTTTCTTTCTTGCTTTATTTATTTTATTTTGTTTCTACTTACAACAAAATACTTATTGTTGCAATTTTTTTCCAGTTTTTTTGTTTTGTTTTCTGCCTTATTTATTTTCTTTTCTTTTTTTGCTTTATTTTTTTATTATTTTTTTCTTTTAGTTTTAGAAAAATTATAAACTTTCTCTTAGTGCCATTAGTTTTCAAGTTTGAAAACACTTTTTTTTGTTTTTTTGTTGTCTTTGTTGATTTAGTTATTTTATTTTGTTTCTACTTACAACAAAATACTTATTGTTGCTATTTTTATTTTGTTTCCAGTTTTTTTTGCTTTATGTATTATTTATTTTCTTTTTCTTTTTGCTTTATTTTTTTCTTTTTTTTCTTTTAGGTCAGCGAAATTATAAACTTTCTGTTAGTGCCATTAGTTTTAGAAAAATTATAAACTTTACATTAGTGCCATTAGTTTTCAAATTTGAATAGTTAAATTTGAATTCTTTGAAATTGTGTGAATCACAAGTTTGTGATTAACTTTACTAAAAAAATGAACATAGATGCCTATAGAGAAAATTCAACCTAAATTCATAATAAATTTCTATGAATTTCAGAGAAATTCACTATGAATTTAGGTCAAATTCCCTGTATAGGGGCATCTATTTTCACTTTGAGAGGAGCTCAACAAGGCAGAGAGGGACGGGCTTATAAACCGGTGTGAGCGACCTTCGGTTGGCGTGGTGGGACTAAACCCTGAGCGCAACGAGGACCAACCCTTTGGTCCCGGTTTGTGGCACAAACCGGGACTAATGGTCATGGGCGGCGGCGCGCGTGGTCCCGGTTCGTGCGTGGAACCGGGACCAAAAGGTCGAACGAACCCGGGACGAATGGCCCACGTGGCTGCCCTCTTGAGAGTGTTCTTGGTGAGAACATAGTTGACAAGGAAGCGAACCGGGAAGAATGGTATTACGAGGGCGAACCATAAGACATTAAAGCATTTCAAATGAACTCTGAAAAAGTTGAAAGTTGGCATGGTATCATAATTTCACCCAC
This sequence comes from Aegilops bicornis, assembly GCA_021605145.1. Taxonomy (NCBI): domain Eukaryota; kingdom Viridiplantae; phylum Streptophyta; class Magnoliopsida; order Poales; family Poaceae; genus Aegilops; species Aegilops bicornis. The sequence goes on along the minus strand of CM038674.1, from coordinate 39,429,925 downwards.
ATAGCATGTGCATGTACAAAAGCGGACAATGGTATCATACTAAATGCATTACAAAGTTGGCATGGTATCATCATAATAGTTGCAGGAGAAAGTCTTCACTTTTTCTTCGCTTGTGTTATTTGCTTATTGCACCGTAACCATGGATAATCTTCATTGTTTATCAGGATACTTGCGTCAGCCTTGACTTTGAAGGGGGGAATTTCATGAAACTTTTCATAATCTTCATACATGTCTGTCTTGCTCTCCACTCCCATGATGTCCCTTTTTCCTGAAAGAACTATGTGGCGCTTTGGCTCATTGTATTGTGTATTCGCTTCCTTATCTTTTATTTTTCTCGGTCTGGTAGACATGTCCTTCACATAGATAACCTGTGCCACATCATTGGCTAGGACGAACGGTTCGTTAGTGTACCCAAGATTTTTCAGATCCACTGTTGTCATTCCGTCTTGTGGGTCTACACGCACCGCCTCGACAGATTGACCCATTTGCACTTAAACAAAGGGACCTTAAAATCATGTCCGTAGTCAAGTTCCCATATGTCCACTATGTAACCATAATATGTGTCCTTTCCCCTCTCTGTTGTTGCATCAAAGAGGACACCGCTGTTTTGGTTGGTGCTCTTTTGATCTAGGTCAGTCGTATAAAATGTATTCCCATTTATCTCGTATCCTTTGTAAATCAATACAGTCAAAGATGGTCCCCTGGACAACAAGTACAGCTCATCACAAACAGTGTTGTCACCTCTGAGACGTGTTTCCAACCAATTGCTGGAAGTCCTGATGTGTTCACATGTAATCCGATCGTCGCCTTTGCTCCGGGTGTTTGGAGCGCAGATTCTTGTGTTCATCGACATACAGGGGTCACCAAGGTAGAGTTACGTAGAACTGTGTAATGTGCTTGAGACCAAGAATATCCATCCCTGCATATTATTGAGTCCCTTCAAGCGTGCCTTTTCGGTCAGTCTCCCCTCATACGCGATTTAGGGAGACCTATCTTCTTAAGGCCAGGAATGAAGTCAACACAAAACCCGATAACATCCTCTGTTTGATGGCCCATGGAGATGCTTCCTTCTGTCCTAAGCGCGATTCTGGACATATTTCTTTAGGACTCCCATGAACCTCTCAAAGGGGAACATATTGTGTAGAAATACGGGCCCCAGAATGACAATCTCGTCGACTAGATGAACTAGGACGTGCGTCATGATATTGAATAAGGATGGTGGGAACACCAGCTCGAAACTGACAAGACATTGCGCCATATCACTCCTTAGCCTTGGTACGATTTCTGGATCGATCACCTTATGAGAGATTGCATTGAGGAATGCAGATAGCTTCACAATGGCTAATCGGACGTTTTTCGATAGAAGCCCCCTCAATGCAACCGGACGCAGTTACGTCATAATCACGTGCCAGTCATGAGACTTTAGGTTCTGGAACTTTTTCTGGCATATTTATTATTCCCTTTACATCCGACGAGAAGCCAGTCGGGACCTTCATACCGAGCAGGCATTCAAAGAAGATTTCTTTCTCTTCTTTCGTAAGAGCGTAGCTGGCAGGACTTTCATACTGCCACGGAGGCATGCCGTCTTTTCCGTGCAAACATTGCAGGTCCTCCCGTGCCTCAGGTGTATCTTTTGTCTTTCCATACACGCCAAGAAGCAAAGTAGGTTCACGCAAAGGTTCTTCGTCACGTGCATCACGTCGATTGAAGAGCGGACCTCTAGGTCTTTCCAGTAGGGTAGGTCCCAAAATATAGATTTCTTCTTCCACATGGGTGTGTGTCCCTCGGCGTCATTCGAAACAGCTAGTGCACCGGGACCCTTTCCAAAGATTACGTGTAAATCATTGACCATAGCAAGTACGTGATCACCGGTACGCATGGCAGGCTTCTTCCGGTGATCTGCCTCGCCTTTGAAATTCTTCCTTTCTTTCGACATTGATGGTTGGTCGGAAGAAATCTACAATGGCCCAGATACACATTCTTCCTGCATTTGTCCAGGTATATACTTTCAGTGTCATCTAAACAGTGCGTGCATGCGTGGTTTCCCTTGTTTGTCTGTCCTGAAAGGTTACTGAGAGCGGGCTAATCGTTGATGGTCCTTTATTGCAACGCCTTTAGGTTAAATTCCTCCCTGTCTGTGCTCATCCCACGTCGTGACACCGTTTCCATTCCACACCTGTAAAAGTTCTTCAACTAATGGCCTTAGGTACACATCAATGTCGTTTCCGGGTTGCTTAGGGCCTTGGATGAGAACTGGCATCATAATAAACTTCCGCTTCATGCACATTCAAGGAGGAAGGTTATACATGCGTACAGTCACGGGCCAGGTGCTGTGATTACTGCTCTGCTCCCCGAAAGGATTAATGCCATCCGCGCTTAAAGCAAACCATACGTTCCTTGGGTCCTTTGCAAACTCATCCCACTACTTTCTCTCGATTTTTCTCCACTGCGATCGTCAGCGGGTGCTCTCAACTTCCCGTCTTTCTTACGGTCCTCATTGTGCCATCACATCAACTTGGCATGCTCTCCGTTTCTGAACAGACGTTTCAACCATGGTATTATAGGAGCATACCACATCACCTTCACAGGAACCCTCTTCACAGGGGCTCGCCGTCAACATCACGGGGTCATCTCATCTGATCTTATACCGCAATGCACCGCATACCGGGCATGCGTTCAGATCCTTGTATGCACCGCGGTAGAGGATGCAGTCATTAGGGCATGCATGTATCTTCTGCACCTCCAATCTTAGAGGGCATACGACCTTCTTTGCTACGTATGTACTGTCGGGCAATTCGTTATCCTTTGGAAGATTCTTCTTCAATATTTTCAATAGCTTCTCAAATCCTTTGTCAGGCACTACATTCTCTGCCTTCCACTGCAGCAATTCCAGAACGGTACTGAGCTTTGTGTTGCCACCTTCGCAATTGGGGTACAACCCTTTTTTGTGATCCTCTAACATGCGATCGAACTTCAGCTTCTCCTTTTGACTTTCGCATCGCGTCCTTGCATCGACAATGACCCGACGGAGATCATCATCATCGGGCACATCGTCTGGTTCCTCTTGATCTTCAGCAGCTTCAACGGTTGCAGCATCAAAGGGCACATCATCTGGTTCCTCTTGATCTTCACCAGCTCCCCCCGTTGCAGCATCACCGTATTCAGGGGGCACATAGTTGTCATCGTACTCTTCTTCTTCGCCGTCTTCCATCATAACCCCTATTTCTCCATACCTCGTCCAAACATTATAGTGTGGCATGAAACCCTTGTAAAGCAGGTGGCTGTGAAGGATTTCCGGTTAGAGTAAGACATCGTATTCCCACATTTAATGCATGGACAACACATAAAACCATTCTGCTTGTTTGCCTCAGCCGCTTCGAGAAACTCATGCACGCCCTTAATGTACTCGGAGGTGTGTCTGCCACCGTACATCCATTGCCGGTTCATCTGCATGCATCATATATAATTAAGTGTGTCAAAAACCATTACAGAACATCACTAATAGATAAATAAGTGACCAAATTAATAGAAGTTCATCATCACATTAAAACCAAAGTACATACATAGTTCTCATCTAACAACATATAGCTCTCCAGAGCATCTAATTAATTAAACCATACATTGAAACTATGTAAAACATTTCAATGCGAAAACAAATGCGATCATAATCGCAACCATGGTAACAATTGATCCAACGGCATAATGATACCAAGCCTCGGTATGAGTGGCATATTTTATAATCTTTCTAATCTTCAAGCGCATTGCATCCATCTTGATTTTGTGATCATCGACGACATCCGCAACATGCAACTCCAATATCATCTTCTCCTCCTCAATTTTTTTATTTTTCCTTCAAGAAATTGTTTTCTTCTTCAACTAAATTTAACCTCTCGACAATAGGGTCGGTTGGAATTTCGGTTCACATACCTCCTAGATAAATAAAATCTATGTCACGTTGGTCGGCATAATTTTCATAAACAATAAATGAACCAATAGTTATAAAGAAATATATACCACATCTGAATCATAGGCGGGGCCGAGGCCGGCCAGGCGGATACCAAAACCATCGCACTATATAAGATGCAATAATAAAAGTAAGAAAATAATACAAGTATCTATCTAAACATACAAGTAAGAATAGTTTTCCTTTCAGAAAGAAGATAAGAACAAGAGGCTCACCACGGTGGTGTCGGTGATGATATCGTGGCGGGTGATCGACGGCGGTGAAGACGGGGACGGGGCGTGACGGACCGCTAAACCTAGACAAATATTGAGGAAAATGGAGCTTGGAGGTCGAGCTTGGAGAGGAGAAAGCTTAAGTAGTGTGGCTCGGGCATTCCATCGAACACCTTGTGTGCATAGGAGGTGAGCTAGAGCACCACCAAGCCCTCTCCCCTCGGCCAAAAAAAAAGCAGGCAGTGTGCTCTGCTCTTCTGTGAGGATATATATGTGCACCTCATTGGTCCCGGTTGGTGGCATGAACCGGGACTAAGGGCAGCCTTTGGTCCCGGTTCAAGCCACCAACGGGACCAATGGTGGTGGGCAGGCGAGGCCCATTGGTCCTGGTTTGTCCCACCAACCGGGACCAAAAGGTCCAGACGAACCGAGACCAATGGCCCACGTGGCCCGGCCGGCCCCCAGGGCTCACGAACCGGGTCCAATGCCCCCATGGGTCCCGGTTCTGGACTGAAAAGGGACTAATGGGCTGACCTGGCCTGGACCTTTGCCCCCTTTTCTACTAGTGGTAGTTAGGAGGCTCCCAGGCAGGAGGCCTTGCCTTTTCGATCGTTGTTGTTTTTGTGCCAGCCTTCTTAAGGAAAACTTGTCTAACTTATGTCTGTACTCAGATATTGTTGCTTCCGCTGACTCTTGAGTATTCGAGCTTATGTATTCGAGCCTTCGAGGCCCCTAGCTTGCAAAATAAAGCTTGTATTATGTTAATTTGTGTCTACAGTTGTGTTGTGATATCTTCCAGTGAGTCCTTGATCTTGATCGTACACATTTGCGTGTATGATTATTGACGATTGAATCGAGGGTGTCACAAGTTGGTATCAGAGCCGACTGCCTGTAGGAATCCCCCTTTCCAACTCCTTGGCCGAAGTCGAGTCTAGTCATTGAAAAACTTTTACTAACATGGCTATGCGGCTTACGGGCCCGCGTCGCCATTGGGTGGTAGTAGGATCTTTTATTCCTCGACCTTTACTCTCAGACTCTGAACTCTCTTCTATTCAGGTTAAATGATTTTGCTAAAATCTAACTTTAGTTTCTCGAAAATACTTCCTCCCGGAGAGCCCCTTCAGCCCAGATGATTGCCTGCTGCACCAGAAGATTTTGAAGACACTCTCTGATGCTTTCCCAAGACCCTTGTGCACTTCGCCGTTGCGATCCCTACCACCAATAAATCTTTATGGATGACTACATACTTTTGTCGTTCATACCTTCCTCCCTAGTTGCCCTTGTTATTACAAGGTGCCCTCAAATACTCTCCGATGTTCCAAGCATCCTTTATGCTCACTACCCCGCAGTTCCTTGCCGCATGAATACCCCTACAAATAATTCTTCACCCTTATCAAGGAACGGTTCATTACTAGTTGATCATATGATCCCCAAGGTACATTGATATACTATCCGGTCTTCCGGTAATTCTCTGCCAGCTGTTGCTGTACAAATACTTGTCTGCTTGCATTATGGTCGCGTTCCATATGTCTAGCAATATTCATTAGTATCCCATGTCATCGTCATTTTCAGCCTTTGATTTGATACGTGGTGAATGCTCGCAATCCTCAGTCGAAATCCTAGAATTCATCCTTCCGGATAAGACATCATTTTAAACATGAACTGGTCCTCGACCAACAGAATTGCCGTCCATTGTACCCCTAAGTCTACTCAACTTATCCATCCTTAATCAGAGCATTTGCTCCTGATCCCTTGATTTGGAAATCGCAATTCCTTTGCATTTGATATTTGAATTAGTTAGTTATTCCCATAATCTGATGCCTTTGCATTCTTTCTTCTTCTGGGTGAGTATCGATACTCACATCTGATCTTTTATGGACTCCCATATCCTTGGTTGGATTATTATCCGACAATTTCCTTTATATTTATTAAACTTGTGAGTTTTGCCCTGGCACATAATGCCTTTGGTAAATTCTATCATCTGCTTTTGCCAACCATGCTCTGCTTTCGAGCTGGTATATTCTAATCCTGAAGTTAGTGGTATATGTTCCTAAGATAACCCTATGGGTTGAACCTATGCCTTCACTAATCCGTGTGAACTCGAAAGAGATGTGAGTCATACTATTATGGTGCTTCACCAGATAAATCTTCCGCACTACAAATTCTTCGAAAACGAGGAGTGAATGAAAGGTTATGCATTGAAGAAGTGGGAGTCGACCTTGAACCTTTGTGTTCATGCCCATGGAAACGATGTAGATCATATCATGGAAGCTCCTTGTAATAATAGTTATTCCCTTGTTATAATACCATCTCATATCTGTGTTATGTCCCTTGCAACCATGGTCTTGACCATGATTGTTCTTCTTTGATCCCATTTCACGGACAAGCTAAAGCACTTGTCTTCTGCGAATCGAAATACATGTCAAACCTCTAGACCAAACTACCTCGAGCATTACCCCCCCCCCCCAACTATCTCGAGGATATCATCCTATCATACTACGTCGTATGAATTTTTTTTGATGGAGTGATACCTTTCCCTTTCATAGTCACACCATGGGTTCTGGGTTGTCTTCAACCAAGACCACCGAACAATGAATCAATTCCGCTCGGTGATTCAACACTCCTAGTACTTTGTTGCTGGGGAGTGGGATACTCCATCACATCATTCCTAGCCTGATCGGCTATGTTTTTATCGTGCCAACTTTTACCTGTGCTACCTGGTCCTTATTCCTGGAGCACAACTTTTCGACGATGAGCTAAGTATACGTCGCCCTTCCTCGTCATATCATTTCGCCTTGAACAACAAGCTTGATTTTGAGTTTGTGTCGTACCTTTGGTTCCAATAACCTTTTGCTTCATCATTCCTTTGACTTGATGTCGTCACCGATCGATTACATCTTCATGAAATTTCTCGACAAATGTATCGTGATCATCATCAACATTCTGAGCTCTTCCAGGATATTAATTAAATTCATGATGAGAAATACCATCCTTGACCTTCGATGATTTGAGTTATCATCGACAACCCCCTTGTCTTCTTTCCAACACATGTTTGATCATATCTTGGTTATACCTTGGACTCCTTGCTATTCCTGCAATTGTTCCTTGAGTAATTCTTGTGGTCTTCAACTCCAACCCCTACTTGGAACACCATGTTAATGCTACCTCGAAGCATGGTGAGGTATTCGAATATCAACAAGAACATTGGAAGCACATTGCCGAATGTTTCTTGATCTATTATCCAAACACCGTTGTATGGGTAATATCATGATTCTTCCCTCGCCCCCTTTATCTAAATGCTTTTGAACTTGCTGTCATATCATGTATATCTTGATACGCATTCCCTTGGTAAGGATATACTCCTGATTCTTGTGTGTAAACAAATTTTCCTTTCCATTGGTCTGATTAATCCGATAATTTCATTTTCCTTTCCATTGGTTTGTTTAACCTTCTTGTGATCTATATGATATATGCAGAAATAATTCCCTGCTTCTAAAACCCCCCGATGTACATGTTACTATTGTTGATGACATTCCGGTAGCCACCGATGGATGAGAACTTTTCCTATTGGTCTGCCTCGTCTTACGAGCAGGAAAATAGTTCTCTTCGTCCCTCGCCCTTGGTACCAACGTTGTTGCCAACATAATTGACAGGCTATCCTCTGACTTGCCTTGCCATCTTGACCGTGCAAAATGATAGCGCCTTCCTGCTTTTAACCCACATGGTGGGCCCATAACCATAGTTCCACATGATCGAAACCTGACTCTCCTGGACACCCATGTTGCCAAAGTTGTTCCTCATACTTGCCTTCGTATGTAACTCATGAGCCACCGTCCGAGAGATGATCTATCGCGATGCTCTGAACCCCCCTTCTCACACTCTGTTCAGATATCTATCGTTTGTCCTTTCGTTTGAAACTTCCTACTGTACCTTCCTACCTTGCTCTCGATGAATTTCTTGAATTTCAACTCGAGAGATTCCTCCTTGCCATGTTCAATGAGATAGTCCCCAGGTAGATATATTGTGTTGAGCTCCGTCCTTCCCGAGTCTTTTCCCCTTACTCCACCCCTTAAATCTCGGGACGAGATTTCTTGTAGTGGAGGAGATTTGTAACATCCCCAGCATCACACTACAGTAATCTCCCCCTAATGAAGGTCATGTCATCATGATCATCATGCCAAAATGCCACTTATCGAAAATCTGCTTCAAATTCAAATTCAAATTGCATGTCAAATATTTGCTTCTTCTTTCATGCAAATAAAATAGAGTTCGCCAGACCCCTCCGGCCCTCAGTTATGTAGGGTTTAAGGTACATTAAGATCGGGCATTACTGGTAAAGCCACAAATAAAGTGCTGTGATGACCATAAAAGCTACTTAATGACCGACCATTTGCGTGCAAAGTGACTTTAGATGTCCTGGCTGTCGAGTGGTTGGCTTCATGGTCGAGTGCCTTCGAGTCCGTCGAGTGGAACACTTCTGAGTCGATTGAAAGGTGGTTTCTTCTAGGGATGTCCTTGGGGAGGGTAGTTTGGACAGGTCCATGACCCTACCCTAGGTACATAGCTTCATCATTAGCCCCCAAATGGATCGAGGTTTGATTGGGGAAGGAGTTTAATACACTTCCGACCCATTATTCGTGTTGCGAGTATGGCTTGCTTTGGATCAATGAACCTAGGTGACGATACCAACTTCATTTTCAGTCGCCTTGATACATTATTTGTTTCCGTCGATTGAGTTTATTTACTTGAAGAACTCCGAGTGACAGAGCGAAGGAGATCTTCCGTCTGACAAGTTGTTCTGCAGCTCGCGGATTCTGCGGGATTCGAATTTTGGGAAGTGTGCGGGGCGGAGGAGGCCGCAGTAATCGGAGGGGATAGGACAGAGACGCCTCGATCTCTGTGCCACCTTTTTGGCCACGTACCGTGCGCGCGACTGTTGCGGGATTTGACAGGATCGTCTGGGCCTACAAGTCAGTCACTCGGAAGCAACTCCATATAAGCCGCTGGCCCAGCGCTTTTGAACAGTGCGCCTTCATTTTCCCCCTTTCTTCTCAAATTCCTCCGCCACCTCTGCTCTCGTCCCGGTGCCGCCGGTCTGTTCGAGCTTCGTCTGCGGTGATGGTGAAGGAGAAGACGGCAGCCCTGGAGAGCGCGAAAAAAGCGACAGCGCAGGCAAAGGCGAAGAAGTCCGGTCAGGGGGATCTTCCTCGAGGTCTGCCTTGCCGCCGGGCTGGATCCAGGGCGATTGGATGCCCTCGGCGATTCGACAAGACGACACCGATGACCTGACCGAGGGGGGATTCATTCTTCACAAATCTGCGCGCCTCCCGGGGAACAAGATCGAGCCGCAGCCTCGCGAGGGTGAGTGTGTCCTTATCGCCACTCACGTCCATCGCGGATTCTCCCTGCCCCCTCATACTTTTTTCCGGAGTTTCTTGAACTTTTTCGGGGCGCAACTCCATCACTTTACTCCAAATTCCATCGTGTATCTTGCTGCCTTCGTTTCTTTGCGCGAGAATTTCTTGGGTTGCCGTCCTCATTGGGGCCTCTTAAAGCACATTTTCACTTGTCGTTCTCAGTCGGTTAAGAAAGCCAAGTCGAGTGACGATAAGATGCAAGTGATTCAGATGTGCGGGGGTCTTGGGATCCAGATGAGAAGCAAAAGTTCTTTCCCAGCTATGATTCTTCCTGACTTAGTCCGCAGGTGGCAGTCGACCTGGCTCTACTGCAGAGACCAGCCGACTCCAGGACAGGCGACGGGTCTTCCCCCTTTCTCCCTGAACCGGGCAGAAAAACCTTCTTCTCTGAAAGTGACACCAGAAGAGAAGGCACAAGTCAAAGTGTTGGTTGGTCGAGTGGTTCAGCTTGTCCGCGACGGGGTGACTGTTATGGATTTGCAAGAGGTCTTCCTCCGGAGACGTATTCAACCGCACCAAGCTCGTAACCATCCGATGTGGATGTATTCGGGTCTCGATGACACCACTCGGATTCACCCGGAGGAGGTCGACGAGGCTACGTTGGAGGGGTGGTTGTCAAGTATCACAGGGAACAAAGACAACCCCCGAGGAGCCAGGAGGATTCCTCCACTCGACCAATCATACGAAGTACACCAGGTCCAATTCTGCATCTCTGACCGTGGCCTTGTTTTCTTCATTCTGTTTTCTTAAAATCAGTCGACTGACTTTTGTCTTGTTTGTTGTCTTCTAGACCATTACTAAGATGTACTAGATGCCCAACGGGGCGCAAGAATAGGCCGAGGAGGGGGAGGCGAGCGGAGGCGGAAGTGAGGAGGAGTGGCAATATGATGGTGAGGGGGAAGAGGATGGCGACGGCTCCAGTGGAGAGGAGGAGGAGGAAGTCGATCCTCCTCGCACGGAAAGGCGATCCAAGCACACCCACGACCCCGCGGGCGCGCGTGGCAAAGCGACTGCGCCTGTTGGGCAGTCGTCGAAACATCCTCGGACGGCTTCTCCGGCGCCGATCGAAAAAGCGTCAAAGCAGCCCAAATTTTTAGTGCAAAGGCCTCGGAAGGCGTTACCGAAGATTAAGATTGACATCCCCGTCGCTTCTGCGTGAGTGCCTCCCTTTGTATTCACTCGACGCTCTGTGCTGTTTATTTTTTCCTTGATTTGACCAGATAAACTTTGGAACTGGCAGCGCTGCTACTTCTGGGACTTCGGCTTACAGGGATGAGGATGAGGCAATGGAGGATGCAGTCACCTCCAATCTGGGTATGATTCCTGTCGTTCTGTCTTTATTTGGTCGACTCAACTGTAATATATACCATTGGGTGATGCAATTTTGGCGACTGATCTTTGAACATCTCCCAACGTTATTGACCTCCCCGACGATGACGATGAAGAGCCCGAGAGGCCTTTGACGAGGAAAAATAGGAGAACTCCTGCAGACAAGGTGCCACAATCGACGCCGATAGCTGAACCAGTCGTTCAGGACGCTGGTGATGCCAATCGGGCTTCTGTTACCTTCATCGTACCACTGTCAAGTGCTCGGCCTTCTTCATCGACTGTTCAAGCTCCTGCTGACCCACCTTCAGTTTTTGCTACCCATCACGTCCCAGAGGACGAAGTGAATGCTGCCAAGGAAGCCATATGCCAAGCAGGTATTATGATGGAGAAGATGAAGATGGTGTGGGATGTCAGTCAAGCCGCCTATGATGCCAGCTCAGCTCTCCAAAGCAATGTTCAGGTCAGCAACACGTCGACTGATTTTCTTGGCTTGCTCTGTTAGAATATGCTACCTGAAAACTCTCTTTCCAAAGATCTTTGCGTCTGTGCACCCAGTGGGTGTTTCGACTTGTCACTAAGCAAATCCATACTTTGAGCAGAATTTTGTTATTGAAGTTTTGGACTAGTGGGGGCACGCTGAGTGCACCCACTGGGTGTAGTCCCCGAGACTACGGTGGACTGCGGGCAGTCGACTGTAGTCTTGATATTTTAATTCCTTCACTCGGTCTGGTCTGGCCATGTCGAGTGTAAACTGAACCAGTGGGGGCACGCTAAGTGCACCCACTGGGTGTAGTCCCCGAGACCGTGGTCGACTGCTGGCAGTCAACTATGGTCTGAAGAACTTGTTTGCTGCTGTCTTCTTTTTTTTACACACACTCGCGCCGAAAAGGTCGTGTCCAGTGCTAACTGAACTAGTGGGGGCACGCAAAGTGCACCCACTGGGTGTACTCCCCGAGACTATGGTGGACTGTGGGCAGTCGACCGTAGTCTTAGTATTTACTGTCTTTGTCGTTTTTCTCTGTAAAATAACCCATCCTCTCTGATTGCAGAAATCTTGTAATCTTGGAGCTCGCTTTGCCGACTTGGAAAAACAGCAAATTCAACTCAACCTTGACCTAGAGTTGGCCAAGTCAGAGCTGCAGAAGGCCAAAGATGACGCCAATGGTAAGGAAGCTTTGTCGACTGGTTTGTCTTAGATCTGGATTTCATTCTGCTCTTTCTGAACTGAGCGTTGTTTCTTTTCAGAAAAACTGAACCAGGCTCTGGCAAAGAAGGATCAAGATCTGGCTGCTGCACAAAAGAAGGCCGACGACCAAACTGCTCTGGCTGAACAGAAGCTGGCTTCAGTCGGCACACTGGAGGAGGAGAACGCGAAGATGAAATCTGCTCTGGACGAAGCCAACAAGGAGGTAACCCGCTTGAAGAAGGACAAGGTTAGCCTAAATGAGAAGATGGAAAGCATTGCTCGCAGGAGGGACGATCTGGAAAGCTATCTGAGGAGCCTCGCCAAGAAGTTATTCATCAAGCTTGAAGGTACATATCTCGTTTCGACAGGTTCGTCTTTGTCGACTCGGCATACGGATATTGACTCATCCTTGGACTGTGCATGCAGAGTTTGCCGAGACTTCGAGGAGGAGACTGGGCGAATCGAACCAAATTTGGACCCTAACAATTCTCCTGTGAAGGACGAAACTGCTATGAACCTGCTCCGACTGGAATCCCGCATCGACGGCGTTGTTGACTATTTGGCTCGACTGAAAGTTGCCACGTCGCGGATCGACACAGCACTTTGGCCAAGGGCAACACTCCAGAACGATCTCGAGTCCCTGATGACTCGACTTAACGAGATCCCTGGTCGAGTACAGGAGTGGACGAAGTCTTACGCTTTCGTGGCGGTCTGATGTGGCTCGTCTTTGGTTTGTGTCCCTTTGTAAGGAGGCGAGAAGATAAGCTGTCAGCTATCAAGCTCGCCAACACCAAGAAGCACGATTTAATATCCTTTATGGAGACTTTCATTGCTGCTGCCACTCGGATCGCCGATGGTGTCGACACTGGGCGAGTTAAATCGAGCCTGCCAGTCCTCCTCCCGTGGAGTGAACAAACTTTTATGCCCCACCTTAAATTTGCCTCGGAATGCCGAGTGGATTTTGTAACCGTTGAACTCCTTCGGGCTGAGAGCCCGAGTACTTTGATCTGTGGTTTGGAACCTTTAAGATTTATCTGAAATTGCTGTACTTCTGAATATGCTTGCATTTGCCTTCGAGTGGACTTTGCTTTTCACTCGGAATAGTCTTTGTGTTTGAGATGCAGCTCAGAGGTGGAAGATCCAGTCGACCTGCATCTCGTCGTCCTTGCGGATTGGAATGGCACGCACGTTGCACTTGTGGCGCAGCTCCGAAGGAGAAGGTAGCAGTCGACCTGCACCTCGTCGTCCTTGCGGGTCGGGATGGAGCGCACGTTGTACTTGTGGCATATCTCTGCAGGAGAAGGTAGCAGTCGACCTGCACCTCGTCGTCCTTGCGGATCGGGATGGTTTCGAACTTAGGCGAGTACTTGGACTGCAGCTAAGCCGCCGAGTGAGAGGATTGCTCTTCACTCAGTAGGATTTCTCAAACTTATGCGAGTACTGGACTGCAGCTAAGCCCCCGAGTGAGAGGATTTCTCTTCACTCGGTAGGATTTCTCAAACTTAGGCGAGTACTGGACTGCAGCTAAGCCCCCGAGTGAATGGATTGATCTTCACTCGGTGGGATTTCTCAAACTTAGGCGAGTACTGGACTGCAGCTAAGCCCCCGAGTGAGAGGATTGCTCTTCACTCAGTAGGATTTCTCAAACTTAGGCGAGTACTGGACTGCAGCTAAGCCCCAGTGAGAAGATTGCTCTTCACTCGGTGGGATTTCTCAAACTTAGGCGAGTCTTGGGCTGTAGCTAAGCCCCAGTGAGAGGATTGCTCTTCACTCGGTAGGATTTCTCAAACTTAGGTAGTCTTGGACTGCAGCTAAGCCCCCGAGTGGGAGGCTGGCTCACCACTCGGTAGGATTTTTTATTACTTAGGCGAGTACTGGACTGCAGCTAAGCCCCCGAGTGATAGGCAGACTCACCACTCGGTAGGATTTTTTATTACTTAGGCGAGTACTGGATTGCAGCTAAGCCACTCGGTAGGATTTTTTAAACTTAGGCTAGTACTTGGACTGCAGCTAAGCCCCTGAGTGGGAGGCTGGCTCACCACTCGGTAGGATTTTTTGAACTTAGGCGAGTACTTGGACTGCAGCTAAGCCCCTGAGTGGGAGGCTGGCTCACCACTCGGTAGGAGTTTTTGTTCTTATGCGAGTACTTGGACTCAGCTAAGCCCCGAGTGGGAGGCTGGCTCACCACTCGGTGGGATTTTTAAACTTAGGCAAGTACTTGGACTACAGCTAAGCCCCCGAGTGGGAGGCTGGCTCACCACTCGGTAGGATTTTCAAGTACTTAGGCGAAACGGATTCGCAGCTAAGCCTCCGAGTGAGAGGCTTTCTCATCACTCGGTAGGATTTTTTTTTTACCAACTTAGGCGAAACGGATTCGCAACTAAGCCACCCACTGGGGGAGTTTCTCACGTAAACAAAAGCAACAACAATCACTGGGAAAATTATAACACTCTTGTCTTTGATAAATAAACTACAGAGGTATTTCTTATTACATCTCATCCGAGTGAGTACTTAAGTATAAAAGGGGCGGAGCAGCTCCGCATTCCAAGCTCGAGGCTCATCAATCTAGCGATCGATATTGTAAAGATGGTACGCTCCATTGTGGATAACTCTGGTGTTGATGAAGGGGCCTTCCCAAGTAGGAGCGAGCTTGTGTGGTTTCTGTTGATCCACTCGGAGGACCAAGTCTCCTTCTTGGAAGGCTCGACTCTTCACACTTTTGGCATGGAATCGATGCAAGTCTTGCTGATAGATAGTCGATCGGATCAGGGCCATCTCTCTTTCCTCTTCTAGGAGGTCGACTGCGTCCTGCCGGGCTTGTTCTGCTTCATCTTCAGAGTAGAGCTCGACTCGGGGTGCATTGTGAAGCAAGTCACCGCAAAACTGCTTCAGCTTCATAGACCGGAAAGAATGGAGTTAAATCCGGTTGACGGTTAGGTGGTCCTCAATCCCCAAAGAACTGATGGAAGTTCGTCGACCCATGCGCCTGCTGCGTTCTTGAGATCGTGCATCAGGTGGGGTTTCAGTCCTTTGAGAATTAGACTGTTTGCTCTTTCCGCTTGTCCATTCGACTGGGGGTGAGCGACTGAAGCGTAGTCGACTCGTGTGCCTTGAGAGGCACAAAAGGCTCTGAACTTGTCGGAATCAAAGTTTGATCCATTATCAGTGATGATGCTATGCGGAACTCCATATCTGAATGTCAACTCTCTGATGAAACTGAGAGCAGTGCAAGCATCATGATTCTTGATAGGCTTAGCTTCAATCCATTTAGTAAACTTGTCGACTGCCACTAGCACGTGAGTGAAGACACTCCTGCCAGTTCTCAGTGGTCCAATCATATCCAATCCCCAAACAGCGAAGGGCCAGACGAGTGGAATGGTCTTCAAAGCTGACGCGGGTTTGTGTGACATATTGGAGTAAAACTGACATCCTTCACATTTGTCGACTATCTCTTTCGCCATTTCATTTTCTCTTGGCTAGTAAAACCCCGCTTGGTATGCTTTAGACACAATGGTCCGAGAGGACGCATGATGACCACAACTCCCCGAGTGGATATCATCAAGAATTATTTGACCCTCTTCTGGCGTTATACACTTCTGACCGACTCCAGTCGCGCTTTCCCTGTATAACTATCCCATTATCACAGTAAAGGCCTTGGATCGACGGACGATCTATCGAGCCTCTTCTTCATTCTCTGGGAGTTCTTTCCTTAGGATGTACGCGATGTACGGCACCGTCCAGTCGGGAGTGATGACCAAGACTTCCATGATCAGGTCGACCACCGCTGGAACGTCAACCTCAGTCGGCTCCGTGGCACTTTTTGGTTGCAGAACTTCTTCAGTGAAAGGATCCTCTTGAACTGATGGTGTGTGGATGTGTTTCAAAAACACATTTCTGGGAATGGCTTCTCTCTTGGAACCTATTTTTGCCAAATCATCAGCTGCTTGATTTTTCAGTCGAGTATATGATGAAGCTCTAACCCCTCAAATTTCTTCTCTAGCTTTCTCACTGCATTGCAGTAACCAGTCATGGCCAGACTTCTGACGTCCCACTCCTTCATCACTTGATTAACCACCAAATCTGAGTCGCCATAGACCATGAGGCGACAGACGCCAAGTGAAATGGCCATACGCAACCCATACAAAAGTGCTTCGTATTCTGCTTCGTTGTTGGAGGAATCAAAGTGAATTTGGACAACATATCTGAGCTTATCTCCTCGGGGGGAAACTAACACTACCCCAGCACCGGAAACATTCAGCATCTTGGAGCCATCAAAGAACATGGTCCAGTGCTCCGAGTGAACTTGAGTCGGCAGTTGTTGTTCAATCCACTCGGCGATGAAATCTACTATTGCTTGGGACTTGATGGCTTTCTTTGCCTCAAACTTGATATCTAGGGAAGGAGTTCAATCGCCCATTTTGCCACTCGACCGATTGCATCTCTATTGTGCGAGAATCTCGACAATGGGCGTCGGCATTTAATCGTAATGGAATGGTCGAGAAGTAATGTGCAACCTTCTTCGTGGTCATATAAATCCCATATACAAGCTTCCGATAATGAGGATATCTTTGCTTTGACGGAGTTAAACCTTGAAACATAATATCTTTGGTATTTGAACTTTAAAGGCTTTTCCTTCTTCTTCCCGCTCGACCGTAAGTACAATACTGACAACTTGTCACGTGGCTGCAATGTAAAGCAGCAAAGGCTCTTTGCTGATTGGGGCAGCAAGCACCGGCTGGGTGGAGAGAAGGGTTTTCAGCTCTGTAAACGCTGCATCAGCTTCAGGAGTCCACTCGAACTTGTCTGACTTCTTCATCAGTCGGTAAAGAGGCAATGCCTTTTCACCGAGGCGAAATGAATCGACTTAAAGCGGCCAAGCAACCAGTAAGCTTCGGACATCGTGCACGTGCATCTGGACGCTTCATTCGGAGTATAGTACCAACTTTCTCTGGGTTGGCGTCGATTCCTCGTTCGGAAACGAGAAAACCGAGTAACTTTCCACCAGGAACTCCGAATGTACACTTTGATGGATTAAGCTTGATATCATACCTCAAGAGATTGGCAAAAGTTTCAGCAAGGTCAGTCAGCAGGTCAGAACCCTTCCGTGACTTGACCACAACATCATCCATGTACACTTCCACATTCAGATTGATTTTAGTGAGCAAATACTTCTCAATCATCCTCATGAGCGTGGCTCTGGCATTATTTAGGCCGAATGGCATGGTAACATAACAGAAGCACCCGAATGGAGTGATGAAAGCTGTTTTGATCTCTTCGGGCCCATACAGACGGATCTGATGGTAAACGGAATAGGCGTCTAGAAAAGACAGGCGTTCACATCCCGCAGTTGAGTCGACTATCTGGTGGATGCGGGGGAGCGGAAAATGATCTTTCGAGCAGGCCCAATTGATATGTTTGAAGTCAATGCACATGCGAAGTGAATTGTCCTTCTTGGGGACCATGACAACATTGGCGAGCCACTTGGAGTGGTAAATCTCTCGGATAAACTCTGCTGCAAGGAGTCGAGCCACTTCTTCACCGATCGCTTTTCTCTTCTGTACGGCGGACCGTCGAAGATGTTCCTTGACCGGTTTACCTTAAGCGTCGACTTCAGAACGATGCTCAGCCAGTTCCCTGGGAACACCTGGCATGTCAGAAGGTTTCCATGCGAAGATGTCCCAGTTTTCACGGAGGAACTGGGTGAGCGCTTCTTCCTATTTGGAATCAAGTGTTGTTGAGATATGAGTCGGAGCAGCATTGGGGTCGGTCGGGTGAATGTGAATCGGCTTTGTCTCACCGGACGACTGAAATGCTGATTCTGTAGCGGGCTTCTTGGCTCGCAACATATCACTCGGGTCTGAAGTTTTCTGGTATTCCTGCAGCTCTACCACTGCCATCTGTGCATCGGCGATCTTTGAGCCTTTCTAAAAACACTCTTCCGCTTTCTTCCGATTGCCGGTAATAGTGATCACACCTTTGGGGCCTGGCATCTTCATCTTAAGGTATACATAACATGGTTGAGCCATGAAACGCGCATACGCTGGCCTTCCCAGAATAGCGTGATAAGCACTCTGGAAATCCACGACTTCAAACGTCAACTTTTCTTTGCGGAAATTCTTGGAGTCCCCGAAAACCACATCAAGAGCAATCTGACCGAGTGACTCGGCCTTCTTTCCAGGAATGACTCCATGGAAACTCATGTTCTTTGATCGAGCACGGACATCGGAATTCCCATCCCTTTTAGCGTCTCTGCATACAGAATATTCAAACCACTGCCACTATCCATCAAAACTTTAGTCAGTCGAGTGCCTTCGACAACTGGGTCGACCACCAAAGCTTGCCTCCCAGGGGTGGCTATGTGCGTCGGGTGATCAGACTAGTCGAATGTGATGGCAGTCTGAGACCATTTCAAATAACTGGGTGTCGCCGGAGCGACCATATTCACCTCTCGGTTGATAATTTTCAATCGACTTTTGCTTTCAATGTCAGCAAAAAACATCAGGGTGGAATTGACCTGGGGGTATCCATCATCACTATCTTCCTTGTTCTCAACTTTGTCCGACTCCTTTTCCTTATCTTTGAGCTACTTCCCCTAGAACTGCTGGATCAAGAGCCGACACTGTCGAGTGGTATGCTTTGGGTAAATGGGTTTACCCTCTTCATCTATCTTTGTGTGAATGTGGCATGGCAAGTCCAATACATCATTTCCGTCCTGATCCTTCACTTTCTTGGGGTTCCAAGGCCCCTTGGGCTTCCCCTTAAACTTTCCTTGAGTCACGGCCAAGGTTTCTCCAGAGCGGTAGCTCAGCTTTCCGCTTATGCTTCGACCGAATTTCCTCCTCCGGTTTCATGAGCGACTGACTTGTGCTTGCCACTCCGGAGCCGATCCTCTTCCTCACCATTAGCATACTTGGTGGCAATCTCCATCATTCGACTCAGAGACATGTCTCAGGTTTGACCGAATTTCAGATTCAGTTCTCTGTACTTAATGCCTTCCTTGAAGGCACAAAATGCCTCGTGGTCCGATACGTTCTCCACTGTGTGATGCAATGTGATCCATCTCTGGATGTAATCCCTCAAAGTTTCATTTGTCTTATGCACGCAAGATTGCAATTCTGTCAACTCTGCTGGTCGCTTGCAGGTACCTTCAAATGTTCTGACAAACACTTGGGAAAGATCTTCCCAAGTGTAAATGCTGCTGGGTGCTAACTGGTTCAGCCACGCTCTGGCCGAGCCCTCCAACATAAGAGGTAGGTGTTTCATGGCCACTTCATCATTGCCACCGCCGATCTGAACAGCCACTCGGTAGTCCTCAAGCCAAGTATCAGGTTTGGACTCACCGGTGAACTTACTGACTCCAGTCGCCAACCTGAAGTTGGGAGGAATCACTGCGGCCCTGATGGCTCTACTGAAGCACTCTGGTCCTGAAACGTGCACTCTGCTGCTAGTGGGTGCATCTCTGTCATGATCTCCTTGGTGAGCTCTGTTCCTGTCGACCAAACCCTGAACGAGAATGGATCTCGCATCAAAGCCTGGTTCTCTGCGGTCGACTGGAATCCTTCGCCCAGCACTGTGAGGGCGTCTGTCATCCTGCTGTCGAGGCACCTATGACCCACTCCTTGGGGGAGGGGTAGGCACTCGATGTCGATCATCGTGATCGAATCGGTGATCATACTGCTCACGGTTCCTATACTGATCTCGCCGGTCTTCAGGCCCCTCACGCCTCGGAGGCGAACTTGGGCTGTGAGCCGATCGCTATGTCTGCAACAACGGTTCTTTGTGGATCCTATTCCGTGACTGTGATACAGCTGAATTCTGGTCTCCTGCTGCCCGAACTAATGCTCTGATCTGCAACAAGCCTCTGCCAGCCTCGGACTGGGAAGGCTGAATCGACTCTGCTATACGGGCCTAAGCTGCTAAATTTTGAACCGGAGTTCGATATACCTGAGTCGGTGGCTGAAAGAGCTGACGTCGACTGGATGCTGGGACCCGTTGTCACGCTCGTTCGTCAAGTGCTCGCTGGACATTCTCCAGTCGAGTGCGCTCAGCCAAGTTGGCCAAACTCACGTCTTCCAAGGCATGGGCCTCAGGGGTTTCTCCAACGATAGGAGTGTGAAGTGCATCCATGTTCCGGCGGCGAAGTTCCTCCCTCTGCAGCGAAGTGAGGGGCTCGGGCAGGTACTCTTCATGGGCATGCGACGGATCGACCTTGCCGTCGCCACCGTCGGCACGGGGAAAGCCGGGAGGACTGCATGGTCCATCGACCATCAGGACTTCCGCCCGGCCTGGATCCTTCTTTGTCGCTTTTCGGATGCGATCCTGCAGAGCGGTCGAACAGGCCGTAGAGAGATTCGTCGGGCTCGATCGCCGCGACTTGGGGGGTGGCCGACTAGTGAGCCATCGCGTGCCTCACCTACCGCTGAAGCCTCGACCGACCGGAACGCTTGCACCGGCGGGCAACAGGGAGGAAGGACGCCACGGGAGCCGACCGATACTGGGTCGACGGCTGCCGCAAGAGGACGCCACGGATGCACGCGTGAAAGTGCGTTGCCCCGCGAACGGGGAGCGCGTCGACGTCGAGTGGTGCCTCCTGAAGCCAAGCGGAGTCGTCGGCGACGAACACGAGCGCGCCGACACGGATCTCGCGGCCCTCAGCCAAAACTCCTCCTGAAACCATGATGAAGGGGATCGGAAAAAATGCAACTTCTTCAACAAGTCGCTAAGACACCTACCCCACGGTGGGCGCCAACTGTCGTGGTTCTATGTCTGACAGTAGTGTAGTGGGGTAGGAATGGAGAGGCAAGATCCTAGCTATGGAGTAGTTGTATACACACGAGTTTTACGAGTTCAGGCCCTTCTCGGAGGAAGTAACAGCCCTACGTCTCGGAGCCCGGAGGCGGTCGACTGGATTATGCGTGTATGAATTACAGGGGTGCCAACCCTTTACACTGAGGAGGGGGGTGGCTTATATAGAGTTCGTCAGACCCCTCCGGCCCTCAGTTATGTAGGGTTTAAGGTACATTAAGATCGGGCGTTACTGGTAACGCCACAAATAAAGTGCTGTGATGACCATAAAAGCTACTTAATGACCGACCGTTTGCATGCAGAGTGACTTTAGATCTCCTGGCTGTCGAGTTGTTGGCTTCATGGTCGAGTGTCTTCGAGTCCGTCGAGTGGAACACTTCTGAGTCGATTGAACGGTGGTTTCTTCTAGGGATGTCTCTGGGGAGGGTAGTTTGGACAGGTCCATGACCATACCCTAGGTACATAGCTTCATCACCCCCCCCCCCTCCGGCTCCTCGAGTCCTCCCCTCGCCCTCTTCGCCTCTCCCTCTCCTTCGTTCTGGTGAGGAGGCCGACGTGGTCGCCGCTATGCCTCGCCCGTCCTCGCGGCCACCAAGACCCGTTCACCTCGCCGACCTGTCCAGCAGCTCCGCCGTCGTCGACTACCTCCTCCCCGTCCACGAGCGCAAGCCGGGGAGCACCGCAGGCCGCGGTTCGAGCCGCCCCCTTCCGCCTCGGTCGCCGGCGATCTCCCTCCTCTCTGATGCTCCTGCTGCTCCTAACCTTCCAAGGGCCACCATGCGTGCCACTAGGTGAGCTCCTCCGTCTCCTGCTCCCCTCCTTTCAGCCTCTTCGCGCGCCACAGCTAGCTGTCACCGCATCCGTGCTCTGCTCGCCGCCGATGAGCTTGTGGCCATCACTGTGGTCAACGTCGCTGCCGCCTGAGGCCACCGTCGAACTCTTGGAGCTCCCAGGAGCCCAATGAGCCCGAGCATGTGCCTCCCCATGCCTCCTAGCGTATTTTCCGTTGAGGTCCCGTACGCGCGGTCGCCGTAGCTCGTCGTCGGTCCCGTTTCCGGCTACCTTTTGGTCCGGCACAACCACCAGTCGACGCGGAACGCTTCCACGGTTCGAACGCAAGTTGTCGCATGCGGTTTGGCGATTCATAGCGCATTTCCGACGCCGGGCCGCGTCCTCCACCGCGCCTGGAGGGCGCCGGCGTCAAGCCGCCCGACCTTGTTGGTCAGCACACTGGGCCACCACAGGTCACTTTGCCGATGGGGCCCTGGTCCCCTATTGACCAGTTGACCTGGTCAACTGTGCTGACTGGGCAGGCCCCAGCCACTGACGTGCGGGCCCCACTGTTTAATGCTTTAACTAAAATGTTTTAATAATTAAAACTAATTAGTTTAGCTAATTAGCCTATGACATGTGGGGCCTACCTTCTAAATAACTTTTTTAGTTAGTTTTAAAACTCGGTTAGCTCTCTGTTTATGATATGTGGGTCCCGCTGGACCCACTGGTCAGGTTTGACCTGGTCAGCCGCTCTGTTGACTGCTGAGGTCATCAAGACGTCATGCTGACATCATATTCCTTTTTTTTGTTAATATAAATAAATCCAAAAAATGGTTTAATCTTTGAAAAATCATAGAAAATAAACCGTAGCTCGGATCAAAAAACTTTATACATGAAAGTTGCTCAGAACGACGAGACGAACCCGAATACGCTACCCACATACCTGTCAGATGCCTCTAACTATCTGAACATGGAACTTTCCCCCTCCGTTCATCTATCTGACATAGGTCCGGAACCGGGAAAACATTCCCGGTTGATTTCCCCCTTCGCCGGTATCGTGTAGCACCGCGTCAGAACAAGTCTAGCTCTGCATGTTGTCCTGTTATGCACTTGTTTGCTTTATATTTACTGTTTCTTCCCCCTCTTCTCTCCGGTAGACCCCGAGACCGATGTTGCCCCTGTGATCGTCTACGTCATCGACGACCCCTCCTTGCTATAGCAACCAGGCAAGCCCCCCCTTTGATCATCCCGATATCGCCCATTCCATTCTCTCATGCTTGCATTAGATTTTGCTACTGTTATTGTTTGCTCCTATTCTGATGCATAGCCTGCTTTTGTTACCTGCTCATTGTACCTTACCTGCTTATCCTAAACTGCTTAGTATAGGTTGGTTAGTGATCCATAAGCGACCCCCACCTTGTCCTTGTTGCCCCTGCTTCATCATCGAAGACCCGTTCAATGGGATCAAAGGCTAGAGCCCGACACCTCACATCACATCACTCCTGATGAGGTGGGGGTTGCCATCGAGTGCCGAGGGTGGACCCTCATACATCACTCCTGATGAGATCTCTGCAGTGTAGCTATTTGGTCGTGGTCATCGAGGGTGATTTCCTCCTTAACCACTTCCGATACAACTCTGTCGTGTAACCCCTCAAGTGTGAATCTCGGGGGTGGTTCCTCTTACGTTCACCTTGATACATCGAGTGGAATCCGTCAAGGGTAATTCCTCAGGTTTTCCACTTGGTGTTAGACACACGGTTACTATGGTTACTATGACTTTACACTGAACCCTGTTACTAAAGACGGGTCGGTCCTAAGGGGTACCCGCGCGAGCATATTTGGGAGTGATGTGGAGACGGGTTGACCTGGAGGGTGCCCGTGAGATAATTACGAGGCGTGGCCGCGCATTCCTAGCCCTTGCCGCAAGTCCTCGAGACGGGGCAACGGGGTCACATCTTTCGTGAGTCTCTGCTTGTTACCGTGCGTTCCTAATCCACTACGATTTGGATATTTGATCCGAGGGGCCTCTGGCCTGATAGCACTAACCATCACGTGGGCATAGTATGGGCGTTCTGCGTTGTATACATCAGCCGAAGCTTAATAGACGTCAGCGACTGAGCGGCGCGCGCCGGGTTGGACTGCGTAAGCACCTGCCTTGTTGAAGGAGGTAGCTAGGTCTGCTCACCGGCCGCCCACGCATAGCGTGTGAGTTCGGGATGGCCCATGACCCACAGGGGCATAGGTTTAGTCCGTCGTGCTTGACCTCTCTATTAAGCCTAGGTCGGGTTGAGGCGTATTGTTTGGCGAGAGGCCAGCATGACCCAGGAAAGTGTGTCCGGCGGAGTTAATCGAGCGTGGTGGGTAAGTTGGTGCACCCCTGCAGGGAAGAAAACATCTATCGATAGCCTGTCCTACGGTAACGGACACTTGGAGTTGTATCCCGATCGATACAACTAGAACTGGATACTTGAGATGAGACATGGATATGAGAACTGGATTATGATTGGAACTGGATAGTATGGCTCTGGGATTGCTTTCGCGCAGGGAGTCGAGAAAGGATCTCTAGCCGAGGTTGATAACACTTCTACTACTTTACTTTATGCTACTCTACTCCCTCCGGTTGCTGCAAGATGGTGGTTTCCAGAAGATGCTAGTGTTCGATAGGCTAGGGTTTCCCCATCTCTTCTGGCATTCTGCAGTCTAGTCCACAGATACAACCCTTTTCATTGATATCAATGCATATGTGGTGTAGATCCTTGCTTGCGAGTACTTTGGATGAGTACTCACGGTTGCTCTGCTTCCCCTTTTCCCCCTTTCTTCTTCTTCCCGGTTGATGCAACCAGATGGTGGAGCCAAGGATCCAGACGACACCACCGATGACTACTACTACCCCGAGGGTGCTTACTACTACGTGGAGACCGCCGACGGTCAGGAGTAGTTAGGAGGCTCCCAGGTAGGAGGCCTTGCCTTTTCGATTGTTGCTGTTTTTGTGCCAGCCTTTTTAAGGCAAACTTGTCTAACTTATGCTGTACTCAGATATTGTTGCTTCCGCTGACTCCTGAGTATTCGAGCTTATGTATTTGGGCCCTCGAGGCCCCTGGCTTGTAATATAAAGCTTGTATTATGTTAATTTGTGTCTAGAGTTGTGTTGTGATATCTTCCCATGAGTCCTTGATCTTGATCGTACACATTTGCATGTATGACTAGTGTACGATTGAATCGAGGGTGTCACATGCTAGCAAGAACAGGTATGGAGATATCGGGTCTCCCTGTCTGATTCAACGAGAAGGTGTAAACTATTGAAGCTTCTTCCCATTAAACAACACAGAAAATTTGACTGTTGTCACAAGGCCCATTACTGTTTCAACCCATCTTTCATTGAAACCCATCTTTAACATGATAGCTTGCAGATAAGACCATTCCACCCTGTGATAATCTTTCATCATGTCTAGTTTAAGCGCACATGACTGGTTCTTTTTGGCCATGTTCCTCTTCATGAAATGCAGGCATTCGTAAGCTGTAATGATGTTGTCAGTGATCAGCCTACCTAGGACAAAAGCTGATTGTTCCTCTGAGATAGTTTCAGGAAGCACTAATTTTAATCGGTTAGAAATGACCTTTGAAGCAATCTTGTAAAGAACATTGCACAGACTAAGTGGGCGGAACTGAGTCAATAGTGTAGGATTTTTTTACCTTCGATATAAGTACCAAGATAGTTTCATTAATGCATGCAGCTGATTCGTTACCCTCCACTATTTTTATGACTGCTTTAGTGACCTCTTCGCCTCATACCCCCAATGGTGTTGAAAGAAATGAGCGGGGTACCCGTCCGGCCTTGGGGCCTTAATAGGAAACATCTGAAAAAGGGCATTTTTCACTTCATCTTGACTGCTAGGAGCTATCAACATCTCATTCATCGCCTGTGTAACTCTATTTGAGACCGTATCAATTACCCGCTCCATGTTGACAACTCCCTCTGACGTATACAACTGCTGATAGAAGTCAGTGGTCATGTTATCCAACTCCAATAGGTTGTCTATAATATGGCCATCCGGTCTTTGCAGCATTTTTATTTGATTTTTCCTTCTCCTTCGACTTGCCCTGGGTGAAAGAAATAAGTATTTTTGTCTCCATGCATCAGCCACTCTAGCCGAGCTCGTTGGTGCCATAAGATCTCCTCTCTATGGCATAGCTCAGTCAGCAAATCATTGATTTTAAACTCAGCATGCGTGGGGCCGGATCTGCTTGGGATCTCCCGCAACTCCTGTAGTTCTCGCTTTAAACGCTGGATGTCCCTTCGCACGTTCCCAAAGTGGACCCGGTCCCAGTTCCACAGATCGTTTGATAGCGATTTTAATTTGTCGCTTATGCATGGCAGAGACCGAATCCCCTGCGCTGCTGGCCCATGCTGTCTCCAACACCGGCGACATGCCCGGGTCTCTTTCCCATTCAAGCTCATATTTAAATGAGCGCGGCAGCCTGCTGCATGCATTGCCATGCACGTACTCGACATAGAGGGGAACGTGATCACTTGTCGCCGCAGTCTTATGTTCGAGGTTTGCTAAGGGAAAGGCGATAGACCACACAGGGTTTGCTACTCCTCTGTCAAGCCTCACTCTTGTATAAGTGCCTCCAGCGACCCTTTTCTCAAAAGTCCATTTATTACCAGTATAACCAATTTCAGATAAGCCACATGTGTCCAGAGCATCCCTGAAGGCATCCATATGTGCCTGACTTCTATTACCCACACCATCGTGCTCATGGGTGTGCACCACCTCGTTCAAGTCGCCTAGTACCAGCCAAGGTAGGTCGTTTGCGCCAACGATTCCCCTCATCATGTCCCAAGTGTTGTACCGCTCATTCACTTGGGCCTCTCCATATACAAAAGTGACTCTCGTCCTGACATCAACTAGATCATTGATTATTGCATCAATATGGTACTTGGAATAACCAACAACCTCAAGCTTTATTTCATCGTTCCAAAATATTCCTAGTCCTCCGCTTCTGCCAGAACTACTGACAGCAAAGCTCTTATTGAAACCTAATGAACCCGACATGTTCTCAACCCTAGAACCCTGTATTTGAGTTTCAAGAATACATAATACAGAGGGGGCAAACTGTTTCGTTAGAACACAAAGCTCCTTGACTGTCGCATGTTTGCCAATCCCGCGACAGTTCCAACAAAGGAGACTCATTGCGCTGGGTGAGCCCCTCCCTGGGAGCCCGCCAAACGCGCATAGATGTTTTTGTTGAGGGTTGAGTTCTTCCCATTTGGTTTGTCGGTTGCCTGTGAGCTGAGTTTATTCCTCTTCGGCTCCTGAACTGACGAGGGACTTGGGGGTATCTCCGGCGGAGGCAGTAGCGGCTGAGACTTGACCCGTTCGGCCTGTTCTGAAGTTTTTTGGAGAGCTGATATATTGGCCTCTATCCTTGGGCCCCTCTTTCTGTTCCTATCAACATCCTCCATCTGAATATCCTGGCCATGCAGCTCATAATCATCATCTTCCATCCCCTCCGTGGGCCTCTGCTGCGGCATGCCTCGTCCCCTGCCTCTTCCTGACCGGCCTCTGCCGCGTCCACCCCTTGAGCCGCTTCCTTCTCCTGGACCACCCCCTGGCCCTTTGAACCAAGTTGCCTTCAGATCTTTGAATACTAAAGCTTTTGGCTGATGAACTCCATCGCCACACTCCTTAAAAGTATGGCCAAGGTACCCACAAACAGACAGTATCCTTCTTCTTGATCACTAGGGAAACAGCGTACTCCAGTGGTTGTGTGACATCGATGTTCACCCAAACACGAACAAAATTTCCTTCAAAATCCTGGGATTGAGGCTCCGCATAGATGAACTCCCCAACAGTTGCAGACAATGCCTTGATCTTGGAGAAGTAGCCATCAGGCAGGTTGTGAATCTGGATCCATATGGCTATTTTGTTGAGCTCTATCAGCGAAGGCTTGGTGAAGCCATCGTACATTGCCAGGACCACAGCTTTCCCTTTGTACGTCCATGGCCCATCTTCCATTACTCGTTCCCAGTCGCCGAGACAGAAAAATTGCATCGTATACATGTTCTCCTCCAAAGGTTTGATCTTTACTTCCTTGGCTAGGTCCCAGGCCACCCTCATATTCATATAGAATCAATACTGGCTATAGGTTTTCTCTGTATGAACCCTAGCTATTGCCATCCACCTGGTTGCTTCCTTCGGCAGCTCTTCGTCGTCCACAACGACGTCTTGAAGCTCCTCTTCCTTCAGCCCCTATTCCTCCATTGCTTCTAGATCGGAAACAGATCCCGATCCTGACGCAGTATCAGCCATGGTCTCTTGCCCGAGAAGATGGTTCCGCGGGCGGTATGATCCCTATCCAGTCCTCAACCCAGCTCCTAGCGCAGCCAAGGGCCAGGTGGGAAGAGGGCTCAGGGGAGGGAAGGTTCTCTACGACGGGGGCCAAGGTCGCCGCCGCCGAGAGGAGCAAAAAACCCTAACGAGAGGGGACTAAAACTTTGATTGATAGTACAGTAGTAACATTTGATTTAGAAGAAGAGTCTAATCAAATTACCGTATGGGCCAAGCCTGTTCAGGCCCATATATGGTGCTGGCCCATTGTGGCAGCCGCACTACGAGTATATATATGTCCGCCCCGAGCCGAGCCAACGACCAGCTCCATGATGGATTCGCTTCCGATCCCCGACGAGATGATGGTGGAGATCTTACTCCGCCTCGCCAACCCAGCCGACCTCGTCCGCGCCTCTGCGGCCTGCGTCTCCTTCCGCCGCCTCATCGCCGATTGCTCCTTCCTTCGGCGGTACCGCAGGCTCCACGCACCGCCCCTCCTCGGCTTCCTCGCCCGACGGCCGCACCATAAACACCCACGCTTCCACTCCGCTGTATGGCCTCACCCCTCCGCGCCTGCAGCCGCCGCCATAGCCCTCGCGGGCGACTTCTCCTTCTCCTTCCTTCCCGCCCCTGCCCGTGACTATGAGGTCCGAGACTCTCGCGGCGGCCGCGTCCTCCTAATCAGAGCTTCCTTGAATAATCATTCGCTGGTGGTGTGCGACCCTTTGTATCGGCGGTACCTCCTGCTTCCTCCGATCCCTAGGAACCTAGCCGCTTTTACGGAAAATTCACTTAAGAGAAAAGGGCCGCGTTTATTGGAGACCTTCCTCTTGCCTACCGGTGACGATGAGGAGGAGGAGGAGACGTCATTCAGCGTAATCTGGATGGCAATGTATGGAATTAAGCTGGTCACCTTTATCTTCTCTTCCAGAACCGGACAATGGCGAGCCGGGCCATCCACGCGCTGGAGCAGGATGCATGTCTTCTCCCGCCACCAATACGCATATGGTTGCTTCTTCTGGTTGACAAACTTGAAGGAAATGCTTCTGCTTGACACCCGTAGGATGGAGTTCTTCTGTGCCGCCGCCCCGCCCGGAACCAAAGGTTTTTCTAATAAGGATATAGCCATCGTGGAGGAAGGGGAAGGCAAACTTGCGATGTTTGTGTGTGCATCTAATATTTCTTGCCTCAAGTATACCATTAGGATAAACGATGGGGATACTTTTAGCCAGTGGGAGTTGGAGAAGAAAATACCTCTGGATTCCTTTTTCTTTTTCATAGGTTCGAGAGGGAGGTGCGCATTCATATATAGGTACATAGGCTCAAAGCGTAATTTAGGCTGTTTCTCTGTGGACAGCAAGACATTCCAGCTTGATAGGGTGTGTCGCTCAGGGCCTGACATGACTAATACACAGACATATAGCAACTATCCACCATCATTGTTGTCAACACCGACGGTATCAAGTGGTAAACTTTCTGCTTCATCATTGCTATCTCCTTAGCATTGTTATGAAACAACTCGTGTGATGCTAGATAGTTCATTGTTTTGATTAACTCTTGTTTACACATTGGTAATAGTTACATTTCGTGTGCTTGTGGCAAGGCTCATCAATAACATAACTGTGCTTTTTTGTTTGTCTGTATCCATTTTCATGTCATCAGAGTCAAAAAAATGACCAAAATTGTAAAAGCAAACAAGGTCGCAAGACACAATAATTAGTTCTGAGAGATGGTTTTATGGTCAAGCTAATGGAGGAGGAATTCAAATTTAAACCAGAACATTAAAGTTTGAGAGAACAAGGGGACAGGACTCAACCCGCAAAACTCATGAAGCTTCCTTCCAGCCTACCTGCAAAAACAATAAATGGATCCACCCAATGCTGATCCTATGGCGCCACTTTTCTGTTAATCTTAGATAACAAGTTGGACGTTAATGTTGAATATAGCAAGCTATCATCCATGATTACATTTTGCTCATCTACTGTTATACAGAAGTATTTTTGTTGTTAGAACAATTTTGCTAACTTGAACTATTTGAACCAGGGCCTGAGAGATCATGCACCAGCGGCTGCAGCTCCAGCCCCTGCAGCAGAGTAAGCACCTTCAGAATATTTCCTTACATAGTCTGTGTTTTGTTTCATTCATCTTATTATCTCCAAATTCGAATTCCTACAGGGCACCGAAGAAGGCCAAGAAGTGAATGTTTGACATGAAGCTTTAGCTCTCTGGTACTATGAAGGGATAGCCCAATTTTGGAGAACTAGAAGTTCAGAACTGTTTCTGTGTGTCAGTGTGTCTCTCAGATACCATATATCATATCGTGTTTGTTCCGTCGGAGGTTGCAGAGATGTTTATGCAGAGTTCCTTAAACATTTGAGATTAAAATATCAGCTTATGCCTGTGAAACTAGTTTCACAAATCCTGTGTGTCCCAATTTGCGTGCGCTGATGATAATCGTGGTAGCAGTATCTACTTTCTTTTTAAAGAAGGTAATTCTCCACTGAAGCAATGTCTGGGTGTGATCTTAGGCAGCAGAGTTGGGATGGATTGCAATCGATCGTCCCATCTGGAGTCATCTCAATTCCGTGGCAGCAGTATTCGTATAGGAAATCATCCCAATTTCGTTCTGAGTACCATCGTATGTACGTCCTGCTGCCCTTGCATCTTCATAGGTACGGTGTGACTTGGATTGTAGCTCTGCTTCTGCCTGGTCTAACCATGAGAATCAAATAATCAGTGCAGGTATTTTGCTTGGATTAAAGCTCTTTAGAGGAGTACTTATGAGAAGCTTCCTCCAAGCCAGCCAGCAAAAAGAAAGAATGGAACCACCCAATGCTCATCCTAGAGTTTGTCTTATGTGCCTTGATCAGGCAATGATTGGTGCGTTTGCTTGTTGGATTAGATAGCGAGAGCATTAAAGATGTTTGTTTCTCAGTAGGTTAACTAAGACTGTATGTAACCCGTCAATCTGACTCTGATAATATTGTATGGCTGCTAGATCTCTGTACTTGCTAGTTGCTACAACTGCTGAGTTTGTGGCTTAGAATTTGTCAGGTATTTTGAATCTAAGAAGAAAGGCCCTTCAAGATGTCTAAATTCCCCCAAATCCTTGACTCTCCTCACTCCCGTGAAGTGAAACATAGTGCCTAGTGTGTGAGACTGCAATGACGGTGGTGCTCTGGTCACCGGCTGGCTGATCGGTGGTGCATCCTGAAGATGTCCACATGCAACGCTCTCTTGTTTCTTCTGATTTAGTTTGTGTGGTTTCGTTTCTTGTTGAGGAGAAGAAACAAACTTGTTGATGAAAATTGTCCTTTTTCTTTCACTTCGATTTTGTGGTGGTGGTTCATGGCTGGTAATTTTGATGCAAGTACTCATCTACTGTATTATTGTAGAGCAACAGCCAACAGACATACCATCACAGTAGCTTACTGAATTAGCAGTTCAGACAAGACATCAGCAGATGCTTAATTGCATAGATAGTATACTTACATGCTTACACGTTGATACAAGGAGACTTGTGCATACATTATCGATCACGTGCATTGCTGTTTTCAGTATGCTCCTTGTACATAATAAGAACATGTTTTGGTTTGTAAAGATTCTTATTAACCAAACAAGAATAAATAACATTTTTCTTGTCCCATCTGACTGTTTTGGTGACTGACGTCTCATAACCAAGAAGCTTCGCGCTGGAGCAGAGATCATACGCAATGGGACCATGATGCTAATAAGGATCTGTGATGCGTCGGCCAAGATCTGAGAATGACGAGGTTCTTCTGCTGTTCCTGCTTGGTAGTGGTCTTCCCCACTCCCTAGTGATTTGCCGTGGCTGCTTGGTTAGCAGTAGTATATCTGTTATCCTGGATATGTTGGGGTCGGCTGCTTTATAATAGGTCTAGATTTATTCTGGTGCTGTCTAGGTTTTCGTCCCATAGCACTTGTTTCGATGTCGGGCAAGTGCGGTGAGTTTTCTAGCAATGCGTTGAACTCGCTTTTCTTCGATGCCCTTTGTCCCTCCTCTAAGAAAAGGCGGCTAGGGTTTCTGCCTTCCGTCGGCGGCGCCGCGGATCTTCCACGTCTCTTGTGGCCTTAGGGCCATGGGTGCGCTGTGGATCCCGGCCCTTGCCAGCGGGAGGGCTCCGTTTTCAGGCACTTCTTCAAGTTTTGTTAGAATTTGTGTCCTGCTCAAGAAGACGAGACGGCGGCGGTTTCTTGAAGATGGAATAAGGTTCTCCCCGCCTAGCCCCCGTCCCAATGGTGTGTCTAGCATCGTCGGAGGGCGTGTGGAGGTGTGTCTCCAGTGGATCTCGCGAGATTTGGTCGGTGGTTGTCTTTGGCGGATTCGCTCGGATCCGGTCTTTGTTCGTCTTTGTTCATGTGTCTTCAGGTTGGATCCTTCCGATCTAAAGTTCTCTTAATCGGCGGCGGTTGCTGTTCTGGAGCATTGGTCCTATGAGACCTTAGCACGATGACTTACCGACTGTCTACTACAACAAGTTGTGCCCGGCTCCGGCAAGGGAGGGGCGATGACGGCGGCACGCCTTCGGCTCGCTTTAGTGCTTGTAGTCGTCGCTAGGTGGTCTATGAATCTGGATGTAATTTTTATTATTTCTGATATTCGTTGTACTGCCATGATTGAAGATGAATAGATTGACAGTTTCCCGCAAAAAAGAACTCGCTTTCCTTCCTCTCCCTGCTTCATGTTTCCGTCTTGTAAGACCGATGTATTTCTGTTCTCAGTAATGGGAAGGGGATAGCCCGATTAGAATCATATTTTTTTTACTTAGACACATGTTTTCGTGTAGTATCCATTTTATTTCCACCCTGAATGGCAAATCAACCAATACCAATAAAATATTTGATTTACGTACATATGTGTAACTTCTTAATAAATGCAGTAGGACACTCTCATGGTGACGCGGTGTTTTGGCTCCTATGTGCATACGCGGTGTTTTGTGGCTTGTCTAAAAAAGATAAAAATATGCAAAATGAATAGTTGTAATGAAGCATGAGAAATTGTCTTTTTTACACAAGCCACAAAAAATCTAATTTTTTACCAAAAACTTTGTGGGCGCACATAAAATGTCCGGATATACACGCGGGATTTTTGTTCCAAATTTTTTAACTTTTCAAAATGTGTATTTAGACAATGAATGCATATGCACCTAGGAGCCATTACCAATTTCCGACTCTCATGATGTTTCTTCTTTTAAAAAATGAGTGTTTGCCTTTGCTTTGGTATGTGTCGATTACTTTGTCCTGCATTGATGACTACATTCGGTGTAAATGGCCACAACAACTGGCATGTGAACTTTTGTTGAAGAAATAATGTGTAGGCCACACGCTATGTCCATTCACTGATATATAGATAACTAGTTTCGCGTGCAGCAAATTAAAAGTAGTTGCTAGTGGGATACTGACCAAGTGTAGAAGGGGAGAAAAAATGATGAGGATGATGGGTGTCACCGGCAGTGAGATGGTGCAACCTCCGCGGAATAAGATGCATTGGGAATTTTCTTCGGAAAAAGACATTGAGGTCCAGTCTAAAGTCATATTCTAGAGCTACAATATGGAGGTAAGCCGGCTGCACCAATTCAAATTGGTGCAGCTAGGTCGACAGAGTGCCGGGCTCAAGATCTACTTTAGGTGGTGTACGACCTGAATGTGTCATGTGTTTGTGGTGTACTACGCACTCTTCCATGCCAGTGAACTATGCACATGGTTAATACTCCGCGATCTCTGCCAGTGGTTTCTCAGTATCCTGTTGAGGATCTTCAGTCTATACTCCTGTAATGACAACTTCTTCGTGTGCTTCCATAAATGTCGAGGCAGAATCATCATAAGTCCATCACTTGTTTTATCTCAAAAAGGAAAACGGATATGATGCAGGATATACATGTATGGTTACATGAGGGAATTGGCAAGAATAGACTTGTATGATGGTGGCGAGTACCTCCATTTGATTATTTGCAGACAGACCGTCCAAATATACAGATTGGTGCAAGATGTGCCTCCTTCTCTCCCCAAATGCTCTCTCTCGTAGTACTGATTCTTGATGATTTTGTGACGTTGGTTCAGTTTGTGTTCTTTTTTTTGTCAATCTCATCAAACAGATTTAAGCGAGAGACACCTCGGTTGATACATTTCCACAAAGACCCTCAAAACTGACGGAATTGCAGCAACAAGCGCTCCCTTCTTGTTCCCCAAATTCACAATCTCCTTGCTCCCGTCCTCATATTCCAAGCCAGAGGCAACTTCGGTGACTTATTACACCTGCCTTTGGGTGCATGACATATGGGGCCAGCACCTTTTGGTGTACGACATGTGGGACCAATAGGTGGCTGGCCCACATGTCATGCACCTAGGGCAGGTGCAGTTAAATCACTGAAGCTTAGTGCCTCCAAGCCATAATGAACAGGATGGCCGGCAGCGCAGCGGAAGAGCTGAAGAACCGTGTAGAGTAGGCCGCCCTCGACCGAAGCTCCAGTCCCCACCCCATCTGCTTTAATGATTTGTTTGACACAATTACCACACACATTGGGGATGAGCTCAAGCCCAGCTTCACACCGCTGAGGAGCAAGTTTAAGCTGCCCGGGATGATGCGCAAAAGGCGACTGACTTGCTCCAAAAGGAGCATCAAGAGTGTCGTGCAGCCCAAGACTAGGCGGTCGTCGCCCAGAACGACCTCGACGGGTGTACATAAGAGTACCAGTTGAAGGCTGAGAAGGATACCCTAGCCGAGGAGGCAAAGAAGCGGGCACTTGAGATCAAAGAGTCCAAGTTGCGGCAGACCAATGCCGAGGGGGAGTTAAAGCAAGCAACTGAGATTGTATCAAAGAGTCCAAGCTGCTGGCTCTATACCAGTACCACGTCATTTATAACCTTTGTAATGGAAGGCTCATATAGTAGACTGGCTATAAACATTGGCTGTATCATTGAATGATTGCATGTTGGGGGACGCAACGAAAGCCATGTGATTGGCTGCGGAGGCTAAATGCCTGCCGCAGCATTCAGATGGGCTGCATACATCCTTCTTTTTCTCGTTGGCTGTGCTACAGCAAGGTGACATAGGAAGCGCCCGCTTGGTTCTCTCTCTTCGCTTCTCGTCCTTTCAGCTATGATTTTGCTGACATGGAACACGTTGTAGCTGCTGACTGGGATCTATTATACTTGCTATCTAAGTCATATCTCTTGCAGTGTATTTTTGGACGTCAAGCATATGCCGAGCTAACTCAAGTGTGGCGTACGTTAGCTGGCTTCACCGATCTGCCCAAAAGTGCCACCTAAAGCAATACCGGGCCTTCTGGCTTGAATTCCAGGATACGACGCGGCGTATCCTCCTGGGAGGCAAGCTCAAGCAGCGCGGGGAGCTGCACACTCTTGCTAGGTCGGCAATGGAGGGCGTCTCCCCCGTGCTTTGGCTCGACCAGGCGACCCTGAGAACTTCTTCAAGCTCGCCCGCCATCTCCGAGAAGCTGGTAGCCATATTGACGTGTGGGTGTGCTCGGCAGCTTGGGAACACACTCGTTAAGCCTGGGCCATGCTCCCTTCCGCGACCTCGATATCAAGTCCATCACCAACGTCGGTCCCTTAGGTGATGACGGCGAGTAGCTCAAGCTGGGCGGAAACATTTCCAGGGTGATGGAGTATGCTCGAGCAGGACTACCACCTGGATCAATTTACATAGTAGATTAGGTTAGCAGTGGTATCCCCACTGTTAGACTAAGTATATAGCATATATACGTGTTGTAATATAACCTGTATTTGTACGGTTCCCTTTTATAAATATATGACAGCCGTACCCACCAAGGGTATCGAGCATTGTTCCAAACCCTAGTTTGTTTAACATGATATCAGACGACGCGTTCGATCCGCACCGTGCTTCTGCCTCCTCTGCCGCCGTCGCGTCGGCCTCCGCCGCCGTGCCGCCTCCGTCAACCCTGGCGATGGACTCGCCGTTCATGGTGTCCGCACCACTCGCCTGGGCCCGTCCGGGATCGCATCCGCCTACGTCCCGATCGCCCGCACCACGATCTTCAGCGCTCCCACCTGCATGCGATGCGTCCCTGGCGCCCGCCTCCTTCGACCCTGCGCAGCTCCCTCGGGATGCATCTGGCGCTCCTGTGCGGCTGCCGTACGCTGGGATTCAGGCCCATGATCCATCGATCTACGCTGGGACTCAGCTGCCCCGTGATGCATCTGGTGGCGCTCCTGCGCGGCTGTACAACGGGACTCAGCCCCATGCTGCGGCGCCGTCCTCAGGCCCCCACGCTGCCCCCGTCCAGGTGCCCTACAACGGGCCGTATCCAGCGCCGTACGTCGCGCCGTCGCCATCGCCGTACACTGCGCTGGGGCCGTATGCCTCGTCCTCTGCAGGGCCCTACGAGGCGCCGTATGGCGCGCCCTACGCTGCCCCTGTGCAGTACGTCGCGTCGCTGCAGCCCTACGGCGTACCTCCTCCGGCGTCCCACGGTCATCACCAACCCTACCGTACGTCTCCGTCGGCCGATGCGCTGACTCCGTACAGTGCCCCTCCGACGTACGACTCGCAGCTCTCCGCATCGATGGCTGAACCAGGACCGTTCCACTTCGCTCATCTGGTGACGGTGAAGCTCTCTGCTGACAACTACCTCCTGTGGCGCGCTCAGGTGTTGCCGCTGATGCGTAGTCACTATCTTGAGGGGTATGTCGACGGTACGCTGCCGTGTCCCCCGGCCACTGTTCCGGTGCCCTCGGCCACTGGTGGCTCCGTCATGGTGCCCAACCCTGCTCATCGTCGGTGGATTGCTCAGGATCAGGCTATTCTGGGTGCTATTCAGTCCTCGCTCACTCCTTCCGTGGCTGGCATGGTGGTCTTTGCCGCGACGTCGAGGGATGCATGGGCTACCCTCGATTCCAGCTTCTCCTCGCAGTCGCTGGCCCGTTCTTCTGCCATTCGTAACCAGCTGGGTGAGGTCAAGAAACATGATCTCTCCGTTACGGCCTTCTTCAACAAGGTCAAAAGCTCGGCTGACACACTGTCCTTAATTGGGAAGCCCCTCCGTGATGAGGAGTTTACTTCATTTATTCTGAATGGCCTTGATGAGGACTATGACTCTCTTGTTGAAAACGTCAACGGACGTGACACGCCGATGCCGCCTCGTGACCTCTACGCCCGCCTCCTCAGCACGGAGCAGCGGCTTGCCGCTCGCCGCTCAGTTGGAGTCTACACGGAGGGCCTGTTTACGAACGCTGCTCTCCGCGGGGGTGCCCGTGGTGCTAAGCAGAAACCGCCTTCGTCCTCGGGCAACCAGCCTCGTCCGCCCGCTTCAGCTCCTCCAACGGCCGGCCGCAAGCGGCTCCACTGCGAGGCATGTGGCGGTGGGGTGGAGTGTCAGCTTTGCGGAATTGAGGGACACTTGGCGTCTCGGTGCCATCGTTGGTTTAAACGTGACTTCCTTGGCATTGGGAACAATGGGAAGGGCAACGAGAAGCAAGCTGCTCTCGCCACATAGGACCCTGGGTTCACTCCTTCATATTATGTGGATCCGCCTGGTACATGGACACAGGCGCAACAGATCACCTGACGAGCCAGCTTGACAAGTTGGCTACTCGCCAGCCCTACACCGGTCATGATCAGGTCCGCACTGCCAATGGATCAGGTATGCCCATCTCACATGTTGGTCAGGCATCTCTTCTTTCGCGTACCACTAAAACTTTGCGTCTTCTTGATGTCCTTCGTGTTCCTTCAGTCACACGTAATTTACTCTCGGTTCCTAAATTGACTTATGACAACAATGTGTTTGTTGAATTTCACCTTTTTCATTTTTTTGTTAAGGACTGGGACACGAGGGCCGTTCTTCTTAGTGGTCGAGCTCGTGATGGCTTATATGCGTTTGATGTACCACGCGCGCTTAATGTGCCACGAGTATCTCAAGTTTTCAGTGGTGTTCGGGTGTCGTCGTCACAGTGGCATTCTCGCCTTGGTCATCCTGCCACTCCCATTGTGCGCCATGTGTTGCATCGTCGTCGTCTTCCAGTTGAGTCTAGTAATAAGGAGTTTCTAGTGTGTGATGCCTGTCAACAAGGCAAGAGTCATCAGTTGCCTTTTTCTGTATCGAGTCGTGTTGTTAAGGCTCCTCTCGAACTTGTGTTTTCAGATGTGTGGGGCTATGCCCAAAATTCTGTCAGTGGTCACAACTATTATGTCAGTTTTATCGATGCTTTCAGTCGCTTTACTGCTTGTTTCGGTTCTGGAGTGATGCTTTTGTTACTGCTTGTTTTTTTGATAAACAGGATTCCCACACGACTTCTTCACATGAAGTCTCCTCTAGAAGTGTTGCTTCATGAAACTCCAGACTACTCCTTCCTTAAAGTGTTCGGTTGTGCGTGTTTGCCGCATCTCCGCCCATACAATAAGCATAAACTTGAGTATCGATCCAAAAAATGTGTGTTCCTTGGGTACAGTCCTCTCCACAAAGGTTACAAGTGTCTCCACCTTCCAACAAATCGTGTTTACATTTCTCGTGATGTTGTGTTCGATGAGACTGTCTTCCCTTTTTCCATGCTCACATCTCCCACCGATACTCCCGTCACCGAGTTGCACTCTTTTCCAGTTTTGCCTGATCAATTTGTAGATGCTGCATATTCTCCTCTGTTGTTGCCTAACCATGGTGCAGGGACTGGACGAGGTGCTCGACTTGAGCTTTGTGATGATGATGCTGATGCGGCCTCGACTGTGCCAGCTGTCGCCGCGTCGGCTGACCCCGTTGATACGCCGGCTACCTCCCCCGACACTGATCGTACGTGCATGCCCCATGCACATGGCCTCGATGGGGCACCCACGTCACCTGGTCTAGCGGCCTTGCAGTCGCCTGGGCTGACGACCCCCGTAGCGACGGACCCCGAGACGCCCACATCGGCTGGGCTGGTGTCTGCGCGGTCGCTCGGGTCGGCTGACCCTGCAGCCCTGTCACTTGGGCCGGCGACCTCGCCGGCTGGTGCCTCAGGTTCGTCCTCGTTGGCTGGCCCGTCGTCACCAACCATGCCCGGCATGTCTTCGCCAACCACTCCAGGCTCGGGTACGACAGTGACTGCCTCACCGGCTGCGATCATTGACTCGCCTGATGGCGTGTCTTCTTCATCTCTGTTGGACAGTGGCTCCCGTGTGGTGGCTGCTCCACCGCCGCCTCAGTCGGCCGTCCTTCGTCCTCATACTCGCAGCAAGAGTGGCATCTTCCAACCGAAGAAGCGCACTGATGGTACTGTCGCATGGCTTGCGGCCTGTGTTGCTCATGCTGAAGACGATCCTACGACTAAACCACGACATTTCCAGGCAGCGCTTGGCATTCCTCATTGGCGTGCTGCTATGGAACAGGAGATCCATGCTCTCCAAAGAAATAACACTTGGCGTCTGGTTCCACCTCCATCTGGTGTCAATATCATTGATTCTAAATGGGTTTTCAAGGTGAAGAAACATGCTGATGGCTCCATTGAGAGGTACAAGGCACGCCTGGTTGCCAAGGTATTCAAACAATGGTATTGCATTGATTATGAAGACACATTCAGTCCTGTTATTAAACCAACTACGATTCGTGTTCTTCTTTCCTTGGCTGTTACTCGACGATGGTCGCTTCGACAACTTTGACGTTCAGAATGCCTTCCTTCACGGAGTTCTGGAGGAAGAGGTTTACATGCGTCAGCCACCAGGTTTTGTTGATCCTGCTCGGCCACATCACTTATGTCGCCTTGTTAAGGCTCTCTATGGTCTGAAGCAGGCCCCTCGTGCGTGGCATGCACGTCTTGGCGCTGCTCTTCGTGCGCATGGGTTTGTGCCTTCTACAGCAGACACATCTCTGTTTATTCTTCAGCGACCTGAGGTGACTATGTACATTCTGGTCTATGTTGATGATATCATACTTGTCAGTTCGTCCGCTGCTGCTACGGATCGGCTTGTGTCCTCTCTTGGTGTTGAGTTTGCTGTTAAGGATCTTGGGAGACTGCATTATTTTTTGGGTCTGGAGGTGTTTCGTTCTGATGGTGGCTTGACTCTTACTCAGAAGAAGTACTCTCAGGATCTCCTACGCCGTGCTGGTATGCTGCAGTGTAAGGCTGCTATGACTCCCATGTCTGCCACAGACAAACTGACAGCTTTTGATGGTGACTTGCTCTCTCCTGCGGATGCCACTGAGTACCGCAGCATTGTTGGTGGGCTGCAGTACTTGCTCATTACTCGCCCAGACATATCATTTGCTGTTAACCGTGTGTGCCAGTACCTTCATGCACCACGTGACTCTCACTGGTCGGCCGTTAAGCGCATCTCTATGTTCGTCACACTGGTTCATATGGCCTTCACCTTCAGTCTGCATCTTCTGGCTTGATCTCAGCATTTTCTGATGCCGATTGGGCTGGTAGTCCTGATGATCGGCGATCGACGGGGCGACATGCTGTGTTCTTTGGACCTAACTTGATCGCCTGGCAAGCTCGCAAGCAAGCTACAGTGTCTTGGAGTAGTACTGAAGCTGAGCAGTTGCTAATGCCACAACTGAGATCATGTGGGTGCAGTCTTTGCTTATGGAGTTGAGGTTCTCTCCGACTCAGCCGCCAGTCCTTTGGTGTGATAACATTGGTGCCACATATCTTTCATCCAATCCAGTATTTCATGCCCGAACGAAGCACATCGAAGTTGACTATCACTTTGTGAGGGAACGTGTTTCTCATAAGCTTCTTCAGATCAAGTTTGTTTCTTCTAAGGATCAACTTGCTGATATCTTCACTAAACCCTTGCCCTTGCCTTCTTTTGAGGGTTGTCGACGCAATCTTAACCTTCTGAGTGTTTCAGGACATAGTTAAGATTGAGGGAAGGTGTTAGACTAAGTATATAGCATATATACGTGTTGTAATATAACCTGTATTTGTAAGGTTCCCTCTTATAAATATATGACAGCCGTACCCACCAAGGGTATCGAGCATTGTTCCAAACCCTAGTTTGTATAACACCCACCCAAGTCCTAAGTGCTACTGGGTCATTTTGGATTCTGACAGACGAGGTCGGTCTTTAAATGGTTTATTTCTACTCTTATCACGCTCCTTTGTCGAGTACTTGTGCTAGCTAGCGGTTATTTTCCACTTTCTTGGTCACCTGCATCATCACCATTTCGTCCGCGTAATCCTTCTCGTCGGACGACTCAACGTAGTGCTCGTACATGTACTCCAGCTTTGAATCCGATGCTTCAAAGAAGGAACACAAGAAATTTAGTAGACACATTTCACCAAACACTTGCCGGGCGTGATGACCCTCGTAGGGGCGGATGGTACCTGCATGGCGGACGGACAATATGTGTATATTAGCAGCGTACGCAAAGCGGTGAGGCGACTGGGTGGAGTGGCAGAGGTCGCGGAGCTTAGGGAAGGGCTTAGCAGGCGGCAGAGATGGGAGAGCAGCGGCGGCAGTGAGGAAGGAAGCGGATCTAGAGAAAGAGGGATGGGATGGGAACGCGGGGCCCGGGTGGACAACACAGTTTTTGGACGCTTGCAGGCGATTTGAGGGTCCTCTTTGAAGATGCTCCAACCCTAATACTCCAATTGTTGATCTCCGACTTGCAAATTTAGTAATGAGTGCACAGGGAACTCGGCAAGCCACATTTGGAAAAGTCCTATCTGCATTCACTTTTTTTAGTAATGAGGGCATTGTAGATGTTCATATATTTCGCTATAGGACTGTGCTAACCACCAGTCGACTGGTGGTTAGCAATAGATCCGTGCGAGTCCGATCCACTTCTCCCGATAGTTAGCGATAGATGCGCTATCTTCTCACGCTCGCTTTTCACTGATATTTTTCCTTCTCTTAAAAACCGTAATAAATCGCTAGTGGTTTTTTCTGGTTTTTCGCTGCATAATATGAAAAGAAAATAAAGGTGCTTGAAAGAGGATTTGAACCCAGGTCTATGCAATAATTGTTGAGCCTAATAACCAACTAAGCCACCTGTTGTTATTGTCTATTGTAGATAAACAACGTTATTTAAACATTTCTTATTTATGTCATATCAGAAGAAAAAAAAGTTTGACTTGGTAACTTTGGCATGACCAGCGTGATAACTATGGTATGAGCAACATGATAACTATACCATGATAAGGCTGGTAACTACAGTACGAGAAGGTTAAGGCATGGGGAAGTATGGTAACTTAACACAGAAATTACTGGTGAAAATGTTTCAAAACTTCCCTTGGATGAAAGATACCGTGGTGTTTAAAACGTAAGATATTAGTTATCATGTGTGCGATGTATACATTATCATGTTTTTTACACAGAAATTACCGGGTGTATGTTTTCAACAAAAAATCTGGTCAAAAATTACAG
Source organism: Aegilops bicornis (assembly GCA_021605145.1). NCBI lineage: Eukaryota > Viridiplantae > Streptophyta > Magnoliopsida > Poales > Poaceae > Aegilops > Aegilops bicornis. The sequence goes on along the minus strand of CM038674.1, from coordinate 39,387,565 downwards.
TGGCGTTTCTATGGGAGTTATGAACTTTGTATGTCTCTATTATCTTGCTATTTACAGAGAAATTACGGGTCCCCCCCTCGCCGCAGTCGCCACATTTACCAGGATCGGGTACATAAGTTATCATGTGTACCATGTATTCTTTATAATGTTTTTTGCTCATAATTTTCCGTTGCATGTTTCAGCGACTTTCCCCACCACCACCATCGCCGACCAAGTAATCAGGTCAGGTGTACATAATTTATCGGGTCCGCAATGTTTGAGTTATCATGTTATTTGCACAGAAGTGATATGTTTCAACAACTCCCCCACCCCACCCTCGCCGAAGTTATCGACAACGTTTCTAGGACCGGGGCACACAAGTTATCAGGTCTATGAAATGTGAGTTACCATGTTGTTCACACGAAAGTTACCGAGGGGATGTTTCGTCAACTCCCCCCCCCCCCCACCCCCGTACCAAAGTTATCGGGACTGGGGTCCATAAGTTATCAGGTATACGATGTGTGACTTATCATACTATTCATACAAAAAAGTTATCGAGTGTATGTTTATATTAGTTTTTTTTTTCAAAAAAAAGCTACGACGATATTTGTACATAAGCTATCAGGTTTGTGGTACATATAATTATCAATCTCATTACAAAAAGAATTTTCCGAGATATGACAAATGTGAAAAAGACCGTTGTTCGAATTCTATAGAAGTGAAACATTTATTTCTCTAGAAGACATTCATCACTACAAAAAAGAGAAAGTGGAGTACAAAACACGTTGCATCGGCCCTTTAAAAAACTTGCAGCAAATGGTTTTGTCTCCTCAACAAAGACGTTGTGGTCTTTCTTTTTCGCTCTCATTTACTAATGTAGAAATACAAATTAACCCGTAAATGAAATAGAACAGGTAGTCAGCTCAGTTGGTAATGCGTTGTGGCAACAACCAATAGATTGTGTGTTCGAATCCTAGTGGTGGCACTATTTTTCTGAAGCTCTTTTCACGCGCCATAGTAGAAGCAACAGTCGGTAGAGCAGAAAGATCGAAGGAAAAATCGAAAATCACTAACCAACAGTCGGCAGGAAAATAGCTTTTCCCTTCGATATATATTTGATCAAATTTTACAATGTTTAACTTCACAGAAATCTAATACGTGGAGTAAAAAGCACCGTAGGAAGTACAAACCAAGCAAACGCAAAACCGGTCCTTTAATTGGTACAAAAATAAGTACATAATGGCACGCATTCCCATTATATGTTTTCTACCATAATTAATAAGACAAGAAACTGCTAAAATAAAGACAAACTATAACATGAGAGATTTTATTCATGGAGATAAACACATGCTGCGCCGCATGGCTGGGGGTTCTCGCAGCCTTGCGGGATCGTCCGCCTCGGGCATCCGCAGCACGGCGGAGACACCACCTGCTCGGCGATCTCGCAGCCTTGCGGGATTGCCAGCGTCGTGCATCCGCCGCACGGCCGAGGCATCACCGGTGGCGGTGGGGTCCCAATATCTGTGCACGGCCCTTGTTCTTCTCCACACTTGGGTCCGGTTGGTGATTTCGGTTTTGGCGGTTTCGGCCTAACACTTGGTGGTGGCGGTGCTGTTGGGTGTCCTTTCATTGGAATTTCCCTGGCTGGGGGCGAAGCCCGTAGCCGTGGCGTAAGCGTAAAACTTACGGGGATGTGCCTGGTGTAGACGGTGACGGAGACGGAAACGGCGGCGACGAGGGACAAAGCCGACGACGCTCGGATCTTCCCGCAGAACCTGCCGGCCTGGGTGCAGAAGCGTCTGCTGCGCCGGCGCCCGCGACGAGGTGACCCGCAGGAGGTGATGTCGTCGACGGCCAGTAGCAGCGCCGCTGACGTGGAGGTGAGCCCCAGCAGGAGCTTGTCGATGAGCTCCACGACCTTGGCCGCCTTGTCCTTCCTCGCCACCTCCAGGCAGATCGCCACGCCCTGCAGCACCGCCGACAGCAGGTCGGCCAGCGCCGAATACCTGCGTCAAGAATCGTACTTGAACTTGATCGAGAAATGAAACAACCATGCATGCGTGGTCCATGGAGAAGTATACTGACTTACTTGAAGGAGTTGTAGTTGCCGAAGGAGACGGTGGCGGTCGCCTCGCCGTTGCAGTCGTCGTGGACGCACTGGCTCTGCGTTGAGGCCGCCGTCATGATCGCCGACGCCAGAGACAGCCCCACCGTCGCGATGCGGAACACGAGGCTCAACGCCTCCGATGCACCTCGCTTGCCGGAGTTGCTCCCACCTACCATGTATGATTGATTGGAGGGCAACCGAGGCTCAGTAGATCGAGGATGGACGTGCACCACCTCAAACAGAGTGTCAGACAGGAGGTCAAAGAATCCTAAACAGTAGACATGTCTCGACTATAATGTCATCGACCTCCATTATCTCAACAGCAAGGATATACTACATGCCAATGATACACTTCTATCGACTAATTTTTTTTTGAACGGCACTTCTATCGACTTTAGTTTAGTATGCTGTCGTAGTTGTCGGTTGGATTTATAGTTTGGTAGCAAACAAAAAGAAATCTTCTGAATACAGGGTAGTTGGACTTACCAATAAAAATAATAATTTGTGGGACACAGGCACCTGTTATGCCAACAATATGAAATTGATTAAGCACCAGTGTCATGGCTCATGAATCCAATGATTTTTAGGGTTTGTTTGGATAACACACAGCGAGCCCAGCCAAAATAGGCACACCAAAAATTTGGCGAAGGTTTTCGCGGCCACGATCTCACCAACGCATGGGCGCAAAATCTGAGCGGGCTTACCGAAAAATTCACATGGTTCCCATTCTTTGGCGGAAAACGTCCATTTTAAACCTTGAACTCGTTGAGGTCGGGCGGAATGAACCCCCAAATCGAAATCCCGGTCGATTGCACACTGAACTCTGCAATCCCGGTCTAAATCAAACCCTGGTAAAATTCAACCAGGATTTGTCTAGCTGGTGGCCAAGGAGCGGCATGTTGACCACGGTGTGTGCACCCTTCCTCCGCGCTGGGCCAGCCCATTTTTATTTTTTTTGCTAAAAAATGTGTCTTTAATTTTCTCTTACACGCATAGGCGGGAAACGCTAAAAAAAATACGCACTTGACAAGTTTTGAAGCTAAAAAAATGTGTCTTTATTTTTCTCGCACGCATAGGCGGAAAACGCAAAAAATATAATCACCTGACAAGTTTCGAACCCAAGATATACAGCAACAAACGCGCTGGTACAACCAGTTGACCTAGCTACCAAATCTGTTTATGTAGCGACACAAAGGTATAAGAATCAACATCAGATTCGAATATTTTAAAATTTTGACCGCTATTTTTTTAGGGTTTATGAAAAGCGTTCACCTTTCAAATATGTGAACAAATTACGAAACTGAATTTGGAAAATTCAAGCAAACTTTTGGAACATGCACATTTCATAAAAATCCCGAAGAAAGATTGAAAACATGAAAGTTTTTAAAATTCACAAACAATTTTGAAACAGAAACATTTTTCAAACTCCTGATTTTTATTGAAAACATGGACATTTTTTGAATTTTATGAAATATTGGAATATGTTTTGAACTCTGAAACAAAATTAGAACACACAAACATTTTGAAAAATTCGTGTGGAATTTTTGAAATGAACCAATTTTTAAAACCGCAAACATTTCTTTAACAAGTTGTCGAAAATATGGAACAAAAACATTCTGAACAATTTTATAATCTGGTTCATGAACAACTTTATATTCTTTTTCAAAATCTGGTTCACGTGGTTCTTATTTGTATGCTTATTTTTTGAAAATATGCAACTTCACGAATTCAAGAAAAAATGAAAAGGTGCGTGGAAGATAATTCAAACTCACGGCAAATATGTGATAGCATTATTGAATAAAATATGAATAGATGAACATTTTTGTAATATACGTTGAACAATTTCCGAATAAATATTTAACAATTGTGCGATATACACTGAACAAATTTCTAATACAAGATGAACATTTTTATAAGTGAGTTAAATTTATGGAAATTACCGTGAAGATTTCTTTAATATACGCAATGAACTTTGTATATATACATGAAAAAAGGAAGAAAAAAAGAGAAGATAGAAAAGAAATAATAAAGAAAATGACCCACGGGCTCTTTTTCAATTTTACGGTTTCTTTTTCAAAATCTATGAATTTTTTCCCAAATCCGTGGACTTTCTTTTGAAAATCGATGAACTTATTTTCAAAATTTTTGAACCTTTTCTAAATCCGTGAATGTTTTTTTCGAAATTTGTGAACTTTTTTTTGTTTTCGAGCCAGACCGGGCACTTATTTTTTATTGAAAAAATAATGAGGGCCGGCCCAGCAGGGACCAGGGTGTAGCGCCCTTTGCAATTTTTTGTTTCTTAACGGAAAAAAACTAAAGCGGGCCAGCCCAACAGGGAGCTGGTGTGCGCCCTCTGCGAAATGTCCCAATCCCGGCCATCCAAACGATCCGAAGGTTTGATTTAGACCGGGACTGCATAGTTCAAAGTGTAATCGACCGGGATTTCGACTTGAGGGTTCGTTTCGCAGAACCCATACGAATTCAGGGTTTAAAATGGACTTTTTCCTTCTTTGGCGCTGATCGAAACGGAAGCCGTGGTAGCTTCAATCCAAACAGACCCTTTGCTCTTAGATCACTATTCTGCCAAAGTAGGCATGCAAGTGGACAAGCGTCCGCGAGTCTGCGGACGTCTGAGAGATAAAAAATAAGCGTTGCATGGTTATATTAAAGTAACGAAGTTTAGTTTGTTTTTTGGTTTTGCGGACGTTCACAGATACTGTTTGCCTGCATCACCAAAATTTCGCCGACTAGCAGGGAGATAGTGCGTGAAGGGGGAGGGAGGAACGATGTGGCGGAGAAGGTATCACGCTCCTTGGAAAACACTAAGGGCCTGTTTGGTTCCAAATAAATCACCAACTTATAAGTCGAAAAATGAAAAAAGTGACTTATTTTGCCAAACAGACCCGACTTATAAGTCACCTCAACTTATAAGTCATAAGTTGGTTCACCCCAACTTAAAACTTATAGGTCATCCCTTTTTGCGTGGGTCTCACCACCTGCATGATGTTGATTGGTGTGGAAAGGTGTGTCACGTGACTTATAAGTCAGGTGATAACCAAACAGGCGTGACTTATAAGTCACTAGTTTTAAGTCACCTGACTTATAAGTCGGATGACTTATTGAAACCAAACAGGCCCTAACTATAAATACAAAGCATTATTCATGGTACGATGTGCACCCTCTACTACTCCCTCTGCTCAGGTTTGCTGACAAAAGCATCACCGGGGCTGTCCAAAGCATCGCCACCCTCCATGGAAGCATCACCGGCTCGCCGCGTGCCGATCGCAGCATCCTAGCGCCACCGGCTCACCTCGCACCGGTCATAGCATCCATGCACGTCGCTGGTAGCATCTCCGTGTGCCAATCACATAATCAATGTGTGCCAGTTGCAGCGCCACCGGCTTGCCTTGTGCAGGTCGCAACATCTGCACACGTCGCTCGTTCGTCGCAATATCCTCACACACCGGTCACAACATCATCGCACGTTAGTCAAAGCATGGCCGGCTCGCCTCCCGCTGGTCATAGCGCCGTGGTGCGCCTCTCATAGCAGTGTCAAATGGACTCGCAGCATCATTGCGCTGTCACACAGCCTGGAGGCACCACTCAACACTGTCGCTGAAGTCGTACCTCGGCATTGCAGCTCCCGCCATCAAGGGTTGCAACTCTGTTGCTCGCCTTCATAGCATACATCCTGGCACCTCTCGTCGCAAATCGCCTGAACGCTCGCAATAAACGAAGTCCAGTCATTGCAGCATTGTGCGATCACCAGCCAATGACGCGGATGACCGGCCTAGCAGCATTGCTCTCGGGCCTTGAAGCGGCAAATGGTCACGTTGCAGGGCCAGGCACATCGGTGGCCGCTGCTTGCAACAGGGCCTGCTGGGGACACACACACACAGAGTGGAGCCTGATTTGGGAGGTGTGTGGGGAAGAAGAGGAGAGAGCCCAGGACTAGTTATAGTGGGAGTATTAGTGGCATGACATAGTATTAAATTAAGAAAGATGTGATGATGGTAACATACATAGTGCTTCTGCCCCGCAAAAAAAACATCACATAGTGCTTCCCCAAAAAAAGATTCTACAGGCTAATAAATGCAACCATCTAGATACTTTGCAATATGAAGATAGTAACATATACTGATGTCCACTAGTCTAAATTACTTTCCACTATGAATGGCCATAGATGAAGGTGCGAGTGACGTCTCTCGTGAGGATCGATCACTATGTGGGCCCACATGGAGGCGCGTGCGTCCGTGGCAGGCGACTGACACAAGTGCACGATCGGTTGCCCAATTGCGATACTTTATCTTTTGCACACCCCAACAAAATTAATTACCAACAAAATGGCTAATTAACTTATTTTTCTTTCAAAAAGGAGGTTTACCCCTTGCTTCTGCATCATTACGATGCACACTACCATAGGTGTTAAAAGAAAGTATTCATCATCCTAAGTCGAAACCAATCAAACATGGGACAAAATGAGCCGCAAGGCACAATAACAGGATTACATGGCTCAAACACATACCCATTATTGACTCGCTATCAAACTCGGTGAAGAAACCATCTGCTACCATCTCAACACGGTTGCACACAATAGCTGTACGCTCCTGTACGTCCACACGCTGAAGTAAGGATCACATATGTATCAAAGCCACAACCCTCGAGATGACCTGCAAATATTTTGGAAGAGTTGTTTTGTTAAAAACAAATACGTTCCGGCAATTCTAAATTGTCCATAAAAAGACCCATACTCCCACATGGATATATCCCTTTAAAGTTTGGTTGACATTTCCCAACCAGATTCGGAACAAATTGTGTTATACTAGCGAGAGGTGGTAAATTGTAGGCCACTTGTATCATGCGCCAAGTTACGGAGGCAAAAGGACAGGAGAGGAATAGACTTCAATATCTTCCTCCTGATCGCAAAAATAATATTTGTTGCAGCACTGCCAATTTCTTTTCGTAATATGATACTTAGTGAAGATTACACCCCGATGCAAGAACCCCATGAATATTTTTATTTTTGTTGGTACTCTTGTTTTCCAAATATTCCTTGTGCGAAAGAACGGACCCGTGTTCATGAGTTCCAAAATTACATAGATTTTACTACGTAAACACCATTTGTATTCAATTTGCATCGTAATATATCCTACACTTGAGTTAGGTTGAATGACATCAACCTACACACTAAATGAACCTAAGAAGTCAATTTATCACCGGTCAGAGCTATAGGGAACTGAATATTTAACGAACTTGCCTCAAGAACAGCTGCCACAGAAGCATCTTTCCTCCGTGCAATATTATAAAGAGACAGGTATTGAAGAGACAACGGGGTATCACCCAACCAGGCATCTTTCCAAAAATCCATCAATTGCACATCAACAGCGACAAAAGATCCTCTATCTATTGAATGAAAAACGAGGACTTGACCTTCACCAGTCCCTTTCAAAATGGAGAGTATGTCGGCCTTAGTGCCACCTAAGATAATGTTTCCCTCTGTCTTCATATTAGACTTTAGGCTAGGCGGCCTAACAATCCCAAATCAAAGCGGATAGTACTTGCATTTTTCTCTTAAAAAATCAGTTTTGCTAAAGCACATCTAGATATGCCAGAAATATTACACATATAAGTCGAATGTCAATGATTTTACCTGGAGATTCACGCAGGTATTTTCGTTCTCTTTTTTGTTTTGCTTAATTAAGTCACTTAGATGTGCAATAATTACTGGCATGCATTAGCTGACCTGTGTACTGGGTATACTAAACAAAACATGTTTAATTCTCTAATGTCTAGTCGTAGAGCTCCAAATTAATCCCAAACAAGTTTTGCTAGATGTTACACAATGCATCCTGTAATTAATAGCCATTGCATAATGAGACAATAATTGAAAAACATGTAACTCAAGTTATAAACTACTACCTCTCCCTCCTGGTTTACTAGTCCCCTCGTATTTTGGGTCATATTTTGACTATGATTATAAGTAATAAAATATAAATTATATGTAGAAAAAACAATATCATTTAAAAATACATTCAAAGTCAATCAAATAATATAAGTTTTTGTGACATGGGTTAACATTTTGCTAGTTAAATATGTGGTTAGACTTTGACCCAAAATACGATGGGACTAATAAACCCAAACAAATTTAATAAAACATAATTTTGTTGATGGTACACTTTCAATCAGTATATATAATAGTGAGAAAATAAAATATTTAACTAAATTAAAGATAAAAACAAATACGTGGATCCAACTACATCTGAATATCACATAATCTGGAGCAAGGGCTACAAATAAATTCGAGCTAGTACAGCTAACACAAAGTATGTTTGCTTCAACCTACCTATTAAAGTTGTGTCTAATATGTGTATTATCCTACACTTAGACTTGGAGTACGTAGAGAGTCAGGTGTTTGAGTGGGACATGGGTAACCTGAGATTATTATATAAGGTCACTGTGGGTAGCCAAAATAGACTGAACATAATTTAGGCCAAGACAAAGATCACGAGAGGGATGGTCCGGGCGCCCTTTGCAGGGGTGGCCGAACAGGCCATGGCGAAGGTGGTCGCAAAGCTATCTGGTGGCCTTGAGGGCTTATCGTCGACTTGTATAATGTGATTACTACATGGGGAGGTGTGACTTTAACATGCCCGCAGATTAGCCACGACGGTGAACCTCGTTAAAAGAAACATCATGTGTCTCGTCTACTTTTCTGCAATTATCTATCGCGTATTATTCGTACAGAAGATGCAAGTTGTATATAAAAAACATTTATCTGAGTTAAAGATGCAGGAAGAGGGAAACCTTACCGAGCACATCAATGTCTTCAAACTCCAATCAAGAATTAGCGGACCTACCTTGGCTACATTAAACGGGGGATGAGGAAGCGCCATTACTTTGATTGGTTTCGATACCATCACTAGTAGAAAACAGGGCTTTGGTTCGGCCAGAAAAGAGCATTAATCCCGGTTGCATTATGAACCGGGACTAATGTAAGCATTAGTCCCGGTTCGAGCGGCTAGGGCACCGTACAGGCATTAGTCCCGGTTCAAATGTGACCTTTAGTCCTGGTTGGTGCCACGAACCGGAACTAAAGGGTGCGATGCCCATTAGTACCGGTTCGTGGCACGAACCGGGACTAAAGGTTAGACCTTTAGTCCCGGTTCGAGGCACCAACCGGGACAAATGAGGTTGAGGCATTAGTACCGGTTCGTGGCACCAACCGGTACTAAAAGTCAACCTTTAGTACCGGTTTGTGGCACGAACCGGTACTAATGGTACAATTTTCAAATTCTACCCCCCTGTGTATCGCCTTTTCAGTTTTGTAAAAAGCAAAAGAAAATGATAAAAACTTCAAAAGTTAAAATCCTTCAAGATGTAGTTATATTACTACATCTACTAGTTAGGAAAATTTAAAAACTTATATTTGAACATGTTTTGCAAAAAAAGTGTAGGGAAAATGTAAAACGGCTATAACTTTTGCATACGATGCCAGAAAAAAAACGTATAATATATCAAAATGTTCAACACGAAAATCCGCACCTGATTTTGACTGCCTGCGGCCTGTTCGCAGATTTTTAGAATCCTCAAATTCTAAAAGTAAAAAAAGTTATGCTCAAATTTCAGTTTTTTTTATTTTCGTTAAATCTGGTCAAATTATGGTCAAACTACTTATTCAAGAAGTATTAGTGTTACTAAATAATTATTCAAGAATATTAGTGTTACTAAATAATTATTTCAGTTTTTTTTAATTTTGGTCAAATCTTGTCAAACTACTTATTCAAGAAATATTAGTGTTACTAAATAATTATTGTTTTTTAGAACGATAGTTTCAAACTCAAACAGTGAAATGTGTGACTTCATGCTGAAGCTAAACTCCTGAGGGTTAATAGGATTGACATCTTACTATTGTCAGGAAAACAACAAGTGCAGACCTGGAAACGAGGGAGAATAGAACCCGGAAGTTAAGCGTGCTCAGGCTGGGGTAGTGATAGGATGGGTGGCCGTCCGGGAAGTTAGATGATTTGAAATGATGAGGGGTGATTAGAGATTAGAGGTTAAATTGAACAGTGATGAGGGGTGATTAGAGATTAGAGGTTAAAATAATTCAGAAATTTGAAAATTCAGGAAAAATTTAAAAAAAAAAATTCAAACAAAAATCATAAATTTCCTTTAATACCGGTTGGGGGTCACCAACCGGGACTAAAGGTGGACCTCCATGCAGCGGCCACGTGGAGGGCCTTTAGTCCCGGTTCATATAAGAACTGGGACTAAAGGGGGGGAGGGGCTTTAGTAACGACCCTTTAGTCTCGGTTCCAGAACTAGGACTAAAGGCCCTTATGAACCGGGACAAATGACCCTTTTTCTACTAGTGCATGGTCCTATGCAAACTTGAGCACTACTCTGACATATGGGAAGACTACTGTTGTTGCAAGCGAGATTACGGCAACACTGTTATATATCGTACAAATGAGAAGAGAAGTTGTGCCGAAGGTGCTGGAAGTAGCAAAGGTGTGGGCCTCGTGACCAGGTATAATCAAGATGGCAGAAAGGAGAAGGACAAGCCGAGGAAGAAGAAGGGTCCGTAGTGGTTTCATTGTTAGGATTTTGGTCATGTAAGGAGGGTGTGCCCAAAGTGGAAGAAGGTTAATGGATCGTCCACTGTGGTGGCTTCCTCAGCCAGTCATTTTGATGGTGAGGTGCTTACGCTATCATGCGAGCAGTCCTATGAAGTGTGGTTATTAGATACGACAAGTTCTTATCATGTGGCACCTAAAAAATAGCGGTTCACTTCCTATAAGTCTGGTAATTTTGGAGTAGTCTTTAAAGGTGGTGATGTGCCTCGACTCATTGTGAGCATTGGAGATGTCAAGATCAAGTATGGAAACGGTGTTGAATATGTGCTAAGAATGTTAGACACAAGCCAAAGGTTCAAAAAAATTCGCTTGGTGAACTTCATGACCATGGTTAGGTCTACAAGGTGGACAGGGACAAGAAGGCCCTGATGATCAAGATGGACAAGAACGTCATAATGAAGAGAAGGAGGACCAAGAAATATTTGTACAAGATGCAAGCAAGCTGTGCTGAAGATGGAGCTGATGAGGAGCCAGCAATGGCGATCATATCAGTCGAGGCAACCAACTCCAAGGTGGAGGGCATAGTGGCCGGCTCTTACGAGTGACCAAACTGTAGAAGACCCAAGTCTAATCATACACACATGTTCGCGCAAAGATGATGACTTCAAGATGGTGATGACATGTTCTCCAAGGCGGAGTGTTAAAATTGTGTCGAATATGTGAATTGCGTTACAGTTAGACTTGGAGTACAGAGCGGGTTAGGTGTTTGAGTCAGAGCAGTGTAACCCAGAACTATTATATAAGCTCACCGCATAAATTAGCTATAAGACAAAGATCACAAGAGGGGCGGTCCGGGCGCCCGGCCGTGGCAGTGGTGGCAGGACCGGCTGTGACGAGTGTGGTTGAAGCACTGTCAGGTGGCCTCCAGGGCTTATTGTCGAGGACCTCTTTAACAGAACATCGCGTTCCCCATGCATATACTTTTCTGCAATAATCTTTCGCATATTTTCTAACACTACCTAGCTCATCGATTTAGCACCGTCATTATAAAAAATATAAATATCACAGTCTTCATATTCAGATTCATCATCAAAAATATAAATCTCAAAGTCTTCATCTTTAGATAAGAACTGCGCATCCTAATCATTCATATATATGAGATTTCAAAATACACAATTTGATGGCGCAATTAGTTGAAGTACCAAAAAGATCAATGATCTCGACAACAATCATTAGATAATTAACAAGTGATTTTCTTCACTAAGGATGATCGATCATGCAGCCCAGCTTACCGTACTAATAGAACGCCGAGGTTAAGTCAATGGATCGGCTATCTAACTCATTCCATATCATTGCACAATTGTTTTAGCAGAAACACCCAGTACAACTAACAGGCGTGCACGTAGACTTAAGCAACAATAAAATAGGCTTTACCGTCATTTGCAGGTGCTCGTGCATTTGGAACGATACATACAACTAAATATGGCCACGCACATGTATCGTATAGCCTGGGAGACTAGACTTTGATGCACCGTTCAGTTTTTCAGTATATAGCCAAAAAAAAATTCTAGACGATAATGAAATTTCATACAATATCAAAAACTGAAAACCATATAATTGGTTTGTTCGATAAATTGATTTGCACGACGCATTTTGTCAGCCCACATCCGTTTTCATCCGCGCGGATGAAAACCATGAGCGGCGATCCTAGCGGATGGAAGTCCAATTTGTTCTCCGCTTTGATCCATTTTTAATGTATTTTACATATACTTAAATAACATCTATATGTATTTAAAGAACAAAATTGATATTCTTTTTTTTAAAATGGTGTATTTCAATTTAAAAATTTTATTGAGAAAAAGCCCGCCTGAAGCCCTTCTCTATAACGCCTCACTCCATCAATCTTGGGTTTTGTCCGAAGTTTGATTAATCCACATCCCTTAATGTCGATACAAAATTTCACGGAGAGGCGTTGTCTCGGATAAAAATCTACGCCATACTTCTTCCCAAGCAAAGTCCAATGCCTTAAAAAGAATGCCTCCAAAAAAGCATGGCCGAGAAGTGTCTTAAGGCTGTCCATAGTGCGAGTAATATAAGTAGTATCATATACTTGAGACTCACAAACATGCTTATGTGGAAGACAATTAAAGAAGAGAGAGGGATAGTAGTAACATAGATAGATACCGTATCATAATTAATGTTATGTTACTATGTGTCATGCATGGCAATAAATAAGACCATCTATAATACTATTTTACGATACTATACATTATGGATGTAGTATCATACACTAGTATCATAATGCATCTTACTAATATATATTACTCTTCATTATGACTAGCCTAAACAGTAGTACACGCATCACATGCCACCCCGCACTGGACACTGGTATTGAACACAGTGACCTGCCTGTCACTCTTGTCTGGCGGCCTATACACTAGCAGCCTAGTCCCTGCTGGCTTCTGCCTATATCTAGACCTATGTGCATAGGTCCACCGCAATTAGTTTGGTCAAAAGCACTGGATAAACGCGCTGCTGCTGTAAATCGTATGTGGCTTCTACGGCACGAATCTTTGCATGAGGTCGACGGGTGCGATAAAGGGGCGTACTACTCCCGGGACCAACCACACCTTTCCGATTGTATAAACATCAAGTTGTCTAAGTATGTAACTACTCTCATCATATATTGTTGGCAAAAAGATTAAAAAATAGGAGACTTTTAACTAGAGTTTGTTTCCCTAGTAGTCTAGCTCATGCATGCATGTCTTGTAAGTACTTGGTCTGAAGTCTGAATTCTGAAGTGTGAGCCTTTCCATGCATGGCTCTTGACAAGTCCGTCGAATGTGGCCAGTCTCGTGCTCTGCATCGCCCCAGTGGCCCTGTCAGTCGCGTCCACGGTTTGGATGGCCTCGTCGACCCAGCTTGATATCCGCAGCTTGCAGGCGGTGGCGGAGCGCCTGGCGACGATAGCCTATGTATTATCAAAAAAGGGTTTTTCCCGCTTTTTATTCCAAAGCAACCAACATAGAGTATAGATAACGCTGTGGCGAGCAGCACAACACATCAAGAAAAAAAAGAAGAAACAAATGCCAACCACGGCAGCTTGGCAAAGCGCGGATGAACCGCCACCGCGGCGCCCACCGAACACAAATCACCACAGACCGAGGCTCCGATCCGCCACATACCAAGCAGCACCTCCAAGAAGGGATGCGACGCCGACGACACTGCTGCCCGGACGAATCCTCAGGTTTCACTGGATACGCGGAGGGAGATGGGGGGGTGGATACCATCGACACCCTCCAGGAAGGAATGGTGGCACCCGTAGGTGTCACCGCATCGGGGCCGAAGCCGGCAGGGATTTCTCCCGCATTCCAACCCCAACCGCCCAACCGGAAGGAACCGACCCGCTAAATTGACGCCCACCACCATGCGCCAACGCAGAAGGGCTGCCACCCACGCCGCCTCACTACGAACACCACCACGAGGCCAAGAGGACCGGAGAGAAGCTTACCACGATGGGAGTAGCAACACCGACGTCGAGCGGGATGGAACCACCTCCACCGCCGTCGTGCGGGAGGCCCGTGCCTCCGGCACCGTCGCGGTAGCCGTCCGGACACGGCAGCAGGGCATGCCGGGCCACCCCTGTCCCAGCTAGGCCCGAAGCGGGCCCGTTAAGCCCCGCCGGCCGCGATGCAGCAGCGCGTCGTCGTCGCCGGCACCCAGCCGCTCGTCGCATCTCTCCCGCCTCCCGAAGCCACGCCGAGATCATCCGCCGCCCGGCTGCCCGAGCCAGATGGGGCGAAGGGCCCAGATCTGGGCCGAAGCGGGCGACGCCAGATCCCGCCAAGGCCGCTTCGCCGCCAACGGCAGCCGCCGCCCAGCTGCTCGCTTGCATGCACCACGGAACCCCGCCGCCACGCCAGACCGCCGCCGCCTAAACGCACCACCCGGAGCAGCTCCGCCCGTGCCGGAGAGCGACCGGGAGGGGGAGGGCCAGGAGGCCGCCGCCACCAGCAGCCCCGGGGCCAAGCCGGCCGTGGGTGCCGGCGACGGCGGCGGGAAGGGAGGAGGGAGGGAGGGCCTGGAGGGAGGAGGCCTGGCGCGCGGCCGGTCCTTAGCCTATGTATTTCAAACAGGGTACACCTTATTCGTTAAATATATGGCTCTTTAGCGCCCGCAACTGCCCATGATTACAGCTTCGGATGACGGATGGTATCGTGCATGCTCATAGGTAAAAATAGAGGATTAGCGAAGCAAAAATATGATCTACACTAACCACAAGGTGGTAGGTGGGTTGAAAGTCTACAGCTTTACCCAAAACAAGAAGTTCTGATGAAAGCCCACAGGAAAGGCTTGAGTGCAAGACCATCATTGCTGATCTTCGCACGATGGTTCTCCGGTTGGCACCGCCGCTTCCTCCTCCACTATCAGAGCCGAATTAGATCTTCACCTATTGTGCCGCCACATGTATTTTATTTTTTGGGCTTGTTAAGTTGTGCCATCAGCAGAACCTGTTTGTACCTTGTGTAGTGCTACCTCGTGCGCGGCGTGTGTGTGCGTGTGTTTGCGCTGTGACCTTTGTTGGACCGTGTGATTTTGGTGGTTTCACTAGTAGAAACGAGGGCTTTGGTCTACCCCGGGTTAGCCCATTAGTCCCGGTTCAGTCTAGAACCGGGACTAATGGGGGCATTCGTCTCGGTTCGTGCGCCCAGGGGCCGCGTGGGCCATTTATCCCGGTTCATCTGGACCTTTTAATCCCGGTTGGTGCCACGAACCGGGACTAAAGGGTGCGATGTCCGTTAGTCCCGGTTGGTGGCACCAACCGGGACTAAAGGGTTTAGACCTTTACTCCCGGTTCGTGACACCAACCGGTACTAATAGAGTTTAAGGCATCAGTATCGGTTCATGGCACGAACCGGTATTGAAGGTCCCATTACCAAACTCCACCCCCCCGATCGCCTTTTCAGTTTTAAAAAAAATAAAAGAAAATGATGAAAATGTAAAAAAAATAAAGGAAAATAAGTTTCCATGTGATATGTGGTCTAGTTGTTGGGAAAATTTACAAATATGAATTTCGACTTTATTTGCAAAATCTCTCTAGAATTTAGTAAAATGGGCATAACTTTTGCATACTAACTCGGATGAAAAAGTTTTTTATATGAAAAATCATCTACTCAAAAAGTTACATCCAAACTGTGGTCAAACTGTGGTCAAACAATGGTCAAACTAATTATTCAAGAAATATTAGTGTTACTAAATAATTATTCTAGAATATTGTGTCACTAAATAATTATTTTATTTATTTTTAATTTTGGTCAAATCTGGTCAAACTGTTGTCAAACTGTGCTCAAACAATGGTCAAACAATGGTCAAACTAATTATTCAAGAAATATTAGTGTTACTAAATAATTATTGTTTTTTAAAACAATAGTTTCAAACTCAAACAGTGAAATGTGTCATTTCATGCTCAAGCAAAATTCCTGAGGGTTAATAGGATTGACATCTTACTATTGTCAGGAAAACAACAAGTGCAGACTTGGAAACGAGGGAGAATAGAACCCGAAAGTTAAGCGTGCTCAGGCTGGGGGAGTGGGAGGATGGGTGACCGTTCGGGAAGTTAGATGATTTGGAATGATGAGGGGTGATTAGAGATTAGAGGATAAATTGAGCAGTGATAAGGGATAGTAATTAGAGATTAGAGGTTAAAATAATTCAGAAATTTGAAAATAAAAAAAATTCAAAAAAAAAATTCAAAAAAATATATCATAAAATTTCCTTTAGTCCCGGTTGGTGTTACCAACCGGGACTAAAGGTCGAGTTCCATGTGGTCGCCGCCTTTAGTCCCGGTTAGAACCGGGACTAAAGGGGGGAGGCATTAGTACCGACCCTTTATTCCCGGTTCATGATGTTGGGTAACGTTGCATAAAATAAAAAATTTCCTACATTCACCAAGATCCATTTATGAGTTCATCTACCAACGAGTGAGAGAGATGCATCTGCATACCCTTTGTAGATCGCGTGTGGAAGCGTTCAAGAGAACGGGATTGAGGGAGTCGTTCTCGTCGTGATCCAAATCACCGGAGCTCCTAGCGCCGAACGGACGGCACCTCCGCGTTCAACACACGTACGGTCAGCTTAACGTCTCCTCCGTCTTGATCCAGCAAGGGGGGAGGAGAGATTGATGAAGATCCAGCAGCACGACGGTGTGGTGGTGGATGCACGGCCATCTGGCAGGGCTTCGCCGAGCTTCTGCGAGAGGGAGAGGTGTAGCAGGGGAGAGGGAGGCGCCAAGATGCAGGGTGCGGCTGCCCTCCCTCCCCCCTTTATATAGGCCCCCTGGGGGGGCGCCGGCCCCTCTAGAACCCATCTAGATGGGGGGGCGGCGGCCAAGGGGGGAGGCTTGCCCCCCAAGGCAAGTGGGGCGCCCCCCCACCCTAGGGTTTCCAACCCTAGGCGCAGGGGGGCCCAAGTGGGGGGCGCACCAGCCCACCAGGGGCTGGTTCCCTCCCACTTCAGCCCACGGGGCCCTCCGGGATAGGTGGCCCCACCGGTGGACCCCGGGACCCTTCCGGTGGTCCTGCAATACCGGTAACCCCCGAAATTCTCCCGATGGCCGAAATAGCACTTCCTATATATAATTCTTTACCTCCGGACCATTCCGAAACTCCTCGTGACGTCCGGGATCTCATTCGGGACTCCGAACAACATTCGGTTTGCTGCATACTCATATTCATACAAGCCTAGCGTCACCGAACCTTAAGTGTGTAGACCCTACGGGTTCGGGAGACATGCAGACATGACCGAGACGGCTCTCCGGTCAATAACCAACAGCGGGATCTGGATACCCATGTTGGCTCCCACATGCTCCTCGATGATCTCATCGGATGAACCATGATGTCGAGGATTCAAGAGACCCCGTATACAATTCCCTTTGCCAGACGGTATGTTACTTGCCCGAGATTCGATCGTCGGTATCCCAATACCTCGTTCAATCTCGTTACCGGCAAGTCACTTTACTCGTACCATAATGCATGATCCCGTGACCGGACACTTGGTCACTTTGAGCTCATTATGATGATGCACTACCGAGTGGGCCCAGTGATACCTCTCCGAAATACGGAGTGACAAATCCCAGCCTCAATCCGTGTCAACCCAACAGATACTTTCGGAGATACCTGTAGTGCACCTTTATAGTCACCCAGTTACGTTGTGACGTTTGGTACACCCAAAGCACTCCTACGGTATTCGGGAGTTACACGATCTCATGGTCTAAGGAATAGATACTTGACATTGGAAAAGCTCTAGCAAAATGAACTACACGATCTTGTGCTATGCTTAGGATTGGGTCTTGTCCATCACATCATTCTCCTAATGATGTGATCCCGTTATCAATGACATCCAATGTCCATAGTCTGGAAACCATGACTATCTATTGATCAACGAGCTAGTCAACTAGAGGCTCACTAGGGACATGTTGTGGTCTAAGTATTCACACGTGTATTACGATTTCCGGATAATACAATTATAGCATGAATAAAAGACAATTATAACGAACAAGGAAATATAATAATAATCCTTTTATTATTGCCTCTAGGGCATATTTCCAACAGTTTCCCACGTGCACTAGAGTCAATAATCTAGTTATATTGTGATGAATCGAACACCCATAGAGTTCTGGTGTTGATCATGTTTTGCTCGCGGAAGAGGTTTAGTCAATGGATTTGCGACATTCAGATCCGTATGCACTTTGCAAATTTCTATGTCTCCATCTTGAACATTTTCACGAATGGAGTTGAAGCGACGCTTGATGTGCCTGGTCTTCTTGTGAAACCTGGGCTCCTTGGCAAGTGCAATAGCTCTGGTGTTGTCACAGAAGAGTTTGATTGGCCCCGACGCATTGGGTATGACTCCTAGGTCGGTGATGAACTCCTTCACCCAAATTGCTTCATGCGCTGCCTCCGAGGCTGCCATGTACTCCGCTTCACACGTAGATCCCGCCATGACGCTCTGCTTGCAGCTGCACCAGCTTACTGCTCCGCCATTCAACATATACACGTATCCGGTTTGTGACTTAGAGTCATCCAGATCTGTGTCGAAGCTAGCGTCGACGTAACCCTTTACGACGAGCTCTTCGTCACCTCCATAAACGAGAAACATGTCCTTAGTCCTTTTTGTTGGGGAACGTTGCAGAAAATTAAAATTTTTTCTATGGTTTCACCAAGATCCATCTATGAGTTCATCTAGCAACGAGTCATCGGAGAGTGATTGCATCTACATACCACTTGTAGATCGCGTGCGGAAGCGTTCAAGTGAACGGGGTTGATGGACTCGTACTCGTCGTGATTCAAATCATCGATGATCCTAGTGCCGAACGGACAGCACCTCCGCGTTCAACACACGTACGGAGCGGATGACGTCTCCTCCTTCTTGATCCATCAAGGGGAAGGAGAGGTTGATGATGATCCAGCAGCACGACGGCGTGGTGGTGGATGCAGCAGAACTACGGCAGGCTTCGCTAGCGACTACGGGAGGAGGAGGAGGTGTAGCAGGAAGGGAGGCGCCAAGGGCTTCAGTGCGGCCACCCTCCCTCCCTCCCTTTATATAGGTGCAAGAGAGGGGAGGCGCAGCCTGCCCCTTCCTCCAAGGAAGGGGTGCGGCCAAGAGGGGAGGAGTCCATCCTCCCCAAGGCACCCTGAGGTGCCTTCCCTCTTAGGACTCTCCTCCCCAAGTCTCCTTGGCGCATGGGCCTCTTGGTGCTGGTGCCCTTTGCCCATATATGCGAAGGCGCACCTCCACCAGCCCATGTTCCCCCCCGGGGCAGGTGTACACCCACCGTGGACCACCGGACCCCTTTCAGCACTCCCGGTACAATACAGATAAAGTGCGAAACTTTTCGGCGACCAAAACAAGACTTCCTATATATAAATCTTTACCTCCGGACCATTCCGGAACTCCTCGTGACGTCCGGGATCTCATCCGGGACTCGAACAACATTCGGTTTGCTGCATTCTCATATTCATACAACCCTAAGCGTCCACCGTACCTTAAGTGTGTAGACCCTCACGGGTTCGGGAGACATCGCAGACATGACCGAGATGGCTCTCGGGCAATAACCAACAGCGGGATCTGGATACCCATGTTGGCTCCCACATGTTCCACGATGATCTCATCGGATGAACCACGATGTCAAGGACTCAATCGATCCCGTATACAATTCCCTTTGTCTAGCGGTATTGTACTTGCCGAGATTCGATCGTCGGTATCCGATACCTTGTTCAATCTCGTTATCGAAGTCTCTTTACTCGTTCCGTAACACATCATCCTGTGATCAACTCCTTGATCACATTGTGCACATTATGATGATGTCCTACCGAGTGGGCCCAGAGATACCTCTCCGTTTACACGGAGTGACAAATCCGATCTCGATTCGTACAACCCAATGCAGACACTTTCGGAGATACCTGTAATACACCTTATAGCCACCCAGTTACGTTGTGACGTTTGGTACACCCAAAGCTTTCCTACGGTATCCAGGAGTTGCACAATCTCATGGTCTAAGGAAATGATACTTGACATTTAGAAAAGCTTTAGCATACGAACTACACGATCTGTGCTAGGCTTAGGATTGGGTCTTGTCCATCACATCATTATCCTAATGATGTGATCCCGTTATCAATGACATCCAATGTCCATGATCATGAAACCGTAACCATCTATTGATTAACGAGCTAGTCAACTAGAGGCTTACTAGGGACATGGTGTTGTCTATGTACCCACACATGTATCTGAGTTTTCTATCAATACAATTATATCATGGATAATAAACGATTATCATGAACAAGGAAATATAATAATAACTAATTTATTATTGCCTCTAGGGCATATTTCCAACAGTCTCCCACTTGCACTAGAGTCAATAATCTAGTTCACATCGCCATGTGATTAACACTCACAGGTCACATCGCCATGTGACCAACATCCAAAGAGTTTACTAGTGTCATTAAACTAGTTCACATCATCATGTGATTAAGACTCAATGAGTTCTGGGGTTTGATCATGTTTTGCTTGTGAGAGAAGTTTTAGTCAACGGGTCTGCAGTATTCAGATCCGTATGTACTTTGCAATTCTCTATGTCATATTGTAAATGCTGCTACCACGTTCCACTTGAAGCTATTCCAAATGGTTGCTCCACTATACGTATCCGGTTTGCTACTCAGAGTCACTCGGATAGGTGTTAAAGCTTGCATCAACGTAACCCTTTACGCCGAACTCTTTATCACCTCCATAATCGAGAAACATGTCCTTATTTACTCCAAGGACAATTTTGACCACTGTCCAATGACCCCCATTCCTGGATCATTCTTGTACCCCTTGACTGACTCATGGCAAGGCACACTTCCGGTGCGGTACACAGCATAGCATACTATAGAGCCTATGTCTAAAGCATAGGGGACGACCTTCGTCCTTTCTCTCTTTTCTGCCGTTGTCGAGCTTTAAGTCTTAACTTCATACCTTACATCTCGTGCAAGAACTCCTTCTTTGGTGATCCATCTTGAACACCTTCAAGATCATGTCAAGGTATATGCTCATTTGAAAGTACCATTAAGCGTTTTGATCTATCCTCATAGATCTTGATGCTCAATGTTCAAGTAGCCTAATCCAGGTTTTGTATTGAAAACACTTTTCAAACAACCTTATATGCTTTCCAGAAATTCTACATCATTTACGATCAAGAATATGTCAACAACATATACTCATCAGAAATTCTATAGTGCTCCCACTCACTTCTTTGGAAATACAAGTTTCTCACAAACTTTGTATAAACCCAAAATCTTTGATCATCTCATCAAAGCGCACATTCCAACTCCGAGATGCTTACTCCAGTCCTAAGAAGGATCGCTGGAGCCAGCATAACTTTTAGCATCCTTAGGATCGACAAAAACTTTCTGATTGTATCACATACAACCTTTCCTTACAAAACTGGTAAGGAAACTTGTTTTGACATCCATCTGCCTGATTTCATAAATGCAGCTAATGCTAACATGATTCCGACGGACTTAAGCATCACTACGGATGAGAAAATCTCATCGTAGTCAACTCCTTGAACTTGTGAAAAACTCTTTTCCACAAGTCGAGCTTCATAGACGGTGACATTACCGTCCACATCCGTCTTCTTCTTAAAGATCCATTTATCTCAATGGCTTTCCGATCAACGGGCAAGTCCACCAAAGTCCATGCTTTGTTCTGATACATGGATCCTATCTCGGATTTCATGGCTTCTAACCATTTGTTGGAATATGGGCCCACCATTGGTTCTCCATAGCTCGTAGGTTCATTGTTGTCTAGCAACATGACATTCATGACAGGATCACCGTACCACTCCGAAGCGATGCTGGCGTCCTTGTCGCCCCACGAGGTTCGGTAGTGACTTGATTCAAGTTTCATGATCACTATCATAAGCTTCTACTTCAATTGGTGTAGGTGCCACAGAACAACTTCCTGTGTCCTGCTACACACTAGTTGAAGTGATGGTTCAATAACCTCATCAAGTCTCCACCATCCTCCCACTTAATTCTTTCGAGAGAAACTTTTCCTCGAGAAAGGACCCGTTTCTATAAACAATCCCTATTGCTTTCGGATCTGAATTAGGAGGTATACCCAACCGTTTTGGGTATCCTATGAAGATGTATTTATCCGTTTTGGGTTCGAGCTTATCACGATGAAACTTTTTTCACATAAGCGTCGCAGCCCCAAACTTTTAAGAAACGACAACTTAGGTTTCTCCAAACCATAGTTCAAACAGTGCCGCCTCAACGGAATTACGTGGTGCCCTATTAAAGTGAGTGCGGTTGTCTCTAATGCCTAACCCATGAACGATAGTGGTGATTCGATAAGAGACATCATGGTACGCACCATATCCAATAGGGTGCAACTATGATGTTCGGACACACCATCACACTATGGTGTTCCAGGCGGTATTAATTGTGAAACAATTTCCACAGTGTTTTAATTGCGTGCCAAAGCTCTTAACTCAGATACTCATCTCTATGATCATATCATAGACATTTTATCCTCTTGTCAGAATGATCTTTAACTTCACTCTGAAATTACTTGAACCATTCAATAATTCAGACTTTGTGTTTCATCAAGTAAATATACTCAACATCTACTCGAATCATCTGTGAAGTTAGAACATAACGATATTCACCGCATGCCTCAGCACTCATTGGACTGCACACATCAAAATGTGTTACTTCCAACATGTTGCTACCTTGTTCCATCTTACTGAAACTGAGGCTTTTCATTCATCTTGCCCATGTGGTATGATTTGCATATCTCAAGTGATTCAAAATCAAGTGAGTCCAAACGATTCATCTGCATGGAGTTTCTTCATGCGTATACACCAATAGACTTGGTTTGCATGTCTCAAACTTTTCAAAAACGAGTGAGTCCAAAGATCCATCAACATGGAGCTTCTTCATGCGTTTTATACCAATATGACTTACATGGCAGTGCCACAAGTACGTGGTACCATCATTACTATCTTATCTCTTTTGGCATGAAAATGTGTATCACTACGATCGAGATTCAATAAACCATTCCTTTTAGGTGCTAGACCATTGAAGGCATTATTCAAATTAACGAAGTAACCATTATTCTCCTTAAATGAATAACCATATTAAGCATGCACATAATCCAATCATGTCTATGCTCAACGCAAACACCAAATAACAATTTTAGGTTTAACTCCAATCTCGATGGTAGAGGGAGCGTGCGATGCTTGATAACATCAACCTTGGAAACACTTCCAACACGTATCGTCAGCTCACCTTTAGCTAGTCTCTGTTTATTCCGTAGCTTTTGTTTTGAGTTACTAACACTTAGCAACCGAACCGGTATCTAATACCCTGGTGCTACTAGGAGTACTAGTAAAGTACTCATTAACATAATGTATATCCAATATACTTCTATCGACCTTGCCAGCCTTCTTATCTACCAAGTATCTAGGGTGGTTCCGCTTCAGTCTGCTCCTCTCATTACGTAAGCACTTAGTCTCGGTTTGGGTTCAACCTTGGGTTTCTTCACTAGAGCAGCAACTGTTTTGCCATTTCATGAAGTATCCCTTGTTGCCCTTGCCCTTCTTGAAACTAGTGGTTTTACCAACCATCAACAATTGATGCTCCTACTTGACTTCTACTTTCGCGGTGACAAACATCGCGAACACTTCAAGGATCATCATATCTATCCCTGATATGTATCACGAAGCTCTAGTAGCTTGGTGGCAATGACTTTGGAGAAACATCACTATCTCATCTGGAAGATCAACTCCCACTCGATTCAAGTGATTGTTGCACTCAGACAATCTGAGCACAAGCTCAACGATTGAGCTTTTCTCCCTTAGTTTGCAGGCTAAGAAAATCGTCGGAGGTCTTATACCTCTTGACGTGGGCACGAGCCTGAAATCCCAATTTCAGCCCTCGAAACATCTCATAT
Source organism: Aegilops bicornis (assembly GCA_021605145.1). Taxonomy (NCBI): domain Eukaryota; kingdom Viridiplantae; phylum Streptophyta; class Magnoliopsida; order Poales; family Poaceae; genus Aegilops; species Aegilops bicornis. The sequence continues at coordinate 39,363,409 of CM038674.1, read as the reverse complement.
GTTTCATGACGTTTCAGAAAACGTCTTTGGTGCCTCAACTCTAAACCGTTTAACTGAACTATCACACAGTTATCAAAACGTGTATGTCCGATGTTCCTAACATCCACAGACGACGTTTGGGGTTCAGCACACTGAGCAGTGCATTAAGGACATAAGCTTTCTTCTGTCCGTATAACTGCCAACTTTCAACTATATTTTCTCTAGGAACATATCTAAACAAGAGAACTAAAGCGCGAGCTTACGACATAATTTGCAAAGATCTTTTGACTATGTTCAGGATAATTAAGTTCATCTCATGAACTCCCACTTAGATAGACATCCCTCTAGTCATCTAAGTGATTACATGATCCGAGTCAACTAGGCCGTGTCCGATCATCACGTGAGACGGACTAGTCATCATCGGTGAACATCTTCATGTTGATCGTATCTACTATACGACTCATGCTCGACTCTCTTGTGTTCCGAGGCCATGTCTGTACATGCTAGGCTCGTCAAGTTAACCTAAGTGTTCTGCGTGTGTAAATCTGGCTTACACCCGTTGTATGTGAACGTAAGAATCTATCACACCCGATCATCACGTGGTGCTTGGAAACGCATTTAACTTTAGCAACGGTGCACAGTTAGGGAGAACACTTTCTTGAAATTGTTATGAGGGATCATCTTATTTACTACCGTCGTTCTAAGTAAACAAGATGCCACTAGTAGAAAAGGGGCCTATTGACCCGGTTGGTGAGGGCCTTTAGTCCCGGTTCATGAACCTGGACTAAAGGGTCGGTACTAATACCCTGGCCCTTTAGTCCCGGTTCAATCCAGAACTGGACTGATGGGCCTCCACGTGGCCTGTCCACTGAGCCCAGTAGGAGGGTTTTGGTCCGGTTGGTGGCACCAACCAGGACCAATAGGCATCCACGCCACAAGATTTCTATGGCTGTGGTTTTTGTTTTTTTTGAAAAGGGGGGTTTGGGGGTTTTGGGGGCCCCAATTTAGGTGTTTCATATATTGTGCTATAGCTAGCTAATTAATAGAGAAAAGTGTCCTCTCTTTTGTCCGTGGTTTGGTCGACGGTACGTATTATACATACGTATAGAGAGGACTAGCTAGACACGCTAGCTAGCTAGTAATTAAGCAAACAGAAGATCGTCATGAACATATATGCATACAGAGAGAAGTGATATCGACCACCTCTCCTTCTCCGAGAGATTGGTCGAACAACAAGTTCTCGTATATCTATCCGACACTACCGCTACATATATACAATAATTATCTTTTACAATACGGACGCTGCGTGGTCCACATAGTATTCTCCGTCTTCAGCGATCACGTGGTCAAGAAAGAATGCCGCCAATTCCTCTTGAATTGCTCGCAGCGATCTGGTGCTAGTAGTTCATCCCGCATCCGAAACATCTAATTTTAAAAGGGGTCAATACATATATATATGAATGAATGAAACTCAACACAAATGATGGTAATAAAATAAAATTGTGAATATTTTTATTTACGCACTTCATATTGTTTGTCGGAGTAGCCCTCTCACAGGTCGTGTGGCGGATGGACTCGCAAAGCGTAGTATCCATGTAAATCATTCCCTTGTTCCTGCCACAACCACTTTACAAGAAACAGAGGTCAATCAAACTGATAATTAGCAAGCATTCTAAATGGTATTGATGAAACTAGCGCTTGAATCACTAGGAGATGCGCGTGGAATATGCTACTATATAGTACTTACTTTGGTGTCTAAATTGCAGCTTCTTCGGTAGTCCCGAGCTTTTTGGTGACTTTTCCCCAAGCCCTGCCATACAAAGAAAACAATTACTTGATATCAGAAATGAACAAAGTTGCTGATATGGTGGATAATGATCGATTTAACTTACTTCTCGAGCATTTCATTCATGTCCGCATACTCCTTGGGATCTTTTCGTCTCGAGTCTAAGACAGTTACTACTCCCTGCTCAAGCTTAATCTCTAGGAGAATATAGTGGTACCTGCGCATTTACGCATGCATAACTCATCAATATTACATTACTATAACCTGGACTAATAAGGGAAACCGAATATGCCACAAGACGGTAACACTCAAAGCGTAGTTGTAAGGAAAGAGTATTATATTTTTGTGTTCATTTATTTCCAACGATCGTAGCAAGTTGGCCTCGGTTTCGTCGCACGATATTTAACCTCATTTGCATCTATGAGATATGTGTTAATGAACCCAATATCACCCACTTGTCTTTTCTTCATTTCGCGATCTTCAATCTGCATAATATAGTGAGGATATTTATAAATACATGCAATGAAAGAGCTGAGTTATATAGAGATACTTAATGATGTAGTAGTACTACTTATAGACAGTAGCAGGTGACCTTTGCTTTATCGAGGGCCAATTGATTGATAAACTGATAGAACTCCTCAAATGGAATAGGCAACAGTTCAATTCCAAGGAGGTCATGCTCCTTTAACTCTCACATACAAAGTACTCCTCCTCGGACTCTTTGCAGGTTTTCATGTACCAATCATGCAATCTTCGCATCATCGTTGATAGAGAGCTTTCATCTTTGACGAGAGGCTTCCCGTACTCGTATCTTTGTATCTGCACCTCCAAGAAATCATAATGTACATCGTCAAGGTGTAATCTGCAGGATTGTTATAACCGGGCACCATCCTCGGATCGACGATGTTGCTAGCAGGCACCTTGAGCGGGGGCACGATTGCTCGCTTGTTCGCCGAGCTGGGCAATTTGTTTCCCAGCTCGTCGTTCTTTCATCCTTTGATCAGCGACAGTACTTCCCGACCTCTCCGCTTCGCAAATGCCTTTCCAATAATGCGCTCATAGTTGCCTTTCGGCGGAGACTTGGGTGGTTTTGTCGGGGCAGCGAGTGCGCTTCGCTTTGACCGGATCTACCTTCTCCTCCGGAGGTGGATGTCTCTTTGCTTTCAACCCTTGAAACCAGTCATCCACTTGATGCTGCGCGATCTTCGCGTTTTCCTCCTCGCTTCCTCAGACGGTAACTTCTCCGAGTCTTGAGAGAAGGACCGAATCAGTATCTCCTCCCGCCTTTGGCTGTCTTTGCTAGACGCCGGCAGAACAGACGGAGCGGATGTCTTCTTTTTTGCTTTCTTACGAGGCGGAGGAGAAGGACTATGACGCGCCGGAGCGGCGGCGGGTCTCTTCCGCCCTTGCCGACGAGGCGGAGAAGGAGGAAGCTGGCTGCTCGGGCGCACCGGCGCAGGCGGAGAAGGAAGCGGAGTGCCGCCACGCGCTGGAGAAGGAGCTGGCCGAGTGCCCTGATCGTCACTTGCCGGAGGAGGAGGCGGTGGAGGAGGCGGAGTTCCCTGACTCACCGGAGGAGGAGGAGGCGGAGGCGTCCAGTTCGGAAGGTTGATGAGATCCTTCCGCCATAGGCATGGAGTCTTCAGAGCAGAACCCAGCCGATACTCCCCTTCACCGGTAGGGTGGTCAAGCAGGAGGTCCTCAAATCCCTCCGTTATTTCATCGACCATCACCTTAGCATATCCTTCTGGAAGCGGCCGACAGTGAAAAGTTGAGTCGGGTTTAGTAGGATAAACAGAGCCAACAGCCGCCTTGACCTTCAAATTGCTCCATTGCGCCATAAGGTGGCAATTTTTAGCATCCGTGATAGCATCCACGGGATAGCTGGCAGGAGCCGTCAAGGCATGCTGCTCTGGCTGAAGCAGCTCGGTGGAAGCCACACTGCTTCTCCGCTGAGATGGCGGGGTAGCCGGGGAAGCTTCGGCAGGTCGTTTGTTGTGATCTGCCGCTTCTCGCTCTCTTCTCGTTCCTCTAGCCCCATTACCCTTTCGCAGCGCCTGCATTAGGCTCTGCTCCAGTTTCTTCCTCCTCTCATGGGTTTTGTAACCCCCTGCGTCCGGAAATCCAGCCTTCCACGAAACGGAGCCTGGCGTGCCTCGTGTCCGTCCAGCGTGCTCAGGATTCCCGAGGGCCATTGTGAGATCGTCCTTCTCCCTGTCTGGAACGAACTTCCCTTGCTGCGCTGCTTCGATATAATGCTGAAGCCTCTTGACTGGTATGTCCAATTGTTCGTCCTTCCAAATGCACTTCCCTGTTATAGGGTCCAAGGATCCGCCGCCTCAAGAACCAAGTCCGCAACGGTCTGGCCAGTTCATTGTCTCTGGTTCGATCCCTTTATCAAGCGGATCATTCTCAGCCTTGGCCCACTTAGGTCGGGCTACGAGGTAGCCACGACCCGTCTTGATGGTGAAGCTTCTTCTTCGCAGCATTTCTCTAATTTGTCGCCGACATCTTTTTACTCTTTTCCGATGTCTTGTAGGCCACAAATGCGGGCCAGTCATCTCTGATCTTCTCATATTTGCCCTTGAATTCTGGTGTCTCATTTTTTCGACATACGTATTGAGTTCTTTCTTCCAATTCCTGAATAGTTCTGCCATCTTCTTAAGAGCAAAAGACTTGATTAATGGCTCTATTACTGGCTTCTCCGGATCATCCTCTAGCGGTAGGGTAAACTTTGACTTCAGCTCGGTCCAAAGATCATTTTTACGCATATCATTGACACAAGACACCTCGGGGTCTTCGTTCTTAGGCTTATACCATTGGTGGATGCTGATCGGGATCTTGTCCCTAACCGTAACCCCCGTGACCGAGCAACAAATGCCTTCTTTGTCCGGTAGGGTTCAATCGATTGGCCGTCATACGATTTGTATGATCTCAAACTTTTCATCCGAGCTCAACTTTTTCTTCGGCCTCGTCTCTTTACCGAAGTTGTGCTCGATCCGGAGGGCTAGAAAAAGAACAAAGACGAGAGTTAATTAATATGCGTACATACCAAAACAAAGGCGAGAGCTAGTCAAGACAGAGCTTAACTAATATATATACCTGGCCGGACTCGGTTTGGTGATCACCGGAGCCGTCCTCACGGTCTACTTCTTCACCCTCTCCTTCTTGCACGGCATTGGGTCATCGGAGCCATGTAAATAATCGCCAGCTGCTTCTTCACCCTCTCCTTCCAGAACATAGTTTTCGTTGAGAAACATAAACGATCATACGTCATCACTTCCTTCTGCGATTATTTCCCTCAACAACTCTTCTTGTGCTTCGCCCTCGGGGGTGTCCATAGTTTCTACAAATATTTACAACATGGCAATTATTATTCAAACATGACAGATATGGATATATTAGTGGCAAACGTAGAACTAGCTAGCTAATCACAATAAGGAATCATATTAGTCCCGGGTCATGGCACCAACCGGGACCAATGCCACCTTTAGTCCCGGTTGGTGCCACCAACCGGGACCAAAGGCCTTGTGCTGCCCCGCGCCAAAATGTTTAGTCCCACCTCGCTAGTTGAGAGGGAGCCGCACCAGTTTATAAGGTGCGGTGCGCCTTCCCTGTCGAGCTCCTCTCTAAAGCAGGCTTTCGGGCCTAAACGTGCAATATGTGCCTGTGGGCCTACTAGGCCTCCCGCGGGCCTGAATCCTGGCCCATGGTAGGGTTTCTAGTCGTATTCAGGCCGTGGCTGCCCGATGAGGTGGCACTTTTTTGTTTTTTGTTTTATTTGTTGCTTTATTTAGTTTATTTTGGTTTTGGTTTATTTTTCTTTTGGTCTTTTGCTCTTTTTTAATTCTTTTTGCTTTTAGTTTTAGAAAAATTATAAACTTTCTGTTAGTGCCATTAGTTTTCAAATTTGAAAACTCTTTTTTTGTTTTCTTTGTTGATTTATTTATTTTATTTTGTTTCTGCTTACAACAAAATACTTTTTGTTACTATTTTTATTTATTTTTCAGTTTTTTGTTCTGTTTTCTGCATTATTTAGTTTTTGTTGTTTTTTGCTTTATTTTTAATTCTTTTTGCTTTTAGTTTTAGATTTTGTTTTCTTTGTTGCTTTATTTATTTTATTTTGTTTCTACTTACAACAAAATACTTATTGTTGCTATTTTTTTTTCAGTTTTTTGTTCTGTTTTCTGCATTATTTAGTTTTTGTTGTTTTTTGCTTTATTTTTTAATTCTTTTTGCTTTTAGTTTTAGAAAAATTATAAACTTTCTGTTAGTGCCATTAGTTTTCAAATTTGAAAACACTTTTTTTGTTTTCTTTGTTGCTTTATTTATTTTATTTTGTTTCTGCTTACACCAAAACGGTGTGTAGAGGGACGGGCTTATAAACCGGTGTGAGCGCCCTTCGGTTGGCGAGGTTTTCAAATTCATAGTTTTCAAATGAACTCTGAAAAAGTTGGCATAGCATGTGCATGTACAAAACGGACAATGGTATCATACTCGTCTGTTACAAAGTTGGCATGGTATCATCATAATAGTTGCGGGAGAAAGTCTTCACTTTTTTTTCGCTTGTGTCGTTTGCTTATTGCGCCGTAACCATGGATAATCTTCATCGTTTATCAGGATGCTTGGGTCAGCCTTGACTTTGAAGGGGGAATTTCATGAAACTTTTCATACTCTTCTGCATATGTCTGTCTTGCCCTCCACTCCCGGGATGTCCCTTTTCCTAAAGAACTATGTGGCGCTTTGGCTCATTGTATGATGTATTCGCTTCCTTATCTTTTCTTTTCCTCGGTCCGTAGACATGTCCTTCACATAGCTAACCTGTGCCACATCATTGGCTAGGACGAACGGTTCGTCGGTGTACCCAAGATTTTTCAGATCCACTGTTGTCATTCCGTACTGTGGGTCTACCTGTACCCCACCTCCTGACAGATTGACCCACTTGCACTTAAACAAAGGGACCTTAAAATCTACTCCGTAGTCAAGTTCCCATATGTCTACTATGTAACCATAATATGTGTCATTTCCCTTGTCGGTTGCTGCATCAAAGCGGACACCGCTGTTTTGGTTGGTGCTCTTTTCATCTTGGTCAATCGTGTAAAATGTATTCCCATTTATCTTGTATCCTTTCCAAATCATTACAGTCGAAGATGGTCACCTGGACAACAAGTACAGCTCAACACAAACAGAGTTGTCACCTCCGAGACGTGTTCCCAACCAACTGCTGAAAGTCCCGATGTGTTCACATGTAATCCGATCGTCGCCTTTATCCGGGTGTTTGGAGCGCAGACTGTTCTTGTGTTCATCGACATACGGGTCACCAAGGTAGAGTTACAGAGAACTGTGTAGTGTGCTTGAGACCAAGAATATCCGTCCCCTGCATATTATTGAGTCTCTTCCAAGCGTGCCTTTTCGGTCAGTCTCCCCTCATACCGCGATTTAGGGAGACCTATCTTCTTAAGGCCAGGAATGAAGTCAACACAAAACCCGATGACATCCTCTCGCTTGATGGCCCATGGAGATGCTTCCTTCTGCCTAAGCGCGTTACTGAACATATTTCTTTAGGACTCCCATGAACCTCTCAAAGGGGTACATATTGTGTAGAAATACGGGCCCCGTAATGACAATCTCGTCGACTAGATGAACTAGGACGTGCGTCATGATATTGAAGAAGGATGGTGGGAACACCAGCTAAACCGACAAGACATTGCGCCACATCACTCCTTAGCGTTGGTACGATTTCTGGATCGAACACCTTCTGAGATATTGCATTGAGGAATGCACATAGCTTCACAATGGCTAATCGGACGTTTTCCGGTAGAAGCCCCCTCAATGCAACCGGAAGCACTTGCGTCATAATCACGTGGCAGTCATGAGACTTTAGGTTCTGGAACTTTTTCTCTGGCATATTTATTATTCCCTTTATATTCGACGAGAAGCCAGTTGGGACCTTCATACTGAGCAGGCATTGAAAGAATATTTCTTTCTCTTCTTTCGTAAGAGCGTAGCTGGCAGGACCTTCATACTGCTTCGGAGGCATGCCCTCTTTTTCGTTCAAGCGTTGCAGGTCCTCTCGTGCCTCAGGTGTATCTTTTGTCTTCCCATACACGCCAAAGAAGCCTAGCAGGTTCACGCAAAGGTTCTTCGTCACGTGCATCACGTCGATCGAAGAGCTGACATCAAGGTCTTTCCAAAGAGGGTAGGTCCCAAAATATAGATTTCTTCTTCCACATGGGTGCGTGATTCTCAGATCATTCGAACAGCTAGTCCACCGACCCTTTCCAAAGATTACGTGTAAATCATTGACCATAGCAAGTATGCGTGATCACCGATGCGCATGGCGGGCTTCTTCCGGTGATCTGCCTCGCCTTTGAAATGCTTGCCTTTCTTTCGACATTGATGGTTGGTCGGAAGAAATCGACGATGGCCCAGGTACACATTCTTCCTGCATTTGTCCAGGTATATACTCTTGGTGTCAGCTAAACAGTGCGTGCATGCGTGGTATCCCTTGTTTGTCTGTCCTGAAAGGTTAGTGAGAGCAGGCCAATCGTTGATGGTTACAAATAGCAACGCGTGCAGGTTAAATTCCTCCTGTTTGTGCTCATCCCACATACGTACACCGTTTCCATTCCACAGCTGTAAAAGTTCTTCAACTAATGGCCTTAGGTGCACATCAATGTCGTTGCCGGGTTGCTTAGGGCCTTGGATGAGAACTAGCATCATAATGAACTTCCGCTTCATGCACATCCAAGGAGGAAGGTTATACATACATAGAGTCACGGGCCAGGTGATGTGATTGCTGCTCTGCTCCCCGAAAGGATTAATGTCATCCGCGCTTAAACCAAACCATACGTTCCTTGGGTCACATGCAAACTCAGCCCAGTACTCTCTCTCGATTTTTCTCCACTGCGACCCGTCAGCGGGTGCTCTCAACTTCTCGTCTTTCTTACGGTCCTCACTGTGCCATCGCATCAACTTGGCATGCTCTCCGTTTCTGAACAGACGTTTCAACCGTGGTATTATAGGAGCATACCACATCACCTTCGCGGGAACCCTCTTCACGGAGACTCGCCGTCAACATCACCAGGGTCATCTCGTCGATCTTATATCGCAATGCACCGCATACCGGGCATGCGTTCAGATCCTTGTAGGCACCACGGTAGAGGATGCAGTCATTAGGGCATGCATGTATCTTCTCCACCTCCAATCCTAGAGGGCATACGACCTTCTTTGCTGCGTATGTACTGTCGGAAATTCGTTATCCTTTGGAAGCTTCTTCTTCATTATTTTCAGTAGCTTCTCAAATCCTTTATCGAGCATGATTCTCTGCCTTCCACCGCAGCAATTCGAGTACGGTACCGAGCTTTGTGTTGCCATCTTCGCAATTGGGGTACAACCCTTTTTGTGATCCTCTAACATGCGATCGAACTTCAGCTACTCCTTTTGACTTTTGCATTGTGTCCTTGCATCGACAATGACCGGCGGAGATCATCATCATCGGGCACATCGTCTGGTTCCTCTTGATCTTCAAGCAGCTTCGCCCGTTCTGCAGCACCATCGTGCACATCGTCTGGTGCATCTTGATGTTCAAGAGCATCACCGTATTCAGGGGCACATAGTTGTCATCGTACTCTTCTTCCTCGCCGTCTTCCATCATAACCCCTATTTCTCCGTGCCTCGTCCAAACATTATAGTGTGGCATGAAACCCTTGTAAAGCGGTGGGTGTGAAGGATTTTCCGGTCGAGTAAGACTTCGTATTCCCACATATAGGGCATGGACAACACATAAAACCATTCTGCTTGTTTGCCTCAGCCACTTGAGAAAATCATGCACGCCCTTAATGTACTTTGAGGTGTGTCATCACCGTACATCCATTGCCGGTTCATCTGCGTGCATTATATATAATTAAGTGTGTCAAAAATCATTACGAACATCATGAATAGATAATTAAGTGACCAAATTAATAGAAGTTCATCATCACATAAAAACCAAAGTACATACATAGTTCTCATCTAACAACATAAAGCTCTGCAGAGCATCTAAATTAATTAAACCATACATTGAAACTATGTAAAACATTTCAATGCGAAAACAAATACGATCATAATCGCAACCAAGGTAACAACTGATCCAACGGCATAATGATACCAAGCCTCGGTATGAATGGCATATTTTCTAATCTTTCTCATCTTCAAGCGCATTTCATCCATCTTGATCTTGTGATCATCGCATTTACATCCGCAACATGCAACTCCAATATCATCTTCTCCTCCTCAAGTTTTTTATTTTTTCCTTCAAGAAATTGTTTTCTTCTTCAACTAAATTTAACCTCTCGACAATAGAGTCGGTTGGAATTTCGGTTCAACAACCTCCTAGATAAATAAAATCTACGCCACGTTGGTGGCTTAATTTTCATAAACTATAAATGAACCAATAGTTATGAAAAGATAATATATACCACATCCGAATCATAGACAGGGCGAGGGCCGACGGGCGGATACCAAAACCATCGCACTATATAAGATGCAAAAAAAAAATTAAAAAAATAATACAAGTATCTATCTAAACAAAAAAGTAATAAAATTTTTCCAATCAGAAAGAATATAAGAACAAGAGGCTCAACACTGGGGTGCCGGCGATGAGATCGGCGCGGGTGATCGACGGCGATGAAGACGGTGACGGGGCGTGACGGACCGCTAAACCTAGATAAATATTGAGGAAAATGGAGCTTGGCGATCGAGCTTGGAGAGGAGAAACCTTAAGTAGTGTGGCTCGGGCATTCCATCGAACACCTTGTGTGCATAGGAGGTGAGCTACTGCACCACCAAGCCCTCTCCCCTCGGCGGAAAAAAGCAGGCAGTGTGCTCTGCTCTTGCGCGAGGGGCTATATATAAACAGCACCATTAGCCCCGGTTGGTGGCTTGAACCCGGACTAAAGGGAAGCCTTTGGTCCCGGTTCATGCCACCAACCGGGACCACTAGTGGTGGGCCAGGAGCCAGGACCATTGGTCCCGGTTCGTCCCACCAACCGGGACCAAAAGGTCCGGACGAACCGGGACCAATGGCCCACGTGGCCCGGCCGGCCCCCTGGGCTCACGAACCAGGGCAAATAGCTCCATTGGTCCCGGATCTGGATTGAACCGGGACTAATGGGCTAAACTGGCCTGGACGAAAGCCCTATTTTCTACTAGTGTGCATAAACATAATAAACATCACATGCAATTATATAGTAGTGACGTGATATGGCCAATATCATATAGCTCCTTTGTTCTTCATCTTCGGGGCTCCATGATCATCTTGTCACCGGCATGACACCATGATCTCCATCATCATGATCTCCATCATCGTGTCTTCATGAAGTTGTCACGCCAACGACTACTTCTACTTCTATGGCTAACGCAGCGTTTAGCAATAAAGTAAAGTAATTTACATGGCGTTCTTCAATGACACGCAGGTCATACAAAAAATAAAGACAACTTCTATGGCTCCTGCCGGTTGTCATACTCATCGACATGCAAGTCGTGATTCCTATTACAAGAACATGATCTCATACATCACATATATCATTCATCATTCATCACAACTTTGGCCATATCATATCAGAAAACACTTGCTGCAAAAACAAGTTAGACGTCCTCTAATTGTTGTTGCCAGTTTTACGTGGCTGCAATAGGGTTCTAGCAAGAACGTTTTCTAACCTACGTGAAAGCCACAACGTGATTTGTCAACTTCTATTTACCCTTCATAAGGACCCTTTTCATCGAATCCGCTCCAACTAAAGTGGGAGAGACAGACACCCGCTAGCCACCTTATGCAACTAGTGCATGTCGGTCGGTGGAACCAGTCTCACGTAAGCGTACGTGTAAGGTCGGTCCGGGCCGCTTCATCCCACAATACCGCTGAAGCAAGATAAGACTAGTAGCAGCAAGAAAGTTGACAACATCTACGCCCACAACAAATTGTGTTCTACTCGTGCAATAGAGAACTACGCATAGACCTAGCTCATGATGCCACTGTTGGGGAACGTTGCAGAAAATTAAAAAAAATTCTACGGTTTCACCAAGATCCATCTATGAGTTCATCTAGCAACGAGTCATGGGAGAGTGATTGCATCTACATACCACTTGTAGATCGCGTGCGGAAGCGTTCAAGTGAACGGGGTTGATGGAGTCGTACTCGTCGTGATTCAAATCACCGATGATCCTAGTGCCGAACGGACAGCACCTCCGCGTTCAACACACGCAGACGGAGCGGATGACGTCTCCTCCTTCTTGATCCAGCAAGGGGGAAGGAGAGGTTGATGATGATCCAGCAGCACGACGGCGTGGTGGTGGATGCAGTAGAACTCCGGCAGGGCTTCACTACGCGACTACGGGAGGAGGAGGAGGTGTAGCAGGAATGGGAGGTGCCAAGGGCTTCAGGGTGCGGCCACCTCCCTCCCTCCCTTTATATAGGTGCAAGAGAGGGGAGGGTGCAGCCTTGCCCCTTCCCCCAAGGAAGGGGTGCCAAGAGGGGAGGAGTCCATCCTCCCCAAGGCACCCCTGAGGTGCCTTCCCCTCTTAGGACTCTCCCCTCCCCAAGTCTCCTTGGCGCATGGGCCTCTTGGGGCTGGTGCCCTTGGCCCATATAGGCCAAGGCGCACCCCTACCAGCCCATGTGCCCCCCCGGGGCAGGTGGACCCCCCCCCGGTGGACCCCCGGACCCCTTTCGGCACTCCCGGTACAATACCGATAAAGTGCGAAACTTTTCCGGCGACCAAAACAAGACTTCCTATATATAAATCTTTACCTCCGGACCATTCCGGAACTCCTCGTGACGTCCGGGATCTCATCCGGGACTCTGAACAACATTCGGTTTGCTGCATTCTCATATTCATACAACCCCGTACCTTAAGTGTGTAGACCCTACGGGTTCGGGAGACACGCAGACATGACCGAGACGGCTCTCGGGCAATAACCAACAGCGGGATCTGGATACCCATGTTGGCTCCCACATGTTCCACGATGATCTCTTCGGATGAACCACGATGTCAAGGACTCAATCGATCCCGTATACAATTCCCTTTGTCTAGCGGTATTGTACTTGCCCGAGATTCGATCGTCGGTATCCGATACCTTGTTCAATCTCGTTACGGCAAGTCTCTTTACTCGTTCCGTAACACATCATCCTGTGATCAACTCCTTGATCACATTGTGCACATTATGATGATGCCCTACCGAGTGGGCCCAGAGATACCTCTCCGTTTACACGGAGTGACAAATCCCAGTCTCGATTCGTGCCAACCCAACAGACACTTTCGGAGATACCTGTAATGCACATTTATAGCCACCCGATTCGTTGTGACGCTTGGTACACCCAAAGCATTCCCTACGGTATCCGGAGTTGCACAATCTCATGGTCTAAGGAAATGATACTTGACATTTAGAAAAGCTTTAGCATACAAACTACACGATCCGTGCTAGGCTTAGGATTGGGTCTTGTCCATCACATCATTCTCCTAATGATGTGATCCCGTTATCAATGACATCCAATGTCCATGGTCATGAAACCAGAACCATCTATTGATTAACGAGCTAATCAACTAGAGGCTTACTAGGGACATGGTGTTGTCTATGTACCCACACATGTATCTGAAGTTTCCTATCAATACAATTATAGCATGGATAATAAACGATTATCATGAACAAGGAAATATAATAATAACTAATTTATTATTGCCTCTAGGGCATATTTCCAACAGTCTCCCACTTGCACTAGAGTCAATAATCTAGTTCACATCGCCATGTGATTAACACTCACAGGTCACATCGCCATGTGACCAACATCCAAAGAGTTTACTAGTGTCATTAAACTAGTTCACATCATCATGTGATTAAGACTCAATGAGTTACGGGGTTTGATCATGTTTTGCTTGTGAGAGAAGTTTTAGTCAACGGGTCTGCAGATTCAGATCCGTATGTACTTTGCAATTCTCGATGTCATATTGTAAATGTTGCTTCCACGTTCCACTTGAAGCTATTCCAAATGGTTGCTCCACTATACGTATCCGGTTTGCTACTCAGAGTCACTCGGATAGGTGTTAAAGCTTTCATCAACGTAACCCTTTACGCCGAACTCTTTATCACCTCCATAATCGAGAAACATGTCCTTATTTACTCCAAGGACAATTTTGACCGCTGTCCAATGATCCCCATTCCTGGATCATTCTTGTACCCTTGACCGACTCATGGAAAGGCACACTTCCGTGCGGTACACAAGATAGCATACTATAGAGCCTATGTCTAAAGCATAGGGACGACCTTCGCCCTTTCTCTCTTTTCTGCCGTGGTCGAGCTTTAAGTCTTAACTTCATACCTTACATCTCAGGCAAGAGCTCCTTCTTTGACTGATCCATCTTGAACACCTTCAAGATCATGTCAAGGTATATGCTCATTTGAAAGTACCATTAAGCGTTTTTGATCTATCCTCATAGATCTTGATGCTCAATGTTCAAGTAGCCTAATCCAGGTTTTCTATTGAAAAACACTTTTCAAACAACCCTATATGCTTTCCAGAAATTCTACATCATTTCTGATCAACAATATGTCAACAACATATACTCATCAGAAATTCTATAGTGCTCCCACTCACTTCTTTGGAAATACAAGTTTCTCACAAACTTTGTATAAACCCAAAATCTTTGATCATCTCATCAAAGCGCACATTCCAACTCCGAGATGCTTACTCCAGTCCTAAGAAGGATCGCTGGAGCCAAAGATAACTTTTAGCATCCTTAGGATCGAAAAAAAAACTTTCTGATTGTATCACATACAACCTTTCCTTACAAAACTGGTAAGGAAACTCGTTTTGACATCCATCCGCCTGATTTCATAAATGCAGCTAATGCTAACATGATTCCGACGGACTTAAGCATCGCTACGGATGAGAAAATCTCATCGTAGTCAACTCCTTGAACTTGTGAAAAACTCTTTTCCACAAGTCGAGCTTCATAGACGGTGACATTACCGTCCACGTCCGTCTTCTTCTTAAAGATCCATTTATCTCAATGGCTTGCCGATCAACGGGCAAGTCCACCAAAGTACATGCTTTGTTCTGATACATGGATCCTATCTCGGATTTCATGGCTTCTAACCATTTGTTGGAATATGGGCCCACCATTGGTTCTCCATAGCTCGTAGGTTCATTGTTGTCTAGCAACATGACATTCATGACAGGATCACCGTACCACTCCGAAGCAGTACGCGTCCTTGTCGTCCTATGAAGATGTATTTATCCGTTTTGGGTTCGAGCTTATCACGATGAAACTTTTTCACATAAGCGTCGCAGCCCCAAACTTTTAAGAAACGACAACTTAGGTTTCTCCAAACCATAGTTCAAACAGTGCCGTCTCAACGGAATTACGTGGTGCCCTATTAAAGTGAGTGCGGTTGTCTCTAATGCCTAACCCATGAACGATAGTGGTGATTCGATAAGAGACATCATGGTACGTACCATATCCAATAGGGTGCAACTATGATGTTCGGACACACCATCACACTATGGTGTTCCAGGCGGTATTAATTGTGAAACAATTTCCACAATGTCTTAATTATGCGTACAAAGCTCAGAATCTCAGATACTCATCTCTATGATCATATCATAGACATTTTATCCTCTTGTTACAATGATCTTTAACTTCACTTTGAAATTACTTCAACCATTCAATAATTCAGACTTTGTGTTTCATCAAGAAAATATACTCAACATCTACTCGAATCATCTGTGAAGTTAGAACATAACGATATTCACTGCATGCCTCAGCACTCATTGGACTGCACACATCAAAATGTGTTACTTCCAATAGGTTGCTACCTTGTTCCATCTTACTGAAACCGAGGCTTTTCAGTCATCTTGCCCATGTGGTATGATTTGCATATCTCAAGTGATTCAAAATCATGTGAGTCCAAACGATTCATCTGCATGGAGTTTCTTCATGCGTATACACCAATAGACATGGTTTGCATGTCTCAAACTTTTCAAAAACGAGTGAGTCCAAAGATCCATCAACATGGAGCTTCTTCATGCGTTTTATACCAATATGACTTACATGGCAGTGCCACAAGTACGTGGTACCATCATTACTATCTTATATCTTTTGGCATGAAAATGTGTATCACTACGATCGAGATTCAATAAACCATTCCTTTTAGGTGCTAGACCATTGAAGGCATTATTCAAATTAACGGAGTAACCATTATTCTCCTTAAATGAATAAATCAGACATGCATGCATATAATCCAATCATGTCTATGCTCAACGCAAATACCAAATAACAATTTTAGGTTTAACTCCAATCTCGATGGTAGAGGGAGCGTGCGATGCTTGATAACATCAACCTTGGAAACACTTCCAACACGTATCGTCAGCTCACCTTTAGCTAGTCTCCGTTTATTCCGTAGCTTTTGTTTTGAGTTACTAACACTTAGCAACCGAACCGGTATCTAATACCCTGGTGCTACTAGGAGTACTAGTAAAGTACACATTAACATAATGTATATCCAATATACTTCTAACGACCTTGCCAGCCTTCTTATCTACCGAGTATCTAGGGTGGTTCCGCTTGATGTCCGTTCCTCTCATTACGTAAGCACTTAGTCTCGGGTTTGGGTTCAACCTTGGGTTTCTTCACTAGAGCAGCAACTGTTTTGCCATTTCATGAAGTATCCCTTGTTGCCCTTGCCCTTCTTGAAACTAGTGGTTTTACCAACCATCAACAATTGATGCTCCTACTTGACTTCTACTTTCGCGGTGACAAACATCGCGAACACTTCAAGGATCATCATATCTATCCCTGATATGTATCACGAAGCTCTAGTAGCTTGGTGGCAATGACTTTGGAGAAACATCACTATCTCATCTGGAAGATCAACTCCCACTCGATTCAAGTGATTGTTGCACTCCGACAATCTGAGCACAAGCTCAACGATTGAGCTTTTCTCCCTTAGTTTGCAGGCTAAGAAAATCGTCGGAGGTCTTATACTTCTTGACGTGGGCACGAGCCTGAAATCCGAATTTCAGCCCTCGAAACATCTCATATGTTCCGCGACGTTTCAAAAAACGTCTTTGGTGCCTCAACTCTAAACCGTTTAACTGAACTATCACGTAGTTATCAAAATGTGTATGCCCGATGTTCGTAACATCCACAAACGACGTTTGGGCTTTAGCACACTGAGCGGTGCATTAAGGACATAAGCTTTCTACTGTCCGCATAATCGCTACTGTCAACTTTCAACTATATTTTCTCTAGGAACATATCTAAACAGTAGAACTAAAGTGCGAGCTTACGACATAATTTGCAAAGATCTTTTGACTATGTTCAGGATAATTAAGTTCATCTCATGAACTCCCACTTAGATAGACATCCCTCTAGTCATCTAAGTGATTACATGATCCGAGTTAACTAGGCTGTGTCCGATCATCACGTGAGACGGACTAGTCATCATCGGTGAACATCTTCATGTTGATCGTATCTACTATACGACTCATGCTCGACCTTTCGGTCTCTTGTGTTCCGAGGCCATGTCTGTAGATGCTAGGCTCGTCAAGTTAACCTAAGTGTTCTGCGTGTGTAAATCTGGCTTACACCCGTTGTATGTGAACGTAAGAATCTATCACACCCGATCATCACGTGGTGCTTCGAAACGACGAACTTAAGCAACGGTGCACAGTTAGGGAGAACACTTTCTTGAAATTGTTATGAGGGATCATCTTATTTACTACCGTCGTTCTAAGTAAACAAGATGCATAAACATAATAAACATCACATGCAATTATATAGTAGTGACGTGATATGGCCAATATCATATAGCTCCTTTGATCTTCATCTTCGGGGCTCCATGATCATCTTGTCACCGACATGACACCACGATCTCCATCATCATGATCTCCATCATCGTGTCTTCATGAAGTTGTCACGCCAACGACTACTTCTACTTCTATGGCTAACGCTTTTAGCAATAAAGTAAAGTAATTTACATGGCGTTCTTCAATGACACGCAGGTCATACAAAAATAAAGACAACTCCTATGGCTCCTGCGGTTGTCATACTCATCGACATGCAAGTCGTGATTCCTATTACAAGAACATGATCTCATACATCACATATATCATTCATCATTCATCACAACTTTGGCCATATCATATCACAAAACACTTGCTGCAAAAACAAGTTAGACGTCCTCTAATTGTTGTTGCAAGTTTTACGTGGCTGCAATAGGGTTCTAGCAAGAACGTTTTCTTACCTACATGAAAGCCACAACGTGATTTGTCAACTTCTATTTACCCTTCATAAGGACCCTTTTCATCGAATCCGCTCGAACTAAAGTGGGAGAGACAGACACCGCTAGCCACCTTATGCAACTAGTGCATGTCGGTCGGTGGAACCAGTCTCACGTAAGCGCACGTGTAAGGTCGGTCCGGCAGCTTCATCCCACAATACCGCTGAAGCAAGATAAGACTAGTAGCGGCAAGAAAGTTGACAACATCTACGCCCACAACAAATTGTGTTCTACTCGTGCAATAGAGAACTACGCATAGACCTAGCTCATGATGCCACTGTTGGGGAACGCGTTGCAGAAAATTAAAAAATTTCTACGGTTTCACCAAGATCCATCTATGAGTTCATCTAGCAACGAGTCATGGGAGAGTGATTGCATCTACATACCACTTGTAGATCGCAGGCGGAAGCGTTCAAGTGAACGGGGTTGATGGAGTCGCACTCGTCGTGATTCAAATCACCGATGATCCTAGTGCCGAACGGACAGCACCTCCGCGTTCAACACACGCAGAGCGGATGACGCCTCCTCCTTCTTGATCCAGCAAGGGGAAGGAGAGGTTGATGATGATCCAGCAGCACGACGGGCGTGGTGGTGGATGCAGCAGAACTCCGGCAGGCTTCGCTAGCGACTCACGGGAGGAGGAGGAGGTGTAGCAGAAGGGAGGCGCCAAGGGCTTCAGGGTGCGGCCACCCCTCCCTCCCCTCCCTTTATATAGGTGCAAGAGAGGGGGGGAGGGCGCAGCCTTGCCCCTTCCTCCAAGGAAGGGGTGCGGCCAAGAGGTGGGAGGAGTCCATCCTCCCCAAGGCACCTCGGAGGTGCCTTCCCTCTTAGGACTCTCCTCCCCAAGTCTCCTTGGCGCATGGGCCTCTTGGGGCAGGTGCCCTTGGCCCATATAGGCCAAGGCGCACCCCACCAGCCCATGTGGCCCCCCGGGGCAGGTGGACCCCCCGGTGGACCCCGGACCCCTTTCGGCACTCCCGGTACAATACCGATAAAGTGCTAAACTTTTCCGGCGACCAAAACAAGACTTCCTATATATAAATCTTTACCTCCGGACCATTCAGGAACTCCACGTGACTTCCGGGATCTCATCCGGGACTCCGAACAACATTCGGTTTGCTGCATTCTCATATTCATACAACCCTAGCGTCACCGTACCTTAAGTGTGTAGACCCTACGGGTTCGGGAGACACGCAGACATGACCGAGATGGCTCTCGGGCAATAACCAACAGCGGAATCTGGATACCCATGTTGGCTCCCACATGTTCCACGATGATCTCATCGGATGAACCACGATGTCAAGGACTCAATCGATCCCGTATACAATTCCCTTTGTCTAGCGGTATTGTACTTGCCCGAGATTCGATCGTCGGTATCCGATACCTTGTTCAATCTCGTTACCGGCAAGTCTCTTTACTCATTCCGTAACACATCATCCTGTGATCAACTCCTTGATCACATTGTGCACATTATGATGATGCCCTACCGAGTGGG
Organism: Aegilops bicornis; assembly: GCA_021605145.1. Taxonomy (NCBI): domain Eukaryota; kingdom Viridiplantae; phylum Streptophyta; class Magnoliopsida; order Poales; family Poaceae; genus Aegilops; species Aegilops bicornis. Next base: position 39,343,832 of record CM038674.1, on the reverse strand, counting down.
CCCAGAGATACCTCTCCGTTTACACGGAGTGACAAGTCCCAGTCTCGATTCGTACAACCCAATGTACACTTTCGGAGATACCTGTAATGCACCTTTATAGCCACCCGATTACGTTGTGGACGCTTTGGTACACCCAAAGCATTCCTACGGTATCCGGAGTTGCACAATCTCATGGTCTAAGGAAATGATACTTGACATTTAGAAAAGCTTTAGCATACGAACTACACGATCCGTGCTAGGCTTAGGATTGGGTCTTGTCCATCACATCATTCTCCTAATGATGTGATCCCGTTATCAATGACATCCAATGTCCATGGTCATGAAACCGTAACCATCTATTGATTAACGAGCTAGTCAACTAGAGGCTTACTAGGGACATGGTGTTGTCTATGTACCCACACATGTATCTGAGTTTCCTATCAATACAATTATAGCATGGATAATAAACGATTATCATGAACAAGGAAATATAATAATAACTAATTTATTATTGCCTCTAGGGCATATTTCCAACACTTTTCAGGTACTTCAGGATATTCTTGACCGCTGTCCAGTGTTCCTTGTCGGGATTACTTTGGTACCTTCCTACCAAACTTACGGCACGGTTTACATCAGGTCTGGTACACAACATGGCATACATAATAGAACCTATGGCTGAAGCATAGGGGATGACACTCATCTCTTCTTTATCTTCTGCCGTGGTCGGACATTGAGCCGAGCTCAATTTCACACCTTGTAATACAGGCAAGAACCCTTTCTTGGACTGGTCCATTTCGAACTTCTTCAATATCTTATCAAGGTATGTGCTTTGTGAAAGACCTATGAGGCGTCTCGATCTATCTCTATAGATCTTGATGCCTAATATATAAGCAGCTTCTCCAAGGTCCTTCATTGAAAAACTTTTATTCAAGTAGGCCTTAATGTTGTCCAAGAGTTCTATATCATTTCCCATCAAAAGTATGTCATCTACATATAATATGAGAAATGCTACAGAGCTCCCACTCACTTTCTTGGAAACGCAGGCTTCTCCATAAGTCTGCATAAACCCAAATGCTTTGATCATCTCATCAAAGCGAATGTTCCAACTCCGAGATGCTTGCACCAGCCCATAAATGGATCGCTGGAGCTTGCATACCTTGTTAGCATTCTTAGGGTCGACAAAACCTTCCGCTGCATCATATACAGTTCTTCCTTAAGATAGCCGTTAAGGAATGCCGCTTTGACGTCCATTTGCCATATCTCATAATCATAGTATGCGGCAATTACTAACATGATTCGGACAGACTTCAGCTTCGCTACGGGAGAGAAAGTCTCATCGTAGTCAATCCCTTGAACTTGCCGATAACCTTTAGCGACAAGTCGAGCTTTATAGATGGTAACATTACCATCCGTGTCCGTCTTCTTCTTAAAGATCCATTTGTTTTCTATCGCTCGCCGATCATCGGGCAAGTCTGTCAAAGTCCATACTTTGTTTTCATAAATGGATCCTATCTCGGATTGCATGGCTTCAAGCCATTTGTTGGAATCTGGGCCCGCCATCGCTTCTTCATAGTTCGAAGGTTCACCGTTGTCTAACAACATGATTTCCAGGACTTGGTTGCCATACCACTCTGGTGTGGAACGTGTCCTTGTGGACCTACGAAGTTCAGTAGTAACTTGATCCGAAGTACCTTGATCATCATCATTAATTTCCTCTCCAGTCGGTGTAGGCACCACAGGAACATTTTCCTGAGCTGCACTACTTTCCGGTTCAAGAGGTAGTACTTCATCGAGTTCTACTTTCCTCCCACTTACTCCTTTCGAGAGAAACTCTTTTTCAAGAAAGGATCCGTTCTTGGCAACAAAGATCTTGCCTTCGGATCTAAGGTAGAAGGTATACCCAATGGTTTCCTTAGGGTATCCTATGAAGACGCATTTTTCCGACTTGGGTTTGAGCTTTTCAGGTTGAAGTTTCTTGACATAAGCATCGCATCCCCAAACTTTTAGAAACGACAGCTTAGGTTTCTTCCCAAACCATAATTCATACGGTGTCGTCTCAACGGATTTAGACGGTGCCCTATTTAAAGTGAATGTAGCTGTCTCTAGAGCGTATCCCCAAAATGATAGCGGTAAATCGGTAAGAGACATCATAGATCGCACCATATCCAATAGAGTGCGACATTTACGCTCGGAAACACCGTTACGCTGAGGTGTTCCAGGCGGCATGAGTTGTGAAACGATTCCACATTTCCTTAAGTGTGTACCAAATTCGTGACTTAAATAGTCTCCTCCACGATCTGATCGTAAGAACTTTATTTTTCGGTCACGTTGATTCTCTACCTCATTCTGAAATTCCTTGAACTTTTCCAAGGTCTCAGACTTGTGTTTCATCAAATAGACAAACCCATATCTACTCAAGTCATCAGTGAGAGTGAGAACATAACGATATCCTCCGCGAGCCTCAACGCTCATTGGACCGCACACATCGGTATGTATGATTTCCAATAAGTTGGTTGCTCGCTCCATTGTTCCGAGAACGGAGTCTTGGTCATTTTGCCCATGAGGCATGGTTCGCATGTGTCAAATGATTCATAATCGAGAGACTCTAAAATTGCATCAGAATGGAGCTTCTTCATGCGCTTGACACCAATGTGACCAAGGCGGCAGTGCCACAAGTATGTGGGACTATCGTTATCAACTTTACATCTTTTGGTATTCACACTATGAATACGTGTAACATTACGTTCGAGATTCATTAAGAATAAACCATTGACCATCGGAGCATGACCATAAAACATATCTCTCATATAAATAGAACAACCATTATTCTCGGATTTAAATGAGTAGCCATCTCGCATTAAACGAGATCCTGATACAATGTTCATGCTCAAACTTGGCACTAAATAACAATTATTGAGGTTTAAAACTAATCCCGTAGGTAAAGGTAGAGGTAGCGTGCCGACGGCGATCACATCGACCTTGTAACTATTCATGACGCGCATCGTCACCTCGTCCTTCGCCAGTCTCCGTTTATTCCGCAACTCCTGCTATGAGTTACAAATATGAGCAACGGCACCGGTATCAAATACCCAGGAGTTACTACGAGTACTGGTAAGGTACACATCAATTACATGTATATCAAATATACCTTTAGTGTTGCCGGCCTTCTTGTCTGCTAAGTATTTGGGGCAGTTCCGCTTCCAGTGACCCTTCCCTTTGCAATAAAAGCACTCTGTCTCAGGCTTGGGTCCATTCTTTGACTTCTTCCCGACAACTGACTTACCGGGCGCGGCAACATCCTTGCCGTCCTTCTTGAAGTTCTTCTTACCCTTGCCCTTCTTGAACTTAGTGGTTTTATTGACCATCAACACTTGATGTTCTTTCTTGATTTTTACCTCTGTCAATGACCGCCTCGTCCGGGAGGTTAATGTCCAGCTGGGACAGGCGGTTGTGCAACCCAGACATTTTGAGTATGTGCTCATTGACAGAACTATTTTCCTCCATCTTACAACTGTAGAACTTGTCGGAGACTTCATATCTCTCGACCCGGGCATGAGCTTGGAAAACCATTTTCAGCTCTTCGAACATCTCATATGCTCCGTGTTGCTCAAAACGCTTTTGGAGCCCCGGTTCTAAGCTGTAAAGCATGCCGCATCGAACGAGGGAGTAATCATCAAGACGAGACTGCCAAGCATTCATAATGTCTTGGTTCTCTGGGATGGGTGCTTCACCTAAGCGGTGCTTCTAGGACATATTGTTTCTTGGCTGCTATGAGGATGATCCTCGTGTTCCGGACCCAGTCCGAATAGTTGCTGCCATCATCTTTCAGCTTGGTTTTCTCTAGGAACGCGTTGAAGTTCATGGTGACATGAGCGTTGGCCATTTGATCTACAAGACATTTTGCAAAGATTTTAGACTAATGTTCATGATAATTAAGTTCATCTAATCAAATTATTTAATGAACTCCCACTCAGATTTGACATCCCTCTAGTCATCTAAGTGTTACATGATCCGAGTCGACTAGGCCGTGTCCAATCATCACGTGAGACGGACTAGTCATCGTCGGTGAACATCTCCATGTTGATCGTATCTTCCATACGACTCATGTTCGACCTTTCGGTCTCTTGTGTTCCGAGGCCATGTATGTACATGCTAGGCTCGTCAAGTTAACCCTAAGTGTTTTTGCATGTGTAAAACTGTCTTACACCCGTTGTATGTGAACGTAAGGATCTGTCACACCCGATCATCACGTGGTGCTTCGAAACGACGAACTTTAGCAACGGTGCATAGTTAGGGGGAACACTTTCTTGAAATTGTTATAAGGGAACATCTTATTTACTACCGCCATTCTAAGTAACAAGATGCATAAAACATAATAAACATCACATGCAATTATATAAAGTAGTGACATGATATGGCCAATATCATATAGCTCCTTTGATCTTCATCTTCGGGGCTCCATGATCATCTTGTCACCGCATGACACCATGATCTCCATCATTATGATCTCCATCATCGTGTCTCCATGAAGTTTCTCGCCAACTATTACTTCTACTACTATGGCTAACACGTTTAGCAATAAAGTAAAGTAATTTACATGGCGTTGAATCAATGACACGCAGGTCATACAATAATTAAGACAACTCCTATGGCTCCTGCCGGTTGTCATACTCATCGACATGCAAGTCGTGATTCCTATTACAAGAACATGATCTCATACATCACAATATATCATTCATCATTCATCACAACTTTTGGCCATATCACATCACATGACAATTGCTGCAAAAACAAGTTAGACGTCCTCTAATTGTTGTTGCATCTTTTACGTGGCTGCAATTGGGTTCTAGCAAGAACGTTTTCTTACCTACGAATAACCACAACGTGATTTTGTCAACTTCTATTTACCCTTCATAAGGACCCTTTTCATCTAATCCGCTCCAACTAAAGTAGGAGAGACAGACACCCGCTAGCCACCTTATGCAACTAGTGCATGTCAGTCGGTGGAACCTGTCTCACGTAAGCGTACGTGTAAGGTTGGTCCGAGCCGCTTCATCCCACAATACGGCTGAAGCAAGAAAAGACTAGTAGCGGCAAGCAAGTTGACAAGATCTACGCCCACAACAAAAATTGTGTTCTACTCGTGCAATAGAGAACTACGCATAGACCTAGCTCATGATGCCACTGTTGGGTAACGTTGCATAAAAAAAATTCCTACGTTCACCAATATCCATCTATGAGTTCATCTAGCAACGAGTGAGAGAGATGCATCTAGATACCCTTTGTAGATCGCGTGCGGAAGCGTTCAAGAGAACGGGGTTGAGGGAGTCGTTCTCGTCGTGATCCAAATCACCGGAGATCCTAGCGCCGAACGGACGGCACCTCCGCGTTCAACACACGTACGGTCAGCGTGACGTCTCCTCTGTCTTGATCCAGCAAGGGGGATGGAGAGATTGATGAAGATCCAGCAGCACGACGGCGTGGTGGTGGATGCAGCAGTCACCGCAGCAGGGCTTCGCCGAGCTTCTGCGAGAGGGAGAGGTGTAGCAGGGGAGAGGGAGGCGCCAAGATGCAGGGTGCGGCTGCCTCCTCCCCCCCTTTATATAGGCCCCAGGGGCGCCGCCCTCTAGAACCCATCTAGATGGGGGGGCGGCGGCCAAGGGGGGAGGCTTGCCCCCCAAGGCAAGTGGGGCGCCCCCCACCCTAGGGTTTCCAACCCTAGGCGCAGGGGGGCCCAAGTGGGGGCGCACCAGCCCACCAGGGGCTGGTTCCCTCCCACTTCAGCCCACGGGGCCCTCCGGGATAGGTGGCCCCACCCGGTGGACCCCCGGGACCCTTCCGGTGGTCCCGGTACAATACCGGTAACCCCCGAAATTCTCCCGATGGCCAAAATAGCACTTCCTATATATAATTCTTTACCTCCGGACCATTCCGGAACTCCTCGTGACGTCCGGGATCTCATCCGACTCGAACAACATTCGGTTTGCTGCATACTCATATTCATACAACCCTAGCGTCACCGAACCTTAAGTGTGTAGACCCTACGGGTTCGGGAGACATGCAGACATGACCGAGACGGCTCTCCGGTCAATAACCAACAGCGGGATCTGGATACCCATGTTGGCTCCCACATGCTCCTCGATGATCTCACCGGATGAACCACGATGTCGAGGATTCAAGCAACCCCGTATACAATTCCCTTTGCCAGACGGTATGTTACTTGCCCGAGATTCGATTGTCGGGATCCCAATACCTCGTTCAATCTCGTTACCGGCAAGTCACTTTACTCGTACCGTAATGCATGATCCCGACACTTGGTCACTTTGAGCTCATTATGATGATGCACTACCGAGTGGGCCCAGTGATACCTCTCCGTAATACGGAGTGACAAATCCCAGTCTCGATCCGTGTCAACCCAACAGATACTTTTGGAGATACCTGTAGTGCACCTTTATAGTCACCCAGTTACGTTGTGACGTTTGGTACACCCAAAGCACTCCTACGGTATCCGGGAGTTACACGATCTCATGGTCTAAGGAAGAGATACTTGACATTGGAAAAGCTCTAGCAAAACGAACTACACGATCTTGTGCTATGCTTAGGATTGGGTCTTGTCCATCACATCATTCTCCTAATGATGTGATCCCGTTATCAATGACATCCAATGTCCATAGTCCGGAAACCATGACTATCTGTTGATCAACGAGCTAGTCAACTAGAGGCTCACTAGGGACATGTTGTGGTCTAAGTATTCACACGTGTATTACGATTTCCGGATAATACAATTATAGCATGAATAAAAGACAATTATCACGAACAAGGAAATATAATAATAATCCTTTTATTATTGCCTCTAGGGCATATTTCCAACACATGAACCGGGACTAAAGGCCCTTACGAACCGGGACAAAGGCCCTGTTTTCTACTAGTGTTTGCTTTATATATAAAGCGAGGTGAAAGCCTTTTTTGGTAAAGGCTTGAGTGCGCTTGTAACCCTGATACTCCAACTGCCGGTTTCCGACTTGCAAATTTAGTAATGAGTGCGTAGGGTACTCAGCAGGCCACATTGGAAAAAGTCCTATCTACATTCACTTATTTTAAAAGAAGGTATAGGGTTTAACAATATCCAGTGGATGCACAACTTAACATTAACTCTCCATTTTATTTGCAAAATGATACACCTAACATTTGGAATAAAACAATAGATATTTACTAACCAAAGGGTTTGTGTAAACTTCTATTATTTAGCATGTACAATTGAAACGATTGAGACTTGACATGAATTGTATTCGAGAAAAAAATACTTGAAATGAATTGTTGCTTTTAACATTTATATTGATCAATGAAAGATAAAACTACATCTGAAGGTCATGGAATCTAGAGCGAGGGCTACTAAATTATAGCAAGTATACCAACCGTGTAGTTTATTTGTTTCAACTTATCTAACTACCTAATCAATACACAAAACATACATCATAAAAGTTTAAACCCCTACAATGACGGGCGCTTAAACCCCCTCCACTGACAAGTTTAAGCCTCCGTCACTAACCTTTGTACCCTCCACTTACAGACGCTCACCTGTGAGTGGAAAGTGGGCGCAATTAATGCGCCCAAGATGCCCGTTAGTGGTCTCCCATGTAGGGCAGCCTGCTCCACCGCATGGAGACTCTACCATTGATGGGCTTAGTGCAACCGCCCGTCAGTGGACGTCCATTCCACTGAAGGGCTTCTTTGCTAGGCCGTTAGTGTATCACATCAATGTTGTTTCATACATTCCACCATTTCATATATTTCGGCACTCATATATTTGACAGTTGATGCATATGTTCATGTACACATCACATAACACATTCTTATATGCAACATCAATTTACAAACACAACATATGTGGTGACATAACAAGTTTCAACATAATAGCACAAGTGTAGAAATTAAGAAAGACAAGTGCACAAATTTCAACACAGAAATACAGGTGTCACACCTATTCAACGTCATAAATCATGAAGTTGTGTGAGCATCTTTTGGGTGAGAATCTTCTAGGCTCTTGAACATGTGAGGGTGTGGAGATTTGCTGGTATTAGCGCCTGCAAGAGAGCCAGCTACGTTCGGTAGTTGGACGCTGCTGGCGTAGAGATCACCGAATGCCATGACGACGTCTTTGTTTATGATGTGTGCAAATGTATTTTGGGTACGGGCAAAGTATTTCTTCCAGTCTCGTACTTTTCATACCCAGCTCATGACCGAACTTTTGTTTGTCTTCCTCTTGGTAAACCATGTTCTGTGATCAGACGAGCTCGTCCATATGCTTGCAGACGTAGTACCCACATGTGACACTGTCCTTCGGCTGCTGTCGGCCAAGAGAACTCAAACTTGTGTACCAAATCTGGCACCTTTTTTGTTGGTAAACATGAATCCATGAATCTCAACTTGAAGAAAGTTCCATATAAAACCATTGCAACACCGTTGTAGTCCCAGTCCATGTCTTTAACCAAGTTGGGACTATTGTAATGAGGATCGAGTGGTCGCTGCAGAAATGTGAACAAACGAAAGTAAACACACTGGGCTAGGTGCATAAAAAATAAAAAAAATGGCACATTATAAATACTCACTTCATCTGGAATTACTTGTCACAAAATGAATATATTTAGATATATTTGAGTTCTTTTTTTTTATTCCTATTCTGCCACAAATAATTTGGGACGGAGAGAGTAGAAAAAGACTTACTTAGGCATGTTAGGCATGAGTACGTAGTGCTTGTCCTTATGTGCGATCAATGATTCCACGAGGTATATTTCCATAAGAAAATTTCCTATTGTTAGTCAAATCTAGGTTTGTTCCCTAAGAGCATCTCCAACAGCCGTGTGATTTTAGCGCCGCGCTGAAAAAACTGCCCTTTTAGCCCGCGCACGGTATAGTTGGCTCCCACATGCGACTTCCACCAACCGCCAGATCCAGGCACTGGCGCCGCCGCCTGCACCTCCCCATTTGCTCTGGCGACTCAACGGCGCTTTCCCGGCCTATCCCCCTCGCGCCGCCGCTGCTTCCTCCACCTCCTTTCGTCGCCGTCACCCCTCGAGCGCGTCATTCCTCCGACGAACAGCGCCCGGCCGCCCACTGCCACTCGGTGCCCACAAGCTGTTTGACAAAACGCTTGCATTCAACATGCCCAAACGCCTGATGATCTTCAAAAGAATCTAATCAAGGAGTGGTGGGCATAGAATGGCCGACAAAACTAATGATGTTGCATGTTTGATGTTGTATTGTTGAACTATTTGTTATATTGGAAGATAAACTATTTGTCTGAGTTGTAATAAATTGAACTATTTATTGTTGATTTATTTTTTATGCATTTGATCTTCTTGTTTCTATTTTGAGTATCAAATGTTGTTTGTGATGGGCGCGGGCGTTGTATATTTACAGCGCCTGCTGGAGCTGCTCGCGCACGCAATATTTTGCAGCGGCCGCTAGAGCCAGCGCTCTGCTGCGCAAAAAGCTGCTATTTTGGCGTTGTAAAAGTTATTTTAGCGTGTCGTGCGTTGCGCGCTTGTTGGAGATGCTCTAACTAGCTAGTACTCCCTCGTTCTCAAAATAAGATGCCGGTTGATTTTTTTTTGTTCTTCGTTGCACAACTTTCACTATGTTTTTTCACATATTGTATATCTATAAAATTAGTACCTAGACATATGAAATAAATTCTTTTTGCAAGACGAATACAACGATGCCATTTATACATGTTTAATTCATATACTTTGATATATATTAGTAGTCAAATTCATGCATAAAAAATTATGCAAAGCCAATCACGCCTTATATTTTAGGAAGAAGAGAGTAGCTGGCAGAGAATGCAACCACCCTGTCCGACCAATAGCTCAGTTCTCTATGAATTTCTTCGACTAATAATTGGGGACGGAGAGAATAGAAAAGGACTTACTTAGGCATGTAGGGCATCAGTACGTAGTGCTTGTCCTTATGTGCGATCAATGATTACAGGAGGTATTTTTCCATAAGAAAATTTCTTATTGTTAGCCAAACCTAGGTTTGTTCTTTAGTTAGCTAGTACTTCCCTTCCTAAAATATAAGGCGCCTACCGATTTCTTTTAGTCTTCCTTGCATGACTTTAACTATAAATTTGTTCACAAAATTAGTATACAGACATATGAAATAAAATTGTTTTGCAAAACAAATACGACCATACAATTTATACATGTGCAATTCATGTACTTTGATATTCCCTCCATTCTAAAATATAGTGCCCCGCGCTTTCTGAGGTTCAACTTTCAAAATTTTAACCAACGAGACCGAGTGCGGCGGGAGCAAAAACTATATAATTGAGAACTTCTTTTGAATATGAATTCATCGGTATAATTTTTGTTCCCGCTGTAGTTGGTCTCGTTGGTTAAATTTATGGTCAAAGTTGAAGCGCAGAAACCGAAGACACACTATATTTTAAAACGGATGAAGTATATATTAGTGGTCAAATTCGTACATCAAAAATCATGCAAAGTCAATTACACATTTTATTTTGGGAAGAAGGAAGTACTGGTTGGCAAGAGGGTGCAACCACCCCGTCTGACCAACAGCTCAGTTCTCTCATCATTGCGCTAATATACGTATTAAATAGTCTAACTACCATCATCTTGTATCATTGGCAAAATGATTTACAAAACAAGTGACTCTTGGTTAGGGCATCTCCAGCCGCGCCCCCAACAGGCCCTTCCCAGGCGATTTTGCCGCGCCGGCGCCAAAAAAAGGCCCCAGTCGCGCCCCCAGAAGCCCGTTTTTCGCCGGCTCGGGCCAAAACTGGTGCCGGCGGACCCAGGCCGAACCCAGCGCCCTGGGGCGCAGGAGCCGGTAAAAGCGAAAAGCGCGTGGGCCCGCCTGGAGGCGACACGAGGGCCTTTTCCCGCCGTTTCTTGACGCTTTTCCCTCGCATCTCTCCCGCTCGCTCGCCTTCCTCCCGCCATTCTCTCCCTTTCTCCCGCCAAACCCCCTTCCGCTCGCCGCGAAGAAGTACGCCATGCTGCGCGCGGCGGCAACCGCGACTGGCGCCGTGGCCCAGCCGAAGCAGAGGAAACCGAGGACGCCGCCATCGAAGCTACCGGGCCTGTCGAACGCCGAGTGGAGGGTGGAAGTTCAGCGGCGCGAAGTAGTCACCGCCGATAGGCCGACAGGCGCGAAGCAGTCACCGCCGACAACGCCATCAAGCTCGACCTGCTCCGGACGAACGTCGCCGCGAAGAAGAGGAACACCGACATGGCTTTTCTGATGGGCGGGGCGGACATGCTCCAGAGCAACGACGAGAAGCTCAAGGCGTGGTACCTGGTGCAGCGCGGCCTCATCCTGAACGAGCTGCCGACGGCAACGCCGACGACGCCCACGACCACACGGACGCCAAGCCCGAACGACGCCTCTACATCGCCGCCCAGCAGTGCCGAAGCCGCGCCGACGCAGCCCAGCACCGAAGCAGCTCCGACACCGATGAGCCCGCGCACGCCAACTCCGCCAACGCCTGGAGTCGACCCCGCCGAGTGAATCGTTGCGCACGCGAACTTGCGGCGGCGGCGCTCTGTTTTTTATAACGCCAGACTACGTCCGATCGCCGGATTTGCAGCGTCTTTTGAGAGCGGGAACGACCAAGTTTAAATTTCCCGTATCTTGGGGCCGGCGCGTGGGGGTGTGACTGGGAGCTAGGTCGCCCCCAGGGGCCGAACTAGCGCCGGCACATCCCCAGACCGGTCTATTTAGGTGCCCTGGGGGGCCGAACGGCTGGAGATGCCCTTAGAGCTGTTTCTCTGGTTATACTATCATGCTCCTGCATGTTTGTACTTTGGTCTGAAGTCTCAAGCCTGAACAGCCACTCCTTCCCATGGCTCGTGACAAGTCCGGCGGGTTGAAGGCGGGCAGCCTCATTCTCCGCATCGCCACGGTGGCGCTGTCGGTGGTGTCCACGGTCACGATGGCCTCGGCCACCCAGCCCGCCGACGCCGGGAGCCCTGCTGCCGTGAGCAAGGTCTCCTACAGCGACTACAACTCCCTCAGGTATTCCGTGGCCGCCAACGTGATATCCGCAGCTCTGCAGGCGGTGGCGGTGTACCTGACGACGGCACACGGCGGCAGGAAGCAGGAGGCCAAGGCAGCCAAGTCGCTGGCCGAGCTCGTGGACACGGCCGCGCAGGTGCTCCTCTACTCGTCGTCAGCGCTGTCGTTCGCGGTGGTCGACTTCGGCTCCTGCGGCGGCAGGTGCCCCGGCGTCTGCGAGACGGCCGGAGCATTCTGCTGGCGGGTCCGCGTGTCCGGAGCTATCTCGATTGCGGCGGCCTTCGCCTTGTCGGCGTCGCTGTACATCAAGGATGTGCCCATTTCGGTTTCTTTGGCCGAAGATGAACATAAGTCGGGACCGGGCTGTGGGCGTGGTTGCCATTGCCACCATTAGCTCGTCGTCTCTGTAGAGCATCCAACCTGGCAGAAACTTGTTTGATTGGAAAGTTGAAGTGATGAACTGAACAAAAGTATAGTTTCTTGTCAAGAACATTTATTATTTGTACATCTTTCCGAATAAGATTGTCCAGAAATGATTCCAGATCGAAACCTCGCAATTGTGGGGACAAAAGACAAGAGACAGTTAACGTACAAAACTATGACGCTATGACATTTCAGCTTGATTTACATGAAGATGGAGTTGCGTTGCCTGATGAACTAAACTCGTCAAATTATCAAACATCTTGTGGAACTAGGAAATCTTAGTGCCATCAGAATTTTTTAACTTCCCTGATCAAATACGCATGTAATTTGTGATTTGCAGCAAATTTGCTGCCACATTCAAGTAGTAATATTCCGGAGGATTTTCAACAAGTCAGGACCACACTCAGAGTCGTCATAGGAAAATCATGGTGTGGGCATGGTTGCAGTTGCCAGCATTGACCTAGATTTGGCACAATAGTTGATTCGATGGCATTTTATATACCTCTTCCTCTGGTCTTGCATGAAACTGTCTCAAATCCACTGCACCTCATTTTGCGGAGACAGGCTTGCGAGAACCACAACGACGTCTTCAAAAGAGAGCGGCGCCCCCGTGGGCTCCAAAGTGCGAAGCTTTCGCTAGGCAGCTCACCCATGCCAGCACGAGGCCTCCAGGACAACTGCGACGAGCTCAGACACCCAGATCCGGATCTGGGCCTCGCCACGGCCAACGACAGAGCACGAGCCCCAGCCACCTGCCGCTACCCCCTTGGCGCCCACACGACCAAGAGAGAAAGCCACCATCATCGCCATAGCACTTGCCAGAAAGCCAACTGCTGTGTGGACCACCATCCGGGGCCACCACCCTAGCTTCCTAGCCTCAAGATACCGCCAACCGTCCACTTCACAACATTCCAACCCCAGCGGGAGGAGGAGAAGGCACTCCTTCTGCTCCTAGCCCGTCATCAACAAAGGGATCTGGGTCGACAATTCATGGTATAAGGAGTCAACGCCTGCGCCATGACCTATCCCGGTACACCGACGGGGAAACAACCCCAAGATTGCAGATAGCCGCCGTCGAGTAGATCTCGGACACAATCCAGGGGAACGCGCACAAATGCCACTTCTACGGCCTTCAACATTGATTCTTACGCAGGCACCTTGGCAACAATCAAGCAACCCCCACCACTAGCTCACCCTCCACTTCCGTGACGCCACCACAGCCAGGGGTGCACGAGGCCACCGAGAGTGAACTCGCACCCTTGACACCACATGCCAGACGCCGTCGCGAAGCCATCTTGGGTAGCCACACCATAGGTCGGCTACCGTACCACGTGAGATGTCCAGACCATGTCGTCGCAGACCACCCACTAGCAGGAGCCCAAACGGGACCTCTCCACCGCCCCGCGCCACCGGCCGACCTAGTCGGATTTGGACGGGAGCTCTCTGGCCCACAGCACCCCGCACCCTACTGCGTCAAATTTAGAAGGAAGCCCACCATTGCCATGGGCGCGCCAACCATCGCGAGGTCCTTCACACCATTACCACGAGCCAGCAACCCTGCCACCAATCCGCCTAGCCGCGCGACCATGCCCCTCATTAGCGTTGCGCCGCCGCTCGAGCATGTCGATCGGCGCAGCCTTAACCTGACAGAGGACAAAGGGAGCCTCGACGCAGCCTTCACCAACCGAGCTTTGCCTGACAGACGACGAGAACCGGTGGAAGCGAACAGGGGATAAGGAGGTGGGAGGTTGGGCTGACGACGCACTAGGGTTTGCCCCAGTCGCCTGCGGGGACGATGCACTAGGGTTTCCCCTAGTCGCGTGATCTCGGTGAACAGTAAATTCAAAAAATTCTGAATTTTTTTGCCACCCAAGATAAACAAATGCGTGATGTTTGTGCCAAATTTCGTGGTGTTCAGACATCTGAGGTACTCGTGGCAAAAAAGACAAAATCAGTCTTAAACAGTGCGTTTTTTTTATACTTTTTCATGGGTCCGAATTTTGTTTCTTTTGTTGAGGGCTATTCAGATGTACAAATACAACCAAATTTGGCACAGACATCACACATTTGTGTATCTTGGTTGAGAAAATGCAGTTTTTCTTAATTTATCTAATATTTCTTTTGAATTTACTGTTCACGTGGGGAGCAGCTGAGCTCGGGAGTTGAATCGCTGCTCCCTGTATCTTCTGAACCACTTTGGAGTCTACCATTGCGGGTTGGGCTTGGGCACCTTCTGCCATTGAGCGGACGTAGCAGAGAAGCGACTCGAGCTGGATCGTGAATTGCGAAGCCAAGTGTCACGATGGTCTGCTAGAGAGGAAAATCAGCGTCGAAATTTGTTTGTTTTATGGGCAAACAAATGCACCGAGGCCCAAAGCCTAGGTATTTCCTATTTAGCGCTGTGCAAACCGCAGGGAGGTCCTATCTGCTGCTCTCTGCGGCAGAATGTCGAGCGAACGCACAGGCCAGCGACGAACGGAAAATACAGCGATCGAAAAAAAGAATGCACTAAGCATGGTTCGAACCAAAGAGCAGACGCTTCATAGAAGTATAACCTTATTTATAATGCAGCGCAAAGTTTTAAGAACCAAACTCAGCGCACATCCGAACCTATTTAAAAACTTGTACGCAAAACGTTATTTTGAAAAAAATGTGAAGGCCCTATGAAACAGCGAACACTTTTCGAAATTGTGAATAAAATTTGAAAAAACTCAAATATTTCAAAGGATGCAAACAATTTTTGAAAAACGGGAAAAAATTAAAATCCGCCAAAAATAGAGAATTAGAACGTTTTTCTGGAAAACCAGAACACTTTTCAAGTTTGTCAAAAAAACTTTTCAAATTCCAAATCAATTTTTTGATACACGAACATTTTTGAAAAGTGGGAACATTTTTTGAAACTCCCGAACAAAACTTGAAACCATGAAAAAATTATAAACTTGCGTACATTTTTTAAAAGCACCGAACAAAAATTGAAACATGAACATTTTTTGGAATTGGCGAAGAATTCTTTAAATGAAAAAATTTATTGAAACTCCAACAAAATTTCAAAACATGAACATTTTTTGAAATTGGTGAATAAATTTTGAAATAGGGAGGTTTTTTAAACACCCAAACAAAATTAAAAACATGATTTTTTTTTGAACTTATGTATATGTTTTTTAAAAGTGAATATTTTTTGTAATCTGCAAACATTTTTTAGAACATGAAGAACATTTTTTGAATTTGTGAACAAAAAATACTAAGAAAAGAAAAAAAAAATCAAATTTTCGATTTTTTTTGAAAATCTGAAGAACAAAAAGGAAATAAAAAGAGAAGAAAAAGGAATTGAAAAATTGAAATAAAGAAACAGAAAAACAAAGAAAGAAAAAGAAACAGGAAAAAGAAAAAAGAAACTGAAAAAACCATGAAAAACCGGTTAAAGACACTTATGGGAAGTTCCCAAAAACCGTTCAGGAACCTTGCAGAGGGTTACTGTATCGCTTGCGCTCTCTCGTAGTTGGGCCGGCCCAACTTGATCGCTAGGTTGCTCGCCTCTGTGCGAAGCAGCGACAACTTGACACAACGGGCGTCCTTTAGGAAATTCCGTGCAAACTGGGGCACACCCCTGCCCGCGCTCCCCACCCAATTCCACCTTTTTATGGTTTAATTCCCCCACGCTAGGCCGGCCCAATTTAATACGCAAAAAATGTTGTGACTCGTACTAACTCACTAGCGAGAGCAATTAGTTAACGAGCGCTCCTTTGAGAGCCTCGCAACGATCAGCGGCCACTTGGCACGCTCTCAGCCGCCCGTCACGTGTCGCGCTCTAGGCGCTCCCTCCGGATTTTGTTTTTTTTTATTTTCCAAACACGTTCTCGGCTTTTTAAACGGTTTTTTCGGATTTTTTTGATGTTTCGGTTTTTCACCTGTCTTCCTTAGCTTTTGGGTCAAAAAAAATTTAAAAAAAATTTGCGCAAAAAATGTGTTTTTCCCCTTTCTTAAGAGTCATGGTTTTGCTTCCGCGAAAGGCACGGTTGTGCTTTCGCGAAAGTCACGGCCGTGCCTTTCGAAAACAAAAAAAACACGTCTTCTATTTTTTCCTTCCGCGAGAGGCACGGTTGTGCTTTCGCGAAAGTCACGGCCGTGCCTTTCGGAAACAAAAAAAAACGTGTTTTCTGTTTTTTTTTTCTTTCCGCGAGAGGCACGGTTGTGCTTTCGCGAAATTCACGGCTGTGCCTCTCGGAAACGGAAAAAAACGCGTTTTTTATTTATTTTTCCTTTTGCGAGAGGCACGACTTTGCTTCCGCGAGAGGAACAGTTGTGCTTCCGCGAGAGTCACGGCTGTACCTTTCGGAAAGGGA
Source organism: Aegilops bicornis (assembly GCA_021605145.1). Classification (NCBI taxonomy): domain Eukaryota; kingdom Viridiplantae; phylum Streptophyta; class Magnoliopsida; order Poales; family Poaceae; genus Aegilops; species Aegilops bicornis. Next base: position 39,327,048 of record CM038674.1, on the reverse strand, counting down.
AAAAACGCGTTTTCTATTTTGTTTCTTTCGCGAGAGGCACGGTTATGCTTCCGTGAGAGTTACGGCCCTGCCTCTTGGAAACGAAAAAAAAACATATTTTCTGTCTTTTTTTCCTTCCGTGAGAGGCACTAAAAACCGAAATCCAAAATAAAACAGTTGAAAACTCACATAGAAAACTAAAATAAAAAAAGGAAAAATAAGGAAGTCAAGAAAACCGCTAAAGAAGCAAAAAATAATAATAACCAAATCACAACAAAGAAACAATTAAAACCAACTCAGAAAAATTATGGAAAAATAAAAACACAACTAAAACCCACTCCCGCAGGACCCGAATTGGGCTGGCCCCAAGCGTGCTCACCTAATAGGAGACAGAGTACCATCTTGCAGTAAGTGAGAAATGGTGGGAGTGGTTGTGTCTTCCCCGTAGTGAGACACAAGCACGTCTCGCCTCAAGAATGGCCTAAGTGGGTCGCCTCAGTGCGGGGGGGTGTTGTTCTTCAATGGATGTTTCTTTTTCCCTTTTTGGTTTTATTACTTGTACTTATATTTCTATGTGTCAACGTGTCTCTCAGATACCACAGATATCATATCGTGCTTGTTCCGTTGGATGTTGCAGTGATGTTTAAGCAGAGTTCCTTAAATATTTGAGATCACAATATCAGCTTATGGTTGTGAAACTAGTTTTACAATCCTTTGCATGCTAATTTACGTGCTCTTATGATAAACGTGGTAGCAGTATCTACTTTGTTTTTAATGATGGTAATTCTCCTCTGAAGCAATGTCTGGGTGCGCTCTCAGGCAGCAGCTTTGGGGCGGATTGCGACCGATCCTCCTGTCCGGAGTCATCTCAATTCCGTGGCAGCAGTATTCATACCGGAGGTCATCTCAATTTCGTTTTGAGTACCATCGTGTATGTGTCCTGTTGCTCTTGCATCTTCATAGTTACGGCGTGACATGGATTATAACTATGCTTCCGTCTTGTCTAACCATGAGGTCATCTCAATCATCAGTGCAGGTTTCTTGCTCGGATTAAAGCTCTTTAGAGGACTACTTATGGGAAGCTTCCTCCAAGCCAACCAACAAAAAGAAAGAATGGAACCACTCAATTTTTGTTAGACTATGTTTGGTGATGTGGTGATGCAGCTCGGTGACTAACAACCAAGTTATTCCTTAGAGGGTGCTTCTGGTTCTGTGGTTGTAATATGGTCATCTAGAATGAATGAAGCTGGAGTTTATCTTATATGCCTTGATTTGACAATGGTTAGTGTGTCCGTTTGTTGGATTAGGTAGCGAGAGCATTAACGATGTTTGGTTTCTCAGTTAGTTAACTAATTAAGACTGTATGTAACCAGTCAATCTGATTGTGATCATGTTGTAAGGATGCCAAATCTATGTACCTGCTACTTGCTACAACTGCTGAGTTTGTGGTTTGGAACTTGTCAGAGATGTGTTGAATCTAAGGAGAAAGGTTGTTCAAGATGTCCAAATTCCCCCAAATCCTTCAGTCTCCTCACTCCCGTGAAGAGTGTTCTGTGACTGTGAGACTACAAAGGAGGTGGCACTCTCATCACCGGCCGGCCGATCGGACGTGCATCCTGAAGATGTTCAGCTGCCAACGCTCTCTTGTTTCTTCTGAATTAGTTTGTGTTGAAGAGAAGAAGCAAACATGTTGCTAAAATGGTCCTTTTTTCCCCCTCTGATTTTGTGGTTGTGGTTCATGGATGGAAATTTTGATGCAACAACTCATCTACTGAATTTTGATAGAGCAACAACCAACAGACAAACCATCACAACAGCTTACTTAATTAGTAGTTCAGACGAGACATCAACAGATGCTTACATAGTATACCTACATGCTTATACGTTGATGCAAGGAGACCTGTGTGTACATTATCGATTATGTGCAGTGTTGTTTTCAGTATGCTCCTTGTAGATAATAAGAACATGTTTTGGTTTGTAAAGATGATTATTAACCAACCAAGAATAACATTGTTCTTGTCCCATCTGACTGTTTTGGTGAATGATGACGTCTCATAAACCCTGTGGAGTTGTTCGGTTTTGTGACTTCACATTCATTGCATTAGTTCCACAAAAACCGAAATAGGAATTTTTGTTATGGTATCCATTTTATCTCCACCCTGAATGGCAAATCAACCAACACCAATAAATTTTTGATTTATTTACATATGTGTAACTTCTTAATAAATGCAGTGTAGGACACTCTCATGCTATTTCGTCTTAAAAAAATCAAGTGTTTTGTTTTTGCTCTGGTATGCGTCGACTACTTTGTTTGCTTTTATAAGTATATTTGGTGTAAATGGCCACAACAACTGGCACGTGAATTATAGTTGAAGATATAATGTCTAGACCACACGTTATGTCCATTCGTTGATATATAAATAACTACTTCCGCGTGTAGCAAATCATATATAGTTTCTGGAGGGAAACTGACAAGTGTAGAGAGGAGCAAAAATAATGAGGATGATGAGTGTCACTCGAGGTCAGATGATGCAACCTTCGGGGAATAAGATGCATTGGGAATTTTATTCGGAGAAGGACACTGAAGAAAAGTCTAAATTCATGTTCTAGAGCTACCGTGGAGAGGCAAGCCAGTTGCATCCATTCAAGTTGGTGCAATTAGGTCTAGAGAATGCCGAGCTCATGATTTACTTGAGGTGATGTACGAGCTGAATGTGGCATGTGTCGGTGGTGTACCACGCACTCTTTCATGCCGGTGTATCATGCACATGATGAAGGCTCTGCGAGATTGCCAGCTCCACCAGTGGATTCTCAATATCTCGAAAAGGGAAACAGATATGATGCAGGAACTATGTACATGGTTACACGATGGAATTGGCAAAAATGGACTCGATATGATTTGTGAGCACTATCATTTGATTATTTCTGCAGACAGACTGTCCAAATGTACAAATCGATTCTAAGTAGTGGCTCCATCTCTTCCGAATGATCTCTCTCTCTCTCGCGTACTCTTAAGTACTCATTATATAACACTCGTTGATCTTGTGATTGACGTTGGTTCAGTTTGAGTTTGATCAATCATCAACAAATTTAAAGCACCCTAAAAAAACAAATTTAAGCAAGAGGAACATCAGTCGGTGTATTTGCAGGAAGACCCTTCCAAGCTGACGGAATTGAAGCAACAAGCGCTCCCCCAAATCCCCATCCTGCTAGGGTTCCAAGTCCAACTGCGGCGCGATGGCCGGCGGCGCGGCGGAGGAGCTGCAGATCCGCGTGGAGCAGGCCGCCCTCGAGCACGGGCGCCGTCTGCTGCCGCGGCGGCATCATCCTCGGGAAACTGCCTCGCCGCCGATCCACGACGAGCTCCTGCTGGACATCTTCCTCCGCATTCCCGATCCAGCCGACCTCGTCCGCACCTCCGCCGCCTGCGTCCCGTTCCGCCGCCTCATCGCCGACCGCTCCTTCCTCCGGCAGTACCGCAAGCGCCACGCCCCGCCCCTCCTCGGCCTCCTCGATACATGCAGAATCTTCCACCCGGCCGAGCCGCCTCACCCCTCCTCGTCGGCAGCCAGGGCCGTCGCTCTCGCCGCCGACTTCTCCTTCTCATTCCTTCCCGCCCCCGCCCACCACTGGGTCGTCCAGGACAGTCGCGATGGCCGCGTCCTCGTCCAGGGAACCTTCAGCCAGCACCACAACGATTGGCCCCGCAAAGTCCTGGATTTCTTCCGGGAGATCGCGGTGTGCGACCCCTTGCACCGGCGGTACCTCGTGCTCCCCCCTGTCTCGGACGACCTAGCAGCCGCTATGGTCCAAGAGCAAGACCCAGTCTGCAAATACGAGGCCTTCCTCATTCCACCAGACAATGACGAAGCAGCGACGTCATTCAGAGTGATGTGGATGGGGCAGAGCAAAACTAAGTTGTTCGCTTTTGTCTTCTCTTCCACCACCGGACAATGGCGAGCCATTCCATCCGTGAGTTGGATCGATTTGCTTCCTGGCTTTCCATATTCAACAAACAACACACGCTTCTACTTCCGCACATACACTTCTCGCTGCTTCTATTGGGTGACTAAGTCGGTTCATTGGATGGAAGTGATGAAAATGCTGGTGTTCGACACCCGGAGGATGGAGTTCTCCATTGCCGACCCCCCAGAAGAAGCCAGACGTTCTCATGGTATAGCCATGGTGGAGGCAGGGGAAGGCAGGCTTGGGATGTTTCTGCTTGAATCTGGTCCACTTTACTTCAGTTTACATTATACCATTAAGCAAAACAGTGCTGGGAGTGCCGGCCAGTGGCAGAGGGAGAAGACTATCTCATTCACACCAGGTTCTTGTTATGAGCTACCACCAGATTCTTCTTATGAGCTGGCTGGTTCAGTGGAGGACAGGTACTTGCTCCTGCTCCAGCGGGGAACCTCCCGGAAAAATTCAAGGTGTTTCACACTTGACAGCAGAACATTTCAGCTTCAGAGAGTGTGTAATGAAGAGTCTGGCCACACATATAGTAACTTCCCGCCATCGTTGTTGTCGTCACCGACGGTATCAAGTGGTAAACTTTCTTTCGGCTCCTAGTTATCTCCCTCCTTTCATAACAGATAGCTTTCTGATGCTACATAGTTCATTATTGTAATTGATAATTCTTTTCGCACGGAATGATAGTTGTTACTTGGCATGTGCTTGTGGCAAAGCTAATCAAGCTGAGGAACACAACGATGATTATTTATTTGGTTATCTGCACTGCTTGCCATTTTTAGGTAATCAGACAAGTAAAATTAAGGATCTTGCCTACTATGAGTGGCATTTTGGAGGCATTGTAGAATTTTAAAGCGCACTAGATTGAAACAATTGTTTCGGTGAAAAGGCTTTCATGGTCAAGATAATTGAGAAATGGTATAAGTTGGAAATCCTGTTGACCTGCATTGGAAACATTCATTCAATCAGCAGAACTTGTCTTGTATGCTTCCGTTTGATAGATATAAGGGGGCAGAAAAGTCTTATTTTGGTAAATGATACATCCTATATAAATTTCTCTTATGTTTAGTTTGATAGATACATAAGGATGCATAGCTGGTATAATTCAAATAGAAACCTGAGCCATTGCTACCACAAATGCATGCATCTCTTGTATATGATATGACAAAACCTAGGCGATCTTGACTAAGTTCTCAAGGGACTTTTTCCTACAAAAAATACTCAGTGGAGTTGCCATTCAAATAGTGAGAATAGCTTGCCCACAGTAACTGTTTGATTTGAGATAATCTTCTGAAAATAAATTAGAGGCAGGGAAACCATGTTTTTGGACAGTTTAAACTTCTCACCCACCTCTATCTCACTCCTTCTAGGCACACACCAAAAGCAGACAATTAGTTTTTGTAAGAGGACACACATCATTTTCTGTTTGTTGCTACTTAGAACCCTTAGTTTCCCAAGTTAGAAATGCGCTATAGTAGTTGCAATTTATGAAGTCCTGCCACACGAAGCTATTTTTCATTTCATGAGTCTTAAGTTTTTTTAGGATCTATCTCTCTATGTGCACTTCTCTTTGTCGGGTTATGTATTCTAACTAGTATTACAGATCACAATGGTAAACACTTCAAAGCTTGTATTTGCTATTATCTCAAATTTTGTTGTGGTCAATATTACACCAATGTGACAATGAATAGACAGAGTTCTGAATGCTGATTTCCACATAATGATTTTGGTATATTGGGAAGGTACTCAGGAAATTGCTGAGAAGGAGATGCTGGAGCAAAGCATGGAGGTGTTGTGAGCTGACAAGCGCATAGATGTGGATGCTGCAGGTCGGGCCGGTGTGTCGAGGATTGGAGATGGTGTTGATTAAGGTTATGCTGCTCCTCAACAGTTAATCACTTGTTGCTCATAAATAGGGTGCTTATGGCTCTGTTCTGTAATATGATCATGTAGATTAAACTGGAGTTAATCTTGTGTGGTCTGTATAATGATAGGTGTGTCTGCCTGTCGGATAAGGTGGCAAGAGTATTAACGATGTTTAGTTTTTGCACGATCTGTAAGTTAATTAAGACCATTTTAGAAGCCACCGTGATTGCGATCTTGTTGCCTGCACATGGCTGAGGCTGCTGTTGCTAGAACCTAGAAGCACACGGAATGTAACTAGTGAAGTACTATTTGGAAATCACCTTAGGAACGTAGCACCGATTTTTTTTTGTTTGTATGTTCTAGTTATCATTTCAAGGTAGTTAGATTAGTAAAGGAAGGATCCTGCACACTGAGACACGAATAACATTATTTAGACATCATGAAATTGTGCAAATCACTAGATCACAACAATTATTGTGTTTTTTTATGGCAAGCTTATGAGTTCAAATCAGGACATTAGTACCAATTCACCTTTAGATTGTTTTACTTTAGCTTGAACATCTATTCCAGTCAAGCAGAACTTATTGTCTTGCATTTCTTTTGATAGATATAAGGAGGCACCAAATCAGAAAACTCGTATTCGGTCATTGTTAGGCCTAAGCCATTGCCGCCACTAATGTGTCTTCTGTATACTGATATGAGCAAAGTTAAATTAGTGAGCTTAATTTATTTCCCAAGCAATTATTCAGCCAAAAATATTGTTCAATGGACTCACCTTCCAAATAGCAAAATTATTTGTGCTCAACTGTTAGGCATCATGGAATTGTAGTTAGCATTAGATTGCAGCAACTATTTGGTTCTTTATGGCTAAGCTAATGCACGCGGAATACACTTTTAAATCAGAACATTGCTACCGGATCACCTTTAGATTGTTTTATCTTAGAAACATTTATTCCAGTCAAGCAGGACTTATCTTGTCCACATATCCTTTGATATAGTAAGGCTGATGAAGTAAACTCGTATTTGGTCATTATTAGACCTAAACTTGTAAACCACCTTGCATCTCCTGTGTACTGATATGTGCAAATTGTACTGATATGAGCAAAACTAAAGTAGTGAGCTTGATAAGTTTCTCATTTGTCAAGGGATGTTAAATTGAAGTGAAACAGACATCCACCGAGTAGAAGGATCACCACTCCTTCTGAGTACATCCTCCACGGCAGCAGGGAACCTGATAGTGAAAAGGTAGAACCTAAATGTACTTACAGAAATAAGGGAAGTGATCATATATCCAAGGCATCCCACTCGTGGACCGTAAAATCAATACCATACAGAAACTAAATGCAATAAAGGTAGAAAAGGAGCAATCACATATATAGCAACGAGGTTCATGAAAACAGAAACAAAATACGATAAAATGTACTTACTGGTCATTTTTGTTTTAGAAAATTTAGAAAGTTTAGGTGAAGTTGAGATATTTGTACGTCGGTGATGCCCCAAAAAACATAAATTCGAAGAGAAATTGGAAAATCCTACAACCGAGAATTTAGAACAAACACGCTGAAACATCAAGAAGGTTTAGTAAGTATCCATGAGCTTTCTAGGTTGCCTAGTTTTTGCAGAGTGCTTATGATTTTTTTTTAGATTTCCCTATTTCATGTTTTGTTCATATTTTTATGTAATACTTAATATCATTATTTTGTTTCTCAAATAGTTATTCTAGTTTTATTTACTAAAATACCATTTTAGGGCGAGTCAAATATTCATTTTATGACCTTCATCTTCTTACGCAAGAGTCATTTATATCTACAATTCATTTTGATTTTTTTGTATCGATCGGGTCACTGTATGTGAGAAACCAGTACCATGTTATTACATGTAGCCACCTTTAGTGGGGTGAGGTACCAAATCAGTCCAGTTTTTAGGGTAAAAGGTCAAGTTTGTCTAGCTTTAGAGTTTACGCTCAAAATTTAAACTTGGTCAGTGGTCCATACCAGAAATAAACTACTCCCTCTGTCCCATAATATAAGAAAGTTTTTGACACTATATTTCCTTAGCTAATTGCAATTTTGTGATATGCAATTTTCCTTTCCTCCAAATTGAAAGAAGACTTTTCAGTAATATACAGTAAGACACTATCCTACTATTTTTCTAGAATAATACCAACAAGGTTTTTGCTCTTGCTCCAGTATGCATTGACTGCTTTGTCTTGGTTTGATTTCAATATTTGGTGTATGGTTTCCCATATTGTAGATGAGCAATTCATACTAAGGATGTCAATGGTTATTTAAAAACTAAATCACTCGTAGTTGAAATAGATGACACCCATGGTAGAAATAAATGGCCACAATAACTGGCATGTGATGTTTGGTGAAAGAATAATGTCCATGCCACGCACTATGTCCATTCACTGGCCTTCTATAAATAACTAGTTTCACGTGCATCGCAACCATGTGCAGTAGTTGCTAGAGGGAGAATGACCAAGTGCGAGAGGAGAGCAAAAATAATGAGGACGATTAGTCATTAGTGTCACCAGTGGTCAGATGGCGTAATCTCCTATGGAATGAGATGCATTGGGAGTTTAATTTAAAGAGGAACAACAACGCCCCGTCGAGAGTTGTGCTCTTTAGGTATAGTGAGCAAGTGTGCCGTCTCCCCCAATTCGACTTGCTGTGATTTGCTCTGGAGAGTGTCGAGTTTGTCGGATCAAGATGGTGGTGTATGAGTTCAACCTGCCAGAATATGCTTGTATATTCCCCCTGTGCAAAGTAATTCTCTATGTTTATTCTGCAAGTACATCGAAAAGTTTCAGGTGTCATCTACAACACACAGAGAGACAGCAAATGTTGCTCTGAGGCACCAGGTCTATGTTAAGAACAAAGACTGTTTCGTGGCACAATAATTTTCTTACAACCATCACCGCAAAGCAGAATTCTGCAGACATGCTACAGATTCAAAACTAGTCCGTGTCCTATAAGAACATTGGTCTTGTCTTTTCATTACTCACGATTTAAGAACTAGAGAACATTCCGAAGATATGCGAACAACTTATAAACGTAGACGAACAAGATACTACAAAAGTATGTTCGGATCTTCTCCCTACCATCATACCATGTATTAGCAAGAAGCATAGTTCCATCTGAACTAACTCAAGCGAAGAAACAGGACATGACTTAGATATGTCAATATTAATTATATACATGAGATTTTAATGAAGTTCCAAAACCTTGCATTGGCGTTGGTAGTTTTGGCAAGTGTGTTTGATCATGAGGCCTCACTTGCATGTGAATGTGGCTCTTGAGCCATCACCTGCACACAAGGAAGCCGAGGTGTTAGGGCATCTCCAACGCTGACTGTCAAACCGGACACCGCGTTTGTTCGCGGACGGAGGGGGCCTGTCCTCGGAAAACGGATGTGAGGGGCGGCCATCCAAAACTGTCCGCATATGTCCGGTTACATTTTGAAAGAATTTTAACGAAAATGAACGAATTTGATGTATGTTTGAGTGCACCGGACAATATCCATTCATACTTGTATATTTTACATAAAATCGGGAAGTTTTTCATCTAAACCGGGGCAAATTCATTACACTTAGATATATTTCAACTAGACCAGACTCTAAACCTATCCTAAAATGACCGCCGGTGCCCGTTCCCCATCTCTGGCTGGCCATGAGCCCCGAAAAATGAAGCTCTGCCTCCTCCGTAGCCATGAGCAGTGAGAACTGAAGCATTCGACTCCACGCCACCGACAAGCGGCTAATCGACCGACGATGTTGAGGCCGCCAAGCTTGGCTGTCAACTTGAGGGGAGGACTTGAGGCCTTCATGGGCTACAAGCGCCGGCGACTTCCCATTGCGCTATTGTTCCTCACTGCCGGCTGTGCTCGCAGACGTGCCGACTTCGTGGTCATGGCTGCGGGGTGCGCCGAGCTGGAAACCTTTTCTTCGTCCTCGCTCTTGCCGAATAGCTCATCTGCCGCTTCGTCGAACTCCATGTAGAGTTGTAGACGACTTGTAACTCCGCCTCATATTGGTGGTACCTCTATCGGTCATGGCAGATGTTGCGGGCGGAGCGATAGGACTAGCTCCAAAGTGATGGCCATGCCGGCGGCGAGTAGCCCCTCGGCGCGCTGGTGCTTGTCGAGGAGGCGGAGGTTGTAGGCTCGGTCGGCCTATACCTGCCAAAATGCGCCATCCTGCTCCTCCAGCACTGTGTCCATGTAGTGAGCATGGGCCTTGCCCGTGGTGATGCCGGCATTGGCCAGCGTGGATGGTGGTGCCGGCTCATTATCGGTTGGCCTCTGCCATTGGCACGTCCGCAGCGCCGGCCTCCGGTGAGCTCGTCCATCTAGCGCCCTACCAGTCGACAGCAATGTCGGCGATCTACTCCTTCTGTTTGGACGAGAGGTTATCCCACATGGCTTTGGAGCTCAATGTGGCCATTTCGGGTGTGGTGTGGAGAGGAGATAAAGAGTGCAGAAGGGTGGATGGATGCAGCTATGCTGCCGGCTTAAGTGTTAAATAGCGGGCACATGGCAGGCCAAGCGACGAGGTCCTAAATAGCAGGCACAGGGAAGGGCAGGCATCGAGGTCCTAAATGGTGGGCGATAGACGGACGGGCTGGTGGCGCTAGATTAGATTCCTTGGCAACCGCTTACGTTTAATGGAGGAAGGCAAACATACTGGCATTTGAATATGGAGAGACATGGCGTGTACCGAGAAGCAGCATGGCGATGCTCTTGGCTGGCGCGCCGCTTCAATGCCGACTCCAGTGATAGGCCGCGTCCGCTCTGGGCCGACATGAATGCGGTCTTGACGCTTCAGGCGCTGACTAGCTTCGGGTAGGAAAGTGTGCGGGCAAGGGAGAGGTTTTCTTGGTGGGCCATGTTACGCCCCACCCCACCCTCTAGTTTGCCTAGTTTGCGGGAAAAAGTGCGTCCGGACCGTCGAACGGACCGATGCAGGACCGCATTGAATGTCAAAACACATCCGGACCGCAGGGTCTAGACGATTGAAATATTTTTCCTCGGCCTCTTGCATTTTGTAGTTCTCGCTCAGTTGGTCATCGAGTACAGTGCCACAGAGGGTCCAATTTATATGTAGGGAATTATCTGAGAAAATGTCCAAGTTTATTTTTATCTTAATTTCTTTGATCTCTGGATTCTTAGGTATTACCTACTTCAGTGTTGTATTCATAGCGTGCTTGATTCCTGCTAGGTGGAATTGTGGGTTTTGAGCTCCTTTGCTTTGTAAGATCACTGGTTCAAGAAGGAACATGTCTTGACTGTATGTTATCCCACTATTCTTGCTTTTTGATCGGTCTTGCCTTCATGAAAGCGTTTAACCACCAAGTCAGGCATACTCGAACCATGTCCATGACATGCAGTTATTGGACATCTTCTTTATTATAGATCTAGATTATAATTTTGCTTTGGATAATTGTCAAGTCGGTGTGTGGCATGAGCATGCATGTTTTTCATTTTTTAAGCATCCCTTGGGGAAAGTCTTGGCGTGTCAGAACTCAAAAGTACAGTAACAAAAAGTATGGACTGTAGCGTATATTGCTTTGAAATTTTACCATAATTATTATTTTCTTATTATTATTACCACCGATGTAGTTCATACAAATATATTTTTTTTCTGTTATTTTTTCCTTTTGTTTATTACTTCTTCTTTTTTTTGAAACGTTTATTACTTCAACTTAAAAGTACAGTAACTGACTTTGTAAATTGCCATGCCACAAAATCCTCTATTACTTCAACTTGGAGTGGGATTTGTAGTATTCTGCTTACATCAACAGGTGAAAATACACTCTGAATAAGTGCCTCATCCCACTGACCAGTGTGTGGATCAATTATGTCTTGCACTTTTGATAACATAACCCCCCCTCTAGGGGTGATTACTTTCCTTGACGGGCTTGATGGAATCCATGGATCCTCCCAGATATTGATCTGTGAACCCGTACCCACCCTCCAAATACAGCCCCTCTTGAACGTTTGTATCCCCGCAAAGATACTTTGCCATGTGAACGAGGAGCCTTTCTTCGGTAAAGCTCGCATGATATTACCATCCGGGTAGTATTTTGCACCTAGAACCTGTGCACACAATGAGTCAGGATTGTGGATCAGTCGCCAACACTGCTTTGCTAACATAGCAAGGTTAAAGCTATGAAGGTCTCTGAATCCCATTCCTCCCTTCTTCTTTGGTACACACATTTTCCACCATGCAAACCAGTGCATTCTCCTTTTTTCCTCTCCATCACCCCACCAGAAGCTCGATATTTCATCAGTAATTACTTTGCAAATTCCTTTCGGTAATTTAAAAACAGACATAGCATATGATGGAATTGCCTGAGCTACCGCTTTGAGAAGGATTTCTTTACCTTGAACTGATAGGAATTTTTCCTTCCAACCCTTCAGCTTTTGACACACTCTGTCAACAAGATGTTTAAAGCAATCACTTCTATCAACACCCACAATTGTCGGCAATACCAGATACTTCAGTTAATATATTCAGCAACTGACAAACAGCCTCTCTTTCATTAACTCTGGTATTAGGACTGAAAAACACACTAGATTTAGGTGTACTTACATGTTGTCCCGAGCTCTGACAATATGTATCTAAAACCCTCTTCAAAGTAGTTGCATTTTCAACCGTGGCTCTCATAAGAATTAGAGAATCATCTGCAAACAAAAGGTGAGATATTGAAGGGGCGTTCCTGGCCACTTTTATTCCTTCAATTCCACCTATTTCCTCTTCATGCATCAATAGACTTGATAGTCCTTCAGAGCAAATCAAGAAGATATAAGGAGACAGGAGGTCTCCCTGCCTTAAGCCCCTGGTTGGTATAAACTCATCCGTCTCTGTATCATTAAACCTGATCTGGTATTTAACAGAAGAGACACACTCCATAATTAGCTCAATCCATTGTGCATGAAACCCTAACCTCATCATCATCTGTCTCAAAAACTCCCATCCTACTCTGTCATATGCTTTTAGCATGTCCAGTTTAACTGCACAAATACCATTCGACCCATGTGTACCTTCTTTATGGAATGAAAACACTCATAAGCAATCAGCACATTATCAGTGATTAATCTACCTGGCACAAAAGCACTTTGTGTAGGAGAAATTACCTCAGGCAGGATTTTTTTCAACCTATTCGCCAACATTTTTGAAATGATTTTATACACCACATTGCATAAGCTAATGGGCCTGAACTGAGTGATTACCTCTGGGCTGTCCACTTTAGGTATTAACAGCACATTAGTGTCATTCCACCCATTAGGAATTTTCCTGTTATTTATTGCTTGTAACACTTCATCCGTTAATTCCTCTCCGACAATATGCCAAAAGCGTTTAAAGAAGATTGCATGAAGCCCATCAGGGCCAGGGGCCTTCATATCTCCTATTTGAAACAACGCTTTTTTTACTTCTTCCCTCGTGTATGGGGCAATCAGGATGTCATTCATTTGCCCCGTGACTACGGGTTTTACAGTATACAGAAAATTTTCGTCAATAAGCCCTGCATCCGATAAAAACAGATTCTGGAAGTAATCAAAGATCATAGGTTTGAGGTTATCATTCCCCTCAACCCATGCATTATTATTATCTTTCAATTTCTTGATCAAGTTACGACGCCTATGTGCTGAAGCAAACTGATGAAAAAATTTGGTGTTACGGTCACCGCGACGAAGCCACTTTGCATGTCCCCGTTGGGCCCAGTAAATCTCCTCTTGCTCTAGGAGATTTTCAATTTTGAGCGTCAAGTCCTGCTGTTTAGCCCGTGCATCAGCATCATATGGCTCTCGCATCAGTGCCTCTAGATCCTGCTGCGCTGCTTTCAGTCTGGCTCGGGGACCCTTCTATACTTTCCTGTCCCATTGATGAAGATCTGTATGCATTGCTACAAGTTTCTCACTAGCCGAGGGGCAAAGCCCCCTAACGACTGCCTTCTGCCACGCCGTTCACACTACTTCCTCCACCATCTCTTCTTCTAGCCATCTTGCCTCAAATTTTCTTCCTGACCGACGCCGTTGAGCAGCAACACCCGCCAAGTATTCAGTATCCAGACATATAGGTCTGTGGTCTGATTTGCCCATATCTAAATTTACAAGACCACATAAAGGGTGCATCTCCATCCATCCTGGATTTGAAACTGCTTGATCCAGTCTTTCTCGCAGTCCTCCTCTATAGAATGTAAACTTGTCGCCATGATATCCAATATCCTCTTAGGAGCAATCTATCAGGGCATCTTGGAACGCTTTGAGCCTAGAATGTTGCCGCTGAGCTCCTCCTTCTTTTTCTGACGACAGTAATATCTCATTAAAATCACTAATAACAACCCACGGCAAGTTAGAATGGGCATGAAGGTCTCGGATCAGCTGGTATATTTTGATCTTATTATCCCAGCTAGGTTCTCCATACTGACCCGTAAGCCTCCATATTCTACCATCCGCTTCTTCCACCGAAACATCAATGCAATTAAACGTATTAGTCCAGGAGTAGATCCTCACCTCCTTCTTCCAGACTAATAGTAAACCTCCACTTGTACCATCAAGGCAGGGTACCACAATCCTATGATCCATCCTCAGCTTCCTCATTATCTCATCTGCCTTAGCCTCGTCCAAGTGCGTTTCAGACAAGAAAAACGCATCTGGGTTATTCCGCCTCTGGATGTCCAGAAGCGATCTCACTGTCGGGGCCCCAAGCAAACCCCGACAGTTCCAGCTTATGAGTTTCATTGCGCTTGGCGACCCTCCCCGGAGGAGGACGCCACTGCTTGTTCTGTTGACTCCGACAAATTTGCCTTCTGCCTTTTGTTATCATGTATCTTTTGAGGTGTACTCATGAGAGTTTTATCGATCTGTCCTCCACCTGTGTGCTCAATCAGAAGGATTTGATCGGACACAAAGCCTGGTGGCGGTGCCACAGAGGAGTTGGCCGCTGTATTAACAGTCCCATCCTGACTAATGAGACGCTTTCTCGCGAACGGCACAACATCTTTCCCTTGAGGATCATCCCCTCTTTCCATCTCCATGCTCTCAGATTCTTGTGGATTTACATCATCAACATTATCCCTCCCTGCACTTCTTGGTGCCGGGTTTATGTCATCACCAAACCCCTCCCTCTGTTCCACATCTCTCCTTCGCGGCCTGAACCGCGGCCACCACCTCGACCATACCAGGTCCACCAGACGAATCATCAAACTTAACCAGCAACCAGTTGCCCCATTCACAAACCTCTTCTCTATGAGTTCCATCACCACATTCGGTTACAAGATGTCCAATCATACCACAGAAATCACAAAAATCCGGGAGTTTTTCATACTCCACCGGATACCTCTTGCTCTCTTTCAATGTCAGATGGACAAACCGGACTAGTGGCACGTCTAGGGGAAGAAACACCCTAGCTCTCAGATATTTAGTCGGGTTAATTCGTCCTTCATTCACAATAACCTTTATCGGAGGAATACCAACCTTCCTGGCAATCTTCTCCGCAATTGCTTTGTTCTTCATAAGGCCATCCGGAATTCCGACGATACGTACCCAGCAGGGATACGATCTAGTTTGTAATCATTCACATTCGTAATTCCATCATACTCCTCGATGACCACTGCCGCCTTGCGGAAGAGCCAGGGGCCTCCATTGATCACTCTGTTCCAGTCACCAAGGCACATCAGTTGCGCAAGGAATATGTTCTCGCCCATTGGCTTGAAGGTCACCCCTGCGCTGCCGTCCACGCATTCCTTAAAGATTTAAAGAGGGATACATGACTAAAGGGTTTCTGGGTATGAACCCTAAAGACGGCAACCCATCTTGTCTCCTCGATCAACCCCTCAATCTCTCCAGACAGATCCAATTCCTCCTCTTCCTCGCCATGGAGATTCAGCCCCTGGAATCTGTCTTCTAGGTTAGCCCTGATCTCGTCATGTTCAGCCCTTCCGTCATCGACTCCCGCGACGGCACCCGCCGCCGGAGTTTGCTCCGGTCCCGCCATGCAAGATCGTCTACTCTCTCACTCCGTTGGTGAATCACGTAAGGAACGCTCCACAGGAGGGTTCTTACGTGAGATTTCGTGGATTTTTGGTGGGATAGATGGGAACCCTAGCGATCGCCGCCAGGGGATAGGTAGGAACCCTAGAGCGGCTCTAGGGGATGTTTACTATTAGGTTCGTGATCTTGTTTCTTTTTTTTTTTGAAACGTTTATTACTTCAACTTAACTTTTTTTTTAGTGAAACTTCAACTTAACTTTTTTTTTCTTGCAAATGAGAGGCGTAAGTTGCATGGGCTAGTTTTACCCGTTCAGGCCCATGTATGGTGCTGGCCCATTTTGGCGGCAGTGCTACACAGTCGCGTGAATAAAATTGTCCGCCGCCGCGGCAGCTATCCAGCGTTGGCGAGCTCCCAATGGATTCGCTTCCGATCCCCGACGAGATGATGGTGGAGATCTTCCTCCACCTCACCAACCCACGCGATCTCATCCGCGCCTCCGCTGCCTGCGTCTCCTTCCGCCGCCTCGTCGCCGATGGCAACTTCCTCCGGCGGTACCGCAGGCTCCACGCACCGCCCCTCCTCGGCTTCCTCGCCCGACGACCGGACGATAAACACCCACGCTTCCACCCCGCCGTCGCTCCTCACCCCTCCGCGCCTGCAGCCTGCGCCACCGCCCTCGCCGGAGACTTCTCCTTCTCCTTCCTCCCTGGCCCCGCCGACGACTATGGCCTCCGAGATGTCCGTGGTGGCCGTGTCCTCCTGACCAGATCTTCCTACGATAATTATTCTCTGGTGGTGTGCGATCCTTTGCACCGGCGGTACCTCCTGCTTCCTCCAATCCCTGACGACCTAGCTGCTTCTGTCGAGAATCCACTCAGGGGGGAATTGCCGCGTTTATTCGAGACCTTCCTCTTGCCTGTGGGTGACGACGATGATGAGGAGGACACGTCATTCAGGGTAATCTGGATGGCAATGTCCGGAATTGAGCTGGTCACCATTATCTTCTCTTCTAAAACCGGACAATGGCGAGCCGGTCCATCCACACAATGGAGAGGGATGCATCTCTTGTCCCGCCAACAATACACATATGGTTGCTTCTTCTGGTTGACAAATTTGAGGGAAATGCTTCTGCTTGATACCTGTAGGATGGAGTTCTTCTGTGCCGCTGCCCCACCCAAAGCCAGAGGTTTTTCTGTTTCGGATACCGCCATTGTGGAGGAAGGGGAAGGCAAGCTTGCGATGTTTGTGCGTGCATCTGCAAGATCTTGCCAGAAATATACCATTAGGATAAACAATCGTGGTACTTCCAGCCACTGGGAGATGGAGATGGAGATGAAAATGCCAGTGGATTCTAATTACTTCTTCATAGGTTCAGAGGGCAGGCATGCATTCATATGTAGGCACAGCACCTCATGGCTTTATTCAGGTTGTTTCTCACTGGACAGCAAGACTTTTCAGCTTAAAAGGGTGTGTCATTCAGAGACCAGCATGACTAATACGTACACGTATAGCAACTTCCCACCATCATTGTTGTCGACACCAACCGTATCAAGTGGTAAACTTTCTGCCCCATCCTTGCCACTTGCTCTCTATCATTGTTACGAAATAACTCGTGTGATGCTCGATAGTTAATTGTTTTCATTGGTAACTCTTGCTTACATGATTGGTAAATTAATTGTTATATTTAGTGTGCTTGTGGCATGGCTAATCAAGCCTCACTAACATAATTGTGTGTTTTTGTTTACCTGTGTCCATTTTAATGTCGTTGAAGTAAACCAATCTCAACTATAAAAGCAAACAAGGTCGCAGGTCACAATAATTAGTTCTGAGAGATAGTTTTATGGTCTAGCTAATGGAGGAGGAATTCAAATTTGGACCAGAACATTAAAGTTTGAGAGAACAAGGGGACGGGACTCAACATACCTATTCTGAGCAAAACTCATGAAGCTTCCTCCCAGCCAACCCGCAAAAACAATAAATATAACGACCCAATGCTGATCATATGTCTGTCAATCTTAGATAACAATAAACACAATGTTCAGAGTTGCATGTTAATGTTGAATATAGCAAGCTATCATGCACGATTACATTTTTCTCTACTATTGTTATACAGCAGTATTTTCGTTGTTAGAACATTTTTTGTTAACTTAAACTATTTGGCAAACAAGGCCCGACAGATCATGCACCAGCAGCTGCAGCTCCAGCTCCAGCAGCAGAGTAAGCACCTTCAGAATCTTTCTT
Source organism: Aegilops bicornis (assembly GCA_021605145.1). Taxonomy (NCBI): domain Eukaryota; kingdom Viridiplantae; phylum Streptophyta; class Magnoliopsida; order Poales; family Poaceae; genus Aegilops; species Aegilops bicornis. The sequence goes on along the minus strand of CM038674.1, from coordinate 39,308,993 downwards.
TTCATAGTTTTTGTTTTGTTTCATTTATCTTATATCTCCAATTTCGAATGCTTATAGGTCACCAAAGAAGGCCAAGAAGTGAACGTTTGACCTGAAGCTTTAGCTTTCTGGTACTATGAAGAGTTAGCCTAATTTTGGAGAACTAGCAGTTCAGAACTATTTTTGTTTGTCACTGTGTCTCTCAAATACCATAGATATCATATCGTGTTTGTTCCGTTGGATGTTGCAGAGATATTTACGCAGAGTTCCTTAAACATTTGAGATTACTATATCAGCTTATGCTTTACAAATCTTGTGCAAGCTAATTTACGTGATCTAATGATTATCATGGTAGCAGTATCCACTTGCTTTTTCATGATGGTGCTTACTCTGCTGGACGCGGCTGTCCTCACGCAGGCGGCCTACTGGAAGCAGCGGGGGAAATGCCGTGGCATGCGGCAGGGGGATAAGAACACCCGCTTTGTCTTCCATGCACAGGCTTCTCAGCGCCGGCGGGGGAACTGCATCCGCGTCCTCGACGTCAACGGCTCCCACGTCATGGGGCATGCAGCTAAGGTGGGAGCGCTCTTGGGCTTCTACTCCGGCCTCCTGGGCCGTGCGCGGACGCCCATTTGGTGGTTCGACGTGGCGGGCCTCTTTGCTGCCGCACCTCGCGTCCACGGTCCCTCGCTCGTGGCCCCTTTCGGCCGGGACGAGATCAGGCGTGCCGCCCTCTGTCTTGATCAATCGAGCGCTCCAGGCCCCGACGGGCTGGGCCCCACCTTCTACCATGCTGCTTGGGCATACATCGCCCTACTCCCCAAAGGCGATGGGGTGCCGGCCGCCGGGGGTTTCGCCCCGTCTCTCTGCAGAACGCCGATGTCAAGATCCTTTGCCGCGGCCTCACCACCCAACTGTAGGCGCAGATCAGTGCGCTGATCGACGGGGACCAGTCTGGGTTCATTCTCGGGTGGAGCATTGCCGAAAATTTCGTCTATGCGGCGGAGATGGCGCAGTGCTGCTACAAACGGGCTGCCCCCACCCTTATCTTCAAGTTGGACCTCGCCAAAGCCTTCGACTGCATCAACTGGGAGAGCCTGCGTGCGATCTCGCTGGCACAGGGGTTCCCCGAGCTCTGGTACGACTGGATGGACTTGATCCTCCGGTCCTCACGCTCTGCGGTGCTCCTCAACGGCGTCCCGGGTCCCCATCTGCTGCGGGCTGCGCCAGGGGGATCCCATCTCCCCTACCTCTTCCTCCTCGTCGCCAACGTGCTCCAGAGGCCGATCCGTCGCGACAACCTGATGCACCATCCGCTGCTTGAGGGGGAGCCCCAGCTAGTGCTGCAGTACGCGGATGACACGCTTATCATCATGCGCGCGTGTCCATCCGCAGCGGCATGGCTCTGATCCACCCTCGATGACTTTGCCGCTGCCACCGGGCTCGTCATCAACTACTCGAAGAGCACGCTGGTCCCAATGAATGTGGATGCCAGCACCCTGACAGCGGTCGTTGCGGTCATGGGGTGCAGAGTGGAAGGATTCCCGCAGACTTACCTGGGGCTTCCTTAGTCGTGCCACAAACTCTCCCTGTCGGATTTCCACTTCATCATCGCCAAAGTCGACCGGTACCTCGCGGGCTGGCGCGCCCGCCTCCTTGTTGGAAATATGCCCTAGAGGCAATAATAAAATGGTTATTATTGTATTTCCTTGTTCATGATAATTGTCTATTGTTCATGCTATAATTGTATTAACTGGAAACCGTAATACATGTGTGAATACATAGACCACAACATGTCCCTAGTGAGCCTCTAGTTGACTAGCTCGTTGATCAATAGATTGTCATGGTTTCCTGACCATGGACATTAGATGTCATTGATAGCAGGATCATATCATTAGGAGAATGATGTGATGGACAAGACCCAATCCTAAGCGTAGCACAAGATAGTGTAGTTCGTTTTCTAAAGCTTTTCTAATGTCAAGTATCATTTCCTTTGACCATGAGAATGTGCAACTCCCGGATGCCGTAGGAATGCTTTGGGTGTACCAAACGTCACAACGTAACTGGGTGGCTATAAAGGAACACTACAGGCATCTCTGAAAGTGTCTGTTGGGTTGGCACGAATCGAGACTGGGATTTGTCACTCCGTATGACAGACAGGTATCTCTGGGCCCACTCGATAATGCATCATCATAATGGGCTCAATGTGACTAATTAGTTAGTCACGAGATCATGCATTACGGAACGAGTAATGTGACTTGCCGGTAATGAGATTGAACGAGGTATTGGGATACCGACAATCGAATCTCGGGCAAGTAACATACCGATTGACAAAGGGAATTGTATACGAGATTGATTGAATCCCCGACATCGTGGTTCATCCGATGAGATCATCGTGGAACATGTGGGAGCCAACATGGGTATCCAGATCCCGCTGTTGGTTATTGGCTAGAGAACATCTCGGTCATGTCTGCATGGTTCCCGAACCCGTAGGGTCTACACACTTAAGGTTCGGTGATGCTAGAGTTGTTATGGGAAATAGTATGTGGTTACCGAAGGTTGTTCGGAGTCCCGGATGAGATCCCGAACATGACGAGGAACTCCGGAATGGTCCGGAGGTGAAGATCGATATATTGGACGAAGGGTATTGGAGTCCGGGATTGTTCTGGGAGTACCGGATGACGACCAGCGAGACCGAAAGGTGTTTCGGAGGCCCCGGTAAGCGTTGGGGGGCCTTGTGGGCCAAGGGGTGGGGCACACCAGCCCACTAAGGGGCTGTGCGCCCCTCCCAACCCCTCTCATTTAACCTGGAGAGGTGGGGGCGCCTCCCCTAGGGCAGCCGCCCCTCCCGGCTTGGGGGGCAAGTTTCCTAGGGGTGGGGGCGCCCAAACCCATCTAGGGTTTCCCCTGTGGCCGCCACCCCTCCCCTAGGGAACCCTAGGGCGCCTCCTTCACCCCTTCCCCCTATATATAGTGAGGGAGAGAGAGGGCAGCCGCACCCTTCCCCTGGCGCAGCCCCTCCCTCCTCCAACACCTCCTCCTCCTCGGAACATCTGACATACACGTTTTGATGACTACATGATAGTTTAGTGTGTAATGCTAAATGGTTTAGAATTGAGGCACCAAAGAAGTTTTTGAAACACCGTAGAACATATGAGATGTTCCGAGGACTGAAATTGGGATTTCAGGCTAGTGCCCACGTCAAGAGGTATGAGACCTCTGACAAGTTTCTTAAGCCTGCAAACTAAGGAGAAAAGCTCAATCGTTGAGCATGTGGTCAGATTGTCTTAGTACTACAATCGCTTGAATCGAGTGGGAGTTAATCTTCGAGGTGAGATAGTGATGGTTCTCCAAAGTCACTGCCACCAAGCTACTAGAGCTTCGTGATGAACTATAATATATCAGGGATAGATATGATGATCCTTGAGCTATTCGCGACACCGCGAAAGTAGAAATCAAATAGGAGCATCAATTGTTGATGGTTGGTAAAACCACTAGTTTCAAGATGGGCAAGGGTAAGAATGGATACTTCATGAAAAGGCAAATCAGTTGCTGCTCTAGTGAAGAAACCCAAGGTTGAACCCAAACTCGAGACTAAGTGCTTCTGAAATAAGGGGAACGGTCACTGATGCAGAACTATCCTAGATACTTGGTAAATGAGAAGGCTGGCAAGGTCGACAGAAGTATATTGGATATACATTATGATGTGTACTTTACTAGTACTCCTAGTAGCACCAGGGTATTTAAATACCGGTTCGGTTGCTAAGTGTTAGTAACTCAAAATAAAAATCTACGGAATAAACGGAGACTAGCTGAAGGTGAGATGACGATATGTGTTGGAAGTGTTTCCAAGGTTGATGTGATCAAGCATCGCATGCTCCCTCTACCATCGAGATTGGTGTTATACCTAAATAATTGTTATTTGGTGTTTGCGTTGAACATAGACATGATTTGATTATGTTTATCGCAATAAGGTTATTCATTTAAGGAGAATAATGGTTACTCCATTTATTTGAATAATACCTACAATGGTCTTGCACCTAAAATGAGTTTATTGAATCTCGATCGCGGTGATACACATGTTCGTACCAAATGTAATGATAGTACCACATACTTGTGGCACTGCCATTTGAGTCATATTGGTATAAACGCATGAAGAAGCTCCATGTTGATGGATCTTTGGAATCACTCATTTTTTTGAAAAGATTGAGACATGCGAACCATGTCTATTGGTATATACGCATGAAGAAACTCCATGCAGATGGATTGTTTGGACTCACTTGATTTTGAATCATTTGAGACATGCAAATCATACCACATGGGCAAGATGACTGAAAGGCCTCGTTTTCAGTGAGATGGAATAAGAGAGCAACTTGTTGGAAGTAATACATTTGATGTGTGCAATCCAATGAGTGTTGAGGCACGCACTGAATATCGTTATGCTCTTACTTCAAAACTGATTTAAGTAGATGTTGAGTATATTTACTTGATGAAATACAAGTATGAATTATTGAAAGGTTCAAATAATTTCAGAGTGAAGTTGAAGATCTTTGTGACAAGAGGATAAAATGTCTATGATATGATCATAGAAATGTTTAAGACATTGTGGAAATTGTTTCACAACTAATACCGCCTGGAACACCATAGTGTGATGGTGTGTCCGAACATCATAGCTGCACTCTATTGGATATGGTGCATACCATGATGTCTCTTATCAAATTACCACTATCGTTTATAGGTCAGGAATTAGAGACAACCACGTTGACTTTAAATAGGGCACCATGTAATTCCGTTGAGATGACACCGTATGAACTATGGTTTAGAGAAACCTAAGCTGTCATTTCTTAAAAGTTTGGGGTTGCGACGCTTATGTGAAAAGTTTTAGCCTAATAAGCACGAACCCAAAGCGGATAAATGCATCTTCATAGGACACCCAAAATAGTTGGTTATACCTCCTGTCTCAGATCCGGATGCAAAAGGGATTGTTTTTGGAATCGGGTCCTTTCTTGAGGAAAAGTTTCTCTCGAAAGAATTGAGTGGGAGGATGGTGGGGACTTGATGAGGTTATTGAACCGTCACTTCAACTAGTGTGTAGCAGGACACAGGAAGTTGTTCCTGTGGCGCCTACACCAATTGAAGTGGAAGCTGATGATATTGATCATGAAACTTCAGATCAAGTCACTACCAAACCTCGTAGGTCGACAAGGATGCGTACTACTTCAGAGTGGTACGTAATCCTGTCTTGGAGGTCATGTTGCTAGACAACAATGATCCTACGAGCTATGGAGAAGCGATGGTGGGCCCAGATTCCGACGAATGGCTCGAGGGCATAAAATCCGAGAGGATCCATGTATGAAAACAAAGTATAGGCTTTGGAAGAACTACTTGATGGTCGTAAGGCTGTTGGGTACAGATGGATTTTAAAAGGAAGACGGACAATGATGGTAAGTATCACCACTAAGAAAGCTCGACTTGTCGTTAAGATGTTTTTCGACAAGCTCAAGGAGTTGACTACGATGAGACTTTCTCACTCGTAGTGATGCTAAGAGTCTATTGGAATTGTATTAGCAGTTACTGCATTATTTATGAAATCTTGCAGATAGGATGTCAAAACATTGTTTCCTCGACAATTTTCTTGAGGAAAGGTTGTATGTGATACAACCAGAAGGTTTTGTCTATCCTAAAAGATGCTAACAAGTATGCAAAGCTCCAGCAATCCTTCTAAGGACTGGAATAAGCAAGTCGGAGTTGGAATATACGCTTTGATGAGATGATCAAAGATTTTTTTATACAAAGTTTATGAGAAACTTGTATTTCCAAAGAAATGAGTGGGGGCACTATAAAATTTCTGATAAGTATATGTTGTTGACATATTGTTGATCGGAAATGGTGTAGAATTTCTGGAAAGCATATAGGGTTGTTTGAAAGGTGTTTTTCAATGGAAAACCTGGATTAAGCTACTTGAACATTGAGCTTCAAGATCTATAAGGATAGATACGCTTAATACTACTTTCAAATGAATACATAGCGTGACAAGATTTTGAAGGAGTTCAAACAAATTAGCAAAGAAGGAGTTCTTGGCTGTGTTATAAGGTGTGAGCATTGAGTAAGACTCAAGATCTGACCACGGCAGAAGAGAGAGAAAGGACGAAGGTCGTCCCCTATGCTTTAGACGTAGGCTCTACAGTATGCTATGCTGTGTACCGCACCTGAAGTGTGCCTTGCCATGAAGTCAATCAAGGGGTACAAGAGTGATCCAGGAATGGATCACATGACAGCGGTAAAACTTATCCTTAGTAACTAGTGGACTAAGGAATTTTCTCAATTATGGAGGTGGTAAAAGAGTTCGTCGCAAAGGGTTACGTCGATGCAAACTTTGACACTAATCCGAATGACTCTGAATAGTAAACCAGATTCGTATAATAGAGCAGTTATTTGGAATAGCTCCAAGTAGCACGTGGTAGCTGCATCTATAAGATGACATAGAGATTTGTAAAGCACACACGGATCTGAAAGGTTCAGACCCGTTGACTAATAACCTCTCTCACAAGTGAGATATGATCAAACCCCATGGGTGTTGGATTCATTACAATCACATAGTGATGTGAACTAGATTATTGACTCTAGTGCAAGTGGGAGACTGTTGGAAATATGCCCTAGAGGCAATAATAAAATGGTTATTATTGTATTTCCTGTTGGGGAACGTAATAATTTTCCTACGCACACGCAAGATCATGGTGATGGCATAGCAACGAGAGGGGAGAGTATTGTCCACGTACCCTCGTACACCATAAGCGGAAGCGTTATGACAACGCGGTTGATGTAGTCGTACGTCTTCACGATCCGACCGATCCAAGCACCGAACGCACGGCACTCCGAGTTCAGCACACGTTCAGCTCGATGACGATCCCCGGACTCCAATCCAGCAAAGTGTCGGGGATGAGTTCCGTCAGCACGACGGCGTGGTGACGATGATGATGCTCTACCGGCGGAGGGCTTCGCCTAAACTCCATGACGATATGACCGAGGTGGAATATGGTGGAGGGGGCACCGCTGCAGCTAAGAGATCCAAGGGATCAATTGTTGTATCTTTGGTGCTAGCCCTGCCCTCTATTTATATGTTGAGCCCGGTCGAAACTTGGAGCAAAAGCCTCCTCAAAGTCGGTTTTGCCCGAAAGGCAAGAGTCCCACTCGGACTCCAGGACCAAACGCCACAATCCTTGGCGTCGGCCCGAAGCCATGGGCCTCGGCGTCGGCCCAGGGCGACGCCAGGTCTCCGGCGTTTGGCCCCAGCCTCCATAAAACTCCTTTTGCACCGACCTAAAGCCTCATGGGCTTGACCCCTTGGCCTAAACATATCATCCAATATATGAATCTTTACGTCTCGACCATTTCGAGACTCTTCGTCATGTCCCCGATCTCATCCGGGACTCCGAACTCCTTCGGTACATCAAAACATGTAAACTCATAATATAACTATCATCGAAACCTTAAGCGTGCGGACCCTACGGGTTCGAGAACTATGTAGACATGACCGAGAACTATTCTTGGTCAATAACCAATAGCGGAACCTGGATGCCCATATTGGTTCCTACATATTCTACGAAGATCTTTATCGGTCAAACCGCATAACGACATACGTTTGTTCCCTTTGTCATCGGTATGTTACTTGCCCGAGATTCGATCGTCGGTATCCAATACCTAGTTCAATCTCGTTACCGGCAAGTCTCTTTACTCGTTCCGTAATACATCATCTCGCAACTAACTTATTAGTTGCAATGCTTGCAAGGCTTATATGACGTGTATTACCGAGAAGGCCCAGAGATACCTCTCCGACAATCGGAGTGACAAAACCTAATCTCGAAATACGCCAACCCAACCTGTGCCTTTGGAGACACCTGTAGTACTCCTTTATAATCACCCAATACGTTGTGACGTTTGGTAGTACCCAAAGTGTTCCTCCGGTAAACGTGAGTTGCATAATCTCATAGTTACCGGAACATGTATAAGTCATGAAGAAAGCAATAGCAACATACTAAACGATCAAGTGCTAGGCTAACGGAATGGGTCATGTCAATCACATCATTATCCTAATGATGTGATCCCATTAATCAAATAACAACACATGTCTATGGTTAGGAAACATAACCATCTTTGATTAATGAGCTAGTCAAGTAGAGGCATACTAGTGACTATATGTTTGTCTATGTATTCACACATGTATCATGTTTCCGCTTAATACAATTCTAGCATGAATAATAAACATTTATCATGATATGAGGAAATAAATAATAACTTTATTATTGCCTCTAGGGCATATTTCCTTCTTTCTCCCACTTGCACTAGAGTCAATAATCTAGATTATACAGTAATGATTCTAACACCCATGGAGTCTTGGTGCTGATCATGTTTTGCTCGAGGAAGAGGCTTAGTCAACGGGTCTGCAATATTCAGATCCGTATGTATCTTGCAGATCTCTATGTCTCCCACCTGGACTTGGTCCCGGATGGAATTGAAGCGTCTCTTGATATGCTTGGTCCTCTTGTGAAATCTGGATTCCTTTGCCAAGGCAATTGCACCAGTATTGTCACAGAAGATCTTCATTGGTCCCGATGCACTAGGTATGACACCTAGATCCGAAATGAACTCTTTCATCCAGACTCCTTCATTTGCTGCTTCCGAAGCAGCTATGTACTCCGCTTCACATGTAGATCCCGCCATACGGCGCTTTGTTTAGAACTGCACCAACTGACAGCTCCACCGTTTAATAAAAACACGTATCCGGTTTGCGATTTAGAATCGTCCGGATCAGTGTCAAAGCTTGCATCAACGTAACCATTTACGACTAGCTCTTTGTCACCTCCATATACGAGAAACATATCCTTAGTCCTTTTCAGGTATTTCAGGATGTTCTTGACCGCTGTCTGGATTACTTTGGTACCTTCCTGCCAAGCTTATTGCTAAGCATACGTCGGTCTGGTACACAGCATTGCATACATGATAGAGCCTATGGCTGAAGCATAGGAACATTTTTCATTTTCTGTCTATCTTCTGCTGCGGTCGGGCATTGAGTCTGACTCAATTTCACACCTTATGTCTGAGGTAAAAAACCTTTCTTTGCCTGATCCATTTTGAACTTTTTCAAAACTTTATCAAGGTATGTGCTTTGTGAAAGTCCAATTAAGCATCTTGATCTATCTCTATAGATCTTGATGCCCAATATGTAAGCAGCTTCACCGAGGTCTTTCGTTGAAAAACTTTTATTCAAGTATCCTTTTATGCTATCCAGAAATTCTATATCATTTCCAATTAATAATATGTCGTCCACATATAATATCAAAAATGCTACAGAGCTCCCACTCACTTTCTTGTAAATACAGGCTTCTCCAAAAGTCTGTATAAAACCATATGCTTTGATCACACTATCAAAGCGTTTATTCCAACTCCGAGAGGCTTGCACCAGACCATAAATTGATCGATGGAGCTTGCACACTTTGTTAGCACCTTTTGGATCAACAAAACCTTCTGGTTGCATCATATACAACTCTTCTTCTAGAAATCCATTCAAGAATGCAGTTTTTACATCCATTTGCCAAATTTCATAATCATAAAATGCAGCAATTGCTAACATGATTCGGACAGACTTAAGCATCGCTACGGGTGAGAAAGTCTCATCGTAGTCAACCCCTTGAACTTGTCGAAAACCTTTCGCAACAAGTCGAGCTTTATAGACAGTTACATTACCATCAGCGTCAGTCTTCTTCTTAAAGATCCATTTATTCTCAATGGCTTGCCGGTCATCGGGTAAGTCAACCAAAGTCCATACTTTGTTCTCATACATGGATCCCATCTCAGATTTCATGGCTTTCAGCCATTTTGCGGAATCTGGGCTCACCATCGCTTCTTCATAGTTTGTAGGTTCACCATGGTCAAGTAACATGACTTCCGTAATAGGATTACCGTACCACTGCAGTGCGGATCTTACTCTAGTTGACCTCGTAGTTCGGTAGAAACTTGATCTGAAGTTTCATGATCATCATCATTAACTTCCTCACTAATTGGTGTAGGTGTCACAGAACCGATTTCTCGATGAACCATTTTCCAATAAGGGAGCTGGTACTGTTACCTCATCAAGTTCTACTTTTCTCCCACTCACTTCTTTCGAGAGAAACTCCTTCTCTAGAAAGGATCCATTCTTAGCAACGAATGTCTTGCCTTCGGATCTGTGATAGAAGGTGTACCCAACTGTTTCCTTTGGGTATCCTATGAAGACACATTTTTCCGATTTGGGTTCAAGCTTATCAGGTTGAAGTTTTTTCACATAAGCATCGCAGCCCCAAACTTTCAGAAACGACAACTTTGGTTTCTTGCCCAACCATAGTTCATAAGGAGTCGTCTTAACGGATTTTGATGGTGCCCTATTTAACGTGAATGCGGCCGTCTCTAAAGCATAACCCCAAAACGATAGCGGTAAATCGGTAAGAGACATCATAGATCGCACCATATCTAGTAAAGTACGATTACGACGTTCGGACACACCATTACGCTGTGGTGTTCCAGGTGGCGTTAGTTGCGAAACTATTCCGCAATTTTTCAAATGTAGACCAAAATCGTAACTCAAATATTCTCCTCCACGATCAGATCATAGAAATTTTATTTTCTTGTTATGATGATTTTCAACTTCACTCTGAAATTCTATGAACTTTTCAAATGTTTTAGATTTATGCTTCATCAAGAAGATATACCCATATCTGCTTAAATCATCTGTGAAGGTGAGAAAATAACGATATCCGCCACGAGCTTCAACATTCATCGGACCACATACATCTGTATGTATGATTTCCAACAAATCTGTTGCTCTCTCCATAGAACCGGAGAACAGTGTTTTAGTCATCTTGCCTATGAGACACGGTTCGCAAGTACCAAGTGATTCATAATCAAGTGATTCCAAAAGTCCATCAAGATGGAGTTTCTTCATGCGCTTTACACCGATATGACCTAAACGGCGATTGCCACAAATAAGTTGCACTATCATTATTAACTCTGCATCTTTTGGCTTCGACATTATGAATATGTGTATTACAACTATCGAGATTTAATAAAAATAGACCACTCTTCAAGGGTGCATGACCATAAAAGATATTACTCATATAAATAGAACAAACATTATTATCTGATTTAAATGAATAACCGTCTCACATCAAACAAGATCCAGATATAATGTTCATGCTCAACGCTGGCACCAAATAACAATTATTTAGGTCTAAAACTAATCCCGAAGGTAGATGTAGAGGTAGCGTGCCGACCGCGATCACATCGACTTTGGAACCGTTTCCCACGCGCATCGTCACCTCGTCCTTTGCCAGTGCTCGCTTATTCCGTAGTCCCTGTTTTGAGTTGCAAATATTAGCAACAAAACCAGTATCAAATACCCAGGTGCTACTACGAGCTCTAGTAAGGTACACATCAATAACATGTATATCACATATACCTTTGTTCACCTTGCCATCCTTCTTATCCGCCAAATACTTGGGGCAGTTCCGCTTCCAGTGACCAGTTTGCTTGCAGTAGAAACACTCAGTTTCAGGCTTAGGTCCAGACTTGGGTTTCTTCTCTTGAGCAGCAACTTTCTTGCTGTTCTTTTTGAAGTTCCCCTTCTTCTTCCCTTTGCCCTTTTTCTTGAAACTAGTGGTCTTGTTGACCATCAACACTTGATGCTCCTTCTTGATTTCTACCACCGCAGCTTTTAGCATTGCGAAGAGCTCGGGAATTGTTTTGTTCATCCCTTGCATATTATAGTTCATCACGAAGCTCTTGTAGCTTGGTGGCAGTGATTGGAGAATTCTGTCAATGACACTATCATCCGGAAGATTAACTCCCAGTTGAATCAAGTGATTATTATACCCGGACATTTTGAGTATATGCTCCTTGTGAACTATTCTCCTCCATCTTGCAGCTATAGAACTTATTGGAGACTTCATATCTCTCAATCCGGGCATTTGCTTGAAATATTAACTTCAACTCTTGGAACATCTCATATGCTCCATGACGCTCAAAACGTCGTTGAAGACCCGGTTCTAAGCCGTAAAGCATGGCACACTGAACTATAGAGTAGTCATCAGCTTTGCTCGCCAGACGTTCACAACTTCGGCGTTGCTCCTCGCAGGCACGGCACCTAGCGGTGCTTCCAGGACGTAATTCTTCTGTGCAGCAATGAGGATAATCCTCAAGTTAAGGACCCAGTCCGTGTAATTGCTACCATCATCTTTCAACTTTGCTTTCTCAAGGAACGCATTAAAATTCAACGGAACAACAACACGAGCCATCTATCTACAGTAAACATAGACAAGCAAAATACTATCGGGTACTAAGTTCATGATAAATTTAAGTTCAATTAATCATATTACTTAAGAACTCCCACTTAGATAGACATCTCTCTAGTCATCTAAGTGATTACGTGATCCAAATCAACTAAACCATAACCGATCATCACATGAGATGGAGTAGTTTTCACGCTCGACCTTTCGGTCTCCGTGTTCCGAGGCCATATCTGCATATGCTAGGCTCGTCAAGTTTAACCTGAGTATTCTGCGTGTGCAAAACTGGCTTGCACCCGTTGTAGATGGACGTAGAGCTTATCACACCCGATCATCACGTGGTGTCTGGGCACGACGAACTTTGGCAACGGTGCATACTCAGGGAGAACACGTCTTGATAATTTTTAGTGAGAGATCATCTAAAAATGCTACCGTCAATCAAAGCAAGATAAGATGCATAAAGGATAAACATCACATGCAATCAATATAAGTGATATGATATGGCCATCATCATTTTGTGCTTGTGATCTCCATCTCCGAAGCACCGTCGTGATCACCATCGTCACCGGCGCGACACCTTGATCTCCATCGTAGCATCGTTGTCGTCTCGCCAACTATTGCTTCTATGACTATCGCTACCGCTTAGTGATAAAGTAAAGCAATTACATGGTTTTTGCATTTCATACAATAAAGCGACAACCATATGGCTCCTGACAGTTGCCGATAACTCGATTACCAAACATGATCATCTCATACAATAAAATATAGCATCACGTCTTAGACCATATCACATCACAACATGCCCTGCAAAAACAAGTTAGACGTCCTCTACTTTGTTGTTAAAAGTTTTTACGTGGCTGCTACGGGCTGAGCAAGAACCGTTCTTACCTACGCATCAAAACCACAACGATAGTTTGTCAAGTTGGTGATGTTTTAACCTTCGCAAGGACCGGGCGTAGCCACACTCGGTTCAACTAAAGTGAGAGAGACAGACACCCGCCAGTCACCTTTAAGCAACGAGTGCTCGCAGCGGTGAAACCAGTCTCACGTAAGCGTACGCGTAATGTCGGTCCGGGCCGCTTCATCTCACAATACCGCCGAACCAAAGTATGACATGCTGGTAAGCAGTATGACTTGTATCGCCCACAACTCACTTGTGTTCTACTCGTGCATATAACATCAACGCATAAAACCAGGCTCGGATACCACTGTTGGGGAACGTAGTAATTTCAAAATTTTCCTACGCACACGCAAGATCATGGTGATGGCATAGCAACGAGAGGGGAGACTATTGTCCACGTACCCTCGTAGACCGTAAGCGGAAGCGCTATGACAACGCGGTTGATGTAGTAAATGCGTCTTCACAATCCGACCGATCCAAGCACCGAGCATACGGCACCTCCGAGTTCAGCACACGTTCAGCTCGATGGCGATCCCGGACTCCGATCCAGCAAAGTGTCGGGATGAGTTCCGTCATCGACGGCGTGGTAGCGATGATGATGCTCTACCGGCGCAGAGCTTCGCCTAAACTCCATGACGATATGACCGAGGTGGAATATGGTGGAGGGGGCACCGACACGGCTAAGAGATCCAAGGGATCAATTGTTGTATCTTTGGTGCTAGCCCTGCCCTCTATTTATATGTTGAGCCCCGGTCGAAACTTGGAGCAAAAGCCTCCTCAAAGTCGGTTTTGCCCGAAAGGCAAGAGTCCCACTCGGACTCCGGGACCAAACGCCACAATCCTTGGCGTCGGCCCGAGGTCTCCGGGCGTTTGGCCCCCTGGCCTCCATAAAACTCCTTTTGCACCGACCTAAAGCCTCATGGGCTTGACCCCTTGGCCTAAACATATCATCCAATATATGAATCTTTACATCTCGACCATTTCGAGACTCCTCGTCATGTCCCCGATCTCATCCGGGACTCAATTCCTTCGGTACATCAAAACATGTAAACTCATAATATAAGCATCGCCATGAAACCTTAAGCGTGCGGACCCTACGGGTTCGAGAACTATGTAGACATGACCGAGAAATATTCTTGGTCAATAACCAATAGCTGAACCTGGATGCCCAGATTGGTTCCTGCATATTCTACGAAGATCTTTATCGGTCAAACCGCATAACGACATATGTTGTTCCCTTTGTCATCGGTATGTTACTTGCCCGAGATTCGATCGTCGGTATCCAATACCTAGTTCAATCTCGTTGCGGCAAGTCTCTTTACTCGTTCCGTAATACATCATCTCGCAACTAACTTATTAGTTGCAATGCTTGCAAGGCTTATATGATGTGTATTATTGAGAAGGCTCAGAGATACCTCTCCGACAATCGGAGTGACAAAACCTAATCTCGAAATCGCCAACCCAACATGTACCTTTGGAGACACACTGAGTACTCCTTTATAATCACCCGATTCGTTGTGACGTTTGGTAGTACCAAAGTGTTCCTCCGGTAAACGGAGTTGCATAATCTCATAGTTACCGAACATGTATAAGTCATGAAGAAAGCAATAGCAATATACTAAGCGATCAAGTGCTAGGCTAACGGAATGGGTCATGTCAATCACATCATTCTCCTAATGATGTGATCCCATTAATCAAATAACAACACATGTCTATGGTTAGGAAACATAACCATCTTTGATTAATGAGCTAGTCAAGTACAGGCATACTAGTGACTATATGTTTGTCTATGTATTCACACATGTATCATGTTTCCGGTTAATACAATTCTAGCATGAATAATAAACATTTATCATGATATGAGGAAATAAATAATAACTTTATTATTGCCTCTAGGGCATATTTCCTTCATTTCCTTGTTCATGATAATTGTCTATTGTTCATGCTATAATTGTATTAAATGGAAACCGTAATACATGTGTGAATACATAGACCACAACATGTCCCTAGTGAGCCTCTAGTTGACTAGCTCGTTGATCAATAGATTGTCATGGTTTCCTGACCATGGACATTAGATGTCATTGATAGCGGGATCACATCATTAGGAGAATGATGTGATGGACAAGACCCAATCCTAAGCGTAGCACAAGATCGTGTAGTTCGTTTGCTAAAGCTTTTCTAATGTCAAGTATCATTTCCTTAGACCATGAGATTGTGCAACTCCCGGATACCGTAGGAATGCTTTGGGTGTACCAAACGTCACAACGTAACTGGGTGGCTATAAAGGTACACTACAGGCATCTCCGAAAGTGTCTGTTGGGTTGGCACGAATCGAGACTGGGATTTGTCACTCCGTATGACGGAGAGGTATCTCTGGGCCCACTCGGTAATGCATCATCATATTGAGCTCAATGTGACTAAATAGGTAGTCATGGGATCATGCATTACGGAACGAGTAAAGTGACTTGCCGGTAACGAGATTGAACGAGGTATTGGGATACCGATGATCGAATCTCGGGCAAGTAACATACTGATTGACAAAGGGAATTGTATACGGGATTGATTGAATCCCCGACATCGTGGTTCATCCGATGAGACCATCGTGGAACATGTGGGAGCCAACATGGGTATCCAGATCCTGTTGTTAGTTATTGGCCGGAGAATTTCTTGGTCATGTCTGCATGGTTCCCGAACCCGTAGGGTCTACACACTTCAGGTTCGGTGACGCTAGAGTTGTTATGGGAAATAGTATGTGGTTACCGAAGGTTGTTCTGAGGCCCAGATGAGATCCCGGACGTGACGAGGAACTCTGGAATGGTCCGGAGGTGAAGATCGATATATTGGACGAAGGGTATTGGAGTCCGGAATTGTTCTGGGAGTAGCGGGTGACGACCAGCGTAACCGAAAGGTGTTTCGGAGGCTCCGACAAGCGTTCGAGGGCCTTGTGGGCCAAGGGGAGGGGGCACACCAGCCCACTAAGGGGCTGTGCGCCCCTCCCAACCCCTCTCACGTAACCTGGAGAGGTGGGGGCGCCTCCCCCTAGGGCAGCCGCCCCTCCCGGCTTGGGGGGCAAGTTTCCTCGGGGTGGGGGCGCCCAAACCCATCTAGGTTTTCCCCTGTGGCCGCCACCCCTCCCCTAGGGAACCCTAGGGCGCCTCCTCCACCCCCTTCCCCCTATATATAGTGAGGGAGAGAGAGGGCAGCCGCACCCTTCCCTTGGCGCAGCCCCTCCCTTCTCCAACACCTCCTCCTCCTCCGTTGTGCTTGGTGAAGCCCTGCCAGATCAAGAAGGAGACGTCCCCGGGCTGTACGTGTGTTGAACGCGGAGGCGCCGTCCGTTCGGCGCTTAGATCGGAATCGACCGCGATCTGAATCGCTGCGTGTACGACTCCACCAACCGCGTTCTTGTAACGCTTCCGCATCGCGATCTTCAAGGGTATGAAGATACACTCATCCTCTCCCTCTCTTGTTGCTAGAATCTTCATAGATTGATCTTAGTGATGCATAGAAAATTTTGAATTATTGCTACATTCCCCAAAGCTCCTCTCCCCGACAGGGCGGCTGGTCCTCATCAACACCGTGTTGGACGCCATCCCATCATACGCCATGGGCGCGCTCAAGCTTCCCCCGAAGGTGGTGCGTGCTCTGGATTCCCTCCGTCGCTCTTTCCTTTGGAACGCGGCCGAGCGGGCGTCTGGTACACAATTGCTCGTCGCGTGGAATGGGTCTGCCGCAGCAAGGAGGAAGGTGAGCTGGGGGTCCGAGACCTCGGCATGCAGAATGACGCGCTCCTCTTGAAGGTCCTGCACCGGCTACACTCTGTCCTCCTGTCTCGATGGGCGTCCTGGGTCTGGTGTGCCCTCGGCGAGCGTCTCCTGCTGGATCCCCGTGGCTCCAGGCTCACAGGAGAGCACTGGGCATTTCTTGGTGACCTTTTGCCAGTCTATCGCTCCCTCTCCCGCATTGCCCTGGGGATGGCCGGATGACGGCCTTCTGGGAGGACCACTGGCTCCCCTGCGGTCCCGTCCGATGCGCCTTCCCCGCTCTGGCCTCCCACGCCGCGTGCTCGGAGGTCTTCGTCTGGGCCGTTCGCACCCTGGGGCTGGATGCGGTGCTGGTGCCTCGGCTGTCCACTGCTGCCGCCCAAGAGCGCCTCCTCTTGCTACCGCTCATCGGGCACGCGAGGGAGGGTGTGGGCGTTGCCGACCACCGCACGCTGGTCCTGCGTGGGATGAAAGACGAGAAGCTCGCGTGGAGCGCCGCCTACGGCTTGCTACGCCTTGGGGGCGAGGTCGGGGAGAACGCCACCTTCCTATGGAGCTCGCCAGCCCCGTCCAGGGTCCGGTTCTTCGCGTGGCTGCTGGCGCTTGGCCGTATCCACACGCGTGACAACCTGCTGAAGAAACACATCGTGGAGTCGCGTGGCGCTGGGTGCCTGGAGTGCGGGGTGCGCTTGGAGACGCCCAATCATCTGATCTTCGGCTGTCCTTTTGCGCGGGCGTTCTGGTGCTCCCTGCGCCTCTCCACCTCTGAGGCTGTGGTGTGTGCCCTGCATCTCTGCTTCGCCGCATGCGTTCGTGCAGCTATGCTGCTGGCATCTGTGGAAGCGTAGGAACGTGGCGGTGTTCAGGCGGGAAAACATGTCTCTGGCTGCCACTTTGAAAGCCTACCGCGACGACGCCGTCCTCTGGTGTAGCCGGTTCCGTTCTGCTGATCGTGGTCACGTTGCATGTGTGGCTGCAAGCCCTGCACGTATAAAAATGTTGGCGTGTGAGGGTGTGCGTGCGTGTGTAGTTTCAGGTGCTCTCTGTCCCTCTGCTGCCGCCCCGGCAGTTGTACCATTGTACTGATGCTGGGCTCGGAAATATATATTCAGGTGGGGGAGTTCTCTCCCCCCGCCCCCGTTGAAAATTCAAAAAAAAAATGATGGTAATTCTCTGAAGCAACGTCTGGGTTCGCCCTTGGGCAGCAGCTTTAGGACAGATTGCGATCGAACCTCTCAATTCGGTGGTAGCAATATTCATACCGGAAGTCATCTCAATTTCTTTCTGAGTACCATCGTCTATACGTCCTGCTGCTCTTGCATCTTCATAGTTATGGTATGACTTGCATTGTACTCTGCTTCCATCTGGTCTAACCATGGGGATCAAATCATCAGTGCAGGTTTATTGATTGGAGTAAAGCTCTTAGTGTACTACTACTTATTAGGAGCTTCCTCCCAGCTAACCAGCAAAAGAAAGAATGGAACCACCCAATTTTGGTAAGACCATGTTTGGTGATGTTGTGATGCAACTGGACGATTAACAGCTAAGTTGTTCCTTAGTATGGTGTTACTGGCTGTGTTTGGTTCTAATATGGTCGTCTAGAATGAATGAAACTGGAGTTTGTCTTGTGCTTTGATCTGGCAACGATTGGTCTGCTTGTTTGTGGAATTACGTAGCGAGGGCATTCATAGTGTTTAGTTTCTCAGTAGGTTAACTAATAGTGTATGTAACTAATCAATCTGATTGTGATCATGTTGTATGGTTGCCAAATCTATGTACCTGCTATTTGCTACAACTGCGAATGTGTGGCTTGGAACTTGTCAGTTGTGTTTAATTTAAGAAGAAAGGCTGTTCAAGATGTCCAAATTCCCCCAAATCCTTCACTCTCCTGAGTCCCATGAAGTGAAAGAGTGTTTTGTGAGACTGCAAAGGCAGTGGCTCTCTCGTCACTGTTAGCCGATCGGACGTGCATCCTGAAGATGTTCACCTGCCAACGCTCTCTTGTTCCTCCGAATTAGTTTGTGTGGTATGTTTTCTTGTTGAACAGAAGAAGCAAACATGTTGCTGAAACTGGTCCTTTTTGTTTCCCTTTGATTTTGTGGCTGTGGTTCATGGCTGGCAATTATGATGCAACAACTCATATACTGTATTTTTGTAGAGCAACAGCCAACGGGCAAACCATTAAAGCAGCATACTGAATTAGCAGTTCAGACAATACATCAACAGATGCTCACGTGCAGTGCTGTTTTAAGTATGCTCCTTATACGTAATAAGAACAGGTTTTGGTTTGTAAAGATGATTATATTAACCAAACAAGAATAAATAACATTATTCTTGTCCTATTTGACTGTTTTGGCGACCGACGTCTCATAAGCTCTGTAGAGTTGTCCGGTTTTCCTCCTTTTCCAAAAAATAAGCTCTGTTGAGTTGTCTGGTTTTCTGACTTCACATTCACTGCATTAGTTTCATATGAAAATTGAATTAACAATCACATTTATTTACTTAAACACGTGTTTTGGTATGGTATCCATTTTATTTCCACCCTGACTGGCAATTCAACCGACGCCAATAAACTTTGATTTATATACATATGTGTAACTTCTTAATAAATGCAGAAGGACACACTCATGCTATTTCTTCTTTAAAAAAGAAATGAGAGTTCTGTTTTTGCTCTGGTACGCGTCGAATACTTTGTCCTGGTTTGCTAGCTAGTTGGTGAAATTGCCACAACAACTGGCATGTGAACTTTTGTTAAAGGAATAATGGCTTGGCCACACGCTATGTCCATTCACTTATATATAAATAACTACTTTCGCGTGCAGCAAATCATATGTACTTGCTAGAGGGATACTGGCGAAAGTGTAGGAGAGGAGGAAAAACGATGAGAATGATGGGTGTCACCGGGGCGGTCAGATGGTGCAACATCTGCGGAATAAGATGCATTGGGAATTTTATTTGGAGAAAGAAACAGGGGTCCAGTCTAAATTCATGTTCTCAAGCTACAGTTGGAAGGGAAGCCGGCTGCACCCGTTCAAGTTGGTGCAACTAGGTCTAGAGAGTGTCGCACTCAAGGTCTACTTTAGGTGGTGTATGAGTTGAACGTGTCATGTGTTTGTGGTGTACTACACACTCTTTCATGCCGGTGAACTATGCACATGGTGAACGCTCTGCCATCTCCGCAAGTTGTTTCTCAGTATCTTGTGAATAAATTGCTGAAAGTCACCACATTTGTGGCAAGAATACTGCAAAACTACCGCTTTTGTCAAAAATCACGAAAAACCACCATCTCCGCGGCAAGTGAGTAACAAATTGCACTAATTCAAAACTGAGCAGCGTC
This sequence comes from Aegilops bicornis, assembly GCA_021605145.1. Taxonomy (NCBI): domain Eukaryota; kingdom Viridiplantae; phylum Streptophyta; class Magnoliopsida; order Poales; family Poaceae; genus Aegilops; species Aegilops bicornis. The sequence goes on along the minus strand of CM038674.1, from coordinate 39,288,695 downwards.
TAACAGCAAAACTGACGGGTGGGCCTGTTTGTCGGGCTGATGTGGCAAAGACTAAGGTGTTGACCTGCTGAGGTGGACCGGGTCCCACATGTCAGCCACACACTTCTTTCTTCATGCTTACATCTCTTTTCCCCTCTCTCTCCCCTCGTTGACTTCGGCCCTGCCCCGGCGGCGACAGCCTAGGCTCCCGGTGTCCGGCGAGGTACCCATGCGAGGTCAACGGCGAGCAGATCCGCTCAACCTCCGGCGAGTGCCCCTCCCGCCGATGTAGCCATGCCGGCGGCGCACGAGCCCGGAGCCCTAGCTGGCTAGCAGCGCCGTTCCTACTCCGGCGAGCGCCCTCCTGCTCCGGCGAGCGTCCCAGGTACCCATGCCGGCGGCGCGCGAGCCTTGCTCGGAGCCCGAGCTGCCGGCTGCAGTCCCGCCAGCGACGCCGCCGGGGTCTCCTACCCTGCCCTCGACCTTCCCGCCTCCCTGCACTCTGGATCCAGTTGTTCGCCACGCCGTCGGGGTTAAAGTCGCCGCTGCACACGGGCCACTTGTACGCCTTGCTCACGATTGGGGGGAGAGAAGCGTGGTCAGGCGCTAGCTGCAATGAGGCATCTACCTTGTTCGGGAGTGGGACGGACGGCGGCCTCAGGCTCAACTGCGGCCGACAATGGCGACGGCGGCCTCTACCTCGGCCTAGGATGGACGGGTCATGGCTACCACAGGCTCGACCGCGGCCGGCAACGGCGACGGTGTCCTCTGCCTCTGCCCGGGGCAGGACGAGCTGCGGCCCCAGACTTGACCACAGCCGGCGACGGATCGGTCTCGCCGGAGTGGGTCGGTGGTGAGGGAGAGAAAAATGTGGGGATGAAGGAGATAAGAGGTGGCTTACAGGTGGGCCCCCGTCCACCTCAGCAAGTCAATCACCGACTAGGACTAGTCTTCGCCACATCAGCCCGGACAGACAGGTCCCACCTGTCAGTTTTGTTGTTAGTCATGGCTCAAGTATGATTTAGTGCAATTTGTTACTCACTTGCCGCGGAGGTGGTGGTTTTTCCTGATTTTTGACAAAAACGGTAGTTTTGTAGTATCCTTGCCACAAATGTGGTGGCTTTCAGCAATTTACTCGTATCTTGTTGATGATCTTCGGTCTATGCTCCTGTAATGATCACTTCTTGGTATACTTCCATAAATGTCGAGGCAGAATCATAAGTCCATCGCTTCTTTTATCTCAAAAAAGAAAACGGATATGATGCAGGAAATACGTGTATAGTTACACAAGGGAATTGGCAAGAATAGGGTTGTGTGATGGATGAGCACCTCCATTTGATTGTTTGCAGACAGACCATTCAAATGTACAAATTGCTGCAAGATGTACCTCCCCCTCTCCTCTAATGCTCCCCCTCATGCCAACACTTGTTGATTTTGTGACGTTAATTCAGTTTGTGCGTATGTACTTCGCGTTGTGGAATGTAGATCAACTGCATGTAGTTCTTTTCCTGTTTAATCTCACCAAACAGATTTAAGCGAGGGACGCCCCGTGGGTACATTTGCATGAAGACCCTCAACTGAAAAAGTTTGCGCCCAACCTATCACAAGATTCCCTCTGAGTTGACCCTCCGTGCCAGTTTCTCCCACTAAGTGCAGGCGGTAGTGCTGTCCGTGACAGGATCACACTCGGGACCAAGGTATTGGCTGTTTAAACCTCCCACCACAATAATAGACATGTATTAGGACACGATGTGATGTTTTGGGTGCATGGCTACCCTTTGAAAACCCCCGGGCGGCCGAACCCTGGCACATTTGACCGGGACATCTAGCCCGAACGGTGTTGAACTAATGGACTTTTCTACATGGTTGTGCTAGGTTAGCCCATAGTAACATGAAAAACAAAGTTCGTGCCCAACCTATCACGAAATTCCCTCCGGGTTAACCCTCCGTGCCAATTTCCTACTCTAAGTGCATGCGGCAGTGTCATCCGCAAAAGGGGGGGGGGGGGGGGGGGAGGGAGGGGCACACTTTGGAGCTGTGTGTTAGGTGTTTAATTAAACCTCTCACCACACTTCTAGACATGTATGAGGATCCAACGGAAGTTTGGGTGGCATTGGTACCCAACGAAGACCCCCGAGCAGCCTAACCCTGGCCCGTTTGACCGGGAGTTCTAGGCCTTTGACCCGAGATGAACAACATTATACCAATGGAATTTTCTACCTGGTTGTGCTAGGTTAGCCCATAGGAACATGAAAAACAAAGTTTGAGCCCAGGTTATCACAAGATTCCTTCCGGGCAACCCGTGGTGGCAGTTTTCCGCTCTAAGTGTTGGCAGTAGTGCTGTCCGTGAAGGGGCCACACTCCGCTATGTGTTGGCCGTTTGAATCTTCCACCACACTTTTAGATATGTATGAGGACCCAATGCAAGTTTTGGTGGCCTTGCTACCCTTCGAAGACCCCAGAGCGGCCTTACCCTGGCACATTATTAGACCGGGAAATCTAGCCCGAATGGCATTGGACCAATGGACTTTCCTACTCAGTTGTGCTAGGTTAGCCCATAGTAATATGAAAAATAAAGTTTGAACCCAACCTATCACAAGATTCCTTGTAGTTTAACCCTCTGTGCCAGTTTCCTACTCTATGTGCAGGCGGTAGTGTCGTCCGTGAAGTCCGTCACATTCCGGAAGCTGTGTGTTGGGTGTTTAAACCTCCCACCACACTCTTAGACATGTATGAGGATACAATGGAAGTTTTTGGTGGCATTGCTAGCTACCCTCCGAAATGCCATGCGGAAATGTCGTACGTAGGCGCGGCCATGTCGACGGTTTAGAACGTGCCAATCCATAGCGATAGCCATCGCACTGGAACTCCACGCCGAAGTTCTTGGACAACTTCTTCCGCATCCTGAAGAAGTAAGTCTTGATCTTTGAGATTTTCTATGGTGGCATGGTGATGGGTGGTTGCAGATCGAGTGGCGGCTGCCGAGTTTTGAGAGGAGCGCCGATGGCAAGCGACGAGGAGCGGCGCGGCGCTCGAGCATCTAGCTTCAAATGCGGTGGCGGGAGCTTGAATCGGGCGGCTGGTTGGTGTCGGCGGGGCAACACGAGAAGCTCGAATCGGGCGGGAGAAAAGCGACGTCCATGTGGTGCGGGTGTCCGGCTGGAATCGGGTGGCAGCATGGGAACTCGAATCAGGCGGCGGCGAAAAAGCGAACGATTTTCAGGCATAGGGCTGCGGAAACGCGGTGGAACCGGTGCCGGCGAAGTAGTGAGGCCGGATCTGGCAACGGGTGTGTGGCGGGAAGTGTGTAGTTGGTCGCGTGGTGGCTGGGGAAGAGGGAAAGTGGTGGTTGGGCGGTTGGCGGGCGGCTAACGTTTTACATTACCATTTACATTACCAGGGGATGGATGAAAATTTGGATGTTCAAGTGTTGTATTATACATCACTACAATAACGCGGTGAAACAGGCAGATGAAGTTGTAAATAGTCATGCAAAAGTTCAGCGCAACTTTATGATTATAAATTCAACACTCTTTGTGATTATAAATTTAACACACTTTGCAAACACACTGACTAATAAAGAATTAATCTAAGTAATAAGCTTATTTATCCGGAATGAATAACTCTGTGACATCATTACATGCCAACATGAGGCGTGGACATTATTAACCTAGGAGACGATGTTGGAAGACATACAAAATAATCCAAAAATTTTACACTAAAATGAATCACATGTTAGGAGGAAAACGAATGTGTTCAGGAAAGTTATCACCGACCCAACGCCACACAAACAAACTCATGAATAGCAGCCATCGGCCTCCCTTTCAACATGGAGGCGACTTGTTCATTGGTGGCCAAAGATGTGTGTAGTGCAAGTCGGATGAAGAGAGGGTATTCTTCCATGTGACCAATTATTTTGAATAAATTCTGATTTAGGTTGGTCACATGTGTGAAACGCATAGTATCCGACATATCACGCAGAGACCGCGTCATGTCTCGGACTACACTCTCATCACACTTCACCCTCTTACCTTTATCGCGTTTCCACCTCTAGGACACTTCGAAGATGAGCTTTCATTATTGGTGTCATCAGGAAGACGATATGAATCATATTGTGTTGCAGGGTGTCACCAATAACCTCAAACATGAATGGCATTCTTCTCGATGTCACCAATAAAATCCTTGTCACGAGCATGAATAACGGTCATAGGGTGTTTGAAGGACCGTGAACTCTCCGGTAGCATGCTTATCCTGAAATATGAACTCCATCTCATCGAAGTTGGCAGTAGGCACACATTGATATATTTTGCTCTTTTGTCTTTGTTCTGGAAGAGAGAAGGAAGCATGAAAATGTTAGTTATAAAAGACAAAACATAATACTAGATGGAAATATAATTTGACAAAAATCAAATGTAGTGCTCACACTCTTCATCCGAATAACTTCGGCCTCATCATATAATATTATCTTGTTGACATCATGAAAATTGGCACCGCTTAAGTTCTTTGCCTCCGATATGATCTTCAACTGATCTTTCAGCTTGTGGAACTTCTGATAAACTTGTCTTTGTGTCACTGCGGGAACAGGAGATTTGCCGTCGGTACTTTCTTTGCCGTCAGCACTTCGTCAGTGCAGACAGCAAAGAAAGGGTTTGCCATCATCAGCAAACGGCAAAATAGACTTTGACGTACGCAAAAAAAATACAGACGACAAAGATCTCACTTCGCCATCTGTAAAAATAAACACAGTCGGCCTTTTTTATTTACAGACGGATCTCTTTGCCGTTTGTAAATAAAAAAGGCAGACGACAAAGATCTTTGCCATCTGTATTTTTAATTACAGACGGCAAAGTGAGCTCTTTGCCGTCTAAACTAAATAAAAAAGCAGACGACAAAGAAGAAAAACATCACGCAGATCGATCCCACGGATCAATGACATGGCATGATCTGCTCCACACAAACCATCAGCCCCACGATCACCGCTCCATCCCACCATTCTCTCTTTGCATTATCCCCACGACCCCACACTAACACGCAAGATCTTCCCTCCCCCTTTCCTCTCTCTACCTTGTACGTCTCTCTCTCCCCTACCGAAATCCAGCTGTCCCACGCCGCTCGCTGCCGGCCACCCCTCCACGCTCGTCGCCGCTGCCGGCCACCAAGCCACGTCTCCGCGGCCCCATCACCTGCTGCGACAAACCTCGCTGCCCAGCCAAGCTCGCGGCCGCCGCCGAGAACCCTGCCACGCTCGCCATTGCTGTTCGCACCCCGCCACTACCGCCACCGCCGACCACCCCGCCACGGCCACCATCGGTTCATCACGAGTGGCCACAATTCCGGCGTCCCGCCACGCTCACGGTCGGCCACCCCGCCACGCTTGTGAGACCGACGCTGGTGAGGCCCTGCCGCTGGCTGGCCGCTACTAGTGTCCCTGCGACCTCTCGTTCCTCCCTCGCGTTTTGTACTCCTTGAGCCGCGGCGGCAGCCGGTGCCAGAGGAGGAGAAGATGACGATGGCGATAGCTTTTCTGGAGGCCAAGCTTCGCGAAGACGAGGGGAACAACGACTGCATGCGTGGATGTAGGCAGGGGCAGCCTGGTCCAGCGAGGCAGCTCCGGTGAGGTCTTGGTTGCCATGGTGTGCGACCACACACGGCCGATTTTTTTACTTAACTAAAAACACTTCACCGTCTGTTTAATATTGGGCTGACGGCAAAGCGATGTGGGGGGCCACCAGCTCAAAGAAAACCCTAAACCCTACTTTGCCTTCTGTCGCCGGAAAAAACCTGACAGCAAAGTCAGCCCGATGAAAAGCTCACAGCAAAGTATCTGTTTGCCGCTTTAACTTTGCCATCTCTCTTTGCCATCAGCTAGTTGACGGCAAAATCTTTGCCATCCGTATTTCACTCTTTGCCGTCTGTAATCGCCAGATGGTAAACTAGCTGTTTCCTGTAGTTTGTGAAGGCAGTGGTAAACTTTGCATTGATTTGTTTTCCACACACCTCATGGTGCATCTCTTTGAAGACAACTTGTTTTCCCTCAGACTGAATCTTGTCTTTGTAGTAACATAGCAATTCATCTACAACTTGGGGCTGCCACGCCACATTGTTACCTGCCATATCCGTGTGGCATCATTTAAATTTTATAATTCATAGACAGAATAACACCTCTGAGATGCATTTCGCATTGCACTCGTACAAGGGAAAGAAATCATGGTTACAAATTCAAGAAAGGAAACACACAAGTCGTTCATCTAAGTGGTAATACAACTTAGAATCAACAAATTCATACAGAATGCTTGAAAAAAATCAACCACGTCTAACATTATGCCTATTTCTCCACATATTTCCTGCCAAGGTATCCCTATATCTAAGCACCTCCTTATGTCCCTCACGTAAATCCCTTTGGACATGGCCAGCTGATCTTGGATATTGTTCAAACCAGTTCTGCTCACTGTAGACCAGTTCATCGGGACCCCTGTTTAGTAATGTCCAGTTGTGAAGGATACACCATGCCATGATGACTTGTACTTGTGAAGGAAAGGTATAATAAGGCCTAGTTGTCAGAACTTTGAAACGGTTCTTTAAAGTTAGAAATGCCCTTTCAACAGTACCACAAAGGGATGAGTTCCTTAATTTTTTTTCCGATAAAGGACATTTCATTGATTAGATATATCGAGGTGATACAATCGCATCGAAAGAAAGCCCGGCCTCTGCATAGCTAGATGCACACAGCCAAAAAAGTCCAAAGTATCCTAAAAGCAAAAAATAATTCGATACAATGCCAATCAAAAAAAAATCCAGCCTAAGGAGTGGCAGATCCTATCCGTAGGTCACACCGCCATCCATGGGGTAGAAAACCTCCCTGGCCGTACGCTCCAGCCATGTAGACGCCATTATAAAAAGGTCTCTGTCCTAAATTCACGCAAATGATATCGAGTTTGACCGAACGGTGGTAGGAATCCTCTCCTAGCTGCATAACCCGTATCCACAAGATAATATTTACATAACATGACATTATGAAAAATTAATCACTCATTCACTCTATATGTTATATGTTCATATGTAAAAAAATGCAGGGGCCTGCCTTCAGGGACTCTAAGGCCATTTGGATGCTCAGGAGAATGTCTTAAAACAGTTGAATCATGTGCCGAACCCTCCCAGCCCGCACAAACACATGTAAACAACAAATCAAAGCCGACTGCGGCAAGAACATTTTGGGTAGGGAATGGTTTGCCGCCACGAAATCTGTCGAACTATCCGAGATGGAATGTTACATGGAACATGTGTACAATCAATAGCACCAATACAGTCCTAAACATTCTTTTTTTTGCGAATGGAAAGGATTGTATTAATCAGGGTAGCTCATTACAATCCTTCTGGCATTAGGTGCCAATCTCATCAGGTATGTTCCGCAACCAAACAGCAGTACGAGGGATCAAAAGTCCCATTTGAGCTTACATATGACTAACTTTATTTCTACTCCTACTCACATGTGAAATCACATGCTCTGGGCCTACAGAAAGAAGCCTCTTTATTTCGCCAACTAGAGCTGCTACAGGTGATCTATTCTGGTCCTTCTCCATGATCATGTTGGCTTCAGTGGTGCTATCAGTTTCCAGTATGAATGGTTCATTGTTGCTCCACTCCAGTGCTAGGGTGATTCCCTCCCTACATGCTTCTACCTCCGCCTCAAGTGGGCTAGCGCAGGAAGTAATGAACCTGCATGATGAATAGATGATTGCCCCGGTCTGGTCGTGAAGGATCAAACATTCAAGTAACAATTAATTAGTAATACACCTACTGCACTATGAAGTTATTATAAAATTTATGGGCAACTAGATGGACACTGTACTATACCTTAAAATAGGGATCAAATCGTGGGTTGCCTTGAATTTTCCATGGTGTATTGTGTGTTCGGTGCCTAAGCATTTCTGATCCAAGTTTCCCAATTGCAAATAGAACTATGTTGAAGTAACGAGTCACTGTCTCACCTGACATTGTGTAATGGAAACAAATGTTGATATTTTTCTTATGATAATCTATTGTAGTGAGGAACATGGCGACTTGCTCCTCTACAGTACAATGCCATGTATCTTTAAGTGGACCCATACCCCGTAATTTATCGCACAGTTTGAAGAAAACTGATTTTCCCATGCGCAATTCGCCAATGCAGTGTTTTGAAGGAAATATGCCCTAGAGGCAATAATAAAGTTATTATTTATTTCCTTATATCATGATAAAGGTTTATTATTCATGCTAGAATTGTATTAACCGGAAACATAATACATGTGTGAATATATAGACAAACAGTATGTCACTAGTATGCCTCTACTTGACTAGCTTGTTAATCAAAGATGGTTATGTTTCCTAACCATGAACAAGGAGTTGTTATTTGATTAACAAGGTCACATCATTAGTTGAATGATCTGATTGACATGACCCATTCCGTTAGCTTAACACTTGATCGCTTAGTATGTTAATGCTTTCTTCATGACCCATACATGTTCCTATAACTATGAGATTATGCAACTCCCGTTTACCGGAGGAACACTTTGGGTACTACCAAACGTCACAACGTAATCGGGTGATTATAAAGGAGTACTACAGGTGTCTCCAAAGGTACTTGTTGGGTTGGCGTATTTCGAGATTAGGTTTTGTCACTCCGATTGTCGGAGAGGTATCTCTAGGCCTTCTCGGTAATACACATCACTTAAGCCTTGCAAGCATTACAACTAATGAGTTAGTTGTGAGATGGTGTATTACGGAACGAGTAAAGAGACTTACCGTAACGAGATTGAACTAGGTATTGGATACCGACGATCGAATCTCGGGTAAGTAACATACCGATGACAAAGGGAACAAACGTATGTCGTTATGCGGTTTGACCGATAAAGATCTTCGTAGAATATGTAGGAACCAATATGGGCATCCAGGTTCCGCTATTGGTTATTGACCGAGAATGGTTCTAGGTCATGTCTACATAGTTCTCGAACCCGTAGGGTCCGCACGCTTAACGTTCGATGACAGTTCATTATGAGTTTATAAGTATTGATGCACCGAAGTTTGTTCGAGTCCCGGATGTGATCACGGACATGACGAGGAGTCTCGAAATGGTCGAGACATAAATATTGATATATTGGAAGCCTATGTTTGGACTTGGAAGGGTTCCGAGTGAAAACCGAAGTTACCGAACACCGGGGTTACCGAACCCCCGGGGTATATGGGCCTTCATGGGCCACAAGGGAGAAGAGGAAGGGCCGGCCAGGTGGGCTGCACGCCCCCTCCCCTCTAGTCCGAATAGGACAAGGAGAGGGGGCGGCGCCTTCCTCTTTCCCTCCCCAATCCTACTCCAACTAGGACAAGGGGGAGTCCTACTCCGGTGGGAGTAGGACTCCTCCAGCGCCTCCCAAGGCTGGCCGCACCCCTTGGCTCCTTTATATACGGGGCAGGGGCACCCCATAATACACAAGTTGATCTACGGATCTTTCCTTAGCCGTGCGGTGCCCCTTCCACCATATTCCACTTCGTCATATCGTCATGAGCTTAGGCGAAGCCCTGCGCCGGAGAAGTCATATCGTCGCGGAGCTTAGGCGAAGCCTGCGTCGGTGGAGCATCAACATCGCCACCACGCCGTCGTCTTGATGGAACTCATCCCGACACTTTGCTGGATCGAGTCCAGGGATCGTCATCGAGCTGAACGTGTGCAGAACTCGGAGGTGCCGTACGTTCGGTGCTTGGATCGGTCGGATCGTGAAGACGTACGACTACATCAACCGCGTTGTTATAACGCTTCCGCTTTCGGTCTACGAGGGTACGTGGACGAACACTCTCCCCTCTCGTTGCTATGCCATCACCATGGTCTTGCGTGATCGTAGGAAAATTTTGAAATTACTACGTTCCCCAACAGTGGTATCAGAGCCTGGTTTTATGCGTTGATGTCATATGCACGAGTAGAACACAAGTGAGTTGTGGACGATACAAGTCATACTGCCTACCAAAGCATGTCATACTTTGGTTCAGCGGTATTGTTGGACGAGACGATCCGGACCAACCTTACGCGTGCATTTTACGCGAGACCGGTTCCTCGGCGTGCTTTGCACATAGATGGCTTGCGGAAGACTGTCTCTCCAACTTTAGTTGAACTGAAAGTGTGGCTACGCCCGGTCCTTGAGAAGGTTAAACGGAGTCTATTTGACGAAGTATCGTTGTGGTTTTGATGCGTAGGTAAGAACGGTTCTTGCTCAGCCCGTAGCAGCCACGTAAAACTTGCAACAACAAAGTAGAGGACGTCTAACTTGTTTTTGCAGGGCATGTTGTGATGTGATATGGTCAAGACGTGATGCTATATTTTATTGTATGAGATGATCATGTTTTGTAACCGAGTTATCGGCAATCGGCAGGAGCCATATGGTTGTCGCTTTATTGTATGAAATGCAACGCCATGTAATTGCTTTACTTTATCACTAAGGAGTAGCGATAGTCGTAGAAGCAATAGTTGACGAGACGACAACGATGCTACGATGGAGATCAAGGTGTCGCTACCGGTGACGATGGTGATCATGACGGTGCTTGGCGATGGAGATCACAAGCACAAGATGATGATGACCATATCATATCAATTATATTGATTGCATGTGATGTTTATCCTTTATGCATCTTATCTTGCTTTGATTGACGGTAGCATTATAAGATGATCTCTCACTGAAATTATCAAGTAGTGTTCTCCCTGAGTATGCACCGTTGCCAAAGTTCGTAGTACCCAGACACCACGTGATGATCGGGTGTGATAAGTTCTACGTCCATCTACAACGGGTGCAAAACAGTTGCACACGCGGAATACTCAGGTTAAACTTGACGAGCCTAGCATATAACAGATATGGCCTCGGAACACGGAGACCGAAGGTCGAACGTGAATCATATAGTAGATATGATCAACATAGTGATGTTCACCATTGAAACTACTCCGCCTCACGTGATGATCGGACATGGTTTAGTTAATATGGATCACGTGATCACTTAGATGACCGGAGAGATGTCTGTCTAAGTGGGAGTTTTTAATATGATTAATTAAACTTAAATTTATCATGAACTTAGTACCTGATAGTATTTTGCTTGTCTATGTTTCTTTGTAGATAGATGGCTCGTCTTGTTGTTCCGTTGAATTTTAATGCGTTCCTTGAGAAAGCAAAGTTGAAAGATGATGGTAGCAATTACACGGACTGGGTCCGTAATTTGAGGATTATCCTCATTGCTGCACGTAAAAAATTACGTCCCCGAAGCACCGCTGGGTGACAGGCCTGCTGCGGAATCTTTGAGCCGAAGTTGTGAACGTCGCAAAGCAGAGCTGATGACTACTCTATAGTTCAGTGTGCCATGCTTACGGCTTAGAACCGGGTCTTCAACGACGTTTTGAACGCGTCATGGAGCATATGAGATGTTCCAGGAGTTGAAGTTAATATTTCAAGCAAATGCCCGGATTGAGAGATATGAAGTCTCCAATAAGTTCTATAGCTGCAAGATGGAGGAGAATAGTTCACGGTGAGCACATACTCAAAATGTCTGGGTATAACAATCACTTAATTCAGCTGGGAGTTAATCTTCCGGATGATAGTGTCATTGACAGAATTCTCCAATCATCGCCACCAAGCTACAAGAGCTTTGTGATGAACTATAATATGCAAGGGATGACTAAGACAATTCACTGAGCTCTTCGCAATGCTAAAAAGTCATGGAGGTAGAAATCAAGAAAGAGCATCAAGTGTTGATGGTCAACAAGACCACTAGTTTCAAGAAAAGGGCAAAGGGAAGAAGAAGGAAACTTCAAAAAGAACAGCAAGAAAGTTGCTGATCAAGAGAAGAAACCCAAGTCTGGACCTAAGCCTGAAACTGAATGTTTTTACTGCAAGCAGACCGGACACTGGAAGCGGAACTGCCCCAAGTATTTGGCGGATAAAAAGGATGGCAAGGTGAACAAAGGTATATGTGATATACATGTTATTGATGTGTACCTTACTAGAGCTCGTAGTAGCACCGGGGTATTTGATACTGGTTCTGTTGCTCATATTTGCAACTCGAAACAGGGACTACGGAATAGACGAGCACCGCAAAGGACGAGGTGACGATGCGCGTGGGAAATGGTTCCAAAGTCAATGTGATCGCGGTCGGCACGCTACCTCTACATCTACCTTCGGGATTAGTTTTAGACCTAAATAATTGTTATTTGGTGCCAGCGTTGAGCATGAACATTATATCTGGATCTTGTTTAATGCGAGACGGTTATTCATTTAAATCAGAGAATAATGGTTGTTCTATTTATATGAGTAATATCTTTTATGGTCATGCACCCTTGAAGAATGGTCTATTCTTGTTAAATCTCGACAGTAGTGATACACATATTTATAATGTTGAAGCCAAAAGATGCAGAGTTGATAATGATAGTGCAACTTATTTGTGGCACTGCCGTTTAGGTCATATTGGTGTAAAACGCATGAAGAAACTCCATACTGATGGGCTTCTGGAATCACTTGATTATGAATCACTTGGTACTTGCGAACCGTGCCTCATGGGCAAAATGACCAAAACGCCGTTCTCCGGAACTATGGAGCGAGCAACTGATTTGTTGGAAATCATACATACTGATGTTTGTGGTCCAATGAATGTTGAGGCACGCCAATGGTATCGTTATTTTCTCACCTTCACAGATGATTTGAGCAGATATGGGTATATCTACTTAATGAAACACAAATCTGAAACATTTGAAAAGTTCAAAGAATTTCAGAGTGAAGTGGAAAATCATCGTAACAAGAAAATAAAGTTTCTACGATCTGATCGTGGAGGAGAATATTTGAGTTACGAGTTTGGTTTACATTTGAAACAATGTGGAATAGTTTCGCAACTCACGCCACCCGAAACACCACAGAGAAATGGTGTGTCCGAACGTCGTAATCGTACTTTACTAGATATGGTGCGATCTATGATGTCGATTTCCGATTTACCGCTATCGGTTTGGGGTTATGCTTTAGAGACGGCCGCATTCACGTTGAATAGGACACCGTCAAAATCCGTTGAGACGACGCCTTATGAACTGTGGTTTGGCAAGAAACCAAAGTTGTCGTTTCTTAAAGTTTGGGGCTGCGATGCTTATGTAAAGAAACTTCAACAAGATAAGCTCGAACCCAAATCGGAAAAATGTGTCTTCATAGGATACCCAAAGGAGACTGTTGGGTACACCTTCTATCACAGATCTGAAGGCAAGATTTTCGTTGCTAAATTCGGGTCCTTTCTAGAGAAGGAGTTTCTCTCGAAAGAAGTGAGTGGGAGGAAAGTAGAACTTGATGAGATAACTGTATCTGCTCCCTTATTGGAAAGTAGTTCATCACAAGAAATGGTTCCTGTGACAACTACACCAATTAGTGAGGAAACTAATGATGATGATCATGAAGCTTCAGATCAAGTTGCTACTGAACCTCGTAGGTCAACCAGAGTAAAATACGCACCAGAGTGGTACGGTAATCTTATTCTGGAAGTCATGATTCTTGACCATGGCGAACCTACAAACTATGAAGAAGCGATGGTGAGCCCAGATTCCGCAAAATGGCTGGAAGCCATGAAATCTGAGATGGGATCCATGTATGAGAACAAAGTATGGACTTTGGTTGACTTGCCCGATGGTCGGCAAGCCATTGAAAATAAATGGATCTTTAAGAAGAAGACAGACGCCGATGGTAATGTAATCGTTCACAAAGCTCGACTTGTTGCGAAAGGTTTTTCGACAAGTTCAAGGGGTTGACTACGATGAGACTTTCTCACCCGTAGCGATGCTTAAGTCTGTCCGAATCATGTTAGCAATTGCCGCATTTTATGATTATGAAATTTGGCAAATGGATGTAAAAACTGCATTCTTGAATGGATTTCTAGAAGAAGAGTTGTATATGATGCAACCAGAAGGTTTTGTCGATCCAAAAGGTGCTAACAAAGTGTGCAAGCTCCAGCGATCAATTTATGGTCTGGTGCAAGCCTCTCGGAGTTGGAATAAACGCTTTGATAGTGTGATCAAAGCATATGGGTTTGTACAGACTTTTGGAGAAGCCTGTATTTACAAGAAAGTGAGTGGGAGCTCTGAAGCATTTCTGATATTATATGTGGACGACATATTATTGATTGGAAATGATATAGAATTTCTGGATAGCATAAAAGGATACTTGAATAAAAGTTTTTCAATGAAAGACCTCGGTGAAGCTGCTTACATATTGGGCATCAAGATCTATAGAGATAGATCAAGACGCTTAATTGGACTTTCACAAAGCACATACCTTGATAAAGTTTTGAAAAAGTTCAAAATGGATCAGGCAAAGAAATGTTTTTTACCTGTGTTGCAAGGTGTAAGATTGAGTCAGACTCAATGCCCGACCACAGCAGAAGATAGAGAGAAAATGAAAGATGTTCCCTATGCTTCAGCCATAGGCTCTATCATGTATGCAATGCTGTGTACCAGACTGACGTATGCTTAGCTGTAAGCTTGGCAGGTAGGTACCAAAGTAATCCAGGAATGGATCATCGACAGCGGTCAAAAACATCCTGAAATACCTGAAAAGGACTAAGGATATGTTTCTCATATATGGAGGTGACAAAGAGCTAGTCGTAAATGGTTACGTCGATTCAAGCGTTGACACTGATCCGGACGATTCTAAATCGCAAACCGGATACGTGTTTTTATTAAACGGTGGAGCTGCCGGTTGGTGCAGTTCTAAACAAAGCGTCGTGGCGGGATCTACATGTGAAGCGGAGTACATAGCTGCTTCAGAAGCAGCGAATGAAGGAGTCCGGATGAAAGAGTTCATTTCCGATCTAGGTGTCATACCTAGTGCATCGGGACCGATGAAGATCTTCTGTGACAATCTTGGTGCAATTGCCTTGGCAAAGGAATCCAGATTTCACAAGAGGACCAAGCATATCAAGAGACGCTTCAATTCCATTCGGGACCAAGTCCAAGTGGGAGACATAGAGATTTGCAAAATACATACGGATCTGAATGTTGCAGACCCGTTGACTAAGCCTCTTCCACGAGCAAAACATGATCAGCACCAAGACTCCATGGGTGTTAGGATCATTACTTTGTAATCTAGATTATTGACTCTAGTGCAAGTGGGAGACTGAAGGAAATATGCCCTAGAGGCAATAATAAAGTTATTATTTATTTCCTTATATCATGATAAAGGTTTATTATTCATGCTAGAATTGTATTAACCGGAAACATAATACATGTGTGAATATATAGACAAACAAGATGTCACTAGTATGCCTCTACTTGACTAGCTTGTTAATCAAAGATGGTTATGTTTCCTAACCATGAACAAGGAGTTGTTATTTGATTAACAAGGTCACATCATTAGTTGAATGATCTGATTGACATGACCCATTCCGTTAGCTTAACACTTGATCGCTTAGTATGTTAATGCTTTCTTCATGACCCATACATGTTCCTATAACTATGAGATTATGCAACTCCGTTTACCGGAGGAACACTTTGGTACTACCAAACGTCACAACGTAATCGGGTGATTATAAAGGAGTACTACAGGTGTCTCCAAAGGTACTTGTTGGGTTGGCGTATTTCGAGATTAGGTTTTGTCACTCCGATTGTCGGAGAGGTATCTCTAGGCCTTCTCGGTAATACACATCACTTAAGCCTTGCAAGCATTACAACTAATGAGTTAGTTGTGAGATGGTGTATTACGGAACGAGTAAAGAGACTTACCGGTAACGAGATTGAACTAGGTATTGGATACCGACGATCGAATCTCGGGTAAGTAACATACCGATGACAAAGGGAACAAACGTATGTCGTTATGCGGTTTGACCGATAAAGATCTTCGTAGAATATGTAGGAACCAATATGGGCATCCAGGTTCCGCTATTGGTTATTGACTGAGAATGGTTCTAGGTCATGTCTACATAGTTCTCGAACCCGTAGGGTCCGCACGCTTAACGTTTCGGTGACAGTTCATTATGAGTTTATAAGTATTGATGCACCGAATTTTGTTCGGAGTCCCGGATGTGATCACGGACATGACGAGGAGTCTCGAAATGGTCGAGACATAAAGATTGATATATTGGAAGCCTATGTTTGGACTTCTGAAGGGTTCCGAGTGAAAACCGAAGTTACCGAACACCGGGGTTACGGAACCCCGGGGTATATGGGCCTTCATGGGCCACAAGGGAGAAGAGGAAGGGCCGGCCAGGTGGGCTGCGCCCCCTCCCCTCTAGTCCGAATAGGACAAGGAGAGGGGCGGCGCCTTCCTCTTTCCCCTCCCCAATCCTACTCCAACTAGGACAGGGAGTCCTACTCGGTGGGAGTAGGACTCCTCCAGCGCCTCCCCAAGGCTGGCCGCACCCCCTTGGCTCCTTTATATACGGGGCAGGGGCACCCCATAATACACAAGTTGATCTACGGATCTTTCCTTAGCCGTGTGCGGTGCCCCTTCCACCATATTCCACTTCGGTCATATCGTCATGGAGCTTAGGCGAAGCCCTGCGCCGGAGAAGTCATATCGTCATGAGCTTAGGCGAAGCCCCGCGTCGGTGGAGCATCAACATCGCCACCACGCCGTCGTCTTGACGGAACTCATCCCGACACTTTGCTGGATCGAGTCCGGGATCGCCATCGAGCTGAACGTGTGCAGAACTCGGAGGTGCCGTGACGTTCGGTGCTTGGATCGGTCGGATCGTGAAGACGTACGACTACATCAACCGCGTTGTTATAACGCTTCCGCTTTCGGTCTACGAGGGTACGTGGACGAACACTCTCCCCTCTCGTTGCTATGCCATCACCATTGTCTTGCGTGATCGTAGGAAAATTTTGAAATTACTACGTTCCCCAACATGTTTCTCCTCGCCGCAATACAGTTTACGTAGATATGCTATTCTTTCTTTATTTCTATCTAACAATGAGTATCTTGTAGGGTGACTAGAGTTCCTTAGATATACGATCAGTGAACAATATGCCACTACAAAAGCACTCAAGAATGCATTTTTTCTGTCAATATGCGCACTGTCGTCCATCTATAAATAAATCAAAGAAGATCGAATATGAATGACTCACACAACACAGTGTCGTTAGTATATACACAGTCTAGGACTCCCGTAGACAAATCTTTCTTGATATAAATGAAAATAAAGATGCAGGCACAAGACAAAAACAGAGGAGCCTCTGTTAGTTAAGAAAATACATATGCACTACTAATGAATCAATACAGATGCATGCTAAGTAGATGATTCAGTACAGACCAATTCAAGGATTCAGATGCATTATACATGTTCCAATAAAATCAATTTTGTCATGCACTTCTATAAGCTAGTACTCAATTGCAGTCTGACCCGAAATAAAAATCAAGAGCTGGGTGCCTGCCAACAACAGTGTCCTCCCCAACCCTAACGCCACAAAGTGGCATTATACTAGAGTTGAATATCACCGTAGCCGTACCAATCTAATCCAAAAGCCAGCTCATCCAACGAGAATCTAATCTTGGATAAGACCACGAGGAGTTTGTGGCTTCTAGTACTAATCAATTCCTGAAGCAGCTAATCTATTGCCAAGAAAAATGCACACGCGTACACGGGAGAATTCAAGAGATGGAGGCGAACACAGACCTAAGCAAGGCGGATGGAGGAGGACGTAGACCTGAGCAAGGCGAATGTAGGCTTTCGCTGTCAAATCTGGAGCGCCTTCAGCTAATCGTGGAGGGGAACTTGGGTCAACTCGCTTGAAGAACATAACCGAGCCACCTTCAAGAACTGTGGCCGCGGGATGCGTAACCAACGGACAGGATACGATCTCATGCGGTGTAAGGAGACTTCCGTTGGTTACATTTGCAAGATAGCCTTCAAAATGTACGAATTGCAGCAACAAGGGCCCTCATCTTCTTCCCCCAAATCGTCACACTCCTCGCTCCCGTCCTCACATCCCAACCCATAGTAGCGCTAGGGTTTCCCAACTGAGCTCTCACCACCGGCGGCGGCATGGCCAGCGGCGCGGCGGACGACCGCCAGATCCGCGTCGCCCCGGCCATCCTCGAGTACCGGACCCAGTCCCCTCCTCTTCTGGTGCCGCTGCGGCATGCCCCCCGGGAAATTGCCTCGCCGCCGATCCCCGACGAGCTCCTGCTCGACATCTTCCTCCGGCAGCCTGTCGGAGCCGACCTCGTCCGCGCCTCCGCGGCCTGCGTCTCCTTCCGCCGCCTCATCGCCGACCGCTCCTTCCTTCGGCAGTACCGCAAGATCCACGCCCCGCCCCTCCTCGGCTTCCTCGACTTTCGCCGAGCCGCCTCACCCCTCTGCATCTGCAGCCAAAGTCGTCGATGACTTATCCTTTTCTTTCCTCCCCGCCCCATCCGGTGATTGGGCCATCTCAAACACCTGCGACGGTCGCGTCCTCCTTGCCAGGCGAGACTACACGGAGCTGGTGGTGTGCGATCCCTTGCACCGGCGGCACCTCCTGCTTCCCCCAATCCCTGAATTTGGCGAGTGGGTTCATTCGGTGGACAAGCCACGCACGTTTGGATTGCAGATCCTTCTCGTTGGCGGTGATGTCAGCGTCCCTAATTCAGAGGGAAGCGGCAGCGGCTCAAGCATCGACAAGGCGGCCAGCGTGGCGTCGGGAAGAGAAGAGGAGACCAATCACGGCCAAGACCGCGTCATCAGGCGTCCACTTAGGATCAGGCACCCAAACCACCTTTTCATGGGCCCGGACTGGGTGAATCCTACTTAAGGCCAAGTGGAACTGAGGAGAAGGCATCCCAGGGGATCAGGCACCGGCACGGCACAGCACGGCTCCACCTTTTTCGCTTTTGCTCTTCTTCCCCACCAGACTTGTACTCTGTAATTCTACCTGAGTGTGATTCAATCTAGATCGAGATCCATTACCTAACATCGTGGTATCAGATAGCCACCCACCACCCCTTCGCCGCCGTCGCCGACACCACCGCGCGCTGGAAACCCGTCGCCAGAAGCAGGCGCACGACTCGCTCATCGCCACTATGGATCCCGCGCTGAAGGCGTACCTCGACAAGCTCAACGACGAGGCCGTCACTCGCGCTCGTCGGCAAGAGGATGATAACAAGACCATTCTCCAGGCCGTGGCGGCGCAGACCACCCGGATCGACGCTCTGGTCTCCTGGAAGCCGGAGTTGGAGGCGCGGTTCGCGCAACTCGAATCCGCCGTCGCGACGCTGCAGGAAGCTTCCGCGGCACCCGCTTCGACTCCGCCATCCATCGGATCCCCGCCGCCTGCGACTACACCGGTCACGCGCGAGATCCAAGGGCAATCAGGCCACAGCGCGTCACTACAACCGGGGGATCTCCGGCGGCGACCTTCGAGTCGCCGGCGGATTCCTCGGTCATGGGTGTGGCCATGATCCCGTCTCAGAATACTTCTCCGTTACCTTCTCAAGTGCTGGCGGCGATGGGGCAAGCGCCCCCGCCGATTTCGTTTCCCAGTTTTGGGGGCGAGAATCCGCAACAGTACTTTCATATGTTTTCGGTTCAGGAATCATACTGGGTTCCCATGGCAATTCTGAATTTCACCGGCCCGGCTGCCATTTGGCTACAGTCAGTGCAACGCAAGGTTGGGGGTTGGCGTGGGAATCATTCGCAGCCCTGCTGTGCACTCGATTTGGCCGCGATAAGCACCAGTTTCTGATTCGTCAGTTCTATGCCATTAGACAGACGGATTTCAGTGGAAGATTTCATTGAACGTTTTGAAACTCCGAGGAATCATATGATGTCTTATTCAGAACTAAAGCATCCTTACTTTTTCTTGACTCGTTTCATCGAGGGACTGCGGGCGGACATAAGGGTGGTGGTACTCATTCAGCGTCCGCCTGACCTCGACACGGCGTGCTCACTGGTGTTGTTGCAAGAGGAAGTCGCAGACGGGGAGCTGGTCAAGCATGCGCCGCCAGCGCGTTTTCCAGCACCGTGGTTTGTGACAGCCAACACTCCAGTGACACCCCCGAGCGCTGCCCGTCCATCTGCGCCTACAACAAGTGCCGAAGATCGCCGGGGAACAGATGCAGCTCGAGCGGGGACAGAGAACAACAAGATCGCAGCATTGCGCTCTTTCAGAAGAGCTCGCGGGCTCTGTTTTAAGTGTGGGGAGCGATGGGGCAAGGAGCATACGTGTCCTTCCACGGTTCAGATGCATGTGGTAGAGGAGTTGCTGGAATTATTCGCAACGGAGGAGATGCGTAGTGAGGGTGATCAGGATCAACCAGCTTTGGATGAGGATAATCTGTGCACGATCTCAAAGCAAGCAGTCGATGGATCGTCCGGGCCGGGAGTGATGCAGCTGCACGCATGGATACAGGGCAAGGAGATGTCGCTCTTGGTGGATTCCGGCAGTTCGTCGTCATTTGTGGACTTGCATATGGCTGCTCAATTGTCCGGTGTGTGCAAACTGCCGAAGACTTGTCGCGTTAAGGTTGCAGACGGTTCGGTGTTGCACTGCGACGGCTTCATTCTGCAGTGCCAATGGTCTTCTCAGGGGCATGAGTTTGTCACAGACTTTAAGCTCCTATCTCTGGGAGTCTATGACGCAATCCTAGGAATGGATTGGCTCAAGAAACACAGCCCGATGCAAATTGACTGGGAAGCTCAGCACATGACAGTTACTACGGATCAAGGCGCAGTGGATTTACAAGCAGTCACTAAACAACAACATCAGTGCTCTGCAATTTCTTCTCAGGAACTCGTGTCGGCGTGTAAACAGGGCTCTGTTGCTTATGTTGTGCATTTGAATTCTGTCAGTGAAACAGGAGCGCAAGAAGAGAATATACTAGTGGACATTCTCAGAATGCTAGAGCAGTACACGGATGTGTTTGAAAAGCCAAAAGGGCTCCCACCAAGGCGCGCCTGCGATCACCGCATTCCGCTAATAGAGGGCGCGCAACCAGTCAATCATCGTCCCTACAGGCACAAGCCGGAGCTCAAAAATGAGATAGAGCGTCAGGTTAAGGAGCTGTTGGATGCAGGTATCATCAGAGAAAGTACCAGTCCATTCTCTTCGCCCGCTTTGCTTGTGAAGAAAAAGGACGGGACATGGCGATTATGTGTGGATTACAGGTGTTTGAACGCCATGACACTAGTCAGTAAATACCCAGTCCCAATCATAGATGAGGTGCTGGATGAATTGGTTGGGGCGCTCTGGTTTTCCAAGCTGGATTTACGGGCAGGTTATCACCAGATTCGACTGGCAGAGGGAGAGGAGTATAAGACATCGTTTACTACACACTCGGGGCATTGGGAGTTTCTAGTCATGTCGTTTGGCTTAGCATGTGCTCCGCCAACATTCATAGGCGCAGTAACCTGTACCTTGCGACCTCTGCTACGCGTCTGCGTCATCCTCTTCTTCGATGACATCTTAGTTTTCAGTAAAACACTGGAACAGCATGTAGAACATCTGAATCAAGTTCTGCAGTTACTCCGAAGAGACCACTGGCAAGTAAAACAGTCCAAATGTTCATTTGGGCAGCGGCAGATTGCTTATCTGGGGCATGTGATTGATGAGCGTGGGGTTTCAACAGATCCGGAGAAGATTGCAACGATCAGAAACTGGCCTGTGCCTCGTAACAGCAAAGAAGTGCGCAGTTTCCTTGGATTGGCAGGTTACTACAGGAAATTTGTCAAGCATTTCGGCATCATTGCCAGACCCCTCTTCAATTTACTCAAGAAAGGGCACCCATTAATGTGGACGGCTGAAACTAGCAAAGCTTTCGAGCTACTGCAACAGGGTCTGGTTTCTGCGCCAGTGTTACACTTACCAGATTTCGCTAGGCAGTTTGTTATCTATACGGATGCTTGCGATTATGGAGTCGGAGCAGTCTTGCAGCAAGGGGGGCACCCGATTGCGTACATGAGTAAACCTTTGGGTCCGAAGCACATATGACTGTCTACATACGAAAAAGAATGTTTAGCAATTCTTATGGCCGTAGAACAGTGGCGCCCATATTTACACCATGATGAGTTTCTCATAAGGACAGATCAGCGCAGTTTGGTCCACTTGGATGATCAGAGACTCTCGACAGTGTGGCAGCAAAAAGCATTTACCAAGTTGCTGGGGTTGCGTTATAAAATCTGTTACAGGCAAGGGACAACTAACAGTGCTGCCGATGCTCTGTCTCGTCGTCGCCATGAACAGGGACAGGCCATGGCCATTTCGGTATGTCAACCTACTTGGATCGATGATATCTGGGCCAGTTATGCCAGCAATGCGCATGCGCGTAAGCTACTCGAACAGTTCGCGTGCCAAGAGGACCCGAAAGGACGCTTCTCTGTCAGTGATGGGTTGCTGTATTTCCGTCAGCGTTTGTGGCTGGGAGGCTCACCTGCAATTCAGCAGTCAGTGCTGCGGGCGTTCCACGACAGTACGGTAGGAGGGCATTCTGGTTTCCCGGTGACATATCGGCGTCTGCGCAAATTGTTTGCCTGGCCTAAAATGAAGCAGCAAATACGGCAGTATGTGCAAGAATGTGCAGTCTGTCAGCAAGCGAAGCCAGAAAGGGTCAAGTACCCAGGTTTGCTCGAACCAATTCCTCTACCTGAAGGAGCTTGGCAAGTAGTTACAATGGATTTCATCGACGGCCTCCCACAGTCAGGCAGAGCAAACTGCATCTTAGTAGTGGTTGATAAGTTCACTCGTTATGCTCATTTCCTACCACTTCAGCACCCATTCACAGCGGCCAAAGTAGCTCGTGTGTACCTGGACAACGTTTACAAACTGCATGGCCTACCAAAAGCCATAATATCAGATCGGGATCCGGTTTTCACAAGCAAGTTCTGGAGGGAGCTATTTGCATGCATTGGAACAGAGCTCAATATGAGTACCCCATACCACCCGCAAACGGATGGTCAATCAGAGCGGGTCAATCAGTGTCTAGAAATCTATCTTCGGTGCTTCATTCACGCATGCCCTAGCCACTGGAACCAGTTTCTGGCTCTTGCAGAATTTTGGTACAATTCCAGTCATCACTCGGCTTTGAACATGTCTCCATTTCAGGCGCTGTATGGACATGAGCCACGCCACTGGGGAATCGAAGCAGCGTCAGTGTGCAAGATCCCAGAGCTGAAGGAATGGTTAGAGGAAAGGAAAACCATGCAGCAGGTCCTCAAGCAACACCTGCACCGCGCGCGGCACCTCATGAAAGTTCAGGCCGACAAAAAACGATCTGAACAAGAGTCTGCTGTGGGGGACGCGGTATTCGTCAAATTGCAGCCTTATGTGCAATCATCAGTGCATCGACGATCCAACCACAAGCTAGCATTCCGGTACTTTGGACCATTCAAGGTTGTCCAGCGCATCAATCCGGTGGCTTACAAGCTAGACTTACCAGAGGGATCGCGAGTGCACTCGGTCTTTCATGTGTCCCAGCTGCGTCGAGCGTTGGCACCATGTACAGCAGCGTCAACTGTCCTGCCAAGTCTGAAGTCACCTGAACTGTTTCCGGTGGAACTCCTGAACAAGCGCTGGCGCCAAACACCGTCAGGACGACGAGAGCAATACTTGGTTCGCTGGTCAGACTCTGAGTTGTTGGACGCATCGTGGGAAGACGCGTTGGCTCTCAAGAACCGATTTCCTGTGGTAGCAGCTTGGGGACAAGCGTGCTCTCAAGGAGCAGGGGATGTCAGCGTCCCTGATTCAGAGGGAAGCGGCAGCGGCTCAAGCATCGACAAGGCGGCCAGCGTGGCGTCAGGAAGAGAAGAGGAGACCAATCAGGGCCAAAACCGCGTCATCAGGCGTCCACCTAGGATCAGGCACCCAAACCGCCAGTTCGTGGGCCCGGACTGGGTGAATCCTACTTAAGGCCAAGTGGAACTGAGGAGAAGGCATCCCAGGGGATCAGGCACCGGCACGGCTCCACCTTTTTCGCTTTTGCTCTTCTTCCCCACGAGACTTGTACTCTGTAATGCTACCTGAGTGTGATTCAATCTAGATCGAGATCCATTACCTAACAGGCGATGAGGAGGCTTTGGAGGAGACATTTTTCAGAGTGATATATGCAACATTCGGCGAACATGAGGAGGCTGTCTTCGTCTTTTCTTCCAGCACCGGACAATGGCGAGCTACTCCATCGACACTGCGATTGGATTTCTCAGGCTGGCTCCAGTATGCGTATGGCTGTTTGTATCAGGTAATAAAGTGCAAGGAGAAGTTAAAGGTGCTTGACACCCGGAGTATGGAATTTTCACTCATGGACCTCCCATTGGAAGCCAGAGCCGCTCATGTGCAAATAGCCATTGTGGAGGCAGGGGAGGGCATCCTAGGGATGTTTGTGCTACCACATGAGACATCTGTCCTCGGTTATTTCGTTTGGCGAAACAAAGGCGCAAGTTCCAGCCAGTGGCAGTTGGAGAAGACAATCTCACTCGACTCTTCTCATTATCATTTCCCGGAGAGTTCAACACTGAGGAAATTGTACCTACACCGTCATGGAAGCCCATCGACTGATGCCGGCCTTTTCTCAATGGTCGTCAAGACATTCCAGCTTGAGAGGGTGTTTGGTTCAAACTATAACAAGCTTTACCCACAGCCATATAACAACTTTCCACCATTTTTGTCAACACCGACCGTAGGTAACCTTTCTGTTGCATCCTAGTTATTTCCTTCCCTTCATAGTTTTCACACAGGCTGTATGTTGCTTGATACTCCCTCCGTCCTAAAATAAGTGTCTCAACTTTGTACTACCTTTAATACAAAGTTGTATTGAATTTGAGACACTTATTTTGAGACGGAGGTTGTAGTTTGTTAGTCTGATCATAATTTTTGTTAACATGGTTTCGTAGTTGTCACTTTTCTTTGTTGTGACTAAGCTGATCAAGCTCAAGACATAATTTTGGTTTATTTGTTAGTCTGTTGTAATTTCCACTCTTAAGCTGGTCAGAGAAGTAAAAGAAAGATTTGCGCACAGTACGAGTAGCATTTTAGAAGCATCTTGCAAACGTAAGAAACGCTAGATCGCGACAAATATATTTTTTCTGGCCAAACTAACGCAGAAGGCAAAAGCATACAAGTTAAAAGAACCCTGCTACGACAGTTCACCTTTGGTTGGTTTCACCTTATTCCAGACTTATCTTGTTCACCTTTATGATTGATCTCTTTATGTTTACACGCCTTTTCTGGCTATGTATTCCAGCTTGTATCACAAATGGTAATGAGAACGCCATAAAGTGAGTATATGTTGTTATATATCTCAAATTCCATTGTAGTTAATATTATATACCTACGAGACTATGGCTAAGAAATAGTCCTGAAGGTTGATTCTCCAATCTGTATGTTGCGTGTGTTTTCGTTTAGCCGGCTTACATGGTACCTATTATGGTCGGTAGAATGTACTATCTTCTCGCCTGTTCTGTTCTAGTAATATATTGTGATCAACATTACTATCTGTTGCTGTCCTTTCAGCAGAAGCCTTGATTGGGTTGAGCCTCTGTTCTGGCCACCTTATGTTCTTCTCTCTCCATTCTCATTATCAATCTCCTTGCCATCTCTTCTGTTAGCTCAATCACTCCAAGCTAAATTTTGTATTTAGTATGCCAAATGGCAAATTAAGTTTATCTGTATATAAGAGCAAATATTCAACTAGGAGCAAAACTCATGAAGCTTCCTCCCAGCCAACCTGCAAGAAAGAATAAATCAAACCACCCGATGCTGATCCTACGCTGCCTGCCTAGGTGGCTGGTCTGGATTGAGCCTCTTTAGATGGCTACTTATGGTTTGTGGTTTAAATGACGTCAAGACACGCGTAGTATTGTTTGTTGATTGTTGATACTGCGACCCCTGAGATTTTCCCTTTTACTCAGCATAGAAATTTGTTATACTATATAACCAGGTAATCTGTGAAGTCATGGAGCATGATGCTAGCAGTTGTTTTACAGCTTTAAGTTCTTTTAAGGATTCATTTCTCTATTTTGACATGCTATTGTCCATGTATAGTATGTAGTTTGATTCAAGACCTATCTCATCCTATCTTTTCTTCATGTGCCTTTCTGGCTTTTCCTGTAAGTAGTTTACGGAGTACTCCCTCCGATCCAAAATAAGTGTCGCGGTTTTGAACTAAGGTTAGTTCAAGCTTAGTTCAGAGCTTCGACACTTATTATGGATCAGAGGGAGTACTTTTTTATTAATCTTTGCTCACAAGCTGTTGAATATCTAAACTTTGAATAAACTGAATTTCGAGATGTTGGATAGGTGTTTGCAACGGGGCTGAGAAGGAGACGGTGGAACAAGGCTGTGCCGCAAGCTCAAGCGCGGAGTCAGAATAGTGCTGCCACGAATGCTGGAGGTCAGCCAGTGTTGAGGTTTATGCAAGTCGGTAGTTAACCACTACTAAATTGGTGTTGTAGGGTGCTTTTGACTCTAGAATGAACCTCAACGCAACCGCTGTCTACAATGGACCTGGAGTTATCCTGGCTTGTGTGCCTTGTTCTGAAAATGGTTGGTGCTTTTGTTTGTTGGATTAGCTAGCAAGATTTCTGGCCAATCAGTAGGCTAACTAATATTATGTGCCCAGTGAATTTGATCATGTTGTATGGCTGCCAATCTAGGTATATGTAAAAATCAACAGTTGCAGCACTGATATACTCTCATTGTTTCATCTTGATATGTAAAAAGGGTTGGCGTATGCTTTTGGCACGATGAAGTGATTCAGATGAAGCAAACTTGTTGCTGTGGAAAATGGCCCCTATTATTGTTTGATTTCCTTTTTTCCCTCTTGTTGAAGAGAAGAAGCAATTTTTATGTACCTACTTCTTTGTCTACTGTATTTCTGTAGGGCAACTGGCAGCCGAAACAACATTTTAAGCCCCACATTACTGATCTTAATTCAGCTAAAGATGCTGCTGCCGACAAACATTAGCGGGACTTAACCGCTTTGTGATTTAGTCTCTCTCTCCCTCTTTTGACTAGTCTGGGGGACTCAGTACATTCTGAGGGTTCAGCAAGGAAGGAGATGTACATTCTGAAGGTTCAGCAAAGATCTGTTGCTCCAGGATGCATCAGAGTTAAAGACGCTCTCTGTTTCATTCTCATTCTTAATGGAGCTCCACGTTACAATCCAGACAAAACCACTGGAGACAATGGTACTAGTGAATTTCTTTGCATTAATAAATGAAATTGTGTTCCATTGCAGGTTAGGGCATCAGGTGGCGACGGCGCTCGTCGCCCATCGCCAGCGTGCACCTGGCACACACTCTGTTTCTTATGAATCTGAATTAGGCACCAGGTTACAATTCAGATAAAAGTCAGAATGGCCCTTCCGGATTTCAGTCGTGAGTTCTCCCTTTTTGTTCCACACAAATCCCTCACTCTTATATCTAAATGTTGATTCTCCCGTCTGCATGTATTACCCGTGTTTCTCATTTAGTCCCCGTACTTGATGCTTTCTTCCGGTACTCTGAATATCTACAGTCTGAGTATGCGTATTTTGGGCAGGTACACAGGAAGATGATGAGAAGGAGATACTGGAACAAGGTGCGGAGACGCTGCAGGCTGAAGCGCCCATAGGTAGACCTCACGGCGAGAGCACTGATGCTGATGCGAATACTGGAGGTCCGGCCGGTGTATCAAGGACTGGAGATGATGTTGATTGTGGTTATGCCGTGGCTGGACAGCTGGCCACAGGGTGATCGCCAATAGGGTACTTGTGACTATGCCTGTCCGTAATATGCTCATCTGAAATTAACGTGGAATTTATCTTGCGTGGCTTGATCTGAGAATGATCGGTGCGGCTGTCAGATAAGGTAGCAAGAGCAGCAACAGACATTTAGTTTCTGCACAATCAGTAGATTAATTATGACTGTCAGAGATTGCGATCTTGCTGTATGCCTGTTTGTGCATGAATGAAATCAAGGGGAGGAATCTGCTTGTGCTGCTTGTTTGTTGTGCAGCTAAGATGATATGATTAAGCTGCTATTTTCTCACACGGCACTAGCTAATCAAGAGGAGGAATGTAGTTCTCGTTGTGCTGTGTCACTCTGTTTTTCAAATGTATATTTATTTGAGCCAAAGTCACTTGGCAACTTATTTCAATGTGCGTCCCCTATAAACGAGACATTTTTTACTTGATTGATCCCTCGAGAAGGCAATCCATCTTCCTAGGAAGGAGTACAACAAGAACGTCGGTTGAATACATGGGCTAATGTGGATGAAAGTGTGGTATTTATACCCCTGCCTCCGACAGAGCAGAGAAGCCCAATACTTGAATCTATTATCTGGTAGTACAGCTAGGAGATTTACTTTTTACAAGACGGAAAAATGACACCCCAGATGATAGGTAATACATTCATGTCTAAGACCATCAAGTGGTTGAACCGTATGCTGTGTGCCTATATATGCCATTAGATATTGCCCGTGGTTTGCCTAAGACACGACGAAATCACCATATGTGACTGAAGATATGGAGAAGAACCAGAGGCTTTGGGAGAGCAACCAGACAAACATTAATTGTCATTAATTAGATTGTGTGTATAGTAGTAGTACTAGTTAACTGTGGGAATACGATGCACCGGGAATTAACGCAAGTCAACTGTATACTCAGCCATTCGCACCATTGGTGATCTACGACACATACCTTGAACGTGTCATGCTTGCTGGATTGCAGGACCTTTGCCGTAGGAGCTATGTTGCGTTGGCTAGCGGAGTAGGATTTTACGGGCAAAATAAAAAAGGTGAAGAAGGCTCTCATGACCATAGGCAAGAAGAGTGGCGTCAATGGTAAGGCGTCAACGGGTTCTTTTTCAAAAACTTCTCATACCAAACCAACCCACTGAAATGCAAATAGGGATCAGAAACTTGGTCAATATCACGAAGAATAATGAAAGACCGTCTATACCCATATACAAATGGATGCTTTCATAAGGAAGCCATTGAAGGCTTTCCATGGAGGATATCAATCCATTCGTCCTCCATCTCCGACTGGCTCTTCTCCGTGGATTTGGTGGCGTCTGTTGTATACAACCTTGGTTTCATTGAGGGTTTCTTTGGGACATAGAAGTGCGGGTGTTCGTGGTTGTTACGTGTTATCTATGTTTATCAGGTTGACCGCGAGGCCACGGAGTTTGTTTCTTAGTGAGTAGTCCGTATATGGTCCATACGTATCCGTTTTCACCCGCTTTTTCCTTAATTAATTGGACAATTCTTTTCTTCTTAATTAATTGATGAGGCAAACTTTTGCCTTCGTTTAAGAAAACATGGGAAAATATAAATTTGTGGGGGTCTTGTTAGAAAGAAAAATTATGAGTGTTCACAAATTATTTGCTAGCTCTAACTACTTCCCAAAATTTTGTATAATAGTTCTGATCATTTTTTTTCATTTAACTAAAATTTTAAGTTAGATACATGGGCTACTGTGGATGAAAGTGTGGTATTTATACTCTGCCTCTGACATAGGAGAGAAGCCTAATACTTGAAACTATTATCTGGTAGTACAGCTAGGAGGTTTACTTTCCACAAGATAGAAAAAAACACCCCAAGTGATAGGTATTAATACATTCATGTCTAAGACCATCGAGTGGTTGAACGGTATAGGGTGTGCCTATATATGCCTGTAGATATTGCCCGTGCTTCGCGACACGACGAAATCACCATATATAACTGAAAACTAGACCTGCAGCGCGCCTTGGCGCGCGGTGCCGCGTTCTAACAAATTGGCCTAAGCGTGTGTGCCGAGCAAGCAAGCTTAGCATAATGTAATTAGTTGCCCATGATAAAGCAGCAGGATTTAGTCTGAGTAATTGCAGCATGGCATAAAGTTCAGTACAAAAGCAGCCTGATTGAGAGTAAGACAACATATATTTCAGTCCTAAAGAGTTTCAGAAGAAAGCATAGTGACAGTAGCTCAATATTGAGTAAGCAGACCCCATACAGGCCTAACCCAAAATTTCCTAAGTGGGCTAATTTCCATACAAAGCAACAAAGGTTTGAGAGAGCATCCGGCAGTTTTGATGAATCATAATATCAAGAGGTAGTCATTACTACAGAAGGCGAGCCCTCGAATAGAAGTTCAGTCAAACAGAATATTCAGAAGTAGGCCTCTGAGAGGCCTGT
Organism: Aegilops bicornis; assembly: GCA_021605145.1. Classification (NCBI taxonomy): domain Eukaryota; kingdom Viridiplantae; phylum Streptophyta; class Magnoliopsida; order Poales; family Poaceae; genus Aegilops; species Aegilops bicornis. The sequence goes on along the minus strand of CM038674.1, from coordinate 39,258,625 downwards.
GAGATAAACAGTAGGGATAATATGATATTTTCAGGACAATCACCAATTCACAATAACAATCTACTGAAGTAAAGGATCATAGAAAATGGAATCACGCTTAAACTGCAACATTTATTCGAGGTAGATTGTACAACAGGGTGTGATGTGAAGCTCACATCTGTACCAAAGTTACAACCAGCATATACATGGCAGTGTATGATCAGAATAAGAAGCATATGCAGCACACATGCAAGTGAAATGCAATAGGATCCTAATCTACTGGAATTTCCACCACGGAGTAGGGTAATCAAAGATTTACCAACAATTCCCTTCCCTGCTCTATCAAAGAAAACAAACTCAGCTTCCTCCGTGTTGTCAGCCTTTGGCATGATCTTGATAGCATCCGCTACCTACAATAGAACAGGCAAAGAGAACATAATGAGGATAATATCTATGCATGCACCACTTTGCACAAAAACCCTCCAAGGAAGTACTCACAGCACAATTGAATTGGTAAGAAAAATGAATTGCTACACTACCATACGCACTTTCATGTGAAAAAGAAACTGTCTACAGACCACTGCATTTAAAATGAGCATCTGAGCGCTCTAATTATCTATCTGTATCCGTAGCAACACAGGGTGTTTAGGCAGCTTCAATAACATCTACAAGAATTACATTTATGTTGAATTGCTGATTACAACAACAACAAAGTGCAACATTTTAAATCAGACAAAATTACTTGTATACTGCACCTAAGCTAATGATACGAATAATTTCATAATTGAGAGTGCACTAATGCTTTAGCTGTCGATGTAAAAAAAGCTTATAAGTGTCTATAATAAATGTATAGGCTTATAAATGATTGCCGGAAACATCCACCAGCTAGTTAAAATTTCCTGGTCACTTGCAGGCAAAAAATATGGTACCAAGCAGCTTTCAGTGCTCAGGAATAAGTGGCAGACTCAACCTCCAAATCTCTAGATTTCAATACTTCCGAAAAAAAAACAATTCCTGTTAATTGTATACCACATAGATAAACCTCAGTTTATAATACACAAAATAGGGCAAAGACTTAACAGAATTCAATTAAAATGAGGCCATATGCATCGTGATTAAAGGCTGTTCAATGTATTGTACATATGTCCATGATTCAAAGTGCTCCCTGTACTGTATATATGTATATGCCACACAATCACTGTATTTAATGTCATAAATTCCATGGTTATGTGATGTTGTAGGAATGGGTGGTTACCTCCTCATGTAACGGTTCTCCTAAATCGATATATTTTGATGTACCCAGTTGGATCTCTCGATTTCCTGATGCAGCTGTGGCTCTCTGAGTAATCAATTATAGAAAGCATCAGCAGCTAGTTTCTTTGAGGAAGAAGCATCAAATACCATGTTATATATTAATCCGATACATCTTGATCCATGACAAACCATGATAAACAGAGGAGCTAATTAATACCTTCATCATCAGTGATGTGTATTGGGTCGTCAATCTTTGCTCCCTTTCAGGTAGGAACTCCAATGAGTTTCAGATAAAATCCACACCTTAAGATTTCTGTACTTCCTAGAACTAATCAATACATAACACCCCATGGCCAAAGATGCAGCACCAAAATAGGAAACTATAGACAATGCAAGCAAGATACACAACCGATGCACATGTACTGTTTCTACAACCTATGCTAGCCCATTCTTTAGAACACTCCACTATTATTTCAGGATAGTATGCTATCTCCCTCGCAAGGAACAAATGCTACAAAATCGAAATCAATCCAAAAGTTTCATTAGTCAATCGAACTAAGCTCTGAAATTTACCTCCCCCTACAACCTGCTTGGATTTTCATCGAACACCTTCTAGGCATGAACACACACGGATCTACACAAACAAAGAAGAGAAACTCTAGGAATTAAATCAAAGAAGAGGAGAGCAGTCTAAATCAGGAGAAAGGCAGAGTGTGTGGGTACCTGCAAGAATGGTTGCGGGTGCAGAAGCAGAGCCACATAGTGGATGGGACGGAGGTGGAACGGCTTCTCCTTCCTATTCTCCTCTTCCTTCCGTCTTTTTCCCGCATCCCTCTCTATATCTTGTGCTGGGCACAGGAGGAGTCAGACAACGATTGGATGCCATGGTCGGGTCAGGAGCTGGCAGCGAGAGTGGATCGAAGAAGAGAGAGAGAGAGGGGCGGGGGTGTCAACCTGAATTACCGGCGGTGGCATGATTGTTGTACCGCAGAAGGACATCACTGGGCATCGTCCCAGTCACGGTCGCTGACAGGCGCGGACCATGAATATCATACCCCACTGTCCAGTGACATACGCCCAATATCCTGAGGTGAGGAAAATATTCACTATACATTACTCCAACTTCGAATTTTATCCAACGGCTCAGGTCATCCAAGGGGCATATCCAACGGTCAGAATCACATCAAGGAGAGGATCCGACGGCCCAAATGCTCTAAACTCTAGGAGAGCCCGATTTCAGATGGGAATCTAACTATGGGATATGGAGACCAACCAGAGGCTTCGGGAGAGCAACCAGACAAACATTAAGTGGAATTAATTACATGGTGCGCATAGTAGTACTACTAGTGATCTGTGGGAATACGATGCACCGGGAATTGACCCAAAGCAACTGTATACTCGGCTATTCGCACCATTTCTTATCTACATCGCATACCCTGAACGTGTCATGCTAGCTGCATTGTAGGACCTTTGCCTTAGTTGCTATGTAGCGTTGGCTATCTGAAGTTCTCATTGTTTCTTTTTCACATGGGAAAAAATATAAATTTGTGGGCTCTTGTTAGAAAGAAAAATTCTTATTGTTCACAAATTATTTGCTAGCTCTGACAAATTCCCAAAAATTTCTATAATAGTTCTGATCATTTTTTCATTTAACTAAAATTTCAGCCCCCCCCCCCTTCCTAAAATCCCCATGTTTTGTTTTTTTATTTTAAATATTTTTCCTTCTATTTATTAAAAAAATTAATACTCATATTCAATTAGGTATGTCTACATTATGTATATTTAGAGTATTTCCTTTTTAGCTGACAGAGTTGGCCAAGCAAAATCACCACCGCATTGTAGGTCAAATCTCTATGAATGGGTTGACAAACAAAATCTATCAGATTTCAAAATTTTAAGGCCCAACTTATCAATTTTAGAGTTTATAGAAAAAAAATTGAGCTTGGAAATTAGTTGAGGGCTAAAAAAAAAAGCCGCTTCCTTGAATAATTATATTTCCGTGATGTGGCTTTCAGGCAATGAATAAACAATCAACTTGTGGGAAGCCAAGCCTTCATCGGTGCAAGGATACTTATTGACATACTTCTTCTGCCTATATCAATTATACCAATAACATAGACTGATGCATGTACAAATGATATCATTACTTTGTGAAGATTAATATTCACCTAACCAAAAGGAATACAATACTACAAAACACAACTATGTCAAACAAAAGATCTGAGACAAGCCATGAAAAACCCACCCCGAATAGGACCTATCAGAGACGAGCCATGAAAAGCCATGAAAAGGAAGACACATGTTTTTTTCTTGGGATAGTTAAGATCTTTGCTCATTATTCTAACGGAAAAAGATTATAACTTCATATATGGATTCATCTAAGTTTGACCTCTAGACTCTACAATCACACATACATAATTCAACAACTAATGGTGGTTTGACAGATGATGTACTAGTGCTGTCACTTAAAAGTTCTATTTTTTTATATAAATATAAATCAAGAATGTCGCGAAAAAAACTAAAGAGAAATTATCCGGAAATCCTATAAATCGATAAGTTTGAACAAACACGTCAAACATCATTAAGATTTAATAATTATCTACGATCTTTCTTAGTTCCTTAGTTTTTCTGGAATACTTCTCAATTATTTTCTCCTGATTTCTCATGTTTATTATATATTTTCCTAACATTTGTTATTCATTATTTGTTTTCTCTAATAGTTTTATTGTTCCCTTTATAAAAATAATTCAGGTGGGTGTAATACTTTTTTTGGAAATATACATCTTATGAAAATGGATTTATCCAAATTTTAGTTATTTTGTATTGAGTGGTTTTGTACATTGGGATATTTTTCTTTCGGAAAGAGGGAATGACCCTCGACTTATTGTTGGTCCAACTGCATTAAGTCGGGAGAGGGACCAAATCAATTCACTTCAAAAGTCTAAGGAGTGTCAGGTTTCGAGTTTGTGGTCAGAATTTAAACTTGGGCAATGGTCCAGTTATAAGATTAAATGGTTTACTCAGCTTATTGTAATTTCATGATATGTCATTTCCATTTTTCTCCAAAATGAAAGAAGAGGCATGTGGTCAACCAAAAGTTTGATAGTGCAAGGAGACTTGTGCATACATTATCCATCATGTGCGTCATTTAGTGTGTGAAGATGATTGTCAGCCAAACAGAATGCAACAACTTTTTTTTTCTGGTCCCATTGGTTTTGTGACTTCACATTCATTGCATTAGTTTCATATAAAAAAATTAAAATAAGAAAAAAAATTGTTGACTTACATAAGATGTTTGGTATAACGTCGAGTGGGAAATCAATCGATACCTTTTACACGTTTAGTTTCGAATAATAAGCAATAGGACACACTCCTGTATTTTTTTAATAAAAGAAAGAAGTGTGTTGTTGTTGCTCCACTATGCTTTGTCCTGCTTTGATAGCAATATCTGGTGTACGGTTGCTCATAAGTCAAATTAGCGATTCATATAAGAACATCATCACTCACTGTTGAAATTAACGGCACCCACCGTAGAAATAAATGGCCAGAATAGTGGGCTTGTGAAGTTCGGAAGAGGAATAGCCACGTACTATGGTCATTCACTGGTCATCTATAAATATCCAGTGCCGGCTTGCATCAGTCATGTGTAGTTGCTCGAGGGAGAATGGCAAAGTGTAGGAGCAGAGCAAAAATGATGAATTGGGAATCCAAGGAATGAGATGCATTGGGAATTCAATCCGGAGACAGTCACGGTGATAATGTGTAGAGTCATGCTCTAGAGGTACAGTGAGCGCGTACACCGGCTCCATACATTTGAGTTTGTGCGATTTGTTGTAGATAGTGTCGAGTTTCACCTTCCACAGTCCGGTGATGCCTCGCACTACAGCAAGGCTGATGTTACAAGCCCTTGTATAACGCCTCCGTAACAGTACGGGCAAGTTCTTCCTTGTAGTTGTCGTCTCTTGTCTACGAAGTAGTGGGCAGGTCATACTCTCTCTCCCTAAGCAGTATGGGACTAACTGCTGTCGCGGAACACCCTGTTTGTCCACATCTCCGGTCGATATGTTGCCGCAAATACTTGAACTCGAGAAGACGAAACTTCAAGAGGCTTACGCCATTACCTTTGCCTATTCGGCCTGAGATAACATGTGCATTCTATTTTATTTCAGTGCTTGTAGTCGTCGCTAGGTGATCTACTAATCTGGATGTAGTTTTCTTTATTATTTCTGTTGTTCGTTGAACTGTCATTATCGAAGATGAATAAATTGGAAGTTTCTCAAAAAAAAAAAAACCTCATTTGAAGCAGTGATGAGAGGCATATGGGCAACTTTTTCTCAATTGTGGCGAGTTGCCCGCCAGTGGCCCTATTTTCTCTATTTCTTCCCTACTAGCAAGTAAAGAAATCGATTCCCTGGCACCTTGGGGTCGTTGGATCGTTGTAAATAAAATCCTCCAGAAAAATTTAGGTATTGTGCCATCAAATGCGGCTCTTTGTATAGACTCGGTGGCTATGCTGCTGAGTACGTACGTTCTGCATAATGTGGCGTACGTACGAAAAAAGCTTTCTCTATGCTTTATATATAAAACACCAACCAACATTCGAACAAATACAATAGCAGCACGACACCCCAACACAGACGCGCACATGCGCAAGGCCAGATACATAGGTGCCAAAGGGCACCAACAACACACTGAGTGACTCAAAGCAGACTACAAAATGATAGTAAGCAACACTACGGAGCTACCGGAGCCCTTCCTGATGAAGATACCATGAAAAGGTGAAGTTGAGAGGCGACCATACCATAAGCTCCAAGACGGTGCCTTCAGAAAAGACATGACACCGAAGCGCCGCCACCGTTCGATCCAAAGATCGAGATTTTCAGCCAGAGAAGGCGAAGAGCAAGGAGCTACCATAGCGGAGACTTCAAGAAGATGATGATGTCCACAGGCACCGCCTACGTCAAGCCAGACATGGTTTTCACCCCGGCAAGCATATTCCGCCTTCGCCCATGGCACAGCCAGGTACATGGACCAGAGCCGCACACCATCACAAAACATCCCAACGCCAGCCACCACACAGCCGACGCGACCATGGCTGCTAGCCGCCCCACACTTGAGCTGCAAGCTCAGCCCACAAGCAACGCAACTCCCACCACCCGGGCCACCGTCCAGGGAAACACCAAGTCCCATAGGTCCTCCACGACTCCTAGCAAATGAACCGACCGGCAAGCTCCAACCGCCGACAGAGCCGCCAATGGCCGGAAAGACTAGATCGATCGGGGAGCCACCGAGTCAGAGAAGAGGTGATACGGGTGCCGACCACGTCGACACCCAGGCCAGTGACAGGTGGCCCGACCACGTCGGTGCCACCCATCTGTCCCACCACCTCTACAAATGCCACCCCTGACGCCAAACCGTAGGTCCCGGCCTAGATCTGCACCTGGCCCATCCTAGCCATTCGCCCAACGACGCGAGGTACCGGACTAGCCACAACTTGTAGCCACTAGACGGCACCAGAGGGCACCACCCGAGGCGTGCGCGAATGGACCGGTACGGGAGCAAATCCAGCCGCCGCCACGAAACTACCTACACCGGCACCAAGGGCTACCACCACGTTATCGCAACCCAGCACCATGCACCGACCAAGACGGCCACTGTCACCACCCCAAGCCGTCTGCCGGCGACCAAGGCGAGATCCTGGCGGATCAGATCCGAGTCCAGCAGGCGCCCTCCAGCCACGCCACCTCTGACTGGCAAGGAAGGGACGAAACACCTTCTAATACAGGCAGGCATTTTGCAATATGCCGCCATGAAGATTCAAGCCAGTGTGTTCTCCTAATGTGCCTCCATATGCACTCCCTCTGTTTCCTTTTAGTTTGCATATTTTCGTCAAAGTCAAACTTTGTAAAATTTGACCAACTTTATTAGGCAAAATATCAATACTGACAATATAAAATTAATATTATTAGATGAATCATAAAATTAACTTTCATACCATATAACTATAGTATTGTAGGTGTTGATATTTTTAATATAAATTTGGTCAAACTTTATTTAGTTTGACTTTGACCAAATTTTATATTCAAAGTAGAAACGAAGAGAGTACGATGGAACTACAACGTTCTGAAATTTCGCCACCGTTTCATCTTGGTTTTGAAGCGTTCTCCTAAAATGCCTCAAATACTCCTCTTTAAACGCACTTTAGAGAACGCCTCCATCATTATGCCTCTGATCAGCCGACGTGTTGTAGTTTTGCTCGCTCTTTCACCCCGGTATGCATTGTGCCAACTCCACTGATTGGTTCTCTCTCTTACTGTAGGTCTTCGTACGTGTTATTTTGTTCCTCTGATGACTGGGTCACCCCGGCAATTTTCCTATAGAGAGGCTAAGACAGAATGATCATAAGAACGTTTACATTGTTTCTCTGACACACAAGAAACGGATATAAATTTGGAAAATGTGTACAAGGTTAAACAAATGAAATTTATGTTAGTGTAACAAGTAAAGGACTTGGTATGGTATGCGGGTGCCTCTCTATTGGATTATCTGCAAACAGACACTCTAAATGTCCAAACTATTGCAAAAAGTCCCTCCTTCTCAACCTAAATCCTCACTGATGGGCTCACACTTATCACTCCCATGCCAACATCGCAAATCAAACTAGGGCGAACCAACCTATAGTTGAATGGTTAGTAGGACAGTGATATCCCCTGTTCATGAGAGTTCATGTTACAGACTTGACATTGGTGCTCGCAGTTTCTGAATTTATTCCGGACCTTCCGGCAATTTGTTCCGTCGACTACGAAAACGTCTGTGGCAACTTCATCAATCTCAAGATGATGTGTCGGCTCAATCTTTCGGAGATCTTCATAGGGGTGGGGTGTGCATGCATGCATTTATTGGATGAGTGTATGTGTGTGTGTATGAACGTCTACATCTATACTGTGTTCAAAAGTAATAATGAAACTAGGCTCCAAAATGAGCTAGTTTGAGGGCGGATGGGTGGCAGATGAACGCCGAACGTGCATGGTCCCTCTCTAGACCCCATCCTTGATCACCAACGCTACGAAATGTTCTTCAACTAGCGAGAATAATGGAGCTAATGGAAGAGAAGAAACCAACTCTTGTGGACTACGCTAACATGATTATTTTCATATGTCTCTGGACATTGTTTTATTGCTATCCAAAAATTGAAGGGTTTAGAAATAAATGAAAGTTTTTTTTTGAACTACACTACATAGTGAAATTAAGTAAACTTCTTTTCACCCACGTGAGCACTCTTTTATTAGAAATGTTAAGCAATCGAATGGTCAAAACGTCCATCAGTGAAATCATGAGAGTTGGATAATTATTTGTGAGATTTTTCATTTCCCCATTTTTGTTAGAATACTTATTTATATTTTTCTTCTCGATTTTCCATTTTCCCTGTTTTCTCATAATCCCTTGTTTGTACATTTTATACATCTTTTTTTAATACTCATATATCGTTACCGTATTTCTCAAATATATTCACAATTATGTTTTTATTAACAGAGTGTTTTTTCAGGGAGTATGTATTTGTTATAAAATCTCCATCTTCTTAAAAAGGAGATCTATCTACATTTTTTTTTGAATGTTAGTTTTACCGACTGGGTTGCTACGTTTGAGAACTGCCACGATGTCAGTTCAACTCTCCTTCAAGTTGAGTGGATGCTCTTATCAATCCAGTTTCTACGATTAAGGGTCAGATTTGACTGGCTTTAGAGTATGATAACAAATTTAAAGTTAGCAAATTTTCCAGGCCCAAAAATAAACGATTTGCTTAACTTACTGCAATTGCATAATATGCCATTTTCCTTTTCTCAAAAGGCAAAGGAGAATAGGCGTGTGGTTAACTAAACGTTCAGCGGTGCGCGTATATATGAGCGCTTGGGTCTGAACTGTATTAAGAAAAAAAGAAAAATGTGTTTTTTTCGTAAAGATAATTATTAACCAAACAGAAATAAATAGCATTGTTCTGGTCCCCTCTGACTGTCTCACCAACCAACGTCTCACAAGCCTGTAGAGTTTTTCTGTTTTACGACTTCACATTCAATGCATTAGTTTCATATAAAAATTGAAATAAGTACTCCCTCCATTTTTATTTACTCTGCATATTAGGTTTGACTGAAGTCAAATTTCGTAAAGTTTTACCAAGTTTATAGAAAAAAATATAAACATTTACCATAACAAATGTATATGATGTGAAAGTACATTCGATAATGAATATAATGATATTGATTTGTTATTGTATATGTTAATATTTTTTGATAAACTATGTCAAAGTTTACAAACCTTGACTTTGAACAAAGCTAATACGCGGACTAAATAAAAACGGAGGGAGTATCACTTCTTTTTGACTTGGCCACATGTTTCGGTATCACATCCATTTTATTTCCACCACAAATGACAAATCAACCAACACCACTAAATTTTGATTTATTCACATGCGTGTACCTTGTTTTTTTTTTTGCGGGTGAAATACTATATTACTCAACTTGAAAATTCATACAATCAATCGTAGAAAGTTCTGTAGCAACTGAAGGCCCTGATCCAATCTAAATCATGGTTCTACCCTCTAAACGAGCAAACTTAGCTAAGCAATCACTAACCTTATTCTGGCTACGATTGATATGAGTAATACAAGATTCACAGCGAGAAAAAAAGATATTTAATCTCTTTAATGAGTGACACATAAATAGATCTATCCACCTCCTTAGCCTGAATTAGTTTGACTGCAACAAGAGAGTCCATCTCAATCATGATTGGAAGATCACTTCATTGGATAGCCAATGATAGGCCTTCCATACAAGCACACAATTCAGCTTCTATAGAGTCACGACATGAAAATAGTAGTCTGCATGAAGAAAAAATAATAGCACCCTTCTCATCTCGCTAAACCATACCGGCACCAGCTGAACCGTTATCATCATATGACCCCATCAACGGAAAGTTTTACCCAACCAGATTTTGGAGCAATCCACTTAGCCTCAACACTCGTTATCACATGCAACCTACTAGAATTATTTTCATAAATGACAATGGATTTTCCCTTATTTGGACCAGCTATGAGATCTGACTTAATGCAGATGAGGGAATCAAGATAGCTCACCAAAAAACGTCTGAAAGCTTCCATAGGCGGTGGTGGCTTGTGATGAACAATCTCGTTCCGAATATGCCATGCCCTCCATAACGGCATTAAAAACATTGACCGTTCAATTTCTGACATCGGTTCTAGTGCTTGCAGAATCCATTCTTCCCCAGTATTCCTCACTAAATAAATACTCCGTCCGTTCGGAAATACTTGTCTTAGAAATGGTTGAAAATGGATGTATCTATAATTAAAATAAGTCTAGATACAACCATTTATAGGACAAGTATTTCCGGACGGAGGGAGTACTTGATAGAGCCCATACTTCTGCCATTGTATCCCAGAGTATCCGTGATAATGTACAACGACAAAGAGAATGGAAACTGTCCTCAGTTTCAATGGCACAAACAGGGCATAAATCAGTTGTTTCTAAGTTCCGAGCATGTTTGTTCCTCCACGTCGGTAATGAATCGGTCGCAACCCGCCATGCGAAGTTCCGTACTGTTGGGGGAACTTCCGACCCCCATATCATTTGCCAGCAAGAGCGACGACCATCCGGCCTGGAGCTGGAACCAGTAGCTGTACTTGTACCTTGTTAATAATATGCAGTAGGCACTCCCATGCTATTTCCTTCAAAAAAATATTAAGAAGTGTTTTGTTGTTGCTCTGGTATACATTGACTATTTTGTCCTTCTTTGATAGCAATATTTGGTGCAAATGACCACAACAACTATCATGTGAATTTTTGTTGAAGGGATAATGTCTAGGCCACACACTTTGTCCATTCACTGGGCTATAAATAACTACTTCCTCGTGCAGCAAATCATATGTAGTACTGATCAAGTGTAGGAGGAGAGCAAAAATATTGAGGATGATTGGTGTGACACTGTCATGGTGCAACCTCCAAGGAATGAGATGCATTGGGATTTTTATTCGGAGAAGGACCCTGAGCTTAAGTCCAAAGTCATGCTCTAGAGCTACAGGAAGCACTTAAGCATACTGCACCCATTCTAGTTGGTGCAATTTGGTCTAGAGAGTGATTAGCTGGAGCTTGCCCATACGTGGTCTATGAGTAGAGACAAGCATGTGCTGGTGGTGTACTGCTTACTCTTTCATGCCGGTGTACCGCGCACATCGTGAACACTCTACCATCTCCACTGGTGGACTCTCCATCCCTTGTTTATACTTTTCGGTCTATGCCCCTGTAATGACCAATTCTCATGCCATGCCGCCGATGAAGAACTCTTCGCCATGAAGCGTGCGGTGGCGAACGGAGAAGAAGGTGCTGTCGACCGCTTCACCGCTGCCAAGAACGAGCACGAGCTCGCCACTGCGCTCCACAAGACGACCGTCAAGTAGTAAGCCGGCATCGACAAGTGCAGACGGTGACGAACTAGCTAGGGTTAATTTCATATGTATGAACTGTGTTTGTGCTGAAAAAGTTCTAGCACGAAGATGTTTTTGAATTTTGTAGTACCGATTTCATGGGTTCTATTCTACCCGAGCTTGCGCGATACTGTAAAAGTGTTTTGGGGTAATGCCATTTTTACGGTACCAACTTTTAAGGGATCTGCTAGAGATTCTCTAACACTTGTTGATTTTGTGAGTTTGTGTGTAAGTACTTCGTGCTGTAGAATGTAGATCAACTGTGGTTCTTTTCCTTTATGATCTCACCCAACAGATTAAAGCAAGGGACACATCTGAGGATACATATTTTTTGAGTCGCATGACTACAAGTATGCTTGAATATCGTGATTTGCCATCAAGACCAAATATTCCGCCGCATCCCGTGTTTTTCTCATAAGCAATTAACCAAGTGTGCCACAATAGTAGTAACACCCGTGGTATGTTCCTCTTCATTCACAAGCTCCTGTGTTGGCTCCGAAGCACTAGCCCTAGCTCGCCCTAGCTCTCTCGCTCCCTCCGCTCACTTTTCTCTGGGACAAACCAAACGAGGAAGAAGAAGATGGAGAGCACGCGATCGACACGGTGGTTTCCGGCGCACATATGCCCACCGCAACGGTGGCACTTTTTGCTTGAGCACGAACTCAATCCACAACGGTTACAACGAACACCGCACGGGTCTTATACCCAGAGCCGGCGCCAAGGCACCAACCCACGCCTCCTACTATCATGCGCCCGCGATCCGCATGCTCTGACCGTGCCCACGATGCACTCTGACACGCACGACAGACGGCGAGCCCTAAGAGCATCTCTAGCAGACCTCGCATCCCGCCGCGACCAGCAAAATAACTGCCAAAATACGGGTCTGCGCGGAAATCCCGTCCGACCAGACACAGCAAACGCGTCCGACCCATTTTTTTTTGCGGGGCGCGGCAAAAGATCTCCTCCGACCTCTAGATTCACAGGATGGGAGGCCGACCCGAGCTCGGCCCCTATCCACAGCGAGATTTGGCGCGAGGGAAATTTCCGCGCGGTCGTTCCCGCTCCCCCCACCCTCCGCCACCGTTGCCCCGCCACCGCCTGCTCCGGTTGATCTTCCCTAGCAGTCCTTCGCCGCCATGGATGACTCCCTGCCGTCCCCGTTCACTGTCGAGGTCGCGCACGCCCAATCCCCTCCGGCGGATCTCGTCGCCGGCCATGTTGGCCCCGCTGTAGCCCAAGGCACCACCGCGCTTCCCCGCAAGCGGCAAGGCAACATGGTCGTGCAGGGTGGGAATCCGGTTGCCTCCGCCGGGAAGGCCGGCGCTCCGGGTGCCAACGGCGCTGCACGGTCCTGGCTGGCGGCGGAGAAGGTCGGCAAGGTCTCGGGCGTAAAGCGGAAGAAGATTCTGGCTACAAAGAAGCCGGCTCCTTTATCCACTCCCTCCGCTCCGGCAAGAGGTTCCCCGGCGATGCTTCCACCGCGAGCGAGGTGTTTGACGAAATGGCCAGAAGGTGTGCCTCTTCCGTCCCTTCAATTTTCTTTGCTTTTCGCCATTTGCGGTAGCTCGTGACTTGTCGTCGTTCACTATAGCGGTGGTTCGAACAATGTCACTGCTGAGTTCGTGAACTTGTTGGACACCAACGCCATTGACATCGATCAAGCCTCGTTCGTTGCATTCGATTACAATGAAATGGAAGGCGGCGTGGATGATCACAATGGTGAACAAGAAGTGGAGGAGACAGATGAGGGGGCGTATGAGCAATCGCAAACAAGAAAAAGCCAGAGGTTGAAGAACTACACGATCTTGAAAGATCAAATATTGATCAAGGCCTGAAGTGCGGTGTCTCTTGATGCTTGCACGGGTACTTCTCAGACCGTCAAGAGGTATTGGCAAAGGATCGAAGATCAATACTTCTGCATGATGGCAAAGTATCCCAATAGGACTCCACGCACCTTTCGGTCACTCCAAGGTTGTTGGGACGTGATCAAGCCGACGCGGCGGTGCCCGAGCAGACCCCGCGTAGCCGACCAGTAAAAGAGCATATTCACCGAATATCCTTTTTTACGGGTCCCTTTTGCAGGGTCTGAGTGTGACCTCGCCCGCGCCGGCCCGCATATACCCTTTTCCGCGAACTGTAAACAGCTTATGCGGGTCGGGATTTTACGGGATCTGCTAGAGATGCTCTAACAGAACGCCCACGATCACCCCGTGCGACTCGTCAACAGGCTAGCCCTACACACACCCGCACGGTGTACACCAACACGGACACACGCCACGGACCTGACTAATGCATGGACTAACTACTTACCACTACATGCACGCCCGCGTACTAACAATTCCTGAAATCTCCCAGCGTCAACAAGACGCGCCCGAGCAACTAACTCATGCATGTATCTAACTACCTAATGCATACTAACCTACGTGCATGACGCACACACAGTGACACACTAATCTAACTAGTAGACTTATCCATGCAAGAATATGGCTAACAACCTGAATGTATACGAACTGAATATGCATGATTTTGATACGTTGGGCAGGTAATCAGGTAGGCGGCGTGGAGATGTTGGAACACGGTGTGGAGGCAGAGCGAGCTGAAGAGCCCATGGATGCGGATGCTGGAGGTTGGGTCCGTGCGTCGAGGATTGTGGATGGCGCTGATTGAGGCTGTGCTGCTCCTCGACAGTTAACCACAGGTAGCTCAGAAATAGTGTGCTTTTGGCTCTGTTTGTTGTGTAATTAAGTCGGAGCTAATTTCTGTGTATCAGCCTGTCGGGTATGGTGGCCAGAGAATTAACGATGTTTAGTTTCTGCACGATCGGTAGGTTAATTATTAAGACCATGTAAGAAGCCACACTGATTGTGATCCATTTTTTTCGTTCACGATCAGTAAACCAAGAGTATACAGACAAACAAATGATTAAACATGGGACAACAAATAAGGTTCTCCCAGATGATCAGTCCTTTTTGAAGCAAACCGAGATAATCAAGTTCATGTTTCTAGAGAAAGGTTGGTTCGAAAGGCCCACTCACTAGTAGAAAAACGACTTTTTGTACCGGTTCGTAAGGACCTTTAGTTCCGATTCTGTAACCGGCACTAAAGGGTGGGGACTAAAGGTACCCCCTAGCCCCTGTTCAACATGAACCGGGGCCAAACGCCCACCACGTGGCACGAGCACGCACGGTGGTCTGGGGGACCTTTAGTACCGGTTGGTAACACCAACCGGTACTAAAGGAATTTTTTTGAAAAAAAATTGATTTTTTTCCTGATTTTTAAATTCCTGAATTATTTGACGATTTAATCTCTAATCATCCCTCATCATTGCTCTAATCACCCCTCATCATTTCAAATCCTCTAACTTCCCGGCCGGTCACCCATTCTCTCACTACTCCAGCCTAAGCACACTTAACTTCCGAGTTCTTTTCCCCTAGTTTCCAAATCTGCACTTGTTGTTTACCTGACAATACTAAGTTGTCAATCCTATTAACCCTCAGGAGTTTAGCTTGAGCATGAAGTCACATGTTTCACCGTTTGAGTTTGAAACTATTATTCAAAAAAAATTATTATTTAGTAACAGTAATATTTTTTGAATAAGTAATTTGACCATAGTTTGACCACACGTTGACCAGATTTGACCATAGTTTGACCACAGTTTGACCAAAAGTAAAAAAATAAAATAATTATTTATTAACACTAATATTTCTTGAATAAGTTGTTTGACCATAGTTTGACCACAATTTGACCAGATTTAACGAAAAGTCAAAAAAACTGAAATTTGAGCATATCTTTTTTTCTTTTCAGAATTTGAGGATTCTAAAAATTTGCAAATAGGCCTATAGCTGTCAAAATCGGATGCTGATTTTTTTGATATATTATGCGGGTTTTTTTGACATCGTATATATGCAAAAGATATGGCCGTTTTACTTTTTCATAACACTTTTTTTACAAAACATGTCCAAATTTAAGTTTTTTAATTTTCCTAACTAGTAGATGTAGTAACATAACTACATCCCAAAGGATTTTAATTTTTGAAGTTTTTATCATTTTCTTATGTTTTTTACAAAACTGAAATGGCGATACGGGGGGGGGGGGTAGAGTTTGAAAATTGTCCTTTAGTCCTGGTTTGTGTCTCCAACTAGGACTAAAGGTTAGACCCCTTTTGTCCCGGTTTGTGATACAAATCGGCACTATAGGTTAGACCTTTAGTCCCGGTTCGTGTCACAAACCGGGACTAAAGGGGCTCGTGGGGCCCCGGCCTGACGCCAGCCTGCCATCACCCCTTTAGTACTGGTTCGTGCCATAAACCCGTACTAAAGGTTCAACACGAACCCGGACTAATGCATAGCCGTTCGAACCAGCACTAATGGTCACATTAGTGCCGGTTAATTTACAAACCGGGACTAAAGGGCTGAACATTAGGCCCTTTTTCTACTAGTGACTGTCCTTATCACACACATTGCGGTGGTGTCCCATAACACCACATTTTGAACATTTTGGCAATTTCCGTCTCTCCTTTGGCAAATCTCCTCTATCTGGACACGTCGTGCTCTTGTGCCCTTGCACTCTGCAAATGGAGCAGAAGCGAGACCTCTTGAGATGTTACTCATAAGGAGGTTTGTCCCTGCTAGTGGTCGGTCGACCAGCAGTCTGCTTCGAAGAAAAGGAACATCAAACGGAGTCCAAACGGAATGAAACCTTCGGGAGCATTATTTTTGGAACAAAAGCAATCCAGGAGACTTGGGGTGGAAGTCAGGGAAGCTTCGAGGTGGCCACGAGGCAGGGAGGCGCGCCCTACCCCTGGGCGCGCCCCCCACCCTCGTGGGCCCCTCGTGGCTCCCCTGAACGACTTTTTTCGCCTATATATGTCCATATACCCTAAAAACATCGGGGAGCACAATAGGTCGGGAGTTCCGCTGCCGCAAGCCTCTGTAGCCACCAAAAACAAATCGGGACCCTGTTCCGGCACCCTGCCGGAGGGGGGATCCCTCACCGGTGGCCATCTTCATCATCCCACCGCTCTGCATGACGAGGATGGAGTAGTTCACCCTCGGGGCTGAGGATATGTACCAGTAGCTATGCGTTTGATCTCTCCCTCTCTCTCGTGTTCTTGATTCGGCACGATCTTGATGTATCGCGAGCTTTGCTATTATAGTTGGATCTTATGATGTTTCTCCCCCTCTACTCTCTTGTAATGGATTGAGTTTTCCCTTTGAAGTTATCTTATCGGATTGAGTCTTTAAGGATTTGAGAACGCTTGATGTATGTCTTGCGTGGGATGCCCGTGGTGACAATGGGGTATTCTATTGGTTCATTTGATCTATGTTTTGGTGATCAACTTGCGGGTTTCGTGACCTTGGGAATCTATGCATAGGGGTTGGCACACGTTTTCGTCTTGACTCACCGGTAGAAACTTTGGGACACTCTTTGAAGTACTTTTTGTTGGTTGAATAGATGAATATGAGATTATGTGATGCATATCGTATAGTCATGCCCACGGATACTTGAGGTGACATTGGAGTATCTAGGTGACATTAGGGTTTTGGTTGACTTGTGTCTTAAGGTGTTATTCTAGTACGAACTCTATGATAGATCGAACGGAAAGAATAGCTTCGTGTTATTTTACTACGCACTTCTGAATAGATCGATCAGAAAGGATAACTTTGAGGTGGTTTCACTAGTAGAAAAAGGGCCTATAGTCCCGGTTGGTGAGGGCCTTTAGTCCCGGTTCATGAACCGGGACTAAAGGGTCGGTACTAATGCCCTGACCCTTTAGTTCCGGTTCAATCCAGAACCGGGACAGATGGGCCTCCACGTGGCCTGTCCGCTGAGCCCAGGCAGGAGGGCCTTTGGTTCCGGTTGGTGGCACCAACCGGGACCAATAGGCATCCACGCCACAACATTTCTGTGGCTGGGGTTTTTGTTTTAAAGGGGGGGGGGGGGGTTTGGGGGGTTTTGGGGGGTTAATTTAGGTGTTTCATATATTGTGCTAGCTAGCTAATTAATAGAGAGAAGTGTCCTCTCTTTTGTCCGTGCTTGGTCGACGCTACATACTATACATACGTATATAGAGGACTAGCTAGACACGCTAGCTAGCTAGTAAGCAAACAAAAGATCGTCATGAACATATATGCATACAGAGAGAAGTGATATCGACCACCTCTCCTTCTCCGAGAGATTGGTCGAACAACAAGTTCTCGTATATCTATCCGACACTACCGGCTACATATATACAATAATTATCTTTTACAAATATAATCTCCTAACATACGGACGCGTGGTCCACATAGTATTCTCCGTCTTTAGCGATCACGTGGTCAAGAAAGAATGCCGCCAATTTCTCTTGAATTGCTCGCAGGCGATCTGGTGCTAGGAGTTCATCCCGCATCTGAAACATCTAATTTTAAGAAGGGGGTCAATACATACATATATATATATATATATATATATATATATGAATGAATGAATGAAACTCAACACAAATGATGGTAATAAAATAAAATTGTGAATATTGTTATTTACGCACTTCATATTGTTTGTCGGAGTAGCCCCGCTCACAGGTCGTGTGGCGGATGGACTGGCAATTGTAGTATCCACAGAAATCATTCCCTTGTTCCTGCCACAACCACTTTACAAGAAATAGAGGTCAATCAAACTGATAATTAGCAAGCATGCTAAATGGTATTGATGAAACTAGCGCTTGAATCACTAGGAGATGCGTGGAATATATTACTATATAGTACTTACTTTCGGGTGTCTAAATTGCAGCTTCTTCGGTAGTCCCGGAGCTTTTTTGGTGAATTTTCTCCAAGCCCTGCCATACAAAGAAAACAATTACTTGATATCAGAAATGACCAAAGTTGCTGATATGGTGCATAATGATCGATTTAACTTACTTCTCAAGCATTTCAGTCATGTCCGCATACTCCTTGGGATCTTTTCGCTTGGAGTCTAAGACAGTTACTACTCCCTTCTCAAGCTTAATCTCTAGGAGAATATAGTGGTAGCTGCGCACACATGCATAACTCATCAATATTACATTACTATAACCTGGACTAATAAGGAAACCGAATATGCCACAAGACAGTAACACTCACTTGAAGTTGTAAGGAAAGAGTATTATATCTTTGTGTTCATTTATTACCAACGATTGTAGCAAGTTGGCCTCGGTATTTTCTTTATGAAATTCAACCTCAGTTTTATCTATGAGATATGTGTTAATGAACCCAATATCACCCACTTGTCTTTTCTTCAATTCGGCGATCTTCAATCTGCATAATATAGTGAGGATAATTATAAATACATGCAATGAAAGGGCCAAGTTATATAGAGAGACTTAATGACAGAAGTAGTACTACTTACAGACAGTAGCAGGTGACCGTTGCTTTATCGAGGGCCAATTGATTGAAAAACTGATAGAACTCCTCAAATGGAATAGGCAACAGTTCAATTCCAAGGAGGTCATGCTCCTTTTAACTCTCACATACAAAGTACTCCTCCCTCGGACTCTTTGCAGGTTTTCATGTACCAATCATGCAATCTTCGCATCATCGTTGATAGAGAACTTTCATCTTTGACGAGAGGCTTCCCGTACTCGTATCTTTGTATCTGCACCTCCAAGAAATCATAATGTACATCGTCGGGCAGGTAATCTGCAGGATTGCCATAACCGGCACCATCCTCGGATCGACGATGTCGCTAGCAGTGCACCTTGAGCGGGGGCACGATTGCTGGCTTGTTCGCCGAGCTGGGCAATTTGTTTCCCAGCTCGTCGTTCTTTCATCCTTTGATCACTTTTAGTACTTCCCGACCTCTCCGCTTCGCAAATGCCTTTCCAATAATGTGCTCATAGTTGCCTTCGGCGGAGACTTGGGTGGTTTTGTCGGGGCAGCGAGTGCGCTTCGCTTTCACCGGATCTACCTTCTCCTCCGAGGTGGACGTCTCTTTGCTTTCAACCCTTGAAACCAGTCATCCACTTGATGCAGCATGCGATCTTCGCGTTTTCCTCCTCGCTCCTCTCGTACGGTAACTTCTCTGGAGTCTTCAGAGAAGGACCGAATCTGTATCTCCTCCCGCCTTTGGCTGTACTGCTAGACGCCTGCAGAGCAGACGGAGTGAATGTCTTTTTTCCTTGCTTACGAGTCGGAGGAGAAGGACTACGACGCGCCGGAGCAGCCGGAGCGGCGGCGGGTCTCTTCCGCCCTTGCTGACGAGGCGGAGAAGGAGGAGGCTGGCTGCTCGGGCGCGCCGGCGCAGGCGGAGAAGGAGGAGGAGTGCCGCCACGCGCCGGAGAAGGAGCCGGCCGAGTGCCCTGATCGTCACTCGCCGGAGGAGGAGGCGGTGGAGGAGGCGGAGTGCCCTGACTCGCCGGAGGAGGAGGAGGAGGAGGCGGAGGCGTCCAGTTCGGAAGGTTGATGAGATCCTTCCGCCATAGGCATGGAGTCTTGAGCGAGAACCCAGCCGATACTCCCCTTCACCGGTAGGGTGGTCAAGTCAGAGGTCCTCAAATCCCTCCGTTATTTCATCAACCATCACTTTAGCATATCCTTCTGGAATCGGCCGGCAGTGAAAAGTTGAGTCGGGTTTAGTAGGATAAACAGAGCCAACAGCCGCCTTGACCCTCAAATTGCTCCATTCCGCCATAAGGTGGCAATTTTGAGACTCCGTGATAGCATCCACGGATAGCTGGCAGAGCCGTCAAGGCATGCTCCGGCTGAAGCAGCTCGGTGGAAGCCACGCTGCTTCTCCGCTGAGATGGCGGGGTAGCTTCGGGGGAAGCTTCGGCAGGTCGTTTGCTGCGATCTGCTTCTCGTTCCTCTAGCCCCATTACCCTTTCGTGCAGCGCCTGCAGTTGGCTCTGCTCCAGTTTCTTCCTCCTCTCCTGGGTTTTGTAACCCCCTGTGTCCGGAAATCCAGCCTTCCACGAAACGGAGCCTGGCGTGCCTCGTGTCCGTCCAGGGTGCTCAGGATTCCCGAGGGCCATTGTGAGCTCGTCCTTCTCCCTGTCTGGAACGAACGTCCCTTGCTGCGCTTACTTGGTATATTGCTGAAGCCTCTTGACCGGTATGTCCAATTGTTCGTCCTCCAAATGCACTTCCTGTTATAGGGTCCAAGGATCCGCCGCCCGAAGAACCAAGTCCGGCAACGGTCTGGCCAGTTCATTGTCTCTGGTTCGAACCCTTTATCAAGCAGATCATTCTCAGCCTTGGCCCACTTAGGCCGGGCTACGAGGTAGCCACCTGACCCCGTGCGATGGTGAAGCTTCTTCTTTGCAGCATTTCTCTTGTTTGTCGCCGACATCTTTTTACTCTTTTCCGATGTCTTGTGGGCCACAAATGCGGGCCAGTCATCTCTGATCTTCTCATATTTGCCCTTGAATTCTGGTGTCTCATTTTTTTCGACATACCTATTGAGGTCTTTCTTCCAATTCCTGAATAGGTCTGCCATCTTCTTCAGAGCAAAAGACTTGATTAATGGCTCTATAACTGGCTTCTCCGGATCATCCTCTGGCGGTAGGGTGAAATTTGACTTCAGCTCAGTCCAAAGATCATTTTTCTGCATATCATTGACATAAGACACCTCAGGGTCTTCGTTCTTAGGCTTATATCATTGGTGGATCTTGTCCCTAACCAGAACCCCGCACTGAGCAACAAATGCCTTCTTTGTCCGGTAGGGTTCAATCGGTTGGCCGTCGCGCGCGATTTGTATGATCTCAAACTTTTCATCCGAGCTCAACCTTTTCTTCGGGCCTCGTCTCTTTACCGAAGTTGTGCTCGATCCGGAGGGCTAGAAAAAAGAACAAAGACGAGAGTAACTTAATATGTGTACATACCAAAACAATGAATGCATCAATTAGCTAGTCAGCACAGGCTTAACTAATATATATACCTGGCCGGACTCGGTTTGGTGATCACCGGAGCCGTCCTCACGGTCTACTTCTTCACCCTCTCCTTCTTGCACCGGCATTGGGTCATTGGAGCCATGTAAATCATAGCCAGCTGCTTCTTCACCCTCTCCTTCCAGACCATCGTTGTCGTTGAGAAACATCAACGAGCAGACGGCATCACTTCCTTGTGCGATTATGTCCCTCAACAATGCTTCTTGTGCTTCGTCTCGTGGCAGGGTGTCCATAGTTTCTACAAATATTTACAACATGGCACACATGACAGATATGGATATATTAGTGGCAAACGTAGAACTAGCTAGCTAATCACAATAAGGAATCATATTAATTAGTGGCCTCGACGCTGCTTCTCTAGGGTTTCGGGTGGCCTCGACAACGCTTCAAGGGTTAGGGGTGGCCTCGAGAACGCTTCAAGGAGGGTGGCCACATGTATCTCACACCGACGATACTTGCTATTTAATTAGGGTTTCCTCTACCGGTCGGCGACCCTCGGCGACCCTCGTTCCCCGATAAAAGAGGAAGAAGAAGAAAAAGAGGAGAAGAAAGAATAGAGGAGAAGAACTCCTCTATTTTTATTCTCCTCTTTTTTTCTTCTTCCTCTTATTTTTTATCAAGGGTCGAGGATCGAGGGTCGAGGGTCAAGGGTCGAGGATCGCCAGCGGTCGAGGTCAAGGGGTCGAGGATCGCCGAGGTCGGGAGGTTGCCTAGTGTCAAAGGATTCAACAAAACCATGTCTTCATCATTAGGTAAATGGTGCATAATGGTGCGAAGCTCTCCAAAGTTATTTTGGAGCAGGTCCCGAGATAGGATAATTCGCTTTTGGTACAAAGTTCAGCAAGAACCTTCTGAATATCGTTATTTGGAAGGCCTTTGCTGAAATTGCATACAAAAGGCAAATTATCCTATCCGGACTCCATTCCGTATCAACTTTGAAGACTTCGTACCATCATGCCCTGGTTACTTCCGGCTAATGATGAAGCCATGGATTTCTTCAATACTTTGACACTACGAAACCTCTCTCGACCCCTTGAACCCTCGACGACCCTGGAACCCTCGACCCCTAGATGACCCTAGAACCTTCGACCCTCGATCCCTGAAACCCTCGACCCTGAAACCCTCGACCCTGAAACCCTCGACCCTTGACCCCTTAACGACCCTCGACCCTCTACCCTAGTTCCCGACCCTCGACACCCTCGTTATATCGACAACGACGCGACATACATATACATGGGAAAATAATGTTATCGGGAGGGGTATCGGTACCCCCTCGTGTCGAAGTTTCTTCTTTCTCCTCTATTCCTTTCTTTCTTCTTCTCCTCTTCTTTTCTTCTTATCCTCGAGAAAGGAAAATAAGGAGAAGGAAGAAAAGAAGGAAGAAGGAAGAAGGAAGAAGAAGAAAAAAGAAGAAAAAAGAGGAGAAGAAGAAAGAATAGAGGAGAAGAAGAAAAATAGAATTTTTTTCTATTTTTCTTCTTCTCCTCTATTCCTTTCTTCTTCTCCTCTTCTTTTCTTCTTTCGCCTTCTTCTTATTTATTTCTCCTCTTCTTCCTCTCCCTCTTCTTCTCCTTTCTTCCTCTTCTTATTTCCTTTTTCCTCTCATTCTTTTCTTCTTCTTCCTTCTTAAAAATACAAGAAGTAGTATTGCCTAATTCATTGTTCATATGAATATACAAACATTTGCATATTTACAATAATTAATACCACCAAAAAATCTATGAACAGAAAAAATCCTAATTTTTCTAAAAACTATCTTTTGCATTGTTCACATACACATATACATTATAGTCACATACACATATACATTATAGTCACATACACATATACATCACATATGAACAAAAAAATTAAAGTAATAAAAATAAAAAAAGGAGCCGGGCGGCGGCTCACAGCGCGGGGGCAGGCGAGGCGCCCGGCGCCGGGCGGACGGGCAGGGGCAGGCGACGGCGACGAGGAGCGAGGCGGCGACGGCGAGCCCGTAGTAGGGGAGCTCGAGGCGACGGCGGGCGGCGAGGGCGCCGACGGGCGGGGCGGACGGGCAGGGTAGGGCGACGGCGAGCACGGGCAGGCGGGCGACGGCGACGGCGAGCACGGGCTGGGCGCTGGGCGACGGCGACGGGCAGACGGCAGCCCGACATCGTCGAGCGAGCCTGCAGCCTGGGGCGTCGTCGGGGCGGGGAACTGGCGATGAAATCTGAAAAAACGCTAAGTCATTGCTTATATAGAAAAGGCTTTGGTCCCAGTTCGTGGCACGAACCGGGACTAATGCCCCCCTTTAGTCCCGGTTGGTGCCACCAACCGGGACCAAAGGCCAATTTTCAGCAGCCCAAAGGGTGGGAAGCGGCGGCCTTTGGTCCCGGTTGGTGCCACCAACCGGGACCAAAGGCCTTGTGCTGCCCCGCGCCGAAAAGTTTAGTCCCACCTCGCTAGTTGAGAGAGCTCGAGAGTGGTTTACAAGCGCTGCGCCCACCCTCTCGAGCTCCTCTCAACCTGCAGGCTTCGGCCTAATCATCACTAGCTATGTGCCTGTGGGCCTACTTGGCCTCCTGCGGCCTGAATCCCGCCCATGTAGGGTTTCTAGTCGTATTCAGGCCGTGGGGTCCAGATGGCGGCACTATTTTTTCCAGTTTTTTTGTTTTGTTTTCTGCATTATTATTTATTTTTTGTTGTTTTTTGCTTTATTTTTTAATTATTTTTGCTTTTAGTTTTAGAAAAACTATAAACTTTCTGTTAGTGCCATTAGTTTTCAGATTTGAAAACATTTTTTTGTTTTCTTTGTTGCTTTATTTATTTCATTTTGTTTCTACTTACAACAAAATACTTATTGTTGCTATTTTTATTTTTTTCCAGTTTTTTTGTTTTGCTTTCTGCATTATTTATTTTTTGTTGTTTTTTGCTTTATTTTTTAATTCTTTTTGCTTTTAGTTTTAGAAAAATTATAAAATTTCTGTTAGTGCCATTAGTTTTCAAATTTGAAAACACTTTTTTTGTTTTCTTTGTTGCTTTATATATTTTATTTTGTTTCTACTTGCAACAAAATACTTATTGTTGCTATTTTTATTTTTTTTCAGTTTTTTGTTCTGTTTTCTGCATTATTTATTTTTTGTTGTTTTTTGCTTTAGTTTTTAATTCTTTTTGCTTTTAGTTTTAGAAAAATTACAAACTTTCTGTTAGTGCCATTAGTTTTCAAATTTGAAAACACTTTTTTTTCTTTTCTTTGTTGCTTTATTTATTTTATTTTGTTTCTACTTACAACAAAATACTTATTGTTGCTATTTTTATTTTTTTTCAAGTTTTTTGTTTTGTTTTCTGCATTATTTATTTTCTTTTGGTTTTTTGCTTTATCTTTTAATTCTTTTTGCTTTTAGGTCAGCAAAATTATAAACTTTCAGTTTGTGCCATTAGTTTTCAAATTTGAATTCTTTGAAATTTGTGTGAATCACAAGTTTGTGAGCTCAACAAGGCGTGTAGAGGGACGTGCTTATAAACCGGTGTGAGAGCCCTTCGGTTGGCGAGGTTTTCAAATTCATAGTTTTCAAATGAACTTCGAAAAAGTTGGCATAGCATGTGCATGTACAAAAGCGGACAATGGTATCATACTAAATGCATTACAAAGTTGGCATGGTATCATCATAATAGTTGGGGAGAAAGTCTTCACTTTTACTTCGCTTGTGTCGCGGGCTTATTGCGCCGTAACCATGGATAATCTTCATCGTTTATCAGGATGCTTGGGTCAGCCTTGACTTTGAAGGGGGGAATTTCATGAAACTTTTCATACTCTTCAGACATGTCTGTCTTGCCCTCCACTCCCAGGATGTCCATTTTTCCTGAAAGAACTATGTGGCGCTTTGGCTCATTGTATGATCTATTCGCTTCCTTATCTTTTCTTTTCCTCGGTCTGGTAGACATGTCCTTCACATAGATAACCTGTGCCACATCATTGGCTAGGACGAACGGTTCGTCAGTGTACCCAAGATTTTTCAGATCCACTGTTGTCATTCCGTCTTTGTGGGTCTACACTGCATTCCGCCTCGACAAATTGACCCACTTGCACTTAAACAAAGGGACCTTAAAATCTACTCCGTAGTCAAGTTCCCATATGTCTACTATGTAACCATAATATGTGTCATTTCCTTGTCGGTTGCTGCATCAAAGGCATACACCGCTGTTTTGGTTGGTGCTCTTTTCATCTTGGTCAATCGTGTAAAATGTATTCCCATTTATCTCAGATCCTTTCCAAATCATTACAATAAGATGGTCCCTGGACAACAAGTACAGCTCATCACAGACAGTCTTTGTCACCTCCGAGACGTGTTTCCAACCAACTGCTGAAAGTCCTGATGTGTTCACATGTAATCCGATCGTCGCCTTTGCTCCGGTGTTTGGAGCGCAGATCGTTCTTGTGTTCATCGACATACGGGGTCACCAAGGCAGAGTTCAGAGAACTGTGTAGTGTGCTTGAGACCAAGAATATCTGTCTGCATATTATTGAGTCCCTTCCAAGCGTGCCTTTCCAGCAGCCTCCCCTCATACCGCGATTTAGGGAGACCTATCTTCTTAAGGCCAGGAATGAAGTCAACACAAAACCCGATGACATCCTCTGTTTGATGGCCCATGGAGTTGCTTCCTTCGGCCTAGCGCCTATTTAACATATTTCTTTAGGACTCCCATGAACCTCTCAAAGGGGTACATATTGTGTAGAAATACGGGCCCCGTAATGACAATCTCGTCGACTAGATGAACTAGGACGCAAGCGTCATGATATTGAAGAAGGATGGTGGGAACACCAGCTAAACTGAAAAGACAATGCGCCACATCACTCCATAGCGTAGGAACGATAACAGGATCGATCACCTTCTGAGATATTGCATTCAGGAATGCACATAGCTTCACAATGGATAATCGGACGTTTTCCGGTAGAAGCCCCCTCAATGCAACCGGAAGCAGTTGCGTCGTAATCACGTGGCAGTCATGAGACTTTAGGTTCTGGAACTTCTTCTCTGGCATATTTATTATTCCCTTTATATTCGACGAGAAGCCAGTCGGGACCTTCATACTGAGCAGGCATTGAAAGAATATTTCTTTCTCTTCTTCAGAAGAGCGTAGGTGGCAGGACCTTCATACCGCTTCGGAGGCATGCCCTCTTTTCGTGCAAGCGTTGCAGGTCCTCTCGTGCCTCGTGTGTATCTTTTGTCTTCCCATACACGCCCAAGAAGCCTAGCAGGTTCACGCAAAGGTTCTTTGTCACGTGCATCACGTTGATCGAAGAGCGGACCTCTAGGTCTTTCCAAAGAGGGTAGGTCCCAAAATATAGATTTCTTCTTCCACATGGGTGCGTGATTCTCGGCGTCATTCGAACAGCTAGTCCACCGGGACCCTTTCCAAAGATTACGTGTAAATCATTGACCATAGCAAGTACGTGATCACCGGTACGCATGGCGGGCTTCTTCCGGTGATCTGCCTCGCCTTTGAAATGCTTGCCTTTCTTTCGACATTGATGGTTGGTCGGAAGAAATCGACGATGGCCCAGGTACACACTCTTCCTGCAGCTTCCTAGGTATATAATATCGCTGTCAAGTAAACAGTGCGTGCATGCATGGTATCCCTTGTTTGTCTGTCCTGAAAGGTTACTGAGAGCGGGCCAATCGTTGATGGTCACGAACAGCAACGCCTTTAGGTCAAATTCCTCCTTTTTGTGCTCATCCCACGTACGTACACCATTTCCATTCCACAGCTGTAAAAGTTCTTCAACTAATGGCCTTAGGTACACATCAATGTAAATCGCCCGGGTTGTTTAGGGCCTTGGATGAGAACTGGCATCATAATGAACTTCCGCTTCATGCACATCCAAGGAGGAAGGTTATACATACATAGAGTCACGGGCCAGGTGCTGTGATTGCTGCTCTGCTCCCGAAAGGATTAATGCCATCCGCGCTTAAAGCAAACCATACGTTCCTTGGGTCCTTTGCAAACTCATCCCAGTACTTTCTCTCGATTTTTCTCCATCATGCGACCCGTCGGTGGTGCTCTCAACTTCCCGTCTTTCTTACGGTCCTCACTGTGCCATCGCATCAACTTGGCATGCTCTCCGTTTACTGAACAGACGTTTCAACCGTGGTATTATAGGAGCATACCACATCACCTTCGCAGGAACCCTCTTCACGGGAGGCTCGCCGTCAACATCACTGTGGTCATCTCGTGCTGATCTTATATCAGCAATGCACCGTGACAGCATGCGTTCAGATCCTTGTAGGCACCGCGATAGAGGATGCAGTCATTAGGGCATGCATGTATCTTCTCCACCTCCAATCCTAGAGGGCATACGACCTTCTTTGCTGCGTATGTACTGTCGGGCAATTCGTTATCCTTTGGAAGCTTCTTCTTCATTATTTTCAGTAGCTTCTCAAATCGTTTATGAGGCACATCATTCTCTGCCTTCCACTGCAGCAATTCGAGTACGGTACCGAGCTTTGTGTTGCCATCTTCGCAATTGGGGTACAACCCTTTTTTGTGATCCTCTAACATGCGATCGAACTTCAGCTTCTCCTTTTGACTTTCGCATTGTGTCCTTGCATCGACAATGACCCGACGGAGATCATCATCATCGGGCACATCGTCTGGTTCCTCTTGATCTTCAGCAGCTTCGCCCGTTGCAGCACCATCGTGCACATCGTCTGGTGCATCTTGATGTTCAGTAGCATCACCGTATTCATGGGGCACATAGTTGTCATCGTACTCTTCTTCCTCGCCGTCTTCCATCATAACCCCTATTTCTCCGTGCCTCGTCCAAACATTATAGTGTGGCATGAAACCCTTGTAAAGCAGGTGGGTGTGAAGGATTTTCCGGTCGAGTAAGACTTCAGATTCCCACATATAGGGCATGGACAACACATAAAACCATTCTGCTTGTTTGCCTCAGCCACTTGAAAATCATGCACGCCTTAATGTACTCGGAGGTGTGTCTGCCACCGTACATCCATTGCGGTTCATCTGCGTGCATTATATATAATTAAGTGTGTCAAAAATCATTACGAACATCATGAATAGATAATTAAGTGACCAAATTAATAGAAGTTCATCATCACATAAAAACCAAAGTACATGCATAGTTCTCATCTAACAACATAAAGCTCTGCAGAGCATCTAAATTAATTAAACCATACATTGAAACTATGTAAAACATTTCAATGCGAAAACAAATGCGATCATAATCGCAACCAAGGTAACAACTGATCCAACGGCATAATGATACCAAGCCTCGGTATGAATGGCATATTTTCTAATCTTTCTCATCTTCAAGCGCATTGCATCCATCTTGATCTTGTGATCATCGACGACATCCGCAACATGCAACTCCAATATCATCTTCTCCTCCTCATGTTTTTTTATTTTTTCCTTCAAAAATTGTTTTCTTCTTCAACTAAATTTAACCTCTCGACAATAGGGTCGGTTGGAATTTCCGGTTCAACAACCTCCTAGATAAATAAAATCTATGTCACGTTATCGGCATAATTTTCATAAACAATAAATGAACCAATAGTTATGAAAAGATAATATATACCACATCCGAATCATAGACAGGACGAGGGCCGACGGGGGCGGATACCAAAACCATCGCACTATATAAGATGCAATAATAAAAGTAAGAAAATAATACAAGTATCAATCTAAACATACAAGTAAGAATATTTTTCCTTTCAGAAAGAAGATAAGAACAAGAGGCTCACCACGTTGGTGCCAGCGATGAGATCGGCGCGGGTGATCGACGGCGGTGAAGACGGGGACGGGGCGTGATGGACTGCTAAACCTAGATAAATATTGAGGAAAATGGAGCTTGGCGGTCGAGCTTGGAGAGGTGAAACCTTAAGTAGTGTGGCTCGGGCATTCCATCGAACACCTTGTGTGCATAGGAGGTGAGTAAGAGCACCACCAAGCCCTCTCCCCCTCGGCCAGAAAAAACAGAGCCGTGTGCTCTGCTCTTGCGCGAGGGGCTATATATAGGCACCACCATTGGTCCCGGTTGGTGGCATCAACCGGGTCTAAAGGGAAGCCTTTGGTCCCGGTTCGTGCCACCAACCGGGACCAATAGTGGTGGGCCAGGAGCCAGGCCCATTGGTCCCGGTTCGTCCCAGCAACCGGGACCAAAAGGTCCGGACGAACCGGGACCAATGACCCACGTGGCCCAGCCGGCCCCCTGGGCTCACGAACCGGGGTAAATAGCTCCATTGGTCCCGGTTCTGGATTGAACCGGGACTAATGGGCTGAACTGGCCTAAGCCATTGCCCCCTTTTCTACTAGTGTTTCGTACCCTACCATAATCTCTTCATTTGCTCTCCTCTATTAGTGGCTTTGGATTGACTCTTTGTTGCATGTTGAGGGATAGTTATATGATCCAATTATGTTATTATTGTTGAGAGAACTTGCACTAGTGAAAGTATGAACCTTAGGCCTTGTTTCTTAGCATTCCAATACCGTTTGCGCTCACTTTTATCATTACTTACCTTGCTGTTTTTATAATTTTAGATTACAAAAACCTGTATCTATCATCCATATTGCACTTGTATCACCATCTCTTCGCCGAACTAGTGCACCTATACAATTTACCATTGTATTGGGTGTGTTGGGGACACAAGAGACTCTTTGTTATTTGGTTGCAGGGTTGTTTGAGAGAGACCATCTTCATCCTACACCTCCCACGAATTGATAAACCTTAGGCCATCCACTTGAGGGAAATTTGCTACTCTCCTACAAACCTCTGCACTTGGAGGACCAACAATGTCTATAAGGAGAAGGTTGCGTAGTAGACATCAAGCTCTTTTCTGGCGCTGTTGCTGGGGAGGTGAGTGCTTGAAGGTATATGTTTAGATCTTGTAACTGAATCTTTTTGTTTCTTGTTTTATCACTAGTTAGTCTATAAAAGAAAACTACAAAAAAATGGAATTGCGTTTTCCTCATACGCTTCATCTTTTCAATATCTTTCGTGAGAATGATGGAAAGGAAAATTGTGCTCAAGTGCTAGAAGAAGAATGCGTTAAAATTTTTGGCACTAAATCTTTGAATGATGAGCATGATTGCAACGTTGTTAGTATGAACTCTTTGAATATCCATAGTACTAATTATGATTGCACTAGTCATGATGAAAATGTCTCTTATAAGCATGTCAACTTTTGTGGAGTCCATAGAGTTTGCAAGTACACACCAAATAGGGAAGATAGATTTTGCAAGAGAGTATTTAGAAACTAAATTGTTGCAAGAGAGGCTAGAAGTTTGTGCTAAAAATTTAAAATTTGTGTGCCATCCTTGTGAAATTTGCAACGAACGTGATCTAAATACCCTATGCAAATTGTTTCATGATCGAATCGTGTCCAAAAATTGTGATGACTTGATTTCCCTTGCACATCATAATGAACTTAGTTTGCTTATAGGTAATGTAGAAATGAAACGTTTAACTAAGGATCTTCCAGAATTTGTCCTTGATAAAGTTCTTGATTTTGATCTAGAAGAAAAATTTATGTATTGTGCGGTGAATTGCATTGAAAATCCTTATATTGCCAATTACATAAAGAAAAGAAAACGAATAGAAGATGAAGAGAATACTAATGAAAGGGAAGAGACTTCCCAATATCCTCTTATTATTTCTTATGATGAATTAGGTAACGAGGAGGAGTCTTCTATTCAACCAATCTCATTAATAAGGAGCTCCAAAACGAGGATTAAACACACACATGATGTGAAGAAGAAAAAGAAAAGACAGAGAACCAAAGGTAAAAAGGTATCCCTCTCAAATGATGTTGCTCCTATTACTCATTGTGATGATGATAATTGCTATACTATTGGTGCTATCCATACTATTAATGATGAGAGTTATTATGCTTATGATATGAAAAGGCCCAAGCTTGGGGATGCTATGTTTGATGAGAATGACATGTTTGAGAATATATTTGCTGCGATTAATGTTTGTCCTAAGCTTGGGGATGCTACGTTTAATGAAGATTATATTTTTAGTCTCCCAACTTTCGATGAGCAAATTTATTATGATGATAGCATGCCTCCTACTTATGATGATTATATTGATGAAAGTGGGTTTGGAAGAGTGTCAACTTTAGGAAGTAATGATCCCACTATTTTGGAGGTTGCTGAATCTTATAATATCTATGAAAGTGGATTTGGAGAGGTCATGACTTTATTTAGTGATGAATCCACTATTTTGGAAGAGGTTTCAATTGATTATGATGATTATTGTGATGAAACTTATGTTATAAAAAGTAGTGATGATCATATTTATAGAACTTGTCATGATTATGATTACCCTTTTTCTGAACATTACTCTTTTAATATGGAAACAATTATAGTATTCGAGTCTCTTATGATACTCCCACTATTCCGAATGAGAAGAATTTTGCTTATGTGGAGAGCAATAAAAATTCTATGCTTGTAGATCATGAAAAGAATGCTTTATATGATGGTTATATTGTTGAATTCATTCATGATTATATTGAAAATTATTATGAGGGAGGAACATATGCTTGTAGGAATTGCAATAATATCAAGTTTCCTCTCTATGTGTTGAAAATCTTGAAGCTATGCTTGTTTTGCCTTCCTATGCTAGTTGATTATTGTTCCCATAGGTTGTTTGATCACACAATCCCTATGCATAGGAAGTGGGCTAGGCTTAAATGTGCTAGTAATATGCTTCATGATGCTCCCGTTATGTTTCAATTCTTATCTTTTATGTGAGCATCATTGTCATCATCATGCCTTAGGTAGAAAGGCATTAAAGAAAAGCGCTTGTTGGGAACAACCCAATATTTACCTTTACTGTTTTTGTGTGTTCACATGATTATGATACTGTAGTAATCATGTTTTATAGCTTTTTTTCAATAAAGTGCCAAGTAAGACCTTTAGGATAGCTTACGGTGATAGTTGTGTTGATCCTGCTGAAAATCAGAAACTTTTGCACACAGTAAATTAGTTTTGATAATTCATAGAAACGTGATTTTGATCTGATTATTTTTGCTATGGATTGGTACACAAATTTCCTAGGACTTCCTAATTTGGTAGAAGTTTTGGGGTTACAGAAAGTATACGTTTGATACAGATTACTACAGACTACTCTGTTTTTGACAGATTCTGTTTTCCATGTGTTGTTTGCTTATTTTGATGAATCTATGAGTAGTATCGGAGGGTATGAACCATAGAGAAGTTGTAATACAGTAGATATTACACCAATATGAATTTGTAATGAGTTCATAACAGTACCTAAGTGGTGATTTATTTTTTTATACTAACGGAGTTATGAGTTTTCTCTTGAGTGTTGTGTTATGAAGTTTTCAAGTAATGGGTAAAGATTCGATGGACTATGGAATAAGGAGTGGCAAGAGCCTAAGCTTGGGGATGCCCAAGGCACCCCAAGGTAATATTCAAGGACAACCAAGAGCCTAAGCTTGGGGATGCCCCGGAAGGCATCCCCTCTTTCGTCTTCGTCCATCGGTAACTTTACTTGGAATTATATCTTTATTCACCACACGATATATGTTTTTCTTGGAGCGTCATGTCATTTTATTTTGTTTTGATTGCCGTTTGAATAAAGTACCAAGATCTGAAATTCTTAAATGTTAGAGAGTCTTTACATAGTTGCACAATTATTTGACTACTCATTGATCTTCACTTATATCTTTCGGAGTAGTTTGTCATTTTCTCTAGTTCTTCACTTATATCTTTTAGAGCACGACGGTGTCTTTATTTTGTAGAAATTGTTAATCTATCATGCTTCACTTACATTATTTTGAGAGTCTTTTAGAACAGCATGGTATTTTCTATGGTTATAAAATTGGTCCTATAATGATGGGCATCCAAGTTGGGTATAATAAAAACTTTCATAGAAAGTGAATTAGATGCTATGATCAATTTGATGCTTTATAATTGTTTTGAGATATAGAGGTGGTGATATTAGAGTCATGCTAGTTGGGTAATTGTGAATTTAAATAATACTTGTGTTGAAGTTGGCAAGTCCCGTAGCATGCACGTATGGTAACTGTTGTGTAACAAATTTGAAACATGAGGTGTTCTTAGATTGTCATCATTATGAGTGGCGGTCGGGGACGAGCAATGGTCTTTTCCTACCAATCTATCCCCCTAGGAGCATGCGCGTAGTGCTTGGTTTTTGATGACTTGTAGATTTTTGCAATAAGTATATGAGTTCTTTATGACTAATGTGAGTCCATGGATTATACGCACTCTTACCCTTCCATCATTGCTAGCCTCTTGATTGCCGTGCATTGCCCTTTCTCACCTTGAGAGTTGGTGCAAACTTAGCGGTGCATCCAAACCCCGTGATACGATACGCTCTATAACACATAAACCTCCTTATATCTTCCTCAAAACAGCCACCATACCTACATATTATGGCATTTCCATAGCCATTCCGAGATATATTGCCATGCAACTTTCCACCGTTCCGTTCATTATGACACGCATCATCATTGTCATATTGCCTTGCATGATCATGTAGTTGACATCGTATTTGTGGCAAAGCCACCTTCATAATTTTCATACATGTCACTCTTGATTCATTGCCCATCCCGTACATCACGGAGGCATTCATATAGAGTCATATCTTGTTCTAGTTTTGAGTTGTAACTCATGAGTTGTAAATAAATAGAAGTGTGATGATCATCATTATTAGAGCATTGTCCATTATAAAAAAAAAGAAAGGCCAAAAAAAAGAAAGGCCAAAGAAAAAAAAAAGGTCAAATAAAAAAAGGCCCCAAAAAAAGAAAAAAAAGGGAAAGAAAAAAATATAAAAAAGGGGGGACAATGTTACTATCTTTTTCCACAGTTGTGCTTCAAAGTAGCACCATGTTCTTCATATAGAGAGTCACATTTTTTGTCACATTCATATAGTAGTGGGAATTTTTCATTATAGAACTTGGCTTGTATATTCCAACGATGGGCTTCCTCAAAATGCCCTAGGTCTTCGTGAGCAAGCAAGTTGGATGGACACCCACTAGTTTCTTTTGTTTAGCTTTAATACATTTATAGCTCTAGTGCATCCGTTGCATGGCAATCCCTACCCCTAATGTTGACATCAGTTGATGGGCATCTCCGTAGCCCGTTGACTAGCCTCGTTAATATGACTTTCTTCTTTTTTCTCTTCTCCACACAACCTCCATTATCATATTCTATTCCACCCATAGTGCTATATCCATGGCTCACGCTCATGTATTGCGTGAAAGTTGAAAAAAGTTTGAGATTACTTAAGTGTGAAACAATTGCTTGGCTTGTCATCGGGGGTGTGCAAGATGAGAGAATTCTTGTGTGACGAAAATGGAGCATGACCAAACTATATGATTTTGTAGGGATGAACTTTCTTTAGCCATGCTATTTTGAGAAGACATGATTACTTTGTTAGTATGCCTGAAGTATTACTATTTCTTATGTCAATATGAACTTTCATTTTGAATCATTTGGATCTGAACATCCATGCCACAATAAAGAAAATTACATTAAGGATTATGCTAGGTAGCATTCCACGTCAAAAATTCTGTTTTTATCATTTACCTACTCGAGGACGAGCAGGAATTAAGCTTGGGGGTGCTTGATACGTGTCCAACGTATCTATAATTTTTTATTGTTCCATGCTATTATATTACCCGTTTTGGATGTTTATGGGCTTTACTTTACACTTTTATATCATTTCTGGGACTAACCTATTAAGCGGACGCCCAGCCCAAATTGTTGTTTTCTTGCCTATTTCAGTGTTTCGAAGAAAAGGAATATCAAACGGAGTCCAAATGGAATGAAACCTTAGGGAGAATTATTTTTGGAACGGAAGCAATCCAAGAGACTTGGAGTGGAAGTCAGGGAAGCTTCGAGGTGGCCACGAGGAAGGGAGGTGCGCGCTACCCTGGGCGCACCCCCCACCCTCGTGGGCCCCTCGTGGCTCCCCTGACCGACTTCTTTCGCCTATATATGTCCATATACCCTAAAAACATCGGGGAGCACAATACGTCGGGAGTTCCGCCGCCGCAAGCCCTCTGTAGCCACCAAAAACCAACCGGGACCCTATTCCGGCACCCTGCCGGAGGGGGGGTCCCTCACCGGTGGCCATCTTCATCATCCCGGCGCTCTCCATGACGAGGAGGGAGTAGTTCACCCTCGGGGCTGAGGGTATGTACCAGTAGCTATGTGTTTGATCTCTCTCTCTCTCTCTCTCTCTCTCTCTCGTGTTCTTGATTCGGCATGATCTTGATGTATCGCGAGCTTTGCTATTATAGTTGGATCTTATGATGTTTCTCCCCCTCTACTCTCTTGTAATGGATTGAGTTTTCCGTTTGAAGTTATCTTATTGGATTTAGTCTTTAAGGATTTGAGAACGCTTGATGTATGTCTTGCGTGGGATACCCGTGGTGACAATGGGGTATTCTATTAATTCACTTGATGTATGTTTTGGTGATCAACTTGCGGGTTCCGTGACCTTGGGAATCTATGCATAGGGGTTGGCACACGTTTTCGTCTTGACTCTCCTGTAGAAACTTTGGGGCACTCTTTGAAGTCCTTTGTGTTGGTTGAATAGATGAATCTGAGATTGTGTGATGCATATCGTATAATCATGCCCACGGATACTTGAGATGAGATTGGAGTATCTAGGTGACATTAGGTTTTTGGTTGATTTGTGTCTTAAGGTGTTATTCTAGTACGAACTCTATGATAGATCCAACGGAAAGAATAGCTTCGTGTTATTTTACTACGGACTTTTGAATAGATCGATCAGAAAGGATAACTTTGAGGTGGTTTCGTACCCTACCATAATCTCTTCGTTTGCTGTCCGCTATTAGTGGTTTTGGAGTGACTCTTTGTTGCATGTTGAGGGATAGTTATATTATCCAATTATGTTATTATTATTGAGAGAACTTGTACTAGTAAAAGTATGAACCTTAGGCCTTGTTTCCTAGCATTGCAATACCATTTACGCTCACTTTTATCATTAGTTACCTTGCTGTTTTTATAATTTCAGATTACAAAAACCTATATCTATCATCCATATTGCACTTGTATCACCATCTCTTCGCCGAACTAGTGCACCTATACAATTTACAATTGTATTGGGTGTGTTGGGAACACAAGAGACTCTTTGTTAATTGGTTGCAGGGTTGTTTGAGAGAGACCATCTTCATTGATAAACCTTAGGCCATCCACTTGAGGGAAATTTGCTACTGTCCTACAAACCTCTGCACTTGGAGGCCCAACAACGTCTGTAAGGAGAAGGTTGCGTAGTAGACATCAAAGTACTCAATGATTCTCTCCTTATCTTCTTAACCTGCGTTTGTTTGGCTATGTATTTGAACCTTTACTGGGATTCACAATCAGCAACACATACAAAGCAAGTACTTGATGTTATTTATTTTTCCATTTGAGGTTTTGTTGAGGTCAATATTGTATCAATAAGGCAGTACGAAAGCAGAGTTTCTGGAGGGTTGATTCTCCATGTATTGTATGTGCTTTGATTCTAGCCCTAGTATGGTCAAAATGTTGTCCAAATGGGGCCAAATGATGTCTTCAAAATTAGACTGGAAAATAAAAACCCAGAAAAAAGAGAGCAAGAGCATTTAGAGTGTTCAATTGCTGTAGTTGCAATGGCAAGGCATCTTCGAGATGCCAGGGGGTAATACTCGAAGGTAGAACATGATAGAAGTAGAACCGGGTCATTGACCTATGACAGTAGATACTTCAACCTTGCCAAAAATAGACAAGTCACTGGAATGAATTCCCATCAGATATATCAGATCAGGACAGCATGGTCGGAATCATAACTATAAGGAATAAATTTCAAGAATACCTAAAGAATCATACAACTGGATAATCATTTTGGAAGAAGCTTCCGAGACGGTCTACATCATTTTCATGGGCATGAACACAAAGTTCAAGGTCGACTCCCACTTCTTCAATGCACAACCTTTCATCCACTGCTCTGTTAAAATTAAGTGAAGATGAAGAACTACCTGGTGAATTACCAGAGGAGTATGACCCATGAAATCTTTCGGGTTCACACAGATTAAGGAAGGCATCGGTTCAACCCATCTGGGCCTCTTAGGAACATATACCACAAACTTCAGGAGTAAACAACAAAAGCTCGAAAGTAGAGCATGGTTCACAAAGCAGAGGATACAATTTACCGAAGGCATTATATACCCATGGAAAGGCTCACAAGGTTATTCAATATGAAGGACACTGTTGGATAATAATCCAACAAGAGTTCTGGTGGTCTACAACGGAGCTGATGTGAGTATCGGTACTCTACCAGAGGAAGAAGGAACGAAAGGGCGTCGGACTAACGAGTCTTCTCGGTTTTGGCTGCCCTTTCGAAGAGGTTGATCCCTTTCGTTGATGTCTTCATTTCTCTGCTTCAAGTCACCACGATCAAGTCGTCATCCTTTCTGCGGGATCTCCATCGTCCTACGAACGCGACCAAGGGGAAAAACTCTGGAAGAACGCATCTCCACAAAGCTGGTCATCTGACGGTGAACTCAATGGGAAATACACGAGGTACCCCACGAGTTGTATTTCAGTGAATTTGTTGAGTGCAATATACGATGGTACCAAAGTTTCAAACGGGTAGGCAATCATTCGATGACTAGACAGAAGCTGGAATGGGGGTTTGAAACAACGAGAGTAACATGGTGTTTGATTCCAGGATGAATAATGGTATAGATTTTAGCTCGTGAATCACATACGAAGCCATGTGCACATGATACATTAGAATCCGGGTTGTAAAGAAGAGTCAGGTTTTGATCCAGTAGAACTGTGGGTTATGGGCCCACCATGTGGGTTGAAAGTAAGAAGGGTGGTGACATCTTGCACAACCGCGAGAGGGAGGCAAGTCAGTGAATAGCTTGTCAGCTATGCCAGCAACAATGTCGGTACCAAGGACGGGGAACGAAGAGAACCATTTTCCTGCTCGTTGAACGAGGCGAACCAATTGGCGAAGTTCTCACCCATCAGTGGTTATCGGAATGTCATCAACAATAGTAATAGGGTCTTACAGACAGAGTGGTACAACAAGGTGCCTACTTAAGCAGGGAATTCTCTCTGCTCAGTTAAGTCAGATTCAGGAAAGGTTAAACAAAAGAATGGAAAGAAAAACGCGATTATCAGATTAAACAGAACAATGGAAAGAAAATTGTGTTTATGCACAATTATTAGGAGATATGTAGCGACCCGACCTCAGACGGTCAAGCCTGCGTGTTCTTTGTGCCATCCACGGATCAGTATCTTTGGCACACACAAGACATCAATGTATATATCAAAGTGCAATCACATGTATAATTAACGTAAAACTGATATATACCTCATAAGTGTCGCCGAAACAAACAATCGGGTGTGGAATCCCATCAACGCCATCGGCAAGTTGAGTGTAGACCGTAACCTGCACTGCACTCTTACTCGTCTGAAGAAAGTATCTGCAACATGATACGTTGCAGCCGTGTAGGTCAGTACATTGAATGTACCGGCAAGATCACAACATGAGAAAACAGATGATAAAACTATACTATATGCAATATGGCTTTGTGGCTCCGTGTCTGAGTTTTGTTTGCGTAAAAGCTGGTTTTATTTTCCCTACAACAAAGGAATAAATGAAATCTGTACTATGGAGTTTCTATCATGACATGGTTCCGCCAACCGATGTCTCATAGCCCAAAATCATCATAAGTTACCCACAATTAAGTTATCAATCCAGTGTTGAGAGTTCCGAGATAGATCCAAGTCCAGAGGCTCAAATTGTCCGTAACCGGGGACACGGCTAATCGATTAGGTTATAACCCTCTGCAGAGGTTTGTACACTTTACCCGCAAGATTCGATCCCTCTCTTTGTGTTCTCGCACTTCAGGGTGTTTGAGAACAAGATGACCGAAACATGGTCTTCCGAAGAGTTCCTCGACCACCGTCTGCACTCATCCCATCCTACCGTAGTTCTACATCTGCTAGTACCGTCCCAGCCAGAGTCACCACTAAGGTCAACCAAGCCAGAGCCCATAATGACCTGCGGTTGCAGGTAAGCTTCCGGGCATGAAGTATTCTTCCGTCTCTTTGAGTCTGGGTGAAGCTTTCCGCAAGATGTCATGGCGCTTCTCCATGCATCCCGCCAACCACTGGTTCCTCCAGGTGCCCGTCAACCGTCCTTCACCCAAAGAGTGTGTATTGAATTCTTGTCTCGAGTCTTGAAGTCTTGAGGCCTTGAAGATGCAGTCCTTGCAGCTTTCATCATGGTGTTGTCGTCATTGACGTAGATCTTCCATTCTCACACCACTCCTGAGCACTCATATCAAACCCTGTCTACTATAGCGTAGCATTAGAATAAATAACGTCCCGGGCTTGGTAACAGGGTGATGGGTTCCTACCTCATGCATACTACTCAACTACAAGAATGTCAATAACACTACTGAGGGGTGGTTGCAAAGATGTCACTAAATGCAATAAAACATAGGTATGAAAGCATGGTCAAAGTGAACTTGCCTTGTTGACGATCTTCGAAAACTAGGGATTCGTAGTAGCAAGCTTCGCACTCGGAAATTCTACCGAGGCAAACAATAACTATAATAAGCACAATGCATATGATCACATAACACAATAGCATAGTAACATAACACACCAAAACAAACGAATCAAAACCCAAAGAAAAACTCGAAGAAATCCAACTCAAGTTTTCCTACTTCAAGCAACAACTAAAACTAGTTTTTACATAACAAAATTTTCTCAACATATCCTAACCATGGGTTTATGTTAACTTAACAGAAAATAATGCATTAAGCAATTAGGAGCAAAAAGAATCAATTTAAAAGCTATAGTAAAACTCCTATTAGGCCTAATTCAATTTCTATTAAGAAAAATAAAATAAAAGTTTTATTTATTATAAATAAAAGTTCATCCTATAAAGTGACAGAAACTATCCTAGAATAATAAATCACATGTGAAAATAAATTTATTTACTAATTTAAATAATAGGAAAACAGTAGCTAGTTAATTAATTAAGAATAACAAGATACTGCTAGAAACTATTTTTTATTAATCCTAAAATACCCAAATTAATTCCTATGGTTAGGTAATGTCAAAATAAAGTTGGGACAAAAAGAATCATATAAAAATAATTTTCCTAACTCCTGTTATAACAGATTTACTATTCTGACTAAAACTAAAATAAATCAATTTAAAATTATTTTAACATATCTAATAATATTTTCTACAGAAACTATAGAAAATTTGCAACCCAACAAAAAAAGAATCACCTAAAAATATTCAACAGAATAAAAGATATGAATTTTTCAAAACAGGAACTATTCTGTTAAAACAGAAAATAAAAATAAATG
Source organism: Aegilops bicornis (assembly GCA_021605145.1). Taxonomy (NCBI): domain Eukaryota; kingdom Viridiplantae; phylum Streptophyta; class Magnoliopsida; order Poales; family Poaceae; genus Aegilops; species Aegilops bicornis. The sequence goes on along the minus strand of CM038674.1, from coordinate 39,217,632 downwards.
AAAAATGGCCTTAATGGGCCTAAACTACGCACTGAGCATAAAATAAACTAAACGGGCCCTAGGGTTAAACTAGTCGGGCCGGGCTAAATAAAATAAACCCTAACTTAAATTAAACCGGAACTAAACCGGTCGAACCGGGTTTTATTTAAAAGACATACCCCTTCGGGGGTGTTCTAATCTACGCCGTAGATTTGAGATCGGACGGCGGGGTGGAGCTCCGGCGACTCACCGGAGTTTGGACGGCGGCGGCGGCTCGGTGGCGAGTGTGCCGACGGCTCCGGTCGTCGGGGAGGTCGTCGGAGTGGTCCCGTGCTGGACGAGCTCGGGGCGGTGTTTGGTGGTGGGGGTGGCGGTGGGGGAGGGCTTGGGCGGCGACGGCGACGCAAATGGCGGCGGGGGTAGGCTCGGGCTCCGGCGACGGCGTGAGAGAGGAGGAGGGGTTCCAAGAGGGGCTAGGGGGAAATGGGGTGGGGCCCGGTATTTATAGGGGAGGGCCTCGGCGTTGGCAAGGGGGGCGATCGGGGGGAGATCGACATCCCGGATCTCACGGGATCCGGCGATCGGCGGCGGCGCGGCGAAGCGTGGGCGGGGGTTGAAGAAGGGGGGTGGGGTCCGCTTTGGCGGTGGGGGAGAGGGGCGCGGCGGGCCGACCGGCTCGAAGAGGTTTGGCTGAGGTGGTCTGGCAGCTCATTGCTCATTGGCTGGCCAGTTGGGCCGCTGGTGGGCAGTCTGGTGGGTCTTGGCTGGGCAGAGGCTGGTGGCGCTGGGAGAGGGTTTTCTTTTTTTAAATTTATTTTTTTAATAAAAGCAAAAACAGATATAACTTAATAAATATAAATATTTTATATAGGACATATATATACCAAAATGATCAGGGGAATATTCCCTATCATTTGAACATTTTTCCAAAGGCAAAATCCAAACTTTGTAAAAATTCATTTTTTTCAAATTCAAATAAAACTCAAGTTTGAATTCAAAACTTTTGGCATTGTTTTCCTCTGATATTTTTGGAGTGTCATATTTACTCCTCTCATACTTTTGCTCAAGTATTTATCGAGGCATAGTTTTGATATGATTCCCACTTGCCAAAGTTTGAATTCACATACCAAAACTCAAATTTGAAAGAAAGGGTTTCAAGGCATTTTCAATTGACTTTCAATTTGGTGCTTTTTAACTTCCAACTCATATTTCATATAATTGAAGAAGTCATTTTATCTTCCCTCATGAAAATCATTGAGTTGCATAAAGCTTTGAATTTGAAATATTCCCAAATGAAATTCAAATCTTTTCCAAAACCCTTTTCATTTCAAAATGGAAGAAGTCATGTCATCTTCACCCTAGTGTTTGGTGTTGGAATGAACTTGAATTCATGGGGATCCAAAAGGCAAAGGGGAAAGTTTGGGAAAGTCATTTCATTCCCTCTCATTCAACTTTCAAAAGTTTTCAAATTCCACTCAGTTTCACTCAATCAATCAAACCATCAATCAGACAACAAGCATAGTTATTTATCTAATATAACATTCCAAAATTTAGAATTTTGGGATGTTACAAACCTACCACACTTAAAATGAATCTCGTCCTCGAGATTCGAAGAGGCTAGCAAGAAAATGTTAGGGTTTGGGGTCTGCTAGTAAATGTTTGGTCGGAAGGTCAGGGGTGCTACCACACATAAAAGTATGGTTACGGTTCCAATAAACTCAGATACTTCCTCTGGAGTGCCGACATTGTATGTCTATTCCCATATCTTACAATAGCTCCTTCATTAGCGCTCTTCTGTCAGAAGCATAGAGTGTTCCTCAAAATCTTGGGTCGGTGTGTAAAAGTTGAAGTTCGTCCGAGACTGGATCTTCTTAGCTGATGGGTCTGTGTCCATTCTAGATAACTATCGAAACACTCATGGTGGTCTACCATTAATGGTTTCTCCTGCAGAAAACGGGTCTGGGTTGAACTTCACCGTATAACCTACGATTGGCAACGGTTGCCTGTAAAGGTTTCCTTCGTACTACCATTTTATGGTTTTATGGCTTATCGCGTCGACACTCTTCTAAGGTTTTCGAGGCTCTCTGATTTTCCATCAACATATGATAGTTCATGATAGAAGTCTCCGGTATGGGGGCCAATCCATCCCGTACATGAATCATTACCACATATGTAAATATCGAATCACGTATTCTAACACTTGGGCATACTCACAAGCATTGCAGAATTTCTCTTGTTCTCGAACTGGGTTCGTAAATCCATGGTTTCTGCAAGCCAAACAAAACATCTATCGTTACTTCACCACTCTCAGGTTTTTGCGTGACCTCCTACGAAACTTATGCTGATTGGATCACTGATTCTTCCAATTTTATTCCTTTATCAAGGTTACATCTATTCCTTATCAAAATCCTGGGCCTGTGGGTTATGGCCCACTTCAACACTAGTGCATCTTTAACTCATCCTTGGGGTAACTCTCATGTTACACCTCCTTTAAATCCAGTAGTACTCTGTTTCTTCATACCATGATATCAAAAACAAAACTCCAACTTATTTTGTCCAGCTTCCTGCTATGGGCCGTCATGAATAACACATTTCTTTCTTCATTGATCTTGTGGCTTTACAGAGTACTATGACCAAAAGAATGCACAAGTTTATCCATAAAATCTCATTATTTTCATATCAGTCTTTCATTACATCCTTAACCATTTTCGTAAATCCAAATTCCAAAAAGTACTTTGTTACAAATGCTGCCACCCACATGGTTTGGTATGGTCAGACATTACTTCCAACTTTATTTATTTATCCTCCTCGAGGATTCTTGATCCCACTGAAGTGTGCGACATGAGCCTTGAAATCTTCAATCTTCTGTTTCATCATGGTGGTCTTGAGCTTCACCTTCATCATCTCTGCATGCACTTCGCTTAGGTATTCCTGAGTATAACGGAGTCTTGCTTCAAGTATTTATCCGATCTGGCGTATGGCTTCCATGGCTGCTTCACGAACAGCATCGAAGAAAGTTGCTTGTGGCACACATGAAATGAAAAAGTACTGCCCCATCATCTTTGGGCAAACTCCTTTCAAATGGTGGAGGTGTACCTCCACATACCAAAGTTCCACTCCCTTTTGCATGAAGGGGTAGCCTTTGTAGACTGCATCTCCTTCAAGGTGAATATGCTTCATCATGTCCTTCAGGATCCTCGGGTAATCATGATCACTTGTCAGGGTCATGATCGTTTCAGGGCCCTTAAGGAAAGACTCATAAAGGGTTGTCATCTGTATGTGTAGGATAAGAGGGGTGCTTAGAACAAGGGATGTATCTCCATGGGGAAATTGCAATTGTCTCCAGAAAAGCTTGGTGTTCAGTTGTCCATGGGTTCAAGATTTCGGTGTCTGGTTGAGATAGAAAGAGAAAGCAATTACCCACTCATCAACAAAATTATCGATTGTAATGGGCCGTTCTACTATGGTTTCGTTTCTAAGTCCTCATTTCTTCAGGTCTTCAATGCTCGGGAGTTTCCAATTCCTGATGCTGTTCCCATATGAAGGCCTTCTACCATTCTTACGTCTCTCATGGTTGAAATAAGTACAAGCCTACGAATATCGCATCTATCCAACCATTCAATAAACACACAAAAATAATAGCAACCAAGCATTCATTTATTCAATCAATTCTACAGTATCGCCACCCACATAAATTGGTATGGTCGGATACTTAAATCGAGATGGCGTTCATCTTTATTTCTCTCATGGTGGAATACTACTAAGCTAATTTACTGGGGTTTCTTCTGTATGGACTTGATCTCCTCCAGTTCTTCTGCTAGATTTTCCCTGTCGACGCGGAGTTTCTTGTGACGACCCTGTATGTCCTGAAGTTGTTCCTTGAGCTTCTGGATTTCAACGACCTTTGCATGAGACATGGTCCTGCCGTTTTTCAATTCCTGACGCATTCTCGAGATCTCGAGGTTCTCCTCCTCCAGCTTGTTTACCTCCAGTCTCTGAGTCTTGACCTCTTCTCATAGTGCTTCATTGTCGAACAAGGCTTCCAGGAGGTCCATCTGAAGATTCTTGACGTATTGTTCCAGATCCTGATTGTACACTAAAAGTGGGGAGAACTTCATCTTTTGCGCTTCCGTCAGGGCAATAGTTGCTCCATCAAACTTCTGCCATCCCATCCTTCCAAAAAAGTGTGGGTTTAGTGCAGCACGATGACGATAGCATAAACGTGCAATAGCATCATGGACGGCAGTGTTGATGCCCATATCACGGTCACCATTTATAGTTCCGAAGCTGATGTCTGCAGTCACAGGGGCTTCTTTACGACCAAAAACTTGGGTCTTGACTCCCACGATCTGGACGTCCTCTTAGTTGCCTTGATCTCGTGTATCGGTAACTTCAGCACTGACTAGCTCCACAAGGAAGGGGCCTCCAAGAACCTTCTCGTAGTGTTCTCTTTTGTTCAGAATGTAGCTCTCCATCTATAGTTTGAAATAAGGAAGGTTCAGTAAAAGGAATGAGGTGTTACGAGAGTAGTACAAAACAAAGGTCATTCCTATTGGGGTCATCATATTACTAAGTCATTTTCTAGGGTCACGTCCTACAGCCAACATGTGCTCTGATACCATTTCAGTAGCGACCCGACCTCAGACGGTCAAGCCTCTGTGTTGCTATGCCATCCCCTGGATCGATATCTTTGGCAACACAGTACATCAATGTATATATCAAAGTGCAATCACATGTATAAATAACGTAAAACTGATATATACCTCATAAGTCTCAGCGGAAACAAACAATCGGGTGTGGAATCCCATCAACGCCATCGGCAAGTTGAGTGTAGACCGTAACCCTGTACCGTACTCTTACTCGTCGGAAGAAAGTATCTGCAACATGATACGTTGCAGCCGTGTAGGTCAGTACATTGAATGTACCGGCAAGATCACAACATGAGAAAACAGATGATAAAACTATACTATATGCAATATGGCTTTGTGGCTCTGTGTCTGAGTTTTGTTTGCGTAAAAGCTGGTTTTATTTTCCCTACAACAAAGAAATAAATGAAATCTGTACTATGGAGTTTTCTATCATGACATGGTTCCGCCAACCGATGTCTCATAGCCCAAAATCATCATAAGTTGCCCACAATGAAGTTATCAATCCAGTGTTGAGAGTTCCGAGATAGATCCAAGTCCAGAGGCTCAAATTGTCCGTAAACGGGGACACGGCTAATCGATTAGGTTATAACCCTCTGCAGAGGTTTGTACACTTTACCCGCAAGATTCGATCCCTCTCTTTGCGGTCTTGCACTTCAGGGTGTTTGAGAACAAGATGACCGAAACATGGTCTTCCGAAGAGTTCCTCTGACCACTGTCCGGTACTCATCCCATCCGACCGTAGTTCTACATCTGCTAGTACCGTCCCAGCCAGAGTCACCACTAAGGTCAACCAAGCCAGAGCCCATAATGACGTGCGGTTGCACAGGTAAGCTTCCGGGCATGAAGTATTCTTCCGTCTCTTTGAGTCTGGGTGAAGCTTTCCGCAAGATGTCATGGCGCTTCTCCATGCATCCCGGCCAACCATCGGGTTCCTCCAGGTGCCCGTCAACCGTCCTTCACCCAAGAGTGTGTATTGAATTCTTGTCTCGAGTCTTGAAGTCTTGAGGCCTTGAAGATGCAGTCCTTGCAGCTTTCATCATGGTGTTGTCGTCATTGACGTAGATCCTCCATTCTCACACCACTCCTGAGCACTCATACCAAACCCCGTCTACTATAGCGTAGCATTAGAATAAATAACGTCCCGGGCTTGGTAACAGGGTGATGGGTTCCTACCTCATGCATACTACTCAACTACAAGAATTTCAATAACACTACTGAGGGGTGGTTGCAAAGATGTCACTAAATGCAATAAAACATAGGTATGAAAGCATGGTCAAAGTAAACTTGCCTTGTTGACGATCTTCGAAAACTAGGGATTCGTAGTAGCAAGCTTCGCACTCCGGAAATTCTACCGAGGCAAACAATAACTATAATAAGCACAATGCATATGATCACATAACACAATAGCATAGTAACATAACACACCAAAACAAACGAATCAAAACCCAAAGAAAAACTCGAAGAAATCCAACTCAAGTTTTCCTACTTCAAGCAACAACTAAAACTAGTTTTTACATAACAAAATTTTCTCAACATATCCTAACCATGGGTTTATGTTAACTTAACAGAAAATAATGCATTAAGCAATTAGGAGCAAAAAGAATCAATTTAAAAGCTATAGTAAAACTCCTATTAGGCCTAATTCAATTTCTATTAAGAAAAAATAAAATAAAAGTTTTATTTATTATAAATAAAAGTTCATCCTATAAAGTGACAGAAACTATCCTAGAATAATAAATCACATGTGAAAATAAATTTATTTACTAATTTAAATAATAGGAAAACAGTAGCTAGTTAATTAATTAAGAATAACAAGATTCTGCTAGAAACTATTTTTTTATTAATCCTAAAATACCCAAATTAATTCCTATGGTTAGGTAATGTCAAAACAAAGTTGGGACAAAAAGAATCATATAAATATAATTTTCCTAACTCCTGTTATAACAGATTTACTATTCTGACTAAAACTAAAATAAAGCAATTTAAAATAATTTTAACATAGCTAATAATATTTTCTACAGAAACTATAGAAAATTTGCAACCCAACAAAAAAAGAATCACCTAAAAATATTAAACAGAATAAAAGATATGAATTTTTCAAAACAGGAACTATTCTGTTAAAACAGAAAATGAAAATATATGAAAAATGGCCTTAATGGGCCTAAACTACGCACTGAGCGTAAAATAAACTAAACGGGCCCTAGGGTTAAACTAGTCGGGCCGGGCTAATTAAAATAAACCCTAACTTAAATTAAACCGGAACTAAACCGGTCGAACCGGGTTTTATTTAAAAGACATACCCCTTCGGGGGTGTTCTAATCTACGCCGTAGATTTGAGATCGGACGGCGGGGTGGAGCTCCGGCGACTCACCGGAGTTTGGACGGCGGAGGCGGCTCGGTGGCGAGTGTGCCGACGGCTCCGATCGTCGGGGAGGTCGTCGGAGTGGTCCGGCGGGTGCGGACGAGCTCGGGGAGGTGTTTGGTGGAGTGGGTGGAGGTCGGGGAGGTCTAGGGCGGCGACGGCGACGCAAATGGCGGCGGCGGTAGGCTCGGGCTCCGGCGACGGCGTGAGAGAGGAGGAGGGGTTCCGGCGAGGGGGCGAGGGGGGGAATGGGGTGCGGGGACCCGGTATTTATAGGGGGGGCCTCGGCGTTGGCAAGGGGCGATCGGGGAGATCGACATCCCGGATCTCACGATCCGCGATCGTGGCGGCGTGGCGGGGGGTTGAAGAAGGGGGGTCCGCTGGCGATTGGGGAGAGAGGCGGGCGGCGGCCCGGCTCGAAGAGGTTTGGGCGAGGTGGTCTGCTGGCCCACTGGCATTGGCTGGGCCAGCCTGGTGGGCAGTCTTGCGGTGGGCGTGGGCTGGGCAGAGCCTGGCGCTGGGAGGGTTTTTAAATTTATTTTTTAATAAAAGCAAAAACAGAGATAACTTAATAAATATAAATATTTTATATAGGACATATATATACCAAAATGATCAGGGAATATTCCTATCATTTGAACATTTTTCCAAAGGCAAAATCCAAACTTTATAAAAATTCATTTTTTTCAAATTCAAATAAAACTCAAGTTTGAATTCAAAACTTTTGGCATTGTTTTCCTCTGATATTTTTGGAGTGTCATATTTACTCCTCTCATACTTTTGCTCAAGTATTTATCAGGCATAGTTTTTGATATGATTCCCACTTGCCAAAGTTTGAATTCACATACCAAAACTCAAATTTGAAAGAAAGGGTTTCAAGGCATTTTCAATTGACTTTCAATTTGGTGCTTTTTAACTTCCAACTCATATTTCATATAATTGAAGAAGTCATTTTATCTTCCCTCATGAAAATCATTGAGTTGCATAAAGCTTTGAATTTGAAATATTCCCAAATGAAATTCAAATCTTTTCCAAAACCCTTTTCATTTCAAAATGGAAGAAGTCATGTCATCTTCACCCTAGGGTTTGGTGTTGGAATGAACTTGAATTCATGGGGATCCAAAAGGCAATGGGGAAAGTTTGGGAAAGTCATTTCATTCCCTCTCATTCAACTTTCAAAAGTTTTCAAATTCCACTCAGTTTCACTCAATCAATCAAACCATCAACCAGACAACAAGCATAGTTATTTATCTAATATAACATTCCAAAATTTAGAATTTTGGGATGTTACAAGATATCCTTCCCATGTACAAGCAGAACATGGCATATAGGGTAGGAGAGCAAGTACCCAACCATTCAGATAAGAGGCAAGGATTAATCAAGATGTTACCCATACAACGGTGTTTGGATAACTGACCAAGAAACATTTAGCATCGCGCCTCCAATGTTCTTGTTGTTGAGTGGGGTATCATAGTCATGCTTCGAGGTAGCAATGATATGGTGTTTCAATCAAGGGCCGGACTTTGGATACACAAATGATCCATCCGGAGCAACTTATAAAATAAGTCTTACAATTTCCTCCAGGAAGAATGGTTATCTTTGCAAAAGAAATTATAATGATAGGTCCTCCATCCAGGGGGTTGCTAGGCATGACATCATATTACCGGGTCATCAGAGGACCAACATCACAACTCCTGGAAAGTTGTCCCAACCATCATATCTGACCGAGATTCAGATCCGATTGGTGTCATGATACCTCAGACTCAGGATGTCCGAGAAGAAAAGGGGCAACCCAAATCGACGAAATGACATTGCAAGATTCTCGGGAAATGAACTATGGGAGCGTGTTCCTGAAACAATAGTTCATCATTAAACCAAGGAGGGGATGAGGAGGTGGCTGATGGGCTCAGCGACAATTCATTGAGAGTGCCAAACAGATGTATTTCCACAATAATGTGAACATGAAGATGACACTAGTCAATTCAAATGATATAATGTTGTATGCTCTAGGAAAACATACACCATCAATCATTAGTTGAAAGGTGTGCCCGAAATATGACCGTAGGCAGCAAGATCAATGTTAGAGTGACGATTCAATAACTAACAGTCCAAGAAGTCGATCGTTAATTTCAAAGCAATAGGGTGGCTAGAAGTACAGAACTCAAACAACATCATTAGCATATTGGTATCCTGGTTAAAAACAACATGGGGACCAAGGAAGAATGGTGATGGTGAGAAGTATCATCATATCGAGAATTTCTAAGAGTGGAGCAATCCCTACAACATTCTCGACATAAAAGGCAGCAATACTTCAAGGCAGAGCACAACACTAGCTGGAGAGCAAGTTGTATTCATAATGTGGACAAGTTCGCGATGAAAGGAAGTCAAGGGTGTTGTCGATGATAATAAAAATCATCGAGGGCAAGGAGGGTATTTCTCATCATGAACACAGTTGACATCTTGGAAGAAGTCAAAGTGTTGAAGGTGATCCGACACATTTGCCGGGAGGTTTCAAGAGGATGCAATCAAACAACAACGGCAACAAGCAAGGAAATGACGAAGTGGCAAGTTATAGGATCAATATATAAGATGCAAGCTCGGAACCAAAGTTTCCTTTCAAGACAAGCAACATGATGTTAGGAGCTCGACGTAAGTCGTGCTCACACACTGAAGAATTCATGCACCAGAGAAGGATGAGGTAGCACAGTCAAAGATAGCAAGACCAGGATGCAGCCGATAGTCTAGGAATGACCAGATTGAGTTTAGAATTTCCTAGTAAAAATACTAGGGGTATTTGATTGGTAGTTCGGAATAATTTCACTAGTCGGTGTCCTCGGTTGATAACAACCCAGAACCCGTAGAGTGATTACGACAGGGAAAGACATTACTTCAACAAAGTTAGTAAGATGTGGCGCAATGGCAAGACATCTCCAAGATACCAGGGGGTAATACTCGAAGGTAGAATATGATAGAAGTAGAACCGGGTCATTGACCTATGACAGTAGATATTTCAACCTTGCCAAAAATAGACGAGGCACTGGAATGAATTCCCATCAGATATATCAGATCATGAAAGCATGGTCGGAATCATAACTGTAAGGAATCAATTTCAAGAATACCAAAAGAATCATACAGCTGGATAATCATTTTGCAAGAAGCTTCCGAGACGGTCTACATCATTTTCATGGGCATGAACACAAAGTTCAAGGTCGACTCCCACTTCTCCAATGCATAACCTTTCATCCACTGCTCTGTTAAAATTAAGTGAAGATGAAGAACTACCTGGTGAATTACCAGTGGAGTATGACCCGTGAAATCTTTCGGGTTCACACAGATTAAGGAAGGCATAGGTTAAACCCATCTCGGCCTCTTAGGAACATATACCACAAACTTCAGGAGTAAACAACACAAGCTCGAAAGTAGAGCATGGTTCGCAAAGCAAAGGATGCAATTTACCAAAGGCATTATATACCCATGGAAAGGCTTACAAGGTTATTCAATATGAAGGACACTATCGGATAATAATCCAACAAGAGGTCTGGTGGTCTACAACGGAGCTGATGTGAGTATCGATACTCTATCAGAGGAAGAAGGAACGAAAGGGCATCAGATTATAGAAACAACTGACTAATTCAAAGATCAAATGCAAATAAATTATCATTTCCAAATCAAGGGATCGGAAGCCAATGGTCTGATTTAGAATGGATAAGTCGAATAGACTTAGGGGTAAAATCGACAGCAATTTGATGGGTCGATAACCACCTCATGTTCAAAATGACATCTGAGCCGAAAAGATAATTTAAAAGGATCAACCGATGATTGCGTGCCTTCGCACTCGTGTTGATTCAATAGGATCAAAATGACGGTGTCAAAGGAGACTAATGAATATTGCCAGCCATATGGAAAGCATCCATAATGCAAGCAGACAAGTATTTGTAGAGCAATAAGCTGCTAAGGATTTTCGTAGGATCGAGTAATATTTTCGAAGACTTTCGTGAAACACCTGAACAACTGGGGATGAGCGGATACTCGGTAAGTGCGAGGAATTATCCGGTATTCATGTGGCAAAGAACTACAAGACAGTAGGCACAAAGTATTCTCGAAACAACAACGAGTATATTGAGGTATCTCGTAATAACAAGAGCGACGAGGAATGATCAAGAGAATGACAAGTGCATACAGATATCCATAGGGATATACCAGTGATAGTGGATTACAAAGGCGATAAGCACAAGGGTCTCGGGAAAATATCGAGGGATATCCTCAGAATCTTCAAACGAAGCAGGTGATCTTCTAGAACGAGGGCTCTCCGGGAGAAATAGTTACGAGAACCTAGAGTTAGAGTTAGCAAAATCATTTAACCCGAATATAAGAGAGATCAGAGTCCCAGAGTATAGACGAGAAGTAAAAGATCCTAATACCACCCAATGGCGACGTGGGCCCGTAAGGCACACAGTCATGTTAGTAAAAGTTTTGTAATAACTAGACTCGGCTTCGGCCAAGGAGTGTGGAATGGGGATTCCTATAGGCAGTTGGCTCTGATACCAACTTGTGACGCCCCCGATTCAATTGTACACTAATCATACACGCAAATGTGACGATCAAGATTAGGGACTCACGGGAAGATATCACAACACAATTGTAAAAATAAAAAAAGTCATACAAGCATCATAATACAAGCCAGGGGCCTCGAGGGCTCGAATACAAGTGCTCGATCATGGACGAGTCAGCGGAAGAAACAATATCTGAGTACATACATAAGTTAAACAAGTTGCCATATGATGGCTAGCACAAACTGGGATACAGATCAAAAGAGGCGCATGCCTCCTGCCTGGGATCCTCCTAAACTACTCCTGGTCGTCGTCAACGGCCTGCACGTAGTAGTAGGCACCTCCGGTGTAGTAGGAGTCGTCATCGACGGTGGCGCCTGACTCCTGGGCTCCAGCATCTAGTTGCGACAACCAGGAAGAAAGGAAATAGGGAAGGGGTTGGAGCAAAGCAACCATGAGTATTGATCCAAAGTACTCCAATCAAAGATCTACACTACATATGCATGGGTATCTGTGTAAAGGGGCAATATCGGTGGACTGAACTGCAGAATGCCAGAATAAGAGGGGGATAGCTCGTCCTGTCGAAGACTACGCTTTTGGCAGCCTCCATCTTGCAGCATGTTGAAGAGAGTAGATGATAAGTTCACCAAGTAGCATCGCATAGCATAATCATACCCGGCGATCCTCCCATCGTTTCCCTATTAGAGAGCAATCACCGGGTTATATCTGGCACTTGGAAGGGTGTGTTTTATTAAGTATCGAGTTCTAGTTGTCATAAGGTCAAGGTACAACTTCGGGTCGTCCTTTTACTGAGGGACACGGCTATTCGAATAGATAAACTTCGCTGCAGGGGTGCACCACATAACCCAACACGCTCGATCCCATTTGGCCGGGCACACTTTCCTGGGTAATGCCCGGCCTCGGAAGATCAACACGTCGTAGCCCCACCTAGGCACAACAAAGAGGTCAGCACGTCGGTCTAAATCCTATGGCACAGGGGTCTGGGCCCATCGCCCATTTCACACCTGCATGTTGCGTACGCGGCCGGAAGCAGACCTAGCCTCCCTAATACAAGAGCAGGCGTTCCAGTCCGATCCAGCGCGCGCTGCTCAGTTGCTAACGTCACGAAGGCTTCGGCTGATAGCACGACGTTGAGTGCCCATAACTGTTCCCGCGTAGTAGGTTAGTGCGTATAGGCCAGTGGCCAGACCCAGATCAAATACCAAGATCTCGTTAAGCGTGTTAATTGAAGTATCCATGACGGCTGACCAGGCCAGGCCCACCTCTCTCCTAGGTGGTCTCAACCTGCCCTGTCGCTCCGCCTCAAAGTAACAGTCGGGGGCCGTCGGGAACCCACGCCCACCTCTACCGGGATGGAGCCACCTGCCCCTTCAGCCCCCATTTCCGAACTGTATCATAAGTAATGTAACATTATAAAGTTTATAGCATATGCCCATGATCTCCTCCCGAGTGATCACGGCCCAGTAGTATAGCATGGCAGACGGACAAGAATGTAGGGCCACTGATAGAATACTAGCATCCTATACTAAGCATTAGGATTGCAGGTAAGGGTAACAACTGTAGCAACAATGACAGGCTATGGAACAGAATAGGAGTAACCGAACAGTAACATGCTACACTAATCTAATGCAAGCAGTACAGAGAAGAATAGGCGATATCGTGTGATCAAGGGGGGGGGGGGGCTTGCCTGGTTGCTCTGGCAAGTAGGGTTAGTCAACAAAGTAGTCGGTCGGGGCACCAGTAGCGGCATCGGTCTCGTAGTCCACCGGAGAGAAGAGGCGGAAGAAACAATGAAGACAATGCAAACATATGCATATCGATGCATGACAAAGCAAGTAACGGTGCTAGGAGTGCCCTAACACAGTAGTAGGTGATACCAGTGAAGGGGGAAAACATCCGGGAAAGTATCCCCGGTGTTTCACGTTTTCGGACAGATGAACCGGAGGGGGAAAGTTGCGTGTTCGCTATGCTAGGGATGTGTGGTGGACAAACGGGTTCCGTATCCGAATTCGTCTCGTCGTTCTGAGCTAGTTTCATGTACAAAGTTTTTCCATCCGAGCTACGGTTTATTTATTATGATTTTTCCAAGTTTTAGCAATATTCCGGAATCATTATTAATTCGAAATTAAATAGCTAAATGCTAGGTGCACCCAGCTCTGCGTACACAGAAGTGTACCAGAGGCTGACAGGTGGGCCAGGGGGTCCCAGTTGACCAGTCAACGTTTGACTGGTCAACAGGGGGTGGGGCCCCCTGTCATTGGCTGTTACATTAACTAACTAGTTAATTTAGTCTAACTAGGTTATTAGGGTAATAGATTTTAATTAGTTTAATTAAACCTAATTAATTAAGTTAATTAATTTAATTAACTAATTGATTAATTAATATTTTTAGTTACTTATTATCATTTTTATTCTTTTTTTAAATCGTTCTGGGGGGTTGGGCCTCACGTCGTGGCCCTAGGGGCCCTTAGTGAACCTGAGGCCTTTGGGTGTGGCGCTTGGGCACTTTCGGCAGGGCAGACCCGAGCGGAGGCCGACGGGGCGCCGTGTGGGGTGCCGGCGGGTGGGCGCCCATCGGGCGCGTGCAGGGCACCGACGAGGCGGGGTCACCGGTCGGCCGAGCGGGATGGCACCAAGCGTGGCCAGTGGGCAAGGCCACGGTAGTGCGTGAGTGTGGCAAGCGGCGCCGGGCAGTGGCAACAGCTTAACAAGGGTGCGATCACGGGTGTGCGGTGCGGACGGTTCGTTCGGGGCGTGGCCTTGCGCGCAGAGGTGCGTCCAAGGGCGCGGCCGGCAAGGGCGCGACGAGTGCAGGACGAGATGCGGGTCGCCGGCGATAGATGGGGATAAGGGAAGAGGGAGGCCGTGGCCTCACCGGTGATGTAGGGCACGGGGTAGTGGGGCTCGTGGAGGGGGTCGGGGATGATGGCGCCGGAGAGGAAGCAGTCCGCCAAGGGAGGTCCGGAGCAGGGGAGGTAGCCGCGAGGAGAAGGCCGTGGCGTGGGGCGGCCTTCTGCGCCGGCGAGGTGGGGCGACGGGCAGCGGGATCGGCGATGGGGTCGAGAGCCACGGCGAGGCGGACGGGATCGGGACCCCATGCCCCGATCCAATCTGGATCGGGGGAGGGAGGCAGAGGAGTGGGACGAGTGGGAAGGAGTGTGGGCGAGTGGGAGTAGTGGGGGGAAGGAGGTGCTAGGGTTTCGGGGGGTGAGGTGGGTTAATAGGTGCGGCTGGGCCGGCCTGGTTGGCCAAGTGGCCAGCTGGGCCGAAGCCCAGTGAGGCGGGAGGGATTTTCCTTTTATTTTTATTTTGTTTTATTTTCTGTTTTGTCTTTTCCTTTTATTTTATATTTCTTTTCTATTTTATTTAGTTACGCCTATTGTCGGTGTCAAAACCGGCGGATCTCGGGTAGGGGTTCCCGAACTATGCGTCTAGGCGGATGGTAACAGGAGACAAGGGACAAGATGTTTTTACCCAGGTTCGGGCCCTCTCGATGGAGGTAAAACCCTACTCCTGCTTGATTAACATTGATGATATGGGTAGTACAAGAGTAGATCTACCACGAGATCAAGGAGGCTAAACCCTAGAAGACAGCCTATGGTACGATTGTTTTTCGTCCTACGGACTAAAACCCTCCGGTTTATATAGACACCGAATAGGGTTAGGGTTACATAGAGTCGGTTACAATGGTAGGAGATCTACATATCCGTATCGCCAAGCTTGCCTTCCACGCCAAGGAAAGTCCTATCCGGACACGGGACGAAGTCTTCAATGTTGTATCTTCATAGTCCAGGAGTCCGGCCAACGGTGATAGTTCGGCTATCCGGACACCTCCTAGTCCAGACTCCTCGGTAGCCCCCTGAACCAGGCTTCAATGACGACGAAGTCCGGGCGCGCATATTGTCTTCGGCATTGCAAGGCGGGTTCCTCCTCCGAATACTTCATAGAAGATTTTGAACACAAGGACAGTGTCCGGCTCTGCAAAATAATTTCCACATAACACCGTAGAGAGAATAATATTTACACAAAATCAATCTGCTGACGTATTCCGCGGCGTGTCATCACGCCACGGCCAAGTCCTCATTCGTTTTTACTGTACCACCTCAGCGCGTTTAGCGAGGCGGTTTCCTTGGCACGTCTTGTCAAAGCAGAGATCGTGTCCCCCTTATTCCGGGATTCTCATCAATACGGACGTGGGTAACCCAACCGTGCCATTAATTTACGGCGCTTGGGAGATAAGCGAGTTTTACCGGGCTGGTGGGGGCGCTTAGTCGCGTCCGCCCATATAAGGGGATATGGATCCACCTTTTTCCATCTACACCCTCTTCCTCCTTTGCGTATCCATTCCTGCGCACTCGAGCTCCAGCGCCCAAGTCAGCACATCCTTCCTCAACCTTCTCCAGCCATGTCCGGAGCGGGAGGCAAGTGGATGGCCTCCTCCGTCACGTAGGGGCACATCGAAAGGCTGCGGGAAGCCGGATACTTGTCCGGCGACATCGCGTGTCGACTCCCCAACAAGGGGCAGCTCATCCCCAACCCCAGGCCCCATGAGAGGGTGGTGTTCCTCACCCACTTCCTCCGCGGACTAGGTTTTCCACTTCACCCATTTGTCCGGGGGCTCATGTTCTACTACAGCCTGGATTTCCATGATCTGGCCCCAAACTTCATCCTCAATATCTCGACGTTTATCGTCGTGTGCCGAGGCTTTCCTCTGCATCGAGGCCCACTTCGGTTTATGGTTGAAGACCTTTAGCGTCAAGCCGAAGATAGTGGGCGGCCGACAGGCGGAGTGCGTAGGCGCCATGGCTGGCAGGATGCCCAATGTTCTATGGCTCGAGGGCTCCTTCGTGGAGACAATAAAGGGGTGGCAATCGGGGTGGTTCTACATCACCGAGCCGCGCGACTCCAAATCTGGCTCCCCCACATGGCTCCCATCATGGAAAGAGACGGGCCTGACGTGGGGTGATTCGGAAGAGCTGACCGGACTCCAAACCTGCGTCCGAAACCTGGTGGACAAGAAGCTCAAGCTTATCAACGTAGTCCAGGTTATGCTCATCCGCCGGATTCTCCCATGCCAGCAACGGGCCTTCAATTTCTGGGAGTTTGATCCGGCACAGCACTGGACCTTGAGCCGGCTCTTCGACACTACGTACGAAGATGCCTGGAAGGTGCTGTTCAAGGGCGCCGAAGCTCCCCCATCCGCTACCAACGATCGCGGATTCAGCTCGCAGCGTCAAGCTAGCGAGGTAAGTTATTTTACCCTTTATGGGACTCTTTTTTCATAGTTTGAATCTATGCGGGATCTAAAACTCCCTAACCTTTGACAGGACTGGCTGAAGACATCCAGACATATTAACTGTTTGGCTCCTTTGCCAGAAGACCCAGCGGACGCCCGCTTGACGGGGCTGCTGGTTCCGGCACCTCACGTGGTGTCGGAGAAGAAGGCCAAGAAGGAGGCCACGGGAACTCGAAGGAGCTCCCGGCGCCAGGTGCTGTCAGATTCTGAAGCAGAATCCTCTCCTGAGAACGAGGAGGAGGAAAAAGAAGCCTCTCCCCCAGCGGGGGAAGAGAAGAAAAGGAAGGCCGCCCCGAATGGGGAGGCTGGAGGGTCGAAGAAAGGGAGGACCCTTCCTCCGGACTTCTCCACCAACGCCGACAACGACGAGGAGGAGTGGCCACCAAGGGCCAAGCCCCTGGCGAGATCGTAAGTGTCTGGACTCAAGAATAACTCATGGCTTTTCATTTGTCGCATAGTGTCTTCTAACACCGAATATACCATGTAGCCCGCCCAAGGACGAGCTTGCTGCTTCGTTGAGCGGCTCCCTGGATACGTCGGATGTCAATAGCACTTCACTTCCGACCGCCTCCTCTCCTCATGACGCAGATGACACCGCGGTGGAGTCCCAAAAGGGGCCCAACAAGGAGGAGGTGGTCCTGGAGGCGCCGCAAGGCGACCTCTCGAACTTCGGGCGCAAAGGGGGCAAAACCCCAGAGGGCTCTAAGTCCGGCCCTGTGCCGGACTCCGTACCGGAACCTTCAGTGGTTCCGAAGTCCGGCAGGCGGCCCCTTCGTAAGAAGGGCAAGACTGCGACGCCGGTGACCTCCGTCCATTCGGAGGCACCGGATAACTTACTGGAGATGCTTAACGGCGCCTCCATCCACGAGGAGCACTGCACGGTCATGAGTGCGGTGATCCAGAAAGTTCAGTCCGCCAAGAGCGGGCTGACTGAAGCCTGTACCAGCCTTCTAACAGGCTTTGAGGTAAGTTTAGAATATGTAAAAATATTACCGCATAGACAGTAGCCCCTGATGCTTAGTTCGGTGTTCGGAAAAAAGAGCCGGACTGAGGATCTAAAAAGATATACGCAGGAGTCTAACTTAAATATGTCAATATGGGAATGCAGGCTGCGCTGCTGACCTCTGCCGCACTGACTGCGGAGGTCAATGCATTGAAGCAGAACCTCGAGCGGTCCGAGAACGAGCTCGGCCTTGCCAAGAAGCAGCTCGAGGACAAGGAAGGTAAATAATACCTTATTAAAGTAATACCTTATAGAAAGGAGTTGGTTGCAAAAAAGACAGGAATAACATGGGTATTGTAGGGGCCACGAACGAGGTGGCGACCCTAAAGGAAATGGTGTCCAAGGCCGAAACGAAAGCGGCCGCGGAGCGCACCAAGCGAGAGAAGCAGGAGGCGCAGGTGGCGGAGGTGCGGCAAGAGCTCTAGGCTCTCGTGGAAAAACACGAGAGTTTGGAGCGTGACTCGATGTCTCGAGAGTCAAGTCTCGAGAGTCCGAGCTCGCCTCGGCTCTTGAGAGTGCCAAAGCCGCTAAGGCCGAAGCCCAAAAAGCCCTCCAGGAAATTGCATCATTAAATAAGATAGCGGCGGCTAAGGCATTCTTTATGCAAAGCAAGCATGTGAAGTGAATTATCTATTACTTACCCGAATCCGGAGCTCTCCAGGAGCGTTTGCAGATCTGCCCTGCAGTGTGTCCGATGCTGCCGCTTTCTACCGAGCCGAGGAGGGAAGCTCGACGGAGAAGGTGTTCTGGTCTCAGTATGCTGAGGCCGAACATCCGGTGCCCCTGAGCGACCAGCTGAAGCAGCTGGTCGAGCTCCACAAGGTCGCCGAACAGGCCATGAAGGGCCTCATAGTTCGGCTGTGGCCTATGGAAGCCATGCCTGGGAGCTACTTCGGGCTAGTGCGGCGGCTGGTGGACGCCTGTCCATGGATTGAAGTCATCAAGCGCTCCGTCTGCATTGAAGGTGCCCGTAGGGCCCTTGCCCGTGCTAAGGTGCACTGGGGCAAGCTGGACGGTGAGAAGCTTGTGAAGGACGGACCACCACCGGGCAAGGAGCATCGCACGCCTGAAATGTATTATGAGGGCGTCCTGAAGGGTGCCCGCCTTATAGCGGGTGAATGCTCCAAAGATGTAATTTTTGAATAGACTCGCATTTGTTATCCTGTACGCTGAAAACTTGTTCATATGCGCTAAGCAACGCTTGTGAATTTAAAATATTACCTTCTGTGCGGCTGTTTATCAAATTTGAGAGATGGCAAGTCGTTGGCTTCGGTCCCCACGCCACGAGTGCTGGGGTGTTGGGGATAAACTTGAGCGCTCTTGTTCCCATTCTGGGGTCCTTCGAGGGAGGCGCTCAACGCAACGAACAAGGCAACCGGACTTATAGTGCTTGAACACTCTCACTTAGCCATAGAATTGTATAATTTTAAATTTCGGTAAGCCCCTGGTATTCGGAAGATCTGAGTTCGGGCGCTATCCACGCCTTGGCGGACAATGCCGGCTCCTCGCTTCTAAGCGACATAAGTCTTTAGGGACCCGAAAAACCTCTCAAACAGCGACGGCTCTCGCCCTATCATGACGGTCAGTTTTAGCTTTCTCCATCGAGGTGCTCAACCCGGCTCAACCGGGCACAATCATGATGGTTCTTCCAGCCTTACCTTAGCCGATATAACGGAACGTAAGGTACCAAAACATGGGAGCCGGGCAAACCCAACTATTGACCCAAGACATGATACGGAGCCGATGCATATAATGCTATAAGTTCGGGGTGCCACACTTGTGAAAGTGTTCGGACTTATCACACCATATTTTGGGGTACTTAAGCCCATGGTGTATTGGCCGTACCAAAGTGTACAAGTGCAACATGTCATAGATGAACATATATGGAAAAAAGGAATGCAATAATAAGCAGAAGCTATGTATTGTTTATTCAAAAGATACTGTAATGGAAGCAGAATGGTACAAATAGTGCGGTAAGCAAGGGATGGGACTATTTAACATGTCCCCCTCCAGGGCTAAGCTGCGGGATGGTATGTAAAACAGGTATAATGCTCGTAGTAGAGACCACCTGGACACTCGACGTAGCTTTACGCTTCCCTGGCTGTTGCATCGTGAGTTTGGCAATTCTAGTGCCGGACAGGGCTTCTGGAAGACGGAGTCTTGAAAGTAAGAGAAAAAAGGAAGAAAAAGAATGACATAATCGGGAGCCCCTGGTGCGGTTGAGCCGCATTCTGGGCGTGTCATGGTAGTGCCCCTCCCCTTATGCCCATGGTATCTCCAGAGTGTAGTTATGTATGCGTAGTACTGGCTTCGCAATTTCGCGAGCGCTGGGGTTGGGGCCGCATTGCTACGCGTGCTCGGAACGTGCCAGGCGGTCTTGTTGTAGGTTACTCCGGGCGCGCTTCATAGTGTCCGGTCGTCTAGTAGCCGGACTCGAGAATTGCCTTAAGAGGCTACTTTGTACTTCCGCCGCTAGGGCCGCCGTATGCTCCTCCGTTTGGAGAGAGCGTTCGGTGTTTCCATTGACCGTAATTACTCCTCGAGGACCTGGCATCTTGAGCTTGAGGTATGCGTAGTGCGGCACTGCCTTGAACTTTGCAAATGCGGTTCGTTCGAGCAGTGCGTGATAGCCGCTGCGGAATGGGACTATGTCGAAGATTAACTCTTCGCTTCAGAAGTTATCCGGGGATGCGAAGACCACTTCGAGTGTAACTGAGCCTGTACAATTGGCCTCTACACCTGGTATGACGCCTTTAAAGGTCGTCTTTGTGGGTTTAATCCTTGAGGGGTCTATGCCCATTTTGCACACTGTATCCTGATAAAGCAGGTTCAGGCTGCTGCCGCCGTCCATCAGGACTCTAGTGAGGTGAAATCCGTCAATGATTGGGTCAAGAACCAATGCGGCGAATCCGCCATGGCGGATGCAAGTGGGGTGGTCCCTTCGATCAAAAGTGATCGGGCAGGAGGACCACGGGTTGAACTTTGGGGCGACTGGCTCCATCGCATATACGTCCCTTAGAGCACGCTTCCGCTCCCTTTTGGGTATGTGGGTTGCGTATATCATGTTCACCGTCCGCACTTGTGGGGAAAGCCTTCTGTCCTCTATTGTTCGGGCGAGGGGTCCTCCTCGTCATCGCTATGCAGCCCTTGTCATTGAGTTCGCATTTAACTTGCTCTGCTGTTTGAATACCCAACAATCCCTGTTGGTGTGGTTGGCTGGTTTTTCCGGGTGCCATGTATCCGCACGAGCGATCGGTATTCGGTCCAAATTGACGGGCCTGAGTATTTCTTTTGAATGCCTTTTTCCGTTGACCGGGTTTAGAGCCTCTGAATCCGGCATTGACTGCCGTATCTTCAGCATTATCGCCGTTAATGCGGCGCTTGTGCTTGTTGCGACGCGACCTGCCATTGCTGTCCTTGGTATCTGAACTACCAGGGTTTTTGGTCAGGTTGTTACTGCGAGCTAGCCAGCTGTCCTCTCCCGCGCAGAAGCGGGTCATGAGTGATGTGAGGGCTGCCATGGATTTCAGCTTTTCCTGTCCTAGGTGCCGGGCAAGCCACTCGTCGCGGATGTTATGTTTGAAGGCTGCAAGGGCCTCTGCATCCGGACAGTCAACGATTTGATTTTTCTTGGTTAAGAACTGTGTCCAGAATTGTCTGGCCGATTCATCTGGCTGCTGAATTATGTGGCTTAGGTCATCGGCGTCTGGTGGTCGCACATATGTGCCCTGGAAGTTATCAAGGAATGAGGCTTCCAGGTCTTCCCAACAACCAATTGATTCTGCTGGCAAGCTGTTGAGCCAATGCCAAGCTGGTCCTTTAAGCTTGAGTGGGAGGTATTTGATGGCGTGTAGATCATCACCGCGGGCCATGTGGATGTGAAGGAGATAGTCCTCGATCAAACCGCAGGATCTATTGTGCCGTCGTATGATTCAATGTTTACGGGTTTGAAACCCTCTGGGAATTGATGATCCATTACTTCGTCTGTGAAGCATAGTGGGTGTGCGGCGCCCCTGTATTGGGCTATATCACGAGGCAGCTCAAATGAGCTTTGTCTACTGTGTTCGGCCCGGCCGGAATTGCTGTATCCGGTGTGACGGTTGTCATCACGTGTCGTGGGGCGCCCACGCGATCCGTAGATCGATCTTATTTGCCTTGCCTTGTCCTCCAATATGTCTCGCAAGTCTGGCGCATTTCCCCGTGGCTTTGTAGTTTTCGAGCGACGCCGGAGTGCGGCTTTAGTGTAGGGCCTAGAGGCCTCCCTGTCGCGGCCACGAGGTGGCCGGTCGGCCGCATCATGCGCTAGTGATGTAGGGTTGGGTGCTTCCTCCTCTAATTGGGGTAGCAGCTTGCGTTTTGGGTAGCTTTTGGAGGGGCGTTCGAGTTCGTACTCTTGGCTGCAAGGACTTCATCCATCCGTCACCTAGCAAGTCTTGGTCAGCTCTAAGCTGCTGCTGCTTTTCTTGAGGCTGCTTGCCGTGGCCATAAGCCTGCGTTTGAAAGCAGCTCCTGTTCGGCGGGATCCTCGGGCATGACAAATTAAATGCGTCCTCAAGGCTTGCCTCATCTTGAAGGGAGGCATATAATTATCGTCCTCTACCTCTCATGCGCCGCTCTATCATGAGGGCTGGCTTCTCCCTCCTCTGTCTGCTGAATCCTGCTGGAGGGGGTTGTCTTCGCACCGCCCGTGGTGTTATTATCTCCCGTGCCGGAATCATCGTTTTTGCTATGGCGGGATTTAGAGCGGCGCCGCTGACGCCGGCGCTTGGGCTGTTTCTTGGAGGGGTCATCCTCCGCTGTTCCATCACTGTTCCCATATTTTGGGATGTCCACCATGTATATGTCGTATGACGAGGTGGCCTTCCAGTGCCCGATAGGCGCTGGTTCTTGGTTGTCTCCTGCATCGTCGTCCATACCGTCGATGTCTTCGGAGTCGAAGTCGGGCATGTCGGTTAAATCATCGACAGTGACTACAAAGTGGGTGGTGGGTGGGCGTTGAATTTCTTCATCGTCTGCATCCCAACCTTCCTGACAATAGTACGGCCAGGGCTCTCCTGATAAAGAGAGAGACTTTAGTGAATTCAGGATGTCGCCAAAGGGCGAAAAGAAAAGATGTCCGCGCAAGGATCTCCATAACCGGCGCCCAATCGGATTTGATTGGCAGGGGCGCGGGAGGTTCGGAGTCCGGAGAGGAGTCCGGCACCTCGGAGTCATGGGCTTCGCAAAGGACAGAGATGATGTTCGGCTCAATCGCCGTAGAGATCGTAGCCCCCGAGGCGGTGTCCAACCACTCGTCCTCGATCGACGAAGTCGGCTCCGAGCTAAGGGTCGGAGCGGACGCTGGTGCGGCCTCCAGGACACTGTTCGGCGGCAGAGCTAGATCATGCCCATCGAGACAGTGCGGCGCGCTTGGCTGTGGCTCGAATCCGTCGAAGATCAAGTCTCCGCGGATGTCAGCCGTGTAGTTCAAACTCCCAAATCTGACCTGATGGCCAGGGGCGTAGCTTTCGATCTGCTCCAGATAGCCAAGTGAAATGGCCCGTAGTGCAAAGCCGCCGAATACGAAGATCTGCCCAGGGAGAAAAGTCTCACCCTGGACCGCGTCGTTGTTGATGATCGAAGGAGCCATCAGGCCTAAAGGTGACGACAATGTTGGTGTCAAAACCGGCGGATCTCGGGTAGGGGGTCCCGAACTGTGCGTCTAGGCGGATGGTAACAGGAGACAAGGGACACGATGTTTTTACCCAGGTTCGGGCCCTCTCGATGGAGGTAAAACCCTACTCACCTTGATTAATATTGATGATATGGGTAGTACAAGAGTAGATCTACCACGAGATCAAGGAGGCTAAAACCTAGAAGCTAGCCTATGGTATGATTGTTTTTCGTCCTCTGGGACTAAAACCCTCCGGTTTATATAGACACCGGATAGGGTTAGGGTTACACAGTAGTCGGTTACAATGATAGGAGATCTACATATCTGTATCGCCAAGCTTGCCTTCCACGCCAAGGAAAGTCCCATCCGGACACGGGACGAAGTCTTCAATCTTGTATCTTCATAGTTCAGGAGTCCGGCCAACGGTGATAGTTCGGCTATCCGGACACCCCCTAGTCCAGGACTCCCTCACCTATTTTTAATTTTTATAAAATACAAAACAAAGTCCTAAAATATGGTTATAATATATCCCACTACCTCAAGAAGTTTGGAGCCGTAATAAATATTTGATACATTTTTATTATTTAAAAGGTATTTAAATATTTGTTTTAGCCAAAGTTTTATTTATTTTAGAGCATTTAAATTCTTTATGATGGTGTATTTTCTCCACAAATGTTTAGTATGGATTATTTGTCTCAATCCGAACATTTTAGTTTTAACGTTTCAAAACTTTTATTGCTTAAGTTGAATTTGAATTTTGAATTCGAACGGGATTGAATCATCGCGAGATTAATAACAGTAATCATGGTGACGTAGCATCGTTAGGAGAGATTACTGTAGCTTAATTGTCCGGGCGTCACATGTTGCTCCAGGACAATCCGAGTTAAACACGCTCTCTGTTTCCTTCTCATTCTGGATGGAGCTCCACATTACAATTCAGACAAAACCACTGGAGCCAATGATAATAGTGAATTTTCTTTGGATTAATATAAATGAAATTATGATCCATTACCGATTAGATCATCAGGTGGAGACGGCATGCACCTGCCATGCAGGCAGGCTCTCTGTTTCTTCTGAATCTGAATTAGGCTCCACATTACAATCCAGATAAAATCTATGAAGTTAATCTGATCCAAGAGAGTAAATTCTCGGAATAGCCCTTCCAGATGCCAATCATGAGCTCTCCCTTTATGTTCTACCCAAATCCCACACACTCTTATATGAAAAAAAAACAATTTTGAACTTGTGTGGTATTTATGCACTAGCTCCATTAAAGTAAAGAGGTCCAACCACACTAATTTGAACCGTGCTTTGGTACTTAAAGTCAGGACACCAGTAGTATTTCACCATGGTTGGGATTGTGCATTATTCCTCACCAATTCATTGCTCGATTTTCAACATGAATGATAGCGATAGCAATGATGAACTAACATTATGCTTCATGGCTAAGACCCTAAGGTATCTACGAGGAATTCTTCTTATGACTACAGTGATGATGATTTGCTCAGGAATATCTAAAGAAACCAAGTTACTCTAAACTTGCCTTAATTGTAAAGAAGCAACAGAAGACTCTTGATAAGCAAGAAGATTTACTAGTCAACGAAATGGAAAAGAATCAGACCTTGACTAATGAACATAAGCTTCTAGATTCAATGTTTGAAGAACTCTTCTGGCGTCACGAGGCTCTCTCATCTGACCATGGGAAGCTTACTTTTGACTTCCTCAAGACGAAGCAAGAACTCGAGAAGCTGGGAGAATTTCATGACGATCTAAGGATTGGAAGCAAATCCTTACTCGCTCAGAATTAGTTCTTCTCAAGAAGAATTTGTCCCTCCTTGCCTAAAATGAATTGAACGTGAAATTGTTAAATCTTCATTTGAATCATCAAATACTTCTATTACTATCTCAAGTTCCTTAACTGCTACAGTGGCTACTAACCCCTGAGAAGAGGAAACCACATATCTTATGAATGAGAGTTCCAGGTTGAAGAACTTGCTTGACATAGGAATGTTCAAAAGTCTTGAAGGGCATCAAGCTCTCTGTGATATTCTCAAGAAGCAAATCATGAGCAAGAACCCTAGGAAAGAGAATGTTGGTTTCATGTGGAACATCATTGAGATGATACTTAATGGAAACTAGAATAGTATTCCAAAACCACATGGATTCTAGCCAAAGGGAAGGATATACATCATGGTTTTGATTGAAATGATTACTCTGCCATGTTTGACTCATTTGATTGAAATATCAGCATGGTGAAGTATTTTCTACCTTGTCAAAACTAACTACAAGAATGGACCACTCGAGTAGAATATCTGGGTATCCAAGGAGCTCTTTGTTAACACTACTGTGAATATTATCTTAACTCCACAGGGTGATAAGCACCATTTCAGGAGAAACTCCTCTCAGGCTCAAGTAGCAAATTCCTCGTATGGCCACATGGCAAACAATGGTATGATGCAAAGTCCTGTCAGGGCAAAGATAATTCTTCATCTTATGAATATATGCATCATTATTCAAACCATTATGCTCACAAATCTTCAAAGAGTTTCTCTGCATATTCATTTGATTATGCTTACCTTGCTGCAAATCAAAAGTCAAATGCTTATCATGATAAGTCCTCGAATGTTTAGAGTTCTTCAAAAGATTATACGTCACTCATAAGGATGTGGGTGATTATAAACTAATTCTTTTGCAGGGCTATATCTCTGGTGGAACCCAGCACGTGATGCCCAGTGGATGTATCAAACATATGACTGGAGACAAACATGTTTATTGATTTTGCATTGAAATCTTCCTCGCGGAAGAGCATTGCATTTGGTGACAACAACCAAGGAAATGTAATGGGGGTTAGATAAGGTTGCACAAGGGGTAAACATATTAATAATGTGATGCTTGTTCAGTCCCTTGGATATAACCTTATGTCTATTTTGAAACTAACTGACATAGATATGTTGTTTTATTCACTAAGACTAGTTACATCCTCTAAAAAATGGATTTATCCACATTTTGGTCTAAATGATTTTTTTTATCAGCTCGATTGCTACTTGTGAGAAACTAGTGAAATGTCGTTGCTCCAACCGCTTTGACTGGGGCTAGGGACCAAATCAATCTAGTTTCTAAGGTGCAGGGTCGATTTTGCCTCGCTTGTGAGTTAATGGTCAAAATTTAAAGTTGGCCAATTGTCCAGGCCAAGCAATAAGCGATCTCTTTAACTAATTCAAATTTCGTGATATGACATTTTTCTTTCATACAAAATGAAAGAAGAACAATTGTATGGTCCAAAAGTTTGTCAGTGCAAGGAGACTCATATATTCATCATCAACCATTTGCACTGATGATTTATTATACCCATTATAGATAACAAGAGCGTGTTTTAGTTTATGAAGATGATTATTATACAAACATAAAAGCAATATGTGTTGCTTCCCAGCAGATAGACCATATTGGTGACTAATGTGTGGCAATCCCTACACTAGTAGAAAAAGGGCCATTCGGACCGGTTCGTGAGGGCCAATTGTCCCGGTTCCCGAACCGGGACTAAAGGGTCCACGTGGCCGGAGCGGCTTTACATGCGTCAGCTGTTCAGGGGCTGGGTTTTTTTTTTCTGAAAGGGGGGGGGGGGGGTTGGGGGTTTTGTAGGGTTAATTTAGGGGTTTCATATATTGTGTTAGCTAGCTAATAGAGAGGAGTGTCCTCTCTTATTTTCGTGCTTGGTCGACGCTACGTATAGAGAGGACTCGACACGCTAGCTAGCTAGTAAGCAAACGAAGGAAACCATTAAAGTACAAAAGATCGTCATGAACATATATACACAGAGAGAAGTGATCGACCTCTCCTTCTCTGATAGATTGATAGATTGGCCGAACAAGAAGTTTCTGTATATCTATACGACGCTACTAGCTATATATATATATATATATATATATATATATATATATATATATATATATATATAAAATATAAGATCTCTTACGTCCCCTAACATCTGAACTCAACTTCCACATGGTATTCTCCGTGTTTGTCGATGACGTGGTCAAGAAAGAATCCCGCCAATTCCTCTTGAATTGCTCATATGCGATCTTGTGGTAGGAGTTCATCCCGCGTCTGCCAAATCTAATTTCAAGAAGGGGGTCAATACATATATATGAATGAAACTGAACACAAATGATGGTAATAAAATAAAATTGTGAATATCATTGCTTACACACTTCATATTGTTGTTTAGAGTAGCCCCGCTCACAGGTGGTGTGGTGGATGAAATCGCAAATGTAGTATCCACACAAATTATTCCCGGGTTCCTGCCACAACCACTTTACAAGAAATAGAGGTCAATCAAACTGATAAGCAAGCATGCTAAATGGTATTGATGAAACTAGCTAGAATCAATGGGAGATGCGCAGAACTAGCTAGTAGCTAGTACTTACTTTCGGGTGGTCAAATCGTAGTTGCGCCGGCAATCCCGGAGCTTGTGCGGTGAACTTTTTCCAAACCCCGCCAGACAATGAAAACAATTACTTGATATCAGGAATGAACAAAGTTGCCGATGTGGTGCGATAATGATCGATTGAACTTACTTCTCGAGCATTTTAGTCATGGTCGCATACTCCTCCGGATTTTTTCGTTTGGAGTCTATGACAGTTACTAATCCCTGGTCAAGCTTAATCTCTAGCAGAATAAAGTGGAACCTGCGCATGCCTGCATAACTCATCAATTACATTACTATAACCTCGTGTAATAAGGAAAACCGAATATGCACAACATAGTAAAACTCACTTGTATTCGTAAGGAAATAGTATTGTAGCTTTGTTTTGATTTCGAAGTAACGATGCGAGCAACTTGGCCTCGGTTTGTCTGGCATCATGTTTAATAGTCCATTCATCCATGAGATTTGTGTTAATGAACCCAATATCACCTACTTGTCTTCTCTTCAGTTCAGCGATCTTCAATCCGCATAATATAGTGAGGACAATTATATATACATGCAATAAAAGAGTTGAGCTATGTATAGAAACTTAACTAATTACAGAGAAGTAGTACTTACAGATAGTAGCAAGTGATGATTGTTTTATCGAGGGCCTTTTGATTGTAGAACTAGAAGAACTCCTCATATGGAACTAACAACCGATCAATTCCAACGAGGTCGTGCTCCTCTTTAACCGATAGCGACAAAGTATTTTTTTCCCAGACTTCCTACAGATGTCCATGTACCAATCATGGAATCTTCGCATCATCGTTGTCAGGGAAGTACCAGGTCTGACGAGAGGCTTCCCGTGCTCGAATCTTAATATGTCCTCTTCCATTGTTCCAAAAATTATTGCATCATCGCTGGCCATGCAAT
The DNA here is from genome assembly GCA_021605145.1 of Aegilops bicornis. Lineage (NCBI taxonomy): Eukaryota > Viridiplantae > Streptophyta > Magnoliopsida > Poales > Poaceae > Aegilops > Aegilops bicornis. The sequence continues at coordinate 39,188,781 of CM038674.1, read as the reverse complement.
CTCCTGGATTGTTACCGGGCAGCACCCCCGGAAGATTAGCGACGATATCGCTAGACACATTGAGCGGGGGGCATGATTGCTTCGCTTGTTCGCTGAGCTGTGGAATTTTTTTCCCTTTTCGTCATTCTTCTTCTGGCTATACTACCTCCCGTTCTAGAGGCTTGAGAGATGATGGACCGTATCTGTTTTGCCTCCCACCTCTGGCTGTATTGCTAGACGCTGGAGCAGCCAGAGCGGCCGCGGCTGTCTTCTTTCGTTGCTTAAGAGGCGGAGCAGCCGGAGGCAGACTGCTACGACGCACCGGAGCAGCCGGAGTGGCGGCGTCTGTGTTCCGCCATCGCTTACTAGGCGGCAAAGCAGGAGGCGGGCTGCTCGGACGCGCCGGAGCAGGCAGAGAAGGAGGCGTAGTGCCCTGATCACTCGCCGGAGGAGGAGGAGGAGGCGGAGGAGGTGGAGTGCCCAGCTGACTAGCAGGAGCCGTGAAGTTCAGAAGCTTGATGTGCTCCTTCCGCCATAGACACGGAGTATGCATAGCAAGACCCAGCTGAGTCTCCCCATCACCTGTAGGGTGGTCAAGCTGGAGCTCCTCAAATCCCTCCGTTATTTCGTCCTCCATCACAACAACATAGCCTTGTGGAATCGGACGGCAGTGAAAAGTTTCTCCGGGTGAAGGAGGGAACACAGAGCCGACAGCCGCCTTGATTTTGAGCTGATCCCATTGCGTCATTAAGTGGCACTGGTGTGAATCTGTGATAAAATCCACGGGGTAGCTAGGACTTGTCAAGTCAGGCTGCTGAACGAGCTCGGTGGAAGCCACGCTGCTTCTCTGCTGAGATGGTGGGGTAGCTTCTGGGGTAGCATCTTGGGCAGGATCTCGCAGGTGCCGGTTCTCAGCATCTCGTTCCTCTAGCTTTCTTACCCTTGCCTTAAGCTCCTGCAGTTCGCTCTGCTCCACTTTTCTCCTCCTCTCTTGGATTTTGTAACCGCCTGCGTCAGAAAACCCAACCTTCCACGGAATGGAGCCTGGCGTGCCTCGTGTTCGTCCAGGGTGCTCAGGATTCCCGAGGGCCCTTGTGAGCTCGTCGTTCTCTCTGTCGGGAACGAACTTCCCTTCCTACACTTTGTTGATTCCTTTCCGAAGCTTCGTGATGGGTGTTGCACGTTGCTCGTCCATCCAGCATCACACTTCCCTGTTTTAGGGTCCAATGTTCCACCAGCCCCGAAGAACCAAGTCCTACAATGGTCTAGCCAGTGCAATGTCTCTGGTTCAACCCCTTTAGCAATCAGGTCCTGCTCCGCCTTGTCCCACAACGGCCAAGCTTTGAGGTAACCACCTGACCTCATGTGATGGTAATGCTCCTTCTTTGCAGCATTTATCTTGTTAGTCGCTGACATCTTCTTACTCCTCTCTGATGTCTTGTTGGCCACAAATGCGGGCCAATGATCTCTTATCTTCTCAAATCGGCCGGTGAATTCTGGAGTCTTGTCTTATCCAGGATTTTATTGTTAAGAAATTATTTTTATAAGTTCATAAGATGTGGGATATTGTTTTCTTACATATGTAAATATCTGTTAAATATATGATGACAATAAAAATAATATATAATAACATATAAAATAATTTAAATATATATTATATAGTTAGAAGGGAAACATAATTTGGACCTGGCATTCCTATTCTTATATAGAAAAATAGAACAGATCTCTACGTTTTCTTCAAAAAAATACATAAATCGGGTTGTCAATGTTTCAGGAAAAATAAAACCTCGGATGGGAGGTCCATAGGCCGGTCGATACATGACGGCCCTCAAGAAAATACAAACAGGCCTATGGACCTCCCATCCGAGGTCGTGGGCTGCGCATGTTAAAAAATAAAGCCTAGACGGGGCAGCCCAAAACCCAACTGATACTTGCTGCCCCAGTGATAATAAATGATACCTGCCAGCTCCCCGGCTTCGTTGTGAATTTATCTCCTATAGTAACTACGTTGAAGCACCTAAAAAAATGTAACTATGTTGACAAACCCGTGGGCCCCAACTTTAGTATAGCATTAGGAGGAAGTATTTTTTCGATGAGGCACTTGCTTGCGTACGGCCATAGACTTGGTGGGGCCCGACTGTCCGCCTCTCCACGTACAGTCCTCTCCAGATTGCTCTCATTTGTTCAGCATGTTCACAACGGCAGATAGCGGTGTCGCGGCGAGCGCACAAAGGTGCAGGAGGGGATCCGACCACCTGAGGAAGTGCCTTATTATTAACGAAACTACTGAACTAGCCTAGTGGCCAAGTGACACTACCCGACAATTTGTTCCGCCCGGGTTCGATTCCACCTGTGCAGGGAAAATATCTCCAAATTTTTTGCCTCTTCCTTTATTGACATGTGGCTCCCCATTGTCATCTATGCACACCACGTCCAACACTTGCCAAAACTTCGTCCCTCGTTTTCTCTGTGTTTCGCACACTCGACATTGTGTGGGCATTTTGAATATAGCATATCTTTTTGACTGTGCATCATATGAAGATGTGCTATGCATGAATGTTGATCAACATGATGTTAAGTGGCTGGTAGTTCCATTTTCGACCATGAATAAAACTTCCAACATGATGTTAACCCTGCTTGAAAAGGTCGTGTTAATATAAATTCTCTGCCTCTGAAAGTTGCAGTTTCTTATCTGAAACTGAACTTGCAGTTTCTTATCTGAAACTAAAACTTGCAGTTTCTTCTCTGAGAATCACATTGTCTGCACTTTTATAGTCCTATGAAACTACATTTTTAAGTGCTAACAATAGATCTCTAGAATTCATAAAATACTTCATATGCTCAATACTGCAAATCTGAAATTCAAAAGACCTTCATATCTGAAAGTACTCTCAAAATACACAACACAAAACACAATTCACAACCTGCAAATACTGACAACCCTAAGCTCCTCCTGACAATTCACAACCTGCCTGACTATTGGGCTGGGGGGTAGTCCCCTCCTATTCCTCGGCGGCAGACAGCCGCCCCATGAGACGATGTGAAAGGCGAGGGAGAGGATGGCGGGGAAGCGTTGTCGGGCCAACTGCTTTTCTCCTCTTGCAGTTGGGTTCGGTCGACGAAGACTCCACCGGCTCGCTCTGGCAGGACACCCTCACAAACGGCACCCTGTAGATGCTCGATCCTTCAATCTCTGGTGGATGCTCCATCTGGGATCGATACTCCCACCACCGCTCCCTCACGATCGGATTCGGTAAATCTCTTTGCTCCATGGCCCAGAGGAGCAGCTCTATGTACTCCCGCGCGACTCCCTCCGGGAGTATCGCCACCTTTCCGCTTTGTTGCAGATATTTGGCCATGGATGTCGCCGTCGCCGCTAGTTGGTCCTTGTTGTCAAACCAATATTGTATCTCCAACATCCTAGCTAGCTTCACAAGGTCGCCGTCTGCGATCCTCACGTATCGGTTGTACTCCTCCATCGATCTACTTCTCCACAGCACCTTCACTCGCCGGCGGTGGTTTTTGAATGGAAGAGGAGAGGAGCAGCGCTGGTTTTGGATTAGAACGGGAGAGGAGTGACGCTGGTTTTGGACTGGAACAGGAGAGGAGGGGCGGTGGTTTTGAAATGGACGAGGAGAGGAGCGGCGCTGGATTTAGATTGGAATAGGAGAGGAGCGGCGGTGGTTTAAGAGGAGAAGAGCGGAAGAGCGGTGCTGGTCTTGGAAGTATTTTTTGTTGTTTTATGATTTTGGGTCAAAGTTTGACCACGTCTTGTATTTGACAAGCAAAATGTGAATGCATGTCACCAAAAATTGTATCGTTTGGTTCATATCTGAATGTACTATCAAATTATATTATTTTTTGCGGTATAACATATATTTTATGTGTGAAAATCATGGTCAATTATGACCCGTAATAAAAGGGAGACTAGTTAATGTGGGGTCGCTTTCTTAATTGAAGGGTCAATTGTTTTTGATTTTGATCCAGTCACAGCGCGCCGGCCCTCTCGTCCAATCCTAAATCGCCGTCGCAGGCTCCTCTCCCTCTTCTCCATTGCAAAAGCACCTCCTCTCCTCTCCATCATCTCCATTCCAAAACCACCGTCTCGCCTCTCCCTCTTCTGATCTTCTCCATTGCAAAACCATCTCCTCTCCTCTCCATCATCTCCATTCCAAAACCACTGTCTTGCCTCTCCCTCTTCTCTATTGCAAGACCACCGTCTCTCCTCCCATCTTCCAAAGCTAGCACCGGACCACTCAGAAGGACATCTATGGAGAGGATGCAGCAGAAAATCAGGCAGATTGCCAGCGGCGACCAGGCAAAGTTAGCCAGGTTGAAGGAGATCCTTACTTGGTTTGACAATGAGTGGGAGATTTCAAGGATGGTGAGGGCCATGTGGCAATGTATGCGAAAGAGCGAGACGACAGCGATGAGGGTGGCGATGTACATGTACTCCTCGGCGGGAGTCACGCCGCAATCCTCCGAGTTCATCGAGTATCTCCTCTGGGCGATGGAGCAGACAGATTCGCCCGAGGCGACAGTTAGGCGGAGGTGGTTGCTATGTCTTGAGCTTGCGTTGGTTTTCCTTGAAGAGGAAAGGGTGATGCAGCAATAGTAGCGTATTTATTTCCCTCAGTTTTTGAGAACTAAGGTATCAATCCAGTAGGAGGCTCCTCAAAAGTCCCACGCACCTACACACACAAACAAGAACTCGCAACCGACGCGATAAAAGGGTTGTTAATCCCTTCACGGCCACTTGCGAAAGTGAGATATGATAGACATAATATGATAAGATAAATATATTTTTGGTGCTTTATGATATAGATTGGAAAACTAAGATGCAAATAAAAGTAGATGGCCTTTTTTATAAAAGATAGACCCGAGGGCCATAGGTTTCACTAGTGGCTTCTCTCAAGATAGCATAAGTATTACGGTGGGTGAACGAATTACTGTCGAGCAATTGATAGAAAAGCAAATAATTATGAGATTATCTAGGCATGATCATGTATATAGGCATCACGTCCGTGACAAGTAGACCGAAACGATCCATCATGCATCTAGAGTATTAAGTTCATAAAGAACAGAGTAACGCATTAAGAAAGATGACATGATGTAGAGGGATAAACTCATGCAATATGATATAAACCCCATCTTTTTATCGTCGATGGCAACAATACAATACGTGACTTGCTGCCCCTGTTGTCACTGGGAAAGGACACCGCAAGATTGAACCCAAAGCTAAGCACTTCTCCTATTGCAAGAAAGATCAATCTAGTAGGCCAAACCAAACTGATAATTCGAAGAGACTTGCAAAGATAACTTAATCACACATAAAAGAATTCAGAGGCGATTCAAATATTTCTCATAGATAAACTTGATCATAAACCCACAATTCATCGGACCTCGACAAACACATCGCAAAAAGAGTTACATCGAATAGATCTCCAAGAAGATCGAGGAGAACTTTGTATTGGAGATTCAAAGAGAGAGAAGAAGCCATCTAGCTAATAACTATGGACCCGAAGGTCTGTGGTAAACTACTCACAACTCATCGGAGGGGCTATGGTGTTGATGTAGAAGCCCTCCGTGATCGATTCCCCCTCCGGCGGAGCGCCGGCAAAGGCTCCAAGATGGATCTCACGGATACAGAAGGTTACGTTGGTGGAAATAGTTTTTCATGGTCGCCTCTGATGTTTTCGGGGTACATGGGTATATATAGGAGGAAGAAGTAGGTCGGTGAATGCCCGAGGGGCCCACGAGATAGGGGGCGCCCTCCACCCTCGTGGCTGCCTCGATTGCTTCTTGACTTGCACTCCAAGTCCTCTGGATCACGTTTGTTCCAAAAAGATCACTCCCGAAGGTTTCATTCCGTTTGGACTCTGTTTGATATTCCTTTTCTTCGTGAAATAGGCAAAAAAACAGCAATATGGGCTGGGCCTCCGGTTAGTAGGTTAGTCCCAAAAATGATATAAAAGTGTTAAGTAAAGCCCATAAACAACCAAAACAAGTAATATAATAGCATGGAACAATCAAAAATTATAGATACGTTGGAGACGTATCAAGCATCCCCAAGCTTAATTCCTACTCGTCCTCGAGTTGGTAAATGATAAAAACAGAATTTTTGATGTGGAATGCTACCTAGCATAATTCTCAATGTAATTTCCTTTATTGTGGCATGATTGTTCAGATCCAAATGATTCAAGATAAACGCTTATAAAACATAAAAACAATAATACTTCGAAGCATACTAGCAAATAATCATGTCTTATCAAAATAGCATAGCCAAAGAAAGCTTATCCCTACAAAATCATATAGTTAGGCCATGCTTCATTTTCATTACACAAAATACTCCCATCATGCACAACCCCGATGATGAGCCGAGCAATTCGTTCTTAATTTTTAGCGCGCTTCAGCTTTTTTCAACTCTTACGCATTACATGAGCGCAAGCCATGGACATAGCACTATGGTGGTATATGGTGGTGGTTGTGAAGACAAAAAGGGAGAAGATAGTCTCACATCAACTAGGCGTATCAACTGGCTATGGAGATGCCCATCAATAGATATCAATGTGAGTGAGTAGGGATTGCCATGCAACGGATGCACTAGAGCTATAAATGTATGAAAGCTTAACAAAAGAAACTAAGTGGGTGTGCATCCAACTTGCTTGCACACAAAGACCTAGGGCATTTTGAGGAAGCCCATCATTGGAATATACAAGCCAAGTTCTATAATGAAAAATTCCCACTAGTATATGAAAGTGACAACATAAGAGACTCTCTATCATGAAGATCCTGGTGCTACTTTGAAGCAGAAGTGTGGAAAAGAGATAGTAGCATTGTGTAACATCCCAAAATTCTAAATTTTGGAATGTTAATATAATTAATTGAATTGTTTGTTTGTTTGCTTGAGTGAATTAAACTTGAGTGAAATTTGAACCTTTCCCCTTCTCCGGTAAATTCAAATTCATCCTATTAAAATCAATGAGAGAAGATGACATGACTTCTTCAACTATAAAGAATTTGAACGGAGTTTTGCAATTTAATTCTTTCAAATATTTGCACTTGCTTCTCTATTTTTCTTCCCGAGAAATACCCGAAAAATAAATTCTTGCAAGCAAGAAAGAGCGGAGGAAAATGACCCTCCAAAATCAGGGGCATTTTGAAAATATTTGAGCCAAGAAAAACCAAAGTTTTTATTTAAAATTATTTGCAAAAAGAAATAAAGCCTTTAGGGATTTTCTGAAAACATTTTTTAAGTTTTTATTTTGGCCGTGGAATAATGCTCATCATCTACATTTTATTTTTCTGATAATTTTAGTATATAAAAACTCTTTATTCCGAATTGATTTGATTTCCTTTTATTGTTTTAGTTTCCTAATTTTAAAAATAGGAATGTAATCGCTTTTATTAGGAAAAACCTGCTGGCCCATTAAGCACTTTCCTATTCTAGCCCAACAAGAGATCATCTCCTTCCTCTGTTTCCTCTCACGTTCTGAAGCTTTCCATATCCATGGAGACAGGAAACTCCACCTTCCCGATCTCCCTCGTCTTTCCATCCCAGCGCCTCCCGAGACCGCCTATGAAACGCCCGCCCTCTCCTCGTTCCATTTTTCCCATCACCACGCCCCCTCCCTGCCCGTACCCTCCTCGCCACCGTCCTCCTTTTCCTGCCTAGAAACGCTCACCAGGAGCCTGACGCCAGGAGTGAGCAGCACCTGAGGGCGCCCAGCGCCACCTCTCCAAGCGCCGACCACCTCCTCCGCCACCCCCACCCTCGCCGGCGACCTCGCCCCCTCGCCGGAGCAGCCCTCCACATCGCCGTCTCCTTCCTGCCATCTCTGCCTCACGTCTGTAACTCCCTTGTTGTTTTTTTTTCTCTTTCTTTTGTCTATTCCTGCATTACCACCGTTAGATCTTGATCCTAAGGCCCCAAATAGATCACTTAATAGCCAAACCGTTTCTTCAAATGCGGCCGTCCTCTAGATAGCCTAAAACGCGCACACCCGACAACCAATCAAATCTCGCCACGTCGCCGTTTTCGTTTTAAGATTTATTTCCGTAACAGATTTAGTTCCGTTCTTGTTTAGCTTATAACTTTTGATCTTGAAGTCCAATGATGCTGATTATTTTTGCGTTAGATCACAATTTTCTTGTAGTTTCCAAAAATATATAATTTGTCTATGTTTGGATTTATAAAAATTGAGTTAGATCAGATTTGAATTAAAGCTTGTTTTGCTTATTCCGGGAGTTTAAAAATAGATTTTTATTTGATTCTTTTTCTACTGATCACTAGTGATCATATTTACCAGTGGTAAAAAGTTCAAAATTGTTTGAGTATTTTAGCTTATTGTTTCATGTAAAACAAATTCTGTTTTAGTTCTATTCAATAATAGCTACTTCTTTTTCTATAGTTGTTTTTAAATTATTTTATTTTATATTTCAGAAAGTTTATGTTTGGTTTCTATTAGTTAAACAGTAGGTGTTCAACAAGTTTTTATATTTATTTTTATTTTGTTATCGTGAAATCAATTCAAGTTCGCTAATAACTTGCAATGGATTTCTCTACTGTTTTAACTCCCAATTGAAAATACCTTCAAAATAGCTTTATGAAAAAAAATACTTTATTTTTTTGTCTTAACTAAATTTATATTTTATTCTTTGTTATTTTAGTGTTTTATTTTCCGTTAGACAAAACTATTTTTGTGAATGTTGTAGAAGAAGACTCCTAGTTTTATTTGAAGTTCCTTCGGATTCTTATTCACTCTCTCTTTTGTTTTGATTGTTAGTGTGAGTGCTTATGTGGATGATATGTTTGTTATATAGATTTCATCAGAGAGTGACGAGTAGTCTATCAAGTTATTTCTTGAGAACGATAATTCTTCTTCGTCAACATCACCAGGCAAGTTCACTTTGATCATTGCTTTCATACCTATGTTTTTATTGCATTTAGTGGCATCCTTGCAACCAGCCCTCAGTAGTGTTATTGAATCCTTGTAGTTGAGTAGTATGCATGAGGTAGGAAGCCATCACCCTGTTACCAAGCCCGGGACGTTATTTATTTTAATGCTACGCTATAGTAGACGGGGTTTGGTATGAGTGCTCAGGAGTGGTGTGAGAATGAAGGATTTCGTCAATGACGACAACTCCATGATGGCACCTGCAAGGACTGCATCTTCAAGGCCTCAAGACTTCAAGACTCGAGACAAGAATTCAATACACACTCTTTGGGTGAAGGATGGTTGACGGGCACCTGGAGGAACCAGTGGTTGGCGGGATGCATGGAGAAGCGCCATGACATCTTGCGGAAAGCTTCACCCAGACTCAAAGAGACGGAAGAATACTTCATGCCCGGAAGCTTACCAGTGCAACCGCAAGTCACGATGGGATCTGGCTTGGCTGACCTAAGTTGTGACTCTGGCTGGGACGGTACTAGAAGATGTATAACAACGGTAGGATGGGATGAGTACCGACAGTGGTCGAGGAACTCTTTGGAAGACCATGTTTCGGTCATCTTGTTCTCAAACACTACGAAGTGCGAGAGCGTAAAGAGAGGGATCGAATCTTGCGGGTAAAGTGTACAAACCTCTGCAGAGGGTTAAAAGCTAATCGATTAGCCGTGTCCCGATTCACGGACAATTTGAGCATCTGGACTTGGATCTATCTTGGAACTCTCAACACCGGATTGATAACTTAATTGTGGGCAACTTATGATGATTTGGGCTATGAGACATCGGTTGGCGGAACCATGTCATGATAGAAAACTCCATAGTACAGACTTCATTTATTCCTTTGATGTAGGGAAAATAAAATCAGCTTTTATGCAAACAAAACTCAGATACATAGCCATAAAGCCATATTGCATATAGTATAGTTTTATCATCTCTTTTCTCATATTGTGATCTTGCCGGTACATTCAATGTACTGACCTACACGGCTGCAACGTATCATGTTGCAGATATTTCCTCGACGAGTAAGAGTACTGCAGTGCAGGTTACGGTCTACACTCAACCTGCCGATGGCGTTGATGGGACTCCACACCCGTTTGATTGTTTCCGCTGAGTATTATGAGGTATATATCATTTTACGTCATTTATACATGTGATTGCACTTTGATATATACATTGATGTATTGTGTGTGCCAACATACTGATCCAGGATGGCACAAGAACACGTAGGCTTGACCGTCGAGGTCGGGTCGCTACAGAGATGGTATCAGAGCACATGTTGGCTGTAGAACGTGACCCTATAAAAAGACTTAGTAATATGAAGACCCCAATAGGAATGACCTTTTTTTTGTACTACTCTCGTAACACCTGATTCCTATTACTGAACCTTCCTTATTCCAAACGATAGATGGAGAGCTACATTCTGAACAAAAGAGAACACTACGAGAAGGTTCTTGGAGGCCCTTTCCTTGTGGAGCTAGTCAGTCTGCTGAAGTTACCGATACCTGAGATCAAGGCAACTAAGATGACGTCCTGATCGTGGTGAGTCAAGACCCATGTTTTTGTTCGTAAAGAAGCCACCAAGACTGCAGACATCATCTTGAACTATAAATGGTGATCGTGATATGGGCATCAACACTGCCGTCCATGATGCTATTGCATGTTTATGCTATCGTCATCGTGGCTGCACTAAACTCACACTTCTTTGGAAGGATTGGATGGCAGTAAGTCCGATGGAGCAACTATTGCCTTGACGGAAGCACAAAAGATGAAGTTCTCCCCACTTTTAGTGTACAATCAGGATCTGGAACAATACGTCAAGAATCTTCAGATGGACCTCCGGAAGCCCTGTTCGACAATGAAGCACTACGAGAAGAGGTCAAGACTCGTAGGTGAAGGTAAACAAGCTGGAGGAGGAGAACCTCGAGATCTCGAGGATGCGTCAGGAACTAAAGAACAGCAGGACCATGTCTCATGCCAAGGACATTGAAATCCAGAAGCTCAAGGAACAACTTCAGGACATACAGGGTCGTCACAAGAAACTCCGCGTCGACAGGGAAAATCTAGCAGAAGAACTGGAGGAGATCAAGTCCACACAGAAGAAACCCCAGTGGGGACAATGACCAAGTTCCTAATAAATTAGCTTAGTATTATCCCACCATGAGAGAAATAAAGATGAACGCTTCCTCGATTCAAGTATCTGACCATACCAATTTATGTGGGTGGCGATACTGTAGAATTCATTGAATAAATGAATGCTTGGTTGCTATTATTTTTGTGTGTTTATTGAATGGTTGGATAGATGCGATATTCGTAGGTTTGTATTTATTTCAACCATGAGAGACGTAAGTTACGAAAGAATGGTAGAAGGCCTTCATATGGGAACAGCATCAGGAATTGGAAACTCCCGAGCATTGAAGACCTGAAGAAATGAGGACTTAGAAACGAAACCATAGTAGAACGGCCCATTACAAACGATAATTTTGTTGATGAGTGGGTAATTGCTTTCTCTTCCTATCTCAACCAGACCCCAAAATCTTGAACCATGGACAACTGAACACCAAACTTTTCTGGAGACAATTGCAATTTCCCCATGGAGATACATCCCTTGTTCTGAGCACCCCTCTTATCCTACACATGCAGATGACAACCCTTTATGAGTCTTTCATTAAGGGCCCTGAAACGATCATGACCCTGACAAGTGATCATGATTACCCGAAGATCTTGAAGGACATGATGAAGCATATTCACCTTGAAGGAGATGCAGTCTACAAAGGCTACCCTTTCATGCAAAAGGGAGTGGAACTTTGGTATGTGGAGGTACACCTTCATCGTTCGAAAGGAGTTTGCCCAAAGAGGACGGGGCATTACTTTTTCATCTCACGTGTGCCACAAGCAACTTTCTTCGATGCTGTTCGTGAAGCAGCGATGGAAGCCATACGCCAGATCGGAGAAATACTTGAAGCAAGACTCCGTTATACTCAGGAATACCCTACGCTGAAATGCGTGCAGAGATGATGGTAATGAAGCTCAAGACCACCATGATGAAACAGAAGATTGAAGATTTCAAGGCTCATGTCGCACACTTCCAAGTGGGATCAAGAATCCCGAGGAGGATAAATAAATAAAGTTGGAAGTAATGTCTGACCATACCAAACCATGTGGGTGGCAGCATTTGTAACAAAGTACTTTTTGGAATTTGGATTTACGAAAATGATTAAGGATGTAATGAAGGATTGATATGAAAATAATGAGATTTTATGGATAAACTTGTGCACTTATTTTGGTCATAGTACTCTATAAAGCCACAGGATCAATGAAGAAAGAAATGTGTTATTCATGACGGTCCATAGAAGGAAGCTGGACAAAATAAGTTGGAGTTCTGTTTTTGATATGATGGTATGAAGAAACAGAGTACTATTGGATTTAAAGGAGGTCTAACATGAGAGTTACCCCAAGGATGAGTTAAAGCTGCACTAGTGCTGAAGTGGGCCATAACCCACAGGCCCAGGATTTTGATAAGGAACAGATTGTAACCTTGATAAAGGAGTACATTTTGAAGAATCAGTGATCCAATCAGCATACGTTTCGTAGGAGGTTACGCAAAAACCTGAGAGTAGTGAAGTAACGATAGATGTTTTGCTTGGCTTGCAGAAAACCATGGATTTATACGAACTCAGTTCGTCAACAAGAGAAATTCTGCAATGCTTGTGAGTATGCCCAAGTGTTAGAATACGTGATTCGATATTTACGTATGTGGTAATGATTCAAGTACGGGATGGATTGGCCCCCATACCGAAGACTTCTATCATGAACTATCATATGTTGATGGAAAATCAGAGAGCCTTGAAAAACTTAGAAGAGTGTCGACGCGATAAGCCATAAAACCATAAAATGGTAGTACGATAGAACCCATTACAGGCAACCGTTGTGAATCGTAGGTTATACGGTGAGGTTCAACCCAGACCCGTTTTCTGCAGGAGAAAACCATAAATTGTAGACCACCATGAGTGTTTCGATAGTTGTTTAGAATGGACACAGACCCATCAGCTAAGACGATCCAGTCTCGGACGAACTTCAACTTTGACGAACCGACCCAAGCTTTTGAGGAAAACTCTATGCTTCTGACAGAAGAGCCTTAATGAAGGAGCTATTGTAAGATATGTGAAGGGACATACATTCTCAGCCCTCCAGAGGAAGTATCTGAGTTTATTGGAACCATGACCTTGTTTTTAAGCGTGGTAGCACCCCTGACCTTTCTGACCAAAACATTTGCTAGAAGACCCCCAACCCCTAACCTTTTTCTTGCTAGCCTCTTCGAATCTCGAGAACGAGATTCATTTTAAGTGTGGTAGGTTTGTAACACCCCAAAATTCTAAATTTTGGAGTGTTAATATAATTAATTGAATTTTTTGTTTGTTTGCTTGAGTGAATTAAACTTGAGTGAAATTTGAACCTTTTCAAAAACTTTTGAATGAGAGGGAATAAAATGACTTTCCCCTTCTCCGGTAAATTCAAATTCATCCTATTAAAATCAATGAGAGAAGATGACATGACTTCTTCAACTATAAAGAATTTGAACGGAGTTTTGCAATTTAATTCTTTCAAATATTTGCACTTGCTTGTCTATTTTTCTTCCCCGAGAAATACCCCGAAAAATAAATTCTTGCAAGCAAGAAAGAGCGGAGGAAAATGACCCTCCAAAATCAGGGGCATTTTTGAAAATATTTGAGCCAAGAAAAACCACAGTTTTTATCTAAAAATTATTTGCAAAAATAAATAAAGCCTTTAGGGATTTTCTGAAAAACATTTTTTTTAAGTTTTTATTTTGGCCGTGGAATAATGCTCATCATCTACATTTTATTTTTCTGATAATTTTAGTATATAAAAACTCTTTATTCCGAATTGATTTGATTTCCTTTTTATTGTTTTAGTTTCCTAATTTTAAAAATAGGAATGGAATCGTTTTTATTAGGAAAACCCTGCTGGCCCATTAAGCACTTTCCTATTCTAGCCCAACAAGAGATCATCTCCTTCCTCTGCTTCCTCTCACGTTCTGAAGCTTTCCATATCCATGGAGACAGAAACTCCACCTTCCCGATCTCCCTCGTCTTTCCATCCCAGCGCCTCCCGAGACCGCCTATGAAACCCCCTCCTCTCCTCGTTCCATTTTTCCCATCACCACGCCTCCCTGCCTGCACCCTCCTCGCCACCGTCCTCCTTTTCCTGCCTAGAACGCTCACCAGAGCCCGACGCCAGGAGTGAGCAGCACTGAGGCGCCCAGCGCCACCTCCAAGCGCCGACCACCTCCTCCGCCACCCCCACCTCGCCCGGCGACCTCGCCTCGCCGAGTAGCCCTCCACATCGCCGTCTCCTTCCTGCCATCTCTGCCTCACGACATGTAACTCCCTTGTTGTTTTTTTTCTTTCTTTTGTCTATTCCTGCACCACCGTTAGATCTTGATCCTAAGGCCCCAAATAGATCACTTAATAGCCAAACCGTTTTCTTCAAATGTGCGGCCGTCCTCTAGATAGCCTAAAACGCGCACACCGACAACCAATCAAATCTCGCCACGTCGCCGTTTTCGTTTTCAGATTTATTTCCGTAACAGATTTAGTTCCGTTCTTGTTTAGCTTATAACTTTTGATCTAGAAGTCCAATGATGCTGATTCTTTTGCGTTAGATCACAATTTTCTTGTAGTTTCCAAAATATATAATTTGTCTATGTTTGGATTTATAAAAATTGAGTTAGATCATATTTGAATTAAAGCTTGTTTTGCTTATTCCGGGAGTTTAAAATAGATTTTTATTTGATTCTTTTTCTACTGATCACTAGTGATCATATTTACCAGTGGTAAAAAGTTCAAAATTGTTTGAGTATTTTAGCTTATTGTTTCATGTAAAACAAATTCTGTTTTAGTTCTATTCAATAATAGCTACTTCTTTTTCTATAGTTGTTTTTAAATTATTTTATTTTATATTTCAGAAAGTTTATGTTTGGTTTCTATTAGTTAAACAGTAGGTGTTCAACAAGTTTTTATATTTATTTTTATTTTGTTATCGTGAAATCAATTCAAGTTCGCTAATAACTTGCAATGGATTTCTCTACTGTTTTAACTCCCAATTGAAAATACCTTCAAAATAGCTTTATGAAAAAAATACTTTATTTTTTTGTCTTAACTAAATTTATATTTTATTCTTTGTTATTTTAGTGTTTTATTTTCCGTTAGACAAAACTATTTTTGTGAATGTTGTAGAAGAAGACTCCCTAGTTTTATTTGAAGTTCCTTCGGATTCTTATTCACTCTCTCTTTTGTTTTGATTGTTAGTGTGAGTGCTTATGTGAATGATATGTTTGTTATATAGATTTCATCAGAGAGTGACGAGTAGTCTATCAAGTTATTTCTTGAGAACGATAATTCCTCTTCGTCAACATCACCGAGCAAGTTCACTTTGATCATTGCTTTCATACCTATGTTTTTATTGCATTTAGTGGCATCCTTGCAACCACCCCTCAGTAGTGTTATTGAATCCTTGTAGTTGAGTAGTATGCATGAGGTAGGAACCCATCACCCTGTTACCAAGCCCGGGACGTTATTTATTTTAATGCTACGCTATAGTAGACGGGGTTGGTATGAGTGCTCGTGGAGTGGTGTGAGAATGAAGGATTTCGCCAATGACGACAACTCCATGATGGCACCTGCACGGACTGCATCTTCAAGGCCTCAAGACTTAAAGACTCGAGACAAGAATTCACTACACACGACTGGGTGAAGGATGGTTGACGGGCACCCTGGAGGAACCAGTGGTTGGCGGGATGCATGGAGAAGCGCCATGACATCTTGCGGAAAGCTTCACCCAGACTCAAAGAGACGGAAGAATACTTCATGCCCGGAAGCTTACCTGTGCAACCGCAAGTCATTATGGGCTCGCTTGGTTGACCTTAGTTGTGACTCTGGCTGGGACGGTACTAGCAGATGTAGAACTACGGTAGGATGGGATGAGTACCGGACGGTGGTCGAGGAACTCTTTGGAAGACCATGTTTCGGTCATCTTGTTCTCAAACACTCTGAAGTGCGAGAACGTAAAGAGAGGGATCGAATCTTGCGGGTAAAGTGTACAAACCTCTGCAGAGGGTTAAAACCTAATCGATTAGCCGTGTCCCGATTACGGACAATTTGAGCATCTGGACTTGGATCTATCTTGGAACTCTCAACACCGGATTGATAACTTAATTGTGGGCAACTTATGATGATTTGGGCTATGAGACATCGGTTGGCGGAACCATGTCATGATAGAAAACTCCATAGTACAGACTTCATTTATTCCTTTATGCAAACAAAACTCAGATACAGAGCCATAAAGCCATATTGCATATAGTATAGTTTTATCATCTGTTTTCTCATATTGTGATCTTGCCGGTACATTCAATGTACTGACCTACACGGCTGCAACGTATCATGTTGCATATATTTCCTCGACGAGTAAGAGTACGGTACAGGGTTACGGTCTACACTCAACCAGCCGATGGCGTTGATGGGACTCCACACCTGTTTGATTGTTTCCGCTGAGTATTATGAGGTATATATCATTTTACGTTATTTATACATGTGATTGCACTTTGATATATACATTGATGTACTATGTGTGCCAGCATACTGATCCAGGGATGGCACAGTAACACAGAGGCTTGACCGTCTGAGGTCGGGTCGCTACACATTGTCCCTTCTCTCTTTTTCTCTCTTTTTTTCTTTCTTTTTCTCTCTTTTTTTCTTTCTTTTTTTCTCTTTTTTTCTTTCTTTTTTTTTTTTCTTTTTTTTCTATTTTTTATTTTTTGTGTGCTTCTTTGGCTTCTTTTATTTTTATAAAGTCCGAAGTCTCATCCCGACTTGTGGGGGAATCATAGTCTTCATCATCCTTTCCTCACTTGTGACAATGCTCTAATAATGAAGATCATCACACTTTTGTTGATTTACAACTAAGAATTCCAACTCAACACTTAGGACAAAATATGACTCTATATAAATGCCTCCGGCGGTGTACCGGGATATGCAATGAATCAAGAGTGACATGTATGAAATTATGAAGGTGGCCTTGCCACGAATACGATGTCAACTACATGATCATGCAAAGAGCAATATGACAATGATGGAGCGTGTCATAATAAACGGAACGGTGGAAAGTTGCATGGCAATTATATCTTGGAATGGCTATGGAAATGCCATAATAGGTAGGTATGGTGGCTGTTTTGAGGAAGGTATATAATGGGTGCAAGATACCGGCGAAAGTTGCGCGGTATAATAGAGGCTAGCAAAGTGGAAAGGTGAGTGTGCGTATATTCATGGACTCACATTAGTCATAAAGAACTCGTATACTTATTGCAAAAGTTTACTTAGCCCTCGAAGCAAAGTACTACTACGCATGCCCCTAGAGGGATAGATTGGTAGGAAAAGACCATTGCTCGTCCCCGACTGCCACTCATAAGGAAGACAATCAAAAGAGCACCTCATGTAACAAATTTGTCACACAACTTTTACCATACGTGCATGCTACGGGACTTGCCAACTTCAACACAAGTATTTCTCAATTTCATAATTACCCAACTAGCATGACTCTAGCACTACTACCTTTATATCTCAAAACAATTATCAAGCATCAAATTGATCCTAGTGTTTAATGCACTTTTTATGATAGTTTTTATTATACTCAACTTGGATGCTCATCATTTTAGGACCAAATTTATAACCATAACAAATACCATGCTGTTATAAAAGACTCTAAAAATAGAATAGTGAAGCATGAGAGATCAACAATTTCTTCAAAATTAAGCCACCGCCGTGCTCTAAAAAATATAACTGAAGTACTAGAGCAAAAACTATCTAGCTCAAAAGATATAAGTGAAGCACATAGAGTATTCTAATAAATTCTAATCAAGTGGGTTTCTCCCAAAAGGTGTGTACAGCAAGGATTATTGTCGTGATCTAAAAAGCAAGGATCAAAATTTTCTACTCATCACCAAGATCAATCTATGGAGATTCTAGCAACAAGAGAGGGAGAGGATGAGTGCATCTTCATACCCTTGAAGATCGCGATGCGGAAGCGTTACAAGAACGCGGATGAGGGAGTCGTACTCGCGGCGATTCAAATCGCGAAAGATCCGATCTAACGCCGAACGGACGGCGCCTCCGTGTTCAACACACGTACAACCCGGGGATGTCTCCTCCTTCTTGATCCAGCAAGGGGAGAGGAGAAGTTGAGGGAGAGCTCCGGCAGCAAGACGGCGTGGTGGTGGAGCTTGCAGTTCTCCGGCAGGGCTTCGCCAAGCACTACCGAGGAGGAGGTGGAGTTAGAGAGGGGGAGGGCTGCGCCAGGGGCAAGGGTGAAGCTCCCATGCGCCTCCCCACTATATATAGGAGTGGAGGGGGCTGGTTTCTTGCCCTCCAAGTCCATTGGGGCGTTGGCAAAGGTGGGAGGAAAGAAATCCCATCATTTCTTCCCCACCGATTGTTATCCCCCCCACTTTAGGGATCTTGATCTTATCCCTTCGGGATATGATCTTATTCCTTCTAAGGGGGGATCTTGGTGCGCCTTCACCAGGGGTGTGGGGCCTTGCCCCCACTACCCACGTTCATGTGGGTCCCCCATGCAGGTGGGCCCCACTCCGGAACCTTCTAGAACCTTCCCGGTACAATACCGAAAAATCCCGAACATTTTCCGGTGGCCAAAATAGGACTTCCCATATATAAATCTTTACCTCCAGACCATTCCGGAACTCCTCATGACGTCCGCGATCTCATCCGGGACTTCGAACAACATTCATTAACTGCACACTAATTCCCATAACAACTCTAGCTTCACGGAACCTTAAGTGTGTAGACCCTACGGGTTCGGGAATCAATGCAGACATGACCGAGACAGCTCTCTGGCCAATAACCAACAGCGGGATATGGATACCTATGTTGGCTCCCACATGTTCCACGATGATCTCATCGGATGAACAACGATGTCAAGGATTCAAGCAATCCCGTATACAATTCCCTTTGTCAATCGGTACGTAACTTGCCCGAGATTCGATCGCCGGTATCCCAATACCTCGTTCAATCTCGTTACCGGCAAGTCACTTTACTCGTTCCATAATGCATGTTCCCGTGACAAACTACTTAGTCACATTGAGCTCATTATGATGATGCATTACCGAGTGGGCCCAGAGATACCTCCGTCATACGGAGTGACAAATCCCAGTCTCGATTCGTGCCAACCCAATAGACACTTTCAGAGATACCTGTAGTGCACCTTTATAGCCACCCAGTTACGTTATGACGTTTGGTACACCAAAAGCATTCCTACGGTATCCGGGAGTTGCACAATCTCATGGTCTAAGGAAATAATACTTGACTTTAGAAAAGCTCTTAGCAAACGAACTACACGATCTTGTGCTATGCTTAGGATTGGGTCTTGTCCATCACATCATTCTCCTAATAATGTGATCCCGTTATCAATGACATCCAAGATCAATCTATGGAGATTCTAGAAACAAGAGAGGGAGAGGATGAGCGCATCTTCATACCCTTGAAGATCGCGATGCGGAAGCATTACAAGAACACGGATGAGGGAGTCGTACTCGCGGCGATTCAAATCGCGGAAGATCCGATCTAACGCCGAACGGACGGCGCCTCCGCGTTCAACACACGTACAACCCGGGGATGTCTCCTCCTTCTTGATCCAGCAAGGGAGAGGAGAAGTTGAGGAGAGCTCCGGCAGCACAACTGGCGTGGTGGTGGAGCTTGTGGTTCTCCCACAGGCTTCACCAAGCACTACCGAGGAGGAGGTGGAGTTAGAGAGGGAGGGCTGCGCCGAGGGCAAGCGTGAAGCTCCCATGCGCCTCCCACTATATATAGGGGTGGAGGGGCTGGTTTCTTGCCCTCCAAGTCCATTGGGGCGTTATAAAGGTGGGAGGAAAGAAATCCCATCATTTCCTTCCCCACGATTGTTATCCCCCTTTTTAGGGATCTTGATCTTATCCTTCGGGATATGATCTTATTCCTTCTAAGGGGAGATCTCGTTGCACCTGGACCAGGGGTGTGGGGCCTTGCCCCCACTACCCACGTTCATGTGGGTCCCCCCATGCAGGTGGGCCCCACTCCGGAACCTTCTAGAACCTTCCCGGTGCAATACCGAAAAATCCCGAACATTTTTTCGGTGGCCAAAATAGGACTTCCCATATATAAATCTTTACCTCCGAACCATTCCGGAACTCCTCGTGACGTCCGGGATCTCATCCGGGACTCCGAATAACATTCGGTAACTGCACACTAATTCCCAAAACAACTCTAGCGTCACCGAACCTTAAGTGTGTAGACCCTACGGGTTCGGGAATCATGCAGACATGACCGAGACAGCTCACTGGCCAATAACCAACAGCGGGATCTGGATACCCATGTTGGCTCCCACATGTTCCACGATGATCTCATCGGATGAACCATGATGTCAAGGATTCAAGCAATCCCGTATATAATTCCCTTTGTCAATCAGTACGTTACTTGCCCGAGATTCGATCGCCGGTATCCCAATACCTCGTTCAATCTCGTTCCGGCAAGTCACTTTACTAATTCGATAATGCATGATCCTGTGACTAACTACTTAGTCACATTGAGCTCATTATGATGATGCATTACCGAGTGGGCCCAGAGATACCTCCGTCATACGGAGTGACAAATCCGATCTCGATTCGTGCCAACCCAATGCACACTTTCGGAGATACCTGTAGTGCACCTTTATAGCCACCCAGTTACGTTGTGGACGCTTTGGTACACCCAAAGTATTCCTACGGTATCCGGAGTTGCACAATGTCATGGTCTAAGGAAATGATACTTGACATTAGAAAAGCTCTTAGCAAACTAACTACACGATCTTGTGCTATGCTTAGGATTGGGTCTTGTCCATCACATCATTCTCCGAATAATGTGATCCCGTTATCAATGACATCCAATGTCCATGGTCAGGAAACCATAACCATCTATTGATCAACGAGCTAGTCAACTAGAGGCTCACTAGGGACATGTTGTGGTCTATGTATTCACACATGTATTACGATTTCCAGTTAATAGAATTATAGCATGAACAATAGAAAATCATCATGAACAAGGAAATATAATAATAACCATTTTATTATTGCCTCTAGGGCATATTTCCAACAGTCTCCCACTTGCACTAGAGTCAATAATCTAGTTCACATCACTTATGTGACTGTAATGAATCCAACACCCATTGGGTTTGATCATATCTCGCTTGTGAGAGAGGTTATTAGTCAACGGGTCTGAATCCTTTCAGATCCGTGTGTGCTTTACAAATCACTATGTCATCTCCTAGATGCAGCTACCACGCGCTATTTTGAAATATTCCAAATAATTGCTCTACTATACGAATCCGGTCTACTACTCAAGAGTCATCCAGATTAGTGTCAAAGTTTGCATCGGCGTAACCCTTTACGACGGACTCTTTTACCACCTCCATAATGGAGATAATTCCTTAGTCCACTAGTTACTAAGGATAACCTTGACCGCTGTCCTGTGATCCATTCCTGGATCACACTTGTACCCCTTGACTGACTCATGGCAAGGCACACTTTAGGTGCGGTACACAGCATAGCATACTATGGAGCCTACGTCTAAAGCATAGAGGACGACCTTCGTCCTTTCTCTCTCTTCTGCCGTGGTCAGATCTTGAGTCTTACTCAATAAACACACCTTATAACACAGCCAAGAACTCGTTCTTTGCTGATCTATTTTGAACTCCTTCAAAATCTTGTCACGGTATGTATTCATTTGAAAGTACTATTAAGCGTATTTTATCTATCCTTATAGATCCTGATGCTCAATGTTCAAGTAGCTTAATCCAGGTTTTCCATTGAAAAACACTTTTCAAATAACCCTATATGCTTTACAGAAATTCTACAACATTTCTGATCAACAATATGTTAACAACATATACTCATCAAAAATTCTATAGTGCTCCCACTCACTTCTTTGGAAATACAAGTTTCTCATAAACTTTGTATAAACCCAAAATCTTTGATCATCTCATCAAAGCATATATTCCATCTCCGAGATGCTTACTCCAGTCCATAGAAGGATTCTTGGAGCTTTGCATACTTGTTAGCATCTTTCAGATTGAAAAAACCTTCTGGTTGTATCACATACAACCTTTCCTCAAGAAAATCGTCCAGGAAACAATGTTTTTGTCATCCTATCTGCAAGATTTCATAAATAATGCAGTAACTGCTAATATAATTCCAACAGACTCTTAGCATCGCTACGAGTGAGAAAGTCTCATCGTAGTCAAATCCTTGAATTTGTCGGAAAACATCTTAGCGACAAGTCGAGCTTTCTTAATGGCGACACTTACCATCATTGTCCGACTTCCTTTTAAAATCCATCTGTACTCAACAGCCTTACGACCATCGAGTAGTTCTTCAAAAGTCTACACTTTGTTTTCATACATGGATCCTCTCTCGGATTTTATGGCCTCGAGCCATTAAATTGAATCCGGGCCCACCATCGCTTCTCCATAGCTCGTAGGTTCATTGTTGTCTAGCAACATGACCTCCAAGACAGGATTACGTACCACTCTGAAGTAGTACGTATCCTTGTCAACCTACGAGTTTTGGTAGTGACTTGATCCGAAGTTTCATGATCAATATCATCATCTTCCACTTCAACTGGTGTAGGCGCCACAGGAACAACTTCCTGTGCCCTGCTACACACTTGTTGAAGTGATGGTTTCAATAACCTCATCAAGTCTCCACCGTCCTCCCATTCAATTCTTTCAAGAGAAACTTTTCCTTGATTAAGGACCCGTTTCTAGAAACAATCACTTTTGCTTCCGGATCTGAAATAGGAGGTATACCCAACTGTTTTGGGTGTCTTATGAAGATGCATTTATCCGCTTTGGGTTTGAGCTTATCAGGCTAAAAAAATTCCACATAAGCTATGCAGTCCCAAACTTTTAAGAAATGACAGCTTAGGTTTCTCTAAACCATAGTTCATACGCTATCATCTCAACGGAATTACGTGGTGCCCTATTTGAAGTGAATGCGGTTGTCTCGAACGCCTAACCCATAAACGATAGTGGTAATTCGATAAGAGACATCATGGTATGCACCATATCCAATAGGGTGCAGTTATGATGTTCGGACACACCATCACACTATGGTGTTCCAGGTAGTATTAGTTTTGAAACAATTTCCACAATGTCTTAATTGTGTGCCAAACTCGTAACTTGGATATTCATCTCTACGATCATATCATAGACATTTTATCCTCTTGTCACGACGATCTTCAACTTCACTCTGAAATTTCTTGAAACCTTTCAATAATTCAGACTTGTGTTTCATCAAGTAAATATACTCAGAATTTACTCAAATCATCTGTGAAGTAAGAGCATAACGATATTCACTGCGTGCCTCAGCACTCATTGGATTGCACACATAAAATGTATTACTTCCAACAAGTTGCTCTCTTGTTTCATCTCACTGAAAACGAGGCCTTTCAGTAATCTTGCCCATATGGTATGATTTGCATGTCTCAAGTGATTCAAAATCAAGTGAGTCCAAACGATCCATCTTTGTGGAGTTTCTTCATGCGTATATACCAATAGACGTGGTTCGCATGTCTCAATCTTTTTCAAAAACAAGTGAGTCCAAAGATCCATCAATATGGAGCTTCTTCATGCGTTTTACACCAATATGACTCAAATGGCGGTGCCACAAGTATGTGGTACTAGGATCATTACTATCTTATATCTTTTGGCATGAACATGTGTATCACCACGATCGAGATTCAATAAACCCATTTTAGGTGCAAGACCATTTAAGGTATTATTCAAATAAATAGAGTAACCATTATTCTCCATAAATGAATAATCGTATTGCGATAAACATAATACAATCATGTCTATGCTCAACGCAAACACCAAATAACAATTATTTAGGTTTAACACCAATCTCGATGGTAGAGGGAGCAGGCGATGCTTGATCATATCAACCTTGGAAACACTTCCAACACACATCGTCATCTCACCTTTAGCTAGTCTCCGTTTATTCCGTAGCTCTTTTATTTTGAGTTACTAACACTTAGCAACCGAACCGGTATCTTAATACCCTGGTGCTACTAGGAGTACTAGTAAAGTATACATTAATATAATGTATATCCAATATACTTCTGTCGACCTTGCCAGCCTTCTCATCTACCAACTATCTAGGGTGGTTCTGCTTCAGTGACCGTTCCCCTCATTACAGAAGCACTTAGTCTCGGGTTTGGGTTCAACCTTGGGATTCTTTACTAAAGCAGCAACTGATTTGCTATTTCAGGAAGTATCCCTTCTTGTCCTTGCCCTTCTTGAAACTAGTGGTTTCACTAACCATCAACAATTGATGCTCCTTCTTGATTTCTACTTTCGCGGTGTCAAACATCGCGAATATTACAAGGATCATCATATTTATCCCTGATATGTTATAGTTCATCACGAAGCTCTAGCAGCTTGGTGGCAATGACTGTGGAGAACCATCACTATCTCATCTGGAAGATTAACTCCCACTCGATTCAAGTGATTGTAGTACTCAGACAATCTGAGCACATGCTCAATGATTGAGCTTTTCTCCCTTAGTTTGCAGGTTAAGAAACTTGTCGGAGGTCTCATACCTCTTGACGTGGGCACGAGCCTGAAATCCTAATTTCAGCTCTTCGAACATCTCATATGTTCTGCGACGTTTCAAAAGTGTCTTCGGTGCCTCAATTCTAAACCGTTTAACATTACGCACTGAACTATCACGTAGTCATCAAAACGTGTATGTCAGATGTTCGCAACATCCACAAACGATGCTCGAGGTTCAGCACACCGAGCGGTGCATTAAGGACATAAGCCTTCTGTGCAGCAATGAGGACAATCCTCAGTATATGGACCCAGTCCGCATAATTGCTACTGTCAACTTTCAACTACATTTTCTCTAGGAACATATCTTAAACAGTAGAACTAAAGCGTAAGCTACGACATAATTTGCAAAGACCTTTTGACTATGTTCATGATAATTAAGTTCATATGATTATTTACTGAACTCCCACTTAGATAGACATCCCTCTAGTCATCTAAGTGATACATGATCCGAGTCAACTAGGCCGTGTCCGATCTGTTGGGGAACGTTGCAGAAAATTAAATTTTTTCCTACGGTTTCACCAAGATCCATCTATGAGTTCATCCAAGCAACGAGTCAAGGGAGTGAGTTTGCATCTACATACAACTTGTAGATCGAAAAGGAAGCGTTCAAGGGATGGTGATGACGGAGTCGTACTCGCCGTGATTCGGATCACCGATGACCAAGTGCTGAACGGACAGCACCTCCGCGTTCAACACACGTACGGGACGGACGACGTCTCCTCCGTCTTGATCCAGCAAGGAGGAAGGAGAGGTTGATGAAGACAGCTCCAACGGCAGCACGACGGCATGGTGTTGTTGGTGCAGCAGTTCTCCGACAGGGCTTCGCCAAGCATGTACGGAGGAGGAGAGGTGTTGGGGAGGGGAGGGGCTGCGCCTTGGCTTGTTGTGTTCAGCCCTCCCCTCACCCCTCTATTTATAGGGGAAGGGGCAAGGGGGGCCGGCCCCTCTAGATGGGATCTAGAGGGGGGGCGGCAGCCAAGGGGAGGGGGGACTTGCCCCCCAAGCAAGGGGGCGCCCCCTCTAGGGTTCCCCCCTCAACCCTAAGCGCAAGGGCCCAAGGGGAGGGGGTGCGCCCAGCCCACCAGGGGCTGGCTGCTTCCCCATGCAGCCCATGTGGCCCCCCGGGAGGGGTGGCCCCTCCCGGTGGACTCCCGGAACCCTTCCGGTGGCCCCGGTACAATACCGGTATGCCCCCGAAACTTTCCGGTGTCCGTTTGACAACTTCCCATATATAAATATTTACCTCCGGACTATTCCGGAACTCCTCGTGACGTCCGGGATCTCATCTGGAACTCCGAACAACATTCGGTAATCACATACAAGTCTTCCCAATAACCCTAGCGTCACCGAACCTTAAGTGTGTAGACCCTACGGGTTCGGGAGACATGCAGACATGACCGAGACGCTCTCAGGTCAATAACCAACAGCGGGATTTGGATACCCATGTTGGCTCCCACATGCTCCTCGATGATGTCATCGGATGAACCACGATGTCAAGGATTCAAGCAACCCCGTATACTATTCCCTTTGTCAGACGGTATGTTACTTGCCCGAGACTCGATTGTCGGTATCCCAATATCTCGTTCAGTCTCGTTACCGGCAAGTCACTTTACTCGTACCGTAATGCATGATCCCGTGACCAGACACTTGGTCACTTTGAGCTGATTATGATGATGCACTACCGAGTGGGCCAGTGATACCTCTCCGTAACACGGAGTGACAAATCCCAGTCTCGATCCGTGTCAACCCAATGCACACTTTCGGAGATACCTGTAGTGCACCTTTATAGTCACCCGATTCGTTACGACGTTTGGTACACCCAAAGCACTCCTACGGTATCCGGGAGTTACACGATCTCATGGTCTAAGGAAGAGATACTTGACATTGGAAAAGCTCTAGCAAAACGAACTAGACGATCTTGTGCTATGCTTAGGATTGGGTCTTGTCCATCACGTCATTCTCCTAATGACGTGATCCCGTTGTCAATGACATCTGATGTCCATAGTCAGGAAACCATGACTATCTGTTGACCAACGAGCTAGTCAACTAGAGGCTTACTAGGGACGTATTGTAGTCTATGTATTCACACATGTATCACGATTTCCGGATAATACAATTATAGCATGAATAAAAGACAATTATCATGAACAAGGAAATATAATAATAATGCTTTTATTATTGCCTCTAGGGCATATTTCCAACAATCTCCCACTTGCACTAGAGTCAATAATCTAGTTACATTGTGATGAATCGAACACCCATAGAGTTACGGTGTTGATCATGTTTTGCCCATGGAAGAGGTTTAGTCAACAGATCTGCGACATTCAGATCCATATGCACTTTACAAATTTCTATGTCTCCATCTTGAACATTTTCACGAATGGAGTTGAAGCGACGCTTGATGTGCCTGGTCTTCTTGTGAAACCTGGGCTCCTTTGCAAGTGCAATAGCTCCGGTGTTGTCCGCAGAAGAGTTTTATCGGCCCCGACGCATTGGGTATGACTCCTAGGTCGGAGATGAACTCCTTCACCCAAATTGCTTCATGCGCTGCCTCCGAGGCTGCCATGTACTCCGCTTCACATGTAGATCCCGCCACGACGCTCTGCTTGCAGCCGCACCAGCTTACTGCTCCACCATTCAACATATACACGTATCCGGTTTGTGACTTAGAGTCATCCAGATCTGGGTCGAAGCTAGCTTCGACGTAACCCTTTACGACGAGCTCTTCGTCACCTCCATAAACGAGAAACATGTCCTTTGTCCTTTTCAGGTACTTCAGGATATTCTTGACCGCTGTCCAATGTTCCTTGCCGGGATTACTTTGGTACCTTCCTACCAAACTTACGGCAAGGTTTACATCAGGTCTGGTACACAACATGGCATACATAATAGATCCTATGGCTGAGGCATAGGGGATGACGCTCATATCTTCTTTATCTTTTGCCGTGGTCGGGCATTGAGCTGAGCTCAATCTCACACCTTGCAAAACAGGAAAGAACCCTTTCTTGGACTGATCCATTTTGAACTTCTTCAAAATCTTATCAAGGTATGTGCTTTGTGAAAGACCTGTGAGGCGTCTCGATCTATCTTTGTAGATCTTTATGCCTAATATATAAGCAGCTTCTCCAAGGTCATTCATTGAAAAACACTTATTCAAGTAGGCCTTAATGCTGTCCAAAAGTTCTATATCATTTCCCATCAAAAGTATGTCATCTACATATAATATGAGAAATGCTACGGAGCTCCCACTCACTTTCTTGTAAACGCAGGCTTCTCCATAAGTCTGCATAAACCCAAACGCTTTGATCATCTCATCAAAGCGAATGTTCCAACTCCGAGATGCTTGCACCAGCCCATAAATGGATCGCTGGAGCTTGCATACTTTGTTAGCATTCTTAGGATCGACAAAACCTTCCGGCTGCATCATATACAACTCTTCCTTTAGATAACCGTTAAGGAACGCTGTTTTGACGTCCATCTGCCATATCTCATAATCATAGTATGCGGCAATTGCTAACATGATTCGGACGGACTTAAGCTTCGCTACGGGAGAGAAAGTCTCATTGTAGTCAATCCCTTGAACTTGCCGATAACCATTAGCGACAAGTCGAGCTTTATAGATGGTGACATTACCATCCGCGTCCGTCTTCTTCTTAAAGATCCATTTATTTTCTATCGCTCGCCGATCATCGGGCAAGTCTTTTAAAGTCCATACTTTGTTTTCATACATGGATCCTATCTCGGATTTCATGGCTTCTAGCCATTTGTTGGAATCCGGGCCCGCCATCGCTTCTTCATAGTTCGAAGGTTCACCGTTGTCTAACAACATGATTTCCGGGGCGGGGTTGCATTACCACTCTGGTGCGGAACGTGTCCTAGTGGACTCTGAAGTTCAGTAGCAACTTGATCCGAAGTACCTTGATCATCATCATTAATTTCCTCTCCAGTTGGTGTAGGCACCAAAGGAACATTTTCCTGAGCTGCACTACTTTCCGGTTCAAGAGGTAGTACTTCATCGAGTTCTACTTTCCTCCCACTTACTTCTTTCGAGAGAAACTCTTTTTCCAGAAAGGATCCGTTCTTGGCAACAAAGATCTTACCCTCGGATCTTAAGTAGAAGGTATACCCAATGGTTTCCTTAGGGTATCCTATGAAGACGCATTTTTCCGATTTGGGTTCGAGCTTTTCAGGTTGAAGTTTCTTGACATAAGCATCGCATCCCCAAACTTTTAGAAACGACAGCTTAGGTTTCTTCCCAAACCATAACTCATATGGTGTCGTCTCAACGGATTACACGGTGCCCTATTTAAAGTGAATGTAGCTGTCTCTAGAGCGTATCCCCAAAATGATAGCGGTAAATCAGTAAGAGACATCATAGACCGCACCATATCCAATAGAGTGCGATTACGACGTTCGGACACACCGTTACGCTGAGGTGTTCCAGGCGGCGTGAGTTGTGAAACGATTCCACATTTTCTTAAGTGTGTACCAAATTCGTGACTTAAATATTCTCCTCCATGATCTGATCGTAAGAATTTTATCTTTCGGTCATGTTGATTCTCTACTTCATTCTGAAATTCCTTGAACTTTTCAACGGTCTCAGACTTGTGTTTCATCAAGTAGACATACCCATATCTACTCAAGTCATCTGTGAGAGTGAGAACATAACGATATCCTCCATGAGCCTCAACGCTCATTGGACCGCACACATCGGTATGTATGATTTCCAACAAGTTGGTTGCTCGCTCCATTGTTCCGAGAACGGAGTCTTGGTCATCTTGCCCATGAGGCATGGTTCGCATGTGTCAAATGATTCATAATCGAGAGACTCCAAAAGTCCATCAGCATGGAGCTTCTTCATGCGCTTGACACCAATGTGACCAAGGCGGCAGTGCCACAAGTATGTGGGACTATCGTTATCAACTTTACATCTTTTGGTATTCACACTTATAATATGTGTAACATTACGTTCGAGATTCATTAAGAATAAACCATTGACCATCGGAGCATGACCATAAAACATTTCTCTCATATAAATAGAACAACCATTATTCTCGGATTTAAATGAGTAGCCATCTCGTATCAAACGAGATCCAGATACAATGTTCATGCTCAAACTTGGCACCAATAACAATTATTGAGGTTTAAAACTAATCCCGTAGGTAAATGTAGAGGTAGCGTGCCGACGGCGATCACATCGACCTTGAAACCATTCCCGACACGCATCGTCACCTCGTCCTTCGCCAGTCTCCGTTTATTCCGCAGCTCCTTCTGTGAGTTACAAATATGAGCAACGGCACCGTATCAAATACCTGTGGAGTTACTACGAGTACTGGTAAGGTACACATCAATTACATGTATATCAAATATACCTTTGGTTTTGCCGGCCTTCTTGTCCGCCAAGTATTTCGGGCAGTTCCGCTTCGATGGCCCTTCCCTTTGCAATAAAAGCACTCATCTCGTGTTTGGGTCCATTCTTTGACTTCTTCCCGGCAACTGGCTTACCGGGCGCGGCAACATCTTTTCCGTCCTTCTTGAAGTTCTTCTTACCCTTGCCCTTCTTGAACTTAGTGGTCTTATTGACCATCAACACTTGATGTTCTTTCTTGATTTCAACCTCTCACGACTTCAGCATTGAAAATACTTCAGGAATGGTCTTCACCATCCCCTGCATATTGTAGTTCATCACAAAGCTCTTATAGCTTGGTGGGAGCGACTGAAGGATTCTGTCAATGACCGCCTCGTCCGGGAGGTTTATGTCCAGCTGGGACAGGCGGTGATGCAACCCAGACATTTTGAGTATGTGCTCACTGACAGAACTGTTTTCCTCCATCTTACAACTATAGAATTGTCGGAGAATTCATATCTCTCGACCTGGGCATGAGCTTGAAAGACTAGTTTCAGCTCCTCGAACATCTCATATGCTCCGTGTTGCTCAAAACGCTTTTGGAGCCCCGGTTCTAAGCTGTAAAGCATGCCGCACTAAACGAGGGAGTAATCATCAGCATGAGACTGCCAAGCATTCATAATGTCTTGGTTCTCTGGGACGGGAGCGTCACCTAGCGGTCCTTCTAGGACATATTGTTTCCTGGCAGCTATGAGGATGATCCTCAGGTTCCGGACCCAGTCCGTATAGTTGCTGCCGTCATCTTTCAGCTTGGTTTTCTCTAGGAACGCGTTGAAGTTCATGTTGACATGAGCGTTGGCCATTTGATCTACAAGACATATTTGCAAAGGTTTTAGACTAAGTTCATGATAGTTAAGTTCATCTAATCAAATTATTTTAATGAACTCCCACTCAGATTAGACATCCCTCTAGTCATCTAAGTGTTACACGATCCGAGTCGACTAGGCCGTGTCCGATCATCACGTGAGACGGACTAGTCATCGTCGGTGAACATTCTCATGTTGATCGTATCTTCCATACGAATCGTGTTCGACCTTTCGGTCTCCGTGTTCCGAGGCCATGTCTGCATACATGCTAGGTTAAATCAAGTTAACCCTAAGTGTTTTGCATGTGTAAAACTGTCTTACACCCGTTGTATGTGAACGTAAGGATCTATCACACCCGATCATCACGTGGTGCTTCGAAACGACGAACTTTAGCAACGGTGCACAGTTAGGGTAGAACACTTCTTGAAATTGTTGTAAGGGATCATCTTATTTACTACCGTCGTTCTAAGTAAACAAGATGCATAAACATAATAAACATCACATGCAATTATATAGTAGTGACATGATATGGCCAATATCATATAGCTCCATTGATCTCCATCTTCGGGGCTCCATGATCATCTTGTCACCGGCATGACACCATGATCTCCATCATCATGATCTCCATCATCATGATCTCCATCATTTTGTCTTCATGAAGTTGTCACGCCAACGACTACTTCTACTTCTATGGCTAACGCGTTTAGCAATAAAGTAAAGTAATTTACATGGCGTTCTTCAATGACACGCAGGTCATACAAAAATAAAGACAACTCCTATGGCTCCTGCCATTGTCATACTCATCGACATGCAAGTCGTGATTCCTATTACAAGAACATGATCTCATACATCACAATATGTCATTCATCATTCATCACAACTTGGCCATATCACATCACATGGCAATTGCTGCAAAAACAAGTTAGACGTCCTCTAATTGTTGTTGCATCTTTTACGTGGCTGCAATTGGCTTCTAGCAAGAACATTTTCTTACCTACGAATAACCACAACATGATCTTGTCAACTTCTATTTACCCTTCATAAGGACCCTTTTCATCGAATCCGCTCCAACCAAAGTGGGAGAGACAGACACCCGCCAGCCACCTTATGCAACTAGTGCATGTTAGTCGGTGGAACCGGTCTCACGTAAGCGTACGTGTAAGGTTGGTCTGGGCCGCTTCATCCCACAATACTGCTGAAGCAAGATAAGACTAGTAACGACAAGCAAGTTGACAAAATCTACGCCCAGAACAAAATTGTGTTCTACTCGTGCAATAGAGAACTACGCATAGACCTAGCTCATGATGCCACTGTTGGGGAACGTTGCAGAAAATTAAAATTTTTCCTACGGTTTCACCAAGATCCATCTATGAGTTCATCCAAACAACGAGTCAAGGGAGTGAGTTTGCATCTACATACCACTTGTAGATCGAGTGCGGAAGCGTTCAAGGGGATGGTGATGACGGAGTCGTACTCGCCGTGATTCGGATCACCGATGACCAAGTGCTGAACGGACAGCACCTCCGCGTTCAACACACGTACGGGACGGACGACGTCTCCTCCGTCTTGATCCAGCAAGGAGGAAGGAGAGGTTGAGGAAGACAGCTCCAACGGCAGCACGACGGCGTGGTGTTGTTGGTTTCGCCAAGCACGTACGGAGGAGGAGAGGTGTTGGGGAGGGGAGGGGCTGCGCCTTGGCTTGTTGTGTTCAGCCCTCCCCTCACCCCTCTATTTATAGGGGAAGGGGCAAGGGGGGCCGGCCCCTCTAGATGGGATCTAGAGGGCGGCGGCGGCCAAGGGGAGGGGGGACTTGCCCCCCCAAGGGGCGCCCCTCTAGGGTTCCCCCCTCAACCCTAGGCGCAAGGGCCCAAGGGGAGGGGGTGCGCCCAGCCCACCAGGGGCTGGCTGCTTCCCCACGCAGCCCATGTGGCCCCCCGGGAGGGGTGGTCCCTCCCGGTGGACTCCCGGAACCCTTCCGGTGGCCCCGGTACAATATATAAATCTTTACCGGTGTCCGTTTCACAACTTCCCATATATAAATCTTTACCTCCGGACTATTCCGGAACTCCTCGTGACGTCCGGGATCTCATCCGGGACTCCGAACAACATTCGGTAATCACATACAAGTCTTCCTAATAACCCTAAGCGTCACCGAACCTTAAGTGTGTAGACCCTACGGGTTCGGGAGACATGCGAACATGACCGAGACGCTCTCGTGTCAATAACCAACAGCGGGATCTGGATACCCATGTTGGCTCCCACATGCTCCTCGATGATGTCATCGGATGAACCACGATGTCAAGGATTCAAGCAACCCCGTATACTATTCCCTTTGTCGACGGTATGTTACTTGCCGAGACTTCGATCGTCGGTATCCCAATACCTCGTTCAGTCTCGTTACCGGCAAGTCACTTTACTCGTGCCGTAATGCATGATCCCGTGACCGGACACTTGGTCACTTTGAGCTCATTATGATGATGCACTACCGAAAGTGGGCCCAGTGATACCTCTCCGTAACACGGAGTGACAAATCCGATCTCGATCCGTGTCAACCCAATACACTTTCGGAGATACCTGTTGTGCACCTATATAGTCACCCAGTTACATTGTGACGTTTGGTACACCCAAAGCACTCCTACGGTATCCGGGAGTTACACGATCTCATGGTCTAAGGAAGAGATACTTGACATTGGAAAAGCTCTAGCAAAACAAACTACACGATCTTGTGCTATGCTTAGGATTGGGTCTTGTCCATCATGTCATTCTCCTAATGACGTGATTCCGTTGTCAATGACATCTGATGTCCATAGTCAGGAAACCATGACTATCTGTTGACCAACGAGCTAGTCAACTAGAGGCTTACTAGGGACGTATTGTAGTCTATGTATTCACACATGTATCACGATTTCCGGATAATACAATTATAGCATGAATAAAAGACAATTATCATGAACAAGGAAATATAATAATAATGCTTTTATTATTGCCTCTAGGGCATATTTCCAACACGATCATCACGTGAGACGGACTAGTCATCATCGGTGAACATCTTCATGTTGATCGTATCTACTATACGACTCATGTTTGTCCTTTTGGTCTCTTGTGTGCCGAGGCCATGTCTGTACATGCTAGGCTCGTCAAGACAACCTAAGTGTTTCGCGTAAGTAAATCTGGCTTACACCCGTTGTATGTGAACGTTAGAATCTATCACACCCGATCATCACGTGGTGCTTCGAAACAACGAACTTTCACAAAGGTGCACAGTTAGGGGGAACACTTTCTTGAAATTTTAGCGAGGGATCGTCTTATTTATGCTACCGTCGTTCTAAGAAAATAAGATGTAAACATGACAAACATCACATGCAAATCATAAAGTGACATGATATGGCCAATATCATCTTGCGCCATTGATCTCCATCTTTGAGGCGCGGCATGATCACCTTCGTCACCGGCATGACACCATGATCTCCATCATCATGATCTCCATCATCGTGTCTTTATGAAGTTGTCTCACCAACTATTACTTCTACTACTATGCTAATAGTTAGCAACAAAGTAAAGTAATTACATGGCGTTTTCAATGACACGCAGGTCATACAATAAATTAAGACAACTCCTATGGCTCCGGCCGGTTGTCATAGTCGTCGACATGCAAGTCGTGATTCCTATTACAAGAACATGATCAGTCTCATACATCACATATATAATTCATCACATTCTTTTGGGCCATATCACATCACATAACATACCCTGCAAAAACAAGTTAGACGTCCTCTAATTGTTGTTGCATGTTTTACGTGGCTGCTACGGGTTTCTAGCAAGAACGTTTCTTACCTACGCAAAGCCACAACAGTGATATGCCAATTGCTATTTACCCTTCATAAAGACCCTTTTCATCGAATCCGATCCGACTAAAGTGGGAGGGATTGACACCCGCTAGCCACCTTATGCAACAAGTGCATGTCAGTCGGTGGAACCTGTCTCACGTAAGCGTACGTGTAAGGTCGGTCCGGGCCGCTTCATCCCACAATGCCGCCGAATCAAGATAGGACTAGTAACGGTAAGCAAATTGTACAAACCATCGCCCACAACTACTTGTGTTCTACTCGTGCATAGAATCTACGCAATAAACCTGGCTCTGATACCACTGTTGGGGAACGTGGCAGAAATTCAAAATTTTCTATGCATCACCAAGATCAATCTATGGAGATTCTAGCAACAAGAGAGGGAGAGGATGAGCGCATCTTCATACCCTTGAAGATCGCGATGCGGAAGCATTACAAGAACACGGATGAGGGAGTCGTACTCGCGGCGATTCAAATCGCGGAAGATCCGATCTAACGCCGAACGGACGGCGCCTCCGCGTTCAACACACGTACAACCCGGGGATGTCTCCTCCTTCTTGATCCAGCAAGGGGAGAGGAGAAGTTGAGGGAGAGCTCCGGCAGCACAACGGCGTGGTGGTGGAGCTTGTGGTTCTCCGGCAGGGCTTCACCAAGCACTACCGAGGAGGAGGTGGAATTAGAGAGGGGGAGGGCTGCGCCAGGGGCAAGCGTGAAGCTCCCATGCGCCTCCCCACTATATATAGGGGTGGAGGGGGCTGGTTTCTTGCCCTCCAAGTCCATTGGGGCGTTGGCAAAGGTGGGAGGAAAGAAATCCCATCATTTCCTTCCCCACCGATTGTTATCCCCCCTTTTTAGGGATCTTGATCTTATCCCTTCGGGATATGATCTTATTCCTTCTAAGGGGAGATCTCGTTGCACCTGGACCAGGGGTGTGGGGCCTTGCCCCCACTACCCACGTTCATGTGGGTCCCCCCATGCAGGTGGGCCCCACTCCGGAACCTTCTAGAACCTTCCCGGTACAATACCGAAAAATCCCGAACATTTTCCGGTGGCCAAAATAGGACTTCCCATATATAAATCTTTACCTCCGAACCATTCCGGAACTCCTCGTGACGTCCGGGATCTCATCCGGGACTCCGAATAACATTCGGTAACTGCACACTAATTTCCAAAACAACTCTAGCGTCACCGAACCTTAAGTGTGTAGACCCTACGGGTTCGGGAATCATGCAGACATGACCGAGACAGCTCACTGGCCAATAACCAACAGCGGGATCTGGATACCCATGTTGGCTCCCACATGTTCCACGATGATCTCATCGGATGAACCATGATGTCAAGGATTCAAGCAATCCCGTATATAATTCCCTTTGTCAATCAGTACGTTACTTGCCCGAGATTCGATCGCCGGTATCCCAATACCTCGTTCAATCTCGTTCCGGCAAGTCACTTTACTCGTTCGATAATGCATGATCCTGTGACTAACTACTTAGTCACATTGAGCTCATTATGATGATGCATTACCGAGTGGGCCCAGAGATACCTCCGTCATACGGAGTGACAAATCCCAGTCTCGATTCGTGCCAACCCAACAGACACTTTCGGAGATACCTGTAGTGCACCTTTATAGCCACCCAGTTACGTTGTGACGTTTGGTACACCCAAAGCATTCCTACGGTATCCGGGAGTTGCACAATGTCATGGTCTAAGGAAATGATACTTGACATTAGAAAAGCTCTTAGCAAACTAACTACACGATCTTGTGCTATGCTTAGGATTGGGTCTTGTCCATCACATCATTCTCCTAATAATGTGATCCCGTTATCAATGACATCCAATGTCCATGGTCAGGAAACCATAACCATCTATTGTTCAACGAGCTAGTCAACTAGAGGCTCACTAGGGACATGTTGTGGTCTATATATTCACACATGTATTACGGTTTCCAGTTAATACTATTATAGCATGAACAATAAACAATCATGATGAACAAGGAAATATAATAATAACCATTTTATTATTGCCTCTAGGGCATATTTCCAACAATATCATACAAGACGCTCCAAGCAAAACACATGAAAAACAGAATCTGTCAAAAACAGAACAGTCTGTAGTAATCTGTAACTAACGCAAACTTCTGGAACTTCAAAAATTCTACCAAAATAGGAAGTCCTAGGAAATTTGTCTATTGATCTCTAGCAAAATATTCAATGCAAAAGCAATTTTCTATGATTTACTAAATTGTTTCTCGTGCGCACAAAGTTTCTGTTTTTCAGCAGAATCAAATTAACTATCACCATAGGTTATCCTATAGGTTCTACTTGGCACAAACACTAATTAAAATGTGAAAACACATCTAAACAGAAGGTAGATGAAAAATTTATTACTAAATAGAAATAAAAACAAAAAAACACAAAGAAAATTGGGTTGCCTCCGAACTAGCACTATCGTTTAACGCCCCTAGCTAGGCATAAAAGCGAGGATAGATCTAAGTAGTGCCATCTTTGGCACTCAATTCATAAGTAGCTCGCATGATAGATTCATAAGATAATTTGACTTTCTTTCTTGGAAAGTGCTCCATGCCTTTCCTTAATGGAAATTGAAATCTAATATTCCCTTCCTTCATATCAATAATTGCACCAATCATTCTAAGGAAAGGTCTACCAAGAATAATAGGACATGAAAGGTTGCAATCTATATCAAGAACGATAAAAATCTAAGGGCAACAAATTCTTATTTGCAACAATAAGAACATCATTGATCCTTCCCATAGGCTTTTTAATGGTGGAATCCGCAAGGTGCAAATTTAAAGAGCAATCATCAAGATCATGGAAACCTAGAATATCACATAAAGTTTTTGGAATCGTGGAAACACTAGCACCCAATTCACACAAAGAATAACACTCATGATCTTTAATTTTAATCTTTATAGTAGGTTCCCACTCATCATAAAGTTTTCTAGGTATAGAAACTTCCAAATTAAGTTTTTCATCATAAGACTGCATGAAGGCATCAACAATATGTTTGGTAAAAGCTTTATTTTGACTGTAAGCATGGGGAGAATTCACAATGGATTGCAACAAGGAAATACAATATTCTAAAGAACAATTATCATAATTAAATTCCTTAATATCCAAGATAGTGGGTTCAATGCTATTTAAAGTCTTGACCTCTCCAATCCCACTTTTACCAAATTTAGCATCAAGATCAAAATGCCCCAAATCGTTGCGACGCCTTTTAACTAAAGTTGACTCATCTCCAGTCCCATCATTATTAAGATTCATATTACAAAACAAATACCTAATGGGGGACACATCAATAACTATAAGATCTTCATCATTATTTTCATTTAGCTTTTCTGGTTTGGCAGCCATCTTATTGACTAAGGTAGCTTGCTTATCAGAAATTTGGGCTATAGAATTTTCAAGCCGAGTCATTTGAGAGTTCAAACCATAAAATTCTTTAGACATATCATCAAGCTATTTATTAATGAACCCCATAAAATTCTTTTCTGAAGAAATTATTATGCTCAAATTGTAAAGTCATAAAACTTCTAACATTTGATTCAATCTCTTCCAACCTTCTAAGATGAATGTGGTGCTCTTAGGGGAAGCCATAAGGGAAAACATGCACACAAAAAGACAAGCGGAAGAGAGAGGAGATTGGGAAACAGAGGGCGAATAAAACGGCAAAGGTGAAGTGGGGGAGAGGAAAACGAGAGGCAAATGGCAAATAATGTAAATGCGAGGGAGATGAGTTTGTGATGGGTACTTGGTATGTCTTGACTTGAGCAAAGACCTCCCCGGCAACGGCGCCAGAAATCCTTCTTCCTACGTCTTGATCTTGCGTTGGTTTTCCTTGAAGAGGAAAGGGTGATGCAGCAATAGTAGCGTAAGTATTTCCCTCACTTTTTGAGAACCAAGGTATCAATCCAGTAGGAGGCTCCTCAAAAGTCCCACGCACCTACACAAGCAAACAAGAACTCGCAACCAACGCGATAAAGGGGTTGTCAATCCCTTCACGCCACTTGCGAAAGTGAGATCTGATAGAGATAATATGATAAGATAAATATATTTTTGGTGTTTTATGATATAGATTGGAAAAGTAAAGATGCAAATAAAAGTACATGGCAAACTTATATGATAAAGATAGACCCGGGGGCCATAGGTTTCACTAGTTGCTTCTCTCAAGATAGCATAAGTATTACGGTGGGTGAACGAATTACTATCGAGCAATTGAAAGAAAAGCGAATAATTATGAGATTATCTAGGCATGATCATGTACATAGGCATCACGTCCGTGATAAGTAGACCGAAACGATTCTGCATCTACTACTATTACTCCACACATCAACCGCTATCCAGCATGCATCTAGAGTATTAAGTTCATAAAGAACAGAGTAACGCATTAAGAAAGATGACATGATGTAGAGGTATAAACTCATGCAATATGATATAAACGCCATCTTTTTATCCTCAATGGCAACAATACAATACGTGCCTTGCTGCCCCCTCATCCTTTGGGAAAGGACACCGCAAGATTGAACCCAAAGCTAAGCACTTCTCCTATTGCAAGAAAGATCAATCTAGCAGGTCAAACCAAACTGATAATTTGAAGAGACTTGCAAAGATAACTTAATCACACATAAAAGAATTCAGAGGAGATTCAAATATTTCTCATAGATAAACTTGATCATAAACCCACAATTCATCGGATCTCGACAAACACATCGCAAAAAGAGTTACATCGAATAGATCTCCAAGAAGATCAAGGAGAACTTTTTATTGAGATTCAAAGCGAGAGAAGAAGCCATCTAGCTAATAACTATGGACCCGAAGGTCTGTGGTAAACTACTCACAACTCATCGGAGGGGCTATGGTGTTGATGTAGAAGCCCTCCGTGATTGATTCCCCCTCCAGCGGAGCGCCGGCGAAGGCTCCAAGATGGGATCTCGCGGATACAGAAGGTTACGGTGGAGGAAATAGTTTTTCGTGGTCGCCTCTGATGTTTTCGGGGTACATGGGTATATATAGGAGGAAGAAGTAGGTCGGTGAACGCCCGAGGGGCCCACGAGATAGGGGGGCGCGCCCAGTAGGAGGGGCGCCCTCCACCCTCGTGGCTGCCTCGATTGCTTCTTGACTTGCACTCCAAGTCCTCTGGATCACGTTTGTTCCAAAAAGATCGCTCCCGAAGGTTTCATTCCGTTTGGACTCCATTTGATATGCCTTTTCTTCGAAATACTGAAATAGGCCAAAACATCAATATGGGCTGGGCCTCCGGTTAGTAGGTTAGTCCCAAAAATGATATAAAAGTGTTAAGTAAAGCCTATAATCATCCAAAACAAGTAATATAATAGCATGGAACAATAAAAAATTATAGATACGTTGGAGACGTATCAGTGGTGGGCGTACAGGTCGAAGGTCGAGCACCCAGAGGATAACGAATTGATCGAGTATGGTGTGCCGTTCATGAGGGTGCAAAGCCAGCCGGAGCCACAGGAGTATTCGTTCTCCCACCACAAGAGGAGGCCGTATGGCGCGACGTCGCTTCCCCGCCGTTCTCCACGGTTCCCTCGACGCTCGCCTCGTTTCAACGGTGGCGGTAGGGTTTAAGGTAAGCTTCGCACTAACCTAATCTTCGACCCGCTCATGCTTACAATCAGTGTGATAGCTAATTGAAATTCATGCTTACAATCAGTCTCCGAGTACTACGCCAATCACCCTAAAATAGCTCTGGACCTTTGGGTCAAAGTTGTGACACGGTGTACAAATAAAGAAAAATAGATTGGTGCTTCTTTCCGAGAAGAGTACTCCCTAGAAAACTGCCAATATAAGCTACTAGTATTTGGTTAGAGGATTTGCTGTTGAGAAAGATCCGTCCACAGAGAGCGCCACACATCCCACTAGTGGTGGTGGATGCCAATGCGTGCATGCAACATGGTTGGTGTCGGTAATTTTTACTTGGCACACCTCGCACTTTGCATATATGCCGGTTCCATACGTACATTTGTGCAGTTCCACCAAAATGCAGCTGAATAATCCTGTTTGCACAGATAATGAAAAAGCGTGACTACATTATAGTGGCACTAGTTGATGAAACACACAAAATAAATAGAAGAAAATATTGCGATAGTATCATAGTATGCCATGCTATGAGGGCGAGATGGGCCCTGCGACGCCTCATACGGTACGCCTCATACTGGAAATCGTCCCAAGTCTCCCAGATACACCTTCTGCCAGTGATGAACATCAGTGTACAACGGTAGTACAAGGAGGTGCCTTGAGACATTCAAATCTCCATTTTTGTACATATCAACTAAAATTAAGCACCCAGGTTTGTAAACGCTTAAACATTAACAATGGGACTAATTGATGAAACATACATTAACAAAGAGAAGCACTTTCTTTATCTACATTGGAAATGAAATGATAGAGAGGACACTCGCTCTATTTTAACTGTATTATTACTTAATTTTATCACTGACACTAGGGTCGAGCAGGTGGCAAACGAGGTGTACCGTGCGTTGCAAGGATGGAGGCCGGGGGTGCTTAGACTGGGATGCTGAAGCTGGCTCTTTCAGTCACCAACATGGATGATTCAATTCATGGGACCTTTTGGTGCAGTTCACCTAAAATGACGCAATGTCCCGTGAGCTAGCAACTTCTTCTACTTTTTTTTAAGAAAAGGGCTCCAGCCCCGGTTCCATTTCCATCAGAAAATGAAACCCACAGAGCTTCTTCTTCATTAGTTGCAATAAAATTGAGAAACATCAAGGTTGGTTGTGAAGCTCCTGGAATGTTCAACTATAATTTGGATATCATTTGTGCAGTTCAACTAAGATCGAGCGTGAAATATATATCTCTGTTTGCACAAAAAAGGTGGAAAGGAGGGTGACTAACAAGTGATGAAACATGCATCAAATGAAAAGAACCATGTTCCTTATCTGAATGGCAATCCTACAAGGGCAGTAGCAATTTCTAAAGACGTGGCATTGCTAGATATTAGTGTGGGCATTAGGATTAACTATGACAACCGTTAAATACGACATTACTATGGGCACGGGAGAGTAGGCAGACCAGGACAGTTGCATTTCTAACGAAAAGAACCAACTTATCTTAATGGGAAATTTAGCAGGACATGTAAAAAAGTGCCATTGATTCATATTACTGGAGGCATTACATTGAAAACAACATTGGTTTAACGTGTCCTTACTTTTAACTATGCGAC
This sequence comes from Aegilops bicornis, assembly GCA_021605145.1. Classification (NCBI taxonomy): domain Eukaryota; kingdom Viridiplantae; phylum Streptophyta; class Magnoliopsida; order Poales; family Poaceae; genus Aegilops; species Aegilops bicornis. The sequence continues at coordinate 39,146,861 of CM038674.1, read as the reverse complement.
TGCTACATTTTACCAGTGGCATTACATGAGAGTGGCTCGGGGCAACAAACATCAGAACATGATATCTGGGTTGGTCCCATTTTTGTTCGGTATAGCCACCTTATATTGTGTGAGGCTAGCAAATCTAGTGCTGGACTTACTCTGTTGACTTGTCCCCCAGTCCCAACTTTCTTACCTTTTTCAACCAATAGATCGGGTTTATATTAAGTTTGTACTATGTTTCCCTTTATTTCCCTATTATAACTAGAGACCAGTTGGATAGTCAGTCTCTGCTACTTTTCGCCCCCATTATTTCCTCTTTCGTCCAAGTCCTAGATTCAGGTAACAAATCTTCCCCCACCCACCCCCTTCCTTCCTTGTTTCAACCAAGTAGTACTAGATTCGAGTGCATGAACTAGTTTTACCTCTTAACCGTAAAAAATTAGGTGGTTTTTGAACAGCCGATCGATCCTATCTATGAGGGGGCCTGAGAAACAGTAAAAGATACAAATGCAGCGACGTAAGGAGCTCGGGAAGTAGAGCAAGGCCGGTTTTGAAGGAAGTTATACCTGATGGTCACCGGGATGTCGCTAGGTGGGCGGCGGGAGGCCGGATCTGCCCACACTATGCCAGCGAGGAAGAACGGGTCGGAGGCCCTCCCTCGCCAGCGGTGCTTGGGAGAGAACGGCAAGACAGGCTGATCGGGACGCGCCAGCAGTGGGTAAGAGCCGTCGCCGAGGATGACCGCGTGAACGTTGCACCTTCTCACCTTCCCCGGTAGAGAGGATCCGGCTGGATCTGTGACCAGCGGTGAGCAGATAGAGAGAGAGTGTTTGGCCACCGCTGTCGTGTTTAGATCTGGAGAGGACGAGACAGTGTGAAGAGAGCAACACTAGCAAGCAAATGCGGAGGCTCCTGCCTATATAGTGGAGCACTAGTTTTCTTTTGTCTACTGGAGCCGGCTTGACCTCGTCAATGACTGTCGAGAAGTCTTCATGCACGTGGCCCGGAGGCGCAGTTGTCTTCATTTTGATCTGAAGCACCGGATTATAACATATAACACGAAAAAATGCCACATGACAAGAAATCATAACCTCACTTCCCAAATGAGACAACATGAATCCCGACAGACAAACTAGACGAGGAACAAAGCTCAAATTAAAGATAAACTCGTAGAAAAGGGGTCCGTTGATAGATGTCCTAATGAACATAGCCGGCTTGAACTAGATGGCAGCCGAGTAGTCTTCATGCATGTGCCCCCAATGACTAGCCCAACTCAGTTGTCGCTGTTTAACCATCGCAGTGATCCGAAGCACTACACCTAATTTTGCGAGATGACAAGAAACCTTTTTTAGATTTCTCAGCGGAACTACAGCCCTGTACAACACAGCCTACACGATACGCAGACGATAGCCAATCCAGGCGTGACTGCTGGAGTCTAGTCACATGCATGGACGAACTGATCTTCCATGTCTTGCAGGGATCGTCCAGGCACCAACGTAGTACAACACTTCTCTAGTACTATCGCTCGTCTCCCTCTTCTATTAAGTCACCCGACTTGCGGGGCCGGCGAGTGTGCCTATGGTCGGTTCTCAATTGCGGTCCCACACATGTGTGCAAACACAATATGACGAGCGTTCCATTCGGAGAGCAGCGTGCCAGACCGACCGACCGTCTGAGGTGCGACGCGAACGCGTCGGGCGTGCTGTATACTCCGTACATGTGCACCGCCGTTTTCTAGAGGCTTTGCTCCATGGCGCAATCCATGGATACAAAATTAGTATACTGTACTATTTAAAAGTCGAGGGCGGGGCTTTTCTTGTGCGGTAGGTGGGACAGTTCCGCCTAGTCGGTTCGACAGAGACGCGAGAAGATGAGGGAGTAGGCCGCTGCAAACGTAGGGCTGTGTGATTTGACAGCGAGTTACTGCTGGACAGGTGGGGCCCCGTGATTTGACTTGCCATTATCATTTTTACTACGGCGCTACGACTGGATTGAGTCTCCCGATTCCTGACCACCTCCATACAGGTTCCTCTACCAATGCTCCACCATGTAGTAGAGGCTGGCTCTTGCATGAGAGCCCACTTCTCCACTTTTTCCTTGCCTCTCTTTCCTCATCATATGCAAAAATGCCATGTAAAGCGCACTATTGTACTTACTTACTCCTACAGGTGCTAAGCTTGCCACATAGGCATAAAGTCTGATGTGGCAAGTTAATCAAGAAGAGAGAGACTAGTCTGGTGACCCAGGGAAGAAACGGTGCTAAGCACGTGTACCTAGCTGAAAAGACAATTTTGAGTCTATAGCTAATTAAATGAAGCAAACTTAGCAACAAAAAACTAATAAGCACACAATTTCATTGGAAGAGCTCACACCTTGGCAAATGCAATAAATACTACTCCCTCTGTCCCATAATATAAGAACGTTTTTGGCACTACACTAGTGTCAAAAACGTTCTTATATTATGGGACGGAGGGAGTACGAAGAAAGAGATAGAGAGAAGTAAAAAAATACACTTATAGCCAACCTTATAGCTAACCTTGTTGTAGTATGAGTGACTAAGTGATGACATGCTGTCAGGACCCCGATTCCAAGTCACATCGATCCAGCCGGTAACACCTCATATCACTTTGCTGCCTCACGCACGGTATTCCCACGGGTGTCGCCTTCCCATGGCCGGGACCGTTTGCGCCTTTTGGCTCACGTATACGATAGTGTCGCTAGCATCCATATGACAGAGAACCCGGGCCGACATGGCTAGTCGTGAACCCAAAGCGGCACTAACCCATGGGGATAGGCATACATGAATCACATCGAGCATGTTGGTCAGCAGCGTGTGAATCCGGGCTGAAGCACTGGCTATGAGAACTCAGAACCCGGGCTGTAGCAGGCTAGGCAGGACTCGGATGTCACCGCGTGACATTTTCCGAAGGGACGGAACCAGAACGAAGTGAATCACATGCCGGCCAGTCAAGCATTCTGAGCAGTAGTGCTGGGCTAGCAGGACTCCGGTGAACCGGGCTGTAGCGGACTACTATGGCTCAAGGAAGCACTAGACTACATTTCCCCATAAGAGAGGCTGCCAAGGATAAACAACTAGATTGTCGGATCCCACACATACCAAGCATTTCAAACATACACACAATATGCTCGATATGTGTAAATACAACATGGCATCACAACATAACTCTCTGACTCAAGTATTTATTCAATAGGCTCCGAGGAGCGAGATATTACAACCATGGGTCTGATGACCCAACATTCAGAGCATACAAGTCAAAGCACAAGCGGAAGCTAACATGTCTGAGTACAGACATCTACAAAGGAAAAAGGCTGAGAAGCCTGACTATCCACCAGATCCTGCCAAGGGCACAAGAACGTAGCTGAGGTAATAAGCTAAACGTCGAAGTCCACGCGGAACTACTAGCGAGACTGACGTCTCTCTACAAAACATAAAATAAGCAAACGTGAGTACAAATGAACTCAGCAAGACTTACATCAGAACTAACTACATATGCATCAGTATCAACAAAAGGGGGTGGTGGAGTTTGACTGCAGCAAGCCAGCTTTGACTCGGTGGCTATCCTGAACTACGACTGCAAGTAACTCTTTTGAGGTGGCGCACACAAGTCCACATTTTCACCATATCAATACACCACTATGGATCCGCTCCCGCCTCCCTACGAGAACGCCATCCATAGCACTCACACTTATGTTGCGCATTTTAGAGTATCCACTTTCACTTGTCTATGAACTGTTATAGGCAACCCAGAAGTCCTTTTCATGACACGGCTATTCGAATAGATCATATTAAACCTGCAGGGGTGTACTTCTTCACACACGCTCTCGCCACTTACCACCATGTACATGTCGTGCATCTCGGCAACCTTCAAGCGGAAGCCTGGCGAGGGAGTCGGCCACGACCTGACTAACCACACAAGTCTCTAGTCCAGGTTTATCGCCTATTCGGGTTCCATCCGCGAGGAGATCCGGCCGGGGTGTCGCTCACGGCCCCAAACGATGAGAGCAGGGTTCCCGAGGCACCAAACAGGCGTCCCGGTACACCGTGCCTCGTGTCTCTACCGCAACATAGCCCACCCCTAGGGTCAGCGTTACGCACGGCCCCAACACATATCCTACAAACACCAGAAACTAGTTGCAACTCCTGGACAGAGATCGAGGTGATTAATAAGCCGAGAGGGGCCGATTTACCGGAACCCAATGTGTGGTAGTAACTGTTTCATGGATCACAAACACAGAACTCAGTTCCTGAGGACGGCTGCAATGAGACAACCCACCATGTACTCCTACATGGCCTCTCACCGCTACCTTTACCAAATCGTGTTCACACACTTAGCTCTCAACAGTAGGACATGCTCACACACCTCCAATTCATCCCCGATGAATCAGACCTGACTCAACTCTAAGCGAAGCAGTGCATGACAAACAAGCATGAATGAGTAGGTACATCAGGGCTCAAACAACTCATACTCATGCTAGTGGGTTTCATCTATTTACTGTGGCAATGACAGGTCATGTAGAGGATAAAGGGGTTCAACTACCGCAGCAAATAACAGATGAATCATTGTTGTCCTAATGCAGTAAAAGAGAGCAGGAGCGAGAGAGTGGGATTGTATCAGAATGAACAAGGGGTTTTTGCTTGCCTGGCACTTCTGAAGATAATATAGTTCTTCATCGGTGTCATCGAACTCGTCGTCGGAACCACGTCTATCGAGAGGGGACAAATACCGGCAAACAAGGAAGAACACAATCAATGCTATGAAACAATATGATGCATGATCATGACATGGCAATATGCTGTTGATTGGCCTAATGCATCTAGCAACAAGTTAAATGGGGTTGGTTTGAACACTAGGTTCAAATTCAAACTCCATATGTGCTTTCTTAAATGCCATTTAATTGAATTGTCCTAAACAGAGGATATAAGTTGCTCTAACATGCATGCAAACACCGTAAACAGATTCTTTGGATTTCTCTGATCATCTTTCATATATAACTTATTTCATTTGGAGCTACGGTTGATTTTCTAAGATTTTTAGAAGTTTTGGTTATTTTCTGGAATTTCCTGTAAAAGAATAAATCCAGAAATCGAATTAATGCGTCAACATGACGTCACTGTGATGTCGTGATCAACTGGGTCGGCCAGGTCAAACCTCACCAGTGGGACCCATACGTCAGTGTCTCAGGCTGGTTTAGGTGGATGACACGTGGGACCAGTCAATGCTGACTTGGCCAAAGTCAAACTGACACGTGGGGTCCATGACATTAACACTAATTTAAACAGAAAATAAAACTGGAGTTAATTAGGGGGTGGGGTCCATGTGTCAGCGGCCTAGGGGGTTGGTTAGCGGGGTGATTAGCCTCTAATTAAACCGGGATTAGGCCGGCGGCTAATCGCCGGCGAGGCCAGAGGCGGCGGTGGGGTTCGGGATTGCGCTATGGGGCACGGTTCGAGCTGCGGCTAGGCGCGATGGAGAGCCCTTGCCGGTACGCGTCAAAGGGTGATGGAGGTCGGGCCTATGGTGGCCGGAGCTGACGACGGCGAGCTCCAAGGCGGCGGCCGGAGTTCGGGCAGGTGCGGGGACGCGGCTGCGGTGCCCAAGCGAGCGAGATAGCATGCTGAAGATGCAGCACGCGATGCCCTGAGCGTAATGTACGCACGCCCGGGACCAATTGGTCACCGGAGCCACGCCGACGTTGAGCTCAGGCGGCGGTGGGTATCGGCCTTGACGGAACCGCGGCTAGAGGTCGGGGAAGACGCGGGAAAGAGAGGGGGAATGCCTCGGAGCGCACTGGGAGGTCGCTGAGGAGCTCAGCATGCTTGGGGGCGGCTCGGAGGCGACGAAATCACGGCGGCGATCTCGGTTGCCCGAGGAGGAAGACGACGATGTCGAGGGCGTTGCAGCGCTTCCCGGCTCATGTGGCTCGGTGGGGTTGACGGGGACGGAGTGGCGGATCTCTGGAGCATGTTGGAAGGGCGAGGGAGGGCCGGTGGGCACGGCTATGGCGTGCGGCGGCGACGGCGGCTCTCGGGCGCGTGCGAGAGGAGAGCTAGGGGGAGAGAAGCTCAGGGAGAGAGTGGAGGGGTTCTAGGGGGCTCGGGGAGACGACGTGGAGGTCGTCCAGGGGCGCGGGCGGCAAGCAGGTGGTGGCCGGGGCTGCGTCGGCGCTCGCCACGCACCTGTTTGTCCTCCTGGCAGAGCAGGAAGGCGACAGGGGGGCGGCGAGTGGGCTGGGCCGCACAGCGCTGGACCAGCACGGGGGAGCTGGGCCGGTTGGTGGGCGCCAGGTAAGTTGCATAGGTAATACCCTCTCTCTCTCTTTTATTTCGTGTTTCCTATTTTTCTGCAACTTTGTTTGGATTTTAAAAAATGTCAGAGCATTTCCAAAAATCATGCAACTGACTATGGCCACTGTTTGGAATATTTCCAACAGTAAACATTTCATTTTGTGAATATTTGGGCATTTAAAATATTATATAGTATTTAAATGCCCAAATGCAAATAGCATATCATTTAATTCAGTGATCCAATGCTGTCCTAGAAAAATGTGTACCATTTTTGTCAGAGGTTCCAGACCCAAGGCAAAGATGATGAACATTTAGAAGGGCATTTTGGGTTCATTGAAAATGATTTTAGTAAACCCTAGTTGGTTTAAGGGGGGGGTGCTGGGGGTTCTGTCATCCCCATTTCAAGTTTCTTTCAATTTTAACATGTTGCATGAATGCTTATGCAGGGTCAAGCAAGGACTAAGCTAGGGTTGTGACAACTCACCCCCACTAAACAAGAATCTCGTCCCGAGATTCAAGACATGAGGTAAGAAGACAGAGGGGACACAGAACTGACACAGTCTTCATGATCCATGTTGCACTTCAAGATGTTGACATGATCACCATCTTTGTCTCGATGTCTTGCTCGGAGAACTACATCCAACATGACAACGAGAAGAAAGGGGGGATTTTAGAAGAATCGATCTTCTTGAGGTTGGAAAAATTTAGGATCATCTTAATGATCACAAGATCAACTCACGGAATGAGACATAGAAACATCTCTGGAGCTGAGAGGCAAGGCATGCATCAGGAGCGACAGAAGAAACAATTCGACGAGGGTTTCAAAGTAGCGAGGGAAATTGCCATGACTCCAAAACGGGGCACCTCAGGGAAGGTGACTCGAAGAACTATTCCCTTAAGTGGCAAAAAGAATTACTTTTGATATAGAGATCATTGAGACTCTTTATACCAGCCTAAGGCAATCACAATCGATCATTTGAAGGAGTTTGAAAGAATGACATACCCAGACTAGAATGGATGATGTGGACTACCTTGTGGAAGACAACACAATGGATGATTTTGCTTATCATTGGAAATGGATGGGACCCGTGGTAGGACCACTTTTGAGGATGATCCTAGACAACAATTACTGAGAGGGCAGCCCATAGAAATTGGCACAATGGCGGTGCAAGCTGGGAACAGGACGCAACTGTTGGGAATGTTCCAACCATCATAACTGCCTGAGATTCAAATCCGATTGGTGATAGGACACTTCAGACTTAGCATGTCTGAAAGAAAGTTTGCAACATGATTCAACGAGATGGGGTTGCGAGATTCTCGAGGAATGAACCAAGATAGCAAGCTCCAAAACATGAGCTGGTTCTGCTAAACCCCTGTGAACACGCTGTCCCAGACAAGCATGACCACATGGTAGTCTTACAACAAAACACTACCGAGTTCAGGTGGGAACCATCATCAAAGGTAACGAAGTCCTTGCATAAGGCATGCTCTTAAGAAGGAACTTCTTGTCCTTGAACAAATCAGTTAGTGGCTTGGTGTGCTAGGGAATACATATGGAGTGGAGGTAATTAATCTACCAAACCATAGAATACTTCATGCGTATGCATGACCGACTTGGGATGACTCCAAGGAAACAAAACAAACCTTTCTCAAATTCATGGCGGCAACTTACACCTAACGCATCGTGAATTAGAGGAAGTCACTTCTTCCATCCAAGCATAAGCTTCATGAACGGAACACGAAGGCATTTCTTACAAAGTTTCCAACACTAGGTTGATGTTCAACATGAATCATGGGGAGACAAAATGCTGGCCGACGGGCTTAACAGCAATTCATCGGAATTTCCATATCACTGGACTTCCACCATCATGTGAACACGGTGATAGAATTGGTCAGACCAAAGATGTAATGGTGTATGCTCGAGGGATCAACCACAAGTAAGACAACATTACGAACATCGTTGGTTCTGATTTGACTTGACAATAGCCCATACTCAAGTCAAAGTTTTGACAAGGCAATAGATCCAACAACTGATCACGGGGACCAATCGATGAAGATATCATCTTTTTTCAACAGTCACACACACACCGGGATATCCCTTGTAGATGAACTAAGTCAGGTAAGCTATTATCTTCCAACTCTCCAAGTTGTTGTTTAGCTTAACCAACTAGCTCAGGTATCCGGCACAGATTATGGGAGAAAGGGTGGTTACAAGAAAACCAACTTGATCACGAACTTAACATGCGGTCAGGTGACAACCTGGTAGCACTTCACAGAAGATATTTGGAAAGTCACGAACCACCGATATGCTACTAAGCTCGAAAAAAATCTTGCTTTTCAGGGCAAGACGATATGATCAAAAGAGCGAGGGATTGGCACAATCCTAACTCATTGATCGAAGAGTGCACCAAAAATAAGGACTAGGTAGCACGATTAATCTTAGGATGATGATTCAATAACCAACACGCTAAGAATGAGAATATTGTCCATTTACTACCAAGCAACGAGGTTGCTAGGAGTATTGATTTCACACATCATGGTTCACTTGTCGGCATTCCGGCTGTGACAACACGGAACCGAGGAATGAATGATGATGGTGAGAAGTATCACTACATCAAGAATCCATAAGAGGTGGTGCAATTCTCATGACATTCTTGACATAAAGATGGTAACACTCCAGGTGGAACAGAATCAAAAGCTGGATTGTCATTTTGATCTGCGGAATACAACTGCTTTGACCCAATCCTGGATATGGATGAGGCACTGGAGTTTGTTTCTCCTATTCATTCTAGAGTAGAATGGCTTGACAGACCACAAGAATAATAGTCATCGACGAATGAATGCACGCATACTCTTGATTATCAATTGATAGATGGAGGGTCAGAATACAACTAAGAGAACAACCCAAAGGAACATATAATTTTCTGAGTTGTGGATACATAGATTAGTATGTCGAGCGAAGCTCAACATTTCTTCTGGATAACCTATGCAGAAAAGTAGAACTGGCAGAGTCGCAGTTATGAATGGAGAACTCCTCAAGAGTACTCTGGTTGTGATCTTTTGGTTCAACGAGGAACTTCTGCCATAAGTAGTTCATAGTATTTGGAAGAAGGAAATACCACGGACCTCGAGGACTATCGCAAGGTTACTAATAACCTAAAGGAACTAGCAAACACTATCCACAGGAGGTAAGTAGGGTGAATCTCGGGTTCAAAACCCAGAAGTGGAATACCTACATACTAAATGGCATCACGGGATGCTTTCAAGAATGATGGCCAGAGTCATCACACTGGAGACACAGATCATGGCTAGGTTACTAGATGACTCCCTAAACACCTAGGTTCGTAATAATAGCTCCAACATATATGCCGAGGCTACTAATTCATGTGATTAATCTGGCCCAAATGAACATTAGAAACCGAGAGAAGGGATTTGCAAATGCATCAGACTATTTAGAAATCTGGGATGACTCGGACAGCATAACGGCTGTAAATGCTCAAAATGATTTGAGACATCTTGCAAAAGTGGTGGCATAACCACTCAGAAGCACAATATCAAGGTTCTGAGGCCAGCTATGATCATACGGAAGTAATAGAAACTGAACCGAGACTTGAAACTATCAATTCTATAAGTCTATGGATTAGTAACACGTCATCCTAATAGAAAGATGAGAAGGAATAGTTCTTAAACCCCGTAGAAGAGAAGAGGACGACTCAGATCAGAAGGCCATGAGGCATAAGGAGTAAAAAGAGCCTTACGTTCCCTTCCACAATCAATTCCCTTACATAACTAAAGCATTTCTAGACACAACTTCAACCGGTTTGGCTTGGTAGACCTACAGGCAGTCAGGCTCTGATACCAAAGCTATCAGGACCCCGATTCCAAGTCACATCCATCTAGCCGGTAACACCTCATATCACTTTGCGGCCTGACGCACGGTATTCCAACGGGTGTCTCCTTACCATGGCCGGGACCGTTTGCGCCTTTTGGCTCACGTATATGATAGTGTCGCTAGCATCCATATGAAAGAGAACCCGGGCCGACATGGCTAGTCGTGTACCCAAGGCGGCACTAACCCATGGGGACAGGCATACACGAATCACATCGAGCATGTCGGTCAGCAGCGTGTGAATCCGGGCTGAAGCACTGGGCTAACAGGACTCCGGGAACCCGGGCTGTGCCAGGCTAGGCAGGACTCCGGATGTCACCGCATGACATTTTCCCGAAGGGACAGACACAGGAACGAAGTGAATCACATGCCGGCCAGTCAAGCATTCTGAGCAGTAGTGCTAGGCTAGCAGGACTCCGGTGAACCGGGCTGTAGCGGACTACTATGGCTCAAGGAAGCACTAGACTACATTTCCCCGTAAGAGAGGTTGCCAAGGATAAACAACTAGATTGTCGGATCCCACACATACCAAGCATTTCAAACATATACACAATGTGCTCGATATGTGTAAATACAACATGGCATGACAACATAACTCTACGACTCAAGTATTTATTCAATAGGTTCCGAGGAGCGAGATATTACAACCATGGGTCTCATGACCCAACATTCAAATCATACAAGTCAAAGCATAAGCGGAAGCTAACATGTCTGAGGACAGACATCTACAAAGGAAAAAGGCTGAGAAGCCTGACTATCCACCAGATCCTGCCAAGGGCACAAGATCATAGCTGAGGTAACAAGCTAAATGTCGAAGTCCACGCGGAACTACTAGCGAGACTGACGTCTCTCTGCAAAACATAAAATAAGAAAACATGAGTACAAATGTACTCAGCAAGACTTACATCAGAACTAACTACATATGCATCAGTATCAACAAAAGGGGGTGGTGGAGATTGACTGCAGCAAGCCAGCTTTGACTCGGTGGCTATCATGAACTACGACTGCAAGTAACTCTTTTGAGGTGGCGCACACGAGACCACAATTACACCATATCACTACACCACCATGGATCCGCTCCCGCCTCCCAACGAGAACGCCATCCATAGCACTCACGCTTATCTTGCGCATTTTAGAGTATCCACTTTCACTTGTCTATGAACTGTTATAGGCAACCCAGAAGTCCTTTTCCGTGGACACGGCTATTCGAATAGATCATATTAACCCTGCAGGGGTGTACTTCTTCACACACGCTCTCGCCACTTACCACCATGTACACGTCGTGCATCTCGGCAACCTTCAAGCGGAAGCCTGGCGAGGGAGTCGGCCACGACCTGACAAACCACACAAGTCTCTAGTCCAGGTTTATCGCCTATTCGGGTTCCATCCGCGAGGAGATCCGGCCGGGGTGTCGCTCACGGTCCCAAACGATGAGAGCAGGGTTCCCGAGGCACCAAAGCAGGCCCCGGTACACCGTGCCTCGTGTCTCTACCACAACATAGCCCACCCCTAGGGTCAGCGCTACGCACGGCCCCCAACACATATCCTACAAACACCAGAAACTAGCTGCAACCCCTGGACAGAGATCGAGGCGATTAATAAGCCGAGAGGGGCCGAGTTACCGGAAACCAATGTGTGGTAGTAACTGTTTCATGGATCACAAACACAGAACTCAGTTCCTGAGGATGGCTGCAATGAGACAACCCACCATGTACTCCTACATGGCCTCTCACCGCTACCTTTACCAAATCGTGTTCACACACTTAGCTCTCAACAGTAGGACATGCTCACACACCTCCAATTCATCCCCGATGAATCAGACCTGACTCAACTCTAAGCAGTAGCAGGCATGACAAACAAGCATGAATGAGTAGGCACATCAGGGCTCAAACAACTCCTAAATATGCTAGTGGGTTTCATCTATTTACTGTGGCATTGACATGTCATGCAGAGGATAAAGGGGTTCAACTACCGCAGCAAATAACAGATGAATCGTTGTTGTCCTAATGCAGTAAAAGAGAGCAGGAGCGAGAGAGTGGGATTGTATCGGAATGAACAAGGGGGTTTTGCTTGCCTGGCACTTCTGAAGATAATATAGTTCTTCATCGGTGTCATCGAACTCGTCGTCGGAACCACGTCTATCGAGAGGGGACAAATACCGGCAAACAAGGAAGAACACAATCAATGCTACGAAACAATATGATGCATGATCATGACATGGCAATATGCTGTTGATTGGCCTAATGCATCTAGCAATAAGTTAAATGGGGTTGGTTTGAACACTAGGTTCAAATTCAAACTCAATATGTGCTTTCTTAAATGCCATTTAATTGAATTGTCGTAAACAGAGGATATAAGTTGCTCTAACATGCATGCAAATGCCATAAACGGATTATTTGGATTTTTCTGATCATTTTTCATATATAACTTATTTCATTTGGAGCTACGGTTGATTTTCTATGATTTTTAGAAGTTTTGGTTATTTTCTGGAATTTCCTGTAAAAGAATAAATCCAGAAATCGAATTAATGCGTCAGCATGACGTCACTGTGATGTCAGCAGTCAACTGGGTCGGCCAGGTCAAACCTGACCAGTGGGACCCATACGTCAGTGTCTCAGGCTGGTTTAGGTGGATGACACGTGGGACCAGTCAATGCTGACTTGGCCAAAGTCAAACTGACACGTGGGGTCCACGGCATTAACACTAATTTAAACAGAAAATAAAACTGGAGTTAATTAGGGGGTGGGGTCCATGTGTCAGCGGCCTAGGGGGTTGGTTAGCGGGGTGATTAGCCTCTAATTAAACCGGGATTAGGCCGGCGGCTAATCGCCGGCGAGGCTAGAGGCGACGGTGGCGTTCGGGATTGCGCTACGGGGCATGGTTCGAGCTGCGGCTAGACGCGTTGGAGAGCCCTTGCCGGTGCGTGTCGAAGGGTGGTGGAGGCCGGGCCTATGGTGGCCAGAGCCGACGACGGCGAGCTCCAAGGCGGCGGCCGGCTGCGGTGCCCAAGCGAGCGAGATAGCATGCTGAAGATGCAGCACGCGATGCCCTGAGCGTAATGTATGCACGCCCGGGACCAATTGGTCACCGGAGCCACGCCGACGTTGAGCTCAGGCGGCGGCGGGTATCGGCCTTGACGGAACCGTGGCTAGAGGTCGGGGAAGACGCAGGAAAGAGAGGGGGAATGCGTCGGAGCTCACTGGGAGGTCGCTGAAGAGCTCAGCGTGCTTGGGGGTGGCTCGGAGGCGACAAAATCACGGCGGCGATCTCGGTTGCCCGAGGAGGAAGACGACGATGTCGAGGGCGTTGCAGTGCTTCCCGGCTCATGTGGCTCGGTGGGGTTGACGGGGACGGAGTGGCGGATCTCTGGAGCATGTTGGAAGGGCGAGGAGGGCGGTGGGCACGGCTATGCCGAAGCGGCGGCGGCGGCTCGGGCGTGCAAAGTAGAGGAGAGCCAGGGGGGAGAGAAGCTCGGGGAGAGAGTGGAGGGGTTCCAGGGGGGTCGGGGAGACGACGTGGAGGTCGTCCAGGCGTCCAGGGGCGCGGGCGGCAAGCAGGTGGTGGCCGGGGCTGCGTCGGCGCTCGCCACGCACCTGTTTGTCCTCCTGGCAGAGGAGGAAGGCGACAGGGGGGCGGCCAGTGGGCTGGGCCGCACAGCGCTGGACCAGCACGGGGGAGCTGGGCCGGTTGGTGGGCGCCAGGTAAGTTGCATAGGTAATTCCCTCTCTCTCTCTTTTATTTCTTGTTTCCTATTTTTCTGCAACTTTGTTTGGATTTTAAAAAATGTCAGAGCATTTCCAAAAATCATGCAACTGACTGTGGCCACTGTTTGGAATATTTCCAACAGTAAACATTTCAGTTTGTGATTATTTGGGCATTTAAAATATTATATAGTATTTAAATGCCCAAATGCAAATAGCATATGATTTAATTCAGTGATCCAATGCTGTCCTAGAAAAATGTGTACCATTTTTGTCAGAGGTTCCAGACCCAAGGCAAAGATGATGAACATTTTAGAAGGGCATTTTGGCTTTATTGAGAATAATTTTAGTAAACGCTAGTTGGTTTAAGGGGGGGGGGGGGGGTGTTGGGGGTTCTGTCATCCCCATTTCAAGTTTCTTTAAATTTAAACATGTTGCATGAATGCTTATGCAGGGTCAAGCAAGGACTAAGCTAGGGTTGTGACACATGCCAACATCAGATAGCCTATGTCAGGACCCCGATCCCAAGTCACATCGACCCAGCCGGTAACACCTCATATCACTTTGCGGCCTCACGCACGGTATTCCCACGGGTGTCGCCTTACCATGGCCCGGGACCGTTTGCGCCTTTTGACTCACGTATATGATAGTGTCTCTAGCATCCACATGACAAAGAACCCGGGCCGACATCGCTAGCCGTGAACCCAAAGCGGCACTAACCTATGGGGACAGGCATACATGAATCACATCGAGCATGTCGGTCATCAACGTATAAATTCGAGCTGTAGCACTGGGCTAACAGGACTCCGGTATCCCGGGCTGTAGCAGGCTAGGCAGGACTCCGAATATCACCGCGTGACATTTCCCCGTAGGGACAGACATAGGAACAAAGTGAAACACATGCCGGCCAGTCAAGTGTCCAAGCAGTAGTGCTGGGCTAGCAGGACTCCGGTGAACCGGGCTGTAGCGGACTACTATCGCCGTAAGCACGAGACTACATTTCCCCATATGAGAGGCTGCCGAGGATAAACAACTAGTTTGTCGGATCCCACACATACCAAGCATTTCAAACATACACACAATATGCTCAATATGTGTAGATACAACATGGCATCACAACATAACTCTACGACTCAAATATTTATTCATTAGGCTCCGAGGAGCGAGATATTACAAACATGGGTCTCATGACCCAACACCTAGAGCATACAAGTCAAAGCACAAGCGGAAGCTAAACATGTCTGAGTACAGACAACTATAAAATGAAAAAGGCTGCGAAGCCTGACTATCTACCAGATCCTGCCGAGGCACAAGATCGTAGCTGAGGTAACAAGCTAAACGTCGAAGTCCACGTGGAACTACAAGCGAGACTGACGTCTCTCTGCAAAAACATAAAATAGGCAAACGTGAGTACAATTGTACTCAGCAAGACTTACATCGTAACTAACTACATATGCATCATTATCAAAAGGGGTGGTGGAGTTTGACTGCAGCAAGCCAGCTTTGACTCGGTGGCTATCCTGAACTACGACTGCAAGTAACTCTTTTGAGGTGGCGCACACGAGTCCACATATTCACCATATCAATACGCCACTACGGACCCGCTCCCGTCTCCCTACGAGAACGCCATCCATAGCACTCACTGTCAGGACCCCGATTCCAAATCACATTGACCTAGCCGGTAACACCTCATATCACTTTGTGGCCTCACGCACGGTATTCCCACGGGTGTCGCCTTACCATGGCCCGGGACCGTATGCGTCTTTTGGCTCACGTATATGATAGTGTCGCTAGCATCCACATGACGAAGAACCCGGGCCGACATGGCTAGTCGTGAACCCAAAGCGGCACTAACCTATGGGGACAGGCATACATGGATCACTTCGAGCATGTCGGTCATCAACGTATGAATTCGGGCTGTAGCACTGGGCTAACAGGACTCCGGTATCCCGGCTGTAGCAGGCTAAGGCAGGACTCGAATATCACCGCGTGACATTTCCCGAAGGGACAGACATAGGAACGAAATGAAACACATGCCGCCACCAAGTGTCCAAGCAGTAGTCTTTGGGCTAGCGAGGACTCCGGTGAACCGGGCTGTAGCGGACTACTATCGCCGTAAGCACGAGACTTACATTTCCCCATATGAGAGGCTGCCAAGGATAAACAACTAGTTTGTCGGATCCCACCCATACCAAGCATTTCAATCATACACACAATATGCCTGATATGAGTAAATACAACAAGGCATCACAACAAAACTCTACAACTCAAGTACTTTATTTAAAAGGCTCAGGAGCCATACATAACATAGTCATACAGGTAGGGGTCACATGACCCAACACTCAAGTCATACAATCATACAAGCACATGCGGAAGCAAACTAGTCTCTGTACAGACTCTAGAAAGAAAGAAAGGTTGTTGGAGCCTTCCTATCTACAATGGCCCTTCACAAGTCTTAGATCGCCACACGGTGGCTAATTCACTCGTCGATGTCAACATCTACATAGAATCCGTCGGAGGGGTAGTATTGTCCTCTGGAAAACATTGATTAAACAAACATGAGTACAAAAGTACTCAAAGCAAGTCTTACCACGTAATCCTATCATACATGCACATTCTCAAGAAGGAGGTGGAGTTATTTGCAAGAAGCCAGCTTTGACTCTTGGCTAAGCTATCCCACGTGACACACTTTGTAAAGCATTTGTCGCACACGAGTCCACTACTCAACATCACAATACTCCACCGTGGATCCTCTCTCGTCATCCCTGAGAGGGCCATCCACGATACTCACACTTATCTTGAGGCTTTTAGTAGTATCCATTTACTTGTCTATGAACTGATATAGGTAACCCAGAAGTCCTTCTCCGTGGACACGGCTATTCGAATAGATCATATTAAACCCTGCAGGGTGTACTTCTTCACACACGCTCTCACCACTTACCGTCGTTTACACGACATGTACTCGGCAACCTTCAAGCGGAAGCCCAACGTGGGTGTCGGCCACAGCCTACCTAAACACTCAAGTCCCTAGTCCGGGTTTATCGCCTATTCGGGTTCCATCCGCAGGGAGTCCGCCGAGGTTTCCCATACGGCCCCGAACGATGTGTACAGGGTTCCCGAGACACCAAACGGGCGAATCGGTACACGGGCCACGGTGCCTACCGCAACACAACCCACCCCTAAGGTCAGCGTTGCGGCGGCCCCCAAAGATGCTACAAACACCGAAACTACTTGCAACTCCGGACTATGAACAGGGGTGGTTAAGAAGCCGAGAGGGTCCATTGGTTTCGGGCCCAATGCGTGGTAGTAGCTAGTTCATGGATCACAAACACAGATCTCAGTTCTTAGGGTCGGCCTCAATGAAACAACCCACCATGTACTCCTACATGGCCTCTCATCGATACCTTTACCAAATCGTGTTCAACACTTTCACTCTCGAACCAACACAACCTTTCACTCCAGTTCATCATCCCGATGAGCCGGACTGACACAACTCTAAGCATAGCAAGCATAGCATGGTAGGAATCACAAACATGGCTCAATCAACTCCTACACATGCTAGTGGGTTTCATCTAGTTCTTGTGGAAATGACAGTCATGCAAAGGAAGTGGGTTCAACTACCGCAGCACACAACAGTTGAATCGCGTTGTCTTAATGCAAAAACGAGAGCGAAGTGAGAACATGGGTTTGTATCGGAATGATCAATGAGTTGCTTGCACGATGGAACTGGGGTAGAGAACTGCCCTTCAGATGGGTAGTCGAGGTTATCTTCGAGGGCGTAACCTATCATGAAAACACAAGAAATAAACATACAAACAATATGCAACAATATGATGCATGCTATGACATGGCAATATGGATGTGTGTTGGCCTAATGCAAGTTGAAGGAACAGGGATGAACTCATTTGAATCAAGATTCAAATGATAGCTCATTTGAGTTAGTCCTAATGGTGCAATATCTTATTCTGGTTATTCAGCATAGTTAACTTGTTTTAACATGCATGAAACCTGTACCAATGGATAGAGTGTATTTTTCTGATAAATTTTCATATATAAATGTTTGCATTTGGAGTTATAGATAAAAAGTTATAAGCATTTGAAATTTGGATTATATTCTGGAATTTATTATATAAAAATAAATCCAGAATTTGATTTAATGCGTCAGCATGAGGTCAGCGTGACGTCAGGGGTCAACGGGGTCGTCCAGGTCAAACTGACCAGTGGGACCCGCATGTCAGGGTTAGTTTAACTAATTAGTTTAATTAGAACTAATCCTAATTAGTTAGCCGGGGGGGGCCCACCTGTCATTGACTTAGACAGTCAACAGGGGCCCACCGACAGGGGTTAGTGGTCAACTCGCCGGCGTCTAGCCGCCGGCGAGGCCAGACGCGGCGGAGCAGAGTGCGTTTGCACTTTCCGGCCACCAAATGGGGCGCGGGGAGCATCTATGTGAAGCTGGAGGTGAGCCGCGATGTTTGGTGGGGTTAGTCGGAGTCGGGGTGGCCGGAGTGGGCGCCGGCGACGAGTCGGGCGGCGGCCGGGCTCGGGTGATGTCGGGTTAGTTGCTAGGGGGCTCGGCGAGGCGCGGGAAGTGCATAGTTAGGCCCAGCGCAACTCGGTGAGTGCGATGGACAGGGTGGCGTGGCCGTTGGGTGGCCGGAGCCTCGTCGGCGACGAGCTCCGCGGCGGTGCGTTCGGGTGATCGCGGTTGGGTCGTTGTGGTGCACGAAAAAGAGTGTGGAGAGGATGGAGAGGTAGCCAGGCTCACGGTGATCTCGTAGAGAGCCTCGGCGGGGTCGGGGATGCTCTGATGCGGCGGCGACGACGATGGGGATCTCCGGCGGCTCGAGCTTGGTCGAGGTCGATGTAGAAGCTTCGGGGTGCTTAGAGCGAGCGGGACTCGGCTAGCTAGGGGTAGTGGAGTGCGGCGGAGCTGCTAGACATGGTGGGGAGGGGCATGGACGGCGGGGAGCACGGCGTCGACGGTGGCGCGTCGGCGATGGCGTCGGCCGGGTTGGGGGAGAGCGAGAGAGAGAGGCAGGGGGAAAAATGGGGTGTCCAGGGGGTTCGGGTGGCGACGTGGAGGTCGTCCACGCAGCGAAGCGGCGAGGGGACGAGGCGGCGGCCAGCTGCGTGGCGCGCCTCGCCGGCCGGCCTCACCAGGCTTCTGCGTGGCCGAGCCAAGCAGCCATACCTGTTGCTGGGTTGGGCCGGGCAGTGGGCCGGGCGACAGGTAGGGTTTTTCCTTTTTTAGTCTTTTTCTAATTTCTGTAACTCTGTTGGGGTTTTTAAAAATACCAAAACACTTTTAAAAATCACCAAAATGCTCCTGGTCACTTGTTGGAATATTCCCAACATGAAACATTTTGGTTTGGCAATTTTTGAACATTTAAAATAATTTTCATAATTTAAAATGCTCATTTCAAAAACTTGTGAATTAATTTTAGAACCCTTAGATGACCTAGAAAATGGTACACCTCCTTTGACATGGGTTCTGAACCAAAACAAAGAGGATGAACATTTTGAAGGGCATTTCAGGTTCATTGAAATAATTTTAGTAAACCCTAGTTGTTTTAAGGGGGTGTTCTGGGGTTTCTGTCTTCCCATTTCAAATTCAAATGAAATTTAAACATGATGCACACCCTAATGCATGGTCTATCCGGGATGTGACAACTCACCCCCACTCAAAAGAATCTCGTCGAGATTTAGGATCTGCGAAAAAGGTGGGATACTCAAGTCGAAGACGATCCTCCCTTTCCCAAGTTGCTTCTTGCTCGGAATGGTTTGACCATTAAACCTTTAGAAACTTGATATTCCGACGTCGAGTGGTACGCTCGGTTTGATCGAGAATACGAACGGGATATTCTCGGTAGGTGAGGTTATCTTGGAGATCAAGCGTTTCGTGGTCTACTCCACGGATAGGATCCGAGAAGCAACGCCTGAGTTGGGAAACGTGGAAGACATCGTGGACTCTGGAAAGATGCGGAGGTAGTTCCAATTGGTAGGCAACTTCTCCTCGTTTGGCAAGAATGCGAAAGGGTCCAATGTAACGAGGAGCCAACTTGCCTTTGATACCAATCGATGGGTTCCCTTCAAAGGAGTAACCCGAAGGTAAGCCTGCTCGCCAATTTCATAAGCCATAGGCTTATGCTTGCGGTCATATTGGCTCTTTTGACGAGATTGGGCTGTTTTCAATTTCTCACGAATAACGCGAACTTGCTCTTCTGCTTCCTGAATCATGTCTGGGCCAAAGAGTTGTCTCTCCCCGGTTTCTGACCAGTTAAGAGGCGTTCGACATTTCCGTCCATAAAGAACTTCGAAAGGGGCTTTGCCCAGGCTGGCTTGATAACTATTGTTATAAGCGAACTCGGCGAATGGAAGGCATTTCTCCCAATTCATGCCGAAGAGATGATGAAGCTTCGAAGCATATCCTCTAGGATTTGATTGACTCGTTCTACTTGACCACTTGATTGAGGATGGAAGGCGGTGCTAAAGGAGAGACGAGTTCCCATAGCGTTTTGGAAACTTTCCCAAAATCGAGAGGTGAAGAGACTTCCACGGTCTGAGTTAATCTCTAATGGAACACCATGAAGAGACACTATTCGAGAGATATACAACTCAGCTAGCTGGCTAGCGGTTATACTCTCACGAGCGGGTAGGAAGTGGGCTACTTTGGAAAGACGATCAACGGCATTTACGAAGATAGCATTATTCCCTCTCTTGGTCCTGGAAACCCGGTAATGAAATCCATACCGATTTTATCCTATTTCCATTCAGGAATTTCCAAAGGTTGAAGGGTACCAGCAGGCCGTTGATGCTCTGCTTTAACTCGATTTACGACGCCGCAATTAGCAATGTATTGAGCAATTTCTCTCTTCATCCTAGTCCACCAAAACCTCTGGCGTAGATCTTGATACATTTTAGTACTACCGGGATGAATGGTGAGAGGAGAGTCATGAGCTTCCTTAAGGATCAATCGCCTCGGGTTGCGCACCTTGGGAACCACTAGACGGTCTCCAAAGAACCACGACACCTTGTTCATCAATGGAGAAACAATCTGCGACTCCTTTCTTGATGTTTCTCCCGATACGGGAGATTCCGGATCTACCTTCTCGTGCTTTGATGATCTGATCCGTAAGGGTAGGTTTCGCCACCGGGGTGGAAAGGAATCCTCGAGGAACAATGTGAAGATTAAGCTTACGAAATTCCTCGTGGAGAAATGGTTGACTTTGTTGTAACATCAGATTGTTACAATAAGATTTATGCGACTTAGGGCTTCAGCCATGACATTGGCTTTGCCTGGGTGTAAGATATTCCTAAGTCGAAATCTGTAATCAACTCGACCCAACGTCTTTGCCTGAGATTCAAATCCGGTTGGGTAAAGATATATTTCAGACTTTGGTGATCAGTGCAGATTTCGCAACGATTACCCAGAAGGTAATGTCGCCAGGTTTTGAGTGCATGAACCACTGCTGCAAGCTCTAGATCGTGTGTGGGATAGTTATCCTCAAGTGGACGCAACTGTCGAGAAGCGTAGGCAACCACATGACGATCTTGCATGAGTATGCAACCTAGTCCTTGTCGCGAGGCGTCGCAATAGATAATAAAGTCCTTAGAAAAATCTGGTGGAACAAGTACGGGAGCAGATGTCAGGCGTCTTTTCAGTTCCTGAAAGCTGAACTCGCACTATGGCGTCCATTCGAACTTCTTATCTTTCTTGAGGAGTTCGGTTAGAGGTTTAGCAACTTTAGAGAAATTCTCGACGAAGCGGCGGCAATAGCTCGCTAAACCGAGGAAACTCCGAACTTGCTTGACCGATTCAGGTGGAGTCCAGTCTAGGACGGCTTGAACTCGCTCGGGATTGACAGCAATGCCCTTACCAGAGATTACATGGCCTAGATAGGTCACTTCTGGTAACCAGAATTCACACTTAGAGAATTTGGAATAAAGGCGGTGCTCTCGAAGTTTCATCAATACTAGCCTTAGATGTTCGGCATGTTCTTCTTCATTCTTGGAGTAGATGAGTATATCATCGAGGTATACAACGACGAATTTATCCAAGTACTCCATAAAGATTGAGTTCATTAACCGAGAGAAGGTGGCTGGAGCATTGGTTAAACCGAAGACATGACGGTGTACTCGTATTGGCCATAACGAGTAACAAAAGCCGTTTAGGTATGTCTCCGTTCTTGATTTTGATTTGATGGTAGCCCAACCTCAAATCCATTTTGGAAAAAGATCGAGGATCCAGCGAGCTGATCATACAGTCGTTGATCCTGGGGAGCGGATACTTGTTCTTGATCGTGACCAAATTGACAGGTCGGTAATCTACAACCACCCGATCCGTACCATCCTTCTTCTTGACAAAGAGGACGGGGCAAGCCCATGGAGAAGAACTAGGACGGATGAAACCTTTTTGCAAGGACTCATCGAGTTGTTTCTTGAGTTCAGCTAGTTCTAGGGGTGCCATCTTATAAGGTCTTCTAGAGATTGGGACGGTTCCGGGAATAAGATCTATCACGAACTCGACATCCCTGTCAGGTGGAACACCTGGCAGTTCTTCTGGAAAGACATCCGGGAAATCACGGACTACCGGAATATCTTCGAGGTCTGGAAGGGGGTTGGCATTTAAGGAGTAAAGCTGGCGCTTAGACACTCGGGTTAAAACATCCACTGTCTTGACCGGAGGATGGGTAAGTTGAACGGTTCTAGTAGAGCAATCAATCTTGGCATAATGGGCTGACATCCAGTCCATACCCAAGATGATGTTTATGTCCGAGGACTTGAGAGCTATTAGAGATGCAAGAAAGACTAATCTGTCGACAAGAATTTCATTCCCATGACTTATTCTAGAGGTTTGCCATGTAGAGCCGTGGAGTTTGAATTTCCATGGAGGTAGGCATGTCACAGAATGTGGTGTTGTGCAATCGAGCATAGCTCTCAGAAATAAATGAATGAGATGCTCCAGTATCAAAAAGAACGGTTGCCGGGTGGCAATTAACAAGAAGCGTACCAAGGACGACGTTGGGATCCTCATAGGTTTCTTCAGCAGAAACATAGTTGACATGGCCACGAGCGGTGGCAACTGGTTTAGCATAGGGCACCTTTCCTGCTGGCTTGCCACGGCCAACAGACTTTCCAACTTGACTGGGGTTGTTCTGGGGACACTCGCGGATGTAGTGGCCCGTCTCTCCACACTTGAAGCAAGTTATCATATTGGGGCGTGGAGCAGCACTAGCAGCGGGGCCTCCATAAGTCTTGGGCGGAACATACTGCTGGTTGGGGCGAGGCGCCTCAAAGGATGGCCTCGGGGTGAACCTGGGTGGTAGAGCAGTATTTGGAATCCAAACTCGGCGCTTCTGGGATCCAGAGCCGGATGAAGATCCCGAGTCACGGATGTGCTTGCGAGAAGCCTCAAAATCAGTCTGCCCAGTCTCGGCGCTGATAGCCTTATTGACTAGCTTCGGGAAAGAGGTACACTCATGCAGACGGAGATCTCGGCGTAGCTCAGGGCTAAGTCCCTTGCGGAACCTTGCCTGCTTCTTAGCATCGGTAGAAACTTCTTCGGGAGCATAACGTGCTAACCTCCCAAATTCACGGCTGTAGGCATCCACTGATAGCCTACCTTGGGTGAAACTGCAGAATTCCTCACGTTTGCGGTCCATAAGACCTTCTGGAATATGATGCTCGCGGAAGGCGGCACTGAACTCATCCCAAGTTGTAACTTGTCCAACCGGACGCATAGCCTCATAATTTTCCCACCAGAGACTGGCAGGGCCTTCCAGATGATAAGCGGCAAAGGTAACCTTGTCGGCCTCAGCCACGCGTCGCGGAACGCAGCTTGTGGTGGATGCCGGCGGAGCCAATCATCTGCGTCGAGTGGCTCGACGGAATATTTGAACTTTGGCGGATATAGCTTGACGAAATCGTTGAGTGAAACCACATCGTTTCTCGGTGGCGTCTTGTGTTTTGTTCAATCCGCTCCAATAAGCGGTTGGTCTCACGCTTATTGCGTTCTGCTTCCAGCATCACCTCAGCCAAGGATGGCGGTTGCGGCAGATCCACATTTCTGGCTGCACTACCCTCCCCCTGTTCTGGAACAGCAGGAGTGTTGCGAGTGTTGACCATCCTGGGAGACAAAGCAAAGGTTTAAACCAGGATGGCAGAATTAAGCAAGGAAATGCGGAAGGTAATGGATAGCATGGAATGCAAAGATGTTCATTCGTATGACATGGTAATATAAAACATATATATATACCAACGGTCATACACACCATTCATAGTTTAGTACAAGCCTGACGGAGTACAACTATAAGGAAGGGCGTTACATCTCATCGGAAGCATCCCAACTTCTATACATTATTTTTCTACACTTAGGAATGATACACACTAAGTCGTATTCCACAAGTCACGCAGACGGCGGAAATACAACTACTACAATACTAGGGATACCACTCTTGACTCGAGGCAGCTCCGTAGTAGTCCTCATAGAAGTCACCTCCCAATCCTGGAAGTGGAACATGATCATCCGGAAACAGACAATCCTGTGGAGCTTGTGGACCATAGGGACTCGGATGTGGTCGTGGACCCACAAACGGTGGCAGACGAGGCCCACGAGGAGGAGTGATGCCTCCTACCTCACGCCACTCCATAAAGTCCGGCAGACTCGCCCGCACGGGGTACAAGTCTCTCATGTCCATGTATCCGGCTTGCACGGCAGGTGCAAACCTAGTCAGAGTAGCCCAGTGATCAGCACGGGCATTAAAGAGCTCCATACGCAAGGCCCGGTTTTCACGGTCCTTGTCTTCCAGCATCTCCGTAGTGGTGCGAAAAAGTGAGTCCTCATGGGATGCATCGCTGTACAAACCACAGAGATAGCCATGCGCCCCGTGGAGGGATGCCGCATGTAGCGGAAATCACTGTTGACCAGCAAGGCAGTTCGCTCGGATAATAGTCATCATAGAATAGGCTGCATCTTGCACGTACATTCCAATAGTGATCCCAAGTCCATAAGAACAGTGGAGCGGTTCAAGAGCTCGGGATAGGATGGATAAATCCTGACCGTGCATAGATATTGGCTTTGATTGAAATCCCTAAACTGCTCCTCGACGGTATATTCAGGATACCATCGATAACCAGCCTCAACCATCACCCGAACCAACATTGCCGTGTGACCACACACACCAATGCAACGGGTCAGACGAACCACTTGGTTCTGGGGACGGGTGGCCATCTGAAAGCACGGCCATAAAGCAGAGGCATTATAATTTCTAGGGAAAATCGGGCAGCATAACATCTGTAAATGCTCAAAAATCAGATTTGAGACATTCAAAATAAGATTTGCAAAACCACTCAACAACATCATATCAAGGTTCTGGTTCAAATGATAGCATACTAAAATTTAGTAGCACTGAACTGGGGATGTAACCAACAATCCTATAAGTTACTACGGATTAGTAACACGTGAACACGATAGAGAATAGAGCCTAGTCCTATACCCACGTCGAATGAGAAGAGGATGACTCAGATCGAGGGCATAAGGTAAAGGAGTAAAAGAGCCTTACGTTCCTCCCACAATCAATTCCCCTACATATAACTAAAGCATTTCTAGACTCAACATCGACCAGTTTGGCTTAGCGAACCTACAGGCAGCCCTGCTCTGATGCCAACGCTGTCAGGACCCCGATTCCAAATCACATTGACCTAGCCGGTAACACCTCATATCACTTTGTGGCCTCACGCACGGTATTCCCACGGGTGTCGCCTTACCATGGCCCGGGACCGTATGCGTCTTTTGGCTCACGTATATGATAGTGTCGCTAGCATCCACATGACGAAGAACCCGGGCCGACATGGCTAGTCGTGAACCCAAAGCGGCACTAACCTATGGGGACAGGCATACATGGATCACTTCGAGCATGTCGGTCATCAACGTATGAATTCGGGCTGTAGCACTGGGCTAACAGGACTCCGGTATCCCGGGCTGTAGCAGGCTAGGCAAGACTCCGAATATCACCGCGTGACATTTCCCCGAAGGGACAGACATAGGAACGAAGTGAAACACATGCCGGCCAGTCAAGTGTCCAAGCAGTAGTGCTGGGCTAGCAGGAATTCGGTGAACCGGGCTGTAGCGGACTACTATCGCCGTAAGCACGAGACTTACATTTCCCCATATGAGAGGCTGCCAAGGATAAACAACTAGTTTGTCGGATCCCACCCATACCAAGCATTTCAATCATACACGCAATATGCCCGATATGAGTAAATACAACAAGGCATCACAACAAAACTCTACAACTCAAGTACTTTATTTAAAAGGCTCAGGAGCCATACATAACATAGTCATACAGGTAGGGTCACATGACCCAACACTCAAGTCATACAATCATACAAGCACATGCGGAAGCAAACTAGTCTGAGTACGTACTCTAGAAAGAAAGAAAGGTTGTTGGAGCCTTCCTATCTACAATGGCCCTTCACAAGTCTTAGATCGCCACCTGGTGGCTAATTCACTCGTCGATGTCAACATCTACATAGAATCCGTCGGAGGGGGTAGTATTGTCCTCTGGAAAACATTGATTAAACAAACATGAGTACAAAAGTACTCAGCAAGTCTTACCACATAATCCTATCATACATGCACATTCTCAAGAAGGAGGTGGAGTTATTTGCAGCAAGCCAGCTTTGACTCTTGGCTAAGCTATCCCACGTGACACACTTTGTAAAGCATTTGTCGCATTGCAGTCCACTACTCACCATCACAATACTCCACCGTGGATCCTCTCTCGTCATCCCCGAGAGGGCCATCCACGATACTCACACTTATCTTGAGGCTTTTAGTAGTATCCATTTACTTGTCTATGAACTGATATAGGTAACCCAGAAGTCCTTCTCCGTGGACACGGCTATTCGAATAGATCATATTAAACCCTGCAGGGTGTACTTCTTCACACACGCTCACCACTTACCGTCGTTTACCACGACATGTACTCGGCAACCTTCAAGCGGAAGCCCAACGTGGGTGTCGGCCACAGCCTACCTAAACACTCAAGTCCCTAGTCCAGGTTTATCGCCTATTCGGGTTCCATCCGCAGGAGTCCGCCGAGGTTTCCCATACGGCCCCGAACGATGTGTACAGGTTCCCGAGACACCAAAGCAGGCGAATCGGTACACCGGGCCACGGTGCCTACCGCAACACAACCCACCCCTAAGGTCAGCGTTAAATGCGGCCCCAAAGATGCTACAAACACCAGAAACTACTTGCAACTCCCGGACTATGAACAGGGGTGGTTAAGAAGCCGAGAGGGTCCATTGGTTTCGGGCCCAATGCGTGGTAGTAGCTAGTTCATGGATCACAAACACAGATCTCAGTTCTTAGGGTCGGCCTCAATGAAACAACCCACCATGTACTCCTACATGGCCTCTCATCGATACCTTTACCAAATCGTGTTCAACACTTTCACTCTCGAACCAACACAACCTTTCACTCCAGTTCATCATCCCGATGAGCCGGACACTGACACAACTCTAAGCATAGCAAGCATAGCATGGTAGGAATCACAAACATGGCTCAATCAACTCCTACACATGCTAGTGGGTTTCATCTAGTTACCGTGGAAATGACAGTCATGCAAAGGAAGTGGGTTCAACTACCGCAGCACACAACAGTTGAATCGCGTTGTCTTAATGCAGATGTGAGAGCGAAGCGAGAACATGGGTTTGTATCGGAATGATCAATGAGTTGCTTGCACGATGGGCCCAGGGTAGAGAACTGCCCTTGAGATGGGTAGTCGAGGTTATCTTCGAGGGCGTAACCTATCATGAAAACACAATCAAATAAACATACAAACAATATGCAACAATATGATGCATGCTATGACATGGCAATATGGATGTGTGTTGGCCTAATGCAAGTTGAAGGAACAGGGGATGAACTCATTTGAATCAAGATTCAAATGATAGCTCATTTGAGTTAGTCCTAATGGTGCAATATCTTATTCTGGTTATTCAGCATAGTTAACTTGTTTTAACATGCATGAAACCTGTACCAATGGATAGAGTGTATTTTTCTGATAAATTTTCATATATAAATCTTTGCATTTGGAGTTATAGATAAAAAGTTATAAGCATTTGAAATTTGGATTATATTCTGGAATTTATTATATAAAAATAAATCCAGAATTTGATTTAATCGTCGACATGAGGTCAGCGTGACGTCAGGGGTCAGCGGGTCGTCCAGGTCAAACTGACCAGTGGGACCCGCATGTCGGGAGTTAGTTTAACTAATTAATTTAATTAGAACTAATCCTAATTAGTTAGCAGGGGCCCACTGTCATTGACTTAGACAACAACAGGGCCCACCAAGCGAGTTAGTGGTCAACTCGCCCGGCATCTAGCCGCCCGGCCAGAGGCTGTGGCGGAGCAAAGTGCGTTGCACTTTCCGGCCACCAAATGGGGCTGAGGAGCATCTATGTGAAGTCGGAGGTGAGCCGCGATGTTTGGTGGGGTTAGTCGGAGTCGGTGGTGGAATATGGGCGCCCGTGACAGTCGAGGCGGCGGGCTCGGGTGATGTCGGGTTAGTTGCTAGGGGGCTCGGCGGGCGCGGGAAGTGCATAGATTAGGCCCAGCGCAACTCGGTGAGTGCGATGGACAGTGGCGTGGCCGTTGGGTGGCCGGAGCCTCGTCGGCTGACGAGCTCACGGCATGCGTTCGGGTGATCGCGGTTGGAGTCGTTGTGGTGCACGAAAAAGAGTGTGGAGAGGATGGAGAGGTAGCCAGGCTCACGGTGATCTCGTAGAGAGCCTCGGCGGGGTCGGGGATGCTCTGATGCGGCGGCGACGGCGATGGGGATCTCCGGCGGCTCGAGCTCGGTCGAGGTCGATGTAGAAGCTTCGGGGTGCTTAGAGCGAGCGGGACTCGGCTAGCTAGGGGTAGTGGAGTGCGGCGGAGCTGCTAGACATGGTGGGGAGGGCATGGACGGCGGGAGCACGGCGTCGGCAGTGGCGCGTCGGCGATGGCGTCGGCCGGGTTGGGGAGAGCGAGAGAGAGAGGCGGGGAAAAATGGGGGGGCCCGGGGGTTCGGGTGGCGACGTGGAGGTCGTCCACGCAGCGAAGCGGCGAGGGGGACGAAGCAGGGCGGCGGCCAGCTGCGTGGCGCGCCCTGCGCTCGCCGGCCGGCACCAGGCTGCTGCTGTTGAGCCAAAGCAGCTCATTGGCCAGGCTGTTGGGCTGGGCGGCAGGTGGGCTTGAAGCGACAGGTAGTTTTTTTCATTTTTAGTCTTTTTCTAATTTCTGTAACTCTGTTGGGGTTTTTTAAAAATACCAAAACACTTTTAAAAATCACCAAAATGCTCCTGGTCACTTGTTGGAATATTCCCAACAAGAAACATTTTGGTTTGGCAATTTTTGAACATTTAAAATAATTTTCATAATTTAAAATGCTCATTTCAAAAACTTGTGAATTAATTTTAGAACCCTTAGATGACCTAGAAAATGGTACACCTCCTTTGACATGGGTTCTGAACCAAAACAAAGAGGATGAACATTTTGAAGGGCTTTTCCGGTTCATTGAAATAATTTTTAGTAAACCCTAGTTGTTTTAAGGGGGGGTGTTCTGGGGTTTCCTGTCTTCCCCATTTCAAATTCAAATGAAATTTAAACATGATGCACACCCTAATGCATGGTCTATCTGGGATGTGACACTCACGCTTATCTTGCGCATTTTAGAGTATCCACTTTCACTTGTCTATGAACTGATATAGGCAACCCAGAAGTCCTTTTCCGCGGACACGGCTATTCGAATAGATCATATTAAACCCTGCAGGGGTGTACTTCTTCACACGCTCTCACCACTTATAAATGCGTTTACACGACATGTACTCGGCAACCTTCAAGCGGAAGCCCAACATGGGTGTCGGCCACGGCCTACCTAAACACTCAAGTCCCTAGTCCAGGTTTATCGCCTATTCGGGTTCCATCCGCAGGGAGTCCGGCCGAGGTTTCCCATACAGCCCCGAACGATGTGTGCAGGGTTCCCGAGACACCAAACGGGCGAATCGGTACACCGGGCCACGGTGCCTACTTCAACACAACCCACCCCTAAGGTCAGCGTTGCGTGCGGCCCCCAGCATGCTACAAACACCAGAAACTACTTGCAACTCCCGGACTGAGGACAAGGGTGGTTAAGAAGCCGAGAGGGTCAATTAAGGATCCCAATGCGTGGTAGTAACTGTTTCATGGATCACAAACACAGAACTCAGTTCCCGAGGGCCGGTTTCAATGAGACAACCCACCATGTACTCCTACATGGCCTCTCACCGCTACCTTTACCAAATCGTGTTCACACACTTAGCTCACACACACAGTAGGACATGTTCACACACCTCTGATTCATTTCCGATGAATCAGACCTGACTCAACTCTAAGCAGTAGCAGGCATGACAAACAAGCATGAATGAGTAGGCACAACATGGCTCAAACAACTCCTACTCATGCTAGTGGGTTTCATCTAATTACTGTGGACTGACCGGTCATCACAGAGGATAAAGGGGTTCAGCTACCGCAGCAAGTAACACATGAGTCGTTGTTGTCCTAATGCAGTGAAATAGAGAAGGAGCGAGAGAGTGGGATTATATCGGAATGAACAAGGGAGTTTTGCTTGCCTGGCACTTCTGAAGATAATATAGTTCTTCATCGGTGTCATCGAATTCATCGTCGGTATGTCGTCTACTGAGAGGGGACAATTTCCGGCAAACAAGAGAGAACACAATCAACGCATAATGCACATTCATATGAATGACATGTCATGTTAAGGTACTGAATTCACCTAATGCAATATCTAGCCAAGTTAATTGGAGTGGAACTCAAACAAGAACAAATTCCAACTCCAAATGTTATTTCATAATTTACCCTAATCATGATTCATCCTATTCGGTGAGGTTAACTTGTTCAAACATGCATGATCATGGCATAAACAGATTCTTCATATTTTTCCGATCATTTTTCATATATAAATTATTTCCATTGGAGTTACGGTTGAATTTCTATGAATTTTAGAAGTTTGGGGGATTTTCTGAAATTTCCTGAGTTATAATAAATCCATAAAATCAATTATTGTGTCAGCCTGACGTCAGTGTGACGTCAGTGGTCAACGGGACATGGTCCGGGACAAACCTGACAGTGGGTCCCGCGTGTTAGTGTGATTAGCTTAACTAAAATTAATTAAAACTAATCCTAAATAGTTAACAGGGCTGGGCCCCACCTGTCATTGACTCAGAAGAGTCAACCAGGGCCCACCCGTGGTCAAAGTCAAAGTCAGCTGCCGGCGTTTAGCCGCCGGCGAGCCCGACGCGGTGGCGGAAGTGTTTTTTGCCGTTCCGGCCACCAAATGGACCGCGGAAGGCATCTAAGTGGAGCTGGGGTCGAGCCGAAGCTCTTGGTGGACTCAGTTGAGCTCGGGGCCGCCGGAATCGACGCCCGTGACGACCTAGGCGGCCGCCGGAGTTCGGCCAACGGCGGGTTAGGCGATGCAGGGCGCTAGGGGAGGTGTTGGTGCGTGCTACGTGCTCATGGTGAGGTGTGGAGCACGGTGGTGTGCCCGGCTTCGAGCCACGGTGGCTCTGGCCACGACGGCGACGAGGCACGGCGGTGGCGAGCCTCGGCCATGCCGGGGAATGGGGCTAGAGCATTGAACCGCGAGGGGGAGAAGAGGAGTTCAGGCGGGGGCTCTGGCCGAGTCCAATGAACGCTAGATCGAGGTCGGGACGGCGGGGTGGCGCGAATCGGCGCCCGGCGATCTCGGTGGCCGAGGTAGAGGGCAGCGACGCCGAGGCATTGCAGTGTTCCCAGCTCGCGTGGCTCGTGAGGAGGTTCAGGGTGGCGAGGCGGGGCTCGTGGGCGGAATAGCTGGCCGTGGGAGGTCGGTGGCCGTGGTGGAGCTCGTCGGTGTGGCGGCTCCGTTCGGGTGAGCTCAGGGAAGAGGGCCAGGGGGGAGAGAGGGAGCAGCGAGTGAGGGAGAGAAGCGAGGGGGCACGGGGCATCGTCGTGGCGTCGCAAGGAGGCCCGGGAAGCAGGAGGTGGCGTGCGGTGGCCGCGCGCGCTCGCCACGCACCTGCCTGTCCTCCTGGCAGGAGGAAGACGATGCGGGAGGGGGCGGTGGTGGACTGGGCCGGGCCAGCTGGAGGAGCTCGGCCAGGTGGGGCGCCAGGTAAATTTGGGCCAGGTAGGTTTCCTTCTTTTATTTCCATTTTCTATTTTCTGTAATTATGTTTGGCTTTAATAAAAATGCCAGGGCATTTCCAAAAATCATGAAACTGGTCAATGTCACTGTTTGGAATATTTCCAACAACAAACATTTCAGTTTATGATTATTTGAACATTTAAACTATTTATTAGCATTAAATGCCCAAATGCAAATACTATATGATTTAATTCAAAAATCCAAATGTCATGGAAAAATGTGCAACATCTCTGATTCTTTGTTTCCAGCATTTTTCCAAAATGGTGAACATTTTTAAGGCCATTTGGTTCATTGAAAATATTTCTTAGTTGAACCTATTTGAATTCTTTTAATGCTAGGGTTTAGGCAATCCCCATTTCAATTTTCATAGAATTTAAACATGATGCATGGATGCCAAAGCAAAAACAAGCAAGGCCTGAACTGGGGATGTGACAACTCACCCCCACTAAACAAGAATCTCGCCCCGAGATTCAAGACGTGAGGTAAGAGGAAAAGGGAAGTCACAAAACTATCACGATCTTCATGATCCATTTGCCCTTCTCGAAGATGCTGATTCATTCCATCATCTTGGTCTTGACGTCTTTGCTTTCGAGATCTTCACCTGACACGACAACAGAAAGAAAGGGGAAACCCTACAGGATTTAATCTTCTTGAAGATCGAGCAACTCAAGATCAGTTCATGGAGAGACGTAAGAACAACTCTTGAGTTGAGACACCAAACACACATTAGGAATGATGGTAAAGAAATGGATGACGAAGGTTCAAATTGGTAGGCAACCATTCCACGCTTAAGTAAAATGGTGCATGGTTTCCAAGTAACAAGGAGATGATTGCCATGATTCCATAACGGAACACCTTAGGAAAAGTGACTCGTTGGACTGTTCCCTTAAGTGGCAAAAAGAATTACTTTTGATCCATAGATCCTTGGAACTCTTCATACCAGCTTAAGGCAATTTACAATTGATTGATTGAGAGAGCTCGAGGTAATGGAATACTCGGACTAGAATGGATGATGTGGACTACCTTGTTGAAGACAACATAATGGATGATTTTTCTTATCACCGGAAATGGATGGGACCCATGGTAAGTCCACTTTTGAAGATAATATTGGACAGCAACTACCGAGAGAGGCAGCCCATGGGGAATTGGCACCATAGGGTGCAAGATGGGAACAAAATGCAAATGCTGGGAATGTTCCAACCATCATATCTGCCTGAGATTCAGATCCGATTGGTAATAGGATACTCCTGACTCAGCATGTCTGAAAAGAAAGGTCGCAACACAAATCGACGAGATAACGTTGCGAGATTCTCGGGATATGAACTAAGATAGCAAGCTCCAAAACATGAGCTGGTTCTGCTACACACATGTGAACATGTTGTCCCAGACGAGCATGACCACATGGTAGTCTTACAACAAAACACTACCGAGTTCAGGTGGGGAACCATCTTCGAGGATATTGGAATCTTGTGCAAGAACTAGTATTCGTGACAGCAACTCCTTTTCCTCGAACAAACCAATCAGTGGCTTGGTGTGCTAGGGACACATATGGAGTGGAGGCGGCCAACCTATCAAACCATAGAGCACTTCGCACGTGCATGACTGACTTGGGACGATTCCAGAGGAAACAAAACAAACCTTTCTCAAATTCATGGCGGCAACTTACACCTAAAGCACATGAATTCGAGGAAGTCACTTCTTCCATCCAAGCATAGGCTTCATGAACGGAACACGAAGGCATTGCTTACAATGTTTTCAACACTAGGTTGATGTTCAACATGAATCATGGGGGAGACAAAATGCTACTGATGGGCTCAACAGCAACTCATCGGAATTTCCATATCACTGGACTTCCACCATCATGTGAACACGGTGATAGCATTGGTCGGACCAAAAGATGTAATGGGGTATGCTCGAGGGATCAACCACGAGTAAGACAACATCACGAATATCGTTGGTTCTGATTTGACTTGACAATGGCCCATACTCAAATCAAAGAATTGATAAGACAATAGGTCCAACAACTGATCACGAGGACCAATCGATGAAGATATCATCTTGCTTCAACACACACTACACAAGAATATCCCTTTGGAACGAACTAAGTTAGGCAAGCTTTTATCTTCCAACTCTCCAAGTTGTTGTCTAGCTTAACCAACTAGCTCAGGGATATCCAACACAGATTCTTGGAGAAAGGGTGGTTCACAGGAAACCAACTTGATCACGAACTTAACATAATAGTCAGGAAACAACCCGGTAACACTTCCGAGAAGATATTCGGAAAATTACGAACCACCGGTATGTCACTAAGCTCGAGATCAACCTTGCTTTTCAGGGCAAGATGATATGATCAAGGTAGTGAGGACTTGACAAGATCCTAACTCATCAATCGAAGTGTGCACCAGAAATAAGGACTAGGTAGCACGATCAATCTTAGGATGATGATTTAATAATCAACACGCTAAGAATGAGAGTATTGTCCATTTACTACCAAGCAACGAGTTGCTCGGAGTATTGATTTCACACATCACAATTCACTTGTCGGCATTCCGGTTACAACAACACGAGGACCGAGGAATGAATGATGATGGTGAGAAGTATCACTGCATCAAGAATTCATAAGAGAAGGTGCAATTCTCATGACATTCTTGACAAAAAGATGGTAACACTCCAGGTGGAACAGAATCAAAACTGGATTGGCATTTTGATCTGCGGAATACAACTACTTTGACCCAATCCTAGAAATGGATGAGGTACTGGAGTTTGTTTCTCCTAGTCATTCCAGAACAAAATGGCTTGACGGACCACAAGAATAATGGCCATCGATGAGCACGAGTGCACGACTACTCCTGACTATCAACTGATAGACGGGGATCGGAATACAACTAAGGAGGAACAACTCGAGGAACATATAACTTTTCGAGTTGTGGAGGCATGGATTAGTATGTCGAGCGAAGCTCAACATTTCTTCCGGATAACCCATGCAGAAAGGTAGAATTGGCAGATTCACAATTATGAATGCAGAACTCCTCAAGAGCACTCTTATTGTGATGTTTTGGTTCAACTAACTTCTGCCTTAAATAGTTCATGGCATTTGGAAGAAGGAAATACCACGGACCTCGAGGATTATCACAAAGGTTACTAATATCCTAAAGGCACTAGCAAATACTAACAACATGAAGTAGGATGAATCTCGGGTTCAGAAACCCAGGAGTAGAATACCTACTACGAAATGGCATCACGGGATGCTTTCAGGAATAATGGCCAGAATCATCACACTAGGGATACAAAAGCATTGCTAAATTGCTAGGTGACTTCCTAAACACATAGGGTCTTAATAATAGTTCCAACATATATGTTGAGGCAACAGAGTACCTCGACCGATTGGTTAGTGCGCTTATTCTGACCAAAAAGGACATCGGGATCGGAAGGAAAGGATTTGCAATTGCATTAGACTATTTAGAGACCTGGGATGACTCGGACAGCATAACGGCTGTAAATGCTCAAAATGATTTGAGACATCCGGCAAAAATGGTGGCATAACCACTCAACACCACAATATCAAGGTTCCGAGATGAACAATTATCATACAGAAATGGTAGGAACCGAACTGAGGCTTAAAACCAACAATCTTGAAAGTCTAGGGATTAGTAACACGTCATCCTGATAGATAGATGAGAAGGCCTAGTTCTTAAACCCCGTAGAAGAGAAGAGGATGACTCAGATCAGAAGGCCATGAGGTATAAGGAGTAAAAAGAGCCTTACGTTCCCTTCCACAATCAATTCCCCTACATAACTAAAGCATTTCTAGACACAACTTCGACCAGTTTGGCTTGGTAATCCTACAGGCAGTCAGGCTCTGATACCAACGCTGTCAGGACCCCGATCCCAAGTCACATCGACCCAGCCGGTAACACCTCATATCACTTTGCAGCCTCACGCACGGTATTCCCACGGGTGTCGCCGTACCATGGCCCGGGACCGTTTGCGCCTTTTGGCTCACGTATATGATAGTATCGCTAGCATCCACATGACAAAGAACCCGGGCCGACATGGCTAGCCGTGAACCCAAAGCGGCGCTAACCTATGGGGACAGGCATACATGAATCACATCGAGCATGTCGGTCATCAACGTGTGAATCTGGGCTGTAGCACTGCGCTAACAGGACTCCGGTATCCCGGGCTGTAGCAGGCTAGGCAGGACTCCGAATATCACCGTGTGACATTTCCGTGAGGACAGACATAGGAACGGTGAAACACATGCCGGCCGATCAAGTGTCCAAGCAGTAGTCTTTGGGCTAGCAGGACTCCGGTGAACTGGCTGTAGCGGACTACTATCGCTCGTAAGCACGCGAGACTACATTTCCCCATATGAGAGGCTGCCGAGGATAAACAACTAGTTTGTCGGATCCCACACATACCAAGCATTTCAAACATACACACAATATGCTCAATATGTGTAGATACAACATGGCATCACAACATAACTCTCTGACTCAAATATTTATTCATTAGGCTCCGAGGAGCGAGATATTACAAACATGGGTCTCATGACCCAACACCCGAAACATACAAGTCAAAGCACAAGCGGAAGCTAAACATGTCGGAGTACAGACAACTATAAAATGAAAAAGGCTGCGAAGCCTGACTATCTACCAGATCCTGCCGAGGGCACAAGATCGTAGCTGAGGTAACAAGCTAAACGTCGAAGTCCACGTGGAACTACTAGCGAGACTGACGTCTCCCTGCAAAATCATAAAATAAGCAAACGTGAGTACAATTGTACTCAGCAAGACTTACATCAGAACTAACTACATATGCATCATTATCAAAAGGGGGTGGTGGAGTTTGACTGCAGCAAGCCAGCTTTGACTCGGTGGCTATCCTGAACTACATTTGCAAGTAACTCTTTTGAGGTGGCGCACACGAGTCCACATATTCACCATATCAATACGCCACTATGGACCCGCTCCCGTCTCCCTACGAGAACGCCATCCATAGCACTCACGCTTATCTTGCGCATTTTAGAGTATCCACTTTCACTTGTCTATGAACTGATATAGGCAACCCAGAAGTCCTTTTCCGCGAACACGGCTATTCGAATAGATCATATTAAACCCTGCAGGGGTGTACTTCTTCACACACGCTCTCACCACTTATCGCCTTTTACACGACATGTACTCGGCAACCTTCAAGCGGAAGCCCAACGTGGGTGTCGGCCACGGCCTACCTAAACACTCAAGTCCCTAGTCCAGGTTTATCGCCTATTCGGGTTCCATTCGCAGGAGTCCGCCGAGGTTTCCCATACAGCCCCGAACGATGTGTGCAGGGTTCCCGAGACACCAAGCAGGCGAATCGGTACAAGACCCACGGTGCCTACCGCAACACAACCCATCCCAAAGGTCAGCGTTGCGTGCTCCCCAGCATGCTACAAACACCAGAAACTACTTGCAACTCCCGGACTGAGGACAAGGATGGTTAAGAAGCCGAGAGGGTCAATTAAGGATCCCAATGCGTGGTAGTAACTGTTTCATGGATCACAAACACAGAACTCAGTTCCTGAGGACGGTTTCAATGAGACAACCCACCATGTACTCCTACATGGCCTCTCACCGCTACCTTTACCAAATCGTGTTCACACACTTAGCTCACACACACAGTAGGACATGTTCACACACCTCTGATTCATTTCCGATGAATCAGACCTGACTCAACTCTAAGCAGTAGCAGGCATGACGAACAAGCATGAATGAGTAGGCACAACATGGCTCAAACAACTCCTACTCATGCTAGTGGGTTTCATCTAATTACTGTGGAATGACCGGTCATGCAGAGGATAAAGGGGTTCAGCTACCGCAGCAAGTAACACATGAGTCGTTGTTGTCCTAATGCAGTAAAATAGAGAAGGAGCGAGAGAGTGGGATTATATCGGAATGAACAAGGGAGTTTTGCTTGCCTGGCACTTCTGAAGATAATATAGTTCTTCATCGGTGTCATCGAATTCATCGTCGGTATGTCGTCTACTGAGAGGGGACAATTTCCGGCAAACAAGAGAGAACACAATCAACGCAATGCACATTCATATGAATGACATGTCATGTTAAGGTACTGAATTCACCTAATGCAATATCTAGCCAAGTTAATTGGAGTGGAACTCAAACAAGAACAAATTCCAACTCCAAATGTTATTTCATAATTTACCCTAATCATGATTCATCCTATTCGGTGAGGTTAACTTGTTCAAACATGCATTATCATGGCATAAACAGATTCCTCATATTTTTCTGATCATTTTTCATATATAAATTATTTCCATTGGAGTTACGGTTGAATTTCTATGAATTTTAGAAGTTTGGGGGATTTTCTGAAATTTCCTGAGTTATAATAAATCCAGAAAATCAATTATCAGGTCACCGACGTCGATTAATGACGTCAGTGGTCAACGGGACATGGTCCGGGTCAAACCTGACAGTGGGTCCCGCGTGTCAGTGTGATTAGCTTAACTAAAATTAATTAAAACTAATCCTAAATAGTTAACAGGGCTGGGCCCCACCTGTCATTGACTCAGAAGAGTCAACCAGGGCCCACCCTGGTCAAAGTCAAAGTCGGCTGCCGGCGTTTAGCCGCCGGCGAGCCCGACGCGGCGGCAGAAGTGGTTTTTGCCGTTCCGGCCACCAAATGGACCGCGGAAGGCATCTAAGTGGAGCTGGGGTCGAGCCGAAGCTCTTGGTGGAGTCAGTTGAGCTCGGGGCGGCCGGAATCGACGCCGGTGACGACCTAGGCGGCTGCCGGAGTTCGTCCAACGGCGGGTTAGGCGATGCAGGGCGCTAGGGGAGGTGTTGGTGCGTGCTACGTGCTCATGGTGAGGTGTGGAGCACGGTGGTGTGCCCGGCTTCGAGCCACGGTGGCTCTGGCCACGACGGCGACGAGCCACGGCGGCGGCGAGCCTCGGCCATGGCGGGGAATGGGGCTAGAGCATGCAAACGCGAGGGGGAGAAGAGGAGTTCGGGGCAGGGGCTCACAGCGAGTCCAATGAACGCTAGATCGAGGTCGGGGATGGCCGGGGTGGCGCGAATCGGCGCCGGCGATCTCGGTAGCCCGAGGTAGAGGACGACGACGTCGAGGCGTTGCGGTGCTTCCCAGCTCGCGTGGCTCGGCGGGGAGGTTCAGGGTGGCGAGGCGGGGCTCGTGGGCGGAATAGCTGGCCGTGGGGAGGTCGGTGGCCGTGGTGGAGCTCGTCGGTGGCGGCGGCTCCGTTCGGGTGAGGTCAGGGAGCAGCGAGTGAGGGAGAGGAGCGAGGGGGCACGGGGCATCGTCGTGGTGTCGCAAGGAGGCCCGGGAAGCAGGAGGTGGCGTGCGGTGGCTGCGCGCGCTCGCCACGCACCTGCCTGTCCTCCTGGCAGGAGGAAGACGATGCGGGAGGGGGCGGTGGTGGACTGGGCCGGGCCAGCTGGAGGAGCTGGGCCAGGTGGGGCGCCAGGTAAATTTGGGTCAGGTAGGTTTCCTTCTTTTATTTCCATTTTCTATTTTCTGTAATTATGTTTGGCTTTAATAAAAATGCCAGGGCATTTCCAAAAATCATGAAACTGGTCAATGTCACTGCTTTGGAATATTTCCAACAACAAACATTTCAGTTTATGATTATTTGAACATTTAAACTATTTATTAGCATTAAATGCCCAAATGCAAATACTATATGATTTAATTCAAAAATCCAAATGTCATGGAAAAATGTGCAACATCTCTGGTTACTGTTTCCAGCATTTTTCCAAAAATGGTGAACATTTTTTAAGGCCATTTGGTTCATTGAAAAATATTTCTTAGTTGAACCCATTTGAATTCTTTTAATGCTAGGGTTTAGGCAATCCCCATTTCAATTTTCATAGAATTTAAACATGATGCATGGATGCCAAAGCAAAAACAAGCAAGGCCTGAACTAGGGATGTGACAGCCTAACGCACCGTGTTAAATCTACAAGGGCGTGACCGCGCGAGCGACGCGACGGTCGTGGTAGGCGCGACCATGATACGAGCTGCTGGCAGCCCTTGGATCTGAGATCGAACGGTCGCATGATAAGTTGCTGAAAATTTCTCAGAATACCCCTCCAGGATAGGATATTCACCCATAGGTCTAGAATCACACCATGCAACCGTTTGATCTCGGATCCAAGGGCTCTCGGAAGCCCGTATCATGGGAGAATGGAAAGCCACTACCCTGCCATTCGCACGCTGGCAGTTCGGTCCTACTCATCCCCACACGTCCTTTAATATTACGGCGGTTCGGTCCTAGTCGTCCCGTCCTCTCACATTACGACAGTTCCACTAATCCTAACCCTCCTCCGAAATCCATGGCGTCCCAAATCTCCATGGTCGGCGGTGAGTTCAAGGATAGAACCATCACCGGCGATGAGTTCGACGTCATCTACACCCGTTCTTCCGCGACGGTGAAAGGAAGCCTTTCTCGCTTCAGACGCATGTTCGAAAACTCAGATAATGAGTGGGTCACTAGGCTAGATGTTGAGTACACCACAGTCCTGGGACGAGAGAAGGATCTAAAGCAGGAAGAGAGGAAGAAGCCTGCCGTGATCCAGGTTTGCGTGCATGACTTATGCTTGGTCTACCACATATGCCATGCCGACGTTGAATGCCTGGATTTTAAGAACTTCCCTGAGAGCAACCTAGTCAAATTCGTTACTATACACTTTACGAACGACAAATAAGTCCTGGGTCGGATAGGCCTCGTTGTAGGCAACCCCTTCGACCTCCAGAAGAATCGGCTGTTGTCCTCCGGTGGCCAGCCTTCAATGCTGACCCTGGCAGGAGCCATGGTTCATCCTTCGTACGGTAAACTGGAGAAACCTCAATACACGTTTCATCGTCATGCATGGTAGCGGAATGTACTAGATATAGACCACATCCACTACGCTGCAATGGATGGTTACCTTTGTTTCAATATCTACAATGGTTGGATGAAAAGCAAGAGCCAAGTGTGCGGTTCAAGCAAAGAAGTATCGGCCAAGAGGAAGAGGGACAAGGACGAAGTCGAGGACGTGGACGAGGACTCCGAGTAAGGTGGCAGTGTCGTTTCTCATGGTGGTTCTAATGCAGTGTCTACCGGATTAGTTGCATAGTTTAATTTTAGGTGTGCTTAGGTTAATTTGAGGGGTGTGTTATTCTGAGCCCCCAGTAGAACTATGTTATGTTTCTTCTCGTTACTTTAACTCTTCAGTATGTACGTACTACTAGTATTTCTTTAATATAATTTAGCACCCCATTTAAGCACGTACTAGCTTTTTAAATATAATTTATGCATAATTTGGCAACGAGCGCTCTCTATATGTACCACCTTTTTATTATGATACGGTATCAAAATTGGTATGCTGAGCGCTCTCTATATATACCATAGCATTTATTATGATACGGTATCATTATATGATACTCAACTCTCACTTTCTTCATTTAATTCCACGAGACCTCATCAAAATTGCCTAGTTGGCATGCATGATACTAGCTATGATACTACCATTACAACCAGCATTAGCAAATAAACATTAAATTCTCTCGTTTTCCTCTCCATCTTGGTCACCTAGACGGAGGGAGTATACTGTAGTACTATTTAAAAGTCAAGGGCGGGGCTTTTCCTTCGCGGTAGGCGGGGCAGTTCCGCCTAGTCGGTTCGACAGAGACGCGAGAAGATGAGGGAGTAAGCTGCTGCAAACGTAGGGCTGTTTGATTTGACAGTGAGTTACTGCTGGCCAGGTGGGGCCCCGTGATTTGACTTGCCATTATCATTTTAACTGTGGCGCTACGACCGATGTGAGTCTCCCAATTCCTAACCACCTCCATACAGGTGCCTCTCCCAATGCTCCACCATGTAGTAGAGGCTGGTTCTTGCAAGAGAGCCCACTTCTCCACTTTTTCCTTGCCTCTTTCATCCACATATGCAAAAATGCCATGTAAAGCGGGCTTATAGCCCACTATTGTACTACTTACTTGCTCCTACAGGTGCTGAGCTTGCCACATAGGCATAAAGTCTGATGTGACAAGTTTGGTGACCCAAGGAAGAATCGGTGCTAAGCGCATGTACCTAGGTGAAAAGACAATTTTGAGTCTATAGCTAATTAAATGAAGCAAACTTAGCAACAAAAAACTAATAAGCACCTATGCATTGGGGACTTGATTGCTAAGCCATTTAATGCCCTTAGCACCTCATCTAAGCACCATTTCATTGGAAGAGGTCACTCCTTGGCTAATGCAATAAATACTACTCCCTCTGTCCCATAAGGCTGGTCATAGTGGGGAGTAACTTAGACTAGTAATATTCATATGTTACTAGTCTATGTTACTACCTCTATAGTGCATAGTATCATAGATTAGTAACATAGGTGGTCTCCTTTATTGTCATGCATGACACATAGTAGCATCACATTTATTATGTTACGGTATCTACCTATGTTACTATAACCATCTCTCTCTTCTTTAATTGTCTGCCACATAAGCATGTTTACGAGTCCCAAGTGCATGATACTACTTATGTTGCCCCCACAATGGCCAGCCTAATATAAGAACATTTTTTGCACTACACTAGTGTCAAAAACGTTCTTATATTATGGGACGGAGGGAGTATGAAGAAAGAGATAGAGAGAAGAAAAAATAAATACACTTATAGCCAACCTTATAGCTAACCTTGTTGTAGTATGAGTGACTAAGTGATGACTATGTATGATATGCCAACATCAGATAGCCTAACGCACCGTGTTGAATCTCCAAGGGCGCGACCGCGCGAGTGACCGACGGTCGTGGTAGGCGCGACCATGATACGGGCTGCTGGCAGCCGTTGGATTTGAGATCGAACGGTCGCATGCTAAGTTCCTGAAAATTTGCAGAATAACCCTCCAGGATAGGATATTCACCCATAGGTCAAGAATCACGGCATGCAACCGTTCGATCTCGGATCCAAGGGCTCTCGGAAGCCCGTATCATGGGAGAATGGAAAGCCACTACCCTGCCGTTCGCACGCTAGCAGTTCGCTCCTACTCGTCCCTGCACGTCCTTTAATATTATGGCGATTCGCTCCTAGTCGTCTCGTCCTTTCACATTACGGCAATTCCACTAATCCTAACTCTCCTCTCAAATCCATGGCGTCCCAAATCTCCATGGTCGGCGGTGAGTTCAAGGATAGAACCATCACCGGCGATGAGTTCGACGTCACCTACACCCGTTCTTCCGTGACGGTGAAAGGATGCCTTTCTCGCTTCAGACGCATGTTCGAAAACTCAGATGATGAGTGGGTCACTAGGCTAGATGTTGAGTACACCACAGTCCTGGGACGAGAGAAGGATCTAAAGGAGGAAGAGAGGAAGAAGCCCGTCGTGATCCAGGTTTGCGTGCATGACTTATGCTTGGTCTACCACATATGCCATGCCGACGTTGAATGCCTGGATTTTAAGAACTTCCTCGAGAGCAACCTAGTCAAATTCGTTACTGTAGACTCTACGAATGACAAAAGAGTCCTGGGTCAGATAGGCCTCGTTGTAGGCAACCCCTTTGACCTCCAGAAGAATCGGCTGCTGCCCTCCAGTGTACAGCCTTCAATGCTGACCCTGGCAGGAGCCATGGTTCATCCTTCGTACGGTAAACTGGAGAAACCTCATCACACGTTTCATCGTCATGCATGGCAGCGGAATGTACTAGATATAGACCACATACACTACGCTGCAATGGATGGCTACCTTTGTTTCAATATCTACAAGGGTTGGATGAAGAGCAAGATCCAAGTGTGCGGTTCAAGCAAAGAAGTATCGGCCAAGAGGAAGAGGGACAAGGACGAAGTCGAGGATGTGGACGAGGACTCCGAGTAAGGTGGCAGTGTCGTTGCTCATGGTGGTTCTAATGCAGTGTCTACCGAATCAGTTGCATAGTTTAATTTCAGGTGTGCTTAGTTTAATTTGAGGGGTGTGTTGTGCTGAGCCCCCAGCAGAACTATGCAATGTTGCTTCTCGTTACTTTAACTCTTCAGCATGTACATACAAGTATTTCTTACATTTCATCTTTCAGTTGGTATAGTACTACCACTCGTTTCTTCACATTATTTACGTACAATATATATGGCCAACATCATATAGCCAGCAGTTTAGTTGTCAAAGAATTTCAGGGTGCTTAGTTTTGTCAAAGAATTCCAGGGTGCTTAGTTTTATTTGAGGGGTGGGTTGTGCTGGACACCATTATTTTGACTAGCCTTTTTAATAGTACTATATGCATAATTTGGCGACGAGCGCTCTCTATATGTACCACCTTTTTTTCAATTTCAAGTTTTGCACCGTGGTGCAATCCATTAATACTACTACTGTACAAAAGTATACATTTTTTAAAAGGCTAGAGGGCGGGGTAGTCTAGCTTGGTCGGTTTCACGAGAGGCGAGGG
Organism: Aegilops bicornis; assembly: GCA_021605145.1. Lineage (NCBI taxonomy): Eukaryota > Viridiplantae > Streptophyta > Magnoliopsida > Poales > Poaceae > Aegilops > Aegilops bicornis. The sequence continues at coordinate 39,102,322 of CM038674.1, read as the reverse complement.
CCTTTGTGATTTGATGGCCCATTACTGCAGGAAGGCGGGGCCTTGTGATTTGATTGCTCGTATAAATGTGCCGACAACCTGAGGAGGAGCAAAGAACTGTGTGGTATACTCAAGTTTTCCACTGGAGTAGTACTACAATGGAGGAGCACGAAACATGGCAGCCTAGTGCCATATGGCGATAAAAAATGATCTAATTTGCTAGTATCTCATTGTTAGAATTGTTCTATTCATGCCTCGCAGAGAACGTGACACGTGCGGTGAAACACCCAAAGAAAAAGATGAAACACAGGAGCAAAAGAAGAAGGAAGATTATCACCTGAAATGATCTAATTCACCGCGGAGTCGTAACTGGTTCTTCATCGCCTCCAAGACCTCCATCTCCTTGCGCGTCTCCTCCGCCATCTTCTTCATTCTGTCCATGATGCGGGATTTCTCGACGCGAGCCTTCATCATCTGTTCCACGGCCGCATTACGTACCTTGACAGCAGATGGGTGCTCGATGCGGAGCTTCGCAAACTCCTCCTTCTATTCCATGACGAGGGCCTGCAGCATCTTCATCGAAGAACTACTACTCTCATGCAGCTTCTTCCAGCCAACGTTCTTCTCCTTCAACAGGTCAAGCTCGTGGCAGAGCTTCGCCTAGTCCTCCTGAAGTTGTAGGATTTCACCGGTCGCCTTCTTCTCCGAGGCAATGCTCTTCTTCAGCAGCATCACCAAGCCAGCGGTCAACTCCCCCTGCTTATTGAGTTCGGCGGGCATGTCGTCGAGGCTCTCCTTCAGCAGATCCACCAACCCTTGGATGAACTCCTTCTGCTTATTGAGGTGCTTATTGAGCTGACCGGGCATGCCGTTGAGGAATAACGACTCTAGGCCGCCGGCTCGCCATGTTCGCCTCCGCGGGTATGGCGCTCGTGGGAGCCATCGCCTGCCCGTGAGAGATATTTCGAGGTCTCTGCGTGGTGGCGAGCCCTCTCTTTTTTTCCTGCAGCCTTGTTCGCCGCTCCCTTGTTACGATTAGTTCTCGACCTAGAGCTCTGCTCACCGGCCATGGCAAGGACGGACGAAGAAGAAGCACTTATGATGAGGAAAGGTAGAGTAATTTTCGGTTAGGTAGTTCCCCTTTTTATAACCTAAGTACTAGCACTAGTACTAATATCTGCATAGTGGGAACACATTCAGGTTTGGTATGTACTAGTAGGTGTGAGCAGGCTTTCGAATGGGATGAGAACAAGGTAAAGATTAATTGATGGTTTTGGTTTCGAGGCCCGAAACGGCTCCCGATGAGTTTAGTGGAACACAAATTTCAAGTAGACTACACTGCTCAAATGTGTAAATATTATGTTACTGTCAAAATTGACACAAAAAACGAAGGAGACCAATGGAAGTACTACTAGCAACCCATGATTTAACTACTCGCATGCGCGCAGTGGAGTAGTAATGTCTTTCTTCCGCCCTCACGTCCACTCAATTTGCATGCGCTGTATTAATTGACCATCAATGAAGTGAACGACTTTACATGCGTCAAATTATCACATGGGGTGGATCTTGGTACAAAATTGTGTCCGCCCGTGTACCCGCGTGTGCGTGCGAGGGAATGAGTGCGTGCGTGGCGTGTGTGCACATCTTCGCTTCGTGCATGTACCGACAGTGTTGCTCAGGGAGGACGAGTACATTCTTCTGGAACCAGCATCACGTCAATGTGATCAATCCACACAAGGAGGTCGCGACAACGCCTCCACATGTGCCACATGGCTTCATGAACTGTAAGAGAGACACTGTGTAGCGTGCCATTGGAATTCTAATTTACGTGTTTTGCACATACTCGAAGTACTAGTAAGGTACACGTGCATTGCACGCATCAGATTTTGCAACCAAATTATGAATAAATGCGGCAAGTTCCCCTAAAAAAAGCATGTAAGCTCTGAGTCATATATGCCTGATGTAGACCTTCGTTTAATTCTTATAGTTCATCTCATTCAAAATCAATTAGTTTTTATAAAAAAGCTAGGGCCTCTTGGATTCTTAGTATTTCCAAAAGGCGGGAATAGAAAAAACATGGGATTATAGTGGAATGTCGTCTTGAATCCTACAGGATTGTACGAGTGTTTGATTGTGCATAGAAAAAACGCAGAATTCTTTCAAAGAGGTTTGAGTGGATGGGATGTTTCCTATGAAATCTAGTGCAAATGAATCATATGGAAAAATTCCTATGGTATATAATCCTACGAATCAAACAACCAAGATAGGAAAAATTCCTAAGGATTAGAATCCTCCAAAATTCCTTTGAGAATCCTTTGAAACAAAGAAGCCCTTAATCTATTTTATGATTCATGGAATTGTGCATTGTAAAGCATAAAGTAAAAACAAATAATGGCAATTCAACTAGAAAAAAAGTTTGGGCAGTTATGATACGGAAGGTTCTAGAACAAAGGAGAACCACTGTTGTTTTGAGGTTTGTGCATTATGCTTAAGTTCAACCATGGAGTTTGCTAGATTGTACATGTGGCAAAATCTGGTGGGGGCTAGAAGATGGTGCGAGGGGCCGAGTGGAGGGAGACTTATGAAGGAGTGCACAAGTGCGAGATCAATATTTAGAGAGAGGGGGCGAGAACGTGCGTTGTTGCGCGCAGTGGCGGAGCCATGAAAAAAAAATGAGCTAGGGGGCCAAGCATTGCTAATCCTTTACGAGGAGGGTCAATTCATGAACTTAAACCATTTTTAGCAGCAATTGTCTAATGATCACATTCATATTAGCCTCGATATATAGTGATGTTAGGGGGGCAGGGCCCTTGCTGCCCCCTGTCTTCGCCATTGTGCATGCGTCTGAGAGATGAAGCGGAAGGCATGGATGATGAGAGGGGGAGGTTGGATATATAATTAATGTGGGTGTATTAGCTATATATGTTAATCCTATATAGAGAGGTATAGATTGATCGATGTGGACGTGGGAAAGAGGGTGAGACCTTACTGGATATATGGATTGATCGGTTTGTGTGGAAAACTATGAAAGACCTAGCTATATACACACAGACATAGAGGAACATTGATCGTTGCGCATGCACGCGTGATAGATAAAGAATGCCCGATATGATGGAGAGGGGGAAGTATGTGGGTGTGTGCCTTCATGGGAGACTGACGTGAAGAAAAAGGTTGCATGTGTGCGATGGATAACGCCGACTGGTAGTGTGTGTGCATGCATGCACGAGAGAAAGTTAGTGGTACGTTTATAAAGAGAAGATGACTATGTGGATGTAAAAGACTAGGTGAAGTCATAATCAATGTAAAGTTGAATTCAAATATTTGAATAAGAGATCCTCATGTTTGAAACCCATGCATGCACGAATATAACAAAGAACTATGGGGTGTGGTTTGGAAACGAGCATGTTGTAATGTTTACACATTGAACAAGGTCAGACTGATTTGAATTTGAGATACCGATGGCAGACATCGTTTTGCCACATCGCATCCGTGCATGGACACACTATTCTAATTGGAGAATATGGGTGGCTTTCGCATCACATATCTATATCTATACCCCTATATACATTATATTTTTTTTTATATTGTGTGCGGGTAACTTTAACTTTGAAATATAGTCGTTGGATGAGGCGAATCCGATGGTCCAGAGATGGCAAATTTGAGCACTACTGGCCGTTGGATATCATCTAGACTCCACCAGATTTCGCCACATGTATAATCTAGAAGACTCCATGGTTGAACATAAGCATAATGCACAAACATGAAAACACAAGCACTTCTTCTTTGTTCTAGAATCTTCCGTATCAGAATTGCCCAAATGTTTTTCTACGTGATTTGCCATTTTTTGTTTTTACTTTATGTCTTACAACACACAATTCCATGAATCTTAAAATAGATTAGCTTTCTTATAAAAACCAGATGATTTTCAATGAAATGAACTATAAGAATTAAACGAACATCTACATCATGAATATATGACTCAAAGCTTACATGCTATAATGTGGTATTTATTCATAATTTGGTTGCCAAATCTCAAGCGTGCAATGCACGTGTACCTTACTCTAGTCTAAATGGTGTTTGTGTGTGTGTTGTGCATGTTGAGGTGCAAATTGTCTTTTTTTTGGGCACACGTTAAGCTTGTTCTCCCGAAATTTCAAGTTGTGCCTTGTTATGCCGAAATTTCAAGCTAGCGTCTCTGTCTATCGTGCTGTGAAACTCCCGCCTCTTCAACCCGCGCCTTGTTACACCGAAATATTTAAGATATATCTTTTTCTCGTTGTGCTCCGAAAACTCCCTCCATCTCAACCCGCGCCTTCCTATTCCAAAATTACAACGCGCGTGAAAGCTCCCACCTCCTGTGAAATCCCGACACGCGAAATGCCCGTGGTACCCCTGAACTGAAAGAACCGCCTCAAATCGGTGGGGGTACTTTTGAAACTTACCCCACATTTCGGACAAGCGCATCCCTAAGCCATGGTTCCCCACTCCCATCCCATCCGCCCACCCATTCGTACACCGAGGCCGCAAAAACCCGCGACGAAGTCCCACACCCTCCTCCATCCGCCAACCAGCCGGAGCCTCTTCCCCGACGATGTCGTCCACAGCAACACCTCGACGTCCCTCATCCACCATACCAGATGAGGATCCGTCGTCGATCTCGTCGTCCCGCCGGTTTAGGCACCCCGTCCTCCACCTCCAAGGTGCTGCCCCGACATTCCTCTCGTCTTTCACGCCACCTCCATTCCCACACCGCCGTCTTCACCTGCACCACCGGAAGAGCATCATCATTACCGTTTCCTCGGATGAAGTTGTGGCCTAATCAGCGTGACCAAAGAGGTTGTACACTAATCGCTGCAGTTTCTTCTTGATTCAATCTCATGGTGCTGCCGGCGCTCGGTCCCGAGCTGACACGGCGCGGCACCATCCACGGCGGCAGCGCCGACCACTTCCTCCACGGCGCCGCTCCCTCGGCGGCAATGTCCACATTAGTAGGAGCTGCTGCTGCTTTAGCTCTCGCTCGCGCTGCTGCTCTGCTCTTGCTCTCGGTCCCCTGCCTAGTCTCCTCTTGCTCACGCTGCTGCTCTCGCTCTTGCTCTTGCTTGCGATGCTACTCCGATTTAGCTACACTTCAGTCTACTGAATCAAATTTTGGGTCGATCGATTTTCAGGGTGGTGGGGGCTCATTGGGTGAAGGAAGAACCATCCGCAGCGGGGAGGGGGGCTCGCCGGAGAGGTACCCCACTATCTATCTTAGGATTCAAGGTGGGGCGATGGTCGCCGGCGGTGGTGGGGCGATGGCGTGGGGATCGCCGGAGTAAAAGCCCGGCACGGGGGGGGGGGGGGGGGGCGAGAGGGGTGGCCGGGGCGGTGGCGGGCCGGCAGTGGAGAGTGTTTTTAGGGCAGGAGGGGCGGCACACCGCCGGCCGCGGGCCACGGGGGCTGCTGTTTGGCCGGTGGTGGCTGGCGGCTCAGGGGCGTGGAGGTTGAAGATGAACTGCAGGCCCTTGATTTCGTATCCAACGGCTGCAAAATCGACTGACCAGAGATGAAAAAGTCAATCGACTGACGTGTAGCCTCACTTTGCTAGCGCGTTCAGTTTCAATAGTAAAATTCAGTTTGAACAGTTAAGTTCAGTTTCGACAGTTAAATTCAGTTTCGACAGTTAAGTTCAGAGATGAGCGGCTGATGTATTTTACATCTAGAACTTTGTGGTTATGTATTTTGCGTCATGTATTGGAGATGCTATTAGAATTTCACTCAGGATAACGTTGTCTCTCTTGTCCTGCTTCAGCCTCAGCGTCGTACAACTCACTGGAGCTGCTCCAACGACGAAACCCTCCATCACAGTGGAGCAGTACCTCGGGCTCAATCTCCAGACGCCTAAGATCTTCTTCCCCTCTTCCGACAGCCAAGTCAGCCAGAGCATCCTCACCGGCCAACCCAATCACGCTGAGATCAACATGGCTTCGCCAAAGAGGTTGTACACTTGTTGCATCTCTTTTTTACACTACATGTTATATATATTGTCCACCGAGCACACGTAGTAACGTGAAATACGATTATTTTATCCTACTATATGACAAGCAGTGAGGTACCAGGCAACTTAGCTATTCGTGATGGACTCTCTTGAACGCCATCATTATTTATCTCTGTGCGTTTGAGCTGTGCATTTGTCGATGGGCACGGGAGTTGAGCTAGTATGGCAAAGCGGTGGCACAGGTCCAAAGTAATAGAAGTAGCACAAAACATTTTTTTAGTGTAGGATTTTCCTTGCTCAAGCCTGCCTACTAGAATCGCCAGTGCTTGAAAGGAAAAGTGAATGAAAAAACATTGGAATTGGAAAGTTTCCTATGGTACTACTTTTCATGAATGTGGTGCAAAGGAATGGAGGAAAGGAAAACTGTAGGATTTGTTCCTTTAGTGTCTCCTTGAAAGAAAAACCGTAGGAAGTCTAATTTCCACTTGTCCTCCTTTTCATATTCATATTCATCAAGCACAAGACTAAGAGATAGTAGCATAATAGCATTATAACCGTACATTTTCTTGTGGTTTGACTTAATCTCACCATGCTTTTTGCATCCTGTGATCTTCCAATTCTTGTGAATCAAACACCCAGATTAGCGAGAAATCACCTGTTTTTAAATTCTCTGTTTTGCACGTGCATTCCTACCCTATTCCTATCTATTTCCTATCCCTGCATTGTTAGAATCCTCAAATTCAAACAAGCCCTTACTCAATTACTTCTATTACAGATATGTGTCAAAGAAAACCTTGGGTGGTTTGTCCTGCTCCTGCGGCGCTGTCTTCCACCCCAGCTCAGCTGCTCCAACGATGGAAGGGTTCACCACAGCAGGGATCCGCTCTCCAGACTATCTTTCGCCACCTTAGATCTTTTTCCCCGCCACCGGCAGCCACGACAACTACATTACCATCATCAACTGAGCATATGACCTTGAGGACTACACGGGTCCGCAAGAGAGGTCGCACTCTTCCGTCTCTGCTTACGTTATGCATCGCTTAATATGATGACATGCTACATTATCGTCGTGTTCACCTATTAGACTCCGAGTCAGCTCCAAACTAATGGTGAAACTTGAGTTTTTAAATGGTTGTGGGGTACATATTGGGGCAGCAATCAGTACTATCTGTCTACTATCTGGTTAATCTCGGGTGTCTACTATGAGTTTCATGTTGGGTGCAAACAAACATTAAAGGAACCATTATCTGTATTTTTTAACTAAAGCTATTATCTGCCTACTATCATTGGTTTTGGGTCTATTCACAGTTTGCTACCATCACTCTGGATTTGTGCATGCACTCCTTACATAATCTCACTACGTTTTATTCCTATGCATGCCAGTTATTGTACACAACGGAACTGATCATGTAGAGCAAAAGAGACGAGCCTTGCGTGGCAATAAAATTTCATGCAGACGTCACTCCATGGTGGGCGCAAAGGCAGCCCCCCTCCACCCATTTCGGATCGCAATCAATAGGAAGATAACTATTGTGAGGGGGATTCAGAAGGAGAAGACCACTCCTATTTACCCCATGAGGTCTTCGCTCTAACTTGGCATGCTGATGTTGGTAATATCCTGCATATGGTGCCTTGCATTGCTTACTATATACATTAAAAATGTCATCTGCTTAGTTTAGACCTGCTTTGTTTCAGTGCCATCTGTTTAGTTTCTTTATCATATATGTGATTCATGCAATGCCATCTTGTTTAGCCAGGCATCATATATGTGAATTTTGCAATGCCACCCCGGTTAGCCAGTCATCTTATATGTGAATTATATCATGCCATCATTTTTTATTACGTGTTAAATTTGTCAACAATTTTAGTACATTCAATTACTCTTCCTGTGCATCAGCCATTCGGCACGGTCATGGAAAAATCTGGAGTGGAAACAAGGTCTTCGGAGCAGACAATGCTATCTAATGAAGAGCATGTCTTGCTGATTACCAATAGCTCCTCAGAGGAGCATTCAGAGATAGATGACCAGTCATATCTTCCCCCCGGAGGTGCATGCTCTAACTTGGCAGGGTTATGTTGCTCATATCGTGCATATGGTATCTTGCATTGCTATGTCATTTGCTTAGTTTAGACATGCTTTGTGTGAATGCCACCTGTTTAGTGTCTAATTACCATATATGTGAATTATGCAATGCCATCTTGTTGCAAGACATTATATATGTGAATTATGCAATGTTATCTTGTTGCAAGGCATTATATATGTGAAATATGCAATGCCATGTTGTTTAGGCAAGCGTCATATATGTGAATTATATCATGTCGTCCTTTATTTTTGTATTTCTCATTGCTTTTGTCGACAATGTTTGTATATTCAACTGCTCTTCCTGTCCATCAGCCATTTGAATTGGTGATGGAGAAATCTGGAGTGAAAACAAGGTCTTGAGGCAGACAATGCTACTCTTTGAAGCGGATATCTTGCTGGTTACAGATAGCTCTTCAGAGGAGGATTCAGAGGTAGATGACCAGTCCTATTATCCCCCTGAGGTGTATGCTCAAACTTGGCAGGGTTATATTACTCATATCATGCATATGTTGTATTGCAACGCTTAGTTTTTTCATCATATACACAATATTCAATGCCATCTACTTAGTTGACACATCATATATGCGACTGCCCTCTGCTCACTTCCTTAGTATATAAATCATATATTTGAATTATGTCATGCCATGATGTTTACATAGACAGCATATATCTGAATTATGGCATGCCGACCCATTTTCTAAAGACATAATATAGTTATATCATCTCATCCTGTTTACATAGTCATCATATTTTAAATTATGTCATCCTATCCGTGAATTATATCATGCCATCATGTTTCCATCGACGGCATGTTTGTGATTTATGGCATGCCAACCACTTTAATAGACACATCGTCTAGTTATATCATGTCATCTTGTTTACATAATCATCATATTTTGAAGTATGTCATTCTATCATGTTTAGTTAGCCATCATACATGTGAAATTGTGTCATGCTATCCTGTTTAATTAGCCATCATATATGTGAAATTATGTCATGCTATTCTGTTTGGTTAGACAACATAAATGTGAATTATTTCATGCCCTATTTCTTCCCTACTATCCATTGCACCTGTCTATCTTACAATGTCTGTACATTCAATTACTGTTCTTTTTTATCAGCCATTTCAATTGGAGGGGATGATTGCAGTATCTGTGGGAGTAAACAGTTATGTTCTCATGCCATGCACATTACAAGTGTTGTTATTGTTGTGTAGTTTCCCACACTTATATTCTGTCTATGCTGCTTTGTCTTAAATAGATATGATTCGAACTGTATCTATCTTGATTTGGCAACATAAACTAGAATGATATAGACCATACAGTGACCATAGTACATAGATATATGTTTGTTTCATGCTGTTATCATGTCCACCTGACTACTGAACTGGTCGACCAAAATGAGTTTCATATACTACATTGTAAACCTGTGATGTGTTTGTTTGTTTCTCTTTTAGAACTCGGATAAAATATTGGAGAAGAGTACCCCGTTATGCAATGGTAAAGGAAATAATGCAGATAAGGTTCAAGATAGTGAGACATCCCTATTGGTCTCCAAGAAAGCTGATAAAAACTATATTGAAGACACTGAGACAACCCCAAAGTCCTGTCTTGATGTAGTGTTCGAGTTACTAGCTACTACTGCTGGCACCAGCTCTTTGAACTCGTTGCCAGAGTCATTTCGGCTCCTTGAGTCTCAACTAGAAGTTGAAAGACATCGATCAGATGTTATGCGACAGGAAGCCGAAGCATTGAGGAAGTCCCTGCAGAATTCAGATGCATACTTTCTGGTGCAACAACAAGTGCTGGAGGACTCAAGCGACAAACAAGAGAAAGTTAATAAGCTTGCTAAGCATCTTGCCAGCATTATGGGTACCCAGGATATTGTTTCTTGAGCTCTTCAAGTGGTTTCAGTTAGGACTTGTTTTGCTGCGGTGTTTATATGTCTTTGTGTTCCCTATATTTGCACCTTTGGTGGCGAACTTTGATGCCCAAAGTGGATGTAATATGTGTAATAGCCGTGATAGCCTAAGCGTAAGTTGCTTGCTTATTTATTTCCTTATTGTCTTGTTTATTTCTTTGCTTGTAGTCAGTGCAGTTCTTTTTCCACGGTTTGCTAGTGGCCGCAATAACCTATTTTTTAAAACTAGGCCACAATAACCATGGGCTACATATTTATTGTATTTACCATTTCCCTCCTACGGGCCGTAGAAACAATGGGCCTTCTATGGGTCGTAGAAACAATGGGCCTTATACGGGTCATAGACACATGGGCCTTCTACGGGCCGTATCATCAATGGGCCTTCTACGGGCCGTATGATCGGTTGGCCAAACATGGGCCAATAACAGACCGCATTATGGCCGTAAACGGGCTAGAGTTGGAATTGTCTGTTCATGGGCTGACCATAAAGGGTTGTGGTTAATCGGCCGTATTTGATGACGCTATGAAAACGGCGCAACGTATTAACGGGCCACAAATGGGCCGACTATAACCTTGGGCTGAATTTAGCCCACAAGCAGAAAATGGCAGTAACGGGCCATAAGTAAATGAATGCTGGAAATGAGCCCAAGAATAAATGGGCTTTGAGAAGGCCGAAAGATAACATGGGCTGGAAACGGCCCAACGGAATGACGGCCCATTAATGGGTATAAAGTGATACACTGTTCATTACGGACCAGTTTCTCCACGGGCCGTTAATGGGTATAAAGTGATACACTGTTCATTACGGGCCAGTTTCACCACGGGCCATTAATGGGTATAAAGTGATACACTTTTCATTACGGGCTAGTTTCACCACGGCTCGTTAATGGGCCAAGAGTTACAAAGGGCCTCATATGGGCCGAAAGACGTCATGGGCCAGAAGTGAAAACGGGCTGGAATCATATTGGATGGCCCAGATAACGCTACCGGGCCTAATTCTGATAGGGCGTAACGGGCCTTGGGTTAGCGGGCTGTAAATGAGCTATATGCGAACAAGCCGTTAACAGGCTTTCCATGGGCCGGCCCGCCACCTTTTGACCAAGTCAAACGGGCCCGCCTTTTCACAGGAATGGGCCTATGTTGGGCCGTGCCACGTGTTTACGTATCATAGGCACCTTATGTCCAATGAGTGGATGACATCTGTCCCAACGATGAGCCGACACGTGTTTCCTCCAGCCAATGATGATTTTACATGTGGAAAATCCCCATTGGTCGGGGCTGTTAACGGGTTATCGGATCCAAAACCGGACCCGATATCTTAACGGTGTTCTAATATGGTGGAGGCCACATGTCAGTCACCCTTGACGAAAGCACTTATGTGACGCGCGATTTATCATCATGGTAGTGGACAGTTCCGTGATGATTATTTTGGTAATGTCATGGAACACTTCTACGATAGCACAGGTATGACTATCTTGATTCTGTCATAAAATCGTCATGGATGTACATGCATGACAAAAAACGCGACCTACTGTGACAAACATGTATCATGGAAGTGTATTTTTTTGTAGTGAGAGGCTTGAGGCGGCGGAACTCCCGATCTATTGTTGTCCTCGATGTTTTAGGGTATATGTATATATATATATATATATATATATATATATATATATATATATATATATATATATATATATATATATATAGGCGAAAGAAGTCGGTCAGGCGAGCCACGAGGGGCCCACGAGAGTTTGGGCGCGCCCAGGGGGGTAGGGCGTGCCTCCCTGCCTCGTGGCATCCTTGTTGCTTCCCTTACGTGCACTCCAAGTCTCCTGGATTGCTTCTATTCCAAAAATAACTCTCCTGAAGGTTTGATTCCGTTTGAACTCCGTTTGATATTCCTTTTCTTTGAAACATTGAAATAGGCAAGAAAACAGCAACTTGGGCTGGGCCTCCGGTTAATAGGTTAGTCCCAAAAATGATATAAAAGTGTAAAGTAAAGCCCATAAACATCCAAAACGGGTAATATAATAGCATGGAACAATAAAAAATTATAGATACCTTGGAGACGTATCAAGCATCCCCAAGCTTAATTCCTGCTCGTCCTCGAGTAGGTAAATGATAAAAACAGAATTTTTGATGTGGAATGCTACCTAGCATAATCCTTAATGTAATTTTCTTTATTGTGGCATGAATGTTCAGATCCAAATTATTCAAAATAAAAGTTCAGACTGACATAAGAAATAGTAATACTTCAAGCATACTAACAAAGTAATCATGTCTTCTCAAAATAGCATGGCTAAAGAAAGTTCATCCCTACAAAATCATATAGTTTGGTAATGCTCCATTTTCATCACACAAGAATGCTCTCATCTTGCACACCCCCGATGACAAGCCAAGAAATTGTTTCACACCTGAGTAATCTCAAACTTTTTTCAACTTCCACGCAATACATGAGCGTGAGCCATGGATATAGCACCATGGGTGGAATAGAATATGATGATGGAGGTTGTGTGGAGAAGAAAAAAAATAAGAAAGTCTCATGTTAACGAGGCTAATCAATGGGCTATGGAGATGCCCATCAATTGATGTCAACATGAGGAGTAGGGATTGCCATGCGACGGATGCACCAGAGCTATAAATGTATGAAAGCTCAACAAAAGAAACTAGTGGGTGTGCATCCAACTTGCTTGCTCACGAAGTCGTAAGGCATTTTGAGGAAGCCCATCACTGGAATATAAAAGTCAAGTTATATAATGAAAAATTCCCACTAGTATATGAAAGTGACAACAAATGAGACTCTCTATATGAAGAACATGGTGCTACTTTGAAGCACAAGTGTGGAAAAAGATAGTAACACTGTCCCCCCTTTTTTTGTCTTTTTCTTTCCTTTTTTTTTCTTTTTGCTTTTTTTTCTTTTTTGGGCCTTTCTTTTTTTATTTGGCCTTTCTTTTTTTTTTCTTTTTTATAAGGGACAATGCTCTAATAATGATCATCATCACACTTCTATTTATTTACAAATCATGAATTACAACTCAAAACTAGAACAAGATATGACTCTATATGAATGCATCCGGCGGTGTACCGAGATGGGCAATGAATCAAGAGTGACATGTATGAAAATTATGAAGGTGGCTTTGCCAGAAATACGATGTCAACTACATGATCATGCAAGGCAATATGACAATGATGATGCGTGTCATGATGAACGGAATGGTGGAAAGTTGCATCGAAATATATCTCGGAATGGCTATGGAAATGCCATAATTGGTAGGTATGGTGGCTGTTTTGAGGAAGATATAAGGAGGTTTACGTGTGATAGAGCGTATCGTATCACAGGTTTTGGATGCACCGGCGAAGTTTGCACCAACTCTCATGGTGAGAAAGGGCAATGCACGGTACGGAATAGGCTAGCAATGATGGAAGGGTAAGAGTGTGTATAATCCATGGACTCACATTAGTCATAAAGAACTCATATACTTATTGCAAAAATCTACAAGTCGTCAAAAACCAAGCACTACGTGCATGATCCTAGGGGGATAGATTGGTAGGAAAAGACCATGCTCGTCCCCGACCGCCACTCATAAGGATGACAATCTAGGAACACCTCATGTTTCAAATTTGTTACACAACGGTTACCATACGTGCATGCTACGGGACTTGCCAACTTCAACACAAGTATTCTTTAAATTCACAATTACCCAACTAGCATGACTCTAATATCACCACCTCTATATCTCAAAACAATTATAAAGCATCAAATTGATCATAGCATCCAATTCACTTTCTATGAAAGTTTTCATTATACCCAACTTGGATGCCCATCATTCTAGGACCAATACCATGCTGTTCTAAAAGACTCTCAAAATAATATAAGTGAAGCATGAGAGATTAAATATTTCTACAAAATAAAGCCACCGCCATGCTCTAAAAGATATAAGTGAAGCACTAGAGGAAACGAAAAACTACTCTGAAAGATATAAGTGAAGATCAATGAGTAGTCAAATAATTGTGCAACTATGTAAAGACTCTTTAACATTTAATAATTTCAGATCTTGGTACTCTATTCAAACAGCAAGCAAAACAAAATAAAATGAGATGACGCTCCAAGCAAAACACATATCATGTGGTGAATAAAAATATGGCTCCAAGTAAAGTTACCGATGGACGAAGACGAAAAAGGGGATGCCTTCCGGGGCATCCCCAAGCTTAGGCTCTTGGTTGTCCTTGAATATTACCTTGGGGTGTCTTGGACATCCCCAAGCTTAGGCTCTTGCCACTCCTTATTCAATAGTCCATCGAATCTTTACCCAAAACTAGAAAACTTCACAACACAAAACTTAACAGAAAACTCGTAAGCTCCGTTAGTATAAGAAAATAAACCACCACTTAGGTACTGTTGTGAACTCATTCGAAATTTATATTGGTGTAATATATACTGTATTACAACTTCTCTATGGTTCATACCCTCCGATACTACTCATAGATTCATCAAAATAAGCAAACAACACATAGAAAACAGAATCTGTCAAAAGCAGAACAGTCTGTAGTAATCTGTATCAAACGTATACTTATGTAACTCCAAAAATCCTAACAAATTAGGAAACCCTGAGAAGTTTGTGTACCAATCCAGAGAAAAAAGAATCAGATCAAAAGCACGTTTCTTTGAATTATCAAAACTAATTTACTGGCTGCAAAAGTTTCTGATTTTCAGCAGGATCAACACAACTATCACCGTAAGTGTCGGTGTCAAAACCGGCGGATCTCGGGTAGGGGGTCCCGAACTGTGCGTTCTAGGCGGATGGTAACAGGAGACAAGGGACACGATGTTTTTACCCAGGTTCGGGCCCTCTCGATGGAGGTAAAACCCTACTCCTGCTTGATTAATATTGATGATATGGGTAGTACAAGAGTAGATCTACCACGAGATCGTAGAGGCTAAACCCTAGAAGCTAGCCTATGGTATGATTGTTATTCGCCCTATGGACTAAAACCCTCCGGTTTATATAGACACCGGAGAGGGTTAGGGTTACACAGAGTCGGTTACAACGGAAGGAGATCTACATATCCGTATCGCCAAGCTTGCCTTCCACGCCAAGAAAAGTCCCATCCGGACACGGGACGAAGTCTTCAATCTTGTATCTTCATAGTCCAGGAGTCCGGCCAAAGATCATTGTCCGGCCATCCGGACACCCCCTAATCCAGGACTCCCTCAGTAGCCCCTGAACCAGGCTTCAATGACGACGAGTCCGGCGCGTAGTTTGTCTTCGGCATTGCAAGGCGGGTTCTTCCTCCGAATACATCATAGAAGATTTTGAACACAAGGACAGTGTCCGGCTCTGCAAAATAATTTCCACATAACACCGTAGAGAGAATAATATTTACACAAATCCAATCTGCTGACGTATTCCGCAGCGTGTCATCACACCACGGCCAAGCCTTTATTCGAATCGTTTTTACTGTCCCACCCCAGCGCGTCTAGCGAGGCGGTTTCCTTGGCACGTCTTGTCAAAGCAGAGATCGTGTCCCCTTATTTCGGGATTCTCATCAGTACGGACGTGGGTAACCCAATCGCGCCCGTTGGCACGTCTCCTATATCGAAGGCGGGTCCCAAACGGTCACGGGGGAGGGCTCTTGGTATTCAACCTCTTTATAAAGAGACCAAGGCTCTACTCCTTTCTTTCAATCTCAATCGAGTCCGCCCCTCGCCTCGAGTTCCAACACCCAAAGCTCCAGATTTAGGCGCTTCGGACCTTCGATGATGTCCGGCTCCGACCTTCTAGGCCCGTGGATGCCTTCTTCCGTTACGGAAGAAGACGTGCTAAAGCTGAGAGATGCCAGGTAATTAACCGGCGAAATCTCGCATAGGCTGCCTGCTCAACGGCAAGTTATTCCCACTCCCAAGCCTGGCGAGAGTGTGGTGTTCGCGTCTCACTACCTTCGAGGGTTAGGCTTCCCGACGGACCCCTTCGTGAGGGGGCTCATGTTTTATTATGGGTTAGAATTTCACGACTTGGATCCGGAGTCCATCCTCCACATCTCATCGTTCATCGTCGTGTGCGAAGCCTTCCTCCGCATTACCCCTCACTTCGGATTGTGGCTCAAGACCTTCAAAGTACAGCCGAAGATGATCAAGGGGCGGCAAGCGGAGTGCGGAGGGGCTATTATAAACAAGAATGCTGACGCTCCATGGCCCGAGGGCTCTTTTCAAGAGGAGTTCAGCTTATGGCAACGAGAGTGGTTTTATATCACAACGCCCAGGGGCACCAAGTGGGTGGCGCCTCCTGTCTTTCGCTCGGGTCCTCCCCCACGGCTGGCGTCATGGGTCAATAAAGGGCTCGACTGGGGGCCGTCCAAGGACGTGCCCTTGTTGCAGGGCCGCATTCAAGATCTCCTGGAAAGAGACATCAACCTGGCCATAGTGGTGCAGGTCATGTTGATTCGCCGTACTTTGCCCTGCAAACGCCGCCCCCTCCGCCTGTGGGAGTTTAATCCGGAGGGACCACGAGCTCTCCAACACTTTACGGGCATGACGCCCATGGAGATGCATGAATTGTTCTTTGGATCACGAGCAATGTGTCCGGACTTGACTGAGGACGCAGGTCTAAGCTGCAATCGCTCGGATACTCGAGTAAGTAGCCATGTACCCAGACACGCTATCCGTATATTCGTCATAAAATTGCCCTTAAAGGAGCTGTCTCATAAAACAGGAGTGGATAGCGAAAGCAAAGCTGATCAGGTGTCCGGCCCCCCTCCCCGAGACCACGCCGGATCCCATGTTAACCAGGATGCTGGAGGTTGCGCCCTTGGAAGAAGGCGAAGGGGGGAACAAGGAAGCTACCGTCTCCTCGAAGGAGGCTATCCGGAAAGGAGGGATCGAGAATCCCTCCATCCAGGGAAAGAAGAGGACCGCCTCTGAAGACCCGGAGACCATGGTCCCAAAGCGGGGAAGAGATCTTCGTCCGAGGGTCCTGCTGGGAAGTGCCTCGGCCGCCTTTGTGCCCTCAAGGGGATCAGCCCTCCAGCGAGCCGTAAGTAAAGAGGGGAGTTTCCAAATAAGAGACATCCCTATTTTATTCTGAGAAAGATAACTGAATTTTTACCTTGTAGTTCGGATCTCCGCCCTTCGCAGCAGAGCTCATCTTCAGGGGATCTTCGTCCGGAGATGATGGAGAGCGGAACTCCCCCTCCTGCCGTACCGCCTTGCGAGGCGGGCGAACTTGAGGTGTTGTCGCGGAGGGTTTCTCCAAATCCGCAGGCTGTAGCAGCCGTATGGCTCCCAGAGCCCTCCGTGCGGACCTTCAAAAAGGCCATCGACGAGTTCGGCACCGGCCCCGTGCACGGTCGGAGGATTTGAAGGATCTGCTCGGGCGGCGTCTATCTCGTAAGAACATCGTGCATTGATGGGCACGGTGATTGAAAGGATTTCATCCGCGGAGAGCGGGTTGCACGAGGCCGTCAGGAGTTTACTGACTGGTTTTGAGGTACACAAAATGATGTACTTTTTGATGGTTCCGCATATAAAAAGATGCGCCCTGTATAGATAGTAGCCCCTGAGACTCGGTGCGTTGTCAAAGATGACAGCGCGTCGAGGATCATAATCCCAGGTATAACACATCGCTCTTCCTGTGTAGGTGGCGAAGTGTCCGGTGGCACGCCGGGCTGATGAATTGGCCGAGCTAAAGCGGCAACTTGACGTGGTGGATGCCGACATCGCGCTTGTCAACAAGCGTTTGGACGAGTCGCAAGGTATGAAATTTTCTCCGCGGACACCTGGGAAGGTGGCTTGATGACCTTGCCTTACGATATGTATGCTTGATGCAGATGGTGTCGCTGCCATGGAAAACCTTCGGGCGGAACTCGCCCGAGCCAAAGAGCAGGCCAGAAAAAGTGATGCGGCTGCCTTGAAGGCGGCCGAAGAGCTGAGAGCTGAACAGGCTGCTCACTACCGAAGCAGGAAGGAAATGGCCGAGATGGTGGTGAAGTTGAAGGATGCTGCCGACCGCTACAAGCTTCTTGAAAAAGAAGATTTGGCGGAACAAAAGGACTTAGAGAAAGCCACTACCGAGGCCAAGGATGCTCGCTCTATAATGAGAGCCATGAAGCAGGAGCTACGTCAGGCCGGAGATATAGCGGCTGGAAAGCCCTTTATGCTGCGGATGAAGTTCAGGGATCCTAAGTATGCTCAGCTGGACCAGCTATGGAGTGCGGCGGATACTTATCTGGATTTGGCGACAAGTGCCGCGGACGCAGCCCAACACTTCCAGGATCAAAAGGATCATGAAGTGGAAAAGCTTTTCTGGTCGCAGTTCCACAATAGAGCGCCCATTTCCATTATCCGAGCAATTGGCCGAATGGGCGGAGCTGAATAGATTATCCGGACTCACAATGAAGGGAGTCGTGTGTCATCTATGGCCAGAGGGGCCTGAGCCGAAGAGTTATTTTGGTTTGGTGCAGCAGTTCCTTGGTGCGGTGCCCCATATCAATGCAATGAAGAGGTCAGCATGCATAGAGCGTGCGCGGATGGTTCTAGCCCGTGTCAAGGCATACTGGGCGGAGATGAAGACCACCGACGTTGCATCCCAAGATTCGGATGGGAGCCGAATACCTGCCGAGCACTATTTTCAGGAAGTTCTGCAAGGCGCTCGTTTAATAGAGACGCAGTGCTCGAAGGACATCATGTTCGAATAACATGTATAATTGTAAGACAATGTTTCGATGGAATATAAAAGCTTTTTATACTTGTGCCTGCAAGAATTAAAATACCTCCTGTGCGGCCGTTAACGTATATGTGTATATAACCTGAAAGATGGCAGTCTTCGGCTTCAGCCCCCACGCATATAATGCGGGGGTGTTCGCAAAAGGCACATTGTCACACTTGATCCAATGTCTTGGTCCTATAAAGGAGATGATAGCGTAGCGAACTAGGCAACCGGACTAAATGCTTTATCACTTTCACTTAGCCATAGGAGTTTGATAGTAGGGCTACTATATAGCCCCTAGGGGCACCGTGCTCGCCCGAATTCGGGGCGCGTGTGTGCCTGACCGGGAAACGACCCTTCGTTAATGCGGAGGAATTCTTATGATTCCGGTGGGTCATCGAGTGGTTGACCAGTCTCACGCTACATCATGACAATCAGTTTTCGGCTTTCTCTACTGAGGTGCTCGCCCGGCCGAACCGGGGCACAATCGTAGTAGTTCTCCTGGTGCCGCCTTAGCCGATAGAGCAGAACGTAAGGCAGAAAAACATAGGAGCAGGGCAAACCCAACATATGACCAAAGACATGATTCGTAGCTGATGCATATAAGGCCAAACTCGCGACGCCGAACACTCCCTAAGGTATTCGGTCCTTATGAAAACGGGCTAAACAACGCCCTTGGTAATAAGCCCCTGGTGTCCAGGTACGCGCAAAATCCTGACGTGGCCAATGCCAAGACGCCAGCCTCCACCTTGGTTATAGCAAGAAACCGGGGGATGTGTATCAACAAGAGACAGTAAAAAAGGTTTACGCAGGGTCTTAATCTGGAAAGATTCCTTGGAGCGGGTCCCTACTGCACGTCTGCGCCTGTGTCTCCGTTGTGCCGTATCCTGGACGGGTGTAGCACGGTGTTCATCTGTAAAAGAGAGGAACTTAGTTGAAAAGGATCATGCGAGAATGTATGTTATATTAAGTAAACAAAGTAGAATTCAAAAAGTGAATAAAAATGAGCTTTATATTCTCTTGTTGTACATGCGCGGAGCCCTTGTATGGGGGTATGCGGTTAATAAGCCCTTGTATGTTTACACCAGACTCGTCTAGCCATATCCGGGGTCTTAACGACCTGGTTAGGCGCTTTGATTAGTGAAGCCGGTTTAGTGTGTGGCTGTCAAGGCAGCCGCACAATCTTCCGCGCTCGAGGAACACTCGATATTTCCCTTTAATGAGATGATGCCTCGCGGACCGGGAATTTTATGTATAAGAGATGCATAATGCGGTATTGCGTTAAAGCGGGCGAAGGATTCACGCCCCAGTAGTGCTTGATAGCTACATGTAAATGGGGCGATGTGGAAGGTTAGCTTTTCGCGGCGGAAGTTGTCGGGTGAGCCGAACATAACTTCTTGCCGGAGAGAGCCCGTACAATGGGCATCTGGGCCTGGTGTTACCCCTCGAAAGGAGATGTTGCTATGGCGGATTGCTGTTGGGTCTATCCCCATTTTGCGGATTGTGTCCTGATATAGCAGGTTTAGATCACTGCCACCGTCTATTAGGACGTGTTGGAAGTGGAGTCCGTCAATTACCGGATCTAATATCAAGGCAGTCTAGCCTGCATTCCGGATACTTCTAGAGTAATCAGGATAGTCAAAGGTGATTGGTTTTAACAACCAGTGGCGGGACTCCTCTGGGATAGGCTGTATGGCGCGTATCTCTATGGGCGCCACTCCTTTTGTCATGTGTAGTGAGTTTACTGTTTTTACTTCCTGTGGGAAATTCTTTTGTTTTCCGGTGCTCTGCTTGTGGGGTTCGTTGTCGTCCTCTCTTGGTGTGTCGAGCCCCTTGTGTTCGGCGTTGAGTTTGCCGGATTGCTTGAAGACCCAACAATCTCTGTGGGTATGGTTTCCAGGCCTTCCGGGAGTACTGTGGATTTGGCATATCTTGTCCAAGATTTTGTTTAAGTTAGATAGCTCGTCCCTGTTATCCTTGAGGGGCAGCTTTTTCTGATTCTGCCGAGAGCTTTTGAAACCGGCGTTGACTGGCGTGTTCTTCGGACTGTTTCCCTTTGTCTGGCGCTGGTCCTTGCTGCATCGCGGTTTCCCGTTTCCTTCAAAACCGGCGGATCTCGGGTAGGGGGTCCCGAACTGTGCGTCTAGGCGGATGGTAACAGGAGACAAGGGACACGATTTTTTTACCCAGGTTCGGGCCTTCTCGATGGAGGTAAAACACTACTCCTGCTTGATTAATATTGATGATATGGGTAGTACAAGAGTAGATCTACCACGAGATCAGAGAGGCTAAACCGTAGAAGCTAGCCTATGGTATGATTGTTGTTCGTCCTACAGACTAAAACCCTCCGGTTTATAAAGACACCGGAGAAGGTTAGGGTTACACAGAGTCGGTTACAACGGAAGGAGATCTACATATCCGTATCGCCAAGTTGGCCTTCCACGCCAAGAAAAGTCCCATCCGGAGACGGGACGAAGTCTTCAATCTTGTATCTTCATAGTCCAGAGTCCGCCAAAGATCATTGTCCGCCATCCGGACACCCCTAATCCAGACTCCCTCAGTAGCCCCTGAACCAGGCTTCAATGACGACGAGTCCGGCGCGTAGTTTGTCTTCGGCATTGCAAGGCGGGTTCTTCCTCCGAATACATCATAGAAGATTTTGAACACAAGGACAGTGTCCGGCTCTGCAAAATAATTTCCACATAACACCGTAGAGAGAATAATATTTAAAAAAATCCAATCTACTGACGTATTCCGCAGCGTGTCATCACGCCACGGCCAAGTCTTTATTCGAATCGTTTTTACTGTCCCACCTCAGCGCACTTAGCGAGGCGGTTTCCTTGGCACGTCTTGTCAAAGCAGAGATCGTGTCCCCTTATTCCGGGATTCTCATCAATACGGACGTGGGTAACCCAACCGTGCCATTAATTTACGGCGCTTGGGAGATAAGCGAGTTTTACCGGGCTGGTGGGGGCGCTTAGTTTCGTCCGCCCATATAAGGGGATAAAGATCCACCTTTTCCATCTATGCCTTCTTCCTCCTTTGCTTATCCATTTCCGCGCACTCGAGCTCCAGCGCCCAAGTCCGCACATCTCACCTCGACCTTCTCCAGCCATGTTCGGAGCGAGAGGCAAGTGATGGTTTCCTCCGTCACGGAGGGACACATCAAGAAGCTGAGGAAGGCCGGATACTTGTCTAATGACATCTCGTACCGGCTTCCCGACAAGGGGCAGCTCATCGCCACCCTCAGGCCCCACGAGAGGGTGGTGTTTCTCACCCACTTCCTCCCGGACTAGGTGTCCCACTTCACCCATTTGTCCGGGGACTCATGTTCTACTACGGATTGGATTTCCACGATCTGGCCCCAAACTTCATCCTCAATATCTCGACGTTTATCGTCGTGTGCGAGGCTTTCCTCTACATCCAGCCCCACTTCGGTTTATGGCTGAAGACCTTTAGTGTCAAGCCGTAGGTAGTGGGCGGTCAACAAGCGGAGTGCGGAGGCGCCATGGCGGGCAGGATGCCCAACGTTACATGGCTCGAGGGCTCCTTCGTGGAGAACATAAAGGGGTGGCAATCGGCGTGGTTCTACATCACCGAGCCGCGTGACCCTAAATGGGCAGCGGCCCCCGAATTTTGATCCGGCTTCCCTACACGGCTCACCTCCTCGAAAGAGACGCGGTTGTCGTGGGGCAATCCGGAGGAGCTGTCTGGACTCCAAATCTGCATCCAAGACCTGGTGAGCAAGAAGCTCAAACTCGTCAATGTAGTCCAGGTCATGCTCATCCGCCGAATCCTCCCGTGCCAACAACGAGCCTTCAGCTTGTGGGAGTTTGATCCAGCGCAGCACCAAACCCTGAGCAGGCTCTTCGACACTACGTACGAAGATGCCTGGATGGTGCTGTTCCAAGGCGCCGAGGCTCCAGCATCCGCTACCGAGGATCGCGGATTCAGCGCGCGGCGTCAAGCCAACGCGGTAAGTTATTTTGCCTTTTACGGGACACTTGTTTTCATAGTTTGACTCTATGCGGGATCTAAACTCCCTTACCTTTGACAGGATTGGCAGAAGACGTCCGGACAGATTAACTGGCCAGCTCCCTTGCCAGAAGACCCAGTAGATGCCCACTTGACGGGGCTGCTGGCCCCGGCACCTTACGTGGTGCCGGAGAAGAAGGCCAAGAAGTAGGCCACGGGAACTCGAAAGAGTTCCAGACGCCAGGCAGTGTCGGACTCACCGTCCGATGACTCCGAGGCGGACTCCTCCCGTGAAGACGAGGAGGAGGAAAAAGAGGTCTCTCCCAATGAAGGAGAGAAGAAAAGGAAGGCCGACCCAACTGGGGAGGCCGGAGGGTCCAAGAAGGGAAGGAACCTCCCTCCGGACTATTCCACCGACGCCGACGATGGCGAAGAAGAGTGGCCACCTAGGGCCAAGCCCCTGGCTAAATCGTAAGTCTCCGGATACCAGAATAACTCATAGCGTTCCTTTGTTGCACAGTACCTTCTGACGTCGGATATAATCATGCAGTCCGCCCAAGGCCGGGCTCGACACTTCGTCGAGCGGTTCCCTGGGTTCGTCGGATGTGAACAGCACTTCACTTCCGACCGCCTCCTCTCGTCGCGCCACGGATGACGCCGAGGTGGCGTCCCAAAAGTGGCCAAGCCAGGAGGAGATGGTCCTGGAGGCGCCGCAAGGCGACCTCCTAGACTCCAGGCAAAAAGGGGATAAAACCCCTATGTGCTTTAGGTCCGGCCCTAGGCCGGACACCGCACCGGAACCCTCAATGGTTCCGGCATCCGGCAGGCGGCCCCCTACTAAGAAGGGCAAGCCTACGACACCGGTGACCTCCGTCCAACCGGAGGCACCG
Source organism: Aegilops bicornis (assembly GCA_021605145.1). Classification (NCBI taxonomy): domain Eukaryota; kingdom Viridiplantae; phylum Streptophyta; class Magnoliopsida; order Poales; family Poaceae; genus Aegilops; species Aegilops bicornis. The sequence continues at coordinate 39,078,799 of CM038674.1, read as the reverse complement.
GATAATCTGCTGGTGGTGCTTAACGGCGCCTCCATTGACGAGGAGCACCGTACTATTATGAGTGCGGTGATCCAGAAGGTTCAGTCTACCAAGAGCGGGCTGACCGAAGCCTGTGCCAGCCTTCTAACAGGCTTTGAGGTACGTATTTAGGATATGTAAAAATATTACCGCATAGACAGTAGCCCCTGATGCTCAGTTTGGTGTTCGGAAAGAAAAGCCGAACTGAGGATCAAAAAGATATACACAGGAGTCTAACATAAATGTGTCAATATGGGAATGCAGGCTGTGCTGCTGACCTCTGCCGCACTGACTGCGGAGGTCAATGTATTGAAGCAGAGCCTCGAGCGGTCCGAGGACGAGCTCGGCCTTGCCAAGAAGCAGCTCGAGGACAAGGAAGGTAAGTAATACCTTATGTAAGCATATATAAAGAAAAAATGTGGTTGCAAAAAACATGACAGGATCAACGTGGGTATGCAGGGGCAACGAACGAGGTGGCGACCCTGAAGGAAGCGATGTCCCAGGCCGAAAACAATGCAGCCGTGGAGCGCACCGAGCGAGAGAAGCAGGAGGCGCGGGTGGCGGCGGTGCAGCAAGAGCTCCAGGCTCTCATGGAAAAAAACGAGAGTTTGGAGCGTGACTCGAAGACTCGAGAGTCCGAGCTCGCCTCGGCGCTTGAGAGCGCGAAATCTGCCAAGGCCGAAGCCCAAAAAGCCCTCCAGGAAATTGAGGCGATGAAGAAGATAGCGGCGGGTAAGGCATTTTTTATGCAAAGCAAGCACGCGAGAGTGAATTACTTGTTACTTACCCGAGTCCGGAGCTCTCCAGGAGCATTTGCAAATCTTCCAAGGAGTGTGTCCGACGCTGCCGTATTCTACCGAGCCGAGAGGGAAGCTCGACGGAGAAGGTGTTCTGGTCTCAGTATGCTGAGGCTGGACACCCAGTGCCCTTGAGCGACCAGCTGAAGCAGCTGGTCGAGCTCCATAAGGTGGCCGAACAGGCCATGAAGGGTCTCGCAGTCCGGCTGTGGCCCGGGGAGGCCATGCCTGGAAGCTACTTCGGGCTGGTAAGGCGGCTGGTGGATGCCTGTCCAAGGCTTGAAGTCATCAAGCGCTCCGTATGGATCGAAGGTGCCTGTAGGGCCCTTGCCCGTGCTAAGGTGCACTGGGGCAAGATGGACGCTGAGAAGCTTGTGACGGACGGACCCCTGCCGGGCAAGGAGCATCGCAAGCCCGAAATGTATTATGAGGGCGTCCTGAAGGGTGCCCGCCGTATCGCGGATGAGTGCTCCAAAGATGTAATTTTTGAATAAACTCGCATTTGTGATCCTGTACGCTGAAAACTTGTTTCGTATGCGCTAAGCAACGCTTTTGAATTTAAAATATTACCTACTGTGCGGCCGTTTATCAAAATTGAGAGATGGCGAGTCGTCGGCTTCTGCCCCCATGCCGCTATTGCTGGGGTGTTCGGGATAAACTTGATCGCTCTTTTTCCCATTATTGGGTCCTTCGAGGGAGGCGTTGAACACAACAAACAAGGCAATCAGACTATAATGCTTGAACACTCTCACTTAGCCATAGAATTCTATAATTTTAAATTTCGGCGAAGCCCCTAGTATTCGGAAGACCGAGTTCGGGGCGCTATCCTCGCCTAGGCCGGACAAAGCCGACTCCTCGCTCGAAGCGGCATAAGTCTTTAGGGACTCGAAAACATCTCGAACTGCGACCAGCTCTCGCCCTATCATGACGGTCAGTTTTAGCTTTCTCCACTGAGGTGCTCAGCCCGGCTCAACCGGGGCACAATCGCAGTGGTTCTCCCAGTGCTACCTTAGTCGATATAACGGAACGTAAGGTACCAAAACATGGGAGCCGGGCAAACCCAACTATTGACCCAAGACATGATTCGGAGCCGATGCATATAATGCTATAAGTTCGGGGTGCCGCACTCATGAGAGTGTTCGGACTTCTCACACCATATTCTGGGGTACGTAAGCCCCTGGTGTATTGGCCGTACCAAAGTGTACGGTTGCATAATGCCATAACTGAACATATTTTTATATATAAAAAAAGATAATGCAATAATAGATAAAAGCTATGCATTGTTTATTCGAAAAGTCTGCAGTAAAAGCAGAACGATACAAATTGTGCGGTAAGCAAGAGATGGGACTATTTAACATGTCCCCCCTCCAAGGGTGAGCTGCGGGATTATATGTGAAACAAGTATACTGCTCGTTATAGAGACCACCTGGACACTCGACGTAGCTTTCTGCCTCCCTGGCTGTTGCATCGTGTGTTCGGCAATTATGCTGCCGGACAGGCCTTCCGGAGAGTGGAGTCCTGAAAGTAAGAAAGAAAGAAAAAAAGAATGACAAAATCGGGAGCCCCTTGTGCGGTTGAGCCGTATTTTGGGTGTGCCGTTGTCGTGCCCCTCCCCCTATGCCCATGGTATTTCCAGAGCGTAGTTATGTACGCGCAGTACTGGTTTCACAATTTAGTGAGGGCTGGGGTTAGGGCCGCATTGCTACGCGTGCTCGAAACGTGCCAGGCGGTCTGGTTGTGGGTTACTCCGGGCGCGCTTGACGGTGTCCGGACGTTTAATGGCCGGACTGGAGAATTGCCTTGACAGGCTGCTTTGTACTTCTGCCACGAGGGCCGCCGTATGCTCCTCCGTCCGGAGAGAGCGTTCGGTGTTTCCATTGACCGTAATGACTCCTCGAAGGCCCGTCATTTTGAGCTTGAGGTATGCGTAGTGCGGCACCGCATTGAACTTTGCGAATGCGGTTCGTCCTAGCAGGGCGTGATAGCCACTGCGGAACGGGACTATGTTGAAGATTAACTCCTCGCTTCGGAAATTATCCGGGGATCCGAAGACCACCTCAAGTGTAACTGAGCCTGTACAGTTGGCCTCTACACCTGGAATGACGCCTTTAAAGGTTGTCTTTGTGGGTTTAATCCTTGAGGGATCTATGCCCATTTTTCGCCGTATCCACGATAAAGCGGTTTCAGTTACCGCCGTCCATAAGGACTCTAGTGAGGTGAAATCCGTCAATGATTGGGTCTAAACCCACGCGCGAATCCACCATGGTGGATGCTAGTGGGTGGTCCCTTCGATCAAAAGTGATCAGGCAGGAGGACCATGGGTTGAACTTTGGGGCGACTGGCTCCAACGCATAAACGTCCCTGAGTGCACGCTTCCACTCCCTTTTGGGTATGTGGGTTGCGTATATCATGTTCACCGTCCGCACTTGTGGGGGGAAACCCTTCTGTCCCCTATTGTTCGGCGGCCGGGGCTCCTCCTCGTCATCGCTATGCAGCCCCTTGTCATTGTTTTCGGCGCTTAACTTGCCTGCCTGCTTGAACACCCAACAATCCCTGTTGGTGTGGTTGGCTGGTTTTTCGGGGGTGCCGTGTATCTGGCACGAGCGATCGAGTATTCGGTCCATATTGGACGGGCCCGGAGTATTTCTTTTGAATGGCTTTTTCCGATGACCGGGTTTAGAGCCTCCGAATCCGGCATTAACTGTCGTATCCTCAGCATTGTCGCCGTTAATGCAGCGCTTTTGCTTGTTGCGACGCGACCTGCCCATGCTGTCCTTGGTATCCGAATTACCCGGGACCTTGATCATGTTATTACTACGAGCTAGCCAGCTGTCTTCTCCCGCGCAAAAGCGGGTCATGAGTGTCGTGAGGGCTGCCATTGATTTCGGCTTTTCCTGTCCTAGGTGCCGGGCAAGCCACTCGTCACGGATGTTATGCTTGAAGGCTGCAAGGGCCTCTGCGTCCGGACAGTCGACTATTTGATTTTTCTTCGTTAGGAACCGTGTCCAGAATTGCCTGGCGGATTCCTTTGGCTGCTGGATTATGTGGCTTAGGTCATCGGCGTCTGGTGGTCGCACATAGGTGCCCTGGAAGTTGTCGAGGAATGCGGCTTCCAGGTCCTCCCAACAACCAATTGATTCTGCTGGCAAGCTATTAAGCCAATGCCGAGCTGGTCCTTTAAGCTTGAGTGGGAGGTATTTGATGGCGTGTAGATCATCCCCGCGGGCCATGTGGATATGAAGGAGATAGTCCTCGATCCATACCGCAGGGTATGTTGTGCCATCGTATGATTCGATGTTGACAGGTTTGAAACCCTCGGGGATTTGATGATCCATTACTTCATTTGTGAAGCATAGTGGGTGTGCGGCGCCTCTGTATTGGGCTATATCACGACGTAGATCAAATGAGCTTTGTCTGCTGTGTTCGGCCCGGTCGGATTTACCATATCCGGCATGATGGTTATCTTCAAGTGTCGTGGGGCACCCACGCGGTCCATAGATTGATCTTGTTTGCCTTGCCCTGTCCTCCAATATATCTCGCAGGTCTGGCGCATTTCCCCGTGCCTTGGTACTCTTTGAGCGGCGCCGGGGTGCGGCTTGAGTGGAGGGCCGAGAGGCCTCTCTGTACGACCACGAGGTGGCCGGTCGGCCGTATCATGCGCTGGTGATGTAGGTCTAGGTGCTTCCTCCTCTAATCAAGGTAGCGGCCCGCGTTTTGGGTAGCTATTGGAGGGGCGCTCGAGTTCGTACTCTTCGGCCGCAAGGACATCAGTCCATCTGTTGGCTAGCAAATCTTGGTCAGCTCTAAGTTGTTGCTGTTTTTTCTTGAGGCTGCTCATCGTGGCCATGAGCCTGCGTTTGAAACGCTCTTGTTCGACGGGATCCTTAGGCACGACGAATTCGTCGTCGTCGAGGCTTGCCTCGTCTTCGGAGGGAGGCATGTAATTATCGTCCTCTACCTCTCTGTCTGCCGCTCTCTCATGAGGGCTGGCTTCTCCATCCTCCTGTGCTGAATCCTGCTGGAGGGGGTTGTCTTCAGCACTGGCCGGGGTGTTATTGTCTCCGGTGCCGGAATCACCGATTTTGCTGTGGCGAGATTTAGAGCGGCGCCGCTGACGCCGGCGCTTAGGCTGTTTCTTGGAGGGGTCATCCTCCGTTGTTCCGTCGCCGTTCCCTTCTTTTGGGGTGTCCACCATGGATATGTCATATGACGACGTGGCCTTCCAGTGCCCTGTAAACGCTGGATCTTGTTTGTCTCCTGCATCATCGTCCATACGGTCGATGTATTCGGAGTCGAAGTCGAGCATGTCGGTTAGATCATCGACAGTGGCTACGAAGTGGGTGGTGGGTGGGCTTTGAATTTCTTCGTCGTCCGCGTCCCAACCTTGCTGACCATAGTCTGGCCAGGTCTCTCCTGATAAAGAGAGAGACTTTAGTGAATTCAGAATGTCGCCGAAGGGAGAGTGCTGAAAAATGTCCGCGGTGGTGAACTCCATTATCGGCGCCCAATCAGATTCGATTAGCGGTAGCGGAAGGTTCGAGTCCGGAAAGGAGTCCGCACCTCGAGTCACGAAGCCGCAAAGGACAGGTATGGTGTTCGCCTCGATCGCCAGAGATTGCAGCCCGAGGCGGTGTCCAGCCACCCGCCCTCGATAGGGCGCAATCGGCTCCGAGCTCGTGGTCGGTCGCGGACACTGGTGCGGCTCCGTGACACTGTTCGACGGCAGAGCTAGATCATGCCCATCGTAACAGTGCGGCGCGCTTGGCTGTGGCTCGAACCCGTCGAAGATCAAGTCTCCGCGGACGTCGGCCGTGTAGTTCAAACTTCCAAATCTGACCTGATGGCCAGGGGTGTAGCTTTCAATCTGCTCTAGATGGCCAAGCGAATTGGCCCGCAGTGCAAAGCCGCCTAATATGAAGATCTGTCCGGGGAGAAAAGTCTCACCCTGGACCGCATCGTCGTTGACGATCGAAGGAGTCATCGGGCCGAAAGGTGACGACACAGAGGAACTCTCAGTGAAAGCACCAATGTCGGTGTCAAAACCGGCGGATCTCGGGTAGTGGGTCCCGAACTGTGCGTCTAGGTGGATGGTAACAGGAGACAAGGGACACGATGTTTTTACCCAGGTTTGGGCCCTCTCAATGGAGGTAAAACCCTACTCCTGCTTGATTAATATTGATGATATGGGTAGTACAAGAGTAGATCTACCACGAGATCAGAGAGCCAAAACCCTAGAAGCTAGCCTATGGTATGATTGTTGTTCGTCCTACGGACTAAAACCCTCCGGTTTATATAGACACTGGAGAGGGTTAGGGTTACACAGAGTCGGTTACAACGGAAGGAGGTCTACATATCTGTATCGCCAAGCTTTCCTTCCACGCCAAGAAAAGTCCCATCCGGACACGGGACGAAGTCTTCAATCTTATATCTTCATAGTCCAGGAGTCCGGCCAAAGGTCATAGTCCGGCCATCCAGACACCCCCTAATCCAGGACTCCCTCAATGAGGCACCCTCAATTCCATTTTTTTGTAATTTTCTTTTATATACTAAACTAGTGATAAAACAAGAAACAAATAGATTCGATTGCAAGATCTAAAGATATACCTTCAAGCACTCACTGTTGGTGTCAAAACCGGCGGATCTCGGGTGGGGGTCCCGAACTGTGTGTCTAAGGGTAATGGTAACAGGAGGCGGGGGACACACTGTTTACCTAGGTTCGAGCCCTCTCGATGGAGGTAATACCCTACTTCCTGCTTGATTGATCTTGATGATATGAGTATTACAAGAGTTGATCTACCACGAGGTCGTAGAGGCTAAACCCTAGAAGCTAGCCTATGATTCTCATTGTTGTTGTCCTACGGACTAAACCCTCCGGTTTATATAGACACCGGAGGGGGCTAGGGTTACACAAAATCGGTTACAGAGAAGGAGATCTACATATCCGAATTGCCAAGCTTGCCTTCCACGCAAAGGAGAGTCCCACCCGGACATGGGACGAAGTCTTCAATCTTGTATCTTCATAGTCCAACAGTCCGGCCAAAGTATATAGTCCGGCTGTCCAAGGACCCCCTAATCCAGGACTCCCTCAGTAGCCCCTGAACCAGGCTTCAATGACGATGAGCCCGACGCGCAGATTGTCTTCGGCATTGTAACGCGGGTTCCTTCTCCGAATACTTCATAGAAGATCTTGAACACAAGGATCGTGTCCGGCTCTGCAAAACAATTTCCACATAACACCGTAGAGAGCACAATATTCCACAAATCTAATCTGCTGACAATTTTTCATACCGTGACATCACGCTACGGCCTGGTCATTATGCGAACTGTTTGTTTTTCAACCTGCTACCACACATATCATGAGGTGGTTTTATTGGCATGTCTTGTCGAAGCAGAGATCGTGTCCCCTTATCATGGGATTCTCATCAATACGGGTGTGGGTAACCCAACCGCGCCATCAACATGGCGCTTGGGGAATAAGCGAGTTTACCAGGCAGGTGGGGAGGCGCAAGATCCCTGCTGCCTTTATAAGGAGATAATGACTCCCCTTTTTCACCCACACGCCTTCTTCTTCCTCTGCTCATCCATTCCCCCTCGCTCAAACTCCAGCGCCCAAGCGTTCGTCTTCTCCGCCCACAAAGGTCTTCTGAAAATGTCCGGATCCGGAGCAGGAGGCAAGTGGATGGCCTCTACCGTCCGGGAGAAGGATATCAAAAAGCTTCGGGAGGCCGGATATCTGGCCAAGAAAATCAGCCACCGTCTTTCGACGGCGGGACAGATCGTCCCTACTCCGGAACCCCACGAGAGGGTTGTATTCCTCCCTCATTTTGTCCGCGGGCTAGGGTTTCCCCTCCATCCATTCATTCGCGGCATCATGTATTACTATGGGATCGATTTTCATGATATATCCCCCAAGTCCTTCCTCAACATCTCGACATTCATCATCGTGTGTGAGGCCTTTCTCCGCATCTCACCACACTTCGGCTTATGGCTGAAGATTTTTAATGTGAAGCCCAAGGTAGTGAGCGGTCACGCCGAGTGCGGTGGAGCCATGGTGAGCAAGATGCCCAATGTCACATGGCCATCGGGTACTTTTAATGATTCCGTCAAAGAGTGGCAGCAGCAGTGGTTCTATGTCACTGAGTCGCGCGACCCAAAATGGGCCACAGCTCCTGAATTCCGATCCAGAGCTCCCTTGGGGCTTACGTCCTGGCCCAAGAAAGGCCTGAACTGGTCTTCGTCTGACGAACTGTCGGTGCTCCAGACGCGCGTCAAGGATATGGAAGACAAGAATATCAAACTTGTCGATGTAGTCCAGGTGATGTTAGTTCGCCGGATTCTTCCTTGCTAACACAGGTCTTGCAGCTTATGGGAATTCGACCCTGCGAGAGCTCTTCGGCTCCTTGCACAAGGACATCTGGAAGGTGCTTTTCAAGTCCGGCGAATCATGGCCAGACTCTGCCGAGGACCGCGGGTACCAACTGTCCCTCCCCGCAAGTCCGGTATTCATTGTATGTTGGCAATTCATACGCTTTATTCGCATAACCCGAGGGAAATGCTTGATGTGTTTTCCACCACTCTCCTAGGGCTGGATGAAGAAGGTGGGGCGTATCTACTGTCCGACCCCACTACCAGAAGAACCGGCCGGCCCACTTCTGACGAAGATGCTGGTCCCGGCGCCTTACAAGGCACCGAAGAATAAGGTTGAGAAGGAGGCCAAAAGTTCCAGAGGCGGCCTTCGTCGCGGCGGTACTTCGGACACAATATCCAAAGACCCCGATGCCCGCTCACTACTAGGGAAAAGCCTAGCAGCAGCGCTGGTTTTTGGCCTATCAGTAGCGCGGGGAAGCGCGCTACTTATAAGGTGCTACAACTAAAGCTTAGCGATGGCGCACCGCACGCCGCCATCGCTATATCTACTTAGTAGCAGCGCTTTCCCAAACGAACGCTACTGCTAATTACAAGTAGCGCTGTCGAGAACAATCGCTACTACTATTATTCCTAGTTCCATTTCTTTTTTATTTTAGGTCGTATTCATACACCTGTATACAATTTTTCATATAGTAGCAAGTTACAGATTGTTTTAACATCATAATGAGTTATTAAATCACTAGGTGAAAGAACTTTGGATTAGTTTCAAGTGCATGGATCCAAAGTAACGAATATAATGGTCACTTTGGATCCATCCATTTGAAACTAATCCATGGTTATTTCACCCAATGACATAATAACTTATCATCATCATCACAATATCATTAACAACTTATCATCGTAATATATCATTGTCATATAACTCCTCATAATCATCATTTTCGTTCATGATGAGACATCATATAACAACTTCGTCACTAGTTATAATAAAAACTCCTCATCATCATCATCATAGTACTCATAATCACTACTCCTACTCAGCATCACCATCAAGTCTAAGACATTGTAGTCATATATAATCAACACTAACTAATTGTTCTTAATACTTAGGACCTACTCCTCTCTCCTAGCTAAAATACCATAAAACAGATAAACCGGTCCTTCACCATAATGGAGAATGGACATAAACCTATCTCAAACTTGTGGCTTGCGCTCATTCATTTTGTCTCCAATTATTTGCATGTGCGCATTCATCACTTTGCTCCATTATTTGATTTTGAGCATTCCATCATTTGAGGAAATCGAGTATGCAGTATGGTAGGCCTCCGAAGGAGTTGGTCGTAAGCTAACCATATGCATATCACCTTCGCTACATAGCGTGTCTGGCACAACCTACTTCGGGAGCCTCTGTTCAAAACCGAAATAGTAACATATATAGTTAGCAATGTAGTTTACTTAATAATAATGTATGCAATGAAGTTACCATCATTAACAAAATCTTACCAAGTTTTTGGCAATGAAGTTACCATCAAGCAATTTATGGACTAGTGGCACGTATCTAGTATAATTTGGGCTGATAGAGTGACTGGTTTTGAAGGCCTCAACATCTTCTATGAATGAGACAAGATAACCTTTCTCCACACAATTAAGCTTGGAATCATAACTGTAGTATGTGTTGTCTACTACCTTCCGAGTATTTCTTGAAGATAAGAAATAAGCTGAAAATTATAAATAAATAAGTTTAGTACGGACGAACACCAAATATTTTTAAATTAACAACATAAATTACTGAACTTAACAAATTAGTTTGACAAACTCACATCTAGGTAAAACTGGAGGCATATCCACATCCACCCAGATGTCGACATTATCATCATCATCATAATCTTGGACGAATATCAAATCTTATTCGCATTCCTCCTCAAATCCATATGCCTTGCGTAGAGCTTCCCAATTAGAGCAACGAAATGGGAGCGATCGACGGCATTGTAGAACTTAACCGGAAACTCATAACCATGTTTAGTTCTTAAGTGAGCCATCCTCGTCTCCACATTCTCAAAGTCATCTAAACCAAAACCAAGCTTCTCCAATACATATGGTCTAGCATGGCACGGGATGTACTAGTCATATTGAAAAAAATCCATAAATTACACGTTGAACAAAAGAAGCACAAGTGATGATATTTATTATGATGAAATGCTTGTCATTGCGTACGTACAAACATCGAAGGTCTCTTCCAGCTTCACCGTGAAAAACCTATCATTTTGCAGGTGAGGAAACCTGTCGCGCAGACCACGGTCATCGTAGCAGTACCCGCACTCCGGGATCCCATCGTCATCAGGCATCTCCTGTGTTCGAAATTCAAAGATTATAACTCGACGGCAAAACCCAAAAAATCCGGCATGACCTTTGCTAAAAAAGACATATTGAGCGCCTGAAATTTGTCGGAATGGAAATTAATCAACACTCCGGCAAAACATAGGCCATTTAGCGATGTTCATTGCATTTCAATGGTTCAAAATATGAAAAAAAACATTTGAAAACATCTTATATATTATCCTAACACTAAATAAACTAGTTTTATTAACTACTTACTAAATAAACTAGTGCTATTAAGCACTTACTATAAATAAACTAGTTCTATTAAGCACTTACCAAATAAACTAGTTCTATTAAGTACCTAATATAAATAAACTAGTTATATTAATCACTTACTAAATAAACTATTTTCTATTAAACACTTGCTAAAAATTCTACTACCCTAGTTCTACCCTAAATTTTCTTACTTCTATTTTATTCAAAACAGAGACAAGGGAGGGAGAAAGGAGAGAGGAGGGGGAGTGGGCAGCCGGAGGAGGAGGGGTAGGGGCCGGCCGGAGGAGGAGGAGGGAGGGGCGGTGGGAGAATGGCTGCCGGGGACGGAGGGAGGAGGGGGTGGCCGCAGGCGGAGGGAGGAGGGCACGGTGGGATGAGGAGGGAGGAGGGCGTGGTGGGAGGAGGGCTGCCGGCGAAGGAGGGAGGAGGGGGCGACCGTAGGCGGAGGGAGGAGGGCACGGTGGGAGGAGGAGGGAGGAGGGCGCGGTGGGAGGAGGAGGCACAGAAGGAGGGAGTACCTCGGTGGCGGAAGGAGGACGGCGGCGGCGGCGGACGACGGTGAGGTCGAGAGCGGCGCGGTAAGGTCGAGAGCGGAGGGGGTGGGGGAGGCGGCGGCGACGGTGAGGTCGAGATCGGCGGCGGGCGGAAGCGGTGAGGTTAAGGGCGGCGGCGGTGAGGGCAGGCTCGGGCTCGGGCGGTGGCGATAGAGGAGTAGGGGAACAGGGGGGAGGAGGACTTAGTGAAATTTTGAGCGGGCTGGTGGTTAAGTCGAACTAGCAGTAGCGCACTTTAGGAAACGCGCTATAGCTAAAGTAGCTATAGCGCGTTTTACAGAAAAACGCTACTGCTAAGTCTAAGCACGCATCAAAAATATACATTGGTCATCATTGATCTTTTTGTGTAGAATCTAAATAGTCAACATGAATCCTCACAGCAGTGCAGTATAGGCACTTTGGTGAAGATTCATATTGCAGCCACAAATCCTACACATATAGTTCAATGAAGACCAAGTGCTCGAGGTAGTTGGAGAAGTAACATATTTAAGGTGGTAAACACCTTGTTCGCTTAGCAGTATGGGACTAAACTTAATTAGGTGCACACTTAGCAGCAGCGAGTTTTGCAGAAAAACGCTGCTACTAAGTACTTTAGCAGCAGCGTCGAGGAAGGGCGCTACTACTATATCTAGCCTGGAGGCAAACCCGTGGCAACTATAGTAGTAGCGCTTGTTTCACATAGAGCGCTACTGCTACCTAGTTATTAGTAGCGCGGTTCCGGTAAGCTCGCTACTGCTAGTTAGCAGTAGCGCCCGTTTTTAAACCGCGCTGCTGCTAAAATTTGGTGTGTAAGGTTTTCCCTAGTAGTGGCTCTTCCCCCGAAGAGGTCGAGGAAGAGGAGGAAGACCAATCCCCAATGAGGGGAAAAAAGAAAAGGACGGCCTCCACATCTTTGGAGGCGAGTCGCCTAAGAAGGAAAAAAAACCTTCCGGAGGAGTCCACTGCCGCTGCCGACAGCAGCCCAGAGTGGGATCCCAGGGCCCAGCCCCTGGTGAACTTGTGAGTATATAAAATCCGAACACGTTTGCGCATCCGAACTCACTATGGCATGATGTTTTGATCATCGATCCATACATTTTTGGCAGTCCGGCGAGGTCCCGCACCGAACCATCCTCATCGGAGGGTTCACTGGGTTCGGATGCTATGGACAGCGGGACACCCCCGATGGCCCCTTCCCCAAAACATATGAACGACATCGAGGCGATGTCCCAGAGGGAACCAGGCCAGGGAGGAGGGGAGAAGACCATAAAGGCGGCGCCAGGGGGTCAAGCTTCAAGGGCCGGACACACGGGAGAAAAGGCTCCCATCAACGGCGGGGGCTATCTTGAATTCGGCCCCCAGCCGGACACGATTCCAGAGACCAATACGGCTCCAGAATCAGGCAGGTGGCCTCCCTCGGCTGGAGGAGGTGGGCCTGTTCCACCGGCAACCTCTGTCCAACCAGAGGTGCTGGATGCTTTATCGGTGGTGCTGAAAAGCGCCTCCATCATCGATGAACACCGTGCCCTTATGGGTGCGGTGATTGAGAAGATTTAGTCCGTTGAGAGTGGACTGAATGAAGCCTGCATCAGCCTAATAACGGGCTTTGAGGTATGTTTTTTGAGGTTTCAAAGAGTGTCATAGTATAGGTAGTAGCCCTTGATACACTGTTCGGTGAAAGAAAGAACTGAACAGAGGATCAAGTATATGTTCACAGGAGACTCACTATATGGCATCTTTCTTTTGTTCAAAAGCAGGCGTCTGTAGCAACTGCCGCCTCTCAAACTGCGGAAGTCTCCGGACTGAGGCAGAGTCTGGAGCGGGCCGAAGGAGAACTCGGCCGAGTGAAGAAGCAGTTGGAGGATAACCAAGGTATGCAGAAACCTTGTTCGCATTCAGCGCGAATGATTGAGTTAGTATGATGAAAATATTTTTATGATGTGCTCTAGGGGCGACGGCCGAAATTGAGGCTCTTAAGAAGGCTGTCGCCGAAGCCGAGAAGAAGGCAGCCATAGAGCGGGCTCTTCGCGAAAAGCACGAGGCCAGGGTTATTGAAGCTGAGCAAGAGCTTCAAGAGGCCGTGAAGAAATGCGAGACCTTGGAGCAGAGTTTATCAGGGAAAGAATCCAAACTCCCCCAAGCTCGCCAAGCCTTAAATGATGCCTGGGGGGAAGCCCAGGAAGCCCAGGGTGCCCTGAAGGAAATCCATGAGGCGAGGAAGATTGCAGCTGGTAAGGCTTTTTCTATGCAAAGCGCGTATTTGAAAGGAGAAAATCGCGTTTACTAATTTGAATTCGGATTTCTCGAGGGGTATTTGCGGAGCTGCCACGCAGCATATCTGATGCCGCCCAATTCTACCGAGCCGAAGAAAGGAGCACTGCGGAGAAGCTCTTCTGGTCGCAGTATCTGGCGCCGAATTATCCGGTGCCATTTGCCGATCAGCTGAAACAGCTGATCGAACTGCATAAGGCGGCCGAACTAGCCATGAAGGATTTAATTATCCGGCTATGGCCCGCCGAGCTGATTCCAAGCAGCTACTTTGGGCTCGTGAAGCAGCTTGTGAGTGCCTGCCCTTGACTTGATGTCATCAAGCGGTCTGTCTGTATTGAGGGTGCAAGAATGGCCTTTGCCCGTGCAAAGGTGCACTGGGGGAAGATGGATGCTGAAAAGTTGATGACCGAGGGACCGCCGGAGGGGAAGGAGCACCGCAAGTCCGAATTATATTATGATAATGTCCTGAAAGGATCCCGCCTTGCCGCGGATCAATGCACCAAGGACATATATTTCCATGAATACAGTCATGTTGTCCTTTGTAATGTTGAACAAGCTCATTTCTATTATTTATTGCCTATTATTTTTAAAAAAATTCCTCCTGCGCAGCCGTTTTATATATTAATCCTGAGAGTTGGCCAGTCGTCGGCTTCTGCCCCCACATAGGAAGTACGGGGGTGTTCGGGATAAACCTAAGCACTCTTTATCCCCATTTTGGGTCCTTGAAGGAGGTGTTCAGCACAACGAACAAGGCAATCGGACTATAATGCTTTATCACTCTCACTTAGCCATAGGAGTTTGACAAAAGAAAGGTAGGCGCAGCCCCTGGTGTTCGGAAGACCGCACGAGGGGCTCTAAGAGCATCTGATCAAAAGAAAAACTGATCCATCGCACGCTGCATTAGTTATCGCATAATGCGGAAGAAATCCTTAAAGGTTTTATAGCCTCTCGAACAGCTAACCAGCTCTCGCCGTATCATGACAGTCAGTTTTCGGCTTCCTCTACTGAGGCGCTCGCCCGGAAGAACTGGGACACAATCGCAGTAGTTCTCCCGGTGCCGCCCTAGCCGATATAGCGGAACGTAAGGTAGCAAAACATAGGAACCGGGCAAACCCAACTATTGACCCAAGACATGATTCGGAGCTGATGCATATAATGCTATAAGTTCGGGGTGCCGAACGACCGTGAGGGTGTTCGGACTTTATTGCCGTATTATGGGTACAATGAAGCCCCTGGCATATTAAGGCGTATCGCGATATGCGTATGCCATTTGACAAAGAGTGTCAATAAGAAACAACAGCAGATAAGCGTCACATAAAGCCACATGTTGGAAAATAACACGTCGATGCGTATGAGTACAGGTAATGTGATAAAACTAAATATGACTTCGGAACCTGCTGAGACTAGGCGGGACGAGGCTGTGTGTGGATCCGTAGTGTGGTCGGATGGCCATCAAGGGGCATCTCTAAGGATTGCCTTATGCATTCGGGCTGTTTCCATGTCGCCAGTCCTGGCCTACGCAAAAGTGGACCTGCAAAGAAAGTGCAAAAAAGATATTTATGTGCCATGTAGCGGTTAAGCCGCATTGTGTGGCCTATCCTAGCTGTGCCTCCGTTTACTGCCGGACTGTTTTAATTGAGCTCCGGACAAGCCGGCCTATCCTACCGTAGAGTAGTTCGGACTCCCTTGACGGTGTCCGGAAGCTTGGCCGTTGACTTGAGATTCGACTGAGAGATGCCTTTCGTTGCTTCTACTGTCAAGGCGGCGGTGCATTCTTCGGCATAGAGGTGGAGTTCGGCCTTGCCATTAACTGTTATGACGCCACGTGGACCGGGCATATTGAGCTAACGGTAGGCATAGTGTGGCACCGCGTTGAATCGAGCAAACGCGGTTCGTCCGAGCAGTGCATGATAATTAATGCGAAAAGGGACGATCTCAAAGGTTAAGTCTTCGGTACGGTAATTGTCCGGTGATCCGAAGACTACCTTCAGAGTGATGGAGCCTGTACAACGGGCCTCCACACCTGGTATAACACCTTTAAAGGTGGTTTTAGTGGGCTTGATCATCGAATGATCAATACCCATCTTGCGTACTGTGTCCTGATACAGCAGGTTTAGACTGCTGCCTCCGTCCATAAGGACTCGCGTGAGGTGAAATCCGTCAATTATTGCATCAAGGCCTAGTGCGGTTGAATTACCCTCATTGGTATTGGTCGGACGATCCGTACGGTCGAAAGTGATCGGCCATAGTGTATATTGTGGGGCGACTAACTTCGTCAAGTCAACATCCGTTAGAGTGCACATCCGTTCCAGCTTGGTAATGTGGGTGGCGTTTATCGTATTCACCGTTTTGATTTGCGGGGGGAATTTCCTTTGCCCTCCTGTGTTCGGTGATTGAGGCTCCTCGTCGTTGTCATTGCTTTGAGACCGCTTCTCCTTGTTGTCGACACCTGACATGCCGGCTTGTTTGAAGACCCAGCATTCTATGTTGGTATGATTGGCTGGTGTTCCTGGGGTGCCATGAATTTGGCATGGACGATCGAGTATGCGCTCCAGACTGGACGAGCCCGAATTGTTCTATTGGAATGGATTTTTCCGCTGACCGGACTTAGAGCCACTGAATCGGGAATTGATTGTCGTGTCTTCGGTGTTATCACCATTTTCGCGATGCTTCTGTTTGTTGCTTCGGGGCTTGCCGCTGCTATCTCTAGCCTCTGATGTGCCAAGATTGCTTGCTTGTTGTTGCTATGAGCCAACCAGCTATCCTCGCCCGCACAAAAGCTGGTCATGAGTGTCGTGAGGGCTGCCATGGACTTCGGCTTTTCTTGGCCAAGATGTCGGGCAAGCCACTCGTCATGGATATTATGCTTGAAGGCCGCTAGGGCTTCGGCATCTGGAAAGTCGACAATTTGGTTCTTTTTAGTTAGGAACCGAGTCCCGAATTTCCTGGATGACTCTCCGGGTTGTTGGGTTATGTGACTTAAGTCATCAGCATCCGGTGGTCGCACATAAGTGCCCTGGAAGTTATCCAGGAATGCGTCTGCCAGGTTCTCCCAACTTCCAATGGAATTTGCCGGCAAACTTTTCAGCCAATGCCGAGCCGGTCCCTTGAGTTTTAGTGGGAGGTACTTGATGGCGTGTAGATCATCCCCGCGGGCCATGTGAATGTGGAGAAAGAAATTTTCTATCCATACCGCGGGGTCCGTCGTCCCATCATAGGGCTCGATATTTATGGGCTTAAACCCTTGTGGGAATTCATGATCCATTACTTCGTCGGTGAAGCATAGGGGCTGTGCGGCGCCTCTATGCCGGGCTACATCACGCCGCAGTTCAAATGGGTCTGGTCTGTTGTATTTGGCCTAGCCGGATTTGCTTTTAATGTATCCGGCGTGACGGTCATCGTCACGCGTTGGGGCGCACTCCCGTGATCCGTATATCGATCTTGACTGTCCTGCTTTGTTTTCCAATTTGTCTCGCAGGTCATGTGCGGAGCCCCGGGCCTTCATGTTTTTCCTTGTTTGGCGGCGGGGTGCGGGCTGGACTTGGGGCTGATACTCCGCTTTGTCTCAGCCATGAGGTGGCCGGTCAGCCGCATCATGCGCTGGATTTGTAGGTTTTAATGCCTCCTGCTCGAGTTGTGGTAGCAACCTGTGCTTTGGGTAACTTTTTGTTGGGCGTTCGAGTCTGTATTCCTCGGCCGCGAGGACCTCAGTCAATCTATCAGTTAGCAGATCTTGATCAGCTTGGAGCTGCTGCTGCTTTTTTCAGGCTTTTTGCAGTGGCTATAAGCCGGCGCTTGAAGCGCTCCTGCTCGATGGGGTCCCCAAGCACGATGAATTCTTCATCGCCGAGGCTCACCTCGTCTTCGGAGAGGGGCTTGTGATTGTCGTCCTCCAAGTCTCCATCCGTTGCTTGTTCATCGGGGCTAGCTTGCCCATCCTCCTGTTTGGCCTGCTCGAAGTCTGGCTGGCGGGATTGTTTTCGTCTTCGGCATTATCCGGAGTGTTATTGTCTCCTATGCCGGTATCACTATTTTTGCTATGGCGGGACTTAGAGTGGCTTCGCTGACGTTGGTGCTTAGATTGCTTCTCCGGGGGGTTATCCTCTATTTCCTCATCGGCATTGCTTTCTTTGGGTGTGTCCACCATATGTAAGTCACATGATGAGGTGGTTGTCCAGCGCCCTGTGGGTGGTGGTTCCTGTTCTTCTCCTACATCGTCGTCCATACCGTCGATGTCTTCGGAGTCGAAGTCAAGCATGTCGGTTAAGTCATCAACAGTGGCTTTAAGTCGGTGGTGGGTGGGGAACGAATTTCTTCGTCGCCCGCTTCCCACTTGAGCCGGACATACTTCGGCCACGAGTCTCCTGACAGGGAGAGAGATTTCAATGAATTTAGCACGTCGCCCAAGGGCAAGTGCTGAAAGATATCCGCGGAGGTAAACTCCATGATCGGTGCCCAATCAGATTCTATAGGCACAGATGCACGCGGTTTGGAGCCTATTGCCGGAGACGAGTCCGAGGGTCCGATGACACAGACCTCATTCGAGGCAAAGTCTGTGTTCGGCTCTATCGCCGCTGAGTGTGCGGCCTCCGTGGCGGGGTCCATCCACCTGTCCTCGGATGGCACGATGCGCTCCGGATTAAGAGCCGGGGCAACCGAGGTGTGATCTCCCGAACATCGTCCGATGGCAGATTTAAGTCATGCTCCTCGTGACTGTTTGGCACACCTATCACGGGCTCGAATCCGTCGAAGATCAAGTCTCCGCGGATGTCGGCGGTGTAGTTCAGGCTTCCAAACCTGACCTGATGGCCAGGGGCGTAGCTATCGATCTGCTCCAGATGGCCAAGCGAGTTGGCCCGCAGTGCGAAGCCGCCGAATACGAAGATCTGTCCGGGGAGGAAAACCTCACCCTGGATCGTTTTGTTGCAGATGATTGAAGGAGCCATCAAGCCTTATGCTACGTCTTGAGCTTGCGTTGGTTTTCCTTGAAGAGGAAAGGGTGATGCAGCAATAGTAGCGTAAGTATTTCCCTCAGTTTTTGAGAACCAACGTATCAATCCAGTAGGAGGCTCCTCAAAAGTCCCACGCACCTACACAAACAAACAAGAACTCGCAACCAACGCAATAAAGGGGTTGTCAATCCCTTCACGGCCACTTGCGAAAGTGAGATCTGATAGAGATAATATGATAAGATAAATATATTTTTGGTGTTTTATGATATAGATTGGAAAAAGTAAAGATGCAAATAAAAGTAGATGGCAAACTTATATGATAAAAGAGATACCCGGGGGCTTCTCTCGAGATAACATAAGTATTACGGTGGGTGAACAAATTACTGTCGAGCAATTGATAGAAAAGCGAATAATTATGAGATTATCTAGGCATGATCTTGTATATAGGCATCACGTCTGCAACAAGTAGACCGAAACTATTCTGCATCTACTACTATTACTCCACACATCGACCGCTATCCAGGATGCATCTAGAGTACTAAGTTCATAAAGAACAGAGTAACGCATTAAGAAAGATGACATGATGTAGAGGGATAAACTCATGCAATATGATATAAACCCCATCTTTTTATCCTTGATGGCAACAATATAATATGTGCCTTGCTGCCCCTACTGTCATTGGGAAAGGACACCGCAAGATTGAACCCAATCTAGCACTTCTCCCATTGCAAGAAAGATCAATCTAGTAGGCCAAACCAAACTGATAATTCGAAGAGACTTGCAAAGATAACTTAATCACACATAAAAGAATTCAGAGGAGATTCAAATATTTCTCATAGATAAACTTTATCATAAACCCACTATTCATCGGATCTCGACAAACACACCGCAAAAAGAGTTACATCGAATAGATCTCCAAGAAGATCAAGGAGAACTTTGTATTGAGATTCAAAGAGAGAGAAGAAGTGATCTAGCTAATGACTATGGACCCGAAGGTCTGTGGTAAACTACTGACAACTTATTGGAGAGGCTATGGTGTTGATGTAGAAGCCCTCCATGGTCGATTCCCCCTCCGGCGGAGCGCCGGCGAAGGCTCCAAGATGGGATCTCGCGGATACAGAAGGTTACGGTGGTGGAAATAGTTTTTAGTGGTCACCCCTGATGTTTTCGGGGTACATGGGTATATATAGGAGGAAGAAGTAGGTCGGTGGACGCCCGAGGGGCCCACGAGATAGGGGGCGCGCCCAGTAAGGGGGCGCGCCCTCCACCCTCCACCCCCTTGGATTGCACTCCAAGTCCTCTGGATCACGTGCGTTCCAAAAATCACGCTCCCGAAGGTTTCATTCCGTTTGGACTCTGTTTGATATTCCTTTTCTTCGAAACCTTGAAATAGGTAAAAAACAGCAATACGGGCTGGGCCTCCTGTTAGTAGGTTAGTCCCAAAAATGATATAAATGTGTAAAGTAAAGCCCATAAACATCCAAAACAGGTAATATAATAGCATGGAACAATCAAAAATTGTAGATACGTTGGAGACGTATCACCTTACAGCGACGACACAGTGGAACTCTAAATGAAAGCACCAATGTCAGTGTCAAAACCGGCGGATCTCGGGTAGGGGGTCCCGAACTGTGTGTCTAAGGCTAATGGTAACTGGAGGCGGGGGACATAATGTTTACCCAGGTTCGGGCCCTTTAGATGGAGGTAATACCCTACTTCCTACTTGATTGATCTTGATGATATGAGTATTACAAGATTTGATCTACCACGAGATCGTAGAGGCTAAACCCTAGAAGCTAGCCTATGATTCTCATTGTTGTTGTCCTACGGACTAAACGCTCCGGTTTATATAGACACTGGAGGGGCTAGGGTTACACATAGTCGGTTACAGAGAAGGAGATCTACATATCCGAATAGCCAAGCTTGCCTTCCACGCAAAGGAGAGTCACACCCGGACACGGGAAGAAGTCTTCAATCTTGTATCTTCATAGTCCAACAGTCCGGCCAAAGTATATAGTCCGGCTGTCCGAGGACCCCCTAATCCAGGACTCCCTCACTCACCTCCCCGGCAACGGCGCCAGAAAAGAGCTTGATGTCTACTATGCAACCTTCTCCTTGTAGACGTTGTTGGGCCTCCAAGTGCAGAGGTTTGTAGGATGGTAGCAAATTCCCTCAAGTAGATGACCTAAGTTAATCAATCCATGGGAGGCGTAGGATGAAGATGGTCTCTCTCAAACAACCCTGCAACCAAATAACAAAGAGTCTCTTGTGTCCCCAACACACCCAATACATTGGTAAATTGTATAGGTGCACTAGTTCGGCGAAGAGATGGTGATACAAGTGCAATATGGATGATAGATATAGGTTTTTGTAATCTGAAATTATAAAAACAGCAAGGTAGCTAATGATAAAAGTGAGCACAAACGGTATTGCAATGCTCCGAAACAAGGCCTAGGGTTCATACTTTCACTAGTGCAAGTTCTCTCAACAATAATAACATAATTTGATCATATAACGATCCCTCGACATGCAACAAAGAGTCACTCCAAAGTCACTAATAGCGGAGAACAAACAAAGAGATAATGGTAGGGTACGAAACCACCTCAAAGTTATTTTTCTGATCGATCTATTCAAGAGTCCGTAGTAAAATAACACAAAGCTATTCTTTCCGTTCGATCTATCCTAGAGTTTGATGACCCACAAGTATAGGGGATCTATCGTAGTCCTTTAGATAAGTAAGAGTGTCGAACCCAACGAGGAGCAGAAGGAAATGATAAGCAGTTTTCAGCAAGGTATTCTCTGCAAGTACTGAAATAAGTGGTAACAGATAGTTTTGTGATAGGATAAATTGTAACGAGCAACAAGTAACATAAGTAAATAAAGTGCAGCAAGGTGGCCCAATCCTTTTTGTAGCAAAGGACAAGCCTGGACAAACTCTGATAATAGGAAAAGCGCTCCCGAGGACACATGGGAATATCGTCAAGCTAGTTTTCATCACGCTCATATGATTCGCGATCGGTACTTTGATAATTTGATATGTGGGCGGACCGGTGCTTGGGTGCTGTTCTTACTTGAACAAGCATCCCACTTATGATTAACCTCTATTGCAAGCATCCGCAACTACAACAAAAGTATTAAGGTAAACCTAACCATATCATGAAACATATGGATCCAAATCAGCCCCTTACGAAGCAACACATAAACTACGGTTTAAGCTTCTATCACTCTAGCAACCCATCATTTACTTATTACTTCCCAATGCCTTCCTCTAGGCCCAAATAATGGTGAAGTGTTATGTAGTCGACGTTCACATAACACCACTAGAGATAAGACAACATACATCTTATCAAAATATCGAACGAATACCAAATTCACATGACTACTAATAGCGAGACTTCTCCCTTGTCCTCAGGAACGAACGTAATTACTCACAAAGCATATTCATGTTCATAATCAGAGGGGTAATAATATGCATAAAGGATCTGAACATATGATCCTCCACTAAATAAACAAACTAGCATCAACTACAAGGAGTAATCAACACTACTAGCAACCTACTAGCACCAATCCCGGACTTGGAGACAAGAATTGGACACAAGAGATGAACTAGGGTTTGGAGATGAGATGGTGCTGATGAAGATGTTGATGGAGATTGCCCTCTCCCGATGAGAGGAGCGTTGGTGATGACAATGGTGATGATTTCCCCCTCCCGGAGGGAAGTGTCCCCGGCAGAACAGCTCTGCTGGAGCCCTAGATTGGTTCCGCCAAGGTTCCGCCTCGTGGCGGCGGAGTCTCGTCCCAAAAGGTTCCTTCTTATTTTTTTTCTCATCGGAAGACTTCATATAGGAGAAGATGGGCATCGGAGAGCCACCAGGAGGCCCACGAGGTAGGGGGCGCGCCCAAGGGGGGAGGGAGCGCCCCCCACCCTCGTGAGCAGGGTGTGGGCCCCCTGGCCTTCATCTTTGGCGACGATTTTTCTTTATTTATTTTAAGGTATTCCGTGGAGTTTCAGGACTTTTGGAGTTGCGCAGAATAGTCCTTCAATATTTGCTCCTTTTCCAGCCCAGAATTCCAGCTGCCGGCATTCTCCCTCTTCATGTAAACCTTGTAAAATAAGAGAGAATAGCCATAAGTATTGTGACATAACGTGAAATAACAGCCCATAATGCGATAAATATCGATATAAAAGCATGATGCAAAATGGAAGTATCAGAGTTCGTACTAAAATAACACCTTAAGACACAAATCAACCAAAACCCTAATGTCACCTAGATACTCCAATTTCACCTCAAGTATCCGTGGGTATGATTATCCGATATGCATCACACAATCTCAGATTCATCTATTCAACCAACACAAAGAACTTCAAACAGTGCGCCAAAGTTTCTACCAGAGAGTCAAGACGAAAACGTGTGCCAACCCCAATGCATAAGTTCACAATGTTACGGAACCCGCAAGTTGATCACCAAAACATATATCAAGTAGATCACGTGAATATCCCATTGTCACCACAGATAAGCACGGCAAGACATACATCAAGTGTTCTCAAATCCTTAAAGACTCAATCCGACAAGATAACTTCAAGGGGAAAACTCAATTCATCACAAGAGAGTAGAGGGAGAGAAACATCATAAGATCCAACTATAATAGCAAAGCTCGCGATACATCAAGATCGTATCACCTCAAGAACGCGAGAGAGAGAGAGAGAGAGAGAGAGAGAGAGATCAAACACATAGCTACTGGTACATACCCTCAGCCCCGAGGGTGAACTACTCCCTCCTCGTCATGGAGAGCGCCGGGATGATGAAGATGGCCACCGGTGAGGGATCGCCCCCCCCTCCGGCAGGGTGCCGCAATGGGCTCCCGAGAGGTTTTTGGTGGCTACAGAGGCTTGCGGCGGCGGAACTCCCGATTTATTGTTGTCCTCGATGTTTTTAGGGTATATGGATATATATAGGCGAAAGAAGTCGGTCAGGGGAGCCACGAGGGGCCCACGAGGGTAGGGGGCGCGCCTCCCTGCCTCGTGGCTTCCTCATTGCTTCCCTTACGTGCACTCCAAGTCTCCTGGATTGCTTCTGTTCCAAAAATAAATCTCCCGAAGGTTTCATTCCGTTTGGACTCCGTTTGATATTACTTTTCTTCGAAACACTGAACTAGGCAAGAAAACAGCTATTTGGGTTGGGCCTCCGGTTAATAGCTTAGTCCCAAAAATGATATAAAAGTGTAAAGTAAAGCCCATAAACATCCAAAACGGGTAATATAATAGCATGGAACAATCAAAATTATAGATACGTTGGAGACGTATCAATACCTTGCCGGACTTTGCAACAGCTGATCCCGACTGCGTTCGGTCACCGGAGCCGTCATCACGGTCGCCGGAGCCACCATCACGATCATGAACCTCCTCCATTGTTTGATCAACGCAGCCTGCTTCCTCTCCTTGCAGACCTTCTTTGATGTCGTTGAGAAACGACAAGACTACATCACCTCCGTCGCGGATTATGTCCCCCAATATCTCTTCTTGAGCGAAGTCTCATTGATGATCCATAGTTTCTGCAAATATTACAACATGGTAATTAATATACAAACATGAGAGATGGATATATCGAAGTTATCAGGGAGGGAGTATATCAACAACGACGACATACACATAGATAAAATGTTATCGGGGAGGGGGTATATATATCGACCCCCTCATGTCGAAGTTATCCGAGAGGGGGTATATCGACAACGACGACATATACATAAAAAATGTTATCGGGGAGGGGGTATATATATCGCCCCCCCCCCCCTCTTGTCAAAGTTATCGGAGAGGGGGTATATCGACCGCCTCTCTCTCATGATTGTCCGACGTTTGTGTAGTGTCAAAGGATTCAAACAAAACCATGTCTTCATCAATAAGCAAAAGTAATAGGCGCATGATGGTACGAAGCTCTCCAAAGTTGTTTTGGAATGGAGACCCAGATAGGATAATTCGCTTTTTGGTACAAAGTATAGCAAGAGCCTTCCGAATATCGCTATTTGGAAGGCCTTTGATGAAATTCGTACCAAAAGGCGGATCATCCAATCCGAGACTCCATTCCAAAACAACTTTGGAGAAATTCGTACCATCATGCCCCGGTTACTTCCGTCTAATGATGAAGCCATGGATTTTTACAATACTTTGACACTAGGCCACCTCTCGACCCCTCGGCGATCCTCGACCCCTCGACCCTAGCTAGTTGACGACCCTCGACCGCTCGGCGATCCACAACCCTCTACCCTAGTTCCCGACCGTCGACCCCCTCATGTCACGTTTGTCTAGTGTCAAAGGATTCAACAAAACCATGTCTTCATCATTAGGCGAAAGTAACAGGCGCATGATGGTTCGAATCTCTCTAAAGTTGTTTTGGAACGGAATCCCAGATAGGATAATTCAATTTTTGGTACAAAGTACAGAAAGAGCCTTCCGAATATCGCTATTTGGAAGGCATTTGCTGAAATTCGTACCAAAAGGCG
Source organism: Aegilops bicornis (assembly GCA_021605145.1). NCBI lineage: Eukaryota > Viridiplantae > Streptophyta > Magnoliopsida > Poales > Poaceae > Aegilops > Aegilops bicornis. The sequence continues at coordinate 39,053,767 of CM038674.1, read as the reverse complement.
GATCATCCTATCCGGGACTCCATTCCAAAACAACTTTGGAGAAATTCGTACCATCATGACCCGGTTACTTCCGGCTAATGATGAACTCATGGATTTCTTCAATACTTTGACACTAGGCCACCCTCTCGACCCCTTGGCGATCTTGACCCCTTGACCCCTCGAATCTCGACCCTTGACCCCTCGGCGACCCTCGACCCTCTACCCTAGTTCACGACCCTCGACCGCTCGGCAATCCACGACCCTCTACCATAGTTCCCGACCCAAGACCCCCTCATGTCACGTTTGTCTAGTGTCAAAGGATTAAACAAAACCATGTCTTCATCATTAGGCGAAAGTAACAGGCGCATGATGGTACGAAGCTCTCCAAAGTTATTTTGGAACAGAATCCTAGATAGGATAATTCGCTTTTTGGTACAAAGTAGAGCAAGAGCCTTCCGAATATCGCTATTTGGAAGCCATGTGCTAAAATTTGTACCAAATGGCGGATTATCCTATCCGGGACTCCGTTCCAGAATAACTTTGGTGAACTTCGCACAGTCATGCCCCGGTTACTTCCGGCTAATGATGAAGCCATGGATTTCTTCAATACTTTGGCACTAGGCAACCTCTCGACCCCTCGGCGATCGTCGACCCTCGAACCCTCGACCCCTCGACAACCCTCGACCCTCGACCCTCGAACCCTTGGTGACCCTCGACCCCTCGGCAACCCTCGACCCCTCGGCCCCTCGACGACCCTCGAAACCTTGGCCCCTCGATGACCCTTGAACCCTCGACCCTCGAACCCTAGAACCCTCGAACCCTCGAACCCTCGACCCCTCACGACCCTCTAGCCTTGTTTCTGACCCTCGACCCCTCAGCGATCGTCGACATCCTCGTTCCTGATAAAAGGAAGAAGAAGAAGAAGAAGAAGAAGAAGAAGAAGAAGAAGAAGAAGAAGAAGAAGAAGAAGAAGAAGAAGAAGAAGAATAAGAAGATTGCATTGAGGAATGAACATAGCTTCACAATGGCTAATCGAACGTTTTCCGGTAGAAGCCCTCTCAATGCAACCGGAAGCATTTGCGTCATAATCACATGGCAGTCATGAGACTTTAGGTTCTGGAACTTTTTCTCTGCCATATTTATTATTCCCTTTATATTCGACGAGTAGCCAGATAGGACCTTCATACTGAGCAGGCATTCAAAGAAGATTTCCTTCTCTTCTTGGGTAAGAGCGTAGCTGGCAGGACCTTCATACTGCTTTGGAGGCAAGCCGTCTTTTTGTGAAAACGTTGCAGGTCCTCCCGTGCCTCCGCTGTATCTTTTGTCTTCCCATACACGCCCAAGAATCCTAGCAGGTTCACGCAAAGGTTCTTTTTCACGTGCATCACGTCGATCGAAGAGCGGACCTCTAGGTCTTTCCAGTAGGGTAGGTCCCAAAATATAGATTTCTTCTTCCACATGGGTGCATGTCCCTCAGCGTCATTTGGAACAGATAGTCCGTCGGGACCCTTTCCGAAGATTACTTTTACATCACTGACCATGGCAAGTACGTGATCACCGATACGCATGGCGGGCTTCTTCCAGTGATCTGGCCTTTGAAGTGCTTGCCTTTCTTTCGACATTGATGGTTGGTCGGAAGGAATCGAGGATTCCCCAGGTAAACATTCTTCCTGCATTTGTCCAGGTATATACTTTGGGTGTCATCTAAATAGTGCGTGCATGTGTGGTATCCCTTGTTTGTCTGTCCTGAAAGGTTACTGAGAGTAGGCCAATCATTGATGGTGACAAACAGCAATGCATGCAGGTCAAATTCCTCCTGTTTGTGCTCATCCCACACACGTACACCTTTTCCAATCCACAGCTGTAAAAGTTCTTCAACTAATGGCCTTACGTACATATCAATGTCGTTGCCGGGTTGCTTAGGGCCTTGGATGAGAACTGGCATCATAATGAACTTCCGCTTCATGCACAGCCAAGGAGGAAGGTTATAGATACATAGAGTCATGGGCCAGGTGCTGTGATTGCTGCTCTGCTCCCCGAAAGGATTAACGCCATCCGCGCTTAAACCAAACCATACGTTCCTTGCGTCACCTGCAAACTCCTCCCAGTACTCTCTCTCAATTTTTCTCCACTGCGACCCGTCAGCGGGTGCTCTCAACTTCCCGTCTTTCCTACGGGCATCCCTGTGCCATCGCATTGACTTGGCATGCTCTTTATTTTCTGAACAGGCATTTCAACCGTGGTATTATAGGAGCATACCACATCGCCTTGGCAGGAACCCTCTTCCGGGGGCGCTCGTCGTCAACATCACCAGGGTCATCTCGTCTGATCTTATACCGCAATGCACCGCATACCGGGCATGCGTTCAAATCCTCGTACGCACCACGGTACAGGATGCAGTTATTAGGGCATGCATGTATCTTCTGCACCTCCAATCCTAGAGGGCAAACAACCTTCTTTGCTGCATACGTACTGTCGGGCAATTCGTTATCCTTTGGAAGCTTCTTCTTCAATATTTTCAGTAGCTTCTCAAATCCTTTGTCAGGCACAGCATTCTCTGCCTTCCACTGCAACAATTCCAGTACGGTATCGAGCTTTCTGTTTCCATCTTCGCAATTGGGGTACAAACCTTTTTTGTGATCCTCTAGCATGCGATCGAACTTCACCTTCTCCTATTGACTTTCACACTGACTCCTTGCATCAACAATGACCCGGCGGAGATCATCATCGGGCACATCGTCTGGTTCCTCTTGATCTTCAACAGCTTCCCCCATTGCAGCATCATCGTATTTGGGGGGCACATAGTTCTCATCGTCCTCTTCTTCTTCACTGTCTTCCATCATAACCCCTATTTCTCCGTGCTTGGTCCAAACATTATAGTGTGGCATGAAACCCTTATAAAGCAGGTGGGTGTGAATGATTTTCGAGTCAGAGAAAGACTTCGTATTCCCACATATAGGGCATGGACAACACATAAAACCATTCTGCTTGTTTGCCTCAGCCTCTTCAAGAAAATCATGCACGCCCTTAATGTACTCGGAGGTGTGTTTGTCACCATACATCCATTGTCGGTTCATCTGCATGCATTATATATAATTAAGTGTGTCAAAAACCATTACAGAACATCATGAATAGATAATTAAGTGACCAAATTAATAGAAGTTCATCATCACATTAAAACCAAAGTACATACATAGTTCTCATCTAACAACATATAGCTCTCCAGAGCATCTAATTAATTAAACCATACATTGAAACTATGTAAAACATTTCAATGCCAAAACAAATGCGATCATAATCGCAACCAAGGTAACAATTGATCCAACGGCATAATGATACCAAGCCTCGGTATGAATGGCATATTTTCTAATCTTTCTAATATTCAAGCGCATTGCATCCATCTTGATCTTGTGATCATCGACGACATCCGCAACATGCAAATCCAATATCATCTTCTCCTCCTAAATTTTTTTTAGTTTTTCCTTCAAGAAATTGTTTTCGTATTCAACTAAATTTAACCTCTCGACAATAGGGTCGGTTGGAATTTTCGGTTCACATAGCTCCTAGATAAATAAAATCTATGTCACATTGGTCGGCATAATTGTCACAAACAATAAATGAACCAAATAGTTATAAAGATAATATATACCACATCCGAATCATAGACAGGACGAGGGCCGACGGGGGGTGGATACCAAAACTATCGCACTAAATAATAAGAAGCAATAATAAAAGTAAGAATATTATACAAGTATCTATATAAACATACAAGTAAGAATTTTTTCCTTTCATAAAGAAGATAAGAACAAGAGGCTCACCACGGTGGTGTCGGCGACGCGATCGGCGCGGGCGATCGATGGCGGTGAAGACGGGGACGGGACGGGACGGACTGCTAAACATAGACAAATATTAAGGAAAATGGAGCTTGGAGGTCGAGCATGGAGAGGAGAAAGCTTAAGTAGTTTGGCTCGGGCATTCCATCGAACACCTCGTGTGCATAAGAAGTGAGCTAGAGCACCACAAAGCTCTCCCCTCGCCGGCCAGGAAAAACAGAGCAGTGGGAGTGCTCTGCTCGCGGCGAGGGGTATAAATAGGCAACTCATTGGTCGGTTCGTGGCACGAACCGGGACTAAAGGTCACCCGTTCGTCCCGGTTCGTGCCACGAACCGGGTCCAATGGTGGTGGGCCAGGAGCGAGGACCATTGGTCCCGGTTCGTCCCACCAACCGTGACCAAAGGGCCCAGACGAACTGGGACCAATGCCCCCACGAGGCCCGGCAGGCCCCTGGCCTCACGAACCGGGACCAATGGGCCCATGGGTACCGGTTCGTGACCGAACTGGGACTAATGGGCTAACCTGGCCCGAACGTATGCCCTGTTTTCTAGTGCTATAGAGCTATTCAGTTTGTGACTTCATATTCATTGCATTGATGTCATGAAGAATTGAAATGAGAATTAGTTCATTTAGTATCAAACCATGTGTACTATGGTCGTTCTTATGCTGAATACATTCATAGTCAAGAATTGACAATTCAACAATGTTTTATAGTGGTACCACATATATTATATTTCTATCTTGAGTGGGAAAACAAGGAATGCCAATACCTTTTGCTTCTTTACATATATATATAAATTTTGAATAACATATAGTAGGACCTCTCTCACACCATTTCTCTTAAAGAATGATGTTTTTGCTGTTGCTCACTTTGCATGGTTGTGTTGTCATGGCTTGGTAGCATGTTTAGTTTATGATTTCTAAATTAAGAACACCATCAATATTCAACAGCTATATATCTCACAATTGAAATGGGCAACACTGGTGGTAGAAAAAATGGCCACGACAAGCAGCATATGAAGTTTGGTGAAGGAATAATGTCCATCCAACACGGTGCTCATTCACTGACCATCCATGATGAGCAGAAGATTGAGTTGAGGAAGCACTTGCTACTCAAGAAAATAGTACTAAATGTCGCCCCAACAGATTGTGGCCGTTCGATGCATAAGCAACGGACTGGATGGGAGTTGGGAGTTTGCCTCTCCCCTTGTTACCATCTGCGTGAATGCCCTGCAGCAACATCGGCTCCCTTTCTTCTTCCCCCAAATCCTCTCTCCTCTCTCAGTCTCACTCCTCGCTCCCGTGCCGTGCCGTCCGTATATTCCAGATCGGCGGCGGGATGGCCGGCGGCGCGTCGGACGAGCGACAGGTCCGCGTGGGTCCGGCCGTCCTCGAGCACCACCGCGAGTCCCCTCCTCGTCCAATGCCGCGGCCGCATGGTGCCCGGGAAGTTTCCTCGCCGCCGATCCCAGAGGAGCTTCTGCTGGACATCTTCCGCCGCATTCCCGACCAGACCGACCTCGTCCTCACCTCCGCTGCCTGCGTCACATTCCATCGCCTCATCACCGGCCGCTCCTTCCTCCGGCAGTACCGCAAGCTCCACGCCCCGCCCCTCCTCGGCTTCGTCAACGCAAGCGAAGCAGGCCTATAGAATGCTTGTTAGTGGGCCTGACCTATCTAGCCACAGTTATACCATTTGGAGGAAAAATGGTGGGAGCTCCAGCCAGTGCCAGAAGGAGAAGACAATCTCATCACTCCCACTGATCTCTTGGCTCAAGCTCAGATGTGCAACGGGGACGTACATCCTCCTGGATCATTGCGGAAGCTCATCATTCGAGCAAGGCAGATTCACACTGGACATCAGAGCATTACAGCTCAAGAGACTGTGTGCTTCGACTGTGTATGGCCACACAAATAGCAACTACCTACCGTTGTTCTCATTACCGAAAGTATCAACTGGTAAACTTTCTGTTGCTTCATCGTTATTCCCTGCCATTCATTGTTATCGCACAGCTTTGTCTGAATCTTGATAGTTAGTTATTGTGATCTCTTTTTTGTTTACACATTTCATAGTTGTTACTTTTGTGCTTGTGGCAAAGATGATCAAGGCTCACGAACATGATTGTGATTTATTTGCTAGTCTGTTCTAAATGCTACTTTATGGTAATCAGACAAGAGTGGATCTTGGACACAATGAGTACCATTTTAGGGGCATTGTGGATTTGTACAGAACACCATATCGAAAAATTATTTGGAGATATAGCGTTTTTTTGGTCAAGCTAATGGAGAAGGAATACAACGTTGGAATTATGTTCATCCCTGGATTATTTCACCCTGGAAACATTTTTTCCTGGTAGCAGGAGTTGGTTTATCTCAATGTGTTGGCTTCAGATAAGATATAAGTAGGTACAGCTGGTACGGTTGCAAATAAAAACCCAAGCAATTTCTACCACTAATGCATCTCTGTGTATACTGTGAGGATAATTGAAGGGTCGAGCTTCATTAATTTCTCAAGGGAGTACTATCCCACCCAGCAATGGTGTTGCCATTCAAATAGTGAAAAGCTTGTGCTCAGAAACTATTTGATTTGAAATAAGCTTTTCGAGATAAATTATAGGCAGGTGTTTGCACACAGTTTAAATTTTTGACCTTATCACCATCCTTCAAGGCACTGTCGAATGCAAGTAGTTTGTTGATTGTAGCTACTAAGACCATTGAGTTTTTTTTTCTTAACTTGACTTGAAAGTTGGTATAATATTAGGTATTTATGAAGTCCTGCAACATTAATCTATGACCGCACCTATGTTTTCTACTTTTGTACTGCAAATTAGGATGCTAAACAAACAAGAGTGAGGGTTTGAGGTCGATATTAGTAACTGAACCATGGGGAAGAAGAGCTCCGAAGGTTTATTTTCCATGTATCATGCATGTCGTTTGCTTCGAGCTCTAGCATTTGATCACAGCTATTCTTCTAGCTTCATGTGTTTTCTTCAAGCGATTTGCCAAGTGTAACCATTATATGGAGCTGCTGTAAACAAACAGGCCTCTGAATATCTGCATTTTGGTTGTGCATAATTTTGAGATGTTGGACAGCTATTGAGGAGGAGGTGCTGGAACAAGGCGTGGATGCCCTGCAAGCTGAAGGGTCCATAGACGAGCATCAAGATGAGAGTACTGCTGTTGATGCAGGTGCTGGAGGTCAAGCTGATGCATCGAGGGTTGGAGTTGGTGCCGATTAAGGCTGTGTGCTGCAGCTTGAAATAGACATGTGGTATGTAGTTGGGTTGTAATTTGGTCATCTATATTTGATCTGGAGTTTATCTGACAATGGTGGTGTATCTGCCGCAAAAGTTGGTGAGAGCATCATCGGTGTTTAGTTTCTATGCAATTAATTAGCGAGTTAAGTTAAGACTCTGTATTAAAACCAAGTGATTGTGATCTACTGATCTTGTTGTATGCCTGCAAGTGCAAGTGTGTGGAATGACATTAGTCAGGTATTTGGAACTTAGAAAAGCCAAGATGTTTGAGACTGGTCAATCAATTTCTTCACGCACATGGGTATGAGGTATGAAATCCAAGTTGATGTGTGTACAAAGAAGTGAATCTCATATATCTGCTCTGTGCTGCTAATTGTGCCACAACAGATTATTGTTTATTTGAATGTCTGTTTGTTATTCATTCATCTTAATCTGAGCCAAGCCGAATGACAGTAATAATTTACCTCTCTTGTTTCAGAACACTGAGGCCGTGCTTTGCGTTGTGACAGACAATTTTTTTTTGAGTCCTTTTACAGGGGGTGGCACAAGTTGCGCCAACTTTCCGTTATCAGCGGCAGAAAGGATTAGAGTGTCCCTGAAGGAATCGTTGCCTAGGCTAAGTGTCATTGGACACTGAATTTCCCTATAAACAGATCTAGAAGTAGAGCAGCTAAGAGCTGGCCTAGATACATAGTTATGCTTTACTACTTGTTGAACCACCTTGCTTTGTGCTGTGACAGGTTATGTTAATTCAGCTTTTCTAGCACGCTTTAGCCTGTTCAAGTCAACATGGCTGCCTGGAGGACGTTGATTTGGATTGGTTGCAGATTTACTCACTCCCTGGCTGCTCTTGTGCTAATAACCTGAAGCACCAGAAGATTGTAAGAATACTGCTGATGATAGTGTTGGTGGTCAGGCCAGTGGAAGCGTCGAAGCTACCGATTGTTTTACAGCTTTATGTTTTTTTAAGCATTTATTTCTGTATGTGTACATGCCTTTGTCCATGTTGCCGATGCTAAGACCTATCTTTATTCACAAGTTGTCGAATATGTACCATGTGAATGCACTTAATTTTGAGATACTGCACAGGTTTTGGAAACATAGCTGAGGAGATGCTGGAACAAGGCGGTGCTGCAAGCTCAAGCACAGAGTCGCCACGGTCAGAGTAGTGCTGATGCAGGCGCTGGAGGTCAGGCAGATGTTGGTGATTAGAGATGCTGGTGATGTCAACACAGACAATTAACCACTAAGTTGGTCTGTAGTAGGGTGCTTGTGTCCCTGTTTGGTTGCAATATGGTCATCGAGAATGAATGAAGCTGGAGTTTATTTTGTGTGCTTTTGTTTGTCTTGTCGGATTGGGTGTGTTTAGCTTCTGTAGGCTCAGTTGGTTAATGAGAGTATGTAATCAGTAGTCAATGTGATTGTGATCCTTGTTGTAGTGCCACGCCACAGTGAGAGTGAGGTGTAGTGCGTATGTCAGTAGATGGCATGCTGAATGCTTCTTCTGAACTAGATGACCAGTTGCGCCAAATGGCGCAAACACCCATTTAAAACCATGTTCGTGTTGAAATTTTTTGCATTTTTTTAATAACCGTATATTTAAGTACATTTGGTAAGAACTTGTACCCATATATATAAAAGAAATTAAATGCAAATATGTTTTTAAGGTAGTAATGCCACAAATTAGATCATCGGTAGGTCAAGATAGTTGAGTTTACAATTAGGAATTCCGAGTAGCTGTAAACTTGCATTAAAAAAAGATTAAACACAAGTGACACAGTAAAATGTACTTAATACATCTACTCGTGAACATTGTGTACAGGACAAGTTAATAGAAATAATAGTCAATTACATCATATAATTTGGTTATATACTCTTTTATGTATATATCCTGAATGCTACCCCTTTGTGATCAAATCTTTGTCCTTCGAATCAAATGGCACAGCTACTGCCCCTTGTGGAAAAAGAATGGACTCTGTAATACTCATAAATGTAAAAAGAAAACATCATGTGATACATCTCAACCTGCGCAAAACAATTTAAAAACCAAACATGCTATCTACATACTCTCATTGTCTTTCGTCTAGCAAAGCATAAGTAGCCGAGGGACCATGTACAAAAGAATTGATAATTCGCAGAAAGAAGCATGCCATCAGCTGTCTAGACAACCATAAAACAATAAGTGGCAAAAGCCCCATCAGAATTAGCATGTGTTATCCAGTTTATGAGCTAAAGTTGAGCATTCACCAGTCGATGAAACATATTAAGCATCAGCTATAAAACAAACTCTATTTTCCTAATAAGACAACATAGATATGAAATGGGAAGCTCTATTTTGCCATCCAGTTTATGAGCTAAAGTGGAAAGCTATGGTCACTGAATTGTAGGCACTTTTTTTAGCAAACACAGTAGGGTAAAAACCCTACTGTAACTCTATTTTTTAGGCACTTCACCAGATAAACAATGGTCATAATACATGTTTATGGCTGACACCTCACGGGCAGCAAGCTTCAGTTTTACACTATTTAGGAATGCATACAAGCAAGTCCTGACAATTGAGATTTTCAATCTGGGACCAATCTGGCAAATTACTGGCACACAAAAATTAGTGAAAATGCTAAAACATCCACCACAGCCAAGTAATCACACGTATTGAATACACTTTCTATCTATATGGCAAAACAGTATATTCAACAACCCAACAAATATTTTGTTAGCAAATCAATGAGAGTGAGAGAGAGATATGGAAGAAGGGATTGGTGACAATTGCCATGAGGCAACCAGAAGAGAGCAGAGAAATACCAGGTGCAGCAAGGAGGAGTAAATTGCAGCACAAGGAAGACTGGCAGAGGAGCACATATCGGTCCAGCACCGTTTCGTTGCAGGTGATCGCTTTAGCACCGCCAAGAAGCAAAGCGGCTGTGGCTGCTGCTCCCTTCATTCCGTTGACGATGATGCAGAGGTGTCCCCGGCGGCAGCCTATGGCCGCGTCTAACACCGTAAGATCTAGAAATCAGAACAGACTCAAAATGGAGAGAAGTGGGGAGAAAGAATACCTATAGATACTATTGTGGAACCAGAATAGTCGGAAAGACATGACACCAAAAGGCTAAAGGAACTACAGCTTCAAAAAAAAGCTATTGGACCTAAAGCACAATAGCAATATGGAAAAAAAAATATAAGGACCATTTACAATAACAAAGTTACTGATTAGAGAGATTATTTATACTGCAAGTGGATAACTAACATCAATTATCTGAGGAAGCAGATGCTAACATAGGGAAAACACACATGTTAAAACTGCTTCCCTCGCCAGCAAATAAATGTCCGCAAGAGACTAACCGGGTGATTTGAGGAAGTTCACAGTACATGATACAGAATTACTTATATAAATTACAATTTTCCTGAATCTCAACACGATACTGCTTTGTACAGTTGAAGTATACAACTTCACACAAGAAGGCAAATGAAGTCAAATCAGAGGGGAAAGGAAGTAATTGCCAAAAAAGAGGGGAAATGAAGAAAGCGTGCACCTTGAGCAGGAAACCTCCAAGCTAGGAGAATAAGTTCACGAACTGGTTATGTTCTCGTGTTGTTGCTCCTGCATGGCAGCTGATGATCCTCGTCCCTAACAATCTGCAGCTACAAATGTATAAAGAAATAAGACGAAGACCAAACCCTGCAGCTACTGTTCCGCATCGCATCAAACTAAGATTATTATTTTTGCCAGGATTTGGTAGACTATTAAGTCTCAAATACAGCAAGCGTGTTTGGAAAGTATACATCAAAGTGTATCACAAAAATTCTTTTAAAGCAAGCACATCATAACATAGAAGCCGGGACTATAACGAAGGCACATAGGCTAAATAAAAATGGCAAGATAAATGCACTATAATCCATAGGCTAAGGGTGTGTTTGGATTGAGCCCCACCTAGCCCTACCAAAATATTGGCATGACCAAATCAACGGCATGACCAAAATATGGCAAGCTCTGATTGTTTGGATTGTAGCCCATAGTACTTGCCAATTTTTTGGCAAACTCATTGGCTTCCATTTGGTTTAAGAAGAATGACGCTCCAAATATTTGGCAACTTTAATTGGCTTGTGTTTGGTTTGGTTTCATAATTCAGAATTTACATGCCAGCCAATTAAACTACAAATGAGAGCTAGTAAAACTCCACCTAAATGGACAAATAATAAGGGACTGTCTAATTGACATCTGACTGTTTTTCAATTCAAAAACAGTCAAATTTTCTGTCCAATCAACAGATTACACCTGTACTAGCAGGAAAATCACCAGAAAGCAAAAAAGAACCTCTAAACGGGTCGGGTAAACATCTCGCCCGTTCGACGTGGACAAACAAACCCCCTCGTCATCAGGGACCACAACCAACTTGCAACCCACGCAAAGGCCAAACCCCCCCTCCCCCTCAAGCACTGGAAACAGATCTCACCTCCACAAATACACACCCCTCCCCCTCACCTAACAGATCTGGGAGGCGGCCATGGGAAAGGGAGAGGCGGCCATGCCACAGCGGGGAGGGGGAGAAGAAAGAAGAGCAAACACAAAATTGGGAGAGGAGCATCTCCCTAATGAGGAGCAGCAGGGAGATCAACAACACAATCCGCAGTCAAGAAACACACCAACTCCTCACCATAATCTCCCTTCACCTCTTGCATGAACAAAAACTGAAGGAATTTCCTTCACCTACAAGGGAGATAGATCAACATTCAGAAACATTCAGCAACCTAGTTCAAATTTCCATAGATCAACATTCAGAAACATTCAACAACCTAGTTCAAATTTCCAGTGTAAAATCCTAGAAAATTACAGTGCAAAACACCATGTAACTAGTCTTGTACCTAGAAATTTCCACTGTAAATTCCATAAATTCCAGTGTAAACAAGTAGACAAATGATATAATTACATTGAAAGAACACAGTAATCTACACTGTAAATCATAGAAAAAACAGTACACAAAATCTGATGTACTTACACTGTAAATGCATACTTTCAGTGAAGATTGCACTGTATTTTACAGAGTAAACCTGACTGTAAAATACACACTTACAGTGAAAATTACACTGTAGCTACCTAGAAACTTACAGTGTAAAACCCCTACAAATTCCAGTGTAAATCTAAAGGTTATACTGTAAGTACCCATTAAAAATGTACTGTAAGTACCTAGTAAAAATGCACTGTAAATCCACTGTAAGTACTTAGGTAATTACACTGTAAGTACCCATGTAAATCCACTTTAAGTACCTAGTAAAACTGTAGTGTAAAACCCTTTAACAGTATTCACACATACTATCTCCTGCCCCTCACCCAATGCATAGAAACACAGAAGTATAGAACACATTGAAGCATGCAGACATTACAAAATATTTTCATCTATTACTATATGCTTTGTTGCTCATGATTATGTTAAACTGACATTCTACTTTCCAAAATGTGACAGGAGAGGAGCATGATGAGGGCAGTAATTGAAGAGGATCTAATGAGATTGTCACAGGAAGAACTCATACTAAATGTGAGATACAATTGCTAAACTCTGGGAATATGTTTAAAATACATAAAAGGGTAAAAAGTTAACACAATTATGATGCAGGAAACATTTTCTTTCACTGCGCTCCTTCATTCCGACATTATATACAAGGTAAGAATCAAAAATCAAAAAATACCGAGTACATATCAGGTGATGTGTAAAAAAACTTGTGATGAACCTTGTAGGTACATTCAGGGGATGGATCTACGAACATTGCCGAAACTATCTACGAAAACTCCAGGAGCAAATCAAATGACAGTTTCATCACAACAAGAGATGACAATGTAAGCAAAACAACAGTTGAATAACTATTGCAAGAAAATGCCGAAGGAAAGCACACTAACAATCTTTAAACTTACTTTGCAGACACTGGAAGCAGACTTGCATCACGAAATGCCAGCGAGCGAAGATGGGGGAGGAGAATCCGATCCCTGGGACACAAATCTGTTCTACAACATGAATCTGCAACAGGTACGCATCACAAAAATTCAGCAATACAGACGATGAACATAAAAGAAGTGCAAAGGAACATATCAGAAGAAAGTAACTAAAACAAAATCCCTAAATGTTGCAGGAGCCTCAAGAGGTTGATCCCAGCAGAGCAGCGGCTAACACGAACTCAAGCACATGCATGAATGAAGAAGGAGAAAGAAAAGAACCAGGACACTCACTTGAACAAGAAGGAGACGATGAATTCCTCGATGAAGAAGACATTGAAAGATTCCTGCAAAATGAACAAGAAGCTACATCAGAGGGCAATCTGATGAACACTAGCAGTAATTTCAAGCCGTATTTAGGCATGCAGTTCAAAACAAAGGAAGAGGCTCAGGAATATTTCAATTTCTACTCGAAAGTGGCAGGATTTTCAGTTGCTACAGTAGCAATCTCAAGAACAGCAAGCAAGAAAAGAAACAATGAGGTGACAAGGATCACTATGAAGTGCAACAAGTGGGGCAAGACAAAAGAAATAGAGAAGGAATGCATAGTGCCCATGAGAAGATCTACAGTCATTGCTAAAACAGATTGTAAAGTTGTGATGGTCATATCTGAGAAAGGAGGCATATGGGAAATCACAAGACAACACCTAGAACACAACCATGAGTTAACACCAAACAGTAGATTCTTCAGGTCACATAAGTACATATCGGATGAAGAGAAGTGCTTGGTAAGAGTTTTGAAGCATACAAACCTGGAAACAAGAAGGATTGTTGCTGTCCTGGCTTACATAAGAGGAGGAATGGCTCATCTACCATACACAAAGAAACATGTCACTAACTATGCAGCAACAATAAACAGAGACATTGCAAACTCCTCGACATGATGGAAGTAGTGCAAATGTTCAACAAGAAGCAAACAGAAAATCCTGGCTTTTGCTACTCGTTTGAGCTTGATGGAGAGAATAAAGTGAGAAGCTTATTCTGGACAGATGTGAGGTCAAGAATGATGTATGACATATGTGGAGATTGCATAAGTTTTGACACTACATTCCTAACAAACAAGTACAACTTACCTTTTGCACCGTTTGTGGGAGTATCCCCACACGGCAACACATACTTGTTTGCTTGTGCATTCATTATCAATGAGACAAAAGACACGTTTGCTTGGTTGTTTGAACAATTCCTGATGGCTATGGGAGGCAAGCATCCTATATCGATAATTACAGATCAGGACAAGGCAATGCAAGGAGCTATTGAACAAGTATTTCCTAATGCTACCCATAGGAGTTGCCTGTTTCACATAAAGAAAAAGGCAGAGGAGAAAGTTGGGCCTTGTTTCCAAGCTAATGAAGGCCTCTATGAAGATTTCCAGGACATTGTGGACAACTCCTTGACTGTAGAAGAATTTGAAACAGACTGGCAAGAAATGACAGAGAAATACCAAGTTCACCACATAAAGTACTTCGGCGACATGTGGGAAAACAGGAAAAAGTTCATTCCAGTGTATTTCAAGGACAAGTTCTTCCCATTCATTCAAACTACAGCTAGAAGTGAAGGAACTAATGCCCTTTTCAAGAAAGGGGTTGGGGCTAAATTTAGTGCTACTAGCTTTTTAAGAGAGTATGACCTGATACTTGATGTTGTGCATGACAGGAAGAAGAATGTGACCATGTTTCCAGAAACAAGAAGGTTGCAAGGAAATCCTTCTGGTCAAAATACAGCATAGAAAGGCAAGCACATGAGATGTACAACCTTGGAATATTCAGAAAATTCGAGTTTAAGATGGCAGATACAACAAGGCTGCATGTCTTTGAACAAGAAAAGGACAAATACTACATTGTTGCCTGTGCTGAAAACTACCCTCTAAAGGAACTCCGGAAAAGGTTATACCTAGTGCAAGTTGGATTGAAAGAAGAAGAATACTCTTGCATTTGTTGCACATTCAAGAAAGATGGACTGTTGTGCTCACACATACTTCGAGTAATGATACATCTCAACATTGAGAAGATACCAGAAAAATACATCATTGATAGATGGAGGAAAAATGACTACAAGCTAGATGTTACAAAGACACCAGCTGTTGCAGCTGAGAACTCCACACTAAGGTACAATGTGTTGGCAAGGAAATTGGTGCATGTGGCATCAATAGCTTCAAAGAAGAAGAGGAAGTATGAATATCTGCTGGGAGAATTAGACAGGATACAAAAAAGGCTCCGGGAAATGGATGATGAAGAAGAAACAACAGATGGGGGACAGAGTGTAGCAACGAGAACAGTTACATTCGTACCAACAGCAGGAGAAGGAGAAACAACAACACCATCATTCACAATACAAGACCCAGATATAGCGAAAACAAAAGGTAGACCAAGGATGCTAACTATTCGCGAAGCAATAAAGCAGAACAAGTTCTACAAATGCTCACATTGCGGGTCTGAAAGTCACATGTCAAGAATTGCACAAACCTCGACAAGGAATACAACAAGCCAAACAGGAAACAAGCAAAGAAGTCGAACCCAAGGAATGTCAAGAAAGGTAAGTTATAAAATATTGAAATGAGATATACTTGATTACAAGAAAATAAATTAATAGTGGACACTGAACACAGGTGCAGAGAACAAAGGAGGCAACCAGAGGAGCAACAGCAAGAGGAAGGGCAATATGACGGCGCAACACAATCCTATAGCAGAACCTCCGAAAGAATGAAGAAAACAAGATTGCAGAATATGAGAGAAGAAGAAAAGAAGACAGAACAAAGATGAGTAGGATTAGGAGTGAGCGGGAATACTACAAATGTAGTACGAATGTCTTATGATTAGAAGGAAAACTAGGAGAAAGATTAGTAGTGAGAGGGAGTACTACTAATGTATTAGCAATATCTTATTCGTACCTAATTTCTCATGCCTAGCCGAATTCAAAATTTCATTAAATTATGATACATTCAAATTCCAGAAAGGCAAGTAGACAAAAAAAGTTAACGATTATTTAGCATTATTTTACCTGTACAGAAAATGATAATATAATAAAATAGAACACGAAAATAAATGGGAAAGAGTAAAAGTACAGAAAGCTCACATTACAGGACGAAGAGATGATTGTAGTTGCAGATATTGAAACCTGCCAGGAAACAAATATTGCACCTTCACTGAAATTAAAAGAAGAGATTAATTGTTAGGAACATAATAAAACTAGAACCTATACAAAAAAAAAAACACATAATCAACAAAGGGGGCTGGGTAAGAACCTTGACTTCAGAGAACATTCAACTGAAATGAGAAACAAACATGCAACAGTAAAGAAATAAAAGGAACACAAAGAACAAAAGCAACAGATACAGATAGAAGAACATAACATTGCATACTATTACAAAAGAGTCACTGTTTCGGGACTACTATATTGTCGGCTTACAAACCAATGGAAAACACCAAATCATAAACAACAAGATGGCCTCAAAAGTAGTATTACAATCTATAAAAACGTCCAGAAACAATATCTATAGCTCAAAACTAAGCAGAGCCTTCGATCTTCCAATGCATCTCCCATAAACTCTAAGCCTTGACCTGTACAAAAAAAATAGGCAAACATTGTTTTATGCTGAAAAACATTGTTTCCATCTGTATTACATTCTACAGCTTACGTAAGCATCAAAGGAAATTCAGAAAAAAGCAGAAAAAAGTACTAAAAACTCACATCACCAAAGAAGTCTGTAACAAAAGTCTTGTCAACGCTGTTGAATGTACTGAAATACAACTCATTAGCCAATCTGATTCTTATGTTGTCGATATCAGCAGGACCAAACATATTTCCAATTGGGGTCCTGGGAGTCCAATACTTCAGATACATGATAGAGAAAACACCACAATCATGGCTGAAAGAAGAGATGACAAAGAAATAAAATTAAACCAAAATGATAACAAAACCAAAAAGAAAATTAATAGAAGGCGCACTGAAAAGAGAAAAGAGAAGAAGTACCCATTATCTTGCTGAGGTACACTAGGGTAAACAATATCAAAATTTTCAAAGTCAATACGAGTGCGCATGACAGGAGTCACAACCTGATCCCAGATGCTTATGAAATTTTCAATCTGCATCGAAGACAAAAATCAGCAGTCTAAGTAACAATAACAGTTTGATCCATCGAATGAATCACTCAAATTTTTTTTTGAATACCATTGCATCACGAACTTCCTTCTAAAAATCAGACTTTGGCCCATAAGCAGAATCAAGAAATGCGAATGCCCTCTCCTTCAAGCAAACAACGAAAGTAAACCAGTGCTGATCCCGAGCAATAGGAAAAAAAGCTGCAAAAACAACACAAGAATAATTTTCATCATCAATGAATAGAACAGGAAAAAGAGGCAAACTAGAAGAAGGGGAAATGAGCTGAAAAGAAGAGACAAAAAACTACTTACCAGATTACTTCTCCACATTGCAAAAGCACTATTTGCACCATGAAATGCATTACCTACAATCTCAACATTAACACCACTCAAAATGGTTTCCTGAAAAAGCAAAAGACGACAATTACCCCAATGTAAGGACGAATAAGAAAAAAGATAACATACATACAACTTACCCCAATGTAAGAGAAAAAGAAGTGCTTCTTTGAAGCTGATGGATGAGATTGTTTGAAAAGATAACGGCAGCATACACACGTAATCAAGAAATTATCCACATCTTCTTTGGATTTCAAAGTTGCAAGATTTCGTAGCTACAAGAAGCTCGGTCATATCGAATTGCTTCATACCTAGGGAATATAGAAAACCAAACCAAAAATTAATTCATCCTGAAGCTAAAAAGAATGAATTAAAGAAACAGTAGACCTAGAAAAAGAGAAGTTACATAGAAAACCTACAAACGTAAACAATGAAAAAAGAGAGCAAAAGAACATACTTGCACCAAGTTTCATGCGTTCCTATTTCCACCATTGCAAGGTGGTGACGCCTTTCTTGATTAGTAACAGGAAACTTATTACCCTGAGGAACATATGGATCTGAGGTATATCTGCCAGGAACAACCATCCTCCGAGGTACATGACCGTGAGATGAACCACTAGGAACAATGGAAGATTGTGCATGAGCTTTAGGAATGTATACGAAGGAGGTCTAGGGGCACTCCGGATGACAAGATCTCTACTGGGCTAGAAATAGCCTAACAACATAAAAATAGCAAAAGAAAGTAAGAATAAGCACAACAACTTGAAGGGTGAAGACATTTAAAAAATAAAGAAGAACAAGGGAGAAGGAAGAGAAAGATGAAAATACTTGTTGCTTCCTAGGATTACAACTACTTGATTGAGGTGCTGTAAAGTTCTTGAGCTTGTTGTAAGCAACATCATTAGATCTTGAGAGCTGTTGACACCTAGCAGCAAAACTAGAAGTGCCTACAATTTGAATGTCGTCTTGTAGCTCTTTAACCTACATTGATTAAACATGCAAGAAGCATTAGAGAATCAGTACATTAGACAAGACCTAAGAAACAACAAATCAGAAAGCAAAAAGAAAAAAATACAAGAAAGTTGACACAAGCTTGACAACAAACCTCATTAGTAGGGTGGCTTGAGCAGTGAGTTGACTTGGAAACCTTAGAATTAGGCAAAGCGGCCATTTCAACGCAATCCTGAAAACACAACAAATAAACAATCCAAAAAATCAGAATACAAACAAAACCAACTACTGAAAAAACAAAGAAAGTAAATAAAATTCAGAAATAATTACCTCATCATTTCGGGGATCCAGCGAATTCATAAATCTTTCAACAACATACTGAGAGCACTCAACATCACCTAGCTAAACAAAATACAACCAAACAAAATCACTACTAATGTTCCAAAAAAGATTACAATGGGAGTACGATGGGAGATGCTAACCGCATTATGGAAACGCTGCGACAAGCGAATAGGAACCAGAGGGGACGGTTCTCCAAAAGAATTATCGACCTCTTTAACATTGGGCTCACCATTGGTAACATCGCCATTAGATTGAACACCAAGAGTGCGATTTAACTGAGCAAAAGTGGGTCTTTGAAAACCATTATCATCGGCCTTGGGTTCGCATTTCTTAATAAGACCAGCTACACAAAACACAAAACAAGAGCGTGAGTTACCAAGAAAAATAAATAAACACAAAAAGGACCTGAGGGCTCCAAAGTAGAACCAACAATAGGAATTGCACACCACGTCGTTGAAGGGGATATACCTACAAAAAGAGAAGATACAAGCACAGGTGAAGAAAAAAATAAACAAGACACAAATAAAAGGAAAATGAAGAATACAAGAATTTAAATAAGAGAAAAGAAAAGCTCGGACCTATAGAATGAGAAGGACTTTTTATAGAAGATAAATCCGCCACTGGAATTGCAGCTTCAACATTTGCCTCATTTACCACGCCCTGCAAAAGAAAATAAAAAAAGATAAAAATACTAAATCATCAAGCGAATATAAGACAAAAAAGAAGAAGCACTAAATACAAAGTGTATAATACCTCATCACACACTTTAGGAGCTGGAGATGAACTAGATAAAACTACTGGGTTGTGAAAACCCCCAACACTAACAACACCAGAAACAAAAGGAGAAGCTTCAATCAAATTGGGGATTTGCTGCTGGACTTCAGGAGATGATTTCTCAACAACAGTCTCACACTTCCTCTCATCAATGAAAGATTGAATAGAGACAGACTTGGCGCCTGCAAAAAGGATAAAGAAACAACATGCGAAAGGACAAAAAAGTAAGATCATACAAGCAAGAAATATATAAATCAGAAAATAATAACAAAACAGGAAAGAACTTCAAAAAGGAACTAACCAAAAGAGAACTTGTTGAGAGAATGACCCTCACTTGAATAAACTTTAGGTGTCGGGACAGATTTGGCATTTAGAGTAGAGAGTGATAAGCATTCTAGAACGTCAATTACAAGGGACTGTGACCATTGTACAAATAGCTTGGGCTTGTCTTTGTTCCTAGATTGAACAAGGTTTATGACTACTTGAGCAGCCTGAAAAAAGTTCAATAAAACAACACAATTAAAACAACCAAAGCAACAAAGTGGAAAAAGAGCAGAAAGTACAAACCCAAAACTACACTAACCTCAAACCCAAAACGAGCACCGAAGGATTTCTGCACATTCATTTCAAAAAGCATGTCACTGCAAAGGGGAACCCATCTTTGCTTGCTGAAGATTTCTCGATAGACTTCTAGAACGAGAAGGAGTAATTCCATATGAGAACATACTGAAAACATAAACAAGCAAAAAAATAATTATAAATTTAAAACAAAAGAACAAAAATAACAAACCTGCGGATTAACTGGAGCAAACAACCGCTTTAGAGGCCTCTTGCCATAAGAGCGGCTATTGTTTCTGTCAAGCTCTGAAAATTGCTTAACTTTGTTACCTCTCCTTGCTAGAATCCGGGGCTTGACATCGTGATGTAATGGAGACCGAAATTAAGTTGGTCAAGGTAACAAACCTATAAACAACCACGCAAGAAAGAGATTAAAGGAAATAACATAAAAAAAACTTAAAATAAAAGTAAAGAACAAGAACAAGACTTACTGCAAAAGCACAGTGACAACCACCAAACGTCACTGATCTTTTAGAAGCAACTTTAGTGGAATTCTTGAACTTTTTGATGCTGCTCAACAACCACTCATAAACATATCCGGACAGATCATAGTTGCACACAGAAGAACAATCCCTGAAAATATGCAGGTACTTCGGGCTAGGACTGAGGCTAGAGTTGGGACAAAGGAATGAGGACAACGCAACAATCATGAAGCAAATGAAAATGTCTTCATCAGACAACTCGACTTCGGTGGATTTAAGCTTGCTGGCGAAGAAAGAGACAGGAGGAATACCAGAAACATTGAAGTGAGACAGGATAAAATCACGTCCAGACTCAGGATCAGACACAAGTGGCTCACCATCTGCTGGGAGGTCAAGGATATCATGGATATCATACTTGGTCATTGGGATAAATTTCCTTTCGAACTGGAATTCAGATGAAGGGACATCAAACCTACTAGCAAGCCACTTCACTAGCCTAAGGGGAACCTTGGTCCTAACAAAGTTTAAGAGACAGCCCATGCCGTATGTCTGGATGACATTCTGATACCTAGGACACATTCCAGCAACAACACCAGAGAAGAACTTCCCAGAATATCTAGTGAAAGTGGCACAAGTGGGGAAATCAGTAGATCGTTTCTGCCTCTACAAAACAACAAAAGGAGAGACACAAATGAAAAACATAGGATAGAACCGAAACCAATAAAACTAAGAAAATACACAAGGAAGAGAACATTAATACATTCAGATTACAACAGTACTTAAATAAAAGTACACAACTAACGCATAAACAACACAACTACGGTTGAAAACTCTGAAAACCAAACTTCTGTGGTTACCTTTGTATTACAGAAGAACAACAAAACTACGGAGGACAGAAAACATTACATGCTACCAAGGTAAATTACATATAAAATATACTACATGAAGCTATCATCTGGAAAGGCAAAAACTAACATTATATGAGAGCACGAAAATACAGGACATTTAAACAGATATGGGGAACTAACCACATTCCTCCTAGAAGCAGATGATAGTTTCCTCTTTAAGCATTTTACTTTCTGAAATGACAAAAAACACAAATGTCACCAAAAAGAAAAAAGCCAAATTAACAAAAGAAAGAAAGAACTAAAAGAAAAGAAAGAACATACTTGATTGAGATAGAACTTCAAAAGAGCCTTGTCGAACTCTCCTTCATCTCGAGATAGATCCTGCAAACAAAGAAGAAATAAAACAGACCAAAAATAATTAAATCAAAGCTAAAAGATAAAGAAATTAAACAACAAAGAAAAGAAACATAAATAAGTAACTACCGGAGACACAGGATGAGAACCATCTTCTGCAAAATCATTAGGCACAAAAGCTTCATCCAGTGAATCTGCACTCTCTAAAGATGATACTAATGGAACATCCTGATGAGACACTTTCCGTACCCTACCCATTTAAACCTGTAAATGGAACATAAAATTACACTGAGACACAATCAAATTACACTGAAAAATCCACTCAAATTACACTGGAATTAAAATGGGTACACTGCACTGTAAAGTTAAAATAAATTACACTGAAACTACAATCAAATTACACTAAAAAATCCACTGGAATTAAGTGGGTACAGTGCACTGTAAAGTTAGAATAAATTACGCTGAAACTACAATCAAATTACACTGAAAAATCCACTTAAATTACACTGGAATTAAAATGGGTACACTGCACTGTAAAGTTAAAATAAATTACACTGAAACTACAAATCAAATTACACTGTAAAATCCACTAAAATTACACTGGAATTAAATGGGTACACTGCACTGTAAAGTAAGAATAAGTTAGCCTGAAACTACAATCAAATTACACTGGAAAATCCACTAAAATTACACTGGAATTAAAATGGGTACACTGCATTGTAAAGTTAAAATAAATTACACTGAAACTACAAACCAAATTACACTGTAAAATCCACTAAAATTACACTGGAATTAAATGGGTACACTACACTGTAAAGTTAGAATAAGTTACACTGAAACTACAAACAAATTACACTGGAAAATCCACTAAAATTACACTGGAATTAAATGGGTACAATGCACTGTAAAGTTACGATGAACTACACTGTAAAATCCACCAAAATTACACTGGAATTAAATAAGTAAATTACACTTAAAAGTACGAAATGCTGGGATGAACTACACTATGACAAAATCCACTCAAATTACACATAAAATCTGGGACAGGTTATGCTGCAAGACTGAGACAAATTATATTACAATGCAACAAACGAGATAAAATCACAGTGGAATTAAAACGGCTAAAATACACTTAAAGTCTGTAAATCTGAGATGAATTACACAGTAAAACTGACATAAAGTTACAATGAAAATCTGGGAAAATTACACATAAAACTACACTGCAATTACAATAAAAAATCACCCTAGAAATTCAGGGTTAATTACACTATACAAACTGGGAGAAATTACCCTGTAAGACTACAAAACTGATATTACACTGGAAGTCTATGACAACACTAAAAAGGTCTGATCAAACAATTGACAACACTGAAAAGGGCCAAGCCAAAAGTACACATAAATTAACCTGCTAGAAGAAAAACAAACATGATACAAAGGAGAACTACACCTCCAACAACAAATCAGGAGCCTAATTCATTTGAATACAAAAAAAGAGCTTGACACGAGCACCTAGCATCTACCAATACATGAGCAGGGGCAAGAGCAGGAAAACACGCAGAAGCATCAGGGAGCATCCCGACACGAGCAGGAACGAGCTAGACATCTACCAGTACATCTACAACATCCCGCATGCTACAACTACAGACATCCGCCAAGCTACATCTACAGAATCCCCATCAGCTACAGGAACATGAGCATCTACAAGTACATGAGCACCTACAGATCGCCCTCTCACCTACAGGAACATGAGCACCTACAGGAACATCTACAGAAACATCTACAGAATCCCTCGCGCCTACAGGAACACGAGCACCTACAGGAACATCTACAGATCGCCCTCTCATCTACATGAACAGCTACATCTCCACAGACAAAAGGGGGACAAAGCCGCTGCATCTACAAACTACAACAGTACAAACAGCAGCGCGCGCGGGACGACCACAACAACCAGAAGCCTAGCAATCTAGCGGCTGCACCACATGCGCGAGAGGGCGACATGAACTGACCTAGATCTGGGACGAACAAGAGCAGAATGACACAAGCGCGCGACGGGGAGAGAGAGAGAGGAACAACCAACCGCGACACCGGGGAGCGAAAGGGAAGGGGAGAGAAATCAAGCTCGAGTGGGGGAAGGTCTCGAAATCGCCATGGACGGGGAGAATCGCCTCCTGCTCCGCCGCTCGAGCTCCCCCTCAGCCTTATCCAAACAAAGAGGATGAAATGAAATGGGAGGAAAGGCACGCTACCCCAAATTCAAACGAGACAAAAATCAGAGCCGGCCGGGCGCGGCGATAACGGGCACAGAGAAAACCGCACAACACAAAAAAACCGGACCCGGCAACAAGACCAGCACGAATCTCCGCGCAAGAACGGACGGACAACGACTTGAATGTTGGCGAATTGCAAAACAGTCAGCTGTAAAATAGCAAAACCGAATAATAATTACAAGTATGCTTGTGAATCATCGACAAGGGAAAAGGATAAGAAGTCTGTGTCAAGTTTAGTAAAACATGTGATGGGGATCTGGCTTTTGACGTGATTTGATTGAGAGAGGATGAAGAGGTGGATCAACGCCGGCGGCCACCGGAGTAGTTGACACAATAACCGGATGGCCGATGGTAGCGAAGATCGTGCCCTTCTCTGGTTCTTCCGTTCATGTGCGTGCAAATGAGAAAAGAAGAGAGAGATAGACGGAAATTGACTGGGTGACTAAAAAGAAAAAAGAAAGTGCGTACGATTTTATATCTCGGCAGCCAGCTCGTGCGTGATTTGTGGGCTGCCAATTTTGTGGCGGAGGATTTCCACGCCGCTGTTGCACCAGCGATTTGCCGGAAACAAGAGAGGGCGCGCCCAGGTTGGCTAGGGCGAGCCAAAATTGGCTATGATCCAAACGGCAATCAAAAAGCATGGGCGGACCAATATTTTGGTAAGGCCAGCATTGATACTTGTTGGGGAACGTTGCAGAAAATAAAAAATTTCTACGCTTCATCAAGATCAATCTATGGAGTTCATCTAGCAACGAGAGAGAGGAGTGCATCTACATACCCTTGTAGATCGCGAGCGGAAGCGTTCAAGAGAACGGGGTTGAGGGAGTCGTACTCGTCGTGATCCAAATCACCGATGACCGAGTGCCGAACGGACGGCACCTCCACGTTCAACACACGTATGGTTGGGGAAGACGTCTCCTCCTTCTTGATCCAGCAAGGGGGGAGGAGAGGTTGATGGAGATCCAGCAGCACGACGGCGTGGTGGTGGATGCAACGGGGATCTCGGCAGGGCTTCGCCAAGCTCTACGGAGGAGGAGGAGGTGTTGGAGAGGGAGAGGGAGGCGCCAGGGGCTAGGGTGCGCAGCCCTCCCTCCCCCCTCTTTATATAGGGGTCCAGGGGGGCGCCGGCCCCTCTAGATCCCATCTAGATGGGGGGCGGCGGCCAAGGGGGGTGGCTTGCCCCCTGCCAAGTGGGCGCCCCACCCCTAGGATTTCCAACCCTAGGCGCAGGGGGCCCAAGGGGCGCACCAGCCCACCAGGGCTGGTTCCTCCCACTTCAGCCCATGGGGCCCCTCCGGGATAGGTGGCCCCACCCGTGGACCCTCGGGACCCTTCCAAAGTGGTCCCAGACAATACCGGTGACCCCCAAAACTTTTCCGATGGCCGAAACTGGACTTCCTATATATAATTCTTCACCTCCGGACCATTCCGGAACTCCTCGTGACGTCCGGGATCTCATCCGGGACTCCGAACAACTTTCGGATTACCGCATACTTATATCTCTACAACTCTAGCGTCACCGAACCTTAAGTGTGTAGACCCTACGGGTTTGGGAGACATGCAGACATGACCAAGACGACTCTCCGGTCAATAACCAACAGCGGGATCTGGATACCATGTTGGCTCCCACATGCTCCTCGATGATTTCATCGGATGAACCACGATGTCGAGGATTCAATCAATCCCGTATTCAATTCCCTTTGTCAATCGGTACATTACTTGCCCGAGATTCGATCGTCGGTATCCCAATACCTCGTTTAATCTCGTTACCGGCAAGTCACTTTACTGCATCAGTAATGCATGATCCCGTGACTGCACACTTGGTCACATTGAGCTCATTATGATGATGCATTACCGAGTGGGCCCAGAGATACCTCTGCGTCATACGGAGTGACAAATCCCAGTCTCAATTCGTGCTAACCCAACAGACACTTTCGGAGATACCCGTAGTGCACCTTTATAGTCACCCAGTTACGTTGTGACGTTTGGCACACACAAAGCACTCCTACGGTATCTCGGAGTTGCACAATCTCATGGTCTAAGGAAATGATACTTGACATTTGGAAAAGCTCTAGCAAAACGAACTACACGATCTTGTGCTATGCTTAGGATTGGGTCTTGTCCATCACATCATTCTCCTAACAATGTGATCCCGTTATCAATGACATCCAATGTCCATAGTCAAGAAACCGTGACTATCTGTTGATCAACGAGCTAGTCAACTAGAGGCTCACTAGGGACATGTTGTGGTCTATGTATTCACACATGTATTACGATTTCCGGATAACACAATTATAGCATGAACAATAGACAATTATCATGAACAAAGAAATATAATAATAACCATTTTATTATTGCCTCTAGGGCATATTTCCAACAGTCTCCCACTGGCACTAGAGTCGATAATCTAGTTACATTGTGATGAATCGAACACCCATAGAGTTCTGGTGTTGATCATGTTTTGCTCTAGGGAGAGGTTTAGTCAACGGATCTGCAACATTCAGATCCGTATGCACTTTGCAAATATCTATGTCTCCATCTTGAACATTTTCACGAATGGAGTTGAAGCGACGCTTGATGTGCCTGATCTTCTTGTGAAACCTGGGCTCCTTGGCAAGGGCAATAGCTCCAGTGTTGTCACAGAAGAGAGTGATCGGCCCTGACGCATTGGGTATGACTCCTAGGTCGGTGATGAACTCCTTCATCCAGATTGCTTGATGCGCTGCCTCCGAGGCTGCCACATACTCCGCTTCACATGTAGATCCCGCCACGACTCTTTTCTTGCAATTGCACCAGCTTACTGCCCCACCATTCAAAATAAACACGTATCCGGTTTGTGACTTAGAGTCATCCAGATCTGTGTCGAAGCTAGCGTCGACGTAACCCTTCACGATGAGCTCTTCATCACCTCCATAAACGAGAAACATATCCTTAGTCCTCTTCAGGTACTTCAGGATATTCTTGACCGTTGTCCAGTGTTCCTTGCCGGGATTACTTTGGTACCTTCCTACCAAACTTACGGCAAGGTTTACATCAGGTCTGGTACACAGCATGGCATACATAATAGACCCTATGGCTGAGGCATAGGGGATGACACTCATCTCTTCTTTATCTTCTGCCATGGTCGGACATTGAGCCGAGCTGAATTTCACACCTTGCAAAACAGGCAAGAACCCCTTCTTGGACTAATCCATATTGAACTTCTTCAATATCTTATCACGGTATGTGCTTTGTGAAAGACCTATGAGGCGTCTTGATCTATCTCTATAGATCTTGATGCCTAATATGTAAGCAGCTTCTCCAAGGTCCTTTATTGAAAAACACTTATTCAAGTAGGCCTTAATGCTGTCCAAAAGTTCTATATCATTTCCCATCAAAAGTATGTCATCCACATATAATATGAGAAATGCTACAGAGCTCCCACTCATTTTCTTTTAAACACAGGCTTCTCCATAAGTCTGTGTAAACCCAAACGCTTTGATCATCTCATCAAATCGAATGTTCCAACTACGAGACGCTTGCACCAGCCCATAGATTGAGCGTTGGAGCTTGCACACCTTGTTAGCATTCTCAGGATCGACAAAACCTTCTGGCTGCATCATATACAGTTCTTCCTTAAGATGGCCATTAAGGAATGCCGTTTTGACATCCATTTTCCATATCTCATAATCATAGTATGCGGCAATTGCTAACATGATTCGGACGGACTTGAGCTTCGCTACGGGAGAGAAAGTCTCATCGTAGTCAACCCCTTGCACTTGTCGATAACCCTTAGCGACAAGTCGAGCTTTATAGATGGTAACATTACCATCCGCGTCCGTCTTCTTCTTAAAGATCCATTTGTTTTCTATCGCTCGCCAATCATCGGGCAAGTCTGTCAAAGTCCATACTTCGTTTTCATACATGGATCCTATCTCGGATTTCATGGCTTCTAGCCATTTGTCGGAATCTGGGCCCGCCATTGCTTCTTCATAGTTCGAAGGTTCACCGTTGTCTAACAACATGATTTCCAGGACAGGGTTGCCATACCACTCTGGTGTGGAACATGTCCTCGTGGAACTATGAAGTTTAGTATTAACTTGATCCGAAGTACCTTGATCATCATCATTAGTTTCCTCTCCAGTCAGTGCAGGCACCACAGGAACATCTTCCGGAGCTGCACTACTTTCAAGAGGTAGTACTTCATCAAGTTCCACTTTCCTCCCACTTACTTCTTTCGAGAGAAACTCTTTCTCCAAAAAGGACCCGTTCTTGGCAACAAAGATCTTGCCTTCGGATCTGAGGTAGAAGGTATACCCAATGGTTTCCTTAGGGTATCCTATGAAGACACATTTTTCCGACTTGGGTTCGAGCTTTTCAGGTTGAAGTTTCTTGACATAAGCATCGCATCCCCAAACTTTTAGAAACGACAGCTTAGGTTTCTTCCCAAACCATAATTCATACGGTGTCGTCTCAACGGATTTAGACGGTGCCCTATTTAAAGTGAATGCGGCTGTCTCTAAAGCATAGCCCCAAAATGAGAGCGGTAGATCGGTAAGAGACATCATAGATCGCACCATATCCAATAGAGTGCGATTACGACGTTCGGACACACCGTTCTATTTGAGGTGTTCCAGGCGGCGTGAGTTGTGAAACGATTCCACATTTCCTTAAGTGCGTACCAAATTCGTGACTTAAATATTCTCCCCCACGATCTGATCGTAAGAACTTTATCTTTCGGTCACGTTGATTCTCAACCTCATTATGAAATTCCTTGAACTTTTCAAAGGTCTCAGACTTGTGTTTCATCAAGTAGACATACCCATATCTACTCAAGTCATCAGTGAGGGTGAGAACATAACGATATCCTCTACGAGCCTCAACGCTCATTGGACCGCACACATCAGTATGTATGATTTCCAATAAGTTGGTTGCTCGCTCCATTGTCCCGGAGAACGGAGTCTTGGTCATTTTGCCCATGAGGCATGGTTCGCATGTGTCAAATGATTCATAATCGAGAGACTCTAAAAGTCCATCAAGATGGAGCTTCTTCATGCGCTGGACACCAATGTGACCAAAGGCGGCGATTGCCACAAGTATGTGTGACTAGCGTTATCAACTTTACATCTTTTGGTATTCACACTATGAATATGTGTAACATCACGCTCGAGATTCATTAAGAATAAACCATTGACCAGCGGGGCATGACCATAAAACATATCTCTCATATAAATAGAACAACCATTATTCTCGGATTTAAATGAGTAGCCATCTCGCATTAAACGAGATCCAGATACAATGTTCATGCTCAAAGCTGGCACTAAATAACAATTATTGAGTTTTAAAACTAATCTCGTAGGTAAATGTAGAGGTAGCGTGCCGACGGCGATCACATCGACCTTGGAACCATTCGCGACGCGCATCGTCGCCTCGTCCTTCGCCAGTCTCCGCTTATTCCGCAGCTCCTGCTTTGAGTTACAAATATGAGCAACCGCACCGGTATCAAATACCCAGGAGGTACTACGAGTGCTGGTAAGGTACACATCAATAACATGTATATCACATATACCTTTGGTTTTGCCAGCCTTCTTGTCCACTAAGTACTTGGGGCAGTTCCGCTTCCAGTGACCACTTCCCTTGCAATAAAAGCACTCAGTCTCAGGCTTGGGTCCATTCTTTGGCTTCTTCCCGGCAACTGGCTTACCAGGTGCGGCAACTTCCTTGCCAATCTTCTTGAAGTTCTTCTTACCCTTGCCTTTCTTGAACTTAGTGGTTTTATTCACCATCAACACTTGATGTTCCTTTTTGATCTCTACCTCCGCTGATTGCTACATTGAATATACCTCAGGAATGGTCTTTTCCATCCCCTGCATATTGAAGTTCATCACAAAGCTCTTGTAGCTCGGTAGAAGCGACTGAAGGATTCTGTCAATAATCAAGCGCCATCCGGGAGATTAACTCCCAAATGAGTCAAGCGGTTGTGCAACCTGAACATTCGAGTATGTGCTCACCGATGTAACTATTTTCCTCCATCTTACAACTGAAGAACTTGTCGGAGACTTCATATCTCTCGACCCGGGCATGAGCTTGGAAAACCATTTTAGCTCTTCGAACATCTCATATGCTCCGTGTTGTTCAAAACGCTTTTGGAGCCCCGGTTCTAAGCTGTAAAGAATGCCGCACTGAACGAGGGAGTAATCATCAGCACGAGACTGCCAAGCGTTCATAACGTCTTGGTTCTCTCGATGGTGCTTCACCTAGCGGTGCTTCTAGGACATAATCTTTCTTGGCAGCTATGAGGATGATCCTCAGGTTCCGGACCCAGTCCGTATAGTTGCTGCCATCATCTTTCAGCTTGGTTTTCTCTAGGAACGCTTTGAAGTTGAGGTTGACATGAGCATGGGCCATTTGATCTACAAGACATATTGTAAAGATTTTAGACTAAGTTCATGATAATTAAGTTCATCTAATCAAATTATTCAATGAACTCCCACTCAGATAGACATCCATCTAGTCATCTAAGTGAAACATGATCCGAGTCAACTAGGCCGTGTCCGATCATCACGTGAGACAGACTAGTCAACATCGGTGAACATCTTCATGTTGATTGTATCTTCGATACGACTCATGCTCGACCTTTCGGTCTTCCGTGTTCCGAGGCCATGTCTGTACATGCTAGGCCTGGCCAAGTCAACCTAAGTGTATTGCGTGTGTAAATCTGGCTTACATCCGTTGTATTCGAATGTTAGGATCTATCACACCCGATCATCACGTGGTGCTTCGAAACAACGAACCTTCGCAATGGTGCACAGTTAGGGGGATCACTTTCTTGAAATTATTGCGAGGGATCATCTTATTTAAGCTACCGTCGTTCTAAGCAAATAAGACCTAAAACATGATAAACATCACATGCAATCAAATAGTGACATGATATGGCCAATATCATATTGCTCCTTTTATCTCCATCTTCGGGGCGCCATGATCATATTCGTCACCGGCATGACACCATGATCTCCATCATCATGATCTCCATCATCGTGTCTTCATGAAGTTGTCACGCCAACGATTACTTCTACTTCTAAGGCTAACGTGTTTAGCAATAAAGTAAAGTAATTTACATGGCGTTATTCAATGACACGCAGGTCATACAAAAAATAAAGACAACTCCTATGGCTCCTACCGGTTGTCATACTCATCAACATGCAAGTCGTGATTCCTATTACAAGAACATGATCATCTCATACATCACATATATCATTCATCACATCCTTTGGCCATATCACATCACAAAGCATTTGCTGCAAAAACAAGTTAGACGTCCTCTCATTGTTGTTGCATGTTTTTACGTGGCTGCAATAGGGTTCTAGCAAGAACGTTTCTTACCTACGTAAAACCCACAACGTGATATGCCAATTTCTATTTACCCTTCATAAGGACCCTTTTCATCGAATCCGCTCCGACTAAAGTGGGAGAGACAGACACCCGCTAGCCACCTTATGCAACTAGTGCATGTCAGTCGGTGGAACCTGTCTCACGTAAGCGTACGTGTACGGTCGGTCTAGGCCGCTTCATCCCACGATGCCGCCGAAGCAAGATAAGACTAGTAGCAGTATGAAAATTGACAACATCTACGCCCACAACAAGTTTGTGTTCTACTCGTGCATAGAAACTACGCATAGACCTAGCTCATGATGCCACTGTTGGAGAACGTTGCAGAAAATAAAAAATTTCTACGCTTCACCAAGTTCAATCTATGGAGTTCATCTAGCAACGAGAGAGAGGAGTGCATCTACATACCCTTGTATATCGCGAGCGGAAGCGTTCAAGAGAACGGGGTTGAGGGAGTCGTACTCGTCGTGATCCAAATCACCGATGACAGAGTGCCGAACGGACGGCACCTCCGCGTTCAACACACGTACGGTTGGGGAAGACGTCTCCTCCTTCTTGATCCAGCAAGGGGGAAGGAGAGGTTGATGGAGATCCAGCAGCACGACGGCGTGGTGGTGGATGCAGCGGGGATCTCGGCAGGGCTTCGCCAAGCTCTACGGAGGAGGAGGAGGTGTTGGAGAGGGAGAGGAAGGCACCAGGGGCTAGGGTGCGCAGCCCTCCCTTCCCCCTCTTTATATAGGGGTCCAGGGGGGCGCCGGCCCCTCTAGATCACATCTAGATGGGGGGGTGGCGGCCAAGGGGGGTGGCTTGCCCCCCAAGCCAAGTGGGGCGCCCCCCACCACTAGTGCAGAACCGGGCAATAGCACCGGTTCGTAAGGCCCTTTAGTGTCGGTTCCATAACCGGCACTAAAGTGTGGGTACTAAAGCCCCCCCCCCCCCCTTTAGTACTGGTTCAGCACGAACCGGTGCTAAAGGGCAACCACGTGGCACGAGCCAGCTTCGGGGGCCTGGAGCCCTTTAGTATCGGTTGGTAAGACTAACCGGTACTATAAGGTTTGGGGGGATTTTAGTTTTATGATTTCTTTTTCATTTAATTTTGTGTTTCAATTTTACTTCTTTTTTGTTTGCGGTTTTTTTACGATACTACACATTTTCCCCTTTATGCATATATATATATATATATATATATATATATATATATATATATATATATATAATTTCTAGTAGAACCAATCATCATGCATATATATATCATCAATGTCTCACAAACCACCATATTAATTAATTCACACATACACACATGTATAGCTATATACAATTTCTCCTACATATGCATGTTGCCTTCGGAGCCAGTGGCATTAGCCTAATTGGTGCCTTCGGAGCACGATGACAATTGGAAGTGGTTTTCATGGGCGCGGTAGCAGGTAAT
This sequence comes from Aegilops bicornis, assembly GCA_021605145.1. NCBI lineage: Eukaryota > Viridiplantae > Streptophyta > Magnoliopsida > Poales > Poaceae > Aegilops > Aegilops bicornis. The sequence goes on along the minus strand of CM038674.1, from coordinate 39,020,905 downwards.
AGTATTCTCCCTTCGGATTTATGACCTGGTCGAGCAAAAAGCCCGCTATTTCCTCTTGAAGTGCTTCGACGCGCTCCGTTTGTAGGAGCTTCTCCCGCACCTCTTTGAACTGTTAAGAAGGAGATCAATATGCATGTGTATTAGTTGTGTGACTAGATATCGATAATGGTGTAAAAATTGTGAATAGTGTTCGACAAGTGTACCCATTCCTGTCTTTGAGATCTGCTCCTTTCGGACGCCATCATGCGAATGTTCTCGCAAACGCAGAATGCACACAGATCAGTCCCTCGCTACCGCTTGAGGGCCTTTACGAGAATGGAATTTGATCAGATAATAATTAATCAAGCATGATAATTAAAGAGATGGCAGCTAGCTAGCTAGCTAGCTAGTACTACTTAATTACTTACCTTTGGTCGAAACCATTTAAGCTTTTTTTTCCATTCGCCTTCCGTGACGCTGATGAACCTTGCCCAAGCCCTGCCGGCGGACAAAGAAAATGAATAAAGGGGTTATTAAATAGTTCATATCATGAAATGACGAACTAAATAGGCCGAGATATATAGTTAATAATGATTGATATTACTTTTTGACTATCCCATAAAAGATGTTATAGTTAGTTTTTCTTTGAGTAGTGAGTCCAAGATTTCAACTGTTCCAGCGTCAACTTTAATGATACACAAGACCCGAGTGAAATATGCATGCACACACGTTTGCATGTCTTAATTAAGCCGGCATATGTAAGCAAAAACATGTAGCTAGCTAGTAGGCAAAAACAGAGAATTTGTAGTACAAGACAAGTGACTCAATGGAAGTTGTAAGGAAGTAGTATATCTTCATTGTATTTGAGGCGCTTCAAGAACTCTAGCATGTTGTCCTCTACGGCCTTTTGATGATATGGATTTATTAGCCATGTTTATTCATTAACGGTGTTTGGGTCAATGAACCCAATGCCAAAGCGTCCACCTTTTCTCATTTCATACATCTTCATCCTGCGTAATATACCACAGAAAAGAATATAGTGAGGATAATTACAGGTAATGATTGATCAAAAGGATCACTACAGCTAGCTTGAGACTTAAATTACGTAAAGAAATCACTTACGACATAATAGCAACTGACGATAGATTTATCGAGTGCGTCTTGATTGTATAACTGAAACAGTTCAGAATACTCAACGGACAGAGCTTTCTCATGGAAGTAATGCTCCTCCTTGACAATCAACATGAGGGACAATCGATTGGAAATCTTGGTAATGTTCATGTACCATTGATGCAACTCATACATTCTTGTTGGGAGGTTCTTGACCTTGTCTGGCTTGACCAAAGGTTAGCCCCGGACATATTTCCGTTTTATTTCATCCTCTCTAAGCACATGCATGGGCTCGATCTCGAGGAGTTGTCCAACAGTGATGTTGAGAACTTCAGCCTGCATTATATGGTCCTTGGTTATTACCACATTGCCCACCTCGAACGTAAACTGTTTGCCCACAATAATATTGGGCACGCATCTTCACGTGTTGTTGGCACAACAAGCGAGGGATCGATTGCGCCGCTGTTCTCCCAAATTGGGAATGGTTTTCCGCATTTTTGACAGCTGCTTGTTGTTTGCTCGATCCCGAGCTCGCCTCCTTATGTAGACGTGCTCGATTTAACTTCCTGATGTGGCGCTCATAGTCTGTGGTCAACAGGCTTGGGAGCTGGTGGTTGAGCCATACGAATGAAGTGGTCAATCGTTTCCTCAGGCACTTCCTCCCTTGGCGGCGGTGGCGGTTTCGGTGCAAAATGGGCTTCCACCTCGGCCTTCGATATGCCTGCGTTTTCCTCCTCGGACTTGTCATAAGGCCTCTGCGGAATAGGCGTGAGGCTTGGACCATATTTATATCGCTTGCCTTCGCTGTACTTCCTGTACTACCTCGATTGCATGCCACGCACCATAGCTGCGGGGTGTCTCTTCTGCGATTGCTTAGGCGGCGGAGACGGCTGACGGGGCTGAGTTGGACGAGGAGGAGTGGCCTGAAGCTGTGCCGGACTTGGAGGAGGAGTGGCTTGAGGTTGTGTCGGACTTGGAGGAGGAGTGGCATGAGGTTGTGCCGGACTTGGAGGTGGAGTGGACGTCTAACGCTGTGCCGGACTTGGAGGAGGAGGAGTGGCCCGACACTTTGCAGGACTTGGAGGAGGAGTGGCCTGACACTTTGCCAGACTTGGTGGACTTGCAGGAGCGGGAGTCTGCTGACTCGGTGGCGGACTTCGACGAGGAGTCGGCTGACGCGGTGTCGATGGCCTTCGAAAGATGATGCAATCCTTTTTCCATAGGATGATACGATGTATGGCCTCTCCGAGAAAGTGCTCGTCGTCACCTCCAGGAATGTCAAGTTGTAGCTCCGAATATGGGTCCACCACCTCATCAACCAAGACACGAGCATAGCCCGCTGGAATCGGGTTGCAATGGAAGGTTGCCTCAGGGGGATTTGTAAAAGCAACGGCGTCCGCCACCTTCATGGATATGTTCTTCATTTTGACGTGTAGCTCGCAGTTAGTGTTCTCCGTGATGTCATCCACGGGGTATCTATCCAGCATTGCGTCGTCCGGGGCGGAACCCACGCTGCTTCTCGGCATGAATGGGGCGGTGCTATCCAATGCTCGATCATTCGCTAGCTGCTGCAGCTGCTGAGACCCCCTTTGGTGGGTAAGTGAGTTGATCTGCTCCTGCTGCCGCTGGAATTTGACTGCCAATTCTGCTTGACTTGCTTCTGGGCCTTGAAGGCGTTCATAGTCTCGCTTCCTCTGCTCCTCCTCCATCTTCCTCTTCTTCTCCTCCGCAATCTTCTTTCTCGCACGGGTTCTGTAGTCGGTGGTCCAGTCTGAAAACCCCTCATACCACGGAATAGCGCCCTTGCCTCATGTTCTTTCGGGTGTTCAGGATTTCCCAGGGCACGCGTAAGCTCGTAGTTCTCTCTGTTGTGCTGGAACACCCCCGATCGTGCCTCTTCTATTGCAACAAGTATCGCATCGTCGGCTCCCTTCAGACTTGCCCTCGTCGAAACATTGCCTGTCTTCGGGTCCAACTCCCCCATGCGCATAGAACCAAGTCCTCGCACTGGGGCCGGCTCTTAGTAACCGGATTGACACCGCATCCTCCATCTCTTTCTCGGACTTATCCCACTTAGGCATTGCCACCGCATAGCCACCGCCCCAGCGTAAGGAACTTATCCTTATTTTCGGCAGTCATCGTGTTTATTCTCGACCGTTCCTAAGCTAATTCCGAAGCCTTGCATTTCTCGAAATCGTCACAAAGAGCACGTGGGTTCTCTAGTGTACCCTCGAATCTGGAGTCTTCCTTCCTCCCTTGACGTACTTGTCCCATTCACGATTCTTGTGGTTCTGGAATGCAACCGCCATCTTCCTAAGAGCAGCGTCCTTGACTCTCTGCACATCTGCTTCTGTGAAATGATCTGGTAGGGTGAAATGTTCCATGAGAGTATCCCAAAGCAGATCTTTTTGTCTTTTGACGACAAAAGTAACATCTGGACGTGGAGCAGCGTCCTTTTTGTGTTTTGCTGGCCCTCTCCATTCTTGAAGGGAGATCGGGAGTTGGTCCTTCACAAAAACTCCGCACTGACGAATGAACTTGTCCGCAATCTTCTTAGGCGCTAATGGTTCGCCATTAGGTCTGATTGCCTCGATATTGTACTTTACGCCCTCCTACAACTTTTTGTTTGGGCCTCGTTTCGTCCTTTTGCCTGAAGATTTGCTCGATCCGGATGGCTGAAAGAACAAAGATCGATTCATTAATATATTTTCAAGTCATTTAAAACATGTGATGATCACCAGATGCCTGCTTATATAAATATATATACCTCGCCGTTCTTTGTTGTTTCAAGATCAACATTTCCTTCATCATCATCATAATCATAGTTCAAGACTTCATCAATTCGGTCGTCGCGATCGAATATCATATCACCCTCTCCGGTGTTCTTTAGAAATTCGGAGTCGTCATAATCTTCTTCATTCTGATCATCATCTGGCCCGTGAGGATGGCGTATCATATCGAACATGGCCTGTTCTCCCTCTCTGCCGGTATTGTCCGCCATAGCTTTTATTTAACTAATCCAAAAGAAATATAAAACAATTTAGTATTCAAATTACATCGTCTCGAATAATAATAGATATAATCTCGAATACATCATCTCGAATAATAGATATAATCTCGAAAACATCATCTCGAATAATAGATATAATCTCGAATACATCGTCTTGAATAATAGATATAATCTCGAATACATCACTGGCTAGGTAGCTAATAAAGATCGAATAATACAGAAGAATCTAGGACACTCGCGGTTCCTGTGGCGCGGGCGGTGGACACCCAAAGAGAAGGAACCCTCACAGGATCATAGCTGAAGTGAGATCCTCAAGAAACTGCCAGTATTGGAGAACCTGCCGCCCTCTAACGCAACCATGTAGCGATGGGCGTGCTCGTCCTCCTCCCCGACACGGGCGACGCATCACCTCCGGCTGGGCCCTCCCTCCGAAACTGGCCCACGCGAACGCCACCAAACGAGATCAGGGTCGATGACGGGACCCGGGGCCGGGTTCCTCATCAAGCGGCGCGCCCTCCAGGCAGCACCTCCCAATGTCAGCCCGGCGGAGCCCAGTCCCGAACATGGGTCAGCCGGACGTCATCGCTGACGTGTCGACGGCGAGGATGCGGGTCGGGCATCGTCGAGAACAAATACTAGCTATATGCCCACAAAAAGTAACATTTTTTTAATGATTGGATTTTGATAACTAAAATTTCTAACATTTCTATATAACTAACATTTCTATATATATAACTAACATTTTTATAACTATTTCTATAACTAAAAAACAGAAAAAATTTCTAACAATTCTAACTTTTTTATAACTATTTCTATAACTAAAAAACAGAAAATTTTCTAACAATTCTAACATTTCTAACAATTTTAACAATTCTAACATTTCTAACTATTCTAACAATTCTAACATTTCTAACTATTTCTGAAAAACAGAAAAATTTCTAACAATTTCTAAAAAACAGAAAAATTTCTAACAATTCTAACTTTTTTATAACTATTTCTATAACTAAAAAACAGAAAAATTTCTAACAATTCTAACATTTCTATCTATTCTAACAATTCTAACATTTCTAACTATTCTAATAATTCTAACATTTCCCCGTATGTGTGTGTGTGTGTGCGCTCACCCGGCGAGGGACTGACAGGCGGCGGCAGCGGCAATGGCGGCAGCGGCAATGACGGGCGCGGCGATGGGGATGAAGACGACGGGACAGGGACGGGTGGCGGCAGCGGGGGCGGACAGGCGGGCGGCGATAACGACGGGACGTGCAGGCGGCGCCCGACGACGGGGCAGGGGACGACAGGACGGGCCTGGACGGGCGGCGGTGAAGACGGGATGACGGGCAGGGACGACGGGCGGCGACGGGACGGGCGGCGACGGGCGGCGACGAGGATGGAGACGTCTGAGAGGAGAAGAAGCCGGATGAGAAACTGAAATTTTCGTAAGTGTTGTTTATATAGAAGGGGCCTTTAGTACGGTTTGTGCCACCAACCGGTACTAAAAGCCAGTTTTAACCAGCCAAGCGGCGGAAGCGACCCCATTTAGTACCGGTGGTGGCACAAACCGGTACTAAAGGCCCCCTTTAGTACCGGTTTGTGCCACGACCCGGTACTAAAAGGGGTCTTGCCAGTGTGGTGCGGCAAGTTTAGTCCCACCTCGCTAGTCAGGCGCACCTTGACCGGGTTTATAAACCTCGTGCGGTCGCTCTCTCGAGCTCCTCTCCAAAGCAGGCCCTCTGGGCCTACGTGTTCTTGCTGCCACTGTGGGCCCACTTGGCCTTTTGCGGGCTGCATCCTGGCCCAACAACAAAGTTGGGTTTCTAGTCGTGATGCAGGCCGCTCTGGCCTAGTAGGCGGGCTTTTTTTTGCTTTATTTATTTTTGTGTTGGTTTTTTTTGTGTATTTAGAGTTTCTTTGTGAATATTTTTGCTTTAGGTACAAAAAATTACAAACTTTCTGTTAGTGCCCGTAGTTTTCAAATTTGAATAGTTTAAATTTTGAATAATTTGAAATTAGTGTGAATCACTAATTTGTGAATAACTTAACTTTCAAAATCAGTAAAGGCATGAAAGAATTTGTTTGCACATAAAATTTCTTCGCGTTTCAAATGCCAAAACACATAACTACCCTAACTATTACAGAGATTCCCCTCTGGGTGTGAAACATAGAAGAAAGTGATGATAGTGAAGCCGATCGCCTCCCAGATCTTTGGGTGTGAAACTTTTTCTTTGCGTGTGTCCCTCTGCGCCGTAACCATGGAAAATCTTCATCATTTAACGGGATGCTCGGGTCAATATTCACTGTGAATGGAGCAATTTCATCAAACTTTTCATAATCTTCTGACTTGTCTGTCTTGTCATCCACTCCCACGGTGTTTCTCTTCCCAGAAAGAACTATGTGCCGCTTTGGCTCATCGTACGATGCATTCGCTTCCTTATCTTTTCTTTTTCTTGGCTTGGTAGACATGTCCATCACATAGAAAACCTGTGCCACATCATTGGCTAGGACGAATGGTTCGTCTGCATACGCAAGATTGTTGAGATCCGCTGTTGTCATTCCGTACTGCGGGTCTTCCGTTACCCCGCCTCGTGTCATATTGACCCACTTGCACCGAAACAAAGGGACCTTAAACCACGTCGATAGTCAAGTTCCCATATGTCCTATATATAACCATAATATGTTTCCTTTCCGTCTTGGTTTACGCATCAAAGCGGACACCACTGTTTTGGTTGGTGCTCTTCTTATCTTGGGCGATCGTGTAAAATGTATTACCATTTATCTCGCACCCTTTGAAAGTCATTATATTCAAGATGGTAATCGAACAGCAAGTACAGGTCATCTTCAATAGAGGTGTCATGCATGGTACGTGCGTTCCGCAACCAGCTGGCGAAACTCCTGGTTTGTTCACGTGTAATCCAGTCATCGACCGCTCCGGTGTTTGGAGCGTAGCAAATTCTTGTGTTCATCCATATACGGAGCCACCAAGGCGGAATTTCTGTAGAACTGCGTAGTGTGCTTCAATGAGAGAATGTCCGTCCATACATATTATTTGTTCCTCCTATTGTGCCTTTTCCATCCGATGCCCTTATGCCGCGATTCAGAACACCAATCGGCTTAAGGTTAGGAATAAAGTCAATACAAAACTCAATGACCTCCTCATTTTGATGGCCCTTGGAGATGCTTCCTTCGCCTAGCACGGTTATGAACATATTTCCTTAAGACTCCCATGAACCTCTCAAAGGGGAACATATTGTATAGAAATACAGGACCCAAAACGTTAATCTCTTCAAGATAGGTGAACTAGGGGCGTGCGTCATGATGTTGAAGAAGGATGGTGGGAACACCAAATCGAATCGACAAGACATTGCACCAAATCATTCTCAGAACCTTGGTATGATTTCTGGATCGATTACCTTCTCGAGAGATTGCATTGAGAAATGCACATAGCTTCACAATGGCTAATCGAACGCTTTTCGGTAGAAGCCCCCTCAATGCAATCGGAAGTAGTTGCGTCATAATCACGTGGCAGTCATGAGACTTTAGGTTACGGAACTTTTTCTCTGCCATGTTTATTATTCCCTTTATATTCGACGAGAAGCCGACGGTACCTTATCTTAATATCGGTGCATTCAAAGAAGATTTCCTTCTCTTCTTTGGTAAGAGCGTAGCTTGCATGACCCTCGATGTATGTCGTCTTCTCCGTGCATACGTTGCTGGTCCTCCGTGCCTCGTGTGTATCTTTTGTCTTCCCGCACACGCCAAGAAGCCAAGCAGGGTCACGCAAAGATTCTTCGTCACATGCATCACGTCGACATGGAGCGGACCTCTAGGTCTTTCCAATATGGCAGGTCCCAAAATATAGATTTCTTCTTCCACATGGGTGCGCGTCCGTCGGCGTCCTTCGAACAGGTTGTCCGCCAGACCCTTTCCAAATATCACCTTCAAATCCTTGACCATATCATGTACATCAGCACCCGATGCGGTGGCGAGGCTTCGTCCGATGATCCGCCTCACCTTTGAAATGCTTGCCTTTCTTTCTTACAGGATGCCTGCTCGGAAGAAATCGACGATGTCCCAGGTACACATTGTTCTTACAACTATTCAAATATATACTGTCGGTATCATCCAAACAGTGCGTGCATCCACGATATCCCTTGTTTGTCTGTCACGAAGGTTACCGAGAGCAGGCCAATCATTGATGGTCACGAACAGCAACGCCTTTAGGTCAAATTCTTCCCCATGTGCTCATCCCACGCACGTACACCTGTTCCATTCCACAGCTTGTCGAGTTCTTCAACTAATGGCCTTAGGTACACATCAATGTCGTTGCCGGGTTGCTTAGGGCCTTGGATGAGCACCGGCATCATAATGAACTTCCGCTTCATGCACAACCAAGGAGGAAGGTTATACAAACATAGAGTCACAGGCCAGGTGCTATGGTTGCTGCTCTGCTCCCCAAAAGGATTAATGCCATCTGCGCTTAGACCAAACCATACGCTCCTTGCGTCATCTCGCAAACTGCTTCCCGTACTTTCTTTCGATTTTTTCTCCACTGCGACCCGTCGGGTACTCTCAACTTTCCATCTTTCTTACGGTCTTCTTCGTGCCATCGCATCGCCTTGGCATGCTCTTTGTTTTGGAACAAACGTTTCAACCGTGGTAGTATAGGAGAATACCACATCACCTTGGCAGGAATCTTCTTCCTGGGGCGCTCGCCCTCGACATCACCAGGGTCATCGCGGCTGATCCTATAGCGCAATGCACCACATACCGGGCAAGCATTCAAATCCTCGTACTCACCGCAGTAGAGGATGCAATCATTAGGGCATGCATGTATCTTCTGCACCTCTAACCCTAGAGGGCAGACAGCCTTCTTTGCTTCGTACGTACTCTCGGGCAATTCGTTGTCGTTTGGAAGCATATCCTTCATCATTACCAGCAACTTTCCAAATCCCTTGTCAGATACACCATTCTCTGCCTTCCATTGCAGCAATTCCAAAGTGTGGTGCCCAGCTTTTTCTTGTCACCCTACGCAATTCGGGTACAACAATTTTTTGTGATCCTCTAACATGCGCTGCAACTTCTTCTTCTCCAAATCACTTGCTAGTTTCTCTTTGCATCGGCAATGGCCCGACCTAGATCATCAACGGCTCATCTAATGCCTCTTCTTCAGCTTCTTCCCGCATTGCCGGCTCAGCTTCTTCCCGCATTACCGGCTCAGCTTCTTCCCCATTGTTGTATCATCGTATTCAGGGAACCCATGGCCGGATAGCTGTCGCCGTCCTCTTCTTCTTCATTGTCTTCCATCATAACCCCTCTTTCTCCGTGCTTGGTCCAAACATTATAGTGGGGCATGAAACCGGACTCAAACAGTGGACGTGAATGGTTCTTGACGTAGAGTAATTGCGACCATTCTTACAACCAGTACATGGACAAGGCATAAAACCATCCGCCCGCTTGTTTGCCTCGGCCAAGCGAGAAAAGTATGCACCCTCAACGAACTAGGGAGAGCATCGGCCATCGTACATCCATTGCCGGCTCATCTTCATTACACAACACCGAATAGACCAAATTAATACAAGTTCATACATAAAGTTCATACAACACTTAAATGCAACAAACAAATAACTCTCTAGCTAAAGCATTTAAATGCAACAACAAATGCGATCAAGATCGCAACTAAGGTAACAATTGATCCAACAGCATAATGATACCAAGCCTCACTATCGATGGCATATTTTCTAATCTTTCTAATCTTCAAGCGCATTTTCTCCATCTTGATCTTGTGATCATCGATTTACATCGGCAACATGCAACTCCAATTCCATCTTCTCCCCCTCAATTCTTTTCAATTTTTCTTTCAAGTACTCGTTTTCTCTTTCAACTAAATTTAACCTCTCGACAATAGGGTCGGTTGGAATTTCCGGTTCACATACCTCCTAGATAAAAATATCTATGTCAACTTGATGGACATAATTTGTCATAAACACAAAATGCAACAAATAGTTTTAAAAGAGAATATACCACATCCGAATCATAACAAGGACGAGGGCCGACGGGACGGATATCAAAACCATGGCACTATGTATAACAAACAACGACGGGTAAGATAATTATACGAGTAACTATATATCCAAATCACACAAACATCAATTTTTATATAAAATTTCATGAACAAGAGGCTCACCACAAGGTGGTGCCGGCGACGGGACGGTGCGGCGATCGACGGTGGTTACGACGGAGATTTAGAAGGCACTAAGTAAAACATACCTACATATGCAAACTAAGTGTTATTTTGACCTCAAATTGCATATAAATCAAATACTACCACCTATAATTCCTCCCAAATTACTAAAACCCACAATTAATCACTATATAAACCAATGCAAGAGCTAATCTAGCAATGAGAGATGAAAGGACAAAGTTGCTAACCTTGGTGATCATTTGAATGGATGGGGGCCTGCAAATCTTGACAAATTTGGGCCAAATTTTGTGATGAACTCGAGAGGAAGAAGGGAAGAACAGAGGAGAGGGAGAGGGGAAGGGGGAAGAACAGAGTGCGGGTGGACGAAGGGTTTATATATGACGACCTTTAGTACCGGTTCGTGCCATGAACCGGTACTAACGGTGCTGGAAGGGCCCCACTCTGACAACATCATGCCACCACTTTCTTTAGTACCGGTTCGTGGCACGAACCGGTGCTAAAGGTTCACCACGAACCGGTACTAAAGAGCTCCTCCCGCCTAGCCGTTGGAACCGGCACTAATGGACACATTAGTGCCGGTTCTGTTACAAACCGGGACTAATGTGTCTCGCATTTGACCCTTTTTCTACTAGTGCACCCCTAGGGTTTCCAACCCTAGGCGCAGGGGGGCCCAAGGGGGGGCGCACCAGCCCACCAGGGGCTGGTTCCCCTCCCACTTCAGCCCATGGGGCCCTCCGGGATAGGTGGCCCCACCCGGTGGACCCCCGGGACCCTTCCGGTGGTCCCGGTACAATACCGGTGACCCCTGAAACTTTCCCGATGGCCGAAACTGGACTTCCTATATATAATTATTCACCTCCGGACCATTCCGGAACTCCTCATGACGTCCAGGATCTCATCCAGGATTCCAAACAACTTTTGGGTTACCGCATACTTATATGTCTACAACTATAGCATCACCGAACCTTAAGTGTGTAGACCCTACGGGTTCGGGAGACATGCATACATGACCGAGACGACTCTCCGGTCAATAACCAACAGCTGGATCTGGATACCCATATTGGCTCCCACATGCTCCTCGATGATCTCATTGGATGAACCACGATGTCGAGGTTTCAATCAATCCCGTATTCAATTCCCTTTGTCAATCGGTACGTTACTTGCCCGAGATTCGATCGTCGGTATCCCAATACCTCGTTTAATCTCAAGCATCGCAAGTCACTTTACTCAGATCAGTAATGCATGATCCCGTGACCAAACACTTGGTCACATTGAGCTCATTATGATGATGCATTACCGAAAGTGGGCCCAGAGATACCTCTCCGTCATACAGAGTGACAAATCCAGTCTCGATTCGTACAACCCAATGTAGACACTTTCGGGGATACCCATAGTGCACCTTTATAGTCACCCAGTTACGTTGTGACATTTGGCACACCCAAAGCACTCCTACGGTATCCGGGAGTTGCACAACCTCATGGTCTAAGGAAATGATACTTGACATTTGGAAAAGCTCTAGCAAAACGAACTACACGATCTTGTGCTATGCTTAGGATTGGGTCGTGTCCATCACATCATTCTCCTAATGATGTGATCCCGTTATCAATGACATCCAATGTCCATAGTCAGTAAACCGTGACTATCTGTTGATCAACGAGCTAGTCAACTAGAGGCTCACTAGGGACATGTTGTGGACTATGTATTCACACATGTATTACGATTTCCGGATAACACAATTATAGCATGAACAATAGACAATTATCATGAACAAAGAAATATAATAATAACCATTTTATTATTGCCTCTAGGGCATATTTCCAACACTACTCGTCCAAACGCACCCTAAATACAAATTCAAAAGATAGGTATTCTTATAACTGTAAGCCGCTACTCCAAAGGGCAAAGTGTCTCGAGACTTTCAAGCAACTGGCATATCAAATTTGGATTGGAACAGATAAAAACATCGAGAATAGCTAGAATGAGTTACGCGATGAATTTCTTTCAGAGAAAAAAATGTGTACAATTCAAGGACAGACACTCCACCACCTAACTGCCATGCCCAGTTCCTTGCTTGAACATACCTATGTTGTTGTTTTGGATAAGTGAATACCTTCCTAAACCATTGCCGACATATCATATCCCTTTCTCCAATTGTATCACCAGGTACCAACGCATCTTTATCTCTTGTTTGATCGGATTTTCCAAAATTAAGAATGTCCTAGTAGCATTCTGATTTCAAATAAGAAAATAGCATCATGATTGTCCGACTGCCTTGCTATCGCCTAACACAGGCACTGTTCCATGGATTGAAAGGAACTGACTGCAGCACATAAAATTTATATTAGCTCAAAAACAAAAAACAAAATTATATGTCGAAGCTATAAAATACAAAAATTTAGCGCTCCACTAACCCACAATAAATACTGGCAAGAGTAATGCAGTAAAAAGAAAATAATTGCACTTTTATAGTATCTTGCTTAGAAGCACAATCAGATATTCAGATTAAATAACAAAACTATTACCGTGAGTAAGTTAATTTTTTAGGTAAATTATTGTCTAACTAAGATTACTTTATCAAGCAGAGTTTTCTATCACTTAGATTAGAAGTGAGACACTAAATTCTCCTCTTAACATTTTTTTTAGAAATGAATACTGAACATGTAAGGAGGATATCAAATCTACTTTTAAGGAAATTCTTGGAAATCAGATAACATACATTCTAAAGAGAGCATATGTGGGCACACGGCCATTTACTAATCTACATCAAACTCCAAGGAAGCCATGGTATATTAGCCCAGGTATAGGTTTTGGCATATCATACTTCAAATAATGCATCATATGTCAATTAATATCTATGTTACAGATATGCGCAGTCTAAACCCAATCAAGGAGTTAATCATTTTGGCACCTGCTTAGGGTTGCAAATTATGTATCATTCTTTGCACTGGATATATGCAATGAACATCTGACAGAGCTCTTGGACTCACCGTGACAAGTTGGGCAGTCATAGCTGTACGTAACATAACTAACATCTGACACAGCTCTTGGACTCACCGCTTGTTGGGCAGTCATAGTTGTACGTAACATAACTAATCAAATGGTCGTTGCCTGCCCATTGGTTTGGTAATTGGAGCATGTATCGAATTGTTCAAATGAAGAAAAACCTCATTTGTCTCCAGCCGCTATACACTAACCATGGGGCAAAATTTCTACAAAAGGAAGGGTTGGTCCATTCTAAACTTGGTCTGATGCCTGCTCCACCGTGTCACCTCTTCCTGGACCGGTGTGCAAAGAGGAAGAAAATAAACTGACCTGATCTTGTCAGGGTTAGAGGATGCGCGGGTCTCTGCGAGCCGCAGACCGTCGAGGTCTCCTCTTCCGACTCGAGCTCCTGGCCACCAGAAGCGAGGGGAGGAGAGTACAGGTTGAGAAGGACGACGTCCAGCGCGCCAACAGAGCCCTTGGCCGGCGGCGCCGTCTTCATGAGGGCCGACCTGCTCATTCACCCCGTCGGCCCGTCGGCGGCCTCCTTCCTCTTCCCTGCAGCCTCACACCATCGCGACGGGCCGGCTGCTTCTTATCCTCATCTCTAACAGTTAATGGTTGGCCATCTGAAACTGAAAGGAGGTTGAAGCACAAAATTATATAACTTAATTATCTTATTTAAACCACATGATTATATATAGCACTGAGTATCTGTATTTTTGTCTACAAAGCATAGAACATAAAATAGATAACTCGAAACTAATTTACTTTCAAGCATCATATCAAGATCATTGCTGCTCACATTAGATAAATTCAAACAAGTTTTTGAGAAACTGTACACCACATAATTTTGCACCAGATTTTTTATCACTGGCGAATGAATAACAGTTCCAAGAGGATGTCACCTAAAGAAAGAAACAACAAAACATGAACAATACTCTATCTAAAGTATTAATTTCAAGCTTAGTATAATATCCTCACGATAGACAGAATAAATTTCCAACCGTAGCCACATCACATCATAGGCTAACAACACTCCCAATAAATTATACGGAAGGATTTTCAATATGCCATCAAAGATCAAAAGGAAAATAGATGATATCTTGGAGTCATATGAGATACATGATCTATAAGAGAAATTGCAAGAAAAGATAGATGGTTCAAAGGAGTTTAATCTAAACAGGAACAAACATGGATGAAAGAGAGAATTCACATCGTGTATTCTCCTTCATCAAACTCTTCTCAAGATTCTTCCTCTCCTTTTCTGTCACTGATCTGCACACATCGTGATTAGACAAAACATATATCAAAAACAAAATTTTGACTATCATAGAACTAAAGGTAAAAATTGGTTGGAGGAAAATGGTGAGACACAAATGGGCAGCCCAGGCTTGGATCCGTTCGGATCTATTGCCCCCATGGTCAAATTCGTCCCTCTCTGTTCAACAGCAAACGAGTACGTGAATGAGAAGAAGATAGATCTGGGAGAAAGGATTGTAGGTGGTGATGGGAGGATGATGTGGACATGGGGAGAGAAGAGACAATACTGCGGCGAACGCCGTGCCGACGCCTTTTCCCCTGGAGGAAGTGCGGTCCTCTCACGATGCCGTCACGAGCTTCCCGGCGGCAGAACACCAGCACCGCTCTCTTACTCTTGTTTTCATCTCCTAAAATGCAATGAAAATGTTAGGCCGGACTACGGACGGGAAGGTTGGGATGCGGACGACAAAGAAATTCACCGCCCACCCACCAAACACTTTATAGCCACTGTCGATGATTTAACCGACAGGCTCGACTATGACTCCGAATACATCGACGACATGGACGACGACGCCGGAGACAACCAAGACCCAGCACCCACAGGGCACTGGAAGGCCACCTCGTCATATGACATATACATGGTAGACATCCCGAAAGATGGGAACGACGATGGAACAACGGAGGATGACCCCTCCAAGAAACAGCCGAAGCACCGACGTCAGCGGCGCCGCTCTAAATCCCGTCACAATAAAAACGGTGATTCCGGCACTAGTGACAATAACACTCCAGACAGTGCCGAAGAGAACCCCCTCCAGCAGGACTCAGCGCAGGAGGAGGGAGAAGCAAGTCCGCACGACAGTGCGGCAGAAAGAGAGGTCGAGGACGACAATTACGCGCCTCCCTCCGAAGATGAGGCAAGCCTCGACGACGACGAATTTGTCGTGCCTGAGGATCCCGCCGAATAGGAGCGTTTCAAATGCAGGCTTATAGCCACGGCAAGCAGCCTCAAGAAAAAGCAGCAGCAGGTTAGAGCTAATCAAGATCTGCAAGCTGACAGATGGACTGAAGTCCTTGCAGCCGAAGAGTATGAACTCGAACGCCCCTCCAAAAGCTACCCCAAACGCAGGCCATTGCCTCGTCTAGAGGAGGAAGCACAAAATTCGCCAGTGCACGACATGGCAGACCGGCCACCTCATGGCCGCGACAGAGAAGCCTCTCGGCCCTCCGCTCATGCCACACCCCGACGCCGCTCAAAAAGTACCAAGGCAAGGGAAAACATGCCGGACTTATAGATATATTGGAGGATAAGGCAAAATATACAAGGTCGATCTACGGATCGCATGGGCGCCAAAGAACACGGGATGATTACCGTCGTGGTGGATACAAGAAAACGCCGGGCCGAACACAGCAGACAAAGCTCGTATGAGCTACGCCGTGATATAGCCCAATACAGAGGCGCCAAGACACCCACTATGCTTCACAGATGAAGTAATGGATCATCATATCCCAGAGGGCTTCAAGCCCGTAAACATCGAATCATACGATGGTACCACAGATCCTGCGGTCTAGATCGAGGATTATCTCCTCCATATCCACATGGCCCGCGGTGATGATCTACATGCCATCAAATACCTCCCCCCTGAAGCTTAAAGGACCAGCTAGGCATTGGCTCAACAGCTTGCCAGCAGAATCAATTGGTTGTTGGGAGGACCTGGAAGCCGCATTCCTTGATAACTTCCAGGGCACATATGTGCGACCACCAGACGCCGATGACCTTAGCCACATAATTCAGCAGCCAGAAGAATCGGCCAGACAATTCTGGACTCGATTCCTAACAAAGAAAAATCAAATCGTTGACTGTCCGGATGCAGAGGCCCTTGCAGCCTTCAAACGTAACATCCGTGACGAGTGGTCAGCGGAAGAAGCCATTCAAAAGAAATACCCAGGGCCCGTCCAACTTGGACCGAATACTCGACCGCTTGTGCCAGATACATGGCACCCCCGAAAACCCAGCCAATCACACCAACAGGGACTGTTGGGTGTTCAAGCAAGCAGGCAAGTTAGGTGCCGAACTCAATAACAAGGGGCTGCATAGCGATGACGAGGAAGAGCCCCGGCCGCTGAGCAATAAAGGACAGAAGGGTTTTCCTACGCAAGTGCGGACGGTGAACATCATATACGCAACCCACATACCCAAAAGGGAGCGGAAGCGTGCACTAAGGAACGTATATGCAACGGAGCCAGTCGCCCTAAAGTTCAACCCATGGTCTTCCTGCCCGATCACCTTCGATCGAAGGGACCACCCCACTAGCATCCGTCACGGCGGCTTCGCCGCATTGGTTCTTGACCCAATTATCGACGGATTTCACCTCACTAGAGTCCTGATGGACAGCGGCCTGAACCTGCTTTACCAGGATACAGTGCGCAAAATGGGCATTGACCCCTCAAGGATTAAACCTACAAAGACGACCTTTAAAGGCGTCATACCGGGTGTAGAGGCCAGTTGTACAGGCTCAGTTACACTCGAAGTGGTCTTCGGATCTCCGGATAACTTCCGAAGCGAAGAGTTAATCTTCGACATCGTCCCATTCCGCAGCGGCTATCACGCACTGCTCAGACGGACCACATTTGCCAAGTTCAATGCGATACCGCACTACGCATACCTCAAGCTCAAGATGCCAGGCCCTCGAGGAGTAATCACGGTCAATGGAAACACCGAACGCTCTCTCCGGACGGAGGAGCATACGGCGGCCCTCGCGGCGGAGGTGCAAAGCAGCCTCTCACGGCAATTCTCGAGTCCGGCCACTAAGCGTCCGGACACTGCCAAGCACGCCCGGAGTAACCTGCAACAAGACCACCTGGCACGATTCAAGCACGAGTAGCAATCTGGCCCCAACCCCAGCCCTCACGAAATTGCGAACCCAGTATTACGCGTACATAGTTACGCTCTAGAGATACCATGGGCATATGGGGAGGGGCAAGACAACGGCACGCCAAGAGTGCGGCTCGACCGCCCCAGGGGCTACCGTCTGTGTCATTTCTTTTTTTTCCTTTTTCCTTTTTTCTTTTCTTTTTTACTTTCAGGACTCCGTCTTCGAACAGTCCTGTCCGGCACTTGAATCGCCGAACTCACGATGCAACAGCCAGGGAAGCGGAAGGCCACGTCAAGTGCTCAGGTGGTCTCTGTTATGAGCATTATACCTGTTTTACATACCATCCGCAGCTTACCCACGGAGGGGACATGTTAGATAGTCCCATCCCTTGCTTACCGCACTATTTGTATCGTTCTGCTTCCATTGCAGTACCTTTTTGAATAAACAATACATAGCTCTTGCTTATTATAGCTTTAATTCCTTTATATATATAGATATGTTCATTTCACGACATGCTGCAACCGTACACTTTGGTACGGCCAATACACCAGGGGCTTAAGTACCCCAAAATTATGGTGTGATAAAGTCCGAACACTTTCACAAGTGCGGCTCCCCGAACTTATAGCATTATATGAATTGGCTCCGAATCATGTCTTGGGTCAATAGTTGGGTTTGCCCGGCTCCCGTGTTTTGGTACCTTACGTTCCGCTATATCGGCTAAGGTAGCACCGGGAGAACCACTGCGATTGTGCACCAGTTATTCTGGGTCGAGCACCTCAGTGGAGAAAGCCAAAACTGACCGTCATGATAAGGCGAGAGCCGGTCGCTGTTCGAGAGGTTTTTTCGGGTCCCTAAAGACTTATGCCGCTTAGAGCGAGGAACCGGAATTATCCGCCCAAGGCGTGGATAGCGCCCGAACTCGGTCTTCCGAATACTAGGGGCTTCGCGAAATTTAAAATTATAGAATTCTATGGCTAAGTGAGAGTGTTCAAGCATTATAAGTCCGGTTGCCTTGTTCGTTGTGTTGAGCGCCTCCCTAGATGGACCCAAGGATGGGAACAAGAGCGCTCAAGTTTATCCCGAACACCCCAGCACTCTTGGCATGGGGGCTGAAGCCAACGACTTGCCATCTCTCAAATTTGATAAACGGCCGCACAGAAGGTAATATTTTAATTTAATAAGCGTTGCTTAGCGCATATGAACAAGTTTTCAGCGTACAGAATAACAAACGCGAGTTTATTAAAAAATTACATCCTTGGAGCACTCATCCGCTATTCGGCGAGCACCCTTCAGGAGGCCCTCATAATACATTTCGGGCGTGCGATGCTCATGGCCCTTCGGTGGCCCGTGTGTCACAAGCTTCTCCGCATCTAGCTTCCCCCAGTGCACTTTAGCACGGGCAAGGGCCCGACGGACCCCTTCAATGCAGACGGAGCGCTTGATAACTTCAAGCCGCGGACAGGCATCCACCAGCCGCTGCACCAAGCCGAAGTAGCTCCCGGGCATGGCCTCCAACGGCCACAGCCGCTCTATAAGGCCCCTCACGGCCTGTTCGGCGACCTTGTGGAGCTCGACCAGCTGCTTCAGCTGGTCGCTTAGGGGCACCGGATGTCCGGCATCAACATACTGAGACCAGAACACCTTCTCCGTGGAGCTCCCCTCCTGGGCGCGGTAGAACGCGGCAGCATCAGACGCACTACGGGGCAAATCTGTGAATGCTCCTGGAGAGCTCCGAATCCGGGTAAGTAATAGGTAGTTGACTTTTACATTCTTGCTTTACCCGCCACTATCTTCTTTAGTGCTTCGATTTCTTGGAGGGCTTTTTGGGCCTCGGCCTTAGCAGCTTTGGCACTCTCAAGAGCCGAGGCAAGCTCGAACTCTCGGGTCTTTGAGTCACGCTCCAAACCCTCGTGTTTTTTCACGAGAATCTGGAGCTCTTGCTGCACCTCCGCCAGCTGCGCCTCCCCTTTCTGTCGCTCGGTGCGTTCCGCAGCCGCTTTTTTTTCGGCCACGTACACCGCTTCCCTCGGGATCTCCACCTCGTTCGTGGCCCTGCGGTACCCATGTTATTTCTGTCATTTTTGCAACCAAAACCTTTTCCATAAGGTATTTCTTTAATAAGGCATTTCTTACCTTCCTTGTCCTCGAGCTGCTTCTTGGCTTGTCCGAGCTCGTTCTCGAACGCCGAGGTTTTGCTTCAATGTATTGACCTCCGCAATCGGTCTTGGCGGCAGAGGTCAGCGCAGCCTGCATTCCCATATTGACATACTTATATTAGACTCCTGCGTATATATTTTTAGATCCTCAGTCCGGCTTTTCTTTCCGATCACCGAACTAAGCAACAGGGGCTACTGTCTATGCCGTAAATTTTTTATATGTTTTAAACTTACCTCAAAGCCTGTTAGAAGGCTGGTACAAGCTTCAGTCAGTCCGCTCTTGGCAGACTGAACTGTCCGGATCACCGCACTCATAATAGTGCGGTGCTCCTCCTCGATGGAGGCGCCGTTGAGCGCCTCGGAGCTATCCGGTGCCTCCGGTTGGGACGGAGGACACCTGCGTCTTACCCTTCTTCTGAAGGATCCGCTGTCCGGACTTCGAACCGCTGATGGTTCCGCATGGAGTCCGGACGAGGTCGGGCTTAGAGCCCCTGGGGTCTTGCCCCAGCGCTGGAATCCGCGAGGTCGCCTTGTGGCGCCTCCTGCGCTACCTCCTCTTGACCAAGCCCTCCTTGGGGCCCCACCGCGGTGTCGTCTGCGGCGTGAGGCGAGGAGGCGGCCGGAAGCGAGGCACTCTCCATTTCCGACGAGCCCAGGAACCCGCTTGATGAATTGGTCAGCTCGACCTTGGGCGGGCTGCATGATTGTTCGGCATTAGAGAACACTATACAATTATGAAAAACCATGGGTATCCAGACACTTACGATCTCGCCAGGGGCTTGGTCCTTGTTGGCCAGTCCTCCTTGTCGTCGTCGACGTTCGTGGAGAAGTCCGGAGGAAGGGTTCTTCCCTTATTGGACCCTACGGCCACCCCCGTTGGGGCGGCCTTCCTTTTCTTCTCCTCCCTCACTAGGGGAGGAGCTTCTTCGTCTTCCTCCTCGTCCTCAGGAGAAGATTCTGCTTCAGAACCTGATAGCACTTGGTGTCGGGAACTCCTTCGAGTTCCCGTGGCCTCCTTCTTGGCCTTCTTCTCCTGCACCACATGAGGCGCCGGAGCCAATAGCCCCATCAATCGGGCGTCCTCTGGGTCTTCCGGCAAAGGAGCCGGACAATTAATCTATTCGGCCATCTTCAGCCAGTCCTATCAAAAATTAGGGAGTTTTAGATCCCGCATAGAGTCAATCTATGAAAAAAGAGTCCTGTAAAGGGTAAAATAACTTACCTCGCCGGCTGGACGCCGTGCGCTGTACCCGCGATCTTTGGTAGGGGATGTTGGGGCTTCAGTGCCCTTGAACAGCACCTTCCAGGCACCTTCATACGTAGTGTCGAAGAGCCGGCTCAAGGTTCGGTGCTGTGCCGGATCGAGCTCCCACAAATTAAAGGCCCGTCGTTGGCAGGGGAGAATCCGGCGGATGAGCATCACCTGGATTACGTCGACAAGCTTGAGATTCTTGTCCACCAGGTTTTGGACGCATGTCTGGAGTCCAGATAGCTCTTCCGAATCCCCCGACGTCAGGCCCCTTTCTTTCCATGATGAGAGCCGTGTGGGGAAGCCAGATCTGAATTCGGGGGCCGCCGCCCATTCAGGGTCGCGTGGCTTGGTGATGAAGAACCACCCCGATTGCCACCCCTTTATTGTCTCCACAAAAGCGCCCTCGAGCCATAGGACCTTGGCCATCTTGCCAACCATGGCGCCTCCGCACTCCGCTTGGCGGCCGCCCACTACCTTCGGCCGGACATTGAAGATCTTCAGCCATAAGCTGAAGTGGGGCTGGATGCGAAGGAAGGCCTCACACCTGACGATAAACGCCAAATGTTGAGGATGAAATTGGGCCAGATCGTGGAAGTCCAGGCCGTAGTAGAACATGAGCCCCGGACGAAAGGGTGAAGTGGAAAACCTAGTCCAGCGGAGGAAGTGGGGTAGAAACACTACCCTCTCATGGGGCCCGGGTTGGAATGAGCTGCCCGCTTGGGCAGCCTGTCTGTGATGTTGCGGACAAGTATCCGCCTCCGCAGCTTGGTGATGTGCCCTTCCTTGACGCAGGAGGCCATCCACCTGCCTCCCGCTCGTGACATGGTTGGAGAAAGGTCGAGGTGGGATGTGCGGACTTGGGCGCTGGAGCTCGAGTGCGCGGAAATGGATAAGCAAAGGAGGAAGAAGGCGTAGGTGAGAAGGTGGATCCTTATCCCCTTATATGGACGGACGAAGCTATGGGTCCCCCACCAGCCTGGTAAAACTCGCTTATTCCCCAAGCGACGTAATCAATGGCGCGGATGGGTTACCCACGTCCGTATTGACGAGAATCCCGGAATAAGGGGGCACGATCTATGCTTTGATAAGACGTGCCAAGGAAACCGCCTCGCTAAACACGCTGAGGTGGAACAGTAAAAACGATTCATGTAAAGGCCTGGCCGTGGTGTGATGTCACGCTGCGGAATACGTCAGCAGATCTGTGCAAAAGTTATTCTCTCTACGATGTTATGTGGAACTTGTTTTGCAGAGCCGGACACTATCCTTGTGTTCAAAACCTTCTATGAAGTATTCGGAGGAGGAACCCGCCTTGCAATGCCGAAGACAATAGGCACGCCGGACTCATCGTCATTGAAGCCTGGTTCAGGGCCTACTGAGGGAGTCCTGGACTAGGGGGTGTCCGGATAGCGGACTATCGTCACGGCCGGACTCCAAGACTATGAAGATACAAGATTGAAGACTTCGTCCGTGTCCGGATGGGACTTTCCTTGGCGTGGAAGGCAAGCTTGGCGATATGGATATGTAGATCTCCTACCATTGCAACCGACTCTGTGTAACCCTAACCTATCCGGTGTCTATATAAACCGGAGGGTTTTAGTCCGTAGGACAACAACTACAACATCAACAATCATACCATAGGCTAGCTTCTAGGGTTTTAGCCTCATCTATCTCGTGGTAGATCTACTCTTGTACTACCCATATCATCAATATTAATCAAGCAGGAGTAGGGTTTTGCCTCCATCGAGAGGGCCCGAACCTAGGTAAAAACATTGTGTCCCTTGTCTCCTGTTACCATCCGCCTAGACGCACAGTTCGGGACCCCCTACCCGAGATCCGTCGGTTTTGACACCGACAGGGGCATTGGTCCCGGTTGGCGCCACGAACCGGGACCAATGCCCCCTTTAGTCCCGGTTGGTGCCACCAACCGGGACCAAAGGCCTTGTGCTGCCCCGCGCCCAAAGTTTAGTCCCACGTCGCTAGTTGAGAGGGAGCCGCACCTGTTTATAAGGTGCGGTGCGGCTTCCCTCTCGAGCTCCTCTCTAAAGCAGGCTTTCGGGCCTAACTCTGCCATCTGTGCCTGTGGGCCTACTGGGCCTTCCGCGGGCCTGAATCTTGGCCCATAGGGTTTCTAGTCGTATTCAGGCCGTGGGGGCCCAGTAGGTGGCACTTTTTTTTTGCTTTATATTTTATTTCTTTTTTCTTTTAGTTTTAGAAAAAATATAAACTTTCTGTTAGTGCCATTAGTTTTAAAATTTGAAAACACTTTTTTTGTTTTCTTTGTTGCTTTATTTATTTTGTTTTGTTTCTACTTACAACAAAATACTTGTTGTTGCTATTTTTATTTTTTTTCAAGTTTTTTGTTTTGTTTTCTGCATTATTTATTTTCTTTTGGTTTTTTGCTTTATTTTTAATTCTTTTTGCTTTTAGGTCAGCAAAATTATAAACTTTCTGTTAGTGCTTTTAGTTTTGGAAAAAATATAAACTTTCTGTTAGTGCCATTAGTTTTAAAATTCAAAAACACTTTTTTTGTTTTCTTTGTTGCTTTATTTATTTTATTTTGTTTCTACTTACAACAAAATACTTATTGTTGCTATTTTTATTTTTTTCAAGTTTTTTGTTTTGTTTTCTGCATTATTTATTTTCTTTTGGTTTTTGCTTTATTTTTAATTCTTTTTGCTTTTAGGTTAGCAAAATTATAAACTTTCTGTTAGTGCCATTTGTTTTAGAACAATTATAAACTTTCTGCTTGTGCCATTAGTTTTATAAAATTTGAATTCTTTGAAATTTGTGTGAATCACAAGTTTGTGAGCTCAACAAGGCGTAGAGGGACGGGCTTATAACCCGGTGTGAGCGCCCTTCGGTTGACGAGGTTTTTAAATTCATAGTTTTCAAATGAACTCTGAAAAAGTTGGCATAGCATGTGCATGTACAAAACAGATAATGGTATCATACTCATCTGTTACAAAGTTGGCATGGTATCATCATAATAGTTGCGGGACAAAGTCTTCACTTTTTCTTCGCTTGTGCCGTTTGCTTATTGCGCCGTAACCATGGATAATCTTCATCGTTTATCGTGATGCTTGGGTCAGCCTTGACTTTGAAGGGGAATTTCATGAAACTTTTCATACTCTTGAGACATGTCCATCTTGCCCTCCACTCCCGTGGATGTCCCTTTTTCCTGAAAGAACTATGTGGCGCTTTGGCTCATCGTATGATGTATTCGCTTCCTTATCTTTTCTTTTCCTCGGTGCCGTAGACATGTCCTTCACATAGATAACCTGTGCCACATCATTGGCTAGGACGAACGGTTCGTCGGTGTACCCAAGATTTTTCAGATCCACTGTTGTCATTCCGCATCGTGGGTCTACCTGCATACCCGCCTCTGACAGATTGACCCACTTGCACTTAAACAAAGGGACCTTAAAATCTACTCCGTAGTCAAGTTCCCATATGTCTACTATGTAACCATAATATGTGTCCTTTCCCCTGTCGGTTGCTGCATCAAAGAGGACACCGCTGTTTTCGTTGGTGCTCTTTTCATCTTGGTCAATCGTGTAAAATGTATTCCCATTTATCTCGTATCCTTTCCAAATCATTACAGTCGAAGATGGTCCCTCAGACAACAAGTACAGCTCATCACAAACAGTGCTGTCACCTCTAGACGTGTTTCCAACCAACTGCTGAAAGTCCCGATGTGTTCACATGTAATCCAGTCGTAATCGCTCCGGTGTTTGGAGCGCAGACTGTTCTTGTGTTCATCGACATATGTGGTCACCAAGGTAGAGTTCTCAGAGAACTGTAGTGTGCTTGAGACCAAGAATATCCGTCCTCAGATATTATTGAGTCCCTTCCAAGCGTGCCTTTTCCAGTCAGTCTCCCCTCATACCGCGATTTAGAGAGACCTATCTTCTTAAGGACAGGAATGAAGTCAACACAAAACCCAATGACATCCTCTGTTTGATGGCCCATGGAGATGCTTCCTTCTGGCCTAGCACTGTTACGAACATATTTCTTTAGGACTCCCATGAACCTCTCAAAAGGGTACATATTGTGTAGAAATACGGGCCCCAAAATGACAATCTCGTCGACAAGATGAACTAGGACGTGCGTCATGATATTGAAGAAGGATGGTGGGAACACCAGCTCGAAACTGACAAGACATTGCGCCACAGCACTCCTTAGCGTTGGTACAATTTCTGGATCGATCACCTTCTGAGATATTGCATTGAGGAATGCACATAGCTTCATAATGGCTAATCGGACGTTTTCCGGTAGAAGCCTCCTCAATGCAACCGGAAGCAGTTGCGTCATAATCACGTGGCAGTCGTGAGACTTTAGGTTCTGGAACTTTTTCTCTGGCATATTTATTATTCCCTTTATATTCGACGAGAAGCCAGTCGGGACCTTCATACTGAGCAGGCATTGAAAGAAGATTTCTTTCTCTTCATTCGTAAGAGCGTAGCTGGCAGGACCTTAATACTGCTTTGGAGGCATGCCCTCTTTTTCGTGCAAGCATTGCAGGTCCTCCCGTGCCTCAGGTGTATCTTTTGTCTTCCCATACACGCCCAAGAAGCCTAGCAGGTTCACACAAAGGTTCTTCGTCACGTGCATCACGTCGATCGAAGAGCGGACCTCTAGGTCTTTCCAGTAGGGTAGGTCCCAAAATATAGATTTCTTCTTCCACATGGGTGCGCGATTCTCAGCGTCATTCGAACAGCTAGTCCGCCGGGACCCTTTCCAAAGATTATGTTTAAATCATTGACCATAGCAAGTACGTGATCACCGGTACGCATGGCGGGCTTCTTCCGGTGATCTGCCTCGCCTTTGAAATGCTTCCCTTTCCTTCTACATTGATGGTTGGTCGGAAGAAATCGACGATGACCCAGGTACACATTCTTCCTGCAGCTTCCCAGGTATATACTATCGGTGTCAAGTAAACAGTGCGTGCATGCGTGGTATCCCTTGTTTGTCTGTCCTGAAAGGTTAATGAGAGCGGGCAAATCATTGATGGTCACGAACAGCAACGCCTTTAGGTCAAATTCCTCCTTTTTGTGCTCATCCCATGTACGTACACCGTTTCCATTCCACAGCTGTAAAAGTTCCTCAACTAATGGACTTACGTACACATCAATGTCGTTGCCGGGTTGCTTAGGGCCTTGGATGAGAACTGGCATCATAATGAACTTCCGCTTCATGCACATCTAAGGAGGAAGGTTATACATACATAGAGTCATGGGCCAGGTGCTGTGATTGCTGCTCTGCTCCCCGAAAGGATTAATGCCATCCGTGCTTAAAGCAAACCATACGTTCCTTGGGTCCTTTGCAAACTCATCTTAGTACTTTCTCTCGCTTTTTCTACACTACGACCCGTCAGCGGGTGCTCTCAACTTCCCGTCTTTCTTACGGTCCTCACTGTGCCATCGCATCAACTTGGCACGCTCTCCGTTTCTGAACAGACGTTTCAACCGTGGTATTATAGGAGCATACCACATCACCTTCACAGGAACCCTCTTCCCGAGGCTCGCCGTCAACATCACGTGGTCATCTCGTCGATCTTATACCGCAATGCACCGCATAACGGGCATGCGTTCAGATCCTCGTATGCACCGCGGTAGAGGATGCAGTCATTAGGGCATGCATGTATCTTCTCCACCTCCAATCCTAGAGGGCATACGACCTTCTTTGCTGCGTATGTACTGTCGGGCAATGCGTATGTACTGTAGGGCATGCATGTATCTTCTCCACCTCCAATCCTAGAGGGCATACGACCTTCTTTGCTGCGTATGTACTGTCGGGCAATTCGTTATCCTTTGGAAGCTTCTTCTTCATTATTTTCAGTAGCTTCTCAAACCCAATGACATTCTCTGCCTTCCACTCCAGCAATTCGACTACGGTACCGAGCTTTGTGTTGCCATCTTCGCAATTGGGGTACAACCCTTTTTTGTGATCCTCTAACATGCGATCGAGCTTCAGCTTCTTCTTTTGACTTTCGCATTGCGTCCTTGCATCGACAATGACCCGGTGGAGATCATCATCATCGGGCACATCGTCTGGTTCCTCTTGATCTTCAGCAGCTTCACCCGTTGCAGCACCATCGTGCACATCGTCTGGTGCATCCTGATGGTCAGTAGCATCACCGTATTCAGGGGGCACATAGTTGTCATCGTACTCTTCTTCCTCGCCGTCTTCCATCATAACCCCTATTTCTCCGTGCCTCGTCCAAACATTATAGTGTGGCATGAAACCCTTGTAAAGCTGGTGGGTTTGAAGGATTTTCCGGTCAGAGTAAGACATCGTATTCCCACATATAGGGCATGGACAACACATAAAACCATTCTGCTTGTTTGCCTCAGCCACTTCGAGAAACTCATGCACGCCCTTAATGTACTCGGAGGTGTGTCTCACAACAGATATCCATTGCGGTTCATCTGCGTGCATTATATATAATTAAGTGTGTCAAAAATCATTACAGAACATCATGAATAGATAATTAAGTGACCAAATTAATAGAAGTTCATCATCACATAAAAACCAAAGTACATACATAGTTCTCATCTAACAACATAAAGCTCTGCAGAGCATCTAAATTAATTAAACCATACATTGAAACTATGTAAAACATTTCAATGCTAAAACAAATGTGATCGTAATCGCAACCAAGGTAACAACTGATCCAACGGCATAATGATACCAAGCCTCGGTATGAAGGGCATATTTTCTAATCTCTCTCATCTTCAAGCGCATTGCATCCATCTAGATCTTGTGATCATCGACGACATCCGCAACATGCAACTCCAATATCATCTTCTCCTCCTCAAGTTTTTTCTTCCTTCAAGAAATTGTTTTCTTCTTCAACTAAATTTAACCTCTTGACAATAGGTTCGGTTGGAATTTCCGGTTCAACAACCTCCTAGATAAATAAAATCTATGTCACGTTGGTCGGCATAATTTTCATAAACAATAAATGAACCAATAGTTATGAAAAGATAATATATACCACATCCGAATCATAGACAGGACGAGGGCCGACGGGGGCGGATACCAAAACCATCGCACTATATAAGATGCAATAATAAAAGTAGGAAAATAATACAAGTATCTATCTAAACATACAAGTAAGAATGTTTTTCCTTTCTGAAAGAAGATAAGAACAAGAGGCTCACCACGGTGGTGTCGGCGATGAGATCGGCGCGGGTGATCGACGGCGGTGAAGACGGGGACGGGGCGTGATGGACCGCTAAACCTAGATAAATCTTGAGGAAAATGGAGCTTGGCGGTCGAGCTTGGAGAGAGAAACCTTAAGTAGTGTGGCTCGGGTATTCCATCGAACACCTTGTGTGCATAGGAGGTGAGCTAGAGCACCACCAAGCCCTCTCCCCCTCGGCCAGAAAAAATAGAGCACTGTGCTCTGCTCTTGCGCGAAGGGGTATATATAGGCACCACCATTGGTCCCGGTTGGTGGCATGAACCGGGGCTAAAGGGAAGCCTTTGGTCCCGGTTCATGCCACCAACCGGGACCAATAATGATGGGCCAGGAGCCAGGCCCATTGGTCACGGTTCGTCCCTCCAACCGGGACCAAAAGGTCCGGACGAACCGGGACCAATGGCCCACGTGGCCCGGCCGGCCCCCTGGGCTCACGAACCGGGACAAATACCTCCATTTGTCCCGGTTCGTGGCAGAACCGGGGCTAATGGGCTGAACCTACCTGGGCCATTGCCCCCTTTTCTACTAGTGGGAGACGGCGCGCGGCGGGGACAGCGAGGGCGGCGGGGGTGGCGACGGCGGCGGGGGCGACGGCGCGGCGGCGGCGGCGATGTCGCGCGAGAAGTTGGAGACGAAGTGGTCGATGAAACTGAATTTTTCGTAAGAGCCATATATATATAGGAGGTGCCTTTAGTACCGGTTGGAGCCACCAACCGGTACTAAAGGATAATTTTGGCCAGGCCAAGCGGCGGGAAAGGGCCGCCTTTAGTACCGGTTCGAGCCACCAACCGATACTAATGGTTGTGCGCTGCCACCCGCGGTGCACTATGTTTAGTCCCACCTCGCCGAGCGAAGGGAAGTCGCACTGGTTTATAAACCCAGCCGCGGCTGCTCCTTCGAACTCCTATATATAACAGGCTTCTGGGCCTAACTAGGGCGCGCTGCCCTGTGAGCCTGTTGGCACTTCTGGGTTTGAATTTGCCCACCCTAGGTTTGGCAGGCCCATTTGGCAGCGCCCCAACAATTTTTTATATAGTTTTCTAATTTTCTGCATTATTTATTTTCTTCTATTTATTTTTGAGTAATTTTTTAATATAGTTTTTTCTTTTCTGTTTTATTTTTTTCTTCTATTTTTGTTTTATAGTGATTTTTAATTTCACGGTCATTTATCTCTGATCTAAACTAATCGGTGACTGAAACACAACAAATGATGTCAGAACGTGTTGGAAATTGATGACGTGGCTTCGAATGCTGCATAATGCCGGCTCAAAAAAAGTCTGGAGTTCAAATAAGTTTAATAAAAATGAAGTGCCCGTGTAACAGATGAGTTCTCGTCCGAAACCCTGATAGTCCGAAAGAGATTGTCCAGTTTGTACACGAAGTGCATCCAGTTTTTGCCGTGACCCTCTCTACTCTTTCGCACATGCTATGCAGGTGAAATGATGATGCCTTCAACATTTCCAGAGTTCGTTTTGTAGTGATTTTCTATTTCACGATCATTTAGCTCTGATCTAAACAAATCGGTGACTGAAAAACAGCAACTGATGTCAGAACGTGTTGGAAATTAATGATGTCGCTTCAAATGCTGCATAATGCCGGCTCAAGAAAAGTCTGGAGTTCAAATAAGTTTAAAAAAATAAAGTGCCCGTGTAACAGATGAGTTCTCGTCCGAAACCCTAATACTCCGAAAGAGATTGTCCAGTTTGTACACAAAGTGCGTCCAGTTTTTGACGTGACCCTCTCTACTCTTTCGCACATGCTATGCGGGTGAAATGATGATACCTTCAACATTTTTAGAGTTCGGTTTGTAGTGATTTTCAATTTCACGGTCATTTAGCTCTGATCCAAACAAATCGGTGTCTGGAAAACAGCAAATGATGTCAGAACATGTTTGAAATTGATGGCGTCGCTTCGAATGCTGCATAATGCTGGCTCAAAAAAGTCTGGAGTTCAAATAAGTTTAAAAAAATGAAGTGCCCGTGTAACAGATGAGTTCTCGTCCGAAACCCTGATACTCCGAAAGAGATTGTCCAGTTTGTACACGGCAAGGCCCAGTTTTGAAATGAGTGGCGGCCAAGGGGAGGACCGGCGCTGGGGATTGAGGGGAGACCGAGTGAGTGGAGAGAGTGAGGCGTAAACATGTAAAAATATACATAAAACATACATTGATTATCAATGATCTTTTTGTGTACAATCTGAATTGTCAATATGAGTCCTCAACGGTTTAGAAACCGGTGAAGACTCATATTGAGTCCACGAATTATACACATAGAGTTCAGTGAAGACCAAATACTTGTGATAGTTTGAGAAGTAACATATTTAAGGTGGTAAAAATCTTGCTAGGGGAGCAAGGTGGGACTAAAATTAGGGGAGCAAGGTGGGACTAAAATTGGCCTGCCACGGCCTCTTTACTACCGGTTAATGCCACGAACCGGAACTAAAGGTGCTGGCCGGGCCCCAGCATGTTTATTACCGGTTCGTGGCATGAACCGGTACTAAAGGTTCGCACTGAACCGGTACTAAAGGTTTCCTCCCGCCTAGCCATTTTAACCGGCACTAATGGACACATTAGTGCCGGCTCAAATGCAAACCGGGACTAATGTGTCTCACATTTGACCCTTTTCTACTAGTGTGTTGGAAGTGTCGTGGTGCCGGTAAAGCCGCGATAGTTCGTGAACTTCGCGATTTCGCGAGAAAATTTACCCCTACCCTACTTGAAGGTGCTAGGGTAGAAGCTTTAGCTAGTTCTATTGGCTTTGATATCAAGGTAGGAGTGGAGGCATTGGTCTCTTTTGAAACAATTCAATAAAAGTTGAAATTCTTGGCTACTCGGTTTATCATCTGGATGTATCAGTTGAGGAACAGGGCCAGGAGAAGTGGAGGATGACATGTGTGTACGGAGAGGCTCAGACTCATTTGCGGCATCAAACGTGGACGGTGTTAAAAAACATAAGTACCTTGAGCAGTTTACCGTGGCTTTGCATAGGAGATTTTAACGAAGTGCTACGTCCAAACGAGCATGAAGGAGTTGGCCAACGCAGCAACGCTAAGATCCAAGCGTTTCGAGATACTATAGATATTTGCATGCTGGTGGATATCGGCTATAGGGGGCCGTTTTTGGACTTTTGAAAAAAAGGACGCTGGTGGAAGCTTCACAAAATGCAGGCTGGACAGAGCGTTGGTGAGCACTAAATGGTTGGAGCGATTCCCAGGGGCTTCGCTGACACACTTAACAGCTGCTACCTCGGATCACCCGCCTTTGCTACTAGATTTTGGCGCTGGCCAGAATGATCACAGAAAGCGCTCGTTTAAGTACGAACTTATGTGGGAGACTCATGAAGGACTGAAGGATATGATACTGGCGGGTTGGGATCCTGGGGCGCCATGTGCCACAGTTGATGAGTTGCGCATCACGCTTCAGAATCTGTCACAGGGTCTAGGCAAGTGGGGTAACGACACCTTTGGTAGTGTCCGCAAGGAGATTAAAAGCTAAAACAGTTGCTGGAGGAATTACGTAATGATCCTACCCGGACGGCTCCATCTCATGTTGAACTGAAAATTAATGAACAATTAATAGAGATATATCACTGAGAGGAGATCATGTGGAGACAAAGGGCTCGAGTGGAATGGCTCTCCGCGGGAGACAAGAATACCAAAATTTTCCACCTTTGGGCAAGTATGTGGAGAGGAAAGAATATGATAAAAGCCCTTCAAAATCTCTAGGGGTGGAGATAAGTGATCCGGCCGAGCTACGGCAACTGGTGAATGATTTTTATCAAAATCTATATGAAACAGAAGGAGTTCAAAACATGAATGGTGTGCTCGGCCATCTTCCTAGAAAGGTGACAGATGAGATGAGTGCTTCTTTGTGTGCACCTTATACTAGCGATGAAGTAAAGAAGGCCCTATTTCAAATGTTCCCCACAAAGGCACCTGGTCTGGACGGTTTTCCTGCTCACTTTTACCAGCGTCATTGGGACATATGTGGGGAGGAGGTCACAAAGATTGTTCTAAGGATTGTTAGAGGTGAGGAGAGCCCAGAATGTATTAATGACACAATCCTAGTTCTGATCCCCAAGATAACTAATCCCACAACTATATCTCAGTTCAGACCTATCAGTTTGTGCAACGTCCTTTATAAGATTGCTTCAAAGGTGATAGCTAATAGGCTGAAGATTATTTTACCGGACATCATATCTGCAGAACAGTCCGCTTTTGTTCCGGAAAGATTAATCACAGACAACATTATCTGTGCCTATGAGTGTTTGCATTTCATTAAGCGGACGAAATAAAAAACAAACAGCTTTTGTGCATTACAACTTGATATGATGAAGGCCTATGACAGATTGGAGTGGTCATATCTGAGAGCAATTATGGCCAAGATGGGTTTTGCAGGACAATGGATTGAGGTTGTTATGAGTATGGTCTGTTCAGTTTCTTTTTATGTGATGTTTAATGGAGAGAAGCTCTAGGGCTTTAGGCCGTCAAGAGGAATCCGACAGGGAGACCCAATTTCCCCTTACTTGTTTTTTATTGCAGCAGAGAGCTTTTCGTGCCTCCTGAAATCCAGTTCTCAGTCATCAGATTTAGCAGGTATTAAGGTGGCACCCACGGCGCCCACCATTAACCACCTTTTATTTGCAGATGACAGCCTGTTGCTTTTCAAGGCGAGCGTAGCGGGATCAGTTGCAGTGTCAAACGTGTTGGAGACTTATTGCTTAGCCTCGGGCCAGAGGGTAAATCATGAGAAACCATCGATCTTTTTCAGTAAAGGATGTCCGGGACCGGTAAGAGAAGAGGTAAAAAGTTTCTTGAATGTTCACAATGAATCCCTCAGTGATCGCTATCTTGGTATGCCGACTGATGTTGGTCACTCCAAGAATGGGACCTTCAAGTATTTGTGAGACCGAGTATGGGAGAAGATAAAGGGGTGGATGGAAAAGCTCCTGTCTGCTGCAGGAAAGGAAGTGTTGATCAAATCAGTTGCGCAAGCCACCCCGGTCTTCTCTATGTCTTGCTTTAGGTTACCGCGAGGCCTTTGTGACAATATCACTTCAATTATCAGGCAATTCTGGTGGGGTTCAAAGCAAGGAAAAAGAAAACCAAGTTGGATGGCATGGGATGTAATGACGAGACCAAAACATCTTGAAGGCCTGGGCTTCCGAGATTTGGAGATTTTCAACTTGGCACTTCTTGCGAGACAAGCGTGGCGGATAATCACTGATGAAACTACAGTGAGTTCCCGGGTGCTAAAAGCTATATATTTTCCCGCATGCGAGTTGTTAGATGCAGAGCTTGGGTCTCATCCTTCTCAGATATGGCGAGCGATCCTGGATGGGCGCGACATTCTGGCACAGGGCTTAATTCGCAGAATTGGTGACGGCGAGAGCACGGGCATATAGACACATAACTGAATAGCAAGGGACAGTTTCAAACGGCCTATTACGTCCCTGGTTCCACACCCGCCGGCAAGAGTTTCGCAGCTCATCGACGCAACATCAGCGAGTTGGAAAGCGGACTTGGTCAGATCAGTGTTTAGACATTTTGATGCGGAGGAGATACTTAAGATACCACTGTGCACGAGGAGAGTGGCTGACTTTTGGGCGTGGCACGAGGAGAGCAAGGGTATTTTTACCGTACGTTCTGCTTACCGTATGATAATGCTTACCAAACTTATAGCAGGGAAAATTGGCTAGATGAAGAAGCTGGCACTTCAGTTGCACAAACCAAGCACAACCATTGGTCATCCATTTGGCACATTCAGGTTCCATCAAAACTACGTGTATTGGTCTGGAGATTAGCAAGACAATCTACTCGATGTGGTGTTTTATTACATCATCGGAACATGGCAACGACTGACACTTGCATGATATGTGGGGCGAGGGATACGTGGAGGCATGCCCTTCTCTCCTGTCCAATGGATGGGAGCGTGTGGGCTCTCGCTCCAGAACATATTGTCGAGCTGATGAGCATCCATTTGGAGGAAAGCGCGAAGGACTGGCTGTTTGCAATTCATGAGTCTTTAGCAAGCAGTGATTTTATCTGAGTTGTGGTAACCCTTTGGGCGATCTCGGGGGCGAGGAGAAAGGCCATTCATGAAGGAATTTTCCAATCACCATATACCGTGCACGGGTTCATCAACTGATTTTTGTGGGAGCTGCAGGTGATCAAGTCGATCCGAACAGGAACGCCCATTAAGCCGGTGTCTTCAAACGGAGCTCGCTGGATCCCTCTAGTGGTGGATTACTGAAAGTTGAATGCGAATGCAGCAGTGTCTCGTCGTGGCTATGGAGCAATAGGAGTAATCCATAGGGATCATGGAGGATCTTTCTTCGGAGCATCAGCAATGGTGTTCAGAGTTCAGACACATTACAGACCCAACAACACTTGAGGCGTTTGCCGTCAGGGAGGCATTGGCTCTAGCGGACGACTTGTATATTCACAGGATTCATGTTGCATCAGATTGCAAGGTGGTTGTTGATGACATTCAGAAGCATCACCGATCAAGTTATGGAGCGGTAATCATAGATTAAAATAGCCCGCGAAATAGCCGCGATAGCTGCGCTATAGCTGCCCGGGAGCCTCGCCGCTACGCTATGGCTGCTGCCGCAAAAACATCCACATATCCCTCTAAATGGCTCAAAAATCAGCAAAACCCTTCAGAAATCATCTGTCCCACCAGAAAATTTTCCGCTATGCACACTATGGCTGACGCTATAGCTGCTGGGAGAGGCCGCCGTGAAATCGTTTCTCCCGCGATCTATCTTCTATCTATTATATAATTAAAACAAGAGACAAACAAGCTATTACGTTGATCCACATAGGTTTAAAATATATGAACCGTTGATGTGAATAATAATGGTTGAGATATAAAGTCTAATAGAAGTTATGTACAACTTTGATCATGTTCAACCTGTCACGCTTCACATAATATGTTCAGGCGTTACCTCAAAAAAATATTCAGGTGTTAAAGAACAAGGAAAGGAAAATAGCAGTTGGATCAGAACAAAACAGCTAATAAAGGAGTTGTACGGCTCGGTTAGAAAAATAGGAATGTTTGTCATCGGACACAAAGGACTAGATCAGTTTTCTGGAAAAAAAAAAAGAGCCTATCCGGCCAGAACACGGAGAAGCATAGGACATCTAACGGCCTCTGGGGTTACTCTCCGGTAGCAAATTCAAACGGGAAAAGGACAAAGCCATCCTTACAAAACTAGGACGCAGCAATGCACGGACTTGCATATAAACCTACTCCTCCCAAAGCTAACCTGGTGAAACGGATATGATCAAGCCAAGCAGTTAAAAAAGCAAAACTTGATGTCAAAATAAAATAAAATTGGTGACCTCTTGCGTCAGTAAATTTTTTATATGCTATATATTATGTAATTTGGGATAAGAAATAACAGAAACTTAATTTACGTGCGACCCACATATATGAAGCTATATAACTTTCGGAATATATTCCTGCAAAAACAACGGTCGCAATATATTATATGTGAAGTCTATGGAGTCGTATTATATGTCTAATATATTATGTTACTAAATCAAGGACAAATAAATCACAACGTTACTTTCGTCGCCGGTTTTGGAAAAACTAATAATTATAACGCTCGAGATGATAAGTTCAGGACATCCACAAAAAAATAGAAAATATGTTTGGGTGTTAAAGAACAAAGAGAGGAAAATATCAGTCGGTTAGTACAGGTGCAGTATGGGTCGGTTAGAAAAATAGCAATTCTGGCTATTCATGCATGACATCAGTATGTAGTTGAATTGAATTACAGGCCATGTGTACATCCATGCACCATATGACTATAACCGAATATGGCCCACCAAAATTGAAACATGGAACTGTTGCGGGTTATAAACAATTTACACGTGATTAAAGAGAGATATATCGACTATATTCAATGGAGGGATGTATGTATTAGCGCTTAGTGGTAGACTGTTATTTGGAAAAAAAAAGTGATAATTTAGAAGAAAGGACATTCACCAAAAAATGGAAGTGATAAATGTAACTATGTATGATAAGGAAGTGATGTAAATTCGGGATCTATTGTTTTGTCACATATACATTTGAATACACTATTTCATGCGTTCTCCATCTGAACATTGTAAATACAATTCTAAGAAGAATCTTGGAGTCTTGGGTGAAAACTGAAATAAATTTGACAATATAATCTGGATTTGGCAGCATGCAATATATATAGTAATGGGACCAATAATATATATGTATCAACATGCATGGTTTTTTTTATAAATGGATAAATGCATAGAGACAAGGTAGGAACAGTAGGTGAGTACACATAGTAAGACGACACTAAGCGTGTGTGAACCATCGATCATTCCCGGAGTTCACACAATTGAGGGGGTGCAGAGGTGATAGATTATACCTCAAGTAGTAAAAGGACAAGAATCAGGTAGTACATGATATGGATGACATTGGGTGACTAAAAACAATGACAATATCCTAATTAAGTATGTGGCAAGTGTATTAATTTCATGATTGAAAAACAATATCGCCGATAAAAAATCATGCCAATATTCTAACGAAATAAATCCATGTAAAAACAAACATGAAAATGATCAACAAGAGCAAGGCACTCCAGGAGTGATCACGAATGAAGGTATGAAAAATATGTTTTTAACCAAAAATAGTAGGGAAGACCCATACCACGCCATTTTACAATTGTTTTGTGGAAAAAGGTACAACGAAGGGAGAGTACATTACCTCATACGGACAAGTGACAAACAATTAAAATAAATATTGCCCCCGCAAAGAAATGCAAGAAACATCTAGAGGGACGATACAAATATATTATAGCTAATGATAAGGCAAATTAAGGGAAATAACACTACTCAATCTTACGCAGAAATTCTCTTAAAAGGGAACACAGGGACCGAGAGCGTAAGGTGAAAGATACATATTAGTACGGAAGTGTTATTTTTGCATGGCAATCCACTGGTCTTTGAAATCCATTCTTAAACAACAACATCACTATTGATTAGTTAATAGATTATCGAATTGTGCACCTAAATTAAATAGGACAGTAGATCATGTGAGACAAAAAACTTAATAGTCATGTGGTAATACATGTGCGGCAGATAAGTTGTTGTCATGTGGTAATATGATCATAATATTTTATAAAATTTGTAATTTCCTTGTGTACATAAATAAACGTAACATTTTACAATTATGAACATGATAAAATGCAAATAAATAAATACAACGACGTGCTAATCTAGCCGCGCAAATGCGCGGGGCACACCGCTAGTTTTAATCTATGGCGGTAATCCAGGAGATCATTACTCATTCTTCTTCTTTTACGTCGTGTAAAATAGTTTATAAAAATAGGAGCTCAAATTTTGAGGCTCACAATTTAGCGAAGCATGCTCTTACCTTGGGATGTGACCGTCATGTTTGGTTAGGTCACCCGAGAAATCTTTCGTCCATTCCTGTAAACATTGTGACGTGTTAATAAAGCTTCGGTGAATTGTCTCAAAAAAAAAAACTCCTGCACATACACAACCGCGCCGCCGCCGGCGGGGCCGCCGCTGGCGAGCGGCCAAGAAATGGACTCTCCGCTGATCCCTGACGACCTCCTGGCCAACATCTTCCTCCGCCTTTCCACCCGGGCCGACCTCATCCGCGCCTCCGCCGCCTGCGTCTCCTTCCGCCGTGTCGTCGCCGACAGATCCTTCCTCCGGCGGTACCGTAGGCTCCATGCCCCACCCCTCCTCGGCTTTCTCGGCCAACACAGAGCCTTCTGCTTCTACTTGGCTCGACCGCCTTACCCGTCCGCGTCGGCAGCCAGCGCCGTCGCCCTCGCCGGCGACTTCTCCTTCACCTTC
Source organism: Aegilops bicornis (assembly GCA_021605145.1). Lineage (NCBI taxonomy): Eukaryota > Viridiplantae > Streptophyta > Magnoliopsida > Poales > Poaceae > Aegilops > Aegilops bicornis. The sequence continues at coordinate 38,983,022 of CM038674.1, read as the reverse complement.
CTCCCCGCCACCGCCCGCAAGTGGAAGTGGGTCATATGGGACGTCCGTGATGGCCGTGTCCTCCTCGACCGGCTTGCCCGGCAGTACGACGATGAAGGTCGCAAAGTCTTGTTCACGGAGATGGTGGTGTGTGACCCCTTGCACCGGCGATATCTGCTGCTTCCCCAAATCCCTAACGACCTCAGAGCTTCGGTCCCGAAAAAATCGCAGCGCTGCTATGAGACCTTTCTCTTGCCCCCTGGCGACGACGAGGAGACGTCATTCAGAGTGATGTGGATGGGCCAGCACAAAACTAATCTGTTCTCCTTTGTCTTCTCTTTTAGCAATGGGCAATGGCGAGCTGGTCCATCGCTGTGCTCCAAGCGTTTCGGTTCCGGCCGCCACTACGCATATGATTGCTTCTACTGGTTGAAAGATTGGTGGGGAAATCTTCTTGTGCTTGACACCCGGAGGATGGAGATCCTCACTGCTGACTCCCCACCCGAAGCCAAAGGTCTTTCTGATAGGGATGTAGCCATTGTTGAAGCAGGGGAAAGCAGGCTTGGGATGTTTGTTCTTGCAGGCGGCGCCTGCGAACCTCTCCAATATGCTATTAGGCAAAACAATGGCGCGAGTTCCAGCCAGTGGCAGATGGAGAAGACAATCTCAATGGGTTGTTGTACGTGCGCCTTCAAGGGTTCAATGGGGAGCTACTTGCTCCTATACAAATATGGTTTTGGAAGCTCACAGCCTGATACAGGCTGTTACTCTCTGAACCCAAACACATTTCAGCTTGAGAGGGTATGCCTTGCAGATCCTGGCACCTATACGCACACATATAGCAACTTCCCTCCATCGATATTGTGGGCACCGACGGTATCTAGTGGTAAACTCCCTGTTGTGTCCTTGTCATTTCCTTCCTTTCATATTTATCACTGTTGTCTGTTATGTTTGGTAATCCTTATTTACACGGTTTTGTAGTTAATTGATACCTTTTCTGTTCTTTTGGCAAAGCTAATCAAGCTCAGGAACAGAATTGTCCTTTACTCGGGACGTTAGGTATATGTGTTCTAATTGCCATTTTGAGGTAATCTGACAAGCAAAGAAAATGATCTTAAACACATATGGTCTATAAGTAGCAGTTTAGAGGTCTGATGGAATCATAAGAAAACAGTAGATGTCTAGATCACAACAATTATTATTGAGAAATTAATTCTTTGGTCAACCTAATGGAGAAGGGATTCAAATTTAAATCAGGGCATTGCTACCAGTTCACCTTTAGATTGTTTACCTTTGAAACATTTATTATATCAATCTGGCATGACTTATCTTGTCCACATTTCTTTTGATGGTGATAGATATAAAGAGGGGGATAGATCCTATTGGCCATCGTTGCATCTGTATAATAATTTCATTATTTTTTCTCTAAATAGAAATAACGATGCATATCTGGACTCTGGTAGAGTTACAAATAAAATCATGAGCTATTGCTATCACTAATGCATGTACTGTATTTGAGATGAACAAAAGTAAAGCGCCATGTCCCATAAACAGTTGTTCCATGCATGGATGTTCTATGCAATTAGTAAGAACAGCTTGTGTTCTGAAACTATTTCATTTATAGCCAGCCTCTCAAGATAAATTATATGCAGGGCACCCAATACCTTTTAGACAATGTTCCCTTTTTACCTGCCCTTGTCTCAGTACTTCAGGGAACATGCCAAATGCAATCTTTTATTAATTTTCGAATGGCACAGGACACACATACTTTGGTCATTGTCCCAATCAAAACCCTGAGTTTTTCCCCATCAGTGAGCTAAGTTAGAAAGTGATTATATTATACTAACTAATTTGTAAAGAAATGGAACACAAAGCTACCAACTTATTTATGGCTTTATATTTTTCTGTAAAGACTCACTGCTTTATGTTATGTTTACATGATTTTGCCTAGCTTTGTATTCCAATTAATTCTTTGGTCAACTTGGCATTGCTACCAGTTCACCTTTAGATTTTTTACCTTTGAAACATTTATATCAATTTGGCATGACTTACCTTGTCCACATTTCTTTTAACGGTGATAGATATGAAGAGGGGATAAATCCCATTAGGCATCGTTGCACCTATATATCAATTTCACTATTTTATTTCTAAGTAGATATAATGATGCATATCTCGTATGATGACAAATAAAAATCTGAGCTGTTGCTATCATACATACATGCAGTGTATATGAGAAGAACAAAAAGTAAAGTGGGATATCCCAAAAACAGTTGTTCCATGGACGTTCTATTCAGTTAGCAAGAACAACTTGTGCTCTGAAACTGTTTGATTTTGAAATTAGCCTCTCAAGATAAATTAGATTCTGCGCACCAATACCTTTTTGACAATTTGCACTTTTTACCTGCCTTTGTCTCAGTCCTTCTGGGCACATGCCAAATGCAATCAATCATTTATTTTCAAATGGCAGAGGACACGCATAGCTTGGTCATTGTCGCTACTGAGACCCTGATTTTCCCCACAACAGTGAACTAAGTTAGAAAGTGATTATATTATACAGTACTAGCTAATTTGTAAAAAAGTGGAACAAAAAACTACCAACATATTTATGCTTTATGTTTTTCTGTAAGGATTCACTGCTCTATGTTTACATGCTTTTGTCTGGCTTGGTATTCCAATGTGCACTGCAAATGACAGTAGCAAACACATCACTGAGGTCAATATTATACAAATGGGACACTAGGGTAAAAAGATTTCCCAATGTTGACTCTCCATGTATAGTACCCATTTTATAAAAAGAAGTAAAATATAGTACCTCCTGCTTAAACTGATGAGTTCCACAACTTTGAAAGGAGTTTAGAAACTTTCACTGTTTCATTTTTATGCTGGAACGTAGCCTTGTAAATTGCTCCATATGGACCCTTACCGATCGCAAGATCACTCAAGGGAGTATAGTTTATTGACTGTTGCTACTGCGACCCCATTTATTTTCCTATTCAAGGCAGAAATTTGTAATCTGTGAAGTCCTGGAAAATGAAGCCACAAATTACAGCTTTAAGTTTATTTCAGGATTCATGTATATTCTTTGACATGCCTTCTTCCATGTTGTTTGATTTAATCGTTAATATTCAGTCTCAGCTTTTCTTACCTTGCTTTTCCTGTAAGAAATGTATGGAGTGTTGTCGATGCTAAGACCTACCTTTTGATCCTTTTTATGCACAAGTTTTTGTATAAATACAAATTGAATACACTTAATTTTGAGACATTGGAAGCTTTTGGAAACATAGCTGGGAAGGAGACGCCAGAACAAGGCCATGCTGCATCCTCAAGCGCACAGTCGTCAGAGTAATGCTGACGCAGATGCTGGATATCAGCCCGTGTTGAGGATTTGAGATGGTGATGTTGTGATGCAGCTAGAAAATTAACCACTAAGTTCGTCCGTATTAGCGTACTTTTGACTCTGCTTGGTTGTACTATGTCATATCTAGAATCAACCTGGAATTTATCTTTTGTGCATTGATCTGAAAATGCTTGGTGTGTTAGTTTGTTGACTTAGGTGGTGAGAGCATGAACGGCATTTAGTTTCTCGGTAGGTTAACAAAGAGTGTATGTAACCAGTCAAAGTGATTGTGATCATGTTTTATGGCTGCCAATCTATGTAGTATCTGGAAGTAATCATACCATTTGCTAAATTGCACACAAGTTAAGGGCGGTCGAAGGCGGCGATAGCTAGCTCGGCGCCCAACACCACCCGCCGGTGATCACTCCGACGCCGGCGGCCACCAACGAGCCTTGCTGCCCCCGCCACCCCGGCGGTGGGTGGTAGCTCCCAACACCACCCGCCAGTGGTCACTCCGACGCCGGCGGCCACCAACCAGTCTTGCTCTCGCCGACCACTCCGACGGGGCCGATCCCGCAGGCGACTTCTCCATCGTCCACAGCCCCTCCCACGGCAACTATCTCGCCGTCGTCGTCGTCCGCAGCCGACTGCTCTTCTTAGCTCTCCCAGGAGACTAAATTGCAGGTGGTGGACACGATGAAGGCAGCCTCCTTCCTCCCCCAAATTAAAGATCCTTTTTTTGCATGCCGGCCAATGGAGCAGCTGGAGGCTTGCTCGTGGCTTGGGACGACAGTGTCTTCTGCGGAGCACAGGTTCATAATTTTTGCAAGATTCCAGTCCAGGAGTAACAATGACAGTTTCGTCCTATCCACTGTGTACGCCCTGTGCGAAGAAGTAGAGAGGGATGTGTTCTTTGCGGTAATGAGTCACACGACAGAGCAAGTAACGGGGCCTTGGATCATCATAGGGGATTTCAACATGTATAGGTTTGTGCATGAAAAATCACAACGAAGAAAGAATTGTGCTTTGATGGACAGGTTCAACGCATGGATCAGAGACAATGCTCTTGATGATATTGAAGTAGCCAACAGAAGCTTTACTTGGTCCAACAAGAGAGCGGAGCCAACCCTGATAAAGCTTGACAGAGTGCTTGTTAACGCAGAATGGAACCTAGGTTTCCTCAACACTTCGGCTGCTGCCCTCCCTGCTACAACCTCAGATCACGTGCTCATTGGTGTGGAGTTCTCAAAGGAAGCATCCAAAAGCTCCTTCTTCATGTTTGAAAACCACTGGTTGGACATATCCGAAGTCAGAAATCTGATAACACAGAGTTGGGAAAAAGGAACAAGACAATTCGCATCAGCCTCTACTTTGCTCAGTTTCAAGCTAAGAAGAACAAGAGCTGCTATCAGGGCCTGGGAACGCAAGAAATCACCCATCCAGGACACTCTAGCCAACTGCAATCACGTCATTCAGTACCTTGATGTTGTGGAGGAGAGGAGGCATGCATGTCAAGGATGGAGGCCTCTCCTAGAAACCATGCCAACACGAAAGCACAACAAATAATTTTGTGGCAGACCAATTTTTGGAGGAGAAGAGCAAAAATAAGAGGTTGTACTCTGGGAGACGAGAACACTAAGTTCTTCCATGCAGCCGCCAACTGTCAGCACAGAAAGAACAAAATCAAGCTGCTGGTTAAGGATGGCACATAATTCTTCAAAGAACAGGACAAACTAGCAATTGCCACTCATTTCTTCCCTGATATCTTCGGGAAACAATCTGTTTCAGTGCCAACTTTGGACCCCTAGAATCTCTACGACCAGGCTGATCTAAGCGCGCTGGAGGTGCCTTTCACCTAGGGCGAAATTGCAGCTGTTATTCAGAAAGCTCCGAAAACAAGAGCCCGGGGCCTGATGGTTTCACTAACGAGTTCTACAAGAGCTTCCTTGGGCTACTAAAGGAGGTTTTGATGAGGTTTTTCCAAGATTTCTATCAACATGGCGGTGACCTGAGCGGCATCAACACTGCCAATATTGTGTTGCTCCCAAAGAAAGAAAAGCCAACGGATATCAAGGATTTTAGACCAATTTCTTTGGTCCACAGTATACCCAAGCTAGCAACCAAGGTTCTAGCCGTCCGGCTACAACATTTCATTCCAAGCATCATACACCCTCTACAATCTGGTTTTTTGCCTGGAAGATGCATAGTTGAAAATTTTGCACTAGCAGCCGAACTGGTACAACAGACAAAAAAGAGGAAAAAGCCGATGCTAGTGCTAAAACTGGATTTCCAGAAAGCGTTTGGTAGTGTCAGCTGGGATGCTTTGAAGCTCATTCTCACAGCCAGAGGCATTGGGAGCAGATGGGTCAGATGGATACATGATATTCTATCAACTAGCTCGTCCAGGATAATAATCAATGGAACTATTGGGGAGAGGATCCTTTCAAGGAGTGGATTAAGACATGGGGATGCTCTATCGCCTTACCTCTTCATACTGGTCGATGATGTCTTGCAACAGTTATGGAAAAGGGAACACCAAGCAGGGAACCTTAAACACCCACTTGGAGGCGATAGCCCTTTTCCTATCCTGCAGTACACGGACGACACGTTAATCTTAATGCAGGGGGACATCCAGCAAGCAGGGGTTATCAAATGGATTCTACAGATTTTCGGTGATTTCACGGGACTAAGGATTAATTACCATAAGAGCACTCTTATGCTAGTATGTCTCAACCAACAAACCTGTCAGAGTATTGCAGATGTTCTGCAGTGTCAAGTTGCAGCATTCCCGTGCACATACCTGGGATTACCCCTTTCTCTCAACAAGATCACGCATGGTCTGTTGATGCCTGTGATACACAAAGTTGACAAGCGTCTATCTAGCTGGCTTGCCACTTTTCTGTCTTGGGGGGTCGCCTCACTTTGATTAACGCAGTCTTGGCAGCGATCCCCAGCTACTTCATGGGCTGTTTTTTATGGCCACAACAATCAATAGAGAAGGTTGAACAAAATTTGAGGGGATTCTTATGGCAAGGAAAGAATCAGGCCAAGGGAGGACAATGTCTTGTCGCTTGGGAAGTGGTCACGTTGCCAAAAGAGAATGGCGGGTTGGGAGTAAGAGACATTGCAGCACACAACAGGGCCCTCATCTGCAAGTTCATGGAAAATATCTTGCAGCAGAGGGAAGCTCCATGTTATAATTGGTTTGCATTCACATACTATCAAAAGGAATTTTCTTGGTCTCCACAAAGTCGAGACACCGCTATCTGGAGAAGCTTCAGGTCCACCGTACAAGTGGTTATGGAGGCTACCAAATGCAAGATAGGGGATGGACAGGCTACTACCTTCTGGCATGACCTCTGGCTCGACTGCAATCTGCTCATGACAGGGTACTTCCCGACACTTTTCACCTTCTCCACGTCCAAGTTCTACACAGTCGCCTCCCAGTTCAAAGATGGGCAATGGAACATTCAACTACACCCAAACCTCTCTTCCACATCAACACAGGAGCTGGAGGGCATATCTGCAATCTTGAGTAATGTTCAGCTACAGGAAGGTACGCCAGACACCGGAGTGCCTCTCTTGGAAAACAAGTGTGCTACTACTGCCTACTTCTACAAACTGCTCACTTTTAGAGGAAAGCTTTGTACGTCAGCTCAGTATATCTCGGACAGGATCATACCGCACAAGCATCGTGTCTTCTTGTGGATTGGCCTCCAGGACAGACATAACACTCAGGACAATATGCTAAGAAAGCATTGGGATACAATTGTTTCACATAATGGGTGTGATATATGCCCATCCTGAAGGAAATATGCCCTAGAGGCAATAATAAAGTTATTATTTATTTCCTTATTTCATGATAAATGTTTATTATTCATGCTAGAATTGTATTAATCGGAAACATAATACATGTGTGAGTGCATAGACAAACATAGTGTCACTAGTATGCCTCTACTTGACTAGCTCGTTGAATCAAAGATGGTTGTGTTTCCTAACCATAGACATGAGTTGTCATTTGACTAGCTCATTTTAGTTTACTGCTATTGCTTTCTTCATGACTTATACATGTTCCTATGACTATGAGATTATGCAACTCCCGATTACCGGAGGAACACTTTGTGTGCTACCAAATGTCACAACGTAACTAGGTGATTATAAAGGTGCTCTACAGGTGTCTCCAATGGTACTTGTTGAGTTAGCATAGATTGAGATTAGGATTTGTCACTCTGATTGTCGGAGAGGTATCTCTGGGCCCTCTCCGTAATACTCATCACTATAAGCCTTGCAAGCATTGTGACTAATGAGTTAGTTGCAGGATGAAGTATTACGGAACGAGTAAAGAAACTTGCCCGTAACGAGTAAAGAGACTTGCCCGTAACGAGATTGAACTAGGTATGATGATACCGACGATCGAATCTCGGGCAAGTAACATACCGATGAAAAAGGAAACAACGTATGTTGTTATGCGGTTCGACCGCCAAAAATCTTCGTAGAATATGTAGGAGCCAATATGGACATCCAGGTTCCGCCATTGGTTATTGACAAGAGAGGTGTCTCAGTCATGTCTACATAGTTCTCGAACCCGTAGGGTCCGCACGCTTAACGTTCGTTGACGATATAGTATTATATGAGTTATGTATGTTGGTGACCGAATGTTGTTCGGAGTCCCGGATATCATCACGGAGATGACGAGGAACTCCGGAATGGTCCGGAGATAAAGATTGATATATGGGATAATAGTGTTCTGTCTCCGGAAGGGTTCCGAAATTCACCGGAAGTGGTTCCGGATATTTCCCGAAATGTTTGGGTACGGGAACACTTTATTTGGGCCAAAGGGGAAAGCTCACAAGGTTTTTGGAAAGCGCAAAAGGAGGTTTTGCGGAGTCCAAGGGCCAGACGCCAGGGTCCCTGGCATCTGGGTCCAGACGTCGGGAACCCTGACGTCTGGCCCTGGAGTCCGAGAAGGACTCTTGCCTTTCGGGTGAAACCAACTTTGTGGAGGCTTTTACTCCAAGTTTCGACCCCAAGGCTCAACATATAAATAGAGGGGCAGGGCTAGCACCAGAGACACATCAAGAAACACCTAGCCGTGTGCCGGCAACCCTGTTCCATCTAGTTTAACCTCCGTCATAGTTTTCTTAGTGCTTAGGCGAAGCCCTACAGAGATTGTTCTTCACCAACACCATCATCACACCGTCGTGCTGCCGGAACTCATCTACTACTTCGCCCATCTTGCTGGATCAAGAAGGCGAGGACGTCATCGAGCTGAATGTGTGCGGAACGCAGAGGTGCCGTACGTTCGGTACTTGATCGGGGCAGATCGTGAAGGTGTACAACTACATCAACCGCGTTGATAAACGCTTGCGCTTAGCGATCTTCAAGGGTATGAAGATACACTCCCCCTCTCGTTACTATGCATCACATAGATAGATCTTGCGTGATCGTAGGAAATTTTTGAAATTACCATGTTCCCCAACAGTGGCATCCGAGCCAGGTTTATGCGTAGACGTTATATGCATGAGTAGAACACAAGTGAGTTGTGGGCGATACAAGTCATACTGCTCACCAGTATATCATACTTTGATTCGGCGGTATTGTTGGATGAAGCGGTCCGGACCGACATTACGCGTACGCTTACGCGAGACTGGTTCTACCGACGTGCTTTGCACACAGGTGGCTGGCGGGTGTCAGTTTCTCCAACTTTAGTTGAATCGAGTGTGGCTACGCCCGGTCCTTGTTGAAGGTTAAAACATCACTAACTTGACGAAATATCGTTGTGGTTTTGATGCGTAGGTAAGAACGGTTCTTGCTCAGCCCGTAGCAGCCACGTAAAACTTGCAACAACAAAGTCGAGGACGTCTAACTTGTTTTTGCAGGGCATGTTGTGATGTGATATGGTCAAGACATGATGCTAAATTTTATTGTATAAGATGATCATGTTTTGTAACAGATTTATCGGCAACTGGCAGGAGCCATATGGTTGTCGCTTTGTTGTATGCAATGCAATCGCCATGTAATTGCTTTACTTTATCACTAAGGGGTAGCGATAGTCGTAGAAGCAATAGTTGGCGACACAACGATGATACGATGAAGATCAAGGTGTCGCGCCAGTGACGATGGTGATCATAACGGTGATTTGGAGATGGAGATCAAAGGCACAAGATGATGATGGCCATATCATATCACTTATATTGATTGCATATGATGTTTATCTTTTATACATCTTATTTTCCTTTGATTGACGGTAGCATTATAAGATGATCTCTCACTAAATTTCAAGGTATAAGTGTTCTCCCTGAGTATGCACCGTTGCCAAAGTTCATCGTGCCGAGACACCACGTGATGATCGGGTGTGGTAAGCTCCATGTTCACATACAATTGGTGCAAGTTTTGCACACGCATAAATACTCGGGTTAAACTTGACGAGCCTAGCATATGCAGATATGGCCTCGGAACACTGAGACCAAAAGGTCGAACGTGAATCATATAGTAGATATGATCAACATAGTGATGTTCACCATTGAAAACTACTCCATTTCACGTGATGATCGGGCATGGTTTAGTTGATTTGGATAACGTGATCACTTAAATGATTGGAGGGATGTCTGTCTAAGTGGGAGTTCTTAAGTAATATGATTAATTGAACTTTCATTTATCATGAACTTAGTACCTGATAGTATTTTGCTTGTCTATGTTGTTGTAGATAGATGGCACGTGCTGTTGTTCCATTGAATTTTAATGTGTTCCTTGAGAAAGCTAAGTTGAAAGATGATGGTAGTAATTACACGAACTGGGTCCATAACTTGAGGATTATCCTCATTGCTGCACAGAAGAATTACGTCCTGGAAGCACTGCTAGGTGCAAGACCCGCTGCAGGAGCAACGCCGGTCGTTGTGAACGTCTGGCAGAGCAAAGCTGATGACTACTCGATAGTTCAGTGTGCCATGCTTTACGGCTTAGAACCGGGACTTCAACGATATTCTGAACGTCATGGAGCATATGAGATGTTCCAGGAGTTGAAGTTAATATTTCAAGTAATTGCCCGGATTGAGAGATATGAAGTCTCCAATAAGTTCTATAGCTGCAAGATGGAGGAGAATAGTTCTGTCAGTGAACATGGACTCAAAATGTCTGGGTATAATAATCACTTGATTCAACTGGGAGTTAATCTTCCAGATGATAGTGTCATTGACAGAATTCTTCAATCACTACCCCAAGCTACAAGAGATTCGTGATGAACTATAATATGCAGGGGATGGGAAAGACAACTCCCGAGCTCTTCGCGATGCTAAAGGCTGCGGAGGTAGAAATCAGGAAGGAGCATCAAGTGTTGATGGTTAACAAGACCACCAGTTTCAAGAAAAAGGGTAAAGGGAAGAAGGGGAACTTCAAGAAGAACGGCAAACAAGTTGCTGCTCAGGAGAAGAAACCCAAGTCTGGACCTAAGCCTGAGACTGAGTGCTTCTACTGCAAAGGGACTGGCAACTGGAAGCGGAACTGCCCCATGTATTTGGCGGATAAGAAGGATGGCGAGGTGAATGATAACCCCCAAGTGCAAGGAATCATCGTAGCACATTCCAAAGGTGGAAGTGATAAGTATGGAGTGTCGAACCCACAAGGAGCTAAAGGTAAGATCAATATTCTCTCAAGCCCTATTCGCCAATCGACATTTATCGTGCAGTCAACGTTTTACTTCCAACTAGCAACGGGAAATAAAACTACATTGTGGGTAGAAGAGGATAACTTTGCATGATATCATAGATCTAAAACATACAAGTAGGTGCTGTTATCATAAAGTTAGAATATATGACTAAATATTATAAATAGCGAGTGTGGAATAATTTATGGATCGGTGTGCGAAATTGTCCTAGGCAATTATTAACAAGACCGATAGTCGTCATTGCAATTTCATATGAGGGAGAGGCATAAGCTAACATACTTTCTCTACTTGGATCATATGCACTTATGATTGGAACTCTAGCAAGCATCCGCAACTACTAAAGATCATTAAGGTAAAACCCAACCATAGCATGAAAGCATCAAGTCCTCTTTATTCCCATACGCAATAATCCCTCTTACTCGGGTTTGTGTTTCAGTCACTCACCAACCCACTATAAGCGAATCATGAACGTATTGCAACACCCTACAGCGGGAGTCCCTCACGCTATGCCGACACGGAGGGCACCATAGGACAGCACCAAAGTAAAACATACAACTCGTACCAATCTAGATCATCAATCAACCCAAAGACAAAAGATATCTACTCAAAACATCATAGGATGGCAACACATCATTGGATCATAATATGTGGCATAAAGCACCATGTTCAAGTAGGGATTACAGCGGGGTGCGGGAGAATGGACCGCGTAAAAGAGATGAGGGTGGCGATGATGATGGTGATGTTGATGAAGACGATCACCGTAGCGATGATTCCCCTCCCGATGGCACTCCGGCGCCACCGGAAGAGAGGATGAGAGGTTCTCCCCCTTGTGCTTCCTCCTCCATGGCCTCCACCTTCTGGTCCTTGGCCTTCATGATGATGAAGACCCCTCCGGGATACTCCTCCATGGCCACCGGTGATGATGGCCCCCTCCGGCAAGGTGCCGGAGAGGGCCCCGATTGGTTTCTCGTGGCTACAGCGGCTTGCGGCGGCGGAACTTCTGATCTAATCTCTGTTCTGGAAGTTTTAGGGTACGAGAGTATATATGGGTGCAAGGAGGACGTCGGGGGACTTACGGGCTGGCGACGAGGTAGGGGGGCGCGCCCCAGGGGGGTGGGCGCGCCCCCCACCCTCATGGGCAGCCCGGGACTCCCCTGGTGAGCTTCCGGTACTCCATGGGCTTGTTTTGGTCCAAAAACAGGTTCCGTGGAGTTTCAGGTCTTTTGGACTCCGTTTGATATTCCTTTTCTTCGAAACACTGAAATAGGCAAAAAACAGCAAATCCGGGCTGGGCCTCCGGTTAATAGGTTAGTCCCAAAAATAATATAGAAGTGGATAATAAAGCCCAATATTGCCCAAAACAGTAGATAATATAGCATGGAGCAATCAAAAATTATAGATACGTTGGAGACGTATCAGACATCCCCAAGCTTAATTCCTGCTCGTCCTCGAGTAGGTAAATGATAAAAAGATAATTTTTGATGCGGAATGCTAGTAAGTGCTTAAGTTTGATCAATGATAATTCCAATCACTTTTTCTAGCATCAATATGTGTCATAATAGCAGCTTATCTCATAAATCTTTTCATGATCAAGTAACAATCTATTCACAATGTCAAGCTTGGTTCAGAAACTTCATTGAGAACTAACAAACTATAATCTCAGTCATTGAAGCAATTGCAATTTATCATAACATCAGAAAGAGTCTAGAATAGTGCTTTTCAGCAAGTCCTCATACTCAACTATCATATAGTCTTCTACAATTGCTAACAATCAAGCAATACTTGTGGTTATGGAGTTTCAGCCGGACACTCAGAAAGATAGGGGCTTATTGTGTTGCCTCCCAACATATTCACCTTTAGGTGATGTCAACAATAATAGCCCATGCTAACTTACATCCAATTGGATATATATATATATCATGATCTTTCAAACACAAGGAGCTTGCCAAAGGATAAAATGAAAAAGGGAATGGTGAAGATCACCGTGACTCTTGCATAAGGTAGAAGATAATAATAAAAGATAGGCCCTTTGCAGAGAGAAGCAGAGGTTGCCATGCGCTTTTATGGTTTGATGCACAAAATCTTAATACAAAAGAACGTCACTTTATATTGCCCCTTGTATGTGGAACTTTATTATGCAGTCCGTCGCTTTTATTACTTCCACAACAAGTTCGTACAAAGCTTATTTCTCTGCACTTATAAGTCATGCACATTTAGAGAGCAATTTTTATTGCTTGCACCGATAACAACTTACTTGAAGGATCTTACTCAATGCATAGGTAGATATGGTGGAATCTCATGGCTAAACTGGTTTTAGGGTATTTGGAAGCACAAGTAGTATCTCTACTTGGTGCTGATAATTTGGCTAGCATGAGGGGGAAAGGCAAGCTCAACCGGTTTGGAAGGTCAATAACAATATACTTTAACTGAGATGTCGGAAAACATAAACCATTACGTTGTCTTCCTTGTCCAACGTCAACTCTTTTAGCATGTCATACTTAATGAGTGCTTCACAATCATAAAAGATGTCCAAGATAATATATTTGTATGTGAACCTCTCTTTCCTTATTACTTCCTATTAATTGCAACGATGACCAAAACTATGTTTGCCAATTCTCAACAACTTTTATGCCTCATACTTTCTATGTGTGAAGTCATCACTAACCATGTTATAAGCATATGAAACATATAAAAATTCAGATTTATGACATTCAATTCATTCCCCCATTTACTCATAGGATATACATGAAGCACAAGGGTAAATGACAAACTACTCCAAAAGATATGAGTGAAAAACACTGAGTAGGCAATTAATTAACTAGCCATGGGAGGGTTCCTTTTCTATTCAAAATTTCAGATCCAATGATTTTCTTCAAACAACAAGTAGAGATGACATTGCAAAGATAGCACAACTCATGTGAAGAAGCAAAAACTTAGGCTCAACCGATACTAACCGATAGTTGTTGAAGAAGAAAGGTGGGATGCCTAACGGGGCATCCCCAAGCTTAGAAGCTTGAGACTTCTTGAAATATTTATCTTGGGGTGCCACGGGCATCCCCAAGCTTGAACTTTTGTGTCTCCTTAATTCATCTCGTATCACAGTTTCTCTTTTTATCAGAAGCTTCATTCACAACAAACTCAACAAGAACTCGTGAGATAGGTTAGTATAAACCAATGCAAAACCTTATCATTTTATACTGTAACAAAACACTAGAATTATTATTCAACATTGCATACTAAATGCCTCTGCATATTTAATACACCTATCCTCAAATAGGGTCATTAAACAAGCAAACATATGCAAACAATGCAAGCATAACAGCAATCTATCAAAACAGTACAGCCTGTAAAGAATGCAAGGGTATCAATACTTCCCTAACTCCAAAAATTATGAGAGAAAATTCCCACTGTAGTATATTCATCAGAGCTCATTATAAAAAAATATTCAACATTATACCACTTTCTGACTTTTCTAGGAAATTTTTGCAACAGCGGTAAACTTTCTGTTTTCAAACAGCAACATGTATACTAGCAAAATAAAAATGGTAAAGGCTATCCTTGACATTTTTATTGGAAATAAAGATGCAAAACACTATTCTAAATAGCAGCTAGCTAATACTAACAAAATAAAATGACGCTCCAAGTAAAACACATATCATGTGACGAATAAAAATATAGCTCCAAGTAAGGTGTACCTATAGTTTTCAAGACGAAAGAGGGGATGCCTTCCGGGGCATCCCCAAGCTTAGGCGCTTGAGTATTCCTTGAATATTACCTTGGGGTGCCTCGGGCATCCCCAAGCTTAGGGTCCTTCCACTCCTTATTCTCCTCATATCGATATCTTACCCAAAACTTGAAAACTTCAATCACACAAAACTCATCCAAACTTCGTGAGATAGGTTAGTATGATAAAGAGTAAACCATACGCTTAGGTACTTTCAAAGACAAGGTTACTAATTGTTTTCACACAACGCCTACTGTAACATATCATTTCTACAATTTTATTGAGAAATATAAGTCATAGAAACTAGAAAACAAGCAAACTATGCAATGAAAACAGAATCTGTTAGAAACAGAACAGTCTGTAATGATCTGAACAATAACCATACTTCTGCTACTCCAACAATTATGAAATAAATTGGTGGATGTGAGGAATTTGTCCATTAATCTTCTGCAAAAAGAATCAACTCAAAATCACTCTTCTGTAAAAAATGACATCTATTCTTGTGAGCGCAAAGTTTCTGTTTTTTACAGCAAGATCACATTAACTTTCACCCGAGTCTTCCCAAAGGTCTTACTTGGCACTTTATTGAAACAAAAGATATAAAACATGGTTACTACAGTAGCTTAATCATGTAAACACACACAAACAGTAAGGGTAAATATTGGGTTGTCTCTCAACAAGCACTTTTCTTTAATGCCTTTTAGCTAGGCATGATGATTTCAATGATGCTCAAATAATAGACAAGAATTGAAGCACAAAGAGAGCATCTTGAAGAATATAAATAGCACAATTAAATATAACCTACTTACTATGCCTAGGGATTTTGTGAGCACACAAATTATAAGAACAACAATCAACTAGCATAGGAAGGCAAAACAAGTATAACTTCAAAACTTTAAGCACATAGGGAGGAAACTTAATATTATTGCAACTCCTACAAGCATGTATTCCTCCCTCATAATAATTTTTAGAGGCATCATGAATAACAACTTTGTTCTCATACTCAATTTTAACCTCTTCCGAAATAGTGGAATCTTTACTAACTAAAGTTGACACTCTTCCAAATACACTTTCATAGATATCACACTAAGATTTCAATATCCTCCAAAATAGTGGGATCACTAATTCCTAAAGTTGACACTCTTCCAAACCCAATTTAGATGATAGTATTATTCATACTCCAAAAGGTATAAGTGAAGTTCATGGAGCATTCTACAACTAACCAATATCCAAGCTCAAAGTGTATAAGTGAAGCACATGAAGCATTCTATAAAACCATACTCAAAAAGATTTAAGTGAAGCACAAAGAGCGATTCTGTAAGACCGTACTTAAAAGATTTAAGTGAAGCACATGAAGTATTCTATAAATCGATGAAGGGATATCTCATGCTAGCATGGTTCTAGAATAAAAAGAAAAACACAAAGGATACAAATCATGTGAACAAAACAAAAACCGAGGTATACCTATAATTGTTGGAGAAGAAAGATGGGATGCCAACCGGGCATCCCCAAGCTTAGATGCTTGGGTATACTTTGAAATATTTACTTGGGGTGCCTTGGGCATCCCCAAGCTTGAACTCTTGCCTCTCTTTATTCTTCTCACATCGGTAACTCCTCGTTCTTCAAACACTTCATTCACAAAAACTTAAACAAAAACTTGTGAGATCCGTTAGTGTAATAAAGCAAATCACTACCTTTAGGTACTGTAATGAACTCAAATTCTCTATGGTTCATACCCCCCGATACTAGCCATAGATTCATCGAAATAAGCAAACAACACACGAAAAACAGAATCTGTTAAAAACAGAAAAATCTGTAGTAATCTGGAAGTTTGCCAAACTTATGTAACTCCTAAAATTATAAAATAAATTTCACAATTTGGCCAATTTGTACAGAAGTAATGTGCAAAAAGTTTAGGACCCATTTGACTTTCCAGTAAAAAATGAAAATTCACGCACTACAGCCAAAGTTTCTGTTTTTTATTTTGCACATAGTAAACAAGCAATCTAATCATCCTAAAACCAAGGCTTGGCACATTATTTTTATAATACAATGAATATATACAAGGGGATAATTATTTACAGATAAACTTCCATGAAAAATTCTGCATTGTTTCCGTGAGCATGAGCACAAGTGCTCAAGGTCGACCCTCACTTCTTCAATGCAAAACCTTCCAATCACTTCTCTTTTTGAAAAACTTTTTAGGCATGAAAGGCAAGTAGTAAAAAAATTGTATTTTCATTTTTAATTTTTTTATATGTTTCAGCCACAACTAAACAGAAACAAAAAGGAAAAATAAATCTACTCAATGAAGGAAGCAAACAAGCACACACGAGAATATCAACCCCACGCAATTGCTCCCCGGCAACGGCGCCAGAAAAGAGCTTGATAACCCCCAAGTGCAAGGAATCATCGAAGCACTTTCCAAAGGTGGAAATGATAAGTATGGAGTGTCGAACCCACAAGGAGCTAAAGGTAAGATCAATATTCTCTCAAGCCCTATCTGCCACTGATACGACTCTACGTGCACCGAACGTTTTACTTCCAACTAGCAAAGGGAAATAAAACTACGTTGTGGGTATGAAGAGGATAATTTTGCATGATATCGAAGATCTCAAACATAAAAGTAGGTACTGTTATCATAAAGTTAGAATATATTACTAAATATTATAAATAGCGAGTGTGGAATAATGATGGATCGGTGTGTGGAATTGTCCTAGGCAATTATTAACAAGACCGATAGTCGTCATTGCAATTTCATATGAGGGAGTGGCATAAGCTAACATACTTTCTCTACTTGGATCATATGAACTTATGATTGGAACTCTAGCAAGCATCCGCAACTACTAAAGATCATTAAGGTAAAACCCAACCATAGCATTAAAGCATCAAGTCCTCTTTATTCCCATACGCAACAATCCCTCTTACTCGGGGTTGTGTTTCACCACTCACCAACCCACTATAAGCGAATCATGAACGTATTGCAACACCCTACAGCGGGAGTCCCTCACGCTTGCGCGACACGGAGGGCACCATAGGACAGCACCAAAGTAAAACATACAACTCGTACCAATCTAGATCATCAATCAACCCAAAGACAAAAGATATCTACTCAAAACATCATAGGATGGCAACACATCATTGGATCATAATATGTGGCATAAAGCACCATGTTCAAGTACGGATTACAGCGGGGTGTGGGAGAGTAGACCGCGTAAAAGAGATGAGGGTGGTGATGATGATGGTGATGTTGATGAGGACGATCACCGTAGCGATGATTCCCCTCCCGATGGCACTCCGGCGCCACCGGAAGAGAGGAGGAGAGGTTCTCCCCCTTGTGCTTCCTCCTCCATGGCCTCCACCTTCTGGTCCTTGGCCTTCATGATGATGAAGACCCCTCCGAGATACTCCTCCATGGCCACCGGTGATGATGGCCCCCTCCGGCAAGGTGCCGGAGAGTGCCCCGATTGGTTTCTCGTGGCTATAGAGGCTTGCGGCGGCGGAACTTCTGATCTAATCTCCGTTCTGGAAGTTTTAGGTTACGAGAGTATATATGGGCGCAGGGAGGACGTCGGGGGACTTACGGGCTGGCCACGAGGTAGGGGGGCGCGCCCCCCACCCTCGTGGGCTGCCCGGGACTCCCTTGGTGAGCTTCCGGTACTCCATGGGCTTCTTTTGGTCCAAAAACAGGTTCCGTGGAGTTTCAGGTCTTTTGGACTCCGTTTGATATTCCTTTTCTTCGAAACACTGAAATAGGCAAAAAACAGCAATTCTGGGCTGGGCCTCCGGTTAATAGGTTAGTCCCAAAAATAATATAAAAGTGGATAATAAAGCCAAATATTGCCCAAAACAGTAGATAATATAGCATGGAGCAATCAAAAATTATAGATACGTTGGAGACGTATCAGTGAACAAAGGTATATGTGACATATATGTTATTGATGTGTACCTTACTAAAGCTCGTAGTAGCACCTGGGTATTTGATACTGGTTCTGTTGCTAATATTTGCAACTCAAAACAGGGACTAAGGATTAAGCGAAGATTGGCTAAGGACGAGGTGATGATGCGTGTGGGAAATGGTTCCAAAGTCGATGTGATCACGGTCGGCACGCTACCTCTGCATCTACCTTCGGGAGTAGTTTTAGACC
Organism: Aegilops bicornis; assembly: GCA_021605145.1. Lineage (NCBI taxonomy): Eukaryota > Viridiplantae > Streptophyta > Magnoliopsida > Poales > Poaceae > Aegilops > Aegilops bicornis. The sequence goes on along the minus strand of CM038674.1, from coordinate 38,964,171 downwards.
CGAATAATTGTTAGTTGGTGCCAGCGTTAAGCATGAACATTATATCTGGATCTTCTTTGATGCGATACGGTTATTCATTTAAATCTGAGAATAATGGTTATTCTATTTATATGAGTAATATCTTTTATGGTCATGCACCCTTGAAGAGTGGTCTATTTTTGTTAAATCTCGATTGTAGTGATAAACATATTCATAATGTTGAAGCCAAAAGATGCAGAGTTGATAATGATAGTGCAACTTATTTGTGGCACTGCGTTTAGGTCATATTGGTGTAAAGCGCATGAAGAAACTCCATACTGATGGACTTTTGGAATTACTTGATTATGAATCACTTGGTACTTGCGAACCATGCCTAATGGGCAAGATGACTAAAATGCCGTTCTCCGGAACAATGGAGCGAGCAACAGGTTTGTTGGAAATCATACATACTGATGTATGTGGTCCGATGAATATTGAGGCTCGCGGCGGGTATCGTTATTTTCTCACCTTCACAGATGATTTAAGCAGACATGGGTATATCTACTTAATGAAACATAAGTCTGAAACATTTGAAAAGTTCAAAGAATTTCAAAGTGAAGTGAAAATCATCGTAAAAAGAAAATAAAGTTTCTACGATCTGATCGTGGAGGAGAATATTTGAGTTACGAGTTTGGTCTTCATTTGAAACAATGCGGAGTAGTTTCGCAACTCACGCCACCCGGAACACCACAGCGTAATGGTGTGTCGGGCGTCAGAATCAAGCACTTTATTAGATATGGTGCGATCTATGATGTCTCTTACTGATTTATTGCTATCGTTTTGGTGTTATGCTTTAGAGACGGCTGCATTCACGTTAAATAGGGCACCATCTAAATCCGTTGAGACGCCGCCTTATGAACTGTGGTTTGGTAAGAAACCAAAGTTGTCGTTTCCTAAAGTTTGGGGCTGCGATGCTTATGTGAAAAAGCTTCAACCTGATAAGCTCGAACCCAAATCGGAGAAATGTGTCTTCATAGGATACCCAAAGGAGACTATTGGGTACACCTTCTATCACATATCCAAAGGCAAGACATTCGTTGCTAAGAATGGATCCTTTCTAGAGAAGGAGTTTCTGTCGAAAGAAGTGAGTGGACGAAAGTAGAACTTGATGAGGTAACTGTACATGCTCCCTTATTGGAAAGTAGTTCATCACAGAAACCGGTTCCTGTGATACCTACACCAATTAGTGAGGAAGCTAATGATATTGATCAAGAAACTTCAGATCAAGTTACTACCGAACCTCGTAGGTCAACCAGAATAAGATCAGCACCAGAGTGGTACGGAAATTTGGCAAATGGATGTCAAAACTACATTCCTGAATGGATTTCTAGAAGAAGAGTTGGATATGATGCAACCAGAAGGTTTTGTCGATCCAAAAGGTGCTAACAAAATGAGCAAGCTCCAGCGATCCATTTATGGACTGGTGCAAGCCTCTCGGAGTTGGAATAAACGTTTTTATAGTGTGATCAAAGCATATGGTTTTATACAGACTTTTGGAGAAGCCTGTATTTACAAGAAAGTGAGTGGGAGCTCTGTAGCATTTCTAATACTATATGTCGATGACATATTGTTAATTGGAAATGATATAGAATTTCTGGATAGCATAAAAGGATACTTGAATAAGAATTTTTGAATGAAAGACCTCGGTGAAGCTGCTTATATATTGGGCATCAAGATCTATATAGATAGATCAAGACGCTTAATTGGACTTTCACGAAGCACATACCTTGATAAAGTTTTGAAAAAGTTCAAAATGGATCAAGCAAAGAAATGGTTCTTGCCTGTGTTACAAGGTGTGAAGTTGAGTCAGACTCAATGCCCGACCACTGCAGAAGATAGAGACAAAATGAAAAATGTTCCCTATGCTTCAGCCATAGGCTCTAACATGTATGCAATGTTGTGTACCAAACCTGATGTGTGCCTTGATATTAGTTTAGCAGGGAGGTGCCAAAGTAATCCAGGAGTGGATCATTGGACAGCGGTCAAGAACATCCTGAAATACCTGAAGAGGACTAAGGATATGTTTCTCGTTTATGGAGGTGACAAAGAGCTCGTCGTAAATGTTACGTCGATGCAAGCTTTGACACTGATCTGGACGATTCTAAATTGCAAACCGGATACGTGTTTATATTGAACGGTGGAGCTGTCAGTTGGTGCAGTTCTAAACAAAGCGTCGTGGCGGGATCTACGTTTGAAGCGGAGTACATAGCTGCTTCGGAAGCAGCAAATGAAGGAGTCCGGATAAAGGAGTTCATATCCGATCTAGGTGTCATACCTAGTGCATCGGATCCAATGAAAATCTTTTGTGACAATACTGGTGCAATTACCTTGGCAAAGGAATCCATGTTTCACAAGAGAACCAAACACATCAAGAGACGCTTCAATTCCATCTGTGATCAAGTCCAGGTGGGAGACATAGAGATTTGCAAGATACATACGGATCTGAATATTGCAGACCCATTGACTAAGCCTCTCTCACGAGCAAAACATGATCAGCACCAAGACTCCATGGATGTTAGAATCATTACTGTGTAATCTAGATTATTGAGTCTAGTGCAAGTGGGAGACTGAAGGAAATATGCCCTAGAGGCAATAATAAAGTCATTATTGTCGGCCTTCTAGGAACGGGGGTCCCCAGACTTGCCTGCCTGCGGCCTGCGGTGTGGCTCAAGCAGAGGCCCAGTACGACCCGTCTTCATCAACCCAAGTTCAAGACCCTCGCGAGGGGCCAAGCCTCGCGGGACGGACGACGCAAGGCTTCCCCAGGGGCAGCCTCATCAGGCAGGCTCGCGAGGAGGCGGAGAGATCAAGGCAAGGAGTACCTTGCGAGGTGCTCGTGACGCAAGCCATGACGATCGAGACCAGGCGGGCGCCAGCCCACGCAGTGTCCTCATTCCCTCTTTGGTTCAAAGGGGGCAAGCGCAGGCGCGGAGTACCGAGGCATCAAGCAAAGGTTACCATATCAGTGCAACGAGACCAAGACCAGCAGAGCGGCAGGACGGAGGTCACCATGGAGCCCAAGGCGGCGTCATCGCCAGTGCCTTTGGCAGTCGAAGACCAACTTTAGTCAGGATAGCTTGTACTAGCTGTCCCCCTTCAAAATGGCCATTGTTGGCTCCATTCCCGCTCAATATTTGGGAAGAGGACTAGGGCCTCTATAAATAGAGATAGCCACCACATTAGAAGGCATCTCGATCTCACCTAGAGCCAACAGGGACGGAGCCATTCCTCTCCAAGCACACCACCACAAGAACACCCCTCGCGAGGCTGTACTTCCTCTTTACTGTTCATCATCAGCCCCAGAGGCAATCCACCACACCACACAATGGATTAGGGTATTACAGCACAATGGTGGCCCGAACCAGTATAAACCTTGTGTCCCTTGTGTTGTTCATCGTGTAGCTTAGATTCGCGACGAGGCTTTGGGGCGTGGATCGGTAGGGAGAAGATCTTCGTGCACACCCCAGAGTTCGAACCTTAAGGGTTTTGCCGGAACCCGATATACGACATTTGGAGTTCCAGGTAGGGGTGCGCCAGGGCTCTCCCTTCTGTCGACCCGCTCTCCATCAACACCGCGCTTCGCCCTCATGGCGGACAACGCGCCGCCCGCTCCGGCGGCCGACACCAGCACTGGGGCCAGGGAGCTCCGAGCCTTGGCCCCCGCCTTGCGACAGGTGTAGTGGCCGCACAAGTTCAAGCCAGAGATGCCGCCGCGCTACAACGACTCGACGGAACCGCTGGCTTTCCTACTGGCGTACGAGGAGGCTGTCCTCAAGGCCGGGGCGACGACAGGGTCATGGCTAACTGGTTTCCCATGGCCCTCACCGGCATCCCGCGCATGTGGCTGCTCCACCTGCCAACGGCTTGTGGGCCTCCTGGGAGGAGCTGCGCGACCTCTTCCTCGCCCATTATGCTGCGCCGACGCCCTCAGTCGTCGCAGCTCTCCTGGGCGGCTCGCAGGCACCACCCTCGGGCCGCCACGTCAAGCCATTCGTCCGCCAGGTCGGCGCCGCCCTCACGCAGCACGGAGCTCCTCCGGGTTGGGCGGCACCCAAGGCCGACTTGACCTTCAGCTCAGACGATCACCCCGCCAACACCGCCTGCTCAGGTGCGCTCCCGATGCTTTGCACGCCCACCATCTGCCAGGTGGCCGTCACCAGGACCCTCATCGACGGCGGTGCCGACCTCAACATGCTCTCAGT